>OZ001647.1:15296443-20096443 GCA_963924145.1 Pyrausta purpuralis | reverse complement strand
TTTTTGTTTCGAAAAGTAATAACCTTTTTTTCTGTAAGTCGTAACACTTATTGTTGCACCATTTTAGAATCTGCAAAAGATGGACATTTTTGTAAAATATTTTTTTTAATTTAATAAATAATATTTTCTTTTAAATAAACATTTTTATATAAAATAATGTACATTTTTTTTGCACCAAAAGCATTTAAAGTCAAACGATTTGCTAGCAGTGAGAATTGAATTTTGAAAAACACTTAATTTTTTAAAAAAAATAATTCAGTTTGTAAATAAAAACCAAATGAAACACTAAGTACATGTAATAAGCATAAAGCAAAAATACCGTCATTTTTGGAAATTATAACCAAATTTGTAAGGCAAGGTAATTTTTTACATACTGGTATGTGGTGCTTCAGTGTACAATGTATCCACACCTTTGCTTTGGACCACTATTTACGCCACACCCTGTATAAGATAATACGGGTCGAACATGATGTCTTCAAAGTCATTAAATCATCTACTTTATAAAAACAGTGGTGAATTAGCCATTTGTAAAGTGCACTTTTGAATCTGTTGAACAGCAGGTCTTTTATATTATGAGGTACTTTGTTATAAATAAGAGTACACATCCAGTAACAGTTTTTTACGAATATCTGTCACAATTCTCTTGTAATTTCTTGCACATAAATAAAACTCCTTTGCTTTGCTCTTAGCCTTTTTTAGGCTAGGCACTTATTTAAAAGGGTTAAAAGGCTAAAAACCTATAAAGAACTTTCGTCCTTTAGGCTAGCTCTATTCTATGTATTGTTCGAGTATAATAATCGTCAACTTAATTTCACGATATTTTACCGCCCGTATGTCCGGGGCATAAGCGTTAACTTTGAGTGTGTGAGTGTTAACCGTACATCTGAAAACTTTAAAAAAAAGTAAAAACCGACTTCAAAACCAAAATGCACTAAAAAGTCTTAAATAAACTCTTCACCATTGAAAGGAAAGGAATCCGTTTCAGGCAAACAATTTCTTTTTGGAGTCGGTGCTGTGATAGTGGATGCTTGATGGTCAAAGTGATGGCACCGACTCCAAAAAGAAATTGTTTGCCTAAAACGGATTCCTTTCCTTTCAATGGTGAAGAGTTTATTTAAGACTTTTTAGTGCATTTTGGTTTTGAAGTCGGTTTTTACTTTTTTTAAAAGTTTATTTTATTTCTTTATTTTTAGTGATTACATAAGAGGGGGAGGGGGGGCAGTTGCACCTTATGATTCTATTTTTTACGAAGCTACAAATTACCTATCATAAGTTTCGTCATTATAATTACTGAACTCCTAGGCGTTAAGGAGTTCCACCATCAGCTCAGCCCCACAAAATGTTGACTATCAGACGTAACAACACGTCAACATTAAGATTCTAGTAAAGAAACACTATACGTGCCTTTAAAATTTGAAGGTTTCCCTCGAATACACCAAGATTCCATCATCAAATCCCAAAATGGAAAAAATGGGACCAACTAGAAGCTATACCCTCTAAGTAGGTGAAATTTTTTTTCGATTCGGTCGACAAACGACTGAGATATGAGGTAACATACTTACATACAAAAAAAATAATGATAAAAAAAAATATACAGTCGAATTGATAACCTCCTCCTTTTTTGAAGTCGGTTAAAAAATCGGGCGAGCGCGTATTTGCTTTTACTCAAGCGACGAATGAATGTCGCACTATGAACTCATAATTCATGAATGATTTTCAAACTACCCTCAAAATTAGGTATAACAAGTAAGTACTTTTTTAAATTTCTAATAATATTGTTTTCATTTAATTTGAAAGTACGTACTATACAAAAATACTTGTTTAAATCATAAAAAGCTCCAATCTGAATAATGGCTATAGGCTTATAATAAGCCTACTACTCGAAAAAGACTTCAGACGGAAATAAAGCTTAAAGGGCAATAAAAAGGCCTATCTATAGGTTTTTTTAAACCTTTAGACTTTTAAAAATGAGTAGCCTTTTAAAAGCCTCGTAGTCTATCACGGCCATAAAAAAGAACTAATAGGCTTAATATAAAACCTAAAATCCTAAAGGCCCCGGGAACACTACATCACACTGTTTAAATTTGGTAAGAAATGTATCCTGTTAATCGCTTTACGATTTTTATACAAAAAATAAAAAATACAAGAGCTATCAAAAAGTTATATTTGCTGTCAATAAAATATTCTGGTTTTACTAAGTTGGCACGGGACCCCCAGTGCGCGAGTCCGACTCGCACTTGGCTGGTTTTTTACATTTCCTAATACGATAATTAATTTCTTAACTTTATAAAATTTCTTCCTCTCCAATATGTGCATATAAAATAATCTGTAAATCAATACTTAATAAATATCCTAAATAGTTTAGAGTTGTAAACAATTACCGGATTTCAGCATTTTCTGTAAATTTGATTAAAAATTTGTTCAAAAAGTGAACTATTTACTCAGTTCATTTGTCCATTGTGTTACATACAGGTTCTTTCTTGAGTTTTCTTACGGCGAGTTTGATGCTGTTGTGCATGAGCTATCTATGGTATAGAAAATGAGAATTTAAGCTAAAATATTTAAAAATTTCATTTTTTGCGTGTCGTTTTGGTTCACATTTAAGGTCATATTTTACGTCTTCTAGGAATTTTACTTCTTCCAGGGATGCACTGCATAATGTTATAATTGTCGTCAAATACCTGAGCATTTGTGTTTCCATTGATGGACTATGTGATTCTTTTACACATAGTGCTTGCCATAAAACATCTGATGTATCATTATTTCTAACCAAAAATGTGTTGTTGCACCACATTTATATTTAAAGTTTCAAGTTACTACTTGCACATATTGTCTATCATAATTTGCTGATTTAACCTCTGGCCCCGTAAAGTCTATTATGTTGCAATGCAACGCTAAAGTTTAAAATAATATATTATACACTATGCATAGCCCTCTCTTGACTTGGTGTGTGTTTGTTCAATTCTAAATAACTAGAGACGTAAAGATAATTTACTTTATACTAGAGGTCTGCACGGACTTCGCCTCGCGCCGGCCCGGTTTTATGGTTATTATCCTATTCGGGACCGAGACAAATCCCACAAACTAAAAATCACGAAATTCGATCCACCTGTTCTAAAGTATTTATTCAAAACTCAATTGCACCGTAAGTTGTACAATTGGCGGACTTAATGCCTTATGGCATTCTCTACCAGTTAACCACTTGGTAATGCAGGGAGTTTAATCAGTGGCGGAATATACCTAGTCTTGCCATAAATATTGTCACAAAGAAAATAGTTTTTTTTTAATGCAAATAATATTTATTACTTTTACAGTGTGTTAGTTTTATACATAAATATAAAACAATTTAAAATATAAAAAGCTTATTCGATGTGGTCTCCATTGGCTGCAATACAGTCCTTTAAACGTTGAGGCCAGTTATCAATAGAAGCACGCACTCTTTTCATGGGAAAATTCTTCACTGCCAATCGTATGGATTGTTTTAGGGACTCCAAATTATCATGGCGATTAGAGCAAGCCGAACTCTCTAAAACTGACCATAAATCATAATCCAGCGGATTAAGATCGGGACTAGACGACGGCCAGTCTTTAGCTCTGATGAAGTCCGAAACGTTCGCTTCTAACCAAGACTGCGTGGACCGAGCTTTATGACCCGGCACCGAGTCTTGCTGGAAAGACCATGCTTGGTTATTGAACATCGTGTTGTAAAGGGGCTTTACTACCTTCTCAAGAATGGTATCTTGATACACTTGTGCCGATATTTTGATACCTTTTTCACAAAAATATGGCTCAGTCCCTCCTTCATAGCTAACATCCCACCAAACCATCACTGAAGTCGGATAATGCCCACGTTGCACTCTGCCGACTAATTGGGAAGCTTCCTTAGAGTTTTGAGCGTAAATACGGTCTATTTGTCTGTTAAAATGTTGCTCAATTGTAAAGATTTTCTCATCCGTAAACAAAATTATGTTGTGACCTCCCTTTGCGTACGTACCGCTTTAGTAGTTTTTTCGATTTTACCACCCTAAACTTTTTTTAAATTATCAGTTAAAAAATGACAAGTGCGTCTCTTATAGGCTGCAAGTCCTAAGTCATCTTTTAAAATACGCGACATTGTTCTGAGTGCTATTTTATCTCCCGAGATAAAATCATTTGCTTTCGGACAAGATTTCTGCGAATTCTTTCCCTCACTGCTTTGACCACCTTTTTCGTACAAACACTACGTGGACGGCCAGATCTTTTTCTGTCACAAACAGAGGAGGTCTCATTGTACCTATTGATAGCCCGGTACACGAACATTTGACTAATACCAAGCGTATGGAGAGTTTTAAAAATTGCATTTGGCTCCATACCAACTTAGTGTAATGCAATCACAGCGATTCGGTTCTATTTGTCATCCCACTTTTTAATATCGCAAAATCTTATAAAATGTATTGGCGCCAAAATAAGAAAATACAATTAGCAATCGTATAAAAATGACAGATTCCAAATTCAAATGTAATATCTTTCTTATTTTTAATTGTAACAGTGTTTATGGCCAGACTGTATATATTTTACAATAGTATAAATGGCGAATTTGATCTTGATATTTGCCATGAGTCTGGATCAAAATTTAAAGATAGAGTGGAGTAATTTTATCAACTACACAGTTAATTTAAATTGTTATTGTGTGTTTTTTCTTTGTTTATTATTATTTTATGTTACGTAACTAGTTTAAAGATTTTAACTTATTATCTAAGTCTGACGTATTTTAATCAATGTTGTGTTCACCTATAATTGGGTTGAATACTAGGTGCAACTTTTAATTTTTATTTTATTTTTATGTCAATGCTTTTATGAACCTGTTGGTGTACCAAATCGACAAATAAATATAGTCCCCCTCTATTTCAATGCACTTTGCAGATCTCGTGATAAGCATGTATATCCCCTTAATTAAAATAATACTCTGCAGTTTTGTCCTCAAACTGGGCGAAAACCGTTTGAGCTACTTCATCATCAGAAGAAATCCGTCTTCCCCTTAAGTCTACCTTAAGTATTGAGAACAATAGTCACTTGGGGCCAGGTCAAGGCTGTAAGGTGGGTGACGAATTTCCTCGAAGCCACATTTTGCTACAGCAGCTTTGGCAATTGCAGCAGTGTGAATGGAAACATTATCGTGGAGAAGCCGCTCACCTTTACTGATTTTTCCACATCGCTTCTGCTTGATCGCCTCTCGTAACTGCTTAATAAGGGTACCGTAGTAGCTGCAATTTAGCGTGGTAATCCTTTCTTTTATGTCAATCATCAGTATTCTGTGACAATCCCAGAATACCGTCGCCATTATCTTTTTGATGGATTGCGTTACCTTGGCCTTTCTAGGCGGCTTTAGAGCCAAGGCGACGAGCCAAGACGACGCCACTCCATCGATTCCCTTTTAGACAGGGAAAATATTACAAAACCATGGTTTCGTCTCCCGTAACAATCGACTCCAAATAACTTTTTCCGTAACGCCTATACGCGTCTAAAACTTCTTGAGAACACGCTTTTTGCTCTGTTCGCTGCTTGGATGAATTAACCACTGGATATGAAACGCAAAAGCGAATGTATGAAAACATCTTCAACTAATTTCTGCGGAGCGGGGGAGCTTGTCGTGTCAATTATTGACATTTAGTGCATGAAACTGTCGATAATTTTTTATCATAATGTGCTGAACGAATGAATGAACGAATCTTTTGTATAATGATATTTAATTTTTATCACTAAAATAATAAATTACATCATGGGCATGTAATGCACAAACCATCAAATGAACAATTGAAACATAGAACGTCGTTTTATATAAACGGTCTGGCAAGTAACGCTATCTAAAACTTCCTAAGACATTATGAAACAGCCCGTAAGTACACATAGCCTAGCACCATTAAAATCCTCCTATGGGATAATGAAGCAGTAAATTTTATGCGTTAGAATTAAATATCACATATTCGGTATGTTTTGTGGGGATCTATTTTGCCTCTATTCTTTGGACCTTATCTTAAGTATCTTTGGACGGCTTCTACCCACTTTATTTTACTTCGTGATCTACAGGAAATCTGAAATAATATAATAAGGATGTATTGTCATATAATATGAAGTCCAGAGGTTTATTCGTCCAAGGTTCGCTGCAAGCTCGAAAGAAGTTTGGGTACTCACCTAGCAGTAACTTTATCCATGTGAAGATGTTCATGAAGAATCCTAAGTAGGTACTGAAGTTTTCGAAAGCCCGGTTCTTGCTGCTATTTCTTAAGTCTTAAGTCTTCGATCACTCGGAACTACCTCTTCCATTAATTTGACACAGTCCTCGGTGAGTGCTTCCACAGGCCGGCCGGAGCGCGGTTCGTCGTCAATGGACTCCCGTCCTAAACGAAACTGCTCACTCCATTCTTTAACGACGGAGAAGAATCCCCGTACACGGCATCTAACCTTTTTTCGGGTTCCGTAGCCGAATGGCAAAAAACGGAACCCTTATAGTTTCGTCAAGTCTGTCTGTCTGTCCGTCCGTATGTCACACCCATTTTATTCTGTAACTATAAGCATTACATAATTGAAATTTGGTAGGAATATGTATCTTGTTAACCGCTTACCGATTCTCATACAAAAAAAAAAAATAATGACAGTTAAGGGGGCTCTCATTCACGAAACTAAAACCAAAAAAAATTTTTTTTGTCAAACCTATGCGTGTGGGGTGTCTATGGATAGGTCTTTTAAAATAACATAGAGGTTCCAAAAACCATTTTCTTTTAAAGTCAAACGTTTCATAGCTAGACGCTTCCAAAGTAGTAAAATGGGCGTCCCCCCCATCTAATTTCTAAACCAGGCAATTGTAAATTTTGAAAAAAATATATGATGTAGATCTTAATAAATACTTTCAACGAAAATTGGTTTGGACGAGATCGAACGAGTAGTTTTTGAGATGTAGCACATTTCCAACAACCGCAAACATAACTTTGTACTTCATACAAACGCTATGAAAAACAATGTTATATTTGTAGTCAACTAAATATTGTGGTATTATACTAAGTAGAAGTAAATGGATTCTCTAATTCAGTTAAAGTTGGCACGGAACCCTCATTGCGCGAGTCCGACTCGCACTTGGCCGATTTTTTATATAGGTCAGGCTGATTCCTTCCTTAGTCAGGAATTTGATCACGGAACGATATTCCATTTTGAAGATATCGAAAATTTACCACCTTCCTATCGTGAAAACGCCGTAAAATCAAAACCACAAGCAACAGAAACACCAAAATCATACACGAAAAAGCGGAACAATCGCGATGACATATTTTTTATTTTATTTTAAGCCGCCAAATTTTTTCAGCCACCTGTGTCCTGGTGCTGAGCTACCAATATTTAGCCAAATCGGTTCAGCCGTTCTAAGGTTATGAATAGGCTAACTATCACGACTTTCTTTTATAAAGGGTGTCCAGAAGTCATGGTCAAGCCGGAACCGGCTCATAGGCTAGGTCATGACGGTCACTAGAAAAATAACAAGAAAATTCTAAAGGTAAAATTAAAATTGACACCTTGTATTGGTTTTGACTACTGTGGCCGCAAATATTTACCGTTTCAGTTATTTTTTCGCAGCCTTAATAGCACTTTTGTCAACACAAGTTAAAAAGTTAAATACAGCTCGCTCTAATTTTATTCTATAACACTTTTAAGTACAACCAAGAATTCAAACTTATTCCAAGGCCCAAGTACAGCGAGTTAAAAACATTAAATCATATATACAGGCCATCTAGTTTTTTTTTGGATTTACTAGCAAAGTTGCGGATCATAATTTTCTCCAATTGGAACTGCAGCGATTTGATTGTGAAAAATAAAAATCGTGTACTATACGTAGAAGATCTAAAGTTTTTCGAATGATAAGAAAATTTCTTTATTTAAATCGAAATAGACCTGCGAGTTAATAAGCTCAATCCCCGTCGCTAATATAAAAAGTCTAAACAGATTTTCATTAAGCGTGACGAAGAAAAACTTATGTGTGTGATTTAGAATGTTTTTAAAACTCACAGTGTCATATTTTATATTCATAAAGATGAAATAAGAAACCAAACCAGCAACCTTTTGGCACAGTCAGCCAAAAGGTTGCTGGTTCAAGTCCCACCCGTGCGCAAGTTTTTGGTTTCTTATTTCATCTTTATGTGTGTGATGTTTATGAGATTTTTGTTACTTAAGTATAAATTGGAAATCAACTTAATATTTTCATTCTGTAAAGTATATTTCTTCAACCAAAATGAAGAATTAACGAAATTGACTCAGTTTAGCTAACGACTTTTTATAGTAGCCGGGGCCCCTGGACGATTTTTTACAACTTCTTTATATCCGTAAAAATGGTGATAATGAGTATGCCATATTTTTACATTTTTTTCGATTGTTTTAAAGATCAGTTTTATCTCTGTAGGACGTGGGGCAATTTTCTATGGGATGTGGTTCTTCTTCTTTGTGTCGGCTTCATGATTCAACATTCAAATTTCAAGGAATAGTCAGTCTGTTGACAGTTCACGTCGAAATTTTGACATCAAATTGTGCACATTTATTTGCTTGGCATAGCGTGCAATGCCACTAACTTATCTGAAGAATGGCAAAAACTGTTGTCACTTTGAAAACGTCATTGCTGCCGGTACAGTTCAGTGTGACCATTATTGATATTCAAAAAATCTCGAAAACAATTTTAAATAGGCGTCTTTATTTTTATGAATTATTATATTTTAAGTTATGATAACGACGATATCACAAAATTAATTTGTTTAATAAGTTCAATTATTGTAGATTTTTATTATTTCTTATCATGCAGTTACGGTGAGTAATAAAAAGCCGGTCTTTATGAAAAACCCTTTTCGATCGTGGCGCCACCATTTTGTCATTAATCAGATAAGTTGGTGGCTCTATACAGCTCGCTGTAGGAAGCCTTATTAGATCAACATACAAAAATTTTATTCAATCCTGTCAATATCACATACATTTAGGTTGACTTTTGGATTAATTCAGATATTTACTTTTTGGCAGGAAAGGTGTAAATTAATATTGATTAAAGGTTTATTATTTCGGTTGGCAAAAATCAATTACCCTCTGCTATAATACACATAAATAAAGTCACAACTTTTTTTCCTTAAGTGATACAAGCGCCATCTCTCAATGATATAAACATCTCATGACAAGAAAACTGCACATCATCTGTATTTTTTACTTTTCTATTTTAGAGATACTTACTGTACATGGTCTTGGTATTTTTATAAACATCTCCTTTTACCTGTGTAGTTGTATATGTGATTATAATATAGTACAGAGTTCAGTGATAGATGAAAATTTAAGATTTTGCACAAAATGACAGTTTATTTATAATACTAATACATCCAACACACGATTATAAGAAGTAATGGCGTATGAAAATGTATGTTATGTATGTGTATGTATGTTAGTACATAAAAACGCAGACGATATCAAATGATTAAAATTCGTGTGAAAAATAACATCATAAATCACTCGTTTTTCAATGTATAGCTGAGCAAAAATTTATGGAAAGCTTTTATTTTAATCAAATAATGACACTCAATTATCTCTGACCCACGCTTTTACTCCATGTCTCGCCAAAGAGAACTAAATTATACCCTAGGGGTGGAATAGCTATTTTATACCCGCCCTTTTAACACATTTAAGTTTAATTTTCCGAACAGGAGAGATGAAAAATATTGTGATCATATTTTTTTGTTGCAGAGATATTCTGAAGGTTACAAAGGTGTCACAACTGAAGTTTGTGGTGTCTGAAGATTTATCTCAAATTGGCCTTTCTAAGCCTGAGCAGCGACGATATAAGAAGATATATTCAAAATACTTTCCCAACCCTTACATACACAAGATTAGAAAACTTTTAAGCTCAAACAAAAAGAATGACCACGTAAGTCCTATTTGCCAATATTTAGGAAAAGTGCAATGTTTAGGTCATTGGTTACCTGAATATATTTTCCTTTCCAGTATTTGCAGGCGCACTCATCAATACCGTTGGAGTTCCAACCTTTTAGCGAAAGTAGCTTTAAAGTTCCGACTAAGCATATCATATCCATTGAAGATATAACTATAAATAAGGAACTAGGAATGGGCCAGTTTGGAGTAGTTCAACAGGGTACCTGGTCGACTGGAAATCAAAGAGTAAGTTAAAGATATGCCGTTACACGTGTGTGTACTATACTCGAGTTAATAGAAATTGAACAATTATTGGAGCAGAAGCGAGTATTTTAGCTACCAAATACTCTCTACTTGACTAATTACTAGCGTAGTGCGAACTAGCCTTAAGTGCTAGTAGAGAAAAAGATTAGTAGATGTAGTAGATGTCTGTACTGGCGCCATAGGGCAACAATATTTATTATTTGACATGCAAAATCCATGTATCCTAAATTGAAAAATAATAATAATAGTTTGAGCTTGCGGCCGGTGCATTGTGTAAACGGCATTAATTATGTATTATTTTACACTTGTGATCGGCCTTGTATTTCAAATTTGTGGATGTCCTTCAATAAAATAGAAAACCATTTTTAGTCAAAGTCAAGTCAAAGCCAAAAATAATTTATTCAATTTAGGACACAAAATGCCACTTATGAACGTCAATAATTAGTGTAATATCAATCAATTTTGGCCCGCATGGGCCTAGAACATGTCTCCTTATCTTTTTCCGCTTCGAGACAAAACACAGACAATTTGGCAAGTGCTGAGAAGAAACGCCGGAACAAACTCAGTCACCACTACCTGCCTCAAAAATGATACAAATCAAAATAATCAGGTAGGTACATCAGTTTGGTGCATCATTTTACATCACAGCTTACTATGAAGTATATAAAAAAGCAGATAAGTATGGAAAAGAGTCAACTGAATAGAGTAAGTTTGGGACCTTTATTCATAAGCTACTTTTTATTTACATCTTTATGTTTCAGCTGCAAGTAGCAATTAAATGTTTGGGTCATGAGCGTATGACCTCAAATTCGACAGAGTTCCTCAAAGAAGCGGCTGTGATGCACAGCATAGAGCATCCTAACATCGTCAGATTGTATGGAGTAGTGCTACACCTGGACTCCCTGATGTTGGTACGTTATTCACTCTTTAATACATGCTGAAACAGAAATTAATCGTGCGAATAAAAATAACGCACTGGCATCCACCCACACCATGTTTCATAGTAGAACTGAAAGATTTGATTGTTTGAATGCGTAAATCGTAGGGGCCAGTAGCCCCTACGATTCACGCACGACGTCCGACTGGTAATATATTTTTTTGTGTTAATCTTATTTATTAAAGAAGGTTTTTCTCACGATTCGACTTACGGGAACGGAGTAAAATCCCTAGGGGCGACTAGTACTTTCATACAGCGCCTATGCGTCTGCTCAAGCAATGTTACCCAACGAAAACTTAAAAAGCAATAGGTACTTTATGATAAAAAATGAATAAATGTTGTTTTGGCCAGTGGCTCGGTAATGTTATGAGTTATGCTTATTCTAATAAAAAATATTTTAATTTTTATGCTAAAAAAACGAATGGGAAACTAGTTCCCCCGGCCCCGTTATTAAAACGGATATATAAATCTTCCTCCCGCATCAAAATCCGTTGTGTAGTTTTAAAGATTTAAGCATACACACAGACAGCGAAAACCGACTTGATTTTATAATGTGTAGTAATTGATAGATATGATAAATTTTTAAAATTATGATCTGATATGTTCTTCACTGCAAGTACACTTAAATAATATAAAACTGAAAATATTGCTTATTTGGCTGATATAATCTCAAAAACTACTTGGCTGATTTGAAAAAAACTTTGTGTTAGTTAGCTCATTCATTGAGGAACGCTTCATGGTATGAAACATCAGGCTTCGGCTAATAGCTGGAACGGAATATAATATGCTTAGTACGTTATAATTATAATACCTAACTTTTTATGGAGAAACTAAAAACATATTTGTAATGTAAAGTTCAAGCCTACTCGAACCTTATATAAGGAGTTCTTGTCGATTGTGAGGCTTTTTGGCCTTCTCCTTTGAATGTTGATGACACGTGGCGTCAATTTTTCGGCAAGAATTTCGTTTGTAGCATCTAGTTCCATACGTTAGTAGTGGTAGTTCTATGGTTCCGGCGTTACACGTGTTATGTATTGCTTCAGGTGACCGAGTTGGCTCCACTCCGCTCCTTGCTCGAGTGCCTCAGAGAAGTGGCACTTCGACCCAACTTCCCCGTGCCGAATCTGTGTGAATTCGCCGAACAAATCTGTGATGGCATGACTTACCTCGAAAACAAAAGACTGATTCATAGGTAATTGATTGACATTGAAACAAAAACATGCCTGTATCTTTATCGCGATCATTTCATTAACAGTGCTCTATTATGCTTTTTAAAAATGTGTATAACCTTCTTCCATTGTGAATTTATTGAAATTATGTATAATATATGCTATGGATGAAGGCCATAAGAAACATCAATTCTTGTACCATTAGTGTAATCCTTTGTAGGTTCAATCATAAAAAGTATTTATTCTTAAAATATTTTCAGGGACCTAGCGGCAAGAAACATCTTAGTGTTTAGCAAAGATCGGGTGAAAATTTCTGATTTTGGCCTGTCACGAGCTTTGGGCGTTGGGAAAGACTACTATCAAACAAATTACAATGTCAATCTTAAGCTGCCCGTGGCCTGGTAAGTGCGGAGACAATTCTTCCATCATGACGTGACCAAACCGCTTTTAATTTGCACACCAGTATAACTAAATAACACAATATTATAGTATCTACTCAAAACAAAAGACACTAGCACGATTGTTTTCAATGTGTTGCAATTATTTCCTCGATCCTATGTCGAGTCAATACGATACGAGGTGACTTTGCTAATACTATCCATTTTTTTACAAAATCTTCACCATTGAATATGAATTATCTCGAATAGACTATTGGTTCAATACTAAACATTGTTCATATTTTGGATCAAAATAGAGCAAGAAATCCCAAGATTTCTTAAAGAATTTTGTAGGCTTCCTTGCTCCTGTTGCATTTCTATGAAATTTTATTTTTAACTGTTTTTAAATAATTATTTTGTTAAATACAACTTGTATAAACTTTGCTTCCTGCTAAAGACTATTCCGTTTTGGTTTTGATTATGTTTGTGTACGGTGATACTTCAAAATTGTGTCTTATCAGGTGCGCTCCAGAGTGTATATTGTACCTTCGTTTCACTTCGTCGAGTGATGTGTGGGCGTTCGGAGTCTGTCTGTGGGAGATGTTCACGTATGGCTTCCAACCATGGGCAGCGTTCTCCGGACAGCAGATACTAGAGGCTATAGATGCTCCCAACTTCCAGGTTTGAATTCATGAATATTTCTTAGATTTATCAAAGCGAAGTTAGTATTCACAGGGTTATGTTGCCATCCGTACTCGTCCCGCCTCGGTCTCGTGTATTGTGGTATTAATAATGGTAATTCTGATATTCGGGGTAACGACGAATCCAAAAAAGCAAATCTTATAAAAATCCTTCACCTGTTCTTAAGTTAAAGTCGACTTTTTACTCATACTCGTAAGTAACTTTATCATTGTGACATCATAATCATTGTTGTAACCAATATAATGAAAGTTTATAAATGTGAGAGACTCGGAAACCTCTTGGATGCATTTATTGACAACGTTAAGGCGTCGCAGTTTCTAGGGCCTGGATTTAATTCCTGGTCTGGTTAATGTAAAATCATTTCGTGTCTAGGTATTGTAATACTTATTATGGTATCAGAGCAATGTATGTGATTGGTGTCCAATAATGGCCCTGGGTTTAAAACTTTTAGTGACACTTGTATTATAAGTAGTTCTACGGTATGAAATCTCTCGTATTTACATTCAGCGCCTACAAGTGTTCATTTAGTTGTTGTAAGTCACGCTAAATCAAATAATTTGTAAATGTTTTATATTACTTATTTACTTGAACGGATTTCCTACAGTGATAAGTAATTTGATGTTTTGTAAGATTCAGTTTTGCAGAGTTATCTGAAATTTCCCTTTCGGACCAAAATCGCCTTAAACTCTCTTAACGCTTTTCGCGACAGTGAAATGCTATAGTCGTAAACCATTTAAAGTTATATTGTGTCTGGGATACTGCCCTGAAAAGTGTTAAGGTCTGTGCATACGTGACGTTTTTTTTTAATGACGAGATGGGAACTGGGATTTCACGTTTGCAAACTAATGTGTAAAACGTTATTTACAGCGGTTAGAGCGGCCTGAGTGCTGCCCTGAAGCGTATTATTCTACTATGCTGGAGTGTTGGTCGCACGATCCAAACAACCGACCCAAATTCAAAGAATTGGCCGAGAAACTAAAGGGGATAAAACCTGAACAGGTATCATTGATTTAGAAATATTGCACAAGTTTAACTGTACAAAGGGTGGCATTAATAGCTGCTTTTTGCCTGCTGAAGATTTTCCTTAGGAATATGACCTAAGGCCTCTAAGGCAAGAGCGAATAGGTGGCTACTAGGCAGATATGTAACACCCTAGACCTCATCCATCGTCGAGGTCAAATATCTGCTTAGCCTCAGAAAAATAGCAGCCCTATAGGAAGATGATAATGGAGAATCATTAGATAGTTGCATTAATTAGTTTGAAGTAATTGTGCTACGTCAACAAAACTTTTTAAATCTTTTGGGTGGGGAATTCAATTAATGCTTATAGTTAGGGAGGCGAGGTAGCTAAATGGCGTAATTCAACGGCGCCGTTGAGACCTATAAAAATCGAAAGATAAAATTATTTCGAAAAGAAAAGCTCGTATGGTTAAAACCATTTTAGCGGTGGGTTTGGCGTGTACGGTTTTTCAAAAATAAAAATAAAAACAGTTACTTGGGCATTCTCGAGCGTGTCAGATATTCATACTACGTATGCCCCAAGTGCCTCTGATAACAACGGTATACTAATCTGCCGGTTTGCGTGGTGGGGCTAGACATATAAAGTAGTCAAAAATGCAAAAAAAACACGAGCGCGTCAGATATTCATACTACGTATGCCCCAAGTGCCTCTGATAGCAACGGTATACTAATCTGCCGGTTTGCGTGGTGGGGGTAGGCATATAAAGTAGTCAAAAATGCAAAAGCGCGTCAGATTTTCGCAAGGGGTGTTAAGTAGGCCCCAAGGAATCTCCCTTTTAAAAAACTGACGATTTCGGCGCGACCATAAGTTACGATGAATTTTTGAAAATGCAAAAAAAAAGTTTTTTTGAAATATTCGAGCGCGTCAAATTTTCATAGGTGGTTTATCTCGGTATCCTGAAAGCATATTTTCTTAATCTGACAAAAATGTTGGTGGGTTCTCTTAATCTGACCGGAAAGGTTTTTTGGTTTTTCCTTTCTTCTTTATTTTTAATAATTCTTCACTTTTTTTTTTCGTTTTGCTTACGGTACGTCAAAAAAACAATTTGAGGATCAACAGGCTATTGAATAATATACATACATGAAACTGTACATGTTAATAATACAAAAATATACGCGTAACTTTTTCCGAGTCCACGAAAATTGTCGAGAAGCTTTAGAAAAAAAATATGAGATATAATAAAAGTAACATAATTTAATCATCGTTATTTCATATCATTTTTTTAACACCCTCATTTTCAAAACCGGGAGTTTGAGTTTTTATGATGCTTCAAGTCAAAAAGTTTTAACTTTGGACAAAAATGTAAAGAGACCTTTTTTGTGTAAAATAAAATTACCTTTTTTGTTTATTAAAACTTTTTTTTTAAATGTATCGTTCGCGACTTATATGCCGCAACGCGTTTTTCGGAAGACGAAATGGCTCCTCCACACTCCCGGTCATGCGGAAACCGGCAGATTTTGTATTTTTAGTACGTTTTAGATTATATTCTTCAAAATAAAAAATAAAAAAATCGCGCTCGAGAATGCCGGATTAACGTTTTTTTTACAAGTTCGCGACCCTATAACTCGGCGGCGTCAAGGGCTTATCGTCAGATTAGTTCAATTTAGTCTTAAAACACTAAAACCAACCCCCAATATCTTAATCTGACGCGCTCGAGTATTTCAGTTTATTGATTTTTTTTTACTTATCTGATCGTCTATCCTAGGCGCGCGTCACTACATATAGAGCTAAATACTTTACAAGGTTGTTCTATTAGGTCCAAGGTATCTCTCATATCTTAAACTGCCACGCTATATATATAGTTAGGGAGGCGAATAGGGGAATTTTCGGTAATACTCGAGCGTGGCAGGTAAAGATATGAGAGATACCTTGGACCTAATAGAACAACCTTGTAAAGTATTTAGCTCTATATGTAGTGACGCGCGCCTAGGATAGACGATCAGATTAGTAAAAAAAAATCGATAGTCTGTAATACTCGAGCGCGTCAGATTAAGATATTGGGGGTTGATTTTACTGTTTTAAGACTAAATTTGACTAATCTGACGATAAGTCCTTGACGCCGCCGAGTTATAGGGTCGCGAACTTGTAAAAAAAAAAACGTTAATCCGGCATTCTCGAGCGCGATTTTTTTAATTTTTATTTTGAAGAATATAATCTAAAACGTACTAAAAATACAAAATCTGCCGGTTTCCGCATGACCAAGAGTGTGGAGGAGCCATTTCGTCTTCCGAAAAACGCGTTGCGGCATATAAGTCGCGAACGATACATTTTACAAAAAAAAAGTTTAAATAAACAAAAAAGGTAATTTTATTTTACACAAAAAAGGTCTCTTTACATTTTTGACCAAAGTTAAAACTTTTTGACATGAAGCTTCATAAAAACTCAAACTCCCGGTTTTTTGAGTATTTCTTAAAAACTGAGGGTGTTAAAAAAAATGATATGAAATAACGATGATTAAATTATGTTACTTTTATCTCAAAAAATTTTTTTTAAAGCTTCTCGACAATTTTCGTGGACTTGGAAAAGGTTACGCGTATCTGTATACAAAAGTATTTTTAACATGTACAGTTTCATGTATGTATATTATTCAATAGCCTGTTGATCCTCAAATTGTTTTTTGGACGTGCCGTCAGCAAAACGAAGTGAAGAATTATTAAAAAGAAAGAAGAAAGGAAAAAACAAGAAACCAAAAAACCTTTCCGGTCAGATTAAGAGAACCCACCAACATTTTAGTCAGATTAAGAAAATATGCTTTCAGGATACCGAGATGAACCTCCCCTATGAAAATCTGACGCGCTCGAGTATTTCAAAAAAACTATTTTTTTTGCATTTTCAAAAATTCATCGTAACTTATGGTCACGCCAAAATCGTCAGTTTTTTTAAAGGTAGCATCCTTGGGGCCTACTTAACACCCCTTCCGAAAATCTGACGCGCTCGAGTAAATAATTTTTTTTTTTGCATTTTTGACTACTTTATATGCCTACCCCCACCACGCAAACCGGCAGATTAGTATACCGTTGTTATCAGAGGTACTTGGGGCATACGTAGTATGAATATCTGACGCGCTCGAGAATGCCCAAGTAACTGTTTTTTTTTACATTTTTGAAGAACCGTACACGCCAAACCCACCGCTAAAATGGTTTTTACCATACGAGCTTTTCATTTCGAAATTATTTTATCTTTCGATTTTGATAGGTCTCGACGGCGCCGTTGAATTACGCCATTTAGCTACCTCGCCTCCCTAACCAATATGAATCCCAACCTTTTACACGTCTCTATAGTTAACACAAATTACAGACGGAATTCTTATTTACTTAGAGCAGCTAATTTATTTAACGAATGTCAGAACGTTTACGGCTTTGATTTGTTTTTTACAAGTGTAAATCAGGTTAAGAAACGATTATCTAACGACTTTTTTTGAATGTTGAACTTGCCTTTGCTGTTGTGAATTAGTTTTATCAATTTAAGCAACAAATTGTTGATTTGCTAGCGTTTCTTACTTTAACATTTTTGTTCTATCAGTGGAGACATGTAAATGGCCTTCTTTTTATTTCTAGTTTTTAAGCAATCTTGTTCTAGCTATAAGTCTTCCAAAAATTGAAAACTAAAATAATATAAATAATTGATTGTAAGTAAACTTAGTTCAATTGTGTAGTATGTGTATTAAATGTTGTTTTAGGTACAAGCAACAGTCAATTATAAAAAACACGAAGATGGTCGACGGAGTACTTTTTTAGAATACAAGGCGGGCCAAATCATAACTGTGCTAGGAAAGGAGTAAGTATACTCACCTCATAATACTTATAACAACAAATGACTTATAGTGTTCCATAAATAAAACCTTAAGTTTTGAGAGACACACGAGAGGAGGTCCAAAAGTACGCGCATGAAAGGGTTGTCAAATAAATAAAATGACCAAACTATTTTTCTTTATCAATATAATCCTCTTAAATCTTAATTCACTTCAACTTTGCGAAATTATTTTTTCTAAATCATCGAAAAAAAAGAATGAAGCTCCCTCCTCTTTACTCTTAACTTTGCGAAATTATTTTTTCTAAATCATCAAAAAAAGGATGAAGCTCCCTCAAAGTGTGCTAAGTTTTTCTCCTTGAGTTTGTTTTCATCAAAGAAATTTCATATCCCTTTTTTCTTAATTTTTTTTATGAATGCTAATTACTAGGAGCTTTACCTGCATGGCAGGACAAGAGCCCGCACTTGTTGTGTCGATTCGTGCCAATACAGTTCATTTTCGCACACTTGCCAGCGAGAACTGACAGTGACAGGTCCATTCTTACGATAACCAGGTTATACGAGTTTTTTTTTATACAAGTTTTACGTCTTCGGCTCTATGCCATACGGACTATTCTTTAGTGAAAATTGATCATTTTCAAACACTTATTAACTAAAACTAACACTAAACTAGCCTATCTTAACCTAACTCATTGAAATGCGAGGAGGTTTGCATTTCAATGCTCAACAAGGAAGCTTAGCGCAGGAACAGCGATCCGGGTAAGACGGCGCGATCAGATCGCTTCACTTAATTTCCCACTTTTATTGCATTGTTTTCTTCAAAAAGCACAAATTATCATGACAATTCCACCATACAATCACAATAATTGACCCGAAAAAACCAATTACTAAAACGAAGAAATAAGGTCCGTCCTTCCCTTTTCGTTTCCCGCGCAAAACTCCTCATATACGAGTGTTTTCGTGGTAAAGTGATGGGCAAATAGTATTAAGGGGCTACCCGGATTTTTAGCGCACTTACTAGCGCCACTTTAGTAAAAAAAACATAACTCGTTAAATAAAAGACCAATCAAAAATCTGGTAGATACGATTGTAGTACAGGTTCTATAGTTTATTTAGTACGTTTAAATTGTTTCTAAAGTAGTTAACTGTAGTTAGAGTTAGAAAAACTGCTAAATATGGCCACTTTAAGCATTTTTGCTAACTGTAACTGCAGATAACTGTGTTTAATTGAACTTAAACATTGTGTATAAACCACATAATCAGAGCTACAATCGTATCTACCAGATTTTTGATTGGTCTTTTATTTAACGAGTTATGATTTTTCTAGTAAAGTTGCGCTAGTGTGCGCGGTAAAAATCCGGGTAGCGCTTTAACGAATGACTGTTCCAGGAATATGACAAAAACGACGATGTGGTACGGCGTTCTGCCCGGCGGCGCGTGTGGTATGTTCGATCCGTCGCAGACAAAGCCTTACGTCAAACCGGAAGTAAGTCCTCCATGGGTAACTGGTATATATGTTCTTCTGCCATCATTTAATAATATTAATAAACAAATGGGGTTTTTAAGATGGTGCTTTGCGAATGTGCGACATTCTGTATTATAATACAATAAGAGATCTATTGAGGATTTGTTGTATATGTACTGAAGAGACTGATTTGGTCAGTAAAATAAGTATCGTTTAACCTTCTATAGGGAATTTGAAGGAACACGATTGTTGACTTCGTAGCTTTGTTTGGATTACTATGGAAGTCAACATATCCAAAGTCCCTGTATGCAGAATATTCTTTTTTTTAATTGATTAAGTATATTCCGACATGGAGACTAGTGTGAGTTTCCATCAAAATTGGTTCAGTATTTTTTGAGATATGGGCAAAAACAAATACTATGGAATAAAGAATATCACGTACAAACTTTTAAACCGCTTTAAAAATACTAGATAAAAGGGCTTTTAAAAAAGACTTCAAATAAATTGTTTTTTCCTATAGACTAAAAAAGGTGTTATTACAGCCTTTTTTATCGAGATTTATGAAGGTGGTTTTAAAATTTGAACTTTTTTTTTATTCAATTGCACCTCTGCCCTTATGTCTAAAACTACTGAACCTTTTTGATTATACATTAGTCTTTAAGTCAGAATACACTTGATTTATTAAGGAAAGAATAATGTCGACATAATATAATGCTTCCAATATGTATATTACTAAACAAACACAATTAGACAATTATACAAATATGTAGCAAAAATACACTTGCAAAATTTAACACACTACTTTTGACACCTAAATAGATCATCACACACAAATAATAGGTAATTCCAACGACGTAAAAAAACAGGACGAAAACCTCCTTATTTTGAAGACGGGCTGGGATGATATGTTTTAACCTCCTAACTAGTCCAAACTCCGAACTAGTCCAAACTAAGTTACGAATAAAAAAAAAGTTTCCAGCGATTCTCTCTAGTATCCTTCTTTTCCTGACCTACATGTAATTCTTGATTTTAATAAAAAGCGACATTAAGCTATCAAAATTGCCTTTTATAATCTAAATAGTTGTTGTATTTCCTCTTTTTATTTTTGAAGCAATAAAGATTTTATTCACTCATAAAAATCTTGAATATGTTGAAATGCAAGGTTTCTATCACGATATTTTCACTAAACACTTACAAATATTATCATACATTAAAACCATTCTAAATAACTTGAAGATGTTGAAACGCAGGGTGTTCCATTTTAACGGAAAGTTTGCTTCAGTACCGATTTCACCATAGGTACTTCTCGCATAGTAAACTAAGCACCATCTACTCATTCGGGTGTAACCATTCAGTGTGAACATCACTCTTTTTCCATACAACATGGTACTAAAATTATCAATCATTGCAAATGTCGTGGGATGATTCAACAGCGTACTCTACCTAAATTATATCTAGTTTTAAACTATGCTCGATGAGCTTGAATTCTGTTTTTAACCTCGGAGAGATGTAAGCTGATCATTATATAGTTCGGAGTTCTAGTTTTTTAAAAGTGTTAGTTAAAATCATAAAATTATTATCCCTTTGGAATAGAACGACAAAAGCGAGATGTCACTAGCAGCAAACTGTGTGATAAAAAGAGATGGGTAGCAGAACCATTTTTAGCAGATGTCAAACAGTTGACCGCCCTGCAGAGGCTTGCTGAAAATTACGTGCATTTGATTTTTAATATTTAAAAGTGAAATTGTGTATATTTTGGAGAAATAATGCGTGTGAAACATGGTGACTTGATCGGTGATTGATTGTTATGCATTACAGCGGCATAACCCCAACAAATAATCATTTAACAGGTAGATTAGTCCAAATCGAAGCCTCTTAATATACGACTTATATTTACAAATGCGCTTCAAATTTAAAGTACGCAGTTTGATTATTCTATTCTATAAACGTTCATTTACGTAAAAAATAAAGACAGAATAACACAGGGAATGTATATCAACGAATTTTTGAATAATGAAATAATATTTAGTTTTACACTAGAGCTGCATGTTCAATATTTTGTGTCGACTGTTTATCAAGCAGTAAACTACTATATTTAACTTAGAAACATTGTTATAAATCACCTGATCGAAAGGTTATCTCATTTAAAGCTACAAATGTTACTTACTTAAGTTAGTTACTGACATCTTAAATCGGTTTCGTTTGACAGCTTTTAGTTGTCCTTCTATTCCGATAGGAATATTAATTTTATGGTTAAAATAGAGAAAAAAAAAGGAAAAATATGTATTGCACAACGACGTTAGCTGGGCCTTGCTGTCACATTTTTTTGTAATAACGCCATTAATATCTGTGTCCTAATAAAATATTTTCATATATTACTTTTTGTGCAACTGTAGAGTATGAAATTGAAGACAGCTTACTATCTCTCGTGGTATATTTTTCTGGGCTTTTATGATAACATGATACAACGTCTTAGAATTACGCACTAATAATGCAAGATTTTGAGTTTCATGCTTTTTAATGTCAGAACATTGCAAATGCAGCATGCTTAATGTAAATAACAATCATCCCGCGACACAACATTTGGGTTGGGTCTTAATCGCGCACCCGTCTCAGAAGCTATCCATCGGGTGTACTCTCTCGCCGCATCCGAGCCGGAGTTCGGCGAGGTCTCTGCGCCCGTCCATACTCCGGTCCGACGTCAAGAGGCACACGTACACCGGCAAGCGAAGCATTCAGAGGAGCATGATATCAAGCCCTCAGGGCGACGTGAAACACACAGGACACGTCGGCCTGGACGGCGCGTATTTTGGTGACATCTCCTTCCTGGATCCGGCTGGTTGCGTGAGTATTCGCTTGGATATCTAGGTAACTCTGGGTGACCCAGTAGAGAGTTTGAACTTGAAAAAAAGAGGCAAAACAATTGTGAACGAAAATTGACTTCGTATAAATAAATAAAACGTGACAGACTACAATAAATTACAAACGTCAAACTAAACAATTGTAATTAGTCCAGACAGCTAAACTACGTAAATATAATGTTTTGCGTAGTTTACTGTAGTCAATTCTGTCCATTGACAATTACAGGCAACCTCTTCATGTCCCCGCTAAACTGTCTTTGAATTCCTAAATTATCCTAGCAACTGATAGCTGTTTAGTTTGACGTCTCCGAATCATTATAGTTTATCTCTTTTAATGTAACTAGCAGAAAGAAGAGACATTTAAGTACTTCACTCTTGTTTTAGTTCGTGCATACCTAGAATCTGGTCCAATGGAAATGAATGTAATAACTACAGTTCAGCCCGTTTTCTACGACCCGAGTCGTTGGTTCGGTTTTTAAGAAGCATCACATTGACTTTCAAAACTCGTCTAAATATCCATAACGATTTCGATATCATCATCATTAAGATGAATAGACGAACAGAAATAACTCGATGAGATTATCTTTAAATTATTTTTGATTTTATTTGTTATATATATAAAATACTTTTTACACCACTTATAACTAAATAAAATAGAAACAGGCTTTTTAAAACAATCAAGAAAGGTACATAATGCTTGCTACAAAACTTCGGTTGACGGCAGTTGAATGCAAACCGTAGCGCCATTAATGTTTTGCAACTGATAACGTTTTGTAAGCACAGAACTAGCTAACTGTAGATATTAGCACTTTGCTTTGTTCAATGAAGACAAACCTTACAATACAGCTGAATGCTACATACATGGGTCAGCCAGGGTTATCTAGATGGCACACCATATTTGAATATCTTTGGTTTGGTCTGAGTGTCTCATAAATCATTTGTTCTGTGTGTACCTCTGTTTGTATCATTATCTCATTTATTTGTGGTTTGCTTTTTACTATAAGTACATTATTACGATTGCAAAATACTTTGTCGTGTATAATTTGCAAATTGGACTATTGATGGACAATCGTATAATGGGATTGACTGACGGGATCTGACCATCACTTTTCTGTGCATGATTGATGGAATTGTTTGACGCTTGCATGACCGAGTAACGGGCGACTAACTTGATGGTGTTCCCATTAGGCACGGCGGCATATTTTAAGACTTGTCATATACTATGCAATTCGCCGCTCTGGTACAGCCGGCACGTGCTGTCTGGAGGTGTGGAGCAACTTTTACATTCTGACAATGATAGATTAACTTATAGGTACTATTTCTGAAAAGCCCAGTGATTCATGCATATTTTTTGATAGACTTCCATCATAAAAGATTTACATTCAATTAGCCTAGCTACAGGTTTATTAAAATGCCTCCATGTATCATCTATTGGCACCTATCAAGTCTAAGAGCCTAATCACACTAGCGGGATGTGACATGTTCCGGGCGGATTTGGTCGCGTACACGTAATGATTACATACGTCTTGAGAAATCTGCGCGTGAGAGTGACATCCTAGCCGCGCACCTGCGCGTACCGGAACACGCTCGCATCTTGCCTTTATAATAAAGTCCTGAAGAGGACTCATTAGATAGGTTTTTCTGGCGGTAGATAAAGCTTAAGACTGTCGAAAAACCTATAGTTTAATGGGAGTTACTGACGGTTTGTAACCATTAGTTTTCCATCATGACTGATGGAATAGACTGATACTTGCATGAGTGTAACCGGCTAATAATGGAAGTGTGCATTGACCGTGTGATGACGGGTGACTAATGTACACACGCTTACAGCCGCCCCGTCAAATCGTGACTCCTTACAAACCCTCGGAGGATCTGGAGCAGGTGCCGCTCATAAACCCCAACTCGCCGTCACACCTTACGGGGGCGTCGTGCACCCCGCCCTACCCCCTCCTGAGCCCCGCGAGACACGAGAAAAACTGCGATGAAGTGGACCTCCCCTGTAAGTACTCCAGATACAAAATAGTTGTTATGACATCACCAATATTATTAATGCGACGTTTATTTTTGCATATAGACACATTCCGAGCACTCGTCCCAAACTATGATAGCCTGAGCTTCAGGATAATTATAGCCTACTGCTGAGTTTTATTCAAAGAGTATGGCAGCCTTTTTAAAAACCAGCATATTTAACGTATCCTACTTTTCAGGTGAAGCTAGAACGAAAAGTCTGAGAAAGCAAAGTCATAAATTATCAGAACCCACTACAAGCAAAAGTATTCTAAGCAAGGTCAGAGTTTTAATCTGAGTTTTTCAACTTTTAGTACTTTGATTCTAAAGTACTAACTTTCTGTGCTATGTTTTAGGTGAAATCGGCCACTTTAGGTCGAGGCAGCAAGAATGATGATGGCGCTCCTAAAAATGATGAAGTTCACGAATACCACGAAATATCTGATACGGATACGGTAAGAGAAAAACACTTACAGCTTATCCTATTATTTAAAAAAAAAGTGCTATGGTTTTACTCTAATACTTATCAGAGTAAATAATGCCGTACTTATATTTCAGACTTTTCTAAGCGTTCTGAAGCGTGAGTTATGTTTTAATACCCTGAGTTTCAGTTACTTTGTGCTTTGTGTTGTTGATCCTCACATAATACGCTAATCAGCTACACATAAGCTAATCAATGTTTATTTAACAAATGCGTTTTCACATGTGACCATGGGTTATTTTTTAAATGCGTTTACTCAGTCCATACATCATTCGCACACATAAAATATGATGCTCATCATAGCCTAGATAAATTGCCATTAGATTCTGTACTGTCAGACTTATCGCCCTGCTAATTTAAAAACAAAAAAGTGGCCTTATCTAACCGAACTTGACATAAGAAAGAAATTACGGCTACTTGACAACCTTAATGGAAAAGTATACTAATGTGCGCAAGATTATTATGTATAACTATTGAATTTGCTGGAAATAATACGTTTATTTGTAATAATGTAAGATTATTTGTAATCAATTTTGAATACGTGCGTAAATGCTAGGTCACGTGACTAACGTCACCTTATACGGTAAACAAACATTAAATAACACAAACTGTAAAAATCTGTAATCAGATTTATTTACAAATAAGCTATGATTTTAATTTCTTGCTTACTGAAATGCTTAACTTCACTACATCATACTGGCCTAGTACGAGTTATTTTCTTCTCACGTTCGATTGCATTTTGTAAGATAAAGATGAGGTACGTCCGTTACCTCGTACTCTGATTGTCGATGTCATTTGTGAGTGACATTTTGTCAATGATATATTTAGTTTTATTTGCAGTATTCTGGCCATGGACACTTAATTTAAAGAAAAGTCAGCTTTGGCTGCCTAGCTTTAGAATATTATTCACTAATTAAAATAATCAATTCATATTAATTCACACTGCGATTTAATAGTCCGTTCAATCGCATGCATTTTAAACTATATTTAGAGAAACTGTTTATGTAACTGGCATTTTTTAAAAACATATATTTTGTTACTAAGTAGTATTTTATTCATAACCATATTATAATTGAATGTACGTCTACAACAATTGATACCGACGGATCCCATCATCCCATATCCGTTCCGTGCGCACCCGAACGGACATTCAATATCCGATTTCGGTAGTGCAATCGTGAATCACCGTCCTGCAGATAAACTCATGCATTATCACTAGAGATCGGATAATCGGGTGCATATTTACATAAATTGGTATTTTGGCTAATATATTGTAAAAGCGGCCTCATACACAATGTTTTTAACTAATTACAAAGTACTGATTAATATGTCGTTTTTATAAAATTAAAAAAAAAACTCACATGTAGCTGCAGCAGTGTTAGTTTTTTTTTTTACGTATTCGGCCCTTTCTCGCAGGGAGGCGTATGGAACTTTTTGCTCACATTTTCGGTAATTATGTATTAAGCAGCTGCCATAAAAAACCGTACATTCCTTACATTATACATAAAATATTGTATAGTAAAATTTCCTATCTATAACCTCACGTTAAGCCATATTTTTTTTTTAAACATTTTGTTGTAAATGTAGAAGATTATTTACTAAAGGTATAAAGTAGCGTCTTACGGCGCGGTCAAACCTATACGTCTATGAATAGGTGTTTTAAAATAGCATAGAAGTTACTAAAACCATTTTCTTTTAAAGTCTAACGTTTGATAGATAGAAGCTTCCAAAGTGGTAAAATGTTATCTGCAGTTATAGTTAGAAAAATTACCAAAAGTCGCCATATATTTAGCAGTTTTTCTAACTCTAACCACAGTAAACTACTTTTGAAACAATTTAAATTAATCGTATTAAATAAACTACAGAACCTGTACTACAATCGTGTCTACCCAATTTTTGATTGTTTTTGTATTAAAGGAGTAATAATTAAATTGAGCGGCGCTAGTGTGCGCGTCAAAATTACTTTCAATGTAAATTGGTTTGAACGAGATCATACCAGTAGTTTTTGAGATGTAGCACATTTTCAACAACCGCAAACATGACTTTGTTCTTCGTACAAACGCTATGAAAATCAAAATTAAGTTTGCTGTCAACAAAATATTGTGGTATTTTAGCTAAATGGAAGTAATTCCCCAATTCAGTTAAAATTGGCTCGGTACCCTCAGTGCGTGCTCTTGCTCTACTCTACTCTACTTGCTCTTCTTCCAAATTCAAATGTCATTTCACCACATGGGCCGAGTTGGATTTTATATACAAGTTTTATCTTTATAAACAGGTAAATGAACATTTGTCCTGAATATTTATTTGTCAAGAACATAAATTCCTACTTGCTCCCAATATTTTTTCACATGAAGACTACACTGCTACTCTTTCATACTGTTTGATGGCTCTGAAAGATGGATGACGTGCCCCGTCTGGGCCCGGAAGGAACTCGGCGTTGTAATGTCTATTGAAATTTTACCCGGCTTCGGCACGGTCCGGCTGGCTGGCACGTTGTAGCGTGAATCAATCTTAAACCGTTTAAGATACACAAATACAATCATGTAATACGGATTGTACCGCTTTAAAAGTTCTAGTACAATAGTGTCCACGACAGCATATATCTATCTTACATGGTTAACTCACCACAAATATTTTTATGTTCATAAATTTGATTATCATTAATGTAAATATGTAATATTTTCAAAGGTGTTTTTTATGCACACGGCTATAATTCTTATTTATATAAACGTATTCATCATCACGAGCATTTCATATTGAACAAAATTGCCCTTTACATCATCATAAAAAATGTATAGAATCCATATTAATATTATAAAGCTGACGAGTTTGTTTTTTTTGTTTGAACGCGCTAACCTTACCTACTACTTATACGATACCAAAAAATTAACTCATTGTTTTTTTTAAATAGTGCTCTGCATAATAGCTTACATTAGAACTTTAATAAATTTTCATCAGATTATCCGATCTCGACTTATCACTGTTTGCCGGCGCGACAGAGTGATCAATCCAACCGCTTTTGTTTATAGGAGAGCACGGCGACCGAACACATCAGACACGAACACCTGGCATTGCCTGAAAGTCCTGGGATTCCTGTGAGTATTATATTCAAATACTAAACAATCACGAAAAAAATACCTTCCTTAACAAACCTATGCGTAATATGGTTGCTAGAGCGAAAAACATGCACATCGTGTTACATATTTACACTGTGGATAAATAATGTACACTTAGGTTTTTTATGGTTGTGTTCTAGATTTTAGGTACGATTTTACCAACGTTGACTTATTCGACTGAATAAATATATAACGACCGAATTTAAAATGACATTTACATCAATGATAGCTGTCAAATTGGTAAATTGGTGGCGTTTTTAGATTAGGCGTTTTGTATTTTATTCAACGAATTATCGACGTTGAAAAAATCAGGCCTTATTAATAATAAATTAGAGGTATGGTTGCTCTGAACTTATAACTTTACAGAAAGGATACGGTGACTTCAGCCAAAGCTTACTGGATGAAATGGAGTCTATGTTCCGCAGTCTCGAGGGTCCGCGGCGAGACGAGTCTGTAAGTTTGATATGATTTTTATTACAACTGCCTGCGAGTATTTTTCTACAGTTTTAAAAATTACGTCAGTAAGTTGTGGTTACATTTCTCGGAGGAAATAATATACTTACATTTTGTAGAAAAATGCATCCACTTTCTTTTTGACTTTACATATTTTTGAGGAGATCCTAAGTTATAATTATTCCTGAGTTTATTTATAAATTTTCAGGATTACGACGATAATATTATCAGCTATGTATCGAATGATTTGATCTCATATCAGTATCGTTTCTCTTACATCTGACTTACTTGGTCGTCCGTAACGTTTTTTTTTAAAATTTATTCAGATGCCTTACTGGATTCTTCGGTAAGGTTAGAACTGGTAACGCACAGCTAGTTGGTAGCTAGACTCATGATATGTGGAGAGTAGTCATACTGTCATAATGACTTAATGTTGAAGCAGACCTAATTACCGGTAAAGGGAACAGCACCGTATCGACTCGAGGCGTTCCGTATTTTTTGTATGAAACTACATGCTTCAAAGCATACCTATCAAATTCTTAACGTAACCATCGCGGCTCGAGATCAACTCAGGACATTCTCTAGACCAGCGGCGCATGCGTTCTAGCGTGCTTACGGCTAGTCATCCGATGTTCATCGACTACCCGTTAACCATGTCAAACGTGCTGTCATTCAAGAAGAATTGTAGCAAACGCGATACGTCGAGGAGTCTGCTATCCGTAGCCGATCCGACGCCGCGGCGTTGCTGATTCCTTTACTTACTAAGTGTGGTTCCGTATGGTTGATATAGTACGGTGCTGTACCCACTAGATGGATATCTTTTGACCTTTATTGGGCATGAATGAAACTGGAGGGTCGACGATAATCACCGAAAATATAAATAAACAACAATATTTATTGTGTATTTCTCATGTCAATATGGCTGCTCTTTCGTTTCTGCTCATTGTAGCCTAATCTGTCGAAAAAAATATGATCATTTTAGAAAACGTGTGCTACGAGTTACATTCCCCATTAATCATTGTCAAGTGATAGATTTTAGAAGTCATTAAGTGTAAAATTCTGTACGTAGTATGCATTGGTTCATTAGTTAATTTGTTATCAACTTAATTTTACTGATTTAATGTTGCAAAAATATTTATAAAACTCAATATTTATTTCAGGGAGCTACCAGCAAACATTTCGACATCGATACAGCGTTAAGGTATGTTTCTAAATCTTTCATAGAATTGTGAATATTGGAATAATAATTGCAATGCTATGAAAGACTTAAGAGTCTCGTAGTAGTCCCAGCCTATCTATCTATTTACTACTACTGAGTAATATAAATTGCACTTATAAAAAGCAACTTTGGCTGCGTGACAGACGAGGAAACCACGTGTCTTACGCTATCCGGGAGTATGCCTATAACACTCGGCCACCGTCACATTGGCAAGCCTGTTGAATTTTGCAAGCGCTTACTTTAACGCGTAGGCTGCGTGACGTCATCAATGTTGCGGGATTGCTCTCACAAAATCTGAACAAAATATTTTTACAAATATTATAAATTGGCTTCCTTCATCATTACTTCAACTGTAAACTTACCGGTCAATAAATTTAAAACTGTCATTAAAGAAACCCTTATGACGGCAGGGTATTATAAAGTAGATGATTATTTAAAAGATAACAATGTATGGACTTGCATGAATACTCTAAACATTGTAAACCTTTTGAAAAAGAGGCATTTATAGTGACTGAGTTTGTTGCGCAGCTTCTTCCAGCACTAGCCCAATATTGTCCCGAAGCTGTGTTAGGGTTTATATTGGGACGTGTAAAAGTTTCCTCAATTGGCCTATTTGCATAAATAAATGACTTTTATGACTTTCCATCTTATTCGATTGCTAAAAACACTATAAAATCAAAAATATAATTATGCTCCCAAGTAGCAATTGGTATTGTATACAAGATGAACCATATCCATACAGAGCGGTCTTCAAAAAACAATCTCTGATGGAATGAGACTGATGGGTGCTCTAACTCACCTTTTTATGCTTTTATGCCTCATCACGAGCACTTCTGATTGCACTTTGATCATATTGTAATCAATTGAATCTCATTTGAAGGACCCAATTTCGGCATGCTAATGCGTTGCTTATAATATTTTGCCATCAAATAGATAATCAACCTATACACTTCTCGTCAAAAACTGGACATGATAGGTATGCTCTCATATTTTTAAACCTTTCAGATCTCACACCCTAAATAAGAACGAGAAAAAGAAAAACCATCATACCGGAACCATGAAACCAATGTCTGCCCACGATGAAAAGACGCTGGACACTGCAGTCGCAATGGCTAATGAGCTGACCACGAGGTAATCTTTATACATTTTAAAATTCGGGCTAGTAACATCACTAACACCCGTAACTCGAGAACCGAAAAGAGACCGACTCATATGAATTTTTTGGACCCCTCCGTTCGACCATATCGTATATGGTTTAGATGCTAGAAATGCACGCATACTCGGTCAAATGGTTTTAAAAAAAAGAAAAACAGTGCTAGTGGCATGCACAGATTATGTAATTTTATTTAGGAAACGGGGCGAGACATTTGCCATAGCCAAAACAAATGTTCCCATCAGTAATAAACATCCAGTGCACAAGAGTGCGCAAAATGACCTAACTTTAGAGATGTTCCTACCGTGTCGTTGAATCAATCTTTCAGTCTTGTTGTGCAACCATTCTTTTCGATATTTTCGATTTCGATATTAGCTACCCGATAAAAGAAATTTATATTATTTAATCGATACCCTGCCTAACTTACTAGCACAGTCGATCGATACGTCGTTATAACAAAACAACACTTTCCATGTCTACTTGCAGGGTAAAATCAAACTTTCCAGTGGGTCTAATAAATTTTATTGTAAATATTCATAAAACACATGTGACGCCTTAGTTTTCAATGATGCAGAACCAGATCCATCCTACGCTTGATTACATTTTTATCACTTTAGTGTCTGAAAACAAAGTCAAAATAACTATGTCAAATATGTATTAATACCTTTCCTCTATAATGGCAGGTCGATGACGGACCTGGACGACAGCAAGCCTCCCAACTCGCCCAGCGACCGGTCTAAGTTCCACTTCAAGTTCCCGCTGGTGTCGCTTCATCATGCGCCTCATGAGCCCGAGAAAGAGACATACGGTAAGCACTACCCTATCATCACCATCATCATCATCATCCACAGGATTTCTGAACATGGAAAGAAAGAAAGACTAAGGTTTATTCAGCTCTAATTCAAGTACAAAATTAATACATTAAAATTTGCCAACATTTCCGGATAGTTGCCTACAGCAGCAGGTTTCAACCGGTCTGCATTCAGCCTTTAATTAATTTTCATCTATCTGCATTATAATGCTTTTAGCATTAAATCCATCTTTGTAAGTCATTATTTGTGTGATAAAACTGTTTGCAAATTCATATGTTCGCAACAGTGTTCTAACGTTTCCGCCACCACACACTCTAAGCTTCTGTCGCTTGACAAACGCGCGGCTGTAGCGCTGCAGCTTAAATTCCTAGTGTCTACTGCAGCGCGACTTAGAATAGCTTGTACAGTGCGCTAAAATAACGCGTACATGTGAAAGTGCCCTTTATTATTATAAACAAGATCTAGCCGAAACTGACGACGGTGGTCACTGGCCATTCTCAACCAAAGTTAGCCTAGCCAGTCATCTTACTCGAACCATCTAACTTTGGTTTCTGCACTTTCGTTGTCAGGCAAGACAGACGCAAGAAAAATGACATAACGTGCATTCATGACGAGCTGTTTCTGAGTAATTAACAGTAAAGTTGTCCATGTTCAGTCCATTGTCAGTTGACCATGGCATACGCTAATCTGACGTGTAGTTTTAGCAAAACTCCAGAAACCATGGCCAAAATGGAATGTGTGAAGCTATTTCATAGTTCATCTAGTATTTAAGTTTAGCAAATGTTTGTTAAGTTCTGATACATTCTGTTATGAACCAGGTCTATCCTCAACATGCAACTTATGGATGAGGTTGTGCCAAAGTAAGCCAGCAGTCAGTAATGCACTCCCCATCGTATTCGTATCTACTTAAAATTATGATGTTTTGCACGTCCTCTTAGGCCAGTCTTAATAACATTTAAGATATTAATGGCGGTAAAGCTGCATTTTGTTGATGTCCATCTGAATAGTATTATCCCAGATTTGCAGCTCTCTTAAATGTAAGCACTCTGAGTTCTTTGCAGAAATACCGAAAACAAAGTTGTCGTTTTTTGGTTTATTGAGTTACATACTTCACATATAGGTCGATGGCGTATTTAAAATGTTATGTCCTTCGATAACATCACCAATTAAGCAAATATTTTTTTTCCGAAATAATATGCTCAAAGATATGTTACTGTGATATCTATGTTTCGATCTGCTCATGCGAACTAATCGAGGGAAAATCTTAATTTTATCCACAATCGCCGTCTGAGTCGCAGTCTTGATTTTACGCACAATATAAACGCTTCCTTATTTCTATATATCATATCTTTATGAATATAAAATATGACACTGTGAGTGTTTAAACATTATATGTATAAACAGATAGCGAAGCGTCATCAATTTCCAAGTTGAATTTATTCTGTAAAGTTAGCCAAGAAGTTGCTGGTTCTAGTCCCGCCCGTGTGCAAATTTTTGGTTTCTTATTTCATCTTTATGAATATAAAATATTACACTGTGAGTGTTAAAAACATTCTAAATCATTAGATAGCGAAGCGTCATCTATTTCCAAGTTGAATTTATTCTGTAAAGAATATCTACTTGACCCACTGTTGCATAAGCAGATGGATAGATGGCGCTAAATGTCACGCGTAATGACGTATCCATAAGGAACCACAAATTTCGCAAGGTCGGACTGACAGCACGGTAGCTCAATTGGTAGAGCGTTTGACCCGGTTAGAGAAGAAGTTGCTGGTTCGAGTCCCACCCGTCCGCTTTTTTTTCAAATCGGTATTCACTTTATGATATATGAACTTTTTGAAGTCCTGTTAACCTTAGAAAAAAAAATAGAAGTGCTTTAGGCCTAGGCAAAATTTATTAAAGGCCCAGTGTTCTTCGCCTTTTCGCGTTTTTTCACTTTAAAAGAAAAATAGGGAACATAAGGATCCTTGTAGACAAGGTGGATGTTATAAGACCTAGAATATTTGATAAAAGCTCAAACGATCGATAATTTAGTAATCTTAAAAAAGACATTAAAGATCTTTCTCGTCAGAGCCGTCGTTTTTTAGGTAAGTACCAAGAAAGTGGCAATTTTGGTACTAAACTAAAAATGACGATTTTTATCAGTTTTTCTGTAATAACTCGAACGCGCTTACGATTAAAAGATATGCTATTCTAGATAAATACCATATAGACCCGAACAACATACCTAAAATGCAGGATTGCCGCAATTATTGCAACCGAAACGTTAATATTTGTTCAATATGACTAGCCTACTTTAAGTAAACCGCCAAAGTGAGACTTTCTGACGTTAATTTTGTCGTATTCTCCTTCCGTTAACGCGTACCTTAACATGTTTAAGTACGTATACTTATATTAATATGATTAATTAAAATTTCTCCTTTTAGATGAAAGAAAGTTCGTTTAATACTTAAGGCGGATAGGTACGGAGTACATTAATTAGGAGAAAAATGAAAACAAAGGCGACAAAAGTGACGTCAGACACGTCTTAGTTTTGCGATCGACCTATAGGTCGAAACTATAGTTTCTGTCTTTATTTGTCCTTGCTATAGCATGTCTCTCACTCTCAATAATGGTCGATTGCACGGTTCAAACAATATTTTTCTTATTTAAATAGAGCTGTAACTCTGAACCTTTTTATTCTAGCACGTCTAAATGAGTTAAGAAATGTATTTTGAAAATTTCATGTTTTATAAAAAAAAGTTAAGCTATGAAATGTATTTTACAATTTTCAAATTCCAGGGAAACATGAGAGGCGGAATTTTAGCGAAGAAGCCCATAGAGTGCGGGATATTCAGGTAAACAGAAAAAAATAAACTTTGTTTCGGCATTTTTCGATGTCACATGGAGGTTACATTAAGTTTGCGCCAAGGCTTGAAACCGGTTCAAGATTTACCGGTATTATAACGGTTAAACCGGTTTTATCGTAAAATTCCGTTCCGGAGCGGAACCAAATAAAAGCGATATTGTAAACCTCAATAAACCGGTTAATTCGTAGCCGCTCGCGACGATCGCAACGCTACTTGTTTTTAGACCGAATATTCTTCAAAAGATGTTAAACTAATTATCAGATTCAGAAACAAACGTCAGATGCGCTCACCGCTTGCAGATCTTAGCGAAGTTCAGAGTGGTTGTCCTGCCTGAACGAAAAGTTGAACCGGTTAATGCAAAATACCCATATTTTTCCAAACCGGTTTAAAACAACCTTTTTCAAAAAGTTCCACCTGTATTTTCGTCAAACCGGTTCAAAAAAAATAGCGGTTTCCAAGCCCTGGTTTTCGCGCCTTTTCGACACATTAATTAGTTGTTTAATAAGTTTACAATTTGACTAAATCCAACAAAGTAATAATAATGAAAATCGATCCACCAGTTCTCGAGTAATAAGTGATTGATTTTTTGTTGAATTTTCTTTAAATAATATTTTTCCTGTATTCCAAACTTGATCGAGAACGACCGCCTTAAATTTGGCTCGTACTTTCATTATGTCCTCTGAAATAAAATAATTTATATGATTGATGATGATGAAACATTTATATTATAATAGAATATTTTCATATTTGTCACTCGCACCGCACCCCGCGCTTTCCTCAGAAAAAAAATGTGGGGCGTACCTTCGTGGATGGCACAATCTATATTTGGGGCCAAGACAAAGTAATATATCATGATAATCGGTCCACCTGTTCTGGAGTATTAAGTGGTGTAACTAGCACAACTTTCTTTTATGTACCATTGTAAATCATTTTGAAAAGTAGCTCATTTGTTAACTTGCGCTCGCATTCGCGCCAATACTGTGACATTTATCTTCTGTCTCTCTCTCTCTCTCTCTCTCTCTCTCTCTCTCTTGCGCTGTTACATGGCGTCACGTGTTGCGTTGTAAGAAATAAATGTGATTACAAACCTAAGCTCCGTACAGTATTATCATTAAAATTTTATTTATCACTTTAGGCGACAATAACAGAAGAGAGCAAGATGGCTTACACGAGTTTGATTGAAGACCCGACGCCCTCATCGTCCCTCATATCGCACATGAAAGACGCGGCGGGTACGAACAAGCCTGGCACGATACCAAAACTAGCGCCGCGCGTGGCCTCAAGAAACCAGTTCCATTCGCTGCAGAAACCGGTTTCATCAAGGTAAGTTATAGGTTAAGTTTTACCTAGTGTAACTACTTTCTTGTGTGTACATACAGCACCTACATTAGTACGAGGCAAAGGACGCGTCAAAAAACCAGTTCCATTCGCTGTAGATAGGTCTGTCGAGGTACAATCAAACTTATATGCTCACCAATAAAAATTGTTCCACCTCAAGTGCCTCGCCTCGCCTCGCCTCTCAGTGTAAATCGTGTTGCCCAATAATAATAGCTTGATTCGTCTCCCAAGGAATGACTTCTTATAATCCTGCTAATATTATATACGCGAAAATTTGTGAGGATGGGATGTATGTTTGTTACTTCTTCAAGAAGGGGCAGTTCTTTATGTAGTCTTACTAAGCAGACAATGAACAACATTGAATAAAGGAAGATACGGGCGTCTTAAAGTCTACTACAGAAAAAAAAATCATCCGAAGTATTGAATCCACCAACATACGCGACAGGCCGCCCAGCGTGTAGCGCGTCGCTCCGTCCAATTCCAATCCAATGGTTTCAATGCCTAATATGTTTACAATTAAATTCTTGTGACAAATAAAGTTAATATAAAAATAAAAGTTATAATTATTTCGATAAGGATTTATATAACGTTAATGACAATGCCATGGAAAATATTGCATTACTGTGAATCAATTTTTATTGCCATAATATATAATGCTTTTAGTGATAAAATCTTAAGAGTTAGGTACATGCTGTCGCAATCTTTTCTGTAGAACTGTTTAAGGCAAACATTTATGCCATACATCATATAGGTGCAACTCTTACAGTTTTCACAGCGTACGCAAAAATAGCTCTAAAATCACAGATGTCTTCTGGCTTCATAAATATTTATGGTCATATCTTTACTATCAAATACATATCTCTATCTTGGACGAATAAACCACTGGACGCGCAATGACGTGCAATTTTGCTTGTGTCCCCTTGGCCACGAAGCGGGCTTTTTGGCCTCACTTACAGGTCTTGTCAGTACGGTGATAGAGCTCAGTAAAAAACATTGTCAGAAGAAATGGGTAAATATGGCTTAATTTTGTGTAACAATTATAGTGGCAGGACAAAAAATATTTATTTTCATCCGTTCGTAACTTTTTATCCCAATAAAGCTGTTAATTTTTCTTGAAAAAAGTGAAATGTGTTTTCCAAGAGAACATTTACATTGCCATTTAAAAAAGTAGTAGTCAGCTACTACAAAATCAACAAGATAACGTATACTTTATACGGTAGGTTTTCGTACGTTCATAATTCGTTCGTTTGTCAGTTTAGTTTTCATTGTGCTTGACAAATGTCGATATTCATATCGATAAACGTACTTTTATTAAATTTTTGATTATAATAGATACTTTTAAAATAAAATTATAAATCTGTAAAATATTACACTCGAGAGTAAATTAAGGTAATATTAAATACAACAGATTGCTTTTAAATTTTAAACTTCATATTATATGACAATACATCCTTTTAATATAATTTCATGTTTCCTGTAGATCCATTATGGAAAATAAAGTGGGTAGAAGCCGGCCGAAGAGAGGTAAAATGGATCCCCACAAAACATCACCAAATGTGTGGTTTCCATTTTACACAAAACGTGACATAATGCTAACGCAAAAAATCTTCTGGTTAATTATCCGTTATGTACAACTGGCAAAGAAAAACGTAGTTTACATCACTTAAATACAAAATTAGGGTCAAATTCTGAAACAAAGCATAAAGCCTAAGATGTTCTGATGCTGAAGTGTCAGGTACCTGTTAGTGTAGTGGAAGTCTATGGCGCGCACGTTGAGCGCGTCGAGCGCGGCGGGCCACGCGCGCTCCACGCCGCGCTCCGTCACCACGATCAGGGACAGCGGCTCGTCGGGGCGGGGGGGGGGGGGGGTCTGACGACGGAATATAAAAGTTTCTTCAAGTGGGTCATTGCATCAATAAAGTAGAAAGCCATTCATCTCTTTTTCGCAAAATAGGATTTCAGAAAAAGATCCGCCGTGGTTGGTCGTCCGGGTGAGATTCAATGGTACTAGGCTATGTGTATTTATGGGCTGTTTCAATATGCCTTAGGAAGTTCTAGTTAGTGTTGCTGGCCAGAACGTTCATAAAAACGACGTTCTATGTTTCAATTGTTCATTTGATGGTTTGTGCATTACATGCCCATAATGTAATTTATTCTTTCTTTGGTGATAAAAATAAATATCATTTTACAAATGATTCGTTCATTCACTCGTTCTACACATATCGATAAAAAAATATCGACACTTTCATGCACTAAATGTTAATAATTGACACAACAAGCTCACCCCGCCCCGCAGAAATTAGCTAATGATGTTTTCATACATTCGCTCTTCTGTTTCATATCCAGTGGTTAATTCATCCAAGATCTCTATAGAATATAACTTATACATATGTTATTCCGATGTATAAAGCTAAAATTTTTGTAAAGATGCATTGAAATATATCCAATAGATTTTGAGTGAAGAAGTAACAAACATACATCCTTAAGTCCATCCTTAAGAAGTATGATTATCATGTACAAGGTGTCCTTCATAGCAAAAACGTGACTAGTAACTACATAGACTAAAACCGTCTAATAAAATATTTGTACTTTCCAGGCATCCAGCTACCAGCGAAGTCAACGGTCATCAGAACTTTGAAAGAGATGTAAGTTTCAATTGCTATAAGTTAGTTATCTAGATAATATGTTGTTCTACATAATATCTAGATGTTTTGCTTTTTCCTCTCAAGCTAAAACATATTTTTGACCTTATTATATTATGCTTTAAGTGTGTCTTATTATATTATGCTATAGACATCTAGTTGTTAAATCGAAATTAATAACTAATTAATTTACATATAACAGAGCGTAAACGAGCTGCCTCTTCCGCCGAGAGCGAGCAAGCCGAAACTGATCGACAAGCCGCGTCACATAAGAAAATATCCTCTAAAACTGCCCAACACTGACCCGAAACCGGTCGCAGAAACTCCAGCGCAACCTCGCAACAACATCTACCAAAACGCGCTGAATTGCCCGAAGTACTACCAGAAAGAAATAAAGCAAGTGGATAAGAATGGGGTGGACGTATTCGACGGGCCTACTCCGGGTAAAGTGGACACGAACCCGTTCACGGGCGCGGGCACTAGTTCAGCGAATCCGTTCAACTGCTACTTGGAGCCGATCGATGACGACGCTGAGGGGAGCGACGCGCCGGAGGGAGAGGGGGAGGAGTCTTTAGTACGAGGTAATGTAGGAACAATATTATCTGTTTATCGTAAGAATGGACCTGTCTCTGCGATTTGACGCAAGAAAGAAATGTGCAAAAATGAAATGAACACGAAATAGAAGAACGCGGATGGGCGCGCGGGGAAGTGGAAGGAACGTGACATACTTGGCAGGTCCATGCTTACTATAACCGGGTAATACATACCACTATAAAGTACACTAGCGGTCTCCTACGGTGTTGCCCGCGTACATGTCGGTTTTTTCGTAAAATGTTTCGAAGCAAAATATGTACCTATTGCAAATATGTATTAGTACTGCCGAGGTTTCTGCTGTCTAACCACTTGCACAACGAAAATCGCTTGCACACACCACACAAAAACGGACGTCACTTCAAAGCTAAGCTAAGGCGGCGGTGCATTTAAAAAATATATCTTTTCATACATTTATAAAGTCCAAAAACTGCTTCGAAATTTTAATATATTGTGTAAATTCTTGCACCTCATTTTATATAAATTAATTAATACAAAGAGTTAAGGATAATTGCACGTATTGTTTTATGCAAGATTTTAAAATTAAAATACTTAATAGTCATTTATGTGCCGTTTTACTGATGTTACCGGACATGATGTGTTCCCAAAATGATTTCAGGACCAAAATGAAGGAAACATCCATTTTTTTACATGTTTTATGTACGAAAAGTTTGAGAGCTTTATATGTTATTTAATATGAATTCAGGATTGAGGTGAATTGTAATCTGATTTTTAATAAAACACGCCGTTTTGACTTAGTTTTCAAGTAAAAAGTAAAGTTCTTATGGATTAAATGAAACTGGACTTTGCATATTATTACTTTTTGCCGTAAATACAACACACACCGCTTATATGGACTAATGAACTCCACACTGAAGATTTACGGCGCTATTGCATTTGATAAAATTATGTTTTGAAACTTAGCAAGTATTTTATTTTAAGCTTTAAAAATAAAATACTTGCTAAGTTTGAGTTTTGTGTATTTAGTTTGGTGTTAGTAAGACCGCAAAAAATGTACAACCGTATATAATAAAAATATGCAAAACACTTTAAAAAAAAGTATGATTCAGTTGCCGAATTACGAATATTTTTCATAAAAACCATAAATTAAAGATTACAAAAAAAATAAAGCAAGAATTACTTTAAGCAATTTCAATTTGGCACACGATGTACCAAAGATCCTGTAAACGTGTTTTGAATATGGGAATATTCAATAACAACACATACTTAACTCGCAACTATACTTATCTATACTAAGTCTCGGGTGTACAATACACGTAAAAACACATTTTGAATAATACTGCAATTGCTATTATTCAATAAAACTACCAAATCCAATGTCTCGTTTCCAGATTGTTCAGACCACGTGTCTGTGGAGGATCTCTTAGAGTTCGCTGACCAGAAGCCGTGCGGCCGGCAGCGCGGCGTCGAATCTGACGAAGTGCGGATCATGTGCAAGGTGCTTAAACAGCAGGTCAGTTGAATGACTATTATCGACCGCCAACGAGGTAATAGGGACCCTGCCAGGACCATTTAAACCCTTTAACTAGCAGAATCAGTAAAAAAATGTATTAGAATTGTGATTGGAGATCCTAAGTCAATGGAATAAAGTTCATAATATGCTGGCATTAAGATGGGTGCAAAGCCTTACGGAGGTGTCACAATAGATCAACTATAGGTAATATTCTGGTGAAATATTTTTAAGCTAAGGCTGTTTAAGGGAACTTTGATTTTAGTACGAAAAACTTAAAATTGGTCAATTAAGTCACAAAATAAGTAGTAAAAAAACCGGCCAAGTGCGAGTCGGACTCGCGCACTGTGGCTTCCGTGCCAACTTTAACTGAATCAGGGAATCCAGTTAGTAAAACACCACAATATTTTGTTAACAGCCAATATAACTTGTTTGTATGAAGAACAGAGTTATGTTTGCGGTTGTTGAAAATGTGCTATATCTCAAAAACTTCACGTTCGATCCCGTCCGAACCAATTTTCGTTGAAAGTATTTGTAAAGGTCATTATATTTTTTTTTTCAAAATTTACGCTCGCTTAGTTTAGAAGTTGAGGGGGGGGGGGGGGGGGGAACGCCAATTTTTCCACTTTGGAAGCGTCTAGCTATGAAACTTTAGACTTTACAAGAAAACGGTTTTAGGAATCTCTGTCATTTTAAATGACCTATCCATAGACCCCACACGCATAGGTTTGACCAAAAAAATTTTTTTGGTTTTAGTTTCATGTATGGGAGCCCTCCCCCTAAAATGTAATTATTTTTATTTTTATATGAGAATTGTAAAGCGGTTAACAGGATACAGTTTCCTACCAAATTTCAACAGTGTGATGCTTATAGTTACATAATAAAATGGCTGTGACATACGGACGGACAGACAGACAGACAGACTTGACGAAACTATAAGGGTTCCGTTTTTTGCCATTCGGCTACGGAACCCTAAAAAGTCAAACTACATACACGCACACATAGACAACGCTCACGGACACGAGATCTCGGAACATTTCGGCACAGTGCGAGCGTGAGGGCCGCCCGTTTGAGACACCCGTCTTTAGAGTGTTTTGTAATGTGAAAATATTATGTTGTTAGGGTAATTTCAGCTCGTTTTATATAATTGTTTATTATTTTGAATCTGTACAAACGAAGTAATTTAATTTTTGTACGATAAATTCATTCATACCAAAAAAAATGCGTAAGATTACAACCTTATTTCAAAAAAATATACATGTTACGTTTTATATGTTGTTGTTGTTGTGTAAACTTACTTTCATGGTTTATAATTTCGGTTCCTCTTTTCAATTCTCAACAAAATATGAAACGACTAGAATGTAAGTGTGATAACAACGATAGTTACTTTGTGCATATATCATAGTTGTTGACATCCCTATCCCTATCCCGTGACCGGCGAGTATTTGGGTCAAAAGTGAAGAAATGCACGAGTTTGACTTCTGTTACTGTCTAATATTTTGTGATTAATCAACTCAACTAAATCTGCCTCACACAATGGTTGAATGCTGCAGAGCATTAAGTCCACCATTTGTATTTCATTATTTTTGTGAAATAAAGTAAATACATAATTAGGTGCCCATGACTTTAAGCTGAAATTTACCATTGTTGAAGCACCGTGGTGTGCAAAAAGTAATATACAAAGCATTTAAACTTTACCTGAGGATCTCCTTAAGGATTTGCACCCACTTTCCAAACACCCTGTATTTGACAGTGTGCTGTAAATGGTCAACAAGCCAAACACGCGTTCCTCAGGACGATGCTTAAAATACTCGACATGTTTGGCTTGTCATAATATTTTTTACCCAATATCATTGGAGAATATTACGCGTTCTTGCTATTTAGTTAATAAAGCATCATTAAACCGTCATTAGAGGAAATTTAAAGAAACACTATTTTGAACTTAGTATCTTTGGACTATAGTCCATTTATTTTATTATGATCGCTGAGTTTTTATTGATGTATACTACCTTCAGTAACGAAGATATCATTTTACAAATTACATTGTTGCCAAAATATGACAAAACAATGACAAAATGCCTTTTGAATATAAATATTTACTTTGAACCACCGTGATAATTTGTAACTTTCTTATTTTTATAAAGAAACAAAATTCATGCATGGAACGAACTCGAACTATAGGAATTAACAAAACCTAATCGATTTGGGTGACTTCACTAAAATTGACGAAATTACAAAATTAACTATCAAAAGGAAAAACTCTATTATCGCTCGTTAGTCAATTCACAAATAAGAATGATATTGAATAACATGTACTTATTTTATACATATATCCAGTTATCAGCCAAATGTATCATTTATATATTAAGTTAAAATCACAGTGACATTTCTTATTCCACGCTAACGACTGAATCGTTCACGTATTATTTGTTTGTACGTGTACGTGGCAGCTCCAACAGTCTCCTGCAGTGTCGCGGCGAGGCTGGACGTGGACAGTGACGACACGCCATTTTTCTTCAAATAAATTTAAGACAAAAATAATTTATTCAATTAAGGACACAAAATGCCACTTATGAACGTCAATAATTAGTGTAAAAAATTATTTATTTAAATAATTAATTCCTATTTTTACGGATAACAGCTGAGGTATAGAACAAATGAATTAACAAAAATCAATTAAGTAAAACTAAAGCGCGGGAAAATACCACAACAATCAATCTAATGTCAAACACGATCTATCTGACAGCTCAGTGCTGTCCATACTCTAGTGTTGTCAAACATAGTGCTATCATAATGTCTAACACTATGCACTATCATAGTTTATAAGTTATAATTGTTACTAACAGTCTTAATGGGAAGGCCCAAATATTTTTTTCTCTTACCTATCTTTTTTTGCCAGGTGACACCAGAAGAGTGTCTCCAAGCCCTGGAGATCAACGAATGGAACGTGCACAACGCGATCAAGGTCATGAGGGTGAAACTGTCAGTGGGGGGCGAAGTCACCCTGGAGGATTGCGCGGCAGAACTGACCAAAGCCAACGGAGACATTGTCAAAGCCTCAGCAGTTCTCGTCCTGGCCAAACAGACTGAGAAATAAACATTCTGTTTATGTGCATCCCTTTATTCAGTAGGTTTTGATGACTTTTGCTGAGCGTAAAGCTGTTGCTTGCTTTTGCGAGTTTTGAAGTTCAGATTTAATCAGCGTTTTGATTTTGTACCAGAAGGTAAAGCATTTTGATCGGATACATATAGCAGGTTATATTTTGTTGTAAAAAAAATATTCGTATTTAGATAATGCTCTAAAAAAATGAATTGTTCATTAATCAAGGTAAAATATAGGATAAGAGATGAATCCTAAATTTAGGAAATGGATCTGTAACTAAGTAAATTTGAAATTGTTATATGTACCCAAAATTGTAATACGGTAAGTAATCTCAAATGCAGCCACCATGTTATTCGCGAAAACTAGCGAATACTTAGGTCTAAGTGGGCTGGTCCCGCCTATAGGATTGACTATATTGTCAATTATGTGTTATAATAAACTTTAGTGACGATGTTAATATTGCCAATAAAAAAAAACAGGGCCGACCCAAAGGATTTTTCAAAATAGATATAGGAAGACAATGAAATCTAATAGGTACTATACAATTTGTATAATTAAGAAAATGACCTAAAATGTATACAATTACAATAATTTACAATTTGTAAAATTTATTTCTATCTTATTTATATTACATTCATTTACACGCAAGAAGCGGAGCTTAGCAGAGAAGTAGAAAATTTTCAATGATATTGCTCGAAATACATGACATCTGTTATTTTTGTACATCTTTGCTGCTCTGCACAACTTTTATAGAAACCTAACCTAACCTAACCGAAGTTTTTTTTTTAAATTACATAAATATGAAGCTTAGTGAATTAAATCGCTGACTATACGCATACACGGTCGAACATCTGGACAATTTGTATCCAGATTTGCAGCTCTTTAAAATGAAAGCGTTCTGAGTTATTACGTAAAAAAATTGTAGCTCTTACCTAATTTTCTAGCTCTTATAGCTACCACGTTTCAGGGCTCTCAATGTTCTTATTTTTTACATAAAAGTAAAAAAAGGAAAAAAGCATAGACTGGGCTTGAACCAAATGTTGCCCAGGTATGGAAGCATTTCTAATATAATAAAAATGTTCTAGGGTTTACTAAGTTACAGACCTCAAAAGAAGGCATTTTCAGGATTCTGTAGCCGAATGACAAAAAACGTAACCCCTATATTTTAGTCTTTCTGTCTGTCTGCCCGTCTGAAACTATTAGCATTACACGTATGTTAACCACTATGATTTCCATACAAAATTACATATCAATACATAAGTTGCGACACTACGGAATGCGTGTAAAGTTCCAGAGTTTCCTAAGTTCCCATCATCAGACCGTGACATGGTTAGAAAAAACTATAGTAGATTTTTTATACAAGGGGAGAAAGTGTCCCATTTCACTCGAGACGTTTCTAGAGTTCTAGAGTGAAATGAGTGCTTTCACCCGAGTTTAACATACTATCTTTCATTTCGAAATTAGGGAAAAAATACTGTGTGATTGTAGCTGTGATGTTGAAATATTATGTGATTCGGCGAGAGATACAACCTCAAAATTTTGCACAACATTTCATTATACATTTACTGTCGCTATACATACACAAGATAAGAAGGACTATGGTAACGGTACGAAAGAAAAAAGAGTAAATAAAACGCGGATGATATCAAATAATTGAAATTCTTGACAAAAATATCGATCTTATTTTTTTTCTCAAAAACAATATTAATAGTGGAAGAACGCAACCTCAACCGTGTCACAGAAACTACCACAGGTTTCGTCAAGTTGCAGATTTAATTTTGTCTGATGAGATCATAATATTATTATCCCTTTGGAAAGGCATATTAATTTTATGGATGAGATAGCGCTATGAGTGACAGCTAAAGGTGTGAGTAAGTAAGAAGATTTTATAATAAACATTATTTAATTTTCCGTACAGGAGACATGAAAAATTATATAATATCTAGAAAGAAAAAATCATTTTAAAATCTTCTTAGTACATTTGGTGAAGATAACGACGGACACACATCTAAAGTACCTACTCCTTTTTCAAGTTCGTAATTTAGTCGTGTTTAGTATCAGAAGTGCTTTTAGGCCTAGGCAATATGTATTATAAGCCTGAAGTCCGATGCAATTTTAAGCTTCACTCAAAAACTATTCTTAATCAATAAATACACGAAAACACCAATTATATCTCAGCGTTTATCGAGCGCCACCAGGTGGTTTTACTGGGAATTATTTTTATGAGACGTTTTTGACATTTCGCGACAATAAAAATTTTCTTATTTTCTGTTTCATCAAATATCATTTTAACTTACGTTGCTTCATCTTCATCTTTAATAAATCTAAAAAAAATGTATTTTTAAAGCTTTATCGAAAAAAAAAAACTCAAGTAACAAATATGCATTTGTTACTTGAGATTTTTTTCATGCGGAAACACCAATTTTGTCTCAGCGATGTTTGCGCGCAATGTCAAAAAAATTGCTTCAGACCTCACCCGCAGGTCAATATTTATCGATTTTTTTGTTTTTTAACTCTTAAAGGAAGAGAGGGAACATTGGGAGCTTTGTATCTTAAAATTGAGCTGTAACATTCGGTAAGGGTTCAAAATTTTAAGAAATTTGTGAATTATAAAAATCTGTATAGCTACCTTTCTCTTCAGAGGCTTTCTTTGCCACTTTTTTTACTGAACTCAAAAAACTAAGACTTTTTACGTAACTAATAACTCAGTAACAAATAACAAATAATAACTCAGAATATGTAACAAATAATAACTCAGAGCGCTTACATTTTAGAGAGCTGCAAATCTGGGTGAATACTATCCAGATGCACCCAAATAAAATTTGTTGAAATTATTGCAACCCAAAGCTTATTTGTTTGCATATAAAGACTAGTCTAATTATTGTAAACCGCGAAACTAAGTCGTTTCTGGCGTCACTTTTGTCGTCTTCTTACTAAGATCACTTACACTTAAGATCGTTTAATACCTTTTTATTCTTACGAATGATGCAAAGTACATTAATTGGGAGAGGAGTGAAAACGAAGGCGACAAAAGTGACGACTGGCTAAGGCTGAGGCTAAGAAACGTCTCAGTTTTGCTTTTGCAGTCGACCTATTAATGTTGTGTATTACACTATTTCAACAGTCAACAAGTGCACATGACTGATATTTTGTCGAGTGGTGCTAATCAGTTTTGATAATATTACTATAATATCATATTGTATAACGATGCTCTATTGTTTTTCACTTTTGCTTTTACGCACTATTGTTTTTGAAGCCTAGTTATTTAAAATTATGATCTGTTTGTAAACTTCCATCTTAACCACAATATGATTTATGTTGTGAAGTTACATAGAAAATGTAGCCGTTCTGAACACCCTTAATAATTACGTAATCTTATTATATTAAATTTAATTAAACAGTATTACAGTAAATAAAGAGCACAAATCGAGTAAAGGAAATTCGCTTCAAACATACCTTTATCATAACTAGCGGTCCCCCGCGACTTGGTCCGCGTGTTCGGAGTTTGCTCCTTTCCTTCCCGTCGCAGCGTGATGTGTTATAGCCTAAAGTTTTCCTCCACAAATAACCCAACACAACAAAAAACAAATTGTTTCTGTAATAAGCGCGTTCAAACAAACAAATGAACTCTTCAGCTTTATAATATTAATATACTTAGATTCCTATTTGATGTAGCATAAATTAATGTAGGTACAAATATAATGAAAACAAGACTATGAAATTGACTGCCATGAACACTTTGTGTTCCTAATATAACGTCAATCACTTCATTTTTATTGAGGTTATTATGATTTTGACTGTAATTATCTAATCTAATTTACATGTTCTATTAGTTAGTTTATATAATTAAGGTCACTTTTTAAAACTAAACTTTCGTGTAACCTTACCTTTAATATTAAAAAAACTATGTTAAAACGACGATAATATTATTTGTTGTCTAGTTCTAGACGGTAGTAGGCATTAGAAACTGCGCAGTTGCAGCTATAGTTACCATCTCTTATCAGTTTGGTCGCTATGGTTAAAGGTGGAATTATTTATCGTACACGTGCTTCGATGATGCAAATGTTGTCATCAGTGCACTAACTTACATTCTATTTATTCGCAAATGTACTTACCCTTTAATGTAATAAGTTATACTTACTTGAACTGTGTATCGGCCATAAAATTTATGCCTTGATGTTATCAAACACACTTTTATTATCACTTACTTTCATGTGAGTAAGATCGTTGTCAAATGAAGGATAATAAAAATATCGCAGTAATTGAGCAAATGCCTTGAAATCTAGTCTCAAAGCATTTCTGCTTAATTGGTGTATTGTGCATTCACTGCTTTTTCCTACGCCCTTAAAAACTACATTGTATCCGAAATCTATTATTATATCGTTTTATGAGCGATTATCACGAATATCAATAACTTTTACTGCAAATGCAGTTAGATGGAGCAAAATAGGAAAATCTGAAACAGCGCTTAACACTAGTTTTGCTATATATTACTGTTAGTCCAAAAAACTACTGCTGGTTCTGGAACAAAAACGCACATATAAGTTAAAAATATACCGATAATTTAACCTGAATTATACTAAACCATCTAACTATATACGATCATAGACTAAATTGACATTCTACATGGTATCTAAGTCTGTGTATTATTTATTTTAAGGTATGTAATATATAGTAGGTTCTATAATTCATCAAATTCAATGACTTAAGAATAGTGCCTACTTATAATGAGTTTAAGACTCTTTGCACACTGCGACATTAAGCAGCGATGCAGTCGTGATGCACCATCGATGCAGTCGCAAAATATCAACCTTTTGGACACTAACAAATAATTATGTTGGTACTGGCGACTGCATCGAATATAACGCGCGACTGCATCTATGATGAATTAAATCTGTTCATTGCGAGAGCCGCGATGCAATCGCGCGTTTCCAAAACGTGCGGCTACATCGATGCTAAACGTCGCAGTGGGTAAGGAGTCTAACTCCAATACTCCGTTTTTAATTAGATAGACCAGAATGTCATTTTGTGGGTGTCCACTTTTTTTGTAATTTTAATAAATAAATCATTCCTTAATAATCGAAAAACGCAATTTTCATTCAATCTTTGTTTTATATTGACTATAGGAAAATATTTGTTCTTTCAATTTGTGTTGTGCAGATGTATAAAAGCATGAATTATAAAATTTATGACAGTGTTATTTCAAAAAAGTCTACAGAAATATTTGAGAAATTATTTCAACAAATATCATCATTCTTTTTTATAATTAATAAGAGAATGTAGTTAAAGTCAAGCCAGCCAGACATCTTTGCCCACCCTTAATATCTCAGCAACTAAGTATAATCTGGAATTATAGTTGTCAGTGGTGCTAAACAAATGTTTTAGTTTATATGTAATAGACACCTCAATCAGTTTCCATTTGCGATTTTAAAAATTCTATTGGCAGATTTATTAAATTTCGTGTTTGGGCAAAGTTTTTTGCCATGGGCAAAGTTGTTCAGTTATGCGGTACAAGAATATTACTGTTGGGGAAAGCTGAAGGGAAAATATTTTGATTTTTAAGCATCAAAAAAATTTGTTTTATGTATTGTTTGTTTATAGCCTTGTGCAACGTTTTACATGTTTTATTTACCAGGATAAATAATACATGAAATGTGTAGGTAACATTATTTTATTATTAATTGGAAACACTATTGCACTACGCTTACATCATTAAAAAAGAGATAGCACGATTGGCCTATCTAATTAAAAGTCAGAGTATAATTGTTGTGTGTCAATTTTACAAATAAATTATGCATTGCTCAAAATTTTATAGTTTTATTACCTACACAACACGTTCCTTCTACAGAATTAAGGTTCACAAAAACTGAGCTGAGAGCTGAGCAGATGTGATGTAAAATTTAGTAATTATTAAATAATTATTCAATTTTCACATAACATCTCAGCTAATTACATTGCTCGGTACATGACATGTTTTGGTTGTCCTATTTTTTTTTATTGGGCTCCACCAATCACATGTTTTCATTTGATCTCAAAGTAATCAAAATCAGACAACGGTGGTACCTTAGCACCCAGTCCTTAGACATAGAAAATTATGATTTCTACATTGACAAGACCGGGAATCGGAACCCGTGACCTCGAAGCGGTGAAGCCTTGAAACCCACCGTGCGTAGCCATTACACCACGGAGGTCGACGTCAAAATTTTGAACAACATCATACATATACAACATCATATATATATCCATATAATATGTTTAACACATATCTTAGCACTACTTCCATGGAAATGGTAACGGACTCAACTCATATAGCTACTCATATAAGAATTAAATGTGTTAGTTAGATTACCTACGTACTTTTTAGATATTTTTTACATTATTAGCATTGATTGGGGACAAGTTATAGCTAAATGTAACTAGAGCACAGACAGACCTTATTTGTAATGTAGCCACAGTACAGACAGACCTTATTTCTATTGTCAAAAACGTTCTTATATAGTTACTACTACAAATATTGTTTAGCTGGCACAAGTTGTAGTTAGTCCAGAAATACCAATCCAGGCCAAGCGGTAAAAGATGATTAAAAAACATTGCATTTCCGTGGACACAGATCTACGGATATGTTCACTGAAATCCTTAACCTATTTCAAACCTTATTGCGTTTGCATACGGCTGTGTTTCCGAATGTAGATGAATGTTTCTAGCCGTCGAATCGCTAATTCGCGCGACATCGCGAATTAGGTCAATGGGAATGGATCGCTCGCGCCCCTCTGTAGGATTAGGGCTACCTCTGCAGAATTGAATAAGCATTTATAGATTTAAAGGCACTCATGAAATACTAAGCATGACTTTTACAGAACTTACAGCGATCCTTTGAAGCGGTACAAACGCACGATGATATGACAGCCACGTGCAGTCGCACGTGGCTGTTATATCATTTGTATCGTTGCTCTTAGTATGGTAAACGCAAAATAGTTCAGACTAATAACAAATTATAATAGTAAAAAATAAAAAAAGATAAAGTATTTCTATTAATGGATTGCATAAAACATGAGTTTCATTTATCTCGAAAAGTTAAACCAAGACTTACCACGACCAACAAGCATTTTTAGGAACTTTTGCAGATACCTAGGAACTAAACACTTTCAACACCAGTTATAGATAAACGATTTCATTGAGACCTCGCCTGCTGGGCACAGGGGCGCGGGAGGAAACAAGAGCGAGGTGCGTGAGCGGCGTGGGCGGGTATATCCCCGTCGCATCCCTACAGCACCCAACTCTCGCCTTAATGTCGAGATCTCTAAGTACAAGTTAAATGACCGTTCATAAGAAAACACTGCTATGTATTGATAAGATAATGTTTCAATTATTTTAGCTGCTGTTTTATCACGAAATTGTTATTTATCCAGGGAAGCAATTCTCGTAATACTAAAGTTCACCGATCGAATTTTATTCGTCTTAAGAAAATAGTTTGTGATTTCTTCAGTTCAGTCACGTTTCTTTGTATTTAGATTTCGTTTGTGCGGTAATCTTTTAGAAGTAGATATTTTACTTGATTTTCAGGTAAAACTGTTAAACTCGCAATCGAATTATCAAACGAGAAAAGTTTGATTGCCGCGAGAATCGGCCTCCAGGTAAGGTGTAGGTATCTAGCACATTACGACATCATGTTCAATTGGTAGCCCTACTGAAACCCACGGCCCCTATACTCGTCGACCTAAGTCACGGTTTCATGAAACCGAACACCAGGAAAAATATTAACATAATAACATGTTCGTAAGGTATTTACTTACACCGTTAGGTAGGGGTAAAATTATTTTACCAATATTTTTATTTTTACCATTCAACATCTTTATTGGGTACTAGACAGGTAACGGTTTCCCGTACTATTCCATTGCTCTCTCTTTCTCTCCCTCTATCTATATCTTAATCTCGTCATCTTGTGTAAATAATAAGTTGGCATTTGACGGTATAAATATTACCTAGCGTGTCCGTTACTCCAGCAGGAAAGTGTCTCGTAGAGCACATTGAAGTATGCCGTTGGATAGTGCTAAGTATGCTTAAATGGTGCGCCAAATAGAAAATTGGTGGGGGCCACAGTTTTCGCATAAAACAGAAAATACGTTTTCTGCTGGAGAAACGCTGCTCCAGCAGGAACTTTTTTAAATAATGACTCTAGAGCAGAACAAAGTATATTGTTAGATAGATATTATAACACATAATTTGTGCGACTAAAAATTTAATTCGTAGGACTCACCGTTTTTAAGATACTCCATTTCCTGCTAGGGAAACGTTTCTCCTTTATTATCCTATATCACGGGAACCGTTTAATGTGCGACCGTAAAAAACTCACACTAAAAGGTGTTAATTTTTGACACTTAATCCAATTTTTGTATGTAACTATGTCTTTCTGGTTTTTGAGAAATGAGCATGTATTTGGAAATGTAAAAATCGATAGAACCATTTAAATAAGCAACCAATGAATACAGTTCTAACGTTTGAAGAACACATTTATTAATTTAAACCACCTCAAAGAGTATGAAGAGCAGCCGTTTATTAGTTTCTTAATAATTCCACTTTGATTCCAAACTCACAGTGCATAATTTTGTCATGTGAATTCAATAATTAGAACCAACTGTATAGTATGTGTACAAGTATAGTAGTTTAGTGTGCTTAACAAAGAACGTGTCTTGAAAATTTTACATTGAAATAAGGCAAATTTTAGCAGATATAAGGAATAAGGCTAATCGATTTTATGTTATTATTATTATTTATTTATTGAATGAGACAACAAAAGATCCAAGTAGGGTTAGTAAACAACGCATCTTACACACTATGTTAGTACCTAATAACTAATTTGCAACATGTATTTTGACTTATATGCCACATTAAGGGACAGACATGTTGTCGACCAGCAATGACTTTCAGTATACTGTTAGAGCTGTCACGCACCCTTAACATCAGAGATGCTTGTTTTTTTTCTGATGATGGCCGCAAAACTATCAGTACGTGCCTCGGCGAACATGGCCGACGCACTACAAAAACGAGGCAGCCCCAGCAATATCCTGAAAGCATTGTTAAATTGGACTCGCAGAGCGCTGTACGATCTTTGAGTATATCTGACCCAAAGACTGCCAGTGTACAGTGAAGTGCAGTATGCTTTAAAAAGCGTTATTTTGACTGCCTTCGTACTCTTAGCAAATCTTCGAGCCAGCATATTCGCTCTTATTGACAGCGCTCTGCGCTCCCGTTCGATGTCGACATCGTCTTTCAAGTCGTCGGTGACCCAGTGCCCGAGGTATTTAAATTGAGAAACTCTGTCCATTTCATCGCCATTTAACGTAATGGGTGGTATAAAAAATGGGCACTTGGTACCCGCTTTAAAGACCATGTACTGGCTTTTTTTAACGTTGTAAATGAGACCGTGTGAGGCGGCGTATGACTCGCAGGTCTTGAGGAGCTCCCGGAGCGCACCTACCGAGGGGGCAAGCAGCACCATGTCGTCAGCGTAGCTGATGTTGTTTATACAAACCCCATCAACATAGCATCCGACAGGCATGCTGCCTAGGCGCCCTATTAGTCCATCCACAGACAGGCTGAAAATTAAGGGCGAGCTCAAGCCACCTTGTCTTACCCCGCACTCCAGCCTGCATGGCTCCGACAGCTCCCCCCCCCCCCCCACCTCACGCGGTTCATCTGGTTCAGATACCAGTACCTGAAAAGATGGACCACCTCCGGTGGTAGACCTGTGTTCAGCATTTTGTCCCACAGCAGGTCATAAGACACGAGATCGAACGCTTTGGACAGGTCCAAAAAACAAGCGTACACAGGTGTGCTTCTATCGGTGTAGTACCTGACAGTGTGCTTCAAACTGAGAATAGCCGTCTCGGTTGAGAGCCCAGGCCGGAACCCAAACTGAGCGTCACAGAGTTTTACATGTTGGATTAAGATTGAGTTGAGCACACTGTCAAGCACCTTCGCCACGATAGTGGCCAGAGAGATAGGCCTATAGTTGGACCTGTCCGACACGTCACCCGTTTTATTTTTGATAATAGGCACCACCAGAGTCTCCATCATTCCACGCGGTAGGTACGAGTGATTGATGCAGAGACTGAAAAACATTGCGAGCACACGGGGCAGATGAACGCCAGCGTGGCGTAAATGCTCAATGCTAAGCCCATCGCGGCCAGGTGATTTGCCTCTCATCATTTTATTAATGGCTAACCTCACGTCCTTGGCCGTGATCACGGTTGAGATCGCCAGACCATGAGTCCCTGCACCTACCACTCGGCTAGGAGGCCCTAAAGGCGATTGCACAGTGAAATAATCCCTAAACATGTTAGCTATATCAGTGGGGCTAGAGAATCCATCTACGCTAACCGGAATACCAGGTTTTGCACTCATTTTGTTTGTGGTCTTCCAAAAGTTAGGGAAATCCTTATTGTGGTGATGTTCAGCCACCAGATCCATTATTATTTGTTCCTGGTGGCCTTGACACCACCTCAACTTAGATTTAAAAAAAATTCGACTTTCCTTCATATAACTAAAAATATGCCCCCCAGTAGGTTTTCCAAAAAGCATCCAAGTGTTAAACTTTAGCTTGGCAATCCGGTGAGCGCAAGCCACATGCTTATTCCAGCCGGCCAGATTCCTCCGCCCTTTCGGCTTCGAATCTTCACACGTGACAATTGCAGCCTGACTCATAGTGTCTATAATCGTCGTATACAAGTTATCGATTACATTTTTATGAAGGTCATTACAACAATACGAATTCGCAAACTCTTGAAAGTCACAGTGAAAGTCTACATTTCTAAGTTTAGAGTTGCATATATCTCTATACACTTGAATTTGTTTTTTTCCTCTAATGCCCCAAGTAGCCTTATTATGTTTAATACCTATTGTCTCGGTTTTTTGTCTTACTACCTTAAGATTACACTTAACAACTAATGGGAAGTGGTCCGACCAATAAACACCGTGTTCGACGTGTACGTCTGTGACACACTGCCAAGCAGCCCTGGTGGATACGCAATGGTCGAGCCATCTCCTGCTCCCGTTAGCTTCACTCATAAATGTATAAGTTTCCGAAGTAACCTTAAGATTTTCAACGTCCACACAGATCCAATCTTGCTCTGCCAAAAACACTGAGAGCTCATTGTAAAAACGTTCACGCGGGTGCGCATTAAAATCTCCTAAGATAAACACCGACTCGACATTAACCTCGTCAATGATTGCATTAACTGCACTTAAACAATCCGTAAATTCTAGTAGGTTCTCAGACGAGTCCGTAGGCATATAGACACTTACCACTAACACTGGCCTATCATTCGTAGCAACTCGATATTGGTTATTCGACCAAATTAGAATGGTCACAAAAAAGCGGCCTCTATATACAAATTGACGACCTCCTTTAAAAAGTCATATAATATAAGGCCCTTTTACGTACAATCTAGTACGTATATACGTGCTCGAATTTGTGAAGGTATAAGAGGTAAACATTGGATAGGTACTCCTTTCCTTTCTTTTTGATACAAATTTGGCTGTTCTTTTATATTCGTTGTTGTTTGAAAGATATAATAATTGTAAATTTAATAAAACGCAATAAAGCTTTTATTATTTTCTGTGTATTATATTATTATCTCTGTAACTTTACATTAGTACTTGAAGCACTGAAAAACTTCGTTTAATATTTTTATTAAAGTACACGATGCGCGCGGATTTTGAACCTAAAAGCCGACTAGCTTAAAACCAACGCTGCAAAGTCTAATGAGTCACTAGGCCCTATGAGCGAAATATAGAATTACAGATATCTCAAGCATTGCTATAGCCGTACAACATTTATATAGTGATGCTAAACTTCACGTTTGTGGTTATTTGAAACTGATGTCATACTTATTAGTTTGTCTTTTATTCAGGATGAAAACGAAGAGTTGGTAAAACCTTTCGAAATTGCAATTTATCTTATACTATCTTTATTATAATTCGTTTTCGATATTGCAATTATATATTAATATATATATAATTCATTATTATTGTCTTTATTATGATATGATATTATGATACACATTATGATGTAATTTACCATTTTTTATATTCTATTAATATAAATTAACAGGTCAACATGCTTCTTAGGGTTCCGTAGCTGAATGGCTAAGAACGGAACCCTTATAGTTTCATCAAGTCTGTCTGTCCGTATATCACACCCACTTTATTCTGAAACTATTGATATTACAAAATTGAAACACAACTCTACTGGATCGAATCAGAAATGAGGAGATACGTAGAAGAACTAAGGTAACGGACATAGCCTTGAGAATCAGTAAGCTCAAGTGGCAATGGGCAGGGCACATAGCGCGAAGAACTGATGGCCGTTGGGGCAGGAAGTTCTAGATTGGAGACCCTTCGACCAAAGACGTAGCGTAGGACGACCACCAACAAGATGGACTGACGACCTTAAAAAGATCGCAGGATCAAACTGGATGCAGACCGCTAGTGATCGGTCGCTGTGGAAAGCCGTGGGGGAGGCCTATGTTCAGCAGTGGATGTCTTTTGGCTGATAATGATGACGATGATGATGAAACATAGTTAACATTGTGTTGGCGGATAATCATATTCGATCAAAGCCTTATTTAAAACAATAACTGTTTGTTCAATGAGAGTTTCGTTTTCGGCATGGAGAAAACTAATATTTATTGCATGCATTTTATACTTCTCACTAGATGGCTTTGATAACTCTAGGAACAATATATTAAAATGTTTATTATTAATTATGATATATTAAATTTCATTGAAAAAAGAATGTTTAAGATTATACTTGTACACTATAGCAATCGTGTTTTACTCATTTACTTTAAATTTATGTTGGCGTAAAACAGTTATTCTCTGCCATGTTCTTAAAAGTCATACAGCGCCATCTCCTTATGATAAAAAATATTTAATGCTCATAGGTCACAATAATATTTTGAGTGTCATTTTATTTAAAGTTTGACCAGAAATCAATCAAGTTAAACAAACAAGTTGACTTAATTTGTTACAAAATCGCTAAAGTTGTATATAGGGTCCTAATCTTTGAACCATAGAATTGGAATCTAAAATTTTGCAGCTAATTATACAAGGCCAAGCATATGTCAACCAGATTGTAAACAAAATGATGAAGGTCGTCAATTTGTATATAGAGGCCGCTTTTTTGTGACCATTAATTTGGTCAAATAATCAATAACATAAAATCGATTAGCCTTATTCCTTATATCTGCTAAAATTTGCCTTATTTTAATGTAAAATTTTCAAGACATGTTCTTTGTTAAGCACACTAAACTACTATACTTGTAGGTACACATACTATACAGTTGGTTCTAACTATTGAATTCACATGACAAAATTATGCACTGTGAGTTTGGAATCAAAGTGGAATTATTATGAAACTAATAAACGGCTGCTCTTCATACTCTTTGAGGTGGTTTAAATTAATAAATGTGTTCTTCAAACGTTAGAACTGTATTCATTGGTTGCTTATTTAAATGGTTCTATCGATTTTTACATTTCCAAATACATGCTCATTTCTCAAAAACCAGAAAGACATAGTTACATACAAAAATTGGATTAAGTGTCACAAATTAACACCTTTTAGTGTGAGTTTTTTACGGTCGCACATTAAACGGTTCCCGTGATATAGGATAATAAAAGAGAAACGTTTCCCTAGCAGGAAATGGAGTATCTTAAAAACGGTGAGTCCTACGAATTAAATTTTTAGTCGCACAAATTATGTGTTATAATATCTATCTAACAATATACTTTGTTCTGCTCTAGAGTCATTATTTAAAAAAGTTCCTGCTGGAGCAGCGTTTCTCCAGCAGAAAACGTATTTTCTGTTTTATGCGAAAACTGTGGCCCCCACAAATTTTCTATTTGGCGCACCATTTAAGCATACTTAGCACTATCCAACGGCATACTTCATTGTGCTCTACGAGAGACTTTCCTGCTGGAGTAACGGACACTACCTAGCCTAGAAGATAGTTTTCTACAAGTCAACGAGACACTTTCCTGCTGGAGTAACGGACACTACCTAGCCTAGAAGATAGATTTCTACAAGTTTCGGATGCTAGCGTTGTTCATCTGTAGAGCTATTTTAAGCATGGCTTGGTACTTTTATTAGCTGTTCTGTCTAATGAAACGGCAGTTTAAGTTTTCTGGGTCGCTGTTAAATATCGGCGGGTCCAATCCATTTAGTTCATCTGTATTCGAAGGGCTGCTTCTAGGAGGTACCTACCTACACATAATTCTGATTATATTACACAGAGGCTTTTGAGAATACGAACTTCAACTAAAATAGTGTACTGGATGAACATGAGCAGCTACGGATTGTGGGCCTCTTTATAATTTGGAAGGCAGGCTATCATATTTATTTGTTTTGTGATTTTTTATGAATCTTTCTATTCACTATAGAACTTGGGACTTAAGTGAAGCATGCTTGTTTTACCTTGAACTGATATAATTCGACATCAAAATTTCTTATTGCTGATATGAAAAAATATAGTATAGTACCTTCCTATCAGTAGTGTTTATGACTTATTCTGATGGGTTAAGTTACTATCTGACGTTGGGTAAGTAAAAGAGACTTACCTATGCCCAATATCTACATCGAAAGTAATGGTAAAATGTCGTTACCAGCGCTGGAATATTTACGATTGCGTGTAATTTGAAGAATAAAATCAGCCAATCCCTCAGCCCAATGATCAACGAAATAGCCAAAATCGTAAATATACAACCGCTGGTAACGAAACTTTACCATTACTACCGATGAAAAAATTGGGCCGCAAATCTTCTTAAGATAATGACTATGTATTGGATGACAATAGAAGATTGTAGGTGGTAGTATGAACCACCATGTTTGATTATGTATCGCCTAATAGGTAAGTAATTCTTTTGTTTCTATTCAAGGTGCCTGTATTTTTCCTATCATCAATTAGTGTTGGTAGCTGTTTCCAAGTAGACCTGTAACGAACATGTTGAAAAATTAAGTACAAATCGATCACTACGATCAGCTAGTTAGGTATTGAAAAAACTATTCCAATAAAGAGTGGTTACTAGCGGCTACCGACAGGCAGTAAATGTCACAAGCAACCATCCCAGACGTCCTGAATTATAGATGTGCGAGGTAGAGCTAGTAGGTACCTAAGCTTAGATAGGATCTGCCCGTAGCGCTAACAGAATATTCCATCGTAAAACAATTAAAAGAACATCCTTACAAGTATCTTTCCCGGCGCTTCGACAAGCATTTGAGAGGCGTCCATTGTTCCCGAATATCTGCGATGCCGTAATTGGCTCTTCAACAAACGCCCATCGTACAAGCTCATTTTCTCAGTTGAAATAGATGGAATACTTTCCATCGTGCCGACACCCAACCTGGCCCCACAGCTACCACTACAGACAAATTGATAGACGCACACTAATACAGCCAGCCCAAATACGACATCCGCTCTTATTTGAGCTCCAAACATTCTTTCGGCCAACTAATCTAACTCCAAATGGAGAATTTCGGCAGGTCTACTCTTATTGGTGTGCCACAAACACATCGCACACCGATACGCCTTTGCAACATCGTTTCACTGTGACCACGCTCTTTGTTCATTTTCACGTTAATGTGAAAGAGGATTAAGTTTATGTTACTGATGAGGTTTCAAGGCACTCGCCTCTCAGTGTGTTTACGGAAACTATAGTTGGGTAATTATAGTTTCGTTGTTGCGCAAACTTTGTATCTAAGCAGACTTATCAAGTAGGTTGAAGGCTGACTTATAATAAGTAGCTGTAACTATAATAACAAAAGCAAACATGTACCAACGTGCTTGTAAAACTATTACCTCGCTAATTACTACCTGTTATTTTTTTATTAAGCTTATTTATAATGAACATCCTGTATCCTTCCACGTATTTGGCTTGGCTACGTTGTTTTGACTGGTCATGGTGTTCTAATATGCTTTAACTCAGAGATAGTAATTCAAAGTTATAATCCCTAATCAATGTACCTATATTAAAATTGCTAACTCGTTCATCGTTGTAGTAAATGACACTGGCAAGTTCTATTACAGAACTCATTTGTGTGCAATACATTGCGGGTTCGATTTATTTTGTTTGATAATAACAATTAAATTATTCTTTGAAACTAACCATTTAAATAATTACTGGCTGTAATTATTTTTTTTCCCCATATTACAGGCAACACACTGTATATAATACTTTTTGTTAGAAGTTTAGCGATTATTTAAGTTATCTTTAGTTAAAGCCAGCCTGGGTGTTGAAATGAAGTTGGCAAACTATGTACTAAGTCGGTACGCCAACGCGTGGCTTTCTGCTATAATAATGCCTGTATTTAAACGTCTAATATTTGAGTTGTGACCCCGACAAGTCGGTGGTTTGGTGGAATGTCGAAGAATAATATGTATACCAGAAAAAGCAACAATTGTACCTGAAAGCTCCAAATCACTTTGTTTTTGTTAGAAAAATTGCATCTTGCAGTGACAATATACATATTATTATATATTTCAATTGAATTAGTCTGTTTTCTCTATCGAGTGCCCATTCTCTATAGATATTCGAGTCCAGCCTTAATTCCTAATCCTAATGGCCAAAATGAATGGCCCAGACCATTCTTGATCATCAGTCGCTTGTGATAGCGACTGATGATCAAGAATGGCCTGGTTTTTCTAGTGAGTTTAGCAGTCACTCACTATGCTTATTTTCACTTGGCAGGCTTCTAAATAGTGGACACTTTCCCTTCGCAATGCTAAAAATAACTTTTTGTCGGGGTAGTGATAGCAAGTATAACCAGGGATCATAGCTAAGTAGGGTCCAAAGAAAGACGCCCACTTTCCTTTTTGTTTTCCATAAGATAATAAGATCGTCTATATTTTTCCTTTGATTTTATGTATTCTCTCTTACGTAATGGATATCACTTTCTTTTATTATCTTTACTGTGTAGATGTCAGTATTATAAAAAAGTCTAATCTTGCGCTCTTACGCATAAAGTATTCATTACATGAAAAACTTCAGCACGTATTCTTACCTCGGCTCGTTCTTTACAATAGATTTAAGCGAAGTTGAATATGCCACTGGTAGATTATACACGAATATTATTCCTGAAATAATTAAAACGAAATATTTAGTACATTAGAGTAGATGTTTGATGTTAGGTTTTTACCTATGTACTTTTACTACTAGGTAAATTTGTAAAATTTGTGATGGAAAGCTCAAGGCTCACGTTTGGTGTGATAAATATGCATGCGGGAAGTTACGTCCACGAAGGCTAGGCGGTGTCGTCAGTTTCTGCATAATTATTTATATCTAGATCTGATTTATTCGTTGTTTTTTTGCTGGGAGACGTGTGCATCATTATTTTATTGTATAACTCAATTTCTGTTTTTTTTTTGTTGATGTAATTAAATAACGGCCTTACCAAAAATAATAATAGTTTCGAATGCTATTTAAATGTATGTTATTAAATGACCTCTATATCCTTTGAACGTCATTGCAGCTAAATATTGAAATGTAGGTATGTCGCCCTAGAGTAATTTGACTTGATGGACATTGATTTAAAACTAGCCGTCTTATAACTAAGCGGTCCAAATCTTGTTTATTTAATTGTGGTAAGACCGAAAGTCTTTATCTTGTCTTTTATAGTTAATATCAGAGAGCTCGCAAAGCGGCTTAACAGGCCTTTTATTAGGTTCCCGGCGATATAAACTGTATAAGGGATATTACTAGACGGCTATCTGTATGATGAGGAATACCTACATGTAATTTAATATCAAAGGAGACATCGGTGCATCAGAGACTTTATCTATATAGCGTTAGTAGCGCGAGTAGTGTTGCGACGATATCGATATCATTGGAGTAGGAGGAGATACTGTGACAAAAGTGCAATTTATATTTTTAAAAACTTCATGAATGAGAAATAATGTAACATCTTATTGATTAAAAAGATCCAGAGATTGACCCTACACACTGAATTGTTAGAATCACTAGCTAGAATGTAGTAGGTGCTATTATATCTTCTGTGCAAGAATCACTAGTGGCACCCTCTAGAGGCGACCACAAGCTTCGAATAAGTTGTTTTGTACAAGTTTTCAAGTGGAGCGTTTTATACCCACTGTCAAAAAAAACAGTTGATAATATATCGATATCGGCAAAACTGTAGACATAAACATCGATATTTTCATCGAAAAACAAAGCTCATCTCTACGCATGCGCGGGTTTTCGGCCTAGTTTGCGAGGCCGCTGTGTCTGTGTGTGTCAGCGGCTGCGTCTGTGTGTGTTTGGCATAGTACCTCGTTTGGCTCGACCTAGTTTGGGCTAGCAACGACGGACACACGGGCTTTAAGAATGGTCAATGTGGCAAGTCTAGCAATGTTTTATTTGTGTATTTTATTTGTAGAATAAATCTTTTATTATGCATACCCAGTAGGTAATACCTACTGCTCCAAAAGTAGAGGATCATGTGGATTCCATTTTCATAAAAACCATTAGATGGAACAAAGGCCGACCATTTCCATTAGGTATACTTTCTAAGATTTAGTGGTTTGGTGAACACAATTTAAGTCACTTCTATAGAATTGCATGTAAAATAAATTAAAATATTTTACAAATTTGCGCTACTCTATGAAAAGAAAATTGGAAGTGGTCAAGTAAGCCTCGTTAATAGCCTCGGTAATTAATAACCTACATTGCCCTTTAAGGTTTTTGGCTAATTTAAAAAGATATTGGAGTTTTCTCCAGATATTCTCCCAGTAATCCAGAAGTGAATTCATGTACAAGGTTCTACAAAATTCACTGCATTCCTTCTAGATGGTGAATCGATTGCTAAAAGACAACTACATTATGTATGGGACCAATTTTAGAACCCCAAAAAAAGACATCTTCATACAAACCAGCATCAGCTAATCGGAACTCTAATATGGGAAAGTAAAATATTTTTTTGGGATTACGATGTTGGTCCCATACAAAAAGTTGTTGTATTTAAGCATCAGGTTTAGTCCTAAGAACGAATATAGTTAATTTTGATAGACCCTATAGAAGTTTCTGTGGCAAATAATTATTATATATTATTAATTATAGATTTCATCTACTAGTAATTATGTGTGAACAAATAGTCGTAGTCAACAGTGAAGATTTTTTATACTTTTCTCAAAGAGCATTCCTCGCATACTCTGTAATCTCCTAGCCTTTGATAGATATAATACTATTATTTCAAGGCTGAAGCCGAGTTGGATAATTGATATGGCCGTGTGTGTTCTGCATTACGACGAGGCTCTCGACCCAGTTAGGGCCACTATGACATACGGTCGCTACGATTGGATAACTTTAATTTAATCAAGTAATTTTATTAAAGGAACTAAAGTAGGCATCTACTTTATTAAATTAATACAGTATTGGAACAGTAAGTTAGAAAAAGCCTCACCCTCAGTCAAAACTTCTTGCTTACTTTGATAAAGCAAGTTGAATAGGTAATCCTACTTTAACATAAGTAAATAGTACTTACCTATCTTCTTACTTAATTCTCATTGTAATACATAATTGCATCCATAAGGTTGAAATTACCTAAGATGTCTTTTCGACTGTGTGTAGTTTGCGGTATTATACTGCACCAGATAAATCAATTGCAGTTTTTTTGTAGAACTTGGGAAGGTACCTAAAAACAAACCCTATGTTATGATTAAAAGAACACCCTGGATATATTTTGGTAGTACTCGTTTATTATATTACCGACTTTCATATAATAGGGTGCGTTATATTGAGAAGTAAACAAACGTACTTATAGAACATCTTCACAGTAATTCTAGATAAAACTAGCGGTTTCCCGCGACTGCGTTCGCGAACAAAATTTAGAATAAGGCCGCGCCTTAAATGGTGCAATAGGCGCTCCATTCGATTTGGAGGAAAAACCTTCCAATAAAAAGGATTTTCATCTCTTCTGTTCGGAAAATTTATTTTTTATGTGTAGAGCTGGGTGGAAAATAACTTTTCAATCCCTGAGGTGGAAAGTAATTTAATTTAATTGGGAAGGCATAGAGCCAAGGCATGGAGTCAAAGCTTGGTTCAAAGAAAAATTAAGTCACAACATATTGTTGAAATTAAACCTTTCCATATTTTCCCGTTGAGTCTTGCTGTGAGCAATTTTTGGTTGGCCAGTGTATATAGCTACACAACTGATAGCACAACATTGGATTTACTTTCAGTCCAATAATTGTGCTATCGGTAAATACTATTTATGTATATATTGTATGCTGTAATGTTCCATGATGTGAATAAATGAATATGAATATACCACCGAAATTATTATACATTATGTCGAACACAGTTAAAGAAGCATTCCCTACCAAATGCCAAGCTAGCTGCAGAGCGAACTAAAAACAAAAAAAAAAAATTGTCTCGTTTACAAAATATTTTTTGAAGTTTTTAATTTAGGAAGCGCTTCGGCGCATTCACAGCGGCCATGCCGCTTATGCCGCAGCGGCTTTATCCATAGTATCTGACTGTTAATTGACATATGCCGCCAGCAATGCCGCCGGGCGGTGTATATACTCGTACACTATTTGAATTCGCAACGATCTATTTGATACCTGCCAAATAGAATCACTTATAGTTAACATCCATGTTTTAGTCAGTGACATAAGAAGCACTTAAGCAGAGAACTTATCGGATTACTACTTAAGTGGGCTACACACGACCCTAAAATCAGACCCGATATCGGGGAAGTGGTGGGGAGGACCCTAGATCGTACCGTAAATCGCCTCGTGTATTGGCAAATCGGAAGCCTAATTTTATTATTTGTAAATCGTTCCAACTTTCATTGTCCCGATATCGGGTCTGATTTTAGGGTCGTGTGTAGAGCCCATTAGATTGGATTAGGCCTCCGCAACGGCTTCGGCCGTTCGCATTGAGCAGGATGGTCTCATTGGATGCATTTACTACTAACCTACATAGAGTGAAAATCTACATACCATTCAAATCAAGGTTTTACTTAATATGATTACAAACTGCACTTTATACATAATGGTTTAGAATGTTTTTACCAATCAGCGAATTACACTGGCCAACCTAAATTTGCTTACAGCGGGACTCAACGGGAAAAATATGGAAACTGTGCCGGATAACACGGCACGGAGCTGGATTTGGTGCGAAGTCAGACGGTCGGTCGCCCGTTTGTGTCTTGATGTTGGACGCGTAAATGAGAAACTCCTATGTCAGGTTTCAGAGTAACAGCCAACCCAATGTTCTAATGTGGACTGTATTGTGTGCGGTGAGGTGGCCGTTAATTGTTCCAAGTGTTTTCTTCAATGTTCTTTCTTGAACGTTCTTTCTTGAATGTTCTTTCTTGAATATTCTTTCTTGTGTGCTCTTCCTATGTTGCTCAGGAGAGATGTTTCTTCTAGCCGCTGCTGGATCGAACTCCAATGTGTTCGTCCTAGAATGTTCTTTCTTCTGTGTTCTAGGGCTCTTCCTGTTCCTTAGGAGAGATGGTTCTTCTAGCTGCGGCTGGTGGGGCTCGTGGACTCGTCGAACTCGTCGAACTCATTTTCTACGTGTTTCTGCTCGTCTTATATACAATTTTGTGTCCAAATGTGCGAGCAGGAAGTCAGTGGGAGCGAGAGGTGAGATAGCATGCGCGTGATATTCGCGGTCAAAAAGCATTGCCGTAAGGAAAGCCGCGTGCCATCTCATTATCAGAAAGAGAGGGGAGATGGCCGCGCGTGATATTCGCGGTCAAAAGGCGTTACCGTAAGGAAAGCCGCGTGCCATCTCATGATTAGAAAGAGAAGGAAATAGAGCGGGCTTATATTTTGATTAAAAATAGCAATACCGTAAAGAGAGCCGCGTCCTATTTCCCTATGATTCTTCTAGTCCTCGCTAGCCTATACGAGGGTGTGTGCCTACTAAATGTGTTTCCTATACCCCCGGCTGTTACTTTATTTATTAACATACAAATATTTACAATAAGTTTTAAACAAAAGTAACAAATAAACGATTTTACAAATTAAAGATCTAACAACAAATGTATACTATTTAACATTTAGACGCCGTCCTGTACATTCTCCCGCCGTGTGTCGTAGCGCCGTCGGAGACTCACTCATTTCGTGGAAGGGGCGGCGTCCTTTTCTTCAATATGTAGGTTGACCAGCTTCTTGGTGGGGCGTCGCAGGATACCTCCTCGAGTCAACACATCCGCGGCTCGCACGACGCCGTCGGGTCCCGGGTACACTGCGGTAACTCGTCCCAGTGGCCAGGTGTTTCGTGGCATAGTGTTGTCCACGATCAGTACGACGTCGCCGGTCTTCAGTTCAGGGCCGCGGCCGCGCGGCTCCCGCCGGCTTTGAAGTTCGGGAAGGTACTCTCGTATCCAACGGCTCCAGAACATGTCCGCTATTCTCTGGGACGCCCTCCAATGGGTCTTGCCCAGCAGATCTCTATCTTCAAATTGTCCCATGGCCGGTTCATGTGCAGGCTCCAGCAGCAGAAAGTGATTCGGCGTCAATGTTTCTGGTTCATCTGGGTCGACCGCAACGTGGGTAAGCGGTCGACTGTTGACGGTGAATTCCACTTCTGCGAGGACCGTGGCCAGGACTTCGTCGCTGGTGGTGCGCCCGTTCATCACTGCCGATAGCGCTGTCTTAACTGTCTTCACTAGCCTCTCCCAAGCGCCGCCCATGAATGGCGCGCCCGGCGGTATGAAGCGCCAGGTGATGCGGCGTTTGCTGGCTTCAATCTCAGTTGCGCTGTCGATGGCTCGGCGCAGTTCCTTCTCGGCACCGTGTAGGTTGGTACCGTTGTCCGAGCAGATCTCCTTTGGACAGCCTCTCCTCGCGATGAATCGCCTCAGTGCCATTACTGCAGAGTCGGTGGTCAGCGTAGCGGCGAGTTCTAGATGAACCGCCTTTGTCGTGAGGCACGTGAAGAGGGCCACGTAGCGTTTGTGCGTGGCTCGTCCAACGGTGACTTGTAGCGGCCCAAAGTAATCGACCCCTGTGTAGGAGAAGGGTCGCTGATGATGGGCAAGCCTGCAGGGTGGATGGTTCCCTGTAGGCGGTGCTGACGGCGCTGCTCTTCGTATGCGACAGTGAAGGCACTCCTTGATTATCTTCTTCGCAGTTGGCCGAAGTTGCAGGATGTGGAATCTCTGGCGACACTGGTTAACGGTGGCTTCCACACCCTGGTGATGACCAGTGATATGGACGTGCGCGATGTAGAGACGCGTAGTGTGGTGACGTCCATCTAGGATCGGCGGTCTTCGATCTACTTCGGGTATTCCTTCTGCGGCATCGATTCGGGACTTAAGGGTGATCAGGCCGTCGTTCAGTTCAATCGCCAATTTGTTCAGTCGGCTTTGGCGGCTGACCTGATGACCTCTTCTCAAGTTTTCTTTGTCTTCGTCGAAGGCTTCTTCTTGGCTCGCCTTAATGAGAATCTTCTCGGCTCCAATGATGAGCTCGGCGGGGATCTTCAAATACTTGTCTTCATCATGAACCTTCTCAACCAATTTCTTCGTTCTTCTGTCGACGTGCTGAGTACCCCAGGATGGATCTTTCTTCTTATTCGGTTTGGTTCTTGAGAAGAATGTTGTGTGTTTCTTCGTCTTTAGCAGGGTGACGAACTGCAGGACCCTGGCTGACGTGCGGACCAAGCGTTCCCATCTTGAGAACTTGGTTACGTCCGGCACGACCTGTGATGCGGCCGAGGTTCTCTCTCTGAGGTTCAGCGTTCGCTCCTCCCCTGTAGTCTCTGGAACGGTCTTCTTTTCTTCTGGCCATGTCGTCCGGTCTTCCCTCAGGAAGCTAGGGCCGGTGAACCACCTGTGGGTCTCGTCAAAGTCTTTAGGCACGTCGCGTGTGGCGTCGTCAGCTACATTGAGTTTCGTGGGAACCCAACGCCATTCCTCTGTCTTGGTGTTTTCTTCCAGTTCGGCGATTCGGTGGGCGACGAAGGGCTTAAACGACCGGGCTCCAGTTCTCAGCCAGGTCAGGACCGTCTTGCTGTCGGTCCAAAACGTTCGGGACACTGGCTTCCGATCGTGTTCCTCGATGACGGTCTGCGCCATCCTGCTGCCCATCACCGCTGCTTGTAGCTCCAGCCTCGGGATCGATGTGACCTTCAGAGGAGCCACTCTCGCCTTAGCCAAGACGAGCGGTGTGTGGATGTTCCCGTCTTCATCTTCAATGCGCCAGTAGACTGCAGCCGCGTAGGCAGCCTCGCTGGCGTCGACGAACACGTGGAGTTCGATGTTCTTGCTATGGCTGTAGTTCGGGTAGCACCGGGGTATGCAGACCTGGTTTAGCCTCTGGAGGTGTGTTGTCCACTGATCCCACTCCAGGGTCGTCTTCCTCGAGCTGTTCATCCCATGCCGTGCTTTTTCGCCATATCTCCTGGAGGATCTGCTTCGCCCTGATGGTGACAGGTGAGGCTAGCCCCAGAGGATCAAATAGGGACATGACGATCTTCAGGGCTTCTCTCTTCGTCGGCCTCTTCTGTAGGATGTCCTCAGGCAGACGTGACAGATTCAAGTTGAAGCCCAAGTCCCAAGCCCAGGTCGCTCGACGTTTTCCAGGTGAGACCCAAAACTCGTTCGGTTTTACTATCTTCCGCCATGTTCATGTTTTCTTGCTTCTTTCCCGGGTCCAGTTGCTGTAGTACCGCATCAGAGTTCGATGTCCACTTCCTTAGTTCAAAGTGTGCTCGCTGATGGATGTCTCTAACTTTTCTTGCGATCTTGACTGCCTGCTCTTCTGTCTCAAAGCTCTGGATGTAGTCGTCCATGTAGTGGTTGCGTTCGATGGCATCAGCAGCTTCGGGATAGGTCTTAGCGGCTTCTTTCGCGTTACGGTCTTTCACATAGATCGCTGTGGCAGGAGACGACGTGGCTCCGAAGATCAGTGACGTCATTCGGTATTCAGTGGGTGGAGCGTCACGATCTGTTCTCCACAAGTAGCGGAGCGCGTCTCTATCTTCCGGTCGGATTCTCACTTGCAGGAACATTTCGGTGATGTCCGCTGATACTGCGACTCGGTGTTGCCTCATCCTCAGTAGCACTCCAGGGAGTGATTGGAGCAGATCTGGACCGGTGAGTAGGGTATCGTTCAGTGATACACCCTTCGTGGTGGCTGCTGCGTCGTGCACCATCCTGACCTTGTCCGGCTTCATAGGATTGATCACCGGGAAACAAGGCAGGTACCATGTTCTGTTTTCATTCTTCTGTGCGGGTGCGACTTCAGCGTAGCCCTTTTTGATGAGCGCTTCCATTTGTTCGTGGACCTTGGCCTTCAATGTAGGGTTCTTCTCAATTTTCTTCTCGGTGGCACAAAGTCTTCTTAGCGCATAGTTCCAATTGTCAGGCAGCTTGATATCGGCTGACTTCCATAGCAGCCCGGTCTGGAAGCGACCGTCCTCGAGACGTATGGTCTCCGCATCCAGTATCTTCAAGGCCTGGACTTCAGGATCGTTCTGTGGTTTCTTAGGCGCGACTCCAAAGGACTCTAGAGAGAAGAAGTTCTTCAGTTGTTCGTCGATTCTCTCTAGCTCTTCTGATTCCTTTGTCACGTGGTTCACGAAGTGGACTCTCTGTCCCAGCGTCCGCGCCTGCGCCCCATGTAGGACCCACCCCAGCTTCGTAAGCGATGCAACTGGCTGCTGTCTATTGCCGACGCGGGTAGACTCTGCCAGAAGAAGTGGCCAGTTGTCTTGCCCGATGAGTATCTCCGGCTTGGCTTGCTCGTAGGTGAGGTTCTTCAGGTCTTCAAGGTGACGGCAGCCAGCCAGATCGCGTTCGTTGATGGTCTGCGGGGATAGTCGCAGCCGGTTGATGCTTCTGGCTTGGATGGTGTGGCGCTTTCTCTGGGCTCCCTGGATCGTCAGCTTGAGCCGCCTCGAGGACCCCGTTTCAACTTGCCGTTCACCGATTGCTTCAATGCGTAGTGGTTCCACTGGCCCTCGTAGTCTAGCTCGCTGCGCCAAGTCCTCGTCGATAAGCGTGACGGTAGAGCCGTCGTCGAGAAGTGCATACGTATCGATCTTTCTCTTTGGCCCGACGACGGTCACAGGTAATATCTTCAAATAGGCTTGAGGCTTCCTCGGCGTCCAAGTGGAACTCACTACTTCATTCTTCTTCTCTTCTTTCTTCTCTTCACCACTCTTGGCGTGGTGTAGCAGCTGATGATGTGGATGGGGGCACCCGTCTATATTGCACTTCGTGTTGCGGCAGTTATGTATTCTCGTTCTATACCGCAGGCAGCGAAAGCATAGTCTCTTGTCTTTGGCGAGGTCCCATCTATCATTGACGCTCAGCTTCTTGTATTCTTCACAGTTCCCGATGGCGTGCCCTGTCTTCTCACAACATAGGCAGCTGTGTATTTTCTGTTCGGGTTCCGTTGTTTTCGTGTTGTAAGCCCGTTGTGGCTTCTTTGCTGAGGGGGCGTTGTCCGGTTGTTCAGGCTGTGCATAGGGGCCGCATAGTTCGGCCTCCCGGTTCAGAAAGCGCGACAGCTTGACGAGGTCCGGTTCTTCTTTATCTTGTTCAGCCGCGTAGTCGTACCACCGATATCGCATGGTAGAGGTCAGCTTCTCTATTGTGTTCTTCGTGATCTCTGGGTTGTACAGGTAGTGCTTCATCTTGATGGCACCCAGCGCTGCGACGATATTCGAGACCCGGCTGGCAAAAATGCACAAGTCCCGTGCCGTGTCTTGAGGCTTCGTTAGTGCTCGCAGTCGCTCCAGTTCGGACATAGCGATGGCATCCGGACGACCAAACCTTGCTTCTAAGGTTTTCACGACGTCTTCTGGGTTGCCATTGTACAGTAAGAGGCTCTCTACTGCTTCCCTCGCACGTCCTTTGAGGCTTCGGCGCAGGCGGGCGAGGTTCTCCAATGATGTCAACCCGCTCTTCGATTCTTCATATGCAGCTTTGAAGATCAGCCATTCATGATGGGATCCAGCGAATATCGGCAGTTCAATGTTCATCTTCGGTCGACTCGCCCTCGCAGCCATAGTAATGGCAGCGGCAAGTTGGGCGATGTCACTTCTCGTTGTCTCGTTTCCTCCCGCCGGTGGGGCGCCGGCGTATGCCGACTCGTTCACTCCCGCCGGTGAGATGCCGATATGTGCTGTCTCCTTTTCTCCCGCCGTGGGACACGTCGCGACCTGCGAGGCAGGTGCCTGCGTCGGAATCGGCGGTAGCGGCAGTGGCTCTGGGATGTGCGGTTGCCCGGTGATAGCCAGCATTTGCATGCGGCTATCGTCGACCCAGGTGCCGGTGCGCTCGTTGTTGTTGTTGCCGGAGTCTTCAATCACGGTGTCAAGTTCATCTTCATCGGTGTCCGTTTCTGCCTCGATGGCCGCTACTTTGTTGGCGGCGAGCTGCAGTTGGATGCGCAGGAGCTCTTCTTGGGCCTTCAGTAGTCTTCTGTTCTTTCTTGATCTTGCTGAAGGCGTCTGCGCTCGTGCCGTGGGCGGTTGCACCTGAGTGGGTGCCGCCGGCGGCGGCGTTGGTTGCTGTTTTCTTGTTTCTTCGAGGTGTTCTGGCTCAGTAGCTAGCGGACTGGACACTTGACTCGTGGCCGACGTATCTGGCATATTGGTACCAGTATACTCGGTCCCCGACGGTTTTTCTGTCTCCGACGTAGGCGCTCTCTCTTGCGTACGAGAACGAGTGGCGGGCATCTTGACAATCTTCAGTCTTCACACGTAGATCCGGCTCGAAGGACCAGCAATGTGCCGGATAACACGGCACGGAGCTGGATTTGGTGCGAAGTCAGACGGTCGGTCGCCCGTTTGTGTCTTGATGTTGGACGCGTAAATGAGAAACTCCTATGTCAGGTTTCAGAGTAACAGCCAACCCAATGTTCTAATGTGGACTGTATTGTGTGCGGTGAGGTGGCCGTTAATTGTTCCAAGTGTTTTCTTCAATGTTCTTTCTTCAGTATTCTTTCTTGAACGTTCTTTCTTGAATGTTCTTTCTTGAATATTCTTTCTTGTGTGCTCTTCCTATGTTGCTCAGGAGAGATGTTTCTTCTAGCCGCTGCTGGATCGAACTCCAATGTGTTCGTCCTAGAATGTTCTTTCTTCTGTGTTCTAGGGCTCTTCCTGTTCCTTAGGAGAGATGGTTCTTCTAGCTGCGGCTGGTGGGGCTCGTGGACTCGTCGAACTCGTCGAACTCATTTTCTACGTGTTTCTGCTCGTCTTATATACAATTTTGTGTCCAAATGTGCGAGCAGGAAGTCAGTGGGAGCGAGAGGTGAGATAGCATGCGCGTGATATTCGCGGTCAAAAAGCATTGCCGTAAGGAAAGCCGCGTGCCATCTCATTATCAGAAAGAGAGGGGAGATGGCCGCGCGTGATATTCGCGGTCAAAAGGCGTTACCGTAAGGAAAGCCGCGTGCCATCTCATGATTAGAAAGAGAAGGAAATCTAGCTAGCTATCTGGTCTTCGACCCACCTGAGTGGGGCGGTTCGGGCTTCGGGCTATTGCCCCTTACCCGGGCGGAGCTCTTCTGCTCACCAGCAGAAGGTATATGGCCTCCTTGTTCAGGATACCCTCCCTTGGTGCAAGGCGCTGCCCTCGGCGCGGTCAGCCCACCGGGTGAGACCTCGTGGGAGGAGGCCCAGTGAGCGCCAGCGAGCGGGCTACGGCTTATATGCGGAAGCAAGGGAGGGGGGAGGACGTATCATGTCAGAGGTGTCAATATTTGTTCAATTCCTGTCTGTCCTTGTCGGCGTCTGTCTGTCTATGGTAGCGTAAACCCAGGGCCTATCTACGCGCCGGATCGAGATCCGAGCGCAGCAGACAGGTCCTGGGGTCGCCAGGGACTAACCTGACCCTTGGGAGGGGTCCGGGACGAGGTTCGGGACAAGAACTGGGCTGTGAGCGTGTTGTGTCAGTGTCTGTGGCATGTCGTGAGGTGTGTTGTGAGGCAACATCCTCCGCGTGCTGTGGGAGTAGTAACTCCCGGGGCAGGGCGCGACCGGATCTGTCCGGCGGCCGGGCGTGGAGTGGCGCGATATTCCATAGGTGACTTTGTGGGCCATGATCCGCTTTGTCGTACATGCGACGCGCGGTATGAACCACAAAGTCCTCTATCGATTGCAGCTTCACGTCCCGGGCGATGACGTCATTCCTGACGTAGCGACCCGCCCCTGTGAGGACGCGAAGGGAAATGTGCTGCTGGACTTGTATGCGTCGGCGTGTGTGTTGTGAACATAAGCCATACCAGGCCGGCATGGCATATGTTAGCCTACTGCGGATGTATGTCTTGTATACAGCAAGTTTTGTGCGAAGTGGGAGTCGTGACGTAAGGACCGGTCGCAACACCGCGCGTGCCGCCTTCGCCATATTAATGGCGTGGTTGGCCTGGGGCACCATACGCAGCGACCGATCAATACGACACCCTAAGTAGGTGATATGGGTTTTCCACTCAATCTCCTGCCCGCGGAGTCTGAGTGGCGGCACCGCTACCCTGCGGCCGATAAGTAGTGCTACGGTCTTACCCACATTGACCGCCATGCGCCACTTATCTAGCCATTCCGGGAGCAGGTCTAAAACCCTCTGTAGTCGGTTGAGTGTTACTTCCAACTTTCGAGAGGTCGCGAAGAAGGCGCTGTCATCAGCGAAAAGGGCGAGCATTACATCTCGCTCTCCCTCCCTCAAGTGACCCTCCAATGTTGGAATGTCATTAGTGTAGGCCGCGTACAGGATTGGGCTAACACAGCTGCCTTGCGGCACGCCGGCCTGGATGGAATAGATGGGGGAATCCGCATTCTCTACCGTAACATAAAACCTACGGTTTTGTAGAAAAGAGTGGATGAGATGGATGAGTGCGGGGGGTGGTGGGGGCTCTAGTTGGATGAGCTTGTACAATAATCCCGGGTGCCATACTCTGTCAAAGGCCTTCTCTATGTCGAGAAAGACTCCGCCAGAGACTAGCTCCCGGTTCCTTGCATCAGCCAGGTGGTGGAGAAGGAAATAGAGCGGGCTTATATTTTGATTAAAAATAGCAATACCGTAAAGAGAGCCGCGTCCTATTTCCCTATGATTCTTCTAGTCCTCGCTAGCCTATACGAGGGTGTGTGCCTACTAAATGTGTTTCCTATACCCCCGGCTGTTACTTTATTTATTAACATACAAATATTTACAATAAGTTTTAAACAAAAGTAACAAATAAACGATTTTACAAATTAAAGATCTAACAACAAATGTATACTATTTAACATTTAGACGCCGTCCTGTACAGAAACGTTTTATTTTAACAATATGCTGTGACTTGATTTTTCTTGAACCAAGCCTTAACTCCATGCCTTGGCTCTATGCCTTCCCAATTAAAATTAAATTACTTTTCACCCTAGGGATGGAAAGGTTTTTTCCATCCGGCTCTACATATGAAGATAAATTTTCCGAACAGCAGAGATGAAAATTATTTTTATTGATAGGTTTTTCCTTCAAGTAGAATCATGTAGTTTTGCTTGGGGGGCCCGGTGAGATCAAAGCTATTTGGTCTGTAGGCTAAGCTTCTGTATCTTGACTGTTGGAGCGCCTATTGCACCATTTAAGGCGCGGCCTTATCACACACAAATCTTGCGGACGCAGTCGCGGGAAACCGCTAGTCTTATCTACAATTACTGTTAAGATGTTCTATAACGACCTCCGTAGTCGAGTGGCTAGCACGCTGGATCCAAGCGTCGCCATCTCGTGAGGTTCCGGGTTCGATTCCCGGTCGGGTCAATGTAGAAAACGATTTTTTCTATATTGTCTCGGGTCCGGGTGTTGTGATACCACCGTTGTTACCGATTTTCCATAACAAAAGTGCTTTAGCTACTAAGCTTGGGATCGGAGCAATATACGAGGGTCAAACTGAAAGTTCTTAGAACTGGCCACTTATAAACAATATAATAAAAAAAATATTCTAAAATTTGAAAATAGAACTCTTTGCCAATATTACTGAGTATATATTTCATTCATTTGTCACTTGTTTTACGATTTGGCGGCAAATTGAAAATTGTCTGTGTCACGTCAACATGAATTTAACACGAGAAAATTTTCGTGCAATGATTTTTTATGACTTTCGATGTCATTTAAGTCAACAAGAAAGTTATGATAGACTACGATTGGCCTTTCACGATGAAGCCCCATCTCGTGCGACTGTTTACAACTGGTTTAATGAGTTTAAACGTGGTCGCACTAATCTCACTGATGATGTACGTGAGGGACGGCCTTCTACGGCGACGACTGAAAATAACATCTGTGTTGTGCGGCGTATGATAGAGACTGACAAAAGAGTGACCTATCAGCAGATTCGGACAAGCTTAGGCATCGGTATGAGTCAAGTGCACAAAATCCTCCACGAACATTTAGCGGTCAGGAAGCTTTGCGCCCGGTGGATACCTCATAATTTGACTAAGGCTCAAAAACTCCATCGTGTGGATTGGTGCCGTAAAATGATTGAAAGATTTAACGGAGGTGACTCAAATGCTGTGTTCGACATACTAACAGGTGACGAAAGCTGGATTTACTGTTATGATCCTGAAACCAAAAGACAATCTGCTCAGTGGGTGTTTCCTTTCGAGGAGTTGCCAATTATAGTGAAGAGAGATCGAAGTGCGGGAAAAAAAATGGTGGCCTCGTTCTTTGGAAGGATAGGTCATTTCGCAACAATTGTGTTAGAGGATCAAAAAACAGTTTTTGCAGAATGGTACACTACCAATTGTTTGCCACTTGTCTTGGAAAAAGATCCAGAGAAACAACCTCGCAGTAGGATCCTCCTTCACCACGACAACGCCTCGTCGCACACCGCCAAGCGAACGATCGACTATTTGGCGACATCAAACGTTGAATTACTGGGTCACCCGCCGTATAGCCCCGACCTCGCGCCTTGTGATTTTTATTTATTTCCAAAAATTAAAGAAAAACTTAAAGGAAAGCGGTTTATGAATGCTGAAGAAGCGGTGGCTGCGTATCGCGATGCCATTGAAGAGACCCCTAAGGACGAGTGGGCAAAGTGCTTTTCCCAGTGGTTCCATCGCATGCAGCGGTGTATTGACGTCAATGGACAATATTTTGAAAAGATATAATAAAACTAATAACTGGCTAATGTAATCAGTTTTTGATTTTCTAAGAACTTTCAGTTTGACCCTCGTATGTGATGTCAAATATTTATTTATTTTTCAATAAGTACGTTTGTTTACTTTTCAATATAACGCACCCTTTTATATGAAAGTCGGTAATATAATAATATTTTTACAAGGAATTCACTAGCGTAGGTAGTCCCGCGTACTGAATGGATGTTAAAGTGTACCTGATTGAACTAAAAAGGAATCATCTGTCAATGGCTTCTATGTACAAACATAACTGCTTACAGTTACAGTTATGGTACTTATATTAACGAAATTTTGCACATGTATTAAGAAGCCTGAATAGATCAACATAAAAATTGTATCCAAATCTGACGATATGTCATGATTGACATGATTACCTACGTTTTAGGGTTCCGTAGCCGAATGGCAAAAAGCGGAACCCTGATAGATTCGTCAAGTCTGTCTATCTGTCTGTCTGTCTGTCCGTCCGTATGTCACAGCCATTTTATTCTGTAACTATAAGCATTACACAATTGAAATTTGGTAGGAAGATGTATCTTGTTAACCGCTTACCGATTCTCATTCAAAAAATAAAAAATAATGACAGTTTAGGGGGGGGGGGGGAGCTCCCATACATGAAACTAAAACCAAAAAAATTTTTAGTCAAACCAATGCGTGTGACGAGTCTATGGATCGGTCTTTTAAAATGACATAGAGGTTCCTAAAACCATTTTCTTTTAAAGTCTAACGTTTCATAGCTAGACGCTTCCAAAGTGTTAAAATGGGCATCCCCCCATCTTATTTCTAAACCAAGCAAGTGTAAATTTGGAAAAAAAATATGCAATGTAGATCTTAACAAATACTTTAAACGAAAATTGGTTCGGACGGGATCGAACGAGTAGTTTTTGAGATAGAGCACATTTTCAACAACCGCAAACATAACTTTGTACTTCATACAAATACTATAGAAAAGAAAGTTAAATTTGCAGTCAACAAAATATTGTGGTATTATACTAAGTAGAAGTAAGTGGATTCCCTAATTCAGTTAAAGTTAGCACGGAACCCTTAGTGCGCGAGTCCGACTCGCACTTGGCCGTTTTTTTTGAAGTTGTTAAAAACGATAAGAACATCTTTATTGACTAATAATCAATCAATGAGCTACTTATAGTTTCATTAATATTATAATCGCTCTTAAAATCGAGACATTGTTTTAGCCACACGACGGAAAAGTTTTTTAAGGATTAACAAAGTCATTTTATGGCAAGACTCAAAGTGTAGAAAGTTTAAACTTATGAGGTTTCTTTAACACAATGAGCTTATGTATTCGAAAAGTTATTGCTTCAAAAATTACATTAATAAAAGCATTTATCCGCATTTAAGTTGAGCTCGCTCCCAAATTGAACGAACGCGCTTACGTTTCAGCACGTATTTACGTGCAGTACCTACAGTCAGCATAAAAATTTTAATTGCCCAAAAATGAAGTGAAATGACAAAGATATTTGGTTCGAATGTAACTAACTGCACTTATCCATGTTTTTATATAACTAATTCTTCTATCTTACCACTATTTAAAAATTAAAGGAGGTTCCAAAACTTGATTAAATAACAAACATATAGGACACACTTACAATTTATTCGCCCAGTAGTTACTCGTATCTACTAAAACAAAGGTTCTTCGAATAGGTTTACCTAACATTTAGGATCAACCTAGCAATACCCACCCAGCAGGACCGGTTTAATCAAGATTTCTTCGTAATTTTACGTATTAACTAAGTACCGAATAAAACCAAGTATTTTAAATTTGGTATACGTTTGTTGTTGACTCTGCCACCCGCTCTGGTAATTTAATTAAAATCGCGGGCTTTTCGGCTCGTACCGAGCTCATGCGAAATAAATCACCTATCTGTTTCCGTCTCGTTTGCGACGAGCGCATGTCTGTTATCCCTTTGACAAAACGCTCACTGCACAAATTCTGTTACCAATGGTTCTGTTAATTAACGTTGACATCCCGGTTTTACGTAAATTCTGCTATTTATGAAAGAAATATTTAAAGAGGATAATAATGATAAAATGACATTAAAAGATGCCATGGATGAGCGTTAGGACTTGAGCTTCACCTTTGATGACACATTAGCCCTGGCTGCCTGCTAGAAAACCGAAATCCGCCAATAAGATAGTCGTTTTTCATATCCGGAGCATTTTGCTGTAAGAATTACATGCTAAAAATGTTTGGATCCGCAAAACGATAATCGCATTGACTCATAGTAGGTATTTCGTAGTAAACTTAAAATATTGCTTTACTTTATTAAAATATTATTATTGAATATTGGACACCAATCTCGTACATTGCTGATCCCAAACGAATTAGCTTAGAAACAATGGGTACCACGACACCTGAACCCTAGACAAAAATATGACATTAGGGTAAATTACATTTAAAACCTGGGTTCTTAGAGTTGCGACGCCTTGAAAACTAGCGCGCTTGGCCAATACTACACCACATAGGTCGTCACTTTAAATTGAAGTTATAAACAGTGCAGTATGAAGAGCATAGTATTATGGGAGGATTGCACCTATGATCTATGTTAATAATGTTAAGCGAACACACAACTCACATAAGTTTATTCCATTTTTTTTACTCAATTAGACTTTTGCCAAATGAAAAACAAGGGCAAGAAGCAGCAAATATAAATTCACGCCTTGAGCTACACTTCATTTAACCAGTTAAGAGTACGATTAAAATCGATACAGCATTCATACGTATTAATGAGCTATTAACTTCGCCTCGGTCACTCATGAATTCGAACAATGTAAAATCAATCGAGTTATTAATGTTGATTTTTATCCCAGTTTCCTTTTTTCATTTAATAATTTCTTCATTTAGAGACAAGACATTTTTCATCAAAGAAGTGTCCGTGTATACCATTCTCGTAAATAGGCTTGAAGACCCTTTGACCAAAGACGCAGCGTAGGATGTCCACCTATAAGATAGACAGACGAACTTGTAAAGATCGCAGGATAAAACTGGATGCAGACCGCCAGTGATCGGTTGCTGTGGAAAGTCGTGGAGGAGGCCTATGTTCAGCCGTGAACGTCCTTTGGCTGATAATAATGATGATGATGATAAAATAGGCTTGAAGAAACCTATATACCTGCAGGATGTAGCACAAGCCGTAAAATATAGTAATATATAAGAACACAATGTTGAGGTAACGGATGAGTAGTGGAAGTGAAGTTTTCTCCCATCAGCGCCAAAACTAATTAGAGCTCGGTTATGAAAAACAATTTAAACGCGTGAAGCGCCCTCGGAATGCTACAAGCAGTCTAGACTTACATGAATGACAAGTTTTAACTGCAACAGTTAACTGCAGTTGGCAGACAATCATGACCCTTTATTTTGCTGTGAGATGAAAAGGAACAAAGCTGATTTTGTCACTGAAAGCAATTTACGGCTTCCAGTTGGACTGGATTCTGGATCGACCAGTAATTCCTGAATCTATGGATTGGGGATTCTAGAGAATCACAGCGGAGAATGTTTTGTACTAGTCTGAGGATCTACTATGTCTGTCTGTTTTTTCGAGTGCAGCATTTTACCGACCCTATTACTCATGCACACATCTGTCGCATTGGAAGAGTGGAACCGACATCTTCGAAAATACGACCGTTTTTCAGGTTTTATGCGCCAAAAGCAATTCGCGATTCGTTATCAAGCCACGTGTTGGCGCGTAAAAAATATGTGAAAGAGCTCTTTGTGAGACAATCAGTTAACAGAACCATTGGGGAACCAAATTCGTGAAAGAACATTATCGATGAAATTTTGCTTTTAATGTGATAAGTTATGCACGTAGGTAAATTATAATGTCGTGTTCAAACATACTTGTAGGTAGGTACTTTGGAATTTGAAATTCGAATCTTGATTGCACAAAATGCTGTCAAATCATTATTGTGAACCGAAAGCTAGGGCTGATTAAGTATCCAACAATTTTCTATAAGTAAATAATTTAAACCGTTGATCGATGTTGCCGAAAGTGTTAAAATTCTAACGTTCAGAATGCTATCAAAATCGTATACTTATAGGTTTCCTATTTTAATTTATGAAAAGCTAGCATTGACCTTACAGCTTTTGTCCTGTCATTTTTTGTTTCTGACGAAAAAACCAAAGTGCATTATGTATAAAATCTTAAATAAATTCTTGACTCTATAAAGAAAAGGACTCCAGTTCTGCGAACAATTTTTTTTGGAGTCAGTGTCATCATTTTGACCATCTGAAGCCGACTCCAAATATAAATTGATCGACTTAAATGTTGTCCTTGCCTTTAAAGAGTGAAGAGTTAATTAAAGACTTCTTATTGTATTTTGGTTTTGAAGTTGTTTTTTTTCCTTTTAGAGAGAGTGAGAACTCTGTTGTTCGATTATAATCACTAAACTCCTAAGCGTTAAGGAGGTTCACCAAAAGCTCAGCTCCACACAATGTCGACTATCAGACATAACAACACGTCAACATTAAGATTCTAGTTCAAAGATACTATTCGTGCTTTTAAATTTGAGGGTTTTCCTCGATTGCACCAAATCCTATCATCAGTTCGCAACTTGGCAACAATGAACCGACTAATTTGTATAACCTCTAGGCAGGCAAAAATTTATTCAAATCGGTCTAATAAGAACGAGATATGGGTTAACATATACATAATACATAACAAATATTCAGTCTAACTGATAACCTACTCATTTTTTGAAGTTGGTTAGCAAAAAATATATTTTGTCACAAAAAATAACATTTAGGTCTTTTTTACGTAAAAAAAAACCATTAAAATATAGAAACATAGCGATTAATTACAGTTTTCTTTGCATGTACTTTCGCGAATTGACGACGAGTAAAATCAAATGGCGCCAACTCGCAACGGACGGATACGTACCTACTCGCTGTTACGGCAACGAATGTTACGATTAACTCTAATAGTCCCAAGATTGTGCATGGCGCACTCGAATCAGTCGTGTAATAGGGTAGGCCCTAGTTACTGACTACTCTAGATGCAATTACATATGAGATTGTACCCACAGATCATTCCGAGCCATTTGGCTTCGTATCGGAATGATCACTCTCAGCGCTGAAACAAAGCGTACGTACACCGAATAATTCATTTACGGCTCGCTGAAAAACTGTTGAGCGGCCCGTACATTGATGAACTACATCTTTGGACGCTCAGTGTACTTTCAGATGCACCGCCTCAGAAGAATGATACAAAAATTAAAAGGTATGTAATCATATCATACAATAATCATTTAATTAATAGAATAATACGTATTGCACCGTTGCTATTGTTAGACTGTGGATTTGACAGCGATGGCAAACCTACAACTTAAACTTCACCTCACTTATGTTTTATTTCATCGTATGCTTGTATCTCTAAAACTTTAATTTAATTAAGATCTGTTAATATACCAGTATTGGACAAAAAAGCAACTTCGGAAATCACATTACTTGGAGTTACCACACCGTAAGTCACGCTGAGGAGTTCAACAGCGTGTTTTATCCAAGTATAGATGATCGTAGGCCCCGGAGCATGTAGGGCAGCCGGGTCACCCGCCCACCCATCGCACCCTGAAGACCCCTGACCTATTTCTGTAAGCCCACTCTTCCCGACCCGGCAAAGCTTACCCGGTACCCAGCAAACCCCACTACAAGTATACCTTCCTTTTTGTTCCCACTTTGTATACTAAGCTGATGAAAATCATAACGAGCCGAGACTTTTCAATAGCCTTTAGACCCGCGTAGTTTTAATTCAAAGTTTTTTTAAAGATCTGAATACTTGTTATTAAGGTTTTAAAGCTTGTAGCCAGAAAAAATAACCTAGATTCGTCCATTCTTTTGTATAGCAAGCTGCACTTTTTCTCAATGTTTCCGAATACATGTGTAATACTTTTCATCTTTCAGCTACACAAGAAAGGATGTGCTATATAATTTTCTTGATTAACATATGTACAGTATTTAGTAGTTAGATACTGTCGATTAGGCATTGTAACTGTATATTCTGAGACAAAAAGTAGAGCCAAATGTGTGGATTAAAATGGGAGTAAATAGCGTCTTTCCTCGTTCGTCTTCAAGACTAAGTAAGTTTGTCTGAAATGAAATGACCCAGTTTTCGTATTTCACACTGCGAATCAGCATAGAATTCCACTTCTTCCTTAAAATTATGTCACGTCTAGAGTCTAACTCTAAAAATATCTATGTTTATAAATGCAATTGTAACTGTAAAACAACCAATTCTTGCCTTGGTTTTATGCGTTGATTTTTCATTATGTATGTAGTACGTTTGAATAGTGAAAGTGAAAGAGGAAGATGGAACAGATTCACAAACTTGAAAACTTTTATTGCATCGCGATGTTAAGATTTTTGTTATGTTTTACTTACTGGTAGATATTTTTTTAGACACTTAACATAGTTATATGATTTTTTTGATTAAAATAAAATCATCTCGATGAAGGACGGATCACGAAACGTAACTTTTTATTATAGCGAGTTTTTCTATACACAGTGTACTATATTATTAGCCCGTGTAGTAAACCTTTATTTTATTACTGTGTTAATAATTTTCAGAAATTGTAATAATTTATTTTGACAAACAAAAAAAAACAGTCTCTTAAGACTAAAGTGTCTAAAAATCCAACAGAGAAATAAATAGAATAGAGTCAAATGAAGAGTACTCATGCTTAATAACACTTGCTTACATAAATCATTTCGGTAACATTCGAGGGAACCACTCCAGGACCTACACCCAGATGATGCAACGCCACCAAATAAGTGAAAGCCATGCCAAAGGCACGTTAGAAATCTGACCATGGCTCTGTAAATATGAATATTACTTTCCCTTTCTTGCAACTAGGTAATTTACTTGCACGATACGATAAAAAAATGTGACCTACGAATGGAATCGAGTTTGCACTAAGAGACATAGAAACCAAAGAAAAAGAGTTATACAGTCAGTAAAAACTATGATGTCATCTTAACAAGTTTTTTGTGTCTTCTTGGTTATGGTTAGGTCATTCATCATCTACAAATAAAATATTAAGGATTTACCTACCTAGCTCACAGCACAGAATACCGTTATTATGGATTTTTAAAAGCATATTTACTAAAATTAACACAAATAATATTACATAAAATGACAGTAATGCTTAAGTGAAAAATATGCTGGACAAAGGAATAAAACCCGTAACACCGCGTAAATAAAAAAAACACCAGCCAAGTGCGAGTCGGACTCGCGCACTGAGGGTTCCGTGTCAACTTTAACTGAATTAGGGAATCCACTTACTTCCACTTAGTAAAATACCAGAATATTTTGTTGACAGCAAATATAACTTTGTTTTTCATAGTATTTGTATGAAGTACAAAGTTATGTTTGCGGTTGTTGAAAATGTGCTATATCTCAAAAACTTCTCATTCGATCCTGTCCGAACCAATTTTCGTTGAAAGTAAATAACTGAATATATGAGCATCGGTAAGCGGTTAACAGAATACATCTTTCACCAAATTTCAGTAGTGTGATGCTTAAAGTTACAGAATAAAATGGCTGTGACATAAGGACGGACAGACAGACAGACAGACAGACTTGACGAAACTATAAGGGTTCCGTTTTTTGCCATTCGGCTACGGAAACCTAAAAATACAATTCTTACATGCATAATATACTACTTTCATGATTTCTTATCTCAAACTTATTAATGAATGCAGCTTTATAAACAACAACCTTGAATGTTTTTTATCAATGAAATTATTCGCTTTGAGACGAAGGATTCACATGTAGGTATGTAAATCTTGGGAAGATAAAGCAAAACGACATACCTAAATGCATCTCAAACGATTTTTTATCTGTTCGGCATAAGTATGCCATTCATAATATCGCGTAGTATTTTTATCAAGCGAGGTCATATTAAAATTACTTACAACATAGTAAACAAGTCGTTGATCAAAATGTTATCCGGGTTTATGTGTGAATGTATTTTCAAACCAATTGATTTAAATGTAATCGTGATGATTCTAAGTAGGTAGATATAATACTATAGATATAACTTAATGTTTCACATCGTCATATTATACAAAAAATCCCGTATTAGCAGGTAAAAAGAACCGTTTCCGAACTTGTAGTAGGTACCTCCTATTTACAATTAAATGCCGTTAGTGGATACTCGTACGTAGGTGTAGGCTCTACTTAGATAGATATCTTTATTGCATAACATAAGTTGATTTACATTTTTTTCCGAGGAAATGTAAGTACAATTTAGGCGGTCAAATCGCTATAAGTGATGTCTTAAATTATGGGTGTTGTAGGAAGGGGTTTTTATACATAGAAAATGAAGAGCTGACTAAGTGAAGTAGAAATATGTATAATAAAATTATTACAAAAACAAATTTATAAAAAATAAATAATAACATTTATGTTTATTAAATATGACCGATAAATATTAAAATTTATACCAACACAATAAAATCATACAGAATAATAATATATACACAAACCAATGTGAAATGAAAGGAAATGTCAGAGACATAAGAGTAGATATAATTGTTTTAAAGAGAGTCGAAATTCTTTAAGCTGGTTTTTGAAAACAGTACCACTACTTTATTACAACTGTTTACTTTTATTTTACCCATTTGTATAAAACCAGCCCCTCGTTTTAGATGGTATAGCTATCGTTAGTAAGTAAGTAAGTCTTTATTTGCGAGAACACAGTTACAAAGATATTAAATAAATAAAAAATATAAGTCCAGTGCATTCTACCAATAAAATGGTATGCAAATTTTCACATTATCGTGCAATAAAATAAATAAATAAATTAATTTTACAGCTTTATTCAAATAATCTAATTAATTGCATATTCCAAATTAAAGTTAATAATTAGTAAATTATATTAAAATGACAAAATTCTTACATTACTACAATTTGTCATTAATAAATTCCATAATACTGTTATAACATTTTTTAATTAAAATACTTACTTGCGTACTTTTCAAATGTTTCACCGTCTTTATTGTTTTTATTTGTATGAAAAGCGGCTGAGCGGCTTAAACTTGAAAAAGTACGAGTACCTACAAACTTCTCTAAATCTCTTTTAAACTCTCGCACTCAAATATCATAAAGTAGCGTTTAACTTTGGCCCCTAGAAATTGGCAAAAGTGTACAAATGCATAATAATACCTACGTATATGTACGCAGGTTAGTTATTTGAATGGTTGGTTATTATTTTGCATAAACGGAACACACCCCCGTGTCTCAGTTTAATCCGCTGTAAAAACGACTTTCAGTTACGTTCGCAAGTGCACTTTTATATTTTCCTTTTGCGGGTGTTACACTTTCCACTGCAGAGTATTATTAAACCATTTCGTAGAAATACAGTCGTATTTATAACTTTTCAGTTTTACTTTCATTTTACGTTCAGTAGTAAATATGGGAGTTAAACACCCATTCATTTACAAGGACTGTAGGTATTAACTGGCAGCACTTTTTTAACACATTGAGTCACTCAATGCGAGTGCCTAGAAAAATTACGAAAAATAAACCAAACAACCACTATTTTTAAGTGTAATTTAATAACATATCGTTTTATAATATTTGCGCTAATATTATTAAAAATAACATGCACACTTGGGCCCGAGTGGTCGGCACACAGCGTGCTGGTGACCAAGCACTCGGGTCCGAGTAAGTAAGTAAAGTCAGTCTGTAATATCCCACTGCTGGGCAAAGGCCTTACCTCAACTATGAGGTAGTATAAGCCAAACTCCACTTCGCTGGCTCAGTGCGGGTTGGTGGAGGGGTTTGCAAGGCAAGCGACTAACCCTGCTGTCAGATGTTAAGAAGCCGCCCATAAGGCTTCTGACTAAACTTAACGACTAATATCAACCGATATTAGCTAGGACCAACGGCTTAAGTGTCTTCCGAAGCACGGAGATGCTCGTGTTGTACGTCACTTATATGGTCGGAATGGTCACCCATCCAAACACGACCTCACCGTAGGTTGCTTCACTTCGGTATCACTACCAAAGCGCTGTTACCACTGCGCCTCAAGCACCTCCGGGTCCGAGTGTACTGCCTGTATCACATACTTCAAACTTAATGACATCAATGTTGAATTTTTTGTTGGTTAGTCCTTATTTGGTGATGGTGAAACTGGCTCTTAGATATCCATTCCCGGCCGCATCGCTACTTCTTATTAAATGTTAACAAAATGCTTTACTAAGCTGGCTAGTAAGTACATCATATTAAGTTGGTAAACTTTATCTAAGAAGTAGGTATAGGTATCTAATTTATTTCAAAGCTACTTTCTGCGAAAACAATTCATAGGAATTTGTTTATATGTTACGATGTTGCAATGCAATGCTTACGACGGAAAGTTTCCCAATAAAAAATAATGATATAGGGGGGGATGGGGGGGGGGGGGAGTTTTTTTTAACCATACATAAAACTAAAACCTAAATTGTTTTTGTCAACCTCATACGTAGGGTAGTTTATAGATAGGTCTTTTAAAAATTACATCCCACAACCATTTCCTCTAAGTCTAATGTTTGAGAGATACGCGCCAAAGTGGTAAAATGGGCGTCCTCCCCTCCCCTCTAACTTATAAACTAACCAGTGTAAATTTTGAAAAAAATACTCGAAAAATAATAATAGATCATACGTGATGTGATAGATCTATAGAGATCTTGACAAAAACTTTCAACTAAAATTGGTTTGAACGAGATGGAACGAGTAGTTTTTACGGAAGAGCACATTTTCAATAACCGCTAACATAACTTTGTTATTCATACAAGTACTATGAAAAACAAATTTATATTTGCTGTCAACAAAATATTGTGGTAACTTAGCTAAAAGGAAGTAAGTGGATCTCTGATTCAGTTAAAGTTGGCATGGAACCCTTAGTGTGCGAGTCCGCCTCGCACTTGGCCGGTTTTTTTCACGTGCCGCCGTCTATAGAAACGCATTCAGTAATGCAGTCACCTATTTTTACAAATTTGTATGCGCATAATAATAAATCGACGACGTCAGTGTAAATAGAGCGCTTCTTTCCATACGACCTAATTCTAGCAGGTACCTGCATTAAGTAGACGCAAATAAACGTCACATAACAAAACATGTTCCATAATTCATCCATTCACTTCCCATTCAAATGCAATGCATCCCACAATTATTGGCTAATACCTTCAGAGGAGATTTGACTTGCAACGTGATTCGCTGAATTATTCAGAGGTAAGAGACGCTAACTGGGTCAGATTCTCATACACCTAGATAAAGGACTTACTTTACACAATAAGTAATGGAAAAATCCTGGTTCTTCCCATTCAAATGCAATGCATCCCACAATTATTGGCTAATACCTTCAGAGCAGATTTGACTTGCAACGAGGATCGCTGAAATATTCAGAGGTAAGAGACGCTAACTGGGACAGATTCCTATTTTCATACACCTAGATAAAGGACTTACTTTACACAATAAGTAATGGAAAAATCCCGGTTCCATTTTTGAAAAATATGAACGGAAATTTCCAACATACCGAGGCAACTCAGTATGTTGGAAACCGTACCTGTACGTAACTGTACCGATTCAGATTCGGAAAAGCTTTAAGATAAAATAGATTTACAATGCCAGAAAACAAAGCTACACGATGAAATGAAGAAAATCACATGTCCTAATATACTTAACAACAGAAAATATGTAAGACTCAGCTGTATGAGTAAACCCATTGCCAGTTACAAAATAAGCATTAGAAATAATACGTTAATTTTAAATTGATACACTTATAGCAATAAATTATAACCCTACAATTTATTTTCAAGTATTATACGGTACATAATACTACGACTGCGAGTAACATGAGTCGTAATTATCATTTTTTTCATTATCAATTCACACGATAGTTTACACGCTTCAAACAAGTGATAATAGAGGCATGAAATATGACGAATTATTTATTTCACAATGTTAGATTTTTAATAAACCCATGCGTTTATAAATATTTATGACTTTATCAACTCTCCTTTTCTGAAAATCACGTCTGGGTGCATATTTTTATTTAGACCTTAGGTGATGCTATAGGTTTAACTTATGACAGGTGGGCTGTATAAGTACGTTTTTTTAACCTCGACGCAAAAAGAGCGGGGTGTTTTAAGTTTAACGTGTTTGTCTGTTGTATCGTAGCTCCCAAACAGATGAAACGATTTTCGTTTAGTTTTTTTGGATGTATATAATTTTATCCCGAGTGTTCTAAGCCATGTATTATGAAAATCTGACGAATTGTTTCAGGATCCTCAGCTCTTCTCTAGTTTCTAGTTGTATGATCTATTAGTAATTTGGTATCTACCGTGAACTACCTTTCTAGGTATGTCCTGTCAACTCGAATCGTGTTATTTTAATGTAACCATGGGGTGTATTGCGATTCAACTTTAGCCGTTCCATTTCCCGGCAGCTAAATTCCGACTCAGTGTAAACGAATATTATCAATACAATAATATTATAATAATACTACAATGGTACAAATATTAATATTCATGTTGTTTATTTATACTAATATTATAAATATCAATCGATATCGCAATACGCATTGCTGATTTTACAGTAAAGCTGAGCCGCCTATGACCCTTTACGCACTGCGACTTCTAGCAGCGATGCAGCCACGATGCTAACGCACGTTAGCATCGATGGAGTCGCAAAATGTCAACCTTTACACACTGCGCTACTTTTAGCATCGTACTGTCAAATTTCGAAATATGACAAAATTATCATTGAACGCTAACATGCGACACATATTTTTACCGAATTTTGACATTTTGCCGTGAATCATTATCGTCCACCATGAGCGTCGACGATAAATGAAAAACCCTAATGATAATTTAAAGCAAAAATATATGACTGTGTCGTGCCATATCTTATTTTAGGCTCTCAAAAACAAAAAAGGGTAAAAATATTGAAAAGAAAGTCCCCATGTTTTTTTTTCATCCTTAAGATATTTAATAGTTTGAATTTAGTATCTATGGCCAATATCAAGTAAATCTGTCATTGTGTCAGTTTATCTTTCTCAGCCAAATTTTACATAAAATTGAGTTAATGGTTAGAAATTGTCTTATCTCGTTATCGTTTTGGATAAATTTGTCCAATGTGGTTGGCATGTTAGGGAATATGATAGAATAGCATAGATCGACTAATTTTGTCATGTCGATCGAAATAAATATTGTGTCATGCATGTTAGGCCAACAGATATAATAAAATAACGATTGAAGTTTCTATTTACTAGTATGTACATGATTTTAATTCTTATGTCGGCGGGTACTAGTAGTTCGCTTTGTCTCAATCGCTTCCGTATGTGATCAAGGGCGAAACGAAGATACCTTTTGGGAGGTATTATTATGTTGACTACCTACATATAGATAAGTAGTTCGATTGCCTTGAGATAACTTTTATTGATTGTAATTAAAATGTAAGAAACCATTGATTAGTAAGGTACTGAAGTTACGATGTTCCAGCTTTTGCAAGTCGGACATTGCGAGTTTAGTTATAAGCAACATTAAGTAGATAATACTTGTATCAAAAAAAATCGCCATCCTCAGGCTAAAACGCCATAACTTTTATTTAATACCTGGTGATTGCCCGAGGTTTCACCGCGTTAATGTCGGTTCTCAAAAATATATGAATTTTGGTATTTGTGCTATTACAAACAGTGGGTGTAGTCTAAAGTATTTTTTTTACGTTTTGCGTAGTCAACGCTAAGACAAAATTTATTTTTTAATTATGTATTTATTGACTGAGAAGAAATTTTCAATGAAGCTTAAAAATAAACATTGTTTTTTTTTAAATTTATTAAAGATAGTAGCTACGTTAGTAAAAAAAATGATGAAACAGAAAATTTAAATAGTCCTTGCGAAAAATCTTGCTTACAAATTTTTATCCAAATCCATCAAGCTGTTTTTGCGTGAAGTACGAGTACTTACTAACAAACATTCATGGATCCTCACAAATTTTCGCATTTATTTATCAGTAGGATTCATGTATTTGAGGTTAATTACTTGCTAATCATATTTGTACGTCCGTTAGGGTAATTAATTATATAAAATAAAGAGACTGTGTTTTTTAATAACTAAGTAAGGGTTCTTCAATTTATGGTGCATTGTTGGAAATCTTATTTTTTTTGTAAAATACTTTTATCAGTCTTAGGCCGCCACAGTTTTCGTATCTTTCGGTTTTACCCAAATTGGGTCATCTTATAAAACAACAGTTAATTCTCCGCAGTAACCGATGCAGCGTTGCCATAGAGACGGCGGCTGACCCATAAGGGTTGGAATAGAGCAGGCAGCGGCAGTTAGGATGTTTCGGAGCGAGGTCGCTGCTGGTCGCACCAGCACCTACAAGCCTATAAGCTATAGCACAAGTCAATGCGGCAGCGCTCTGCGTCGACGTGAGACGCGCGCAGCGTACAGACCGCCTCACCACACAACTCATAAATATACATAACATGCCATCCGAGTGAGCCACTCCAGCGGCGGCCGGCGAGGCGCGCGTCCCGAGCCAGGTGAGTCCTGCTGAGCGTCCTAACCCATTGCGATTTTCTAACCTTTTTCCTTTTTGCTGGCTGGCGACGTTTCCGCGGGTTATCGCGCGCTTATCACCCGCGCGTGTAACCAACATTCGATGCGGTCGGATGACTTTGATTAGGCATTTCTAGAATATTCCTTGGCTTTATCAAAATTATTTTGTTACACTTTTGCATTTTTCGATGTGAAACGGTTGAGATTAGAGTTGTGTTAGTGCGACAATGAGTATTGTATGCGAGTCGACATCAATCAACCCGTGGCCGTTTGATGATTAGTTGAAACAAGGTCGCTTTGGTTAGCGCGGCTTCGTCGCCCGCGGTAGATCGGCTATACCGCGCTACAGAGCTATCGCATCACATCCTTATCAGTATTTGCAGGGCCGCTTGCCGCGAGCCGACACGTTTTATCAAGCATACCGAGGGATGCCAATTTGAATGAAACAGTTATAATGTGGTTATAACTGCGTATCTGGAAATTCTTGATTGCCGCTTTTAGAATAATAAAAGAAGGAAATTCAAGTATTTTATTTCATTTTTCAGCTTCGCAGTAGATAAGTAATCAATGTTTTCATCAATATATAACGTATCAAATTATTCTATATTTCGTCTTCTTCGAACAAAATTTTCTGATTCTAAATCTTATTGGATTTTTGACAACGAAGAAAAGAGATAGCTATTATGTTTTATGAAAACCGTCGCACCACGTAACGTTACCGCCCCTTCCTCATCCCACAAACATTTCAGCATTCTTTTGTTCTAACATGACATGACCCAATTTCGATGCATACTCGTATCTATTCGCTCCAATTTTAATATTATCGAAATTGACAAATAATATCAGCGGACAGATGCGACACTAACATGAAATTGATTTTATCTATCAAATTTTATTTTTAACTTAATTTCTATGAAGACAAGACTTTATTATATACTAATTTACGTGCTGTTTTAATTATTGATATAGATTGAGGGCTATAAAACATATAAATTTACAGGACAGGTCCGAACTGGGTTATAATAACAATAATTTTAAGTTACTATAATTAAATTGGTTATCGGTAATAGGTAACAAATTATTGTTTTTGTTTAATGTACTCAGTTCCTACGACAAAGTAAGAAAGACAGTTAGCCTTACTCATTAAAATTAAAATAAATTAAATATTCTTATTATAGAAGTTATGAGGGAGAATTAACTATAATTTAATTCATACCTGCATTCGAGTAATAGACCATGAAAAGGGGTAAATATAATCTGATGCACTTCCCTTAGCTACAATTTGTAATCTTTAGTTAAGCGAAGTAGGCCCAAGCATTAGCTATAAATATACATGCAAGCGTTCATTGAAAAAACTTGGCATTGACATAAATTTCATTAATTAAACGAGTTTTTAGAACGAGTTAGAACGCATTAGTTTTTCAATTAAAGTAGGTCGTTTCATTGTGGTCATCCATCTTGAATCATTACTGTATGTATGCGTGTAAACAAATTATAATTCATTGCATTACTGGGCCTGATAAGTAATAATCTTGAAACTACTTAATAAATGATAGATGGAAACATAAATTAAACTAATTAATTATTAGGTGAAAGAAACAAGTTAACAATGTTTCAAGTAAACAAAGTCGATATTGCAATTCGCGTTCTTATGAGCGTAATTCTTAATTAATAGAGTTAACTATCGTCTTTATTAGTCGTTGCAACTATATGCAACTGTTGGTTTTGTAACGCGACCAATTAGTATTACGGTAATTACGAAAATTATCAGAAGATTAATTGGAAATTCATTACAAACTTTTTGACGGTTAACTATCTCTTGAAATAATATAAAATAATGTAGAGTACAATCTAAAAACAAACCGCACGTACTGTAGGTATTCAATAACCATAAATATGGTTCTCAAGTGCAATCGCAAAGAGTTATCAAAGAAAGAAAGTAATAGAAAGTGAAACATGCCCAAAAAGTTGATCCACTACAATAATATAGAGCGGTCTCCGATGCACCGTTTCTAACTTTTACTTTGCGGCCCGCATGCTAGCATCGCTTTTTTATTTTTCAGTTTTTTTTCCGTAACCATTAGTCAGTTTCTACTAATGTACACTATATTATTTTTTTGATAAACTAGACAACATTGTTTTTTACTAGTTGAGTACATGTCTTTGTTGAAATTTACTTTGATCTAAAGTAAAAATGTTTAATAATTTAAATAACTGTACGAAGAGCAGACCACATGTAAGCAAATAAAATAGGTACGCGTAAACTTAAAAAATATTCAATTATATTACTTGTTGATAAAAAAACTAAGATAATGTTCCGTCATCGTAAGTTAAATTAATAAATATTTTCATGATACGCCATTTCCTCTCTAAATCTCGCATTTGAGTTTCTACTAAAAACTGCAACAAAAAACGTGGTTATCATGAATGAAGTTATGAGTGAAATTACATTTACTTAGCTCAAATGATATAGCTTTTCAAAATATTTACTATAGCTCATTTCAAGAGACCCTGAAAAAAAAGTGTATACACTGAACTACTAGATATTACTAGCTTTCTTTTGGAACTGACACCACGAACAAATTGCTTGTGCTCCATTAATGATGCTACACCACTCAATCGGTTTCTTATTTGACATTTTAATTTTAAGAAATACGAAGTCGTATTTGCGACACACTGTTCGCTTGGAATGACAACTCGCTGAGTATAATAACTTTCTTTTGTTTTTCTCTAGTCTATTTACGTTCCACAAAACAAAACGGAGTTAATTCAAAACTCTAATCACTTAATAGTGATTAATACAAATTTACATTGTTAATATTGTTTAGCACTTTTATTGACCAAACAAAGCCGTGATGTAAGTAAATATTTTCATGAATGCCGCATATTTTATTTGACGCTCTTGTTTTCATAATACCCGCATAATACTCATACGATATTATTGTTATTGTGGTGTTATCTCATAGTTATGGATTTTGTTTCTGATCGATATTTTATGGCAGATTCTTTAACCACAGCGCTAACTAGGATTTCTTGGATTGATCAATTCGATGATCCTCATATAAAAGATGTAGGTAGAGTAGGAAGCATTGTAATACTTGAGCTAATCTTGATAGAGAACAAGCATTTGAAGTCACAACTGTCCATAATTTTGTAATTTCTTTGTTACCGTTACCAAAAACTGCGTTTTTCCTTTTTTTTAAAAATTAATTGCAATTACCAGTACCGGTACCCGGTGCAATAAACCGTTATTTATATCATTTTGGTGCGAAACGCATACTCATTCTCTGCCATCTGCACCATCCTAAAAATATGTCTGTCTCAAAGATACTACGAGTATGTGTGTGCCTGTGTGTATTCGGCGAGAATGCACGATGCTTCCGCAGGGAGGTCGATTTCGGCAACTTTTCAAACCAGCTAGAGCTGGTCCGCCCTGCCCGCGGGGTGGTCGCTGATCTGAGGGCCAGGGCTCCGGTACGGGGCTCCACATAGGCTGGCCACGATAACGCAAGCTTTGACTACGAATTGCGTTAGCGGCTGCGCAGTAACGTTGCCCTAGTTATTTCGGGTACTGTCCTAGATTCAAACGAGGTCGTTGGAAACGCTGTTTTCATCATCACCAGCAAGTTTTATTCGATGGGGCCGCGCTGGGCTGCGACCTCGCAGATACGGCTTAGATACCTACCGAGTACCGTGTTAGTTAGTTAGCTTGCCGCGCTCACTCGGTTGCGTGACGCGATTCGGAACGTTACGTTTTAGCGCTTTTGACAGTTATTTTTTATTTATCACGTCAATCTCGCGCGATTGATGGATAGGTCATGGCTAGTCAAAACACTATATCTATATTCCGGTGGTTTGCTATTTCAAAATAAAAATGTAGTTAAAAATTCTTTACGAAAGTAGATAAAATTCCGGAACGCAGCAGGTTTACTTACAATAAATTATTCCGTGCCCTCGGTTCGTGCGAAAAGTTCCTATTTACGAGTCAGCTCAGCTGGTATAACATTATTTAAACCTACCTCGTGTTCAATAAAAATGTTGCATAAATACCAACGTAAGATTTCCGTTTTCTTTTACACCTGTCTGTCTACCTACGTCGTTGTAGTCTGCTGTGTAAACTTTTAGGTTTACGTTACGCGCATCACAACACAAAGACGTGATAGAGTAGATACTAGCAGAGTACATGTAGCAACTAGCAGGAGTAGAGAGGACAGCTGCGGAGTGCGCGGTGCCAGAGAAGGGGTGGTGCTATGCCATTTGGCTCGAAGTAAGCCAAGGCCGACGTGGTGGGGATAACGTTTACACGTGTGACCCAGATAGCGGCCGAGCAGCGACGGAAACCTACGACGCCCGCCGAACTCGCGCTCGATTCTGATCAATACCGAACTAGAATATCCTCGACTCACTCCGATCTATCCTCCTCCAGGTGCGCTCACGCAGTCTCCGCACCTCGCGGTTTGCAATTTACTCTTTGTCACTCCACGTGGAGGGAGCAGTGCACGTGTCACTGGAGGGGGTCACTGACCTGACTCGCGCCTTCATCGGTCGCCATCGGAGCGCTCAGAGAACGATTCTCGGCAACTCCTCGACCAGTCGCGGTCCGACCGGTGACGCGAGTCGCACATGCCTCTTTTACTTTGCTGAAAATAATTTTAAAGATGTTTTACCGTGTTTACCAATCGCTCAGCGCGGAGTAGTTGCGTCGCGGAGCGGAGTGCATCGATCGCGATTACATCACCACTTGCGTCCTTTCTCTGCGCGCGCAGCACGCCCCGCACCACCCCCCTCCCCCGCGCGCCGCGCCCCTCTCGCGCCTATCGCCACTACGCCATCGCTCTTCGCTACGCTCTACCATTCGCACTTTGGTCTTCGTTCTCATCGGTCGTTCCCTTCGGACAGCCTCATCTCTAGTGGAAGTTAAACTTAGTTCAGGAACTTAAAACTTAGTTTATTGCCGCGTTCCCTCCGATAATTCCGGTACCAAATAGGAAGTAAAAGTGAGAATATTTTTATGAAGTGTTTTTGATTTATCGGGATTAATAAATAATTGTGAGACGATCGCGACCTACTTTTGCAACTTCCGCAATGTGATAGAGCAGCCATTTTGTTTCTTTTAAATAATTATTTTAAAGTAATTTCGTATCGGAACACGCGGTCCCAGTTTGGTTGCGCGCCAATCCGACGCAATTTTTTAGTCGCATTTTCCTTTTTGTCTCGTCATGTGACTCGTGCGTGCGATAGTTTCAGTAGTTCGCCAGCGCGTGCTCCGGCTTACGATTTCGGTTTTAATTTCGCTAGCTGCAGTCAAGATTAATGAAGAAAGAAGATTTGGAAGATTGAAGATTTTTTATGTTGGCCGTGTCGGGGGGAGAATCTGACTTGACTTTGTTTATCAGTCAGTCTTTTTCTCTCTCCTATACGGTCGGCATGTGATCATCGGCGGAGCAGCAGCGGCGGTCGAGGCCTGCGGTCGTGTCACCTGCAGTGAGGTCGGGGATTACGCAAGCTGTCATTCTATCGGCTGCGAAATCACTGAATTTTCTGCTCTAGACACGGCCTAAAGGCAGTACAGTTATTTCTGTGTCATAACCTGATGATTCGCTCGAAATGTATGTGTCGTAATCATTCCGTTTGAGTCATTGTACGGCGCGATGTGACGACATCGCGGCATCGGAATAATCGTCGGCGCAGGCGGCTCGCGGCAGGAATTGGGCAATCCGCGGGCGTGCGGACGCGCCCCTCCCCCTCCCCGCGTCGTTGCCTAAATTTCAACTCTTGCGCCGCAGAAGCGCAAGCCCAACCGACCGATGACGATTTTTTAATTTTCATTTATGTTCCAGCTCGTCACTCGACTCCGCTTCATGACTTACTATGCTGCTGCTTGCGATTGTTTTTGCTTTGCGATTTGATTAAATGTTGATGTTGAGAAAACTTTTTCATTGTATACTTTTTTGTCCTGGGTAAAGTTGATATCGGAATTCGGAAGGTACATAGCGCGCCCCCACCCTCGCTCCTCCCAATCGGGCGCGGCCAATCAGCGGCCGCTGGCGTGCCCTTGACAACTTGGTCCTTCCAGGAAATTCCCAACTCTCCTAAACTCTCCTTCACATTTTTTTTTCCGCTCAGCGAAAGATTGGTTGATTTTTTTGCTCCGTTACCCTATAGCTATGGGCGATTTTTTAGTACGAACTAAATGTAGAGAGAGTATCTTTAATTGATATCTAATGCATAGTTTCAACTGATCCATTATGTTTATTTTTATGTATGTTTTTTCCTTATTTTGTATAGCAATTTAATCTATAAATTTATAGATACGAGTACAACATGATTAATTTGATATATTAACAATAAAACGATTTAATTGGTTAAAAAATAACAATGTTATTCTCACGACAACTTCATACGCGTTTATAACAGTAGCAGTGGTGGCATACAGCATACCGTCCGTTTATGGTAAAAAAAATATTTCGATACCGAGACTAAAAAAAAAACGAAGCCGCTATTTCGGCTGCGCAATTATCGCATTTCCTGCCCAAAGCATCATTTAATCTTCGCCTTTAACCTTCTGTGTGAAGGATGCCTTTTATTTTTCCTTCCTAGGGTTCAAATGCAAAATTTAAGACGAACTCGTAGAGTTATCTATATACTTAACTCTACAATCACCATATTTTGATTGTAGTTTTAAATTCTACAAAGACGTTAGTGACAATGCAGAATGCGAAGCACAAAGGATAGAATGCAATCTACTCGTATATTCGGCAATTCAAAGTAACGAAATAGAGTGGAGCTACGTGATAGGATACAAAAAACTAATAAATAGAAATGAGTAATCAATTTTACGTGGTTTCAACTAAGATCATAATAATTAATTCCATGTCAGTGTGTGGAAAATACTTGTCTACCCATAAGTAAAAGTATGTGAGACTGTAGTAACTTAAACGTAGTTTGAGAAATAAGATAGATCTATTTGGAGATATTTGTTTATATATTTATACTGATGAAAGTTTATTGTACCAACTAAAGTAACGTCTAATTGGTATATTCAAATAGTAAGAAAATGTTAATGCTATTTTTGACATTCAGTCCATTACTACATTGTTTTTGACAGTTCTACTCGTACAGTCAAAAACAGAGATTCCATTACGATTTTATTAACATTTAATGGCAGAATGGACAACCAGATTGACATAGTGCACGAAAAATATAAACTAACGGATATGTTTTAAAATTATAATTACATCGAGCGAACAAAGAGTCTGTTTGGAAAAGATCACGACATACACAGTGTTCGTAAATCGAAAATGGTGGTAACATTGGTATTATTCCTTCATTTATTCGTTTTAGATATAGACCGAAGTACCTATATCAAGTACTTAAAGACAGGGACCGGAACCGCTTACCCTTAAAGGGGTTTTTGATTGGGTATTTTTTAAAGTTATTTCCAAGAACCCTTATCAATTCGACTACCTAATTGTGAACTTACCCTAACAAAGGCTAACCAAATTAATAAAATTAATTTGGGTAATCGCTTCCCAAATCCAAAAACTCTATCAATAGGCTTACCCTATGAATAGGTGTTAAAAATCGATCAAGGAATTTAAAACTCTACGCTTACTTGAGAGAAAAACTTATCGTTTAAATCTAATAATAATATATTAATAATAATAATTAATTAATATATTATTAATTAATTAATATATTAATAATTAATAATAGTCTCAAAAATACTCAAAATTGATACTAATATAATTATTACTTACGTTTCAAAGGTCGTTTAATGCAATTTTTTAATTCTTCATCAGAATCATGTTTAATTTTGTTAGGTTCCATGTTAAAAAGAAAGAGCAGCTGAAAATAATTATTGACGGGAACAAGCAAACACCAGCTGCGAATCCTCCGCAAGTCCAAAATTAAATATCTGGATAGGTCATTTTTAAGAAATAATTAGAATGTGCGGGTAAATTATAGAAATATGGTAACCCTATTCGTTGGTAAGTGCTTGAATATTAAAGTTACTGAAACCCTATTTAATGTGGTAAGCATATCAATAGGGTAACCCTATCTTTGTGTAACCTTTTTAATAGGCTTTCCCTAACAATTGGCTTAATAAAAAAAAGGGGTTTTCCGGTCCCTGCTTCGAGGAAACAATAAAAAACCGGCAAGTGCGAGTCTGAACTTTAACTGAATTAAGTATCCACCAACTTCTTACTTACTTAGCCAAAATACCACAATATTTAGTAGACAACAAAAATGACTTTGTTTTTCATAGTATTTGTATGAAGGACAAAGTTATATTTGCGGTTGTTGAAAATCTAGAATAGCACATTTTCTCAAAAACCACTCAGCAATCCTTCAAACCAAGTATTTGTAAAGCACTGCATTGTGTTTTTATTTCAAAATTGGCACTTGCTTCGTTCAAAAGTTTGAGATACCACTTTGGAAGCGTCTATCTCCCATATGTTAGTCTTTCAGAATGAATGTTTCTAGGAACCTTGATGTCATTTTAAAAGATAGAGATTATATCCATCGACAGCCCACATGCATAGGTAAGAGCAAAAAAACTTTTTTTGTTTTAGTTCCATGTATGAGAGCCCCCCCCTTAAATGTAAATTTAGTTTATTATTTGTATAAGAATCGTAAAGCGGTTATCAAGATACACGTACCTACCAAGTTTCATGTATGTATTGCGAATAGGTTCAGATTAAAGTGGCTGTGACATACGGACGGACAGACAGACTTGACGAAACTATAAGGGTTCCGTTTTCGGCATTCGGCTACGGAACCCGAAAAATCAGTTATGAAAATAAGAAGATAAAAAACACGATTTTTTATTAATTTCAGATAAATAGTATGTGTAGTTCCTACGAATTCCAGAATATTCGCGTAATTTTAACTTAAACCCGATACTGGGGCGCTATTTTACCACGCTTTTATTAGCTTGGGTTGTATCTATGTATGTATTTAATGGAATCTTTGAGCATAAATTTGACCGATTTCCAGAAGTTTGATTAATTTGAAACTTTGCACACGTATCAAGGACCGATGACAATGCAATAATTTAATAACAGTTTCTCAATGTCCTTATAAAGACCGACAGGATTACCTAATAAATTCTTTCGTGGATCCTCGGTAAGGGAGTAAGAAAGATAGAGTTATCGCGTGTCGCATGTCCGCAAATAATTAATTGAAACATCGAACGAAAAAATGAAGAATAAATTATGGTTTAAAAAAACTAAAAAAAACACGCTTTTATAGCTAACCGAACTAAAAAGTAGAAAATAATGTGAAAAAAGCGTGGGGTGCTTGATATATTAAATGTTACAATTATTCTACATGCAACTATCTATGTGCGGAGAGTTATGAAAAAAACATAAGTAGTAAAAAGTTATGAAAATATAGTAAAATGCACCCCGCGCTTTTTACTCTGAATTGAATTATTCTCTAACTCTTTGTAATAAAAAAATATTTTACTACTTTTTAGTTCGGTTAGCTATAAAAGCGTGGTTTTTTAGTTTTTTTTAAAACTATAATTTATTTTAATCATTCTTGTCCAATGGCGTATGATTTACTTAGATTAATATTTGATTTTTGTAATAAATCAGTCGTAATCCAAACGGCAGTAATTAAAAAAGTTGACTCAATTTTGTGTCTACTTGCCTCTAGTTAAATTGTGATTTCCGTAAACTTTAATTGATTTTCTAACGAAAAAATCACTATGCACCATAACGCACCATTATGATGAGTGATTTTCCTTAGAAAATTAATTAAAATACAACTAAAATCGCGCTTTACGTCGTCGGAATTAGTAACTAAATTAGGATAACTTTTTTTTTAATTACAGTTAATTCCAACTGCTTTTCACTCGAAAATTGAGCAAAGTAAATCTCATACGCTATATTGACTCGAGTGATTCCAAATATCCTAGAAGATCAAGTTCTGAGCTTTGGAATGAAGTCGTGGATAGATGTCTGATGAACGGAAGCGTAAGCAAAATATCTAAGCAATGTTGCCTCCATTTTTAGGGTTCCGTAGCCGAATGACAAAAAACGGAACCCTTATAGTTTCGTCAAGTCTGTCTGTCTGTCTGTCCGTCCGTATGTCACAGCCATTTTATTCTGTAACTATAAGCATAACACAATTAAAATTTGGTAGAAAGATGTGTCTTGTTAACCGCTTACCGATTCTCATACAAACAATAAAAAATATTGACAGTTAAGGGGGGTCTCCCATACATGAAACTAAAACCAAAATATATTTTTTAGTCAAACCTATGCGTGTGGGGTGTCTATGGATAGGTCTTTTAAAATGACGTAGAGGTTCCTCAAACCATTTTCTTTTAAAGTTTAACGTTTCATAGCTAGACGCTTCCAAAGTGGTAAAATGGGCGTCCCCCCCCCCCCCCCCCATCTAACTTCTAAACCAAGCAAATTGGTTTGGACGAGATCGAACGAGTAGTTTTTGAGATATAACACATTTTCAACAACCGCAAACATAACTTTATACTTCATACAAACACTATGAAAAACAAAGTTATATTTGCAGTCAACAAAATATTGTGGTATTTTACTAAGTAGAAGTAAGTGGATTCAATAATTCACTTAAATTTGGCACGGAACCCTCAGTGCGCGAGTCCGACTCGCACTTGGCTGGTTTTTTTTATTTTAGCAGTTCGGATGTACACCTGATACTACTCGTATTTGTGGTAAAAAAAAAATCAAAGGTTTCTCTCTAATTAACACTAACTTGTATCTAATGAATACTATGGATAGTGTACCTTAAGAGTTAACTTAAAAACCCTTTATATGTTTTTAATTTTTAAAAACTTTATTCAAGAATTCCAAAATAATCTGCTAAAATGTCTGTTGAAGTCGCGAATTCTTTTATCTATACTAGTATACATATAGCTGGAGAATTGGTTTGTTTGATTGACCGCGCTAATCAGGCTTTAGGCTAAACATCACGCTGCAACCGGGGGCAAGGGAGCAAACTCAAAACGTGATGACACAGTCGCGGGGGACCGCTACTTAAATCATAAATCTCTAAAATGTAAATAAGTAAGAAAATAGCGGCTATTTTAAATGGAAAAATAAACAGTAGGTACAAGAGGTTTTTTTCGGTGTATTAACAAAAGAAAAATAATAATGAACGTCAACCTAAATTAAAGTAAAAAAAAAAACTATTTACAAATATAATGCGAAAAAAACAGGCGATATGCACTTGGCTCCCACGGCCCAAGAGTGTCAACCCCAAACGGCTCAAACATGTAATAGCTGCTCATGTAATAGACTCTGCGGAAGCAGCAGCGCTTCCAGCCCCAGACGTGGTTCGAGGAAGATCAGATGAAGCCAGGGAATCGACGCAGGTCGCGTCCCACACTAGCAGTCGTCCCATCGGAACGGAACCAGAGTCATACCATCGGGCCTCCTACCATCGCTTCAGACCAGCCCATTTTTTGGTCCAGCCATTGATTTGGTCATAGCTGCAATCGATGCGGTGGCAAGGACTCTGCGGATTATGTCGTTAAGGCGAGCATGACGAGCGATTCTTCCAGCACTTCTGCTTTATGAATATTAATCTAAGTTTACTCAGCATCCTGAAAAATCACAGAAAATAAGTTTGTATTCGAATACATTTTCCCGGAAATCGACTTGGGAAGTCACTATTTTGTATAAAATTATACAACATCTTCCTTATTCCCTTTTAGCCAGTTTCAGCAAAGAGATTGTATGTATGGAAAACCTCTTAAGCTATTCTTCTGAAGCATTGAAAATGGAAAATGCATCAACTATGTGATAAAGATCGGAGATCGTATTGGATACCCGTGGATATTGAAAAAAAATACTATTATCTACCAAGGAGGGTTTTGGTTAATTAAGCTACTTACCTCGATTTACAAATATATTAACTGCAAAAAGCTTGTATATGATTTGCTATATACCTGTAAGTAATGGAATCGGGCGTTACTTTGCGATAATTAATTATTAAGTTGAATTTTATATTAAAAAAAAATGCTTCATATTTCCTCTAAGCGACGCCGGCGCAGACAACTAACACCACGCGTTGAGTTTAGGCATTAGTTCAGGCAAATGCAGCATGCAACATTCGACGCGTTTCGCCGCGGAGCACGGCCGAGGAAGGGCGGGTGGTGCATCCTGCATTTGCATGAACTAATATTCAACGCGGTGACGTTTCGTGTTGTTAGTGGCCTGCGCCGGCGTCGATTAGCGGAAATATGAAGCAAAATAATCTTATAAAATTCAACTTAATATATAGCTATGCTATCCATTACCCGTTTCCTATACCTATGATCTTATTATTCTGCATGATGATATCGACGCACGATTTAGGGACTATGCTACTTACATAAGTACTTCAGTTCCCTCGTCCAAGGAGTTTTATTTTTATTTTCAGAAAGGTGACCAACCGCGATATTATAGTAGTATTTAATACATCGGGTTACGTCTTGGTACTATATACCAACAGTTTCACAGGATTCAGTACCTAGAAGCATGCAACCATTCATGCAATAATTTGTCAACAACACTGATGTGATCACCTGTATTTAGAGGTGATGGCGTAATCACATGAAGTCACAATGGAGTTGCCGTTATTGGGTTATTTATTTATGTATATTGTAACAAACAACAATTTTCCCGGCTCCAATACTCTCCGGCTTATCAGTAAGTATTCCGTCCGCTTAGTTACCAACGCTATAATACTGAAATATTGACTAAATAAATAGGTAAATTACTCAAGAGGACAATATTCTGAAAGAACTGAGTGGGTATATAAAATCAAGGACAGCTAAGTGCTGCTAAGTTGTTAATTTAAGTTGAAATTGCAACTAATCTACGTAAGAGTACGGTAGACGATTTGCGACTGTATCAATGCTGCATCGAGACTTATGGACTGTAACTGTAAACTAATGAAAAGGCAAGAAAACAGTGAAAGAAACCTAAACATAGCCAGTCACACACCTACACCATGCAACAATAGATCGATAAACGACATACATTTTGCCATCTCTCTGAATGACCCAAAGGTTTGACTGGGAGAGAATACTTTAAGCATTCAGTCGACATTTGTACTTACACTATGCTCTGTGCTATGAAGCCTTTAATAAAAATAAATAAATTAAACATAGTTTTTGTAAGAAAAATATAAAATGTTTAAAAAAAATGGAAAGTAAATCGCCATACAGACTGAATCTTAATATATCGCTGCAATTTGTAGCTATGTATAAGAGACCTTAAATCCATTTAAAACTGCTAGGTACTTAAAAACTTTCAGGGAACTTGCAGACGAACGGAAGTTTGCCACCAACTTGCTAACGCAGCTGCCGACAATAGGAGGTGTCGGCACTGACAGAAACTCGTGTTCGAGCTGATAATGCCACCATGTGTAGGATCCATATAGATGATAGGAGATCAGGTTGTCTTTGATGGCAATCAGTCTAGTGCGGCGATATGGCAGGGTCATATCACAATTACCAGACACAAGATCATGTGTGTTTTTGTCACGAATCCTGGTGATATCCTGTAGGGGAGGCCGGGGCTAAAAGTTCCGATTTTCAAATAACATGGAATTATAAGATGAGAATGACAAGTTTTATTTATGATGTTTAAATCTTTTAAAGAATCTTTATTGGTCTCTGTAATAGTATAGTAATTTCTGCCAGTATCTCAATATTTTTTTTTACAGGCATATTTTTGCAAAATTTTGGAAGGGAACGTTCAACCCCGCGTTGGAGCGAGTTGTTCCATGTGTGGGGCAAATTGTGCCGCTTGGATAATAGAAATAAAATATAAGAATAATTTAGGTTTCTTTTAAATAAAACAGTAAATTTAAAGTTACTTTTATTGTGTGTTAATGCAATGATAAAAACTATAAAGAAAAAAACAACAAAACATTACTAGTTACATCGAGATTAACATTTTCTTCTGGAGTGTGTTTCGTGAACTTATAAAGTGGTCCAAATATGTAAGAAATTCAGTAGCAGTCATCCATCCCGACTTATTTGCAGCTCCATTAGACTCAGAGTGCCCATCTCTTAAAAACAAGTATTTAAATTTTAAACGGGGTAACACAAACATTGGTGGGATCGTGTTTCCTGCGGCACTTGCTGCTAATTCGACAGTCACTATAAAGTCCCACGCTCAGCAGACACTATAGCACCTTTTTTTTAGCCTAAGAAGTTTAGATTAAAGCCTAAGAAGTTAGTAAACTTCCTAGGCTTTAATACAGTCGTCACGCAAGTCTCGTCCAGGTTCCATATTCTAGAGAGTGGTGACCTTATATTTGAGTAGAATATCGCCGAGCTTAGTGAAAAATTCATCTACATTATGTTTGGTAAATGCAGATGCACGACCTGCACTGGTCGCTTCAGAGGTTCGTATGGACAATATTGAGTTCCTTTTTATGAACCCAGCGAACCAATCCTCTCCAGCTTCTCCAATCTTGTGCCATTTAGGGGGAATGTTCCCCAAAGAAAATTTCACTGCACATTCAGATGCGAGTTGACGCACCTCTACTGGCAGCAAACCGAAGTATATTGATGAACACTTTAAAATGTAGCTTACTAGCTCTTTTTCCTGTTCCGAGGTAAACACTGATCTGCTTTTGTAGCCTACGGTGGGTTCTTTACAGCTCTCATTTTTATAACAAATCGATATAAAGCATGTGGCAAATTTGCAGTTCTCTGGCGACCGTTTTTATTTTTCTTCCATCTTTTACGACAGCATTGGCAGATTGGCGCAATAACAATTCGGAAGTTTTACCTCTCTCAGTTTTTCGTTTGTAGGTACGGACCATCCTAAAAATAAAAAAAGACCTTAAAAATATGATAAATTTGAAGGGGGTAAGTTGTTCCCTGGAACAACCAGCCTCTTTAGTAGGGAACTTGTAGCCCCGTATTAAGTTTTTAAATAAAAACTGTCATGCTCCCAAATTAACGAAACCAATTAAAAAATCATTCAAACAATAAGATACCTAACTAATGCCACTCCTTATTACGAAAGATACACCTAAATCGGTCAATAATAAATAAAAAAAGACCAAAAAGTCTAAATACGAAAAAATTTACTCACGTGGTGTTCTAATAGCACGGTGCACACAGCCACTCGTCCGCCGGCGTCGGAGCAACTGAGATGGCTGCCAGCGCAGCGCGTCTCCTGATGCTTAAACGACACTCTTTCCTTTACAAAGTTATAAACGTCGGAACAATTTACCCCGGGAACTTCCAACCCCGGCCTCCCCTACCTACTTTAATACCACGCTGTAACGGCTTAGATGTGACAGAAATACCTAACAGAGATTCCCCGAAAACCGGGTAAACATACAACTCGTATAAACCACGAGTATTTTCAGTCGCACTATTTTTTGTGTATTATTAGCCATGGAAATGAAAGACTTTTAAGGATAATGCCCGGAACAAAATGACAAAAAAACCCGCGTCGATTAAATCGCATATTATTGTTATAATAAAGAATAGTGTAAAAAATCAGTGTCAATTCAAGGGTACCTACCTACCAAGTACCAATTTGAGAGTTCTAACTTTATCCCCCTAGGTATCAATCAAAATAACAACGTGGACATTGACTACAATAAAACTTGTTAGCAAAATGTACCGAAGTATCGAACTGATTGAGTCACTCTTTGGTTTAGAATTCTCTTTAAGTATAGTGCATAGGTTTTGATTTAACAGTGTTTTTCCGTATACATTGAAGATTCGATTTTTCCACGACTGCCAAACCAAAAAACGGAGTGATATTTTCACATGTGAAATCAAATTGGATGATGACGTTGTTGTAGCCGATCTGCGTCTTATTACTGGCTCAATTCAATAGTAAAATCACGTTTTTTTGTCTTTTAACAGCTTATTCACAAACCATAGGCAATTTTTCCCATTTGCCTACATGATCAACATGTAGACCGTTACATCATCAAATTTTGAAGCTAGGCTCTTGTCGGTGGAGTGTTTTCAATGGAAGCTTCATATCAGAGAAGATAGCTATCTTCCCTAATTGGAATAATATACTGTTTGCTATAAATTGCACTTGTAAAAAGCAACTTCGGATGTGACAGACGAGGAATCGAACCCCGTGTCTTACGCTATCCGGGCGTATGCCAATTTTTATTAGTATGTTTGTATATTACAGTGACAAAACAAATCGAAAAAGTAAAAACCGACCTCAAAACCAAAATGCACTAAAAAGTCTGAAATAAACTCTTCACCATTGAAAGGAAAGGAATCCGTTTTAGGCAAACAATTTCATTTTGGAGTCGGTGCTGTGATAGTTGATGCTTGATGGTCAAAGTGATGGCACCGACTCCAAAAAGAAATTGTTTGCCTAAAACGGATTCCTTTCCTTTCAATGGTGAAGAGTTTATTTCAGACTTTTTAGTGCATTTTGGTTTTGAAGTCGGTTTTTCCTTTTTTTTAAAGTTTATTTTATTTCTTCATTTTTAGTGAATACATAAGAGGGGGGGGGGGGGAGTTGCACCTTATGATTCTTTTTTTTAATAAGCTACAAATTACCTATTATAAGTTCCGTCATTATAATTACTGAACTCCTAAGCGTTAAGGAGCTCCACCATCAGCTCAGCCCCACAAGATGTTGACTATCAGACGTAACAACACGTCAACATTAAGATTCTAGTAAAAAAACACTATACGTGCCTTTAAAATTTGAGGGTTTCCCTCGATTACACCAAGATCCCATCATCAGATCCCAAAATGGAAAAAATGGGACCAACTAGAAGGTACACCCTCTAAGTAGGCGAAAAATTTTTTCGATTCGATCGACAAACGACTGAGATATGAGGTAACATACATACAAAAAAAAAACATACAGTCGAATTGATAACCTCCTCCTTTTTTGAAGTCGGTTAAAAATGAAATTATATTGTTTGCCACCGCATCGATTCCAGCTATTCTTGAACCGAATGGGTTGGTCCGGAGCGATGGTAAGAGGCCTGATGGTATGACTCTGGTTCCGTGGAAGATGGGACGACCGCTAGTGTGGGACGCGACTTGCGTCGATTCCCTGGCTCCATCTCATCTTTCACAAACCTCGTCTGGGGCTGGAAGCGCTGCTGCTTCTGCCGAGTCTCTCAAACGGCGCAAATATGCTGGGCTAAGCAGCTCTTACATGTTTGAGCTGTTTGGGGTTGAGACTCTTGGGCCGTGGGGGCCTGGTGCACATCGCCTGTACTGGGCGACCGGAGGGCTGGCGCATTTCTTGGCGAAAGGATTAGTTTAGCAATCCAAAGAGGAAATGCAGCCAGCCTTCTCGGCACCATGCCGCTATTGCAGGTCTCAGATTTGGGAAATGTTTTTTATTTGTAAATAGTTTATTTATTTGTTTTAATTTAGGTTAATTTTTCTTTTGTAACACGAAGATAATAATAATTTGTTATTAAATATATCTTTAAATACTGTTTGCTATTCGATATTCAACCTTAAGTGGACCTCAAAATAAAGATCGTGACTGTACACTCTTCCTTTGTCTTTTTAATACTAATTTATAGCTCAATTATGTGCCTGTAGCCCGTTACACCACTTTTAATAACGTGCGTGACGAATACCCAGTTATATTTAGCATGCACATTGATGCACCTGAACTCAATTCGTAGTAATTGAATAAGAGACAATTTCCTGCCTCGGATTCATTGTTGTATGCATGAAAGGAAGAATGTATTAGCACAGTTCAGCAAGGCACAGCAGTGTCTGAGATTGCCAAACGCTAGTTGTAAAAACTCGTAGCAGCGCAACGGTCGCGCGACAACCGTGCAGCTGATAATTTTATACATAAATGACAGCAGTAAGCCCTTCACATTAGAGCGACGGCGCTGCTTTAGTAAGAATCGTTAACAGAAGATAATTAATATGAGGTGTACGAAATAGTACACTCTTCGTGACACTTACAGGTTAGAAAAGTATCCTTTCCTTCATTGGAGTCGCTGCAACTTCTGCAAGCTCACTGCCTGAACGTGCACTGTGGGGTCGGTACTTCTATAACCTACATATTGCAGGATGCGTGTTTGTCGCGGTCGGCGCTGGAGACTGACAGTGTCATAATTGGAAACGGTGGAAAATGCTGACCAATTAGCGCTGCTCAAATTATGCACCCGCAGTGTCATTGTTGAAAATGGTTACAGACTGACTATACAGTTGTACCATTTGAAAGCCTAGACCTACAATAACCCTTTTTGGCGACTTCAAAAATTAAGAGATAATAAATTCAATATGAATATGTATGTTTGTGATATTCTTGGTTATTGGAATTGGATAATATTTTGATCTATTAAGGCTTCTTAACACGTGCAAATTTTCGAAAGTGTAATGTATGTTTGTATATTTGTATGTTTTTCTACGAATTTCTCGTTAACAAGAAATCATAGCGAGATGATTCTTTTTTAGTTCGATTAGGTATATTTCATCTTAGGGTACAGTGTAAGTTTCATCAAATTCGGTTCTGTAGTTTTAGTTAGATAATGGGTAAATAAATAACTAAAAAACATATAAATATTAAACCGCCTTCAACTGAAGTCAAAGTTTTTTGAAGGCCGTTTAAATATTAAAATTATTTCCATTAAGTTCACATCTTTTCGTACCTGGTGACAGAGTACTTTCCAGAGTTCTACTAAGAATCAATATTATGTAGCACTTGGTAATATTTGTAGGCTAACTGATCTTTCTTGGTAGCGACTATTTGTGTAAAACAGTAAAGAGTTCATAATTGTTTGATTCATTGTCGTTGATTTCATAGAAATAATACAATTAATTTCCTTAGCAAGCTTATGTTGATGACTGTCCCAAAATATCTCATGGAATGATTCTTTTAAGACGCGTCTGCGCAAAGTCTAAAAGAGAAATAAGTAAAGGTTAATTTGAAATGTTTATTCTCCTTTGGTCAGCAACCGTCTAGTCTATTAAATATGAATGAAAACGTATCACACCCACATCTTGTTACTTGCATTAGGAACCCAGCCTTTTTACCGTTTCCGAAGCAAGCAATAAGTCGTCGTTTTTCACAAATGGATAACGTAAACGTGTCCACCGCTTGCTTATTTGTGCGACCGAAGTGCCTTCCGTATCCCTTTGCTTTCCCAAGAGAAGAAATTGTGCTCTGGTATCGTGAAGCGTAGGGCCCTATTTTTGTATCGCAACTTGAATATGGCGTTCAATATAGTTCGTAAACGAATTAAAAAAAAAAACAATTACAATCACGCGTAATATATTTACGTTAGTACTTGCGTAGGTATGTACTCCTATGTGCAGTAAAACTAAGATGTTTTTCATTGCAGTAAAAGTAAAACTAATTTTCATTCGAAATCAAACACCAGCCAAGTGGGACTCGCGCACTGTGAGTTCCGTGCCAACTTTAACAGATTTAGGGAGTCCACTTACTTCCACTTAGTAAAATAACACAATATTTTATTGACAGCTATTATTACTTTGTTTTTTATTTTATTATTTCATATTTTTTGGATAAGAATCCTAAAGCTAACAAGATACATCTTGTTATCTTCCTACCAAATTTGAACAGTGTGATGCTTATAGTTACAGAATAAAGTATCTGTGACATACGGATGGACAGACATACAGACAGACAGACAGACATGACGAAACTATAAAGGTTCCGCTTTTTGCCATTCGGCTACGGAACCCTAAAAAGGTCATTAATCAATGAACATCGCGCGCTATCTTGACGCGAGTGATTCAAAAATAGGGCCCGAAATCCGCCCCGGTATATCTCCCGGACCCAGAGAGTTCCCGGGCATTATAAATTCAATTACGAAACGTCGTTTTCAAAGGCATACGTGCTGTGATGTCTGTATTAAATCTTCTTGAGACGCCATCAGTTTTGATGTTTTAGTAATAATATAATGCTTATAAAGGAGACACTCGATTTTTTTGCTGTGAGCCTGTGAATGGCTGGCTGGCTCATGACTGCTTTTTAGATGGAAAGATACCAATAAGGTACTACACTACTTCTTTTTTAGGGTTCCGTAGCCGAATGGCAAAAAACGGAACCCTTATAATTTCGTCAAGTCTGTCTGTCTGTCTGTCTGTCTGTCCGTCCGTATGTCACAGCCAATTTATTCTGTAACTATAAGCATCACACTGTTGAAATTTGGTACGAAGATGTATCCTGTTAACCGCTTTACGATTCTTATACAAAAAAATAAAACATAATGATGTTTAAGGGTGGGCTCCCATACATGAAACTAAAACCGTTTTTTTTTGTCAAACCTATGCGTATGGGGTGTCTATAGATAGGTCTTTTGATATGACATAGAGGTTCCTTAAACCATTTTCTTTTAAAGTCTAACGTTTCTTATATAGACGCTTCCAAAGTGATAAAATGGGCGTCCCCCCCTATCTAACTTCTAAATTAAGCGAGTGTTAATTTTGAAAAAAATATGTAATGTAGATCATAACAAATGCTTTCAAAGAAAATTGGTTTGGACGGAATCGAACTAGTAGTTTTTGAGATATAGCACATTTTCAACAACCGCAAATTTAACTTTGTTCTTCATACAAACACTATGAAAAACAAAGTTATGTTTGCTGTAAAAAAATGTGGTATTTTACTAAGTGGTAGTAAGTAGATTCCCTATTCTAGTTAACGTTGGCACGGAACCCTCAGTGCGCGAGTCCAACTCGCACTTGGCCGGTTTTTCAATCAGTAGGTAGGTATAAATGGGCAAACATTCTTAAATAAAAAAACCGGTCAAATGCAAGCCGGAATCGCACAAAAAGAGTTCCGTAACTTTTACTAGGTAAATAGACAAAGAAAAACGCATGTATTTGATGCAATAAATTTCATGGTGCACTTAATTGTGTTCCAAGCGATTCCCTATATAATCCTTCATTTCTTGGTCCATATTATACTTTGTTGTTAAAGCAGCATCAGAAATACCTACATAATTTGTGAAAACTTCAACTGTCTGGCTATCCCGGTTCTTGATATACAGACAGACGGACAGACAGCGAAGTCATAGTGATAAGGCCCCGATATTACCCTTTTGGCAGGGGACCCTAAAAATAAAAATGATGTCAGTGTTACAATACAATAGGTATCCACTTACTGCAGTACTCCTTATTAACCCACGCAGGGCGTTGGTATTCCTTTTCCATCAAAACAAATCAGTGTGATTTCTATAGGTTTCTATTTCACCCTCAGTGCGTCATTCAAAACGACACAGTGTTAGTAAATAAAACTGATTCAAAGCTTTGTCACAACATATTTGGAGGGGTTTAATAGATCGAGATCAAGTATCAACTATCTTATGCCATAACCCTCAGAAAATCTTTAAGTCAACCAGGTTGAACGAAGTCATATGAGGCACTTTAAAAGAAATAGTAAAAAGAATATATTCCGTGCAGGTAATGGCACTTCGACAGGGAATCGCTGTTATTTAATAATTTTGAAAAGAAAACCTAAAATATTGACTATATTGCAATCTTGGAAAATAATGAGGGCTTGAAATTCATTTGATTCCTAAAAGATACGACGGCTCCTTTGTAGGCAAAGCAGATGTTGTTTTCCAAGATCCTGGTTATAGAAGGATTTATTAAATTTGGCTTAGAACAGAACCTTTCAAAATGTGAACTTTTTTTAATGATCACGTTTCGACTGGCTCCCGTCGGGATATCATTGATAAATTTAATTCCCTTGCTCCTAACATTAAAATTCTTAATTCTGAATCGCTTTGCTTTTTGGGTGCCCCTCTTCTTGAGAAGAATATCTTGAAAAAAATAATTATTTAAAACTATTTGACACCACTCTTAAAAATAGTTTGAAAAAAAAAATACATTTTATAGTAATTCTTGGGCTCAGGCTTCGCTTCCTATTCGTTTTGGTGGGATTAGAATTCACCAAATTTCTAGTATAGCCCTCCCCGCTTTTCTCTCCTGTTTGCATAGCACTTCCGTTTTAGACGGAAAAATCTTTGAGCATCCTCGCCAGCTTTCTAAGGTGAGAGATGCGGAGGAGTTTTGGCAAGGTCTCTGTCCTTGAGAAGACATTCCAAAGGAACGTCACCAACAAAAACTTTGGGATGTCCCTCTTGTGAGAGATACCTTCAATTCTTAACTTCAAAATTCCGTCAGTGACAGTAGTCGTGCAAGGCTCGTGGCAGTTTCCTGCAAAGATTCTGGTCACTGGCTTCATGCTTTACCGTCGAAAAATTTAGGCACTCTTTTCGATAGTAAGTCTTTTCGGGTGTGTGTAGGTCTCCGCCTTTGTACCCTGTATGGTTGCTTACCCTGGATGCTTGGCCCCGTGAAATTTTTACGTGTCCCTGTGGCAAGGAGGTTGAGAAATTTGCGTTATTAAGTTGAAAAAAGCGCTGGGCGTCTCGCCCGTCACGCTACCCTTTTAATGACGCCATCAGAAGAGCTCTTGCCACGAGTTCCTTCCACGTTGGAACCACGTGGTTTGGTCCGTGATGATGGCAAGAGACCCGATGGCCTTACGCTTATTCCCTGAGAACGGGGTCGGCCCTTAGTTTGGGATACAACCTGTGTCGATACTTTGGCCCCCTCCCATCTCAGAGAATCAGCCCTTAAAGCTGGAGCAGCAACGGAGTTGGCTAAAAACGCCAAGCGTCGCACGTACGTCTCACTTGCAAGTGATTATGTGTTTGCGCCGTTTGGTGTTATAACATTTGGTCCGTGGGGACCCTCTGCTAAATTGCTGGTTTAGTAAAATTGCGCCAAAATTAAATTCTGTATCACCCAATAATAAAGCTGGATGGTTCCTAGCTCAAAGGATTAGCATAGCTATCCAACGCGGCAACGCAGCCAGCACATCATAGCCTCCTTGCCTCAAGGAAATGGTTTCGTTTTAGAATAATTTGTCTAGTAATTCCTGAAATTAGCGCGTTAAAAAAGCAAACACACTCTTCAGCTTTATAATATTACCAGAGCTCCTCGCGACCGATTTTAATGATACTTACACTGTATCCTGAGTTGACGCATGCCTGATTCAATAAAAAAAGATTCATCTCGCTATGACTTCTGGTTTTCGAAAAATCCTGAGACAAACATACATCAATATGATAAAGAATGCTTTTCACACTCACAGTGTCATATTTTACATTCATAAAGATGAAATAAGAAACCAAACATTTGCGTACGGGCGGGACTTGAACCAGCACTTTTTGGCTTACCTGTGCTGGTTCAAGTCCCGCCCGTGCGAAAATTTTTGGTTTCTTATTTCATCTTTATGAATACATCAATATTTTACAAACATACATATATAGGTACTTACGAAAAGTTTCACACGTGTTACAAAGCCTTATTTGATCAACATACTAAATTTCATCATTTACACACAGGTCAAATTGATTACTTCCGTTTTTTGAAATCGGTAAAAATATTTATTCAGTTTGCATTAAGCATATCTAACCAAATGTGTAGCATTAATATACAGTAAATAATTATACCGTTTATTTTAAGAATTAAAGTAGTGTTAAAAGTAAATTAAAATGGCTTCAACTTTAATTTATATGCTGAAATCCTTGGCCGCTACTAGTCACATCTGACACTTTGTTTTTTTAAATTCTCTGTTTGTAGAGCGGGTAACAAGTCAGTTAGAAGAACGTATTTATTACTTCGCTAACTTAGGCTCGCTATTTTAAATAATATCGGGATAAAGTGATCTATTTATTGTATTATCTAGTCAATTTTGCTATTATAATGACCAGCCATTATGTATAATAGCTATTTAATTACTTTGCCTGTCACAAATATACTATTAATATAAGAATTATTCCATTTAGTAACTGGAAGACGCTTTCAGTAGGTAGGTATGAAATTATGTAAACGTGACAGTTACGTTAAACGGCAAGTCAATAGTTGCCTGCCCTATGACTGATAACCTGACTGATTGCACACGACACCACGACAATTGGTGCATGCAAATCTATTCATTTGCCAGATGAGTTACTTAGTAAGACCTAGTTAGATTGTCGGTGATAATACATACAGTAAATGTGTAGGTACTAACTGCAGAATTCTAGATTAAAACGCGTTTCAGTTTTGTATCTGACCAGATTTCTAGTATTAACGCAATCAGGAGGAAAAATATATATGTATACAAAGTTAGGTGTAGGCTTATATACAAAGTTTAGGGAAATTGTTTCTAGACAAAATTTAAAATTGCATGATACCATTCTATGATCGGCCGATCTATAGTTCTTATTAGTTCACCGTCACATTTGTATGCTGAATGTGGCGTTTGAATGGGCCAAGTGACATGAGCAAATGCTATGTCTTGCTTATTTAAAAAAAAAGTATGGGTTTGCTTTTGTTTGACTCCAAACCAGTATTTGTATGCTGAATGTGGCGTTTGAATGGGCCAAGTGACATTAGCAAATGCTATGTCTTGCTTATTTAAAAAAAATAAGTATGGGTATGCTTTAGACTCCAGACCAAGCCAAGTGTGGCTAAGACGGAGTCAAAGATGGAATGAGCTAGCCCAGATGAAACCTGGGAGCGTATTGCGATCCAAATTTAGCTGTTAAATTTCCAGGCAGCTCAATTCCGACTCAGTGTAAAGAATATTATTAATTTAGCAATATTATTATCATACCACAATGGTACGAAATCGCAATACGAATTGCTAATTTGACAGTAAATCTGAACCACTTACCTATCAAAACTGCGTCGCAGTACCTACGCGCCCTGATCACTCTAACTTTGAATCCATTTTTAACCGACTTAAAAAAGAAGGACGTTATCAATTCGACTGTATATTTTTTTGTATCTATGATACCTCATATCTCAGTTACTTGTCCACCGATTGATTTTGCCATGGCCGGGCTAAAAATATTGGTAAAATCGACTCTTGCACTACTTTTAGTTTAAACCTATTATGGCACAATCAAATTATACACAATATACACTTAAGTATCCTGTATCGATCAAGGATGATTTGAATTGTTCGTTACCTACCTACCGCCCATGTACGTTGTAATATCGTTCCTTAAACATAGATTGTCAACAGACAATGTCTTAGGTGTAATTACCGGCCAGATAATTATCTACCATCACGCTGTCTACGCAGACAGTACATTAACGAGGTAGCACAATATAATACTAACCCTTAGGTGACACGTACGAGGAAGTACCTACTCCATAGATAGTAATTAAAATCCATCAATGATGTCGGTACCTTGGGTCGGTACTTATTATATTTACTTAAAATAACTGTGCACTCCAGATAGAATAGCAGTGCCAAATATTCAGTTCGGTAGATTTGTCCTGAAAGCGTAACAGACAGTCAAAGCTACGTTCGCATTTATACTATAAGCATGCCCATTAAATAAATAATAATATTGAAAGAAACCATAAACAAAATTCATCCACTCCCATAATTGTTCTTGCAGTCCTACGTCATCAAGCATTCGTCTGCTATCGCAACGAGTAATAGCCCGATACGACCATTATGTTTGGAACGCTTAATTAGGTATTTACTAGAGATGGGGGCCGAGCACTCGGTTAATACTCGGGACTCGGTGTACTCGGCAGGTCTTTCGATACTTGTATTCGGCCGAGTAACTCGGTTTTAATGCCGAGTATACTCAATTTAAGTAAAGCAATATCTTTAGGTAGATACCATCTAGACAACAAGGGAAATATTCACCATCTCAAAATGAGGAGAACGTTAGTAAAAAAAACAACACGTAAATTTTTATAAAATCAAATTATAATACAGGAACACAAAAATCTGTGCCCCCTATTCCTCTTTGTCTTCGTAGTCGTTACCAGCCTCCGAAAATAATCACATGGTGCACATAGAAACACTGGTGCTAATTGTGTCTGTTTAGGATACCTGTTTTGGACTCGAAAGAACTCTTGTCTTTTGCTAGAACAAAATATTTGTGCTTGTTTACAGTTTACTTACCCGAAACAGAAATTTGATTAAACCGAGTTACTCGGCCGAGTACTCGGTTGGAAAAAAATGAACCGAGTAAAACTCGGTACTAGTTATCGGCAAAATTGCTAGTCGGCGCATCTCTAGTATTTACACTTAGGAAATGCGATGCTGTGCGGCAATCTAACAATTATCGCCGATTACGTTGAGGTGCAACCGAGTTCGAGTAGATAGCCACGACGTGTATAGCACCTATGCTAATGGCTACATGGATATACAGGATGTAAAAGTAGACAAATGAATGAATAACCTCCCCAGGTTTGATTCCCGGTCGAGTCAATGTAGAAATCATAATTTTCTATATTGTCTCCATTGATTTCCATAACACAAGCGCATTGAATACTTACTTTAGGAGAACAATGTATGTATGATTGGTGTACAAAAAAAATTAAAAAGTTATCTTAGAAATTTCTTTGATAAGGTGATAACGGTGTGGTGGTGAGGTCTCAGAATAGAAAGAAATAGAGAGGTTGAGAACTAATAATAGGTTATTAAGATTAAGAACATAAAAATGTGTATTATATTGTATAAGGTTAATAATGTATGCGTACGAAGTGGGAGGGATAAATTCAGTTATGGAAGTTAAGTATAACAAAGTGGTATATTTACAGGGAAAAATTCTCAAGCTTTCATATAAAACACAAAGTAAAATCTAAGTATAAAATAAAATTAACTGCAAACGATGTGCAAAAACCAAAGCTTATAAAATAAGTTTCTTTTGGGGGTCAAAGAAGAGTCTAGCTAGATAACTCTATTTACTAGCTAACGTACTATGAATAATGGACTTTGCTTGTGTCAGAAGTATTTTTGCATAGCAGGTGCGGTGCACAATCTGAAATTCAAAAATTGATCCACTTTCTTGTATAAAATAGAATCATGCATTTCACAACCTATCTAATTGCTTCTATTACTGTCTTTGAAGGCATGGAGACACAAAAAAAATGCTGAGTGTTGCCATGTTGTTTGTGTTACCCTGCTGTCTCGCTATTTACAACCTCCGTGGTGCATTGGCTAAGCGCGCTGGTTTCAAGGCGTGCCAGTCCCAGATCCCGGGTTCGATTCCCGGTCGGGCCAAAATAGAAATAAAAAAAAAAACTTTATTGTCTCAGGTCTGGGAGTTGTGGTACCACCGGAGTGTCTGATTTCCATAACACAAGTGTATTAGCTACTTTTTTTGATCAGAGGAATGTATGTGATTGATATTCAATATTTAATTATTGATTATTTATAATGGTTGAATTTTTTGACTTAACAACGATACTAAGAGCACTGTTAGAAAATTGTTGCCCTGCAAAAAATTTGCCTATGCTTTATTGCAAACAATTTCAGAATTTAATTATTATGATTCTATCAAAATAATAAGACTTAGCATATTCATAATTCATATATTTTATGAGCAACGTAGGTGAAAACCGGCACAAAAGTAAAAATATAATATAGTGAATATACAGACTGAAATTGTAATCAGTGACCAAATTTTGTGGAAAATTCAACTAATGAATATGAACAGCTTTATTATGAGGGAAATAGTGAAATCAAGAATTAAAACAAATTTGATTTGCGCGCGGTCAAAATGTAACTGTTTTTTTTTTCGATTTCACAATCGCCTCATACTAAAAGTTGTTTATATTCATCAGTGCAGTCTTTACACAAAATTTGGACACTGATTAAAATTTCAGCCTGTATAACTGGCTGGCTGGTGTTTAGTGTGAACCGCTTGAATTATTAATAGGTAAGTAATTATTTAGACGGAGGAGAACGGTTGAACTGCGCATAAGCCGTAAAAGCGAAATTCACAAAGCACAAATCTTACTCATAATGCCATGAAAATGAGTTCAAGCAAATCTACGTATCGCATCAGATCACATTATGTAATATATTGAAGAAAAAAAAATGACCCTCCAAATTGTTGGTATAGTATGAGTGTTCTAGAGTAAGTCGTATCGTTGATATAATCAACGAAGTAAATCAATCATCAGATTTTAGAGCGCTTTCACACTTAGCCCTTTTTATTAGCACGACGGTCGCGCGGCAGTCGCGCTGCTATCAATTTTATACATAAAATAGCAACAGTAAGCCCTTCACATTAGAGAGACGCGCTGCTGTCGCTCTAATGTGAAAGCGCACTTACAGGCACAATTTGGAATGATAAATAGACGAGCTTGTTGGGGACCACATTTACCTATGCAGTTTTCCGTTGCCATATTTTTTCTTACAAACTTCTCAATCAGAATTACCTTCCAACATTTAATTTCCACGCGAGCAGTCCACCAATGCACTTGGTGGATATGGAACGGCTACAAAAAAAATCTCTTTTTCACGCGTGCACGAATAATTGGTTTTAAATATTGATGAAGTAAAGCAGTGGGGGTAAAGCTGATTGTGATTGACAATGAATTTAAACGGTTTTTATCGACTTCAAAAAGGAGGTAATCAATTCAATCTATTTGTATATGATATCGTCAGAATTCGTTAACATTTTTGTGTGTTGATCTATTCAGGCTTTCTAACACATGTCTTTTAAGTTTTGTCGTTTTAAGAAAAAACACAATCAGAACCTCATAGTATTTATTATTGTTTTTCAAAGTATTTACCACGTAGCTTAATACACTTTTCTATTCGCTCAAACCAGTTATTATATCATTTATTCCACTCTAAAGTGGGGGTGTTCAAAATGGCTGATTTAAAAGCGTCGACTGCTTCTTCACCGGACTGGAACCTTTGACAACGTAGACTTTTCTTAATTTTAGGAATTGTAAAGAAATCGTTAGGGCTTAGGTCAGGACTGTATGGAGGATGGTCAAGAATTTCTACTTTTTCCTGCTTCAAATACTCAATCGTTTGACGAGCGCTGTGTGAGCTTGCGTTGTCGTAATGCAGGATGATGCGTCGCTTTGAGTTCGATTTTCGAAGTTCGGCGATAACTTGTGGTAAACAAACTGTGGTACACCACTCTGCGTTAACCGTTCTACGATCTTTGAGTGCAATAGTCGCATCATGGCCGGTTTTGCCAATGAACATGGCAACCATTTTCTTTAAAGTGCTTCGAGAATGAACAACTTTAGTTGGCTAAGGCTCGTCTTGAAAGACCCAGATTGTAGATTGTTGTTTGGAATCAGGATCGTAGACATAGATCCAAGTTTCGTCATCACTGATGATGTCGTAGACGTGATTTGACTCTCCTCGGTTAAACCTTTGCAGAGTTTTCTTACATCAACTGACGCGGGCCGCCTTGTGATCGTCGGAAAGCAGATGCGGTATCCAACGGCAAACTAGCTTTCTCACACCGAGCGCTTCATGCAAGATCTTCTGAATGGTTGTCCCCGAGATGCCTAATAGACCCTATCCCTATCTCTCGATACGTCACATGACGATCTTAAAGAATTAGTTGTCTCACAGCAATGATGTTATCTTCAGTGAAGGCGGATTTTAGGCGTCCTTCGCGAGATTTGTCACTTACACTAGTATGACCATGCTGGAATTCTAAATACCAGCGTTCGACAGTCCGCAGACATGGCCATGAAATGACATCACTGAACACAGATGTTAGCTCTTCAAAACACTGAAGCCGTGTCAAGCCTCTTCTAAAGTTGTAGAAAATTATTGCACGAACATTTTCCTTAGAAAGATTCATTTTCGTACGTAAACTTACAGATTCCAATCGACGCTTGGACGTTTTGAGCATTGAGATTCTAAATGTAAACGCATTCGAATACAAGACAGCTCCAAATTCAAAATTGCCAGGAAATATGGAAATGACAGAACTTAAAAGACATGCCTAGTATATTTGTAAGATTGTCACAGGATTTCTCGAGAACGAGAAGTCATAGCGAGATGATTTTTAGTTCAATCAGGTATAGTTTAACTTAGGGTAGTGTAAGTTTTATCGGTTCAGAAGCTTTTGAGATATCAGTAATAATAATAACAAAAAAAAAATTAACGCTAAAAAACTGATTACAAAGCCTAAAATAACGCATTTGTCTTTTATTTAGGAAAACAAATTCTTTTGAAGTCGGTGTATGATGTCAAGCTTACCTAAACTAAGAGTTTTTGGACAGTTTTTTGAATATCTTTTAATTTTTATAAATATAATTTTGACAATGTGCTTGTGAATCAGAATCTTTGGTTTTCATAAAACTAAGTGGGGAAAACGTTAGCTTATACCCAGAAAATACTTCAGGAAACATGACTCTATTCAATCCTAATACAGAAATTCCCATGGAGTCGACTGCATTTGACACACGTGGTGAGGTCAGCGGAATTTATCAGAAATCGCTTCTGTGAATATATGGAGCGTCATTTCTTGTTAATAGAGACCTAATTGTGTAAGACATGTCTGTTTTCGACTCTAGTCGACCCTGTCACACATGCTGTTATACCCTTTGGAGAGAAGGGGATGTTTGTAGCGACATTACGAACTGAATCTACAGAGTAGACTGAAAACGTGCGCTTTTGTGGCGTCAATAGGCAAATTATTTGGCGACCGCAAGCAGGGATGTCAACAATATTATTATTTATTTAGTGCTATTGTCAAAAATAAATCTTTCATGGGCCAACGCAGGCGTATATGTGACAGATCATGACAATCAATGATCCGTTTTTATGGTTCCGTGGCCGAATGTCAAAAAACGGAACCCTTGTAGTTTCGTCAAGTCTGTCTCTCTGTCTGTCCGTCCGTATGTCACAGCAACTTTATTCTGTATTTATAAGCATCACACTGTTGAATTTTGGTAGGAAGATGTATCTTGTTAACCGTTTTACGATTCTTATACAAAAAATATAAAATAAAGATTTTTAAGGTCCTACACATGAAACCAAAACCGAAAAAAATTTTTTTTTGGTCAAACCTATGCGTGTGAGGTGTTTTTGGATAGGTCTTTTAAAATGACATGGAGGTTCATGAAACCATTTTCTTTTTAAGTCTAACGTTTCATAGCTAGACGCTTCCAAAGTGGTAAAATGGGCGTCCCCCATCTAACTACTAAACTAAGCAAGTGTAAATTTAAAAAAATCTATGTAATGTAGATCCCAACAAATACTTTCAACGAAAATTGGTTTGGACGAGATCGAATAAGAAAATTTTGAGATATAGCACATTTTCAAAAACCGCAAACATAACTTTGTTCTTCATACGGACATAAAAGTCATAAAAAGTAAAAAACAAAACATGTTTGCTGTCAATAAAACATTGTGGTATATTTTTTTTTAATGTATTAGTGGAAGTAAGTGGATCCCTAATTCCGTTTAAGTTGGCACGGAATTCTCACTGCGTGACTCTGACTCGCCCTTGGCCGGTTTTTTTTAAGTTACGATGCGGGGAGAAACCTTTATCTAGATCAGACAGTAGTAGCGTCTCGATAACTCGAATGTCAAGCGAATTTCAAAAAACTGACTGATGGAGTCTTCGACTTAAAATACTTAGGAGATTTTTAGTGGCTAAAATTTCGACTTAGGAAGGCGCGATTACCCAACATATTTTTCTAGTCTTAGGTCAAAAGTAAATTTAAATTGTTTTTCAGTTATTTCCTTTATTCTTAATTAGATGATATCACGAAGTCTTGGTTAATACCTTCCCTTTAAGACTCATGTAGCTGATTGCTTACTACTTGATGGTTACAAACTTACAAACACAAACATACCCAGTCTCCACCTTGTATGACACAAGTAAGTATGTTACGGATATATTGATTAAGTAACTAGGCATAAACAATACGTTAGAAGCACCGGGAATTCCTGTTAGATTTTATTACTTCAAGTCATTACATTTTACGAATTACGACTTACTGAGTCTGATTCATGGACTTTGATTTATCGGGTATAGATTTATACTAAGGCATAATGCGAACCATGGGAAAAAATGTTTAGTTCGAGTAACAAAGTCTAAAATCTAAATAATAATAATTCGAGACATCGCGTATTTGGTGGTTTAGCGGAAGGAAACAGTTTTTTTTTCGAGTTACAGAGAATGTAGAACGAAATAGGTTCGAGTTATATTAGAGATTCCACTAAACAGTTAATCAATTAGTACACTATCCACTTCTAATTTGATATGTTAGGTATCTGATTTGCTATTTTTTATTATAATAAACATTTTTACCCAGATCCCAAGATCCAAGTTAGATTGCAATCACATTGTACAGCTGGCGCAGCATATTGCATTCCAGTCAGTTCTCGAATCTCCTCGAAACAACGGCGGACATTTCTGGTTTTCCACTAAAACCTCTAGATGCAATAATAAAGTCATCTGTTTGTTAATTAAAATTACACAAATACATTTAATAGAATTTTCATCCGATATCAGTTGTCTATCCTAGTTCATATTTTGAAGTGGACTAGTTGTTGTATACATATTATTGTTGTCTGTATGTTTTCTTAAGACTTCTGGTTAGTTTTATTGGACTAGACGATTAAGATGCATTAGCACGTTAAAAATAGTTAGGAAAGTTCATCAATCGTTTTATAAGTCTCTGCCCGCGGGGTTGTGGGAATTTAGTAAAATTTTGTAGTCGCGTGATCGTGTGTGCCATTTGATTCGCGCTCATTTCGTTTGAGCATAACGGGCGCGTATAGGCGGGCAGGCACGCAAGAATTTCGGCCATCATCCATCCTATTTCTACTTACGACATCCCACTTTTCATCTCCTTCGTACACGGTCACCTCTAAAAGCTATTTGGGATCAGACAAAGCCTAACTTGTCGAGCCAGTTCTAAAAATAGTGTTTTTTTTTTTTTGAGAATAGCGTAAGGTAGTCTGAAGTTTTGCGGGTGCTAGTGGAGGTCAACGTTCGCGCTATTTGGCGTAATTTGTTTGGTAGTACATAAAATCGGTCTTACTGTGGCACTTGCAACCTACCTACTTTCCGGTGACGTTTCCCGTCTCTGCTGCTGTTTATGCTGATTACAGCATTAACTGTCATCATGAGGTAGTGTCACGTCACTGAAATAGATTTGATTCATCGTCGTTGTTTTTGTAGAGTAACTCATCCAAATATCTAAACTTCGCACATTCATAAAACATCATTCATAAAACACCACATTAGCGCGGCTATAAGTCATACTGAAAATTTCTCAACCGACGTGGATCATAATTCAGTAGGTATTTTAAGTTAAGGCTCACAGTCTTTCAAATGCTCCGACAACCAGACAAGTGAAAGTGCTAAGTAGATGACCGTAAAAAAGAATTTTTTTGAAATGTAATCGGACTAAATAATTTCACAAAAAGTCTTTCATGAACTGACTGAATATTTTACCATAAAACTAACTAACAGAGTATGTTAAATATTTTCTAATTTCATTAACTGTTTGTGATAGGCAGAATCTGTACTTATACAACAGACAGGTATGATGATGCTACGTACTAATTTAACTTCATAATGAGTTGCGCGTCGGGTTCGCATCGCCAGGAAATTGGCAAAGCTACAAACTCGAATCCTCTGCTCTGTTTATAACCAATACTATATGCTACTGTTAATTCGATGATCCGATGTGTGTGCGTATGTCCGATAACTGGGAATGTAGTGAATATTCCTGCATAGCCCGCCTTACATAATCTGATTAGGCAATCAGAGCTAGCTTCTGGATTTACATAATCCTGCAGTTATGGTTCAATTTACTGATGTTGCACAGGATGTCTAGCTGAGTTTAATGATGGTATAATTGATGTTGAAAATATCGGGATCGAGTTACTGTGCTCGCACTGCTCGAGCGCCGCGCATCCATTTTGCCACCAATTATTCAGCTTGCTTCGTCCTTGATTATTAAATGGTAAACATTTTTTGTTGTAAAATTTTAAGGTTGAACAATGCATTGTTACGTTAGTAAGTCATTCGGTGAAGATTTCATTTTCTAGTAATGTATGTAGATTGTAGGTGTCTAAATTAAATTACAATCTAACTCCGGGTTTAACTCCGTTAAATTGTAATATATTGTTTTATTGTGAACTGTACTGACTTCATACATTATAATGTGAACTGAAATGACGAATCACTGGACAAAGTGGTGGATCAGGGTAGTTTGACATGAGTACCAATAAAAGCGTAAATTCTAAACCATGTCCAGCTTTTTCACAATACATCGACTGATTGCCATTTACCGAATTTAAAATCGTTACATTGTAATCTCGCGCTTTTTACATTATTACGGTGACATAGTAAGTATCCGTATTTTTCTGCCACGTGGCGTACTTTCAGTTAGTGTAACTAAACACAATGTAGGTAGGTAAACTGTTTGAGTAGCAATCCAATTTGTTTCAAGAATTTATTCTAAGAATATTGGACATATTATTGTTACATTGTCATGGAACGTAAATATTTAAATTACTGGAACGTAAGTATTTAGATTGCTATATTATCTAACTAATCGTATTTTGTAAACAGAAGACAAGTTTTTAATAATATGTTGTGTACCAAATGTCAATATAATTCTAATTGCTATTCTTACTATTTGCATGCTGCTGCTAATGGCTGGAGAGGTGAACATATTTTTATATTGCCGATCCTTTGTATACCTTAATCAATAGCAAATAAATACTATTCTTTTCTGGTCAAGGAAGTTGCATGTTGCATCGACTTCATAAAATCGAATTAAACTCATAGTGTGCGAGGTTATAGACTAAGACATGTTCTTTCAGTCGTAAGCCGGTGTTATTACTACATTGGAAAGGCTTCGCTATAAAACGGGCTACCGCCTTTATTATATTATAATACGTACGTTTATTGTGATTACTAAAAAGCAATTTAGTATAAAACTTTATGTTATTTTGCTGAAAATAGCCGATTAAATACCTACCTTCTCACAATAATAAGTATTAATAGTTTCTAGGATTATAAGCAAAAACAATATAAATAGTGAGAACGTGTACAGTTTCTAAGTAGTAATGATAATGAATGACATTTTGCGATTTGCGTGGTTATAATTACGTGAGCGTAGGTATTTATGTAACTAAACTATCTAACTGAAATGGAACCAATTTATATTCTAGGAGATTCTACGGTAGCTACATTAAATTTTATGAGTAACAAAGTCGGTTTCTAATGACATCAATAATAATCAGATGAGATAGGTTATGAGGTCAGACAGTAACTTGTTTAAATACAATTTTCTCGCTTTAGGGGCCGTTAAGTATTACGTAAGCACTGAAGTGGGGCGGGGGGTCTTTGCTTTGCATTTTCGATGATGTCGAGATACTCATTACGTCGAGATACGAGATACGAGATACGTCATCGGGAGTTTTTTTACACAGTGGCAACCCACACATTGTCGAAAACTAAATACATATTCGGTAATTAGTGAATCCCACAAATGATAACAATACGTTTAGATCAGCCGAGATACACAAGCTACGGCACCCTATTCACACTATATAACTATTCACGTATCGCGATCGAACATTCCAAATGTACGCCATCGAACATTTTAAGGAAAATTATTATTGCTGAGGTAAGGGATACCGAAATAGCAACAAAGTGGTCAGATTTTTAGTTTACTAGATTAAAGAAATTTATGCGCTCGCTTCGCTCGCAATAGTTTTGTTTCCCTTGGTTTTTGATGTATTACGTCAACTTTAAATTTTCACTTGCGTTCATAAACTATGTAGGCATATTAAGCTATGTGATATATATTTTTTGGCTCGCCTTACTCGCGGATCAAGACTTTTATTTATTTGTTGGCGTATTCAGTCAATTAGTAAAGTGGCTCGTGATATGAAAAACCGGCCAAGTGCCAACTTTAACTGAATTAAGGAATCTACCTACTTGCACTTAGTAAAAAACCACAGTATTTTGTTGACACCAAATATAACTTTGTTTTTTATAGTGTTTGTATGAAGAACAAAGATATGTCTGCGGTTGTTGAAAATGTGCTATATCTCAAAAACTACTTGTTCGATATTGTTCAAACCAATTTTCGTTGTAAGGATTTGTTAAGATCTACATTACATATTTATTCAAAATTTACACTTGCTAAGTTTAGAAGTTAGATGGGGGGGACGCCCTTTTTACCACTTTGGAAGCGTCTAGCTACGAAACGTTAGAGTTGAAAAGAAAATTATTTTAGGAACCTCTATGTCATTTTAAAAGACCTATCTATAGACACCTCACTCACATAGGTTTGAAAAAAAAAAATCGGTTTAAATTTCATGTAACATGGGAGGGCCTTAAATTTCATTATTTTTTATTTTTTGCATAAGAATCGTAAAGCGGTTAACGGGATACATCTTCCTACCAAATTTCAACAGTTTGATGCTTATAGTTACAGAATAAAGTGGCTGTGACATACGGACGGACAGACAGACAGACAGACAGACTTGTCGAAACTATAAGGGTTCCGTTTTTTGCCATTCGGCTACGGAACCCTAACAAGTCAAATCATAACTAACACTTGCTTAAAACATTTGACAATCACAACTCACAAAAACCATAATACAAAAAGAAAACCGGCTAAGTGCGAGTCTGAATCGCGCACTGAGGGTTCCGTGCCAACTTTAACTGAATTAGGGAATCGACTTACTTTTACTAATTGAAATACCACAATATTTTGTCGACTGCAAATATAACTTTGTTTTTCATAGTGTTTGTATGAAGTACAAAGTTATGTTTGCGGTTGTTGAAAATGTGTATCTCTCTATCTATATCTCTAAAACTACTCGTTCGATCCCGTCTTAACCAATTTTCGTTGAAAGTATTTATTAAGATCTACATCAGATATTTTTTCAAAATTAACACTTGCTTGGTTTAGAAGTTAGATGGGGGGGAGGGGGGGGGGCGCCCATTTTACCACTTTGGATGCGTCTAGCTATGAAACGTTAGACTTTAGAAGAAAATCGTTTTAGAAACCTCAATGTTTTTTTTTTGGTTCTAGTTTCATGTATGGGAGATGTATCCCTTAAATGTCATTATTTTTTATTTTTTGTATGCCACCACTACCACTTTCAGAACAGAACCAGCAACTTTCTAGCTAACGTCAACGCTTAATGACGTATCCATAAGAGACCACAAATTTCACAAGGTCGGACTGACAGCACGGTAGCTCAATTGATAGAGCGTTTGGCCCGGTTAGCCAGAAAATTGCTGGTTCGAGTCCCGCCCGTGCGCAAAAAAAAAAGTTTCTATTTCATCCTTATGACATGATACGTCGTTATTTTGCTTCCACAAACATGCCGGCCATTCTTGAGCCAAACGGTATCGCGCGTGATGCATGGCGGCAACTGCGGCAAGAGGCCGGATGGCACGACCCTAATGTCTCGACTCCGAACGGTACAAAATGATACCGGGAGTCGATCGTCAATTTCTCGCTTGACGCAGCCAAGCCAGCACCACGACTTGTACTTGGTAGATGGGAAGCTGCTATGTGTTGACACAGGCAGCATCCCACACTGGAGCCTGACCCATCCGCCAAGAAACATGTTGTTCCTTGCGAATTTTGGCTTCTATTACGGGTTACACCCCGTATATTATTTCAAAGATGTATATTTTAGTTAAAATTTTATTTTAATTGTTAATATAGAAATAACTTTTTATGTCATGTGCAAAACAACATTTTAAGAATTAAAACCCGTGCTGCTAATATTAGTGTTGCCATGTCAATCACATCAAAGTGTGATTAAAATGACCAATATCGTTTTAAATATGACGAGAACAGACTGTATATTAAACTAATGAAATTATTGGGGATATTTGACGTCAATTGATTGTATATGGGGAGGGTAAATAAAGCTTTCACACACGTAGTATCAACACAACACCAAGTTAAGAGACAGAAAACACGAAATCTTAAATTAATCAAAAGAGAGTAAAATAAATATACCACAACTTTTTTATTTATAATTATGATCTATGTTGAATGTGGCAGTCTGTTTGTTCTGTCCTGAAACATATTTTTCCTGATAACTCCAGTGTAAAAAGTAACCTGAACCAGATATTCCTGGAAAGATAGATAATATAATTGAAATGACTCGAGTGAGTAGTACGGTATACTAAGTATGTCCTAACTAAGGCCCAGTTTCGTGATCGATAGTTCACTCAACTAATGGTTAAATGTCGTTACCAGTGGTTGAATATTTACGATTGTACGCGTTTTGTTTGCGCGTTAGAAAAAAAAACCGTATACCAGCGGTTCTCAATCTTTTTTGGTTACGGAACCCTTTTAGAAAGTGATATAGGTTCTCGATGGAACTCTACAATAAAACAATAGTTTAAAAAAGTGTATTTTATATTAATAGCATAATAAAAGTACCTGTCTTGTATCTTTTACTTATTATTTACTTACATAACAAGTATTATAATAATAGATGACATTGAAAAACACATAGGTACCATAGAATAGGTGGCATAGAACAATGATACGCCGCCTCAGAACAGTTGGCCAGAGAAAGGGGTTTTGATTTATTTGTCTAAATTTGTTTTGCAGAAAACACTTTAAGTATAACTGCCTTATCCAATGGTCATTAAAAGAGCCATTCTGAGATTTCGTTAAGATATTTTTTTCAAAACACGCACATTCCTAATTATTCAACCGCTGCAGAGCAGTATTTTACCAATACTTGAGTTAATATGACTATTGATCACGCAATTGGACATAAGCAACTCAAATGCAATTATTATTATTATTTTTAAATTGACTGAACGTGATGACACGTAGGTCTTTGTGAAAATACCAAAAAAAATACCATAGAAAAATAAGCTCAAGCCAACGAAAAATTCAAATAAAATCTCAAATTTCTTACCTTAGAAAAATAAGCACAAGCCAACGAAAAATTCTGTTCAACATGTAAACAACTTGTAAGTACTTTCTACTACTGTTGTTGTTTTTTTCATGAAACTAGATACAGCTCTTTAAAAGCAGAAGTTACCTGAAATTAAAGTACAAACATGAATTTCAAACGATTTATATGTAAGCGTTTTCCTTTGCTAGCTTTATTTTCTTTCTTCTATTTCAATACGGTATACATACGGTAGTCTGTAAGTACGTGGTATAATAATTCTTATAATACAAAGTATGGTCAAGCTTGAAAATATTCTAGAAAAAAAATCTACTGCAATAGAACACCTGTGCTGTGAACACGAACGCTTGTTTCTAAGGCATGTTATTTGGCAATGCCAAAAACGACCGTTCACCGACTGACTTTCACTCCATGACCGCTCCGGTAAAAATGTACAACCGTCAACGCTATCTTTACAATCCTTATGTGCTTAGAGTTAAGTCCGAAATCATCGGCCTTGCGATGACTGTTCAACCTTTCTAACAAGTTGGCCCATTGTGTGGCAATCGCCTGATTTCTAATCATTTGAAACTCGGCGACCCTACTGGCGCTCTGCGTGGTAACATAACAAAATAAAGGATTTCCCAATCGAAAGTTTGACTGCGAGCTACCTTGCTTGTATGTAGAAAATTAACTACCTATTTAAGAGGAGATGTACTTACGATGTATCGTAATGATTTATAGGCTCGTTTGTTTCTATTACTATATTACCTATTTGTTTTACCTATTGAGACCCCGGCGCTTCTATGCCTCCATGTTAGTTAGGTTTAGAGTAATTGGACTACATGGCATAATTTTGAAACGCCTATCTTCTCACTGGAAATTTTATTTTTAAGATAGACTTACCCTCGCTTAACATTTGATTGAATTTATGCCAAAAGTTACTGAACAAAGACGCTTTTCAAACTCACCATTTTCGTGGCGCGTATCCGTGGCTCTAGCTTGCCTTGAGCCCTTGGCACAGATAGACATTTTAGTTAGATGAACATTTAGTTGTAACTCGTAAGAGTATGTAGATTGTATCCAAAAGTATGTCTCAGTTTAATAAATATTGAGTTACTTATATAACCTGTAATACCTGACACGATACTTATTATTATATGCGTAATGATGTATTTTCATTATTAATCTAAGATTATCTCAGTTATGTAATAGCTTAGCCCTACCTAAGCCCTGGGATACCATGCCTATGTGGTCGGTTACTCATGTTATGTTTTCTTTTAAAAATCTAGGACAATAAAGTCTGCAATGCTGACGACACGACGGCTGCCCCTATGGTGCAGTTGGCCGATAACCAGTGTCTGTTATGAAGATAAGCAACCTCATATAGCATTGAATGGAAAATAGTAGTAATTTCTGTATTTTGAGTATGTTTTAATCACTGGTTATCGACATTTAAAAAATCGTAGAGAATGATTAACATTTTCATATCTTCCAGGCTATGAGGAGGAGGATGCAAGTTTATGAAAGCCAAAAAAGTTTTGCATACTATTGTGTCTCTTTCACAATCGACGAATAAGCACCAATCAACGAATAATTCCTAATATAAAACGTCATTTCGTATTAAGTATCTCGCAGATAAAGCAAATCAGTACTTTCAAAGACACTGTGAAACAGGATGTAAGTAAAAATGTACTCCCAAAATAATATACCTATTTCTTGCAATCGCTTATACTCATACATAACATTTGGCAAACATTTAGCTTGTCAATAGTCGAATTAAGCTAGTACAAAGCTCTAGCATTCATTTGTCGTAGTTTCGTTATCGCGCGCCGAAAATCGTCGGAGTCATCGTACTTTCGTGGCCTAGATACAACGATATTTCGATAGAAGTGCCCACGATCCTCGCCCCGCGCCTCTCAGCGCGGAGTTTGGCCAGATTTTTTTTCTTTTTTTCATATACTGCTGGCCGAATAGAAAATTGTAATTGAAAAAAAAAAAAAGCTTCGGCTGGAACATGGTCAGTCATGCACAGATTAGGAAGAGTATGTTTCGAAACGGTAAAATAACAAACTCACTAATGCTTGCAACTACGTTACCCCAATACACATAAGATAAAAAAACACTTACATAGGAATACTATCAATATTGAATAGTCCTATAGTAAAATAGTGATGGCACCTACGTATTAGAAATGAACCTCATAGCATCATGCCTGCTCATATTCGCAAACAATGAAATTTTATTTTAGTTTAAATTTAAAATAGCCTGAAGGCATAAATACTGGCACTTTCTCTTTACCAAAGGTTTATCATTCATACTTGACGCGTTTTGAAGGTTAATTTTTTTTTCATATTCATATTCATGCTAGTGTTGTGTTTTTTTACGTATCCACCTACTACCGTTTATATGGGAGAGGGTCGGGACATAGAACTCTAACAAAAATTTGCCCTTTAAAACTGAATGCTACGGACACATTCCACATTGACGGAAAATTATGTATGCAGACTCATAATGATTTAAAAGACCTATTCGAAGACCCCACACGATGAGTTTGGCAGGAGAAAATTGAATAATCCCCAGCGTTGCTTGTATGAGAATGAGATATACCCCAAAAAATATTTTCAAACTATTTTATTTTGCCTCTCTGACGAGTATATTATAATACATACTCATGCCAAATTATAGTTTTCGACAAACTTAGTCAAAGTCAAAGTCAAAAATAATTTATTCAAATTAGGACACAAAATGCCACTTATGAACGTCAATAATAAGTTAATATCAATCAATTCAATCAATCTAGCCCCATATGCACCATATATGGGGCTAGAACCTGTCTCTCTCATCTGTTATGGGCCCTACTAGCGCTTCGAGACAAGCCACAGACAATTCGGCAAGTGCTTAGAAGAAACGCCGGAACAAACTCAGTCACCACTAGCTGCCACAAAAATGATACAAATCAAAATAAACAGGTAGGTACATCAGTTTGGTGCAGGCTGGACTGTCCATACATTCTCGCCATTAACATAATCTTGAATTTTATAACCCCCCATACATTAGGGTAGTTTTGACATGTAACTTAAATTTATGAATAGGTAGTTCGATAACATTATTAGGTATATTATTGAAAAATTGTACACAATTTCCCAAGAATGAATTCATTGTTTTGGCTAACCTGAAGTTTGGAATGACAAGTTTTTTATTATTTTTTGTGTTATGCGAATGAATATCTCTTTTTTTCATGAAAAGATCTAAATTTTTGCGTACGTAAATTTTAGGCCTCTGCGCTGAACTGTGGACATACGGACAGACGGACATGGCAGATCTATAAGGGTTCTTTGTTGAACTACGGATCCCTAAGAAATAATGTCAAACCTGTTGACAGTGCAACAAAGATCTTCTGGTCGATAGATGACATTGACAGGGAGGCGCTAGCATTCAGTCAGGGTTGCAAATGCAAAAAATCTCCCTAGAGTCGGGGAATTCAAAAAACTAATATTTTTTTACCCAACCGTGGCAAAGTCAAGGAGAAGGGTACTTATATAAACTAGCACAAGGATGCTGGTACAGAATATCATGTATGTTCCACCGATTTAAAACGCAAAGCAATTGTATAAACCATAAAAACCATTAAAAACTATAACTTCATTTAATGAGTTTAGCTTTACGGTATTTAAAAAGAATCAATAGACTTAAAAAATGTAAAGAACATGAAAATCAGGGAGACATTAGGAAAATTGGGAAATCGCCTGTAAGATTGGGGAGATTTGGCCACACTAAATCTAAGAACCGCATTTTCGCAGATGACAGCGTTAGTTCTGTCTGATTTTCATTGTCGGCCAAAAGATCCATTTGTCAAATTCGACACATTTGACGCACCGGTCAAACTATAGAGATTTAAAAAAGAATATGAACCAGACCAAATGCAAAGGTTTTAGATATATTTACTCGTCGTGAACGTAAGAACGATTTTCAGCCGAAAATATTCACTGAACGTCGATGTCACTCGTCCTTTTTATACACCTTCGAGTATTTTACGGTGCAGTTTGAAATTAAAATGGCAAATGTCGTTGAAATTTTCAACCGTTTGCAGATTTCGGATAATATGGTAATTCACATCAAAATCGTTTAAGAAAATTTTGTCAACTGTTCTGTCGCGCAACATTTGCATACATTCAGTTTCACGTCAACTATGACGTCAGAGTACTATTTAAACCTTATGACGTCACAGCGTGCCATTCACCTATGTTCAGAAATACGAATGCTGGGCGCCGATGGAACTATTATTATTTTTAAATACTTATCTATGTTTTATATTTTTTTAAGATCACATACTGTATATCGGTATTTGTTAGATGTTTTATTTTTTAGCTTGTATTAATTTATGATTGTCAGGCCAGGAAAAGACGAAGTAAGGTTTATAAAGATAACACAGTTTTTTCCTTCTAGGTACACATTAACGAATTTTCTACAATTTATTATTTCGGTTCGAATAAACTGCCAATAAAGATATCTCTCGATGGCGAGAAAATTTTGAATTAAATGGTTTATATTTTAACAGCTAAATCCTTCATTTTATCCATGTTTATGTATTGTACCTATGTCTATGATTAATAAAGATATAAGAGAAAAGTGTACGAGCTGCTTGCTGTATATCTTCAGATATTGATAGTAAATGATAACTGATTGCAGAATGATATTGATAGATTTATTTGATATGATACGGGTACACGGTATGACGGTCATATTAGATGGGCGTGGAAAATGAAACATTGAAGTAAAAGGGCTTTTGGTACCAAATGTGCGGTAAAGACTGTACAGTATTTTTGTGATTAAAGTCAACTACCCAATACGGGCTATATCTTCGATTAACATACATATCTAGTGTGTTCAAAAAGTATCTCGACTTTTAAATATCCGAGGGCAACACTATATCACACTAAAAAGTTTAAAGATTACTTATATTTTTGAACTTTTTAAAGTGATAATAAGTAGCAACACATATCCTTCACTTATGCTGAGAAGTTTGGCAATATTAAGATTTTTCCAGCCATTTTCCTTAGGCGTTAGGCGCATCATCTCATAAAATAGATCACAGTATTCTGTTAATATGAAAATTATGTTATAATAAAATATGAATGTTTTTTTTTTTGTAAAAAATAAGTTCAAGTTTGCGAGTACATTCCTAATAATGAATGTGGGATACAAAAAGTACTCAATTGTGGGATATGACAAAGCTATTTTGAATAAATAAAACGTTTGTGTTTATTACAAAATGATCTCAGATGGCCCAGAAGAATTTGTCAACGACAAAAGGTGTACCGGACGCCCGAGCACGTCAACAAAACGTTGAAAAGTGTGGAATTTTTTTTTAATCGTCAGTTTGCCAATAGGGCGAGGACTGAGGACTTTAATTATCAATTAGTTCATGCTATTCTAATTTTACCGGTGATTAGGGATACGAGATGGATCACCGGGAATTTCACATGATCTGCTTGCATCGTTGCTTGTGTGAATAACCGAACTCTAATGATGCCGCAGCCGCAGCCCCTAAATTCCCCAGACCTGTCCTCCTGCAAGTCCTTTTTCTCGATCCTAAGCAACATTCATATGAAAATATGAAATTAAAGTATCTGGATTACTAAAAATATATATAAACACAAGTGTGTTAAATATCGAAGAAGGACACGTTTAAAGGTAACAAAATAGATTTTTTACTAATAAATAAATATTTTATTGAAAATCATAAAAGTCACGATATTTTTTGAACTGACCATTTGAACATTAAATTAGTATCACACGGAGCTATCGCCAGGCTCCGCCTCTGCTGTTGATGTGACCCCAATGCTGAATCTAGGTCAACTCTTCTCCTTCCCGGACCAGGGTATTCGCATTTTATTTATATCTAGAAAAGGAAGGTGTGGCAAGCGCAACCTATAGCGCGCGAGGGATGATCTTTTATAAGGCATATTAAAAAATATAATTTACCTACTAGAAAATATTGAACATTTTGTAAAGCGTCCTGCGGTCAAAGTCTGACGCATAACTTTTGACATTTCGCGTAGACGATTAAATTTTCTGATTTTCTGTTTCATCAAATATCCTTTTTATTACCCGCGACGGAACGGAAAACGTGTATGCGTTTGAGGTGAGAGGAAGTTTGTGTGTTTGTGTGCGCAAACGAATGTTCCATGTATTCCAGCACGGCTTGACCGATTGACTTGCAGTTTTTTGCAATGGATTAGTAATTTATAGGCGATGCTTCTTGGATAGGTATTATAAGTGATAATTCACCAGGAGGCGCTGCAGTTGCCATTGCTTTCATTCGTAAAATGATTGAATGTTCCCATGAATAACGACTTAACCGATTGACATGCAGTATTCTGCAATGGATTCATAATTTATTGGCATTCGTGATTAATAAATAGGTAGTTTAATTTTAATCCAGCAGGGGGGGCTGCAGTTACCATTTGTGTCTTTTGTTAAATGACTAAAAGAATTTTCGCATGTATCTCCAGAACTGATTGAGCGATTGACATGCGGTTTTCTGGAGTAATTTACTGGCGATGGCAATGACATTCAAAAGGATAGACACGTTCTACACCAACATTAAAGCATTTTAAAGTGGCGCAAGGATTACTCTATATACGAACGTATAGTTGTGTATAACGGCATGAAGCGCTAATAAAGACAAATGATGGGGCAGACCTGTTGATAGAAAGAGATGAATATATACCATTCGTTACGTATTGATTGCTACTGAGCGCTCATTGGCGCGAGCGCGTGACATCTCGCTTTTTAGCCTTATGTTAGCCATTGCTAAATTATGGTAAAACATAAATACGTGTTTTAAGTTTTAATACTTTTAAATGAAAAAAACTATACTGATGAATGTAATGCCACGTTTTTCTGGTCTCTAACAGTTGCAGTGTAATTGTTACTACTCCTTAACACTCAGAAAGGCATTTTTACCAGCAAACGAGAAATAATTTAAGGCGTTGTCGGGACGTATAGCTATTAAGAGAAAGCGTGCCCAACTGAATGCACTCCGGGCAATTACCTGCCTTGCGTGTAGCCATTTTCGAGCGCATAGGTCGAATCTATATAATTTAAAAACATCTTAGGGCGATGGTTTTTAGATAAACATCAAAATATTAATGCACCAGAGGGGGCAGCAGTTACCATATCTTTGCTCGTTAAATGACTCGAATGTTCCCATTTATACTCTAACGGCTTGACCGATTGACATACAGTTATCCGCAGTGGATTTGTAATTTATCATTTATGATATAAAGATAGGCATAGTAATATTCCGCCAGGGGATGATGCAGTTACGACGATGTAACAGGATTGATTAGTGGCTTCGCCCTTTATAGGTTCTAGTTGCACCGGTTTGCATGACAAACGCGATGGAGGGGGCAGGGGGTTAGTTTAGGTTTGGCTAGGAAATTATATTGCAGCCTTAACACTTGTCCGAAATAGATACCCCTTTCTATTTTATTTATTTCTCAGTCTGAATATTGTTTTATTTTCTTATTGGCAGAATAGTTGTAATAGGTATTTAACTTTAAAAGTTTTCAGCTTTGCTTCCTTTTTTTTGTACAGTAGCTAGCATATCAAGGGCTCTATTTTTGAATTACTAGCGTCAATATTACGCGTGATTTTCTAATTTATTAATTATTGGATTACGAAAATCAATTAAATACAACTAAAATCTCGCTTAACGTAGATGAAAGTAGTAACGATATCAGGATATATTTTTTAATCCACTACCGTGTGGTTTTCATCGGATTTTCGCTGGAAAATTGTATATTAATCAAATTACACGCCAATGGACTCGAGTGAATCAATTAGGGGTGAGGGTCCCAGGTTACACATTTTTGTTGAATATAAAAACAATAAAAATCGCTAACACTAGCCCTTATTTCAACTGTATAAGATACCGCAGTGTTTACCTTGACGTGCTGTTCTCCGTACATTACCTATCTCAAGTAAATAGGAACGAGTACTTTAAGTCCTACTAGCAGTTTCCCGCGATTGCGTCCGCGTGTTTTGAGTTAGCTCCCTCCCCTCCAGTCGCAGCGTGATGTTTTAAAGCCTTCCTTGTTAAATACGCTATCTAACGCAAAAAAAAAATTCAAATCGGTCTCGTAGTTCCTGAGATTTGCGCGTTCAATCAAATAATCTCTTAAAGGGTTAAGCTTGTCCCGGTACATTTTGTGATCCCTTCGTATAAAATCTACTATCCAAATCAACTTCTTTTATTTCATTCAATACTCATAAGAATATGTAAGTTTTTATTTTTTGTCGTCTACCTCCCTACGCTATATTTACAGATTTATATTTGGTAAGGTTAACTTAGTTAATGTCAGTCCCTTAGCCGTTGTATCCATCTTGGAAACACCTACGCTCTCCATTAGTATGAGTTTATTTGTGTAACATCACGGTATGTTGCATAATCTGACTGTAAGTACCTACATTATAATGACGCACTACGCATAGTAGGGTATGGTGATCACATCCCGAATCTGTGCACCCATTGCTGTTCGCTCTTAAAGGCTTGTTTCATATATAATATGTTTGTAAAATCTGGTTAGTACTATCTGTCGGATACTTCATGCAAAATGACGTTCTATATTCTAAGTTCGTTTCTTTTTGCTTGTCGAATATTGTGAACAGTATGTACATTCCTTTAAACTGAAATAATTTGTTTAAAAATAACTGCATAGATAATTCATCGTTAGGCACTGAGATCTTTTTTAAATCAAATTGTAAATAATTTATTCACTGATTAATTGCTTCAAAAATTATAAGATTGTTTACATTATTTGAATAGCAAAAAAAACAAACTTTATGTATTTGAATTATACGTTGATTAGTGCTTACATGTCGATTGTTCGTTGTGTTTAAAATCAAGTAAGTCCTCTTTCTGAACATAATCCGCCACAAAATGTTAATGCAAATTGTTTACAGGCACAGGATATCTCCTGTGCCTTGGTAACAAGACACTTCATAATTATTATTGATAAAGAAATATTGAAATACAATTTCTTAGAATTATTTTAACACTCCCATTACTATTTTTTGTTTACGATGAGTTATGAAACCAGAAATTGCGCAATTTTTCCTTGGGTCCCGCCGGTGCGCAATTTTTGGTTTCTTATTTCATTTATCAAGAATATTTAAATCCGTTTTAGGTGCTGGCTTCCTGTTGGTGTCGGTTTTGACTACCTACCATCCGCTGTTCTAGGATATCTGGGGCCTTATTATATATTTTTTATTTGAACTTTATTGCACTGTTAATGGTATAATTGGTGGATTTAATGCTTTATGGCATTCTCTACCAGTCAACCGCTTGGGAAATGCAGAGAGTTAAATCAGTGGCGGAATATTTAAAAGTACTGAGAGAGACAAAAAAATATATTTTAAAATGCAGTGACATAAACATACATACTAAAATGACATAGATAAAAAAATATAAGCATGGGATTAATGAACGTACATAGAATAAATATATTAAATTTAAAAAAAATACAGATATGAACGTGAAGATATATTGATGACATAGTCTATTAAGATATTACCGACAGCAGTGAAAGAAATTGTGGTTAATTCTGAAGTGATTATGATGGTTAAGGAAGTGGGTGTGGGGGACTTCTTAAAATAAAGTTTGTTTGGGGACAATCTGATTTCCATGGGGAGAGAATTCCAAAGGCGAATCACAGAGATGGTAAAAGAGTCCGACATAAAGCCGGACTTGTAAAGAGAAGTGTGAAGAGTGAGAAAATGGGAAGAGCGCAGATTGCGAGAAGTTGTGGAAGTCAGATAGTTGAACCGCTGTGTCATATAGGTCGGAGAGTGAGGGTTACGAAGTATGTTGAAGAGTGTACACAGGATTCTTATTTCTCTGCGTTGATGGATGGGAAGCCATTTAAGCTTGGACTGGTAGGCAGAAATGTGGTCATACTTACGGAGACCGAACATGAAACGAATACCGTAGTTGAGGAGACGTTTAAATTTACTAAGAAAGGTTTTACTAATATCCGTACAACACACGTCGACGTAGTCGAGAAGAGGCAGAACGAGAGATTGGACAAGAAGAGTTTTCAAAGAAAACACTCGCGTCAAAATGGATCACACGCCATTTTGATGGGAGCGATTTAAAAAAAAAAACATAATTACTATCTATTGATACCGTCTTATTTTCGAATGAAACGCTTTTTCATTCTAGTTAAGTGATAAATAAAATGTTTTATCCAAACGCGTGCAATTAAGATTTAAAAAGTGTTAAAAGTAAATCAAATTCATAGAAAATGTTGTTGGTTCACAATTACTCGAAGCACAGGTGTGTCATTCCCCTTGCCCCGAAAATAAGGGTGTCACACTTAAATTGTCGGGTCCTGTCTGGCCCTACAATAAATGTATTTTTATGGTCTTTGTGCTATTCTCAGACAGCATTATTCTTAAACTCAATAGTATTATTCGAAACCGGTCCAGTCTCTTCAAGGTTTTGTGATGAATGTAACATCAAATCATGTACGCAGCAGTGCTATTTTATTACGTCGACGATTAATGCTTGGATATAATTAAGGGTAAGGTATAATTTAAGACTAAAGTTACCATTTCAGTCTCATTGTCCGCTCGCGAACTTCTTACCCTCTGCCTCACCTTAGGGCCGTATCCCACGGCAATCCAGTTTTGTGGGTTCCCTGCATTACTTGATCACGGTGCCTGTATATTCCTATCTTTCACAGTGTTGCCATGTCAATTGCTGTGTTTCTGCATACTGTCATTTTAGAACTGGTGCAGTTTGATGAAAAAAAAAATAATGGAATCAGGCATTACTTTGCGGAAATCCATTATTAAGTTGAAATTTATATAATTATTTCTTAAGACAAATGCAGGTAAATGAACTAATACTCAACGCGGTGACGGTTCGTGTTGTTAGTTGCCTGCGCCGGCGCCGCTTACCGGAAATATAAAGCAAAATATCAGATCAAATATAAAGCAAATTAATCAGTGAAAAATAGGTATCGGGTTCTTGCAGGTTACTGCAAAGGAGATGTCCGTGTAAATCTATTCGTATACTATGACGCAGAAGAGTTTGTTTGTTTGTTAGAACGCGCTAATGTAAAATATGTATTGGATAGCTTATTTATCAAGGAAGGCTAAATATAGGATATACAGTAGCCTGTAGCCCAAGGATAGCCATAAAATATAGGCTATAAGACATCGCGCTGCAACTAGAGGGGAGGAAGCAAACACCAAACGCGCGGACACAGTCGCGGGGGATCGTTAGTAATATCATAAAAACCAGTATCCTACTACTGAACGGCATCCTGCATAAAACCAGTATCCTACTACTGAACGGCATCCTGCATAAAACCAGTATCCTACTACTGAACGGCATCCTGCATAAAACCAGTATCCTACTACTGAACGGCATCCTGCATAAAACCAGTATCCTACTACTGAACGGCATCCTGCATAAAACCAGTATCCTACTACTGAACGGCATCCTGCATAAAACTAACTACGCGGTGTCTCCATGGCTAACGGCTCCTATAGTCAAACATATCATAGCTTGGGCTATTATCGGAGTAACCTATTAATCATAGTATACGAATCATATGACTCTAAAACTGAAAAGTTGGAGGATAGTTGATTAAGAATTGAGTTAGTCAGTAAATATAAGTTTACTAATTATAATTTTCACGGGAACGGTCTGCGTTGTCGCACGTTGGCCGCCTTCCAGGGTTAAATATAAACCGAGTTGCGTTCACTGGCATTTTATGAAAGAGATTCGGAAATTTTGGATGGGTGACTGCATGAATTGATATAACCAAGTCAACCGAGAGCTGCACATTGCAGTCCATAGACTTATATGTGACATGCTGTTCAGAACAAATTTTGTGACACATTTTCTAAAATAAAGATGTGTGAAGTGTTGTCATTGAACATATTTGATTCCTCCTGTTTGATGCAGATTATTGTGGTGTTTCTTAAAAAATCCATCTTAAGTTGGTATAGCAAATTCATTTAATTCATCATAATATGTATATTAAAAATTTTTTCAAGGATTAGAGAAAACCAATCACCTAGAAAACAAACAAATCGCAAAAGGAATTTACATCCATAATTTTCCTGTTTTCCTCCAAACATGACAATCGCTATTACAACAACAACAACACTGAGCTGTCAAAGGTACAGAGCAGTACAGGCACAAGTTATAGAACAGATATGACATCTTGCGGGTGTTTAGTTTTCTACCTATGATTAGTTATTAGTACTTACGTGTTTTTATTTCCAGAGATAATATTTGATATTACTATATGAATATATATAATATTCTATCCACAAAAAGGTTCTTACATGCCTACCAATATTAAAACAACATATATGTACCTACCTTAGTAGGTACTTGAAGTAGTATTGTACTTCTGTCAGTACCATAAAATTATTATCCCTTTAGAATAAAACGACAAAAGCGAGATGTCACTAGCAGCAAACTGTGTGATAAAAAGAGATGGGTAGCAGAACCATTTTTGTCAGATGTCAAACAGTTGACCGCCCTGCAGAAGCTCGCTGAAAATTACGTGCATTTGATTTTTATATTTAAAAGTGAAATTGTGTATATTTTAGAGAAATAATGCGTCTGAAACATGGTGACTTGATCGGTGATTGATTGTTATACATTGCAGCGGCATAACCCCAACAAATAATCATTTAACAGGTAGATTAGTCCAAATCGAAGCCTCTTAATATACGACTTATATTTACCAATGCGCTTCAAATTTAAAGTACGCAGTTTGATTATTCTATTCTACAAACGTTAATTTACGTAAAAATAAACACAACATAATACAGGGAATGTATATAGACGAATATTTTGTATAATGAAATAACATTTAGTTTTACACTAGAGCTGCATGTTTAATATTTTGTGTCGACTGTTTATCATGCAGTAAACTACTATATTTAACTTAGGAACATTGTTATAAATCACCTGATCGAAGGGTTATCTCATTTCAAGCAACAAATGTTACTTACTTATGTTAGTTACTGACATCTTAAATCGGTTTCGTTTGACAGCTTTTACTTGTCCTTCTATTCCGATAGGAATATTAATTTTATGGTCAGTACAGACAGACTTTTACTTAAAGTCCCTTTATGCTACTCGAATAATGTAAACAATCTTGACATTCCGTTGCCAGACAACAGACTAAACTCAGATGCTCCATTTGTCCTAACCTTACTGTAGTACAAAATTTGTTCTAAACAGCTTGTCTAGTGTAACATAGAAGTCGTTGATGCAGTCTCTTTGCGGTGTTAGTCCACCGCCGCATTCACATGCGGAATGTGACATAATATGAAAAAAGCACAAAGCTACCTACCAACCGTGCGACAACAATCTTCTGGCCGATAAATGACATTAACAGGCGCTAGCATTCAATCAGCCAATGCAAAAAATCTCCTTGGATTCAGGGAGTCTAAGAAGCCATTTATCAAATTTTTAGTTACCCAACCATGGCAAAGTCAAAGTAAAGGGGTACTAATTTAAAGCAATATAAGAAATTACATTTGTATCATGTATGTTTCACTGATTCCCAAAGCAAACCAATAGTATAAACAATAACAACCATTGAACATTTTAAAATTCTTTATGGAGCATAACCATTAAGGTATTTAAAAATAATTATTTCATTTTAAAGAAAAAGATTATTTCATTTTAACGAACATGAAACTTCAGGAAAATGGGGAAATTCCTGTAAGATCGGGGAGATTCTGCTACGCTGGACCTGACAACCGTATTTTATAAGATGACAGCGTTAATCCTGATTTTCGCCCGGCCAAAGATCGATGCCACACTCTAGAAGTAATACTTGTAGCTTTGCATCATTGTCTGTATCGTTCAGTCGCATCCCGCACGCGAGGAAGTTAGTTTCCCTTCAATACGAACGACGGTGTACTAACGCAGATAGACTTTTAATTAGCATCCGTCCTTTAAGGCTCTTGAGGAGCAGATTCCATTTTCCAACTTAAGGTGGGGTCGGCTCACCTAATAATCTGCTACAGCCAATTCTGGCCTGAAATGTCTCCACGGCCAACTCAGCATTTTTTTTTGTTTTGGGACATGTTTATCATTATAATTCATACCTAATTATTCATTGTACAGAAAAAATAAGTTACGAATACAGCATTTTCCACCAGTTGACCGTCGGGTCAGGTAGAAACAATTACGGCGGCGTAAATGAACACTTTTTTTAAATTATTAATTTACAGGGTTACAGATTAAGTCGACCTCAATTTATTTATTTATTTGTATATTCTTAGGAAGATTTACAGTTTTAATAATCACTATATCTAAATAACTTAATGCTAACATCAATACTAATAATAAATATCCACATATGAGAACACCAGAAAGGTAAATAACAAATAAATTTCGAGAAAAATGTACAATTTAGGCGGTCTTATCGCTTTAAGCGATCTCTTCCAGGCAACCTTTGGGTAAAGAAATAATGAGCATAAAGGAAGGGGTATTATGTGCATAATAAATTAAGACAAATTATGTTATTAATAATATATTATATTAAACATACATATATTCGTATATAACTATATTAATAAATACAATCATAGTAGTTTTATGAAGGGCAAAGTTATATTTGCGGTTGTTAATAATGTGCTATATTTCAAAAACTAATAGTTTGATATCGTTCAAACCAACTTCGTTGAAAGTATTGAAAAGCTCTACATCATGCATTTTTTTCAAAATTGACACTTGCTTCGTTCAAAAGTCAGACGCCTATTTTACCACTTTGTAAAAGTCTATCTCCCATATGTTAGACTTTCAGAAAAAATGGTGCATCGTTACGAGCTCGCAAAGAATACATAGTACGTTATACAGGCCGCGGAATACCGGATATTAGTGTCTTCGACTGAGTTTACCGATGACTGAGAGAGACTGGCTCTGTTTCGAGGTTACAAGGTATAAATGATGATGACGAAGAGCTAGATAATGAGATAGTTCGACGATTTCGCCAGGATCCGACTACATCAACCAATATTATTGCTCGAGAACTTGGACTCTCACAGTGGAAGGTGTGGTTTATGGTGCATACTGCTGGTTTCTACCCCTACCACTGCACGCCAGTACATGTCATCGAAGATAGAGATCCTGCGAGGAGGCTGGATTTCTGTAGATTTGTGCTCAATGCAGATTTGAGAGATCCTTCGTTCCTTAAAAGCATCTTGTGGACTGATGAGTCTAAAGTCGATCAAGATGGGGTAACCATTACGCCCATTATTCAGCTCCGAAAACAAAGAAATCCCAACAAAAAATGAATAAAGGGTTCACAGAAACGTTTTAGCCTTAATGTGTGGATGGGATTAATTTCTAACCAATTGATTGGGCCTTACTTTTTTCCTCAAAATTTGAATGGATACAACTACGAACCTTTATTGAGGGAAGATTTTTTTGATTTACTCGACGATATTCCGTTAAACCTCATTTAAGACATGTCGTATCAACACGATGGGTATCCTACGTACTTCAGAAGGAGTGTAAGAGAGTGCTAGTCATTAACTATTCCAAAAAGTGGATCGGGAGAGGAAGATCTACACCGTGGCTAGCTGGAGTCCAGAATGACCCCCATGGATGTATGGGGACATATGAAAAGTTTGGAGTACAACCAAACGAACCCAGTTGAATCTGTTGAGGTGTTGAAACAAAATATAATTTATGCCGCTTACGAAATAAGACGGGGATTAACTACTGGTGTTGTAAAAAGTGGCCTAAGACTCAGAATGCGTGAATGTGCGCGAAACAGGGGTCGACATGTAGAACATGTACTGCAAAAGATAAATAAACTGAATTGGTTACCTATTTGTATTATTTTATTTAGTTTTCCAATTCAATTTAACATTTTGGCGATAACTTTCGTTATTTTTAACTACTATTTCATAGCACTTAATCAAAATTGTTATCAAAAAATCTAATGATATCCTAGCATGTAATACCTCAGCAGAAAGCTGAAAAACCGTAGATACCTTACCGGACATCTGCGGCACAATTGTCATAGACTTTTTTTATTATCTTACAAAAAAATATACTTATCATAATTTCATTTATTTTTAAAACATTCGATCGTGTACTACAAGTCAGTTGATACAGTTACTTGCAAGTTTACTATTTGAAACAATACAAAAACTAATCTACTACACAAAAAAGTAAAAACGAAACAGAATTGAAACACAAAGCACAAAAAGAGGGCAATAGACAAAAAAAGGAAATATTTATGGGGACGCCCATTTTACCACTTAGGAAGCGTCTAGCTATGAAACGTTAGACTTTAAAAAAGAAACCCACACGCATAAGTTTCACGAAAAAGAAATTTTTCAGTTTTAGTTTCACGTATGGGAGACCCCCTTATATTTTATTTTTTGTATAAGAATTGTAAAGCGGTTAACATGATACATCTTCCTACCAAATTTCAACGGTGTGATGCTTATAGTTACAGAATAAAGTGGCTGTGACATACTGACGGACAGACGGACAGACAGACCGACAGAGAGACAGACAAACTTGACGAAACTATAAGGGTTCCGTTTTTTGCCTTACGGCTACGGAACCCTTAAAAGAGACCAACATAAACGTACTTGATTACAAAATCCATTGGTGCAGAAAACTTATAGATTGGAGACTCTTCGACCAAAGGCGCAGCGTAGGGCGTCCACTGACAAAGATCGAAGGATCGCACTGGATACAGGTCGCTCTCAACCAGGCCCTTTTAAAAAAAACCGTGGGGGTGACTTGATGATAATTAAGCTAAACAGAGATTAAAGAAGAAACAGAGAGAGTACCGACCTTAACTTTTAGCATCACTTCACAGACTTACAAACCTCACACATCAAACCTCATGATACCACACAAAAAATAGGAATCTAAGTCGCAGTCATTACTTTTTCATTAGTGCAATTGGCCGTTGGGGCAGAAAAGTTCTTGATTGGGGCCTTCGAACAAGGACATCCACCGACAAAATGTACTAAGTAAAGTTGAAGGACTCTGGATGAAGACCGCTTGCAACTTGCAACCGGTCGCCCTTTGGCTGATTATGATGACGGTGGTCACTCATGTCTTAATATAGTAGACTAGAGGTACAATAGGAGTAAAGGAAAATCTTCACTATGCGCTTTGTCAATTGTTTCCAGATAAAATGCAATATGGAATTGCATTCAGTCAAGCTTACCTACACCAACAGTCTTCATACTTCATAAACCGACTTCAAAATAATTTGTTTCAACTAAATAGAAAATGAATGCGTTATTGAAAGCTGGCTAGACAATTTACCTATACTCGTATATGTATTATATCCGAATTTATTACTTTGGCTGTAACCATACATTAGTAACAATTGTTCTGAAACTAATATCCTCAACCTAAACAATAGTATGTGTGGCATATGCGGCTCACAAATAGTACCCAGTCTAAGAGTGAAGTCATGTTAGTCACCAGATGAATTCAAAATGCTTTTACGGTCTGACCGAATGCTGAATTTCGAGCATCACATAATGCCAATTAAACGTGTGGGTCCGGGTGTCTGCGGCTGGCGCTACTAAATCCGCTTTTACTGATATTCATAGCTGTTCCATTCAAAACGAAGGTGCATTTATTAAGTCTTTACAATGCTGTTGAATACGTACGTGTAAAGTACATTTTGTAGGACTTGCCGGTACCTAGCAAAGTCATCACTCAAGATGACAACATCAGCGGGCGAAGTCTGATGCAACATTTTTGACGTTTCGCGTAGACAACTCCAATTTTATGATTTTCTAATTCATCAAATATCATTTTAACTTATGTAGCTTGTATGTTTAATAAATCTTAAAAAATATTTGTAATTTTTAAGCTTCATTCGAAAATTCTTCTCGATCAATAAATTCACGAAAACACTAATTTTGTTACGGCATTTTTCGAGCGCCACCTGGTGGTTTTACAGGGAACTATGTCGAGACTTCCGACACTGCAGGCGATATTGTGTTAACGGCCATCTGATCGATAAGCTTATACTTTTTTGTAAGCATAAAAAACAATAGGACTTAAACGGAACAGTTAAGAAATATCCAAAAGAAATCCATTACTACTCCGACTAGCGACCGGCCCCGGCTTCGCATCGCAAGGGTGCAATGCTAATTAATGCTGATATTATTACAAAAAAACCGGCCATATGCGAGTCGGACTCGCGCACAGAGGGTTCCGTACAATCCTGTAGGTAAAGTAAAAGTTCACCCATCACAATATCAACCAATCATAGTCATGGTATTTTTTATCGCTTAATGCTATTAAAACATTAAATTAATTGAAAGCTGGAGGAGCTAAAATTCAAGACAAAGTTCTCTTTATCGTTTTGAGTAAACCTTTATTACCCGCGTCGGAACGAATAACGTGTATGCGCTATTATCTGCCATTATAATAATCATGTTTTAAATTATTATAATAATTCTTATTCTCACTGTATTTGATATGGAACTGCAATGGCAGCCCCGATGGAATTACTTGGTTTTGTAATAATTAATAAATAGGAAGATAAATATTTTAGTATTCTAACGCATATAAGTCGGGGGATTTGAGAAATTTTATTTGATTATTTTTCGAATACGAACTTCATTTTTAACGTCGTGAGTTTTTTCATTTTTTTATTTATTTTCTATCTGGGTGATTGGTAGTATGTTGAAAAATGGGATATTAATGTTCAAAACACTAGTTCGGTGACCGCTTGCTTTACTACTTTACCTACAGAGCTATTATGACGTATTTTGCTATGTGGCGAAGCTGCGAAATACCGTATGTAATCTGTTGACATTTAATTTTTTCAAAGACTGAAAACATGGTTAAAAAAGTATTTTCTGCTAATGAAACCTTACTTGCTAACTGCTTCCATGAACAACAACAAGAATATGTGAAGTAACTAAAAAATTAAGGTTTTAGGAATTTTCTCTTTATCAGTGCAATAAGACGTCGCTTCGTAGGTTTTGATTCCTTATCGAGTATTGAAAATGTACGGCATAAACAGCTGTGCCTATTGATTGCGTTGGCTTAGAAGACTGATTTTTCAACGTTAAGGCACCGCACAGCTGAGTATTTCATGAGAATTCCAGATTGATACCGCTCCGTGTTCTTGAGAAAAAGAGTAGGAACAGACAGTCGGACGGACAAAGAAGTGATTGGGTTCCGTTTTTAACTTTACGGAGGTACGGCACCCTAAAAATGGTTATTGTTGGATATACAATACTGAAATACAAGATTTTTATCCATCTCGTAAGGTTCAGCCATCATTTGCAATGTAAGCGCAAAAAAAATGAGTTTATTTACGACTTCACTTAGAAACCTCTAAAATTATCAGTGTTTCTCTACCATAAGTTCGTACAGACATCGGGAAGGGACTTTGTTTGATACTATATTTAGTGAAGCTACAAATCTGGTGCAACAGCAACAGCTGCAGCCCAGAAGACTAAGTAACTGAAATTTAAATCCATACTGACGCTTAAAAGTAAAGAACGGTACGTTCTAGACAGGATAAAACAGGGTAGCCAAAACAGAGACGTCCAAATTTTTTTTGGATTCTTTACATCTAGACAATGCTGAGACAAAATTGTTCTTTTTGTGTATTTATTGATTAAAAATAATTTTTGCATCAAGCTTAAAAATACAATTACTTTTTAAGATTTATTAAAGTTAGAGCTACGCAAGTGAAACGGATATTGGATGCAGTAGAAAATCAAAATTGTAAACGCGAAATGTAAAAAATGTTGCTTGAGACTACGGACCCCGCAGGGCTATCTAATTATACCATATTTATAATAGCCCAATTTTTGTAGTTTTAGACTTTTGTTAGTCTTGTTTTAACTAGCTCCTAATTTTATCTAAGTAAATTTAATTTATAAGGATCATACTGAAATACAATAGACAGACATAACACCAAAAAAAGTGGAGGAAATATTTGTTTAAAAAAATCACAAAATTTGAGAAAAATAATATATCTCGTAAACTAAGAAAATTCGGCTAACATACGAGTACATAGGGTGGAAATATTTGGATAGACCCTGGATGTAAGAATACAAAAAAAAGAACGTCACTGTTTGTGCCACTCTGTATAATATACTCGGATATATAGCATGGCAAATAGCATTTCTTTTTTTAAAACAGAAGAGTTACATTATTGTAGTTAGAATAGCACCGTTTATATCCACACGAATTTAGTTCAGAAGCCTCTGTTAATACTGGCGAAAGCAAATTGGTAACTATTTGTAATGAGTTCTATAAAACAATCAAACACTCGGATATTCAACCGGATTATGTTCGGTTGTACAAATATCCGCAACTTAAGCGAATAATCCAGTATTTTTTTTTAATTACCATGCACTGCAACGCAAATACTCGCAGTTAAATACTGCAATTTATATTTACTTAACGGTATTTAAATAAAACAAGATTTACTCAGTTATTATGACGATAGCATTTCATTATGTAATCGAGTCCCTACTTTTTTTACAATTGTAAAAAAAAACTTTATTATCTTTTATTGCGGTAGGAATATGTGGCAATGGGAAATGTTTCCCTACACTAGAGTAAACTCAATTCCAATATGTTAGACCTTGCTCATAGGAATGTTAATATCTCACAACTAACTAGTACCAATCGCTACCCATATGATAATACATGTACAACTTATCTTTAGATATATAAATTGTTTGATTATTAGGACAGAAAACCACGAAGTTCATAATTATGTAACTACAAACCGAACGCGAATGGAAAATTTTAGCTTCAGTAATGAGGGCAAGCCACATGTTTCCTGGGAAAAGAACCAACGAGGACAAAACACGATTTGCTGTTGGACTGCTTAAACTATAGTACCTACTATTTGAAATTACGTTATGACAATACTTGCGACGACAAATGATGTGCATCAGATTTTTCAAACATTCTCTCAAAATACTCAAAGTATACAATAGTGAATGCCATTCCATCGCCAAAAATAGAGGCACGGCGTACAGAGCATTTGACAACAGATTGACAACCTTGACCAACATTTTACTCCTCTAGCAAGCGACCAGCCTTGAGCACTAGTACTTATCTTCGCTACCATCACCAACGCTAACATCAGTTCTATTGCTATACAAATACGGCTCAAACTAGATCGGCGTCAAATAATTACGCAACTAATATATTCCGCGCCTATGAGCGGTTCGTGTCGAGTCGAGGTGTTAATAATTCACGATTCTATGGAATGACTTCATAAGGCCAGATATGCGGTGACTTATTCAAATGTAGGAATTTGGATTGTAGGTACGTTGTTGTAACTGTAAAAGTCATTCATTCCTTTGTTACTGAGTCGAATCGAGGAAAAACGCTTAATAACGCAGGTAGTTGAGTACCTATTTACGCCGAGCTACTGTGAACTTTATACTGAATTCATCGTCATGCTCTGATAGCTACGTAAGTGCTGGAATAGTCACATTAATTAAGTAACAAGCAGGTAATAGGAAGACTGAACAATGAAAATTTCAAGATTTAAGGGTCCTATTTTCAATTACTCGCTTGAATATGACGAGTGATTGTCGTTCGAAGATGATTTAAAATACAATAGAAATCTCGCGATATATAGACAATATAACTCACAAAATTCAGTTATCTTTGTTTCAAATCACTTGCGTGTAGTAATAACCTAATTTTCATTGGACAGTCGGACATTAATCAATTAATATCACACACACGCCATCCTGACGCGAGTGATTCAAAAATCACTATTTTTGAATCACTCGCGTCTAATGCCCTGGAGCTCTATTTTTGAATCACTCGCTTCAAGATGGCGAGTGATTTTCGTTCGAAGATGAAATAATAGTCATAGAAAAAAACTTGTTGTCGAACGAAAATCACTCGCCATTTCGAAGCGAGTGATTCAAAAATAGGTCTCCTGGGCCCCTATTTTTGAACCACTCACTTATGCACAGCATATGGCGTGCGATTTTCGTTTGAGAACGAATGAAAAATCAACGAAAATAACGCGAAATATAGATGTGGGTACTCAGAAAATTGAGTAATCTTTTTTCGAATCACTTGTGTGTGAATGTCAACTTGTCGTGAATTTCATTCCAAATTTGGACTACCATCAATGAGTATCATACACCATCTTGACGCGAGTGATTCAAAAATAGGGCCCCAGGTCGAAGTGCATAGGGTGTTCACCTCATTATCACTGAGTGTATTCAATTTGACCACAAGTTCGTGGCTTTCCATTTGTAACTAATCTCGAATAAAGATTCACTTTAGGCTCTTATACATTTTAGTTGCTGAATTTCAGGTTTTAGATTTTAGTAGTAGTTATTTTGTAGTTAAGTCTAGTATCTTCTTATTACGAATTTTGTTTAACTAATAAGATAACAGCTATCAAATTAGTCCACAATGATGCCAACTTTATAGTTAGTTTCCTAAGATCAAAAGGTCTGAGATAAGTTATCTATTAGATAAATTAATTAAATTGAAAATGGCAAATCGTTATCATCATTTCTGCTAACAAGCATCAAAAGGAGTTAAAGTAACTCGAGCTAAAAACTGTAACTGCATTTGTGTAAGATCAGGCAAGATTATGTAAGATCATACATACTGGCAGAGAATACTTTTAGCATTAAGTCCACCTTTGTTCACTAAATGTGTGCAATAAAGTCGTTGTATGAAAACAAGGGTAATTTGAATGGCAGATTAATATGACAATCCTACCTATTAGTAAATTATTTGGATAGAGCGATAACGTAGGCCACATCATACTCAAACATTGAGGACTTTCTCAAAACATAACTGAATGTTAATTTATTTACTTATAGAACTGAGCATGTACAAATTACATGTGCAAATAGAACCGATACTTACTTTTTAGGGTTCCGTAGCCGAATGGCAAAAAACGGAACCCTTATAGTTTCGTCAAGTCTGTCTGTCTGTCTGTCTGTCCGTCCGTATGTCACAGCCATTTTATTCTGTAACTATAAGCATTACACTGTTGAAATTTGGTAGGAAGATGTATCCTATTAACCGCTTACCGATTCTTATACAAAAAATAATGTCATTTAATGGGGGGCTCCCATACATGAAACTAAAACAAAAAAAAAAAGTCAAACCTATGCGTGTGGGGTGTCTATAGATAGGTCTTTTAAAATAATATAGAGGTTCCTAAAACCATTTTCTTTTAAAGTCTAACGTTTCATAGCTATCCGATTCCAAAGTGGTAAAATGGGCGTCCCCCCCATCTAACTTCTAAACTAAGAGAGTGTAAATTTTGAAAAAAATGTATAATATAAGATCGCAACAAATACTTACAACGAAAATTGGTTTGGACGAGATCGAACGAGTAGTTTTTGAGATATAGCATGTTTTTAAAAACTGCAAACATAACTTTGTACTTCATACAAACACTATGAAAAACAAAGTTATATTTGCAGTCAACAAAATATTGTGGTATTTTACTATGTAGAATTAAGTAGATTCCCTATTTTACTTAAAGTTGGCACGGAACCCTCAATGCGCGAGTCCGACTCGCATTTGGCCGGTTTTATTCACCTCAGCTAGCTTGCTACGCTTGAAGCTGTAAGCGCGTGTATAGCATGGACGTAGTACATACGAGTACTTCTTCTTCTTCTTCTTCTTCTCGAGTCAATGGCAATTAAACTTTCTGCGCCCAAAAAGTGGCAAAGTGGATTTCTGTTTGGCGTTGTAAAGATTGAACGAGTACTTATAAGGCAATTCAAATGTGAAACTTCATTTGGTATGATTGTAGTATTGGATGGATTACCTGACCAGAACTTATTAGGACATTGTGAAACAGGCTGTTAGAGTGTGCTGTATCAATTTATGTTTCACCGTCATATTGTGTAAGCCGCGTGATTACAATATAACGATTTCAGATGTGTTGAATTGTAATCATTCGATTTATTGTGAACTGTTATAACGAAAACTGGTTAGGAAAACTTCCAGGCCTAACCTGGAAGGTGAAGGGTGAGCAAAGCAAATCCCTGTTTATCTATCCTTCGTTTTAGGTTGACATGTACTCGTAAGTACCAATAAAAGCGTCAATGTTAAACCATGTCGAGCTTGTTCACTATAATTCGACAGATCACAATCTACCGGAAACTACACGAACACACTATTAAAACAGTAAGATTGTAATTTCGCGGTTTTTACAATGTTACGGTGACATATACATAGGTCAAATATACAGTCATCGTAAGTTAACCTTAAACTATAACCTGAACCTAAAATTATTACAAAGTAAGTAATACGAGGATGTCCACGAGAGCTCTCCCGACAAACTGAGACACAGTTTGGCAGAATAACGCGAATAAATATGCACTGTGTTCCTATAAAGTGTAGGTATATACGTGCTCACTACCCACAGAACCTCATAACTTCAAAGTTAAGGCGCGTAGAAGCGGGTACATCGAAGGCTTGGCCTCTGCGTGCTCGTTTATGCACTTGTGAAGTCATCGCGAAAACTGTAGACTTGGAATTTATTAATCGTGTAAGATCCAAATAAAATCAAAGTAAAGGAATGTAAAGATAATATCACTAATTCTACAGGGAGAGAGTCTGTCGCCAGTATATTGAGTAACAACTCGATAACAATGCTACTGACTCCAAGCTGGTGAAATTCAATCACTATTTAATAGTACTCGAGCGAACTTTTAGATAAGAGATGGTTAAACAACAAATGTTCAGATGACATAGTAGGCTGCTCTGCCAACTGAACATTTGTGCTCAAAACACAACACTTGTAGCAAACATTCATCACTTAACAGAAATACGCCGCTGCCTAATCCTAAGAATATTGATAACATGTTGGCAAGTAGGTACATTAATAAAAGTTTACCTAGGTCCATGTACACTATGGTGTCCTTCTCTAAGTACGCAGTGACCTTGCTGCACTCTCAGTCTGACAGACTCAATAGATTGTTGCTAGCAACTGGTCAAACATAATATCCACGATGCTTGTTATATCACATGCTGTTAGGCTCTGATCGTTCGGGAAAAGGGTGTTATTATGATGTTTAATCAGAAATTCAAAGATCTCTGATGTAATCTCAAAGGAAAACATATGAGCTTACAGAGACCTGTAGTTTCATAACTTCGTTTTATTTAATAAATTGTAAAAAAACCTAAGTAAGTAGGCAATTTCTTGATAAAAGCAATAATCTAAGAGGGTCATGCCATTAGATGAGCGTGTTCAAAATATCCGTCTAAACATGAAAGTCCCGAAAGAGGCTTCAGTTCATTAATTTTATCATATGGTTTATGGATCGGCGAAGGTATGTATGTAGAGCCACCACCATAAAAACTCCTTGGCAACAGCATTGCTCCAACGAATTCCGATGCAAACCGTATTCCTGTGTCTTGAATCATTATTGTGATTGTCTTAGAGTTGGGAATGCTTTGTAGCGGTCGCATTGACAAACTTGCCACAAGTTTGGCAAAACCAGCCAATGTGAGTCCCCCGAAGTACATCACAACCAGTTTGTGAAGCCTCCAAAAGCATTGTATCCAAATACATTCTAGAGCCGCAGCATTTCTGGTCGATCAAGGAACCTAATAATATGTTGAATGGGCTAGGAAAGTAGTTCGGACTAAGCACTTTGGCAAAGCAAAAAATAATTGATATTAACTGACTTATGCTAGCACAAAAAATTATACGTTAGTGCCTTCACATACTGATTCTAACATTCACAGGTTAGTGACCAACGCTCTCAAAATTACGAGCCATTTGAGTAGCTAAGCGTTGAATTAATCATTAATGACACGAAAGTAGATAATGCAAAGATTCTACTCACGAAAATTCGGCAGTTAACATCCGTACACTGATTTATCAAAATTCCGCAACCGGTGAACCTAACTCAAGCTATACCTACTCTAAATTTTAATTAGAAAGCCCAGAATGACAGCTTCCATTGAACTTTTTATATTTTAATGTTGCAAGTGTGGTACCAATAGTTGGTAACAATTCAATTGTACACGATTAATTGAACTTGTAATACCTATTACTTTTCCAAAATTTGATATTACTCATAAGGATAAATATTATATGTAATCGTTATTTAAAGCTAAAACATAAAACAAATTTTGTAAGGAGTAAAAATAGGTACTTTCCAATGCAAATAGCAATATTCTTGTATGATTTTATCTATTCAACGTATTACTACTTTCTTTAAATTATTTTTTAAAAATAATGATGATATTGGTGGAAAACAAGATTTTTGAACAGATTTTATTGTTTTAGATTTTTTTAATAACACTAGCAACACAAATTTAAACAGCATTTCATAATTTTTTTATCGATAAAAAACGATTGCATGAAAAAATATTTTTCCGTTTATTTTGGAACAAAACTATTTTTAAAATACGAAAAAGTAGCCGTATGTTACGTGACCCATCATTGATACCTACTATAGAACGTATGAGCACAATAATATGTAGGAATTATTAGGTACAAGTGTGCATTAACATGGTTCAGAAGGTAAAGCCTTTTTGTCGTTGGTCTAGACCAACCAACTTAGTGGCATAAACTTATATTTTAGGCTCCTCTGTGATCTAGGAACCGATCTGTCAGCGCGATAGGCGATTTAAGACAAGCTTTGAAGGTAACTTTTTATTTTATACTAAAGTATTCTCAATTCCTCGCTTAAACTGATACATTAATAGTTAACACAAGCGTTTATTCGGGCCAAGGACTTTTACAACAGCTGCTGATAAACTCACCACGATTAATATTTGATTCTAATATCATAGCTTTAGAGTTGATTACATGTTGTAGATAAAATAATATGTGTTTTCTAGATCGAGTCCAATAATCGCATAGAAAATGTAACTTTGTAGTTGTTTATTTAATTTTGGTAAACAGATTCTAACTGGCCTTATTACTATTTTTTAAACTGAATATTAAATGTGACGAAATGTGGACAAACATTTTTTGATCCTGAAATATTATATCGTCTATCCGTACAACAATTTTAACACAAGTATTTCTCGGGAAAAAAATTCCGCGATGATACTTGACTAGAATGAAACAGTTCACTTATGATTGCGTAGTTCCCTCGTGTGAATTAATACATAGTAACTCTGGCGGTAGATCCTATGACCCGTATAAATAACTGACCACCGATTGGCACTACTCCACTATTCACACTTACAAAGTATTCCACACCCTTATTTTTAGGGAAAAGAGTTCAATTTTCAATGGTTGCATGGTGTGCAAAGGTCGTTACGGATGGAGAATAAATTGGATGTTATTGAAATGCTCTAGATTTGGGCCCATCTGTCAGTCACACGACCAATCCTGCCTTTGACAACTGCAGTGGTGTGGTATACATTGAGTTTCTTGGAATATTACTGCGTGGAATATTATACACACAAGACGCATAACTATTTGACAGCTTCAATACCAAGTAAACAAGTACCTGGGTATTTAACATCTGAATATACTCTTGGCATCTCAGCTTATTTTGACGACAGAAATAACTCGTTACCCTTAAATTCATGTATACTTCTTTAATGTTAGAAGTTTGGGAAAAAACGCAATGCGATACAAAATTGCCAGATCATTCTCTTTGACATTAATTTGTCAGACTTCCTAAGCGTTAACTTTCCTTAGAGACTTGAATAGGCATTATAACATGAATAAACAAGCATATAATGTTGCCTAGATCTATTCCGAAGACTAATAAACGGTTATCATGCCAGCAGTGTGTTTATTTTGTAACAAACTACTACGTAAGTTGAATTGCAGTAGAAAAGGTGAATAATGATGACTGCCCACTTATTACGAAAGAAAATAACACAAAATGTCTTGTTTATAAATTGCTTATCGATTTCGTGTAAGTCGCCTATAAGCTACTGTTACAATAATTTATTCAAAGACCAAAATACGTTTCTAAGAATGGTGAACTACAAATAAGTAGTTAAACAAATTATCATGAATTTGATGAGTAAATGGACACACCATATTTGTCATCCATAGAAATAAAACATACTTACTTGTATAGTTCTCAGTAAATTTCTCAATTGAAAACTTTAACAATAAAATGTAAGTAATAGTAGCAATTCTAAAGTTCTTTACCAATATAACGAAGCACGAAGACTATGAATTCCGAATATATCTTTTTGAATTATCTAAAATTCAATAGTGTCATTTTGAAAATGTAGTCGGTAGCCTAAGGCTTTCCCACGTTGACACTAAAAACTCAAACTCAGGTTCTGTTTATTTCCCAAAAATACAGTAAATAATGATTCCTAATTAAGTAGCACATCTAATTATTATCTTATCATGCTATCAAACTACCTCATTGTGCGCCTGGAGGACCCTCAAACTTCGCAAAGTTACGGGCGGATGGTCCGTTTGCTATACTATGCTCGCACCTCTAGCCGACTGCCTCTTTAAGGGAACCCACTGAACTCAACAAGCCAGGAACTAGTTAGAGTTACCATTCACTTGCTGGAGAAGAAACTTACTGGTATAGACAGATGGGTAGCATTTACATCAAACGAAGAATCGTTGCGGTCGCTTTGTCTGCAGTATTATAAAGGCGTCATACCATACTTTATATGGTGTTGTATTCATTCAATTACATTAAATTTAAATTAAAATACTCTTTATTTCAGATCATAGATCCATAGTATGTTAGTAGGTATGCACTAATTCTAATGATAATACAAATTGAATTTACAGCAGGCACTAGCAGCACTGGGCAATGACATGACTATGCCGTCACTATGCGACTGCAGTGCCTCAAGAATGAACTGTCAAATTTTTTAGACAACGTCTTCAGGATGCTGTTGGTACTTGCTCGCAGTCTGCTCTGTATCATTGCCTATACTAGTATCACATGAAATGGTTATTATTTTTAGGAACGCTATGAACAAGACGGATCAACTTATTCACTTGTGACTGCTAATCTGATGTTACATTAATGTTTTCTTATTTCCAATTAGATCTGAGGCCCTCTTTTTGAATCACTCGCTTGAATAAGGCGTCTGAATTTGGTTTATAAACGAATTTTAAAAATCATGGAAATCGTGCAAACCCACGAAATTCAGTTATCTGTTTTCGAATCACTCCCGAGTGGAATAATACATTTTTTATTGGAAAATCGGACATAAATTAATGAAAGTCACACGCCATTTTGTCGCAAGTGATTCAAAAATAGGGGCTCTGGGCGCGTATTGCGAATTGCGATGCAGTTTTGATAGGTAAGCGGCTCAGCTTTACTATCAAATTATCAATTCGTACTGCGATTTCGCATGATTTTTTTATTATTATTACAATAAAACAACATAAGTAACTATTAATATTCCTACCATTGTAGTATTATTATATTGATTCGTTTCCAGTGAGTTGGAATCGAGCTGCCTGGAAATTAAACGACAATACCTATTTGGATCGCAATACTACCCCTGGTTTTTGATCTGAATCGTATAATTCAAATTTAAGTCCATTCTGGCATTATACCCTTATTATGAAAGGAGCGTCCTGCGTCACCGAGGCACATAAGTACATGATCTTAGTCCTACAGATACCTACGGACACCTTCAGACCGCAGACCAGGGAAGATTTAGTGAGGGTAACTAGCACATTATTGCTAGTCGGAAACAGACATGGAAATAAACCTTTTTGACGCTGTGACTTCAATCTAGGATTCAGGGCCCTATTTTTTTATCACTCGCGTCAATATTCAATGATTTATATCCGATTATCCAATTAAAATTAGTATTATTCCACGTGAATTGTTTTAAAAAATATCACTGAAATTTGTGAGTACGAACGTCTATATTTTGTGGTCTAAAAAGGGCCCCAAGTATATTACTATTACAGTTAGGAATACTCATGGAAATATACCTTGTTGAGGCTGCCACTTTAATTTAGGGTTTTGATGAGGCCGGTACCTCTGTCGCTCACAGCACGCATCACTAGCGCCACAGAATAACTTTCTAATAGAGGACTCAAGTTTCTTAGTGTTTTTTTTTTATTCGAAATGGGTTTGCTTTCGACTCTAGCCTACACCTAATTGGGCTTCCTAATTGGGCTTAGACAGAGTCGACGCTGGAGCGAGCTCACCCAGAAGAAGCCTGTTCACTCTGTTTTTAAAAGTTTTCGGGTTATATTCCTTTGGAAACACCGATGCAGGCAATGAGTTCCACTCTTTGGCTGTGCGCATTATAAAAGATGTTGCGAAGCGCTTAGTTCGCAACAGTGGAATATCTACACGGTATGGGTGGTAGCCCGCGGTGCATCTAGACGTGCGGTTATGAAGTTCCTGTGCACACTCCCCAAAATAGAGCCTGTAAAAGACCGACAGACAGGCAACTTTGCGTCGATGAGCCAGGCTATGGAGTTTGGCGCATATATTCTTATCACTAATGAGCCTTCTAGCTCTGCTTTCCACCGTTTCAAGTGTAGCAAGTTGGTACTTAGCTGATCCATCCCAGAGATGGCAGCAATACTCCATGCAGGAACGGACTTGTGCTTTGTAGAGGGTCGAAAGCTGTCCAGGCGTGAAGTATCGCTTAACTCTGTTGAGGATGCCCAGTTTTTTTGCCACAGTTTGAGCTTTTCGTTCGATGCTAGCTCCAAAGTTGAGACTAGCAGTCAGCTCCATGCACAGAAGCTCTAGGTGGTTGCCGACTGCAACAGACACACCACGGAATGTTGGAGACTGGAAAAATGGTGTCCTCTTGGTGGTGAACAAGCACGCTTGTGTTTTTTGCACATTAAAATTTACGAAGTTCTCGTCGCCCCACCTGGAGACACGATTTAAGGACAGATTTGTCCGTTCTATCATGGCTTCTCTCAACAAACGTATTTCATCCCCACTGGCCCCGGCGCCCGTCAAGTATCTCTCTGGAACCGTGCTGTCATCTGCGTACCCAACGATACCAGACTGAAACAGGTCGTTCATGTGTAGCAGGAACAGAGTTGCAGAGAGAACCGACCCCTGAGGAACTCCGGCGTTTATAGTCCATAGGTCAGAAGAGCAGCCTTCAACGACAACCCTGATCGATCTCTCTCTCAGGAAGTCGGATACCCAACTACAGAAGTCAGTGGGGATGCCAAGAGCAGGAAGTTTATTGAGCAAACTGGCGTGCTAAACCCTGTGAAAGGCCTTCGATATATCAAGGGATATAGCCAATGCTTCCCCATGATTCTCAATGGCTTCGTCCCAACGGTGCGTGACGTACACGAGAAGAACACCAGTGGACCGTCCTCGGCGAAAACCATATTGACGGTCACTTAAGATGTTGTTGCCTTCGAGGTAGGTCAGCAGCTTACTTAGCTTGTTTAGGACCCTCTCCATAACCTTAGACAGAATGGAGGTAATGGCGATAGGTCATTAGTTGGCAGGGTCAGCACGGTCCCCTTTTTTGGGTATTGGCTGTACATTTGCGAGCTTCCAGGCCCTCGGAAATTGTTTTGTCTTTAAAGAGAGGCGAAACAAACGTGTACAGGAGACAGCTCAGGCGCACAGTGCTTTAATATTCTTGCTGGTATTCCATCTGCGCCGCTAGCCTTGTTTGAGTCTAGACTGCTCAGTGCCACTCGGACCTCTTTAATGCGAATCTTGATCTCGGACATCGTGGAACCACAACGAGGTACAGTAAGAGGTTGCTTGAAACCAGAGTCCAGACGCGAATTACTGGCAAAAAGAGCAGCAAAAAGATATACCTTCTCTACAGCTGTATGGGCCAGCATTTCATCAGGTTTCTGCATAGGTGGTAGAGAGGGACGGCAGAAATTCCGACTCAATGATCTTAGACAGGGACCAAAACTGCTTACTGCCCGGAGGGTGTGACGATAGTTTGGACTTAATGCGTCCGACATGGTCATATCGAGCCTTTTGCTGGGTTTTCTTGGCGAACTTCGCGGCAGAATTAAAGGCTCGCTTCTTCACAAGGACCTCCCGTGCGCCAGCCTTACGGTCGCGGACGTTAACCCAGGCTTGATATGCAGTCTGTTTATTGGCATCAACTTGGGCACATTCTGCGTTGAACCATGGTCGGGTTTTGAAACCGAGCGGGATGTCGGAGAATGGTATAAAATATTCCATTCCCTGCCGTATCACGTCCGTGACCGCATCCGCACTGCACGAGGGGTCACCCGAAGAGATGCACACTTCTTTCCATGGATATGACGCAAAAAATTGTCGCATCTCGTCCCAGTCTGCTGACTCGTATTTCCAGACTCTTCTCGTGCCTCTTGGACTACTATCTGGAGAAGAGCAGAAAGACACGGACTTGATCAGACAGTGGTCAGACGTTCCTAATGAGGCTGAGACTGATACAGAATGACTCTCAGGATCGGTTGTCACAAGGAGGTCCAGGCAATTAGCTGTATGGCCTGCAACATCTGGTACCCGAGTCGCTTCTTTGACCAGCTGAGTTAGGTCAAGAGATACCGCAAATTTACGCGCTTCCAACCCAGCGTGATCGGTTTTCAGGTATGGGACCAACCAATCTTTACTATGGGCATTAAAGTCCCCCAGAAAAACTAGTTTTGCAGAAGGGAACCTCTGTTGCGCTAGGTCAGTCGTTTCAGTAAGGTAGTCAAAGAGCCGAGTCGTCTCCTGATCACCATTGTGCGATCGGTAAACACCAACATAAAGAGACTTCTTCATGCCATTATCCACCAAAATCCAGATGATGGAAAACCCTTTATTTTCAAAGCATCGGAGACGACGGCAACATATGTCATCGCGGACGTACACACAGACCCCTGCTTGCTTTGAGAACCTGTGCTCAAGGGAGTAGCCCGGGTAGTTGAGGTACACCACGTCTAACGGGGTCGCTATCTTCGTCTCCGTTAAAAAGAACAGGTGTGGCTTCTCGGTCTCGAGGTGGTGGTGGACCGGATCGAGATTTGAATGCAAGCCCCTGATGTTGGTAAGGTGCACTTTGAGTGGGAGGAAGTGCAGCCGTTGTCTTACTGTGTTCTTCTTTGTATTTTTCATGTATACTCGTATATATTTTTTTGAGTGAGGTGGGTATAAGATATGGATGTTAAGGCACTGCGCATTACATTCATAACTGACCCTTGAAGTTCAACTGCCCTGAGGGGGACTGACCTGGAGACTGCGGGGACGCCCGAACCCCCCCGAGTGTGGCCACCGGTCCTCCCTTCCAGTCGCCAACTGGCACGATGTAGCACATCAGGATTTTTCGCGAGTTGGTGGCACAGCCTTTAGCACGTGGCTAGCGCGCTACTTGGGCCCCCTACTGACTCGCGGTCGGCCAACGACTGGTACCGTTCTTCAGATCCCGCTACCCTCCAGAACCAGTCTCCTGGTACAGTTTTGCTAAGAGATCAAGACCGGCTTTGCACAGCACTACTGACAATCACACTCTCTCCCCTGAGGCTCTGGCTCTCCCACGCACCGACGAAACACAGCAAGCTGCTTGGCGCCGGGCTCCGCTAGGAGGGTGGTAGCTACCAGGCGGCCCCTAATGGGACCTACCACCGCTGGTAATGGGATCGTTCTGCCGCCATCACAAACTATTAGTTTAGTGATGTCGTTGCCCGGGGTGGACCACTAGAAGGTAGATCCCTTCACACCCCAAGTGCTTTGCATTTGAGGAGTGAATGTTAGGGAGGGCAAAAGAAACTCCCGTAAAAGTTGTTCAATATTGTATATTTTAAAAGGATAACATTAAAATCCCATCAATCAAATAAATCTAATATATAAATTTTAAATAATTATAAGTCGAAATTTTCGTTTAATTCATTTAGTTAGGACGGACTAAGATTTTATGGCATGCTTGTTTGCAGGGACTTGCGTTGTCTAATTAATATTTTGAGTCTGTGACTAGCGCGGTACTACCACGGTATGTACGTAGGTAGGTGGGCACGGCCCGAGCGCCCTTCCGAAAAGTAGGTCAAGATGATTTTATAATCAATACTCGGCGCGGCCCCGGACTGCCTCGGCTACCCGGCCGCGCGGGTAATATTTTCCTTTATTTATCTAATGATACTCCTCGGTTGTTGGCTACAGATGGTTTTATTAGTGATCTTATGTAATAGCTTATGTGACATAACAGAACCAAGTACTGAGTAAAAAAAGAGTATGCAAATGAAAAGTTAGCTAGGATAATCGGTTCAGCATATTTTACTTGGCAGGTACTTAAGTACTAAGAGGTTTGTTAGTGAAACCTGTACGGCGACCCTTTACACACTGCGAATTTTAGCAGCGATGCAATTGCTGATGATATAGTCGTTGTGGCAAAGACACTGGATGATCTTGGCACTATGCTCGAAGACCTCGACCGAGTATCTCAACAAGTGAGTCTTAAATGAAAATGGATAAGACGAAAATTATATTAAGTTCCTGTGTTGTACCCACTCCAGTATCGGTTGGGAACTCAACTCTCGAAGTTTTCGACGAGTACAACACCTTGGACAGGTGATCCAATTTACCTAATTAGATCACTTTGTCCAACTTTGAGAAAGAGGTCAATCGACGAATCCAACTCGGCTGGGCAGCGTTTGTAAAATTGCGCAAGAGCGTCTTCTCGTCTCAATAACTTCAGTGTCTGAAGACAAAAGTCTTCAACCGTGTGTTACCAGTGATGACATACGGATCCGAAACGTGGCTCTATGGGTCTCATAAAGAAGCTCAAAATTATACAACGAGTGATGGAGCGGGCTATGCTCGGTGTTTATTTACGAGATCGAATCAGAAACGAGGAGATACGTAGAAGAACTAAGCTAACGGGCATATCACTAAGAATCAGTAAGCTCAAGTGGCAGTGGGCAGGGCACAAAGCGAAGAACTGATGGCCGTTGGAGCAGAAAAGTCCTCTATTGGAGACCTTCTGATCAAAAGCGCAGCTTGGGACGTCCACTTACAAGATTGACGGACGAACGACCTTGTTAAGATCGCGGAATCACACTGGATGCAGACCGCTTGTGATCGGTCGCTGTGGAAATCCGTGGGGGAGGCCTATGTTCAGCAGTGGACTTCCCTTGGCTGAAAATGATGATGATGAATCGCGATACTGTTGCGATGCAGTATCGATGCAGTCGCAAATGGTCCACCTTCAATACACTTGCGTTACTTTTAGTGCAGAATACAGATACAGTATCGAAAAATGAAAATTGTATCGATACTAACGCGCGACAGTATCGATGCCAAAATCTGTTCATTACGTGAGTCGCGCTCGCGATACTGTCGCGTGTTTCTTTAGCGCGCGACTGTATCGATGCTAAAAGTCGCAGTGTGTAAGGGATCCTAGGTACTACATAATACATTTGCAACATTACACTACTCGCTGCAGTTTTAATTAAAATACTAACCCCCTTATTCATAACAACGCAAACAGTCTAATAAACCTGTTTTAACTATTACAAAGTTTTGTCTCGTTCTTTCTTGGCGCTGACATCATTTGACAGAAAGTGACAAAAAGTGTAATAGCTAAAATAGGTTTATTAGACTGGATGCGTTATTTTGAATAAGAGGGTAATTTTGCACTTAAAAAAATTTGTTACTGTCAGCCCAGTCTCGCTTGTCTTCACTCGTAGTATCGCTGCCTATTTTTGATATCCGATGACATGTTCGTATATTTATTAAAGATCTCATTCATTTAAATTATAATTAAATGATTATTTTATTTGGGTCACTGACCATATCACTTGCGGTTTGTGACGTTCGTGTTGCTTTGTATTTCCCATACCTATTTATTTATCTACATCATAAAAATTTAATTTACTGTTTCCGTATTTACTACAAAATGTTTTTTACTAGGTAAGCAGTAGTGGCCTAACTAGTTACCTAGGTACTTTTGAAGTGTTTATAAATAGTCATGCTCATTTTGATTTTGTTTTTATGCTGCGTACGCATGACTGATGACGACTTAGTTACCTTTAAAACATGGAATAGATCCCCTAGGTGCTTAAATTTATTTTTATATCTCAGAGTTGAACCCGGAGTCCGAGCCTTCACCGGTTAAATCGCCATAATAAATAAATCGTTTTTTTTATCTTAAATTAAGATTGACTGCTAATCTGTTAGAGATCAACCAAGGCGCAGGAGATATTATAGTGCACACACATGTGCGCAAATGCGCAATACACAAGCACACGCAAGAGCACATTTTGTTCTCTCCCTAAAAGTTTCATGAGACGGCACTCATCATGACCGGAGCAGGACCGATGATGGCTTTTTTTTAAAAATATGGTATGGTAAAATACGTAACTGGACCATTAGCCCATGAAAAGTATACCTACACAACATGAGTTAAACACTCATGTTGTGTAGGTGTAGGTGTGTGTACATACCTACGCGAAATGAGATATTCCAATTTAAAATAAAAACAAATAAAAATGTAATAATTAATAATAGTGTGTTAAATAAGTGTGTTAAATATGGCTTTTTTGTAAGGGAATCTGATGTTGAAAATATCTCTTTGCTACTGAGGATCAACTCGTTATAGGTACCTACGTGCGGCGCATTCGGCTTTTCGCGCTTCATTTTGAATACCATTAAATGCTGCAACTTTGCCTGGATTTTGACGTTTTTTCTTAATATCATTGAACGTAATAATAATTGAAGCAAAAAATTAAATTGTAAAAAAATGAGCAGACTGAGATATAAAGATCGGAAAAATTAGGCAAATTTGCGCTTACTTGGCAAAGTTGCAGCATTTTACGATATTGAAAAAGAATTCGAAGCAAGTAAGTAGCTAACAGGATAGGTAGGTAGTGCACTAGTTCGTGTGAACTGCGTTGCGTACATGCGCGCTGACGTCATTTGGTGATGTCAGCCGGCCGACCCCGCTGCCGCCGAGATGTCGACGGGTGGACACACTGCTGAACTGAACAGAGAACAAAATTTTATGTAATTAGGTGCCAAGCTACGACTATAGATGTACTAGATAAGACATCATATCACGTGCAATATTTATTGAGTAGGTATGTACATTATAATTCAGTAATTAGGTAAGATAATGTTATTTGATCAAATCAAAAGAAGATAAGACGTCCATGACACACTGCTGAACTGAACAGAGAACAAAATTTTATGTAATTAGGTACCAAGCTACGACTATAGATGTACTAGATAAGACATCATATCACGTGCAATATTTATTGAGTAGGTATGTACATTATAATTCAGTAATTAGGTAAGATAATGTTATTTGATCAAATCAAAAGAAGATAAGACGTCCATGACCTAAAAAGCGCAGGACTGTACTGTAGGAGAAGCCTATGTTTGGCTGTGGACGTCTATTGACTGGTAATGACGATGGATGAATTATGATTTTCTCCTAGCAATGCGACTACGGTAGAAAATCTTAACAGACAGTGATCAAAGCAATTGAATTTTTTTACTAAATACACAATTACAGTCTTTCTCCATTGACTCCCTATTCGTAGTTCGGTTGGACGGCACAGTGCGATTAGATCGGAGAGAGATCAGGTGCAGAAGCAACGTAGTTATAACTTTTGAAATAATTTATATTTTTACTATCCAACTTTCAGACTCCTAACTGTTTCTGAGTAATTTTCAAAATCTCAATCAAAACCCTTGATTTCGATTCGACCCGGATTCTCCCTCTTCTTCTTACTCATTACACAAAATCACTTTACGAGGAAACTATTTTCTAGTATTTTGCTGGTTTTTCTGCATAATGTCGTTTAGATTTATAAACAATTTAATGCTACTTTCTATACGGATATCCTGTTTACTTATTTAGGTAGCGCAGTGAAAAAAGGGTGGCACTTTAAAGCGACGGCTGCGCCAGAGGTCCCGGGCTCGATCCTCGGGTCGGGCTAAAAATATACCTGGGTTTTTCTGTTCAGAAATTCTTAGGGTAGCCCGGAGTTTGGAAGTTGGCGGTGTTTCACCCCCGTGCCTCGGAAAAGCACGTAAAGCCGTTGGTCCTGCGCCTGATCTCTCTCCGGTCGTGCCAGATTGCTGTCCCATCGGGCTATAAGAGTGAAAGGAAAAGAGAGTGCACCTGTGTTTGCGCACACACTTGTGCACTATAATATGTCCCGCGCAGTCGAATAGTCGTTGTGACTGGCCACCGTAGTCGAAATCAGTTAGGGGGGGGGGGCTACTACTACTATTACTTATTTATTTTATTTATTAGGATAAGTCTTTTGGCTGATGAAGATGATAATGGTTATGATGATTAGGTACACAAAAGGATCAGTTTGCTGTGACCTGCAAAAACGGATGCCCGATTTTGACTGATTCTGTTTTCTTATTAAACTGAACCAGTTTTCAATAATGGCTCAAAGTCAAAGTCATATTTTTTTTATTTAGTACACAAAATGCCCCTTATGATTCGAGACAAGACACAGACAATCGGGCAAGTGCTGAGAAGAAACGCCGGAACAAACTCAGTCACCACTAGCTGCCACAAAATGATACAAATCAAAATAAACAGCTAGGTACATCATTTTGGTGCAGGCTAGACTGTCCATACATTCTCGTCATTTTAAGATAGTCTTGAATTTTAGAACTTCGACATTAGGGTATACACATAGTTTTGACGTATAACTTAAATTTATTAAAAGGAAATTCGATTTACATTATGAGGTACATTGTTAAAAAAAAACAATTTCCCAAGAATTATTAATTATTAATATAATATTAATTTATTAATTAACAATAAATTATTTCTTGTGAAATTGTTTTTTTTTGTGGCGAACCTGAAGTTCGGAACTTTGTTTTTATTTCTTGTGTTCTACGAATGAATACACTTTTTCCATAAAAAGGTCTAATGTTTTGCGTACGTGAAATTATCAAATATTTATTGAGAAGCGACAGTGAGGATGTTAATATATTTGAAAAAATCTCTCTGGGATTCGTGACTAAGTTTGTAAATGGCACAAATGGCTCTTTTCTGTAAAATAAAGGTGGTATCCGCAGCAGAACCCCACAAGAGAAGACCATAAAACATTATACTAAGTAACTAAAATACACAAGCCTTGCTGTTTCAACAAGAGTCAAATGTCTAATTTTCCTAACCGCAAAGGCACCTGAAGCGAGTCTCCCAGTCAGAGCGTCATCATGTGGTCCCCACTGCAATTTCGAATTCAATGTAATGCCCAGAGAAACAGAGTTTGTGTTTGATAGATCCAATTTTTCACCGTTGAGTAGAATTTCTGTTGATGAATTTAATACATATAGTATTTTTTGCATTAGGAAGTCAGTTATTGTTAGTGAACCAATTTATTACCTAAGAGAGAGAGCTCCGCTTACATTGTCATATGATTCTTCGCCTCATTTGTATTTAAAGATTAAAAAAATATCATCAGCAAACAGAACTTTATCACAGGAGTCCTTTGAATAAAAAGGAAGGTCATTCATATAGATAAAAAAAACAGCAAAGGTCCCAATATTGAGCCCTGGGGCATTCACATTTAAAGTGGGGCACCTGAGGAGTTTATGCCATTAACGTTTACTGTTTGTAGTCTGCCTGAGAGGTAAGAATTCAACAGTTTTGACGCATTCTTAGATACACCGTAATGTTCTAGCTTAATGATGAGTGTGATTATCGACACATGCACAAACACAGCAGGCTGTATGCACAAACACAGCCATACCTACCATAGCAACGCTGTGATGTGTGTAAAGATAGGAAAATACAGCACGCCGCTTTATCGGTAAGTGCATGCGAGATATACGTCAAGACATTGACAAGAGTAAACAAGACAGGAGTCAATTGATGGACAACCGTACCAGCAATAAACGGTCCAGTTCAGATCCAGTAATGCAGTGATAACGCAGAACTGGGCTGCCGTTGGAACGGCCCTGTGTGTCCACATCCGTGAAACTGCTACTCGTAGAAGCGTTATTAAATATTAGTACTAATCCCACTAGGAGAACAATCATGTACATGTACGTAAGAAGCTGGCTCTACATGAAATTCGATAGATTTTGACATTGCGAGCAATAAGGTCTCGCCTTGGCAACATTTTTCTACATTTAGTGTACTCGTACATTGCATGTAGTGTTCTCAGCTATTAATAAGGTCCAAAATGTTGTCAATAATTAACGGCAGTGTGTAGCGTCGCCATCTTTCTATTCATTGTCTCTGTCAGAACGTAGCTTCTAAGAATTCCTCTAGCTAGAAGCTACCGGCCCCGACCTTCGACAATAATTATTAACTTTTGTGAACACCGCACAGTTTTCAAACATTTCATAACTATAGACATTTGACCACGTTCACGCCATGTTAGGTGCGGATGTGGTCTTGTGTGGTACATAAGCAGGAACTTTCCCCCGTGTGTTAGTCTCTCTCTAGGGAAGACATTAGCAGGCAGCTAGTTCCATCACTACAAACACTCTACCCAGCTGCACGCATTAGAAAAAAGAAACAAATCTTTTTACGTCGAAATAATTTTTAGATGAACCACAGCAGAACCTAAACTATGCACGTACACCATACCATATTGCTGAAAGTTTTACTTTATTTTTTCGTAAAAGAAGCGAAAATCAATGCATAGTTTAGCTGTTTGACATAGCCTTAGCCGCATGCTAGAAGGATTTTCTTTAAAATTGGGCTCGTGCGACGTCCACTATCTATCTAATGTAGGTATATAAACATGTAATAAATGTTATATTGATAATCAATCGGTACAAATATTAAGTGAAATCTGTTTAGGTATTCGGAACAGCAGAATCTTCCTTCTATGCACAGCACGGCACAGCACGGACCTTATTTTCACAAGAGTATGAGTTGGATAACAAACATTATTAATTATTACGATATACCGTTCTTTTCTACTTACATTTATATTACATAGATAATAATAATGCCAGTCATGACTAAACTAACCGGATAATTTTAAGATTCACTTACGCTGCCAATCAAAACTTAAGACTCGGCACTTGACTCCTCGACTCAATCTTGTTAAAAGTACGTATAATGAAAGTTTAATACTTCACTATCGGTCCCAGCGAAATTCGTCCCAACCGGGTCCCGTCTTATGGTTTTTATCCTATTCCGAGCTAAGATAAATCGAACAAAGTGAAAGTCACGAAAATCGGTCCACCCATTCTCGGCTAATAAGTAGTAATAAAAAAATTCTATGTCAGCTAAATTAGTTCATGTATTATAAATAGTGTACTAACACGCCTTTCCTTTATACCTTAATAGAGATAAAATATTACCGCCAACTGAACCCTTTTGTGAATTTTATAACTGGCTGACTCCAGCAAATCAAGTTATCCGGAAGATTGCGAAACTAGTTGCATAACTACTTTGCAACTGGGAAGAACGGCTACTCTAACAAGACAAACTAACTTTAAACTTTCAATTTATCTTGCTCTTTTAAGTGGTCGTTAAAGTTTTGTTTCGCTTCATTGCTACTGTAAGTACCTACTATGTGTGTGTTGTCAGCTGATTTGAGGGCGTTTTCTAAATGTCTTCCAAAGATGATTAATAGTAGAGTAGAAATTTATGAATCAATTAATTAATACATCTAATTACCTCAGATATTGCGGGGGTTTCAATTAATTTCAAATACGATTTCCTACCAATACTAAGTAGTATTAAGTAAGAGGTGTAGATGGACAGGTTAGGATACATTACGTAATTCTCATAGCGTCAATCAGTAATAAATAAATAGTTGGTAGATTACTACTACACAGAACTTACTAACGTTGATTCTTCGCAGTCACTCAGCTGCGTAAAAATGACAACTTAAAAAGACACAATTCAGGTAATTGCGTCTGATGCAGCAGTCACTTGATTAACTTTTGGATTGAAGTTTAAAGACGCTGCATACTTTGAATCATGTACTAACCTCTTTAAAACTCTTTCTCTAGTCATGTAATCTTCAATAGTAAATAAACTCCTAAGGTGTTAATCGGGGGCTGAAGCCACCCCGATACGTTACGAGTGTCGCAGCGGGCCGCAACGGGAGACAAAGGAAGGAACGCGTCGATCGATGACCTGGATGCGCCGAGCCGCATTTTTTGAACACCGAGATCACCCGAGGCCAGAGACGAGAATTAGGACAACGTAAGGGTTGATACACGAAACATTACTCTATCTTTAGATAAGAATGACGGGAGGACAATATCAGCAGGTGCCACAAAAAATGGGAAAAAATAACTAAAACTATCACGCGCGAACTACCAATGTACGTTCTCTAGAGTGTTTTATATAGGGTGTGGCCTGTAATAGGAGAAAAAAAATAAAACTATAGGCTCTTTTAGTAATCAGTAATAAATTCATATAAAAATGCATATTTTTGTTATTTTTTTTCAAAATAAATCGAACCAGCAATGTATGTAGGTATTGCAAACAAAATGTGTTCGGTCATAAACTTGACATTATTGTTAACTACAATGAGGTAGAAATTTTAATATAGGATTACATTATCTGGGATATAGGTACGTTGATTAGGGATAATAACTCTTTAGATACTTATATCTCTGATTTATAGATTTTAAAGCACTATGACCATGACAAGGTATACTCTATAGAATCATTGATATATTTTTTTATACTATTAAAGACTATAAGCTGTATCTATGTACATATATGTACCTACCAAATTCGACCTAGGACGAAGTCCCGGAGAAGCAATAACTAATTATTAAATATTTGTTCTTGATTGCTCTTCAAAAGAACAGCATTATTTTCTAAGAACACTCGAAAGATTATAAGAAAAATATCTTGAGAGAATTTTCTTATAAATTCCCATTCGAATAATTTTTAATCCTCTTGATGTTTCGATGTATTTTCCAATATCGCTGTGCTGGCGATTGGAACTCGCTTTGTGCTGGAATTTTATTCTTAGCCTATTCTGCATGAAAATTATGAAATACCCAGGCGAAATACCGCATTCTTTTAGAATGGTGGCTTACCTTTTATGTACCTACACAAACTACCCAGTAACTATATCTATCTACCGAGATATAAGAACTGTTCGTACTGTTCTGTTTAAGCGTACTATCACATCCCTGCGTGTATTTTCTACTTCATTAATAGAAATGTGCGGGCGGGAAATGTTTCTTTGTGATCTACCTAGATGTATTCTTTTGGTTACGACCATGAGCCCATTACAAGTCGGACTTACGCGATTTCATTCGTTTAAGCTTCGAATTATTTCCTCAAATTCTTTGACGTTAGTTACATACATCTGCGCAGAAAAACGTGATTTTCGGGGGAAAAGTCGTAGGTGTTTATATTCTCAGTGGGGAGCCTGGACCTATTATAATATGAAAAATCACTTTTAAACAGCTGATTACTGACCGCTACGTGTACCGTTACCATTGCAGTTTACGGCGGTTTTACTCGCTAGCGACGACGTAAAAAAGTGTTTGGAAAATGTTAGTTCTGCAAGTGATCGCTAGAGGCGCTGTGCAATTTTCCGAGTGGCGAGTAAACCCGCTGTAAACTCATGGTAATGGTACTGATCCAATAACGATCGCATGTCGTCGTCGTAGACTCGTATGTCAGTCCAATGGTATGGTATTGATTTCCAGTAGAATTTGCATTTTATTAGTAAAATCACGTAAAGCAATATCTTCGGTGGCAGTGCCTGGTTGGTCCAGCAGCCGAAGTCTGAAGCACGAGAAATTAGTCGATAGATTTCAAAAGCAGCCAAATCCGAAGAGGTAATTTTGGCACAAATCGGTGTTGAAACAAAGTTCGTTGGGTTGGGACCGCTAGTTTAATGAATTTTAAAATATTTTTATTTTTAAGCTTGATTCAAAAATTCTTTTTAATCAATAGATACCCGAAAACACCAATTCTGACTCAGCGTTTTTCGAACGCCACCTGGGGTTCTATTGTTGAATTATACGATGGCGTGTGATATTTATTGTTTAAAGTCCAATTTTCTGATGAAAGTCAGTGGAAATACACACGAGAGGCGCTTAAAATAAATAACCCAATTTTGTGAGTCCTCACGTCTGTTTTTAGCTTGATTTTGTTCATTTTTAATTCATTGTAGAGCGAAAAGCACAAGCCATATTCAAGCGAGTAATTACAAAATAGGGCCCTGGTTGTTGGACAGGGAAACTATGTCGAGACTTCCACAGAGTTCAGACTTCTGAGTATGCAGTACATCACGCTGGCTATGAAAACGTATCCTTTGAACTTTTATTGAGCTATCATTCTTGTTACATTTAGGGCCTGTTTGACAGTGTCGAAGTATGTTCTGGTTAATTCTACTTCTTACAAACCAAATAATGGGTAACATTGTATTATTAGTTGGGTAGTGCTTACCTGGTCTTTGTGAAACAGGCCCTTATTAATGTAACGTCTCTCTTCATCCAGGACATCTAGAAACGTATGTAGAGGTGACTTTTACGTAGTGATACCATAAAATTATTACGACAAGAGCGAGATGTCACTAGCAGAAAACTGTGTAATAAAAGGTGATGGGAGATGCGATGTAGCAGAACCGTTTTTGGCGGCTGTCAGTCGGTTTGGAAGCCCATGAAGGCTCGCTGAAAATTTCTTTCATATGATTTTTTAACAAATTAAGTGAAATTGTATATGTTTTGAACAAATTGTTCTCCTGAAACATGGTGACTTGATTATTGTTCATTACAGCGAAATAACGCAAACAAATAATCAATCAACAGGTACAAATTAGTTCAAATCGAAGCCGCTTATTATACGACTTATATTTACCAATGCACTTCAAATTGAAAAACGCAGTTTGATCATTCTATTCTGTAAACGTTAATTTACGTAAAAAGTATAGACAGAAAAACACAGGTAATGCACATCTACGAATATTTTGTATACAGAAATAATATTTCGTTTTACACCAGAGCAGCATGTGCGATATTTTGTGTCGGCGGTTTATCATGCGGTAAACTAATATGTTTACCTTAGGAAGATTAGTATAAATCACCTGAATAAGAGAAAATATCATTTAAAGCTACAAATGTTTAAATCGGTTTTGTATGACAGGTTTTCCTTGTCCTTCTTTTCCGATAGGAATATTAATTTTATGAGTGATACAGATAACTCGGTATGTTGAAGAGTACTCGTTTCCTAATAAAGGTAATAACTAAACAATGGTCAATGTAGTGAGTAAAATTACGCGGGACAATACCACAACAATCAATCTCATGACAAACACGATCTATCTGCCAGGTCTAGTGCTGTCCATGAGTGCTAGTGATATCAACCATAGTAATGCCATAATCGATTATCCGACTAACATTAGGTATATCGTTATTTTGATGGTCACTTAAAACATTCGTACCCAGCCAGTGTCTAGGAAACCTATCTTCATGGAAGTCAGAACTATGGAAATTAAGAAGAGAACCGCTGCTTAATAATTAATTTCGTAGATGAGTAAGGCTGGTATTTCATGATAACTTTTTAAACGCCACGACGAATTTATCTACACGGGCACCTACCGTATCCAATGAGGAACGTAACTCATAACTGTCTCGAAGTCTTCATGAGGTACTGTTGTCATGGCAACCATTTGGTGTAGGTACCATATCGATCCTTGAGCCTGCAGGGCCGGGTAAAGAGTAGGCAGTAGGCCATTTGCTGAAGAGTCAATTAAACAATGTTTATATAAGGTTTACTAAACTAAACTTGGTGGTCAGAGAAAGTTACTCAGAACACCTCTGTTTGTTCGATTGGACTTATATAATATGTGGGCATAGTATTTTGTAGACGTAACGCGAGGTAGGTCAACTTTGCTTGCACCTTACATACCTACGCTCACCAAAAGATACGCAGACAGACACTCACTTCAAAAAAGAAAGTAAAATTAACTTGATTATAATCCAAGTCAGACTTTCCTAGAGCTTGCTTGAAAGTAAAACTAGTATGTACAAGTAATGGTAGAACCTAAATACGGAATCTTAAAAATGGAGTTGGTTAAAGTTGGTGTAGCCGCTGATACTCCCAGTAGAGCAAAAAACTGGCCAAGTGCGAGTCGGACTCGCGCACGAAGGGTTCCGTCCATACCATTGTCTAGGTAAAAAAGCTAATAATGTTGTTTGTTGTATGGGAGACGCCCTTGAATATTAATTATGTTTTGTTTTTAGTATTCGTTGATATAGCGGCAATAGAAGTAGGCTAAATTGTGAAAATTTCAACTGTCTAGCTTGCGCGGTTCTTGAGTTACAGGGTGGTGGTAGAGGGATGGACGGAGGAGCAGACTAGTAGGTACGTAATAGGGTCCAGTTTTTTACCTTTGGGTACGGAACCCTAAAAATTAGCTCATGACCTAAGTCCCTTTGCTTCGCGTAGCCTTAGCGATGAACGGTAACTCTCGGCATCTAATAATATAATGCTACAAATTTGATATAATATAATGCTATAAAATGCTATATAATTATAAAATTGAGACTAGCGGACCCAGCGAATTTTTTTTCGTCTCTGACCCCGTCCCGCTCTGACCTCGTAATATTAACAATTATTTACTCTGGACGGTGATGAATCTGACAAAGTAAAAATCATGAAAATCGGTCGGCTCAATTACTTTTTTCATCAGAACCTTGTCCTGGCCATATGCCTATCAACATGCTACAAACACAACAAAAAAACAAAAGCGAAATCGGTCCAGCCCTCCTCGCGAGATGCCATGATCAAGGGATATTCATTACAATAGGTCGAAGTATGAGACTGTTGGTTCTGACATAGTACCGCCGGCCTATAGGACGCGTTCAGTTAGGACCTACCTAACTAATGGGATGGGTACGGTTGAGGTCTCTCGCGTCTACACACTTGTCAACGAAAATGGCTTGCACACACGAGCACGCCACAAAAACGGGCGTCACTACAAACAAAAGATAGTGCGATGTGCAAGCGAAACTATTTTACCTCAATGGGTGCTAGCGATATTTGCTCTTTAGGTGGTCAGGCGCGAGAGACTTCAACCGTTCTTATCATTCTATGGTAAACTCAATCAGCAAATAAATAAACTTTTGAATATGTTGATCACTATTTTATACGATAATGATAACAGTAGATTATGAAGTTGGCTTGCGATTGCCACAAAAGGAATAATAAAATAAATACTTTTTATCTCTCCAGGAAAAAAGCAAATAATATTTTACAGAAATAAATATCAGCTTCGTTCGTTCGTCGATTTCTTCGCCCTTTCTAGGCGGATATCAGCATTCCGAATAAATACATTTTACTGCTATCTATTGAATATTTATAAACTTTACTGATTCGTTCTATGCTGTTAAAGCAATATACAAAGGAAGTAGTGATGCCGCTTTCTAAGAGAGGGCACTGTAAGCGGTAGTCGTACAGCGTCATCTTTGGGCGTCCAATAACATTAGTCGAATCGGTTATATTAGCAATATACTTTTTGGAATCTAGTATTTTCATAAAGTATTCAGAGATGGCGTATCTGCTTGGTTTGTTTGGAGTTTATCTTCTTAGAAAAAGACATTTATTTATTTTCCTTTAAATGTAAAAGTTAATACTGGCTTTTAAATACCTAATAGTAAGTAACAGGTAGTTAGGTTCCTACCTTCCTACATATAGGTACCTAGGTATGCATGTGTGTATTTAGTATATTGTCTCTATTGTATGTAGTGTATTTTAAATACAAATTATTCTTTGATGGACTGCCTTATGCAATATATTATCATAGAAGTAACATTACACTATCCTATTTTTTACCTTATGTGTGATTGACTCATATTTACTAATGTACAAATTTAAAAAAATCTCAGATGAATCACTGACCAAGTAATTGACTCAACACTTACAAGGACCTTATAATCTTAATGCACCTCAAATAATATGAAACAGAAGAATAATAAAAGAAATTCAATTTTTATGTCAATAAATATTTATTTAAAGTCAATTCCTTTTTTACACAAAGTGAATACAAATGTACTTAAATCACAGAAAAATAAATTTAATATTAATCAGTGAAACCATCAGTGAATGCATCAAGTAAAATTTTTTCAAACCAACCAAGGCCCTCAATTTTATAAGACTCGTCTACATTCTCTATGACTTCTTTTCTATATTTTAATAACCACCATATCCAATTCATAAACCACTGTATGAATGGATTTGAGTATTTTAATTCACTATCCTTACATGCAGCTCTTTGGATCACATCTAATACTGTAGTATACAAAACAGATTGTCTAGTTGCAGGCTTACAAATACACAAATGGTCAAGAGGTAATTGGTAAAACACTCCTCTGCCAAGATCTGCAGACAATGACTCTACAAAATTTACAGGAACTTTAAATGCAGTGACTAGAGTAGGTAATGTTTCAGCAAAACTAACTGTCTCCCAAGCATAGGTGTCTGCAAATTTAATAAATTTCTTGTTTAGTTCAAGCAAGAATGGAGAGTTTTCCTGAAGTTGTTTGACATCACTAGAAGGCCATAGAATTGCTGCAGCAGCTCGAGGCATTGTAGCCAGAGCACTACCTTTGTGAGGTGTACTGCAAAATATGACTGCATTTGTATTGCGCGACAAACTTTTAAGGTTCACATCATCACTCTGAGACGACTCTACAAGCAATTGTTTAACAATCAACCCCCCCATTGAGTGGGCTAGCCATACTACAGGAGTGTTTTTGCTCCCAACTCCAGCATCTATTAATTTTGGTGCTAAATCTAAAGCCCTACTTTCTATATCCGCTGCCTGTAACGGACACCTCTCCAACCATTCAGAAAGTGAACTCCAGTAGTTGACTCCTAATATTCTCAAATTATCACAGTCCTTGGGCAACCAATCTTTAGGCCAACAGTATGTGTAGCTGCATCTGTCGTCCTCTTCTTCTTTTAATGCACTAAGTTTCTTTTTAGCATTGTATATGCTATCAGATTTAGGTTCTCTTTTTGCTTTAATTGGGATGTCATGCAGAACAACTTCAAAATCAGAAAGCAATGACTCATCTTCTATCTCCTTCAAATCTTCTAAAACTTGTTTCAAGTCAGGATCAAGATAATTTGTGTGTTCCAGATCATTGCTTGATTCACAATCTATGTCAGAAATAGTGACATCTATAATACCAACAGGATCGCCACATTTGCGGTCACGCTGTCGCCAAGTCACGAAGACACCACCTCGCAGGCCATGGACAAGGAGAGTGTCACAGGTATGAGGGCTCACCGTACGATAAATTGGATGTAGGAGATACAAGCCTGGCCTGTAACAGTACTCACCAGAGAGATTTGCCAAACAAACCGCTGCAGAGCTTGCAAGGCGTACATCAGGTGACCTGACTAGACGTGATAATTCTCCAATAAGGCCATTTTGAAAAAAATCTGTCAGTAAGTTTGTGTGTACACTCAGCACAGTCAGTATTCTTAAAATAGCTAAGTCCAGATCAGCATCATTACGGTTTCTTAATAATAGCTCAGCTAACATAGGCAAAAGGCCTTGTTCCATTACAGTCTTCGTCAAATGATCATCTTCATAAACTTTGTTGTGAAAGAGAGTGATGTGATGATGGATCGCATCAAGACACAGTATACACAAGTCTCTTTCACTAATACTGTCAGGTTTCATCGGTATACTGTCCACTTCCATTGCTTGTTCTTGTATGTTGGCAAAATGTTTTGAAAGAAAATGTTTGATGCAACCATGGGGATTTATTTTTTGAGCTGCCATGATGATGTCACGGAATTTGAAAGACATGAGCTCAGATGTGAGGGCAGCTCGGCGTACGTGTATCGGCGGCGGCAGGAAATATCTAAGATCGGCGCCTTCAGTGCGAGCTAAGAGCACCCCTGTATTCTTGTCGAGCGCTTGTGCGATCTTCAAGCAATCCCAGTGTTTATTATTTTTGAATGCTGCCAGCTGTTCGAGGGCTATGTTGCGTTGTTCTCTGTTTCCATGCCTGCAGAGCCACAGCAGACGCCATGCCAGCGAATGCTTCAAACTTTTCCAAATTCGAGCCAAGCCCACCGCCTGCTTAATTTCACGATCCTGTTCCATCTGCATCGTCGTGTTGTAAGAAGGGTCGTCGATGTAAATGTACTGAACGGTATTTTTCTTCTCCCGATCAAGCACACTAGTATTTACAATACTGAGCAGTGAATTATAAGTTTGGCGAATATGATACGCTATAAAGAGTCCACCACCACCCCATACCGAAGCAATTTTTAACAATTTGAGCACTGGTTTCAATCTATCTTGTAAGCTCATTGTACAGAACTGATTTAAAACTAGCTAACTTTATTTAAGTAAATAGTTCCCCAGTTGTTTGTTGTTGTCGTCACACCCACAGATTAAGAGTAATATTGACATTGTCGGTATCTGACTTTGACAGATGCCAATAATTACCATCATAAAAATATCAGAACTTTCGTACACACCAGCAGTCTACAGACCGCCCACAACAGCTTTGCTCAGCACATCAATTGACAACATTTCAAAATTTTCATATGCACATTTTTATTTTTTTCCTGAAAGAACTTCAAAAATTAAGGCATCCGTATTTTTTTCATTTTCATTTCTTTTCAGTATTTTCTCTAATTATAATTGATTAAAAACTCTCCATTCTAAAAGAGCGTAAGTACAGGAAGTTGAATGTTACGAGGTCACGTCTTTGCTTTATTCGATAAAAAAATATCTGTTCTCTCTTCTGTATCGTTTATAGTGTTGTGATATGTATAAAATGTAAAATTAAAAATAAAATACTAAAAGTAAAATTAAATACTCAATGGATATACTATAGATATCGACCTATCTATAGTATATCCATTTGCATATATATAGATAGGTAGATATCTATAGTATATCCATTAAGTATTTAATTTTACTTTTAGTATTTTATTTTTATTTTTACATTTTATACATATCACAACACTATAAAGGATACAGACTCAATGGATATACTATAAATATCGACCTATCTATAGTATATCCATTTGCATATATAGATAGGTCGGAATCTATAGTACCTATATCCATTGAGTATTTAATTTTACTTTATTTTGTTACATTACCTGATTTAAAATATGTTAAAAGTAACCAAATAAAACAACGCAGCAACCTTTCTTATTTAATATTATCATTTATTATGATGTCTGAAAATTACTCCAATATTTTCTCATAACTGCAAATATCAATCATATTTCGAATGAGGAATCATGATGATTATTTCGTATCTGAACTAAAAATTTCTTTGAATGAAAAGGATTTTTTAATATAATCTTCAATTTACCACATCGTACTTTATCGATAATGACCAACACAATAGGTACCATAAAATTAATATCCCTATCGGAATCTTCTTCTTCTTCTCGAGTCAATGGCAATTAAACTCTTTGCGCCCAAAAAGTGACAACATCAATGGCCTTCTGGTTGGCGCCAGTGTTGCCATCTCAGTGGATTTTCCACTACTTCTGGTGGCTTAGACTATCCTTTTAGCGAATAAATATTGGATTTAGTGGCTAGTGGATTTTTCTAAAGTCTTTGATTGCTTAAATTAGTGGTAAGGCACCACAACAACCACTAAGCACAACAATTAACAAAAATGCTCAGTTAAATAGATGATTAAAATAAGGTAGGTACATATTTTTGTTGTGAAGGCAACACAACAGAACTAAGGTGGTGGTTTTAGGGAATTCCCTTGATTATTTGGCCAATTTCTTAAACGATTATGATTATGGACTTTATTTATATGGGTACTGGGTCAAGTTTGATTTGCTTCATAGGGGTTACTGTATTTTTCTGGTTTGTCTTTGATTTTATTACCATGACGTGCTGTTGTCCGTATAGTTACCTACACTTCGAGTAAAAGTATGTCGGAAATTTCGTAATTGTCGGAAGTTACGTGACCGGACACAGCTAGCACCATCTACAATCGATGCCAGCGCCATCTATAGTCGACGCCAGCGCCCCCACGCGGCGCTTGACAGGGTCTATGACGTCGCGGTCGGCCGGGACGAGCTCATTCGAAGTTCATCGGTCGAACAGTGAAGACGTGTAGAAACTGTCGCGCGTCGTACTAAATCTATGTCGGTTTATTTCTGTGTAATTTCAATCAAAAATTATAGTGTGATTTACCAATTGCGGTGTTATAATTTTGCCAACACATTACCCATCGAGTGCCCACTAAGAAGTCTCATTATGGCTGAAAACGAGGAGTCGGACTTGCCATCACCGATATTGCCAGTGCCGACATCAGAAGTGGGATCTGTGTTGGCTCAAACGGAAAACTCGGACGCTCGCTGGCGTGCTATTTTGGATCAACAAAATGCTAGCTTGCGGGCTCTCATCGAGGCCTTGCAGGCACCGAAGCCGCCGTATCCCGTGGATTTGCCTGAATTCGATCCCGACAAAGTAAATACGGATGCATGATCATGGTGCGCGACAGCAGATTTGCGTTTTGCGGATAATCCAAGGATTGCGGATTATTGCAAGGTGGACAAGTTGTTTTGGCAATCAGTAAGGCGCTAAAAGGAACTGCTTCGACGTGGCTTACACAAATCGCATTCAAGGTATGACTTGGACTGCATTTAAAGATCTCTTTATTATCAGATTTGTTTCAACGGAGACGCTGGCAGGTAGCCTCATTAACCTCAACAACGACAAACTAACTGAAAACGAGACTTTAGTTGCTTATGCGAGTTGCATAATAACGTCTCTGCTAAACCAATGGAAGGATGCAGGCAAAGAACAAATGGCAGTGGCAACCGTTCTTGCCTTCATGTCACAGTTCGACGGCAGATTATAACGCCTTGCTTTTACCACGGATATAACCTCGAGAGAAAGATTGCAAAAAGAGCTACAGAATTTTTAGCATCTGAAACGCAAAAGCAATTTGTGTGAGTTATCGAATGCGTCTAAACCTAAACGAGCAAGTGTACCCAACTACGATGCTTCAACTGTGACAAAATAGGCCACAAGCGGTCGGAGTGAAAAAACAAGACTGCTAACACCACCAACAACAAACCTGTTCCTACCAAAAGTACCTGCCGAGCAGCTCAGCGATCAGCAGCAAGACCTATTGTGTGCTTCAAGTGCGGGACACCTGTATACATCGTGATCCGGTGCATCAGCGGTGGCAACAACCAGGCGAACGGTGCAGTGACAGCGCGGAATGAGCGGCTCGTCGACGTGTGCGTTGTTCAAACGCCTGTTAGCACTTTGCAGCATAACGGTGAGCGCTATTGTTTTTCATATAATTCTAGTGATGAATGCTCGTTGATTAAAAGTGGTTTTGCGCCTAAATTTAGTGGAAAAAGATTTAATAATGCTATTGTTATGACTGGAATAGGTCAAACTCAAGTGTTCAGCACAAAACAGATTTTGCGCTGTTAGAGAACGAGTAAAGTAATCGGACTAAATTGGATCCTAAATATTAAGGCCTCTTTAAGGCGATACAATTTTAGAAAGTTATCGTTATACGTTGAAAGCTTTAAACTCTAAGCGCACTTACAAGTACGCACATGACCGTTTAAGACGGATGCCGGAGGGCCATGTACCAATCGAAATTGAAGTTCAAGTTCATAATGATAGAGAATAGTTATTTTTTGTTGTTTTATTAGTCATGTTTAAGGATTCTCGAGTAGGTCTCATGAACCGTAATAGTGTCGACCGTACCAGTAGTTATTACGTAGTCGTAGCCCGTTAGAAGTCGGTATCTCTCGAGGAAACTCGAGTAGTCCGTGGGTGTGCGATGGGCGTTTGACTCTGGCGGAGGTCGTGATCTGTGTGTCAGATCGTAGTGTGACATGTATGAGACATAAAAGAGATGTGTCTGGCTGTTAGTGGGAGCCGTGGTGAAGAGGTTACTCGAGTATATTCAGTTGTTAGCTATTGTAAATTGAAAATCATGATACATGGCCCTGGCAACAAATTTCTTTGTAACTTAAGTACCTATCTAAGAATATTTTTATTACTTTAGTTATTTGATTAAAACCAGTTTCTTTTTATGTTATTTTTTTATTATTTTCTGAGTCAATAAACAATGATTTTCTGTAGGAGGTTTGTGTTTAACAAACAGGTACTCTCGGATGTTAACTGGTTTCAGGTTAATACACGAGGACGTGTACGAGCAGGATGGCCGTGTCGGAAATTTCGTAATTGTCGGAAGTTACGTGACCGGACACAGCTAGCACCATCTACAATCGATGCCAGCGCCATCTATAGTCGACGCCAGCGCCCCCACGCGGCGCTTGACAGAGTCTATGACGTCGCGGTCGGCCGGGACGAGCTCATTCGAAGTTCATCGGTCGAACAGTGAAGACGTGTAGAAACTGTCGCGCGTCGTACTAAATCTATGTCGGTTTATTTCTGTGTAATTTCAATCAAAAATTATAGTGTGATTTACCAATTGCGGTGTTATAATTTTGCCAACACATTACCCATCGAGTGCCCACTAAGAAGTCTCATTATGGCTGAAAACGAGGAGTCGGACTTGCCATCACCGATATTGCCAGTGCCGACAAGTATAATATTCAGCGAGGTTTTAAGTATAGTTCAATGATCATGTTCAATTAATTATACTTAAACCTCAGTATACCCAAAAATTACGTGACCCAGAATTAAAGGACTGGACTGTATTTAATTGCAAGTAGTTTACATTTATTTATTTATTATATCTAAGGATATTTATTTATAGTTAAGTTCAATAACGCATTTTAAAATGATATGTACTTACGCACGTTTTTTTCTTTGTTCATGGTTTTCCGCCAACGTGCAAAAAATATCCTAAAACTTTCCCAATGCCATCTAATGAGCTATAAAGTGATAAAGAAAACGGCTCATTGGTGGTTTTCTGGTGGTTTAGGACACCGCTGGGTTTAGTGGTTTTCTGGTGGAACATGCGGCCACATTTAGTGGGTTCGTAAAAATATAGTTGGCAACACTAGTTGGCGCTGAAAAGGTCCTGTTACGTGCAGGTGGCAGGAGAGGTAGGGCACGACATTAAGTGTGGCATAGATTGTAAGGCGCCACACTTGGAATATCGGAATAGAAGGACAGTATAAAGTAAAAGCTGTCAAACGAAACCGATTTTAGATGTCAGTAACTAACATAAGTAAGTAACATTTGTAGCTTTAAATGAGATAACCTTTCGATAATAATAAGATATAACAATGTTCCTAAGTTAAATATCGTAGTTTACTGCTTGATAAACAGTCGACACAAAATATTGAACATGCAGCTCTAGTGTAAAACTAAATATTATTTCATTATACAAAATATTCGTCGATATACGTTCCCTGTGTTATTCTGTCTATATTTTTTACGTAAATTAACGTTTGTTGAATAGAATAATCAAACTGCGTACTTTAAATTATAAGCGCATTGGTAAATATAAGTCGTATATTAAGAGGCTTTGATTTAGGTTTATAGAAATTTATTCCCATAAGAAATTTTACATTTCACTTAAAATGAGATATAACTTAAATATTATATTATACATTTCACGCATCGGTACTTGCTGCTATATGTAACCGTAAGTTATTTTTAAAAGTATTTAAACTTTCGCATTCTTTTAGGTCATTTGGCAAACTGTTAAATAACCTTGCTCCCTCAAACAGTATTGACTTTTTGCCATAGTTGGTCCTCGGTGTTATTGTGTTGAGTTTATATCTATTTCTAAGGTTATGTTTACTACTCTTAATATTAAGTTCTATGTTAGTTTTAATAGTGTTTGTTAATGCCTTTTTTATAAAGATGCATGTGTTATATTTGTATTGTTGTGATAGATTGAACAATCCTGTTTTTATATAAAGTTCTTTACTTGGTGTGCGGAAAGGATAATGCGACTAATTTACCTGTTAAATGATTATTTGTTGGGGTTATGCCGCTGTAATGCATAACAATCAATCACCGATCAAGTCACCATGTTTCAGACGCATTATTTCTCCAAAATATACACAATTTCACTTTTAAATATAAAAAATCAAATGCACGTAATTTTCAGCAAGCTTCTGCGGGGCGGTCAACTGTTTGACATCTGCCAAAAATGGTTCTGCTACCCATCACTTTTTATCACACAGTTTGCTGCTAGTGACATCTCGCTTTTGTCGTTCTATTCCAAAGGGATAGTAATTTTATGATAGGTACCGAAAAGCACAACAACACTAACGTCAATATGACAGCTGACAGCAAGCTCAAAGTTCAAAAGCATTTATTTCTGCATGAAATGTCATTGCAAAGGCGTAACCTGTGAAATGCCAACTTCCAAGGTCTTTTCAGTCTTTTTCATTTATGTTTAAAAATAAACCGGCAAAAATATGAAAAATATTTAACGTATTTAGAAATGCAAAATCTTGAAATGGCTTTCGAATTTTCATACCTTTACAAAAATGAAATGTTTTCAATTGTAGTAACGAGAAGGTCCACATCCCGTAGAAAACTGCCTCACGTCCTATAGAGATGAATCGAATCTTTAAAAAAATTAAAATTTAGTGCAAAATATGGTATACGCGATTAATATTTTACGGTCTGACATATAGAACAAACCCGGTCAAGTGCTAGTAGGACTCACGCACGAAGGGTTCCGTACCTACTATGTATGTAAACACTTTTATTACCATAAAAAGCACCTGTAAAACAAAATAAAGATTGCCTTATAAGATAAATCGGTTGTTTCTGTTGATGACGAGGTCTCACAACTTTGATTATTTTAACAGCTAAAATAAAAAAAGAATACAATATTATTTAACTACAATTTCAGTTTCATAGCTTTACGCGTTTTGGAGAAAAAAGAACTGAAATTTACATGAACAGTATTTTGATTAAAGTGCTGTGAATTTTTGTTCACGTATTCACCTAGTACTGTTTAGTTGGGAGCTGGAGACATTGGAATAAAACAAAAACTTGCCTTTTAAAACTGAAAGTTACGCAAACAAGCCACTATATTAAAAATCATAAAAAAATAATTAAAAAAATATTGTACGACTTTGGCGGGGAGATTAAAGTATATATCTATATAGAATTACAGTTTTCTAGCATTAGCGGTATCTGTTGGACTTCGGACGAACAGACAGTTCAGCGGAACTAAAAGGGTTCCTTGTTGGACTACGAAACCCTAAAAATGCTGTAAACATTCGTCTGATGGCTCCAGCTACTATTAAAAGTCGTTCGTTGAATTGAGTCAATTTTGTATTATTTTTAGTTTGTTTAGTCAGATACTATACCGCCGGGCGGTGTGGATACACCATCAACATGTTACATCACACCATTGAGGATCATCACACAGATTAGTAACATGGCATTTACAAATTCGCGTTTGCTACTCACTTTTCATTCGACGAAATGTTCGTGCACGAACTGCGGATAGCACATCTTTCTTCGATACTTTCGCTTTATGCGATATGTTTTTATATCTGTATTATAAGGCAGGCTCTTTTTTTTCTTATTTCGTGATTTTAGTTATTACATTACTCATATCACGAAAACTACCGAACCGATTTTGATGAAACTTACATTGTACTCTAAGATGAAGTATATTTGATTGAAGTAAAAAAGATTCATCTCACTATGACTTCTCGTTTTCAAGAAATCCGAAGATTATCATCCAAATATACATACACCTACGAAGTTTTTAACACGTGTTTGGAAGCCTTTATAAATCATCATTCTCAAATTTTATCCAATTCTTACGGTACAAATATAAAACTTGCAACGAGACGAAAGGGAAAATGCATTTATTGATTATATCACAAGCATACCTACACTAAAAAATATTACACATAAACTACCTAGCATAAAATAAAAAATACCTAATAAATATATTTAATCTGTGTGCTGTGAAACCAGCATAAAAGTGCTTCGTGCTTGCTACTCCTGCCCTTTGCTCGCGCGAGTACACGAGTCGTGAGGCGAGTAGCGAACGTACGAGTACTATTCACACATGCGATGCGTGCTCGTCACTCGGCTCGCAACTTGCCTCGCGATTCGTGCACATGTGTAAATGCAGCCTATCAGAAAGTATGTCTATTTATTTTTTATATTATTTTTTGGTTTGACTGATTCAAACATCTTTCCTATTTTTTAACTGACTTCATCTAAGGTAAAGTAAAATAAATTAGGAATTCTATGACCTTGGTAATAGTTTTGGTTCCCTCTCAATAATACTTTCTTGAACTGTATTATTATGAAGCGCTTTTTAGAAGTTCCTTGGACTCCTTCTGGTGTAAGCTTTAAGAGTAGCTTTATGCTGTACTGCTGTTTTTTGCAGAATCTTGTGTCTTGAATCTTATTATCCTACCCAAAAATAGATAATTTCAAAATAAGTGGGGACCCGGGCGTGTGCATAAACACAATTGATTCGAATAAACTGCCAATTTCCGATCTTAGATGATGTACCTATTAATTAACCAAATTAATTATTTAAACTTAAGGCTTCGTGCGTTAGCTCTTTTTCATTCTTACAGTGTTGGAGTGTAGAATCAAAATTACTTTAAATCCGGAAACACCTCCATTTGGCTAACATATAAATTGACTATATTTTGGCAATCTACTTACCTACCTAACTAAATATATAACTTACAGTTTATCGTGCGACTGCTGGCTAGACCTACAATGAATTCTGAAGCTCAACAATTATGTAAATCGATCATGAAAGGGTGTGAAATCGACATACGAGAAAGTGACCGCAATGATGGAGACAGCGAAACAGCAATGAATGCCAGCTGTAGTCCTGTATCTGGCCCTAAGTCCATCGCTGTCCAGACTAACACCAAGTACAGGAAAGTCAGAAACAAAACAACAATTACAGACTTCCAGGTTGCACCCAAGCTAATACCTAAGATTGAAGCAAAGATCAACAATCCGAACCCACTTTCAGATCAAACATGCGATATACATGCCTTAATAACGTTCAACGTTGTTGCTCGCAATCCTGAAGACAACACAAAGACTGCATCAGCTTATTCGTCCGATCGAGTGATCGGGTTATCTTTAACTGGTGAAAAGAAAAAAATGGAATGGCTGAACAGCAAATGTACGTGTACATCCGAAGACGGTGTGGAAGAAAGCGGGTGTTTCGAGTCCTGCACGTATTCCTGCAAGTATAGCGGTGTGGGCCCTGGCAATGCCTTCACTCTAGGCACTGCGGACTATCGCATGCTATTGAGACAGAAATGCAATTCGATGCTTATTGGCGGATGTAGGGTGCCGGTCTGTCGTGACTACAAAAACAGACTTGACTAAAATTATTCGTGTCATTTTTGATGATTTCTTTACTTTTTGAATAAAGTTATCTTTACAACTTTTAAAAGTTTAAACATGCATATTCCCGCAACTCACTTTAAAGGAATCTACCTTACATTTTTTCTTCTCCCACTTATCGCGACGACCATCGGAAGCTGAATAGTTGTCTGCTTGTTATTAGTTGGCTGATAAGCCGACGACTGAGATTTAAAACAACGCTCTCGAGTCGTCAAGTGTTAAGCGAAAATAAACGTGAGACACTTACACACGGAAGCAGATACCGGTAACTGGAACATGAACAGTCGTTTAGAACCCGATTTGTATTCAATATTTTTCTTTTGTTGAGTTGCTGTGGATGTATAAGTTGGACACCCCTAACTTCTTAGTTCCTACATATACAGGAGTTCAAAAAGAGCGTGCCGAACTGACCCTGGAGTTAGCTTAGTCATAGATCTTTCAGATATACTCTACAATTATATATATTTTAATTATACTTTTTCCTTATAGTGGCACACCAGACTGACGCTGGGTATAACTTAGCAAAAGACCTTTTAAATAAAAATAACATAAATCCTATGAAAGTGTCATGATATGGGAGATAAAGCCACTTTCTTGTTTTCTTGATACAAGTGAAATAAAAAAAAGTGGCATTATCTCCCTAACTATGAGATTAGAGTCACGTAATTTATATTTGGCTAAGGATAAGCTATCTCCTGTTTTAGTTTGTCACGCTCTTTTTGGGACACCCAGTATACAGTTGGTACGGTAAATTTTATGCGTGCTTGCAAAGGGTCAATTCATCCTGAATTTTTCATATGTTGAGGACCTAAACCAAAATTAAAATACCTGTGCCCAAAAAAAAAACATAATACTTACATTCTGTCTTTTTCAGTTTTTGTTCAATATCTTGGAGAGAGTTCAAAATAGAGATTTGATTTGAGGTCAGAGCGAGCTCTACTTCATTGAAAATAGGCATTATTTTTCGGTATGTTTACTTAATTAGGTACCTTAAAATATCTTCTAAAATACGCATCCCACTTCAAATAGGTTACTCTAATTTCGTGCCTTTTCTATAATAAAAGGCACGAAATTAAAGCAACAAGTTCAAACGAATAACGATTTTTGTTCATTATTTTTTGGTATAACTGGTGATTTATTAATTCAAAGCAAATTTTATCACGTTTAGAATGATTCCAAAATGAATTTATTCCTCCTAAATGGAAAGCAAATTCGTTATTTTTAGTAGTTCTTTTAAGGCGATTTCATTTTTATTATATTTTTTCATGATTTTTTAGTAGCCTACCATAAGTAGCTCGCACCTGATTGTACCAAAAAAACCGGCCAAGTACGAGTCGGACTCGCGCACTGAGGTTCCGTGCCAACGTCAACTGAATTAAGCAATCTAATTGCTTCCACTTACTAAAATACCACAATATTTTGTTGACAGCAAATATAACTTTGTTTTTCATAGTGTTTGTATGAAGAACAAAGTTATGTTTGCGGTTGTTGAAAATGTGCTATATCTCAAAAACTTCTCGTTCGATCTCGTCCGAAACAATTTTCGTTGAAAGTATTTGTTATGATCTACAATACATATTTTTTTTTAAATTGACACGCCTAGTTTCGAAGTTAGATGGGGGGGGAGAGGGGACGACCATTTTTCCACTTTGAAAGCGTCTAGCTAAGAAACGTTAGACTTAAAGAAAATGGTTTTGGGAACCTGTCTGTCATTTTAAAAGACTTATCCATAGACACCCCACACGCATAGGTATGACTAAAAAAATTTTTTTGGTTTTAGTTTCATGTATGGAAGCCCCCCCCCCCCCCCCCCCCTTAATTGTTATTATTTTTTGTATGAGAATCGTAAAGCGGTTAACAGGATACATCTTCCTACCATATTTCAACAGTGTGATGCTTGTAGTTACCGAATAAATTGGCTGTGACATACGGACGGACAGACAGACTTGACGAAACTATAAGGGTTCTGTTTTTTGCCATTCGGCTACGGAACCCTTAAAAGGACCATCTCACTTTTCGTTTTTGAGAAAGCCGTGGCCAAACATACAAACATACAGACCTAAATACACTTCCATTCAGCTCACGTGTCTGGGAGCCTTACTAGTTCAAAATACTCAAAAAATATACCAGGGTAATGCACACTTAACCTAAGACTAACACCGTTATTATTTATAAACAAGATACCTTTTAAAATAAATAATAATAATCCAAAATTATGTACCTAGTTCCAACGATATCACATACATACTCATTGAATTGATTTACCTCCTTTTTTGTACTCGGTAAGAAGTAAGATCGAAGGCAGATATAAAAAGTTCTAAAGCTCAAGTTATACTAAAATTGCAGCAACTGGCGTTAAATCATCATAGACTTTATTATTACACTTCACAATCATATCACCTACTTTACGGTTTCCGTTTTTGCGGAAACGCAGCCTAATATAAGTTTATCTATGCGTAAAATATTCCTAAATACGCAGCGGTTGCGTGAAATGGGCATTGCGTATACGTTGTGGGAACGTAACGTTGGAGAGAAATAAATGAATAGTGTTTCCAACCGCCCGGCGGCTTTGACGGCAGCATAGGTCATGTCAGCATGCTATTCTTAATAACCCCTCGTCGCCTTCTTATCTTAAAGATATGTTCCCGTTTTTATGCCAAACTCACGATCGGTCTCTCCGTTCCTCCGATAATCTCCGGCTAGGCACGCTGGCACACCGCTCCACATACGTCTCCAAGTCATTTTCAGTGACGGCAACACGACTGTGGAACTCTCTTCCTTTGGATGTCAGGCGGGCCGAGTCGAAGGTATCATTCAAGAGGAAAGTCCGACAATTTCTTAAAGAATAGATAATTGCAAAATAATACTTATTTATTATGTGTATTATTTATGTATATTTTTTATATATTGTATTTATTTTGTGTAAGTTTAAGTATATTTATTGAATAAAAATAATTTACAGTAATTAAAGTACGTTTATTTGTTACTATAAATATTAGTCAATTGTTACTATTTTGTTGTTTTTCTCAAAATTTCTTTTCGCTGCACCCATTGCCATCTCTCTGCATGACCTAAAGGTTTGACTGGCAGATAATGCTTTTAGCATTAAGTCCACCTTTGTACACTATGATTTGTGCAATAAAGTCTTAAAAAAAAAATAGGTCAATAGCTGTCGGATGATATGAAAAATGCCGCTGCGGCCCGAGCGGCATGGGCGGTGTGGATACACCATATGAGAGAAGAGAGCACGCTGCTTACTACTCTGTGGAAAACTTTGAAACACTAAAGGATTTTACTAAATAAAAACGGTTTTAAATAAAGATAATTTATTTATTCAATAAAAACATCTAAAAATATTTCAATAATAAGTAGGTGTCTAGTTTAAGTAAGACTGTCTAAACATACTGAAAGTTGTTAGGTTTATTTACGTAAGTAGTTAGATACTGTGATTCATTTCAATAATGTATTTTATAGTTACTTTCAAGTGCGTATCTATATTGTACCAGTAAATGAATTGTGATCTTTAACAACTAAAATTACATTAAATTGAATCAGACTTGACGAAAAATAAAAGCATTTGCTTAAATAATTGTGTTACATAACGTTACATAATATTATTTAACTTATATTCTAGGATTCATTTATTTATACTACGATAGTAATTATAAGTATCTTTGAAGATTCGTTTACATTTTTCGGGCGTCTTCGTAAGCTAGCATCTTTAAAAGTAACACCAAGGTCGTCAAGGTTTTGTAGTAGGTAAGTAAAATCACTATTCTACATTAAGAAAAGCTACCTACGTGTACTACCCACTTATTATAAAAATGGACATGTCTAACATGTCACATACTCCCTCCGCTCACTCACTTCGTGTTAATACAATTCATTTTTGCACCCTTTTCTCAACGCGCAGTGCATTGACAGGTAGGGTTGCCACCCGTACTTTATAACGCTTCAACACCCGAGTGGTCGCATGAGACCGCATAACAATATAAATCCTATTGTGTCTCGTTCACATACGCCTGAGGGATGAAATAAAGTATTATACGTTATTTCTGGTAAGTGTACTCTATACTTTATGAGAATAATAAAGTACACAAAAATACTTAATTTCGCATAATTTTATTTTTGTCATTGTGATTTTGAATTTTGAATAGTTTAGTAGAAAAGTAGTTTAGAAGAAAAGTAAATTGTACTTTATTTTCATATTGTACTTTGTTTTTCTTACCTTTAACAACCGATGTACTTTAATTGCAAAAAATACAGTTGGCAACCCTTGACAGGTCCATTCTTACAATAACCAGGTTGTACTTAAATCCAAGTAAAATATAAGTATATAGGTTTCATGGCAAAAATACTTAATGAATGAAAGTCTAGTTTTTGTAAGCGGTATCCCTCTGAGAATTTCGCTAATGGTACCAATTACGGGGTGCAATCTTATGTCGCCCCGAGACCATGACGCATGTAACCGCGTTGAAACGTCGGGAGAGTAAATACCATATTTACCTACAAGTTAAAGTTGCATAAAATCCCGTAGTGTTGTGAAGTTTTGTCAAACATGATGCAGTTTGTATGCTTTGATGACAAGTGGCGTCAATTCATGGAGCACGAAATATGTTCGTGGTGTCAGTTCCATACGCTAGTCATAGATAGTAGTGCGTGTAGTTCAGATTGGGACCGACAGCAAAAATTACCTACTTTTTTACCTATAAAAGCCTTGAGTACGAATATCATTAATATTCACAACTTGTTTCAAGCATGACGCTTTAACCTGGCCACACCCTAATCTTTACATTCCTACTGCCGCTCTAAGGCTGCTTCCAGGGCCCCTATTTTTGAATTACTCACGTCAAGATAGTGTGATATTAATTGATTAAGGTCCGATTTTCCATTGAAAATTAGTGTAATTCCACACGGGAGTATAACAAAAAAGAAAACTGAATTTTGTGAGTACTAACGTCTATATTTTGCGTGATTACAATTTGTTTTCGAACGAAAATCACACGCTGTTTTCAAGAGAGTGATTCAAAAATAGGGCCTCTGATTTACGCTGACCGCACGCAATTTTCCGCACCGACCGCCAAAATGTTGAAATTACGTTGATAGCTACGCGTTATTCTAAAACGCTTCCTAGAAGTTCATTTATTGCGGCGGCAAGCGTTGGTCGTTAGCGTGAGTGATGACAGCCTGCGCAGACTAGACATAACTTTAATAAGTCCACTGCAGGCAAAAGTCTAATTATTAAAAGCGGCAAACAGAGTCAAGAGTGACTATGACTTGCATGGAGTGTCATAGAGTCTGTTATGAGTGATAAACATGTAGCCTTATAAAAGTGTCTCTCGTCTGCGCAGGCTATAAACCAGTCTCATGGTAGAACTACACAGTCCGGCGGCATGAGCCAGCGGCAACAGTTTCATAGTGCCGGTTTTGCATAGGCGTGGATTCGGTGAAAAATGTCAGCTAACATGTCAGGTGACATACGACATTCCTACATTACATACACGTGTCGCGCGATGTCATCGGTTGAGTCATGTCAATGGTTACCAAAGCCGCAAGCTGAGCCACCGGGCTGTGTGGATCCACCGTTAAAGATGGTGTAGATTCGCTTTCAGGATACAGACTCGAATTTTCAAAAGATTACGTAACTTAGGTATCTAGTAATACTGTGCAGAGGAGGTCGGCGTGGGTGTCTGCGTGGGTGCAACTGAGGCGGGCGTCAGCGCGGGAAGGGGGGTAGGGGGAGACGCGTACAACTTGCGGTCGGGGGGCAGCGAAGAGGAGAGCCCGAAGCTGCCCAGGCCTATGGAGGACCCCCCGAGGGAACTGCTTGGCAGCACCTGGCCGTGAACGTTGCGGACGCCCGCGAACATCGGCGCCGTACCTGGAATAGAGATGGAGACGAATTAAATAACAATAAAATAAAATAAACTTCGAAATTAAAAATAAAACAGCTGAACATTTTAGTAAACCATGACTAAAAAGACCTGGGATACATTTATCTATGACACAAAAACTATACAAAATCGGTTGATCTGTTTAATACACTAATAGACAGGTTAAACTGCCGACAAACTGCTATGGGGTTATAGCCAGGTATTTGAAGAATAGGATGCAAAAAAAGTGAGAAATAAAGAAAGGAGTTCTCGAATATCCTCCAGATAGCTTATCACTCGCGCGAAACTTCTTCGAGCATTTAAGAGTGAATCAGCTTTATATTTCAATACGTTAGGTTTGGATAAGGTTAGTTAGTGTTCTTTTAAAAATAATAAATTAGCGATCAAAGAGATAAATCCATACGAGGGTCAAACTGAAAGTTCTTAGAAAATCAAAAACTGATTACATTAGCCAGTTATTAGTTTTATTATATCTTTTCAAAATATTGTCCATTGACGTCAATACACCGCTGCATGCGATGGAACCACTGGGAAAAGCACTTTGCCCACTCATCCTTAGGGGTCTCTTCAATGGCATCGCGATACGCAGCCACCGCTTCTTCAGCATTTATAAACCGCTTTCCTTTAAGTTTTTCTTTAATTTTTGGAAATAAATAAAAATCACAAGGCGCGAGGTCGGGGCTATACGGCGGGTGACCCAGTAATTCAACGTTTGATGTCGCCAAATAGTCGATCGTTCGCTTGGCGGTGTGCGACGAGGCGTTGTCGTGGTGAAGGAGGATCCTACTGCGAGGTCGTTTCTCTCGAACTTTTTCCAAGACAAGTGGCAAACAATTGGTAGTGTACCATTCTGCAGAAACTGTTTTTTGAGCCTCTAACACAATTGTTGCGAAATGACCTATCCTTCCAAAGAACGAGGCCACCATTTTTTTTCCCCCACTTCGATCTCTCTTCACTTTAGTTGGCAACTCCTCGAAAGGAAACACCCACTGAGCAGATTGTCTTTTGGTTTCAGGATCATAACAGTAAATCCAGCTTTCGTCACCTGTTAGTATGTCGAACACAGCATTTGAGTCACCTCCGTCAAATCTTTCAATCATTTTACGGCACCAATCCACACGATGGAGTTTTTGAGCCTTAGTCAAATTATGAGGTATCCACCGGGCGCAAAGCTTCCTGACCACTAAATGTTCGTGGAGGATTTTGTGCATTTGACTCATACCGATGCCTAAGCTTGTCCGAATCTGCTGATAGGTCACTCTTTTGTCAGTCTCTATCATACGCCGCACAACACAGATGATATTTTCAGTCGTCGCCGTAGAAGGCCGTCCCTCACGTACATCATCAGTGAGATTAGTGCGACCACGTTTAAACTCATTAAACCAGTTGTAAACAGTCGCACGAGATGGGGCTTCATCGTGAAAGGCCAATCGTAGTCTATCATAACTTTCTTGTTGACTTAAATGACATCGAAAGTCATAAAAAATCATTGCACGAAAATTTTCTCGTGTTAAATTCATGTTGACGTGACACAGACAATTTTCAATTTGCCGCCAAATCGTAAAACAAATGACAAATGAATGAAATATATACTCAGTAATATTGGCAAAGAGCGAGTGGCTATTTTCAAATTTTAGAAAATTTTTTTATTATATTTTTTATAAGTGGCCAGTTCTAAGAACTTTCAGTTTGACGCTCGTAACACTTTTTATATTATTATAATTAGTTATATTTCTAATTGTTTAACGGCTTAGATTTTAAATGATACACTACTTAACACATCTATTACTACTAATTAAAGTGAAATAAAATAATTTCAAAGTGCTAAATAATATTAGATAATGTTTTTGAGTAACGCAACATAATGGCGTTTTGTTATTATTAAATGAAAGAACGCAACCCTTACCTTGTCACGAAAACTAACACGGATTATGTCAAATTGCAGATTAAATTTTCTCTTATGCGATAGCGCTATTAGTGTCAGTTAAAGGTGGGAGTGAGTCGGAAGATTTTATAATGAATACCAGCGTCCCGGCAAGTCGCTTCCGCCGCATGTTTTATGGTGTATGCACGTCCCCCGGTGGCATTGTGCCGGCTGCCATGCCGCTCTTGACAAATGCCGTCGCGCGGTGTGGATACACTATAAGTAACTTGTGGTGTTCAGTGCCACCAACTCGTCTGATAAATGGTCAAAAAGAGAACTACAGTTTCGTAAAAAAGTCTATGGTAAATTGTACAGCGCCTCAAGCGGTCTCTGGTGGAATAACAATTTTCCATACACAAAGTTACGTCGTCGCTAGCGAGTAAAACCGCCGTAAACTCATAGTAATGGTACAGTACAGTACAGTGTGACCATTATTAATATTTAAATTTTTCTCTGAATAATGTAGTTAAACCGAGTATTAAAAAGCCAGAAGTGTTTATTTATGTAAAAAACGGCAACCCTTATCGATCGTGGCGCCATTCTGACATTCTTCAGATAAGTTGGACGCACTATACACAAGTTCGTCTTGAGCTCGACTTTAGCTTGACGTTAAGTGTGTCACACAAACGTCAAAAAATAGTAGAATATGACTCGGCTCATCTTCAGTCGATCAATAAAGTTGAGCTGAACGACAATTAAACCGCTACTATTTAGATTAGTAAAATTAAAATGACACGTTTAGTTGATTATCGTCACCGGTTAAGTTAACGCTAAGCTCGATTTTGATAGTGGAATCGGGCCCCAGATATGGTCACCTATGATGCTGTCAAATGCGGAAAATATAAAACCATTTCAAACAAAGGCGTTTTTGAACGATCCGCAAAACTATGCCGTATCCTAATGGTGCAAAGCTCTGTTTCGCCTAAATATTCATTATTTTTATTTCGTCACTCTTATCAAAGCCCATAATACATCTACTCATATGCCAATCTCTACTCAACTTTTACTGTCAGTCGCACAGACATGCATGAGTCATGTTTTCTTTAGCGGACTTCGTAGCCTTTACATTTTACAAAAATAATTACTTCAAACACATTCAGACTCATTAAATCAGACATATTCACACGGGAAAGGGTTTCATGATATAGCAATCATAGCCCATCGATCGAAGTATCATATTTCATTAAAACCTGAAGGACCATCATGACAAAACAAAAAATGTATTTTTTCTCAGATTTCGACACGCTACGCCATCTTTTGAAACACATGATTTTTGATTGAATTCACGGTGTTTACTTATGCAGAATAATTTAAAAAAAAAACATTCTCTTCTTATTAGCAGATTCTAAAAACTTTCAGTGCAGCCTTCGTATTGCAATTAACAGTGTATCAATATCTGGTAAACAAAATGATTGAATAAAAATAATGAAATAAAATCCTGAGGTTAGAATCAACATTTAGCAAACTAAACATACTTACAAAATTGTGGGGGGTATACTGACGGGCTTTGATTCTAAAATTGCTTGTTCAATTATTCAAATCGACCGTTAACCGTAGACTCCTTAACACGTGTCTTGCTTCTTAGAAAATACATGTTCGAAGGGGATTTTATCCGTAAAACGGTGGTTTGTTTAAACTAGCGTGCATGTGGTCGTGAATACTCGAGAACGGACGAGGCGCAGGCGATGAGAACGGTGCAATTATACTTTACATCTTATATTTATCTGGCACATAAACGTTCGGCTCCGATTTGTTACAACTTGTGATGGTTGAACGGCCTCTAATATTGTGTGCAATGCATACTTACTGCATGATTTAAATTAAACTGTTTAACATTACCTCCTTCATGATTCAGGCCCGATTTTTGAACAAAACGACATTCTACCGTCTGTCGTCTATGGTCGTCTTTACCTAATGATATCCTTTGGATTTTTTGATTAGTAACTATTCAGCCTATTTTATTTTAATACACAGTATACGTACACATTAACTGTCAGTATAGTAAAGTAGTTTTACACTTATACACAATGATATTTAAAAATAATAGATCTATATGTTATCCGGGCGCACAATGTGAAGACGCTAAAACGTCCTTATAGGAGGTTTATTCCGGTCTGATCCTCCTAGTGGCGATCCACCAGAGGGATCGCTATTATTTTTAATTATTTTTTATTCCGGACTGATCCACAATTAACATAATTCACAGAGGGTATCTTATTAACATTTGTAATAGTCGTATTTTTTATTATTTAGAGAAAATCATGTTTTGCAGTTCAGACAATAACGAAGTGAGGAACCAAGATATACCGCCATAAATCTGTATTGTCATGTTCTACAAATTTGGGAATTTCTTAAAATATGTAAGAAATTCTGAACTAAATTAGTGCTTCCTAAGATTTAGGCTATAATATCATCTGGAATGAGGGCCCAAGTTATTTAACCATAAAAGTTGTGATTTACGTTTAAGAAACTTTTGGCCCTAAACTTTAAGTTCTAACTTGAAACTTGGAGTGTGTGTTCTTTGTATGTAGTAGGGATCCGATAAGGGGGTGAATAAGGGGTTGAAAATAAAACCACCAACCCTTGATAAATGTCAATGTTCAATCCATGTACCTACGCTAAGGGTGGGTACGAAGCTCAGAATGCCTCATCATCATCATCGTTAGAAAATGTGAGCACATTGATCCAGATCGTAGCTGTTTTCATTGAAATAAACGAATTACACACGCCAAGAATATTTATGGTGCGTCAAAGAGAAGCGAATAAATTATTAGACATCATACTCTTGTATATAATCTGTGGAATAAACATGTCCATAATGTCACATTTCACTTTAACAGACATGATACGTATTGAAATCAATCAACATGGCTATAGAACTTCTTAATACAATATCATTGCTTTAGAATTAATACGTTCAAAATTTATTTATACATTTTCCTTGTAAGGGTCCAACACAATGAAACTATTCAAGTTAGCTTAGGACATACGCATTATAAAGTAAACCAAAGCTTCTTTGAACCTGTCAACATGAGAAGACGTACGAATAACAAAGCCATGCATTTTGTTAGCCTTATTAGATACCGTAGTCACGTGGTCATGGAAGTCTAATTTCGAGTCCAATACTATAAACCAAAGTCTAAAATTTAATTTACCCTTACAAGGTTCGCGTATGATAATTTATATGTTGTTGTAGAGTTTACGACTAAGAGTCGATTCGACCGAACGATATTAAATGCTAACCTTAGAATAAATCGCTAGGTAGTTATCCGAGAGTATATCAATTTTCCATTCTGCTACTACTGTTCTATAGGTACGAGGGTCAAACTGAAAGTTCTTAGAACTGGCCACTTATAAACAATATAATAAAAAAAATATTCTAAAATTTGAAAATAGAACTCTTTGCCAATATTACTGAGTATATATTTCATTCATTTGTCATTTGTTTTACGATTTGGCGGCAAATTGAAAATTGTCTGTGTCACGTCAACATGAATTTAACACGAGAAAATTTTCGTGCAATGATTTTAATGACTTTCGATGTCATTTAAGTCAACAAGAAAGTTATGATAGACTACGATTGGCCTTTCACGATGAAGCCCCATCTCGTGCGACTGTTTACAACTGGTTTAATGAGTTTAAACGTGGTCGCACTAATCTCACTGATGATGTACGTGAGGGACGGCCTTCTACGGCGACGACTGAAAATAACATCTGTGTTGTGCGGCGTATGATAGAGACTGACAAAAGAGTGACCTATCAGCAGATTCGGACAAGCTTAGGCATCGGTATGAGTCAAGTGCACAAAATCCTCCACGAACATTTAGCGGTCAGGAAGCTTTGCGCCCGGTGGATACCTCATAATTTGACTAAGGCTCAAAAACTCCATCGTGTGGATTGGTGCCGTAAAATGATTGAAAGATTTAACGGAGGTGACTCAAATGCTGTGTTCGACATACTAACAGGTGATGAAAGCTGGATTTACTGTTATGATCCTGAAACCAAAAGACAATCTGCTCAGTGGGTGTTTCCTTTCGAGGAGTTGCCAACTAAAGTGAAGAGAGATCGAAGTGCGGGAAAAAAAATGGTGGCCTCGTTCTTTGGAACGATAGGTCATTTCGCAACAATTGTGTTAGAGAATCAAAAAACAGTTTCTGCAGAATGGTACACTACCAATTGTTTGCCACTTGTCTTGGAAAAAGTTCGAGAGAAACGACCTCGCAGTAGGATCCTCCTTCACCACGACAACGCCTCGTCGCACACCGCCAAGCGAACGATCGACTATTTGGCGACATCAAACGTTGAATTACTGGGTCACCCGCCGTATAGCCCCGACCTCGCGCCTTGTGATTTTTATTTATTTCCAAAAATTAAAGAAAAACTAAAAGGAAAGCGGTTTATGAATGCTGAAGAAGCGGTGGCTGCGAATCGCGATGCCATTGAAGAGACCCCTAAGGTCGAGTGGGCAAAGTGCTTTTCCCAGTGGTTCCATCGCATGCAGCGGTGTATTGACGTCAATGGACAATATTTTGAAAAGATATAATAAAACTTATAACTGGCTAATGTAATCAGTTTTTGATTTTCTAAGAACTTTCAGTTTGACCCTCGTAGTAGTAGTAGTTCTTACATCGCGTTTATGCGAAAGTAACTCATAAGTTGGGTATAAGAGTTTCAGTGTTGTTTGTATGCGTGAAATAAGTGATAATTGAAGTCTATCGAAATGACGTCTGCTTGCCATATGATCTATGTTATTATGTCAGAATGTTTTATCAAATTCCAATACGGCATTGTTTAGTTGACAAGACTTTTACTATCACACCATGCAGCAGCATATGGTGTGAAAGTAAAAATCTTATTATAATCTATGCTACATCAAAGTGTAGCATAGATTTGCTGGTTAATAAAACAAGTTAATTTTTCGTTCTGGTATGCAAGTTGTAGTTTCTATTACAATTTGACGTCGAAAAACGACTTATTATTTATTATCTTATATATAAAATTCTCATGTCTTCATTCGTTCCCGTACTTCTCCGAAACGGCTTTAACGGTTCTTAGCAAATTTTATATTCGTATTCAGTAGGTCTGAGAATCGGCTACTATCTATTTTTCATACTCCAAAGTGATAAGGGTTGTTCACCCTTATTTTTACTTACAGACTTACTAAAAAGAAATGAAAAAGAAAATATACGGGTGCCTTCGTTCTTCAAGTTTTTTCAGGAAAAAATATAAATATGACCATAAGAAAATGAAATGTTATCAATTGTACATTTTTCAATACTGAACGGGAGATTATTCATTAGATTCCACTCCAGATTTGCGTCAATATCCCTCTGAAGTGCATAACAGTCAGATGGATGTTCGACAACCAGGCTTAATTTGAGGTCGGCAAATAATAAGCATTATTAGCTATTCTTTAACCGACTTCAAAAAAGGAGGAGGTTATCAATTCGACTGTTTGTTTATTTTTTTGTATGTATGTTACCACATATCTCAGTCGTTTGTCGACCGAGTTGAAAAATTTTTTCACCTGCTTAGAGGGTGTATCTTCTAGTTGGTCCCATTTTTTTCCATTTTGGGATCTGATGATGGGATCTTGGTGTAATCGAGGGACACCCTCAAATTTTAAAGGCACGTATAGTGTTTCTTTACTAGAATCTTAATGTTGACGTGTTGTTACGTCTGATAGTCAACATCTTGTGGGGCTGAGCTGATGGTGGAACTCCTTAACGCTTAGAAGTTCAGTAATTATAATGACGTAACTTATGATAGGTAATTTCTAGCTTCTTAAAGAATAGAATCATAAGGTGCACCTCCCCCCCCCCCCTCTTATGTAATAAAAATTAAGAAATAAAATAAACTTTAAAAAAAGTAAAAACCGACTTCAAAACCAAAATGCACTAAAATGTCTTAAATAAACTCTTCACCATTGAAAGGAAAGGAATTCCTTTTAGGCAAACAATTTCTTTTTGGAGTCGGTGCCATCACTTTGACCATCAAGCATCAACTATCACAGCACCGACTCCAAAAAGAAATTGTTTGCCTAAAAGGGATTCCTTTCCTTTCAATGGTGAAGAGTTTATTTAAGACTTTTTAGTGCATTTTGGTTTTGAAGTCGGTTTTTACTCTTTTTTTTGACACAACAGGTGGTCGTAGTAATCCGTGTGATAAAAAAAAGTGGACAAACAAAAACATTAGGTTTTACCTAATGTTTAATTGTTCTCGCTTCTGTGACCCTATTTTAAAATCACTCGCATCAATATAGCGTGCGTGTAATATTCAAAGATTCCCATTTCGAATTTTAAATGAAAACTGATAAATTGCACAATCAAGCGATTTAAATATATAACTAATTTTAGTGAGTATTCACGTTTATATTTTGCTTAGTTTTCGTTAATTTTTAGTTCACTTTCGAATAAAAATAACACGCCATATCCAAGAGTGTGAATTAAAAATGGGATTTCTGGATTATTGTCGCAGTCGATTGTGATTCTGTTACAGTCTTTATTAATAACAAACAAGAAAAACAAATCTTAGACAACTTTAATAATGCACTCATTGTCACCAATTTAGTTAATAAAAAATCCTTTATATTAAAATGATTTGTAGTTTATTAAGAGTGTAAAGTGACCGATATTGTGATGGACAATAAAGGTAAAGGTTTTGAAAATCCTATTCACCAAAAATATGTATTAAGTGCCTTGCAGACTTAAAAACATGATAAAAACCGGCCAAGTGCGAGTCGGACTCGCGCACTGAGGGTTCTATGGTTCTATGGTTCACAGCCCCCCCTTTAATATCATTACACATATTTTTTTTGTATAAAAATGGTAAAGCGGCTAACAGGATTTACCTTCCTACTAAATTTCAACCGTGTGATGCTAATAAAGTGGCTGTGACATAAGGACGGACAGACAGATAGACAGACAGACTTGACGAAACTATAAGGGTTTCATTTTTTGCCATTCGGCTACGGAACCCTAAAAAGCATAGACAATCTTAACGCAACAGCAGCTTACTAAGTGTTCTAAATTAAATTAATGTCTACTTATAACTTGTACAGTACAAAAATAGTGGCTTTTTAGTCGAGCGTGTGCAAGCGCATGTCATCGCCCGCGCCGCGCAGCGCCCGCGGGAAGCAAATGGCCTGAATGGGCCTGAACGATCCGCGTCGACAGATGAGTGCCGGCACACACATTACCCGTTTTTATTGAGATTAAAGTGGCTCTCAGGTAGATATCTAAGAGGTATTTAAAACTTACATGAGAATAAACCGGAATCTGGACTGGAGGGGGAAAATTATATTCAAATATTAGCGGACCCAGCGAACTTTGTTTCGCCCCCATCCTCGTCTTGCCCGGCCTCGTCCCGCCCAGCCACGTAATTAAAGAAAAATGTTAAGGGTGGACAACCCTTATCACTATGGGGTATGAAAAATAGATGTTGGCCGATTCTCAGACCTACTCAATATGCTCACAAAATTTCATGAGAATTGGTCAAGCCGTTTCGGAGGAGAACGGGATTGAACATTGTGACACGAGAGTTTTATATGTAAGAAGATGTACTTATTCACGAAGCATTTACCCTTCGGAGCGCATTCACACTACTTTTTGACGATTGAAATGTGTTACTTTTCCGTTATGTAGATAACTTTATTCACACAATGAATTCCAATGATACGATACCCAGCAACTGTAAAAGAAAGTTGTTCTCTGAGACCACCAGAAAATACTCATGTGATTGAGCTCTTAGATTCGCATAGTCGCACAGCATAATATAATATTACAAAAAAATAATCGCCAGCGAATATGTGAATCCTGAATGCCGGAAATTGTGGTTTGATTGCCGATTAAACTATTTTATGTCAATATAAAACATTTGTTTGTTTACGATTCCTTCTCGTTAAAGTTGGACATATTCGTATTTATGTCAGTAGTATTAAGGCCTGCAACAATATTTTATTTCAACTATTAATTATTGAAACTAATTTATTTTGTAAAATATTTGGGTAATTACTGGCATTGAGGATTCACGAGGACGCAATACAAATTATATTATTGTGCTGAAATCGTGTAAAAACAAGCATTTCACTGAGGAAACTACAGTTACTTTTAAATATTCTTACACGATTTGTATAAAACTTCGCAAATAGCTCAACAGAAGATAATAATTCGCGTTTGAGCTCAAATGAATCAAATATGTTATACCTGACTTTAGGACTACATCCTTCAGTGTATCAGGTTACGAAGGGTGAAAATGTTCGAGGTGTATCACGTATTGCGCCATCGATCCTCCCTAGATAAAATGAAAACGAATTTTAATATAGGCAATTTTTTGACAATAATTCTAAGAAATTGTACAACAAGTATTATAAATGAAATTCATGTGGGTATCAAAGAAGTCAATGTGATTGGCGGTTCAATAAATTTTAATAATCTGTGAGGTGATAAAAATATATTTACTTTTTTTATTCTAAATACCGATTGTAGCACTATACAGGTTGTGGCCTGTAATAGGAGCAAACATTTCAAATATAGGAGCTTTCATTAACCAGTAAGCAATACCTACTAAATGGTTTTAATTTATAATAATTAAAATTGAATTTACTGTCATTTCCTAACAAAATAAATCGAACTAGCAATGTGTTGCAAACATTACAACGAGCTACGATATACATTGATCAGGGACTATAAATTTGAGTCACTATAACTCTAAACTTAAGCATTATAGGGCACTACGATCAGGTCAAGTTAACTACGTATATTTGGTTCATTGATTAATTAATTTCTATGCTCCTATTGCAGGTCACATGCTTTATAGTTGCGAGACTAACTGTCTCGGTGGCGCAGCGGTTAGAGGGTCGCACTTTAAAGTGACGGCTGCGCCAGAGGGCCAAGGTTCGATCCCCGAGTCGGGCCAAAAATATGTACCTGTGTTTTTCTGTTCAGAAATTCTCAGGGTAGCCCGGAGTTTGGAAGTTGGCGGTGTTTCTCCCTCGTGCCTCAGAAATCACGTAAAGCCATTGTTCCTGCGCCTGATCTCTCTGCGGTCGTGTCACATTTCTGTCCCATCGGGCTATGAGAGTGAAAGGAATAGAGAGTGCACCTGTGTTTGCGCGCAACTCTTGTGCACTACAATATGTCCCGCGCAGTCGGTAAGTCCTTGTGACTGGCCACCGTAGTCGACAGGCTAGGGGGACTATTGGATTAGATTAGATAAGTTGCGAGACAGAATACTTCAATGAATTGAGTATCCGAAAAAATATTTTCAACAAAATGTAAAAATAAGAAAGAAAGTATTGCCAATAAATTAGTCTATTATTTAACTCCAAGAACGTTGTGATGCATTTGTTTGACTAGATAAATACAAACGCAGTCGCATTTCTGGTTTATATTGTTAATTTGTATACTATTGTATTAGCAATGTCATGTTTCTCCTTAAAAGTAGCTTACGAATCGCTGATATGCATTTTTTCATTATGAACAGTGAAAGATCGACAGTGCGGGCTGAGGCCCTTCGTACGATAGAGCGAGGCGTGCTACAAGAATCAAAACGGTTTCGCTTGAATGATTTCTGAATTAATTACCATTGATGGATGGGCAGTTAACTTTTTGTAATAAAATGCGCAAAATCCTTAGAACCAATTCAGTTTTAAAAGCTTTTAAATAATTTCATTATCATGTAATTCCTCTATTTCTTATTGTCAAATTAAGTTAAACATTAAGATCGACTGACTGCGTCGATGCCAAAAGTTGCAACGTGTAAGGGGTCCAAAACTTAAGCATTTCAAACAAGCGGTTGCCCGCAGTTTCACCTGCATAAATATCGATCTCTAAAATATCACTATGGATTATAAATCATAGCGATTGTGCTATTCCCATGTGTAAGCTACATTATTGTAAAGTTTCATTAAAATACATCTACTACTGAGTAACAAACAAACATCTATCCTCAGAAACTTTCGCATTTATAATATTAATAAGCTCAATTATTGTTTGCAAAAGTAATAGTATCTAACATTAAAAAGTAATTAATTCCATATCCACATAGCCTACATTGTAGAAAGTTTTAATTTTAGGAGTGAATGTTATGATGATATTATGTATTTAGTTGTAATACTTAGATTATTTCGGCTGTACGTGTGTCTCTTAAGCATTTATAAAACCTTGTCCTCTTGTCTATATTAAAAGTCTGTGTCTTTGATTACCTGTGACAATGGATTCGAAATAAAAATTTCGTTACAAAAACATATTTTAATTATGTAGCATCATGAGCTAATAAGTAAACAAAATACTCACAAAAAATTCGTAAAAAAGGCTTAACTATCATAAACCTAACTAAACAACACATTATCCTTTTTTTACAATTTCGTACCTCAAGTATCGTGTTACGTAAAAATATTGAATAAACAACACATATTGAAAGGGTGAACTTTTTGTCAGTTCCGGGGGATTCGTTTTTTTGGGTTGTTAAAATATATTTTTTGCTACCCGCCTCAGTCAGGGCGCAGTCTTCTGAGTAGTGATGTGCCATCTAGGTACATGATGGTTTTAGACTAGGCGCGCATTAGTGACTTATTGTCACAGTGACATGTTTTTTTCTCATTTATAAATTAGTACCCGTAACATCCATGAGTGTCCATTAGGCCTTTTTCATGGAGACGCGTGGATTCGCGCGTCGCGTTGCGCGAAGCAGGCCGCCAGAAACACAAACATACGGTGAAGATGACGACCCGTCTGGTGTAGTGGTCGAGATATCGCCTACTACGCAGCGGGTCGCGGGTTCGATCCCCGCACAGTACAAACATTTGTGTGCATGAACATGTCTGTTTGTATTGGTCTAGGTGTTTTCTATGTATGTATATCATGAATGTATTTACAAATTAAAAGTATTTAAGTATTATATCCGTTGTCTGGCACCAATAACACAAACTTTGAGTAGCTTACTTTGGGACTAGATGGCGTTGTGTGGGAATGTCCAAAGGAAAGCATAAAGGAAGTTTGCAGCGCTCAAGGACAAGCGTTTGCTTGAGTTGTATCGTTGTATATGTTATATCGCGTTGGCCGCGGCGTTTGATGCGGCGGGTGAACTAGCAATTATTGCAACAGGCGAACGCGGCGGATGAAGCAGCGGGCGACGCCGCGACCGACACGGCTACATTTCTGTAGATTGAGTTCCCGGTTGGAACGACGCAGGTCACTTCACCATAAATGGTAGAAGAAACGTCCAACGCGCCGCACGCGACTCGCGAAGCCACGCATCTCCTTGAAAAAGGCCATAAGGTACATTTTTGGTTAGTGGTATAGCCACCGTGACACAAACCTTACTAAGTGGGTTTATGTAGTTAAAATTGAATGTAAATGGATGGAAGGCAAGAGACCGACCAAAAAAGAGATGGATTGTGTAAAACAAGACATGAGTGTGAAAGGTGTGGATGATTCAGTGAATAGTGTGGATGAGAAAAACATACTGCGTCTACCCCAGATAAAGTGAGAACAGGGCAAGAAAATGATAATGTAATTTAAATAGAATTCAAGATGCCAAATTAGGATTTGAAAACTTGTAAACTTGTTATAACATATATAATTTCATCACTTTAAAGTATTTGGCACACTGATTGCGGTCTGCGGTCCGTATAATATTGACCGCATGCAGGCAATTAATACTTTTAACTAATATATCGTGTCATCATTTACCTTACAGTATATTACTAACAACAAGCGAAACTATGGAAGATCAAGAAACGTCAAAACTTTGTTCAGTTTCTGTATGTAGGTATACTAAGTTTAAATATGAAGTTCCAACGAGTGTTCTGTTGGAGTTGAAACGTCACTAAAATCGTATGTAATTGAGGGAGCATTGCGCACGCGCGACCGCACACAGCGCCGGCGCAGTGTCAATTACCACGGCTATTTATAAAATGATTTTAAATGCATTCGCTCCCTGTATCGACACTGATATTTTTGGACAAAAAGACGCCCAAGAATATCCATCGAATTGATTAACCCTTAATTAGGCGCGCCAAAAAAATTGCATCAGAAGTCGCGTGGGGTGTTCAGCACCCCAATTAATAAATATGTATAAATAAAATACGAAATACGTGCAAAATCAGACTTTTATTAATAGGAACATTTAAACTCACATCTTTTTCAACTTTTAAACTTCTTTTAAATAAAATCAACAATATTTTTCACAGTGAAAATAAAATTTCTGTAAGTACTAGTTTTCTTCGTAACAATTTTGGCATACAAGAATCATATGGTCATTGCACACATGTTTATGGCACTTAGAGCATCAAGTTTTTGTTTTTCTATCCTTGGTTCTTGGACAAATATGACACTTTTTGTATGACTGCGATTTTCCTGTTCCAGAAACAGATTCTACCACCACCACAACCACGACGCAAACAGTCACCTAGGGTGTCGAGCACCCCAAACGTGCTCCCTGAGCCAAACCGAACACAATCGAGCGCCGCTCGCAACTGAGTTGTGTACTTGACACTTATTTACGAAGCTATCTAAAACAACAGCGCGCTAAATTCAAATTTAAAAATGTTAGGAGCCTGGAAACCTGCTTTGGGGTGCATAACACCCCACGCGACCAATTAAGGGTTAAATAAACTTTTGCTAAATGTACACTGTAGGTAATGCGATTCGGTCAATAAGTATGATTAAACGCCTATTTGTTGCTAATGTTAAAATAATATTCGACGATCGCCACTGAACTTGTTCAGTTTGGAAACAATAAAACTAAAAACAGAAATGCACAAAGAACACAGTAAAAATATACTGATGTTATTAGAATTTAATCTATATTACAGAGAAACAGACCAAACGCTTAATAATCCCAAAAAGATCACAAAAATCATTCGTAAGCAAGTTTCAAAAATCAAACACACATCAGTTACGCATACGCTATATCTGAAAACGTTCATAAACGCCACCTATCAGACGATAAACAGAGCATCAAGGTTGTCTTTCTCAAAAATCATTCTTGATTTTTTTATGAAGGCGAGCTGCTTCTCGGCTGAGTTATTCTTGAAATACCTATTGCATTTATAAAGATCAAACGGTTTGAACAAACGGGCGTTCTTGTAAACATTGTACCTAACCGATGTGAGCGGGCGAGGGCCGTACGCTCGTTGCTTTTAAGGCACACAAATATGCTTTGACGAACTTGTGAACATTGTGACTAGTCGGCAGAATTTCGTCATGACTAGTAAATTAGTAGAGCTGTCTTTGTTGCATCTTAAGGAAATTGGAAATTGATTTAGACTGGAGACTAGACCGAACCCATTTCATAATAAAAATAATGCAACGATCCATAGATCTAATCGATATATTTATTCTACGACTGTTTTATCTCATAACACGACTGTTCTTAAGAACAAAACTGAAACCATTATTTTTCTGATTTATCGTTCCTGGGTTTTGTCGAAACCATTTATTTTCTTTAGCGCCTTTTTTTAAATACATACATGTACACAAAATACTTTTTGGTCTAGTCTACGGTAGTTTCTGTTTTCTAATTGATAAAGTGTTGTTTTTCAGATTAGATATTATTTTTAGGGCTGATTTTACCAACGTTATATTAGACTTATCCGTCTAAATAAGTGAGTACTTACATAACGACCGATTATTATGACATTTAAAGAGTGAATAGGCTGTTTCTATGTATATGTCTGCCTAACATTGTCCATCTCAGGCTGCATAGTCACCTAATATCAGGTGCAATCGTAGCCAAATCTTGGAAAAACATAAATGATGCTGACAAATACCTAAGTGACGTCCCAAATTAGGCGTAATATATTTTATTCGACGAACACTCCTTATCTGACGTTGGAAAAATCAGGCCTCACCAAAAAATATTTCACGATAAAATACTAGATCGCAAATAATTAATAATTATAGTTTTCTGATTTTCAGGTATGTTTTAATTATTGATGATGTAAAATTACGAAATAAATCCTGATTTTTCGCTCTGTTACGTTTGAAGAGTACAATTATCCGTAAATACATTTTCCTTTTACTAGTTACATGGATATTTTTTCTGTTTTTATCAAAATTTACTCATTCCTAATAAAAAGTTTATTATCCGTACGTTGTTTGGCTATAAAATTAGAAAAATAAATCTCTCTTTACAGAGCAAACAATTCCGATTTTGTTTTATAAAATAGGAGATATCTAAAACAGGGCTATAAGTTCATTACACGAAAAAATACTAATAAATATAATCTCTAGTAAAAATGGCGTAAATGGCGTGTGTTATTCATTGATTACTTTCCGATATTCGAATGACAAACTGTTTAATTCCACACAGAAGTGATTAAAGAAATATAACTCAATTTTGTGAGTATTCTAGGTATATTTTGCTCGGATAACGTAGACTTTTAGTTCACTGTCGAACAAAAATTACACGCCATATCCCAACGAGTGATCCAATAATAAAACTTCTGGAATTTTCGTCACCCGAAATTTCCTTTAATATTAAAAAAAAACAACACCTAATTATACGACTATTACCAATAAATTAAAATAAACAGTTAACGAACGAGTATATACCTTCTACTTATATATTCCGGTACTATGTCTTGACGAGTGCAGAGGCGATCAAATCCATTTTCTTCGTACGTAAACCGAAATACATCACGCGTTTAAACGGGTATTTTAATGTATCTTGTTTAGGAAAGTGTTTAAAGAAGGGTATTTAGGTCGCACTTTTTAAATATGTTTAGCTGCGTCTGTTTTATTCTCTATAATTTTTAAAATTGGTCGACTACAATTCTAACAGAAGAAAAACATATCTGTCTTTCTTCGGTGTCCTTTATTTATTTAAAAAAACAAGTTGAAATCTGTGGTATTTTAATTATGAAACATTAACAACCTTACTACAAATTATCCACTAAAACAGGTTTTAAGTCGTGTTTAGTTAAACACTGTCAGTGAACGTAAATATGGCTTAAACAGCTGTTTAATACTTTGTACCACAAATCCACGTAGGCAATGTTTAGTTAGGTACCGATTTTATGTCCAAACGTTCATTTCAGTCACTTATTTCAGTCATTACGTTTCGTAGTATGCAGGGTGCATTTATGGAAATAGTCGAAAATTTTGATATGAAAAGAAAATTTTGTCAGAATAATAATGTGTTTCAAATTTCTGAAAATATAACGGAATTTATATTTATTTGTATGAAATAATGAACAGAATACATAATAAAATAAGATGATCATCAAAAGAGTGAAATGAAAATACTATCTTCAGTGGAAAAAAGGAGAAAGTGCTAAAGCACCAAAACCGTACGTGTGGAAAAGAGGATTAAAGTTGCAATTTTCCGAAAAAAAAAAACTCATTAGATATTGATGTTAAACAAGTTTATTAAATTGAAAACAAAAAACAGTTTTTTTCCTAAATTGAAGGCTAAAACATTGGTTTCTAGCTCATGTCGCTTTGCCAGAATTACCATGAAAATGTTAGTCAGGACTCAGAATAAAACTATAACCTCCATAATATTCAAACATCCAGCAACCAAGAAGTGCTAAAGAGTGTTCATAAGCTTTTTGATAAAATAACAAAATTTCGTAGTGACTAACAATTTAATAAGCGTGTTATACATAAATTACTAAACTACAATTATTGTAGTCACATACGCCAGCGAAGAAATGCGTAAGAAGCGACATTATTCACGGAACAACAGGAATATTTATTAATTATTTAAAAATTTTGTCATGACTACTACTCTAAACAATGGCAGAAAATTATGATCCCCAGAAGCTCTTCCGGAGACCATACCGCAACGTGCAGGACTTGCACTTGAACTAGGGCCCGCTTCATCCATTTTCTATTACTTAATATAGGTATTTTATAATTAAGGATTTAATTGGCATTGAGATAATAAGTCAATAAATAACAGACATTACGGACAAATTATTAATAACATTATAAAATTGCTAGTGACAAAAGTTATCCAAACAGTATGAGTTGTTTATGCAAGAAATATGCATTATTGAATTATAAGCTGAAGCTGCTGTTAAGCAAAATAAATATCCCATATTTATTTTGACTAAATCTAACAACAGGAGAATAATAAGCAAGAAATATACAGACGAGAGTTTTAGACCTTCCGATGCAATGTGTTGATCTGTTCTACATCTGTGTTTTTTGAGAATCTGTCCTAAATGCGAATCTGTCTTTTTGAGAACACAGATTCTTTTTCGAAGTCCGTTTTTTTACTTATCTCAAACATTTTTTTACTGTAGGAATGTTGTCCAAATTAAGGGATGCACCATCCCTTAGCGCTGCACGCTGGCCACAAATATAATTTTGTAAAAACTAATATGTGTGGCACGACTAATTTGCGGTGCGTTTACAAAAAATTGTGCAGCACATCCATAATATTATCGAAAGCGAATATTTAATATAGTCAAAGAAATAAAACATACATGTTTTGCCGATTTTGGACGCAACAGAAATGATATCATAACGTGAAAATCCAAAAAAGACGTTTGTCATAATATGGCGCCAATACCTAAACTATTTGAAAAGCATTGTTACAAAATTGACAACGATACGCAGAACGAGTATTTTGATAATGCACTTTCTACAACTGAATTGCCTAGAATCAATTCCAATAAAAATACACTGTACTGGGCCCGTCATAATATTTTAATGTAAGGAAAAGTAAATTTGAGCATCCACAGGATATTCAATTACCGGATTGTATCTCAAGTTTTTTTTTTAATTCGATGAAGGCATTGAAGACAAAAATATAATCTTTAGTACTGAAATGGCGAAAGAAACCATTAAAAAAGTGAAATTATTGTACGCTGATGAAACGTTCAAGTGTTGTCTGGTTGCTTTCTTCCAGTTGTTTTCTTTGCACGCCGATATCACGCATGAATCAGAAACTGTCAGCTTTGTACCATTGCTGTTTGCTTTGTTGCCAAACAAAAATCAAAATACATATAAGAGACTTTTTAAAATTTTAAAAGATCATTTTTACGTGAATATAGATACTTTCAAGTTTGATTATGAGCTTGTTATTTTTCAAGCCACAAAGACGATATATACAGACATAGTAGGCTGTTATCATTTTTTAAAAGCTGTCTGGAAAAAGTCAAAATCAATTGGATTCAGTTCTGCAGAAGAGGGCCCAAAAGCACCCAGCTATTCTCCCAGTTACCACTGTTGCCTCCGGTACTTATTCCCGAGGCATACCTATCGTTATGTGAATTGACTCCTTGCACTTAGGAAAGCACATCGTTTCAAAATTATTATGTCACAAGCAGTGGATGAACTCGTTTTAACAGAAGTCTTCAGTTATTACGGTGAAAACCGTACAAAAATGCAATCGAGGGTTGACATAAACGGATCAAGCCCAAGAAAAATAAATATTTTATACTTCCTTCACTCCATTTGTTTCGACCAACCTAAAATACTAGCAAGAGAATGGCGTTTTATTACGCGAATGCTATGTAGACATATTCCGCGAATGTTTGAAAACAGAAAACATCCAAATTTCATACAGAAGATTGTTGGAAAGTTCCACCGGCATGGGATCCTATTCTAGAAAAACCCCAAGCAACACCGCACATTGAGAGTTCTCAAGACACGGTTATAATTATTATTGATTTTTTTAGGCCAAACGTCAGCCAACTCGTCCAGTGATTGATGTATTGTGGCAGCCCTTTTGATAATAAGTCACTACTTATGCCCGTTGAATTCAAGAATCGCTTAATTTTTCGGGGAGTGAGTTTTGTTATCTCAACCGCTTTAAACAGAAGAAATTTCAACCATAGAGATTTTAAGAAAAAAAATATTAAAGGCTTAAATGTCACAAAAATATGTTTTTAAATTGCGGGCTGCTGCAGTTTCCTTAGAATAAGTAAAACATTTCCTTTTGATTAGATCTTTCATTAAAACATCTATAGAAAATGGGAGTATTTTATATTATTATGATATTAATACGTATTAAGATACATAATACACAATTTCACCTAGACAACTAGGCTGTTGGTTATAAATGTCATTTGTAAGTATGACACAGAAAACAATTTTGATTTTTATCACTAAATGTAAATTAAAGAGAAAAAACTAAAGCGGGGTTTCCTGGTATTGCCTTTTGTACAAAACTCGAACACATGCTATATTTTTAACTAAGTTACTTCAATATTTTTAATACATTTTCAGGAATTACACCGACCAAAAGTAACCAAACAGTGCAGCAGCTTGTATAGCATGACCAGAACTACGTAAACATCAGGAGGCCGATTCTCGTGCAATTCTTATACGAAAAAAACACCTATCGAATTTTCTTCGGCGAAGAAAAGGTTGTTATTATTTCTCAGGGTGACGATTTGTCTGCATTACGATTTCGTTTGTGTGATAGTTTTTTTACATGTCGATATTTAACTTGATTTTTTAGGTGAAACGGTTAAACTCGCAATCGAATTACCACACAAAAAAAACGATTGCCGTGAGAATCGCTACCCAGATTGGCAAACGAAATTCAGTCATACTGCACAAGTTGCTTTACACTACCAAGATTAGGTACTTGGTACTCCATGCCCTCTCCCCCTTCCACACACACAAAAAATCCTGATCCCGATTGTAATTTATCACCACAAACAGGTTTGTTTTAATAAGTATTGAAATTAAATGTTGTAGCAAAAGCTATCTTGTCTTGGTGGATACGAGTTATAATATAGTTGACATCTTGAACACTAATAGGTATCACTTTTTTTGTACATCCTTCTTGCCTATTATATCTCCACGATTCATGAAGTCCCATAGTTTTAATTAACCCAAGAAAGCGGAAATCATCTCCTCCAAGTAAGTTTTATTGTTACAGGTGACGACACTTGAAAACCTGCACCTCATGAACTGTGATAGCTAAATACATTTCAAAAATACATTATGGCGATAGCAAACACTAAAACACATTATAAAATACTAAAAAAAATACAAATACATCGTAAGTATTGCTTGTTTTTGTTACATTCATAAGACAGCAAAGACCAAGATGTTATCATTTATACCAATATTGATTTTGTAACATTTACATGACAGTAAAGTCCAAGTTGTTCCGTATGAGTGAAACCAATATTGGTTTATTGAGAGTAAACGTATAAGTTAGGTGTAGATTTAGAGGTTACAAGAACGATGCCATTATCACTTACTTTTATCATAAAGTTTGTAAAGTGTAATCCTGGCCATGTCAAGGTTCAGCCTAAAATCAGGAGGCTCCAGAACAGAGCCAATGCAGACGCAGCATTGCACATGTTACCGCACTTTATGGCGTCGTAAGGGATCTTCTGAGAACCGGCGCACATGGACAGGCGCAATAAACCATTGATTACCGCCTGCGCCTGCGCCGTGGCGATTCACGTGAACACGTCACTGAGTTGCAGCGCGGTTATTGTGATCGTGACTGTTTAATATTTACGGCACCTGATATAGGAAAAGTTTTAAGTTCGACAAAAAGCATTCACTTCCATGCAATAAAAGAAAATATCATTTTGGAGTTTTACTCGCGAGACACTCCAAATTAGAGTGTCTCGCGAGGCACATGTTTGTGTCACATTTTTGTGTGTGGTAGGTGATATTAAATAAAATTTGTGAATATAAATAAATATAAATATTGAACACTAATCACATACATTGCTCTGATCCCAAAGTAAGTAGCCAATGCACTTGTGCTATGGAAATCAGACACAACGGTGGTACCACAACATGCAGACCCGAGACAATATAGAAAATATCGTTTTCTACATTGACCCGACCGGGAATCGAACCCGGAACCTCACGAGATGGCGACGCTTGAAACCAGCGTGCTAGCCACTCGACCACAGAGGTCGTCAAGGTCGTCGTCGTTTGTGAATATGTTGTCTTGGTTAAATTAAAATAAAATTAATAATAAAATTAAATTAAAATAGTGCATATTGTTCATCACAGCTTAAATCCGATAGTTTATAGCGAGCTAATCAGCACTGATACAATTAAATCAATGCTTCAAGGAGAATATGTGCATTCACCGTCAGATATTTTGTAGAATGTAGGGTAATCAAATACTTCTGAACGGTCAAAATGTCAGTAAGTTGCATACATTACAAGTTACCATTAATATCTGAACAATAATTAATTCATTAATATCTGAGCAGATTCTGATCAGTTATTGACTATGATCTGCTCAGATTGAATGTATGAAACTTATTGATATTTTGACCGATCAAAAGTATTTGATCACATTACCGTACGAAAGATACGTAAGATAAGTACATAGCCATAGATTCGTGAGTTAACTTTAATAACGGAAGTGAGATTCTGGTTCATTTCCTTGAATGGTGTCTCTACAGGTCGTTTGCAACCAAGGTGGCATAAACTAAAAGAGGATGTAAAGGATCATCTGCATTTGAAAATAAAACTTTACTGCTTAATTATACGGTTCATTTTACGAAGTGTTGATATATGTCGGTTACGTCTCTATACATGCACGATTTACAGTTTCATGAACTTATACTAGCACTATGATAAGTGATAAGAGAAGCTATTCATCCCAGTTTTTCATCACAATAGACAAAGACTTTGTGGTTTGTGCTGTAAACGGCTGAAGGATGACTTATTTTTACGTATTTAAATAGAAATCAAATATATTTTTAAAATGTTTCATTAATAACATGAGCTTAATATTGATTTCAAAATGTTTTGATGAAAACTTCTTTCTAAGTTCTGTGATAGGAATTTAAGGACATAAACTGAAAAACTTTTTGCCTACAATCCGTGTGCAAAATGAAAACTAAGCGACAAAAATGGAACCAAACGGTACGAACAACTCTGTCAACTTCATTATTTCCTGGTAGAGCAGCTACTGGATAGTTCTGAATCAGTCAATATACTTCTGCCCGAGCTATCATGCATGACGATGCGTAAATCTACTTACTGCAAAACCATGGATAGAATCCACTGACATAAAATACGAGAAGATAGTGAGATTATGATTAAACTGTCTTTGAACTTGACATAGCATTGGTATATCATTTATAATTTATAGGACAATTTCACTTAATTTGTCTTAACTGTTACTCAATAGATAGTTTTTGACAGGACACTAAGAAACATGTATAAATAAACACAGGAAAGGCTGCAAGATCCACATGCAACAGCGCAAATCTACCGGGCAGCTACCAGGAAATCATTAGTTTATGAGAGTTGTCAGGTAATGGTAAAATCGATATTGCACTGGGACAGTGCATCGCTGAAACTGAAAGTGACCCCGCAACCCCCTCTTTCATTCACTGGGCTAAGGGGGTGGGGAAAACACGTTGCATAGTGTTTAAAACTGGGTCAGTAAAGCAAATCGTAGTTTTTTTTCTCGCAGGCTTTTGATTCCTCAGTTTAAAGTTAAGAATATTAAGCATCATGTTCGCGCCCTTAGTTGTGTACTTAATTTGAAAAACATTAGGCCACTGTACCAGCGCGTGCTAGTTGGAATAAATTATTTAAAATAAATAAATTTAGGTATTAAATTAGGTTGTTTAACAGAGTTTGATTCAAGGTCTGTTTGTTTGTTTGAAAGAAGGGATATGGATTTGCGTTAATGTGTAGTAGATAGTGCGTTTAGACGAATAAAATCGACAAGGTCCACAAGTTGCCTATATTTAGAAATGCTAGTATCGTCTTTAGAGCGCTGACCATTACTGGAAACAAAAAGATACTCTAGCCGTTAACGATGCGAAAACCAAAAAGCAACATGGGCTGAAACTTCCAACAATTTAACGTTTCTTAAATCAGTATCATAGCATTAGATTCATTGCAAGAATGTTTAAGACTTATTAAGATCTAGAGACCCGCTGCTGCTTCAAGGTAGCAAAGCTTTGCCGCCACATAGTAAATAATTCCATAACGGTTGATCAGGTCATGGTTAGATTACCATATGTTTTCAATATCATTGAAGTAACTCATACACAAACAGACACGATAATAGAAGTATATCGGGACAAGATTTTAATTTAATTTATGACGATTGACGACCGAAATTACCAGTCGAGTGCACAAAATAAGTAAGTTTACCTTATTCTGTAGTTAATCAGTCACAAGAGAAATAAATAAAAAAATCGTCGAGTAGTACCTTTAGTAATGCAACATACAGGAATACGATCGACAAGGCCCACAAGTTGCCGATATGAGTATATATATGTATAATGAGTATCATTCTTGGAGCGCCGACCATTTCTGGCAACAAAAAGATACTCTGGCTACCAAGGCGAGAAAACTACAAAATAACGTAAACTGAAACTGCGAACAATCTAAATACTGTGCCCAATGGTTCAAATCGCAGACAAGCCATCACCGAAAGTAATTATGACCTTCCTAAACAATCAAAAATAGGCAAATCAGTAGCAAGAATGTTGCAAGCTTGGAGAGATCTTAAGACCCGGTGCTGCTTCAAGACGGCGAATCGCCGTCCGCGACTAGATACGAGAACAAAGTGGTGACTACCCGGTCCTTAGCCCACCTAAAATTGTAAGTGGTGTCCCTGGTCATACATACGGTCATACACCGTGAAGACAGAGAGCCCTGAGCCTGACTCATTTGCGGAGGAACACGTTAGTTCTAGACGATTTTTATTCTAAAAGAAAGAAGAAGAATTAGAAAGCTTTAATTTTGGTCAACAAGACTTCCAACACTGTGATCTCGTGGCATCCAGCCAAACTTTGCCGGGACGAAAAAAATACCAAAATTTTTGAATATACATTATTTTCTTTTTAAACTACGAACCCAATGATGATATGTACTTTTTGATGAAGATAATATTCAATGACCGCTCTCAGGAAAATGCATGCATGCAATGCATTCTACGAAAGTTCATGTACGGTGCATTTCTGCATTCTCAACACTAGGAACACATAAGCGACAGATAGTGGCAAATCTACTTTATACCATTCGAAAGTCTAGATTTCCGGGGTAGTAAAAAGTTGGAACGTGTAAACCGCCTGAATCGCTTTAATCGATACTGCATTTCCACATTTCCCACCCCCTTTATATACCCGTTTCGTTCCAGCACACGGAAGCAAGTGCAACGAAGTAAATGAGCAAGGTATATAGCGCCATCCTTCACTCACGGAATGTTATGTGTAGTATAACATTGTCAAAGCTTAAATGCCTTGCATTGCACGACACATAGACACTGCACTCGAAGTTGTTCACGGTTGTGGATGCTATTTATATGTAATTATCCACATATTCATTAAATCATTTATTTGAAAACCGTGGTAAGACTATAATTTAAGTAAATGATGATGGTCAATATGAATATAACATTTTCCATCGTCGGCTCAATAGCTTTCTAATTGGCATTTGATAAGAAAATAAAATTGCCTGCATCCTGTACTGACATTGTTCACGAATGGACATGATTTTTATTTCAACATATTGTGCAGATTGTTTATGTGCTATATTTGCTTGTTTTTGATATTAATTATGGTAATTTCACGAACTTACGATTATTTAAATTATTAATGTTTATTTTTTACGCTTTGTCAATTCTTTTGCCTCTCAAATCACTGTTTTCTATTTCCGATTATGTACCAAGGAACTTCCTAGCGAACACATGGTTAAAGTTATTTGGTGCAATCTTTCGGCAAGGTGTTTTATTAACTTCTGTTGAAACATGCCACAGTGCCACAGCCTTCATTCCATTCCATTATATTTGTAGTAGCTCTTACGAGTACGTGGTCGTAGTACGCTGCGCGGTATGAAGATGCACTCGTCAACATGGCAACGTTACATTCTGCAGTTTATGGGACCCCAGTGCAAGTGCATCCCTATGCCAGCTGCACGGTGGGGAAATGTGACATACTATCTAGCACAGCCACGGTGAATTTATGAATTCACCCCTTGGTCATGCTAGCTATGTAGTATATCACGGGGGAGTACCAAGTTTTAAGGCGAAAAAGGAACTTATTTTTTAAGAAACTTTTATGATCCAGCTCCGAAAATTTCAGAGCACTCAGCTTTTGTTATTACACCCACGCCATTCACAAATACACATTTTATTAAACTGACCTTATTGAAAATTGAACTACAAAACATTCAAATATGTCTACGCACACACGAAATGTGTTGTTAAAATAAATAAAAATATTATTAATAATAAAAAATATTAAATCACTCGTCGCTGACCAAAACAACATCCTGTAGAGAAGCTATGCCGAACAAAAAATGTGTCACAAAAACGACGAAAAGATTATTCCGTCTATGGTAAAATTTTAATTTCGATTACGGAACCATTTGTATAAGTTGATGACCAGTGGCGTCAACTCATGGCGCTAGTATTAGTAGTTCAATGATTCCTGGTTAACTTAACGTTTTTGAAAAATATTTTATGTGCAGCATACATTTGTAGGTTGTTTAATGGAACAGAGGTGCAAAGTTTGATGGAATACTTGATAGTATACACACTCTGACCATAAATACTGTTACAATTAAAAATAAGAAAGATATTACATTTGAATTTGGAATATTTAAGTCATTTTTATACGATTGCTCATTGTGTTTTAGGTATAGTAGTAGACTAACGTAGCATTTCGTAGCGTAAATCGTAGCACCTACCTCCGCTACGTGCTCACTCACAGGTGCATTGGTAACTATGGCAACGCTTGGAGAACTTCTGAAATGCATGGACGCTTATAATACGTTAGTGATTCTTGATACCGACTGCATCTCTAAAGAACAACGGTTTTATAATAACAATTTTTTAGGATAGGAGTAAGTACAACATATAAGACTAACACAACCGCTTAAACCTCAAGTTTATACTTGAAATATCGTTTAATGAAAAAAAAAAAACCCATGAAAAAACTAGTCTTCGATCAAAATAATTTTAATCGTACAAATCAAAAAGATTAAAATTCTCCTAGATAGTAAGTCATTTCAATTGGGATATGATTGCTTTTTTGTACAATGAAAGTATTCCAATATCTTCTCTAAAATTAAAAATAGCAAGTATAAGTAATAATAACTTTAACTGCACATAATGCACTAGACACAGGGTGCATTTTCGGTGCACTTTGTACTAAGGAAACATAAACGCTAGCAAATGTCGTTGAAATTCAGTCTCAAATTTATAGGTATACCAGTAGTAAGAGCACGAGTACTTAGGACATCTAACGGAAGCAGCAAAATGCATGTTGTTAAAACAACATTATGCAATTACAATAATTTCTGTCGCCTGGGGATAAGTTTACTGTCGAATGTTTTGGTGGTGTTTGATGATTCATGGCAACTTAGTTATTCCATACTCAGAGCACCGCAAACAAGAACATTGGTGGAGACCACCCTCCGCGTCTTTAATTTAGACACCTCCGGTCAAGGAACAATCAAGGACAACCAACTCACAGAGCATCGTTAAAAGGGAATGAGCGACCAAGATACAATTAAAGAAGCAATTTCAATCATGTAGATTGTAAGGATGCCTAAACGACAATCACCAACAACGAGCTGAGCTGATGTTGAGGTTGATCAAAACCTTTAAGTCCAGTTCGTTCGTAACTTCTTATTTTCAAATCAGCAAAAACTGGTGTAAGGAATTAATTCTGAGTAACAGAGAAGACATGACAATGTCTTTTTGATAATAACATTTTTATCGGTAACTAGAATCTAAAACAATGAACACACACAGGTCCAATTTGTACCTAACATTGTGTTTATCACGTGGATAACGACGCACTCTGCGGATGTACTGGTAACCATAGCAACTGCAATACTACGAGAGCTACTGCAGTTCATGGAAGCCTGGTGTAGGACTGCAAGCAAATGCATCCCTCGATGTCAGGCTGCATTTCTGAAGAACCGTGGTGTATCACTGGCTTTAAGGAAATCCAATGTTTGCTGACTGTGGACTGATAGCCGACTTTGATTAATCTGCTCAGTCGTTTACATGTGATTAGCAAAAAGTTCTAAAATAAAAAAAATAATTAATTAAAAACAACATTGTCTATGCGATAAGTGGCGTCACAATTGTCATAACGTAAACGAGGCGCAGGTGTGTACTTCCGTAGTTTTCTCCTTTGCAGGGTGTAACTTTACCTAGTTTCAATAGTATAGATCTTTTACTCCACGTTCGTAACTGATCTTTGATAACCAGATGCGAACAAGGATTTTTTTTCTCGTTTGATATCCAGTTACGAAAACAAAATTTACTTGTCGTTTTCGTAACCATGTTTCATAACCAGCTACGAAAATGGCATTTTTTTCGTTCATAACCGGTTATTAATTTGGAATATATATAATTATATGTGTATATTTCCACTTTCGTAATCGGGTATGAAAATAGGTATCGAAATAGAAAACGGGGAAATATCATGCCTATTTTGACCACATACACATTAATGCGAAGCTCAGAAAACAGATTTATATTTAATAAAATAACCAAAATGCAACGCTAAATAGGCAATAAGAAAACATAAAAGTCTTAGTTTATACACTTAGTAACAAGTACAATCTAAATTTCCAATGCAATGATTTCTGAGCAGTGCCCAACGGCTATAATATTTTTTTCAAGGTCTTCAATTGCAGAATTTATTTCTCTATCGATTTCTTGATACTCGTAGTAGTATTATATTATCTAGGGTGCGGCACTCCAGACCAACCATTGACATTGAATAAATCGGAACCTAACCTACTTCCTATATGATAAATATTTACAATGCAACTGGCTGATAAGAATTTCCATCTATTTCAAAGTTACATTTAAATGTCATTTGTGAAAGTCTCATCTTTATCTGTGATTCTCTGTATGTATGGTTCTCGGTAAAGAAATATCTTGATGGTGAAATTGTGGCAACAAAACGAGGGGGCATTAAGCTGCTATAAGATGGTTATAGGAATAATTTCGCATAGTTTTCATAGTTCTCTAGGCTATTTGGGTCATTTTTACGATGCAAATGCATTAAAACTAAACCCAAGTAAAACCCAATCCTGTGTCTTCCATCTTCGTAATAGGGAAGCGGGTCGTAAGCTCTACATTAAGTGGCGCGGGGTACTCATTGAGCACTGCGATACCCAAAAGACCTCGGAGTTTTCTTGGATCGTTCGCAAAATTTTCGGAAAAACTGCGAAAACATCAAGCAGAAAGTGCATTCCAGAAATAGCTTTTTGAGAAAACTAGTTTCTTCTATAAATGGGGAGCTGCACATGATGTGCGGACTACCAGATTGGCTATTTCTTTCTCCCCGGGCGAGTATGCTAGTCCAGTTTGGTGCCGCACTGCCTATGCAAAGTTGGTGGATACGACATTAAATGAAACATGCAGGATTATTACTGGTTGTCTTATGCCGACACCTGTACAAATGCTGTACCCACTGGCCGGTATAGCGCCGCCGACGGTCCGTAGAGCTGTCGCTAGCTCCTCGGAGAGAGCTAAAATGATGGGTGACAGTCGGCACCCACTTTACGACCACAAGCCTATGCCTCAAAGACTCAAAAGTCGTAATAACTTCATAAACTGTGTGATTCCTCTCACTGGTGATACTCCGAAGGCTAGACGTGTCCTTTGGCGGAATAGTACTTCAATTCATGGGCCCTTTGTTCCCCTCTCTGAACATCCCCCTGCTGGACACCAGCTGTCATGGCTGACCGGCTTTTCAATAGACTTAGGACTCAGGTCGGCCGCAGCAAGGAAACTTTGTTTAGATGGGGATTCATAAATGATGATGATAACCTAGAGTGCATATGTGGTGCTATTCCCCAAAGGATGGAACACCTTACACGGTTAAAGCTACAGACAACGCTATCCTCGTAGCAAAGTTCTGGGCCGAGACCGTTTAGTTTGCTGTCCACTCTGAAAGAAGAAGAACGAGCAATTCTTTTTGATCTCGGACTCAAAAGATTTTCATTAAAATTTTGTATACAACGTGTAATGTTAAATGCGCAAAACCTCAGACACTTCAAATGGTTTTTAATTCAATTGACCCAATTCCGAAAGAGAAAAGTTTAAAAATAAGAATTTAAGTTTTGTGTGGTGTTTTAGTTTTAAGGAACTTATTATTTCTTCCTCTGCGGACGACAGTCTGTCGAGAGAGGAGTCGGTAGGTATTTACCGGTTGCTTGCTTACTTATTTAAGTGGGTTTGCGCACGTAATAGCTTGTAGATGATATACAAGCAAGGACCACAGTGCTGAGTAGGTATTTAGTTTATATTATAATTCTAGCTTGGCACCACCACGTGTTCTTGAAAAGAGAAAGAGAAAAAGAGTAGAGACAGACAGACAGACGGACAACAAAGTGATCCTATAAGATGAGCCTTTGAGATGATCAGTTCTTTTCTACAGCCAGGATTGCAAGGTAAACACCTTGCATTCCTGGCTGTAGAAACGTAACGCAATTGCAAATTAATACGCTTAAAATAAAATAAAAACATTTTTCGTAAGCTGCCGTTGTCAAGCCAAATAAAATTGATAATTGTTTTCTAGACCGAGTTTAACAAATAACGATTCAATGATGCATTTTCTACAATAAATAAAATGTGAACTCTATTTTTTTACCGACTTAAAAAATGAGGTAATCAATTCGACTGTGTATTGAAGATTTTGTAGAGCATTTTGGTTTTCAAGTTGTTTTTTTGTTGTAAAAATGTATTATGTGTGTATATTGAGAGCAAACGATTTTCATTTCATTTTCATAGGATGATGATGGTATCCATAAAAGCTCCCGCAGTCCGAAGTAACTTTTTGCCGTTTTAATTGTACATATAAAAGTTGGACACAGAGTGCATTCTCGGTGCACTTTGTACTAAGGAAACATAAAACTTAAGGCGATGGTTACAAATCTGTAGCATGAAGTGTTGCTCTTACGTTTTAGAAAAATTCATTATTTGCTCCTTGATAGTAAATCTGTTCAATCAAAAAATTTCAAGGTTCAGGCTACAATTTCAAAAATCTAAGTTCTTATTATTACCGTTAATTGAATGATTTCAAAAACTACAAGACAATGTAGATTTTTTTAATTACTTATAATAAAAAAATACTAGTATCATATACTGCAGTCATGTAGGTACATGAACCTTCCTGGCTTTTTTAGAAAAACGAAGAGTTAGCATCCCCATTCATAGCATAAAATAAGTGTACATTCAAAATGTTTTTCTTACAGTTCTTTGCCTCGTTATCACAAGGTACGTAAGTTGTGACTAGTGAGTAGGATGACCTATCAATTTGCAACAACGTGTGCACCTCAGTCATTAAGGTTCACTCTTGTTGCACGCCCTGCGCAAACTGCAGCACATTCGCACTACCACACCAGGCTCCAAGAATAAACTAGGAGTTCAATGGTGCATCGTACCGTACTCTAGAAATTCACATCCACAGTGCAGCATACATACATAGAGAACGTGATACCCGTTCACGTTGCTAGTACTACCAGTGTTTTACGGATGTTCGCGATAGATTCAGAGCGCATGTCCTGCCTGCAAAAGTCATGCCTTCCTAGTAGCACATCAGACACCTAGGCTGTTGCACGTTCCACATAATGCAATACCGAAGTATTCTACATTGTTTTTAAAATAACGTATATATATACCTAACCTATTACCTGTAAGTATAGTGGACGGCGAACGAGACCAAATTTAAGGAAAACCCGAAAATCGATGTACAGATTTCCCATTTGGCACATCAATACTAGAGGTCAAAAGATTTTTTTGACTAGAAGTACAAAATAAATGTTCGTTAGTAGGGGGGGCACTGGTTATCTAAATATTTTGTATTGGAAATTTTAAAAAGAAAACCTTCAGAAACCTATCGCGTGGACTTTCTTTTCAAAGGGCTTTTATGGCGCTTCCGAAGATATAGTAGGACATCAACCAAATATAGTTTTCACACCAAACCTAGTTTGGGCTCCTCCTGTAATAACTACTAAACCGAGTTTAATTAGAATAACACTGGTCCTTAATTCGGAATACACTTAATTGATTTAAAAAAAATAATGTCGACACAATGTCTTGTTTCAAAAACTTGTAACGTGTAACTAAAAAGACACAGGGCGAATTGAAAACCTCCTTTTTTAAAGTCGGTTAAAAAGTTGATTGAGTAAAACTTGCAGCAAAGTTTACTAGCTTTGACTTTTCAGAAGTTCTCATGTCACTAGTACGCATAGTTATATGCCAAAAATATTTGTCATCAACTCCTCCCAGGTCAAAGCTACCTACGGGCTGGGACTTTCGATATAAGTATTATGTTTACATCCCAACGAGTCCAAACAAAGTTACGAAGTCAAAAAGTGTGTTCCAAGCGATTCCCCCTAGTAACCTTTCTTACTTGGGCTACTATAAGTATTAAAATATCTCTAAAATACTGCTCATAGCTCAAGTATTATATTGCTCATAGCTATGTGCGCTGCACAGGGCTCTCTGCGAGGCGGTACCATCGAGAGATCACGTCCACCAAGCGTCGTCTTTTGTTTGAAGTAAAGACCGTTTTTGTGTGGTGTGTGCCAGCGATTTTCATCGTGCAAGTGGTTATTAGATGGAAGAGACCACAACCATAAATACTTACCATTAAAATAAGTACGTACGAAATGTACGCGGGCGACGCCGCGGCACACCGCTAGTATATTATGAATTCGAAAGTTTGTGACGATGAATGTTCGTTACTCCTTCACGCCAAAATTACTGAATTGATTTTAAAAAAAATACTATAGCTACAGAATAGCACATAGGGCATCTATAATGATATGATTTCAGATCCGATATTTATGCAGAATTGAAGCTGAAGAAGGATTATATGCGGAGCTGAATGAAGCCGCGGGGAACTGCTAGTCACTACATAGTATGAAACCAACTCGCTTCCCGCTTTCTGTATGAATGTATGCTTAAATCTTAAAAACTACGCAACTAAATTTGATGCAGACTTATTTAAAAAGATAGCGTGATTCAAGAGGAAGGTTTATATGTATGATCTATTGCACCCGTGCGAAGCCGGGGCGGGTCGCATTGAATAGAACATTTTTTTTTTTGCACAAATCAAGATTGACCGATTCTGATATTATAAGTTATGAACGTCAGATTAGTATTCTAATTCGCTCCCATACTCGTAGCTTTCTTTCGCAGTGCAAATATATTACGAGCAGCTTACTACTGCAGCGGCCCTATAGTAAGATACTAGTGAGACTTTGAAAGTACGAAAATAAACTAGCCTTGCATTTCCGACGGAACGATGGAAGCATCGTTTTTACAGCGTTAAGCAGCTGAACTGAGATCAGGTGGTCTATTTTTGAACCACTCGTTTGGATACGGCGTGTGATATTCATTCGAAAACAATTTAAAAATCAACGAAAATCAAGCGAAATATAAATGTGATGACACACAAAATTATTGTTTTAGATTACCCCTGTGTAAAACAGAAACTGATTTCCATGAAAATTCAATTTCACTGAAAATGTGACTTAAATCAATGATAATCACTCGACATCTTGACGCGAGTGATTCAAAAATAGGTCTCCAGGTCCCAAATATGACGGGCTCAACTTCTTTCCTTGAATTTTACAATACTCTGTGTTGACGAGACTTGTTGGAATGTCAGTTACTATATATACTATAAGTATAGTGTATGCTCAGTGATAACTTCGCAGAATACAGACTGTAAACAATGTTTCATATTCAAGTTAATTAATATCCGTTTCGCGTTGAAACATTTGGGCCTTGGGGACTGCTAAATTGCTGTTTAAAAAAATTGCGCCAAAATTAAATTCTGTAATAAAGCTGACTGGTTCCTAGCTCAAAGGATTAGCGTAGCTATCCAACGCGGCAACGCATCCATCATCATAGCCTCCTTGCCGCAAGGAAATGGTTTCGTTTCTTTTCGTTTTTGAATAGGTAGATTTTAAGTTATTTTTTATTTTCAATGTCTTAGTTTCAATTTTCTTGTTTGTTATTAATAAAATATACTCTCTTATTATGATCCACTTTCCATTTTACGTCACAAAATAACCTTTGTTTCCTTACACAGCACTGAGTATAAAACGTCATAATCGGACTTCTGACTTGACTGATTTTATTTTTTCAAAAGAATCTGTGAAATGATAAATAAGCAGTGATCGCAGCTGTGACTGAATCGCCCCTTCAGAACAGATGTTTAACATAATTAAAAAAAAAAATTTACTATTCTCGCACCTATTTGTAATAATTTGATGACATTATTATTCGTACGAGGTACACTAGAAGCGTGCACTGTGACGTCTGACCGGTGTGGGCGGTGCTGCAGTATCGATTAAATCTCGACTTCCTATATGCCCTAGGTATTGAATATAGAGGTCGCCAACGCGAGGGGTTGATAGAACTCCTGGTGGGCTCTGCACTCCTAGTAGCATACAATCGTAAATTCGTGCACCTGCACCGATGCACAACTACAAAATGCACTAATTGCGATGCACCGCACTTCAACTTATGAAAATTCTGATTTCATAACAGAAACTCATTGCAAAAGTAACGAAAGACAACGTCAGTGAAATAAATTACAATGTAAGTTAGCGTTTTGTAAGTATTTTTACTAAAATACAGTTTTTTTGCTATGCGCCGCAGTGAAATGCAGTTGTTCTCGATTTTTGCGCTTAGCAACTGTGGCGAACTCCTTGCCACAATTTTTATGTTTCATTACGCTTTTTTCATTCATTAATTATGTTTTTTTTATTTTATTTCATTATGTTTTTTTATTGTTTTATCATGTAATATTAACGTTTTGTTCTTGTTCTTTGCTTCGGTGTCGTCGATACATACTTCGTGTGTAAAAGTGTTTGCTATATTTTAATAAACTGACGTTTTTTCCCCATTTCATGCATAACATTCAATTATTATTAGTAATACAGTTCATCCCCGTCGTTTTTAACAACATAATCTTATATTTAGCATAAATAGAAGAACCGTTTTTTTACTGTATTTTATTTACAAAGCTAATGAAAAGTGGTTTACTAAGAAGATAATGAGACTTCAAAATGAAAAATCCTTATCGCTCGAGAACATAAGAATTCGCCCGTGAGGCAGTACCACGCTAGAGCACTCCATGTGTTACGGACACATTGAGAAGCCCTAACCAATAAGGTCTCTACTACACACTTCTTACAGCTTTAGTATTCACATTTTATTACTACTACGGATGGCTACGACAGATTCGTAGCAATTTGGCTACAACGTTTTCGTAGCAGTGTAACGAGGAATTGAATTGCTTGTTTGAAACTTGACAGCAACTACAAATGCAGCCTTTGCAAAAACCCGCATGAATGAAATGATAGGAAAAAATCTTTTTTGCCTAATAATAATGAAATATTCGTAATATCATAAGGACTTTCATAAAAAAGGCTATGAACGAATTGAGTTGAACCACAACTTGTTAGGCACCAATGGCTGTAGCTGTAGTCAACTTTTTTATAGAGTAAGAACTTTATTTTGTTTGCTGTTCAAATGTTTTATTTTATAAATGCTTTATTTTATATGTTATAACGATCATCGTCCTAACACTGTGCTCACACGTTTAATACGGCTAAGGAATCGGTATGGCGTAGAAGTATTTCGGGGATCCTTTTATTTGGACGGCCTGGTCTATTTTAACGGACAAACCTAAAAATCTTCTACCCTACCGTTTGGACAGTTTCCACGAACCCGTTGTTTATTTCGTCAATAAACAAACAAATAATAAAATCTTTCCTCTTTCTAATATTATAAGTAAAAAATATAGGTAATAAAAGGATTTGGCACACTAGTTGCGGACCGCGGTTCGATCCGTACTAAATTTCTCACATGCGGTCAATCCTTTAGAAGTATGTATTATTGTTTTTTACTCGTAGTAAGGTCTTCATAAATGTTTTATCCCTTATTCTTTTCGTCCTTAACACAGTACGTAAGCTAGATATCATGCACTGACTCCAAATGAATGTATCTCATATATATATATATATATATATATATATATATATATATATATATATATATATATATATATATATATATATAATATAATATATAAATAAATAGAAGACAAATGCGTTATGAGGCTCAGGTAAATTATTCATTTTTACCACTTCGATCCTGCTACGACAAATTCGTAGCAACTCAGCTACGAAATTATTGTAGCAGTGTAAAGGAGAACAAAATTGATCGCGTAAGTATTTTAAAAAAGTTTGATAAACTGAAGAGTTGCTACGAATCTAATATGTTTCTTCCAACTCTATAGCTCGGAAGTTCATCTTAGATTGAAGTCACTAGAAACCACGGATTTATATTATCCAGGGCGAGAAGAACGACATTATTATGTACGGGCTTTGGGAATGGACACAATGACAATAGTGGGTCATGTATTAAAAAAAATAGGCATGAAATCGAAAGTCGATTATGTTATAGTAGTTGTTGATGCTTAGTAGTTAATGATACTGAATAATTACTACGAATACAACCACGAACTTGTATTCTCCTGACAAAAACATTGGTTGAGAGCTTACACGCAGTTGGGCAACTACATCAATACGACGACAACGAACCGCGTCACGTAAATATACTTTAAAGTTACAACTAAGCAACAATATGTAAAAGCTTCAAAAATAAGGACGAAGCTGGCGGCATTTGGTTTACTACCACCACCGCACGACTACTTATTTTATTGCTTAAAATTTAACCATTTGTAGTACCTGCCACTATATGCCAATTACCCATTGATGGTTGTCTTCATAATAAACTTTTAGTCCCTCTATTGTATTGCTTTTGCACTCCAGGGAAAGCGACTTACGGCCGTTCCCTATATCCATTCTAACTGTGGTTTTGCCCTACTAGAGTTAGAAATGGTTATCTACCTTTAGATTTTTTGTTTCTATAAACCTACTGGCAGTAGGGTAAACTATCTCTGGATGCATCTTATCGATGGGAGGACGGATAGCTTACTAGGGATAGGCATTTGTATGAAATTGACATTTATTGCGTTCCTATAATGTTTTTCATCTGACTGTCAGTCAGTTTGACTATCTCTAGTAACCCCAGAATTCAATCCTAGGATTTTGGACGATAACGCTCTTGTACACCCTGACAAATTACTAGTTTTAAATGTTTCATTGATTTATTTATGTAAAAGTCCTGCTGCTCACAAGGATAAGATAGAAACTTTCTCCCTAGTGGCGAAGATGTTCCTTTACCCTAAGAAACTGACCCTAGCCATAACCCCGCCTAACAAAAGATACTTAGATATAATAAGGATGATGTGGTAGGAGAGCTGTGTTCAGGTCATCCAGGGCAGCAGCGTTAAGATGGTAGGTAGGTGGTGGGACCCGCTACCAGTCTGACAGACTGCCCAAACTGATCATAGGGACGGATAAAGGTGTCTGCTGCAGTGAAGGGAAATGAGAACAACAAGGACGGATAATATCTGATTTATTGGTAGTAAATTAGTTTATTTAAAATATTAACAGATACATTAATAAGTGGGCCGCCAGTGTGAGTTCCGACGGTGCTGGATTCTGCTATGTCGGTCACTGACATGTTCGTAGTTGTAGAATGTAAGGTGCTACCTCGTACAATTTATGAAAAACATATAAGTTTCGGGTGGCGAACAATATTGAATCCAAGTTCAAGCAGTCAATGAGTGAGTGACTGAGTGACTGGGAAGGTACCCGATGCTTTGCATAGCATTCGATGAGCCTGAAATAATTCCACCAGCATCATCATCTATTCCTTTGTCAAGGGAAGGTGGACTTTTTGCTGTGGCTGAAAGAAGTAAATAAAACAAATCAGTATAACATGAAAACAACTGGTATTTAAGCAAATGATATTGACCAAAACTCTATAGAAACTCTGCACACTTTGCGGCAGCATGCATCTTTACAAAATGTTTGGATAAAATATATACCTAAATATATGAAAGAATACACACAAAAAATATTTTTGATAAATAATCAGGTTTACAAGGAATTCAATGGCAGATTAGGCATTTTGAGGTTATGTTTTGTGATTGCAGAGTTAATGCACCTCACCTACATTCATTTTGATACATTCAGAAGGTAATTGTTATATTTTACTAAAGTAATTCAATACTTAATAACTTAGTTACCCTTAAAATACCAGTACAGTTATAATTCAAACAAGATTTTTAAAATATAAACTACAAAGACGCAATCTGGACCCGGCTTTGGTCAATATCCTTTAAAAACCGTAAACGACTTGTTTGTGAAAGTACAATTGATACTCACTCACTGCACTTATTTTATGGAAATAAAGTCCTCCTTGAATACATTGTTTACCAGCTGGACACATTGTTTTTTCTAAGCAATCGGACTGATAGCATTCTGAAACGTTTGCGAAAATAAACTGGAACTATAACTTTCTATTTCTTTTCAATCGGTCGTTTTGAATTTTAAATTTTATAAATACTTTTTACGTTAAAAAGTATTAATTTTCAATCAATTGACGTAGGTATGATGTCAATCAATCAGCTGTCTGTCAGAGCTCAAAAACGTTCCATTTTATGTAAAGTCTATGCATGCTTCACATAATATTTTTACCCAAAATAGAACATATATATAATTAGGTACATAGCAATAAAAATAAATATTATTTTAAACGTATTATATAAATATTATCCTTGGTGTATCATAATGACCACAAATATCGTGAAAACGTTGACGCGACGTAATTGAGAGGGTTTTGTACAACTGCGTAATTCGAAACGTAAGGGAGGGCTTGGATAATGTGGCCTATCTTCTGCTAACTGGAGATAAGCAACACCTATCTGTAATATAGAAACTGTTTATTATGGTCGATAGCTGGTGACAACAGTTCGAGGATAGCTATCTATCTTTGATCTTAGTTTGCATATAGGGAACGGCCGTTAGGCAATAGGTTCTATTAGGTGAGTTTTGGTTCTACATTCGACACGTGCGAAGTGTTCGAGTTAACAGAACGCTGGAACAGGTGGCGCTGATTGGAATTCCCTTTTCCATGTGATTTAACCCCGAAAATAATGCCAACGGCTCAATGGAAATAGATACTTTCATCTTGCACTAGCGAGATCTGAGGAACCACGCCAGTACAGTTTAGCATTAGTTTACGGCGGTTTTACTCGCTAGCAACGACTTAAAAAAAGGAGGGAAAATTTTAGTTTTGCAAGTGGCCGCTAGAGGCACTGTGCAATTTTCCATATCTTTCGTCATCGTCGCTAGCGAGTAAACCCGGTGTAAAGTCATGGTAATGGTACTGAATGCAAAGCATCTAACTCATAAGACATTGGTAACGTCTTATTATTTTTGCAACACATACCACAGTGAGTTAGTAGCTTGGACGAATAAACCACTGGACGCGCAATGACGGGCAATTTCGCTTGTGCCCCCTTAGCCACGAAGCGGGCTTTTTGGCCTCACTTACGGGTGACGTCTTGTCAGTACGGTGATAGAGCTCAGTGAGAAACATTTATGGAAAAAATGGGTAAATGTGGCTTATTTTTGTGTAAAAATTATAGCGGCAAGACAAAAAATATTTATTTTAATCCGTAAGTAACGTTTTATCCCAAAAAAGCTGTTATTTTTCATGAAAATAGTAAAATGTGTTTTCCAAGAGAAAATTAACATTGCCATTTAAAAAGTGGTGGTCAGTTATTACAAAATCAACAAGATAACGTATACTTTATACGGTAGGATTATCATATGTTTATCATTCGTTCTCTTGTCAGTTTAATTTTAATTGTGATTGACAATTGTCGATAAATCATATCGATAAACATTTATTAAATTTTTAATATAAATCATTTTAAAATAAATGATTAATCTGTAAAATGTTTCACTCGAAAGTAGACAGAACTAAACTGTTGGATTTTTAAGATTATAAGATTACCTTATAATCTTAAAAATCCAACAGTTTAGTTTAAAATTTTAAAATTCATATTTGACAATACATCTTTATAATATTATTTCATATTTTCTGTAGATCCATTTAGGAAAATAACGTAGCTTCTACCTACTACCAGTCCAAAGACAGGCAAAATGGATCCCTACAAAACATCACCGAATATGTAGCATCCAATTTACGCCAAGCGTGATTGAATGCCAACGCAAAAAATCTACTGCTCAATTATCCCATAGGAGGATTTTTATGGTGCAAGGCTATATTGTGTACTAACGGGCTGTTTCAAAATGTCTTAGGAAGTTCACACTAACTAAGTGATACTTGCCAGATCGTTCATATAAAACGACTTTCTATGCTTCAACTCTTCATTTGATGGTTTGTGCATTACATGCCCATAATGTAATTTATTTTTTTGGTGATAAAATTAAATATAATTTTACAAAAGATTCGTTCATTCATTCGTTCCACACGTATCGATAAAAAAATATCAACACTTCCATGCACTAAATGTCAAAAACTGACACGACAAGCTCCCCCCGCCCCGCAGAAATTGGCTAATGATGTTTTCATACATTTGCTCTTGCGTTTCATATCCAGTGGTTAATTCATCCAAGGTTAGTAGTTAATGATGCATGTATTGCAAAAACAAGTTTGGTAAACAACAGCTTCACTTGCGAAACAAACCAGCTTTATTTTGATTTATGCGATACAAATAATGGTGCAATAATGCATCTGATTTCTAGAAAGCACTTGCATTCTTGTTGCACTGCTACCAGGATCTCATCAAATGTAAGAGTTGGTTTACTACTTAGGAACAACTGTGACGTCAGCTGCATACCTAGGGCTTCATACGCCAAACTTCCGGCAACCTGTAAAGTCGAGAAAATCAATAGCCGCCGTTGAGAACTAGATTTTATGACCCTCTACATAAGGTTTCCTACCAACTGTCATATTTTGCAGAGAGTGCGCATGTCCAATGCAATGTTATGTCATCACACTTGCATATCCGCAATAATACAAGCACCACTACGGTAATAGAAGACTGTGTGAGTAAGTGTTGACCTTGGGAACTATCGCGCCCTTTGGTTTTTACATTGTACACTTGTTTATTATGAGTGAATTAAATTTACATTCCATTTAAGACAGGTAACTAACACTAACATGTGAGTCAACTTTGTGAGATAATTAATTTATAAATTAAGTAGGTATTAATTATTAAAAAAAAACAAGTAACAGCAATCATTTACAACGAATTATTCTTACCATACTTGTTTATACATTCAATCACTCTTATATCGATTTCGTTTACCATTCCCATTATAAATTAAGACCCTTAACAATAAAAAGGAATTTTTAAACAACACAGCTTAAACAGCCGGCAAATTGGGACACGTTAGCGGGGAAGCATTACAAAATTTATCGTCTTTGCATTAAAATTTATCATAAATATTCACATTTCAATCAAAAAACGGATAAAATTGTATTGTTCCCTTAAATTGAATAAGTTGCCGGCAACTTAAGTAATGTTGCTTTCATACTTTCACGGGAATGTTGTCGGCAACTTTCTCGTGCGGCTCATTCATACCCTCAACCCGAACCATGTCAGAATAGGTAATTAACAACAAGTACATACCTAAAACTTTGGTTACATCTAGCCAACGGGTATAACTTTAAATTTCTTAACTCCTTTCATTGTACACGTCAGCTCTTTTTTTTAAATTCTATCACTGAACTGAAGTAAGTACTTAAAAAAATTGAAAAAATAGTGTTAAAAGGTCATATTTTTCGACAGTTAACCGATGAAGTGTGGTAGAGTTAGGTATTTAAGGAGCGTGACCTTGAACGCTTGAAGCCAGTCACAAACCACGCACCGCCCTCGCACTACCTGCATCATAGTATTTGTGTAGGCGTGGGTTTGGAGGGAACTGTATGTGGGACTGATTGGCCCACGAAGGCCCATCGCTTGCCGGCAACGCCTTCTGTCTTTAGTTTTACTTCAGTTTGCCTACTTCAAAAAGGGAACAAGTAAGGCAACTTCAAGTAGGGCAAACAACTATGTTGTCTGTCTGTATTTATGGTTTTAAAATTATTTTGTAGTTTACTAACTTTTTCTAATTAAAGACATTTGACAGTGCGTAAGTTTTAAACGAATTGTACCTGCTCTAATAGATAATTTAGGCTTATATTTTTTTTTTACTTTAAATATAAATGGTTTTTATTCTCATAAATTTCAATCAAATGTCTCCGGAAAATTTGAAAAGTAAAAATAACTTGAATATGTTGTTGTTTAGTGTGGTGAACGCACGCAAGCACGCACGCAAATAAAAAAATATCAATTTACGTTTTAAACTGTGAAATGAATACGATTATTTTACAAGTTTACACAATTCCACCTCAGATTTTGTATGGTGATACAATTTTATCAACGATTCAATGATATAATCTTGTTTTTTATTTGTTTGTTCTATTTAAGTGTTTCTTTATCGAGTCGAATAAATTAATGTAAGAATTGTTATATGTTTTTGAATTAAAAACCGTTGCCATCCTTAAGTTAGCATCTCGTTATTTTTGACTTCACGTCATCTATAAAAAAGAGGCGTTTTTTCATCCCTACTAATTTTCTCCTAGAAACATAAGTCAAAAAATTGCGTTTTGTTAGATATTTGTATTTAAGTGAGGTTTTAAAAAGAGGTGTTAGTGTAAGATAGCTATATCAGGGTATAAAAAATTCAAAATTAGAAGGAAAACTATCAGGGAATTAAAGAGATAGCTTATATTTTTTGTAAACTGAGTGATTTTATTTCATTAACGATATTGGAACATAATTATTATAGAACATTGAAATTAACATAATTTAGATATGTTTTTACTTAGTAAAATCTACCTTTATTAAATAAAAAAGAAGTTTGCTTTGCTATGTGGAATAAATGCTTAGGTTAAAATGTGAAAAAAAATATATTAAATATCTCTAATAAAACGTAATGTGTGACCAAAATTGTTTGTGTTATACAGGCAGTTTCAATAATATACGGTTACTTGTAACAATTTTACTTGCTGGCTGTAAAAAATAACTTTTAAATTTTTGACGATGACGAAACGCCCTTTTTTGGATGTATATTAAAAATGAAAATAAAAGGCCTATATTTAAGCTCCACGATCCACGTATAATGTTGTTTAATGCTGAGTACAAACTAGAAATTTGGTTAAGCCGTATCCACAACCTAAAAAGCCTTATTCCTATATTAACTATACTAACTAAAATCTCTGGTGGTCTTCATAATTTGCATTGGAATCTATTCAGTCTTGCTCCCTGAGATCAGCTCTTGGATTGTCCAGCGACTGCCCTCAGCGCATATCATGGCTACTAAGACCTCCTTTCGAAAATATAATTAAGAAAAGAAAATTTAAGAAAAGTTTTGTTTTTCGACACTTAAAAATAAACATGTGACTATCTCTTCAAGTTTTATCTGTGCTTTTAAGATCTTTGTGTTTTGTGCAAATATTATACTGTCGGCTTAGGTCAATCTACTTTTTTAAACTTAGGGCTTACTTAACTAAGTGCCAGTTACGTGAGTGGAATTTAAACTATTTTGACGGCGCCCGCTACTGCAGCTTGAAGGCGGTCCCGAAGTAATTCTCTGATGAGTTTATTCTGAATATATCTTACGTAGTTTGTGAGACCACCGGAGTTCTTATTATCAGTTTACACACTAAAATTTACAATATAGGCCTAATATAACTTTTAAGTCCCTGGGTGCGTTTTCCGTTCCTATTCACAAGCGGCATCAAAATAATTTTATTATAGAATAATGTCAAAATCTTATTTTATTTTAAAACTCTATCACATCTTTTTTTTTTAAATCACACAGATGGTTTTTACATTTCTTTATTTTATGGCATCTGCTAAACAAGGCTATTCACCCACCGTCTTTACGATAAAGCCCACTTGCGAAGTCTGAATTAGTTTATCAGGAATAAATTTGTATTAAAACATTATGTCATGATCATTATAAACCAACTGACGTTAAAAGCATAACTTGATACAGGCTAAAAATAGTTTTCTGTACCAGGAGAGCATTGATAACAAAGAGTAAAAGCTTCATGAGATATATGCGAATATTTAGTTATTCATGAACACAGACGAACCAACTGAGAGTGTGCAGAGAACTGAAAAAAAGTCACAGGTGACCTTAATAACCTATAATATGTGTATAAATGTGAGGTGACGATTTAACCAGGGGTACGAAAAAAATATGATTTGCTACTTTTATACTTTCAGTTTTAATCCATATGTGGAGGTATATTTTATGTTTACCTCGTCTTAATGCCCGCAGGAATTAATACAAGACAAATCCATCCTTACCTGAAACAATCAAAAGGGCAGGTCAATAGCACATTAGATAGTTAATTTATTTAGTTAAATCTTCATGCACAAACACTGTCAATGTCAATTCAAAAAACAGTCCGTCACGTGCGGACTTAACGCCTTAATAATATGTTGGCGACAGCCCTTAAACCGTTGTTTACTCTTATTTATGGTATTGTCTATGTTTTACTCTTCATTTTTGATACTATTTTGCCGGCTTTCTTGTCAATAATTTTCTCTCAAATAAACAGTAAAAAGTGAAAAAGAAACATGAACAGTAAAAGTTACATACTAAAATTTGTGTTGGTGTCTTTAATGCACTGAAAATGTAGGCAAAAAAAAAACTAAAAAGCTACCCAATGAGCAGATCAATGTAATAATACTTGTTAAAGATTACCTAAATAATATTTAATATCCAAAACTTTGTTTCTATTTAAAAATGCAGTTTGTGTTTAGACTTATTGTACTAATGATTCAAATAAAGCAATATTATGAATTAAAATTCGTTTGTATTTTTTATCTTTAAGAAACGCGCCATTTCTGAACAGTATGCATTTTGCAAATTCAAGTTTCGTGCAGGTTTTTTTGAATTGTAACTAGGGGTGCATAAGGGACCAGGCGGTGGTGGATTCTGTGAACGCCGTTTGACGTCTTCATACTATGTAAATAAAACGTAGTACCGATTCCAGGAATTGAAGGATTGAGCCTCAATCAATACTTTCTGTCTAGACTGTTTCCAGACGCGTATCAAGTTGAGATAGATACAGTGTGCTCTATCCTTTTCTAACTTGAGGATAACAACACTGTCAGAATTGTATTTGCGTCTCGTATTTTCATCAAAGTCAATTCCTGACGACTTATTATTCCCTGATAACAGGAAAATGTTTGTCTGCTATAGGTAGGTAGGGAGTACATTTCAGGTTAAACTCGGGTTTGATGTTTCGCATTGAGTTCTATGTATTTATTTTAGAAAACACAAAATTAGTGACCATGTTGTCTCTTGTAAAATATCCAATAGTGTTATTTTAATTGTAAAAGCGATGAATTATCAATAAATATTTCTTCAGCATGAGTTTTGTAGTTACAAAACTTATTGAGGTCGTTTTTGCGGAATAGTCGCTTTTTTATCTGATAGGAATATCGGAGGGTACGGTCGACCCATCTCTATTTTTTTTCCTCGATTCATAGGGTTCGACGAGTGCTACCATGTAACCTCTCAACGGTGCATGATTCCCTAGTCCTGCGGTATCTCGATAGGCCTAGATTTTTTGAAGTTTTTATTCTCTGAAATAAGTATCGACTATAGTTAGACGACATATAATCCACGAAGTAGTGGTTATTAAACGTAATGTACGTACGTCTATGTTTGGCAAGTGTTAGAACTTTTATCTCCAGCGGTGCCGCCTACTGGGGTTCGAGTGTTTACGGTCGACATCTTTTTCTAACGTCATCTTACCATAAAATTATTATCCCTTTGCATCTTACATAGCACTCGGATCCGAGTGCTCAGCCAACGTCTATGCTGTGTGCCGACCATTCGAGCCCTTATGTAGGAACATGTTTATTTTACAACAATAATAGCGCAAATGTTTTTGATGATTCTATTATTAAATTACGAGTAAAAAAATCGGTTTCCTGGGTTATTCTTTGTATTTTTTAAGGCACTCAAAATGTTAAATTAATCAACTCCATCGAAAGGTATTACAAAAAAATGTGAAATCTATAGAGTTCCGCCTGCCTGCGCCCCTATACCCGCCCCGCAGGCGAAGTCTCAAAAAATCAGTTTACTTATAAAGCCCTAGAAGACCCTTGAAGGTACCATTTGCGCAGGTAATGTCGCAAAAAACCGCCAGATTAACAAAAAAGTTGATGCTTCATTATGTTTAACACTATTATCAAACTAATTTACAAGTTTCATTGAAGAATAATCAGATTATGTTACATTGACCACCTACCATCTAATTAACAATTAGGGGCAGTATACTGGAGTAAAGCAGTAAGTTTTCATGAGTCTGCACTTTCCTCTTGCTCTCTTCTATTTAAAGTTCCGGCGGGCCACTGAAACTAGTGCCAAAGAGGAAAAGGCACTAGGCTCGCATCGGAAATTAGGAGATCAATCAAAATAATGCCAGCCACGTGGTGATTTTGTCACGTCATTCTGAGTAAAAACTGGCTGTACTAAATATTATCCACAACTCAATGCCTTAAGTATTTCGTAATAAGTGTTCATAACCAGTGCAAGGTTTTTTTAATGAAATAGCGTCCTAGCCTCAAATTCGTTAAGGCTGGTCGGAAAAGTAGCACGGTAGTGTAAAGACTCGCACATAGCGATTGAACTAAATTTCCAAACAAACGGCTACATTGTCGCCTTCTGGATTGATGAATGTTGTAATAAAAAGAGCGCCAATTTATTTTTCACTTTGTATAATCTTTCACAACTAATAAGTAGCAACTCTATGATATTTGTAGTATCCACGAACTATTCCTACGTACGTAACGGTATAGTAATAGCACTTTCACTGTATTTTAAATAAGAATACAGTGGAAGTGCTATTAAACTTTTCTGAAACAATTTCTAAAAAAATACCTTGAGAACCTTTCTCCTAATTTTAGATTAAGGCAGAAAAGTTCTAGATTGGAGACCCCTTGAACAAAGACGCAGCGTAGGATGTCCACCGACAACATGTACTTACACACGACCTAGAAAATATATAATAGATATAGACCGCTTGTGTTCACTGTGAAAACCTATACCTATAGCTATGCCTATGTTCTAGAAGAAAAAGCTAATAATGATGATGATGATAATGATGAAGACTATTTAAATTCAACTCGAAGCTTCGGTTGTAACCATTCACTCACTCATTTTCATAGCTATGTTCTAGAAGAAAAAGCTAATAATGATGATGATGATGATAATGATGAAGACTATTTAAATTCAACTGGAAGCTTCGGCTGTAACCATTCACTCACTCATTTTCATAGCTATACGTATAGGCAACATCTGTAATCGATACAGATTACCAATCTGTATACCAGTGAAACATAGAATGTAAGGAGGTCTTGAACTTTGAGAAAAGTGATAGAAGTGTGCCCTGTGTAACAACTGGGAATATACTAAACCTTAGCACCGCAATGCAGGTTTTGAAGCTGTATCTATCTCTTTAAGTCTTGCCGTTAATGTTTGTGAGCGGAGGAGATGACAAAACAAAGCGTTGCCCTACAAATACAAAACCTATGTGAGCCCACTGTAATAAGTTCCACATTTATAGTTTAGTTAGACACGGTAATGTTAGCTTAAAATTACCTATATATATCAAATCTTACTTGCCTAGATCCTGAGAACATTTTTCCCAATCTTAGAGTAGAAAACAACTAGGTACTATTTAAATTTAGGCAGAATAGTTCTAGATTAGCAATAGAATAGAATAGTTCCCTTTGAGCAAAGACGCAACGTAGGACGTCCACCGACAAGATTGACACACGACCTTGCAATAACCGCAGACTGAATACAGACCGCGTGTGGTCGCTGTAGAAAACCATCGGGGAAGCCTATGTTCTAGAGGAATATGCTTATAATGATGATGACTATTTAAATTCAACTTTTCACTATCAAAGCTTCGGTTGTAACCATTCACTAATTCATTTTCATAGCTATACATACGTACTGGCAACATCTATAGTCGATAGAGTTTTCATTTTGTATACCAGTGTAACATAGAATGAAAGGAGGTCTTGAACTTTCAGAAAAGTTAGAGAAGTTGCGCTGTGTACCAACTGGGAATATGTGCGTGTGTGCGCGTTTTATTACATTTATTTTCAACACACTTGCTCAAAACGGCGTTTTTATTCCACCAATTTATGGCTCATAATCACTTAATCATAGATATTAAACACGCGTACTTTTTCAGTATATTTTTGCACTAGTGCTTTCAGTTTATTAACCCGACCAATTTACATTTGTACCCTAGTACCAAGTCGTAAGTAAGAAGAAGAAGCGATATAATTTAGTCGGGTTATACAATACTTTTATTTTAGCAACAAACATTATTTATGCAAAAAATAACAGTATCTACATATTTATTGCAATAAATGGTTAATCCAGATTTATTACTAAAAAATAGCTCAAATTCATTAACCATTTTCTGTGATTTGTTTTTCAAACACGAATTATTACATTTTTAATCTTGGCGGTTGGCCGATCTTGTTCGCGCCATAGCCTTGCGCGCGCATCGGTATCGCGGCAAGAAAAAAAAACAACGCGCCATTTTTCGTAAATAATTTTATTGTCGGCTGTGACGAAGTTTGGATTCATTGTGAAGTTTAATATTAACGAAAATGTCTACTTCAAGTGAAAAAAATGAAGAAAACTTATTATTAACTCCGCCGGATATACGTAACGAGGCAAAAAACGCGTTCGATAGTCTTTTGCCATCAAAATCGAGTGAAATGTATTTTTACTGTCTTGTTTTTTCCTCGCAAGTGTGTTGAAAAACGTCGTATGAAACACGTGTGCTTGTGACCATAATATACGCGGCTTTCTTATGGCGCACTCGCTTCCGCTCGTGCGCACACAATATCGCCTTGAACATAATGGTCAACTTAGCACACTTGTATCATAATGTACTATAGTTAAAATTTAATGTAGTGCGACAAAGACTACAATCGTGTATTTAATTTCTCATGTAAGTCGCTTCATTTTAGTCTTAATGAGGTTAAATGTATTTACCGCCATGCTGGTTTTGAACCTGGCTTGTCGTTAATGTTTTTGAGCGAAGAAGGTGACAAAAAGCGTTGCCCAACTCATAATCCTTTCACTGAAAAGCAAATGCAAAAATCTACAACAGTTTCCTAAAACAAAACCTATGCGAGCTTACTGTAATAAGCAACACGACTAATTGTTTTGACGATAGAGGATTAATAAAAAGTGTGATCTCAGAAAGTAAATTCTAATAAAATTCTAAGAGTAAAAAAAGTAATAATATAACTTCAGGTTGAACTAAGGCCACATAGAATAACAGGAGTTCGAAACAGAGTTCTGAATTCGTGACTGTAAAAGTAAGTATTTTGCAACATAAATGTATATTTCATTTCTATAAATAGCATTTTCCTCTGGACGTACTAAGAACACATAAGCTGAGAAGAGCTTTTGCAGGAGAAATTAAATTATTCGTGCGTTTAGCTTTCATATCTAGCATCGCGAATTTAAATTTACACATGAATCTGGTCCCTAGCTCAAAGGATTAGCGTAGCTATCCAACGCGGCAACGGAGCCAGCATCATAATCTCTTTTCCGCAAAGAAATGGTTTCGTTTTTGAATAGGTAGATTAGAAGTTATTTTTTATGTCGCATGTATAAGTTTGATTTCTTGTTTGTTATTATTTAAAAAAAAACACTTTTTTTTTCAGTAAAGCAATTTGGTTCAGACTGAAATAAACAAAAGGTATTGAATTACTTGTTTTGGCTAAAAGTCTCAGTAATATTCCAGATAGTAGTGTATTTAATATATTAAAACCGTTATTATTATTATATGCCTATAACACTTCCAATCTTTTGGTTTTTAATATTTAAGTCCTGGACCTTAAATATTATAGACCATATATTATATGACATTAAACACTAATCTAAATAGAATTACAATAATTATCCCAATACAACCCCCGGTTTGTGTCCTCGACACGTACTAGCGAAAAATCTCATTTGAGGTTGTTGGTGAACAGCATTACCTTCTGTTTTGGCTTTTCTGTATTAAAAAAAATCTCGGTATTTATAATCGACTTAAAAAAAGAGGAGGAAGAGGCTATTTATTCGACTGTGTGTCTTTCTTTCAAATAAAATAGGAATAAAATTCGCATTTGTATTCTCAAGCATCATCCATCAGGACACATGACTACAAAAAGAAATTGTTCTCGTCTAAAAGTGAGTTCTTTCTTTTAAAGATTTTGTTTCTTCAAGTTTTTTTTTTAAATAAAGTTTATAAGTAAAAATCATTGTTTTGTAAGATAAACTAGAAAGGAAATACCACCACATTGCAACATCCTCAAGCCCTGATTAGAGCTAGTTTACAGTGGCAATTTCAGGGCTTAAATACAAGAACATTTAAAAGGATGCCATACATGAAATATTATAAGACGAAGTGCATTTCTATTTTAAGATGTTAATCCCATACAATAAGTTGATTTATTATGAGGTTTAGCCCTTATCAATATATATTTATTAACACCCATAATTAAATGCACCAATTTCAAACCCGAGATGCGAACGAATTCATCGAATACGACTGAGGTGCGCTAGGAATACATAACTATACAGGAGGTAAATAATGTATTTCTGAGGAGACGCAGCCTCCAAGGCAAACAGAAGGGCACTGAGAGAGTTGGCTACTGACAACGTGTGTGAGCGGTTGAAAGCGATAGAAAATCGATAGTACTAACCGTCTCGTGTATTTTGCATTAAACAACCACGCAATTCCGACAAATCAGCAGCCGGAGTCCATAACATATCAGGAGATTTATGAAAGCGGAGACGCGTCGCTAATGGCAACAATAACTGAAATAATAGGTAACTTTAAGGAGGCGATACACATGCCTGTGAAATGGATCAGTAGCTTGCATGCCAGTTGCCGGCATGAGAAGGTTTAGTAATTTGCGTCCTTGCATGCCTATATTCATACTGTTGATAATCACACCCGCCATTTTTACAGCGCCCCGTGTTCCCTTTCTCACATTGCATGCCAGTAAGCGTAAACCTACACGTAGAAGTAGATCGCACGTGCAAGGAGCTGGAATGCAAGTGGGCCAGCTACAAGCAAGTGTATCGCCGCCTATATGACTAGACGGTGGGAAAACAGTTTCCTACCACTGAAACTGGACCTTTGCTATCTGCATTTTAGTTTACGTTATTCTGAAACCTATTTAGAATTATATTTTAGCCAAAGCACTGGATATTTTGTATATTTGCCATTTAGTTTATTTACTTAATGAAAATCATAATCTTGTCTCTGTGTATTAATTTTCAATCAACGTGAATTCCTGGTGGTTATGGACGATTATTGAACAGAACGACACTATGGTTATTGTAAGAAATTATAAAATAGAATCATCTTCATGAAGTCATCCTATGTGACCGGCTCAGCGGCCCCTTATCGTTGTTGTTTTAAATGCTTGCCCTTCAGGCTTGTCTGGCTTACTTTCTCACTATACTGAGAAGTACATGGACTCTGGAGCCACTTTCCATGTGAATTAAAGGAATAATTAATAAGCTGAAACGGCACTACATAAGCATGTTGTAGCATACATTATAATATGTATGTTACAATATGTTTATGTACGTGTATGTGTATTCTTATACATATAAAGATCATTTGTTTAGTTAAAGCTACACAATTAAACTAAGCGGGATTCGCACTCGCAGTCAACCACTAAAGTGGTTTGCGAGGCAATATAGTTAATTTGTATTTATATTGTTAAATTAAAAATAAAATAAATAATAATAATAATAATAATTAGTAATTGGACTTCAAGCATGCAGCTATATCTTCATTTATTTGACGACCCGTCTGGTGTAGTGGTCGAGAAATCACCTACTACACAGCGGGTGCGGGTTCATCCCCGCACAATACAAACATTTGTGTGCAAGAACATATGTCAGTTTGTATTGGTAGTTTTTAGGTATATTTAGGTATGTTTTTAGGTATTTTAGGTAAAAATCCTAAACTGACAAAATAATCACACGAAAAAAGTTCAGTGATATGAGAATCGCCGTCCATTCAATTATAAATTTAATATCGGGAATCAATCTCGATCGGTAAAAAACAGCATCACTTTGATGTGTTTTATGTATACCCACGTAGCTTTCTCATAACTTAACAGTCGGGATACATAACATAAAAGGAGGTGGGTAGCACTTTTCTAATTCCCGCCAATGATTTGTTTACAATTTTATCGTTCGTCAATTCATTGGATGTCCTAGACACGCCACCAAAAGTCCCGTTAATAATGGATGTAATTATTAACTTTGAATAATACTACTGTTTAAAAAAAACCTTCTAGCTAGTGCTAGTGAATCTAGAACGTGATTCTGGTTAAAAAAAAACTTAACTACGAACATGCTTTTTTATTTAAGACACTGGATGTCAATATGGTGATGTGTGATATTGTAACAATTTATTTAAGCTCAGTGTGGAATTCTGGAATTTCCTCGTGTTTTTCTACTAATGTAAAATCCATCCATGTAATTTGATCTTGAACTATTGAGAGTGATATTTTTAACAAAACAATTCATTTCTATTTCGGATCGAAACAATATGTTAGTAACATACCTATATCTCTCTCCCTCAATTTTTTTTGTGTATAAAATGCTGGATACACTAAGACATCATAATGTTTGAAGAGATACTCTCATCTTTTGCGTAGGAAGCTCTGCGGCATTGATTTTTACTTTCGTACTTTACGGAGTGTAGAGTGAGTGGGTCTAGTTAAGGCTTTTTTGATTAAAGGTAACACAGTTAGAAATGTATTTCATGTAGAGATATAATGTTTGCACCGTTTTATCAGGCATTTATTCTTGTTGTCAAGAATCTTAGGTATTTTTAGATTTGAAGGTATTTAAAATATTGTTACAAAAGTCAACGCTGCTCAACATGATTTTGAGAGATATGTGTTAATTTTACTACAACATGTATTATGCAAGAGACCAATGATGATGGGTCAGGAAAAAAATCATTAATAAATAAATACCTACGTTTATGGCAAACCTAAGCCGTTTATGGTCATCGGAAGTATTCAGAAATTCACATGTACTTACAGTTGATAGCAATAAAACAAAGTAAAGCATACTCGTAAGTTGTAATAAGAAGACAGCTCAATAATTAATCATCATCATCACTATTGCAGTTAAGACTACTACACAATAAGTGGGTATACCCAACTAGCCCCATAACCACTTACTGAAATAAAATTTAGGTTTTAAAAAACAATACGATATGCAAATATGGTGCTATTTATTTATTTTGCTGTTATTTGATACATTTTTATGATTTTATTGTTAAAATGATACTAAAAAATTATTAATATCTATTATCGTCAACAAAATACTATTAGAATAATAAGAGAACATATTTATTATATTCGTACATCCAAATTTTTATTGCGTAGAAAAAAGGTAAGGAATAAAGCGCTCAAACATCTCACTCATCGGGCTGGCAAAGGCCAAACACTTGATGATCCTTCCCCGCACGCGCTCCCTACCCCTCATACAGTCCAAAACTGTGTGATGCTTAGTTTCCAAGATATTACGATTACTCAACTTGCCACTTGCTGAACTAGACCCACCCTACCCTACTTATTTACTAGCTTTGATTTGATAAAGTTGGTAATTACATCAACAATTAATGATGCGAATGTGAATTTTTATGCTTTATTTGGCAGGGATTGGCAAACATTAAAATTGCAAATGAATAATGTATCCCACGGATATGTAATTACAGCTACAAAGCGGCCAAGACTTTATAATAACTTCACAACTTACTTGTACCATTACATACTTTTCTTCTACCATAAATAACTTGTACCACAAGCAACCCTTACAAAAGCTATCTAAGATTATTACTGTCTTCGACGGCAGACATTTTATCGGGAATGTATAGCACACCAAGAGGTTGCCATCGCGTCCAATAGGGCAGTTACCAAGGCAACAACAATAGCAGCCGCAGAAATTCCTTGAACGGAACAGTATAAATATCAAGATGTAGGTCAGCTTAAGAATACTGTTGCTAGGGTTACAACAGCATCTCACTGTCTTACCAAGACTTTATAAACAACTAACAGCAACAGCTCTCTAAAAATCTATATCTACAGTCAGCACATGTATAGCACTAAATATTTAATTGGGTCTGCATAAAGTATTAGGAGATCAATTCAGATTGTAGAGTAGAGCTGTAACCAAAATAACGGAATAATAATATTGAGAAGTTCCAGACATCGTATCGTATCGTACCTACCCACGAGGAGACCAGTAACCAAGGAAACACGACTGTTGTAGGTACGTAGGCAGATATTTGCACCGAGGCTGCATAACATATAAAGAGCTCGAATCTAAGAGCTACACAGATATTCAAGGCTCAACGTAGAGTGATAAAATTGTGACCACTGTGCTATGCCACACGATATCGACAAGAGCTTATTTATACTCGGACTTCATAATACAGTAAGGTATAAAAAAAAGAATATGAAATCAGTAACCAAGGAAACAAGACTTTTATGTAGGCACGCAGGCAGATATTTGCACCAAGACTGAATAGCACACAAAGAGATATAATTAAATGGATGTGAAGCTCTAAAAATAGTTCTTAAGAGTTCGACACACACAACACCTATGTAACGCTAAATATTGGATTCGGATGTTATAAACATTAAGAGATCTTGCGGATAATCAAATGATAGAGCTATAATTACAGCAACAATAGCGACAGCGGCAGACATACCAAGACTTCATAATACAGAAAGATATCATAAATCCACTAAGAAATCGGTAACTAAGGTAACATTACTGCTGTAAGCAGTGGTAGATATATCCACCGAGACTGCATAACGTGCATAACACACGAAAAGCTGGACGTATCAAGAAGTTGTGAAACTGCAATATTATATCTACGAATAACGCATGCGTACTCCAAATTCCATTAAGGCATAAAATCGAGAAATCAATGCAGAATGTCTAATGATAAAGTTGTAACTACAGCAACAATAGCGACAGCGGCAAACTTTATCCACAGACTTCATAATACAGAAAGATATCATAAATTCATTAAGAAATCAGTAACCAAGGACATCACTGCTGTAAGAAGAGGTAGATATTTCCACCGAAACTGTATAACACACAAAAAGTTCAACGTATCAAGATGTGTTTTGCAGCTCCAAAAACTATAGTTACAAACAACGCCTGCTTACTCCCAATTTAGAATAAGGACTGCATAAAATATCAAGAGGTCTATCCAGATAGTCGAATGGTAGAGAGCTGTAACCACAGCAACAATTTGGAATGCGGCAGATGTAGTACCCAGACTTCATAATACAGAAAGGTTCATTATAAACCCAGTAAGAGATCAGTAACCAAGGCAACATGACTATTGCAGACAGTGGGAGATCTTTGTACCGAGACTGCATAACAGCCGAAGAGATCAAATCAAGTAGATGTGCAGCTCCAAAAATTATAGTTACAAACAACGCCTGCTTACTCCCAATTTTGAATAAGAACTAACTGGACATACAGCATGAAGGCAAAAACCAAATCAATGGTGCATATGCACAGCATGTTGCATGACTACTGCATGCAAGGCAGACAACACTGTCTACCGGTCATTGTATGTTCGGTACACACCGCAATTTTATAACACAGAAATATATCGAAAACCTTATACATAAAAAAATATTCTGATGACTGTTGTGGGCAGACACTTGCCTTACACTGCAAAAGACACGAATTATTAATGGAATCGCGTAGCCGCGCATCTCAATAAAAAAAAAAATCTTTATTACTCAATAAATTTTACAAGTGGTTTGGTGAGTCAAAAAATAATTATAAAATATAAACCTATATATAGCATATGTAGAGGGAGGCATTCAACTCGGACAGGATAACGCACCAAGAGGTTAAATTCAATTCCGCAGAGCAGTAACCAGGGCAACAGCGCCTGTAGTGTCAGATATTGCACACGGGCTGCATAACGTATCAAGATATCGAATCAACACCACCAATCTGACTGTATTAAGTCTGTACCTATACGTATAACAACCCCATTTTGCAGGCTGTATATATAGAAACCAGATACCTATAGGCACACAAAAATGTATCAGTTAGTCACCGGGAGAACATAATACCGTAACAGTATTAAACAATACTTCCCCAACAAACGTAGTGCGTAGTACTTAAAGGGGTGGATTTTATGCTCGAAAGCCAGACTTTATGTTTAGATAGAAAACCAATAGTATAACACAACATTATTCAATGTATTTTACCCAGATATTTTTGAAAACCAAGTACATAATGTGACAAAAGACTCACTTAGGTTCTGATAAAAACACTTGTGACTGCTTTTGCCTTTCTCTCGTATTACATAATAATAATAATTTAATACACAATTAAGGATCAAAGAGATGATACGTGGTTTAAAACAAGAGACACCACTAAACCACCTAATAGACAGATAAGATTTAAAATAAATACGAGTTGGCAACAGACCTCTGTTTTTTAAATGTTTATTGTTTTTTTTTGCAGTGATATTTTTCTTAAATTATGGCTTTGTTTTTGCTTACCTTTTACGTATCATATCATTTTATTTATTTAATAATTATATTTATAGGACACGGTGCATGCGTGTTAATAATAAAGTAGTGATCGCGTTTTCTCTTTCTCTTCTATTCTATCGTTTTCAATAAGTATAAAAATATGTAATTCTCATGACAGAATAAATATAAATATCGTAAATCTACAAAACGATAGACTAGGAGTAAATAATAAAAGAGTAGTCTCGTTGTCTGGGACTCGGTGTCGTTGCCATTAGTAACACTTCGGTAGTAGTAGTATGAAATAAATTCTTGGAAACTACGCTAGACCACGTGCTTTTTACGATTCGGGCAACAGGAGCACATAAAGCTTTAGAAGGTAGCAAATGCTGTATCTTCACCTGGTTATGTCGTTGTATTACGGAAAAATTGTTATTTTCGTGTAGGTAGGTACGTATAGATTGTAAACCTGCCTTTCCTATAATGTTGTTGTTACCAGAACGTTAATAGTTTAAGGACCTGTATCACCATCGACAAATAAGCGCTAACACAATTTAAATATGAAAATTAATTTCATATGATGAAGTTAATTTTAATTTTGATTAACTAACTAGGGCGGATGACGCTGACCGGAACGTATTGTGACATTGTGAAACACGCCGTTAGGGGGTGTTGTGAGTTAAACTAGCCTTAAACTATACTTGAATCTAATCGTAGCCTACCTAATTAATAATTATAATTTAATTAATACGATGTCCACGAGAGCTCTGCCGACAAACTGTGTAACACGCAATGACGCATCCACAAGAGACCGCAAATTTCGCAGTATCGGACTGACTGCACGGTAGCTCAATTGGTAGAGCGTTTGGCCCGGTCAGCCAAGAGGACTACGTCCGATGTTCTTACATCTTTGATCTATCTTTATCCATAGTGGTGTATAACCGTTATACCTATTGCAAAAGCGCGCGCGTTACGCGTTAGATTGATGTGTCGATTTACAGTAAACAAGATCATACGAGGAGGACAAGGTTTTTTGGTACTTACAAACTTATCAACCTATTCTGACTCCCCACTTTGCCCAGTAATTCGTTAAGGTTTTTTCCGGATATTATATAACGGAAACAAATACTTGTACATATAAAACCCATTTTTATTATATGAATACTTTTAAAATATATTTTTGATATATTCTTGCTTTGTTTTTCTTTACCTACTTTTAAACATAAGACATTTATGAATAGCAGTATTGTATTTCTTAGTAAATGGTGCACCTTGCGAGCGTGACATCTGGTAATTATAAAAATAGTATATAAATTGGTGATAGTCTACTATATAAAAATAAGTCGGGTTTTCCTTCCTGACGCTATTACTCCAGAACGCACGAAGCGATTTCCACGGTTTTGCATTCGTTGGAAAAGTCTCGGGCTCCGTGACGTTTATAGCAAAGAAAATTCAAATATAAAACAAACAAAAAAATCTTCTTCTTTTGATCACCAAACGAAATGTTACATAAAACGAAGCCATCTGGTGGCGAAACGGATTTCACCGGGTTTGCTAGTATAATGCATTTATATAACATTAAGAATATATTAAAGGCAAAAGACGAGCCTTTTCGCTCGAGATAGTTTTATCGCTCGGATGAAGTGAGAGCGCCAATAAATAAATAAATAAAATAAAATATCGTTTGGACATTCCCACACATCGCCATCTAGCCCCAAAGTAAGCTACTCAAAGCTTGTGTTATGGGTGCCAGACAACGGATATAATACTTAAATATTTTTTGTTTGTAAATACATACATGATATACATAGAAAACACCCAGACCAATACAAACAGACATGTTCATGCACACAAATGTTTGTATTGTGCGGGGATCGATCGAACCCGCACCCGCTGCGTAGTAGGCGATTTCTCGACCATTACACCAGACGGGTCGTCAATAGTTCGAGAGAAATGGATGCTTACACCCGAGTTAAAATACCAACCATTTTTAATTTCGATTGTGAGTAAAGAATTTAAAACCTGTTAAAGAGGTACTATGTAGTTCAGTAAAAGATCAAACGAAATTCAATCAAATGAAATCAAAAGAAACTCAAGATTTTTTACAATATATTAGTTTTACAGTACAGTAGAAGGAGTAAAAAGGATATATGAAAACTAATCATAACAATCCTTGTTATCTATATGGATCGACTTTTCCTCAGAGAAAATAAATAGGTAACAAACATAAAATAAATAAATAAAGGTTAGAAGCTTCAAAAGCTCACTCACAGGATGAAAGTTCAAAAAAAAGGTTGTAATATTAAAAAGCGTCATGGCACCGAATATTTGAATTGCTGATATTGTGTAATTGTAAAAAAATGGACCAATCGTATTTTAATTGCTATAGCAACGATGATAATAGTGATAATAAACGCGTTCCTTTATAATATGGTGTGGCTCAAGTAACATTGACTCCATGTCTGATCGAAGCAATTGAAACTTAACAAATTTTTCACCCTGGGCAGAGAAAAGCTATTTTCGACCCGGCTTGGACCCTACACATGAAATGTTTTTTTCCAAGGAAAGATATAAATAAACATTCATATTTTTATCAGATGTTGATTCACTTGTAACATGCATGCATGCTTGTTTGGAGGTTTTGCTTTTATGTAAAATATAATTTAATTAAACAGTTATAATTTACATAATAGTTTCCTATAACGAAGAGCCAATATTCCGATAAAAATAAACGCGTAGAAGTTACGCAATAACAAACTTAGTTCTGAGACGCAATAACCGATGCAACAAGTGTCCTGCGATTGAATGCACTGGGAGTGCATAACCAGCAAGAAGTTACCCTGAACACGTTTCCCTTGACAACAGAGTGGTATCCTAGACACTGGATGGAGTGCATGATGACCACAAGAAGGTAACCTATTAAAGATTAGCTCTAAAGTGATCAAATCAGTCAAGTTTAAAGAGATCCGAGGGAATTTACCAGGCTTGGATTGCAATTGTAACACAAAAAAGTGGTAGTGAACAGTTTACAAACAAACAGTATAAAGAATACAGTAGTGAACAATACACCATTTAAGATATTTTGAAAAACATATAAAGAGGCATTGTAAGAAACATTTAGTACAGCTCTAAAATCATTAAATGACAAGTAAGGCTAAATAACGTACAATGCTGCCAGCTAAAGATTGTCATAAAACTATGATATATGTAGAATCTATTAAAAATGCATAAATAGGCATTCACTATTATCAGACCCGATTATTTTCGTCCACATTGTATTTATCTTTATAAATTGTAGGCCAATCTGGTTCGTTAAAAAACTCTATGTAGGTACCTAATGATTTTTTGGAAATAATAGGTAAGCTATTGATAGATGAGTCTATATGAACGAACTATTTTCGTGTGGTAATTCGATTACGAGTTTAACCGTTTTACCTAAAAAATCAAGTAAAATATCTACACGTAAAAAAACTATCGCACGAACAAAATCTATGTATTTAGATTTTGTTCGTAAGATAGTAATCGTGAAACTGAGAAATAAATAAATAAAATCTTCTGCAAAGAAAATTCGATCGGTGAACTTTTTCCGTATACGAATTGCACGAAAAATGCCCCCAAGGTGGACTGACAACTTTGCAAAGATCGCAGGATCACACGCCACACCGCTTGCGATCAGCCGCTGTGGAAAACCATGCGGAGGCCTATGTTCAGTAGTGGACGGACGACAATTTAAAGTATATATTTTTGTTACTAAGTTAATTTTGAGACGTAACTTTTCTAAAACTTTTTTTTATAAAAACTTAAAGTAGCATTTGACATTTTCTAAGTTTACTGTTTTATTTTAATGGTGGGTTATATTTCGTTAGTTATATACTCGTAGTTACTTTTCGTGAAACATATTTGACTAGGCACTACGTAATCACGGAAAACTCGTTAGACTTATGAGTTCCGACTTCCGGTTGCGTTGCTTAAGCACCGCTTGCACGGTAATGTTATCTACAGTATTGTAACTCGGCCGACTTTTTAAAATAAATACCTACAGCCGCGCGGTACCTAAACGTGCGATAGGGCTGCCTGCCCGCCTCCAGCATTTTACAATTGCCTACTTTAGTGTTTAAATTTAGTTTTGTGATCGTAAATATACTTTTTTATATAAACAAAAAATATATTTTGTGGATTAAATAGGAAGTATTCAATACAAATGGGTGTTGTTTTTTGCTTGTTGGGTTTAATTAAAAACATTTTTATGTTTAAATGACAAATCGATCTTATAAATTTGCTACCGAAAAATAATTGCGCAACGACTTAGACGTATGGAATGCTCAATTATTAATTTTTAAAGTATAAAAAATCCGCATTCTCATATAAAGCTTTATTAAAAATCAAATCAGCACAATATATCCTATTCGTCTTAATAAAATGTACTTAAACTTATTTTTCGAGAAAGAAATCGCGCGACTATTGTTAAAAAAACAACGCACCGTCCGTTCGTCACTGTGGCACAGTCGCGACTGACTGCCTGCCGAACGCGTGCCGAAATCGAGGCGCGTAGGTATAGCTCGCGTTTTGTCCGTTTGTATGGAGTTGGAATACTGTTAAGATAACATTACCGTGCCGCTTGTCTTGCAAGTCGTTGCTTTATTTACTTGGACCATGATGCATCATAAATTAATGAGAAGAGGTATTTTTTTTCACGAACGTTTAGTTTCACCAGTTATACTGTACAGTTTTTTCGATAAAATTAATGTTCCTATCGGAAGGGATAATAATTTAATGGTTTTTTTTTTCTATTGTTATGAATAAAATTGATGTTTTGTATTTATTTTTATTATACTCGTTTTGTAGTAACAAAAGTGATCATATACCAAACTTGCGTCTTGAGCATACTTTTGTACGGAGCCGAAACCTGGACGTCGTATGATAAACAGGAACATCGTCTTAACACCTTTCTTATGCGCTGTCTTCGTGGCATTCTCAACATAACATGGAAGGATAGAGTAACAAACGAAAGTGTGCTAGAGATTGCACAGCTTCCTAGCATCACCGCCCTACTTAAACAGAGACGTTTGCGGTGGCTAGGGCATGTGCACCGAATGAGCAGCACTCGTTTGCCTAGACAGACCATGTTGAGCCAAGTCGCTTTCTCGAAGCGTAAAGTTGGACGTCCCATACTGCGATTCAAAGACTGCGCAAAACGCGACATGATCGCATTCAACATCGATCGTGACACATGAGAGGACCTGACTACCGACCGCCATGGAAAAAAGCCATCTACGAGGGCTGTGAGACCCCTGATAAAGCCTGGTTTCAAATTCTGGCCCAAAAACGGGAAAAACGACATGCTCGTGCAGAGGGTTCCGTCACAACGGACTCTCAGTTCGCGTGCCGCAAGTGCGGCCGAGAGTGTCGTTCGAGGATCGGTTTTTTTAGCCACGAGCGACGATGCTCCTCTCACGTAGGCGCTGTTTAAATCATCTGTCAAGATGAAGAGGCCTATTGAATCTCTAGATTGTATGAACGCACAGCGTTGCAGTTTCCGGAAAAAGAGGTGTATTTTCTGGAAAGTGGATTTCTCAATCTACAACAGTGTCTTATGCGGTTTGATATCACCAGGATCACATAACACTCACGAGGTTGTAGCAGCAAAACTAGTGTTATGGATAGCAGGATGCAGGTTGCGAACTGTGCAGTATTGATTTACTGAAAATACACTTAAACATAGTATGTTCATAGTAGTAGTAGTAGTAGTAGTGGTGGGAAGACGTGACGTCACAACAGCCACGTCCTGGAAGGATATGCGTTCCTGGTGTCGGTTCACCATGGTCCGTACTATATAGATTCATATAGACGCATCTTTACCCTTACCTATTATTTCCAAAAAATCATTAGGTACCTACATAGAGTTTTTTAACGAACCAGATTGGCCTACAATTTATAAAGATAAATACAATGTGGACGAAAATAATCGGGTCTGATAATAGTGAATGCCTATTTATGCATTTTTAATAGATTCTACATATATCATAGTTTTATGACAATCTTTAGCTGGCAGCATTGTACGTTATTTAGCCTTGCTTGTCATTTAATGATTTTAGAGCTGTACTAAATGTTTCTTACAATGCCTCTTTATATGTTTTTCAAAATATCTTAAATGGTGTATTGTTCACTACTGTATTCTTTATACTGTTTGTTTGTAAACTGTTCACTACCACTTTTTTGTGTTACAATTGCAATCCAAGCCTGGTAAATTCCCTCGGATCTCTTTAAACTTGACTGATTTGATCACTTTAGAGCTAATCTTTAATAGGTTACCACAAGAACCTCATCATGCACTCCATCCAGTGTCGGAAGTCTCGACATAGTTCCATGTAAAACCACCAGGTGGCGCTCGAAAAATGCTGAGACAAAATTGGCGGTTTCGTGTATTTATTGATTGAGAAGAATTTTTGAATGATGCTTAAAAATACAAATATTTTATTAAGATTTATTAAAGAATAGCTACGTAAGTTAAAATGATATTTGATGAATTAGAAAATCATAAAATTGAAATTGTCGACGCGAAATGTCAAAAATGATGCATCAGACTTCGCCCGCTGGTGTATAGAATACCACTCTGTTGTCAAGGGAAACGTGTTCAGGGTAACTTCTTGCTGGTTATGCACTCCCAGTGCATTCAATCGCAGGACACTTGTTGCAACGGTTACTGCGCTTCAGAACTAAGTTTGTTGTTATTGCGTAACTTCTACGCGTTTATTTTTATCAGAATCTTGGCTCTTCGTTTATAGGACACTATTATGTAAATTATAACTGTTTTATTAAATTATATTTTACATAAAAACAAAACCTCCAAACAAGCATGCATGCATGTTACAAGTGAATCAATATCTGATAAAAATATGAATGTTTATTTATATCTTTCCTTGGAAAAAAACATTTCATGTGTAGGGTCCAAGCCGGGTCGAAAATAGCTTTTCTCTGCCCAGGGTGAAAAATTTGTTAAGTTTCAATTGCTTCGATCAGACATGGAGTCAATGTTACTTGAGCCACACCATATTATAAAGAAACGCGTTTATTATCACTATTATCATCGTTGATATAGCAATTAAAATATGATTGGTCCATTTTTTTACAATTACACAATATCAGCAATTCAAATATTCGGTGCCATGACGCTTTTTAATATTACATCCTTTTTTTTAAATTGATTATTTTTTTGCACTGTATACGTTGCACTCAAAAGGATAACATATTTATTTAATTGACATCATTCGAAACCGAGGAAGAAAAAAATTACTTCATCAGTTTATCCCATATGCTTTAAATTCAAGGATATTCAACCGTTTTTTTTACATATTAATTACACATGTGAACTCAGTGACAAATCATGCCTAAACTATTAACATAAGCTAAAAACTGAGCATTTATATTGATATGAGATTTATTTAATATATTCAAGAAATATGAGGTGGAATGAATGCCCCGATATAATAATATCCTTACCGCGTTCCTCCTAACCTCAAACAGTGCTCCATAGTACCAGGATTGCATTACCAAAGAGGAGATGAAATATAGTTTGAAATGGCGGGAAACATTTGGCGATAGGCTGTTGGAGGATAAACCGCCTTAAGGTTGTTTACAGTAAGTAAGCTTCCCTACTTTGAGTTTTAAAAATAAGTGTTTTGTATCGGTTTTACAAAATGTTTATTAACAGCTCCTTATAAAATACATTTATTATTTTCAATCAAAAATTGAGTTTTCATCGGTGTCCCAGACACAGAAAAACCTTCCACATTTTGGCAATGTGAAATAATTAAGGATATACAACATTTACTATCTGACCTCACATTAGGATGGAGCGTTTTTAAGCAGACACTCGTAATTTGTTTGGGATTTAAACTATGGACTGTATTTTTGTTAATTGTTTTGATGTGAAAATGAAGTGCGCGGCTAAAAAGAAGCCACGTTTCTCTCAAATTGCTATCAAAAGTATTACGAGTATTTTATTGCAATAATCGTTAACAGAGGAACTTGCTTATAGTTTAATGATATTATTCATACTATTATATCTTCTGTTGTAAGGACAGGATAGAAAATTAATTTCTTACGACATGCATGAATCCCATGTATTTAACATGGGAATTCAGAGACCACACAGGGCTTTATCTCAATCTACAGCAGTATATCAGAAGCTTAAAATTGACAGGTACAAGGATATGGCATTTCCAAACTTGTTATTCCGAGAATTGCCGAGAATCCGTCAATGCCTTTCATTCTAACCTCAAAATATCTCCTTGCCCACCAGGATATCATTATAAAAGAGGAGATGAAAATATAGTAGAAAATGGCGGGAAACCCAAAGCACGGACCGTCTCACCAAACGAATCGTCGTCACCGAATCCGTCACGACACGACCTAATGTATCAAAATCAGGCGATTAATCTTTCGAGAGATTAACAAAAACTTTTATCACTTAAATAATAAGGAGAACTATGGTATAAAAACGTTTTTTTTTTAAGAATAATGAATAAAAATAATAAATATCCTTTGGAAATTCCCACACATCGCCATCTAGTCCCAAAGTAAGCTACTCAAAGCTTGTGTTATGGGTGTCAGACAACGGATATAATACTTAAATACTTTTTGTTTGTAAATACATACATTATATACATAGAAAACACTCAGACCAATACAAACAGACATGTTCATGCACACAAACGTTTATATTGTGCGGGGATCGAACCCGCAACCCGCTGCGTAGTAGGCGATTTCTCGACCACTACACCAGACGGGTCGTCTGGTAGAATGCTTCCTAGCAAAATGAAATTAAAATAATTTATTTTTATTGTTTCTCGGATTTGTTGGTAATCAAACAGCAATAAATTACCTGCATAATGTTAACGGGAGATATAAAACTAATATGCCTATCAAGTTTTCACTTATTAGGACATATCGTACATACCAATATACAACAATAGATAATATGAGCGGATTCGATATGAAAAAAGTTATACATATATATTATGCTTAATTTTAACGTAGGATCTAGTAATGTAAACTCGTAAGTATATGCAGAGATACAATAACTGTGAAATTACTGTTACAAGGAATCCATAAAGCTAAAAGAGACTAGAGAGGTTTTCCTTTGGAATTGGCGGGAACAGAAACGCTTACCTGCCTCAATACAAATAAAAGTATACCCCGTTAATTCTCGGTTTCTGTAAATTTCTGTTAAAAATTGTTTTTTTTTAAATTAAAATAACAATGCGAGTCTTTTGTCTATACAACTAGGGAATATTTTTTTAAATACGAATGGTATGTCATTGATCTTTGTCTAAGCATTACATTGTTAATACTATTGGTTTTTCCATCTGTTTTATTGGTACCTAGTCGTTTAAAAAAATATATAAATAAATGATATATTTTTTTTGCTAGATGTTCGCTAGTTAAAGTAAACAATGTAACAATTATTGACAAAGTGGTTTATAGATAAACTTGGCTTCTAAGTAAAAATGGTTTATCTCATTGGTCGAATATATTTTGAGGTTGGTAGACCCCGCCCCTTTGACACCCTTAGACCCTTTGCACACACACTCTTGGCATCGATGCAGTCGCAAAGTGTCAACACTTGCGCTACTTTAAGCATCGATATAGTCGCGATGCTGTTACGCATTAGCATCGATGCAGTAGCTGGACTTTGACACATTATGCTACTACTACATATATTAGGGTATAACAAAATTAACTGCAATTCTTTAGGGGCAAATTCTGACCCTCAAATACAGCAACTTTTTGTAACGCGCGATTGCATCTATGCTAAAACTTGCAGTGACTTAGGACTGCACTGGGCTTTATGGCCTAAATCCATTTTGTTTTTTTGTGTTCTGAGAAACTGTGTTTTATTTTATTGAAGACGCGTACATAAAAACAATTCTTCTACCTTATTTGCACACGGCGAATAGTGTAATTATATAAGCCCATACTGTAGTATTCAATTGTTCGAAAAAACAATTACGCCAATGAAATCGAAAATGGTCACTGACGATTTTTATTTCTATAGACTTAAAAAATGGTTTAAATCTATCAGATTGGATTTTATGTTAATCAATTTATGGGGGATGGATAAAAGAGTAAGTGCCTATAAAAAGAAATAATATAAAAAAAGTTTTTTTGCATTAATGTCAAAGACCACTCATACAAACAATAATGGAAGTTCTTAAATATTGAGTTTATAGTTCATATTACTTGACCATTATGTTACCTATTTCTGTAAGTTGTTTCAAACAAAAAAGGCATAATCAATTTATTTGCCATAAAGCACTAAAATTATTACTGGAAACCATGGTCAATAATAACCACGTTGAATTGCGCATGACGATTTAATCCAAAATTACGCTAATGCTTTATTAAATCTTCATCGGTGATCGCTACAGAATTATGCTTTGATCCAGGATTAGTGTGATCCTGAGTAAAATTATCATGCGCAAGTGGGCCTAATATATCATGAATAAGTTCTAAGTACATATTACAACTTAACACGTCACGCGAAATTCCAATATGACTTCACTCATACATAACTCTATCAAATTGTACTCAGCTGCACCGAGACTCAATGATATTATATTATGTATATTTATATCAGTGTCATACGAACCACTTTTGAGGCGAAACACGTAATTTTAACTTCGCATTATACTGTCTGTACAGGTCATCTACCCCTATATAGTGGTGGACTGTAATGAAAATATTCCTGTAACTATGACAACGGATCTGGTGAATCTCTTTGGATTTATGATTTCCTGGTGTGGCAGGGCTGAGGTGTCGGGCGTTGGAGCCAACATACCTACTTATTCATAAGATAACATAGCACGGGCGCAATGTTTACTGTAGTACTCTACGTTCTACCTAGATGGCGTGATATAAAGCACTGTATTATTAAAAGCAACTGATACAAAATAAATATGAGTAAATAACACAGCTATTCTTTCCGCGTGGCTAAACGCAAACTGCGCGAGCCAAAAAAATAGTCAAAAAGAAACAAAGCTATCCGTAAACATATTTGTCAGCGTTTTCGCCCCACGTTGGGCGCCAATTTGCCGGGAAAAAGGACCACCGAAGTCCATAATTCCGTAACATAAGGTTCAAACTTGTGTAATGCCTATCGCAATCCAGGAATGACGTCACTAGGAACCGGGAAAGGGATTGGATTTTACTCCGACGTCCAATGGGGCTCGTTAGCTCAGGTGGATAGAGCGCCGATTTGTATGTCGTCGGAGGTCGAAGGTTCGAATCCTTTGCGGGCTCCCATCTGTGGTGTACCAATGGTCCGTACGCCACATTTTTTAATAACTGGGAAAGACATTAACTAACATTTATTATTTTTAACACGGCTAAGTTTTTTATACTTAGTTCTGGTACAATTGACATTTTTTTTATATAAAGGTATGAAAATTCTAAAACCATTTAGATAATTTGCGATTTTAACGACCTTAAATATTTGTTTAAAATATTTTCCGCTTGATTTTTAAAGTTAAATAAATATGATTGAAAAGATACATGGAAGTAGGCATTTCACAGGTTACGCCTTTGCAACCACATCTTATGGAGAAAAACATTTGTTGCTGTCAACTGACACTATGACATTCAGTGTTATTGTTGTTTCCGGTGTTTTATGGGACACTATCGATAATTTACAGTCTGGTAAATTGAAGATTATTTAAACAAGCCCATTGTTCATTTTTTATATTCTTCAGAATTCCTCATTCGAAATATGATTCATATTTAGACAGTGTTATGCAAAAGGGTGTCAAGTGACATATTTGGTCATTTCGAGATAAACGCGTGTAGATATTTTCAAGGTTGTCACTTTTTGAAATTAACTTTGTATTTACATGATTAACATGCATGAAAATTGGCATAACTACAGAATGAGATGTTTATTCTATGTATATTTGGTTTGTGTGAATAATAATAAATGCAATCAAAACACTCAAAACCTTTCTGCTTAAAAAGGTTATCGTTACAAATAGATTTGAAAGGTTTTAAAATACTTGAAATCCTTCTTGCAGAACTATTTTATGGATCAAATTGTATTTGTTTTATGGTTAAACAGTTTCAACAACATCTGTATCATACATAAAAATCTAATCTAACTGACTGGGTTATATATCAACGCACAGCTCAAACTGCTGGACACAGAGACTTGAAATTTAGCACAAAGATACCTTATTTAATGTAGGCATCCTCCAACAAAGGATTTTTCGAAATTCTACCCGAAGGGGGTGAAACAGAGGTTGAAAATTTGTATGAAAACTCTTATTCCGTGATTGCATTCACTTGAAAATTTGTACTAATATGTAAATACGCACATAGTACAATTATGACAATGATTCAAATTCACAAGAAGTACCTATACAACAGATTATAAAATACTTTACTGTACCTGAGCAATTTATTTTTTATTTTTGTTGTTGCAGCCGGAGCATATCTTCCTATAAAATAAATAGAATTCACGTTGATATATAGATTAATTCACGATGATTGAAGGATTTTTACCAGAGACCCCTGTCTCTGGTAAAAATCCTTCAATCATACCTCAGTGATCGCACTTTTGCCGTACATATAGGTAAAAAGACCTCGAAAAGTCGCTCTGTATCCGCTGGAGTTCCCCAGGGATCAATCCTGGGACCGCAATTGTTCTTGATATACCTGAACGACTTACCTAGACAAGCAAGAACCAACCTAGCGTGCTTCGCAGATGATACGGCATGCTTTACATCATCTCCTGACGTAGATCTAGTAATTGCTAGATTACAACTAGCTATAGACGGTCTCTGTGAGTATTTCGTCAAGTGGAAACTAAAATTAAATGCTGCTAAAACTGAAGCCATAATCTTCAGTCGCATGAGAACTGTTCCAAGTAAAAACTTAAAAATTGATGGACACATAATTCCTTGGAGTAATGCCGCAAAATATCTCGGCCTAATCTTGGACCGCAAGCTGCTATGGACGGATCACGTAACTCATGCACGCCTCAAAGCGATGAAAGCTTTCGGTGCCTTTAGCCCTTTGTTGAATCGTCAAGCAAATCTTAGCAGCCACACTAAAATAGCCATTTATAAAACTTTAATTCGCCCATGTCTCACGTATGGCTGCCCTGTATGGAGCAATACATGTAAAAGCAATCACGGAAAACTTCAAGTGATCCAGAATAAGGCTCTTAAAATAGCATATAATACTCCTTTTAAAACCAACCTATTAGAATTACACAAAAACATTAATTTACCTCTTTTGTACGATCATGTATTAAAACTGTCAAAAAGCTTTTATTTTAGAATTGATCAAAAACATCATAATACATTAATATCATCAATAGGTAAGTCGCGGCCTAAAGACTCTAATCGATATCGATACGTCACAAAGCTACCACATCACTACACATTGACCGATACCGGCGACTGACGGCCCGCATTCCGGTCCCAGCGCTCGCTCTGCTTATCTATGCGACTCGAACAATAACTATAAGCAGTTAACAAGCATACTTAATCGAAATGATATATTGAAAGCCAAATTCTAACATAATAGCCCTTTTTAATTTTACTCGTAACTTTATTAAGTATAACACAGTACCTATTGCATGTAAATAGTCAGTGGAAAATAATGGTGTTAAATGTTATCAATAGCAACAAAATTATGATAATCTACAAGTTACTTCTAGTGTAAAAGTAAGTGTGTGAGTGTGTTTGAATTAATTGATATTTGTGTTTCACAATTCTTAGTAGAAGTCATCATAGGAATGTGTAAAAGGTAGTACTTTTTACAATTTACCCACTTTATAACACAATGTCATAAACGAACAACTGTGCAAAGTGTTCGTAGGTATGATATATTAATGAACAACGTAAGTAATATGTTATTTTATTTAATGATGCAAATAGTTATAATAGGCATGTAGCCTCATAAACTGTCTTGATTTCCGCTGTTTTAGACCTAGGAATAATGTACACTAGACCTAAGACTACCACTGTAATTATTTATAAAAAATAAAGACCTTTGAAAAACAAAACAAAAACAATTCACGTTGATAGCCAACTATCACGGTACTGTAGAGGTTTTAAACTTCGCGTGAAACCTCTACGTATTATTCGCTCGACTCTTCGGAAATAAAACTTTAAAAAAGTATTGTTAATAGTCAATTGTAATGTCTTTTCTGACAGTCAATCCGTCTGTTTTTTCGTTCACTATATATTTTTTTCATTATAAAATATTCGTTATTTTTCTAAATGACAATATACTGTGAAAAACTAAATAAAAAGGACTATACTGGATTATAGAGATGAGTGTTTGTTTTTATATATAGATTGCACACTAATATTTCATACGCTAGGATTATAGGCACGATGATTTTATAGTGAAACCAAGAAACCAAGAAAAGAAAGAAACAGAAATAACCAAAGAACACATATACACCTATTTTTTATTTTAGAAATACGAAATATAAAATGATGAAAGCTAAATAAATATATAGCAGATAAACAATAAAGAAAGAGCCAAAACCGGGCACAAGAGAAAGAAGCAACTACGACGAACACCAGGATTATAAAGCTAAGTATACACGGCCAATATGGCTAATTTTTTTAACGGACATTCGGGTCATGCGAGTTTCTAAAACGATTTGAGACTATTGCTGCCATAAATTTGGCCTGAGGAAACTAAAACTAAAATAATCGCAACTTACTTATCCGGCGCTGCTCTTTCATGTAATAGGAAAATAACTAATAAATGTTCGTTAAGTTTCACGGAAATCAAGGCCAAATTGGTGTCCGAGTTCTCTGAAGGGGAAGACCATACCGCAAATTTCTATAATACCAGACAAAGCATTGATGAACCTATTTTAGATTACCTCTATAGACTAAAAGAATTAGCCTCGTAAGCTGATATAGTTGAAGATAGAACCATTATTAACCAGTTCTTACGAAACCTATAGATGTTTTACAAAAACAAACTAAGCTTCTACATTTAGCTGTGATGAGAGTGATTCATAACTACCAGTCATCACCCAATCACCCAAAAGCAAAGTCGTGACCTCTTTACATCCGACCACTTGTACTTACGCACTTTTAGAATGGAGAGTCTTAAAACAATTATGATTAGGGAAAATATTGAAAAGATTTGAAAAAGAAAATAAACGAATGCCTTCATTTTTAAGTTTATAAAGATTAAAAAATAATAAAAACATGCACATAAATATTTTGAAATGTTGTCAGTTGAAAATTGTACTGGCACTGCTTATTCCAAATGTAATATTGATATAGTTACGTATGAAAATTGATCTTATTTTATGTTGTGGAGTTTGCATTTCCTATGCCCTTATGACGCCCTTTTTATTAGTTGGAAGGAATTATTTATTATTGTATTATTTTGGGACATACCCAAGTTGAATTTCAAAGTGCACCGTACGCGTACAGTGTCATTATTTCATTTATAATTGCATCGTACATCAAATGCACTTCGGTGTGACAAGTTCTTACTCGCTGCAAATGCACCAGATAATCATAACTTTCGAGGAGCATTGTTCATCGCTGGAAGAGGTCGACACAGCAACATCTAGAATTCTAGGAAATACTACGAGTGCGATGCATTGAAACCCCTAGATATAAAAGGGACAAAACATAACATTTCGGTAGATGTTCGAAAGGGATAGGAGAGGAGGGAACACCACGTCGATAAATTTACTACATAGTATATAAAGACGTAGTACATAACAAACCACGTGGATATGGCCGTATTGCGCATGTACACAGCTCCTAGGTCAAGGTGTGCACGCCATTTAAGGTTGAATTAAGCTGTGCAGGTGCCCAGTTAGTTACAGTTCAGTTCACGCTGATCACAAACATTCTGGTGAGCAAGTGAGCACGAAAAGGAATTCAAAGTCGAATTCCGTGCACTCTGGTGCTATTGATGCATTTCTGCTGCACCTATACTAGGACTATATGATATTCTAGGAGTGATTTAGCAATTGTTTACATAAATACCAATAAGGGACAATGGAGGACTAAATGTTGTAAAGGTATGGCAGGGAAGGAAGAGGAACTGAAAGTGACGGATAATGTTTCAAAATTATGGGAAACCTTATGTAAATTAGTCACGTGGGCATGGAGCTGTAGCAGCGAAGTTCACTTAGTTCAGTTTAGACAAAAAATATTCAATTTTAATTTAATTATTCAACGATTAAATACCTACAATGATTGACAACGGTTACAACCTTGTCATAAATAACAACACGAATGCAATTTTGGTGAAATTACAGTAAGACATTTATTTGTGCATAGGAATAGTTCACGTGGGTAATTCTATTTTAAAGCGTGAATATGTTTCACCTACGTAACGTATACAATGTTGGCAAGAGATGAAAGTGAAAGGCAAACATGCATTTCAGTGCAGCGAAATCAAGACTCAATGCCTTCCGAGCCGTAGTAACTGAACTTGAACCAACAAAATCCGCATCGACAAAGTCGCTAAGACTGCAAACCAAGTGATAGTACGTTACTTCATTTTTTATCACCGATATCAAGACCTAATTATTTGTAAAATGTTTAAACTAAACCGGAGAATAAGAATAAGAATAGGTATGTAAGTTTACAGCGTTTGAAAGGGATGGTACTACGTTAGGGCATTATGACTACCGAGGAGAACCCTTTGCAAAAAATATCGTCCTTATTACAATATATATGATATGGCTAGTTTAAAAGCAACGTCAATCATGTCGAATGACATAAGGGTGACGTACGTTTCACTTTAGCCGTATAACATTTAAACACAGTTCAAACCTGGTTACTTTATTTGTAGTCAAGCTGAATATATTTGTGATGGAAGTAAAAATAGTAAGAATTTTAAAAAGGAATAAAAATACAAGCAGGCACTAAATACTGCTTCATCGACCACGTAGTTCCACCTAGAAACAATACGTAAATGTTTCTTTTGTTGCACATAATATGCGAGAAGTGCACATTGTTCAAACTGTTTATTGGTACTATAATTTGGTAACAAACCGAAAAGGAAATTCACAAGTATGAAACTATAAAGTAAAAGGGATGATTTTGTACGTAACAATATACACAGGTATAGCTACGTGAACGCATGTTCTTTTAACTTACATCAGGACCACATGGCCTTGAAGAGTTTAAAATAGTACTAGATATCAAACGACATGAAACGTTCTGATTTTCAGAATGCTAGAATGAGACAACATTACGTTACATAAGCTTTGGTTACATTATATTTGCAATCTAAACAACAATGCGTTCGTTACAAGTTCACCAGGGCGCTATAACCAGGAAAGAGATTTCCATTGCAGACACACTTCATAAACAATTGCAGATTTCTACCATTTCTACGTTTAAAATTCTAGAAAATACTAGATACGAGTGCGACGCGACGCTACGAAATAATTAGCTCACAAATAAATGATATGATTTGATTTGATTTGATTTACGTGTAGGCTATGCAAACGACAGAGACGAAAAGCGATACCTAAAAGTACTAGAAAATAATTAAAGTCTTGTCAGTAGTTCAGCTCTTAATTCTAAAACTTTAAAAATAAATGCTAACCCACGTGGAAATTGTTTCGCTGATGTTATAACTTCGTACATAATATCATAAAAACATTTACTGGTCATATTGAGAGAAATAACAAAGAGTATTTCTTAAATAGTTACAACTAGTTAACTAGTTAACCGCGGAGGCACACGCGTATAAAAATAAATATTATACATAATATGTTTTTGTTATTTGTGTCCTTCCTTGCGAAATAAATATTCTTTATTGTACAAGGAAGAACACAAATAACAAAAACGGACAAATCACAGGTACAATACTAGTGATCATATAATTCACAGAATGAGTGCCTCTATGGCTGCACTGCATGAAGAATTTATAAAATTTTCTAATAGTGCGCAGGAAATAAAAAAGAGAAAGGAATATTTTACTTTTTTTAATGACGTTGATTTCCTCGCGTAATTGGCGCCATGGACTATACACATATTATTGAGTTGTCATTTGTGCCTCTTTGGAGTCAAGTGGGAAGAGAACAAGCCGAATCGTACCGAAAACACCGACCAGGGGCCCTATTTTTGAATCACTCGCTTCGAAATAGCAAGTGATTTTCGTTCGACAACGAGTTTTTTTCTATGACTTTTAATTCATCTTCGAACGAAAATCACTCGCCATCTTCAAGCGAGTGATTCAAAAAATCAAAATTTACATTTGCTTAGTTTAGAAGTTAGAGGAGGCGGGTACGCCCATTTTACCGCTTTGGAAGCGCTTTTTTATCAAACATTAGACTTAAAAAGAAAATGGTTTAAGGAATCTCTATGTCCTTTTTAAAGACCTATCCATAGACACACGCATAGGTCTGACAAGAAAATGTTTTTTTTTTTTTTTTTGTATATGAATCGTAAACCTTAACAAGTTACATCTTCCTACTAAATTACACAGTGTGATCTTTATAGTTACAGGATAAAGTGGCTGTGACATACGGACGGACAGACAGATAGACAGACAGACAGACAGTCTTGACGAAACCTTAAAGATTCCGTTTTTGCTATTCGGCTACGGATTCGTAATAAAAAAGTTTCGTCTTTATTAATGTACAAACGGTTTGTAACACAAACCTTGAGTTCGTACAACTTGGAAAACTGAACTGCAGACGGATTGACATATTTGAAGACATAATGATAACATACATTTTATACGAAGAAATAGGTCTGGGTTAATACCAGTATACATGTCTACACTTACTAGTTTAATACAACAGCAAAAACTACTAGAGAATAAAATAGGCCACAACCTTAGCTTTCGTATGCATAGCGAATATTGTAAATTTTCTTAAACACGCACAAAAAAATAGGTAATTATGCTGCCTTGTTCCGTGGGCGGAAAATCGCACTTTTCAATTCGTTACCTTTCTCACCCTCTAACACTGTTGTTATCAGCGGAATAAATTAAACATCCCGCCAGTTTGATGAATCGTCAGTCTTTCTGGACTAGATGAATACACAAGTTTTGAGCATTAAGTCTCTGTTAATTGGATTTATGACCGCCTGAAGTATGCCTTTTGCAGTATGTGGGCTGCAAATTGCACTAGCTAGGTATTTTTTGTAAAAGTCAAAACATCAGATATTGCGGTATGGTGAGGTTTTGGAATGGACCCCCCCCCCCTCACCCTAATTGAATTGATACCCCTTAGGGGGTATATAACTTGGTGAAGGTCATCTTAGATATAAAGTCTTATTACTACATGCCTGCATCTAACACAAAAATATTTTCCTCGTATCGTATTTTGTAAAAATGTATATTCATAAAAATATAATATTTAAGATTCAGCAGATCGAGTATTATTCTATGTCAAAAAGACAGCCACCGCCGCCGCGCTGTGGTGCCAGTCTCGTTTTTTAAATAATCCAAATATTTTTAATTTTAATATAAATTTTGTATGGGATGTGTTCCTTCTTCTTGGCATAATTTCTATTTATGATTTAAGTCAAAATAGAAAGCTTGAAGCTTCATGCCATACAATTTAGTCAAGGACATGACTGGGTAAGCACCATATCAATAGAAAAAATATTTGCTGAAAATAGTTTGCAAAAATAACCAACGAGCCCTAAGGAAATCGATGCACCGATGCATTTTCACTGCAACTACACCAGGGTACGAGGAACAGTGAAGAGCATAAATTTAAACCTACCTGACTAAGTAAGTAGGTACTTACAATAGCACCTTAGATTTCCTAGACGACAGCCGTACGCGGAAAGGCGCGATAGAAAATGAGTAAACTGCGAAATCCGAAAGGGACAAGGAAATTATATTGGAGGACCTAGTTTCCATAACGCTGTCTCCGTCTACGTTCCCCGGCAAAGTCGAATCACCGATGCATTTTTGCTGCAGCTACACCAGATTTCGATTACCATTGAGGAGCATGAATTTTACTGTCGAACATACATAACCTACATAGCACCCTGCATTCTAGGAAAGAGGCTCCTTATTGCTTTACGATACGTGACGACCTCCGTGGTCTAGTGGCTAAGCACACTGGGTTTCAAGGCGTCGCCGCTCAGAGGTCCCGGGTTTGATTCCCGGTCGGGTCAATATAGAAATAATAATTTTCTATCTTGTTTGAGGTCTGGGTGTTGTGGTACCACTGTTGTGACTAATTTCCATGACACAAGTGCATTGGCTACTTACTTTGGGATCAGAGCAATGTATTTGATTGGTGTCCAATATTATTATTATTATATTATACGGAACTTCGTATAGCCTAGTGCCTATCTGAGCACAATGGAAAATGAAATGGCTAGAAATCCTGAAAGGAACAAAGATTCCCAAAAATAGTTTTGCAAAAATAGCCTCAACTCACGCCCTTTACGAAAATCGATGCTTTGATACGAATGCACCTGAATAAATAATTATTACCTTAATTGGACACCAATCACATACATTGCTCTGATCCCAAAGTAAGTAGCTAATGCACTTGTGTCATGGAAATCAAAAACAACGGTGGTACAACAACACCCAGACCCGAGACACTATAGAAAATAATTTTGATTTCTACATTTTCCACATTAGATATGATGACCAATGGTGAACATGAATATTAGTGACGCGAATACATAACTAAACACATAACTTTCTAAATTGTAAGAAATAGACTTTATTGCTATACGGCACAATTGATTATGAAATGTCTAGAAATTATGAAAGGAACGGGGTTATTGCTTAAAATAATTCGACGAAAAAGGCGAAAGACGAAATAAGAAACCATAAATTGCGCACGGGCAGGACTTGAACCAGCAACTATCTGGCTAACCAGGCCAAACGCTCTCTAATTGAGCTACCATGCTGTCGGTCCGACAAAATTTCTGGTCTCTTATGAATACCTAGGTCATAACGCGTGACGTCTGCGCTATTTACCCCAACTGTTTTACAACAGCAGTGAGCCAAGTAGTTATTTATTCGCTATCCAATGCCTTCGAATGCTTTTGAACACTCACAATGACATATTTTATATTCATAAAGATGAAATAAGAAACCAAAAATTGCGCATTTAAAAAAAAGGCCCGGTTAGCCAGAAAGTTGCTGGTTCGACTACCACCCGTGCGCAATATTTCCTTTCTTATTTCATCTTTACTTATATAAAATATGATACTGAGAGAGTTAAAAAACATTGAAAACCATCAGAAATAATTCTGTTAAAATGTCCTCTTCTTGTCTCCCGAGAAAGTCGATGCATTTCAGCTGCAATTTTACCTGAATTTTAAGAAACAGGCATCATATTACAATGTGGAGATTAGCTCAATGGAAAATGAGATGGCTAGAAAACTTGGCCTGGAACTTGTGCTGAAAATAGTTTAACACAAACCAAGTCGATACATTTTCGCTGCACCGATAGGTAGGATACGATAATCTGTGTAGAGTAAAATATTTTTGACGCGAATATATAACAAACTACTAACATAGCACTCAGAAATCTAAGATATAGACTCTGCTATGCTAAGATACTCGTAGGCTCAATGAAAAATGATATGGCTAGAACATTTGAAAGAGACAGTGCTATTGCTGGAAATAGTTTTGCAAAAATAGACTCAACCCCTGTGATAGTGATACACCGATGAATTTCCGACCACACTACACCAGGTTATGATGACCAGTGAAGAGTATAAGCACTGCTGACGCGAATACAAAACTACCATAGTACCCTAGTTCCATCTGTCGCTATATAGAGATTGAAAGTTAGACCGTCGAAGGGTGTGGCTTGGAATAGTTTGGTGAAAATAGCGTTACCCTGAGGGTGTCGATGCACCGATGCATATTCGTTGCAACTGCACCAGGACTCAATGACCAGACAAGAGCCTAATAGAGGGGCGAGCTACATATAGGCATTATTTACTGGGTAGGTATGGGGGGGTAGGGGTAGGGGTAAGTAAAGGATGGAAAACTCTGGTACTTCGCAATTTGAAAGGGATAGAAAACCAACTGCAGAAAAGATCTGTATCTATAACACTTTCACACAGAAGATATAGGGTATAACCTTACTAAGAGTGAAAAACACGTCTAATAATACACATTGCATTCTGAAAAATATATAAGGTTACAGGTTAAGTCGACTTAAACTTTTAAGATACCTATTCCAAAAAAAAGTTTATGACAATTGTGCTGCAAAGGTGCCTTAAAATAATTACGGTTTTTCAACTTTCTGCTATGGTATAACGAGCTATGTTATAATTAGAATTTACAATAAACCATTGATGCAGTACTACCAGATGGAAATAAAAAAACGATACTTAAGCATTCAATTTAACTTGAGTCCGAGAACTATGGGGTTCCATAATGTAATCAGTCAGAAAAGATGTCTGAATGAGATGAGAGAACAAATTCAAACCCTTCATGAAAAAGTTTAAATAATTCTTTATTTTCCAACTGTTTTATACCTTCGAAGAATTCTTTGATTACTTACATTGATCTTACTAAATAATAATAAATCTAAATAATATACCTACTATATACTTAATGATTATTATATTTAAAAAGTAACTAAGCTCAAATAAAATAGCAATACATACATAAACTTAATAAACTAACGGCACTCTACGTTTAATGTAACCTCATTAATAACATCGTTTTTTTTTAGTAGACTTATGTACCCTGTGGGGTAATACTCGACAGGGTCATTAAGTATTAAGTACTGAATACCTATAACTTTAAGACCTATTTAACACTTAATGGAAATAAACATTTTTGACCTTAACTTTGACTTTGTAAACTACCACGTTTTAATTTTTAATTTTGGATTTAGGGTTGGATTTTGGACTTAGATTGACTTAATCTGTAACCCTGTCTAAACATTATCCGTAACAAATTACCTATAGTTGGTTCACCCCTCTTACATAAAATATGAGTGATATTGCATTTTACTCCAGCAAACGTACGGCCCGTACTTATCCTCCAATGGTGGTACCTATTTATTTCTGTATTCCATAATCCTAAAATATCTCTAAAGATATTAAAAGTCTATAAATTGATAAGTGTAATCTTGTAAAATAAACGTATTGTCTAGTTAATACAATTTGTCATTATGTCAATAACATAATCACCAGATGATATTATTACAGTAAATGCATCAAAAATTATATGTATATCTTTGTTGCTAGAGCAGTTTCGTTGCACCTGCATCAGGCAGTAATAACCCAAGCAGATCTTGAATGCAGTATAAAACACGTCACTTAAAAAAATAAGGGTGCGGACTCCACTTTACTCAATAATTCATTGAAAATAGAAATAAATAAAAGAGATAGCACTAAAAAAGTTTTGAATAAGAAAGATCTAAAACTATTAGAGACGGAGAGAAACGAAATGCATTACTACCTTCTATTGAAAATATAGAGCATGTATCAATAAAACGAACTATATACATTTACAGTAATTACTTTAACGTCTATTTAACATGTTTCCGCACAATCACTAAGCCAAATTTTATTTTATTCAAGATTCCCATAATACATACAGGTTACATACAGGTTTCTGTAAACTTGAAATCGCAATAAAGATATTTATAATTTAACTAGCGACCCGACCCGGCTTCGCACGGGTGCAATGCGACTATAATTTGAGATTTAAACTATCCTATCTCTCAAGTTGGATCGAACTGCACATGGCGTGTGAATTTTATTATAATCGGTTAAGTGGTTTAGGAGTCCATTGAGAACAAACATTGTGACACGAGATTTATATATATTAAGATTGTGCAAACAAAATAAAGTACAAATGGTGGACTTAATGCTTCAAGCATTCTCTACCAGTCAACCATTGGGTGAAGCAGGAACGATAAAAGTGGCGTAAAGGAGCACAAATAACCAACCATATTATACTAAACTGCTAAAATACCTACATACTCGCAAATACTTTACAAAATATTATTAAACATGGAAAAAGTAATTTGTGCACACAAATTACTCTATAACAAGAAAAACAGATAATAACTTTCTAATAATGCTTGCTTCCTATGAAGACTAGGATTTTTCTAACTTTACATTCATAAAAAATAAGTATTTTTTTTGGGTGCACTCCGATAGTTTGGTTTAGTGCAACTGCACTTTGTGGGAACTAAATACCAGGAACGCATCGCTCGGAAAGAGATCGTCAACACATATACCTTAAAACATAGGTCTAGATTTCACAGGGAACCTAGAATCAATAAACTTCCGCGTTGATGGAAAACGAGAGTCCCAACCCTGGTGAGTGCTGGTGTGTGTAATGTTTTTACAGTATGGATTGTGTCTTTGTGGGGTCGAAGCTCCGCCCACAACACGCCCATGACAGCACGGGACAAAGACTGTTGCCATCCTTGTCATATTTCAGTTTCAATAATGCATGTGCATTGTGCACCATGAGGAGGCCAACATGATACTCGTATAAGAAAAAGACTCGTCATTTATAGCAGAAGGAAAAACATGCGCACATACATTGATTTCATGATATTAAATCTTTAAGAAAATCGTTATTCATTTTTTAGTTTATTGAGTAGTTTCTTTAACTTTGATATGGTTTTAAGATGTATCCAAAACATTAATTAAAGTCAGTATTCAGAATGTCATTTAAATAACACACGTATGACCTATTCAAAATTGTTTACGTCAATCGAGCATTTCATTTATGTATAGGAAATGTAATGGGTGTAAGATGACCTGAATAAATGTTATTTATAATAATATAAAAAACATATATTAATAATAATATAAAAAACATTTTGTACATACTCATATTTTTGCCATAACATATTTCCTACATTGTCTAAGTATAATATGTGGAGGTAACATTGATAAATTAATAACTACCACTTGGCTACTTAGCACCACGGTGATTAATCTCAACTCAGTTGGGCGACTCAGAACCATTCGATAAGACATTCGCTTTGGATTAGATTTTTATTATTTTCAACATAATCCGGTCCGGTCAACTTCGGTAACAAAGATTACATATACCAAAAATTTCTTTGACATTTCTTGCGTCACAGTATTATCTGTCCAAAATTTATCGGCGCCCCTTTTTCTTTGAGAAATCGCTTAGAAATTAATATTTGGACCTGTTTTTACCCGTAAAGTTTGTATTTATGATGATTTTCTGAAAGATTTGTGGGACACTTCAAATTCTTTTAATTTGACGGTTGGTGTATTCACTAGGAAATACAGATTAACACAAGATATGGTTTTATCTTTACCCTTAACCCCTTTGAAATAAATCAGTTTCTGACTGAGGACACCAAATATTTGCAGTATCACCTAAGATGAGGGTATATTATCATTGAACTACTTAGTTTACAAAGCAAATACATGTTTAATTACAACTTCATTTCCTCACCACAATTCTTAAGGAACTATTCACTTTTTCGCGCAGGCAGGTCAAGATTCCCTTGCTGGGGAATATGTACGTACCAATGAGCCAAACGAACCTCTGCAGAGCCATAAAAGAGGTGAAAGAGGCTCTAAACAGGCACGTCATACCCTAAAGTTCCCCAATAGGGAAGAAATGAAGCAACATATTATAAAGTAAGTAAAATCTGCAAAGCGCGTCTTGCCACGCTAATTGTAGGATTTGTATTACTAACTAGACTGTATGTGCCTGTTTTCAGAAATTATGATAAATACGAGCTCTCGGGTGTTTTTGGGTTTGTTGATTGTTGATTGGCACCACACGTGCTCTTAAAAAACCAGCCGCCCAAGAAGACATTTATATAAACAGAAAAATTCAACATTCCAAGAATGTGCAAATTGTAAGATCACCTTTCGCTTTTTTAAATGTTAATTCGTTTTAAAAATAGAAGTTAAAATAATAAAAGAAAAATAACTTTAACAGGCCTGTAACTCCTACCACAAAATAATAAATATCTTGGCCCAATATTCGGGAAGTTCTCACGACTCCATAAATAAGAATATTGTGCAGAACGCTGCATTGATGTACTCAAGTGGCAATGCAGATGCCTTATTAGCAAACGAGCCCTTAAGTATACCCAATCGAAGTCAGAAAAAATAATTAATGCATGTGCAGTTGTTTGTACACAATTTCCGCACATCAGCCAGATTACCTGAACCGGACCTGCCTGACCACGATTACAGTGATGTAAAAAAAGAAGGCGATTTCGATTAATCTCATAACCGACCAAGCTCCAATATCACTGGCTACGCAGTCTTACAAATACGCCAAAATTTGATCGAGCGCTTTCATTAGTTAGGCAACAACTTCTGACTTTTTTGGGCGAGCTTCTGAAATTCCATTTTCGATTTTGTCAGTCACGAATGGCATAAGTCTTGTATTTGAATATAGGTCAATGATTTTTGGAATGAATTGTCAAGCAAATGATCAATGATGATGATGTGAATGTCTGATTGACTATCGGCTGGACATTGTTTATTGTGACCAATTTACACAACTGTGCTTCCTGTTTCTTTACTATCATTAATTCGAGACAGCAACAGAGCAAGGGAATGATATTCGACAAGACTTCCCACTGAAATTTTTTCACTAAAAATCAGGCATGTTTTATCTATACTACTCTCTTTGAGGCAAGGAGGTATCTTCACCACCAACTTCCAGACTCCGAGCTAATTCTGGGTATTTTCAATACAGAAAAGTCGAGAAACAAAATCAGCCCGATCCGAGTTTCGAGGCTTGAGGGTTTCTCGGGTAATGTCCAGTGAAACTTACTGATATAGCCAATATGGCCACCGAAACAACCACACTCAATTGTACTTTTAGTAACCCAACGAAATACGAGTAATGAAAGTTTTCACAACATTTAGGACAGAAATCACCTGTCATTTACTCTAATGCCCTTCGCTTATACACTTAATTAATTCACCTTACTATTATTAATTTTGTTGTTTTAAGTAGCCTTTAATAAATAAATAATTTAATTATATTGGGACATTAATAAGTAAGTAATGAAGACATTATACAGATGAACCGGAGAAAATGAAATATTAGTAGCCACAGAGTAAAAAAATATATTTGGCAAAGTTTACGAACTGCTGAAAAATAAAACACGGATACAGCTTACTATACGAGTAGTGCTACTTGAGGAGTCTTTTAATGTTTTATCATAAAAGATGGTTATGACAACCTTGCAAGAGCAATTAAAGGACCGCAGTTGTGTGACTTTGAGTGGAGGTCAATCGATATTCCCTATAGGCATGGGTTTCGATCGCATCGGTACTAGGGTGACATAAATCGAAAGGTCCTTTTTGCTTCCTTGCCGCCTTTTTTATGCATTTCCGGTCAACGCAACAACTCGTCACCGCAGCATCTTAAACAAAATGGGGCTGCCAACGTTGAAATTAGTTTTTGTTTTATTTTCAAAATGCTCGTGACGGGACAGATTTTGATGAGCTTATAAATATAAAAAGGGTTGAAAATCAAATAACGTCATACCCTGTTTCGATATTGTAAGAGCTTATAGTTTGATTAAGTCGATATTGCGACCACATGCGCGTTGCAAGTCGTAACGTCACTTGATCTACGGCCTTTGAAATCTGTGCTCATATAGTCACGAGAATGAAAAAAAACATAAATATTTTAAAAAATGATTTGGTGTGATATTATGAGCGATATACTCCTTATCTACCTTTCTAAAGAGGCAGCAATAGTTCAAGCGTAAGCCCAAACAAATTTATAAGTTATGATCATGACTAAATGACGGTGGAGTACGTAGGTACCTACGTTCGAGTGACAAAAATTAGAATAAATAGACGTTCTGATACATTAAAATATTAAACAATTAAATCTAAAACATGTTCTATGAAGTTCGCCATCTTAAAAATATTTTTTCGTCATTGTTGGTCATCTTTACAGCTTGTAAATTAATTACGTAGGTACAATAGATTATTTAATTATTTGGTTGCTTGTGCCAGCCAAAAGATATATCATATAAAAAATCTTTCGAGAGGTTATTAAGAAAACAACCGACACATCCAATTACATTTACAAATCTTTCACTAGGAATTTTTAGAGGATGATATTTTATGCATAAAAAAATTCAGCGATTACGGATAGATCAAATCATTGTTTGTAGTAAGTAAGAGCAAATCATCATTTACTGGAAGAAATTCAAGGTGTTTAAACTGAGAACTACATTGGCCTCAAAAAGTCTACCACCGTCCGGCATTGCCTCGTCATATCGTCTTGCTTATGTCAATGGAAACGTTCTTAAATTCAGCCAGCTCTTTTAGTTTATGATGTCCTAGTGTCAGCCGTGCGTGTTTTCTCAAAAAGTCAATACCGAAGCGCATGTTTCCTCGATCAATATATACTAGATGCGCGGTCTTACAAGCCGAACTGTGGTGACGCCTCCTGAGTATTCTCTGGCGATCCAGTGTGGTGCCTAACCTGTGCTTGTCAGGTAGACAGAAAACACTTGGTGGTAACAGATATACTTCGCAACGATATAGGCACCACCTTTTCATTTTATAAAAAAAATCTTTAAGGCCATTTATTAGTAAAATTGTAACCTAAATAATAAGGTTTAAGTAAAAAAAAATGAATTAACATTTAATGATTCAGATAATCAAAACAGGATTAAAGGTTAACTTAATCAGAACTTAACTTTCTCTTGGAAAATTTATGAAAACTCACTGAATATGATAAGGTACTACAACTTCTTGAGTAATAGTAATGTCATTCATATCGAACTTATAACAATTTGTCTATTCATTTACAAATTTGGAGTAAAGCTTAAACATGCCAAAGTACGCTGTTCGCTGAAAGATTTTTTGAAGTTAGTACTCAATCATCTAACGGCTGACTTCCAAAGGTTACCTGTTACCAGAGCAACGGCAGCCTATACGACAACTGACAACTTAGATTAAAAGTCGAAAAAACAAGACACGTCAAAAAAAAATTCGTTCAAAAGTGCTCAAGAAGTCAAGACTGTTTTATCTCACACAACCGAACGGTAAGCAAATCGTCAGTCAAGGGTCATAATTAAAATAGCTCGTTTTCGATAAGTTGTCGAACACTCGAGCTGAGATTTAGCAGTCGAGTTCACGTGTCAACACTAGTTGAGTGGGCCTGACAGACACTCGATTTATGAGCTGCTGATGGCAGTGAGTCATGGGAACGATCAGTAGTATTGCTAAGATAAGTTTTAGATATAACTAGCACTTATGGACTTGATAGGATTAGAAATTGATATTTTTTTATAGTAGTATAGTACATAAATTTGTAACAGTAGTGTTTTTGTCAATGCAAACAGTAAAATTTATTTACTTTACAGTATTTGTATGGACGACTATCGGTTTCTCACGGTTTTACCCGCGTAAATTTCGGATCTTATAAAATACTTACTTAATAGCGGACCCAGCGAACTTTGTTTCGCCCCCATTCTCATGTCGCCTCGTCCCCTCCCCGCCCAATCCCGTAATTTAAAATTTTAAGCGGTCGCAAAGTACCTTAGGGGTGTGAAAAATAGATGATGGCCGATTCTTAGACCTACTCAATATGCTCACAAAATTTCATGAGAATCGGTCAAGCCGTTTCGGAGGAGTACGGGAACGAACACTGTGACACGAGAATTTTATTTTATATATAAGATAATCACGAATTATAGCCTATGTGCTATTCAAAGGTTATATTATTGTAAAGTTTCATCAAAATCCATTCATTAGTTTTAGCGAGAAGGATTAACGAACATCCATACATGCTCACAAACTTTGGCATTTATAATAGGAGTAAGATAGTTCTTACAAAGCCTTAACCAGAGACGTTTGAAGTTTCATGCATGATCATAATTGATTATCTTATTGAAATGAACTTTGTTATCTGTTTCAGAATAAATAAAACGAGAAGCTTGAAACATTTACATTTGTAGTTAGGGGACTAATATATTCTCAATGAATATGGATTAATTTAACTATTTCTTTGATGTATAGAAAAAATGACAGCTCGAAATGTGTAAATGAGTAGCACCCCACAGGGCGAAGTTTTTTAAATGATCAGATATTTAATTGCGGTAAAGCAATCGTAAGTAGTAGTTAGCACTAAGCATCCGGGGTAGCTCATTCATTAGTGTTACTGATAATTTTTGGTGGTAGTACTAGTAAGTTTACCCGGGTTCTAACTGAAATTTACTAATGTGTTCAGCAGACCATTGTACCAGTTCTTAGAGTTCTGTAGCCGAATGGCAAAAAACGGAACCCTTATAGTTTCGTCAAGTGTGTCTTTCTGTTTGTCCGTCCGTATGCCACAGCCACATTTTCTGAAACTATTAGTATTACACAGTCGAAACTTAGTGGGTAGATGTATCCTGTTAACCGCTTTACGATTCTTATACAAAAAATAAAAAATAATGGTATTTAAGGGGGCGCCCATACATAAAATTAAAATCCTTTTTTTTTAAAGAAAGAAAGAAAAATACGTTATTTTTTTATATTGTGTAACATTTGAATAGTTGCTACGATTATATATAAAACATCTTATAGCTCTCCTGTAGTGTCCCACTTGGTTTCATTGTAATCTTGCTGCATACACATTTTACAACATGTTTTTGTAATGTGCTTATCATATTAATGTTATTGTCATAACAATGTACGAGTCCTTTATTGTTCCTGAAAGCTTTGACTAAAAGATAAACAACATAACCAGTGACAATATGAAGATAACTTTTAATAGGTCCCTACTAAGTTGTTTCAACATGTAAGATATTTTGCGCGGCGGTACCTATATAGGTACTTTTAAAATAAATCATACAAAGTTTCTTTTAAAATAACTAAACGTGTTCAAAATAATGCGATTGCTGTAAGAGTGACCACTTTAAGAAAACCATTAAAGTTAACAAATAAAGAAGGGCACTAGTTTTTCCTCATCGGCGAAGGCACAGACACACAAACGGTCAAACTGTGTAGATTGAAAGAAAGTGCACTATCAATAGCGATAAAACAGATACATCCGTAGAAATGCTATAAATAATGCACGTTCAACAATCGATTCGAGTTTTTTTTTGTGTAGGTAACAGATAATTTTTGAAAAGTATTTGTCCATCACGGCGATTTTAGAGCCTTTCATTGTAATCAGTATTACAATGAAAGTTAAAATATATACATTTATACCTATAAAGTTTTGGTTTTAGTTTTGATAGACTGTAGCAGAGCTACTGCGTACAATCGTTTAGGACATAAATCGCAATGCTGTGAGTCAAAGGTGAAAGTAGTTAGTAAAAGTATTCAAAGTGATTTAAAAGTTTTCAATGTGAATGTGTTTGAAATCAAGAGGGAGAAGCCTTGAAGAATAAATATGATTTAGTTTTAACTGGTGCATGAGGAAAAGTACGCCCTTTTTTGTGCTCCACATATTTTTTATGCCAGTATACCAGTTCGAAAATAATATACATATTAAATTGACAAGACAACGTCTTTTGTTTCGAATTAAATTAATATGTGCAATCACTCACCATGGTCGTTGGACACGGCGTACTGGTAGTTGGGTATGAGGTCCGGCAGCTCGTGGTGCGCCGGCAGCGACGTCGGCGGCGGCCGGTAGCCCTCGACGCCGTACAGCGGCCATTCCCGCTCCACGCCGTAGCAGTACTCCCCGCCGTACCCCAGCTGCTGGCCAGAAGACCCTGCGTGTGGGTATGCGCACGAGTTGTACTCCGCCGACCCGCCGCCCGACCCGCTCCCACTAGCCAGCTCGTAACCACCCTGAGGCGCCGGCAACGCACCGACTCCACCCCCACTCAAGTAACCACCGCTCCCGAACTGGGGCTTCAACGCCTGACACTTCCGACGGAACCCTCTTGGACGTCGCCTAAACGAACCTTCCTCAAACATAAACTCCGACGACGGATCTATCGTCCAGTAGTGACCCTTCCCCGGCCGCCCCAAACCCTTCGGCAGCTTCACGAAACACTCGTTCAGGCTCAAGTTGTGGCGAACTGAATTCTTCCAGCCTTGGTACGAACTGCGGAAGAACGGGAACTGCTGTTGTAGGAACGCGTATATCTCGCTGAGGGTGAGCCGTTTGTTCGGGGAGTGTCTGATTGCCATGACGATGAGTGCGATGTAGGAGTACGGTGGTTTTTCTTGGCGTCTCGTGGCGGGCGCCCGGCGCGCCGCCTCCTCGGTTTGGTCCTCGGTCTTCATGCGTGATCACAGTGTGGGGCAGCGGGTTATGTTTGCTCGTGCGTGCGCGGCGTGCGCTATGGAGCGCTGGTCGGGCAACAGTGCGCCGCCCACCGTGCGCGCGCGCCGCCCAGGCCCGCCCCGCAGCCACTCCGCCGCGCCGTCACTCCCACGACCGCCTCTACACACTTGCTTATTGGCAAACCGACTCATTATACTCTAACTGTAGTAATTCACTATCTTAGGCCCAAAATTTTATCTCAATTTCGGAATATTTGTAAGTATGGGTCTGTTTCAGGAATTACGGGTAGGTAGTTGTTTTAAAATAACATTTTCAATGTTTGAATAGCTGTCATTTATATTGAAACTATCATATAATAAAATTTAATATCATCTGAGTACTGTAGCGATCATTTCAGGCGGGTCGTTGCACTCAGAGCCTCCGTCAGTATAAACCACAATCCACAAACAGTGAGCTGAGGAAAACCCGCTTAGACAATAATATTTACCCGTCGCAAGGACGGCTGTCGAACGCCCGCTCTTGACCTAGCACAATTAAAGCAAACATTTTACTAGATCTATAAAACAGTTATACGACGTTATACCAAATATTTACCATAAAGCGTAAACCAAAAGTTTTGCATTAAACTTGCCGGATTTATTTACTCGAGATCGTAAACGGAATATAACGGAGCATTAAAGACTCTACGGCCGTAACGTAGAGTTGCTTTTTAAAATTGTTGCTACCAGATAAATGTTGTTGGTGGTGTGGTCCGCACTAATAAAGCACCCGTAACAGAAACTAGCAACCGTAGTAAACAAAAAATCAATTGATGCATTAACATTCTCATTACATAGTAAACAAGCCTATTTTTTTATAACTGACTCGTAGTACACAATGTTTAATTTTTAATAAACATTAAATTATATAACAAGGGCTTTGTAAGTTAACTATAATAGTTCTTGATGTAGGTATCTTGCATTTATCGAGTGTACGAGTAACTTTCTTGACAACTTACAAGGCATTTTGTAAAATTTTATTTTATTGGTAATGTCATTATTACTAAATCAATGTATAAATATTTGCTTGACGGATGCGCCGGCGCGTCTGGGTTGCTGATCGTTGTTATAAACATCTCATGCTGTAGTAAACATTAAAATACTACCACTATTTTAAATCCAAATTGAAGCGGGGTAAACTACATTGAAATGCTATTATAAAAACAGTTAAAAACTGCACGAGTAGAAGTAACTTGTATTGGTAATCCACATCACCAATAAACCTTCTTTCTCGACATTCAAAATAAACTATATTTTCTTAAATATTAAACAACTGTTTTTCTACGAAAAACAAATGCCATATTCCATATCTTTGAGTCCTGCTTTTACTCATCTTCAACACCATGATCAAAAGTTTGTAATACTTTTAAAAAAAATGATTGCGTTTTATTAAGTGCAACAGCAGATGGTTTTTTGTCATACCCTTGAAGGGCGTCACCTGTATACCTTTATTTTAATGTACGATCCTAAAGTGTAATGTTACTATGAACAACAAATTATTTGTTTTTGAACTAGGAACTAAAAATATGATTGACAACTACCGAATATTATATAAATATGATTTAATATTTGGTAGTTGTTAGTTCACATTATCAATACCTAATTGTCAATAAAAGTTAAATGATGAAAGTGAATCCTATTTGTTCTGCGTATAAACCACGCGAATCTTAAACACTTCATAATGGTATAGCTTTTCTCGCTCTATCGTGTTAATTTTAACACGCGCAAAATGGATATATGTTTCACGCACAGCAAGCCCCGCCCCGAATCATGGCCGGGTGCGCAGGCGCAATTCAATGCGTGGTCTTCAACTGAACTCTCCATTCATCACGGTTTACGACGTCGGTATGTTTGCATTGAGGTTTTTACGGTTTCACCTTAATTTTTGATATGCAATCAGACATTTACTGCCGAATTTCAGCAGTTTCACGAACGCACCGGTATTATGACTCATCGTGTCGTCGAATGATTTAAGTCATACGCATAGCCCACAATACCGAACGCAAAAGTGTTGTATTGGTAGTGTACGAGTATGTATATTTTGGTGGTAATTAACGTGCTTTTAATGAGTAAAATATAAGTAAACTAAACTTGTAAGCCTCTATCATGATCATCTATCAGTAAAAGACATAAACAGACAAACATAACATTTTTGAGATATAGTTGCGCCAATTATTTGCATAGATCAGATTATAAAAAATCCCAAAAATTTCATTCACCGTCGTTTCACGAAAAGGCATTCAAGAACTTTCCGGTACCTACCCATTTTCACCTAAGTGACCGTCAAAAAGTTTACTAGGCTGATGGTTATATGGATCATTTGTACCTTTAACACACAAGCTAATTTGAATCTGTATCATAAGATTATGTGAAAATAAAATTACCTTTAGCAGGGTTTCCTGGAATTGCCTTTTGTTTAAAACAATCCACATACATTTGCAAGAACCAACCAAAGGTATTCAAACAGTGCAGTAGCTTGTACAGAATGATCACAATTACGTTTCTTTGCCCATTTGAAGATAGTCATTTGAAATTCAGTCATACTGTCTTGTACAGTGTCTTTCACACGACTATAAGAGTTTGTTTGTTTAAATGCGCTAATTTGAGAAAACTTCTCGGCCGATTTAAAAAAAAATTTAATGTTAGATAGCCCATTTATCGAGGAAGGCTTTAAGTTATACAGCATCAAGTTACGACTCATATAAGTCCAGTGCCGCAACGAAAAATTTTGCGAAAACGGGTGAAAAATATTCCTTTAGAGAACTTCCACTGCGTTAAACCGTTTAGATTACACAAATATCATGTATGACGGGCTTATTCTATATTCACAGTTCTACAAAAAAGTCCGCGACAGCATATGTCTAATGGTCTACTCACTACAACCTTTTTCATGTTAATAAATTTGTTTAATTATCGTCCGCGTTCAATGGTCTTTGTTCCGTTGTTATCCTTCTAATCGTGTGTTCTATGTAATACACTGATGTGTTGTGCAAAAACTTGAGGTTTCGTCTCTCGCCAAACAACATAGTACCTCATCATCACAATTTTCACTTACATCACCCAGCCTTTTTTTCCCCTTACAATCGCAATGAAAACTAGTTTGTATAACTCGGGTGAAAGCACCCATTTTACTGTTGAATTATTGGAATAATAGTCCCCCTAGCCGATTTCAACTATAGTGGCCAGTCATAACGACTAACCGACTGCGCGACTATCATTAGAATATAGAAATAATAATATGAAAATAGAAATAGATAGAAAAATCCGAGTGCAATGGGTCACTTTCCCCCCTTCTATAACAATGTACTACTGTTGATCATACAAACATTCTGTAATATATTAGAGGTATTATTAGCACCAGAGCGAAGCCGGGGCGGATTGCTAGTGAAAAAAAAAATAAGAGGCTCCTATATAAAAAAAAATGGGTTTATTTAGTTTATGATGTCGCATTTTTAAATAAAAGTTAATTTTATTTGCAATTTTCTTGTGATTAATAAAGGGGAGGGGGAGGGGAATTGTACCTTTTGACTCTGTTCAGACGTCATAATCACTGAACTCCTAAGCGTTAAGGAGCTCCACCATTAGCTCAACTCCATAAAATGGTGTATCAGATGTAAACACATGACATCATTGAGATACTACAAAAACTCTATCGTGCCTTTAAATTTTGAGAGATTCACTCGATCACACCAAGATCATCATCAGATCCGGATTTAGCCACAATGGGGCCAACTAGATTAATAAGACAATAAGTAACTTACATAAGTTCTGGTTTCATATCACTGAACTTCTAAGCGTTAAAGAGTTCCACCATCAGCTCTGCTCCACAAAACGGTGACTATCAAACGTAAAGACATTTCAACACTGAAATACTATACCTACGTGCCTTTAATTTTTGAGGGATTTCCTCGATTACACTAAGACCTCATCACATCCGGATTTGGCTAAAATGGGACCAACTAGACCTCTAAGTAGGTAAAAAAAAAACTCGGTCCAAAAATGATCGAGATATGATGAGGTAACAAATGCAATATGTTTCAAACCAACCCGAAAAGAATGAAAGGAGCTACTCAGAATCAGACACTTAACAAGTATCTCCAACTAATCTAGAAACATGGATCGAAATAATAATATGCCAAAATAAAATCAAGTCTCCATAGCAACTACAGGGGTCGAAAAGTCACCGATTTAGTATGGCATTTTTGGCGTTATTAGACTTATGTTTCTAGAGAGTAGCTCCCATCATTTTTACGGGTTGTTTTGATATAACATACAGTAGAATTGATAACCTCCTTCTTTTTGAGTCGGTAAAAAAATAGTTTTGGTGCGAATTTTGTATGCAGCATTTGCGACCTGTACCGTTACCATGAGTTTACGCGTACAGTGGTTTACTCGCTAGCGACGACGTTTATGAAATTTGTATGAACAATTTTAGTTCTACAAGTACACTGTTTTTACGTCGTCGCTACCGAGTAAAACCGCCGTAAAGACATGGTAACGGTACTGAGTCAATTAATGAGAAAATTTTCTAAGTTAATTAAATGTTTTTATAACAAGTGGCATACCTTTACCAAGAGCACTTTACAATTTTTCATGAAATCCGGCGAGTCCAGTCGTATTTTGTTTATTATTCACAGCTATGTAAAGGTAAGCTTTGAGGATATTATGTTCTGCGACTTTGCAAGTAAAAAAACTTAAAAAAAAAGGCTAAGTGCGAGTCGGACTCGCGCACTGAGGGTTCCGTGCCAACTTTAACTGAATAAGGAAATCCACTTACTTCTACTTAGTAAAATACCACAAAATTTTGTTGACTGCAAATGTAATTTTGTTTTTCATAGTGTTGTATTAAGTACAAAGTTTTAAGTACATAGTTTTTCATAATGTTTGCGGTTGTTGAAAACGTGCTATATCTCAAAAACTACTCATTCGATCTCGTCCGAACTAATTTTTGTTGAAAGTATTTGTTAAGATCTACATTACGTATTTTTTTCAAAATTTACACTTGCTTGGTTAAGAAGTTAGATGGAGGGGGGGGGGAGGGGACGCCCATTTTACCACTTTGGAAGCGTCTAGCTTTGAAACATTAGACTTTAATAGAAAATGGTTTTAGAAACCTCCATGTCATTTCATGTATGGGAACCCCCTTAAATGTCAATATTTTTTATTTTTTGTATGACAATCGGTAAGCGGTTAACAGGTATCCTGTTCTTCCTACTAAATTTCATCAGTGTAATGCTTATAGTTACAGAATAAAAAGGCTGTGACATACGGACGGACAGACAGACAGACAGACAGACAGACTTGACGAAACTATAAGGGTTCCGTTTTTTGCCATTCGGCTACGGAACCCTAAAAAGTAAAAACCGACTTTAAAACCAAAATGCACTACAAAATCGTAAAGAAACTCTTCAATCTTTAAAGAAAAGGTTTTTACTCCATTTTAGACAAACAATTTCTTTTTGGAGTCGGTGCCTGATAGATGATGCTTAAAACGGCCAAAACAATGGCAGCAACTCCAAAAATAAATTGTTCGCCTAAAATTCAGTGCTTTCCTTTAATGAGTGAAGAGTTTATTTAACTGCATTTTGATTTCTTTTGTTTTAAGTTTTGGCGTATATTAATTTCTTTTTTTAAAGTAATTTTATTAACGATTTTATAGTGATTACTGGAGGGGTTGCACCTTTGACTGTTTACTTTAATAAGCTATAAATTACCTGTCATAAGTTTTGTCATAGAAATCACTGAATTCTTAAGTGTTTAGGAATATCACCTTCAGCTCTGGTCCTCAATGTCGACAGTCAGACGCAACAATAAGTCTTTATTAAAATTTTGGTATGAAAACACTAAATCCGCCTATTAAATTTAAGGTTTTCCCTCGATTGCACCCAGATCCCATCAACAGGTCCCAACTTGGCAATAATGGGAACAACTGAAAGGTATAAACTCTGGGTAAGCGAAAAAAACATCGAATCGGTCGAGAAATGACTGAGATATGAGGTTACAGAAATACAAAAACATATAGTCGAATTGACCTCCTCCTTTTTTGAAATCGGTAAAAAAATAACTAGATGGCTCGTGTATGTGATTGATGATCGAGTAAGAAAAACCGCGAAATAATGCACAATAACATACTATTATGTAGATAAATAATTATAGGGAAATATCGTTTAAGAAATATTTATTTTTTCATAAAAAAAAACATCGATATAAGAAAACTACCGGGCCTTAAAAAATTAAAGGCTACTACATTGATAGCTAATGAGCCTCAAAATAAGATATTTTCATTTGGCACACGATGTACCAAACACCCTGTCTGTATATATCATCATGGTTTTGTCACATGCAAAATATCGTTCCAGTGAAAAATACAGGAGAAGTTTTGAATTATACTTTTCTTGGCGCTTTAGAGTTCTCACGCATGCGTGATAGATAAAAACAACCTTCTTGTTTTTATGCGTTCCGTGTTCCATCAGTTCGTAATTCATCAATACCTTCTGGATGACAGCCCCGGTCAGTGCTCTTTTTTTCTTTTTTCACGTTTTGAGTGACAAAAACATAGAATGTTATACGATATAACATCCTGAACATATTATTACAAATTAAATGGTGTAGGTATTGATATATCTCAAACGAAAAGTTACAGTTAAAATTTAGGTATTGAAATGCTTAAAAAGAAAACTTACATAATGTAGGCACTAAATAACGTTATGTCTAATTTGACAACGGTGACTGGTATTATTGCTATGATGTCTACATGGAGAGAGGAAACTCAGCTTTACGTTGTCATGCAGTATTGCCACTAGTAAAAACATTGATGTCAAAAAAAAAAGCTGTTTTGCTTTTCTCAAATAAATGCAACCACTCCGTAAGAGCATCTTAATACCGGTGTCTGACTATGTTTATGTTACAGTTTATCCGGTGTTTGTCATAATCAATTTTGTATTATTTGACAAACAAAAATATACTATGAACTTTACCAAAACAATGTTGCTGTGAGTATGTAAACACGGTCCTAGGACTTGTAATTGGAATGATTCGGAGTTTGTATTCCAAGAAAGAGAAGACCTTTATTTGCACATAGTATTATAATATAAATCGATCTTTCACAGAAGGTACTATACCGGTTTATCTACAAACCATACGGTTTGTATGCTTATTCTCTATATTTTTGGAGCACAATGATCAAGACTTTGTGACCATACAATTCGACTTCAACGCCCAAAAATGCTAGAAAGAAACTTCTTAGCACGTTACAACCTACTGCTAGATTAGCAGCTATATTAGTGCACATTTTTTCGTGATTAAGTAGCACAAACTAATTAAAGAATTTATCGTGATATTACGCTATGTAGTATCTATCTCACGGTATTGAACACTTTGTCAATATTTATGTGTCTCATCGATCGAATCATAGGTAAAAGTTCCTAGCAAGCAACTTAACAAACAAAGCAATAAGTAACAAGACACACATGAAATTCATTTATTGAGAGCTCAATAGGTAAGTAATCAATAATTTCGCAGGATGCCAACACTTTAATAATAATTACAGTCTTATAAACGCACAGCAGGAACATTATTATAATATCAAAAATCGCGTTTGCTTGCTACAAGGCGTTGCTTTTGCTGCAGTTGTTGCAAAGTCAATTATGGCCGTCTGTAAAGTCATATAACCTCAAACACACTTCACAGTCATGAAAGCGTTCATAAAAACACCATCTTATTGTACATTCAGCACCCTTGATCTTGACTTAGCAAACGGCAGCACGGACTGGAACATGTTTTAGTCAGTAATCGTAAAAATGCACCACAATTAATTTTGATAACTTGTCAACACGCTGTTTACCTCTTGCACTACACTACAAGGTGAAAATATTGTCATGCAGAGCGCATGCGTCGAGATAACAGACGACTCTCTTGATTTATACGATCCTGGTACTTCTGTCTCGTAGTTTGACACTATTGGAGCCAATAATTACTAGAGTTAAGTAAGTAATCAGTGGTTATTTGTAGTATTTTACTAATGTATTATACCCATTTTGTAATGTTGGTATTCAGCAACACCGAGAAGCCACTTAGATAGCAGATTTTAATTTGAGCTCCAATCAATTTCCTACTATTCTCTAGCAGATATTTCTAACGTGTTTGTGTTTATTTTTTATTGACGACCCGTCTGGTGTAGTGGTCGAGAAATCGCCTACTACGCAGCGGGTGCGGGTTCGATCCCCGCACAATACAAACATTTGTAAGCATTAACATGTCTGTTTGTATTGGTCTGGGCGTTTTCTATGTATATCATATATGTATTTACAAAAAAAAAAAGTATTTAAGTATTATATCCGTTGTCTGGCACCCATAACACAAGCTTTGAGTAGCTTACTTTGGGACTAGATGGCGATGTGTGGGAATGTCCAAAGGATATTTATTTATTATTTATTTATTATTTAGGATATTTTTAATATAATATTTCAACATTAAAAAGTCTTGCGTCTTTCTTGGATTTTATCAAAACCAGTTAACTTTATCATAATTTTGTTGAACAGCACATTTCAACCACTTAAATCAACCACCATCTCAAGAGCTTTAACTTGTTTATAATCGTAAAGTTATTTTTGAATTGCCGATATTTTGGCAGTAGATTCTTGCAAGTGTCACGGATCTCATACATAAGATGCATCTTAGCAGCCCATTGCAAACCATTTCTTATTATAATTTATTGATATTTTTATTTCAACATCATGATTCAATGTGTTTTAACCCAGTTAATGATGAACTTAAATCTTGACTCTACCACACTACAAGCGAAATTGCAATTGTGTGAAATTAAAAAATAACTAACATTTGCAGAAAAAAAATAGTTACAAGTTTTAAAATGCTGCTTGCTTGCATGACATTGAAGCCGTTCCTGACATGGAGCCCTAATAAAGCGCGTATCTCAACGCACTTGGCAGATTATTTCATCAAAAGCGCTATTGATTCATTGTATCCTAGTCATCCGAGAAATATATGAGACCAAGAGCTTGACTCTCTTTGAATCAAGTTTGTAAGTAATAACTATGCCTAACAATAATGTCTTAAAATTATTTATTATGATCCATACCACACAGACCAATTAAATGTCTACTTACAACTGATTCCTAAAAAATATTATGACTATATTATCCGATTATAAAGGTATCTTTTAATATAGAGATATGTTAGTAGGTACTAAGCACGTTGTATAAGTTTAAACAAAATCTTTCATTGTTCTCTATGTTTTTAAACTGTGCTGAAAGTTGGCTGCACGTTGCAGAAATATTAATCTGACTCAACTAGAACTTTATTTCATATTAGTATGTTAGGTCTAATTTCAATAACTAAATATAGTATACAAAATAGTGCTTAGCACTGGGACCACATAATGTGCGAAGAGTACCTGCGTGACTCGTCCATAATCGATAAAATTTAGAATGGGGTCGTATCTTTTAGTCAAAAGTTAGTATTAATGTAGTGTATGAGGAGTAAGTGGTACAGTGCATCTATGCTCGAAAGTCGGCTCGAAGCCGAGAGTACCTGAACCAGGAAACGGCTTATTAATAAGACTACAATCCCATACCTGAGTGAAGTAAATTTTCCAAATCTTAATTCTGGATAAATAAATGTATTAACATGCACACGTTAGAGTCCTTCCTTGAAACTTAAAAACGAGACTACATCTTGCCATTTTAGAAGTGACTATTATTGTATTTAAATAGTACACTCATTGATGCTCGTGATGCCTTTATAGGTGTCAGTCCTAAAGCTATTATACAATAATTGTATTTTTAACAACTTACTGCAAACTAAATTAAAGAGTACTTATTAGTACACTACCAACATAAGGTAGTGCTAGTGTCCTGGACAAATGAGTACCTATCTATTGACCATGAGGATGACTTACGATCGTGAATTACAAGAATCGAATGAAGACTAATGTATAAATATTCCACGAAATCGTAAACATTGGCGCGCTGGAGAGTTATCTCCCTTTTGTTTATGTGAGCCTAGTACACCGAGACCGATCGACGACATTGTAGAAGGTTATATTTAAATATTGGTCTCTCTCTGCTTAATAGGAGTAAACATCAATATGTTGTGTCAGTGGTCAGCAAATGTTTTATCTAATAATCAAAGAATTTGTCACATACATTTGTGTGTTGTTTTAATAATTTGAAAAAAGATCTGAACAAATTTGGATTCTGAGACTTTTTTTACGTCATGGAGTGACGACCTGTATGGATATTGCAAGCGGGAAGAAGTCAATATCAAGCAAGATGCCTGATATCTCGGTTTTTTTCGTGTCAACAGAAGCGATATTTGCCATCGCCATCTTCATCAAAGTTACACTAACATTTCCCGCGGGAATCCTGCTGAGCAGCACTCAGATCGAGGAAGGTGCATAACTTCACGCAAGATCGATACATATATAACTGAGTGTAAGACGCCAGAACAGAGAATGCCCCAATTTGTACTAATCAATGCAATTTTTGTACAATCATTTAATTTAAGTTTAGTTGATTTTGATTAGCTACCTTACTTTGCACTATGTACATACAGTAGTTACTCGTAATTGTTATTAATTAAGATTAAAGAAAACAATTATTGTTTAGCATTAAAAAGTAATATAAATAAGCAAATACCAAGGATTTTATGCGAAAACGTATTGTATCATTGAAATTTGTATGAGATGCTTAAACTTTTTTTTAAGAGTATCAAAACCTACTTCAAGCCGCAAAAGAAGTTTAACTAATTTTTACCACCTGTCAGGTGTCACAAACTTCTTCAAGATGCAGGGGTGTACTGGCTGGAATGTTGTTACTGTAGCCTCTCCTACCTCGGTCAAACAAAGCGTGAACATGCTTTATATAAACCCAAATTTACCGAATTATTCGCTTAAGAACGACGTTTTAAATTTCAAAAGAGAAGTTGGTTGAAAAGTTCTACCGGCATGGGATACCATTCTTTCGAAGATCTCCAACAACATCGTATACTGGAAGATCTCAAGACCCATTAAGCTTATTCGGCGTGGAAAGGAACGTCAACAATTATAAAATGAGTGGAGGTAGTTTAGAATTTAACATAACTACGTAATAACAAATTACTTCTTAGACTGCATGTGACCACGGATGTTGGAAAGCTTTCTAAATGTCAGGTTTTAAAATTCATACAAATATGCGCGAAATATAACCATAGTGTCTCCCACACTAAAAAACTTATATGAAATGACTTTATGTAAGCAATAAAAGCTATACAGAAAATTGGTTCAAGTTATTATTGTTTACTTTCAAACAATATTCGTTGTTTAATTTACTCTTATTATCCACGATGGAACAGAACTATCTTGTAGTCCTCAGACAACAATCACATAATGGAAAAAAAAAACCTGCACCAAAACCGGTTCAGCCAAATAAGTGCGAACAAACATAATATGGGGTCTCTATCATAACACAGAATTTTTTGATATCGAATTTCATTTCACAGAAAACTATTCAATGAATGTTGATATCTTTTTTTCTTGTTTAATCGAATAGTTATTTATCGTCGTTTCATAACATCGAATAACAGTTCACCAAAAAAATGTTTCGCAACTGTTTTGTTAAGCAGAATAACGATATACCAAACTAATGTTTCATAGAATTATTAAGTTACCGATATAACCTTTCATAAAAACTTGTGTCAATGTGTAACGGTTCCCATATATTTTTGCATACACTTGCAAGTAAGGAGGCATGCGCATGCATATGCATATGCATGCAAGTAAGAAGACATACATGCATGCAATAATGCATGCAAGTAAGCATGGATAAAGGCATGCATGCAAACAGGCATGCATGCAGCAAGCAAGCAGGCATGCAAACAAGCAGCATGCATTAGGATTTCCTCGTCTCCGGCGCTGCGGGAATAGCAGCCTCGTCGCCCTTGCGTAACAAGGCGCAGTCACCCACGCTCGCCTACGCAGCTTCGGCTTGCTGGTCGCCTTAGGCGACCAGCCTCAGCCGCTCCAGCTCGCGCGGGTGCCTACACCTTGTTACAGCGGGCGGAGGCTGCTCTCCCTCCGCGCCTCCGGTTTTTGAATTACACTCTAGTATCGGGCAGACTAATACCACGGCGAGGAGACCACGGCGAGTCAGGATTAACGCAGTTTATTTATTAGATCAATATTTATATCAGTTATACTTTAAATTGTCTATTAATAAAGAATGCAATATAAGATTAGTAACAAATTCGTTTGGAAATATGGATTTTAGTGAAGTAAAATTCGATATTTCAAGAATTCTGCATATTGAAACTTACGTGGAAATAAAATTATGGGTAACAAAATAGAAAGCTAACGTTACTTCGATAAAATACGTAATTTATGAAAAGAAGTAACGATGAAGTAAGTTTGTAGATAATAAGCATTCGAGCAAATGAAATTGTGATGTAACAAGATTCTAGAATTAGTTGAATATTATTTTGAAACATCTGCGAATCGTTTTATGGGAAATGAAAATCGATGAAGAAAATTTCGATTAAGTGATGGGTTCCCCATAATATGATACATAAGCACGCTGGGTTTCAAGGCGTCGCCGCTTTCATCGGTTCCCGGTTCCCGGTCGAGTCAGTATAGAAATCAAAATTTTCTATATTGTCTCGGGTCTGGGTGTTGTGGTACCACCGTTGATTTCCATAACACGACGGCATTAGCTACTTACTTTGGGATCAGAGCAATGTATGTGATTGGTGTCCAATATATAATATCTACATACAAACATAAAAACATCAAACTGAGAACCTATTTTTTTAAAGTCGCTGAAAAGAAAGCCTCGGAGGAATCAACGACGCGTAGCCAAGCAAACCGCTTTGCACTACCTACTTATAGAGGACTCCATGCCTGGCAAAGGTTATGAAACCCTGCCTTAGACCCGTATCTGTTTTCGAACAGATTGATCAACAAAGCGAGTACGTGCAACTTGTGAAGCGGCTGTAAATCTAGTTTTATGACGGCAGCCATGTGCGCCGCGTCCGTTGCCGGTTCGCCGTTTCGCACCCGCCGAACTATGAGAAACAGACTTCGGGGAAGCAAGCATTCGTTTCGTTGGTTTTATCACAGAAATCATGGTTTTATTGTAATTGTGATGGTTTTGACGGTTACTGAATACTGTATAAATAGGTTAGGTAGGCATACAAACTGAATTTAAATGCGCACCAAACTTAATCATACAGAAGTAGTGTACCTTCTAATACAACTCACAGGTTTTTATGTTAACATTTCAGTGATCTTTCACTAATAAGAGTCGATTTCGCATACTTCAGATAAGGAATATAAATCTAATTAGAAAACGTCACCTATTTGTCAGCAATCATTTCCATGAATAACATTTTGTATAAATATAAAAATAAATATTGGACACTAACCACATACATTGCTCTGATTCCAAAGTAAGTAGCTAATGCACTTGTGTTATGGAAATCAGTCATAACGGTGGTACCACAACCCAGACCTGAGACAATATAGACAATTTTGATATCTATACTGACCCGACTGGGAATCGAACCCGGGACCTCAGAGCGGCGATGTCTTCAAAACCCAGCGTGCTTAGCCACTACACCACGGAAATCATCGCATCGGCCTCGACATATTCGGCTGTTTTATACTTATTCGGTAGATTAACTCCTATTTGACGTTGGTAAAATCGACTCTATGATGCGTTACATAAAAAGCTTGCCCTAAATGACCGAACTACACTTTGCCATACAGTAGAAAATTTACGTTGTTGTGCTTGCACTATGCAATTTGATTACTTTTTAATTGCCTTCTCTAGTTTCAAAAAACAACATCGGATATATGGTTTGATAGGTATTAGGGCTCTTACGCACGTATACGAATCTGATACGAGTTCGAGGCGGAAAAATATAGGCGTAAACTTTCAAGCTCATCCATTTAATCGAGCTTCACATAATATGAATGATCATATGATTTACCTTTGACTTTTGTTAAATGTAAGATAGTTATGTATGCCTCTACCGTCTTAAACAAGGTTAACTACTTCAGATACCAGTCAAATCCGGGCGCGATAACAATTGATTGGTAAACAACGACATAACTTTTAATTAATCCTTTAAATTGTTAAGGTTTTCAACCGTTGGATATTGAAATTAAAAGTTTACCAAAACCATTAAGTTTAAGCCTCTTTAATTAACACCTGATAATGAAGGGAAAACAGGACAAGCGATTTTCTCTCTCATAGAAAATATCTAATGACGCTGCTTTGTAAACGATTACCATGCAAAAAGGTACAAAATAGAATAAAAACACATATACACACACAACAAGTATGTAAGTTATGTAACAACCATAGCTTTTGTTAGCGGCAGCTAAAAAATCCTGCACTGATCATCGTTCTTTAAAAATATCGCGGTCTATTTTTGCCTTAACAATAGGGTTCAAATTGTGTAAGAAATATGTGAGTAAAAGTCGATTGCATGCAACAGATCCATTAACTAAACGGTGTAAGGTAAACAAGGCGCACGGGGACTTAAAAGGCGGCCTGTTTATTCACGGCTAATCGGCACCTTTGAAAATTTGTACCTAACCGAGTTACAGCTAACATCATGGAAGCTGAGGTGTTTTGCATATTAGGATATGATAGTTAGTAATTGATAATTATGAGTATGCCATGGGAACATGAGGCAGGCGCCTCAGCAGTTTTTAAATTGTACCTATGACATTGTTATTTCGGATGATTGTTTAGTCTTCGTATAAAGAGCTACGTATTTATAAAAATAAAATTCGGTAGTAACCCTTATCCTCCCATGTTTTTGCTATGGCTATGTTGCAATATCTTCAAAAGATATGTGGAGTAGGTACGAATTTAAAAACAGGAGCCTATGTTCATGTTCTTACATTTATATATCGTGTGCAATTGAATAACACAGTAGTTTGATTTTTGAGCTAAAATACTTAAACAAAGTCAAATGGACCTTTCTGTCAGGCTAATAATTATTTAAACGGCGATCCAGTAATATACGATTTCACATGGGGATGCCGAATCTTTTTTACGCCATTTATGGCTACCACCCTTTCCATCCCGTATAGGTAACGTCTAACCCTGCAAGACGGATGTAAACAAAATATAAATCATGACGACTAGGGTTGTCTCTTTAAACAAAATGTAGAACAAGATGATATTTTCCAAGTTATACGAGTACTATTATATCTCGTACCTTGGCATTTTATTTTTGATTAATTTGTGAATTGTTCAATCGTATTTTGAGACTCGACTTCAAAAGATACCCTTGTGGTCAATTTATATATTTTTGTGAATGAGATGGATTTCAAAAAAAAGATTCTTAAATTCAGTAATCAATGTCTATCACCAAGGTAAAATTGCAATTTAATTATTCTTGCAACATAAATATTGTTTATATGTCATCATTTATATTTTTTGGATTTCAAAAGATGAATACTGAAATTTTTCCAAAATAATATTTATAAAATGTGAGATTAAATACTGGACGGTAATTAATCGTAGATTTTGCTATTTTTGCAACAATAGTATTTTTTTAAATTGTTTTTTCAATCATATTCAGACCCAAATTCTAAAAGTACGCTAATGTCAAACATATTTTGGTGAATATAAAAATGGATTTCAAAAGGTGGATTCTGTAATTTTGAAATCTATCTCTATCTCCAAAATGAATTAAAACTAAATTGTGAGATTAATAACGGGAAGAGTAATTGATCTCACAGTTTATTATCTTGCAACAGTAGTAATATTTCAATAAACGTTACAGAATCGCTGCATCAAAATCACTCGAATCCTGAACAATACCTACCAATATAGAACAAAGACAACCTACTCCCCATCCCAATTCAAAGCAATATTAAATTATTGAAAATATGGGTTCTTGTTTTTTTTTAATTCCAAATGAGGAGCAACCCTTAAAGACTGGCCCAGGCCATATGTGAGCTCAGTCGAGGTTAAAAAACTTACAATCTGATGAAAAAAATGTTCCAAGTTTCACGTCTGGCAAAGATAAGTCGAGCAATGTAGAGACTTCGTGGTGGTGAATAATTATTGCAAGTTTACCAACGACGCAAGCATTGAGAAGATAAAATTTCAAATCTGATAGCGTGATAAATTGATCGAGTTGTCCCTGATGAGCTTACGAAACATGCCATGCCATGTTTTGATAGCTTTTAACATGATGCGAGAGTTCCGATAATAAGCTAATCAACCATTTAAAGCAAAAGAAGTAGTGGTAATCAGAGATTTAAATCTCTGGTGGTATGGGTACAATATTATTGGTCGTCTGTCCATGCAATTAGATGGACAGACGACCTTAAAAAGATCGCAGGATCGAACTGGATGCAGACCGCTAGTGATCGGTCGCTGTGGAAAGCCGTGGGGGAGGCCTATGTTCAGCAGTTGACGCCCTTTGGCAGATCATGATGATAATGATGATGATGATGGGTACAATATGCAATTTATTTACTTAACTTGAAATCTATACTAATATTATAAAGCTGAAGAGTTTGTTTGTTTGTTTGTTTGAACGCGCTAATCTCAAAAACTACTGGCCCGATTTGAAAAATGATTTTTACGTTGGATAGTCCATTTATCGAGGAAGGCTTTAGGCTATATAACATAAAGATACGACTCATAAGACCACAGCAGAAATGAAAAATGTTTCGAAAACGGGAGAAAGATATTCCTTTTGAGAGCTTCCGCTGCATACGCTGCGGAAACCGCTTAAGTTACACAAAAATCATGTATGACAGGATTGTTCAGCATTAAGAGTTCTATAATAAAGTCCGCGACAGCATATGTCTATCTTTTATGGTTGACTTACTACAACCTTTTTTATGTTCATAAATTTGTAAAAAAATAATGCATTATTTTTAGAGGTGTATTATACACACAGGTATTTATTCTTATCAAAATAAATACATTCATCATCACGAGCATTTCATTTAGAACCAAGTTGCGCTTTATATCATTTGATTTCAATAAATATCTTAGGAGCTATCACAGTTTTGACATAACTCCGCACCAAAATAATGTTCGCAGCTTAAGTACAACGTGCGCTTGCGCTAATATATTATAAAGCTGAAGAGTTTGTTTATTTGAACGCGCTTATCTCAGGAACTGCTGGACCGATTTGAAAAAAATTTTCTGTATTGGTTTTTTTGTTCTTCTGTGCTTATTTATCGAGAAAGGCTTTAGGATATAAAACATGACGCTGCGACGGGAGGGAAGGGAGCAAACTCAAAACGCGCGGACGAAGTCGCGGGGGACCGCTAGTAGCAAAATATCGCTAAAGCTTTCTACGATGCTGGCTATTCAAAGGATTCTTAAAGACTACTTTTTATTTTAAGCACTATCAACAGTTATTTATGATATGGTACTTAAATAACTTAATAATTATTGTAAAAAATTAGAACTTAATTGTATTGTGCAAACTTCTAAGCTTTAGTTCAAACATAAGTTAGACGATCGACGACGAAGTTAAACGATCTTTTCTATATTGTCTCGGGTCTGGGTGCTGTGGTACCACCGTTGTGTTTGATTGCCATAACACAAGTGCATTGGCTACATACTTAGGGATCAGAACAATGTATGTGATTGGTGTCCAATATTTATTTATATTTATATATAAGTGGTTTTGTTTTTTAAATTTGTAAATAGGTCTTTTTTCTGGTAAATAAATTTTAAAAAAACTTAAGTGTTCCTTGCAACAATTTTAGTGTATAAGTCTTAAATACATTCGTTATCTAAATTATACAGCTAATTCAGCCCAAACCACGAGTAAGGTCAAAACAATGTCTCGAAGTCTACCAGGATGCAGCCATCACGTCACCCTTTGTTATCCCGGGCTGCCCGCACTATCAAAATATACACGGGCCGAAATGTAACCACATGCGGCCACACGCTGCGTCTTTGTGTTTTGACAATACCGACTACTCGTAACTTTGTGTAGGGAAAATACCACAGTACATAGAACGTAACGAAAACAGACGCCAATTACAACTAAATGTAACGGTTATACATGACGACGACACTATATATTTTTTCATGATATCTGTGTTAGTAGTGTTTGTTTGTGTAATCGTTTATGTCATTTGTTCGGTTTGTTGGCATTTTTGTATTCATATATATATATATATATATATATATATATATGTTATGTATACAAAAAAATATTTTTTTTGTATACATAACAAATTATTCTACCCACATAGGCACCCGTAGGTATGCGTTCCGCTGCCTCGACTTATGCTGAGCGGGTTGCCGTTTCGACTCGAGTAATAATAAAAATACTTTTATTATTATTAATAGGTCCTTATATGAAATTAGCGTTTTGTCGTACTGACCACTTCGATCTGAAATATGTCCTCTTTGGTTAGGAAATTCAAATTTATAAATTCATTTAGCTGGTACGTTTGAGTTTTGAAAACAGTCATTCATTTGTTTTTTCCTCATTATTTTTTTCTTTGGCGTCGCTTACTACCGCACAATGGAAAACCTGAAACATCGGTATATTTACAAGTAGGAGTTCTACCGCGGCACTAGTGCTGCAGAATCAGCTCGAAGGATAAATGATGTGAAGAATTAAAGGTTATTGTGGAAGCGGATCCGTCACAAAGCACTTCAGAGATAGCTGCAGGCTTCGGAGTAAGTGATAAAACTGTTTTAATCCACTTGAAGCAAATCGGGAAAATAAAAAAACTTGAACGATGGGTACCTCATGAATTGAGTGAATCGAACTTGCAAACACGCGTCGACTGCTGTGTTACTTTGCTCAACCGACACAATGACGACGGGATTTTTAATCGAATCATTACTTGTGATGAAAAGTGGATACTGTACGATAATCGGAAACGCTCGTCGCAATGGCTGAACCCTGGAGACCCAGCCAAACCCTGCCCTAAACGAAAATTGTCTCAGAAAAATTTGCTTGTGAGTGTTTGGTGGACTAGCGCCGGTATCGTTCACGACAGCTTTCTAAAATATGGCGAAACGATTACGGCAGATATCTATTGTCAGCAACTGCACACCATGAAGGAAGAACTAGCTGCTAAACAACCGAGATTGTTCAATCGCTCTAGGCCACTGCTGCTTCACGACAACGCAAGACCACACACTGCACAAAAAACAACCACTAAGTTAGATGACCTACAATTGGAATGTTTGTGACATCTACCGTACTCCCCGGACCTTGCTCCATCAGATTACCATTTTATCCGAAATTTGGACAACTTCTTACAAGGAAAAAAATTCAACTCTGATGCGGCAGTCCAAACCGCCTTTAAAAAGTTTATTGATTCTCGTCCCCATGGGTTTTTTAGTAAAGGGATCAATGAACTACCTATGAGATGGCAAAAGTGCATAGATAACAACGGAGCATACTTTGATTAATACAAAAAAAAATGACTTTATATTCCTCCCTTACAAAACGCCAATTTCATATGTAAGGACCTAATATTTGCATGTATATTTAATGTATTTTCCGATCGAAATCGATAATATTAATATGAAACAGTAGCAGGTAAGACAATATTGATATTTTTGGCATCATTTCCAGTATAAAACCGTAGGATACGTTTTTATTTTTTAATAATACGTTTTTATTTTTTTTAAGTGTAATAATGTTTCAATGTAATACCATGATTGATGCAATATCAGCTACTACGTTTTTTTTTCACAATGTTCCCCTGCACTACGACGAACTTTAAAACTTTGTTTCTTGCGAACTGCAACTTTCATGATAGTGTGAGAGAGAAAGCTCAGATTGCACTGCAACGTTTCAGAATTTCTCAGGGGTAAAAGAGATAAATAATGTTTCAGCTGAAACACAGCGCAATCGATGACCTTTGCCCTACATCCGTTTCGAACGACCTAGGATACCTGGAAAGTGCGAAAAGGACAGCGGAAATGCAGTAATCGATGCATGTGAGTGAAGAGTGCAATATCCAGTTATGCGGGAGAAAACTCTTTGAACATCATGCACTCCTAGTTAACGGTCTGCGTTTCCATGCAACTATTGATTGCAACTGCATGCACTGATAATGTGCACCTTGCATTTGTAGCATGGTCGTGCATTTATAGTACAAGGTGGATTGAAAAATACTCTGCCTGATACAGTTACATTCAATTATTAAAATCAAAGTTTATCTAATTAATTAATTATTTTTAGTCTAGTTACTATGCGACATTCCAAACGTGTGCGTTTATTAGTTGTCACATTATACATTTATATAAGAAGCAATCCGCCGCGTGAGTTTCGCAAATGGAGCAAACTGCGCAGCGTCTTGTGAGTTGTTACATCAATTTGAAGGCTTTTATCAAAAACAACATCCACCATAATATGGTCAGTATAGTCTCTGATCTGTTAATTTAAACGTGAAACAGAGAGGGTAAAAGACAGAAAATGGAACAAATAGCTGAGATCGGTTTCTACAAGGTATCTGAGAGGTGGGACCCGCGGCTGCTTTGAGTCGACCAAATGAACAAGATTGACTTGTTCAGCGACTGTTTTGAGATATTTGATGTCTACTTAGGTATATGGTTTTTTTCACTCAGGACCACAATCTACAATACAGTAAATAAACTTTGCTTCACCACCTCTTAAACAGGCTAAGTCCATTTTGTCGGCAAATGAGGTGACGACTTAAGTATTCTGGAACTGGAAGGGCGTGCATATAGTAAGTTAAATAATCATATAATAAACTCTAATGACTGCATCTAACTATGTACTTTAGGAAAGTCTGTTCGTGAGGAAACAAAAGAAAACCTCACAGTGATGCTTTTAAGAAGTCGTGTTACATCAAAATAATATCCGTGTTTACACAAGACATTCAACTTGAGAATAATTAGGTAAGAAAACAAAAATATAATTTATTTTATGTGTGTTTATTTTCTAGTCAGTCCAAGTACTTTTTAATCCCTCCTCTTACATACTACTAACTTATCTCGAGACTCACAAACATTCATTTGATTACTAACCTTTTCAACGAGAATTGAGAACATTCATGGACATATTCTAAGTAATTATCAACTGATCAAGTGGATTGAAGCGAGCTTACCTGCCACGTGAAATCATCGATACAATCACATAATAAATTACGATAGTTATTATGTACTTTATACCGACTGGATGGATGGATGGATACTAGATGCAGACGTCCGCTTGCATGCGGTAGCTGTGGAAAACCATGAGGGAGGCATATGTTCAGCAGTTTTTTGGCTAGTAAATAGACATGTTAATAAAATAAAACAATTGCGTTTACTTACAGATATCTATATTTAATACTTATCATTACATAGGCACACATTGTAGTGTAAATTCAACAATTTGAAATCTTTACCAAATAGGCAGGAAATTGAGTTGTTTTTACAATAAAAAAAATGTGAATAAAATCTAAATAATTAGGAACTAATAGATAATAATTATATCTAAAATTTAAAGCACCACTATTGGGAATACAGTTCGACAAGGATCTTTCGGCCTACAGCAAAAATCAGAACTAAACCAGACATCTTGTAAAATACGGTTTTCACATCGAGTGTTGCTAAATCTATCCGATCCTGCAGGAGATTTCCTATTTTTTTCGAATATTTCCTGATTTTTAGGGTTCCGTAGTCCAACGAAGAACCCTTATAGTTTCGTCATGTCCGTCTGTCTGTCTGTGCGCAGTCCAGCTCAGAGACCAATAAGTACTCAAAAACTGTAATTTGACATGTTGTATGTATTCTAATCCCCCGCTAAAGTGGTAAAATTTTTTGCATACCTTTCATACAAATAACGTGGGGACTTTTTTTTTCTCTCTTGGCCACCCAAACCCATCGTTTGGGGTATCGTTGAATAGGTCTTATAAAATGATTTTGAGTTTGTTGGCTAACAACATTTTTTGATAAAGTGACCTGTTTCCGTAACATTTAGTTTTAAAGGGCTGTGCTTTATTTATTTAAACTTTATTGCACTGTGCGTTTTACGATTGGCGGACTGACTTCTCTACAGTCAACCGCTTTGGAATGCAGAGAGTTTAATTAGTTTTTTTGGTTATCAACTTAGAAGGAAAACTATCACGGCAATTATAATTACACAAATTACAGAGTAGTAGTCCATAAACTAAAAGTAAATTAATTTAATGCGTGTGAACCGAGCGGTTGCAGGCAGCCGCATAACAATAGAATTTGCATTGTGTCTCGTTCACATACGCTTGAGGGAATAAAAGTGATTTATCGCTTTTTTTCTACTAAAAACGTTAAGATATAAAACTAAAACTGTAGTTAGACAAACATTATTTTTTGTTTTCATTAAGGTATGAAAAGTGCTAACATACATATTAGATGCGGAACCCTTCGTGCGCGAGTGTGACTCGCACATGGCCGGTTTTCTTTTTCGTTACTCTTCTTTAAAATTATTGTTTTAAAAACCGTAAAACAAAACTCCTTGTTTAAAGTTTAATGGTTGTTATTGTTTATACAATTGTTTTGCGTTGAGAATCGGTAGAAATGAATTATACATAATATAGGCATGTATTGTAATACTGCTTGAAATTAATACCCTTCTCATTCCCTTTGAAATGGTTGGCTAATAGTAGATTGGTGAGAAACTGACTCATTTAACTCGAATTGTTTCTGGGACTCGAACGGAGTTAGAGCGCCAATAATTCGAGAGTGAAATGGGTGCTCACACTCGAGTTAGACGTACTATTTTTCATTTCGACTGTGAGGAAAATAAATAAATAAATATAACTGTGTGATGATGTGGTAAGTATATTGTTGTTTGGCGAGAAATGAAACCTCAAGTTTTTGAACAACATATTAGTATTTTTACTGTCGTTATACATAGAGCAAACGATTGGAAGGACAGGAAGAAAACAGAGAACATAAAACGCGGACGATACCAAATATTTCAAATCCTTGTTAAAAATATCGATCGATTTTTTCTTACAGAGACAGACAATAATAAAATAACAACCTTAACCACCACAACTACCACAGGTTATGTCAAGTTGCAGATTAAATTTTACGTCATGAGATAGCGCTATGAGTGTCAGCTGAAGGTGGGCAATTGTAAGAAGATTTTTTATGCACACCAAAATCCCGGCGAGTCGCCTCCGCCTGCTAACTAATCTATGCAATAATCGACAGAACTAAAAATGTATTGTCAAAGTCAAAAAGAAAAAAGTTGTCACTTGTCACACATTTAAAATGAAAAAAAGTGTCACTATGTATGGCGGGCACCCTAATATTTTAATTCGATATAAGCATTTAAAACTAAATAACTTTCCACCCTAGGGATGGAAAAGCTATTTTCCGAACAGAAGAGATGAAAATATTATTATTTAAACAGCTTCTGAAACTATCTGAATCAAGGGAGATTGTTTTTCATTGGCGACCCTAGGTGAATACTAGCGCCACCCTGTCAATATCATTGGTTAGTAAGAAGATCCTTGTCGCACTGTACTGTGAAACATTCGAAGGGCATGTCAATTGCACGTGAAACAGGTTTAAAAAATGCAGCTTTCTAAATCGAACACATCATTTTATAAAATACAATTCATCTATCGAAATTGAAGACTTCATTAATTTCAAAAACGTGTGATATTGTCTTAAATTACACTTCATTTTCATCACTTTCTAAAATTATAGAGAAAGTATATTTTCCGGTAGAACGACTTGGGGCTGGTAAGAATTATATGGATTTTGGTGTGGCTCCGCCAGCTCGGCTGCATAATAAATAGTGTCACCGTCTTGTACAGGCTGAAGGTTGGATAGATTGAGAAACTCCATTTGATTCGCATGATGGACGGCTTGAGCGTATTGATCCAAGAACGAGGGTGTTTCCCCGACATGCGAGCGCATGTGGAAGTTCAAGTGACTGCTCTGTTTAAATCTTCTCCCACACACGGAGCACTCGAACGGTTGGATGTTGGTGTGAGTCCGCATGTGCTGCCGAAGGTGCACCGACTGGGAGAAGCATTTGCTGCAAATTACACATTTGAACGGCTTTATTTTCGTGTGCGTGCGGAGATGCTGGTCAAGGCCCGCTTTCTGTGTAAAGGCTTTCGTGCAGTAAGTGCAACCGAATGGTTTGATGCCGGTGTGCATTCTCATGTGTTGTTGTAAGCCACCTTGCTGAGTGAACCTCTTTGCGCAAATGGAGCACTGGTGGGGCTTAGTCTTCGCATGGACGAGACGATTGTGTCCCTCGAATTGGCTATTTTCGAAGAACGTCTGCCCGCATATGCGGCAGGGATAAGTGAACCGTGGGATGGAAGGTGAAGCGGCTAACATTTTGTTTGTGAAATTATCCGTATCCAAACGTTTCTCGCAGACTTGACAACGAAGAGCCGCTTTCCGTCTCTTAGTGTGCTCCTCGCGGTAATGTAGGGAATAATCACAGCAGTTGAAGAAAATCTGACGGCACTGGATTTCGTTGCGTAATGAAGACGGAAATGTACAAGTGAATGGACCCCTGAATATAGAAACAAATGTTTTCGTTGTTAGGTCACTTTCGCACTTATCTGTATCCGATTCTTATTCGGTTCGTGAGTTAAAAAACATAGATAAGACAAGTGCGAAAACATTGATAGAACTACATAGAAACTAATTTGGACAGTTAAGATAAAATCGAATAGCTGGATGCGGTTTCTTACGTTTCTCTTAAGATCTCTAAGATAATTCAGTGTAAATACTTTGGTGCCGTATCAAGCTATCGTAATATCCGTTTTGGCACTATACCTAGGTAACCAAAACCTATCAGAATGAAAGATGATAATTTAAGAGGCCAATAGAAATTCAAATTAGAGAGCTGGTACAAATGGAGATGTACACATACATAAATTGTTTGTCCAGTTCCATTCGTGCCAGCTCCAATGGAACAACATATACATATCAAAGGGTTCCAGACCGTAAGTCGACGGGCGGCTTTCCGGGTTTCATATGTGACCTCCTCGAGATGTCCGATGACTTTTTAGTGTCCGAATCACCCTCGGCACCTTCCACCTTCACTAAGAGGAAGGTGGTATCTTCTTCAAACACCCTTGATGTGAGCCCGCCGTGAACGGGAGTGACGTTCGATTCGCTCCCATTGTTAATAGGTATGAATTTGAAACCGCATAGATCGTTGTAATTCTGCACATCAAAGAAGGGAACAAACTGACTCAACTACTTTGCGTTGAATTTACGAAATATGTATTAGATGACACGACGCATGTTTTTACTTGATTCAATAAAAAGACGGATTCAAACCTAGTGGCACTCCCTACCAGCCTTACGTCACAGTTCTGCTGAGTAGATGTGGTCACCCAAGATAAGAACCCGTCATCTAAAACAAAACTACGTGCGTAATTAAATAAGTTAATATATAAATGTCATGCCTGATCAATATAGCGCCTAGTCGTGGTCTCCTCGACTTTGGTGTCATTGCCATCATGCTGCATGTTTATGTGATTGTATAAAGCCAGTGCATTATAAAAGGTTTTCTTGCACACTCGGCACATAAACTGGGCGTGAAACTCCTCCTCCCATAGCAAATTGCCTTGGAGAGGATGCTGGCCCTATAAACATTGGTTAGTACTCTATAGTAGTAAATAGTAAGTAAGGATCGATAAAAAAATGTAGTATTGTATTAACACAGGTATATTCACTTTGCTACCTAAAGTACAATGCCTTAATTAATAACTGAATAACGAACGACGGTTGTGAGGTTTAAGAGGCCAAACATTAAATCTGAGAATCTTCCACCAGTTGCTTGCCTTCTATGGCTGGCTTGAGTTGAGTGGAGTGATGAGATAGCTGACAAAGTCGTACAGGACCGCTACTGATAAAATACTAATATTATGAAGCTAAAGAGATTTTTTTTTTGGTTCAACGTGCTAATCTCAGGAACTACCGGGCCGATTTGAATAAATATTTTTGTGTTGGATAACTTTTTTATCGAGGAAGGCTAAAAGTTATGAAACATTATGATAAAACTTGTAAGAGCTGTGCGTACGTAGCGTAATAAGACGAAGAATAAAATGTGTGTTTCGCGATGAAATATTTTACGAGAATTCCTAAATATACGCGGGCAATACCGCGGGGGACCGCTAGTAACTAAATAAAAACCGGCCAAGTGCGAGTCAGACTCGGGCACGATGGGATTGCCCTAAAATTACGTGTAAAACATGATTAAAATTGCCCTAGAAGGTTATGATTCCCTGATGATGCATTAGTTTTACAGCTCAATGAGAATCAAAACCAATATTTGCCTACAGTTCCAGTTTCATATATAAACGCGTTTTGGAGGTAAACATTTTATAAGAGAAAATTTACATGACAATTATTTTACTTTAAGTGTATTGGCAACAACTAAGCCATTTGTTTAAATAGCATGGCCGTGATACTTTTCCTTATAAATTCATCATAAGCAAGTGCTGTGATTTTTTTACGGAGGTACACCTACTAACGTTTAATTGGGAGAGCGTGGGGACATTGGACTATAACACAAATATAGCTTTTTAAAACTTAATGTCACGGAAACAGGGAATGAAATCGAATAAATTAAGTTGTTAACAAACGATACCCCACACAATGGGTGTGGTAAAAGAAAAAAAATCTTCACCACGATTCTTGTATGAGAGGTACTACAAAAAAATACAAAGTGGTATTTTTTGTGGTACCCCTCTCGTGGTGGTGCGATAAGAATACATATCCACCATGCCAAATTACAGTTTTCTAGCACCGTAGGTCACTGCGCTGAACTGCGGAAAGACTGACATACTTGCGATACTTTATGAGTTCCTTTATAGTATAAGTAAGTTTTATTGAAAAAAAGTTATCATGATCGAGATAATAGTGAGATAGAGATAGAGAGTCTTTTCAGATTTTTAAGTGGTCCATAATGGACGAAAGAAAAACCGTTGTAACTAAGTAAACCAGAGCCCGATTACGAACTTATCATTATAAATATTCGATTGGTTATTAATATTACATAAAATATGCCAGCAATCTTATTACCACTGACTAGCCTAATAGTAGCATAACGGTGAGGGACCACACCTTTGGCCTCGTATTTTTTATGTAACGGTTACGTGATGTGTTACAATCTCCGGCGTTCATTTCACAAATGAATCCACAATTTTCATAAGCTTTACTACATTTAAGACCCCTTACATATTGCGACTTTTAGCTGCGATGCTAACGCGCATTAGCATCACCTTTGCACACTGCGCTACTTTTAACATCAATACAGTCGCGATGCAGAAGCTGGAAATTGACAAAATATGTACTGAATTTAGGCGACTGCATCAATACTAACCGCGACTGCATCGATGCTAAATTAAATCTGTTCATTACGCGATGCTACAGCGCGTTTTCAAAACGCGCGACTACATCGATGCTAAAAGTCACAGTGAGTAAGGGGCCTAAGTTATTAAAACTGAAATTATTATTTGGCTTAATGCTTTCATTCCTCACACACGTCGTATCGAACGTCAATTTAATTCAATTGAAAATAATATGTTAGTTTTTTTTTCATTACATACCTGCAATGTATTTATTGTATTAATTTTGGTTTCTGGAATCGAAGTTGATTGTGCAACATTTGATGAATTTGCACTAACTCCATCCATAGTTCTGCAATATAAACTGCAACAAAATTAATAGGTTACATGAACATGTCATGTAATGTAAATCATACAACAGGGTTAAACATTTAATGGAATGTATAAATAAAATTATGAACTTACAAAAAATACTACCTCTAATTTTTCAACTTACCCTGTATAGCAACAGTTTAAAGCAATTTGAATAGAATATAACTTCTCGTGTTTATTTTGAACAAGCCGCCATTGTGCAACGTTGTGCAGTTTTTTTTTAGGGTTTGATATTTTCTCACTGAAGCAAAGAAATCCAAAAAGGCTACACCGCCCGATTCTTAAGAGCTCTCATGTGGTTCTCCTTCTCCGGAGGAGGAGACTCGGCTACATTATACTACAGCTTTACTAGCACTGGCAACACTGTATTTATAAAAAAACATAATGTCACAGTCCAAGGTCGTCATTTTGACACATCACAAATTTTCGGTCGAGCTGCTCAGCTGCTGTTTGTGTCGATTTATCGATTAAGTAATTCACGAATTCAACTTAAGTAGGTATATTAGAAGTACCTATCTGTCTGTAAATTCAATCAATAAAAACATATCTATTTCCGTTCGTTGTTCATCGAATCGTCAGAAAATATTGTGCTGTTTTGACTACCTAGATGTTTATTTCTTTTCCGTTAAGTTTTTGTCGAGTTTAATACGTTCTATTTGTGGAAATTTCACTTCACAGCCAACAATCTAATCAATAATGGCTGGCTCAGCACTACGGCGACTTATGGCAGAATATAAACGTACGTATACTCTTTATTTATAATGTAGGTAGCTGGAGTTGCTTCTACATTCATTTTTGGTTTACCACTCAATTATTAAAATATTTGACCCTGATTAGTGGTCAACTGTTTATACTGATGTGTCAATGTTTATTGAAGATACGTTCTCCATTTTCTTTTATAGAGCTCACACTCAATCCCCCAGAAGGTATCATTGCAGGACCAATAAATGAAGAAAATTTCTTTGAATGGGAAGCCCTCATAACGTAAGTTTGATCTTGTTCATGTATATTTTTTTTTTAAAGTTATCATCTGAATCTGTAGACATTGTATTTTATTTTAATTTTCAGGGGTCCTGAAGGCACCTGTTTTCAAGGAGGTGTATTTCCCGCAAAATTATCTTTTCCCCCAGATTACCCATTAAGCCCTCCTAAGATGCAGTTTCTTTGCGAGATGTTTCATCCTAATAGTATGTACTTTATCTGAATATTCTTTAACTCTTCAAAATCAAATCAATTACTAGATGGCGCATTGTAGAAAGAATGTTCAATGTTATATCTTTTTGGGAGTTGTTTGTTTTTTAAGTCAATAGTTTTTACGGATGCCATATACTTTGATAAATTTTCACTTACATATGTTTCTATGGCTCTTCTAAATTTTTACCGTTTGGTTTACAGTCTATGCTGATGGACGAGTTTGCATTTCCATTCTTCATGCACCTGGTGATGATCCCATGGGATATGAAAGTAGTGCTGAACGCTGGTCACCAGTTCAGAGTGTTGAGAAAATTCTTCTCTCAGTTGTCAGCATGCTAGCAGGTTTGTAATGATATTATGGTTTCTTAAAAGAGCTATAATAGCAACTTAAAGTTGTCATAGGCATCTATTTAGTGAACCTTGGTCGGAAATTAAGTAATTATATGTCACAAATGAATTCCTTTTTTTCAATAGTTCCTACTGTACATGCAATCATATATTTTTTACAGAACCAAATGACGAAAGTGGAGCTAATGTTGATGCAGCTAAAATGTGGCGTGAAGATCGAGAGCAGTTTAACAAAATTGCAGACAGAATAGTTAGGAAAACTCTAGGTCTTTAAATTTTTCAATTTTGATGTGGTTGCCAAATTAGCATCAATTTTTAAACTCAGTTATCTAAGTTTCAAATATATCATAGAATTTTATCAATACAAGCACAATGTGTGTTTATGAGCTATAATCACTTGAAATATTATTGAACTGCAGTTTTCTAATTGAATTAAATTGCTGCACTCTGAAAGCCACTTTTGCTACTATTTTAATTCAATCTTTGGTTGAGACATTAATAAAATTACAATGTATTTGCATATAACAGCATGGAGACAATGACTGAATAATTTGTCCTAAGAGAAGCAGTGGCTTAGGTTAGGGGTGCTTTGTTATGTTACATTATAAAAATGAAATTTAAATCCAAATAATTTTGAAATATTTTATGTTTTTAAGTAAAAATATTGTTATTTTTATCATGATGAATGATAGGTAGTTCATATTTATTTGGAGTAGGATATATATATGTAATCAATTTTGTATTTTTACGATCTTAAACTATTAAAATAGATTTTATGTACGTATAATATAGTTTGACATATTTTTAATTAATATTAGTGTGGCTGGTTTTAGCTTCCGTCATTCAATTGTATCAATAGTAAACGCACACTCTCTGGATGCAACTGGTCGCAGTAGAAAACATTTGGGGAGGCTTTTGTTAGCATTAGACTTCCTTTGGCCAATAGTCATGATAATGACAGTAAACGCAATACTTTATTTACTCGTGTATTATGATAAAGGGTGCATACACGCGAGAGCGTGTGCGTATGGCTGGTGTGCACTGCAAGCACACGGAAATAGCAAAGCACTTCTGGTATCCACAGCGTGTACACTGCGATATAAAAGCGATTTTACAGCTCCTACTGACTTTCACAGAGTGCACTGAGTTTATGTACACAGTGGCCAGCACAGGTTACCCACTTTTGTTGCAAACTATCCCTTATTACAAGGGCATAAGACACCGCAGTGTTTACCTTGACGTGCTGTTGTCCGTACACCGCGGTTCGCTGAGAAATCATTAGTGTGAAACTCGCCTCAAATCTGTGCATATACTTAAAGCAAAAATTTTGTATTTTTCCGTTTAATAATTACCTAGAATTTGTACCTACCTCACATATATTGATATTATAGACTTATTTATCGAGGAAGGCTTTTAAAAAAATACGATACGACTTATAAGAGCAAAGCAACAAATAAAAAACCGGCCAAGTGCGAGTCGGACTCGCGCACTGAGGGTTCCGTGCTAACTTTAAATGAATTAGGGAATCCACTTACTTCTACTTAGTAAAATACCACAATATTTTGTTGACTACAAATATAACATTGTTTAATAGTGTTTGTATGAAGTACAAAGTTATGTTTGCGGTTGTTGAAAACATGCTATATCTAAAAAACTACTCGTTCGATCTCGTCCAAACCAATTTTCGTTGAAAGTGTTTGTTACGACCTATATTATTTTTTTTCAAAATTTACACTCTTGGTTTAGAAGATAGATGGGGGGGACGCCCATTTTACCACTTTGGAAGCGGATAGCTATTAAACGTAAGACTTTAAAAGAAAATAGTTTTAGGAACCTATCGTAACATCATTTTAGAAGACCTATCTATAGACACGCATAGGTTTGACTAAAAAAAAAATGTTTGGTTATAGTTTCATGTATGGGAGCCCCCCCTTAAATGACATTATTTTTTATTTTTTGTATGAGAATCGGTAAGCGGTTAACAGGATACATCTTCCTAACAAATTTCAACAGTGTAATGCTTATAGTTACAGAATAAAATGGCTGTGACATACGGACGGACAGACAGACAGACTTGACGAAACTATGAGGGTTCCGTTTTTTGCCATTCGGCTACGGAACCCTAAAAATGGTGCAAAAGAGGAGAAAAAAACCTTTTCAGCCTTTAACACAAAAATTATGTATGACGAGATTGTTCCGCTATAAAACCTTACTACAAACTATTTTATGTTCATAAATTAGATAAAAATAATATACTATTTTCAAAGGTGGATTGATGCACACGAGTATTTATTTTTATTAATATCAACATGTTCATCATCACGTAGGTACATTTTATTTTGAACAAAATTTTCAAATAACTTTGCACCAAAATAATGCTCGCAGCTAAGTGCATCGTGCTCTTGCGCCAACCGCTATGGTTGTGCTGGGCTCTTACTATGAAAATATGTGTATTGCGGTGAAATGTTTTACGAGAAATCCGAAATTTACGCTAGCGACGCCGCGGGGGACATCTTGTAACTTTTATGCCAAATTATAGGCTTGCAGCGAATTGTATATTCGGCAGGATACCGAATATTCGGAGAGCCTCCTGACCGAATATTAGGCCGGATTATAACGCCAAAACTTGTACAGATGTGATCAAAATTGCAGCAAAACATTTGTCGGCGCTAAGAAGTAGTGTGAATCAGCCTTTTCTCTGAAACTCGGATTGTTTACGAGAAAATAATAATAATCATAATAATAAATATCCTTTGGACATTCCCACACATCGCCATCTAGTCCCAAAGTAAGCTACTCAAAGCTTGTGTTATGGGTGCCAGACAACGGATATACATAAATACATACATGATATACATAGAAAACACCCAGACCAATACAAACAGACATGTTCATGCACACAAATATGCTTGTATTGTGCGGGGATCGAACCCGCACCCGCTGCGTAGTAGGCGATTTCTCGACCACTACACCAGACGGGTCGTCAAATAAAATAAAATAAAGTGAACTACTTCCTAAGCTAAAAAAAATGACTTTCCGCACCATAACCTTTCCCCTTGTACATTTTGATTATAAAAATTATCGAAATTCATAGATTTTTTAAACTTTTCTAATACAGAAGATGATTATGTGCCTGTTTTATGTACCAATGACACCTCAATGATTTTAAAAGAAAAGAAAACCTTCGCCATTCAAACGAAGAAGAAGAAGAAGAAACCTTACCCTTCTTCATATGATAAGAACAGTAGTTCAAATACATATCATCCTTACCTAATACAGAAGATGATTATGAACCTGTGTTATGCACAAATGTCTACTTAAATGATTATGATAAGATAATTATATGAAAATATGAATATATACTTAATATTTTTTTTTTTTTTCATTTAAACAATTATATAACTTAAGTATTAGGGATTCGGGAAAATAATATGATATTCGGTATCCGGCCGAATGTAACAAAATCTGACGATAGGCCGAATACCGAATACCTAATTTTCGTTGCAAGTCTATTATACATATGAAATACATTGTTATTCAACTGAGTGCCACTAGGGCCATCATGATTTTACACGATTACCATCATAATAATAATGGAGCATGAGAAACACTTAGAAGAGATGTTCTGATTACATCTCATGATAAAGGTGTACCGAAATTTTGTGTATAGGTAGGTTTATAATTTACATAAGTAGGTAAATTATTGAGACTTTAGCGGCGTGGCGCGGGGGAGGCGATAGCAGGCCGTGCGAGGGGTGTGGGCGTCACTCACTAACGAAGCGTTCCGTATCCACAAAGTATGTAAGCACTTTGATTGCCCTAAAAGTGACCTGTAAAACATGATAAAGGTCGCCTTCTATTTAATAGCACTTGATTCCCTTTAATTAACAAATTATTCGAAATTTTTAAAACCAAACCTCTATCTTTTTACAGCTTAAAAAGATCATAGATACCAATATTCAACTACCGTTCCAGTTTCTTATCGTAACGCGTTTTGGAGGAAAAAAATATTAAACAAAACTCTACATAAACATTATCTTGCTTTAAGTCTATGGACTACAACTCAGTCATTTGTTAACTTATCTTTACTTATCTATTATTTGATTATTACTGGCCAAGTGCGAGTCAGACTCGCGCACGAAGGTTTCCGTATCTAAAATGTATGTAAGCACATTTGTTTTAACAAAATCAAAAATATATTTTTTACCTAACTACAGTTTTAGTTTCATAACATAGTACAGAGTTGTTGTCCATAAACTTCGCTCATTTTTATTCTACTAAACGCGTTCTTTGTTTAATTATTATAGTTGCCATCATAGTTTTCCTGCTCAATTCTTGCTAATGCTGTGTTTTTTTTTACGTATTTACCTACTACCTACTGTTTAGCTGGGAGAGAGTGGGGACTGGGGACATAGGACTGTAACAAAAATTTTACGGAAACAGACGCCTTTATCGAAAATGATGTCAGCAGCCTCACAATCATTTTAAAAGACCTTTTCAACTATACCCCACATGATGGGTTTGGCAAAAAGCATTTTAATGCCTTTAATAAGGCATGGAATGGCCTTATCCTTATCCTAACGTGGAAACGGCGTTATTGTGCACGAGTGTAAATACTTTGCCATTTGATGTCTATGGGGGTTTGGGGGTAGATTATTAGTACCTAGTAGTGGGTTAAATCCAAACGAGGTCTGTTCTATCACCAACGACGACCTCTTGGTCACCAAACACGTACTCTACGTGTACCGAGATACCGACATGAAAACCGAACCAGGCAGGACTCATCGACAAGAACACAAGAGACCACTGGTTATCTTCCCAAAGCAAATTGATGTTCTCGAGCCCTCTCTAGAGGTCGGCCACGATTGCTTTGGCGTTGTGCTGGAGTACGCAGCGGTCTGCGAGAATAAAGGTTAGCTTTATGCAGCCTTCTCTTCACTGTTTGGACACTCACAACAGAAGCAACTGGTGCTCCGTTTGGACCCTCTGATGCAACTGCATAGCTATAACATTTGGTTGTCTTCTTGTGGCAACTTGCAAAAATCGTCTCGTCGTTGAATGGTTATATGCGCTACCCGCCTGCGTGTCTTTCTGCCACATCACCAGTAGCACGATAACGTGACCGTAACCTTGAAAGCACGTTTTGTCTTGTTCTAATCTCCTCAGCAATACTCCGTTGACTGGGACTAGTCAACGGAGTATTCTAATAAATTCAAAACGTAACTATTATTTTGGAATATGATTATCAGTGTAAGTACATCCGGCCGTCTGAGCTAGGCTTCTCGAGAGATCTAGCATAACGAATCGTTAGTGACGCTGATATATCCAAGTTTCATCGTATGTGACGCAAAAACAAGTCTCAGACAGCTAGAATTTCGCATTTTCTGACTTTCCAGATCTCAACTATAAGACGGTTTTAGAGCGCTGTTTCTTATGAAATGTGCTGTGACGCGTAAGTGACGGGCATCCGAAGTAGTTTCATCCATTTTAATCCAGTACTTTTTGAGAAATCGTGATAAACGTCTCTATATTTCACGAAATGTTATGTTTCGAACAAATGTTTTTAGGGTTTACTGATGTGACGACGTTAGTGACAGCTCTCGACCAGATCTGAACCTTCGTGACGCATGCGTTTTGGAGAAATTGAGAAAAAGATTCTGGCTCAGACAGTCGGATGCTGGCTGTCTGAGCCACCCAGTTCTACTACTTCCAGGTGTTGTACGAAGCTGAAAACTCATCTCTTCTGATGTGACGTGCGACAGCCTCTAAGTACAAAAAATCGTACATAAGTGACGGCTCTAAGTAGGTATATGCCGTTAATCAAAAGTTATAAGCATTTGAATTGTTTCCCGTACATTGATGCATTTGGGTGGCCACACCTCGCATTTGTTATAGGAACATAAAGACAATTTAGTAAATGTAAGCTAAAGCCCCTCATGTCAAGGCGGAAACTTTCTCCTGCTATTTAAATATTTTATTACGTAGTCAATAACTACGCCGATGAAGGAAAATATGTTAATTATTTATGGTCTCAGGTATTTCAAGAAAATAATTCATTTCATTACTATGTATTTGAAAATAATCGCTAGTTCCAGCTATTTCCTACAAAATACGACAATTTTGGTATTAAATACATACTTCCTACTCATTCCTTAACTCGTCCCATATGATTAGGGTCATGTGTCGAACAATGAAACACTAAAAATTCAAAATAGAACATACCTTTTGTTATTATTGATAGAAGGCTAAGTTTTTAGAGGTATATGGACAATTTTACTGGGCATGGGATGCCATTAACAGTTTTACTAATTAATGAGTAGGTAAATATTTAACAAAAAAATAAAAACCTAAAAATGAGAAATGTTTTATTATGTCCATAGTGGTGTACACAATGGAATACACAAATTCAAAAATGAAACAGTAACCAAAAAATATGAAGTTTAAAAATAAAAAAAAAACCGGTGTTATTTTCAATCTCACTTTTATTCAATCATTAACTGAAATTTGAAAAATATACTTGGGGAAACTATTTTACAAAATTGCTAATTTCATGGTACTCGTCAAAACACTTTGGAGCCTTGGTTCCAATTTATCTTATCGTAGGGACTTCCAAATTCAGCAATTCGGTAGTTTCCAGCATTAACGGAGCTCTGCAGTGCCATGGATCGACGTTCTGCCATAAGGACGAGAGTGTGGACCGAGAGTTTATAAGGTCTATTTCTACAACCAGGCCTAAAAAAACTTGAATCCACCGTTTGTACAGTTTCCTCAAACCCGTTGTTGATATCTTCCACTGACAGGGATTTTGGATATGGGCACGAATAGGTCGGAGCGTGGACTTCATCAGGCGGTACCTTTCCTATTTGTCATTTTTATTCAAAGTGCTTATAACCAATTTGATGACAGTTGTCGTTGGAGGTGGTAGTGCGATCGATCCCGGGGATTCTTATCACCCCTGCCCCGCCATTACCGTGGACACTAACGGAGTCATAGGAATAGCGGGGCTGTCGGAGACTGGTGGCCTGGTTTTCCTGTGCCCTACCATAATTTTGGAGGAGGCGTTGATTCCAATACTCCCCACGCTTGGCAGGCGGGTTGGCGAGCGCGGAGGCGCAGCTTTTTATAGTTGTGACGCTGCTGCCCGTCACAGCTCTACATTTGACTGCGCCTTTTATTGGATGGATATACCGCCATTTGTCGGTCGCCAGAGCCTCGTCTGTTAAAACAGGACGCATCACGTGCATGTGAGGTAGGCTTGGATCTTCGGGTCCGGGTCGGTTATGTTATAAAGTACTGACGTTATATGATGGTGCAAAATAAAACTAGATAGTACACAATGAAACACTGTTTTATTGTGTCCATAATGCAACTGTTTCATTGTTGACTACCTCGGGTTTTTTTACTAACCCCAATTTTATTCCACAAAAAAAAAACTCAAAATCTAGTGCACATTAATCTAAAAGATATGTTTTCTGGTAGGTTTTTATAGATAATACGAAATTTCCAACCCAAATTTAATGAAAAATTTACAATTATAGCAAAAAAGACTTACTTTTTTGTAAAACAAACGTTAGTAGCTCCGTAGAAAAGTACTAACTCACGCGGTGCCGATGCAAACTGGGTTATAGAAGGGGGTTCTCGAGATCGTCCTTACGCAATATATTGCACGGTGTAACAACGTCGATTTTTAAAAATGTCACAAAGTTTCATTGTGTACCATTGTTTCATTGTTGGACATCTGACCCTACGGCCTATTTAGGACAAGATGCAATAATCAATTTTAATAATTATGTGCGTAGGGACCAACTTACGAAAACAATGAAATAAAATGTTGTGTTTTGGACCTGTTATATTTTACTTTGTAATCTATAAAAAGGTTACCTTTCAAATAACTACAATTATATTCTGAATATACTCAATTTGGTGGTTTTAACATATTGGTTACTTTAAATCACGTTGAAAAAATCATTTAATTAAATTATCTGCATCTCGTCCAAAATAAGCCGCAGACATTATATGGGATGAATTGATGAGCTACTTTTAGTATTAATGCTACACCAGAAACAATCCGTAAAATAACTTTTTTATTTACTAAAATATCAACAACAGAAGACTTTCACATCGTAATTTTTAGACATTGGGTGTAATCAAAATTATCAGTAAACTGCTATCTAACCTCCGAGTAAAAAAGTAAGTGCAAAGCGCTGAGTATGCCCAGTGAGCCTGGAGCCTAGCTTTTTTCAAGAGAACTCTGACTAGTAAAAGTAGTAAGTAGTCTAACTAAATACTGATCTGCTGACTGAGTTCTGAGTCTGGAGCTTATGTCAAAACATGCCTGATTATTGTCATAAGCCTTTGTGCCCCCTTTTAGTATAACTAGCCCAATATCATCACCAGAAATTTCTTTAATTGCGTTTTTAATGATTAATTTCGAAAGTGCGGGTTTTCCTTGTCAGTAAATCAATCACTAATCAGTAATTGTGTTCTTTTTCACCAACTGTCATCACTGTAAATGTCAACTTTTTCGTCTGACGCTTTCTTGCATGACGAATTAACAATGATTAAAAAGTTTTTGATAGTTCTCATTTACCATATTTTCTTTAATTTGATAGCATATTCCTGATTTCTTAAATAGTGAATAAAATATGAGCCTGTACATGGTCTGATAAAATATGGTCTTGGTAAGTACATCTCATTCAAACTAGTAATGAAGAGTAAAAGCCTCCTTTTAAACGTTGAGATAGTTTAAGAATTATTGAGGACGAGCTGCAAAATGTAAATATATCTTTAATTTTCTGCATTTCGTCCCAAATATTTGATAGACGTGGTGGGACGAGTTGATGAATTATTAAATTTCCATCCAAACAAAAAAAGGAAACAACTTGCAGAATGGAGTTAGTATTTACTCGTAGGTATATAGATTTTTTCCATTTTGTCCCAAGCTCTGGCTCCAATCACATGGGAAGAGTCAAGGAATACCTATGTAATGTAAGTAGTGCAATAGTGTTGTTGAAACAATCCAATTGTTGCGAGCGAATAATTGAATTCATGGTACGACTTTTCAAAAATGTGATTCTACCTATTAAGATTAATTGTACGGGTCAAAATCACCGACGTGAGCATTTTAGGTTTGGAAAATTCAGCGAAATTAAATTACACTCGGCGTCAAAAAGATCGCACCATTTAAAAATCTTATTTAAAAAATCCTAAACCTTATGTACAGGATAGTGTTAGGTATCATTAGAAAGGTAACAAAAAGTAGTATCAAAACACAATTAAGTGTAATCTTTTTTTAATTAAAATTATACAAAAAACATTAAAATTTGAAAAATAATAAAAATTCTTAATTAAGGCCTAATTAACAATCGATAATTTACAAAAAAAATATACAAAAAGTGTCTTAATATTAACTCAAAATCTAGTGTTACCCCCCCTTGCCCTGATGACGGCTTCCATACGGTCCCTCATAGACCTCACCAACTTCAGGAGCTCTTTTTGAGGGATAAGACCCCATTCTTTAATCACCGCGGTTTGCAGTTTCTGTAGAGTCGAAGGAGCCGGATCCCGAGATCAAACCTTACGTTTAAGATGGTCCCAGAGGTGCTCTATCGGATTCAGATCAGAAATTCTCGCTGGCCACAGAAATTTGGGACCTCCGCAGGAAGTCGCTCACGATGGCTGCAGTGTGAGCGCGAGCGTAGTCGTGCATTAATGTGAACCCCTCGCCAAAAGATTCGGCAAAAGGGACCACATGCACATCCAGGATCTCTGTGATATAGCGGCGAGCAGTCAGCGACCCTTGTCCGCGAGCACCTCCGGTCCGGGAGACGCAGACAAGGTCGGTTTGGCCGGCAGCCGACATACCGCCCCAGAACATGCAGGATTCGCCTCCATATTCCACCGTCTCCTGGATGCAGGTTTGGGCGAAACATTTACCCAGCCTCCGGTATACTCTTCTTCGCCGGTCGTTGCAGAAAAGACACACTCGTGTCTCGTCTGAGAAGAGAACAGCTCCCCACTGCTCAATGGTCCAATCGACGTGGTCGCGAGCAAACTGCAACTTTGGACCTGTAGCAGCTCTGCGGGCTGCTATGTTCTTCTCCTTCAGTCTTCTTCTAACCGTGGAGACACTCACGGTGCGTCTGCGGACTGCCTGGAGCTCCTGTTGCAATTGAACAACACAACGAACCGGTCGTCTCTTTCCGAAGTGCAGCGACGTCTACCGGACCCATGTCACCGGATATAGCCACCGGTCTCTAAAAGCGCTGGTAGACTATTCGAACCGACAAACGGCTCAGATTCAGTTGCCGGGCGACATCACACTGCCGCACTCCTTCTTGCAGCAGTGCAACCACTTGAGCGGCCTCATCAGCTGTAGTATCCATTTTCCAGATGTTCTTTCTTCCGTAAAATCAGTGCGTGTGTCCTCTTCAACGGTTAAATAGCGAATAACCCACATTGACCCCGTGTTGACCCCTTTATACCCACAAAGGTAGCGCAACTCGCGACTCTCCAGAGCAGCGAAATTTCCGTAGAATTTTTGTGACACTTTATTTGTTGCATTAGGTTTTATTTGATAATGAAAATTAATGTTTTTTATCAAGTTAATTAAGTAACCTTTTAAATAAAATTATAATTAATACGGCTGCATGTGCATATCAAGAGTTAATGACATTTGAACAAGGTTTTTTTTAGAGGTGCGATTTTTTTGACGCCGAGTGTAGTTAGTCACAGTTCAAGGGGCTGCGCCTCTGCGCTCACCAACCCGCCTGCTAAGTGTGGCGAGTATTGGCAAAATCCCCTCATGATTGTACACAAGAAAACCAGACCTGCAGTCTCCGGCAGCCCCGCTATTCCTGACTTTGGTAGCGGTCACGGTAACGGCGCGGCGGGGCCGCTGGAGGCGATCGCGCTGCCACCCCCGACGACAACTGGCCCTGGTAACGTGTAACACGTGTACACTGAGGACAGATGAGAAGTTGCTCGAGCTGGAGGAAGGAATAAGCAGGTTACACTGGGACATAATTGGTTTATCAGAAGTCCGCAGAGTGGGCAAGGACACGATAACCCCGCAGTCCGGCAAACTACTCCCGGGTAGGCAACCACCAAAAGTCCAAAGGTGGTGTCAGGTTTCTCGTTCACAAGTCCCTCGACAACAATATCGAGACCATCGAGAGTGTGTCGAGCAGGTGACATACCTTATACTCAGAATATCCAAGAGGTATTCGCTTAAGGTCATGCACCGACCTCGAAAAAACCCGGATGAAGAAATGGAGGAAATGTATGAGGACGTAAGTAGAGCCATATTAACTTCCAAAACCTATTTTACTGTTGTAACGGGGGACTTCAACGCAAAACTGGGCAAGCGAGGCGACAATAAGTTGAAGATCCTTTTGGATACAGGCAAAGGAACGCCAGGGGACAGGGACTCTTTGCGATGAACTCTTTCTTCCAGAAGCCTCCTCAAAGTAAGTAGACCTAGTTGAGTCCCGATAGCTTCACGAGAACGAAGACGATTATTCAATGATGTCTCCGTGATCAACAAGGTGAAAATAATGGTTTGAGGCACATTGAATATAAATGTCAAATTTAATAGGTCCCGCCCGATGAAGTCCACGCTCCGACCGACTGGTGCTTATATCCAAAATCTTGAGAGCTTTCAACTCTTCTTGTCAAACCGCTTTGCCTAGATAATTGCGTTTCAGTGGATGAAATGAACTACGGGTTTGTGAAAACAGACCAAACGGTGGTGTATTCTAGGCCTGGCCGTAAAAATAGACCTCAAAAATAACTCGGTCCGCACTCTAGACCTTATGGCAAAACGTCGATCTACGATGGCACTGCAGACCTCCGTTAATGCTGAAAACTACAGGCAGCTTAATCGACAAATATGGAAGTCCCTGCGACACGACATTCGTTGCTTTAACACAAATATTGCTAAAGGAACGATAGAGCGGAACCAAGGCTCCGAAGTGATTGCAAGGGACATGTCTATTGGGCAAAGCCTGTTGACGAAGCTTAAGACGGAGGACGACAGTGTAGCGTCGACAAAAGCAGAGTTTTTGAGGGAGATCGGTCTATAAGCAGTTGGACACCTCAGTTGCCAAACCCGTTGATAGCTCGGCCAGAGACCCACGAGAACCATGGAAAAGATGAAAATTATGTCGAGCTCCCTTGTTGTACCCACTCCAGCAGTATCCGTTAGGAACTCAACTCTCGAAGTTGTCGACGAGTTCGTCTTCCTGGGTCGAGTGATCCAATTGTGTAGTTTCAACTTTAACCCCCTCGCCGAAGCCTTGCCATCGCGAGGGGGCTCAGTAGCCTGTCGCAATCTAGCGGCAGGTGAAGCCAAGATACTCTGTGGAGAGTGCCGCTGCGTCTGTTCCCGTATCGGGTGGCAGGGGCACCAGTGAGTCGCGTCTGTCTCGTATCGAGCGGCGGCTCACTAAAAGTTGTTGTGACTCCCGGCACCCCTTTGGTTTGTCAGATGAGGCAGGGGATGCCCTAAGGGCTTTGGTCTTCTGGGTGAGCTCAGCGTGCACTTGCCGTCGGGCGTGGATCGCCTCGTCGGGAGTGTCTCGGACAGACGGTGTGGTTACACCTCTGTCCAATCACCAGGGACACTTCTGAGGCGCCAGTGTGCCGTCTGGAGTGGGATGTGATCTCTTCTCACCCTCTCCGTGGAGATCCACCCTCCTGCTAGAAGGTGGACGTTGCTGCTGACAAGAGTCGCGGGACTCTTGAGACACCACGGCTCCTGCTGTCACGTCACAGCCAACAAACGCGGCGGGCGTCGTCAGGTTTTAGTGGGTACACCCGAGTCCGGGGGAGTCCCACACACCCCCATCCGTTCCCCGAGGGAAAGGTACGGTGCATAATCAACATTTCCTGACGTAAAAAAAAAGGTTCAACTTTGAAAAAGAGGTCAATCGACGGATCCAACTCGGCTGAGCAGCGTGTTCGGGAAATTGCGAAGGAGTGTCTTCTCATCTCGTCTACCTAAGTGTCTGAAGACTAAAATCTTAATCTAGTGTGTGTTACCAGTGATAACATACGGATCCAAAACATGGTCTCCAACTATACCTAGGCCTTAAAAAGAAGTTCAAAATCACACAACGAGCGATGGAGAGGGCTGTGCTGGGTGTTTCTGTACGGGATCCAATCAGAAATGAGAACGTAGAAGAACTAAGCTAACAGACATAGCCTTGAGAATCAGTAAGCTCAAGTGGCAATCGGCAGGGCACATAGCGCGAAGAACTGATGGCCGTTGGGGCAGGAAAGTTCTAGATTGGAGACCCTCCGACTAAAGATGCATCTTAGGACATCCACCAACAAGATGGACGGACAACTGGATGCAAACCGCTAGTGATCGGTCGCTGTGGAAAGCCGTAGGGGTGCCTATGTTCAGCAGTGGACGTCCTCTAACTGATTATAATGTGATGATGTTGAAGTTAGTTTTTGAAGAAAACTAGGAAGAAAACTTTATTGTTCAAATTAATTGTCATTAAACATTTGTGATAAGAGGCCCGCACAGAGACGAATATTTTCTAACTTGTTATAATTTAGAGAATATTCTTTTCTGTGTTATTAAGAATAATGCCAGTGTTCCATGTCATTTGGGGAACCATTTTTTATATTTTATATATACATTGGACGGCAAATAAATCAGAAATAATTCCATAAGGCCTGGACGGTTCCACTCTTTCCTGGGCCTGCTTATAATCGTTAGCGTTGAAGGAGTTCTTTTACTTTTCGGGTAGGTATCTAAAGGTGGGAATGAAAAATAGCTTCCAACAGCGTTTAATTTATAAAACAACAATATTCAATATTACTAAAGATTTCAATCAAAAAGAAAAACAATAAGACGACACTTGATTAACGGTCCGGTTTCGGTTAAAGTGGACCGGCAGAAATACTCTTACTAATCTGTGGGCAGAAATTGCCTTTGCGAGAGTGACTGTCGTCGCGAATAACAAGTGGAACGCAATACGCATCAATTGATAATGAGATGAGAACTAAGATGCGTGTGCTCAGCAATTCCACCAATCAGAAAGGTACAATTTTGAATATTCGCCAATCAGGAATGTTTTTTGAATACTTCATCTGAATTTTTTCCAACCACGTAACATTTTTCTAGGATAATAACAAAAAAATACTAACCTTTATCGCGTCCTACGTTGGCGAAACTAACTAGAATCTATCCTCGTGATTCTATTTTTGCTAGATTTTGTGAGTTTTTATTACGATTTGCGACACTTTTTCGAAATAACATTATAATGCGATGTGAATTACATTGTTCAGTGGCTAACAAATATTTCTATCATGGATTTTATTTCCTCAGAGTAATTTGTTTATTGTTTCACTGCGCAATTGGTTAAAAATTGAGTTTTTAATTAAATTTTTCAATTTAATGAGTAAGAAATTGATACCATGGCCTCGACAAGTGCAGATTCACATGATAGGCTGAAACTGTACAAGTTTACGAAGATATTAACTCTGAAAGTTGCTCAAATAGTTGTGCAAAGTAGGCAAGGAAAAAAGATAACTCATGAAATCAATTCCACAAAGGCAGACCAAATCCCACCGTCCGGTTCTAGCGTGCAGTGGGTAAGTTTGAAAATCAATTTTTGAACTGGATATTTTAGGTAAACATTTATTACTTTAAAATGGTACTTCGCTGAATGGAACTCACTTCAATCAGAGCTGTAGAAGAAAATCCATTGTCCTGCAAGCCATTTCATGATCAGCTGCGATGTAGGTCCAGAAGTTCTATAGACTTTCTCTCTTAGGCCTGATTTGTCCATACATCAGTTAAAGAATATTTTTCGAATTTCATACAAAATGCCTAATTTGAAAACATCACCTATTTGTGAGCAATCATTCATGTAAATGTCATTTTAGGATTGGTTGTTCAGAGTAACTCTGTCGTACAAGTGTTATCTGATGTTGGTATAATTAGCCCTTATATATGTGTAAAAAAATGCAATAAAATAAAACAATTTGGTCAATATGTACATATTTTTCAGTTTAACCTGTCTATTCCTGATGAGCCAGAAGTTGCTTATGACACAAAGCAAGTGCTAAATGGAGAAGTAGTTGATGCCCTCGTTAAAGTTTTGTGCATTGAAATATCTTTGCGCACAAATGATGGGGATAGAATGGTATTGGAGATGTGGACAGTAAGGATCTTGCCTGGAGGAGATCCCACTATGAATTCCATCACAGCAATTTACTACCGCATGAGTATAATGCTGAAGTCAACGTTGAGCATATCAAGAATCACTCCGGCTTACAAAATGTCTAGATCGCAGCATAAAGAATCTTATAAAATTTCACACAAAATTTATGGCGGAGAACCAAATGTGGATTTACTAGGTACCTATATTAAAATAAAATAAAAGGAATCAGTTATTATGGAAAAAAATATCTTTATCATTGTTGTATTTTAATCAGTCAGTGTGAATCAATGAGTGTCATTCAATCTATATGAAACATATTCTGATAAGAGGTTTATTTTTACTGTAATATTGGATCATAGATGATATAAGTTTTCAAACAAAAGAATTGTTGCCAAGTGTAATCATTTAATCACGGGTGATAAATGTATTGTTTTGGTACCAATCAGTTGCTAATAATAATTCAGTAAACTCCTTTTAATTGTAGGTGAGAACTACAGAAAAGTGAAAGTAAGTGACCTGAAAACTCCAATCGGAACCATAGTCATAGAAGTAGCATACAGAACTAAAATGACTATTCTGCCAGATGACAAAATAAAACCTCTGGATGGAGTGTCATCAACCTCGGCAACTGATATTATGGTGAAAAGTGACCATTTCTATGAAAGCCCCAAGTAAGATTGCTGATATTATGTTTCTTATCCTACATTTTCTTCTAAGTAAGATTACCAGTATTAAAAACCAGTGATGTGTCTGAAGCTTTATGTGGTTTAAATTTTTGTTAACAGGTTTTGCTCTTGTATTGCTGGATACAAATGACTGATTAATATATAATAAATATTCCAGACAGTAAATTAAATACTATAACTTTTCAGGAAAAACTATGACAAGAAAGAAATAGACCTGAATAAACCCTTAACTGCAGGTGCATTTGTAGACACTGTCAAAATAAAAGAGTTGCATGATGCTTTGAGTCAGCAAATCCCACCGGAACCACCAATGTCTTGGCTTCTTGCTGAAAAGGACAAACTCGAAAAGGTGACATATTTTCTTATCATTTCAAAAAAGTGTGATACATAACAACATGTAATTTCTTATACATAAACGGTTCCAGGTTCAATTCTCAGTCGGTTGATTTCTATGTTGACTCAAGTTTTGTGGTACCACCCTTGTGTCTGATTTCCATAACACAAATGCACTTACTTTGGGATCAGAGCAATGTATGAGATTGGTGTCCAATATATCAAACTCATATATTATTAAACTCAATTATTATAATATAATTATAATAATTTCAGAAACTGAAAGCTCCTGTTACAATTGAAAGAAACAAAGAGAAACCAGGTTGCAGCAACAACGGTGCCAGCACTTCTTCTCATGCGATGAGCAAGGCTATTGAGGTTCCCCGTGCTAAGAATGGTGATAAATACTCTAGTTTAATGGTGAGAAACAATGTTGTTTTACAAATTTAAAATAAAAGGTTTGAAATTCTACCTGTATGTATGTGATATCATTAGAATTGGATAAAATTGTGGGTGATCAAAAACACAGTCAAAAGTTTTCAAGTTTGATTTTGTGTGGTGCTGAGCAAAGAGAGATGAATAAAAAAGTAAACAATAGTATGATTAATATGTTTGCCATGTTTTGTTTGTCATAATTTGAACAACACCATGTTCAGCGCCACTCTTCTCAGCTCTGGTGAAAATGCAGCCTTAAAGAGGCCTCTACTTATTAAATTTGCGTAGCTTCTATTGTTGTATGTAAACTTGTTTTTCAAGTGAGCTCTAAAAAGCTAATATCCCTAGAGATGCATAATGATGTTGTCATTTGCGATTGGATTTTGCGGTTATCATCCACATCTACAACATACCGTGTACCTAGTCAAAACCGTTGTCTGGTATTCGTAATATAAGAAAGAAAATTCCTTTGTACGAAACCACGGCAATTGGTGTGTTGTCTGGCGCATATTTATTCATTTATGTTTATTAAATTTACAGGAATTTCCATTCGCCGACGGCAGCCCCCTTACCGAGTTAGCTACATTCTACCAGGAGTGTTTGCAAGCTCGCTCAGCTAGCGGTGAGTGGTCTGACTTTTCTGGTGAACCCACCGTCTCGACTGATTCAGAATCATTGTCCCAACAACTGAAAATGTTCGAGGACGCCGTCCCAGAGTTTGACAACATGGTCGCATCAATGTTCAGTAACTCTGAACACGGATCAGATCACTCGTAGACACATGCTGAAATGTTCATGGATGCTTCGGCCAAATATCACCGACAGATAAAGTTTGTAACCAAAGAAAAATCATTTCTTAACCATGAACTGTGAATCTGCCTTAATAACATTGTTTCAAATTGCCATGCATTCTCCTATAAGACTAAATGTTAACGTTTCTTTTTTGTATACATATTTAAATTATCTTTGTACCTGTATGTTGCTATGCGAATGTTCCTAACATAATTTTCCTTAACATATGTGATGATTCATTGTTTACTTGTGTACTTTTATGGCATTTTGCAAGTTTTACAATGTCTGAAAACAGCTTTCATTAATTAATTACATGTATCTTCAGGTATCTGATTATAAACTTAGTGCAGTACAGGAGACGTAATTATACATTAAATAAAAATATTTTCGACAGAATCGTTAGTAACAGTTGGCCTTAATTACTATGTTTTAGATTTTAACAATAACGTATGTACTTCGATCGGTTGCATACAAGGGAAAAACACATATTTTTGCAACGCGAATGCAACTAATACCTTCTCATCTGTAAGTACTTTGATCCTTACTATCATGCTGTTTTCACTTTGTAACAACTTGCTGAGTGCCATTTACTTTAAGATTTTTAAACACATTACAAAAAGGTTGTGATCATTTGCTTAAGATCACTTGATTTTTTAAATTGCCTTTATCAAGAATTATTATTTCTTGTGTGTTTTCTTTAAATTTAAATATCTTGTTTAAAATTTAAACTATTTTATCTTAGTATAAACTGTACCAAAAGAATTTGATTTTTCAAAACGATCGCAGTTTTTTATACGTGAATATTCAATCTCTTGTTTCGCTTTTTATCCTAACGCAGGATCAAAAATCTATATTGTGAACGAACTTTTGTATGACACACTTTTAACTACAAACCGTAGTTAAAAAGATTAGTAAAGTGTTTCTTACCTAAAATTCACTGATTTTTGCAAATATACTATGGACTTTTCGGTACTTATGGTACCTACAAGAGACTATTGTTTTTGACTATTCATGAATACTTGGAAAATAAATAAGTGTTAACCCATTACATTCATTTATGCGAGTTAAAAAAAGAAATTGATGTTCTAGTAAACCTAATTAGGTATAAATTTATTGATGTTACATTTATGTTTAGATAATGTTGATATTATCTTTGGGAGATGTTTCAAAACTCTAGTGTATTTAATAAAAGCATATTTTGCGTGCCATAGAAAAATGGTGTCAGGTGACATTTTTACGAGTCAAACTTAAGAAATCCTTCATGATAACATTGTTATTGACAATTTTATACATTTGTATACAAATCGATGAATCATATTTAATTTTGTATTATTAATGCTTCAACACCCGAGCGGTTGCAGGCAACCGCATAACAATAGAATTTGCATTGTGTCTCGTTCACATACGCTTGAGGGATTAAGGCAATATCAGTAGCGACTCTATTTTCGGTTAGTAATGGCGAATATCACATAGATATGCATTTAAATATTCATTAATATCACAACATTCATGTGAATACAATGCTGTTTGTATATTAGCAACTCATAGACTTCACACATGCTCATATAATGACTGATTGTTACTTTTGTACCATATACTAATGTAATGCAAAGCGCCAGGTAATCTTTATATTATTATTATCTAGTAGATCTAGGTAGATAGGGAATATAATGTATTAAAATAATGTTGCTTTACTCATGTTGCCTGTGGAGTTACTCAGCTTACTTTACAGCTCTTTATGTCGTACAAAACAACCTAATTGACACATTTCTGAATTCTTAGGAGAACAACTTTCATGTCAATTTAATTCCGATTTTGTCTAGAGGAAATGAGTTTGCTATGGCACCATTATTTTTTCTTTTGTTCATTCGTGATGTTAGTCTTAAGACCCTTTGCACACTGCGACTTTTAGCATCAATGCAGTCGCAAATGGTCCAACTTTACTTGTCCTACTTTTAGCATTGATTCAGTGGCGCTGCTGTCGCGCGTTAGCATCGAAGCAGAAGCATTGAGAACTGTATCTGAATATTGGGACCTGTATCGATACTAACGCGCGTTATCATCATAAAAAACGGGCGACTGCATCGAAACTAACAACAGCATCGATGCCAAAATCTGTTTATTGCGTGTGTCGCGATGCTGTCGCGTGTTGCATTAACGTGTGACTACATCAAATTCGCAGTGTGTAAGGGGTCTTACATTTAACAAAGTCGTGTCCACTACATCACATCACACATAGCAGACCAGACCAGATAAGATACCATGTTATATCATCTTATCTGCCAATAAACCACTCTTTTTTAGGGTTCCGTAGCCGAATGGCAAAAAACGGAACCCTTATAGTTTCGTCAAGTCTGTCTGTCCGTTCGTATGTCATAACCACTTTATTCAAAAACTATTACCATCACACAGCTGAAACTTGGTAGTTAGGTGTATCTTGTTAAACACTTTTCGATCAGAAAACCTAAAATATGAGATCGAACCGGTGGTTTCTGAGACATAGCACATTTACATTAACCGCTAATGTAACTTTGTCTTTTATCCAAATCCTATGAATATTGTGATATTTTCGCTAGTTAGAACCCGAATTCAGTTTAAGGGTCGCACCGAACCATAATTGCGAGGGTCTGACTCGCACTTGGCCGGTTTTATTTTTATTTTAACATTAATTCCCTCTAAAACTGTCTCATAAGCAGAGCCGATTAAAACAAATCACACTATTAAAGCACATAGAAATAAGGGCATGTGAAAGAGTATAAGAATATAAGAAAGTTATTTTTGCGGTTTATTCAATTATCAAATAAAATTGGTATGGAACCCTCTGTGCGCGAGTCCGTCCGTCCGTCCGTCCGTCTCGTACTTGGCCGGGTTTTTATATTCCGTTGTTTGTTATGAGAAGTTGCAGACATTTAAACGTGAACTCAAGTCCTTCCGATACGACTTTGTTGAATGCTAGATCATTAAGTGAATACCAATTTTCACATTACGTATTTAGGGTCTAGGATTGTATAGATGAATAAAATATGTGTGCCTTTGGGTCAACGACGCGACTACAAGTGCCAAGTATAGTTATTAGTTGTTATTTTTCGCTTTTATAATACTCTTTACAATCATTGAATTTTGTTTTCATTTGTGTAAGTTTTTACCTGTTTTTACTCCTTATCTGTACATATCTACGTTAAATCTAATTTCTATTGGTTATATGCGGTGGGTGAACGTATACTTCGGGTTATTTAATATTTTTTGCCTTTTATTTATGTTGCGCTTGTCAGCGGAGGTTTAAATTGATAAATTTACAATACTGTTGGAATTAATACTTTTGTTCGTTTCTTTACTTAATTACATTATTTACATATGATTAAATACCTACAATATGTTTCTTTTCATTGCAGTCTATATTTTTATGCGTGTTAACATTTTGAAAGGTTTTAGAATAACATGAGTTATCAAGCAAAGACAAGGAAATAGTATAGCCAAAATGACGCAGTAACAATATGAGTCCAAAGTAACTGGTAACACGCATATCATAATATTTTACATCTAGTCAATGGAATTCACAACAACTTCATTATAAATTCTTTAAGAATCCATTGTTTATTATTTACCGACTTATAGTGTAATTTTGAATTTTCTGTACCTAACAATTGTAGTACCTACTTCAGACCAAACGGCCTATGTCATTGGTTTATATCGGTAGTAAGTGTTATGTATTGTAGTCACAATTTTGCAGTTTTATAAAGGTTACTAATGTAAAGCAGAATGTACCTATTTAAAATTGTTTTAGCGTATCGCTTGATATACAGACAGCCATAAACTGTAAATATTGCTCATAGTTTCCTAGCCGTAGCTAAAAGCATTTTTAACCTTTTTTTGCAATATAATATAAAGGAGATAAGATTAAGATATTTATTGCATCCTTCTGTCTCTAATATTGTTTTTATTTTGTCCTACTTATGTCCGATTTCACCAATGTCAGTTAAGGAATATTCGTCGAATATACAGTGCGACTAGGATCTTCTGGCCTATAGATTATAGGCCGATTGACAGGGAGGCGCTAGTATTCAATCAGGGTAGCCGATGCAAAAATCTCCCTTAATTCGAAAGTTCAGAAAGTTGTTTAGTAAACTAATGTTTTTTGACTAATCATGGTAAAGTCAAAGAGAAGAGTACTTATTTAAACCAGTATAGGTAAGCATGCATGATAGTACAGTATATCATTTATGTTCCAACGATTTATAACGCAAAACAATAACCTATATAAATAATTAAAAACCACTTAAATTATAACTCCAATATAAGCTAATATCCTTAGCTTTACGGTAATTTAAAGAAATAAATTTATTTTAAACAAAAAGTATAACGAAAATTAAACATTAGGATACATGGCGAAATGTCTTGTAAGATTGGGAGAATTTTGCTACACCAGTTAATGGCAAAAAACGGAACACGTCTATATAGTTACGGCAAGTATGTCTATCTGTCTGTCCGTCCTCGTCTGTAACAAAAATTTATGATATTTGTGGGGGGGCTCCCATACACGAAACTAAATCCTATTTTTTTTGACAAACCCATGCGTGTATGGTCTATTCATTCATAGGTCTTTTAAAGTGACCTGACAAGGTTCCTAAAACCATTTCTCTAAAAGTCTTAACGTTTAAAAGCTTCCAAAGTGGTAAAATGCCCCCCTCCCCCCATTTAACTTATAAACTATGCGAGTGTAAATTTTGAAAAAAAAAACATGATGTAGATCTTAACAAAACTTTCAACGAAAATTGGTTTCATCGAGATCAAACTAGTGGTTTTTGAGATAGAGCAGATTTACAATTACCGCAAACATTCCTTTGTTATTCATACAAAAGTATGAAAAAACAAAGTTATATTTGCTGTCAACAAAATATTATATTAATAGGTATTTTGGCTGAGTGAAATGAAGTGGATCTCAGATTCAGTCAAAGTTGGTACGGAACCCTTAGTGTGCGAGGCCGACTCACACTTGACTGGTTTTTGAAGATGACTACTTTAGTTCTGATTTTCGCCATCGGCCAAAACATCCATGTCGCACTGTAAAACAAAACGCCTTATTTAAAAACGTCACCTATTTATCATAAATCATTTATGTAAATGTCATTTTAAAATCGGACGTTTTATTCTTATTCAGTCAGATAAGTCTTATCTAACGTTGGTAAAATCGGAACTAAGTCAGACACAATTTCGATTACGTATAATATAACCTTTGCATATTTTGGTGTAATTAATTATAAATCCTGTACATAATTAAAAAATAATTTTGTAATGTAATGTTTGATGGTTGTAATACAATAAAATGAAGTCCACTTATCAAACGATGCGTTAACCATAATTATTTATTGGTATTTATATTCAGCTAGCTTTTGTAAAAAATATTGAATGGATGCTCAAGTAATAAAAATACTTACAAAATACTTATGTACGGTACGGTTACATCATGGCGAGTACAGTGTACTCCTACCTGCAGATTGTTCAAGCCAAGTATATGTTACTTTGACTACATATAATACGGCAGAGGAGTCACGTGTCTCCCAGAGGGCATCTCTCTCTCTTCCTCTTAAAGGTTCGACAGACTTATACCATCTTATTACAAAAAAGATAGCAGGTTTACACCAAGATTAAAATCTTGCGACCAATTGGAAAAGTATACCTTCATTTATTATTAAATGCTGACGTTAAGGCATTGTTTTTAAATTGGTCGATTAATATCGGTGTATGGTTCTAAGCCTGGTACGAAGTTTTTGGAATAAGTGGGGAAAAGTCAATACTAATACGAGGGCGGCACTGAAAATTTTTACTAAATCATGAACAACATTATAGTGGCACTAACTTATTATATGAAGAATGGCCAAAAATAGGATTGCAGTTGTCACTTTAAAAACGTCATTGCTTACGGTACAAGTCAGTGTAACCAATATTGATATTTGAAAATTATCGGCGGCACATATTATTTAGTTAGTCTATTTTTACGTCTGTGTTTTTTGTTATTATAGCGAGAGTGGAAGTGATCACTAAAATGATATCATTTTAGTGATCACCTCTTGATAGTAAATCTGGGCTATCATTTTTCTTAACCCCTTAAGTATAAGTGGTAGAGAATTCGGCGTTAGTGCAATAAAGTATAAATTGGTTATTTTACTTTTCATCGTGTATTAGAAGCCAAACGATGAGTACTTATTAAAAGCCAGAAGTGTAATATTTATGTGAAAAAAAGCTACCCTTTTCGATCGTGGCGCCGTTCTGTCATTCTTCAAATAAGTTGGTGGCACTGCACTACAATGCCCTCATAGGAATTACTATGAACTACATCAGTCAACAATTGTGTTGACTAATGTAATTCATGTTGTTCTGTCATGTCATGCTTTAATTTGCCATTAGGCCAAATTTCATAAAATGATGTCTACCTTATACTGAATGGCCGATTTTTCATACTCTTTTGTAACCGAATGATGCTTTTATAGTCGGATTAAATCTTGTTTATGTATTATAAATGGGTTTACAATAAACAATATAACAGAGCGGATATGTTTTATTAAGAGTAATTGTAAGAAATAACGCAAATAATTGTCTCATAATGTTGGCGGTGAATCCTTCCTCAGCTTGGGCTTGTCTTTTGGCAATATGCTGTAAACCTTAACATTCTGTCCCGTTATGTTCTGAAACATAATAAAAAATATAATTACATATTTTAAATTTATTTTACATAGTAAAAATGTTCTCGTGAGATTCTGCCTCTCAGTAGGTAGATCAACCGAGCCTAGTATTGCAGGACGACGGCTCATATTTTCCTGACCACGCCATAAAGCAATTTGAATGAGACTTCGCAGAATAATTGTCCTTAAATAGTCCTTCATTTAAAAAAAAATGAGTCCTTCGTTTAAAAAAAAAACCACGAGATTAGTGGCGTGGCTGGAAAGCATTCTTCCTGGTGTAAGGAATGTGCGTTATGCATGCGCGCGCGGTCGCCCCACTTTTCCGGAGCGAATCCAACTCTATGTAGTCTTGTTCTTATTCGGACACTGAACAGAGCGCTCTGAACTAGTACAAATGTTGAATAGTTCCTTTCAAGTACGGTCTTTTAGTACTATTAGTTCAATAGTTCACCGATTATTCGGGCAAAAGTCGTCCGATCGCACACAGAGAAAATGGTCGTACGTACGTGTCGTTTAATCTAGTACATCTTCTATCGCGCTCAAGCACTCGCGTCTGTCTCGTTCTCCCTTAACTAGTACATCTTTCGTCACACTCAGGCCCACGCGTTTGTCTCGTTCTCGCTCAATCTAGTACATCTCGCATCACGCTCATGCACACGCGTATGTAATTTTTTAACTCACTCTGCTCGGACACTCGTATTAACTATTCGTTCTTACTCTGGTCTCGCGAGACGATCTGAACCATACACATACAAGATTTGCTTATCTGAACTGTACTAAAGACCGATTCGAAAGACCAGAAGAGAATAGTTCGTACTCGGTCACATCATTGAACTAGTTCCTAATAGTACATTGTACATGTACTAACTACACAAGCCTAACGCTATGCTCAAACCACATTGGGCTGCTAGCTTAGGTACCTGGTCATCCAGCGGCGGCGCGTAAGTCCTCAGCACGGGCGCGTCCGTCCCGTCCGCGAACAGCGAGCGGCGGTGGTGCGCTAGTACTGCGTCCTGTATCAGCGCGTGCGTCATGCGCGCGCGGTCGCTGTATCGCGTGATGCAGCGCACCTCGCGCAGCGCGTCTAGGGCTATGTTGAGGCGCACGCGCGCAAGGAACGCGTATAAGGTGTATTCTTCGTCTTGCTCCTTAAATGTCAAAGTAATCAATTAGTGTACGGTAGTATCTGACATGGTTTTTTGTGGGTAATCACGACGACCCTATTATTTTTGTTTTTTCACTTTATACAATGTCATTCGTAGTCGATAGGACTCTGTTGAATTTACTTTATTTCAAATATTTTGAATATGTGTAAAGCAAAAACTTACTTCCTTTCTGTTTTTCTCTATAACATCTTCTTGCTGTCGCTTTATTTCTTTTGCCCACCCCCTGAAATTCAGGAGATATGTTTACCTTTAGTCATTTTTTTTATGATGATCGCTGATACATTTTTTACATTTTATTCTTTCGTTTTACGTTTACTACATATCAAAATCGAAAATCTTATTTAAAAAAGTAAATGGAATACAATTTTGATATTGTTGTCAAATTAATAATTTGTATTACAATTAAAACAATGGTTATTTTAAAACAAATATTTATTTTGACCCACCACGATAATTTGTGGTTTCCTTTTCTTATAAAAAAAACGCATATTTAAACAAAAACCTAATCGGTAAAAAATCGTGTACGTCCGACCAAACAATCAGTGTGGCCGTAATAATCAAACGCAATATTTACATATTTATGAAAAGCGCATGAAGAACATGATCACTTCATCAAAAGGCTATATTTATTTAAAAAAATGGTGTCTTACTTGTTTTTGTTTTACTACTGATTTTATGCTTTTTATCAACAGAATTATCAGTTACCAAGATAAGAAATAATATGGTCTATCAATGGCCTGACCGAAATAAAAAATTACACGTAAACTATTAAACATTAAATTACAATAAAAAACGTAAGACACTTCTATTACTTTGTACGAAAAACATAGGTTAAATGTTATTGGTTACATCACTAAAATTGACGAAATGACAACAACGTCTCAGCGATCATTCTAGGCAAAATGGCATTTGTACCTATTTAAAATGTTTTATTCACTGTATTTTTTAACGAAATTAACGCGCTAGATAGCTATTATACTTACTTGCCAATGTGAAGAAACTCTTCTAAGATGTCATTGTCTTGAAGTATCAAATTAGGGCATTGAATCTGTACCTCGTTCCAGACTTCGTTCAACTTTACCGTGAAATAGTGTGAACATAGCACTAGTATTGCCTGCACAGGATATAATATTTTATGTTCTATCACTACATAGTATAAAACAAAGTTTTGTATGTATAAATCGTTATATCTTAGATATCTCGATAGTATCTTAAATCTTTCAAACTACGTTGCAGATGTTGTTTTTAAATAGCTACCTATTGTCCTAGTGATTCAAGAGGAAGGTCTATACGAGTATGTATAATACAATCTAATTAGTATTAGTATTGATCCCGTGAGTAGCCGAGGTGGGTTGCTAGTCTTCCATATTTTTTTGAAATGAGAAAGGAAAAACCTTAATAAATTTCAGAAAAAGAGGAAGGTAAGTTACAGCTGCACGGCCCGTTACCAGGACCTTATTGTATAGGTATGTCCTGTCCTGATTTTTATTGCGTGAATTCTCCTGTGTCTATATTTTTTGTGAGTTACACGTTGATGTATAGCCGAGACAGCTCATGAGCTTAGGTCTGTAAAGACAACATGAAGGAATCTTTAATATGAAGTATATATCGCTTACCTCGTCTTCTGGAGCCAATTTAATGTTTTTGTACAATTTATATGCCTCGTCCGCTAGTGCAACTGCGCTCTCCAAATCGTCGGAAAGCAAATGTAACAGAGCAAACGCCTGTAATTAAATGGTAGACTATCAGGGACTTTTAAGAAAATGGTGCAATTACAAGTTAACTAGTTAGTACAAACCAGTATTAGATTAGTGATTAAAGAAGCTTGTAAAACGTCCGGCACATCAATACTAACAGTTTACATTCGCTGTATTTCTGAAGGCGTTTTACCAAGCGTTTGGCGACGTGGTTTTATCAAAATTATACCAAAAAAATGGTGATAAGCCATCTGACGACCCGAAGTCCTACAGACCCATTAAGTTACTTCCTTCACTAGGTAAGCTTCTCGAACGTTTAATTATACCGCGTTTACTACCGGGTGGACCCATCTTTCATAAGCACCAATACGGTTTCACTGCTGGAAAATCAACAGTTGATGCCGCGATTTCAGTAAGACAAAAAGTAACATCATCGAATAAGAAATACGTTATTGTTATATTTCTAGACATTTCGGGTGCTTTTGATAACGCCTGGTGGCCGATTTTACTTCTTAAACTAAAGATTAGAGGATGTTACAGGAATATATATTCTCTTTTGTACACATATTTTCACAATGGGACAACCTAACTAAGGCTCGGTCACCATGCGGAGTCAAAAGTGTTGACGCGTGACTGCAGGGCTCAGTTTTAGGGCCTTATCTCTGGAATCTCGGTTTCGATGACTTCCTTGACCTACCATTACCCGAGGGATGTTCATTGGTTAGGTATGCTGATGATGGCCTCCTCTTGATAGAGGCCGATAGTAGATCCAAGCTTGAAAGATTAGCCGATATATGCCTGCTGCCTGATATCTCAATGGGGAGAGAGAAATCGCTTACAATTTGTACCACATAAAACTCATCAGCTTCTTCTAAAGGACAATCTTCAAGTCCTGCCTCGTTTTAAATTTTATGGAGTAACAGTTGCTAAGAAAGCATCGGTTTGCTATCTTGATTTGATTCTAGAGAAAAACCTAACTTTTATGGAACACATTAAGCAAATAGGTGAAAAAGCTAAAAGAAACTTCAATGCTTTAACGTGAATTTTAACTATAAACTGGGTTTTAACGTTTAAAACACTTAAATTACTATATACTGCAACGTATTTAGCCTCCATGTGCTATGGTGCACCAGTTTGGGCTGACAGAGCGACTATTGGAGTTGCGCGGCGAAAACTGCTTCAGAGCCAACGCCTTGCTCTAATTATTCTTTGTAAAGCGAATAGAACAGTAGGTAAGTACGGAAGCTCTGCCAATTCTCGCAGGTGTACTACCAGTGGACTTGGAAGTTCAGAGGCGCGCGGCTAAGCACTTTACGTCGAAAGATAGCTCCTCACCCGATTTCTTATGCATACGCGATCGTTCTGAAATAACTAGACTATTTAAGCCGCAGCAACTCAGCTACTTACGGAGTGGCAAACTAGGTGGGATTCGTCAACAAAGGGTCGACATCTGTACAACTTCTTCCCGGATGTACGCGATAGACTGACTAAGAGGTGGCTAGAAATAGACCACTACATTGCTCAGTTCCTCACGGGACATGGCAACTTTAGAAGTAAGCTTCACGAATTCTAACTTGTTCCGTCGCCTTTTTGTGATTGTTCTGACGTTGACACTATCTATGAGCAATCTGCCCACCATATTCTGTGGGAGTGCCATCTCTTGAGTGTATCTGGGTGAATATCCCAAGCGTATTTTTTACGCATCCGGGCTGAGAATCACCTTGTTTTTTAAGGATATCCCTTTGCAGTTTTTTTTCTATATAAAAAACTTTAGTATCCATACAAAGCCATAAATATATATTGTATTAAATATTTCCATAACTTGATAAAAAATAAATTCTTCGCAATTCTAAGTCAGGTGGTTTGTCCGTAATCTGTTTCGCTGAATATTTCCCTCGGTCTAAAGGAAATTTAAGGAAATTATTCAAAGTAATGTGTTTTATTGATATGCGGATTAATTTTCCCATCTGTTGTTAGTGATTGTTTTATATTTGGTGCGTTACCTAACCCTACGGCATGACAAGATGGTATGTCCGCGCGAATTCCGCAATTTTGGTGTAAATTGATAAAAGTGGCAACCTAGCCCACACAAACAAACATAAAAAAATATCGCCCCGACTCTCGGTCCAGTCAATCGGACGCTCACAAATAATGAAGAAACAGGTTCGCCATCTCGTTGCGTTTTCCCGCCAAAAATTTAGGTAATCCATTTTTTAACAACCAGACAAAAAAATTAGGTGTTCCTTTTTTATTACTTTTTAGTGTTTAATTTTTTGTGACAATGCAGTGTCTTATGCACACATGATCTGATTTTAAAGTGATGTAAAGTTAGCTAGAATAATCCCTAAGATTTTTTTATTGTATTTTTTACATATATTTTAAATTTTTGTGGTAATTTGGTACACCAAAATTGTTTAATTTATACTTTAATTAGAATTCTTCTCAACAGTTGTTTTAAAGAACGCTCCTCAGCTACCGGAGTTAACCACTGGTCGCTGTAGTTACCCACCGGGGCTTACCACGGTACTGCCTATTGTAGGTACTGATAAAAAAAGGTGGTTGGAAGCCGCTACGACTGATAAGTAGCTGCTACGAGTACGAGTGCCACATTTTGATACACTCCTTGATCGCCGCGATTCTGCGCTAAAAGAGGCAGCTTGAGATCACTTAGTAATCTGTTTGGGGGCGTATCTACCATACCCTGTTCAATTTTCAGGCTTTCAAATCACCGCTCAGTGTAAACAAATATTATAAAGATGGATATTTATTTGTTTGAAAGCACTAATCTTATGAAATACAAGACCGATTTCAAAAAAGTTTTTGTGTGATGGATAGCTTATTTATCGAGGAAGGTTTATAAAACATCACGCTAAGACGGGAGGGAGGGAGCAATCTCAAAATGCGCGGACGCAATCTCGGGAGACCGCTAGCTAGTATTATAATATATAATATGTCATAATATCAATATAGTGCGAAATCGCAATGCTAATATGACAGTAAAGCGGCGATGCTTCCTGTCAAAAGTCACCGCCACCGTCTTTGCTTTTGAGTTTGAGTTTCGGGCTGCAGCAGGCACTCCATAGAAACTGTATATAAAATGTATGATAAATCATTTATGCAGCTACTTAAACTGCTTGTGTCTTGCTGCTTACGCTACTGCTTGTGCTACTCATTAGTTAGTGGTCGCGGCTGTCGTTGATGGCTCTGCATAAAGCCATAATGATATATATTTCTTACTTTATAAGTAGTTGAAAAATCTGTTATTTTATTAAGGCAGTTCACGCCTCTTGAGAGCACAAATTCTCCAAACAAACTGTGCTTGGGCATTGATCAAACTCACCTAAACTGCGGTTGGGGGTAATCACAATTTTTCGAGCTAATCCAAATAGCTTACCAAAGTATTTTTTCTTTATGTATAAAAAGGATTCTTTTAGGATTCTGTAGCCAAACGGCAAAAACGGAACCCTTACAGTTTTATCAAGTCTTTCGGTTTGTCCGTCGGTACGTCACAGTCTGTCAATTAATTCTGATTTTTTAATTTGTTCTGAATTTGAGAAATCACGATACCTTGCAAAGAAAAAACAAGTATTTTCCGATTCGGATGATGACGATGAAAAGTTTAATATTTTAATAGATTGCGAGCTTACAGTTGCCCATTGTATCGCGTCTCTGATTTTGTTATTATTTTAATGAGATTACCAAATTTATATTAATTCAATTATATAGTGTTGGTTATAAAATGTGATAGACTATTCGCAGGCGCAAGTAAAACTTATACCTACGTATAATCATTCACATTTTGACGCTTCAGAAGAAGTCTATTTTATGTTAGTAAAGTACTTTATTATTAAGATTAAAAATGTTTAACTCTGAATCTGAAAGATTTTTAAGCGCAAATAAATACTAAAAAATGTTCAATTCAATATAATCATGGCATTCTATTACTTTTCCGCAACTAAATCTGAGAAACAGAGATCTAAAACCTTTTCTTGAGGCTAAGGTGAGGTTCTGGGTACATGGTAGGCATAACACGGCAACTACGTCAAAACGTCAAAAAATATGTAAAATATGACAAGTTAGGTAGGTCAATGTGATACCGTGTGTACTAGGTACTCACTAAGATACTTATTATTAACATTAACAATCAAAAACACAGAAAGTTGCTATACCGTTTTTCTATTTTGGTGTAGTTGATTAATTATGGTGTCAGGTATACTAATTTTGGTGGCTTGTGTCAATTTTGGTGGGTGACCAATTTTGGTGTTTCAAATATATCAGAAATTATTCTTATTCAATTAATTTGACCAACGTTTCATGTAACTGTTGACATTACTCTTTTTAACAATTAAACTAATTTAGATGCAAAGTTATAAATTTAAATTATCACCAAAATTAGGCAAAAATTCATGGTAGTTGAGATTCGCCCATCTACTTCAGTATCCGCCGTTTACTATACGGATCTTGTTGCAACAAGGGAAAATTTTCGTGCATTTCGGCGTTTTTGCCACAATTATTACTGGCAGGTAGCTAGCAGTTCATTGAATAGGCCCCTTTAGCATAGTTTATAGTATTATACGTATAACTTGTTTCTCAATTTTTGTCCCCCGCTTTGTACTGAAACTCCTTCTATTATTCTTTCTGATTAATTTCATTGCTGGGCCCAAGAAATTTTAACTCTCTCCTGGGTCTAAAAGTCCTAACCAGTGAAGGCTAGGTCACTGGTTAGGACTTTTAATTAAGCCATGCTGTAGATCCTGGCTTCACAGGAGTAGCAGCGGGCAGTAAACTTATTAATAAATGGATAGTTAGTACAAGTACAATATTTATAAGTATACCAATACTTTATAGACAAGCGTAGAGGGCATAGATTGCAGTTTTATTCAATACATAGTACAACATTTTAAGTCTTCACATCCTGTACCTATGCATGTTCAGATTGTAGTCAGCAGCAGTAGTAATGTTCAGCATAAAAAAGTGTACTGATTGTGATCGAATATCGATCATAGAACTCATATTAAATTCCAAAATAAATTTTGGCGCCCAACGTGGGGCAGTGGTAGTAAAATGTCACGTCTAGTCCATTTTAAAGAGAGAACGACTACTTACTTGGTAGGTTGGTTGGTAAGGTCCTCACTCAGATTAAATATTAATTTTATTGTGTACTTGGTAAAAACATATTGGTAAACCTTAGAAAGCCGCGAACCAGCTAGGTCTGCCGCGGCATAGCAAACGGAGGACCGTTGGCTCTTGTCTTCTTTGAATTCAACTTCATTTATGGCACTCTTTACTGTGGCTGACATCAGCGGATTGTCCAGATCTAAAAAAATATATTAAAACTTGATTACCTACTTAAAGAGTATGTAAGTGTCAGTGAGTAGTCAGCATTTTGTTTATCCTTGGCCAAAAAAATGACGCTTTTAATGTGCTCTGAATGCACTATTACACACCAACTTCCTACCTCCAAGCTCTTAAACAGATAAATGTTCAGCCATACCTTTTGAGTCAAGATTAGAAATCAGACCACCAGCTAACTATACCATCGATAGAGTCAAGTAGTTTTATTCCTGTGGCTCAGGTCTTTTCAGACTTAGGGCAGTGCCGTTGTGTTTTGTTCACACGCTTGAACACTATGGGCATAATAATAGTCCCCCTAGCCAATTTCGACTACGGTGGCCAGTCACAACGACCAACCGACTGTGCAGGACATATTATAGTGCACAAGTGTGTGCGCAAACACAGGTGCACTCTCAGTTCCTTTCACTCTCATAGCCCGATGGGACAGCAATCTGATACGACCGGAGAGAGATCAGGCGCAGGACTAACGACTTTACGTGCTTTCCGAGGCACGGGGGTGAAACACCGCCAACTTCCAAACTCCGGGCTACCCTAAGAATTTCTGAACAGAAAAACCCAGGTATATATTTTTGGCCCGACCCGGGGATCGAACACGGGATCTCTGCCGTCGCTTTAAAGTGCGACCCTCTTACCGCTGCGCCACCGAGGCTGATATATCCCACGCAGATAGATATAGATATGGGTTTATATCCCACGCAGATGACCATAAGTGGCCATATAAGTACACAACCTTAGTAATAATTTATGTTCAACTTGGGAGGACTTTATGGTGGTAGTGCCATGAAGACTAACCCTGTATTATTCCATTTTCGTCAAGTTGGACACCGATTCGCTTGCACTCGTCTCTAAATATCGCAGCCAGCAGAGTTGCTATCGTTGCCCCTCGTTTTACGGTGAAAGGGTTCTAAACAGAATGAAGTCAAATGAAAATGGAAACTCATGTCGACACCTAAAATGTTTAGCAAATAATATTGTTAACTAGTGACGTTTTTATCAACTCATCTACAACCAAAAAAACTAGAAAAATATGAAGTAACAGAATACAGAAGACCTATGTCAGTAAATTATTATTTTTTACGATTGAAAAGCCGTAATCATTGCCGTTGGGGCAGGAAAGTTCTAGATTGGAGACCCTTCGACCAAAGACGCAGAGTAGGACGTCCACCAACAAGATGAACAGACGACCTTAAAAAGATCGCAAGATCAAACTGGATGCAGATCGCCAGTGATCGGTCGCTGTGGAAAGCAGTGGGGGAAGCCTATGTTCAACAGTGGACATTCTTTGGCTGATAATGATGATGATGAATCATTGCTCTGAAGTGTTGATACTACGTAGTTACTGATCGATCCTTACTGCATAACTAGCGCTCATTTGGGCCCGCCACGTCACAAGCTGGCCAACAGCGTCGCCTGCGCTCGCGATATCGCACACCATAGCCAGCGCGATGCACTGGACTGACGGCTTGGTCATCTGAAAAGTTAGGCCAACAGTTACAAGGCCGCAGTCAGCCTTGACGAGTAGGTCTGTAACTATAGGCACCCAGACTATTTTGTTGGTTTGAAATTTACCTATATTTATATGAAATAGGTTTGCTCTTGTCTCCAGACTAGACTAGACGTGGCCTAGACAGAGACGGGGATAGAGAAAGCTCAGAAAAAGCCAGTTTACTCTGACTTTCAAAATTTTAGGGTTATAATCCAGTGTAAACACTAATGCGGGTCAAGAAAAACTAATCAATTCTTACGGTCTCTTGTTAAAGACCAGGGCAACTGAAAAAATGAGGCTTAATACTATTAAGACTACAGATAATATGAATAGGAATCGGAAGGTAATATGAGAATTGTAATCATAGTGGCCGTGTTACTTCTAAGTTCTGTCTTTTGCACAATATTTTAATACAATTTGCCTTTCTGGATAATAATCCATTGCATACATAGACCACAATTCACAAATAACCAACTAGTATCAAACTACTGTCATTATTTACAACAGCAAATATAGTGTACGTCTAACAATAAGAACGGGGTTAAGATATTATTTATTACGCCACGGATACCGATAAACTAAGACGGACAGACATACAGTAAAGACGAATTTAACTAGGGACATTAATCCAATTGAGCAGTCGAAGCAGGAAGTCACGACGCTGACCGTTACTGCGGGTGTCTTTACAATTTTAGAGGAATGGGCGACGCTTATAGATAAATTAATAGGAATACACACAAATATACTTATATTGACATGGATCAAACTGAACTTCCTAAAGGGGTGGTTGGTGCTTCCTCCTTCAAGTTCGCAATGTCATTGAAACCCAAATAGGCAAGGTGAAAAATCGAGGTCTATTAATAGTTTATTTTTTTATAATAATATTATTTATTAATAGTTTGAAGGATCATCGCAATGAGTAAAGAAACGATTTGCTATATGTATCTGTTTGATTCTGTATTGTGAAAGTAATACTATCCTACAAGTAAGACGTAAAATCGTTTGTTTGATTTTATCAATGCATAGTTCAAAACAATACATTTAGTAACAGTAGAAGAGTATTGTTTCCATTGTTCCATTTTGAAAAGAATTGTGAAGTGTAAACACTAGACTTTTATGATGCGGCACTGACAATGTCATTAAGAGTACTTACAGTAATTAAATCTAATAGCTTGTAAATTCCGTTGTTAGTTATAAAGATTGCTCTGTAATCTTGTTTCCAAATAACACCTTCCCATATCAAATTCAACAGACCCACCAACCACCTGAAATACAAGTTACTTACGCGTAAAATTTCCGTGTATTAAATATAAATTAAGTGCTGTATACTCAATGCTGCTCCAATAATAAATTACTTATAAGATAGTTATTAGACTAACAACGAAAAGGCTGGCTTCCAATTAGTAGTCAAAATAGAATCAGATAGTATTAAAGCCCCTTTTCGCATTATACTATAGATTTGTTCACATGTTTTCAAAAAGTTTTAAAATACTAAGATTTAGAAACAACTAGGAGCTAGGCAGGTAGGGGATGTAACAGCCCGAAACCTCAAAAAGCAAGTAAATCCGTTGGCTCTACCTAGATCCTGAGTCTTATCTCTTTTCTGTTTATCTTTCCGTATCATTGGACTGACTGAACTCCGTCGAAACTGACCACCGTGTTCGGGTTCGGAATTCGAAAAGTTTCAAGTTTTCCGTGGATTCAATTTCATCTAGCCAAGACCTACACTAGCCTAGAACTTGACACACCTGTCGCTCACAATGTGATGTTTATCCAGAGAGTACAAAACTATGTCGAGCATTTTCTTAACAAGAGCGTTGACGGCGCCCGGCCACTTGATGCCGGGATACACGCAACACGTCAGCGGCTTGTTCACGCTGACAGCTCGGGTGAGCAGGCACAGGCACAGGCCGATGATCAACTGGCTCTTCTCTATAGGAGGAGTTTTCTGCTCGAGAAGCGTGTAGCAGAGGTCTGAAATTGCAGCGTATTACTATTTCCCAAGTAATAATTGCCTCGTCTAGTCGTTCTTTTTACTATCTATTACGCAACATGACAATTATTTCATTTAAAAAAAACCTTTTACCTTGCCTTGTTTTATGAAATTCATAAAACATTGCTAAGAACAATCGGGATGAAGATATCTATGACAAGAAATAATAGATACTAAACTAATAAACTCATCCGTTTGAGAGCTACGATACCACAGACAGACAAACATGTTACTACTACATATAACACACCTCTCTTTTAGCGTCGGGGTTGAAAAAAAATCTATCTTGTCCTCTTACCTACTTTGCCACAACTTTCATTTTACTTGCTAAAGAACAATTACATGACATTAGTAATAAAGTTCAAAAATGAATTACTGTTTCTCGGTTACTTGACCAGTAGATACACGTATGCATGTTAGGTGGGTACTCAAATTAAATTCGACAAGACAAATAAAGAGAAAAATAAGCAGTGTTTAGTAATTTGTGTTACCAAATATTAGCAATGGCTTAATTTATACGTTAAGCGGAAAATTAAAATCTATCTGGTAACCTAAAGACGAAGTTTCTACATCATGAGATGTGCTATACCTTTTTTACCTATTCTATTATTACTACTTATTCCAATATTTCGTCGATAGTACCTAATTGTAGTCTTAAACCAAGTGGGCATTAGGTAATTAATGTCCTGAAGAACCACGAATTACGCATTATAGAAGCTAGATGAACAGTTAGGGGCAATGGGCCAAACAATGACCACTATAGGAAATAATTAAATGAGTTTCGGAAATTCTGGTGTAAGCAATAGAGTGATCAATAAACAGTAAAATAAATTATTACGTATGATTATGATAACTCCGTGCGTGTCAAAGAGGTCAGTTAAGGAGTTATGGTGGTCACTAAGGTCTCGGTTGTGGGTGATGACCTGCAGCAACCTGACACACCAGTACAGCACCGGCAGCTCGTATGGACTCTCAGAATACCACTCGATGTACCACATTATCCTGCAAGTTTGGAAATAAAAAAAGGAAAATATAGTCCTCATATAATAGAAACACAATTACATTTTATCATATTTCAAATTGGAAACGGGTTTAAAATTGATATTTTGTTAAAGTCCCCAGGCGTGTGTGGACTATGATGAAATATACAGTACAGTGAAGGATCAGAAAGTGTACTTCTTTATTACGCACAGGGCACTTAGCTGATCTCTAAAGCCGAATCTTTGAAATAAGCCGTAAAGTATTATTTTAATGAGGGAAGATTAAGATAGATCCTCTGTGAATATCTTCGGCACTCTCGCATATATTCAAAACTAAACCAAGCGGCAGTAATTCACCTCCTCGTCAAACCGTAGTCCTTAGCCAATCTTGGACGCGTCATCGGCAAGACACACACCAAAGCCTGCAGAGCAGTCATTCGCAACTCCGCGAAAAGGGCAGGAGACCACTTCATCCTGAGGTAGCAAAGGCCGGGATCTATCAGGTACATAAGCCCCATTAGCCAGAGACGGGCTTCCACCAACTGAAATTGATCAGGAGATTTGCAACTTTTTAGTTGTACCGTAGACACCAAAAAGATTTACCAGTTTCTAAGCTGATATCGTTTGTTCTCTTCGTAGCCATTTTTATATCGATTAAGGCCCCGCTTCTATGACGTGTATGATGCACGTGATTTTATGGCAATATGGATATCTCGGAACTGTCAACAGTAATTACAACCAATTGAATAAGTTTCTTGTACTCACAAATTGGTTTGGGAAAACCTTGAGGAAATCGACGCACAATTTGATAAGTATCTTCTTGAACTGGACGTCTAATTGGCTAATGTTGAAGTTGACTGTCTGGACCCAGTCTGATCTGGGAGGGAGTTCCGTCAGCACTGATAACGACATGATATCTAAAAATTCAATAACTAGTGTGTACACGTTATAGGTATTTGTCGTTCATATTTTAAAATCAAGAAAGAATGCATGTGATAGAATTGACCTTATAATCTACATCGACTAAACCTAGATTTATTTAAAGACAGGAAACATGTTAAAAGAGAAACGTCTGTTAAAGCATGAATTACTTGATGCAATAAATTAGCACTATCATAAAACCTTCTATCTGATGAAAACGATGTTCTAGACAATGTTTGTAGAGGCTCGACGTAACGTGGTGAGATAAGTGTAATTTTACACGCTCGTCATGTAAACTTTAATGACAGCAAACATTTGCAGTTAAAGATCTGCAATGAGTTGCAAAGGCGCATGATGTCATAGCTTTTAATACTTGCCATTTCACTATTACTTCGCACTTTAATTTCAAATACTGAAACACTTCGTTTAATCTACTCGCCCGTAACACAGTTTCAGCTAAATTATTTTGTGTTCAGTCAGATGACCCTAGATCGCCAATATTCCGTTACGTAAGAGTTTATCCAGTACTTTATTTAGCTGAAATCTCTTATAGGAATCTATCATATCAAACAAATAAGTAGATATCTAAATATACCACATGTTTTTATAAGAATCCCAGTAGCCTAATTAGGGACTGTAAAACCTCATTTTATTATTAATTTACTCCTATAAATATAGTAATCGTTGTATGTTGTGATAAGCCAATTACTTACCAGGCATCAACAGAGTGGAGAATGCAGTCAGTCGATCTCCGAAACAGTGCAACAATACTCCAACTATCACGGTGAGCGTGGTCCTCTCATTTTTATGCTCGCGGGCACGACATTCGTAGCGATACGCCCATATGAGACATCTGAACAGGTTCAAGCTTTGAACCTAAGCCCGTGACAAATTAACAATGCTTCCGTACGATAAGAAGACGAAGTTCGTCATCGTCAAACAAACAATGACAATTAACCAAGTGGTTTTGCGAAGGCTTATTAATTCTATTCATTTTAACGTGTTGTATAGGGCACCAAAAACCGAATTCACCTTCTGTGCTTGGTTATTACCATTTGCGTAGTGACACACCAGAAAATCTTATTTTACATAGTTCGTACTCATTGCTGATATAAATAAAAACTATGCAAACAATGGCAGCCATACCAGTGTCACGGCAAATTTGTATCATGATTGATTATGCTTTCTACTTGAGTTCTTAGAATCAGCAAGTAAGCCGGGAGATCAATTTGGTAGAAATGTGAATTCTCCTGATATAACTTAATGTTGTGTTAAGAAAACTGACAGGTACTGAAAGGTATTGAAGGTTAGTTTTCTTGTGGTATTGAACTTTTAAGTATAAAGAAAGACTACTTACCTTTGACTGTACTCATCTGGGCATGGAAGAGTTTTTCTATACGCTGGGTTCTGGTCTACATACTCCTTCATTGTTTTGACCACCACCAAAAGTAGGGATAGTGTGGTAAGCATGTTAACACTGCTGTCACCTATAACAAATTCGGAAGAACATTCATTACAGATAAAAATATTATATTGGTCGCTGAAACAAAAATAAATTTACAAAATATATCAATTGTTTGCGGTTGTGTGTCATATATTTAGAGTTCCGTACCCAAAGGGTAAAAACAAGACCCTACTACTACTACTTCGCTGTCTGTCCGTCCATTCGTCATTTATAACACCACTTACCAAGCTTCACATTTAAATCTTGAGGATCCGCCGGATTGATATCATATGTTGGCAAATCTCTGTCAGGAAAATATGGGTTAAAGCGATAGAATATATTTTCTATTATGTTTTCTTTCACCATTGTTATGCCTGAAAAGATATTATGACTATGTCATTGCCAAATCTATTATTAGGCGAAGTAGGCCGGTAGGTAGCGTTAATTACAGTAAAAGTATGTTTACTTATCTACAGCGGTGTTTGACCACCATTTAAGAAAGCTACTGATTAATTAACTATTTCACTATACTCTACCATGATCACGTATTACTCACAGTTATCAGCCGAATCCAAGGCGAGGAGCAAAGCAATCTCCAAGAAGGTTGGGAACCTGTACGCATTGCAGACTGCGAGCATGCGCACGGTAGTCTGGTAAATCACTGGGCCTGCAGCTGCCAGCGTGTGCCTGAGTTGCGCACTGCCGGGCCCTCGGTAGCTGTCAGGCGCTGACAGCTGCCAGATCATCGCCTTGCTGACAAGGGCGAACAGATCATCGTCTTCTAGACGCATCAGCAAATATCCTACGGCAATTTCATAAATAACGTCTATCATGAAGTTAGGAAAATTGAAAACATTACAAACTGCTATCTTGAGCACCGTGAACTGTCTGGTATTATCGGAGCTGTGGCTGCTATTGCTTGACCAGACCTTTACCGCTCATTACGAAGGCATGGCTTAGCGGTATAGTCCAGCGGTTAAGTTATTGCGCATGGCTAACTAAGGGACTGGCATGTGCACGGTGGTCTGGTTTTTCACCGGGCCTGCGCCAGCGTGTTCCTGAGTTGTCAGGAACACGCTGGCGCAGGCCCGGTAAAACAGCTTTCAGGCGCTGACAGCTGCCAGATCAACTCCTTGCTGAAAAGGGCGTACAGATCATCGTCGTCTAGACGCATCAGCAAATACCTATGGGAATTATATAAATTGACGTCGATCGATCGATCGTCGTCGAAGGTAGGAAACCTGAAAACATTCGAACTGCTATCACGAGCACATCATCGTCTAGACGGATCAGTAAATATCCTAAAGTAAAAGTAAAGTTAGCCTGTAACGTCCCACTGCTGGGCAAAAGCCTTACCTCAACTATGAGGTAGTTCGAGCCATACTCCACCACGCGTGCTCAGTGGGCGGGCGGTTTGGTGGAGTAAATATCCTACGGATGCTATATGTATTAACAGCCATCTCTGTCATCGTGTCCGAAGATTGGATCTACATTAAGTAGCCAACTGGGTTACTGGGATGCTGCTGCTTAGGTATACCCTCATTTATTTTGTAGATTCCAATGATTCAGTTTGTTTATAAGCTGTCACCAACATAAAACCTAACCACGATGTTGTTCAGTATAGTAGGCGCTCGTTATATAGTTTTTCAATTAACTTTTTTAATTCTATATGTACCTATCCAATCCATCATTAATTGTGTACTTTGATATAAAATATTCATGAAAGACTCAATAACTCTCCTAGGAGCTATAACCAAATGAACCATTAGGAGTTCCTACTTTCTGTCAGTAGAAACATATCCTCGATCCATCGTGCCTATCTAATACATCATAAAATGAAATCTGTAATACCATTTTACTCCTTGGAGAAGTCAATAAGCAGTTACTAAAACCTGATGACTGACATTTTTATTGTTAAAAAGACTCATAGTATAAGTTACATTGATTTCTACGAGTAAGTGAAGCGATCGCAAATTAAATGTATGGATTGTAGACAATTGGACTCATTCAATAAAAAGTGGAACGGTGCACTCATACATGTCAGGCACGCATTTGGTCCATAACCATAACGATTTTGTAATGGAAGTAAAATCCCTCGAGAGCCAATGGCATTGTCCTCGTTGCGGTGTCCATAATGGAATAGATCACGTACGATATGAGTGTAATATTGTGCATTAAATTAATACACAAAACTGTACCATTTGCTGAAGCTGGTGGAAGATTTCTTTTGGTGAATTGGCAGAGACATAACGTACGTAAGGCGTCATATTATGCAAGAGCTTTGAAGTGACCACAATAGTAAGTCAAACTAAAAATTAAGAGGTTAGTTATGTAATAAATTATAAAAACTAAATAACCTACCATCAGACCAACCAAAGAATTAGCAAGCTTACCCAAAAATCCAATATAAGCTCTCAGACGGTCGAAATAAGTGATAACATCTGATGCCCGATTAAGAATTATCGGGTTTTCCATGTTATAAAGCAGCGCCGAAAGATGCTCCCTTAAGGAGGGCTGTCGCTGGTATGTCTCCACTAAATAATCCACTACCGTACACAGGCTACCCAAGGTAGTAATTTTCTGTATTAATGATAGGAATAATAACCACCGAGGTGATTCGACAACTGATGATTTAATAAGTCAAAATCCCTTTCACTTTTTACAAACACTGTAAGAAGCACTATCAAATAGAGCCTAGGACTAGTTTCATCAGGCATTGAAACACTCAATCCATAGTCAGCAGTGTGATGGTAAGAATAATTTCTAGTAAATTCTGTGCAAAGTTAAAAGGATACAAATCCATGGCTTGTGATTTTCCCAAAGTCGCGGAGGTGTGCGTCCAAGCGATGAGTATGCTGGACCGCCGCAGAGTCTGTGACCATGAATTCCAGCTTCCCAGCGAGGTCCCAGCCGGAAACCGGAGGACACTCTTCGGTCCACTTTGGATCTGCAAGACCATGCACGACGGTTTATCTCCATCCGCAGAGTGCTTTCGAAATTTACTTCGGTCCTGAGCACAAAAGATTAAAAGATCTGACTGAACCCCAAATTCAAACCTAAATACGGTCCGGTCGTCAATAAGTCTTTTAATCGTGGTACTCAAATGTTAGCTCCCGTATCAATGTGAGTTTTTCTCACTCACCGATATTGCGTAATGGACTTGATGTTGTTGGAAAATTTTGATATTATCATCACTTTACTTAAGTACTGTTGTCAATGTAAAGAAACTTGAAAGATCGAGAGAAAACCTCAATTTTAAATTCAAATTGTTTACGCTGTGTTGGTTATTTAACACCGTTACCGTGCACTTCTGTACCAGTCTCATGAATTCTTAACTCCTTAGTTTTAATAATACGAGCACCATTCCATCCTTCCTTACGTGACAGATCAAAACATAAATGGAACGGTTGGTAGTCAGCATAGCTATATATTGGCATTAAAAACAATTACAAAAGAGGAAAATTTAATTGAACATCCATAGCTGTATTTAAATTTTAAGCATTAAATGCGCTGCAATCGGATTATATCGGTGCATAACCATTACATTCTTTTAAAGCAGTAATCACACAATTTTCAACTTTCCTTTTAATTGTGCATGCACATGACGTCATGAATTTATTAAAAATAGGCAGTGGTTAGTTTATAGTAGCTCCATACGAGCACAATGTGACACTTTATTAAAAGGTAAGTGGGTGAAGGAAAGCGACATTCAGTTGGAGGATCAATCAAGGAAGGTCAAATGATATCAAACTTTCATTTAATCTGGGCTATTCAAATAGGGAACGTCGTTCTCCTACACGATAATAAAATAGAAAGTACATAATATATCTTAGACGGAAAAAACGTATATTTCTTAGCAACTTTACGTCAAGCTGTCGAAAATTAAATGATATCTGAAATTCTCGATACAATTTATAAGGCTTCAGGATAATCCAACGTGGTTTTAAGAACGTATAACCTGACCCGTGCCACCAACGAGTTACCTAATACAGTGTTGAACAGCGTATGCCCTAAAAAGTTGTTGGGGTTTCTCTTTCATCTAATATTTTTTCTTCAAAGTAGGCGAATTTAAACTATATTTTTTATTGTGAAGAAAACTGTGCAGGTTAACTCGTTTTGCGAGATCTAGGAATATATACAAAGCTATTTTTGGGATGCCGTGCTTCATTAAAGATGGAGAGATATATCGTTAAGTTTGCTTGAAATGTAAGTATGAACTCACATTTTAAGCAAACTCAACAATATATCTCTCCATCTTTAATGAAGCACGGAATGAAAGTTGATTTAAACTTACCGATGGGTACAGGATCAAACTTTTTCACGAGGTTGCGTTTTAATAGACCTTTTTCCGTGTATTGCTTCCCCTTAATACCATGGACGCATTTGAAGGTCTGCGAGGACCCAGAAATGGATTCCGTGAGTCCCACGTAACGGTCGCTATCGATCCTCTCAAAGCCATCCCCGTGACTTTCCCTCCTGAAATACTGAGTCCCAGATGAAGTAGGAGGCGTATTGCAGTACCCTCTAGCTTTCCTCGGCTTTGACGACATCTTTAATGTCTTTTCAGAGGATTTATTCGGAGATTTCACGCTAATTGGAGGTGCTTGAGGCGATCTTTCAGGGGAGTCTGTAGAATATGGTAAATTCCTGCTGTCAGACTCAGGATTAAGGTCATCGAACTTGTATGAGCTCTTTTCCATGGTGAACCTAGCTTTAATCTTACAATTAATAAAATTAATAGTCCACCACTGTCGTGGCAAAATTCATCGTTCTGTATCGTTCCAATTTTAGTGTACTGCCGAAGCAAGTACCTACCCAAGACGATGTAAGGATAAATATTTATATATAGTTTCAATTTTAAAAGTCACAATGACTAATAAATGACTTAAATGACATTATGTATAACCAGAGATAACTCAAAAAAGGTGGAAATATTAAAGGTTATTATAATTTAATCTTTAATCCATATAAATATGTATTTCTTCATTTATTCATTTTTACCCCATTTTGCAGCAAAGCCCAAAAAGAAAGGTTGCTTTCCACAAGCGAACTCCTTCAGTTAGATCCGTAAATTTTGAAGGAAGTGCTGAAATATACAGCATAGTTTGCAATTTGGGATTGCAAACTGTCCGTGTCATCTCATAATATGTGTGGTATCTGCCGAAGCGAATCGGTCAGGTCTCCTGCGCCGGCGCAGCAAGTGTGCCGCTGAATTTATCCGGCTCGGACCAACGGAGCGGCGCGCAAGCAACCATGCCGTGCCGTGTCTAGTTTAGTACCGCTCTGCCTGCGCGTATCGCAGGACGTTGTACGCTCGCTGCCACATTCTATACACCACACGATCATTCTCTCGTTTTCCCTACGCGAAAACCAAGTGAAATAAGTTTCCAGTGGACCAGTTTTTAGTGGGATCTTTATATAGTGCTCCAACTCAGTGCTTGATCTGAATTACGGTAAGTTTTTTAGTTTCATTAAATCTAACATCAGTCCTCTGTTTATTTGTTGACATATTACGTGTTATGATAATGAAATGTCGGCGCGGTGAAACCTTAACTTACCTTCCGAAGGTTGAAACTACCTGTTGATACCGAACAACGTTTTGGAAAGAATCGTAAGTTTGTTTTACTGATGCTCACTCTGTACCAGTGGAGTTAAGTAAATAATTAAATCTAAATGACTTTCATTTGTATAATTAGCAATTTCTCATCTTAATAGCTATTTAAATTACAATAAATTGTTATTATGCGCTAAAGCTGGTATGTAATTACGCGATAAAATGAGGACATAACAGAAAAAAAAGCAAACATAATGACTGTCCAACGGTTTGTTATAGCAGTTGTAAGTTGAATGGCAGGTGTATGAATAGTCAGTCCGGTGTGATGAGTGGTGACGCAAGGCCCAACTCTCCATGCAGCCGCAAATTAACCAATGACGCTTTTCCATTTAGTAGCATACTTTGTTTACACATTATGGACATAAGCGGCTTAACACTAATAGCTAAACCTATTGTGTATGCTACTATACACAATCATGTGACGCGTCTTATACAAATGCTACCTATGTAGCAAGATACATTTTAATTATCATCATTTACGGCAAAAACTTAAGTATCCCAACCTTCCTTAGTAAGTATTTCAGACTATGAGCTCGATGATGCTATGTAGCATTTCCGATTCGATATTTTTATTTCAACTCAATTCTTAACCGGCACTCGAATTAAACTTTGCGCCAAGAGTGTAAGAATTATAATTGCTAGCTAACTGCTTTTGTTTGTATGGATAGATAGCTATTTATGAACCTAATAGGCACATTGGTAGGTAACTTGGAAAACTGTGGGGTAAAAACTGCGTTACCGGTCAAGTTTCCGATTTGTGTTTCATAGTTTTTCTACATAGATAATTTACTTTTCGTTTAAACCTTTATTTCTATACAACTTTATATCGTGACTCATGTTGAAGTATCCATATTTTAATAACTTAATCATATCAACGGAGACAAATATTTTTGTTATTAGTGACTTAACTGGAATTCATTTGTGGGTTGGATTTGAACTCACATCATTTCGGATTTCCAATGAGTAGTGAACTAGTGAAGTTTTCACACTTGCATCCCGCCACCTCAAGCTTTGTGAATATAATTCATGTGAAAAAATGTACATATCATACATATATATATATATATATATATATATATATATATATATATATATATATATATATATATATATATACATATATACTCGTACACATATATATATATATATATATATGTGTACGAGTATATGCCCATGGATTGCAGACTGCTGACTACCTCTGTCCTATACTGCGTTTGCGCAGGTAATAGCGCCCACCTACATACACCGCCGCCAACGAGCTTAATGACAGTTTTAAGGGAGCTTTCTTAGAATGACTCACTTTTCCTACCGCTGGGAACTCGGACGAGGATCTGAATAACAAATCAGATCAGACGCTTCTATAAAATTCAGTTCATCAAGATGAACCGCACTGTATATGGCGCATATATATATAACACTTTAGTTTGCCGATTGTATAGAAAAGACATTATTTTATCAAACTATACTGTCTGCCTGATGTTCTTACATTAATTTGAATCAATAATTTATGTTGTTGAATGATCCTAAAGGATATACACAAACTGGTACCAGGATATCAACAAAAAGTCTTAAAAGTCATTTATTTCTGCATATAAGTAGACCCACTGGTGGCATTTATAAACGCCCCAATATAAACCCTACGATACTATGAGTTAGATGTGGACTAGTCCTAAATAGAAACAGCGCCACAAACTCTGTCACAATTGTCAACTACGCACTGAAGGGATTATATGATTGAAACAAACAAATCACAGTAGCTATCGGCGATTTAAGTCCTTAAAATTCTTAACCAAATGAAATGGTGTTTGTAATGGTAAACCACCAAGTCTTATTCCGAAAAACCGGCCAATTGCGAGTCGGACTCGCGCACTGAGGGATCCGTGCCAACTTTAACTGAATAAGAGAATCCACTTACTTCCACTTAGCTAAAATACCACAATATTTTGTTGACAGCAAATATAACACCCCTACGTATAGGTTTGACTTAAAAAATGGTTATAGTTTCATGTATAAATATAAATATATTTATTTATTTCCCCTAAATATCATTATTTTTTATTTTTTGTATAAGAATCGTAAAGCGGTTTACAGGATACATCGTCCTACCAATTTTCAACAGCGTGATGCTTATAGTTACAGAATAAAGTGGGTGTGACATACGGACGAACAGACACACAGACTTCAAGAAGGGTTCCGTTATTTGCCATTTGGTTACGGAACCCTAAAAAGGTGAAAAAAACTCTTTTTTAAATGCTTATAATGAACCTACTCGTAAGTAGATGTTCTCCCTTACAACAAAAAATCAATTCGTTTTTTAACTAACGCGTCAGTGTCAGTTTTTAAGGTATGAGCACAATTTCTAGGAGGTAGACATTATTATAAATTGGTTTCATTAAAACGCTAATAATATCAAAACATATATTAATAATTCAAATTAATGTAAGGAGATTAGGCAAGCAGTAAGTAAAATAATGTCATTTCTATACAATCGACAAATGTGATATAGCGCTATAAACAGTGCCGTTATGTAAATAGATAACGATTTGTAATTATAGAATAAAACCAGTTGACTACTAAGGGCCCAGATGCTAGTGGAAGACTTAAGTTAATAGTAAAATAAACACCTACAGTAAAACTTGATTAATTCATGGACTAGTAACGAATTAAGCGTAGGTAATTTATTATAGCGAAGGTTGCGGACGAGGAAAACTGATTTGGACTAATAAACGGTTGCAAAGAATTGTAGTTAGTGTCTGTTTACGTAATAAGTGGTCGGTCGTAGGTAGATATCTAATTACTTATAAGTAGTAAGAAACAGAAGTATTACGCAAGCTGAGAATCTATACTAATATTATAAAGCTGAAGAGTTTGTTTGTTTGTTTGTTTGTTTGAACGCGCTAATCTCAAAAACTACTGGCCCGATTTGAAAAATTATTTTTACGTTGGATAGTCCATTTATCGAGGAAGGCTTTAGGCTATATAACATAAACATACGACTCCTAAGACCACAGCAGAAATGAAAAATGTTGCGAAAACGGGAGAAAGATATTCCTTTTGAGAGCTTCCGCTGCATACGCTGCGGAAACCGCTTAAGTTACACAAAAATCATGTATGACAGGATTGTTCAGCATTAAGAGTTCTATAATAAAGTCCGCGACAGCATATGTCTATCTTTTATGGTTGACTTACTACAACCTTTTTTATGTTAGTAAATTTGTAAAAAAATAATGCATTATTTTTAGAGGTGTATTATACACACAGGTATTTATTCTTATCAAAATAAATACATTCATCATCACGAGCATTTCATTTAGAACAAAGTTGCCCTTTATATCATTTGATTTCAATAAATATCTTAGGAGCTATCACAGTTTTAACATAACTCTGCACCAAAATAATGTTCGCAGCTTAAGTACAACGTGCGCTTTCGCTAATCTATACTAATATTATAAAGCTGAAGAGTTTGTTTGTTTGTTTGTTTGTTTGTTTGAACGCGCTAATCTCAAAAACTACTGGCCCGATTTGAAAAATTATTTTTACGTTGGATAGTCCATTTATCGAGGAAGGCTTTAGGCTATATAACATAAACATACGACTCATAAGACCACAGCAGAAATGAAAAATGTTGCGAAAACGGGAGAAAGATATTCCTTTTGAGAGCTTCCGCTGCATACGCTGCGGAAACCGATTAAGTTACACAAAAATCATGTATGACAGGATTGTTCAGCATTAAGAGTTCTATAATAAAATCCGCGACAGCATATGTCTATCTTTTATGGTTGACTTACTACAACCTTTTTTATGTTAATAAATTTGTAAAAAAATAATGCATTATTTTTAGAGGTGTATTATACACACAGGTATTAATTTTTATAAAAATAAATACATTGCTCATCACGAGCATTTCATTTAGAACCAAGTTGCCCTTTATATCATTTGATTTCAATAAATATCTTAGGAGCTATCACAGTTTTTACATAACTCCGCACCAAAATAATGTTCGCAGCTTAAGTACAACGTGCGCTTGCGCTAATATATTATAAAGCTGAAGAGTTTGTTTGTTTGAACGCGCTTATCTCAGGAACTGCTGGACCGATTTGAAAAAATATTTCTGTGCTGGATAGCTTATTTATCGAAAAAGGCTTTAGGATATAAAACATGACGCTGCGACGGGAGGGGAGGGAGCAAACTCAAAACGCGCGGACGAAGTCGCGGGGGACCGCTAGTATGTATATATTTTTAGTGTGCAAGGGAGTCGCGGACCGGGCGGGCGCAGCTACCAAGGGCAGAATGCACTGATATTAGTACAACAATATTAAATTTAATCACGTATTACCATGCAGGTGTTTGTGGAAGAGTTGTTTAGTTAGGCTGCTGTTTTCAAGATTGGAGTACAAATGTCGAGTTGATGGGTTCATTTGTGTAGATACAATTGAGAATGAAAAACAAAACATAACTTTATCGTGAAACGTGAACGTGAACTCTCTATGAATAAGATCACTTTTTCAATTAGCTGATATTCCGTTTTTGATGAATACTTGTTACTTGCATCGTCAATCCTGAGTGGATTGACGATTCAAGTAACATACGAAAATAACAACAGTAATAGTCATAATTAAATCTAATATATAAAATTCTCGTGTCACAGTTTTCGTTGCCATACTCCTCCGAAACGGCTTGACCGATTTTGATGAAATTTTTTGTGCTTATCCGGTATCTATGAGAATCGGTCAACATCTATTTTTCATCCCTAAATGTTAGGGGTAGTCCACCCCTAAATTTTTTATTTTATTTTTTAGACAAAATTTTTAATTTCTATAATTTTATGATACAACATACGAAAATACGTACAATCCTCAATTTTCACCCTTCTACGATCAACCCTCATTTTTTAATAGCCATTTTAGTAATTTAAGGGCGAAACTAAATTCACTGGGAATCCTTAACTTTTAAAATTACGGGACTCGGCGGGACGGGGCTAGGGCGGGACGGGTCTGGGGGCGAAACAAAGTTCGCTGGGTCTGCTAGTAACATCATAAAAAAATCCGCCATGCTGCAGTGTCTTTACAGGTTTTTTTTTGTGAAATTCTCTTTAACCTCTAAATCTGACCTAAATAAAATCAAACAATTATGTCCTAAATATTAGAAAATAATTATGTCCTGAAATATAAAGATATAATTATTTATGATTCTACAAGATACTTTTGATAAGGGCAATAGCGTTTCCCGGCTATCAATTCGTAACTCTATAAGTTGGTAAGATCATCATCATCAGCTCAGCGATCACGACATTCCCGTAGTTGAACAACATGAAAAAAGAGGTAATCATAACAGCACTAGCAATAAAAAAAAGTGAAAACCGACTTCAAAACCAAAATGCACTAAAAAGTCTTAAATAAACTCTTCACCATTGAAAGGAAAGGAATCCGTTTTAGGCAAACAATTTCTTTTTGGAGTCGGTGCTGTGATAGTTGATGCTTGATGGTCAAAGTGATGGCACCGACTCCAAAAAGAAATTGTTTGCCTAAAACGGATTCCTTTCCTTTCAATGGTGAAGAGTTTATTTAAGACTTTTTAGTGCATTTTGGTTTTGAAGTCGGTTTTTACTTTTTTTAAAGTTTATTTTATTTCTTTATTTTTAGTGATTACATAAGAGGGGGGGGGGGGGGAGTTGCACCTTATGATTCTATTTTTTACGAAGCTACAAATTACCTATCATAAGTTTCGTCATTATAATTACTGAACTCCTAGGCGTTAAGGAGTTCCACCATCAGCTCAGCCACACAAAATGTTGACCATCAGACGTAACAACACGTCAACATTAAGATTCTAGTAAAGAAACACTATACGTGCCTTTAAAATTTGAGGGTTTCCCTCGAATACACCAAGATCCCATCATCAAATCCCAAAATGGAAAAAATGGGACCAACTAGAAGGTATACCCTCCAAGTAAGTGATAAAATTTTTCGATTCGGTCGACAAACGACTGAGATATGAGGTAACATACATACAAAAAAAAAATAATGATAAAAAAAAAACATACAGTCGAATTGATAACCTCCTCCTTTTTTGAAGTCGGTTAAAAATACACATAAACAATTCCTTTTATCAGCTTTTAAGATCTTTCATAATACTAAAGCCAGGTGCAGTGCTGTCACAGATGCTGTTTTAAATGTTAAGACGATCATAGAATACATTTCGAAATTACTGTCTGTGACCCTACTCTGGACTGTATCACGATGTGTTGATTATTAACTATTTCAAACATCCTTCTCACTTTAGATTATGTCCCTTTATGAGTGAGAAAGATGGCAATATCAGAAATTACGTCTACTTCATCTTAATACGTACTAGACCCCCTTGTTTCTCTCGCAACACGTGACGTCAACGTCGACTAGTTTCCAGTTTTATGAAATCGACCACCTAAGCATAGAGCATTAGCTTTCAGTTGTACCAGCGGTAATACGATAACCTTTACAAGCTTGGCCAGTTCGGTTTCCTAATCTCGGTCTATCAGTGCACCTTAATAATAAAAGAATCAGACGGCATAACTTATCACAAGTCACATTATTTCAAGAACTTTATGTTAAGGCAACAAATCAGAAGTATTTCAGATGTTACCTATTGTGAATAAAAAACCGGCCAAGTGCGAGTCGGACTCGCGCACTGAGGGTTCCGTGCCAACGTTAACTGAATTAGGCAATCCACTTACTTCCACTTAGTAATATACCACAATATTTTGTTGACAGCAAATATAACTTTGTTTTTCATAGTGTTTGTATGAAGAATAAAGTTATGTTTGCGGTTGTTGAAAAAGTGCTGTATCTCAAAAACTTCTCGTTCGATCCCGTTCGAACTAATTTTCGTTGAAAGTATATATATTATGATTTACATTATATATTTTTTTCAAAATTTACACTCGCTTAATTTAGAAGTTAGATGGGGGGGGGGACGCCAATTTTTCCACTTTAAAAGCGTCTAGCTAAGAAACCTTAGACTTTAAAAGAAAACGGTTTTAGGAACCTCTATGTCATTTTAAAAGACTTATCCATAGACACCCCACACACACATAGGTTTGACTAAAAAAAAATCGGTTTTAGTTTTATGTATAGAAGCCCCCTTAAATATCGTTATTATTTATTTTTTGTATGAGAATCGTCAAGCGGTTAATTGGATACATCTCCCTACCAAATGTCAACAGTGTGATGCTTATAGTTACAGAATAAATTGTCTGTGACATACGGACGGACAGACAGACAGACAGACTTGACGAAACTATAAGGGTTCCGTTTTTTGCCATTCGGCTACGGAACCCTAAAAAGAAAATTTTGCTCTTAGCTGTATGATGTCCTATTTTAAGCTTTTTAGAAGCAGGCAAATGCGATAGTTGTGTAATCTAATGATGATGGAGAACGATCGCGCAGAAACATATTCACTAAGTGCATAATAAGAGTAAAGTACTACATCGGCAAGCACTTGCTATACGTACCTTTTCACCACAATGTAACTTTGACAATGATTAGAATAATGGTCTGCTTCATGAAGATGCGTAAAAAATAATCACTATTTGCAAGTCATTTAGTAAGAGCTCATCACTATTCTTGAGTGACACTTTATTAGGTATAATAGAAAGAGGCGACCGAAGGAACATAAAACGTGCTATAACATAAGTAAAAGCATAAGTCATGATTGACAGAGTATTCCTTTAGTTAATAAAAAAAGCACCTTACCTCAATGTACTTAGGGTGGGTTGCACAAAAAAATCAGTGAAGTTAAAGTTATGGTTACGTTTAAGTTAGTTTTCAGTAAAGATTAGAGTTAGGTTCAGGATATAGTAACCGTTAAAAGTATGGTGCATACATACCTTACTGGACATAAGGGAGGGCCCTTATGTCAAGTAAGGTAATTGAATCACCAACGAAACTGTGAATGCATCAAGGCAACCGCAAAGTTAGTCTACCTAAACTAAAGTTAGTTATGAGTAGTTTAATTCTACTGAATGCAATGTAGTTTCCAACAGAGGTGAAATAACACGGCTGACGACACCGCCAGCCTTGCTCTCCACGTGACGCCCGTATGCGAAGATAAGTGTTTAGGATGATTGGCATGTTGTTCAAGATACTGTTGACAGAACTTCGATCTGTCACGATAAACTACTTTACATCGACTGATGCTGTGCGCTCGCCAACATCACAAACGGCGATCGTCAGTTGCAACTTCAAATAAATACTTAAGTTGTTATATTATTATGATGTTACATACTCTTAGCTAAATAAACGAAAGTGATAGTGGAAACGTGCAAAAAGGGTTAATGGCTAACCTGCTGAGACGGTGAGTGATGAACTTTAACATTGTCTATTTTTGGAATGCTTTTAAACTCACGCAATGGAATCCTTAGTGCGTAAATTTTGTAGAGCAGGAGTTGTTTATAAAATATGGTTGCTTAACACAATTTTATTTGGTACAAGAACCAAACATCATTGTGGTGATTTGCAGGCTAACGAAGTATGCAGTAGGTACTTTAGGCGTCTATCAAGGTGCACCCTAGTAATTTTCTTCAGACTTTGTTTCAGACTTTAAAACAAAGGGAAACTAACCTGCTTCCCCACAAGGTACTAATAGATAATTCCTTATATTTGGCAAATCTTTTAAATCTTATCATGATAAGCGATCTATTTGTGTAGATAGTGAGCAGAGGCACCAAAAGAGAAACATTATCAAAAGCAGCAAAAAGCTTAAGTAAATAATGATGAAATGTTGGTTGAACTCCAATATCGAGTTGTTTTCACGTTTTTTTGGAAACTCAAAATCGTAAGACGACAGTTTTGTCATTTTGTTTGGCAAAAGAATCGAAAAGTAATGAAGTATATCAAAATTGTATTAATTTACTGATCGTACCTATGGGCGGTGCGTGGGATCACCGATTATTTTAAGCCTACGTTGAAAATACCAACACCTTCTTACAACTAATTATCATTTACGAAACCGAGCGTAAGAGCCTTGTATTTTTCATGACCATCTTTAATACAATAAGAATAAAGGTGTCACCATGCATATTTTTTTCCTAATGTCCTTCCTTCGCTGTATGTCCAAAAGAAAATGTTAATATCATCATTACTATTCTACTATCTTAATTGACGCTATGTTATCATCTAAAGCCAACATTGAAATAAAATCTCGTAAATAAGTAGCTTACAAACTAACTGATTTTTAAGGTTCCGTAGCCGAATGGCAAAAAACGGAACCCTTATAGTTTCGTCAAGTCTGTCTGTCTGTCTGTCTGTCTGTCTGTCTGTCTGTCTGTCTGTCTGTTTGTCTGTCCGTCCGTCCGTATGTCACATTTTATTCTGTAACTGTAAGCATCACACTGTTGAAAATTGGTAGGAATGTGTATACTGTTAACCGCTTTACGATCCTTATACAAAAAAATAAAAATATTGATATTTAAGGGGGGCTCCCATACATGAAACTAAAACCAAAAAAATTTTTTTAGTCAACCCTAAACGTGTGTCTATGGATAGATCTCTTAAAATGACATAGAGGTTCCTAAAACCATTTTCTTTTAAAGTCTAATGTTTCATAGCTAGACGCTTCCAAAGTGGTAAATGGGCGTCCCCCCCATCCAACTTCTAAACTAAGCAAGTGTAAATTTTGAAAAAAAAAATATATAATGTAGATCTTAACAAATACTTTCAACGAAAATTAGTTCGGACGGACTCGAACTAGTAGTTTTTGAGATATAGCACATTTTCAACAACCGCAAACATAACTTTGTACTTCATACAAACACTATGAAAAACAAAGTTATATTTGCAGTCAACAAAATATTTGATATTTTACTAAGTGGATTCCCTAATTCAGTTAAAGTTGGCACGGAACCCTCAGTGCGCGAGTCCGACTCGCACTTAGCCGGTTTTTTATCTCTCTTATCATTGCTCGTGCGTTACTAAACATACTTACTTGTATATGAGAAGATTCAAATTATTTTCCGGTTTTCCCTTTGCTTGTTATAAACATATCGAAACTACAGTGCTTCCCGTTCAAAATCTTTTGATATAATCATCAAGTTTTAGCTCATCATCAAGAATCTTAACAGGAAGCAGAACTCTGTCAGGGACATGAACTTCAATTAGTGTTATTAATAATTTTGAAGGCTGTTTATATTTGCTGAAAAAAAAAAAGTTGTACACTTTAGTTAAAATAAAACCTTATCCTAAACGTGACGAATACTTTAGTAAAAACTGCATCTAAATCGTTCAGCCAAACGCGAGATAATCGCGGATAAAATATCTACATACATACAAAGGTCAAACCGAAAGCCTCCTTTTTTAGAACCCGGTTTAAAATTAACTCTTTCTGAACGATTAATTCCTACAAATTATGTTATAAATTCAATCAGAGGTGGAATTGTGTAAAGCAATCGTATTCATTTGACAGTTAATAACGTACAATATAATCTGTCAAACGCTTTGTTCTTTGCCGTTTGACAGATCATATTGTACGTTTTGAACTGTCAAACGCCTTACACAATTCCACCTCAGCAGTGAACTATTTTTCCTATTGTGATTTTTGACATAAGTAGTATGTATAAAAGTCTATACAGGGTGGCTTAACTGACGTATACTATCAAATATAACCGCAATCCCAACCTGTATCATCGATTGAGTGCACTAATAGCCGAAATCTTCAATGACCGAAAGATCATACCCGTAAAATAAAGTTTAATTTATTTTTAGCAACAGCTACTTATGTTGTTTATTTAATCATTGCCTATTTAAAACTTTACTTCTTGTTAGTTACGTATTATCTCCCGAGTAGTTAGCGCAATACCATACCATGAGGTATTCAAAAAGTAAACATTTCTTTGTGAATAATGCAATAGGCGCCTAGTTTTTTGGAAACAATACTTGTCTACGACACAGCTGTACAAATGCCATCGACCCGAAAACCAAGCCATAGTATGTGACCCTTATTCTTTGTAACCACCATAGCTAAGTCAGTTTTCTACATCACTGTTGCACAATAAAGTAAAAAGATGTAACTAGTTCAATAAGTTTTCTTATGACATGTTTATAAATATATATCTTTGGACATTCCCACACATCGCCATCTAGCCCCAAAGTAAGCTACTCAAAGCTTGTGTTATGGGTGCCAGACAACGGATATAATACTTAAATACTTTTTGTTTGTAAATACATACATAATTTACATAGAAAACACCCAGACCAATACAAACAGACATGTTCATGCACACAAAATGTTTGTATTGTGCGGGGATCGAACCGAGACAAGATTTTAGTTTATATCATCTAAAGATGAAAAGGCGCTAGCGTCACTTTAGGACATAACTTTTTTATTTTAAGAATTATAGCAGAAGGTAATTGCTTTTCGCCATCGGTATTCGCCATTCGTAACAATATGAATATGTAACTTTAATAGGTAAATAAAGGACTTTTAATGTCAAAAATAAGTATCTTAATTAATCTTAAGGCCATGGAAACGCATTTTACAATATTTACTTACGCACATCTGTTTCTTTGCCTATGTTTTCCCGCCAACGTAAAAGGAAATGTTGGTAAAGATATCCCAACGTCATCTAGTGAGAAGTATAAAGTGATGGGAGAAAACTGCTCATTATTTATAACCACTACCTTTCTACCTAATAAATTATATAGATTGTGTATTTCAAAACGATTTTTGTGTATTCTATTTTTTATGTATCTATTGATCCATAACCTTACCTTGTTTTTTATTACTCGTATTCATTCAATAACAGTGAAAACGAAAATTGCATCAGGAGAAAAAAATACAAGATATTTTACGCACGTATTTCGTTGCTTTTTTGTCGGATACCTATATTTTATGAATGCCTTGAATGGTTTGAAAATGTAATAAAAAACTGGTGTCGTGAAGTGATCGTGCTATTGTTGATAGTAGTATAGTATAAATAGCCTATGTCGATAAATATTAATTGGTTTTTTATACAAGTTGTGGCCTGTAATAGTCGCAAACACTTAAATATAGGCCCTTTGAGTAACCAGTAATCCATTCTAATTTATATATACAAAAATAAATTAATTGTTACGAGTATTTTCTATTGATAAAGACACTGTGATTGTTAAAATCATTTTAAACCAAAAGTTTTTTCTAACAACATTAATCGAACCAGCAATGTATGGCAGCCAGTCATAGAACTTGACATTGTCATTTACTCGTTTTACGAGTCAGATGATGATTTTGATGTTCAGTGAGTAGGGATTATAACTTTGGATTACTATATCTCTGAGATATGAGATGCCATCAGTATTTTACTATTTTAGAGCACTGTGACCATTGTAGAATAGTAAGGTCAAGGTAGATAGAATAATTGATTAAAATTCTTGTTATTTAATTTTAATCTAAATCTTTATCTAAAGGTAAAACTAATTACACGAATTTCCGATGCAAAGAAAACCCTATAATAGATAGATATAATAATAAAAATGATAATGTACAGAGTGGCCGGGAGTTAACGTTTAAAGCTAAAATTTAAATGCCTCACATTAAGGTGTATGTATCCAAATAACCCCCATGTACTCAAATCAATGTACAGTGTGACCGAGGAAAGGCTAAAAGCTAAAAGGAGACGGTAACTGCTGGGCCCTAAACGTAACTAGTTGATTTATGGTTTAAAAAAATAGGCATATTTTTCCATCCTTAAATACCAAAAATCAGCCTATTTCTCTTTATGAAAAACAAGTTTTTAAGAATTCACTACATTATCGATTAAATGAAATATCGATTTGAGTCAATGTCATTACACAATTTAAAAAAAGAATCACTCTTGCTTTATTCGTGGTGATAAACCCAAAAAAAATACGTTACAATAACTATTTTAGCTCATAAAACATATATTTTATATTTTAATTGAATTGAATATACGTGAATTGAAACATGATTGCTTAATGAAATAAAATCGATACTTACTTTTTTTGTCTGTGCACTGATACTGACAGCTACCGTGTCAAATAATCTATGGATCACTCGTTTCGTTTGTATTTTTCGTCTTGTGCGTGTATGCCTTTTGAGTGTTTTTTCGTCGACCACTGCTTTGTTTTACGGATTCTGACCCTGCCTAACGTGCTGTCGTCTATTTTGTAGCCTAATTGTAACTGCTGACGTTAAAATATCCTTTGCAGTTCGGAAATCAGCTGTTTGTTACATAACGTAACTTTAACTAAACCCCTAATTATTGGGCTCTCAGATTGTCAAAAAACATAGAATTTTCAGTGTAGGTCTACTAAGTATTAAGCTATTAATTGACACCATTTTCATCTTATTACATCCGGGCCCAAATTTGTATGTAATGGTTTCCATCTCCTTTAGATGCCTTACATCAAGGTGTATCCAAATAACCCCTACCTATTCTATTTAGTTTAGTTTACGAGTTTCCTAATTATAGATGATTTTATTTACTGGTTTCCAATTTTTTTGAATAGGTATCCTAGCAAACACTTCAAGTTTGTGTTTAATTAGCCCTAGCTTTTTTTGATGGTTTATTGGTCAATTGTCTGGGTAGTTTTTTTTAATAATACTTAAAATCCACAGCATCTCCAAAATAAGCAAAACCGTAGAACATACGTCCATGGGGATGATTTGAATACACATTGATTTGAGACAGCTAAATTTTAGCTTCGGACGTCAACTCCCCTTTTTGGCCACCCTTTTTAACTTCGTTATTAAAAAGTAATAGTTAGGAGTTAGTACTTGGTTCACGATGTGTGCAATGAACGACCATTGCCAAACTGATAGGTAATGATCAGCTATGGATAGGTCAGTGTGTACTAAGTAGTGTGCACTGCCGCCGGCCGCGGCCGCGTTTCACAACACTGAAGGTAGGTGACCACAGATGATTGCAGAGAACCGAACTGGCACCAAACATTCATTGTTTTGAATCACAGCATTTATCCAAGACAAAACTAATTTGTACTCAACAGCGGTGGATATTCGTACACTAGTGCAAAAAAGATTATAACAGTCGATATGATTTACTGCATTACCTACTAATTTGTCTCTGCTTAAGAAAATCTATTTTCAGTGTATTGTATTGGGTATTGTCATTATCAAATGTTACTTAAACTATGCATGTTCAGCCTCGAAGGGACTTCAAGGTTAATTGAAAATATAAAAGTAACTTACAATAGCCATTTTCAAACCAGTTTTTAGGAATTGTCAACTTTATACTTTTAAATGGTCTCGCAATCAAATCAAGGATAAACAGCTCACACCAAATAAGATAAACTTGTTTGAATCGATTTACACTCCGAATAAGACGCATCGACTGAATAGAGACCGCGCTGTTTATCAACGGACAAACTTAAATTTAGATGTAGTTAGATTCTATAAACTTATACCACTGATCAGAAATCTCGTGCACGCAACACAAAGCATTTACATAGCAATATTGATCTCAGCACGACATATGATTCTCGTAGACGATTAAATGACAGTCTAACTAATTAAATAAATGAACAATCAAATTAAATGTGAAACTTTATGTAAATCAACTTTGATGTGTTATGTAAGGTTATATAAAAGTTGTGATTGTATATGCATACTGATAAAATAAACTGTAAAGTAAGTATATTGGCCAGCACATCAGGTTACCCACTTTTGTTGCAAACCAGCCCTTAATACAACTGAATAAGACACCGCAGTATTCACCTTAACGTGCTGTTGTCCATCGGTGTGCGTGAGTCGTGAGCCTATCGCCAAAGATTTGAAGTGACGTAACTTCAACGGTCACCGGCGACCGTTACACGCGACTCGGATTCTACTTATCTATCTTCGCTTGCAAACTAGCGATTTATCAATTTGCAACTGGCAAATTATCTTTCCAGCTTCCTTTCTCTGAAGGAGCCGACTACGTGGAACAAAGACTATAATTTAATACTGCTCACTAAAGTAAAGCAAATCATGGCGTGATAAAGATGACACTATGATCGATTCTGAGTATTCCAGGCACTGCATCACTATTCTTCTGGGCATTGTTTATTTTATTAGTATTACACCAAAAGAAATATTTTTTATCTAGCCTGCAGCCAAGTTTAGGCTATAACAACTTAAGTAAAATACTTAACTTGAATAAGGCGATCCTACGACTACAGTAAAGCATTTTTGTTGTTGCAATCAATGTACGAATTCTATATATACTCATAAATATTACAACCAATATCTAACAATTAATCGAAAATGCTTTTGTCTCTGACTGTTGAATCAAATATTTATTTATCTGATCGGACTTTCCATTCGTTCATTTCTATGTTAGAAGCCATTTTAATCTATTAGTGTCTTAGATAAAGTTCAAAGTTGTTTTGATTGAGGCAATGTCTGTTGTATTTCTGGCAAACACCCAAATTGCACTTTTTAACGGTATATTTCAAAAGCTCGCCTCTTGAGTTCTATTTTAGTACCACTTCTTATCATCTGCATTTCGTTGAGAAGCTATATGATACGATTTTCTCTTTTTGTATGTTAATTGTGAGGTAATGTGTATTAAGCGATCGTTATCGGCAAATGACATCACACCCACGTAACTTATACTGGTGTGTAGAAAATTTCATAACATTTGTAGAAATGTGAGCTGGCCACACTTCGGCGTCATTTACGCAATGTCTGGTCAATATTAGGCTTCAATAATGCCTGTGTGGCTTAATGCTTTTGTTGTTAGATCGTATCATTAACTTCTAGTTAGGTGAATCTGCGGCATACCTCTGCTTCTATTTGGACTTCCAACTAGGGTCTGCGTATTTATAGCATCACCATAAAGTATTAGATTTAGAACACCTATTTGGCCCCATGAGTGGTTGATTCGAAAACAATGACTTCCTTCCTATAAGATCCACAGCACGAAACGAGTAGCCCCCATTGTAGCGAGACCTCTTCGCTGTATTGTAACATATGTTAAGTAGAGATCTATTATAGTTGGACGTAGTTCGAAGGGAAATCAGTCGAAGACAGGCCACGAATGACAATCGAAGGCGTCGAAAGTGTTTCAGATCGATGCCTTGATTCGGTCACTTTCACTGTGGCTGATTCGACGTCACTAGACGTCATCCTACCGGATCGGTTCGTCTATTATTGACATTAATGGAGTGTCGGAGCAAAAACTCATAAAGAATATTCTCCTACCGATTTTCGGTAAAGGTCCTGATAACAGAGACAAGCCAGGTACGCAGCAGGATAAAATAATTATAGTGCTCAGATGTGCGCGTAATACACACTTGCACACTCAGTTCCTTCACACTTCATTAATAAGGTGAGGCGGCAGATCCGACATGACCGATGAGAGATCGCAGGACCAACGGATTGTCGACTTGGCCGTATCGGGATTAACTAGTTTTGGATTAATTCTTCGCACTATCTCGCTGAGCGTCAAATAAACTGACAGAGACAGTTTTTTTTTTAATCAAGAAATAATGAATCCTGGGTTAAATCGTGACGCGCAATAGGGCCATAATTTTATTTAAATATTTATTTATTTTGGGGCTTTTGATACATAGTGTGCTTCCCAAGGCACGGGGGTGTCATCACCTCCACCGTGCTGACTACGACCTGTTACCGAGTATTTTCAATACAGAAAACTCCAGCACTCCGCACAAATATCGGCCCGACTCGGGATTCGAACCTGAGCCCTCCTGGGTGATGACCAGCAAACTAACCGCTACACCAACAGGTATTAGAGTAGTTCGCACCACTAAGTTTTCGGACTTTAGGGCGAATTGCCCTAGTGCTGTTTTAGAATAGGTTTATAAGTACCGAAGTGGTCTATGAAATGTTTCGCTTCAAAAGATACCATTTTGCATTGCGGTGCGATAAATTTGCGGTGCGAACCCTCACCAACAAGACAATCAAAGTTATAAGTAACACCCGACCGGTAAAAGTTGTCATTCTTACAAGTCCAAAAACCGGCCAAGTGCGAGTCGAACTCGCGCACTGAGGGTTCCGTGCCAACTTTAACTGAATTAGGGAATCCACTTACTTTCACTAGTAAAATCCACAATATTTTGTTGACAGCAAATATAACTTTGTTTTTCATAGTGTTTGTATGAAGTACAAAGTTATGTTTGCGGTTGTTGAAAATGTGCTATATCTCAAAAACTTCTCGTTCAATTCTGTTCGAACCAATTTTCGTTGAAAGTATTTGTTAAGATCTACATTATATATTTTTTTCAAAATTTACACTCGCTTAGTTTAGAAGTTAGATGGGGGGCGCCAATTTTACCACTTTGGAAGCTTCTAGCTATGAAACGTTAGACTTTTAAAGAAATGGTTTTAGAAACCTCGGTGTCATTTTAAAAGACCTATCTATAGACACCCCACACGCATAGGTTTGACTAAAAAAATTTTTTTTGGTTTTAGTTTCATGAATGGGAGCCCCCCTTAAATGTCATATTTTTTGTATGAGGATCCTAAAGTGGTTAATAGTATACATACTCCTACCAAATTTCAACACTGTGATGCTTATAGTTACAGAATAAAATGGCTGTGACATACGGATGGACAGACAGACAGACATACAGACAGACAGACAGACAGACAGACAGACAGACAGACTTGACGAAACTATAAGGGTTCCGTTTTTTGCCATTCGGCTACGGAACCCTAAAAAGGCCAAGGTTATGATGAAAGAAATATGATAAACATATTGCTGATCAAAAAAATTAAAATCAAATCAAACTAACAAACATTTTAAGTATTCTAGCCATAGAGCTAGGACAACAACAAACAACAACATTTGCTTAAATGACAAGGTTTCATTTCTATAAAACCTGCCAGAATGCCAAACTGCAATACAGAATAATGTTCTAATATCATTAGACTACTTGTGATTTAATCTTGCAAATCTACTTTCTTAACCGTCTTATCGATTTAAGGCAATCAACTTACAAAATAAATCAATCGATGGTCACGTCGATAAATAAATAAATTTGATTTTTGTAAAAGAGCCTATAAAATAAAGTTAGTCTGACCACCGCACCGAAACGATACAGTCGCATGTGGATAAATTAGAATAACTATGCCAGTCAGTCACGCAAGCAAGACCGTACAAATACTAAAATATATTCCATACATAAACAAAGTCATACTAATATATTACATTTTCTAAAGAGTCACATCAAACACACTTTTTTCTTAAACTTACATCTTTAGCGCGACCTATTAGATTCATTATTTCAAGGCACATAATTTACTGATTCATTAGATATCAATGAAGTTGGATTGGAAAGCCTTGGTCTGTTAAATTAGATTTGACGTGTTGATTATTAACTAAGCGTTCCGATACAATCCTGACTGAATCGCCCAATGTAAGTAGTCAGACATCATAACTTGTTAAAATATCATAGCTGTATTTAGTAGGGTAAACCGATACTCTTATAAAAATATCTTCTATCTTATTAAATTAATGTACAGGTAAGGACATCCGTATCGGTCGGTAACGGATGCAGCTCTATTATTTAGCAACATAGTGATCTGTTACGATTTTCGAATCAATTTAATTTTTTTTTGTAACTAGAAATTTTATTAACTCACACTGAGCATAATATTAACGCTTGCCGTGTTGGTCTAACAAACCGTTGTATTTATTTTACAATCACATTGGTGGAAAAATGTAATTAAAATTGTAGGTAAATACGAGTAATAGGTAAATACGAGTATCAATATTACTGAGGTTCATTGTTTCCGAGTTACTCGTAGTACCTATATTTTAATTTGTTTAGTGAGAGCAAGTGTTTTGAGTCCTCAATCAGACTATCGAATATATCTATTCCTAACATTTATTTTATCATCGTCCATGATGATTATATAATGATGAATGTAGAATTATTTACCTGCACTGATTGTTATACCTCCTTTTTTGAAGTCGGTAAAAATGCATTGTTTCAAGCCAAGTACATACGTGCTACACTCCTTATTGCTACACACATGCCTTAAAGTAATTTTCAGGTACGACGTGTTCAACGACGCTGTATATATTATATTTTGGCGATATTTTACATATTTAAGAACCGGTTTTGTTACTTACAACTAGATCCTATGAGTGAAGAGGCCAACTATATCGGATACCTTGTTCAAGTTACCATCGTGTTGTATAGCTCAGCCAATCAAGGTATATTTAGTGATTCATCAGCTCCGTCAAAAGAAGGTATTTTCCTCTTGGAACAATAGCCCATTAGATGCACAATTAACACAGGATGGTCAAATTATTCCGGTTTCAGAGCACCTCAACACCGCTAGTTCTATGCGGCTATCAAAATTAATTCGCACAGGTCGAGATATGGTTATGGTTAGGGTTGTCGTTATGACGCTTATCATCTGTACAATTTACATACCCAAAAAGGTACTGTTCTCCGGCTCTTTAATTAGCTATTCACAAGAAGAAGTACTTTACATCGACCCCACCGCACCTAAACCTACTCAAAAGCAATAATTTGAGTCAAGCAACGCCATCAGTCCAACTCTGTGGGATCACTGCATAACTGGATCCCGCAAAAAACTTTGATACGTATTACGGCAGTTTTTTGTGTGGTACGGTTCTCTGTTGACTGAGAAACCTGTCAGCGACCTGTCCTCTCAATGTCATGTCTATCTCGTTAGCACTTACCAATAAAGCGGCGCGCTGTATATTCCTCTTTTACAGCGTTGCCATAGTTATGGCTATGTTTATACATACTGACATTTTAGAAATAGAACTGGTCCAATTTAGTGACAAAACTGGATCAACACGAGGCAGGTATATTTTTTGCGAGTCACTGTAAATGGTCTTTCCATGTGAATTTTAGCATAAAAACATTATTAACATTAATTAATTGCTACTAAACGGTATCCTGGAGAAAACAGTACCTGTAAAATACGGGATGTCCCCGTAGAAAACGGCCCTGACCTAACGACTTAAATGAAGAGCAGGACTATGGCGAGTAACAACCCTAGCTCCAGCGATTCACATCTCAAACTGCAGTAATTTTATCTGATGAGCAGTAGGAGATTGTTCGGTCATTTCCCACTATTATTTGCTTTTACACTTTCGATTGCAAGTGGAACACCTTCGCTGCCGCGTGCGGTGAAGTAGTACCTAACTGATTTGTTGGACGGAACGGAAGACACTAATTTGTAAAATAAGTCATGAGGAAAATAACTTGTTTGTAGTTGGTATCACGATGCGTCATCAAAGAGACAGTAATATAGTACTGTTTTACCGATTACAGTCTTCGCGAATTTGCTTGCCTTTACCCAATTCGTAACTTTTCAACTGTAAACCTAAACCTCTTTGAGTGTTATTTGATATTATGTAAATTAAAATACAATTCATTAGCATTAGGTACCTACAGTCGCGTCGATTCGTCAATAAAGTCGAATATGTTTACAAAGGTGGGCCCCGTCAAGATTTGAAGAGATAACGTCAATGACATGACGCACTTCTAACAAACGTGCCTACATGAAGTCTTTTTTAGGGTTCCGTAGCCGAATGGCAAAAAACGGAACCCTTATAGTTTCTTCAAGTCTGTCTGTCTGTCAGTCTGTCTGTCCGTCCGTATATCACAGCCATTTTATTCTGTAACTATAAGCATCACCCTGTTGAAATTTGGTTGAAAGATGTATCCTGTTAACCGCTTTACGATTTTTATACGAAAATTAAAAAATAATGTCATGTAATTCCATACATGAAACTAAAACCAAAAACAAAATTTTTAGACAAACCTATGCATGTGGGGTGTCTATGGATAGGTCTTTTAAAATCATATCTAGACGCTTCAAATTTGGTAAAATGGGCGTCCCCCTCCATCTAACGTCTGAACATAGTGAGTGTAAATTGAAAAAAAAATATTATGTAGTTCTTTACAAATACTTTCAACGAAAATTGGTTCGGACGGGATCGACCAAGAAGTTTTTGAGATATAGCCCATTTTCAACAACCGCAAACATAACTTTGTACTTTATACAAACACTATGTAAAACAAAGTTATGTTTGCCGTCAACAAAATATTGTGGTATTTGAATAAGTGTAAGTAAGTGGATTCCCTAATTCAGTTAAAGTTGGCACGGAACCCTCAGTGCGCGAGTCCGTCTCGCACTTGACCGGTTTTTCTTCAAGCAGTTAAATACTAACTTGATTGTATCTACAATTTTTTCTACTCTTCCCCTTAGTTTTTGTCACTTATTACGTTATCATTACAGCCTTTTCGTGCGGCTAATTAAAAAAATCAGAGTAGTGCTGTTTTCAAACACAACCGTTACCAATTATAAACGACCTCCCTTTCATCGAGTAAAATCTTTTGAATAACCCATATTCCTGATAGTTTCTATGGAATACGTAGACCATAGCGTGACTGGCTACGGCATTGGCCTGGAGAACAATAGCACCAGCGAGTACCATCAAGCTTGGCCATTGTAACTTTAAATTTGCATGAAAGATGTTGCGGATACGAAATTAGTTTAAACGCGATGGTAGACGGGCAGACGATTTCATGACCTTAGTATTTAAAACCTAGTATTAAGTGTGAAAAGCTACTAGTATTTGCTGATAAAATCTTAGATCATACACCACTGTAGGTACTTATTTATGTATCTCGTACATCCCGCGTCTGGTAAAGCTATTGAGGCAAGCTTTAATTGAACAATAGAGAATTATGATGGTTTTAAAAAAGTTCTCTGCCAACAAATGCACCTAAGTGATAGGTTATTGTAGAAGTTATGTTTTTTTATTAATAGTCCCCCTAGCCGATTTCGACTGAGGTGGCATCACAATGACTAACCGACTGCGCGGAATATATCATAGTGCACAAGTGTGTGCACAAACACAGGTGCACTCTCCATTCCTTTCCGTGCCGTGGCAGAGGTCCCTGGTTCGATCCCACCAGGGACCTCTGCCACAGCCGTCGTTTTAAAGTGTGACCCTCTAACCGCTGCGACACCGAGGCATTTTTCATTAACCGATGTTTCTTCATTAACACTCATTCAAAAAACCTATTAATGCAAAGTTAATGGTCGGGCACAAAACAACTCTGCTGTGATGAAATTTGATTTTAGGCGACATTCGATCGAGTTTTATTTAATTTTGTTGAGTGACCATGGCCAATAAATGAGAAACGCGTGAAGGGGCCAGCGGTGAATGTACGGATGTTCGGTGCAAAGAGCTGGAAGAGATACGGAAATAAATTAATTTGCTCAATACTACAACCTTGAGGTGCTGCTGATAAATGTCAACAGTAATGATAATGAACTTAACTTACGAAGCTCACTAGCTTGATGACATTTCTTTAATGGCGACTGGCGTCTACTAACACATTTATAGGTTAAGATTGATTATCGTAAGCGTCTGCTGAATCAATGCGACAAACAGATTTGAGTCAAACTTTACATAAACCTGGGATTAAAAATTAAAAGGTCACTGTGTAAACGTAATCTTGATTAGGCGTGAATCAAAACATATCAGTGACGGATGATAGAAAAAGTATAATACCTACATGTTATTTTTACGCTTCCATTGCCGTTATTTCATTTGGTTCTGGCTCATTGGAGCAAAGTAGACCGCTAGCAGACCGCTACCATCGGTGCGTGAGGTGTGATGAACCGAACGTTTCTATGGGAAAACAGGAAACGAGGTACTCTTCTTAAGGAGCATAAAATATTAAATGATAAGGTCAAGCGAGGGATATTCAGTTTTAGGACAAAACAGAATTGTATCAGTCAGGTGTCAAGAGGGTTAAGGGGGTTACACCAAGCTGGCTTGCTTAAACTTAAAAAGAAAGACACAAATACGTTTATCTGTTAGTAAATGGCTAATTCATACAAAATATCATTAATATTGATAGCATTGATGTCTTTTGCATGCAGACTAGTATTGACAAAGATCTCTTTACGGTATTTCCGTATTTCAACCGTGTAGTCTATCATTTTACTGTGCAATAATTCTACACATTTTACAGTTCACGCACGAATGCGACCATACGACATCACCATCAGTTACATTCTTCAACGTCGCGTGTAAATTTAGATGTTGTGAATTTCACAACCGATAGCGGAGTGAAATGTCCATGGATGTATGTGGAGTTGTTAAGGTTTGCCAATTCCCAATATTCTACTGTCGAAAACGTTCCGTTTGTAAATAATTCACTCAATACGAGCCGCGAGTTAAAGTGATAGTAACGGCGAGCGCGCATGCGCGTGACAGATAGCGAAATTGTTATGGCGAGTGGTTCTCAAAGTTTTTTAAATAGCAAAGGGCACTCCCATTGCTATTTAAAAAGCTTTGAGAACTTTTGAGAAGTAGTCATATTTATCACATTATGGGGGCCATCAGCCAGCTTGATGGCTATGGCTAAAGGATCCCTAGACGGATTGCGGTTATTTTTTTTTAATTATCTATAAAACAATTTTTCTACTAAGTACTGCCTTTACTGTGATAACATGTAGGTACTTAACTACAACAATACACAAACTACTCATAAGTTATAAACGCACACCTATTAGATAACCAAGAAACCGTTGAGAAAAACCTGCCATTGTATTGTGTTTGCCGCGTGACGACTGATGTGTGTTTCGACAAAAGGTCAAAACAATGTCAAACAGATGGGTATGTGCAGACATTACCTACGCTAGTTTTACAAAAAAAAATGTTAAAGGGTTTATGTACCTTCCTTATTATGCATACTCACTCAGTAGGTAAATGTACCTATAAAATGTTTTGTATGGTCTTCACCTTGACAATGGCATAGCTGGAAAATGACGGTGTCACAAGCAGTATCACGTAGTAATACTTCGATCAGACCATAATAACTATTTAAAGTCTGACAATCACATCAAAAGAATATACTCGTACATTACAAAATTGGACAAGACAAATCCCCTGAAAATTTATGTGCTCCTTGATTTAAAAAAAAATTAAAGCTTCTATGGCTGGTATTATTTTGTTGTGGATAGGCTTTAAAATAGTTATGTTTTATAAGTTATCATAGCTACGTCCATAATATACTCCTCCGTACTTTTCATGTGATAGCTCGGCAGTCTATTTAAACTGTCAGTATCGTCTAGCAAAAAAATAATAATAAGAGACACCAAACCTCGTGCAGATTTTTATTTGTTTAGACAATCTAATATCACTCTCGATTTTCTAATTACATAAAATACAACTCATTCATAGGCCAGACGTTTTATAAAACCTAACGCGATGTTTATAGTAGACATTTAGACAAACCTTACAATGGTATAGCAAAGATTGTTCGTTCCAATATCGTATGAATTCAGTCAGACTAATTACAAATAATGGCACATGCCGTTATGAAAACACACTCTTGTTATTAAAATAAATGTGATTACTTATTGCAACTGGCATTGTAAACAAACTGGCATTATAAGTAGAAACACAGCCTTCTAGAGCATACGTTCTTATCATATTATGAATTTTTATTTAGGAGCACCTAGTATACACAATCTTGTTTAGGTTTAATTTATGAATAAGGGTACGTACTCATTAATATCATCACCAGACAGCCGTTAGTACACCTACTCGTAGAATTCCACAAACCCTTGTTCTATGGTTAAATAGTGGCCTATGTGGCCTCCGAAATATTGAAAAAAAAAAACATTACTAACGCGACATAAAAAAGTGAGTACTCACTCCCTCACAAAATTGAGTTACCCTTTTTTTGATTACTCCAACGTGTAGTTAAACTGATTAACTAAATTATTTAAAAAAAAAAGTCGACCTCTATGACAGTTAGTATGGAATTGTTTGAAACAGGGGGCGAAGTGCTGGCATAGCGACTTACGAGCACATTCGTCGTCCATATACTTCATGTTAATTAAGGTGTCCTAGTCACGATCTGACAATAGGGCTGCTACGATTAGTCTAGGTCCCGACTATACTGCACCTAACGGTTATAAAGTTTAGTTACTTTCTTATCTTTCCGAAGCCTTGAAATGAAGACTTAATTTGGGCGGGATCTTCACCGTAGTACATTTACCATTGAAAATTAGTATGGTTAATCTTTGTGACAACCCTAAATGCTGGCTAAGCTCGTTTACGTTTTTAAGTGAAAGATTACGTCGAGGCTTATTTACGTTCCGGACAGCAATACTTCAATCCAGCCACTATCTGTTGATTGTGATTGGCACACGATTAAACAAGAGCTATACTCACCGGTGCACTTACTTGCTATCGATCACGGAAAACGGCTAAATTAATTAACCATTCTGTTAACTGTTTTCTAATTAAACACCATAGACGGTTTACGGTGCTTGCTGACTCCAACAGAACCGTTAAAGAATAAGTAAGTAAGTGTCTTAACACTAATGAAGATTTTTATCGATTTTTCAAATATTGACGTAAGTGTTGAGGTAAATAATTAAGTATAAGAGAATAAGAAAAATACTATTAGTGTTCCGTCGTGAGTCTCGAATGTTAGCAAATGATTGTAATCCTTGCCCCTAAATGCATGAATTTACACGTCCAATTTCACAAGCGCCAATTTTATAGATGTCATGTGATCGTTCAGTTTCCAGACAGTGGAATGACCAACCTTCCATATAAGATTTCACAACGAAAAAATAAAAGTGATCAAGTTCTCTGAAGGTCGGCTTCGATTTCGAACTACTGGAACTCGATCGTATCGATAACTGATTTGATTTCTGATATATTGACAAATGTGATAAACGAATTGAAAATAGAAGTAGTGTATATTAAAGCATAGTTACTGAGGTTCACATTATTTAAAAAAAAACGAACCACTAATCTTATATAGTTTTTTATAGGTTTGAATGCTCCTATTGAACATAAACGTGGTTCCTTTCCGGAGAAGACAGGATATTTTATTTTAATCAAAAACTGTCTCATACGGAAATAGCTGTATGCTTTGTCAGGATACAGTCAACCTCAAGAATAGAAAAAGTCCACGCTAAGAACTCGAGATTCGTCCCGAAAAAGACTCACAGCGGGAGTTTATTTCTGGCTCCATCTGTAGGCTCCTTCATTGAAGCGAGTTGTCAAGAATCGAGTTAATTTGGTCATTAAGACTGTATGTTGGTCATTTCACCTCGTAATTACCGGTACTTAACTATACCTCGCTAGTTAGGTCAAAGATTTCATTTACGCCGCGCCGTAAGTTACTCGTGCATTTCAAGAAATTTTAGTTTGTTATTATAATATGGAAGTAAAAACACGCTGTAAAACAAATTCATAAGTCCTTCGCAAACTTGAAAAATAAAACAACGACAAAAAGACTGTTTTTTTGGGTTGCCATGTGTTTTGCGTTTGCGTCAATGAACAGTAGGTACATATTGATTTCTTTTTTTTTGCGACAGTGAATGATCGTGAGAATTAAAGCCCTTAATATTTAGAACTATTTAGTTCTTATATAGTTTTTAGGAATTATTTATTGAAACTCGTCCTCGTACCACTTGTCAATGCCATTTCTTAACCCATAGTGTGTTTTTGTTAGTAAATATAATAAATAGCTAGAGCTCATTTTTATACCAAGCAGACAAATTTTCCACGGCGCATACGGTGTAAGGATTCATCAAATGTATTTTTTTTTAGACCAGTGTATAGTATTTCGAAAACCCATTTAATTTAAGCCTGTTCCCGATTAGTGTTCGTTGGCAAAGCTGTTCAGTTCGCGATTTGGCGACAAGTGTCAACATTGGATTGCGCCACGCTTGCAACAGTCGTCCTGGCCTAGCGCACATTGCTTGTTAGGCCTTCTATAAACGAGAGTTACGCTTGCGGATGAATACTTAATTCTTTTCTCACTTTAACGCTGTCAGGTTTTAGTGGATGAGGCTCTGAAGTCTGGTGTCCTACATTAATGATTAACCCCCCATTAGCCCCGCGGTCGGTCCTGACGAATAAAAAGTAACTTGCAAACAAAGTTTTCTTAGACGCTTGCTATGCTTACCGATTAGTTTCGTCAAAACAGTGTATGCTTATGAATGCTTACCGATGTAAAAACAGTGTTGCTATCTGATAGATCCAGGAACGGGAGTCTTCTTCACTGGTTAGAGTTAATAATTAGGTAAATGTGGAAACTGTGGTCTCTTTTCCGCATACGACAGTCCATTGTGACTATAACCGTTCAGTATGTACGAAATGTTATTGTTGATAAAAGAGTGTGAGTGGCAATCAAACAAGCTGTCACTATTGAAACATGTGCGGTGTTTATTTTATGATTTATTATGACCCTCTGTTTATAGTAGGGTATATGATGAAAGAGAATTGAAATGAAACTCCTATCAGCACATCTTAATAATGCAAACTTGCCTTAACTAAATAAACCTACTTGGGACTAGAAAAAACATTTGACCATCAAACATAAATCAGCAAAAATATTTACACGGTTTGAATACCTGGGAACTTGAATTTACATTCGATTTGATTAGCTAATCAATATCTTAAAATATAACTGCCCGTTCTATAATAAAAAAGGTTATTATGTATTGTATAAACTTAATGATTAATTAATTTCATAAACTATTAATCAGTTCAGTTTTCAAAACACTTTTTCCAGTCCGCCGCAGACACCTCGTTTACAGCCTGCTCGAACGCAGCCAGCGCATCTTCCGGCGGTGAAAATTGATTTCCTTTGAGCTGATTTTTTATTTTTGGAAATGAAAAGAAGTCACACGGTGCTAGATCAGGACTGTAAGGAGGGTGGGTAACCCTCGTTTTGAGCGCGGTGTGTGCAGGCGCATAGTCGTGGTGGAGCAGTAGTCCGCGGAGCCCAGTGTTTAGTCGCTTTTGCTCACAACAGAGAAAACTTCTGGTAATCATTTGGTAGTATACCATTCGGCGTTGATGCTTCTTTAATCTCGTAAGGGAATCTACACCTAGTGGCCAATCAATAAAAAAAGCTGGCGATCAAAATCTTCCCCCTGCTCCGAGGTCGCTTCACTTTGGCGTTGGTTCATTTTGAAACACCCAAACTGTCGCCATGCGCTTGGTTTTTGGATCGTATTGATAAATCCAGGACTCATCACCTGTAACGATGTTGTAAGCACGCCGAGACGAGCATACTTTTTCAGCATATCATAGCTCCCGGCGAAGATTCATTTTTCAGTAAGACACGATGATTTTTTTTAAAATGAAACACACCTATTTTTACTTATAAATAATCATATTTCGAAAAAAGATTCTAACCGGTCAGCTTCCCTTATTATAAAAACTGTTTTTCGCAATAGGTACTTTCTGAGTAGCCTGGTAGCTAGAGTGAGTACCCACCCAATCGATTTAATGTTCATACCCGGCAATCAGTGTAAAATAAAGCTCAATATACAAGATAAAGATCAAAAAAAGAGCTATTTTTAGCCTTTTGATTGAGTTTAAAATATTAGCAACTCTACGCTTTTTACAATATTGTCAGGCTTCCTCAAACGTTCAGCTTGTGCGAGGCCTAAAGTAACATATTAATCCAGCCAGGATTACCAAACCAAGAAGTCGCCGATTAGCGCCTGCCAGTTTTCTCTGCGACAAATTATTATAATCATAACCCGTTCTCGATTACAGATTTAATAGCCATTTCATAACATTCAAAAGAAATTTCAAGTAATAAATCATGTCAACGTCCGCTGTGGTGCTTAAAGTGTTTGCTGACCGTATTTCCTGATTGATTTAGTAATTGTTGTAATTAAAGTTATATCGAAATGGGCCGTTCCAAAATATTAACGGGCCCAGTAATATTATTTTGTTTTGTAGAACTTATTTGATAACACGAGGAGCAGGCCGACATAATTTATCTTTATACGTAAGCCATTAGGTTAATCGACGATATACGTACGATGGCATCTCAGAAAACACTTTTTGTACGGATTTCTACAACGTTCTCTTCGTTAGAAAAGCAAGTGGTCGTCTGGATCTCGATCTATCTAGGGTTGCCAGATACTGACTTTTTTTCCGAGACATTTCGAGGGGTTGAAAACGTTAAAACGAACAAATACCAGTAATGTAAGAACATCTTATCTGCATAGTGCACTTCATGGTAGATAGTTTGCGGCATCAAGTGCGACGTGACGGGCGTCAGCATGCGTGGCTAACTTTGGCGTCGCCTAGTAAATTTATGAGGGGAAAACCAGGATTCTTGAATTCCGGGACGTTAATGTGCGTTAAAGTAATTACTGGACACGGGACCAAGCGCAAAATTCCGGGACAATCCCGGAAATCCTGGCCATCTGGCAACCCAGTCTGGATCCCTGTCCACTTAGCTATACCGGTTAGTAGTAAAATTCTTAAGGTTAATATGTAATGATAATGACGAATGAGTCATTATTTATAACATCACATGTAACAAAACACTATTGTGTTCAGCGCAAAGACGTATAGCTGCTATCAATATCATGGTCGCGCTCTATTGGAGCATTTGTAAATACCAAAAGCGTGACAGAAACACTAATTCTTGGTTTAATTATTAAAGGTTATCAAATCGCTGATCTGCTAACCAAAGCTTTGATACGAAAGGGTTTTGGTATAAAGTAGTAAAGGTTATGGTACTGTGTATGTATTTATGCAAACAATTCAGTAGCATTGCAGCTGCTATGAAATTTTAAAACCGAACGGTTCGTGAGACTTAGTTAAAAAAATATAAACCTACTAAATGGCAGTTATAATCTTGTGCTAGCTTATGGATGGTTATTATAAAATATCCACTTACATCATTTAAAAAAAAAACTGTAAGAGATTGAACAGTATGTTATTGCTACGCCTAAATAAATTTCTGTCACAGACACACTGGAACTTTAATGCGCCCATTACTTCCTGTAATATCGATACTCGATCGATTGTTAGTTTCGATACGGTCAGCAAAAACAATCGTAAAAAACTTTTATTGTTATGACCGGTCCCTATTAGGGTGTTGAAACTACAATCGATTTTAAGGTCAATTGCGTTTAATAAAGCGCAATGTAATTCAGATTTTAGGGTAGGTACTACGGTGCCGATCCATGATTATAGAGGCAATAAAATGTTGCTACTTTCCTTACGGTTTTCGGGAGCCCTTAATAAACGCACATCATGATAACTTTGAATATAATCAGACTACATCTTGCTTCATTGAATAGACTTGAAAAATTCAATCCAATAATAGCGCTTTGTACATATGCACTTGAAAATTGTGTATCGATAAATTGCCGTCATGAGGGCACCGCAAATAGATATACAACGAACAAAGGGAGAAACGTTTTCCTCTTTTGAAGACAGAATTGTAAAAAAGGCTGTCCATACCTTGTTATATCATAAAGTCATAATATATCTCTTACGGCTACTTCCTCATCAGCAGAGAAAATGATTTACGCAATTTAGATAGCCTAGTAAAAATAAATAAAGCGGCAACAGCTAGAATCAAATACCTACATCATACGGGTCTAAAATCAGTTGCCGAATTATTAATTAATGTAATTTATGACTTGACAAATATGCGAACGCACAAGCCGCCTATGAAATTCACTTTCGTTTTTACGTAAACCTACAATTTCTTGGTTATGTAACTGATATATAAAGCAGTGTAATTTTGTGCCGACAAACGGCTTAGGATGCCCCTCCACTAGAGCGGAACCGACCGTGACGGGCGTGACGTATTCTCTAACCTTGGCCTTACTCATCAACCAATCTGGTACTTTTCATATTTTTTTATTTGTAAATAAAATTATGAAAGTGCACATTAATATTTTTGCCAGGTTCTAACTAAGGGAACAGAGACTAGGTATAACTCGTACTAAAGATGCATAAGTTGATCAAAAACGTGATGGAGTAAAACTTGTAGCAAATTGTTATAGCTTTAATGTTGTAGATAGTATTATTCCTCTAGGACGCATTGTTTCCGAGGTATATGCAGAAAGCCAAAAAACTTTTCCTTCATTCCATCCCCATCTTTCCGGCTCATGGGCTGGGACTTTCATATATTCCTAACCTAAAGAAAGTTACGAAGTTGAAAATTGAGTTCCAAGCGATTCCGTCTACTAAATTTTTTTAACCGTTCATAGCTTGATCCATTTGCTTTAACATATTTTTTTACTCTCGCTACAGGACAGGTTTCTGTTTAAATGTAGTTCGTACCTGACCCGTTTTAAAATAGGTTTTTCCTTTCGGTTTAATTGCCACGTCCGTAGATCTCACAATAAAATTTCGAGCCGCCATTAGCCAAATGAATAGCCACGGCCAGCTTCACCGGTACTCAACATTTCCAAACAATAGTTATTCGATATCTGACTCGTATGCAACGATTTGCATACGAGTCAGATATCGAATAACTATTGTTGATAAAATCAATAACAATGTCTGATTATTGTAGGTCTGAATAATGTAGAGTCACCTTCACTATTCTCTTTTTATTAGCGTTCGTTCTAACTAATTATCTATTTTGGCAATGATTTAATAATTATGCGATCTCTATTCCGATTATTAAAATTAATTGCTATCGATAAATCCATGATTATTAAAACACACACATCTACGATTCCTAATTGGCACAGAAACCATGCGTAAAGAATTCAGTGCGGAGGTCTAGGAATGTATTACTTATTCCCAATACAGATTATTATCACCAATCATCTAGGATAAAGGTATTTTTTTTATGAAGCTGAAGAGTTTGTTTGTTTGAACGCTAATCTCAGTAACTGCTGGATCGATTTTTTGTTAGTTAGTTTTGTGTTGGATAGCTTATTTATCGGGAAAGTTTAAAACATCACGCTGTGACGGTAGGAGAGGGAGCAAACTCAAAATACGCGGACGAAGTCGCGAGGGACTGCTAGTAAATTCATAAGATGATTGTGGTGTTTCTTGATAGTCGTAGTATCGCTGAACAGTTGCTTTCTCCAGTGCTCACGATCACATAAGCGTACGCGTAGGAGAACATTTGGATTTGTTTTATTATGGTTAGGTTCGCACAATAATAAACTAATGAAACCATTGATGTATAAATTAAATTGTATGTGCCTTATAAAATTCATTTCAATGTTTTCTATTGATGGACCAAGCAGAACTGAGTTGCGAAGAACACATTGCATTTGAAACTGAATTTACAATGAAATGCAATACGTACTTATGCCAGATATTAGTCTGATGTAGCTCGAAGAACTGATGCCATGTTTAATACATTTGTGAAAGCTGATTTTAGCTTTATCTTATCAAGTCATTATTTTTAATAACATCTTGGATAATTATATCTGGAAGGCTAGAAAGACCCGAGCAAAATTATGTTCGACATTATTTATTTCGGTGAACTAAACTTGAGTGACCTACGAACACCTACGAAGTATTAAAGCTATTTTATTTCATTTTGCATGAAGTAACTGTGAAATGTTACTATCACGTAAGTACTATCATAAGTTCAACCATAAAAGCGGAAGACAAATAAAGCGAAAGCAACGCCATTGCATAAGTAAAACCAAACAATCGCACATCATTGCAATTAAAAGCACTTTGCGTCTGCGATCGCACGTAACAGCAGTCGAAATTGCTGCGAATTGTGCGGGTCCGTCAAACGAGTGCTCTTATCCTCACCAGCATCATTGTTTCATTTGGTTTCATTACAGCAATCATCTTGGGGGAAAGTCTTTAATGTAAACTTAATTGGGAGTAGCCGCAACTCGCCAATTATGTTTAAACATCGCTTCCGCGGCCACCTCGTTCTATGCAAATTTACTCGATGCCCACGAGTTATTTCAGAAACGCTTACGCAAGCAAAGATTAATGTCTTTCTTTCATTAGGCCATAAGTATCTCGCACAATCGACATTGTACAGATGTCTTTATGCGCCTAATCACCTGCCAATTGCGATAATGGCGGCCCAGTTGAGCAGTTGACGTTTCGTAGAGTGTAGAGTGACTGCACGTTAACGGTTTGCACGTTTCACAACTCACAACGTAAATGGCCCCAAACGGTCGACAATTGACATCAATAGAAAGGTCGCTATAATTTAATTAGCGGAGCACTCCTAACGAGAAACACTGACCTATGGATTACAACGAGTTACGTCTCGCCGTCATGAAATTAGGAGAAAGCCTGCGGTTTCAGGCCGAAATGGAAAATTAGATCGGTCTCGATATTATGATTGAGTAGTAGCGATTTATAATCTGAAGAATCCGTTTAGTTTCTTAGTTGCGAAACAACTGTGATTCCGATAGCAATCCTTACCTTCGTGGAAAGCGTTTCGAGCAAATGGGTATCATTGTTCAATAAACAACAGGTGTTTCAAGTAGGGCGTTGAGCAACAGTAAAATTGTGTTTTCTATATCAACACTTGTTTTGAAAACATATCAAGTTACAACATACAAACAACAACTTGCCCACAATATCAGATAAAAATATCAAATACAAATATTAATGTTTTATTGACAACAAGATCATTGTTGGGACATGTTTGTTGAATATCTATTTAATTGATGTTTATACGCTTTTTCTTCTTATCCTTGCGTCAACGTTGGACCAAATCAATAGTTTCTTAGGTGTTGTTGAATATCCGAGGTATCTATAAGCAACTTGATCAATCGTTGCTCGTTCATTCACACCGTCGACCACAGAAAGAGTCGTGGACATTTGCATGTGGGGAATAGCGATACACAATGCCTTTAACGGGGTCAGTGGTGTGCGACTCACGCGCTGAACTTGGACAAATAGCGTCGCGTGCGCAGGCCATCAGGGCACTAAAGCCTTAGATACACTGGGGCACAATTAAAGCGTGCTTCGAAAGAATGTGCAGCCCAAATACCCAAAGCGCAGCTTCTCACTGGTTTTATATCCATATCGGAGAAGCGACTCGTTTTAGAGGATATAGCCGTCCAGTGGGTTGTTGTACTCTATACATATAATTTTTCGTAGTATTTTTTTCTATAGTTAACACTACGTTAGTTCGAGTGCCATACTGTTGTATTTATTGGCTTACTTACCATTTTTCAAAGCGAAACCAAATTTTTGTCTACTTGAAAAATAATGTTTACTACTCGTACTTTGAAAATTTAATGTTTAAGTAAAATGAAATGAAATAAGGCACACCTTGACTTTTGTTAATTAGTTTAGACAGGCCTAAGCATTCTTTGGCATCTATTGGGGAACATTATTTCCACGTGAGTGTATTTATGACTTTAACCATAAAGTAGGCTATGATGATGATCATCCGTGATGTTTGCATAAACCGATTGCCATTACACATTTGAGTTGAACGAGAACACAGTTGATATTGCGGTTTATACTTATGATGGCTTTATGAATGTTATTTGATGGGTAAAAACTTTTCAAAACTACTTACACATACTTTGAACCTAGCGTGATGTGATAAAGTTTTAAAAGTTTAGCTGGTCTGTTTTTAAACAGATTAGTAAAATTCGTACTGCGATGTCTACATAACGACCGATGCTCAACTTCCAGCCAACTATTAGACCAGCGATTCAACTTTAAATCGAAAGTAATATCGATCGCTAATGTATAGTTGACAGACTAACACATAAGTTGTCGACTGCTTCAAGACAAGACAGTCCGTGTATGTCCAGCCTTGCTTGTAACTTCTTTGATAAATAATGTTCCATGACAAAGGAGTCAGCTGTTGTATTGAAGTCCTCTAAATGTTAAAAAAATCAATCTTAATAATGATGTGCATGTATGTCGCAACATAACCCAAAAAGTTTTGGTTGAACTTGAAGAGACAGCATGTTTTTAAATTATCTCTAGCGTTTAAGACGTCGAACAATCTATTAGTGAAGCTTAGGGTAGCAAATTTTGTAGAATTCAAAATAATTTCCCAAATGAAATGTATGGACAATACTACCTATTTTATAGTCAAGTAACATTTCAATGCAAGTTCACTGCAGCTACTGATTTAATACCAAAACAATAGCAAGTCATAAAAGTCAGTAGTAAATTAGCTTTGGCGCACTCGCATCGGTCGAGAAATATCACCACATATAATTACTTATGTAAGTATTGCAAATAGGAAACCATTCAGACTAGTGAAGGCAGTCCATTGACTCTACATTACAACTCCTACAAACAAACACCGTAATACATGCAAGTGATGTTAAAAGGTGACATTATGGCGATCGGTTAATGTCAAACGTTTTCTAGCTCATAAGAGTCCCTTCTATATTGTTTAACGGTCGTTTGGTACTTGTTATCGCCTTTACGTAATATTAACCCGATGTTGTGCGAAATCACCGACCACGCTTCCTGACTCAGACACAATGGCTCAAATACTTAGACAATGTGGGTTTTGTGAGATTGCTGTTTACAAAACAGATATGGTCAATGCAACCTTGGTGCAGTAGGTCGGCAGCGGGCCATTGTGCAGCCAATCAAAGGGCCATTGCATAAACCCTATGTTAAATGACTGTCTCAAAAAAACTAACCGTCGATACAAGGCATCTCGATACTGACGCGTTCTTAAACGAAAAATGGCGACTGTTTTTTTTAAACTATAAGTAATAAATAAAGCAAATTCTATCAAAATTTACCTTTTCTGATTCTAATCTGTATTAGCATAAATCAGAATGCACTTACCAGACGAGACGAATGATAATTTGTTGCAACTAAAGTATTATAAATCTTCGCGGTCATGCTGCATCGCATCACAAAAGGTCGCTCCTAATTTGATCAAAACGTGCAAGAAAATTGCCCAAACAGTTTATTTCAAATTTAGACAATGTAAGTTACCTGAAATGTGTTCACACAGAAAAATTGCACAACTAAATCGCAAAGTATGTTTTTGTAACACGTTAACCTTCCTTTAGAGCGATTTCAGCTAGGAATTCACAATTTGCCTATTAGTTAATTTAGTATAACTTTGCTTTAATCCCTCAAGCATATGTAAACGAGACACAATGGATATTCTATTGTTATGCGGTCGCATGCGACCGCTTCGGTGTTTATGCGTTAATTAAACACTAGAGTATAGTAAGTATATCTAAACTTATGCCACGCACTTTTTTATTTTGACTATGCGAGATCTGATCTCACTCAGTGTTAAATTTGACATCCTTGTTGTTTTATTACGAACCGCAGGCAGGAACACCGTAGGATGGAAACATTACCTGATCGCGGTCATGTGGCTTCCTCATAGTTAATGACAATGTAGACGCTAGAAAGTTCAGAAGATAGCCTGGGACTGTCTCGTGACTGCGCGGTTTCCTACTTTTGTTAACAACAGTTTTATTTGTAAGTTTAGTGGGTGTTGCCTCCTTAAATAACGCGTTTCACGTGTCACGGTCTGAAGAAGTGGGTTTGTTTTAAAGTTCCCACTGTCAAGACCGAAAAAGTTGGTCGAATAAAAATATCGATGACAGCAGGCTCATAGATGCAGCGTCGAGGCTAGTAGCCTAATTACCACGCCAGTTACATAAAATTGGACTAATCACCATAATCGAGTTCCGTGATGAGTTGCATTGTCAAGTTACATGCTTGCAATATTGATACAGCATGAGTGAACAACAAAATCGCTACTTTATACTTTAACAATACAAATACAAATGATTAAAATTTAAAAGCGATGTAAGAAATAGATAAGTTTTTTTTGTTAATATTGTTTACGCTAGTAGTCGTATCTAACTTTGCTGTGATATAGGCCATGCAATATAATAACTAGAATAGGATTAATCAATACTACGTCCAGCCAGAATAACCATAATTATGAATCAAGTGCCGTTAACATATCAAAAGCAAGTAACTATAAATAATTCCATACCAACCTGTGAAAATGTATAGTTATTGTTTTATTGACTTGTGGTAGAGTAGACTGTCATGCTTTTACTAATTACATTACCTAAGAACGTTTAAACCTTAGGTGAAACAATGAGAATGCTCCTCCGAGTTGACCTAAAGTCCTTTGATCACTATGAAAAGATGAAAATGGGCGAGTTCAACTAATTTGAATGTTGGAATAATATGATCAAATTCCAATAATATCAGATACATATATGTCCAATTGATAACCTCCTTTTTATTGAAGTCGGTAATAAAAACGAACGAAATTCTAGCTAGGGAGTAGCAGTCCAAATGTCTCTCTCCTCAAGTATAACTAAGTGCCAACTCATTTCTTTTACCTCCTGTGTAGTAAATCTCAGCTGGTATCAATGTTAGAAATGACCCAATACTCGCGGGTATCAAAACTTAATAACAGAAGCGTTCCGAGCCGATTACAACATATTTCTAATTCTTTAATAATTATTACAAATACTTTCAAACATGTTTATAAATTATAGGTCTAGCGATCTTGGAGTTATGTCAGCATTGGAGGTGCTGAATTGATTATACCGTTTGTTAGTCATGCGCTCGATTCCGGGGCACAGGCTTGGACATTTGCGCAACACGATTCGAGATAGTACGAGTTATTAGTTACATTTCTGGATCTGATAAGTAAGATGTACGAATGCAAAGAATCTTCCTTCTACTAACTTTGCCAATAATATAACTTGCAGGGCATAGACAAAAGGTAATATAGTAGTAGATACCTACTGCTAAGGTACCTTTTTTAACTTGAAAAGCTGGCTGGTTAACAGCTCAAAGGATTAGCATAGGTACCTATCCAACGCTAACGCGTTGGAGCTATCCAACGCTAACGCGTAAAAACTAAGTTTAACAACTTAGTTTTTTTTCTTATTTGTAATTTATAAAGATCTAGACTTGAAAACCACCAATCTATTGATGGCAAGATATACACGTTCTTCTTATTTCTTAGTCATAGTCATTAAGTAAATAAGAATTGGTACTGCTGTAAAAAAGTAACTTGCGGGTAAGTTCAATTTTAAACTAATAATTTAAATTTATAGGAAACTTACGAAGACCAAAGCCGCGTTGACATTTTGTCCTCTATTCTGTGCAAGAGGGCCTAAGATTGATTCTGAGAAACTCACTCATTCCCACGTGGTTCACATGTCATTCCGCGCATGGTCCGTTTGTCGCCAGCTATGCTCTCGCACATGGATCACTGCGCACACGCAAATAGAACGAGATTCTACGCTTTCCCATTCAAATGTGGATTAATAGCATTCATGTCGAAGATCCGAAATGCTCCGTCCAAGATAATCGTCTTGCCGTGAGCGATTTGCTTGCATCAATGCATCAAACTAAACGCAACATTCGCTGGCTACAGTGAAACGGAGTAAAAGTTGCTAGTGGACTGTAGCGAGATTATAAATGTGCTCTTGACTTCTTAATTGATCGTTTTTGGTGTCAGTAGAATGTCTTGGGTTTCATTCATAAGCGTGGGTACTTTGACATCAAACAATGGATTAAGTTGTTAAAATAACATGAGGGCCTTGATTCACCGAGACGACGCTTACGTAGCCGGGCACGTGGTCGTAGACGTCTCGGTGAAGTACAGGTAGGACTTAGTAAAGTGACAATAACTTTAAACATATAAAAAAAAGCATTCGAATAATACGTTAACTACTGCAATTAAATAATTAGCCCTACCAATCCATAGGTCAAAACCACTGAACTGGATTATATTATAAATTATTTCCGGAGATTTAGATGAAAGGTGATCTGCCGTTTTATAAGAATGTTGTTACATTTTAACTGAAGTTGCAGCATTTTAACTGCACCTCTTCTTATCTGTCGAAGCTAATAATTCGGTGAAATCACTTTTTTGTTCAGCCGGTGGTGATAATGTCTGTGATTGCTGGTAACGTCTCGTAATTATTACCCCGATGAGTAAGAAATGTGTTACGCATCCGTATAGGAAGTGTGAATCACATAACTTCGATCGTTTTTGTAGTAGGTATACACACATTAAAAAGGTTGTGATCACTAGCATAAGCTGTTTTTTTAAATGTAAACATAAACATGTTTGTGAAATGAAAACAAATTAGCATTATAACTTTAATGTGTAAAATATACTAATATTACAAAGCTGAAGAGTTTGATTTTTTTGCATTATTTTTATCCTTATTCATTTAAAAAAATATGTTTGTGTTGTACATAGCTTACTTATCGAGGAAGGATTTAGGCTATAAAACATCACGCTGCGACTGGAGGAGAGTAGTAATATTTACGGTAACAAAAAACATTTTTCAAAGTGATTACAAACTTTTTTTGAATTGTGTATTTAGCGTTTTGTAAAGGCTCCGTCAGGAAACGGTGACGAAGAGTCAATACTTAAAATAGCTTGAAATAATTCTAAACATACCGCTTGGGTTTCATTTTATCATGTCAAAAGTGACTAAATAACACAACTATAATACTGAATGAAGTAGTATTATGTATTTGTCGATGGCACCTTGCTAAGCCAATATGAGTCATCCGCCAATCTACATAGTAATAATTTCCATGATACCTACCTTTAAACGCATTTTAAATTCTGAGACCTGAATGAGTAGAACAGTAGCATTAGTCACCATTATCACCTAATAGCTACATAAAGCTTCATAATAAGAAGCAATGCCAAGAAGCTGCAGAATCTCTATATATGGACCAAAGAACCTGCGTCCACACAAGGAGTTTACTGCCAACTTTTAAACAGCTGACCGACTATCTTAGTATAGTCAGACCTGTCTTTGCGATTACCCAACTCTTGTCAAACCACGGGTACCATCTTGAGTACCTGAATCGCTTCCACATCGTAGCTACGGACAAATGTCCATGTGACGATTCCACAGTCCAAACCTGGGAGCATCTACTCACTTCATGTCCTCGTTTTACGTCTAAGCGTCTTAATCACATGAATACCTGCCACCACCATAATATTAACCCTTTTAATCTCTCTGAAATCACATATAAAGAAGCTTCTATTAAATCATTTAGCAATTTCTTAACCTATATAGTCAATAATCTCAAACTATTCAATAACACATAATAATAATAAATAAAGGCCCCGAAATAAACACACGGTTGTGTTCGCGGAAGTAAACCGATAGCTCCGCGAGCTCAATATTCCCGTATTCGAACAATACCAAAAAAAAAAAAAAAAAAAAAAAAAAAAAAACCTGACAACAGACTTAAGTTTTTTTTTTAAATAAAAAGAGGAAAGAGAAACAAACACTAATTTCAGATCATAATGAAATGCCTCTGAGACGTGTCGCACAGTTTTAGGTATATTGGCCTCATTGTGACGGAGAGCCTGAGGGACAAGGAGAATATTAAGAGAGAGCGCAGCGAACTCTCGGTCAGAAGTAACATAGCACGCAGGTTCAAACGGTGTACCACTAATGTTAAACTCACGCTCTTCAAAGCAAATTGCCAGAGTTTCTTCTCCTGTGGATTGTGGTCCAATTTCATAGTCAGATCGTATAGTGCATGGTGTTATCATCTGCAGGGTCTTGTTTTAGTTAGCCCTTAACCATAGCTATCAAGTGTCATTGTTATTAGACCCATATGGAGATAATAACTCTGAAATATATATTTTTTCTAATGTCCTTTTTAATCGAAGGAAGAGTTTTAATAATGCACTGATGAGGCCATTAAACTATAAACATTATAGACGTAGAGATACCATATTTTTTCCTAAAGTAATTCTACGACGAACTGCCAGGAGGCTGACGTAATTAAGTAGATGATTGCTCGATATAAGAAAGACTGTGACTGAATATATTTTTTCTCAATTCTTCACCTCTTTTATCAAACTCATTTCGTTGTTACAGGACGTTCAGCGCGATCGGGCGAGGGGAGGCGGCGCGTGATGAGCCCGCCCAGGATGCTGAACCGGGAGCAGATGCAGAAGACGCCATGAACAGAGAGAACGTCTCCACGAAGATCGCGGCCGGCATGGACCGCTGGCAGAACACCCTTGAGGAGATGATCAACCTGCGCTCCTCGCACAATAACGTCTTTAAGGACAACTACTGGGTAAGTACTGATGATTATTATACTGTACTAAACCCACCCACAAAGGATGACGACGTGAACACCCTCTAGAAAGGAGAAGGATCCTGCTCCTCTCGCGAAACGACGACTTCAAGTGCAACGCCCTTGATTGGTCGTTTGTTATCAGAATCTTACTAGATTCTAGGTGGGTACAAAATATGATGTAGTAACCTGGTGATAATATGCTTAGGATGCTTCTGCTGAAGAGACCAGGAATAGAGATGGATAAGATTCGTCTATCTGCTTTTATCAGGATGATAAATCTGCGCTCTTCACACAATAACGTCTTGAACCGCTACTGGGTGAGGCTCATGGAGATGTCTGCTGAAGATTCTTACGCCAAAGATACTGACCATTATACCCACTAGATGGATGTTTATAAGATAATTAATATAATCATGCGTCACTTTGTGCAAATCCATGATTAAGTTGAATTTCACAAAATTAATTAAGTACTTTCAGAAGCATTGCGATGTCACTCTACAGCCAACTCCATGACTTCTTACAGTTTCTGAGTTCTTCGTATACTAAAAAGACAAAAAAGAACTGCTTATTTGGGTTACGCAGGATTCTGACTCTATTAATTAATTACTCCTCCACAACATGTCAAAAGCACCTAGAGATATGATTTTTGTACACTAAGCGCTCATACTAAAGTTAACTGCCTATTTACCATAATTTGAATGTGATTAAGCTATTAACATTCTAAAAATAACTTTTGAGCAAAAAGGGACAGCGAATTATGCAATAAATTATAATAATAAATATGCAAATATCCCATGCATAATAGCGCGATAAAGTTTGACCGCATGTGACATAACGCCACATTAAAATGATTAAAATTAATTAGAAACCAGGCTATGCTCCTCCGAGAATTCACCAGTAGGTCTAAGCACTAATTAAAATACAAACTATTGTGAGAGGAAATAGTAACAATAAACCACATTATCAAGTACCTTTAATATAAATAAAATAATATAATAGTAGGTTATAAAGAATTTCTTCCTTATTATAAGGATTACCAAATTAAGTAATTACTTATGAGGAACCTATTATTGTTCTTGTGTCATTCATGGTTAACTGAACTATTTATTTATTCATCTGTGGTTAAACTGTAATACCTTATTTGTAAGGCTGACTAAAATAATGCAAAATTTTCAATATTAAAGTTAATTAATTGTTGAAAATAAATAATTGTTGAAAACCTAAATTCCCCATTCATGAAAACTAAATAGCACATTATTTACACTCGTTATTCATTCGACTCCTATAAGACGGACGTAGAGGTCGTTACCTAACGCCTAACGGTCAAAAGGAAACTTACTTAGTTGTAATGCATTTATTCTGAGTCCGAAGCATTTTATTTCATAATAGTGCAACACTTCCCGGCGGAAGGCCCGTCTCCATTCAACTCATGAGCGTGCGCAAGTTTTGAAATCGACGCAATGTCAACTTACAACCACATAATTAGTAATATAAACCATGCCAAGAAGGTATTAGGTTCTATTTACCTTGAAGTGTCAGTTATCTTTGCAAAGAAAGTTGTATGTTCGTAATCGATGGTATAATTTAATCTATTTGATGTTGACCGTTGTGCGCGTGTCTTAGTTACACCGCTAGTTATGGCCGCGGGGATATTCCCAATTCCCAATGTTCCCGGAAACTTTCACAAAGTATCCATTACACATTAAATAAATATGGTGAGAAGTATAATGCGATTCCTTAAGTTGAAGTGACGCAAAACGTGTACAAGGCGATTGAGACGAAAAAAATCACTCAAAAGTATGAAACCTTATAAAACTGAATATTTGCATTTTATCACATAAAGGAGCTAAAAATAAAGCGTTTTAGCAGGAAAATGTGTCGTTAAAAAATCACAATAAGGGACAACCTAATAAATCTCAAAACTTTGTTTTTTATCATATGCTGGGGCTTAAAGTTAAAACTTATTACCCATTTTTTTGTCTCTGGGGTACGTTTTCATCACAAAAAAGCCAAAGTTTCGTCGCCTCATATTTTTTGTCGAATTTTCTAGCTAAATCGTGCATCAGACAGGAAATAAATACTTAAAAATATATTTACAGAACATGTAAGGGCAATAAACATGCGTATATGCTTAGTAAAGTAGATACTGTCGAGCCCTTTGTGCGCAAACCTGACTTGCACTTGGGCGGTTTTATTACCTTTTTAGTCTTATTTACTTCCGAGAACATATCAGGAAACATTGGAGTATTTACTAGTAATTTAAAGGGGATATAGGGGATGTTTAGCTAAAAAGCTTAATTGACTTATAAGTTGACGTTATATTAAAGCTTTTTAAATCATTATAGTTTTTTTGAAGTGAAAACTTCTTTAGCGGCGTTGAGCACATTTTATTGCTCATTGGAAAAAATGTGAAACTCGCGTCAGGACACGTGGGCTGATCGAAAAACCGTAAGACGGTTCGCGAAATTATGGCTGTAAGTTGATTTTTCTGAGAGATAAACTTTTTAATGTAATTTAATATAATATAAATTGTAATGTTTGTGTACGATAGCGCAATAAATAAATATTGTATTCTATAAAAATATTTTATTATTATTACTTATTATTATTATTATTGTATTATTATTATTATTATTATTATTGTATTCTATCACAAAAATGATAGTACTTTTATATTGATAATAAGAGCAATTCATTCAAAATTATTCCCTAACTATTCCAAAAAATCAAAAATGCACAACGTTGATATTCAAGTTTTCACTTCTGCCGGCACTCCCGGAGTGCAATTTTTTTTTTGGTTACAGCTTTTTCTCTCCCTACTGTAGAGATGTGGTTGAAATAGTTCTTCTATTGTATTACTGCAAAATAAGTAGTAGTTTTTAGTTTTAGAGAGTAAATGTAACATCGAAGAAATAGTCATAATTTAAACAAGCAATTCTACCGCGGCTATTATCGCGTTATGATTAATATTAAATTATGTAGAAATGAGAATTATACAAATTGTTACCATAAGTCATTACGGTTATAAACCCTGGCTTTGCATGAGGAAGATGGTTTTGTTATTTTCTCTTTAACCGCATTGACTTTACGTTTGGTAAGAAAGTTACCTTCCTCCATCTTATTATGTTATGAGGAAAGAAATACTAAATTAAGGGTTTATATTCAGAACCAAAGTCATAGCCTTCTTTACCATTAGGGCCCTCGGGGCCTTGGCCCAGGGCCCTCGGACGACTGACCAAAAATATTTTTATCTCGCTCCCATCGCGCAGAAGGCATTACCTACCTGTTTTTAACGCATTATTGTTTATAGTTACTCCGACAAACGACAGCATTTATTTTATAATCGCTTAGGTCAGGGAGACAAAAAAGATGGCACTATATATACATATATACACCCGAGTTCATTTTCTTGAAAGAAATATATTACTGTAGTGATAAGATCGCTTGATAAAGGATACCGAAAATACCTACATAAAATTGGTTTTACTCTGAAAAACAGCAACAGGCAGAACCTTATGCCTCGCTTTAGTCGCTTATTATATCGTATTGTCATTTTGTAAAGCGTCGGAAACCGAAATTAAAAAAAATCAATTAAGTTTAAGTTCCTGAAAACGTTAACAGGTAAAACCCCGCCAAAAATGCTTTAAGTATAATTCAAATTCGTCTGGGCAAAGGGCCCCCTAAATACGGCCCTGCATAGGTAACTTATCATAATGACGGCGAATAATTTAAACGCAAGACATGTATCAAATCACTAATTGGCTTCCTTTCTACATAAATCAATACTACAAATATATAATAGTTACAATAATAATACATATAAGTGTGCTTTTGTTTGCTGCCCGTGATCTTACTGAAAATGAAGGAGTTTTAATGAATGTTTCGTACAACCCTACATTACATATAGTAATATACGAAAAACGTTTTTTGCAGGAGCCATGAACTTGGCACTCATTAACGCCTCAATTATGATCCCTCTCACTAATTAATGACCCAAACAACCTAACCGAAGCAATTTCCTGTTTATCAGCAGATCTAATTGTTGTGTTCAGACGGAAACAAATCTTTATTTACCATTCATTGTCTATGATTTTGGCATGGTTTACACAACTGATTACTTCTGTAAACAATAACGTGAAGGTATAATAATTGTATCATTTTAAGCTAAGCGTCATCATGAACAATCGATCCGATAAGTAAACACTAACTTGTTTTAGAACAATGATCAAAAATTCAAAGACTAAGATTTAAATTCTGAAGATTCCACACTATCACTGTCGTATATTGTATTCCACTTTATACTATCATCTGAATGATCCACGCACCCAGAATTTCACCATCTGCATACAATGGGCGTTTAAAATTCAAATCGTCGTTTATCGTTCTCGTTGCCAAAGCTTTTACTTGGGCTGTTTCGAGTTTTACAACTGCTCATAATCAGATTCTGTTTTATGCGTTTACAATGCAGTTAGTGCAGCTGATACTCATCTGTGGACGTGAAAGTGGATACTAGAGTTAGGTAGTACTGGATGCCGTTTAGGTACTACAGTAGTCTACTCAGGAATAACGACTGTTCAAGTGGATAGTAAAAGTATTGAACCCAGCTATATTTAAACAAAATATTTCTACTACCAGCTCGTATGTATGTAACTTGTATGTAGGAAAACAATCTACGATTACAGATCTGCCGTTGAAATAATGCTATTGACAAGTTTCCATTTCAACAGAAAATGTAAAGGAAAATAAACAAAGAAGAAGTTTGTTTTTATTCCCATATATTTTCTGTCGAAACTTAAAACTTCATAATAGCATTATTTTAGAGACCGATCGTTCGTAGCAAGAGAAAATGAAAACTCGTAAACAGTCGTCATTTTCCCATTACTTCGCTTTATTTCATGGAGATCCACCTGCTACTAGAAAGTAGTTAGTATACGTGTTAAAATAATATAATGACACGTTATACGCTGCCAAAGGGAATAATTTTGATTCTATTTAACTATTTGTTGAAGTCTAGTACACTACCTCAGTTATGTTATGAATTATGATATATAGTTTAAGTATTTGAGTTTTTGATTTATGCAAAATTGAATTTTCTGAGGCTTTAATAAGTGAACATAATTCTAAGTCTTTCTAATATTGTACCTTAAAAAATATTGAAATCTCCTGTTTAAATGGACACTCTAGACTTTTACTTATTTGCACTATAGAGCTCTTTTCTTAGATGGTCTATTGTTTCTTCATGAAATCCCATTTAAAACTGAAACAAAGGCACACATGGTTATCTATTTGCATAAATTATCTGCGTTTAATTGTGACTGTGAAACGTAACATGTTATAAATAACACATAAAATGCCACCTGCATAATTATCGCAGTAGCACAAGCAAGAAAAGATTCTAGGGGGAATCGCTTGGAACACAATTTTTGACTTCGTAACTTTGTTTCGACTCGGTAAGAGGTTAATATAACAAAAGTCCTAAGTCCTTTGTCGCTAAAACGCATAGTTTACGATAATAAATCGAAAAACCTTTAAAAAATACCACGGACTAGGACTTTTGATATGTTGACCTCCTAACTAGTCCAAACATAGTTACGAAGTCAAATATCGTGTTCCTAATAATTACCTCTACAAGGTTTAAAGATACTTATTTGAATAGCCTAAAGCCCATTACCAACCTATGTTTATATGGCAAATAGGTACTTTAGGCAGTGTAAATTATATCTGTTGTAATTATTTTGCATCTGGGGCCCTATTTTTGATTTTCGTTCGACAACGAGTTTTTACTATGACTTTTAATTCATATTCGAACGAAAATCACTCGCCATCTTGAAGCGAGTGTTTCAAAAATAGATCTCCTTATATGGCCGGTGGTTTTTATCAATACAACTTGAGTTCTTGAATCCACGTTATGTTTTATTTTATTTTATGAAATCTTATGAAATCAATTTATAATATCGAAGGATATAATAATGTCAAAGGACCAGAACGAAATCAATAAAAAAGTAGAAGAATGAATTGAATAATTCCTGAGATTATCTTCTTTCAGGATTTATAACTTTAGTTGTGATTTCAGGCTCAGAACGGTTTTGATGAGCTCCGCCGCTACGTGAAACAAGGAAGCGACTTCAGCAAAGAACTAGCTGCCATATTACAAGAAAGGTAATAAAATTAGTGCTATCCTAAATACTAAAACATTAGATATAGCTGCGGTTTGAAAAACAAATCTAAGAATTGCAACGTATAATCCCTACGTCAAATTAACATAAACTCGCTGTGCCTCATCTCATCATAGTTTCGAAAAATTGGGTTATAATTTTTCTAGTACGTAATTAGTAACAAAAAACAACATTTCTCCGTAACATTCACTTTCCACGCGGGAATAACACAATGTGTTATTGTTCATGATCATCTGTCGTTCAGACTTTTTTCAACTTGCAAATGGAGATCGAATCGCATTCGCATCTATACAAATATTATAAAGCTGAAGAGTTTGTTTGTTTGAACGCGCTAATCTCAGGAACTTCTGGACCAATTTGAAAAAATATTTTTGTGCTGGATAGCTTACTTATCGAGAAAGGCTCTAGGCTATAAAAATCACGCTGCGACGGGGAGGGGAGGAAGCAAGCTCAAAACGCGCGGACGATGCCGCGGAGGACCGTTAGTTCATAATATAAAACAAAACACATGTCATAACCTGTTCATACTCCACTTTCGCTGCTAATAAAGTTAGTGTCTCGAAAGGGCGCGGCAATGGCCACTAATCAGAAATAGCAGTATCAAGGCGTCTTCAAGTAGGCCAAGACTCGACAAATATAACGTTCGTTCTACAAATTTAAACCGTACCATTGGCCGAGACGGCATTATCGCTTTTACACAACGGAGATAGTGGAGACGCAAAAAGACGTTACGCCACCGCTCGCCGCGATTATTTCTATGTTTATTTCCGTGGCGGATTGCGAAATTGTCAATAGCAGTAAGCGGTGCAATGAATGAACGGGCCATAAACTTATGGCCATAATCGAACAACTTTTCATTTCAGATTTTCTCTGTACAAGTACGGTCTGCATGAGTACCACATCAAGTTTGTTTGGTAGCTGGAGATTTCTAAGGAGAATGAATAAATTATTACACATATGGTACTACTGTTTAGCGACTTAAGATGCTGACCGTACACTGATACACCATTGCCGATAAATGCATTGTTTGCAATAGCGAATGGTCGATTTCTAATTTTATTTACCAGTATATTACATGTATATGTGATATACAAGTTTTTACAATTCAGGCTGTGGGCACATTTCACGCCGATTATAAACCACCAATAAATAACGTTATACTTATCAGATCCCACGCTCCTAAATAGGTTCAATTTAAAATTACCTTCTTATTCGCAGAGTTGAAGCGGAGAACTACTACTCGAAATGCCTGGCGAAACTGGGAATGAAGCTCAGCAAAGCGTGCAAGGAGAGCGTCGGCTCCTGCGCCGATGCGTGGAAGCATGTGGCTCTGGAGATGGAGAAAAGGGCTGAAATACACAGGTTTGTTGACGACTGATCGATATTGAGCATCACTGTGAGAACTGCAGAAGCAGCGTTGATAGAGGCGTTCTTTCAGAGCGCATAGCCCGGACCTTGCCATGCCGAAACCCAATCAAACCATGAGCTCAAACTTGACGCCCGTAAACCGAAAATCTGAATCCTTTACATAGTTTTAAAAAATACAGTTTTTGATAATGTATGGGCTACCTGTATGAAATATTTATTAATATAAATCGTTTCCATTTCAGAAATTATTCAACGGCTCTCTCTGAAGAGTTAGTAAAACCAATGAAACACGTCATTGATAACCAATTGAAACTTAGGAAAAAGGTAACGTTACTTCCTGATTGAAGATTATATATTTCAAAAAAATTGTCTCTGACTAATATAATACTATTTTAGATTGAAGGTAACGTTGACAAAACAACGCGGACCCTCACTGAATGGAGGACGGCGGAAGCCAAGTCGAAAAAACAATCTCACACGGCGGCGAGAGAAAATGAGAAACTGCAAGACGCTACGCTGGACACGAGGTCTGCCCACTCGCGACACCCTTGGCGAAACAATGGCCTAATTTTATCATTGTCCAGTTAGTCCAGGACATTGTTTCGAACAAGTTTATTTAAGAAGGATCCTTCGTGCTGTACTTTGTGTTATGCAATGCGATTGCCTTTCCAGCCAGTGCGAATTGTTTTTGGGAGGTCATCACTATCAATTATGATAACCTCCCTATTTGTTTTCTTACAGTAGAATATCCCGCAGCTCGAGCGTAGGCCACATCCCACATTCCATCCTGAGCACAGCGAGAGCAGAGAGGCATGCACACGTGACGAGTGAAAAGGATGCCGCTAAACTGCAGGTGAAGAAGAGGAAGACGGAAGATGCTGTTAAAAAGACTGAAGTCGAGTACTACAATGTTTGCGTTCATGCTGAACGCTCAAGGTACATAAGAAAAGAGTTGACAATTCTATGTGCTCTTAGCGCCCCCTTTAAAAAACACTTTTGACGGTATATGATCATTCTTTTTACAGATTGGAATGGGAGTCAAGCGTGGTAAAAGGTGCTGGTATGCTGGAATCTCTTGAAGAAGAGAGGCTTGCTCAGCTGAAGTCATCTGCCGACTGCTACCTCAGGCTAACCGCGGCGGTCCCCCCACAGTTAGCCGAAGTAAGTTTTGATATAACAAGCAGTTAGCAACACATTAAGTAACAACATCTATGTACATTACAAAATAAAGTTTATGATTGCTCACACTCATTCAACAATTAATCACTTGACAAATACAACACGTGTAAGGACATCGTCACAACATTTTACATAAGAGGAAAAATAAACAGTTTGTTAAACAACCAAATATAGTGTATCAAAAGCGACTGCTTGTTATTGATACACTATATTTGGTTGTTTTGGTAAAGTTCCAAATATTGAACAGGTGAGATGGAATGGGAGAGACTTGGCTGTTGTGTTTTGAGGCGGATCACGCAATCCACTTGTATGAATGACTTTTGTCTGTCTCCTATTTAGTTATGACTAAATTAAGGTGCATATTTTCAAATTTTTGTATGGAAGATTGTATTAAAGTGAATGCCTATAAATTCATAATCTGTGCTTCAGTCGACGAACACGTTAGTGGGTCCAATCAAGAACGCGAACGCGAATCTGGATATGCGTGTGGTGCGTGGCGTACGCTCCGTGCCGGCCGGCGCCAGCGAGCAGCTGCTTCCTGACTTCTACTGCGAACACACCACCCTGGCCATGAACCGGGAGCGGCGTAAGCAGGTACGAAGCAGTCAATGTGCAACCTTAGAAAACCGAATCGGGTTCGACACCGTAGCGGTCAAGCGTTCTCTGTACACTATCGTACACGGCTAATCTCCACGATAATGTATAGCGGCATGAAGTGCTTCGACCTACTTGTTTGATATGTCCGATCCAGTTAAGAGATTCAGATTAGGGGTGACGGATGATACTCCAGCAGAGGAAAATAATAAAAGTCAAACCATCAACACCTACGACTACGATTAACTGCTATATGTTAAACAAACGTGTAGGCGTGAAACGATGCCAATTATTGTTTCATGCAATTTAACAATAATTAAGAGCAATGTCATAGGTTAATCGACGTCAATTCATTTGCAGGCGCTGATGAAAATCCTCCAATTGGTGAAACAGGACATCGACAGAGAGCGAAAATCGAAGCAGGGATTGGAGAAGTTGTCTATGGCCATGAAACAGACGCCGACTTTCGGCAGTGACGACTCACAGCAGAATGTAGCGGACAAACTTTATCATGTAAGATAAAACTCATACTTACTAAAGATGCCAACACATATTTTATTTAAAGTTTTGATTATTGGTGATTTTACGTTTTAATAAACAATGTTTCAAAGTCTGGGTGGCCGAGTAATCGGCCTTCTCCCGGAATGCGAAGGAAGCTTGTATTTTTGGAGCAAAATCATATCATCAAACAACATTTTGATGATCAGCCAACGTTTTGGTTTATGGTGTATTCATTTAAAAATATATTTCCAGGTAAGATCAATGCTAACGTATTTGGAAGCGATCCGGTTCAAGATCACTACGAGCCTGAACGAACTGGACAGTCGGCCGCCAATACAGCACCCGCTCGCCACCCACATACAAATAGTTAGGGACAAACAAGGACTCCAACAAAGTATACTGAAGGTAGTAAATCATTCCTAAACATATTTAATCAACCAAGAAATTAAACATGAAAGTTTTCCTGCGAATGTGATAAGCATACTTGTCTTATACATATATACAGATGGTTGTGTAGTTGTGTAATACCGTTTTCGTTTCCTTGCCAAACTGAAAAAGGTTGTGATAAGAAAAACGTGTCATTTATGTACTTTAAGTATGAAGGTTATTATCTTATCTGGAAAAAACAAGAGAACAAGCAAATTATCTTCATTTCTCTTGAATAACGAGGCCCCGATACAATATCATGCCGATGCAAGAGCCGATCATGAAAAGGCCTTTCCTATCACAGATGAGATACTCGTAGATACGGGTAGGTAGCTATGTCTAAACTAGAGACTATCATTAATGCTGTTATCATGGTTAGCTCTGTGTTGTAACTAACCTTACTTTCCACGCACATGGAATTTCATAAATATGATATCATGAGCATCAGGAAAATTAGACATAAAATTGTATACTTTCTAAAATACTACAAAAATTCTCGCTCTATAGACCAGTCAGATATTTATCGTTAAACCTAATATCGATGGAATTCTAAGGAACACGATTTTGACATCATAACTTTGTTTGGACTAATAATCTACACAACATATCAAAAGTCCCAGCCCGTACTCCTTGAGCCGGGAGGAGTGGAGACACAGCATCGAATAGAAAGTAGGTATTGATACTGTACTCATTAGTATGGAAAGAAAAGTTTCGTACTCACTTTTATGAGTACGAAACTTTTCTTTCCATACTATCGTAACAACAGATACTTCAAAGTATATATATGGCAATAGCTGGTTTCTGATTTTTTTTCTAGGGCTAAATAATAAGATAACGTTATTATATTGCGATACCTACTCAAAAATAAATGGCCAAAATATTTTAAATTATTTCATCCTAGGTTATAAATAACTACTAGGTTAGGTTATTAGTTGAAACTATGCGTTTTAGTGACATAAGACCTTTTACAAAATGAATTCTGATAAAATTTGCTACTATTTTACCGTATTAAAGTTTTAATACGACCTAAAAAAGGAGGTTATCAATTCGACTTAAGTATATTTCTGTAACGTCTTTGGGGCCGTCCATTAATCACGTGAGGTCGTTTTTCTCATTTTTTGACCCCCCCCCCCCCCTCCCCCCTGGTGATATTTGGTGAGGTTTGGGACTACTCCCCCCCTCCCCCCTGGATCACGTGTATTTTTTGGAAGTCTATGTAAAGGCTATTTTTGACTGGAAAAAAATATTGAGAAAATGGTGATTCGAAAAAAAATTATTTTAAACATTTATTTAGTTTGTGACAACAAATCGTTCAAATTTTCGCGCCGTTCAAAATTTCGGTTCAGAAATAGCGCTTATTGACAAAAACTAAATGAAATTAATACACGTGATGTCTAACGATACCCCCCCTCCCCCCTCGTGATGTTTCGTGATGTTTTTCTTACCCCCTCCCCCCCCTTTTGAGCCTCACGTGATTAATGGACGGCCCCTTTCGAATCGGATAATATTTGACTATGATGAACGTTTAAGGCTTCCAAACACTTGTGTTCAATTTCGTTAGAATATGTATGTTTATTTATATAATTTAATTGTTTGTTACGGATAATTATAACGAATACGATGTGGTGAATTTGAATAATTCTTTTTTCAATATTAAAGCATATTCCATTAAAGGGAACACTGTAAATTCAAAGAAATCGGTCGAGTAAAAAAAGAAATATAATGTTCAAACGGTTAAGAATGTTTTTAACACTCACAGTGTCATATTTTATATTCATAAAGATGAAATAAGAAACCAAAAATTTGCACGCAATGACGTATCCATAAGAGACCACAAATTTCGCAGGGTCGGGCACTGACAGCCCGGTAGCTCAATTGATAAGAGCGTTTGGCCCGGTCAGCCAAGAGGTTGCTGGTTCAAGTCCCGCCCGTGCGCAAATTTTTGGTTTCTTATTTCATCTTTATGAATAATGTTCAAAATTTTAAACCTTTTTCACAAAACATACGAAGGCTTAAAAAGGAAACCAAAAAGAAAATCACCTAAACAGTTTATGGCAGAAGGCAGTTTTATGGTTTGAACATATATTTTTCATTCCATATTATTTCTTTTTGCCCACATCACAAAACTACTGAACCGATTTTGCTAATACTTGCATTAGTCCTCAAGTCGGAAAATAATTAATTAATTGAATAAAGAATTAATCCGATTCAATATATTGCTTCCAATATATTCGTAAACCAACTCATTTTTTTACAAAATACAAAATTTATATCAATTATACGAAGAACAAACACTCACTTGCAAAATTTAATTTATACTCAAGTGTTATCCAATTCCAACGACGTCAATAAAATACAGGGTGAATCGATAACCTCCTTTTTTGAAGTCGTTACAAAACTTGATTCAGTAAAACTTGCAGAAAATCTTTTTAGCTTTGATTTTGTAGAAGTTCTCATCTCGCTAGGATTCATAGTTTCCGATATATATGCAAAAAACAAAAAAAAAAACTACCTTCAAACCCTCCACCTCCTCAAGAGGTACGGCCTGGGACTTTTGATATGTTAACCTCCTGCTAACTAGTCCAAACGAAGTTACGAAGTCAAAAGTTGTGTTCGTTGAAATTCCCTCTACCAGCTTTCGTTGACTGAACTGCTAATATTTTAGAGACGTAGCCTAAAGGTTTTATTGTAAAAGAGAAAATTGTAACGTCATACACAAGTTGCAACAACATTAGAGCTATGAAGGAGCGGGGTCTTCTGGCACAATCATTGCAACGCCTAAAAGGAGTCTCCTGCCACTAGCTAAGCTAAGTTTTTAAAATGAAGGTACTATGTTACTGCAATAAATAATATTGAATTGTAAATTTCGAAAGGTTGACGTATATGTATCTGCTAGTTAACGGAACAGCACCGAACGTGATAACCGTTTTATTTTCCAGGTTCCACCGTGGCTGCAAGCGGACTACCAGAACGAGGTCAACAAAAACCTGCAGCCTAACTACACAGCTCTTACAAAAAGTGTTAATGGCGGTGAGGAGAGAGAGCGAAGAGACTCCATCATGAGCAGAGCATCCAGCAAGCTGCGCATAGAGCACGTCTCGTTTAGAAGGAGAGATAGAGAGAGCGCGCCAGTGACGCCGGTGTGCGTGGACCTGCCTACACCGCCGATCAAACCCCCCACTCCTGAAGCGCCGCTGCCTCCTGAGAGTCCGCTTGATTGGAGCGAGCGTGGCGCGGGCGACGGGCTCTCCAACCAGCATGACAGCGACTTTGGTAAGTGATAGCTTTACTTATCTAGGCACAATCCATTTTATTCCGCTAATATCATAGGAACTGGAAGTAACGATATCATAACCCAAGGTCGAGCCTTTAGGGTTTTAATACACCGGAAACATGGCTCCTTGGTAACTAGTCTACACTACACACACATACATGGACCTGCTCAAACAGATCCATTCCTTCAGGTCAGCAACAATGATAGCTTCGGACTTTACTTGAAGTCAGGCGAGGTGAGGAGAATCCACCACACGTATAGAGCTCTAAGGCTAAGCGTTCGTTCAGACATGCGGGAATCCTGCGTTTACGAATCGCGCAGTTGAAACCACAAAATTATGATGCTATTCAGACGCCGCGGTAAGTATGCGATTTTCGTGCAGGTATAGCGACAGTTTCAAAATGGAGGTCGACGAAGAAGTGTGTGTCTAACTGTGGTTGACAACACAACCCGCATCTGCATTCAATAGAGGCTGCGAGCCCGCAACCTCACTGTGAGTTCTTCCTGAAGCTATCACTTCAGGCAGACAACTCAGGCGAGATGAGGAGACTTCACCACGAGTATAGAGCTTTAAACAAGCTCCGCATTAAGAACCTATAATACAGAAGATAATAGTTCGGAAGGGACGCGGAGCACAAGACAAATTCAAGTTAAGCTAAACCACAGATTAATATAAAGACTAAACGTCTATGGGCTGGTATACAGAGACAGCTCAGAAAGCGTGTTGCATCAACGGCCCAAACTGCGATTGCATGACACACAACAATCTTCGATGTATACAAACATATAAGACTGATCAAATTCAAGCAGTCTAATAAATGACATCATTAATCAGTTAAAAACAACTCTAGCATTTCGTAAAAGCTATTTTTTAACTGTTGCAACAGTACCACTCTAACGGTCTGCAGATCCCGAAAACCTCAACAAAGAATCATTTAAATTACTTGTAACGTATTTGAATCTATCATAAGTTTTTACTTAACTTTTCTGCCTGATGCCTTTTGGCTCCAAAAAGTAATAAACACCATTTTCTTTACTTCCAGATGAGTTCTCCTCCCAGAGTGACAGTTCGACGGACTTACCAGAGATGATAAAGGGCGAGAGCGAGACGGCTGCGCCGGCGCAGACGATAGGCAAGTGCCGCGCACTCTACACGTACGAAGCGAGGCTGAATGATGAACTCACTTTGACGCCTGGTTAGTATACTTACTTTAAGTTCTGAATGCGACTGCGTGTTTGTATGATACATGTAATAATTCTCTTCACAATCACGAAACACTGTAAAAAGCATGATGCTAATAATAGAAAATGGCAATTACTTCATTTATTTGATGTTAAGTTACATTATTAATGGTAAGCTAGTTTTTATTGTTGTAAAGCAAAGCGAATTCTTTGTTACCTTATAGAGGGAGACCTCGGCGCTTAATTTTCAGCCGATCTGATACCACGACAAAAAGTACACTGGTTTCCCATATTTGTGCTGAGTCCTTACATTTTATATTATTTTATCATTACCTTACATTTGCATATTCTATAGTCTGACAAGAGAAAGCTGAACCTCGTGTTTTTTGGAACGGCAGCATTAAACTAAAATTTTATAGTGACAGTGACAATGAAACTGTTATTTGTTGAGCATTGTAAGAGTGTAAAATCTAATCTTGCTTTGAGAACTTCGAAGTAACTACACATATTTAAAATAATTAATTAACTGCAAAAACTCGCGTTTCAATGATATTTGTTTAAATAATAAAATTAATAATAAATAATAAATATATAATTAAATGGCTCTATATATTAAATCAGTAGTCTTAGACAATTTTGAATAATTAATCAAAAAAAAGGAAACAAGAAAGGTGTTAAACAACTGTATTCAGGCTTTTTGAATTTGCCGACTTTTCAAATTGCCGAAATTTCAGGTTTCACATGCCAGACTATACCATCATGCTACTACTATCGCGTGCGTTCAAGTGATGCTGAATAACTTAATTCAACTAAATTACTTCATTAGTTTGAAATTAGCCACATACTTTATTCACTTTTAAGGCTGATTCACGATCACGCTACACCGTGCCGCTACACGGTCAAACATTATTGTATACATTTTGTATGAAGTGATTCATGTATGACCGTGCTCCGCCCGGGCCCCGACGGGGCACGGCAGTGGAATTTCTATGGGATTTTTTCCCGGCTACGGCACGGTCCGGCCCCGGCACGTTGTAGCGTGAATCATCCTCTATGCGTGTGCTTTTATCAGTCAGAGATTTTAGTTCGCCCAGTAGCGAGTGATAGTGACTAATCGACCTATACTTTACCAACTACTACCGACTTTTATTTCGTAAATTCCCTCGGTACACTGCTTAGCTCATCCGTTGTGGATAATCAGCCATAAGGCAATTTAAGTGTAAACATACTGTTTTATTTCAGGGGACATTATAAACATCCACGAGAAGCAGGACGACGGCTGGTGGACCGGCGACCTCAATGGCATCTTCGGAATATTTCCCTCGTCCTACGTCGAAGAAATTACGACGTGCATATGATTTACTTAATGTTGTTTACACCTGCCTAGTTATCACAACACACCCTCTCTAATTACCTATATCACTCGGATAAATTATTTACTTATTTCAACACAAGTGATCGGTTTCCAATAATCGAGACGAGGGTGTAGAAACATCTGGAACTGATTTTGCGCACGGAGCTCGATATTAGATAGTATGAATTAAAAGTGTAACTAAACGTGATGTTTAGACAGATGAGAACGATACGCTATGTTCAGCAGCAGACGGATATTGTTAACGTTTTGCGAAATACCTATACTAGTAACACTATGGTGACAAGATGCTTGAACCAGTTACTTCAGCCTGCCTCCTATTTTATTACTGTTATTATTTTGGTTCGCATCAGGCTGATTTTGGGCCTGGTTATAGTTGTGCCCTTGCCGTGAGAGTATGGAAGCAACATTGCTTAAGTTGCTCGCAACTTTGGCAATTTAAAGGAGCAATACTTTTTTTTAATTTTATTCAAGTTTTGATATTTAAGAGTAATATTTTATTTATAAAATTATAATCTTTGTTATGTTCCCCAACATTGCCAGCTGTTTAAGCTATGTTTGTTAAATACTCCTTAAGGCACGGCAAAGTTGACGGCAATGGCACATTTAAGCAGGTATCTACTGGTTGCTGAAAAAAGTTCGTTAAGATGGATTTGTACTATACGTAAGTAGGTGCGAAACTTTAGCTGATGTAAATGGTACGAAATAATTTTGCGGAATATCGTTTAGATGACTGCGCAATTCTGCAGTGTTATGATAGTTAATAAGGATTCTTTATAAACTGCACATCGTATTTATTTCGACAAAACTTTGACCTAATTAATGCTGTGCTAAATCATTAATGTGTATAAATTAATTAAATTAGTCAAATCTTTTAATTTAATAGAGTTGACGATTGTATAAAATTAAACTAACAATAAGTGTATAAATAAATTAATCTGTTAAAAGGAATGTATGTGCTGATATCTTTATATAATTATTGTAATTAAATATTTCACTTAAGATGTAAATTATTATATACGCATAAAGAATAAACCAAAGCGATGTTTAATGTTGAATTAAAATGATTAAAAATAAAAGGTCGTATTGATTTCAAATTATTTACTTAAGAAACCGTATAGAAATGAAATAACAGCTTCATTATGGGATGACAACACATTATTTATTAAAATAACATTTATAAATTACAGTGTTGGCATGAAAGGACATAGTCCAAAAAGTCTAGTACTAATCCATGACACAATTATTTTTATTATAATAAACAATTACACTGACTTATAATGGGTTGACCCAATTTTTAGGCTAGGCGGTATCTCCTGAACTGTATTTTGGATGGTCTGCTAGTATTTTCATTTGACACGTGAATGTATCTTTCCGATGTAAGTAATAACTTTTTATTGTCCTCACGTGAAAACTTAAAACTATTCAGCCTTTGCCATTACTGGTACAGATCTATATGGTAACCGATCCTTTGTTTTACTGTCACGTTTATACGTCTTAATGCCCCTGCATACGTATCGGGGTAATAACTCGAACGGGGCTGTCATTGCCCCATTTAAAACACCACGTTTCCGCCTCCTTGACATATGTACATATCCGAAACTTTTCGTATCGTTTATATAATAACTTGTCACGTATGCAGCGGCATTAAGTGTCAGTGTATAATGCTTAATTATCGATGGCGGATGGAACGCTTTGTACTTTAAACATTGTAGGAAAAGAAATGATGTTTTCGAGAATTTTATAGCTGAAGTCTATGTTGACAATATATTTATTTTGTTGTGTACATCCGGCCGTCTGAGCCAGGCTTCTATAGAGATCTTGCATATCTAGGCTTATAAGGAATCGTTAGTGACGCTGATGTATCCAGGTTTCATCGTTTGTGACGCAATAGTTTTCTTGGAAAATCAAAAAAACTAGGCTCAGACAGCCAGAATTTCGCATTTTCTGACTTTCCAGATCTCAACTATCAGAGGGTTTCAGGTCGCTGTTTCTTATAAAATGTGATGTGACGCGTTAGTGACGGTCATCCGAAGTAGTTTCATCCATTTTAATCCAGTACTTTTTGAGAAATCGTGATAAACGTGTGGCTCAGACAGCCTGATATCCGGTCGTCTGAGCCAACTTGTTTTTCTCTATATTTCACGAAATGTTACGTTTCGGACAAATGTTTTTCGGATTTACTGATGTGACGACGTTAGTGACAGCTCTCGACCAGATTTGAACCTTCGTGACGCACGCGTTTTGGAGAAATTGAGAAAAAACTGCTGGCTCAGACAGCCGGATGCTGGCTGTCTGAGCCACCCAGTTCTACCACTTCCAGGTGTTGTACGAAGCTGAAAACTCATCTAATCTGATGTGACGCGGCCTCTAAGTACAAAAAATCGTAAGTGACGGCTCTATATGCCGCCAATCAAAGTTATAAGCATTTCAAATGTTTTCCATACATCGATGCATTTGGGTGGCCACACTTCGCACTCTTTGTGGAAACGGAAAGACAATTTAGTAGAAAATGTAAGCTAAAGCCCCTCATATCAAAGCGGATGGTTTCTCCTGCTATTTAAATATTTAATTACGTAGTCAATAACTACGCCGATGAAGGAAAATATGTTAATTATTTATGGTCTCAGGTATTCCAAGGAAAAAAATCGTTAGATTACTATTTATTTGAAAACAACCGCTAGTTTATCGAAGGTACTACAATATTAGAGAATTTTGGTAAGGTACATACTACTTACATATTACTCGACTCTTCCCATGTGATTTTACGGCCCACTTGGGACAAGATGCAAAAAATCAATATAAATACTAAATTAATCCTGCAAGTCGTTTCCCCTTTGTTGAGATGGAAAACTTAGTAATTCATTGACTCGTCCCACCATGCCTATATAATATTTGGGACGAAATGCGGAAAATCAAAGATATATTTACAAACTGCAGCTCGTCCTGAGTAATTCTTAAACTTTCTCAACGCTTAAAAGAAGGCTTTTATTTTTATTTCTAGTTTAAAGAGATGATCTTACCAAGATTATCAGACCATGTGCACTTGTACAGGCTCATATTTTATTCACCATTTAAAAAATCAGGAATATGCTATCAAGTTAAAGAAAATATGTTAAATAAGAACATTAAAATACTTTTTAATCACTGTTAATTCGACATACGAGATAGCGTCAGACGAAAAAGTAGACATTTACAGTGATGACATTTGCTGAAAAAAAATCCGCACTACTGATTAGTGACTGATGTACTGACAAGGAAACCTGCACTTACGAAGTTAATCATTAAAAAATGCATTTAAAGAAATTTATGGTGATAATATTGGGCTAGTTATACTAAAAGGGGGCACAAAGACTTATGACAACAATCAGGCATGTTTTGACGTGAGCTCCAGACTCAGACCTCAGTAAGCAGAGCAGTATTTAGTTGGACTACTTACTACTTTTACTAGGCGTAGTCAGCGTTCTCTTGAAAAAAGCTAGGCTTCAGGCTGACTAGGCATACTCAGCCCTTTGCACTTACTTTTTTACTCGGCGTTTAGATAACTGTTTACTGATAATTCTGATATCACCCAACGTCTAAGAATTACCATGTGGAAGTCTCCTGTTATTGATATTTTAGTAAATAATAAAGTTATTTTACGAATTGTTTCTGGTGTAGCATTTATACAAATAGTAGTTCATCAATTCATCCCATACATGTCTACAGCTTATTTTGGACGAGATGCAGATAATTTAATCAAATGATTTTTAACGTCATTTAATGTAATCAAAAAGTTAAAACTACCAATATGAGTATAATCAGAAAAAAAACCAATAATATTGTTACAAAAAAGTTAACACAATTTTGTTGTATGAAAGGAAACCCTTTTAATGATTACAAAGTAAAATATAATATACATCTGATAAAACAATTTTAGTCAAATGTGAATAATACTCCTCGTAAATAGGTATACTATACTCGTCATAAAATCAATAAAGTCTACGAACTAAGTAAAATTCCACGAGCACAAAACTTATATCATTGCTTTATTAAAACAAAATAATTATTACTTGTCTTATGAACATAAACTTTAAAAGAAGATAAACGCTACAACCTGTGGTAATAAACATGACAGGTCCAAAACAAATTATATTTTTTTCATTTTATTTCATTATTTTCGTAAGTTGGTTTCTATGCACCTCTCTTACCGCCATATCCATTGTTACTTACTTACATTTTTATTTATTATGTATACATTTTGTAACATACATATTTAAACTTTCTTGTAAAATTCAACAACAATCTTTTGGGCTATAAAAATAAATGATATTAAGTGGATGATTTCTTTCCATCCTGCATAATTTATAGTCTATCTATATATTTTTATATATATGATCAGCCATTTGACCACTATCACAACTGGTGGTAAGTGATGATGTCGTCGAGGATTGGTCATGTATGTCTGACCAGTAATAGCGTAATCATTCTTCTTTTGAAAATGCCCAAATTAAGGGTTTCGGGAACACCTCAGCCGGTAGCGCATTCCATTCTTTATTCCCCCGCATCAGAAATATTGTTCGAACAAAGATGGACACAAAGATGGCGCGCGTCTCGTGTTCCGAAGGTGAAATAATGCTGGCTTAGTAATTTTTGTTCGTAATAATAATAAGCGGTCCCAGAGAACTGCGTTTCACCTTCTGCGCTGTTTTATGGTTATTATTTTGCACCCAAAAAAGCAGGAGACGATTTGCATAATGATTAAAATTAATTATTGCATCTTGTCCCAAATGGGCCGTAATAATATGGGACGAGTTGAGGAATGAGTACTTAGTATGTATTTTATACCGAAAAAGTCTTATATTGTAGTAACCAGCTGGAACTAGTGATTATTTTTAAATAAAGAGTAATTTTGAAACCTGGAATACCCGATACATAATTAACATATTTTCCTTCATCGGCGTAGTTATTGACTACGTAATTAAACATTTAAATAGCAGGAGAAAGCATCCGCTTTGATATGAGGGGCTTTAGCTTACATTTTCTACTAAATTGTCTTTCCGTTTCCATAAAGAGTGCGAAGTGTGGCCACCCAAATGCATCGATGTATGGAAAACATTTGAAATGCTTATAACTTTTGATTGGCGGCATATAGAGCCGTCACTTACGATTTTTTGTACTTAGAGGCCGCGTCACATCAGATTAGATGAGTTTTCAGCTTCGTACAACACCTGGAAGTGGTAGAACTGGGTGGCTCAGACAGCCAGCATCCGGCTGTCTGAGCCAGCAGTTTTTTCTCAATTTCTCCAAAACGCGTGCGTCACGAAGGTTCAAATCTGGTCGAGAGCTGTCACTAACGTCGTCACATCAGTAAATCCGAAAAACATTTGTCCGAAAAGTAACATTTCGTGAAATATAGAGAAAAACAAGTTGGCTCAGACGACCGGATATCAGGCTGTCTGAGCCACACGTTTATCACGATTTCTCAAAAAGTACTGGATTAAAATGGATGAAACTACTTCGGATGACCGTCACTAACGCGTCACATCACATTTTATAAGAAACAGCGACCTGAAACCCTCTGATAGTTGAGATCTGGAAAGTCAGAAAATGCGAAATTCTGGCTGTCTGAGCCTAGTTTTTTTGATTTTCCAAGAAAACTATTGCGTCACAAACGATGAAACCTGGATACATCAGCGTCACTAACGATTCCTTATAAGCCTAGATATGCAAGATCTCTATAGAAGCCTGGCTCAGACGGCCGGATGTACACATTTTGTTTATTAGACTTGGTTAGACCCAAATACTTTTAGAGCAACTACAGGTCACAAAGTTACCATGACTTTTGATATGGTTTAATATTTGTAAAGGAGGCAAATAACGGATCATGGCAGTGACGGTTCCGATTTAGTCTTCGCCGCAAGTAGTTTTGTTTTTAATTATTAATTGAATTCTAGCCTAGCGGTGTGTAACTACTGAGCTGAAATCTTCTAATTGTATTAGATACACTTACTTACTAATTTCATATCAATTTAGCTTTACATTTTTAAGTTGGGACATCGAAATAGTGTTTTAAAAAAACTATTTAGTTACTATGTAATAATTGAGTACTGAATATTTTGGGTAATGAGGTCAATAAATAAAACAAACCAAAATAAACTAGATACATTCAATAAAATGATATACACAATAATAACATCCATAAAATAGTACAGAGTATATAAAAGTAGAAATTACAATAAAGTAAAAGAGATAATCACAAATGATTATTGTACGTTTAAATTTCTAAGCCGACAAGATATATTTTTGTATTGGCGATTGAATAATGAAAAAAATTAACAGAGATAATTTTAATGTCAGTAATGTACAAAAAAAAAGTATACTTAGCTTCAAATTAAACATTTAAATTAAAGAATTGAGCGAAGCATGACAATATAACAATCAAAATAAAGGTTATAAATTTTTTACACAATAAAATAACGTAAAATAAACACTTAACAGGATTATAATACAATAAAACGATTACCTAGAAGTCATCTAAAATAATATAAAGTAATAAACAATACAAGTTTTATTTGCTGGTGAGTACACCCGAGTGATGTCAGAGACGGAAAGTACTGAATACAAAATAAGACTAGAAACAGAGAGTGATTTATATTTAAAACCCAACGGGAAATCATATCTCGGTCACCGCTTCAACCTTAATCCCTAGTCCTAACTCCTTATACCTACACTATATACATACGTTACCGCGCCTAAATGCAACTGAGAACTGACTCGTTCGTGGAACAAGCTCGTAAGAGACAGGCCTTCAGTTCACCAACCCAAACGAAATGATACATTTAAATAAATACAGCATAACACAGCATGTGCGATCATATTAAAATATTTTTTGTGCTCTTAGCGCTGTAACAACTAAAATAAACTTTGGCCAAATAATAACTTATCACAAGTTGAATAGAATGTACGTGCTTAGTGATCACTTGAACACAGGAAAATATTGCTAATTCAGTGTTATAATGACATCTTTTAGAATGCGACTACAATATAGATAATTCAATAAGAAGAAACACATCAAGTTTTATCCGGACTCATATTAATTTATTCATAAAATACTTCTTCTTATGTCACAAGCTAAAACAAACGTGCTCAAGTGTACACTACCTTTGAGGTTAAAGTATAATAAACCTTTTATTAACTATTTTATAGAAAACAACATAATGCTCTGCATTTACGTCCACAGAAGGATAATAAATAACACATCCAATAAAATCAATAAGTATCCAAAAAAAACAACAAGAACCAATTACGTAAGTATACGCTAGTACCTCATAATTTTTCTTTTTCTCAAAATAACATTGTTCCGCTAATATTTCTCGTATCATTACTATCTTACACTAAACTCTTTTTAAGAGCATCCCTACCCCTTCATCACATCCAAATCGCAATGCTTGAAATAATTGTGCTTCAAAATAAATACTAAATACAAAATATGTTTTTTTATGGACAATTGAAGCATTTCGTTCTCTCCAAGAGGAACTTTTGGCAAGAAAGATATCTACTTACAGATACATACATATAACATTATTAAGAATAAAGTCGTGGGTATTTTAAAATTATTAAACAAATCAATAGTTTGTGTACTTGCATTTGATTTGAGACTAGCAAGTAAATTACATAGGTACCTCGATACTGTTTGTTGTGGCAGCATTACCTTTAGCTTTATTCCCTATTTGGGTACCCGAGTATAGGCAATTTTACTGGACGTCATGTATTTAACACATGCATTTATATTTACTTCGTAAAGAATTTACGGCGTCTAATAAGAAATCACATATTACGTCACAATCAAGTCTAAATACTAATACAAATATACAATCAGTAGTCCAAGAAACAACACAACCATCTTAACATAATATGGAGTTCAAGACCGTAAAAATATTTACGTAATAAAAGCTAGCAGACGTCTACCTACGTGTCGGTAATTTTAATGGCAGTGTTCGTCTGATTTGTCGTGTAGTTTTAATACATTTTATTAAACAAATCTACATTTCACTTAAAACCTAGTAGATCAAAAATGTTGGAATGTTGCATCATCATCGATTTATTGCAGTAACTTCCATGAGATGTTTATTGTGACGTCATAATAAACTACACTAACGAGTGCCACTATCTTACGTTACGTTATTAAATAACCTACATTATTTCTGCAAACTAACACGAATTTTAACTTTCAACGCGTTGGCATTTAGATGTAGTCGAAACGTCACGATAGGAATCTTTTAAAATTCATTATAACATGGTTCCATCACATTTTTTTAGGCAATATTATAATAAAGTATGCACTGTATTTCTTTATTCCTTTGACAGCTTCCGTACTTGATCCATAATTATTCAGTTTTCTCGAATAAATCTACACATATATGACGCCCATGTTTATCAAGTGGTCCGCTTATTTTATAGTATCCTTTCTTCTTAACGAAATATAACACGTTCCTTCACATTTTATTTTTTGGTGTCAAATTACCATGCATATGCATTTTATGCAATTAAAAATCAGTTTATAACTGACTAGGTACGCAAATTCCACAGTTCCGCCGATCGTGGCGTCAAAATAATTCACTTAGGCCTTGAACCCCCACTACTTATACACGTAATTTGAAAAGTATGTATAATAATATAAATTCACATAGAATACAAGTATATGATTAATAATTATAACCACTAATCATAATTTAAAAGTGGATGTCTTATAATACTGGGATACATAGAATGAAAATCAATTTCGCTCACCTCGATGAAGCGTGTGTTACTTCCGTACTGAATCTCATCTGAAAATAAGAATTATTCTATTTTAGATTGTGGTTTTTGACTATCGCGACTCAAGCAATGAACAGATTTCATTTGGCATCGATGCTGTCGCGCGTTGGTATCGATACAGAAGCGCGACTGCATCGATGCTAACGCGCGTTAGTCAGTCATATGAATAATATCAGTACATAATTTGTTTATGTCCAGTTTCTGCATCGCTTCTAAAAGTCACAATGTGCAATGGGTCTAACGGCTGCCCATCTATCACACAAGCAACTTTCACAGCCTTTATAGAGCTTCTTAAATAAGAAGAAGAAGAAGTGATACAATTGCCGTTAAAAAGCTTAAACCAACTCCTCAGCATATATAGAATCGTATTCTAGTCATTATACAGGCATGCGATACTGTGGCCATACAATCGTAATCATTTACACTAACGCAGTTACAATGGTATCTTGTCCCGTGATTCGTGTGCTATTGAATCAATTTGAGTGGAAGAGAGCGTCTTTTCAGAGTCTTAAGTTCTTTTACCGAAATTATTGCCGCTCTTTTAGCGTCGTGATCTACAGTAGAGTAAATTAACTCTGTAGTAGGCTAAAGGCGCTATATTTGACGTTAACACAGTATCTGTGAAACGTAAACTGCTAAAGTAGTGGTTTGAACTACTCAAGACTTACGAGTAATACGTTATAGCGATACTATAACGCTTTGAGTGGGAGAGGAGGTTATATACAGTTATACAGTCTGGCTACATGTTATATATACATATAACATGTAGCCAGACTATATATACATGGTATATATACAGTCTGGCCATAAATACTGTTACAATTCAAAATAAGAAAGATATTACATTTGAATTTGGAATCTCTCATTTTTATACGATTGCTCTTTGTGTTTTCTAATTTTGTCGCCAATACATTTTATAATATTTTGCGATATTTAAATGGAGTGGGGTGATAAAGAGAACCGAATTGCTGTGATTGCATTACACAAAGTTGGCATGGAGCCAAATGCAATTTTTAAAACTCTCCATACGCTTGGTATTAGTCAAACGTTTGTGTACCGGGCTATCAATAGGTATAGTGAGACCTCCTCTGTTTGTGACATAAAAAGATCTGGCCGTCCACGTAGTGTTCGTACAAAAAAGGTGGTCAAAGCAGTAAGGAAAGAATTCGCAGAAATCCTGTCTTAAAGCAAAAGATTTTATCTCGGAAGATGAAGATAGCACCCAGAACCATGTCGCGTATTTTAAAAGATGACTTAGGACTAGCAGCCTAAAAGAGATGCACTGGTCATTTTTTAACTGATAATTTAAAAAAGAATAGGGTGGTAAAATCGAAAAACTACTGAAGCGGTACGCAAAAGGAGGTCACAGAAAAAAAATGATTACGGATGAGAAAATCGGATGAAAAAGATAATTTGGAGTCCCTAAAACAATACATACGATTGGCAGTGAAGACTTTTCCCATCGAAAGAGTGCGTGCTTCTATTGAAAACTGGCCTCAACGTTGAAAGGACTGTATTGCAGCCAATGGAGACCACTTCGAATAAGCTTTTTTTATATTTTAAATTGTTTTATATTTATGTATAAAACTAAAACACTGTAAAAGTTATAAATATATTTGCATAAAAAAACAATTTAGTTCTTTGTGACAATATTTATGGCAAGACTAGGTATATGCCTATAGGTTTTAAAAAACCAATAGGCATATTTATGCCTATAGGTTTTAAAAAACCAATAGGCATATATAAAGCCTTTCAGGCTTTATTTCCGACTAGTCCTTTTCGTGCAGTAGGCTTATTATAATGCTAAATCCATTAATCAGTTCATGGCTTCTTATGATTTAAATAAGTATTTTTGTATAGTATTTACTTTTAAATTAAATGAAAACTATAGTATAGAAATTGGAAATAATAAGTACCTAGTTGTTATACATTATTTTGAGGTTAGTTTGGTTTGGGATCATTTATGAGTCATGAGTTCACTGTGCGACATTTATACTTTGCTTGAGTAAAAGCAAATACGCGCTCGCCCGATTTGTCCGATACGCCCATTTTACCACTTTAGAAGCGTCTAGCTATGAAACGTTAAACTTTAGAAGATGGTTTTAGAAACCTCTATGTTATTTTAAAAGACCTATTCATAGACCCCACACGCATGGTTTGACAAAAAAATTTTTGGTTTTAGTTTCATGTATGGGAGCCTCCCCCCCCCCCCTCTAAATGTATTTATTTTTTTATTTCTTGTATAAGAATCGTAAAGCGGTTAACAGGATTCACTTTCCTACCAAATTTCAACAGTGTGATGCTTATAGCTACAGAATAAAATGGCTGTGACATACGGACGGACAGACAGACTGACAAAAAGACAGACAGACAGACTTGATGAAACTATAAGGGTTCCGGTTTTTTGCCATTCGGCTACGGAACCCTAAAAAAGCCTAAAAGCCTATAGCCTCGGGAACACTATACGGCTGCTGTATGGCTAATCTGTAAAGCTCATGCCGTAATCAATAACCTTAACGGTCATTAGAGTTAGTTGGGTGCTTCCTGCGGGCGGAACAAACTGAATACTCATCTTCAGAATTAGAGAGACCTAATAAAAAACTGAGTTTTAGTAAAACGTCGAGTAAAGATTCACAAGTTAGTGAAATGTGTATTTATTTATAAATAATCAGCTGTGGTATAGATATATCGAAATAATTTTTATTTTACTTCAAAATTACTTATTTACCCAAACTCCGAATACATTTTTTGATTAAAACAAGTAATATTTCTAATAAAGTTTAATCAATTTGAATACAGTGATTATTTTGGGTATTTGTTTGATTAACTTTACTTTGCTATTTACTTCGCATTTGGCCGTTTTTTTATCACAAGTCGATGAAAGTGGTTGTTCAAAGACGTTTTATGACGCAAAATTAAATTCGCAAAATCACGGATCGGGTCCATCTAATTCTGAAGGTGCTTAATATGAACGCACTCACCGGGCCCTAGTGCGCTGCTCGTATCTGATTGAGCTCGTCGTCCGAGTCGGTGGGCGGCGCGTGTTCGGAGCCGGCGAGCACGGTCAGGTGCGTCGAGTCCGACTGGAGCGTGCTGCACTCGCCCGCGCCGCTGCCCGACCAGTTGCCGCATTGCGCCTTCTTCTGCAACGCTTGCACGTACGACTGCGGAGGGAGACGCCACCGTTATACAGCCACCGGCTGCGGTTATACAGCTAAACCCTTATAGTACGATTATGTCGGGACTCAGCAAAACACGTGTTGTAAGCCTATGTAACAGCGACAATAAATGATTTTCATGCCAGAATCTATATTTTATATGTATTTTGAATTCGTTAAAACTTAATCAAAAAAAAAACGTTGTATAATGCAATTTTATTTAATGTCTTCAACAATTTAATCTTCAAAAAACTAGAGTTATTTTATTCAGTACAGATAAATTAAGAACATTTAAAATACAAACAAGTAAAAACATAACAAAACTACACGATACCAGTAAAAACACAGACAGAACTGATATGAAAATGAAGATTGAGGCTCTATTTGCACCTTAACTTGACTATTATCAAATCAAATCAAATCATTTATTTGTGATACACAGGTAAATAGATGATGTTAACTGTATAAGTAATGTGTATAAACGAGTGCGCTGTGATCAGCCTCAGCGGCATACAAATGTCCAATCATAAAAGAAGAAAAATATTACATGTCAAAATTAACAATAAATAATGGAATCTACAAGTAAATATTATAATACAACATTCATAAAATCTAATTAAATTAAATGTCATGTCAATCAAATTAAATTATTGGCAGACAGTCAAACGGACACGTGAACATTCATTTATTAGGTGGTCGAAATTCTAGGAATTCCTTTACAGAGTAAAATGAGTGCATTTTAAGAAACATAAAAAGTCTTTGTTTGAAGGCCACAAACTCATTGCATTCTTTGATATAGTTAGGTATTTTATTATATACCCTTGGGGCCATAGCAAGAATGCTGTTGGAATAGAGGGCTGTCTTATGTGGGGTCGGATCTATGGCGTATAAAAATGTTCGGTTGCGAGATCTGTGAACCGTTTTAAACAAAGATGGATTTTGTCGAATGAAGGGGGAAAGTTCAAAAATGTAGAGGCAGGGCACAGTCAATATTTTTAATTCTATAAAATGAGGTTTACAACTATCTGTCATTTTTAAGCCACGCATAGCACGGATGCACTTTTTTTGGGATTTAAATACAGTGTTCCAATTAGTTGCATTTCCCCAGAAGATAATTGCATATCTCAATCTGGACGCTACAATGGCGTGATAAAAGGTTAATAGTGTAGGAAGATTGACTTTTTTTGCTAAATGATAGAGGCTGTACGAGGCCTGAGAAACCTTATTGCAGACAAAGTCAATGTGATTTTGCCATTTTAAGATTCTGTCAATGTGAAGGCCTAAAAATTTTGCCGTCTTAGTGAGTTCAATCAATTTGCCATTGTAATCTATTGGTAATGTAATACTTTGGTTCGTTCTTTGTTTAAATTCCATGATTTTGGTTTTATCAAAACTAATGACTAAATTGTTATTCTGCAACCAATGAACCATTTCACCTAAATTACTGTTTATGTCATGTTGATCGTAGAACACAGAAGTACAGTCATCTGCAAATAAGATCACTTGATTATTAATTGACTTGGGAAGATCATTGATATAGATCAAGAAGAGAAGTGTTCCCAGAACACTTCCTTGTGGTACTCCAAATGAAGATACCCTTGGTGATGACAGATAATATGTTTCTTCTTGAGTTTTGGGACATATTTTAGTAATAGATGTAATTTGAATTCTGTTATGCAAATAGGACGCTATCAGATCCAATGCCAAAGATTATTGCCATCACATTCCCATTTTATACAAATACGAAGACGATTCGAATCGATTAAGCGAGGAACAACTGTATGAAAACATACTACAAGTTGTAGGGACCGGTACAATAAGACTAATAATATACATGATAAGATTTTTAACAGATCGCTGTTAATAGTAAAAGTGCGTGCATCTATAGAATAACAGCATTTTTGTAGCTTAATGAGCTGACATCTCCAGGTGAATTCAGTTTCATAGAAATGTTCAGAGTCACAGTCAGCGGATAGATTGGGATCTACGGTATGCCTCATACAACACGTAATAATAAGAAGTAACATAGAAAGAATTCCTTTTTATCCCTGTGAAATCACGTGCATTGGTGTAAAGAGTACCGATAAATATATTTAAAAAAAACGTTTTAAAATGGCAGCGTGGCTTACATCGCGTCTTATATTATTCTTAAATAACATGTGTTCAAGCAAATTATGTATAATTATTATAAATGTTATTGACTACACGGCATTAGTTTACCATTTACGATTTAAACAATTTGTGACGTATTAATCTGCGCGACCGGTATAAACTACTATAACTTTTTTGCATCTATTATAACGTCCCTAGCTGTGTAGCAGTGACACGTACCTGTGATATCACGTCCCCGTGCGCCGTGCGGACCTGGTACAGATATCGGTACTTGCGCTGTTTCATTTCGGCGCGCTGTTCGCGGGTGATGGGCCGGGCTTGTTGAGCTTTGAGGCGACGCTTTTGAGCACTTATACCTGAAAAAAAAAAACAATTTTCTTTATATATTTTAAGTTCCAGTAGATTTGAGATTAGTAAGCGAACCTTATTGGTAACGGTTTATACAGCGTGTGGCTTGTAAAAGGAGCAAATAAATTTAATTAATGATTCTACAGAGTATACGTAGTTACGAGTATGCGACTAGGTCATAGTGCTCTAAAATACTTTAACGCAAAGATATTGTAATCCAAAGATATAGTCGGTAATCAATGTGTATAAAAATCGCTACCTCGTTGTAGTAAATGACAATGTCAAATACTAGGACTGGGATACATTTATTTTGGCGATACTTCCGGTTCGATTTATTTAGTTAGAATATAACAAAATAATATATTTTCTCATTATAAAATTATAAATTTATTTTTCAATCTTTAACAAATGACACCCTGCTGTAAACAATAGCTCTTTCAATTTCCTCTCGACACTTGCTCCAGTCGAACGACGCGAAAACTTTCGTTAGGCCTCCACGAGTATGGCGGTTAAGACTACGCGTCACCGCGTAATCACACTTTGCACACTTCTGGTTGTTCCGTAAAAACGGGCTCTTAAACTTTCTCTCGTTTTCGATACGCACAGCCACAGCGCTGTGGTTGACGGCTTAAAACGCACCGTGTTTACCGTCACAGCAGTGAGGTGTTGGTCTGTTAATTATTACTATTTTGCAACTTTTATACTAAATAACACTCTCTACCTTAACTGACTTTAGAACTTTATGATTTTTTATCCCTTGTCGTTATATCAAGAAACAGAAGCAGCACGAAGAAGATTTTTTTTTATTTTTTATTATGTTCTAGTCTAACAAATTTATTGTCAACTCGTGAGGCATGCCACAACGTCAGTACTACATCGACACCGCGCCGTGAAGAGTACCCGCTCTCCCTACTTCATTGCGATACTGCGATTGTCCCTCTCGTGACGTTTTTCATACGAATTGTAATGTTCCGATAACTCCGGCACCGCATGCTGCATACCGCAGCGTTGTGCGATACAATCACGATACTGAAGCTTTAGGCCCTCCCAGATGTACTTTTCCAAATACTAATGGTCCATTTTACCTGTATTTATGATGAATGCTGAGAATTTTTTTGACACGAGACAATATCCGTTTTACGCATACTACATTCCAAGAAAGAAAATATTATTTTATTACATTATTGCCAAAATATAGCAATCCAATGTCTTATTTTTAAATATAGACCATTTTATTATCTCATAAGATCATCATCAAATATCGTGCATGGAACGAAACTCGAACTATAGTGATTCACAAAACCTAATCTGCCTCAAATCGTTTACGTCTGAATGATCGGTATGACCGTAATAATCAACCACTATATTTATTAATTAAAACCGCATGAAAAATATTATCGCTATTAATTGTTAAAATAAATGATGCCCTTTTAATTCTTGTTACACTATTGTTTTTCTAATGAATCATCAGCCATTAAATTTAGAATATGGTCTCTATAAAATCCTGGCAAAGATTTAAATACACGCAAAATATTAATATACAAAAAATCTCAAGACATTAATCGATTTAAAAAATGGTTCGATTTCATTTACATCCCCAAAATTGACGAAATGACAACGTCTCAACGATCATCTTAGGCAAAATCAACTATAGTAACGGGTTTAGCGCGGGAAACGAAAAGAGGAAGTTGGATTTTGTTTCTTAATTTTAGTTAATGGCTTTTTCTATTCATTTATTGTGATTATGTGTTGGAATTATCAGAATAATGTGTCTTTTGAAGAAAACAATGAAGATAAAGTTAGAAACAAAGTAAAACGTGCTCTGATCGCAGTTCCGCGCCCTCTGATTCGGATCGTTGTTCTCGTACTTAACTTCCTTCTTGAGCATTTAAATGCAAGCACCAACCCAGTATTTCAATTAGACTAGGCTAGTTTCATATTAGTTTTATAGTGATGTGTAAATATTGAACTGTCTATACGGCTTCGTCCGAAGACGTTAAACGTGTATATTTAAAAAAAAACTATAGTGACGCTACTATAATATGTGCGACTCACTCTGCTCGTGGTATATGCCGGTAGCGGTGAGCGCGCACTGCGCTGTGAGCCCCACAATGGCGGCGGCCGGCCACGCCGCGAGCGTCAGCCATGACAGTCTGCACGGCGGCGCCACTGCCGGCTCCAACTTGGCACGCTCCCATAGCTGCAATAGAAATAGAAATATGTTTATTGAACACAAGTCTTAAATCAATAACCTTAACTTAACATGTAATAGAAAGCACCTTAACTCTCTAATTATCAGAGGCTCTCAAACTACTACTACTACTTATGACGACCCGTCTGGTGTAGTGGTCGAGAAATCGCCTACTACGCAGCGGGTTGCGGGTTCGATCCCCGCTCAATACAAACATTTGTGCGCATGAACATGTCTGTTTGTATTGGTCTGGGTGTTTTCTATGTATATCATGTATGTATTATAAACAAAAAAAAAGTATTTAAGTATTATATCCGTTGTCTGGCACCCATAACACAAGCTTTCAGTAGCTTACTTTGGGACTAGATGGCGATGTGAGGGAATGTCCAAAGGAAAGGAACACTCGGCTATGCCTGTATCTTGGGAGACCAGTAAAATTACTTGACTAGGTTGTGTGGCACGTTCTATTCGAGTGTGCGTGTTTGTGTATGTTTGTGTTTGTGAGTGTGTTTGTGTTTGTGAGTGTGTTAGTGTTTGGTGAGTGGATGTAAGTGAATGAGTGTTTGTGTCGGTCTGTGTGCATGTGTCTATGTGTGTGGTGAATGAGAGAGTAATTGATTGATTATGTTAGCTATTACAGACTAACAGCTCAGTTTGTGCATAGTGGAGTGAGCAGAGTAATTGTATTATGTGTCTCTTAGCTTCGTTTGCTAACTTCTAGCTTAATAACATTTACACGACAAATGGAATTTTTAAAAAAATGGACATAGGCTATTGCTAGCACTTATACAAGGGCCATTTAATAAGTATTTAGCCTACAAAAGAAAAAAAATAGTACAAAGTTTGAGTAGCCGTTTTCGGTGCACTTGAGCGTGGGTTTAGACGTGCGCGCCGCCGCCATAAGGACTCAACGCGCCGCCGCCGCCGCCGGTAGTTTAAAATTCGCGCCGAGACAAAACCCGCAAAAGAGTACAAGTTTAAAATTAATGGTCATAAATTGCGTGCGACGAGTGGAACGTGGCGAGCAACGGGTGGCGGGCGGCACGGATGTCAGCCGCGAAGCGGGAAGGGGCGGGAGAGCAAAGCCGCCCAACTCGCGTCCAAGCTCAGACCGTTCCGTTCGTACGCCTGCCTGCGACAAGTAGTTTTAGCGTTCCGTTTTAATTTCCTTGTGACGAAATGCAAGAAAATAGTAAAAACACTCAACAATCTCTTAACAGGTTAAGGACCGGAGCGGTCCCTGTGGGTGGATACTATTACTTTGCCAAAACAGAATTAGCGGTCCCTTGGGACCGCCGCGACTCACCTGCCTAGAATAACCCTGACCGCCAGTTGTCTATTGAAAATGTAAGAAACGCGGACCGCCATGGCTCATCTGGCCTAGTAGCTATAACATATTGAAAGGGGACATGGAAATTCTTGAAAAATATGTATTTGTTAAACTTGAAAGTAGTAATATAAAAGTCGAGTTAGTTTTAAATTACTTTTTATTAAAAATAATTCGTTTTATAATAAAAAAATATTAAAACTTAAATTGAATCCTTATAAATTAAAATAAGTTGTACCTATTCATTAAAAAATAATATTTTTTTTATTAAAAATAATTAGTTTTATGTCAATAAGAGATCAAAATTTAGGTGAGACTCACATAAAATTAGTAGTGTTCATTGAAACAATCAAGACAATAATGAGGTTGCCCTTCACATGTAAGGCAATAAGTTACAGCAGCAAAGATGAGTAAGTTACAGATATGACAATTATCAAAATTTCATTAATTTTTGCGTATGTTAATGATTATCAATCAATACATAGTATTAAATCAGACTTGCATACATTCTATGTTCGCCTAAAACTTTACAACTGCTGGACCAAATTTAATACGGTTTCACTATTAGATAGAGCGTAATTTCCAGATTGCATACATTCAAATTCGTTGTGTTTCATGAATATCAGTCTACCCGGAAGAATTTGGGACGGACCGCCAGTTTATCTATAATTTTCAAAACAACATCTCGTTTGTATTTTTTCAGTTGCGTGAAAAGATAGTAGTTAAACTTAAAAGATATTTTATTACTAGTATCAAATCGTCTAATACGGTTCAAGTGAAGAAGTCAAATGATTTTCTCTTCTGCATTCGACTTAATCTTTGAGGACTTTCTTTCGATAATTCGGAAATTACCCCAAAATAGGAGATGTTTTTGTCATCATATAAATAGAACGCAATTGATTTTCGTTGTTTATATTTAGTTAGTTGCATTTATCCGGACTGTCCGGACCCGGCAGCATGTCTAGGTTTTAGCAAAGTTATTTAGCTAAGTGGGAACAAATTCCAGAATTTAAAACGTGTTAAGAAAATCAGTATTTTTATTGGTATATCTGTCCTATGCTTGGCGGTATATTTCAGTATTTTTTTGAGGTGCCTCGGTATTTTCATAAAGGAGAATGCCCAAATCTGCCCCACTCTAATTAAGCAGAGTATAAGCATGACATATAAACCAAAATTCGTTTATTATTTTTATAATTCATATTTGTTTGTTACGAAAAAAACTTTTGTGGGAATTTTATTTTCATTTTAATTGATTATTCAAATGACTAAAACCTATTTTGAATACAGTTAGCAGCACGTCAGGTTATACAAAAACAGCTTTTATTTTGTAAGGAATAGAGGCGGTTTAAAGGTATAGTCTGTCGTGCGGCCATGTAAACATTTACAGGGACAGTTAAAGTCTAAAATCATCACTGTTGCTTTAGTCATTGCGTTGCAAAAACAAAATGCCTATTTAATAAAATAGATAACATTTTATTTGTTTATTTTTTGTAATGAATCTGTGGGTATCGGAAATATAATTATCTTTACATGATGAGGATCTTGTAGGGCAATCGGCAGTATGCGTAACAAGCCCCGTAAATGGTATAAAATAGAACTATATCCGTCCGTCATCACGTCATGTCATTATTGATACAATTCAATTAGGTGGTTTATTTTCGTTGTTCATTGCTTTTTAAGAAATGCAACATGTTTATTCCTCCACGTTAAGATTCTGCAAGTGCTGTGCTGTTTTTATGACGAACGTTCATACGTCCACAATGCCAGTGCCTCGCTGTGTAAACTGTTCTCTTGTCCTAAGGCATACGCTGCCTTACCACCAAGTGGGTGAGGCAAGCGATGCTATGCTTAGTATTCTACGCTCCTGGATAAGCATGGCCATTGTAAGTAATATACACTTTTGACTGCTGTTGATAGTAATTGTTAATAAAATGCAGTCTTTCTTGTGACATGCTTGGTATTAAAATATAGTGATCATATAAATGGACCTGTATATTATTTGTGTGTATAGTATTGTTATTTTTTCAGATCACTGAAGACAATCATCTCTGTCAAGAATGTTTTGTCATACTACGTAACGAATCTGCGACCTCCTCTTCCGGAGGTCCAGTAGTAAAGGCTTATGCCTACCCACAAGTGTGCCATGTATGTGGAAAGTCCATTATAAAAGCCAAGATAGATCAACTTCCAGAGAATAGTCTAGAGAGGGATGTTATTATTTTATGCATAACGTCTCATCAGGTAAATATTTGCTTTGTTTATAAATTAAATGATTTAATTATAGAAATATGTATTTTGAGTTAATTAAAACATTTGATTACAAAAAACAGTTTTTAATTTCAGATTAACCGGCTTGAGAAAGTCTGTTTACCCTATTGAACAAATGTCTATAGAAGTGTGAAAGGACATGCATTAGTTGACCCGAGTAGACAACAAGAGGTTGTACTAGAAGCAGCTTCCACATCTAATCAAAACTTGGATGCTTCTATGTCTTCATCAAGAACTTCCATGGAGTCACCAATACAAATACCACCTCCATTACCAACATTTCATTCAAATGTTATTACTGGTGTCTGCGCCAGCATTACTTTTAGACAATGTTTTTTATAAATATGAAGATGATGAATAAATCATATAATTATAAGAGTTTCAATCATTTCTTTTAATGACTTAACTTGTAATATAATCTAGATACAGCAGGTATTGCAACAAAACTATCAATTATTTTAAGCGTTCATTATACAATTGAAGGCAAAACTATGTATTTCCACACTTTCATTTTGAGTGATTTTATTTCTTAGACTACTCACAGTTGGAGTTGTTGAACATTATTTTAATATGTTTATGCGCATTTTTTCATTAATACCTATCTTATTTACCTCATATTACCTCATTTAGTACCTAGTCACACCTAACCTCAAAACTGAACTTTGTTTTTAATTATTAGGAAAACCCCACAAACAATAAATTTTTTTCAAGTTCATTTTATTTTATAACATTACTTCTCCTATATCACCAATTTTGGTAGTTATAAAAAATCATTTGTTGCGCAACCAAGCTCCATAGTAAAATGGGCATTCTCCTTTAATCTGGTCACACTGACGGGTCGTCAGTCAAGCATCTAGTACGAAATGGTACAGGGAAGGGACTACACGCTTTCGTTTTCGTATAGCATATTTGAGTGATTCTTTATCCATATGCATTTAATTTAATTTGGCAAAAATCGTCGAAAATTCTCGGTCCTTAACCTGTTAAGTCAGTGAAGACGTGGTAGAAGAGACAAAAGCTCGTGCCTTCTTTGGAAATTTGGCAAACATACCTACAGTCAAAACTTCTACTCCAACGAGATGGCACAGTGTCTTAGAAATGCTCGAAAGTATGGCGCACTGTTGTAATAGGAACCCGATAAATAGCATCTTACGTCGGATAGGGCAAGATGGTATTACTATTTCCCAAGCAGAATGGATTTTTTTAGAAGATTTATGCAATTTTCTGAGCTAGTTCCGGCAAATTTTTGAAATTTTATCAGGCCTTTACGGCCCATTGCCACTTGAGCTTACTGAAGGTTACTCAAGGCTATGTCCATTACCTTAGTTTTTCTATGTATCTCTTCATTTCTGATTCGATCCCGTAGAGAAACACCCAGCATAGCCCTCTCCATCGGTCGTTGTAAGATTTTGAGCTTCTTTATGAGGCCAATAGTTAGAGACCATGTTTCGGATCCGTATGTCATCACTGGTAACACACACTGGTTGAAGACTTTCGTCCTTAGACACTGAGGTAAATGATATGAGAATACACTCTTGCGTTATTTCCCGAACGCTGCCCAGCCGAGTTGGATTCGTCGATTGACCTCTTTCTTGAAGTTGGACCTACCCAATGGGATCACTTGTCTCAGGTAGACGTACTCGTCGACAACTTCGAGAGTTGAGTTCCCAATGGATACTGGAGTGGGCACAACAAGGGAGCTTGATATAACTTTCGTCTTCTCCATGTTCATTTTAAGACCCGCTTGTTGGGAGACTCGGTCAAGGTCTTCGAGCACAGCGCCAAGATCGTCCAGCGTCTTTGCCAATCCGACTGTATAATCGGCTAATCGAAGGTGTGTGATGTATTCGCCATTAACATTGATGCCGATGCATCTGCTGTGAACAGTTTCGGAGATATAACATCTTCCTGTCTCACATCTCTCCGCAGTGGAATCGCCCTCGTGTCCTGCTCCTGTACTCGAACATAATCAACCAGGAGGGTCACCAGGAAGAATTGAGTATAAGTAAAGTTTCAATACTTTCCCCAACTCTCGCGCAAATACAGCATGCAACACAGTTCTCATGGTTCCGGCTTCGATGATGCTGTTGAGTTGACCAGGAAGCTTGGAAATACCTAGCTACTGCTGATCCTGCGGAACTTGAAGACGGGGACGTCTTGTCCTACTGGCAAATCAGACAATCTGCCTACCCACGTTACGAGCGAATTGTATTTGGATTGCTTTTAACAGTCAAAAGGTTTAGGTTGAATAAAATTATTTTTATGCACGACAACTATGAAAGTTGCAAACAAAATATTTCTGTCAAGAAAAGTGATTTGAGTCATCTTTTTAGTTTACTTAATAAAGTTCTTTGGTTTAAGCGTGGTTTTTCATTATACGTCTTAATATGCAAAGTTGAAAAATCCCACGCCGCCGCCGTGGATTTTTTCGTGGCGCGCCGCCGCCCGATTTTTTTCGACCGGCGCGCACGTCTACGTGGGTTATCTAAAACCGACGTGCGTCGCCGAGCAAACTCGTTAAACAAATTTTTAACGGATCAAAGGACAAGATTTACTGAACGTTTTGCCTTCCAAAAACAAGAATCTAATCACGGAACGATATCGTTCTTTTTCCATTTTTGTAAAACCAACCGACACGCTCACTACCAAAGACTGACAAAACAAAAGAAATTAAGGGAAAAGACTGAAAACTACTTGTTGATTTCTAAATGTGTTTACTGCACGATAGTAAAACTCTTTTGTAACAACAGCGCTATCGGGCGGCGAGGCTAAGTAATTATTGTGTGCCCTTCGTACATGCGTTATTATAAACTTTTTAGGCCTGATTTCTGCAAAATCAAATAAGAAATAGTCGATGTATTGAATACAATACGCCAAATTTTAAAACGTCACCTATTAGTCAACAATCATTTATGTAAATGTCATTTTAAAATCGGTCCTTCCAGCATATGTCAATTTACTGTCAAATACTATAAAATAAGATAATCCAGTCTGAGCGGCACTAGCCAACGGCATATGCCGCTGGGCGGTGTTTGGATACACCATTATACTAATTCAGTCTAATAAGTCTTATATGTCGTTGGAAAAACACGCCCTAAGTCAGTAGTTCTTTGACGTCGGTTTAACTTTTTAAATATTTTTTTGTTTTTTTAATTTAACACTCATACAAACATACATTACACTTACGAAATTTAGCACACTGTCTCTAGGTTCTAGTGAGGACATACTAGATAAACATAGGTACTTAAATATATTAAAATTCCAACGATATCTAATTCATACACATTGAATTGATTACCTCCTTCTTTTTAAAGTCGATGAAACACCTATCCGTATAAACATTCCTTGTAAGTTACCGTATGGAATAAGTAAAATTCTACGTGAATTCGTTAGTTCGTTAGACCCATGTCAGGATTTAGAGTGGATAAAGGTGATGACTTGACGCTTATTTTATAGAGAAAATCTACTTTTTTAGACGCAAAATAATGATACTTATAGATTGCTTAGATAAAGCCCAATAACTCAGAAAATTATTAAAATTGAGCAACAATGTCAAACGAATAAAAAAAAATCTTTGTTATTTTTTATTATATTTCATAATTATGGTATGAAATGCTAGCTGACTTTATAACCGTTTAAATGAGGTGTCACTTGTGTTTGTGGGTAGCAGTCATTGAAAATTAAACGAGGTTTTGAATGAGCGCTGAAAGCTTTGGTAATTGTATACGAGGGTCAAACTGAAAGTTCTTAGAAAATCAAAAACTGATTACATTAGCCAGTTATTAGTTTTATTATATCTTTTCAAAATATTGTCCATTGACGTCAATACACCGCTGCATGCGATGGAACCACTGGGAAAAGCACTTTGCCCACTCGTCCTTAGGGGTCTCTTCAATGGCATCGCGATACGCAGCCACCGCTTCTTCAGCATTCATAAACCGCTTTCCTTTAAGTTTTTCTTTAATTTTTGGAAATAAATAAAAATCACAAGGCGCGAGGTCGGGGCTATACGGCGGGTGACCCAGTAATTCAACGTTTGATGTCGCCAAATAGTCGATCGTTCGCTTGGCGGTGTGCGACGAGGCGTTGTCGTGGTGAAGGAGGATCCTACTGCGAGGTCGTTTCTCTCGAACTTTTTCCATGACAAGTCGCAAACAATTGGTAGTGTACCATTCTGCAGAAACTGTTTTTTGATCCTCTAACACAATTGTTGCGAAATGACCTATCCTTCCAAAGAACGAGGCCACCATTTTTTTTTCCCGCACTTCGATCTCTCTTCACTTTAGTTGGCAACTCCTCGAAAGGAAACACCTACTGAGCAGATTGTCTTTTGGTTTCAGGATCATAACAGTAAATCCAGCTTTCGTCACCTGTTAGTATGTCGAACACAGCATTTGAGTCACCTCCGTTAAATCTTTCAATCATTTTACGGCACCAATCCACACGATGGAGTTTTTGAGCCTTAGTCAAATTATGAGGTATTCACCGGGCGCAAAGCTTCCTGACCGCTAAATGTTCGTGGAGGATTTTGTGCACTTGACTCATACCGATGCCTAAGCTTGTCCGAATCTGCTGATAGGTCACTCTTTTGTCAGTCTCTATCATACGCCGCACAACACAGATGTTATTTTCAGTCGTCGCCGTAGAAGGCCGTCCCTCACGTACATCATCAGTGAGATTAGTGCGACCACGTTTAAACTCATTAAACCAGTTGTAACCAGTCGCACGAGATGGGGCTTCATCGTGAAAGGCCAATCGTAGTCTATCATAACTTTCTTGTTGACTTAAATGACATCGAAAGTCATAAAAAATCATTGCACGAAAATTTTCTCGTGTTAAATTCATGTTGACGTGACACAGACAATTTTCAATTTGCCGCCAAATCGTAAAACAAATGACAAATGAATGAAATATATACTCAGTAATATTGGCAAAGAGTTCTATTTTCAAATTTTAGAATATTTTTTTTATTATATTGTTTATAAGTGGCCAGTTCTAAGAACTTTCAGTTTGACCCTCGTAGTCTTCCTCCGGCCAGACTCCAGCACAACATAAGCTCGAATGCATGTAAATCAAATACTATAAACATTATGGATCTAAATACGAGGGTCAAACTGAAAGTTCTTAGAAAATCAAAAACTGATTACATTAGCCAGTTATTAGTTTTATTATATCTTTTCAAAATATTGTCCGTTGACGTCAATACACCGCTGCATGCGATGGAACCACTGGGAAAAGCACTTTGCCCACTCGTCCTTAGGGGTCTCTTCAATGGCATCGCGATACGCAGCCACCGCTTCTTCAGCATTCATAAACCGCTTTCCTTTAAGTTTTTCTTTAATTTTTGGAAATAAATAAAAATCACAAGGCGCGAGGTCGGGGCTATACGGCGGATCACCCAGTAATTCAACGTTTGATGTCGCCAAATAGTCGATCGTTCGCTTGGCGGTGTGCGACGAGGCGTTGTCGTGGTGAAGGAGGATCCTACTGCGAGGTCGTTTCTCTCGAACTTTTTCCAAGACAAGTGGCAAACAATTAATAGTGTACCATTCTGCAGAAACTGTTTTTTGATCCTCTAACACAATTGTTGCGATATGACCTATCCTTCCAAAGAACGAGGCCACCAATTTTTTTCCCGCACTTCGATCTCTCTTCACTTTAGTTGGCAACTCCTCGAAAGGAAACACCCACTGAGCAGATTGTCTTTTGGTTTCAGGATCATAACAGTAAATCCAGCTTTCGTCACCTGTTAGTATGTCGAACACAGCATTTGAGTCACCTCCGTTAAATCTTTCAATCATTTTACGGCACCAATCCACACGATGGAGTTTTTGAGCCTTAGTCAAATTATGAGGTATCCACCGGGCGCAAAGCTTCCTGACCGCTAAATGTTCGTGGAGGATTTTGTGCACTTGACTCATACCGATGCCTAAGCTTGTCCGAATCTGCTGATAGGTCACTCTTTTGTCAGTCTCTATCATACGCCGCACAACACAGATGTTATTTTCAGTCGTCGCCGTAGAAGGCCGTCCCTCACGTACATCATCAGTGAGATTAGTGCGACCACGTTTAAACTCATTAAACCAGTTGTAAACAGTCGCACGAGATGGGGCTTCATCGTGAAAGGCCAATCGTAGTCTATCATAACTTTCTTGTTGACTTAAATGACATCGAAAGTCATAAAAAATCATTGCACGAAAATTTTCTCGTGTTAAATTCATGTTGACGTGACACAGACAATTTTCAATTTGCCGCCAAATCGTAAAACAAATGACAAATGAATGAAATATATACTCAGTAATATTGGCAAAGAGTTCTATTTTCAAATTTTAGAATATTTTTTTTATTATATTGTTTATAAGTGGCCAGTTCTAAGAACTTTCAGTTTGACCCTCGTATAGTGTTTGTATGAAGAACAAAGTTATATTAATTGCGTTTGTCGAAAATGTGCTATATATCTCATAGACTAACAGTTCGATCTTGTTCAAAACAGCTTTCGATGAAAGTATTTGTAATGATGTACATTTTACCACTTTGGAGTGGAGCGGTGAACGGGATATACCTACCTACCATCTACTACTTTGCTATGATAATAGTTTTTAAATAAAGTGGCTGTGACAAACGGACAGAGAGACAGACATACTAAACTGGTCTGACTCTTTCTTCAATGATATTGAATTTAGAAGTAGATGACGCCTCGCGAACTAAAAGAGTACACAAATATGGCACCGTCTGATTAATGGATGTCAATGAATTGACATCTATCACATCAGACATCAGAGTCTTAATAGAGTAGCTTTCTTAATATATTTTTAAAGTGTGTAGGTACATTACAATAGACTCGTTAGCCTAATTTTAAAACTGAGTTTACACTTTAGCTCGGTAGCATATTAATCAACAAAAAAATTTTACTTTTAAACTATTTAACCTTTAAAATATTGAATAATTATGTAATAAATGCAATTTAAATGTATCACGTGAATACTTGAAACGCCATGACGCCAATATCAGACTCACGTTCACTGCTAGGCATTCACGATCACGTGACCACATGTATATTTTTTACAAATTAAATTAATTAAAATATTTACAGTCCTTATTTAAATAAATAAGAAATATTTATTAATACACCATAGTCATATGGCATCATGTTAACAAGATGATTCCTTCAAAGAACACGCTAATAGTGAGCGTACATATATTTTTTCTACAATCATCCCTCACAAATGTGTTTATCAACAGTCTTTTGTTATACTTTTGTTAACGCGAGTGCCGGTGACCTTTTGATCTGTGAGCGTCTACGCTGTTACTTTAAAAAAAAATTGAAGGTGTAAAGTATAGTTATATAAAAGACATATTAACATACACTTCCATAGACATATTTGTTAGGGTCGTGCGGGCGGGATTCTAACCCGCGATTGCTTATCTTTGTAGTCCAGAACGTAAACCACCACACTATGACGGTCGTTAAATTATTATTAAAAATATAGTACCAAACTACTCCATGTATGGCACTGTCTTAGAATATCGACCATGTTAGTCCGTGGGTTGGCTAAGAAACAAAACTGACTATTTTTATTGAAAATACTTCAATCATGAATGATAGGCATCATAAAATACAATTTACTTAACGAAAATATGATTTCGGACTGTTTTTTTATTTAGTTAGGTGTACCTGCCGTTTTAAAGGCGCACTGAGGCATTGAGACACTGACGCCATCAAAAACAGTATAACAGTAGTAACCCCAATTTGAAGTGAGGTGTTGTTTAGCTGAGCATCTTTTAGCCTCTCACCGGTGATCTAGTTCTTAATACAATATCATTGCCTTTCTTAGTAATATATTAGGCAATAACTGTAAAAATACAACATTTCATGGTTTTTTGGGCACAGCGCCGCTAGCACAGGACTTCGAAAGTTGCAAATCTGGTTAATTAATATCGATTTAGTTCTTAACAACATATCCAAAATTCAGAATGACTAGACTTTTGAATCCATGAATGTTTATTTTGACCTTACCAGTAGGAGATATTACACGTATATGTATGTAAATGTCAATATCTCTAGTCACACACGTTGTAGGATGGCTAATTGCGTAGTAAAAAAAAATGCTTTTACTTTCGCCTTTATTCTGTCATCATTGAGCCTGATTTTTGAGAACTGCGACCTCTACACACTCGTGAGGGAAAACGAAGCTCGCCAGGACAGCAAGTTATTAATTAAGTATTCTTCATTCTACATACCCACTTGAGCATCATCATTCTTTCGAAGAAGTAGTCCAGAGAAGTCGCTATTACCGCGCCACCATAAACACTCGTGCCGAATATGGTCAGCACTGAAAAATAAATTAACATTATAAATATTTACTAGCAATCAAAGCACAGTTCAAGTAATAATACTCTGTAGTTTGTATTTGAGAATAGTTTCAAATGACTCCAGTTTTATTTTATTCGGCTTCCATTCCGATCGCCATTTTAGGCTTGCGTAGCCCTAAGACTGAGTCAACGATGGAGCGAGCTTACCCAGAAGAAGACTGTTCACTCTGACTTTGTAAGTCTTTGGGTTCAATTATCTTATCTAAATATGATTTAACTTACACTCACAGTAAAAGGAGCGTAATTTGTCGGATTGATGTATTCAAATTGTAATAAAAGGTTAATCGCATTGCATTTCAATCGATTTTATTTGCGATTTTTTTTATGGTTATGATTTATTGCGCTCCCGTGTGCACAGTCGGGTCTCCACCAGTTTGTATTGTGACTCGTCAACCGTTACTTTTACATGAAGAAACTGAATTCTAAGCTTATTTTGGGTTTCTTGACAATGATTCTGGGTTATTACCTTTCTTCCAGTACAGATTGATGACCGCAAAGAATATCCCTGAAGTGAGCAATACCACTACGCAAAGCCAGTACTGTAACAATATTATTGTACATTATTATCATTTTTCTTAAATAAAAAATACAAATTCTATTGATTAGTTTACAATCTTAACTTTGAAATAGAGAATACAGGAAAACAAGAAGTCTTCAATACTTTAAAAAAAGGTTTTATCATTTCATTGATGCAGGCAATGGCGCATTTTATGTGAAGCGGGCCGCAAAAAAAATATATTTAAAGTAGTGCATTTCTCGCGTTTTCTGAAAACTTCAAAGACCAACATTTTGAAAACTAGGCTTGAAAATGCAAAAAAAAAATCGTATCATCGTAACGAGGGCATGTACAGGTGTAACATACCGAAATATAGCTAAAATCGGAGATCTGACCCTTTTTCGGTGCCCGCTTCACGTGAAATGTTATTAGTTTGTATTAAATGGTCAGTCAGCTTTAAATAATTCGCTTGTGCCCAAGGTCGTTCGCCTTATTCTCAAATTGTATGTGAAGATTTGGTTATTATAACAAACACAGCATCACATATTAAAATTCAAGTTCGCTCAAGCGTACAATTCGCCACGCGCGGCTAGCTGTTAGCCGAGTAGGAAATAAGAAACTAATTTGTGAATAAATTAAAAAAAAACACTAATATACTGCTCATTGCTGGCGTCTATACCTCTAAACTTGATCATCACGAAAATTAATTGCTTTTCGACAGCTATTTCTATTTCAACTTACTATTGATTAGTTTACGTTTATGAAAAGATTGACTTGAATAGACAGGTTAATTAATCAATCAAGTTTATTTCATCGTTAATATATTTGATGAAGCCAAATTTTAATTAAGCTGAGAAATGTAATTTCCAATATAAACTTGTTTTCGACATCAAGAAAATAAGTAATTATTCAATAAACGTGTGTAAGGTGAACCTACTTCAAATACGCAGCAGGTTGTCGTAGCTAGTTTATTAATATAAATAGAGCCAATAACGAGAACAGAACAAATAATAATCTAGAATTTCATTTTTAGGGTTCCGTAGCCGAATGGCAAAAAACGGAACCCTCATAGTTTCGTCAAGTCTGTCTGTCTGTCCGTCCGTATGTCACAGCCACTTTATTCTGTAACTATAAGCATCACACTATTGAAATTTGGTAGGAGTATGTATCCTGTTAACCGCTTTACGATTCTCATACAAAAAATAAAAAATATGACATTTAAGGGGGCGTGTCTATGGATAGGTCTTTTAAAATGACACCGAGGTTCCTAAAACCACTTTCTTTTAAAGTCTAACGTTTTATAGCTACACGCTTCCAATGGTAAAATGGGCGTCCCCCCCCCCCCCATCTAACTTCTAAACTAAGCGAGTGTAAATTTTAAAAATATATATATTGTAGATCGTAACAAACACTTTCAACGAAATTTGGTTCGGACGGATTCGAACGAGAAGTTTTTGCGATATAGCACATTTTCAACATAACTTTGTACTTCATACAAACACTATGAAAAACAAAGTTATATTTTCCGTCAACAAAATATTGTGGATTTTACTAAGTGGAAGTAAGTGGATTCTCAAATTCAGTTTAAGTTGGCACAGAACCCTCAGTGCGCGAGTCCGACTCGCACTTGGCCGGTTTTTATTAAGGTTCCGATGCACGATGTTTTATGAAATCATACAATATTAAACTTGTTTCAAACTCTCGACTAATGCTATAGCGTGGAATCTTTCGTAGGTAAATCTCAGCTCAGATGTAAAAATAAACTCTAAAAAGAATAATGATGTTCGCAGAGCAAATAGGTACAGCATTATGTATTTCGCAATTTAGGCAAATGTTAAACTTCACGGCGCGGGAATTAATAGCTAGGAGCCAGGTACGAATAATGTTTTAAATTACTTATACATTACTAAATCGTCAAGTACGTTTTAAATACAAAGTTTATATACGAACATAATGTATTAATTGTGAAAACAATGGTTCAGCAACAATAATCATTTTCTCGGTATGCTTTTGCTCTGTTTTCTCCGTCCCGTACGTGTGCTTGTTCAAAAACGCATAACACCGGTAAATTAATTCAGTTTCAACGGACCAATGAATGAAACATTCCAGCATACAACTCTAATCACCGGATAATTCCTGCATTACAATTTCGCTTTAAAAAGCTACTTTCGCCGGGTAACACCGAAATGTTTTGAGCGGTCGACTCGCATGTAATAAATAATACAATTCAATCGCACACTTTCACCGAACACATTGAGCTTTCACGCAATAAATCAATAAAGTTGTAAAAATTACGCAACTGCTCAGATTTTTTACCTTGTGTTATCGGAATTAGTAATTGATTCTATAAGTACGGATCAATTTGTCTGTGTCCGCCTATTTCGAGCAATTGGTTTTGTTTAACGCGCTCTCCCGCCAAGTGTTTGTAGGGCAGCGATTGATCCATTTCTGCAGCCAATTAATTTTAACCTTGTGACCTTCTTGTAATCATATCGAAAACGGGTACAGTGCTTATACAACACTAACTGACAACAATCAAACTATACAAAGCAAGTTTAAACAGCATGTAGCTCTTATAAGAAAAAAAAAGATTTATGTAACATTATTGAGTGAGAGAAACTGAAGGTTACCTAAGTATGTCGTCTCCATATCTAATTATAACGAATATAAATACGAACATTAATTGAATGTTTTAATTTATTGGTCAAGAACAGTCTTTTTCGTCATTTGAAGAAGAAAGAGGTAATACCTACATCATCAGTGATTAACTTTCTTTTATTTTACAACTAACGGTCCCCCGCGATAATATACGCGCGTTTTGAGATTGCTCCCTCCCCTCCTGTCGTAACATAATCTTTTATTGCCTTGCTCGATAAATAATCTATCCAATACAAAAGCAATTTTTCAAATCGGTCCAGAAGTTCTTGAGATTACGAGTATTGCAACAGAACAAACTCTTCAGCTTTAGAATAACAGTATGTACACAATAAGACTTCAGAATATATGTCGTATGTTATTCAAATATTTTACTGCAAGTCTGGTGCGGTCCTGCGTTTTGCACGGAATCATTTCCCATTGCCCCCAACGTCGCGTCATAATAGTTCCGCGTTATGCGCGCGCGCAGCCAAGATCCGCCCGGTAGCACGCATTCGCACCACCTTCGTGATCGGCCAGACTTCATACATGCTGTTAACATAGCTATCTACAATTGTAAATCAATTAACATAAATAATGTCAATTGAATGTGTAATTCTCAAAACGTGATCATATGCTCATTTCATAAATATTGTAATTGTAAGAACGATATGGAGTTGCGAAATATTTTTTATGGATGAACAAAAAGTTGTTTTGGAAGAGATCGTTTCTTGCGATACGACTATGTACATTTTTTTTAACTTCGTTGATGTCAGCCTTGTGATGTGCAATAAAAAAAACGATCTGTTTGTATCAACACTATTGTTTTCATCTCTGTTGCCATGAAGACGATAAATGTTTAAAAAGTACAATCAAGTAACATCTCTTTGGAAATTTATTCGCCGAGACTGACCTTATTTACAGAAATAGCACTTTTATTACATGCATGCACTGACGCCATGTCTGTTTCTCACATTAACTTATTCATATCGAACGGATTCAATCTGACGTGAAAGAGACTAGTCGTTCTTGGAATCGAAATGGAATTTTCCTTTAGGAATCGGATACGAAATGCATTGCATTTTAATATGGTGTTCCTAAGAATTGGAGCAAGTCAGAATATTTATTCCGTTTAACTTGCATTCGCAATATTAAGTTGTGAGTATAGTTAACAAAGTAAGCAATAGTTTTTTAAAAGCGAGTCTATTAAATTAACTTATTGACCCACTTAGTGTCTCAATGAATTAATTTAATAGACATACTTGATGATTTTTACGTCACCGTTACCCGACATACATAATCACTTGTCATTTTAATTATTTATATGATCCCTACAGTTATGAAGTATATGTTTAAACATATAGATTACGATAAGTATATGTATAAACATTTAGCTTTAAAGCTAGGGGCAACAATAACATTTTACTAGGAATGATAGTGAATTCGCAGAGAGCACTGTCCACATATTCAAGCGTGCAATTGAGGTCATCATTATATTGTTGGCAGGCTGCATCAATTAAATACGCGTACAATTCAAATCATATTAATATGCTCCTGTATGGACACTATTGCACTAGCTAGATAATTGAAAGTACCTACTAGCTGACAAACATAATTTAGATCACACTTTGTTTTAGGTTTGTTAGAGCACAACTGAGTCAATGCAGTTCATAAGAAATTCATTATGAAACATCCTGATATTAAGTCACTGATGTCATTTCCCAGAATGATGTAAACTTATTTGTATACATATTGACTTTACATACACACGCATAAATAAGATTCATTTTAGTTTTCATTGTAGAGGCTAGAGGAGTTCACTTCAATGTACATAGGGATCAATTTATGAAATTAAATATCCAACTCATCATTATAAATTTTCATAACTGTTAATTTTATGTATTTGTCAGATATCCTTATTATTTCAAACAAAACAATTAAATTTAAAAGAAATATAAATATCTGTATTTTTGTTACTACACAAGTTACATAACATTAGAGTCCAACCCAAAATGTACAGTTAAAGGCATACTCACCGTATTAGGTCTGCTATCCAAGAAGTGGTCATAGATAGCTAGCCCTGCTATGGCAAGGAGAAGACCAGTGTGAAATCCAGTCATGAAGAGTCCAACATACTGAATCAGCATTGTTATAAGTCCAAATAGCAAACCAGCACAGAGGGCTACTCCTACAGAAGAAACATATAGGAAATTAGTTTAAGTAATAAGTCAAATGTTCATAAAACTGATGTGGTTATTTCATAAAACCTTAAATCCACTTTTTTGTGTCAACATTCCACTATGTAGTGTATATCCCTTAGTATTTTATTTCCTTTTGGTATTGAATGTGGGAATGAGAAATAAATTCTCAGCCAAAATCAACATGACACTACTCACCCACATTGCCATAAGGTGGCATCAGATATTCTTGAAGGCATATTAGATAAACAATTGCTGATCCAAATGTGAATCCAGTTAGAAACATGCTAGCTTTGAAACATCTGTAGCCTGAAATAAATGTTATTATGAATTATGGGAATTTATATTTACATAGTGAAACAACTAACAAGCTCAACAACTAAAGATGACACATTATTTATAGTTAGTAACATTCTTACCAAACAATGTATAGACAATTCCGAAGGCGATGTACATAGCACAAATAACACTGATGACAGGGTCATAATTGTAATCAATGGATGTGCAAAAAGATCCTTCAATGTGAGGTCCATTAAACTTGATGGTCATGTTTGGTGGAGCTCGGGTCACCTGTGGGACAAGTTGTCCCACTGATGACATGTTCAGGGCCTGGCTTGTGTTTTTATGTTTATTTACACTGCAACAAACAGCTCAAGTTAAGTCCTTCTGTGGGTATTGTAGTTCAATGTTGGTTGTAGTTCAATGTTGGTAAGCCATTAATAAGCCCAAAATAAAAATCAAAGCAACTGCACATATAGTGCTTTACCAGCAGTTAACACAAACAGTGTTTGTTATCATAAAAACTTTTAGTAAAATACTTCACAAGACAATGGACACAATGCTATTTTTTGTACACCAACATGATCAGACTTTATCAGTCAGATAATATGATACTCACATATTGTTTGTGTTAACTATCAAAAACAAGGAGAGATAGAATCCACCAGAATCAAGCAATGAACTAGTTCTGTGAACAGCATACACTTTCACCATGTCTCCAAAAAAATCAGTTCATTAACACTCCGCAAAAACAAGCGATCCAGACGATTATTGAAAAAAAATATTGCCGATACCTAGCTTAAAATTGAGTTGGAGAAATTAATATATAAAAAACACTTACCATCCTACGTCAGAACGTTCAATTTCACATTGTTATTACACAGACCACTACTACGCTTACACCAAACTACTAAAACTACAAAGAGAAAACGTGCTGCCTCATTAATTGTATCGGGAAGAATTATCACAACAGAAGTCAGAGGCAAGATGAATGAAACGGATTAGTATTTAATTTTAGTTCATCTTCGAGCAATTTTCCTCGAGTTTTCTTTCAAACATGAAAAATCTGGATGATGATTCGTTCGATGGGATTTGTAGTTTTTTTATTGTAGTGATGCGATTTATCTAGGGACTCAACAAAACTTGTCAGATTTGACAATTCAAACTCGAGACAGCAATAAATAAAAATCGATGTTTTTACAGCTGATAATTGTATCGATATTAGACCACAAGGCAAAGGTAAACAAACATTTGACCTTTTATCGCCGTCGCTGTCCATACCATTTATACTCGACTATCCAAGAACACCAGACTAAATATAATAATCGCTCGTTCGCCTCAGCCATAATATTAAAATTCCTAATGAATTTTTGGCCACGGTACATATGCGCCGCACGAGAATGCTCCCAGCAAAATTCCCGTGAAAGTATAGAAGCAACGTTACTTAAGATGCCAAAAATTCACTAATTTTGAAAATCTTCAGAAGCTTAAACTCATTTAATGGACACAAAATTTTTCTGTTTTTTTTTTTAAGAAATGACAATTGAACATTCAATGGAGCGAGTGAATAAATGCAACGAATTCGTATCCGAACTGAAAGTACCAAAACCTCTACTTACAACACTAGCGGAGCTACAACTTCTTCGATTCACTCACCATCATCACATTTGCAAGCGAATTTTAATTCTACGGAACGGTTCTAAAAGTTTATTTGATCGTGTTTTAACCCACTAAGACGTGTGTACATAATTATATAGGTGTGCCTGAACTAAAATGTTTTGTACAGTCATTCCTCAAATATAAATCTTACTACACAAACTTGCCCTCCTACCCTCGCAGGCTACAGTTCGCTTCACGTCGGCATTTGATCAAAATTTCATCATGAAAGTTACTGTAACAACACTCAATGATGAGATTTTCGTCTTGGACGTCTCAGAAGACTTGGAGTTGGAGAATTTCAAAGCGTTTTGTGAAATAGAGTCCGGTTTTCCGGCCAAAGATATCACACTGAACTTCAATGGCAAGCCTCTTTTGGACGATAAGAAATCGCTTAAAGAACATGGAGTTCACGACGGGGACGTTATAGTTCTTCTTCACATGCTTCAATCCTCTACGAACACAAATATGAACGACTCGAGCCAAGGTATTGTATCACATCACACCATTCTTGTTTACATGAAAATGCATTGTCATGTTATTGTCACTCTGGGGTGTTGTTGCTCGTTGTGACATTGCAAGTCATTATTGTTGGTATTGTTCTATTTTAAAACTGGCTGTAGGACACATACTAAAATTATGTAAAAAAAGGACTTGACATTTTGTGTCATTATCAATTTTTTGATATTTGTATTTCTTTAATAATTATATAAATCAATATAAAAATTATATATACTTTACAGCTTTGCCAAGTGGCTTAGCCAATTTAGACTTTGGTAGCATCCGAGTGCCACCGGCTGCAGCCAGTACTTCAATGGCTGCAAGGAACCCACCAGTTGAGGAAGATCCTCGAATCATTAGAGAAATGTTCCTTGCCAACCCTGACCAACTAGCTTTACTCAAACAGAATAATCCACGGTTAGCTGACGCTCTATTAACTGGTAACCTTGGTATGTTTCAATGTTCACATCTATTGTTGCTTTTATACTGATGTCACTCTCCTTTTAACACTTGTTTCTAAATTCCCAATAGATACATTTGCCTCTGTACTTCGAGAACAGATTTCTGCTAGGACTGAGCGTCAGCAACAAAGGATAAGGTAAGAAGATAGACTCAAACAGATGTATGTAAATAGAAATGTTTTGAAAATTATTTCTGTTTTAATTTAGTAATTTAATGGCTGATATGTAATGATATGGTGTATTTTCAGAACTGTCTTAAAATCTCTCTTAAAACAATGTCACACACAATAAATGTCATCATAACAATAGGTCATGGTTATTTATTTTAATCAACTACAATCTACACTAATATTATAAAGCTAAAGAGTTTGTTTGAACAGGAACAACTAGACCCATTTGAAAAATTATTTTTGTGTTTGATAGATTATTTATTGAGGAAAGCTAAGCCTATAAATCATTACGGTACAACTTATGGGCGAGGCCGTGAAGGACCACTGGTTACACCGACCACCAAAAAAAGCCCAATATACTGGGCTTGTTATTACATAAGTTTAATTGGATACCTTTGCCATTTGACCTTATTGGCTAAAAAGCAATAAATTAGGTCACCATGTCTCATTTTTATGTTAAACCTACATGCAGCTTATATTTCATTTCATAATCTTTTCAGGATGATGAACTCTGATCCTTTTGACACTGAAGCTCAAAGAATGATTGCGGAGGAAATCAGACAAAAGAACATAGAGGCAAACATGGAAGCGGCAATGGAATACAATCCAGAAACTTTTGGAACCGTTGTCATGTTGTACATCAACTGTCATGTGAATGGGTATAACTTTTTATGTATAACTAATCATTTTGTAAACATCATCTAAAGAATATTTTTATTCTATTTGTGCACTAGAATTTAGAAATTTCTGGCTGTTACTACATATTTTAGTTTTGTTTTGTTACGTATTTTAAGAACTATTGGTTGTGGAGAGTAATAAATTGTTATTTTATTTATTAATATGCTTAGTAAAAACATTGTTCCTTTTCAGATTTCCTGTTAAAGCATTTATTGACTCGGGTGCTCAAACAACAATCATGTCTGCTGCATGTGCTGAGCGGTGTAACATTATGCGTCTGGTGGACACTAGGTGAGTATTTTATCTTTTGGTTGTGATTTTAAAGTAACTTTTATGACGAATAAATATTCAGAATGTTTAAACTGCTAACTTTAAATTTGTGATATTGGTGGGTTGCTTTCTGATAACTTTGAATTTCTAACTTTAGTATCTTGCTATCAATATTGGTTAACATAAAGTTTTTTTGGTGAAACCTATGCAATCTAATGTCTCAATAGTGGACCTGAGCATGGGAGTATCTCACCAAGCACATAACAATGGGTGTAGTACAACAGTAATATTTGTTGACAGATGGGCTGGAATAGCCAAAGGTGTGGGTGTGCAAAGAATCATAGGCCGCATTCACATGGTTCAGATGCGGATTGAGAAGGATTTCCTTACCACATCCTTCTCGGTGCTGGAAGAACAGCCCATGGACATGCTACTGGGGCTTGATATGCTCAAAAGACATCAGGTTAATAAAAGTGATATTAATTTGTTTATGTAGAACATAGGATTTTCCTACCTACCTACTTCTACCAAATACTACGCCGTAACTAGTAACTACGAAAAGGCGACCTGGTATTGTAAGTTTTTACTCGATCCTAGCGATGTTATCTTGCGATATTGCAATAATAAATTGATTTTGTGGGTTTTTTCCAATTTTATTTTTTGTTGGCATTAGTATACACCCTGTATAACAATTTGTTTGTGTTAAAAATGCAACGCAGGATGACAGGTAATGACAGCGTGACACACGCTTTGTGGTTATGAGAAAAATATATTCTTAGATTTATATTTTTGGTGCATTGTATGCGCTGTTGATATAAACGGAGTATGATGTTCCTTTTGATTTAATATTTTTTATTGTCTGACTATCCGTCTTCACACATATGAATACAACTCCAAATTTACAGTGTAACATCGATCTCAAGAGGAACGTCCTTCGCATCGGCACAACGGGTACCGAAACTCCTTTCCTTCCCGAATCCGACCTACCAGAGTGCGCTCGCCTCTCCGGATACTCGGAGGACGAGATTGTGAACCAGTCCATCAAGGACCACGAGGATCGCCAGGTCAAGGAGGCCGTCGAGAAGTCCAAACAAGGTGGGCGAGGGAAGAGGAAATAAATAATGCTTAGCGATCGTTGGTGCCATGGCTGCAAAAACAAAATAAAAATCGAAAAAGTGGTGATTGTTTCTGTGTAGAATAGACTATCGTTTTGTTTTATCGCTAGAGGTCACGTTGTTTTAACACTGTTTAATAAACAAACTAATCTGTATATTTTTATTGCTATCAATATAATTTGGTACAGACTGATTGCGAATTTACATTGCTTGCATTTACTAAAATGGCTCTACTGTTTTTAACACGATTGTTATCATTTATAAATATCTTTCGTGATGCTTTTGCTATTTAACACAAATGGATTTTTAATAACTTTTACGTGCACGTTTCAATTAAACTCTAACATTATTGATTGGATGCAGACTGCTCACAATGTGGAATAAAATGAATGGGGAAACATGAAGTTGGCGATCACTCATATGTTTTTTTTAAATGTAACTGTATCAAGAAAACATAATTGTTGCAAACATAAAAAAGATTATTAAAAGTGATCGCTAACTTTTTTGATGTGTCGTTCTTTGGCTAATCATGTTAGTGATTAATAGTACTGCTGTGTGAAATATTTTAGTAATAATGCATCATTATTTTACTTAACTAACATTTGGAAACACTGGACCTAATTTCGAGAATTTTATTGGGTTATAACGATGCTATTTTGCATTAGTATCATAGGACAGATAGGAGGACACCATCATTCTCGCCCTTGCGAAAGCTATTATATTACATGCCGTTAACTTCGTGGATGATTCTCATGCATTAATCTGGAGCTGATCCTAAAATGAAACTCTACATTATCATAATATTATATCTCTCGCTAAACTCATTTAGTGAAAAATTTAGTAGAACCACTTATTTTTCTATAATATTGTGGAATTAAGTTTAATCGTCGCTTGTGATAATTACCTAAGTTATATCATTCTGCGCAAGCACCTACGAGTTTTATGGCCTACAGTACCGTTACCATGAGTTTACGGCGGTTTAACTCGCTAGCGTCGACGTAAAAAAAGTGTATGGAAAATTTTATTTCTGCAAGTGACTGCTAGAGGCGCTGAACAGTTTTCCATATACAGGATTTAACAAAATCAACTGCATTCCTTCTCGGTGGGGATTCTGTTGCTAAAATACAACAACTTTTTGTATGGGACCAATATCGAAATCTCATTTTTTTTTAAATTGCTCCATACAAATTAGATCGAGCTGAGCGGCACTCTAGTATGGGAAAGTGTTTTTTTTTTTGAGATTACGATGTTGGTCCCATACAAAAAGTTGTTGTATTTGAGGGTCAAAATTGTCCCTTAGAAAAAATGCAGTTAATTTTGTTGTACCCTATATATATTTTTTTACGTCGTCGCTAGCGAGTAAACCCGTCGTAAACTCATGGTATCGGTACACTTGTGTTAAAGTTTTGCGTCACCTACGTCATATACTGCTCCATTATGATGACGACCGCTATATAACCTGTGAATGTTATCATTCAGCTGAAAGCAACCCAGGGCAAGTGTCGAGGCAGACGTCCACCGGCCAGTCCACGTCTGCGCAGGGCAGCGGTACCAGAATCGGTAAATATTAGTGATGCTACTCATTTTTTGCACGTGACTTCAATTTTTTTGTGTTCATATTTTTTATTGTGACGTTGAAAGTCACACATGCGACTTCTGTACCATGAGTTTACGACGGTTTTACTTGCTAGCGACGGCGTAAAAAAAGTCTATGGGAATATGCACAGCGCCTCTAGGGGTCACAGATAGAACTGAAATATTCCATACAAAAAGTGACGTAGTCGCTAGCGAGAAAAACCGTCGTCGCTATCGAGTAAACTCATGGTAACGGTACTGGTTGGAAGGGAAATTAATTAGCAACACAGCTATGCCTTGGTGTTCTAGCAAACCTCATGCTCTAGTTCTATGGGCACTTGTCTCTACTGGTTGTTTACAAGTAAACTTATTTATATTGAATATTAGGGGTCCACGAGAATACGTCCGCGCGTTTTGATTTTATTCGCATTCCTACCGTTGTAACGTGATGTTTTTAGACGTCCTCATAAATAAGCTATCTTACAACAACAAAAAATACAAATCGGAACAGTAGTTTCAAACAAACAAACTCTTTAGCTTTATTATACACAGTCTGGCCATAAATACTGTTACAATTAAAAATAAGAAAGATGTTACATTTGAATTTGGAATCTGTCATTTATATACGATTGCTCATTGTGTTTTCTAATTTTGGCGCCAATACATTTTATAATATTTTGCGATATTAAAATGAAGTGGGGTGATAAAGAGAACCGAATCGCTGTGATTGCATTACACAAAGTTGGTATGGAGCCAAATTCAATTTTTAAAACTCTCCATACACTTGGTATTAGTCAAATGTTTGTGTACCGGGCTATCAATAGGTACAATGAGACCTCCTCTGTTTCTGACAGAATAAGATCTGCCATTCCACGTAGTGTTCGTACGAAAAAGGTGGTCAAAGCAGTAAGGGAAATAATTCGCAGAAATCCTGTCCGAAAGCAAACGATTTTATCTCGGGAGATGAAGATAGCACCCAGAACCATGTCGCGTATTTTGAAAGATGACTTAGGGCTTGCAGCCTATAAGAGACGCACTGGTCATTTATTACCTGATAATTTAAAAAAGACTAGGGTGGTAAAATCGAAAAAACTACTGAAGCGGTACGCAAAGGGAGGTCACAGAAATTTTTTGTTTATGGATGAGAAAATCTTTACAATTGAGCAACATTTTAACAAAGAAAATGACCGTATTTATGCTCAAACCTCTAAGGAAGCTTCCCAATTAGTCTGCAGAGTGCAACGTGGGCATTACCCGACTTCAGTAATGGTTTGGTGGGGTGTTAGCTATGAAGGAGTGACTGAGCCATATTTTTGTGAAAAAGGTATCAAAACATCGACACAAGTGTTTTAAGATACCATTCTTGAGAAGGTAGTTAAGCCCTTAACAACACCATGTTCAAGAACCAAGAATGGTCTTTCCAACAAGACGGCGCCGGGTCATAAAGCTCGGTCCACGCAGTCTTGGTTAGAAGCGAACGTTTCGGACTTCATCAGAGCTGAAGACTGGCCGTTTCTAGTCCCGATCTTAATCCGCTGGATTTTGATTTATGGTCAGTTTTAGAGAGTACGGCTTGTTCTAAACGCCATGATAATTTGGAGTCCCTAAAACAATTCATACGATTGGCAGTGAAGACTGCCATCGAAAGAGTGCGTGCTTCTATTGGAAAGTGGCCTCAACGTTGAAAGGACTGTATTGCAGCCAATGGAGACCACTTCGAATAAGCTTTTTATATTTTTAATTGTTATATATTTATGTATAAAACTAACACACTATAAAAGTAATAAATATTATTTGATTTTTTTTTTCTTTGTGACAATATTTATGGCAAGACTAGGTATTTATAACAATGTTCCGGTGGCAATGTTGAGGTCACGATCTTGCAGTAATCATGGGCCAAAAATCAGTACCGTTACAATGAGTTTACTACGGTTTTACTCTCTAGAGACGACGTAAAAAAAAGTCTATGGAAATTTCCACAGCGCCTCTAGCGGTCACTGGCATAACTAAAATTTTCCATACAAAAAAGTTCTTTGTCGCTAGCGAGTTAAAACGTCGTCGCTATCGAGTAAACTCATGGTAACGACACTGAACCACCGGATTTAACGCAAGGCACAAGAGATGCATACATTTCGCCGATAAATCTACTGGTCTATAATACTTAGCATTGCATTATGAAAGTTCAGCTGAAGTATTCAAATGCATCATGGAAAAGTTTTGTTGTGATGCTTGAGGTGACCATGGTTAAATGAATACGTAGTTGACCCACAGAACGAACAGTGAACTGTCGTTTTGTATTTATGAATATAAAACGTGGACTTAATGCATGTGGTACAAATATTGTTGCTGGGAAATATATCCTTGGGACTATTTATGGAAGCATGGAGAATGAAATAAAACATGACCATAAATAATAAATGATCCTTATGTTTAACAAATAAGTTTGTAGCATAGCAAGACCTAAAGAGATAGGTGATAGATAGATAGATCTTGCTATAATCTTATTTAAGACTCGTATAAACCTCGCACAGCTCTTGACCAAAACCAATTTTAGAGCATATCCTCTCATGTCTACAATAAAATACTAAAAATATACCCCCCGACATATCGGGAGTGGAAAATTATACAGTGACAAACTGGCTTAAATTATTAAACATCGAGGAAACTGAAAACCTACTTAAGCACCTCTATAATACATAACACAAGCCTAAGCAGGTTTTATAAGCGCACATACTGCACAAACATAATGTTTAGTTTAGTATGTATAAATGTTTGTTACTCCTTCACGCTGAAAGCCGTCAATAGATTTTGATGAAACCTTACAATAATATGGCTCATAGAAGGTATACTTTGGAATATAAAATTAAGCTATAATTCATCCCTCTCTCCCATATTTACGTAAATAAGTAAGTAGACAAACAAGCATAAGGTACGTACCCAAGGGATAATTTCAAATAAATAACGTTTTGCGTATAAAGTATCTGGTAGATTGCACTAGCCGGAACTTACTTTAACAAATAATCAAATATTTACTCATTTTATTTTATTTTACAGGCTTAGGTGACCCCAGTCAAACTATACTGCCAACAGACAGGTTCGGTGAGTCTGAGGTGGAGGAGATCGTCAATCTAGGATTCACCAGGGAACAGGTTAGTTGGTGTTTCAACATCGTTGTATACTTGTAAGTTTAAGGGCTGTTACGCCTACGCCGCTGGAAAGGTTTAGGTGAAGCATTGCAAGGCAAGCAGTGAAAATCAAACGGCAGTACTTAAAAAATGCGATCGACAATTATAATGTAAATTATAATAAATAATCCTGTAGAGTGATTTGATGTTTACATTTCTACCACTTCTTGACAAAAAATAGTGCTGTGACCACAAGAATGAATTTCATCAATTTCATTCATTCACTCAACCATTCTTACGCCTCAAAATAAATTACATTATCTCGCTTTACTCTGCAAAACAATCGTTGAGGCGCTTATTTACATTTTATTTCCTAGTGCAAGTATTTACCACAATATTAAACAACATCAAACAATCAGTTTTAGGGTTCTTTTCTACAACAAGGAACCATTGTAGTTTCGCCATGTCCGTTCGTCCGTCCGCAGTCCAGCGCAGAGACCTGAAGTGCTAGAAATCTGTAATTTGACATGGATATGTATTCTAATCTCCCAGCCAAAGTTTTAATATAAAGAAAATATATATATTTTTTGGGGACCTCTCATACAAGTAACGTGGGGATGACTTTTTTTTCTCTGAGGACTTAAACAATATAATTTACATTAAATTTATTTTTCATATGTATGTGCAAATTAATGGGACTATGTACCTGAAATAAATATTTTTTGTTTTATTTTTATATTTTTATCAAAATATACCGGTTTTGTCACAAAAGTTCGAATAATTTGTTATTTAATGGGGATCAAATGCTTATTAAATGGAAAGCAATTTTAATCATGTTGTACAGGTAATTTTTAGGGCAATTAAAGTGTGTACATACATAGTTGATACGAAACCCTTCATTCGCGAGTCCGACTCGCACTTGGCCTATTTTTAATTATTTCTATCTCTGTTTCCGACTCCCTGAAATTTGGTGTACTTGGTATTTGAAAAAAATCACACACTGTGATCGAGTCGTTATAATCAAAATCACATTTTTCGCTTTCAGTATCGTGTAATTCATATGACGTACAAATCAGTAATCAAAAAACAATCGAAAGTATAAAAAACATACGGAATTTCATAGACACAAAAAAACAAATGTTTTATATCAAAAAATATGTCCATTCGTGGACATCCTGGCGCCTTTAATTAGAGAAGGACGAGTTTTCTGAGAGGGCGACGCAGGGTACCTCCCGCAGTTCGTACGTCGACCACTCTGACTACACCATCGCGGCCCGGGAACAGTGCCTCGACCACACCACGTGGCCAAGTCCCCCTCGGAAGGTCTCCATCCGCGATGAGGACCGGGTCTCCGACCTTGATCGAAACATCTGTTCCCAGAACGCGACGTGGGGCCAGAGTCGGAAGGTACTCTACAACCCAACGTCGCCAAAAATGATCGGCTAGGCGTAAGGCCTTGCGCCAACTACTCCTGCCTGCCAAGTCTGCGTCCGTTAGATCCACCGGGGGGAAGGCTCGACATGACGACTCTCCAATAAGAAAATGATTCGGTGTCAAAGCCTCTGCGTCCTCGGCGTCTGGAGAGACGTGCGTAAGAGGTCGAGTATTCACGATGGCCTCCGCTTCTGCCAGCAGAGTTGCTAAAATCTCCTCCCGTGGAGTTCGCTCTCTAAGTGTTGCTTTCAACGCCGTTTTTACAGTACGCACGAGCCGTTCCCAGGCCCCTCCCATAAATGGAGCAGATGGAGGGATAAATCGCCAAGAAATCTTTCTGGTTCCAGCGAACTCGGCGACCGCCTTGTCGTAAAGAGCCCGCATGTTTCGATTGGCTCCGACGAAGGACGTCCCATTATCTGAGTAGATGACACCAGGTGTTCCTCTACGTGCGATGAATCTTCGGAGACACATGATGGCAGAATCCGCTGACAAACTGGTGACGATCTCCAAGTGCACCGCACGGATAACTAGGCAGGTGAAAAGGGCTACCCAACGTTTCTCTTTTCTGCGTCCGATCGTTACCTCAATCGGCCTAAAGTAATCAACCCCGACATATGAGAAAGGGCGTTGGTGGTGTGCAAGTCGTGCTTCTGGTAGGTCCGCCATTGGAGGTTGAAGCGTTGGTTGGCGTAGTAATTTACACAATTGACATCTGTGCACCACTGAACGCACAGCATTCCGTAAACCAACAATCCAAAATTCCTGGCGCAGCTCGTTGATTACTGTCTCAGTGTTACAATGGGCGAACTTAGTATGAAAATGTTGTATAAGGAGGCGAACTGCTGGCTCTTTGCCGTCAAGAATAATAGGTGGCTGCGTGACTGCAGCCGACGCTCGTCCCCGGAGCCGCAACAATCCATCTATCAAAATAGGAGTCAACGTAGCCAGACGGCTCTTTTTGGGAATTTGTTGTCCGCTTGATATACACATGATCTCGTCCGTAAAAGTGTTCCGCTGACTTTCAGCTAGGACGTGCTTCTCTGCTCTAACGATATCTTCTGCTCTTAATGTGGTCAGGCAAGGAGAAGAGGCACAAATATCCCTAATCCAAGAATTTTGAAACACGCGATTTTTATTAATGAATATGAGTGAAATGAATGAATGAACCCGCGCAGTTGCCCTTACCAGCCTAATCCAAGAACTAAAATGTATGACGTTAGCTACCACTGGTAAGGGAAGCTGATGAACCGATTGGATGACATTTATGGAATCTACATTGGGGGTCGAAAATTTACCCGTAGTGACATCGTTTCTAAAGGACGGTTTGAGCTCTTCTTGGCCAAGGGCTTGGCAACCTATCGAAACCTTTTCTGAAGGCCAATCTCCAAAAGGAGCCAATAAAAAATCCGGCCCTAAAATCCAACGTGACTCAATGCCGCAGGCTCCCCTAGTTGCATCATCAGCTGCATTTTGTTCGCTAGGAACCCACCGCCATTCGTCAACCGTACTGTTTTCCAAAATCTCGCCTACACGATGGGCAACAAAAGGTTTAAAGTTTCTTGCGTCACTACGCAACCAGCTCAATACGATCATTGAATCACACCAGAAGTAGCGACGGATCGGTACAAGCCGATGCACTTCGATGATACTAGAGGCCAATCGAGAGGCTATCAAAGCTCCCTGCAATTCCAAGCGTGGGATTGAAGCAGGCTTCAGTGGAGAAACCCGTGCCTTGCTGGCTATGAACGAAAGTTTAACCTCACCACTGGCAAGAGTAAACCTCCAATAAGCCACGGCAGCATGAGCCAGTTCACTCGCATCACAAAAAACGTGTAATTGCAATTCAACAAAGTTTTCTAAATTATAGCAACGTGGCACTTGGAATTGCAAAATAGCTTTACGACTCTCAAACCAACACTTCCAAGCTATTTGATCTTCTTCTGATAGCTTGTCGTCCCAATTGAGACCTTTACGCCACAAATTTTGAAAAAGAATCCGACCTCTCACTACAATAGGTGCTAAAAGACCTAAGGGATCATAAATGCGCATGACTTGTGCTAAAACTTCACGTTTGGTTAATTCATGAGGCGAGGAATAAAAATGAATGCCCGGATTGAAACCGATGATGTCGTGAGTTGGATTCCAAAATAGCCCAAGTGTACGGGTGAAGGTGGACGATTGCGAGCTACATAAATCTACATTACTTGACTTGTCTGTGAGATCAGAAAGCGACTCTTTTGGCAGTAAATTCAAACTGCTGGGCACATTGGAGACCCAGTTCCGCATTTCAAAACCACCGCGTTTATGAATTTCAAAAATATTCGCTGCCAAATGGGTCGCTTCGTTTTCAGAACTGACGCTTCCAATGTAGTCGTCCATGTAGGTATCAGTTGCAATGGCTTTAACGGCATCAGGAAAGTCTTCTTTGAATTCTGATGCGTTACGGTTGAGAATGTATATCGCGGTTGAAGGGCTAGAGCAAGCCCCAAAGATCATAGAAGACATCCGAAACGTTTTCAATGTGCCTTTCGGATCGTCGCGCCAAAGAAAACGCTGCGCATCGCGATCTTCTTCTCGTATTTTTATTTGTGGAAACATCTCCTTAATGTCTGCCGTCAACGCAATCTTTCCTTCCCTAAACCGCATCAAAATTCCAAGAAGAGGCTGTAAAAGATCGGGGCCTGTCAGAAGCAAAGAATTTAACGACACACCCTGAACTGCGGCGTCGTGAACAACGCGGAGTTTTGCCGGTTTGTTGGGATTCACGACACCAAAATGAGGCAAATACCAACAAAGTGACTTCAGAGGGTAACCCGTGCATTCTTCCGCGTAGCCTTTGGCAAGCGAGTCGTGTATATTAGCTCGGTATCGTTCCGCGTATACAGGATCCTTTGACATCTTCAATTCGAGACTTTTGAACCTTGAAAATGCCAAAGGAAAACTGTCAGGTACCTTCGGACTATCAGACTTCCATAGTAACCCCACTTCAAAATGACCATTTTTAATACGATTAGTAGTTTTCTATAAAATTTCTACGGCCCTATCATTTTCTACACTACGGCGCTCATATTTAGTAATTCCAAGAGCATCTAATCGATATTGCTCTTTTATGAGAGCCTCTAAATCGCGCTTCGGATTGTCGTATGGGACCACATGATATACGGCAGACGAACCTACCACCTGGGTTTTACTGCTTGAAAAGCCGAATAATACCCAACCGAGGCGTGTGCGAATGGCTACCGGCTGTGATTTGGTGCCACACCTAATTTCTGACGCGACTATCAGGGGCCAATTATCGACGCCTATGACTAACATTGGCTTTGCTTCGTCATAATATAGCTCATCTTCTATATCGGCTAAGTATGGGAATGAACGTAAGCTGTCTCGAGTGTTAACTTGACTAAGCAGACCTAAGTTAGCTATTGACCTCGCCCCTTTTATCGAATAGTACTCGTTTGCATGTCGGCCTTTAATTTTGAAGTCAACATATTGAATTGAACTCTCTTTAGATAACCCTCCTACACAATCTAAACGAATAAGTCCCACAGGTCCCCCGGCTCCTATCCGAGAGGCAATGTTGGAATCGATAAGTGTGGCTGTGGACCCGTCGTCTAGTAACGCGAATGTATCGACGCTACCAGCAGGCCCAGAGAGCGTTACAGCCAATACTTTCAACAAAGGACGTAAAGTAGGATTAACTAAAGAAGCGGCAGCGTTTGTATTGACTTGCTCGGATTTAACTTCGTTACAGGCGGATACTGAAGTTGGTGTAGGTTCCGAACGTTCATTGATGTGTGCAGAAATTAACGGCTTTGGAACAAAATTATAATCATGTAATAAAGTGTGATGTCTGCCTATACAATCTTTTACCTCACAGTTACATTTATTTCTGCGACACGTTTTAAAAATATGATAACCTGCTTTCAAACAGCGATGGCATATTTTATTTTTCTTTATGAATTGCCATCTGTCATCAATTGACAACTTCTTAAAATTTTCGCAGTCTGACAGGTTATGAAACTGTTTACAAAAAGGACAAATTGGATGATCTAAATTTTTTATGGTTTGTTTTGGAATTTTAGATATGACCTCCTCCTCAGAAACAGTGTGCGTCCTGTGATAAACCGGGCCTAATGACGACGTGGCGTCAGCCACCGCACCAAACTTGATCGTAAGGTCCACCTCACGAGACAGGAAATCCGACAGCATCTCGACCCTAGATTTACCTATTCGCTCATGAGCCGCAAAATCCAGCCATCGTGTACGCAGCAGCGGTGGAAACTTGCTTAGGAGCACACCAAACAACTCAGGGGAACACAAGTAGTCGAAACGTTCTAATAACTTCACCACTTCGACACAGTTCCTCACACGAGTAGCGAACTTGGTTAGGTCACTTACCTCCGGTCCAATCTTAGGCAAGGCTCTGACAGCATTTAGCTCTTGCAACACAATCAGCTCGGGCCTGCCGAAACGTCGCTCCAACGTCTGCATGACGTCATCAGCCCGATGAGCCATTACAAGTATCAGGCCTACTTCTTCCCGCGCTGCGCCTTTCAATGCCTGGTTAAGTCGTGCTAAGTTTTCTACATCTGTAAAAGACCCTGCCGTATCTACGAAAGCTCTTTTGAACATTAACCAGTCCAAAGGAGACTTGCCATCGAAATTAGGTAATATGACGTTTTTATTGTTGTATTTCATTGAAAAATTGCGTAGTCCATCTACGAGCTGTGATACTCCGATCGAGCAGCCCACTCCATTGCAGTGCCCGTCGGAAGCAGTGACCCCTTGATTTCGCGTCGACAAGGGGTCCGCTGCTGGCACTTGAGAGGCGGTAGCAGATATATCACAGTGCATCACCTGTGGACATAATTCGATGTTAGTGTCTAGTTGCTTTGGTTCAGGAAAATGTGTCATTGAATCTTGTATCCACTGGGATACGCGGGACTCGGTGACACTGGATGCTTCTATAGAAGCTAACTCGGCTCGGAGCTCGGCGTCCGCAGCTTTGCGCTCCAGCTCCTTCGTCTTTTGTTGCGCTTGCAGCTCTGCTGCCTCCAATTCTGCGAGGTAGCGAGCATGTCGTGCCTCCGCTGCGAGTTTCCTCGCAGCGACCGTCGCGGAGGATCGACGACTGCGTGCGCTTGACGACGAAGGGCGAGTTGTATCTACTTCTACGGGGCCTACAGGTTCGCTAATGCTTGGCGCTGGCGCGGTCTCAGAAAGAGCCTCGGCCTCGACTGGCTCATCTTTCTGTGATCTCGTCTTAACCATACTATACTACCTACTTACCCTCCTGTATTATACCAAACCTTGACAAAATATTCACTTTCACTGGTTTTTAAAGGCTCGAAACTTTGTGATCGAGTCGTTATAATCAAAATCACATTTTTCGCTTTCAGTATCGTGTAATTCATATGACGTACAAATCAGTAATCAAAAAACAATCGAAAGTATAAAAAACATACGGAATTTCATAGACACAAAAAAACAAATGTTTTATATCAAAAAATATGTCCATTCGTGGACACACACATATGGACCTTTTTATAATATATTAGGTTCGTTCGTACGACTTTGTTTGAGTGATTTGAATGAATGAAACTTGCCAAATGAGCGGATCACATCATATTTTACAAAGTGATATCTGGGGGCACGGCAGTGCCCTCAGCAAGTCAAGCAAAAAAGCGTCACGGCCGTACCATCCTTTTCTCGAAGCAATTCAGACCATTTTCGACCCCCTGTAACTTCGTTGTGGATAAAACTAGAAGACTGAAATGTTCAGTAACCATGCAGGCATTTTAAAGACACGGTATATTTCAAATTTCATTCAATTTGAACCAGTATTTAAGGAATTATAACGGTCCAAATTTCTTAATTTTGTCACTCACTGACTCACCGATCATCAAAATTCTAAGGCACTTCTAGCAGACCTAGAAGCTTCAAATTTGGAATATAAGTAGTGTTTGGTGTATGAATCAAGGAAAAACTAAAAAATCTAGAAAAGACCGCAAAGAAAATTAAGCCCATACAGCCAAGTCTTCAGTTATTTTTTTCAATATTGGCTTTATTCGTAACGATGTTTTACAGCAGTTATTATTATTGCGTTCGAAGCCGCGGGTTTAAGCTAGTCACATATAAATATAGGCGCATGGTAGTGCCCCTGCCAAATCGAGCAAAAAATGGGTCATGAAAACACGTGTAAATTAAATTATTTAATGCAAAAAACGTACCTACGTATTCGTACTTATTACGAGTGCGTAAGGTTGTAAATTAATTATAATACCACGCGCTGCGATGCTAACTAGTGAGCGCGGGCCGTTACTACGCGCTGCGCGGTGCTAGCGCGAGGGCGCGGGGCTGGGACAGTGGCGGGGCGCGCGGAAAGGTGAATGTCGCCGAGCGAGCAGTAGCCGCGCTTATACGCGCGAGCGACCCAATGCTATTCGGATGTGCCTAGAATTCTCACCTATAAATTTGCGATTTTCATTGATAATTTCGATTGAAAACGGAAGGCTACCTACAAAAATAAGAAAAGTTCATAAGTCAGAGAGAGGGCTTTAAGAAAATTCGTTGCTGGTAGATATACATATATACAATAAGTAGAAGGTACCGAAAAGTAAAAAAGTAGAACTGTCTACAAAATACAAAAAGAAATGAGATCCCATCAAAAACAATACTTGTCAAAAGAACCAAGTCTTGCAACTCAGTTGTTCTGCGGTAAAAAGTTGTGAGATCTATGTAATACCAAGTCGGTTATTAATTTATTCAGTCTCTACTTAAGCGAATTTCTGTCTTAATACGACCAGTCTCTAAGACCACGATCGTGGTCCATAACAATTGAAAATCAATTGTGTCTGGAATCTCCGTACTCGAAGCATTAAGTTGTTAGGTAATAATTAACAGCATCTTATAGTGACGCATATGAATATTAAAATTCTTTAATGTTTTCTATAAATATATTGAGACTTGGCCATCGCCTGAAATCACGTGTAAATTCAATCGCCTGAAAACACATGTAAATTCAATTATTTAGTGCGATGGCCAAGTCTCAGTATATTTATATAAAACATTAAAGAATTTTAAGAATTGCATTAGTATTTCTCATGCCATTTTTACAAATGATACATTTTTTAATTCAGTTTTTTTTCGGTTGCACCATAGATCATTTTGCTTGCAAAATAACATTTGCAATTCAACAAACTTCATATGTTTATGAAAACCGGCCAAGTAGGGGTCGTAGTTTCGCACCGAAGATTCTCAAAAAAAGAGGAAATAAATAGCTGTATATATGGGTTGCGTTGCCTTTCCTTAGAAGTTTGATTTTTTAAAGCTTCGTTGACTTGAGTATTTGATATAATTTCCAGTTTGATACCTCCACGCGTTCATGCATTTAAGCATAGGTAGAGACAGGCAAACGGACGGACATCAAAGTGATCCTATCCTATAAGGGTTTTTTGTTTTCCTTTCGAGGTACGCTACCTTAAAGTATGAAAATGCAGGAGATTTTTTTAACTGTTTTGCATTATTCATCGTGGTGTCAAAACACACATGACAAACTCTCAATCAGTGCAGCCACACTATTAATATCCTTTCATGTGTGGCTTCATGTATACTATCGATATTCTGAATAGTACCCAAAATCAAGTATCGATATTTGTGCAATACTATTTTACAACTCTAAGACTCATGCGTTATACTACTGCAGCCGTGTTACCGTACTGTTTGTTATGTATATGTTTACTCGACGCCATACTAACCACCTCATATCATTTAACCTGTAATTTTAAAGGGCACAAAAAACCTTGACTCAAAGTTTTGCTCAGTCGAGGTGAGGAAGATTTGAGGGAACGATTGTCAATTTCAAAGTACCGCGAGAGATACCATGAAATACATATTAGTTGTCAAGTGCTACAAAGACGTCAAAGTAGTAGTAGACTTAGAGTTCTAATTTCGAGGTATTAAACTTGAAAACCGTGATACTTTTACTATGACCAAAATTTGACATTAGATGGACCATACTTTTGATATTTGACATTAGATGGAGCAAACTTTGTATGACTTATGATGACCACGAGGAGGCCTATTGACAGTTGTAAGGTTATCCATGTCAGCCTGTCATGTCATTCAGGAACAGCCAGTATATCTGTCTATGTGGGTTTTATGTGTGTTCCACATTTGCGGCTTAACTACCGATTTTGGAGAATAAGATATCTATGCCGATGCCGATGCCTTATATTTCGTAACATAGGTTACCTTTTTATATTTATAAAGATGAAATAAGAAACCAAAAATTAGCGCACGGGCGGGACTCAAACCAGCAATTCTAGCTAACCGGGCCAAACGCTGGTTTCTTATAAATATAAAATATTACACTGTAAGTGTAAAAAACATTCTCAACCATTAATTAGGTTTACCTTACCTGGTACCTTTAGTTAAAAATAAGCAACATGACGAATGCAACAACAATATATGTACGTACGTACGTATACATCGTACGTATATCAACAATCCATTTTTTTTTCAAAGTACCCTAACTTCGAAAAAAATAAGTTTGCAGACATACATATCGAGTGGGGTATCAAATGAAACAAGACAAAATTCTTAGTACAGAATTCGTAGTCGGGATACAGTTAAAGAATTTTATTTTATTTATTGACTGCGTTTTAAACAGTGTTACCTTTTCCAGGCTATTGTGGAGCTGCGCCGCTTCAACGGCGACAAGACGCAGGCCACCGTGGCGCTGTTCGCCAAATCGCTCAAGTTCTGATGGCGCTTCGCAACTTGCGCGCAACTGTTTGTTTGGTCAAAGTAAAGCTTTCATTTATACTTATACGTGGCAAGTTCACACACGGCGGTGTACGCGCGGTTTTGGTATAAGCTCCGCAAGTTCCTAATGCACAACTTGTTAAATCAATCACCTCAAAATCTCTTTAGGAATCGATAATAATTATTCCAAATATCAAATTAGTAATATTTTAATTTATTGATTTTTACTGTCAATAAGACAGACGTATGAAATATACAATACAAGATATTGAAAGACGTAACAACGAGTCAAAAAATGTCTGACAGGCGCAGTTTTTTGCAGCGTTACCAGTTTACGGGGCTTATACGAGTACCTCGCGGAGATCGCGCGAATCTTATTTGTATGCCATGTAACTCAATTCTAGTAAGCAACAGTCTAAAACTAGAATAAAAGTTTCTGTCTCATCTTAATCAATAAAAAGAGACAGACTACAGTAATTAAGAAGTCGCTAAGAAAGTTAAAAAATCCATTGACAATTTATTTTAGACATCTGGATGGAGGTCGCTACTAAATTGTATTTTCCTGTGCAGAACTTGTATTTCTCTGATATCTATCGTTCTATGTTTCAAAAACACTAATCTGTCTCTTTCCATTTAATAAGAAGAAAAAGGGACATATTCATTAGTTTTACTCCGTTTGTTACGAGCATTGAGCCCACACCAATCGCACTCAAACCGCTCTGTTTGTACAAGCACTAGCGTTCAAGGGGTCAAGTGAACACGCATGATTCCACCCGTGCGATTGCATTTCGTTGTACCTCTAAATTATACTCTACTGAAATATCTACATATCATCAGCCTTTAGCAGCGAAGCCTCTAAGACTGCATACAATTACAAACATACTTTACCTTCAAATTAAACAATTTAAAAATGGTGGGAGCATGTATGGATTTCGGAAATCAAAATATGCACCTAGAATTAGTCATTCTAAATTTATGTTACTTTAAATATCTTGTAAACTTTTCCTGCACAACTGTGTACCTGTAGCAAATGCTAGATGGTGATGTCCGTGCCCCAAACCCATATAATAACAATTTAAAATGGCTTTATGGGAACGTGTTTTTATAAATCAGAACCATGCATTGGATAGAATTTTAAACTTACGTCATTCGAATTGCGAATATCTTTATGAAATAATTACTAATCCTGCTTTATGATGAATTGGCAACTACCCTACAGTTGCATGAAATATCGCGAAAATACATAAACATGTGAGCAGAATGTGTCTATTTATATAATTGATACATTAGCCAATCATTTCATATACAGCGTGAAGCCAAACCTACGTCTCTTGTCTATAGTCGGTGTGCTATAGACTGAGTCGTCTCTGTGTCATGTCTATCTCGTTTGTACCTACCGATACAGATGCAGTAGCGCGCTGCATATTCCAATCTCTATTGACATTATGGCCATAAGGCCATCATTCATGACTCGGTTGCTAACGCGCCGACGTAAGTGAATCCGTGAATTGATTATCAAAATATTTTAGGAAATTGGAAAGAGTTATTTTGATCAAATAGTCTGTCATGAGTATAGGCTGATGATGTAGTTTTTAACAAAAATAAATACACACGACTGAACGGAACACGTGATTTTTTTTCAGTTTTATTTCTACTAGGTTTTATTACATTTAAAATGTTTTATTTATTATATCGACCCGTTTTCAAAAGACAGGAACTCTAATAAAAAAATACCAAAATACATCATTTCGGTTACAAACACCAATACTAAAATTTTACAATACCTTGCAAAATCACCCTGTACTGCATACCTTTATGATACCCTATCCATGGTTTTAGTTTCATCCATTGGTACCCAAACATACACACTGTATATTATGCTTTCAACATTCGTTTGATATATTCAATTATGTATTTCCTTTCAATTATGATATTATTTGCAATGAAAATATAAACATTTTAAAATCACATACCTAATTCGTGAAACAGTGGCCAGTATGCTTGTATATTACTAAAGAAAAGCAGGGTATTATGGCGACAAAATATGTACATCATGACAAAAAGTGTACATCAATAAAACCTTTGTTTATAACTTATTCTTGGCACTAGGCATCAGGATCTGCAGAGTCCAACCAAAATTTAGGCGTCCTTGCCCCTCCCAGGGGATATGGGCATGGACCCCATTGTAAATAAGACATTATTCACATATAGCTCAAGAAAATAGGGTATTTTGGCGGCAAAATATGTACATCAATAAAACCTTTGTTTATAACTTCTTCTTGACACTAGGAATCAGGATCTGCTGAGTCCTACCAAAATTTAGGCGTCCTTGCCCCTCGCAGGGGATATTGGTATGCACTTTCTGCATTTTAACCATACTTATAAGTTCGATATTTTGTGTGATGTAAAAGTTTTTTTTTTTTAAAGCGAAGAATGAATAAAACATGCAAGTTTATAACAAAATTAACTACGCAAGTGAGGTATAATTTCAATGCAATATTCTGCGCTAAATCGAATGAGACCATATGTATATCTATAAGATGGATATTATGTATGTTAAGGTAGATATATATAACTATTATAAACATGAAGAGATTTTGTTGATAAAAGGGGAAACGTGTAAAACATGCACACCTTACACAAACGAGGACAGTGAGCTATCATCTTCAACCGATTGACTTGCGGTGAATCGTATAAAATTATACACATAAAGCATGAATATTTCGCCAGCTATGAAAGATTTTTTCAAAAAGGGGTGGTGATGTTTTAAAAATATGCACATTTAAACAAATTAGGCGAGTGAGATGTCATTTTGTTTTGCGCTTAGTCATATCAAACTATGTTCATACTCAAAGTTTGTGGCAACTTACTTGCCAACAACACTTTACGCACACCCTGTAAATCCTTCGTATCTCGCAAAATGTCGATCCTATAATCATATTTATCCATTCGATATAGCGCAAGAAAATCCATTGAAATTGGCAGCTCACTTCCATAGTTTATAAAATCTGCATGTTTTATACGTGCCCAACTTTTAGCAAAATCCCTTTGTATCTCGCTAATATCGATTCTATAAAAATGAGTTTTGAGTCATTTGATTCAGACCAAATATATACATTATAATTAATACAACACTTGCCAAGTTTATAAAATGTAGGTACACGTTTTATACATCTTTAGCTTTGTTTTAACAATACCTAACATCTCTTACGAAATATCGATCCTATTAATATGGGCCGATGCCCATATTAATTCGCTTTATATCTATTTATGCGAATAAGACGATTCTTATTCGGATAAAGCGCAATAAAATACAAGAAACACTATACCACACTTGCCTAGTATGAGAAATATACATTATTTATAATGGAGTTCGCGCCCATAATTCGTGAGAGGGGAAGGACGCCTAAATTTTGCTTGGCAGATTCTGGGTTTTATGGATGTACATATTTTCCGGCCAAACAATCTTATTTGGTGTTTTTACCTGAGCCAATTCTAGGCAAGTGTGGTATTGTATATAAAAGATTTTAGTGCAAAGGGTGAAAATTAAAAAATATGCGCGTTTATACAAACTAAGCGCTCGCTCTTATAGAGTCAATATTTTGGGAAAAAGAAGGGGTTTGTGAAAACTTACTTGCCAACCAACCCTCACGCTGCCACACTAAAATTCCTTCGAATCTCGAAAAATATTGATCCTATAATCATGAGTATAGTCTCTTTGAATTTCGAATTTGTTATAAACAAAGGTTTTATACATATTTGCCGCAAAAAGGGCTTAATTGGACTTATTTTACCTGAGCTATAATTTACTCAATTTTTTAACCGATATATTTCCTTAATGTAATATTTCATCAATTGTTGCTGATGAATTTAGTGAACGGATCGTAATATATTTTTATGTGTATAGGTATGTAGCTAGTTGATGCATACATATTTTTTACTTAACCAAACCGAACCTATTACTCTTACGTTGCTCGGTTGATTTTTTTACAAGTAGGTAACGTTATTTTTAAGTAATGACATAATAAATGTTTAATAAGTCAAAATGTATAATAAATATAACATTACTTTACGTAATTACGTACGCGTCTTAATGCCACACTGCCGCTATTTTAATATAGAAAACTTTCAATTCAGAAGATCTTTTCACGTTGCTAGTATGAAAGTACTAGACTTATTTCACCCTGATTTTAACTTTCAATAATTATAAGTCCATGTTTATGTTTTATGCTAAGTTTTGATAGTTTGTTTTTTGTGAACTCATTTGCTACTTTCTCTAGTTTCAAAAATATAAAGAGACAATTTGATATTCACTTATTTTTTTTTTATATATGAGGACCATTTAAAAAAGTGTATTAGGGTTAATCTTCAGTTCTACAAATTATGTGTAACAAAAAGCTTAACGAAGCGGAATACCACGTATTCGATCCATGTATAAAATATCATCGTTTCGAAGAAACCATATCATGGAAAATTAAATGATGTAAGGTTATTTTAAAATTTCTATTCCCAGCCATTATTTTAGTTACAGAATACGATTTGGTTTGATGTACCGAATCCGTGGTATTTGGCTTTGTTAATCTTTCGCTTCGGCTTCGGTATCCGGTATTATGGAGATGGATTTCATAAACAAGACTCCACATATTGTAGTTATATAGAATTTCATAAATGTTTGTACTTTTATAATTTAATAATTTTAAAACATAATTAAGCGTTATGTACTGAATTGCGTATAATTTCACAACATTATCGCTTAATTCAATTATTTAAGCTTTAGCTTCGGTAAGTAGTGTCGGTTAAACCGAAAAATCCGAAAATTCCCCTAATTCCGACCCATCGTAGCGTCGATTAAACCGAAAATTCACCTGATTCTGACCCATCATTGAGTTTCAAATTTATTTTATGCATATCCATATACCTTCAATAATAATAATATTAAAAACTGATACATTTTAACTGTTTTGCAGCTTTTATAACAAGAAAATTATTGGGGTTATATAAATTATTATTTTAAAATTATATTTAAGAATAATAAATTCGTAGAAAAAATTGAACTTATGTTACATATTTTATACCTTGTTTTCAATTCTGGAAATAAATAATAAAGGTTTTCTACTTGACGTATTATTTACTGTACCTGATGTGAACGTAAATCAATATTTTGTGGTAGTTTAATTAAACTTTAATAAAGACTAGCGGTCCCTGCGACTTCGCCAGCGCGTTTCAAGTTTGGTCCCTCCCCTCCAGTCGCAGCTTGATGCACTATCCAACACTTTTTAAAACGGTCCAGTAGTCCTAAGGTAAGCGCGTTCAAACAAACAAACTCTTCAGCTTTATAATATTAGTATACATTAATTTCATATTTACCGCCGTCATAATACCCTAAATTCTATAAGTTTGCAAAATACTAATCAATCACAAAAAAAATATATGTTCGAGTCTAATATTTTTTACTGATATTGTTGCTCAAGGCGTGGGGGAGTTGAATGTTAAGCGGTGGACGTCCTTTGGCTGATTATGATGATGACGATGAATGTCTCTGAGTGCGGCTGTAATATTTGAAACGTGCTTTCCGTTCCATTCTCCTCAGGAACGTTTAAACTCGTCACGTAATGTTGGATCAAAGTGACTCACCTCGGCTCATGGGCCAAAATATTGTATGGGAATACATCATGGATGAGATTTCATGACGCCTTAAAAAGAAAAAAAATAATCTTAAAAAAAACCGACTTCAAAACCAAAATGCACTAAAAAGTCTTAAATAAACTCTTCACGATTGAAAGGAAAGGAATCCGTTTTAGGCAAACAATTTCTTTTTGGAGTCGGTGCTGTGATAGTTGATGCTTGATGGTCAAAGTGATGGCACACAAGAAATAAACACAATCTTGTCGTTCCTAACTTCAGATTCGTTAAAACTAGTAATTCGTTCATGGGAAATTGTATAAAATTCTTTAATAATATACCACACAATCTTGTCGAATTGCCGGTTGATAAAATTTAAGTAACACGTTAAAAACACGCTTATGTCTAAAGGCTATATTATAAGGTTCAAGACTACCTGAACGACACGAATGTGTGGTCTGTCCAGCCTGCACCGACTGATGTACTTACCTTTGATGATTTTGATTTTACGGCAGCTAGTGGTGACTGAGTTTGTTCCGGCGTTTCTTCTCAGGACTTGCCTAATTGTCTGTGTTGTCTCGAAGCGCTGGTAGGGCCCAAAAGATATGATTCGGCCCCTTCAGGGCACATTTATTTTTATTTTATCTTTCACTATACATTTGACGTTCATAAGTGGCATTTTGTGTCCTAAATTGAATAAAAAGTATTTGAATTTGTTAAGGAGTTCCACCATCAGCTCAGCCCCACAAGATGTTGACTATCAGACGTAACAACACGTCAACATTAAGATTCTAGTAAAGAAACACTACACGTGCCTTTAAAATTTAAGGGTTTCCCTCGACTACACCAAGATCCCATCATCAGATCCCAAAAGGGAAAAAATGGGACCAACTAGAAAGTACACCCTCTAAGTAGGTGAAAAATTTTTTCGATTCGGTCGACAAACGACTGAGATATGAGGTAACATACATACAAAAAAATAATAATAAAAAAAAACATACAGTCGAATTGATAACCTTCCTTCTTTTTTGAAATCTGTTAAAAAGAAAAAAGTATACAATTATACGCATGTAGTTTGGCTGTATTATGACACCATATTAATTTGGCTTTTTGTTTGTGGAAATTTAAAAAAAATAAGTTATCAAATTAGATTAAATATATAAATGAAAATCAAACCTATGTAACTTTACCGAATTAATTTATCACATTAACAATAAGACTGTTTTGTCTTTGTGATCTTGTTTATGTGATAAATTATGGTGAGGAAAATGTTTTTTAGAAGAAAATGTTACGAAACATCATCTTGATTTGCTGACAAAGATCAAAATAAGATCTAACTCGTGAGTCGTATTTTTAACCGACTTCAAATAAGGAGGAGGTTATCAATTCGACTGTATGTTTTTTTTATATCTATGTTCCTCTTTATCCTCTGTTGTCCTCATATATCAGTCATTTGCCGACCGATTCGAAAAAAAAAATTCGCCTACCTAGAGGGTATATCTTCTAGTTGGTCCCATTTACAAATAATCACATTACAATCACTAAAAATTAAAAAAAAGTAAAAACCGACTTCAAAACCAAATTACACTAAAAAGTCTTAAATAAACTCTTGATCCTTAAAAGGAAAGGGACCTCGGGGAGTTAGTACGCGCCTAATTAATATTTTAGGGCAAGAAGAAATGGTCTGTAACGATTTTGCAACAGGACATAGCATGATTTGATAGATTTATGTTTGGGTTGGGTTACCAACCAATTTCGTTGGTGAGTTTTGTTACTCTTATTTTATAATGAGTTTTTTGTAAACAGGAATGTCAAGATTGTTTACAATATTCGACAATCAAAAGAAAGGGGTTTGTGAGTAAGATTGTGATAGTAGACCTAATGAGCTAAATGAACTTTACTTCGGTAATCGATTTTTGTATTATTATTTGTATTTGTATTTGTGTTGTGTAAAACAAACCGTCTAAATTATAATTCTTTTGCTCGTCATTCATTTTGACGCCCGTGCCGTAAGACACTACTTTATTCCCTTAGTGATTCAATCAACTATTGCGTTCGGTTGAACCACCTGACTCTGTTATAGGATAATATTTTTTTGCTATTTGGGACTTAGGAATGAAACAACATTGACATTTACATTTTTTAATTATTTAATTTGTGGTACAAGAAATCTTTGTCAGTAATAATTGTCATTACCGACTTCAAAAAAAGGAGATAATCAATTCAATGTGTATGTATGTGATATTGTTGGAATTTGATAATATTATGATAGAACGTTGATCTATTAGGGCTTCCAAACACGTGTGCAACTTTTCGTAAGTGTATGTATGTTTGTATAAATGTAACATTGTCCACTGGTTTCTCGAAAACAAGAAGTCATAACGCGATTCTTTTGGTACAGTGTAAGTTTCATTAAATTTGATCCAGTAGTTTTTAGGATATTGGTAAATAACTAAAAAATAAATATGTAGGTAGGCAAATCTTAATAAATATTTTACATCACAACACTTGTAGCGGCTGTAAGTCGATTTTATTGGACAGCCATGTGGTATTGGGCTTGCCAAGTACTCGAGATGACATGCATTTATTTATTTATTTTATATGTTACCATTTATGGTTTTGATTATTACGAGTATTATTTTTGTCTTTTTTCCGTAACTATGTATTGTTATGTATTTATTTACGTACGTAGTATTGGCGTCTCTTTCCGTGTACCTCACTCGGCAAGGGCCCACTGAAAACCAGCGCCAGGGCCTTCTGGGGGTCTGGCATATGCTGAGTGAGGTCCTCTTCATTGGAACATTACAGACGCACAACGGAGACTGGCTATGCTTATTAATAGTTTTGTTTACTGTTATTATTTTTTGCTTCCACTTTTTTATGTTTTATTTTAATTTTGTGTGTGTGTGTAATGTCCTTAATTAATAAATGTATTTTCTTTCTTTCTTAAATAAAACGCATTTTTCCTCCACTAGGAGAAACAAATTTATTTGTAGTAGGTGCATGAACCCAAGCTTACCTACGTACACCAACACGTCCTACGTCCACCTACATCTACGAACATCATGCACCGACTCCAAATGAATTTGTCTCTCCTAAGTAGAGGGACAATACGTTATTTTAAGCTGAACACTCAGTTTTTTAAGGTGGTTAATTTATTTATTTTTAATTTAAATAATGTAAATATTATGACCAAATCACATAGTCGCACGTTTAAAAATAATGAACTTGGTACGTATGTTTTTATCATAAATTATAATTAATGTGTCTAATCTTTTACTTGAAGCTGGTCAAATTATGGATTAATAAATGGATACTCTATAAATTTATGTTTATCATCGTATTATAATAATCGTTATCGCCGTACTCTCCTTTCTTGCCTCTATAACTTTATGTACTCCGCTTGTATTTAATATGTTCAGACATGTACCTATGTATTTACATAGTTGGCTGGTAGATAATGGTTTTGGCATCAAGTCCGCAATTTCTACAATATAACGTTATGTCCAGGAAATTTAAACAAATAATTCAAAAAATATAGGTGTACAAAATTTTTAGCCAAGTTCCAGAAATCTAGATTCACATTCAAAAGTACGACTGTTTTTATTCGATTGGCATTTAGCCTGGCACCTACCGTTTATATTTGTAAATGATTATTTCCTGAAAATTCCCATGAAACAACGCAAGTTCTATTGCGTTTATTTCCATTTCAGGACATTTTAATTAACTTCGTATTACGCGTTTTTAACAAAGGTTTACGGTTCAAGTACCTACCTGCATACTCCTTTATCCAATGATATTTTTATTGGTACACATGAAATGCATTTATCACCACTATGAATATTCTTGGGCCGTATGCACAGTTTATTCTAAATCTGTAATTACGTTAGACAATCGTGTTACATCCTTTGTACTTACAAAAAATATACAATGATTATAAGCTTGGTTGTGTGATATTAGGTTTATTTGGCATAGACAAAGGAATTACTAGGTACTTTGGTTGCTTTCGTTTGGTCTGAACTTGATCATAGTGAGATTAAAGATATTATACAGGATGTTTGGAACATCGTGTGAGCCAAATGAAAATGGCTTATAATGGGGTCATTGCTATCATTTTTTTAACTTGGGATGTTTTACGTTGATTTGACATTTACGTTGAAGTCTGACGAGTTCAGTCGTTTTATTTTTACAGCCATTTATAGTTGCTGGTAAAATTTGAGAAATACGTATATGTTCAGCAACTTTTCAAGTATATTAAAAAATAATAAGATGGTTTGTGTTTGTGATTTGGATGTTAGTAAAACCGCAAAATAATACACAATAACATACAAAAAGAATATTCACAAAAACAATTACGGTTTAAAAAATATATGATTTCAATGCCGAATTTCAAATGTTTTTCATAAAAACCATACAGAATAGCTATAAAAAATCCACCAAACCAAAAAAAATTAAAGGCTGAAAATGATAGCCAAAGACCCATATTATAGGACACTTTCATTTGGCACAGGATTTACGAAACACTCTGTGTATTGTTTTAAACGTACTCGTACAAGTGACTTAAATTATTTCAATTTACACAAAAACCTTTATGAGCTTTGCCTCAGTTCAATAATAGCAATTCAATTATGTGTTAAAATTTGTTAAATAGTATTGTGTATATTGTTTTTGTATAGCGGGAAAATTATTATCATATTTTTTTAATATTACAAATTATACATACCTATTACCTACTACATACTTCTGAAGTAGCTTACTTTAAAAAGTTTTTAATGTATGATATGATTACTATAATTGTACGCAATGTACCTTTATGTGTAATATGACTTTCACATAACGCATAAAAGATGTAGAAAAAAAAACTACTTTGCAAATGTGGCCGTCAATCCGCCGGGGTGTTCTAGCATTTAAACTGCTATTATTAGGAAGACGATTATTTAATATATTAGTATACATGCTCTGTTTTCTGGGTAAATATTTTCTTTGGTATGAGGATGTGTATCTTATGGTTAATTGTACTAAACGACGTCGTCGACATCGACAGGCTGACTGGCTAATTTGTTTGCCATAGCGGTGAGTATATCGGTCAGCCTCGCGAACCGTTGATACGGTGTTGTCAACGCTCCACGCTCACCCCACAAGAAATTGATGTGGAATTCTGTTCTGAAGAGTTCCAATAACGTGGGGTCTAGGGTTGGCCCTAGGGAGGACATCTCTTGGACAACAGTGCGGGCGTTCCTCTTGAACATTTCGACTTGGTTGGGGAAGTGGCGCGCTGCTTCAAGATGGGCTGCCGTCGCGTTGAAGTCAAACTCGAGGGTGTTCATCAAACTGCTGGGGAAGGCGTCGTCTGGCGGCATTAGACCTCCACCCTCGCCGTCTGTGTGGGACAAGTGAGTATTTTATTGCTTAACTACATTAGATTATTTTATCTTAGCTTGTGCTGTGTCGAGATTGTTAACGAATAAACATATTTTCATTCTAATAAGTAAACAAATATCCAAGACCTAGTGCGAATAATGCACGTGCTCATCACACGAAGCGTGTGTCTTTGGCGTGTTTTAAAAAAGCAAACGCTAGCTCTGAAATCTGGAGCGCCCAAGAAGAAGTTAGTCAACGCCAAGGTGCAGGTCAATAAGATGTCAAAAATTTTAAGTGTAGGTACAGTTGGTAAAGCGTATGTTCTTCCTGATAAACATTTCGATGCGGTGGTCAGCCATTGTCTGTGAAGGTGTTAGGCTGCAGGGAGTTGATGCCCTCATTCATAGCAATAGTATCTTCATGAACTGTGTGCATAGTGGCTTACCAAACAGATGGAAGCACAGAACCGGTTGCAGCACGTAGGGCGTCGTGGTATTGGGCGGCAGAGGGTTGGTGCCCTCGTTCATGCTCTTGAAGCAGGGCCGCAGCTTTGCTTCGAACATGAACGCGTTGTCCGTGTATACGCGCCGGAGAATGTTCCACGCATTTTCTAGGCATTCCACCTAAAATATGATTACATTGTTTAATATGAAAGTAACTAGAGGGATAAAGAAAAAAATGGAATTTCCGACACTAGTCTCTATCAGCTATTGCGCTGATATTCTTTCAAATGAATAAATGGCATTGACAACAATACAATGGCAGACATAAAAAAGTTACGGACTTAGTTACACAATTCACACCTAATGTGGAGGTGTTCTGCTTAAACTAAAAATTTAAATAAGTAAATGTTGAAAAAGTATTCAGATTATTTCAGAAAGCACATAAAAATTAAGAAGAAAAAGCTTAGTTACTCGCGATACGATAGGGCTCGGACACTTAGCATGTGTGGGACTTACCTGTGGCATGCATAATCCGAACATAATTGCTGAAAAGCCGTATAAATTTCCAAGGGCGGTTTTGGTCTCCACCGCAAGAAGAATCCAGTCATTGATAGTGTCGGCTCTCTGTCTGTCCGTCTGGCAAGTCAGTATAGTCACCGCTATCAGGAGACGGAATGTTTCCACCCTGAAATTATTAAATACAGAAAATGAGAAATTTCTGCTTAAAGTCTTTGTAGAAAGTATCGCACTCATCACTTCTAAATTACCTTTCTATGACGTCCATACGCAAAGGTCTTCCTTGTGGTAAGAAGCATAATTCCAATCCCGACGCTGTTTTATCCAACCCTTCAATCTGGACGGCGTCGTCCAAAAGAAAATGCAAATCTACCTTCGTCAAATGGTTAGCCAATATTCGAGGACCTGATGTCCTCAAAAGTAGTTTTATGGTATGCAACGTTTCAGATTCCAAAGGTTTCGTCAATCCAGTAGGAATAATTTGTGATTGATAATTTTCCAAATTAATTCTGGATTCGACGACGTAGTCCAAGTTTTCAGACTGCAGCAACCTCGCTTCCGAGAGCTCGTAATCGAACTGCTGCTTTATGGTTGGTGTCACTAGATTATAGTCAGAGTCGATTCTTGATTTGTTAGGGTCACTGTGGGCTGAGCTCTGAGTGGAGTCGCCAGATCCGTTGCCGGAGTCCGATCCGGACACGTGGTAAAGCCGCTGGAGTTCTAAACGCCTGTCGTCGGCCTTGGGCCCGTCGTAGCGCGCCGGCTTAGCAGGAGGACTTGTAGGCAAATTAGCGTCCCACGTACTAGAACTGGAATTCGATTCACTAGAAAAGTTCTTGTTGTGTTTGCCCGTTTGGCTCTGGATAACCCCATCGGCGCTTGCGCTTTTTCCGTGATTGACATGTTGACCCATGTCGATAGGAGTGAGCGAATGTGATCGTTGCTTTTTAAAAGGCACTCTTAGTTGAAGTAATCCAGGTTTTGCTGCAAAATGACTGTAGAGGCTGTAAGGGTTGCTATAGTTGCCGGTGTCGCCCACAGGAGATACGACGGAACTGACGTCGTCGCTTGGTATGAAGTTTGTCAAAGGCACAACCCGATTTGCCGGATATTGAATGCGGGCCCCAGATGCTGCTGATATAGGCTTTCCCGACCCGACGTATGAAGTGATGAGGTCCGCCACTGTATCATACGCCTCATCTTCGAATTGGTACTGATATCTTTCGTATACTGTTTCAGGATGAACAACGATCTATTGGAAAATACATGAGATACGTTAATAGGTAGTTACTTAAACTACATATGTCCTACCTTTCAAAAGTACTTAAGAAAACAATAATATGATAAGAGATAATTCGCATTATATTATAGCAGTAATGATTATGTTTATATAAACAACAGCCACTTACCCTCTGTATGACGAAATGAAGATGCTGCCCATTGGAGCGACAACTCAACACGTAGTTGTCTGGTTGCGACGATGAATCCCTCACTAGGAACTCTCTGTCTTGTTGCAAGAGGTTTTCAGCCCCGGTGCGGCTGAGCGCTCCGTGGTACCAGCCGTGGGATATTATCTGATCGGAAGGCAATGAAAACTCCCATTCCAATAGTCCCGACGTGGACATAGCACTTGTATCCTGCAGCAAAAATGGTCGAAATTACTATCACCACCTCCACAAATTTGGACACAACATTATTGGCTAGTACACTACGGCTGTATCACTTCAAACACGTAGAGCAATTCATATGCTTTAAACGTAACAAGTTTTACCTACCATTTTACGTGGTTAATGGAGCTTTTCTATCAAAATATGTTGGGTTTATTACATGAGAAGTTATGTTTACGTCGAGTGTTGTTGTGGGGCGGCCGGTTCGGGGTTGGAGGGGTGGGAGCTGGCGGAGGCGGTGCGCCGCGGATCAATAATCTACCCCTGCCATATAGTCTGTGCCCTGGATCCCCGCTTTTGCGAAAAGTTGGACTACTTGCATGAGACTCACTTCGCGTATTTCATTCTGACGCATGCGTCGGTAAACTTATCGAATGTCTAACGGTTCCGGTGGTAACGAAAACGCGCGCGTGATCTCGATTGCTATGGGTACTTTGCTTGTATATTCGTTATGCAAATTTAGAGAAGAATTAAAGACACAGACTAAAAACCCAACCAAACAATTAACTATTTACATATCTTTACTACGAATGTTTATAAGGCATATTACTTTTCCCTTTTGTCCTCAGTTCAGCTTATTAACGTTACGTTTCTTAGGTCGGGAAAAGAAGGATACTAGAGGGAATCGCTAATCGCTAACTTTGTTTGGACTAGTTAGGAGGATAACATGTCAAAAGTTCCAGCCCGTAGTTAAGTTTGACTCGGTCAAGTTTTAAATTTCGATTTCATGAAAAGGAAGTTTTAAATCGCCTTGTATTTTTTGGACATCGTCGAATTGGCTTATATTTGAGTATGATTTTTAGGTGTCCAAATGAGTGTTACATTTTGCGAGTGTAGATATGTGTGTTCGTATGTTTGATATTTTTATAATTGTATTTTTTGTGTAGGTTTACTAATATAATGGAGGCAATATAACTGTGCGAGATTATTCTTTCCTTAATCGATTAAGTATATTCCGACTTGAGGACCATATTTTTTAGATATCGGCAAAAATCTCGATAAAAAGGGTGTAAGCACATCTTTGTGTAAAACTAATTCATTTGGAGCCTTTTAAGCATTTTAGTGTACCTAGTTTTTATAGCGGTTTAAAAGTTTGTGCGTAATATTTTTATTTCTTTTATTATATAGTATTTGTTTTTTCCCATATCTCAAAAGGTACTGAACAAATTATAATAAAACTAACACCAGTCTCTGAGTCGGAATATAATTAATCGATGAATAAAAATATTCTCTATACATCATCTCATTTCAAATATCAAAAAAACAAACATACATACCTACACGTACGAAATTTCGCATATGTGTTTGGATGCCTTAATAAATCATCATACTCAAAGGTTATTAAATTCCAAAGATGTCACATCAACACCATATAATTGATAGCCTCTTTTTTTGAAGTCGGTTCAAACCTTAAATAAGTTTAACTTGTGGCAAAATGTATCACCTTTCATTTTTTGAAAGTCTTATGTCGCTAAAACGTATAGTCTCCGATAATTAACGAAACACCCAAAATTAACCTTTAAACCCTCCCCCTACTTCCGGCTCAGGGGGCTGGGACTTTTGATGTGTTGACCTCCTTACTAGTTCAAACAAAGATACGAAGTCAAAAATCGTGTTCCTTCAAATTCCCTCTACAAGGTTTAGCGATACTTATTTTACCTTAATTACAAACAATCGGCGTCCATATGACATCAACATTGTGGACTAATGTATGTTCAGTGCGTGTAACAGATAGTGGGTAAAACAATTCCGTGTTGTACTTATTCTTTCTAAACATCCCTGTGCGCGGGCCGCATGGTGCTCATTCGCCTCCGGAACTATGGCGCGGCAAAGCCGGTCTTGTACACTGGCCATTTTATTGTTTATATTATCATGTCGGATTCATTGTTACGAAAAAAGTAAGTTTATTTTATAGTTTAAAACTTTCGAAACATTTACTTTATTTTTATTACTTTAATCGTTAACGGATAATACACTTTTATGAGCATCCTATTTTACAGCATTACGGAAAATTGTCAGAAACCAATCGAAAATGGTCCAACGGCCATTCACTGATGATACTTCCGCTGGAAATATAATTTGGAGAAATACATCCTTATATAAAACGCAAAACCAAGCCTTAATCCTTCCCGCGTACGCGCAAGCTAAAACTCTGTTCCACGCGATGCAACGCCCAAAATTGACTACCATACTATCGTCGCTGGAAATAGGAAGAGGCAAATCAACGTATTCCAAAATGAAAATAATGAGAACAGATAATGCACGTCCCGTTGAATCTAGACCGGCAAGGAACACTTTTCACAATATAACAAAAGCTTCAGCTATCAGCTTTAAGCAGTCGACTACTGAAGAGAGTATCTTATTTCAGTCTGAAGTACCTAGAAATAATAGTTATCAAAATGAAATCTCTGTTGGAGCATACTACCAAATACCTGCGCCTTCGCCTGCACCATCTATATTTTTCCCACCAGTTGATGATCAAGATCTGCAAAACGTGGAACAAAAGAACAACGCCAAAGATAGCACTATAGATACAATTGTTATCCCCGCCAGTCCGATGGAGAAAGAGATCAACAACAGTGTAGTAGTAAAGGGCATTTTTATAGCAGATAAAAATGAAAAAATGCCGGCCCCTGTAATGGACGTGCAGAATAATGCTATGATAGGCTACGAAAATGAAGATAATAAAGCGGATTTCTTGTTGGAAGAAGTTCCTACCGGCGGCTCTATATCTAGATACAACTACAATGTCACTATTGCCCCATACACTTGTAGGGTTTTGCAGATGAGCAAAGCAGACATCGATGCCCAATGGCAGTTCATGAGTTTTGATTCGGAGGTAATTTATTTGGTAACGTCTACTCCTTGTATTAAGTTGCTTAAATGACGATATTAATTTACCTTTTCGATTTTTTTCATAGCCAAAGTGGATAGTCGAAAAACACTATTGGGACCATATTTTTGAAAGTCGTTATGAAGCCTTGATGAGAAGCCCAAAATGGCCGGCACTTAATGTAAGAAAGCCATCAGAATTTGAAGTTGTATCAATATTCATTTCTGATTTTGTTTGCCCTATTTTGTTGATTTTTTCCAGGTGATATTGGTACCAATTTCGCACGTTGATACAATTTGGAGGCGTTCGTTCGAGTATTATCATAATAACTCGGTCACAAAGATTCTCTCTAATATTGTGAAGAAGCTCCAGTTTTACGATAAGCTTACTTTTACGTGGAACGAGGTATCTCATTTGAGCCAATGGTGGAAACGATCCTCGCAAAAAAGTCGATTGGTGAGGGAAATGTTTTTTTTTCTTATCCGACCGACCTGTATTGCATGTTTCTTATACTTTGTTTTCTTTAGGCATTCCGGAAACTACTTAAAAGTGGGAGATTAGAAATTACAACGGGAGGCTGGGTGGAAACAGATGAAGCGACGAGTCATTTGTTTGGGATAGTGCACCAATTGATTGAAGGTACGTTTTTTAAAGCTTTTTTGCTTTGTAAATGGTTCTTACGTGTCAAACTGAAAGGCAGAGGGGAAATTGTTTTTTTTTAAAAGAGGTGTAAATTTTGAAAAGTTTCCAGAACCTTGAAATTTTTCAGGCATACTTCCGGAAGATTTCCTAAAAACTTACGAAGTAAAAAAAAAGTTTTTTTTACTTAAAATGAGGTAAAATAAGACACTTATATGGCGTATCGTCATGTTTTAAATTGGCTACCCATAAGTACTAGCGGCCACCCGCTACTTCGTCAGCGCGTTTCGGTTTTCTTCAGGTCCTAAAGTAATGTTTTATAGCCTGCAGCTATTGAACGACTTGTTTATTTTTTCGCGATTAAGTGGTAAGCTATCTAACATGTAGATTCTGAGATTAGTGCGTGCAAACAAACAAAAAATATCTACAACTTTATAATAGTGGAATAGGTAGAAGTATAGATAAAGATTCTCTTTAATTTTTGAGCACGTTGTACAGTGGTGCTAAAATAAATGTAATAAAGGGGCTAAATGCTTCCTATTCATACCATATATATTTTTATTGGTGGCACTACTATCACTATTATGGCAAAAAAATGTTCTAGTTTGACTAATTCAGGGTGTAAAAAAAAAGTTCTTTTTTTGTGTGGAGGAAATTCTTAATTTGTTAATTTATAGAAAACCATAAGAGATCAGGCTATGAAACTCATTTATGTTAAAAAGGAAGTCATTGTAAGCATTTCACTCAACGACACAATATACTTATCTGTGCCTCTTTCGGAGATATAGGAGTTTGAAGTTCTACTATTCTACAGTATCTTTTATAATATATACTATGAGAATTTGTCTCTGCTTCACACATTTATACCTGACGAACATATCTATGTTTTTGATCAGCCCATCATAATCATCAAAAATATACAATGATTTAGTATATAAGCCCTGTTTTCGTGCTTGTACTTAGTAATGGGGAAAAAAAATCAGGAAGACTGTTACAAGAAACCGGTCAAGTGCAAGTCGGACTCGCGCACCGTGGGTTCCGTACCATCTTAACCTAAAATAGGGGTCTACTTACTTTTCCTTTGCCAAAATAGTATTATAAAAGATACAAGTTAAATATTTCGAAAAAAATACTTAATAAATCATTAATTTATTCCTCACCATAATCCTTAGCTACAACAAGATACATGATCAAAGTTACACTAAAAATATGAAATTATAATGTAATAAACCAAAAGACGATGGTGGATTGACACCTGAACTAGGATGAATCCTGTGACTCAGGTTGTCAACCCTACACCCAAGAAAATTATCCATAACCGTTTAGGTCACATTATTATAAGTTATATAAAAAACAAAGTAGATATAACAACAATGGAGTAAAAAATATAATATCATAAACAGTGTGCCCTTACTCGCAGACATGAAGTTAACGAAATATGTATTTGTGTGTGTGTGAACATATTATGTGCGTGTACGTGTAATGTGTGTGCATGGATGCTTTGATTATTTGCTTTTCATTAAAAACACTTACCTCTATATTATTTACCTACAGCAAAGCATTTACATAAGAATCTGGAATTGTTTATTTAAAAAACAAGTCCCTAATTTGTTTTAAAGAAACACTGTGTAAACTAACTTGATTACCAGCCACTATTGCACTTAACATCAGCTTTTAGGATCATTTTAGTATCTACTGTAATTGCAGTTTTTGTTTGTTAGAATTGATTTATAGTTGGTTCTCATTTAATTTTGAAATCGGGTTTAAATTTAATTTTGCATCGAGTTGAAGGTAGAAACTTGAATCTGAACGCGTTTTTTACTTACCGGTAGATGTGTTCGGTCCTAACATTTATGATAACGGATGACTGAATTAATAATAAATTATTGTGTGACGTATTAGTAGCCGACACTCCTTATAAAGTTGATTAGTTAGTTGGATAAATTTCAACAGATGGGAAGTCGCGGTCCCACCCCATATTGTAATACAGTATGTTAATCGTAATTGGCAAAGATAATAATAAACGTTTTTGACAATTATAGAATCTTCAGCATCTTGGAGTTTTCTAAAAATTGGTAGGAGTCTTTTAATTCTATTAGTTAGAGACAGAATTTACGGCTGCCAAATCATGCTTTTATCTACTATTACTCTCAGGTGTTTGTGGTTGTCTGCTCCAATTAAACAACCACATTCACAGCCCGACTTAGAACTACAGATTGAGGAGTGTGCTGTAATCGTATATTCTAAAGGTGGATTTGAAGCAGCACTTATTTTGAAGCAAATAAATTTGGTTTTAGTTATATTGATAGTTAACAGATTATCATCAAGCCACTTGATGACCTTTTTAAGATCATTTTCAGAAAATTTCCCAGCAATGGACCATGTAGGTATCTCCCTCAAATATTAGTGCTGTGTCATCAGCAAAAGAGACGACATTGTCAAGATCTAAGTTGCACAGGTCATTAAAGTAGGTCAGAAAGAGCGTGAGACTTGACAATTGAGGTGGAGCTAAAAGCATTCTCTACTCTAACCACTTGGCTTCTGTCCTTTCAGTAGTCCCGTAACCACGCTAGTGCCAGCCCGCGTATACATAAGGCTTCCAGATTCATCAACAGCAGGAGCGTTACCGAAACCGTATCAAAAGCCTTTTTGAGGTCTAGAAAAACACTCCTACACTAGTACACATTTCCTGCCTGAATCTAAGCTTTTTGTAATGGATTCTGTAAGAGAATAAATAGCGTCTTCTGTATTTTTATTCTGTCACAACAGCTGAGTAACGTTCATTAGTCGGCACCCGGTAGCAATGTAGATCTTAACAAATGCTTTCAACGAAAATTAGTATAATCGAGATCGAGAAAAAAAAGAGAGATTTTGAGCACTTTGTCCTTCATACAAACACTTCGAACAACAAAGTAATTTTGCAGTCAATAAAATATTCTAGAATTTTGGCCAAGGAAAAGTAAGTGGACCCCTATTTCAGTATAAGTTGGTACGTCACCCCCGGTGCGCGAGCCGATTTGTACTTGGCCGGTTTCGTGCACCAGTCTTCCTGGAATTTCTAAATATTCCTGAGTAAAGGTACAAAACAGGATAAATAACCTAAATTATTGAATATTTTTGATAAGTATATTAAGATGGGCTGATCAAAAACACATATTATGATCGTCAAGTATAAATGTGTGATGCATGCACACTAAGTTCACATAGTGAATATTGTAAATTAGATCTTTCAAAATAGTCACTTTAGGTCGGAAATTGCCGAAATACAAAAAAAAGGTTTACTTTTTCACCCAGAATTAGTCACGCTCGGCCACTCTTTTTTCATCATTTCTTTTGACCTCAACACACATATCTCGAGCTCAAGCTATTCAATATCAACAAACACCAATTTACACAGAAATACACACATCAACATGATCTAGGGATATTTCCATTAAACTTAAATAAATAAAATTATATGAACATTCCGGTGAGACACCAACACATTAAAATAAATCTTGTTCTATAGCCTATCTAATCTGATAATAAACTTTTAGATTAAGTTAAATTAAAAAATAAACCTAGAAGAAGAGGAAAAACTCAGACAAAACTTGAATCCTAACTTTATTTTTGAAACAACAAAACCTAAACAAAACAACTATTTTTTTGTAAAAAATTATGAAAACTTAAAATTAATAATCCATGGATCTACTTAAGGCTCTCTTGACACATCTGCACCGGCTGCTGCGTACTCAAAACAAGGGTGTCAATATCCTGTCGTTGAATACAGTCCCAAGTCCTGCTAAGATGCAAGAATGCGACGACCGGTGTAGTGATCGAGAAATCGCTTACTACGCAGCGGGTGCGGGTTCGATCCCCGCACAATACAAACATTTGTGTGCATGAACATGTCTGTTTGTATTGGTCTGGGTGTTTTCTATGTATATCATGTATGTATTTACAAAAAAAAAGTATTTAAGTATTATATCCGTTGTCTGGCACCCATAACACAAGCTTTGAGTAGCTTACTTTGGGGCTAGATGGCGATGTGTGATGATAAAATGTCCAAAGGATATTTATTTATTTATTTTCAGCACACCAACCAGTCAACTTATTAATGTCCCTTTGTAAGTTTTCTGCGTCTTCAACGTTTTCTATAGGTCGCATCATTTTCTAATCGTCGGCAAACATAAAAGGTGTTGCGTAATCAAAGTAAGCGGGAAGGTCATTAATAAAGATATTAAAAAGAACCGGTCCAAGGTGTGAACCTTGCGGCACACCGGAGGTTATCTTAAGTAATTTTGATTTGTAACCATCAGCTACCACATAGAAGGATCTGTTATTCAGATACGATCATGCAATATCTTTAGGGAAATTCCAGATGTGAATGACACGATAACGTGACCGAAGCCTAGATTTAACGCTCTGACTTATCCTCGTGGCTTCAATAACCGCAACTTGGGTGGCGCGAGCTTGAATCATGCCCATGCAAGAGATACATTTCAATAAAATGGTAAACACGGGTTTTGTCAATTCTTTTAAATAATGCGTTGCAAGATGCAAGATTTAGAAGATTTAAGATTTAAAGTGGATTGGCGAAGGAATCACGTTATCCTATACAAACTTTGACCCTTTTTCACCCCCTCAGGGGTGGAATTACGGAAATTCCTTTTTTATTGAATCCCTGCGTCATTCAAAGAACATACCCTCCAAAGTTCAGGTTTCTACGATTAGCGGTTTACTGTCTGTTGATCCGTCAGTCAGTCTGTCAGTAGCTCAGGAAAAAGTATTTTATTACCCGACTACGGCAAAGCAAAACGAGGGTTATAAGTATAGAAGATAATTAGGTAACTTATTATTGTACCTAATTTTTTTAACTTCTAAAGTTTCCGGAAGTTTTCAGGAATACTTTCTTCGGAGTGGAATGTTTCCTAGAAGTTTTTATCTGCACCCATAATTTACGGATTGTCATGATTATTTTCTTAATTTGGTCAAGTAACGATAAGCACAAGACCACCACCATTTACGATAATGATGAAAATACTAAGAGTATAACCTTTTATTTCTAACATTATTGTTTCAGGTCACCAGTGGCTAAAATATAACCTTAACTATGCCCCTAAAGTTGGTTGGCTTACAAACAGCGTCACCCACAGCCCCACTCTGCCTTACTTCCTCTCCGCTGCGGGGATCAAGAAAATTATCACAACCAACCTCCATTACTCATGGGAAAAGTTTCTTGCTGAATTTCAGATAAGCGATTTCATTTGGATGCAAAATTGGGACGCAGATATACATACCCCGAACCCGCTAAATGATGAATTAAAAAAGATTGGCAATGACCGCGTTCCGAAAAACTCTGTTCTAACACATTACATGCAGTTTAACTACGACACATTCAAGGGTTGTGGCCCAGACAAAAATGTGTGCGCGACGGAATTCGATTTCCACAAATCAAGCAAGAATATAGACATCCATGCGCATAACATAAAGCAAAAAGCTGAAAAGTTGCTGGAGCAATATTCAAAAACGGGAACTCTATCTCCGCACAACGTCGTGATCGCTCCGCTTGGCGCGCCGCATCGCTACGACTCGCAGGCCGAGTTCGACTTTCAATTCAACAACTATCAGAAGCTATCTGAATTCATTAATGTGAATACCAACATTTACAAAGCAAACGTAAAATTTGGCACACCGAGTGACTACTTCAAAACTATTCTTAATAAACATAATGACTATCCTACTTTGAAGGGAGATTTCTTGAATTTTGCAGATATTAAGTCAGGAAGTCCCGCGTATTGGACTGGCTTCTTCACTTCAAGGCCTTTGCTTAAAATTCTACTTCGTCGTCTCCAGTCTACATTACGCTCCACGGAGATATTGTTTACTTTCGCAATAAACCTAAGTGTTTATCCGAAAGGTAACTCATCCAACCTATTGGCGCTTCTAATAAAAGCACGCGAAACCGTGGCGAGGTTACAAGACCGGCACGTTGTAAGCGGAACTATATCGTTTACTACTTTGCAGTATGTGTACAAACAAATACTGTCAACAATCAAAGATTGTTGGTACATCCAAGAAGTTACGGCCAGTTTACTAACAATGAAACCAGAACACACTTCTCCGTATCTTCACAAATTAGTTCGAGATCGAGAGGGGAAATTTATTTCGTCATTTCGAGATGTCAATATAGGAGACCAAGTATATGTATTTAACTCAATGAGCCAAGAAAGGACTGAGATTGTTGAATTAGTAACTAGGCATACAAATATTAGAATTGTGGATCACAATAAAAAAGAAGTGTCTATCCAGATCAATCCCGTGTGGACTTACAACTCCGGAAACTTAATTAAGATTTCTAGTTCACTTTTTAAAATATCGTTTGCTATAGTCGTACCCCCAATGACCTTAGAACTATACAAAATCAAAAAAAATTACGACTCTTCACACAGTGCAGCTACTATCTATTGCAATCATTGTATTGAGGAGAATTATGAAAATAACAGTTCTGTGTTTCCCTTCAGCATCCAGCGACTGCAACCTGGGGACGTTCAGCTAGAAAGCTATAAATATAGAATTATTCTAGACGAGGTTACGGGTTTTATGAAAACTGTTATTGAAAAGGAAACTAACTTGGAGAAGTCGGTTTTCATTGATTACGGGGCATTTCGGAGCGCTGACTTTAACGCTGGTATTTTCTTGTTCAATACAAACACGTCGAGACCTCTTCTCGATATTCTACTGCCTTACAGGGACGGATCTAAAATTAAACCAACTATCATTATTGCTGGACTATTAACAACTGAAATGACGTCAGTTTTCGGTCGTTTGTTACAACACACTATAAAAGTGTACAATCTCGTAAACACCCCTTTAGCTAGTACCATTTATTTTGAGAGTAAATTGGATTATGATGTATCTCCAAAGAACAGAGACCTCGAGATCTTTCTATCTATAACAACTGACATAGCTAATGGTAACAACCCTGAAATATTCATAGATAATAACGGATTTCAGTACACTGCGCGAACTCTAAATATAAGTAGCCGTGTTGAGTCAAATGTGTACCCTATAACAAACATGGCTTTTATACAAGACACGAAGAGTAGGGTTACCCTGATAACTGACCATGCACAAGGAGTGACAGCGCTAAAAGAAGGCCACTTGGTAGCAATTTTAGACCGAAGAATCCTATTCAACGATGGACGGGGCACTCAAGAAGGCTTGGCTGACAGTGCCACCACTAGCCATCGCCACTTCCTGTTACTAGAGAATTTAGTAGAAATTAATCGAAATAATTATAAGTTAGTAACGGATTTGCAGTTGCCAAGTTTTTCTGCTTCGCACCTTGCGGAGTCTACAAATTATATTTTAGATCTATTTGTGGTTGATAAGGAACACGCAAATGTGTCTCTATATGCGTTTTTGCCTTTGATTAAGACACAATTTCCTTGTGACATATCCTTGGTAAATTTTCGATCAATCATAAATAGTCCTGCTTTGCAAATTTTCAAGCCAAATGCTGCCTTACTAGTTTTACACAGGAAAAGTTTTTCATGTCGAATCGATAGCTCTGCTGAAATCAATTGTAATGGAGACAGTAATTTGCTATTGGACAAAATCCTACGGAATTTGATCGGGGCGTTTCATACTAATTTAGTTGGCACCAACGATGGTACACCTGTGGCATCTATCAATCTAGAAAATTTTCCCCCAATGGAGCTAATGACACTGAAAATATTTTTCTAATACTATGCTTAAATAGTGATCCATTTCTTTTGCTGTGTATTTTTAAGCCAATATCCTTATGGCGCTATAACCAGTCTATAATGAGTATGGATTGACCACTTACTCGTATGTATATGTCACTTTTGTGTTGTAAAATCTGCGAGATTGTAATCTGTCGTTTTATTGCAATGAAACTTGACGAGGTTTCGCATTTATGCTTAGTTCTTGGTACTAACATGTCCATCTAACTCGAAGGACCATCAACCTTACACCACGACCTACTTTCACCTACCCTTACCCACCATTTTGCCTAGTGATTCATCATTTCAGTTAACGTTACAATGTATGAATTTCGATACAGCTCAGAATAAATAACAATCTTATGAATATCAAACCTTTAGATTGTGATTACGCGGTTTTTCCAATATTACGGTGGCGTATACAAAGAACCTATATCTTAATAATTAGCACTCTTCCATTTTTCTTCTGATGGTTGAATGCTATATTAACTTACTTTACTTATAACGAATTAGCTGATGACATCTAACATAACCAACGACAGGGAACCATTGCATTGTTGCAAAGAATGAGTACCTACCTACTCACCCCCCTAACTATGAAACGCTAGTTAGTAGATAATAATACTAAGAGTAAGTAACTTATTTAAAGATTTATATAAATTAATGTAATAAAGTATTGTTTAAGTAATGAATTTCTTTAATTTTACCTTGTTTGTAATCAAATGTTTATCGTTCATCTGAGGCTAGTATAATGTAGCAGAGAGCAAGTCGTTATGTGTGTTTATGGTGAAGCGTCTCTCGTGCAATTCGTATACGAAAAAAGTTCACCGAGAAATAGTATTTGATTTTTTAACCGACTTCAAAAAAAGAGGAGGTTATCAATTCGACTGTATGTTTTTTTTTGTATCTGTGTTACCTCATACCTCTGTCGTTTGTCGACCGATTCGATTTTTTTCGCCTACTTAGAGGGTATACGAGGGTCAAACTGAAAGTTCTTAGAACTGGCCACTTATAAACAATATAATAAAAAAAATATTCTAAAATTTGAAAATAGAACTCTTTGCCAATATTACTGAGTATATATTTCATTCATTTGTCATTTGTTTTACGATTTGGCGGCAAATTGAAAATTGTCTGTGTCACGTCAACATGAATTTAACACGAGAAAATTTTCGTGCAATGATTTTTTATGACTTTCGATGTCATTTAAGTCAACAAGAAAGTTATGATAGACTACGATTGGCCTTTCACGATGAAGCCCCATCTCGTGCGACTGTTTACAACTGGTTTAATGAGTTTAAACGTGGTCGCACTAATCTCACTGATGATATACTTTTTTTTCTTACTTTTTTTTCGGCGGTAGTTGTGAACGCGATAACAGCTGCTCTATTTTAAAAATTATAAAGAATAAGTTGTTTGCTATTTTACTCAAATATTTTATTAAAAACTTACTTGTTACTAAGTCCAGTATCACCTCAAGTGTAGTGCATATAATCACATGAATATTTAACAAGATAAGTCCAACTTCCTGCCGGTGACTACCTCTCACACTACAACACTTCACTGCAACACTGAAGCACAATGGAGAACATGAGCAGCATTGTGGACACACAGCAGGCCCTGGAGAAATCCCTCATGCAGCGGATGACAGATTTTGAGGCAAATCTTAAAGCAGCTCAAGCCTCTCCGACCTCAGGTTTGTGCCTGCAGACACTCTCCAAGGAATTCTACGCCTTCCGTGAACACACTCTTAATGTAAAGACAATCTGCTCAGTGGGTGTTTCCTTTCGAGGAGTTGCCAACTAAAGTGAAGAGAGATCGAAGTGCGGGAAAAAAAATGGTGGCCTCGTTCTTTGGAAGGATAGGTCATTTCGCAACAATTGTGTTAGAGGATCAAAAAACAGTTTCTGCAGAATGGTACACTACCAATAGTTTGCCACTTGTCTTGGAAAAAGTTCGAGAGAAACGACCTCGCAGTAGGATCCTCCTTCACCACGACAACGCCTCGTCGCACACCGCCAAGCGAACGATCGACTATTTGGCGACATCAAACGTTGAATTACTGGGTCACCCGCCGTATAGCCCCGACCTCGCGCCTTGTGTTTTTTATTTATTTCCAAAAATTAAAGAAAAACTTAAAGGAAAGCGGTTTATGAATGCTGAAGAAGCGGTGGCTGCGTATCGCGATGCCATTGAAGAGACCCCTAAGGACGAGTGGGCAAAGTGCTTTTCCCAGTGGTTCCATCGCATGCAGCGGTGTATTGACGTCAATGGACAATATTTTGAAAAGATATAATAAAACTAATAACTGGCTAATGTAATCAGTTTTTGATTTTCTAAGAACTTTCAGTTTGACCCTCGTACCTTCTAGTTGGTTCCATTTTTTTTTTATTTGGGATCTGATGATGGGATCTTGGTGTAGTCGAGGAAACCCCTCAAATTTTAAAGGCACGTATAGTGTTTTTTACTTGAATCTTAATGTTGACGTGTTGTTACGTCTAATAGTTAACATCTTCTGGGGCTGAGCTGATGGTGGAACTCCTTAACACTTAGGAGTTCAGTAATTATAATGAAAGAACTTACAATAGGTAGTTTGTAGCTACTTAAAAAACAGAGCCATAAGGTGTACTCCTGTAATGTCGAAAAATGAAGAAATAAAATTAACTTTGAAAAAGTAGAAACCGACTTCAAAACAAAAATGCACTAAAAAGTCTTAAATAAATTCTTGACTATTGGAAGGAATGGAACTCATTTTAGGCAAACAATATCCTTTCGGTGCCATCACTTTGACCATCAAGCATCAACTATCACAGCACCGACTTTTCAGGGTCACGATTTCTATGTATTTAGATTTTGTTTGTGCTATGGTCGATTTAAGTGTAGTTATTTTATCTACTTGATTTTTTTAGGCAAATCGGATAAACTTGCAATCGAATTGCCATACGAAAAAAGTTCGATTGCCGCAAGAATCGGTCTCGGTCTGTCTCTATCTTGTATTTCAGATTCGAGCAAGTAAAACAACTTCTATTTTTCAGAACCATCAGCTCAGCTCCTCAAAATGGTGACTATAATTGTAAAATACGTGTCAACAAGTTTAAAAAGTATTTAACACTCACAGTGCCATATATTATATTAATCTTAGAGATGAAATAAGAAACCAAAAATTTGCGCACAGGCGGGACTTAACCCAGCAACCTCTTGGCTGACCAAATAAAAACTGCTGGTAAAATATGACAGTGAGTGTTAAAAACATTCTAAACCATTAGATAGCGAAGCGTCATCAATTTCCAAGTTGAATTTATTCTGTAAAGAATAATTGCTTGGGCCTACTGTTGCATAAATAGACGGGTAGATGGCGCTAAGCGTCACGCAATGACGTATCCCTAGGAGACCACAAATTTTGCAAGGTCGGACTGACAGCACAGTAGCTCAATCGGTAGAGCGATTGGCCCAGTCAGCCAAGAGGTTGCTGGTTCAAGTCCCGCCCGTGCGCAAATGTTTGGTTTCTTATTTCATATTTATGAACGTGTCAACAAGATATAAAACCACCTTAATTTGGCACAAATTCCAATCATGAAAGTCGATTAAAATAGAAACATGACAACCTGTATTTTCATGGAACCAATCGTTGCAGCTCGTAAGAACTAATACTAGGGAAATAAAGTGCTTATACGGTATCTATGAGAATCGACCAACATCTATTTTTCATCCCCCTAAATGTTAGGGGTAGTCCACCCCTAAATTTTTATTTTTATTTTTTAGACAAAATTTTTAATTTCTATTTTTTTATGATACAACATACAAAAATACATACAATCCTCAATTTTCACCCTTCTACGATCAACCCTTATTTTTAAATAGCCATTTTAGTAATTTAAGGTCGAAACAAAATTCGCTGGGAATGCTTAACTTTTAAAATTATGGGACTCGACGGGACGGGGCTGGGGGCGAAACAAAGTTCACTGGGTACCTATATAGTAGTATAATTTCTGTACCTAGACTTCGTTTTTGCAACCAGGCGGGCGATGGTGCTGTCTGTACCACAATGGATAACAAATCAACACTTCAGTATCTTAATTTATAATTTACCGACTTTAATAAAGGAGGAAGTTATCAATTAGACTGTATGTTTTTAAGGTTCCGTAGCCGAATGGTTAAAAAAAGGAACCCTTAACCCTTAGTTTCGTCAAGTCTGTCTGTCCATCCGTATGTCACAGCCACTTTATTCTGAAACTACACAAGTATTACACACTTGATATTACCCGCTTAACGGATCTTAACAAAAAAATAAAAAAAATGAAAAGATGTGGCTCCCATACATAGAGCTAAACCAAAAAAAAATGCACTCCGGGAGTGCCGGCAGAAGTGAAAACTTGAATATCAACGTTGTGCATTTTTGATTTTTTGGAATAGTTAGGGAATAATTTTGAATGAATTGCTCTTATTATCAATATAAAATTACTATCATTTTTGTGATAGAATACAATAATAATAATAATAATATATTTTTATAGAATACAATATTTATTTATTGCGCTATCGTACACAAACATTACAATTTATATTATATTAAATTACATTAAAAAGTTTATCTCTCAGAAAAATCAACTTACATCCATAATTTCGCCAACCGTCTTACGGTTTTTCGATCAGCCCACGTGTCCTGACGCGAGTTCCACATTTTTCCCCCATCCCACAAAAGTGCTTAACGCCGCTAAAGAAGTTTTCACTTCAAAAAAACAAACCATGCGAGTAGAAGCTATATAGACACCCTGTCTATAGATAGTCACATTAATTTCTCCATCGTCAAGCTGTTGTTGCACTCAGGCGAAAAAAAGGCACATAGACGTACGGAATTACGTTCAAGATTTCCACTGCACAGAAAGGTCTGAAGTGTTAAAGTGATGCAGATCATGAAGGTGACAGTCCTACTGGATGCTCCACAAGCAGCATGATATGCATTAACGCGAATGGCGCAATAGCATGGCAGAGTAAACGACAGTGTTTTCTTGCAATATCCTCAACGGAAGCCGAAATATGTCTCAATCGTATCATCAATTTCATAAAAAGTGATGCAACGAAAACAATCACCCTACTATTCGTGGACAGTGAATCCGCTATAAGGCTGGTTCATGATCTTCCCTAAAAGACACACCAGCGAACAAAGCACATAAAGCTGCGACATATCTTTGTCGGACAGTGTGTCTTAGAAAAATATGTAACAGTTGCAAAGATTGCTAATAAGGATCAGCTAGCTGTCTTTCTTAAGAAGCCCCTGTTTGAACCTAGGCTACAAGACCTATTGAAGGTAGCAGGAGTTTCCTAAACAACAGTCGCTTATCAGAGGAGACGGGATGTTAAGAAGAAGAACCTGTTCCTCTTTTAAAGTTATATTTTTTCCTAGCAACTGTTGTTTATATGTTTGTCATTGACAATTAAAGATATGTTATAGTGAAAAAAACATACGTCATCCTTTTTTATTAAAAGTCAATAGCATCAAGCGATTTGTATTTTATCTTAACCTGAGTAAACTTCACACGTTTAGTTTTAATCTCATTAAGAAAGAGACTTTTAACATTAAAGCAATGTAATACTTGTGTAAGAGTATTATTTAATTATTTAAATCGTCATAATTCATTCACCTTTTAAATATAATTAAAGTATCATCTGCAAACAATACTTTATCACAAAGATTCCCTACATAATACGGGAGGTTATTTATAAATATTAAAAATAAAAGAGGTCCCAATGTAGATCCCTGGGGCACACCCATTGTTAGAGGCGCTCCAGAAGACTCAGTTCCGTTTACACACACTTTTTGCATTCTGCCTGAGGGATAAGAATTAATGAGTTCAATAATGCCCCATAATGACGTATTTTTTCAGTAATGTTTCATGGACCACACAATATAACGTTTTGGTTAGATCACAGAAATGCCTTCATAATTGACGAATGCAAGAAGTAAGTTCGAAAAAATGTCTACCTAATAATTTAAAGTCTAGATTAAATTAATCGATTATAATTCTATTATTTAATCAACTTCCTTGCTTTCACTAATCTAGGAACGTCACTATTAGTTATTTTGTCTTTGAATGTAAACCATCATACTAGGTAAAGTACATTTCCACACAGCAAGGTCATAAGGTAACTTTCCCAATCATAAATCCGACTGATAAATGGAACGACATCAATTGCCAAGGACAGGACATCTAAATACTACTATATCACTACTAAATTTGGAACATTATGAGGGAGTTTTGCGCGGGAAATGAAAAGGGAAGGACGAACCTTATTTCTTCATTTTAGTTATTGGTTTTTTCGGGTCAATTGTGATTGTGAAGTGAAATTGTCATGATAATTTGTGCTTTTGAAGAAAACAATGCAATTAAAGTGGGGAATTAAGTGAAGTGATCAGATCGCACCGTCATTCCCGGATCGCTGTTCCTGCGACCAAATCGTTTCAAATCATTTGACCTCACTCCGGTTTTTGCTGAGCCCACTAGAGTAACTCCTACAACAGCTACTTGCTTAGATAATATTCTCTGCAACTGTAAAATCATCAAACAATCTATTATTAATTTTGTAAAATCGGATCATTGCGGTCAGATAGTTACACTACAGAACCGTTTTATCCCACCCCGTCTAGAAATCAAATGCAGGCCGGTCACTGCATCTCGTAAGGACAAATTTAAAAACCTTGTAAGTGATAAAATACCGTCTATACCTTTTGATAAAAAAAATGCTAGTGACTTGTATGAACAATTATTTCAGGTAGTTAAAAAACAATTTGATATTACTTTCCCTCAAAAGAAAATAGTTATCAATAACTGTAAACCGAAATTCAGTGACTGGGCTACACGAGGAGTTTATACAAGTAGGAAAAAAATGTTTGAATTGTATAACAAAAAAGCATATAGAAAGGATCTATCGTTTTATGAGTACGTTAAGAGGTACTCAAAAAATTTCAAAAGAGTTTGCTATGTAGCTAAGTCGAATTACATACGCGATAAAATTAAAAAATCTAGTAATAAAATCAAAGAAACATGGAATATTATAAATAAAGAAACATGTAAAACGAAATCTCACGATAACAAATTTAGTCTTGAAATAAACAACAAGCTTATTAAATCTGATGACGAGGTAGCAAACGCTTTTGAGGATTACTTCTGTAACATTCCTATAGAGACGACTAAACAGTTGAGTTCTTGCTCAAGTTACGCGAAATCATTACTAGTTTTGAGTGTTCATAGGTGCGAATCCAAATATTGGTCCTTTAGACATCATAAAAACATTTAAAGAATTAAAACAAAAGAAAACAGAGGATAAATTGGGTATATCAATAGACACAATAAAACCCATTATACCTCTAATAGCTCCTTACTTATCTTATATCTTTAATGAATGTATTGACCAAAATCAGTTTCCAAATTTATTGAAACATATTAAGGTTGTCCCTTTATTTAAATCAGGAGACAAAAGTGACCCCAGCAATTTTAGGCCTATTTCAATATTACCCACAATAAGTAAAATTTTTGAAAAACTCATTTATAATCAATTACTTTCCCATTTTAAACTTAATAATTTACTACACGAAAAACAGTTTGGGTTCTCTAAAGGTAGAAATACAACTGATGCCGGAGTAGCACTCATCAGACACATTCTTGATGCTTATGAAGACAAACATGATGCCGTAGGTGTATTTTGTGATTTATCAAAGGCGTTTGATTGTGTAGACCATCAGACACTGCTCATTAAGTTAGAACACTATGGTGTCTCGGAAAACTCATCTTAGTTGTTAAGTTCGTACTTATCAGGTAGAATACAATCAGTTAACATAAATGGTACCTACTCCTCCGGAGCCCCTCTTCAAATGGGGGTCCCCCAGGGCTCAATATTGGGGCCTTTACTTTTCCTGATATATGTAAACGACCTGCCATTTTATTCCACAAATCTTTGTGAGATAGTTCTGTTTGCTGATGATACTTCTTTGATTTTTAAAATGAAAAGACATGAAGAAAATTTTGACGAAGTAAACAATACTCTCTCCAAAGTATTGAATTGGTTCACCACCAATAACTTGTTGCTGAATGGTAGTAAAACTAAATGTGTAAAATTCACTTTGCCTAATGTAAAGCAACCTACACCAAATATTGTACTAAATAGTAATAATCTAGTCTTAATAGACTCTACTGTATTTCTGGGCATTACACTTGACTCAAAATTACAGTGGGGACCTCATATTGAAGCCCTAGCTAGGAGGCTAAGCTCGGCTGCCTTTGCAGTTAGAAAAATAAGGTATTTGACTGATGTTGAAACGGCGAGGCTTGTGTATTTTAGTTACTTCCACAGTATTATGTCTTACGGTCTTCTCTTGTGGGGTTCTGCTGCAGACATTGATACCATATTTATTTTGCAGAAAAGAGCCATTCGTGCTATTTATAAACTTAGTCCTCGTGACTCCCTGAGAGAGGTCTTTAAGAAAATCAACATATTAACTGTGGCTTCTCAATACATTTTTGACAATATAATGTACGTCCGTAAAAATTTAGATAATTTCATGAAGAAGAGCGACATTCACTCATATAACACAAGAAATAAACACAAGCTTGTCGTTCCTAACTTCAGATTAGTTAAAACTAGTAATTCGTTCATGGGAAATTGTATAAAATTCTTTAATAATATACCACACAATCTTGTCGAATTGCCGGTTGATAAATTTAAGAAACACGTTAAAAACACGCTTATGTCTAAAGGCTATTATAAGGTTCAAGACTACCTGAACGACACGAATGTGTGGTCCGTCCAGCCTGCACCGACTGATGTACTTACCTTTGATGATTTTGATTTTACGGCAGCTAGTGGTGACTGAGTTTGTTCCGGCGTTTCTTCTCAGCACTTGCCTAATTGTCTGTGTTCTGTCTCGAAGCGCTGGTAGGGCCCAAAAGATAAGGAGATATGATTCGGCCCCTTCAGGGCACAATTATTTTTATTTTATTTTTCACTGTACATTTGACGTTCATAAGTGGCATATTGTGTCCTAAATTGAATAAATATTTTTGAATTTTGAATTTTTGAATTTTTTGCGCTAAGCTTCCTTGTTGAGCATTGAAATGTGAACCACCTCGCATTTTAATGAGTTAGGTTAATATGGGATAGTTTAGTGTTAGTTTTAGTTATAACTTATAAGTGACTAGCGGTCCCCCGCGACTTCGTCCGCGCGTTTTGAGTTTGCTCCCTCCCCTCCCGTCGCAGCGTCATGTTTTATATCCTAAAGCCTTTCTCGATAAATATCCCATCACAGAAATATTTTTTCAAATCGGTCCAGCAGTTCCTGAGATAAGCGTGTTCAAACAAACAAACTCTTTATAATATATTAGCGCAAGCGCACGTTGTACTTAAGCTGCAAACATTATTTTGGTGCGGAGTTATGTTAAAACTGTGATAGCTCCTAAGATATTTATTAAAATCAAATGATATAAAGGGCAACTTGGTTCTAAATGAAATTCTCGTGATGATGAATGTATTTATTTTGATAAGAATAAATACCTGTGTGTATAATACACCTCTAAAAATAATGCATTATTTTTTTTTACAAATTTATTAACATAAAAAAGGTTTTAGTAAGTCAACCATAAAAGATAGACATATGCTGTCGCGGACTTTATTATAGAACTCTTAATGCTGAACAATCCTGTCATACATGATTTTTGTGTAACTTAAGCGGTTTTCGCAGCGTACGCAGCGGAAGCTCTCAAAAGGAATATCTTTCTCCCGTTTTCGCAACATTTTTCATTGCTGCTGTGGTCTTATGAGTCGTTTCTTTATGTTATATAGCCTAAAGCCTTCCTCGATAAATGGACTATATAACGTAAAAATAATTTTTCAAATCGGGCCAGTAGTTTTTGAGATTAGCGCGTTCAAACAAACAAACAAACAAACAAACTCTTCAGCTTTATAATATTAGTATAGATTAGCGCAAGCGCACGTCGTACTTTAGCTGCGAACATTATTTTGGTGCGGAGTTATGTTAAAACTGTTATAGCTCCTAAGATATTTATTGAAATCAAATGGTATAAAGGGCAACTTGGTTCTAAATGAAATGCTCGTGATGATGAATGTATTTATTTTGATAACAATAAATACCTGTGTGTATAATACACGTCTAAAAATAATGCATTATTTTTTTACAAATTTATTAACATAAAAAAGGTTGTAGTAAGTCAACCATAAAAGATAGACATATGCTGTCGCGGACTTTATTATAGAACTCTTAATGCTGAACAATCCTGTCATACATGATTTTTGTGTAACTTAAGCGGTTTTCGCAGCGTACGCAGCGGAAGCTCTCAAAAGGAATATCTTTCTCCCGTTTTCGCAACATTTTTCATTGCTGCTGTGGTCTTATGAGTCGTTTCTTTATGTTATATAGCCTAAAGCCTTCCTCGATAAATGGACTATATAACGTAAAAATAATTTTTCAAATCGGGCCAGTAGTTTTTGAGATTAGCGCGTTCAAACAAACAAACAAACAAACAAACAAACTCTTCAGCTTTATAATATTAGTATAGATTAGCGCAAGCGCACGTTGTACTTAAGCTGCGAACATTATTTCGGTGCGGAGTTATGTTAAAACTGTGATAGCTCCTAAGATATTTATTGAAATCAAATGATATAAAGGGCAACTTGGTTCTAAATGAAATGCTCGTGATGATGAATGTATTTATTTTGATAAGAATAAATACCTGTGTGTATAATACACCTCTAAAAATAATGCATTATTTTTTTACAAATTTATTAACATAAAAAAGGTTGTAGTAAGTCAACCATAAAAGATAGACATATGCTGTCGCGGACTTTATTATAGAACTCTTAATGCTGAACAATCCTGTCATACATAATTTTTGTGTAACTTAAGCGGTTTCCGCAGCGTATGCAGCGGCAGCTCTCAAAAGGAATATCTATCTCCCGTTTTCGTAACATTTTTCATTTCTGCTGTGGTCTTATGAGTTGTAACTTTATGTTATATAGCCTAAAGCTTTCCTCGATAAATGGACTATCCAACGTAAAAATAATTTTTCAAATCGGGCCAGTAGTTTTTGAGATTAGCGCGTTCAAACAAACAAACAAACAAACAAACAAACTCTTCAGCTTTATAATATTAGTATAGATATGAAATGAAAAAGAAAAGTCTGTATGGCGTAGAGCCAAGGACGTTAAATTGTTTATAAAAAAAAACTATATGAACAAAGGCAAAGTAGTACATCGGGTATTTTTTTTCTAATGTACAAATTCGGGCAAGTTTTTAGAAATTGTCTGAAAACACATTTCAGCTGTCAATGGCACAGACAGATGTGCACAGATTAGTAAGAGTATGTGTGACAGACTGATGGACTGACACATGTCACATACTCTATCTATTTGTAATCTGTGGAGTGTGGACTGACTTTAGTTAGACATACTCTTACTAATCTGTGGACTGGACTGAATTTATTGTCATTGAACTGTTCCTTGCCTTGCTCTTCTCATCTTCATCCGAGAGAAATGAAAGTTCGACGCGTACCTTGCATATTTTTTGGGAATTTTCTCTAAATATGAAACGAAGTAGTTTGAAGTGTTAGCAAGCGTCTTATTGTTATAAATATTTGATTTATGTAATGACCTTTATGCTTTATTCATCATCACATTAAAAATATTGTACTATTTTATAAGTGACGCCAGGAATGAAACAAGTACATAATTTACCTTCCAGTCTTTGTCCCTGTGATCTTATTCGGTATTTATAATGGGGTTGCTCATTTCCAAAATTTGGAGTCTTTTCGGGAACGAGGGTAAGTTACGATTTTTTGTCGTTGCTCGTCTTTTCAGCTTTAGATGGTTTTCTCAGATAAGATAAGGTTAAAAACGTAGCAAAGACTAGCCAGGTCAAAAACTGTCCCCTTTGTTCGGCTTATTTAACGAAGAAATCATTAGACCTTCCTTTTAATAAGTGTATGTAGTAGCTCGACTGTAGGTAACACTAGTCTATTGAAAACCTATCAAGGAGCTAACTGGCATGTTACTACGTAACACAATAAAGTAGGTGATATATTTGTGGCTAAAAATTGCTCTGATTCACAATAGTGTCTAATAAATATTGTATTTATTTGCCTGTAAGATATTGACTTTGTTCTTGACCTACTTACTTGGTCATTATCTATTTAACTGCAATTTGTCCTTATTCTTTAGTATGATTAAATTTCAATCATACTCAAATTCTATGTGTGAATTCAGTTTGTATTGTTGTTCATTATATTCCAGAACACAAATTGGTGTTAGTTGGGCTTGACAATGCTGGTAAAACTACAATCCTTTACCAGCTATTACTTGGTGAAGCTGTTCACACTAGGCCAACTATAGGATCCAATGTAGAAGAAGTGGTCTGGAGGAATCTTCGTTTTGTTATGTGGGACTTGGGAGGACAACAGAGTCTGCGATCAGCCTGGAACACATACTACACAAACAGTGAGGTAAACATTGAGTTACTTGTTTTACTTTCTTATTTAATTACAGTTAACCAGTAGTTTATGAATAAGTTAACTCTATTTTTCTGTCTGTGTTAATAGCGGTACACATATTATAGCCATGGGCCTTCTTTGTCATTTCTGCAATGCGATGTTTTTACTTAGCTCAAGCGAATGTTTTAATTACAAAAAGATTTAATAGAAAATGCTATCTGGATATTAATTGTTGTACATAGTTGTGTATTCTAGATGAAATCAAGGTATAAACCTATACATTATAAGACATATTATTGTTTTTAAACAATTGTGTGTCTGGACACTTGATTGATTTACTTTAACACTTGTGCTTTTTCTATAATTTGTTTAATATTCTCTTGTTTTAATTCTTATCATAATTAAGTCTTAAAATTTTATTTTGTGTGCAGAATATTGAGGTACAAAGGAAATATTTTTATCAACATTCTTATCATGAATGTTTGCCTTAGAAGCATGTTTACTACCTAAACAAAACATGTGTTATTATTATATTTAACCTCGCAAGATATGCATGATAAGCTGGGAGGAGTAAAATGAGGGCATAGTTTGTTTATGACTAGCTTAGTGGCCCAGTATTGTTCCAGCTTTTAGGAACATATTTCACATACATTATATGTAACATGTAAAAGACAATAGTCAGATATAAACATTGACCTTTAGTAGTGATTCCTAAAGTAAGGCTGTACATATTTATTTCAACTTTCAGTGCAAATATAATTAATGAATTTAAAATTGACATTGTCCACAGTTTGTCATAATGGTGATTGACTCGACAGACCGGCAACGGTTAGGCATAAGTCGGGAAGAGTTGCACCGCATGCTTACTCATGAGGAGCTGAGTCGCGCCTGTCTCTTGGTTTTTGCTAACAAACAGGTACAATCTCAATTTGTTTTTTTGTTTAAAAATGAGCATGGAATAGAGATACAGGATTCTACACACCACTAAATATTTTGAGTAAAAATATAGGGAATGGAGATTGGTATATTACACCACTAAGTCTTTACCATTCACCAAAGTATCCATTATGTTTTCATTATGATTAACGTTGGTAGACTTGACTAAAGTAAAACGGCGCGTTTCCACTGTCGCAATCGGATATTAATTGTTGGATGACTATCGACCCTAGTTGTCCCATCATAATATTTGTATGGAGTCTGTTTCATCAGTCATCACAACCTACAATATATATGACAAAGATAATAGATGAATCATTTTATTGGTTTTCGGCATAATGGGAACGCGCCCTAAGCAGTTACGTGAAATCATACAAAAAGCACATAAACAGGTGGTAGTCAGTGGAAAATAAATCTTCTAAAATGATGATTTGGATAGTAAAATAAATACTCGTGTATGATCTAAACTGTCTCCGCTGATTTGGTAACTTTTGTTAAGTTGAAACTAGTTACTAGAAAACGAACCTCATTTAATAAAGATAAAAATGCGTTTCAAGAGATGGCGCTTTTATGAAAAAAATAAATTTTTTGTGTAATGAGATTTGTTTGGAGAGAAGTGTTTGATGTGATAACTTTTAAACAGAAGCCAGCGACCAAAAATACATATAGGTCTATGCGACCATCATCATCATCATCATCATTATCAGTTAAACGGCGTCCACTCCTGAACATAGGTCACCCTCACGGCTTTCCACACGACCACGATGCGTCCAACGAAACAATTATTAATCCATATAGACGACAGCTTTTTACGCGGCGAACGCTAGAATCAGTTTTTTCCCAAAAACTGCTAAACTATTACATATTTTTTAAATTGAAGAATAATCGAATCGTGCCCATTAAGTGTTACATCATATATTCAAAAAATGGTTTCCTGAAATTTTTCATAACGAATACAAATGTCTTCCCATTTGAAAATATGACACAACTTCGAGATAGTTTTCTATCGACAAAATTTTATCCTATCGTGTTTCGGAATGAAACTTCGTTATAATATGTTGTATCTGTAAATATTTTTTCGGGCTATTCGTGGTTTATCTTCTAGTCTGAACAGAAGACAACGCGTCGCCACGCAGCCTTAAGTCATGTGCCTACATTACCCACTTATCCAAAATGTAAAGTATTTGAGTAATTTTACTACGTGCATGATTGTTAAGATAAACTCGTTATGAAATGTGCGAGAGGGTCGGCATGCGTGACGAGACGTGAGGAAACCCTTGAGTGTTGGAACGCGGAATTATTATAAAACACGTTCGTATTAAGTTCACGAGAGTTGTTTTAAATTAATCTTTTAACATTATTACGTTGACGGTAATTCGAGGAAAGATAAAATTTGGGTTTATTATAGATATCCTAAATAGTAGTAGACCTTACTACTACTACAATACAATAAGTCTAATTAGTATACGCATCACTTTCACATTCTTCAAAAAAATCATGTAAGGTCAAGTCGTTGTAAGTGATAATATTTTAACCGTGTCTTTGTAGTATACATAATAGAAACAGGACACTGTCATATTTTTTTGGATAATCGAGGTTTTTTTATTTTAATTTCTCTAATTAAAAAAATAATCATTTTTTAAAACAGCACCCTGTATTTTTTTAGAGTTATCACGTTTTCGGCTTCGCCTCTCATTTCAATGTCCAATCCTTTTTTTTTTCTCTAATTTTAACCTTAGTTAATAAAAAACAGAAAATATGAAAAAAATCAAACAAATCTAATATTTTCCATAAACTGGCGCATAAAACCCAAACAAACCCAAAATGTTTTCAACTAAAAATGTTTCGTTGATTTTGCTAAATCAGCCCTTTAAATATTATTACTTAAAATGAGGTGACCTTATACAGCGTGCGGCCCGTAATACGAACAAAAAATTTAATTAATGATTCTACTGAGTATACAAAGTTACCTTGACCTGGTCATAGTACCCTAAAAGCTTTCATTCGAGAGGTATAGTCATCCAAATCCCTAATCAATGTATATCAAAATCGCTAACACGATGTAGTAAATGACATGTCAATTTCTATGACTGGACACATTTGTTTGTAATACATAGCTGGTACGAATAATTTTGTAAGAAAATAACAATACATTTATCTTTAATTAAAATTAATTAAAAACGTCTGAAATAATAAAATCCCACCTTTCCAGACGTTTAGAATTGATTACAAAGGGCCTGTATTTAAAATTTTTGCTCCTATTACAAGCCACACCCACACTTGTATATGTCTGTGGAATTAATTGATATCATTGAAATGTTCTTAAATTGTACCTAAAGTAAAGTAAGAAGCGCTCGACTGCTGCAAATTCACCGTTCGGGTAGGTAGGAATCAAACCCATGACCTTTGGCGTGCAGTCGTAAAGTGGGTCACGTCACGCGTACACGTGGTAATGCAAATGAGATGCAATTGACAACATTTCAAAAATGCATTTCATATGCATTTTTTTTTCTGAAAATACATAAAAAATGAAGGCACCCATATATTTCCCCTTATATAAAAATATAATTGCGTTAGAATCTTAAAAAAATATTCAACGTATTCAGATCAGCTGTCTCGGAATGATTTTATCATACCTGAAAAGGAAATGTGTCAATTAGGCATCGCTTGCTTGCATGCTGTATACCACCGTGACATTACATTTCGCAGAATAGTATCTAGAATTCGGCTTTACTCACATGAAACATAATATCTTTTACAATCGGATTATACAAGTTTGACGATAGCATTGCAAATAATCTGACGTTTCCAAATGCTGTTACTTTACGCTATTTTACTTTTAGGATTCCAACGCGTTGGTATTTAACTTAGTCTTTAATTATGCTTAGTAGTTATTAGTATTCAGTGGTTATACGCTTACTTACTTTCTGCCTGTATATTTACGCAACACATTTTTCAAAGATTGGTTTGTAGCCACTATATACTATATTAAGCGATGTTTGCCAACCGACATTGAGGTAGGTAGTTTAATTTTTTTTGGTCACGATTAATAAATATGTAACTTTTTTACTCGTTTACATAAAAAACTTCGTTTGGCTACTTAGAGAATCAGTAAGAATACGTTCTTTAGCCAGCGTAGTGTACACGGAAAATATTATGGCTTATGTTTTAATGCCGTAAGCAAACATGACAATACCAATATTCTTTTATATGACCTTCCACCACTTGAATAAACTTTTCATACGAGAACGTGCATAGGTAACTGAGGCGTTATTTTCCAACAAACGTATTACATTTGGTAGGTGTGATTTTGAGTTCTTGGGTTGTTGTTTTTTTTTTTTTTTACATACTACAATGTTTATATCATTAAAAATATTCGTAACAACGAAAATTATCTAGATTATAACCCAAACATGTATACACAGAGAAACAAAAACAAAGTAGACAAACACAGTAATTGAGTTAATTTACAACAAATAAAGGATTTAACTATTTTATAACTCTGTATCGCTTCTTAAAAAGTAACTTTAAATAAATTCTCTTTAACTTTTATCATTACTCAACTCATCTAGAGTCCGTTACCATTTCGTTAATAACAACTAAAACTTTTTAATAACTAAAACTTTTCTTTACTACGATTCATATAATATCTATAAAGTTCAAGGTTTCTTCGTGTAAACAAGTCGATATTCAATGACAATCTGAAACAACAATCACAATTTGTTTTTATCGTGTAATTGATAGTAAATGACCAGTTTTTTTTTATTTATTACCATATAAACAGAAAACAAATGGATACAGTACAAAAACAGCACGATTAAAGCACTAAGGTTTGTGTTAATGCTGCTACAACTTACATCGATACTACTGATTATAAATAAATAAATATTGGTTAACCATTTACAATAATATTATTGTTAATAGTTAACCAATATAAGTACTACATATAGGAAACTAAGGAACAGTTGCGATACTATCATAATACAGTAGTTTTATGTTCAAATACAATTCAATTACCTTAAATGTTTCAATCTTTCGAAGAGGTGACTACATTCAAAGCAAAAGTTGTAAAAAATGAGCTTTCAGTTTATATTTAATGATCAATAAAGTGATACTATTGCGAAGGTTACTAGTTAGTCCGATCAAACGAGTATTGCCGTCAAAAGAGGGGGACGTGGGGTCAGGATGTGGGGCGGTGCTGTGGGGACAGTTGTGTTCATTGCCGTTCCCTCGTTTCAGGATGTGAAGGGGTCGATGACGGCGGCCGAAATCTCCGAGCAGCTGGACTTGACTTCCATCAAGCAGCACCCGTGGCACATACAGGCATGCTGCGCGCTCACGGGAGAAGGGTCAGTCATATGTTTATTCACTTTAGTTAGGACAACCAACAATAACATTAATGGTCTAACCATAATTATCCTAGCCTAAAAATTAAGTACCTATCATATGATATAACCAGCACCGATGGCCACGCATAGATTAAAACCTAACTCGTTTATATGATGCCATATTTGGGCAAACAACAATTACTATCTTCAGTCTATTACAGAAAGTAGCATTTCCAAGTTCTTGATATTTTCTATCACTGCATGCTGATATGAGAATGCGGCAAATACTATTACAATTTACATCTTCTGTGATTTTACTACTACGTGATACTACTATTGATCTTGGTATGATTTTCGAATTCAAAAGTTGGCCTGTCAATGAATTTAAAACCACAGACTTCTATATTAAGTATTTGAACGCAAAGACCCGCGGAAGAGAGAGCAATAAAACGTGCAAAGGAGACAGCGCACATTTTCTCTTTTGACTTCACCTAACAGCGATATCGGCATAACGAACACTATGCACGTTAGGTGTATGTACGCTTTTAGTCGATAAATCACTTTTTTTTAAAGTGGTGGCTCTGCTGGGGAGAATGCCACCTGTTTTTGGATGACGTCACGTAGACAGAGATGCATGTTGTATTTTATGTGCGTTTATCGATACCAATTGGTTTTCATATTGCGGTTTTGCATGAATTTTGGTTTTGTAACGACCTCCGTGGTGTAGTAGCTAAGCACGCTGGTGTCAAAGCGTCGCCGCTACGAGGTCCCGGGTTCGATTTCCGGTCGGGATAATATTGTCTCGGGTCTTTCCATACCACAAGTGCATGAGCTACTTCTTTGGGACCAGAGCAATGTATGTGATTGGTGTCCAATATTTATTTATTTTGTATTATTAGTAGTGCAGTATAATAAAAAAGACAAGTTACTTCCACTGTGAGAAATTCTTCTTATCATTGGTTTCTAGAGTCCAATATACGAACCAATTTATTAATAGAGAAATAACTTCCGTGCTCTAAATAGTTGAGTGGTTGGTTTTCAATTACGATACTACTTTCAAATTTTAATTATTATTCAATAGACTGGAATTTATTTATGCTAGCTGGAGCATGGTCAAAATAAATGGCAACATAGGAGAACTCGCAGGTCGAAGTGATCTGTACCCAAACTTTATACTAGCGGCTCCCGCGTCTATGCCCGCGCGTTTAGAGTTTGCTTCCTCCCCTCCCGTCGCAGCTTGATGTTATATAGCCTAAAGCCTTACACGATAAATAAACTATCCAACTTAAAGAGGTCTAAATCGGTATAGTAGTTCCTGAGATTAGCGCGTTCTCGCAAATTCTCAGCGGTTTTATATTATAGTATAAATTGCGTGCACGGATAAAAAATCTACAAATAAGACTTAAATAATAAAAAGTAACCTTATATATTTTTATTTACAGACTGCACCTAGGGCTCGAGTGGATCGCGAGCCGAATAAAGAAGAAATAATTTGGAATAAGTAGCACGATTATCTCTACATGTAAGAAGATAAGTAAACTAATATTATTTAAAACATAAACATCCATATTACAACATTGTTAACGTTACATTTACATCTCGATTATGGATTATATTTTTAATAAATGTCTAATGTAAATTCAACTACAACTAATAGGTTTTATCGTATTCTAAAAAAATGAACTACAAGATTTTACGACCGTTTTATGAATGGGTGTGTTAATATTATAAATAAAATATGTTTCTGTATTTTGTATCTATTTATTTCACCTATAGAATGCTTTAACAAAAATTGTACAATAATGTAGCTTATAATTAACAACATGACTATTTGATATACAACCAAAGTAAGACGACAACCGAAAGGTTTTTTTTTAATTAGGACAATAAGTGGTGGTTTTATTTATTTTTAATTGCGAAATATAAATCACTAATTGAGATACAACACCAATTATTTAATAGCTAATATGACCAGAAAGGTCATCAAACAAAATCTTGTTACAGCACAATAAACAAAGAACGTATTGTCACGCTTACCAACTGTGACATAACGATTTCGATATTTGTCGATTGACCATGAACACCCATGTACTAATCAACACAAGTATTTGATACATACTTCCATATTACAAATATCCTTCATCAAAGCATACTTCACAAAATACAAGAATGTTTGTATACACTTCCTTGTGAGACGCGTTTACATCACAATTGCTAAGGTTGTTGCGATATTTCTGCCAGTAGGACAAGAAGGAAATCAGGGCTATCAAGAATAATTATTTCTGCCGTAAAAATCTATTTTTGTATTTGATAGAGACTAAATAGAGTTGTCCTCAATTAAAAAAAATGCTTGCCCTACCCTACAGAATTTATCAAACAACTAATATCATACTTACGTAGAGCGTACATATTGCAAGCGTGTCCGAAATATTAAATTAACTACAATCTATGTCGATGTTTACAAAATCATATTTATTTTTTCATAAATAATAATATTCCGAACAAGGAACTGTCAACTTAGTAGCTATTTTAGGGGCTTATCTAATAATGAGACGTAAAAAGTTATCAGTGGTATCATTTCTAAACTCTATTTTGATTTACATTATAAGAACCGCTTATTTACACATAATGTACAAAACAAAATCCATATAAGACACATAGAATAATATATTATAAATTACTATGGTAAATGCAAAAGGAAGAAACCCATAATTAAATTATGCACAGCATTTCAACTAAAAAATACAGTAACTAAAATCAGTTTCCAAACTTTTAATAACGTCGTTTTGCTACACATATGTTTTTTTTTTAAAAAAAAGGACAAATGTTATTAAACACAACAAAGAGAATAATAATACTGTACTGTACTATTTAAAAAAAACGTAATTTTAGCTTTTTATGGAATGGATCTACGAGTATATTCACATTTCTACGTCTAATTTAGGCGTGTGTAATACCGGATTTAAACGATATCGAATCGCAACTATATATCGATATCCGATATCGGATATTGAACCTATGTATTTCTTAGACTATATATTGGTTTATCGATATGGTATTTTATAACATTTAATCTATAAAACGATAAGATCTGAAACTTACCGTATTATAAATGGTATCACTGTAATGTACTTCTCAATTCTGTTTAGATTGGCTACTTTAAGAAACACTTTAAGACTTTTTAATTTATTCTATTAATGGAATACGAAAAATTAGAGCCACGAGTTAAACGATGGGTTAGTAAAAGTTACATAAAATGGCAAATCAATAATGCTTCATAATCCTAATAAAATAAGGTCTATTACAATTCGCAAACATTCACAAGAAAGTATTCAAATAAACTTTTTTGCTATAAGCTTAAGAGCTGGAATTTTGTAAAGCAATCGTATTCATTTGACAGTTCCTAACGTACGATATGATCTGTCAAACCCTTTGTTCTTTGCTATTTGACAGACCATACCGTACGTTTTGAACTGTCAAATGAATACGATTGCTTTACACAATCGCACCCCAGGTTTAGAATCCTACAAAGTATGTGTAGGATTGAAACAGCAATACTTGGGTATTGCTGTTTCAATCCTACACATACTCTCCCATTCATATCTGTTCGTCGTAGCGCAAGTGCGTACGCTTGCTAACTCGTATCACAATGGGGTATGGTTTAATATCATATATCTATGAATCAAGAATCGAGGCGTATTGTATCACATCGATGCAGCTATATCTTGTCCCAAAAATATAGATATAGTTTTGATGCTGACCGATATCGGCTATGAATATATTGATCTGATATACTTTTTAATATCTATATTCAATTACTTCGGTTATGCCTAATCTAATGCCTATCATATTATATAAATTCATTACTTGTATAAAATATGGGTTAGTCACTTGACCATAATAGATGAGATCTATTTTATTAATTATATACATGTAGTTTTCTATGGGTTAAAATGTACAGTATAAATTCAATTCAGTAACATCTTTTCTGCGGGTTGCAGCAAACCGAGTGTCACATCTTATGCCGGCTAGGTTAGCTTAGATTTCACTCTGCATCCCTTAAAACTTCTAAAGAGACAGTTGTATCACCATAGAGCTACTTCAACTATAACTACAACCACTTGTGTAGTTTTTGATAGATCCTATATACTGTAACCTTTATATGTCACCGTAATATTGTAAAAACCGCAACAATCTAACGGTTTTAAATTCGGTAGATTGTAATCTGACGATTTCTTGTGAACAAGCAGATTATTCTTTTAGAATTAACGCTTTTATTGGTAGTTACATGTCAACCTAACATGAAGGATAAGCGGGGATTCGCTTCGCTTATCCCGTTTATCCTTCACCTACGTTTACCAGTTTACATTATAATGTATGAAGTTCGGTAGAGTTCACAACAAATAGACAGATTACAATTTAACGGTTACATATATATACAGTATGTCCCTGGTTTAAGTTCAATCTGGAAGTAGACCTAAATTAAACAAAAAGGTAAACGAAAAATATTTTTTTCTTCAATAGCTTTTCAACTTTCTTAGCTTCTAATGAACAATGAAGTTCTCATTTTGTTCAAAGACACTTCGTGTGGAAATGACGATTTCGAAAGAAATCGTAGGTCGACTTAGATGAAATAAAAAATATGGGCTGCCGAATACATGATAATGAACCCTCCACCAACGCTGAATTTCACAAAATTTTACATAAAATATATTAAAGTTGACCAATGTTGGCGTCAAACTAGATAATACTGTACATTAGCAAACGTATTAATCAAAAACTATTATTTTGAAAGTATTCATAATTTTTACGAATATTTATGATTTTTACAAGTACATTTGAATGGGCCTCAAAAACGCTTATGGCGTCCTAAATAACGTAACTGCTATTCGAAAGTCTTTTTGACAGCAAAATACTATGAAGTGTAGTCTATTACAACAAAAATGCCAGCCATCATGCAAGGCTAGATGTCACATATTTTGATAAGCGTGACCAAATGTGTGCTTTGGACAAACTTAGAATCGTAATTTAAATATAGAAAAAGAAGTTTTTTGATATCTCCATACCATATTTAATCACTAGAACCTACCAACGTTGTGATTTGTTCTTATTGGAAATTAGCTTATTGTTTGATGTATGATAAAAAAAAGTATTCCATTTTTTTGCTTAGCTGAACATTAAAAAAACGTGTTTATTAAGAAAGCTGATGAAAAAAATTCATAAAATTGGTCTAATTTTTAACATTAATGAAATCAACAATTAAAATTTTCGGATGCCCGCCATACATAGTGTCATCATGTTCATGACACTTTTTTTTACATTTTACAATTTCAATTTTTTATCTGTCTTTGTATTTTCTTTTCAGTTTTTCTATTATTGCACATATTAGCAAGCAGGCGGAGGCGACTCGCTGGAATGGTGTTGTTCAATATAAAATCTACTACTTCCATCTTTAGCTGTCACTCATAGCGCTCATCTCATGAGACAAAATTGAATCTGCAATTAGATATAACCTGTGGTAGTTTTCGTGACATGGTTGAGGTTGCGTTCTTCTACTATTATTATTGTCTGTGGAAAAAATATAATCGATATTTCTAACAAGGATTTGAGATTTCGTGCCGTTACTAGTCCTATTCGTGTATTATGCATAACTACAGTACATAAACTGATATATTGCAAAAACTCATGGTTTCAGCAAAAAATATTTATTTCAAAATGAAAAATATTACAGTCACAATGAAAAAAAAAGCACCTATGTTTAACTCGGGTGAAAGCACCCATTTCACTCTCAAATTAGTATTAGTAGAGTGGCGCTCTCACTCCATTTGAGCGTCAGAAACATCTCGAGTGAAATGAGTAGCTTTCTCCCCTTAACATTACGTTTTTGATTTATTTTAGGTCTACTTTTACATCCTATTTGCATTGCACTTTAACCAGGGACACACTGCAGATATATATTTTGGATCTCGGAAACAGCTCCAATGATTTTCATTAAATATCGCATATAGGGAGATTCGGAGAAAAGACACAGATTCTTTTTTTAATTCTAAATTTGTTTTAATAGTGTTTTGAAAAGCTCAAAGCTCTTCTCTTTTTTTCAACAAAATACGACGATACGACACCACGATATTTTTTTGTCATAGTAGATAAATTAAGATGATGCAAACAATGTCTGTCAAGTGTTCTTACCCTTTCTAAATGTTTTTTTTTCGTGAAACATATCGATGTACGATTTAAATAAATATTACATTAGGTGCCACTCAAGCTCCACGTAACATCATTCGTTAAAGCTAGATAGACAGTTTAGGTTTCCTCGACAGATGAAACAAATTTAATGAGTTACATAAATAAAATCTATCATTATATAAGTTTTGTATGCTCATAAAATCGTGGTAATGGAAAACTGAAAATTTTCAAAAATTTTACATAAATGCGTTAGAAACAAGTCTTAAATCCGCTTGGTCCATCAATGGTTTATGTTTAAATTTTAACATGATCGACATCCATTGCGTGTAGATAGTTACATCTATTTTATTTTCAGCTAATGGCTCATCGATAGACATACATCAAATGAACCGTTAGCAGATATGAGGAGCACATTCTTTAGGTATGTCATGGACACTATCACAGTCAACTAATCTCAAAAATTGAAAATATAACTACAATACCAAATTCATACTAAAAGGTACCGTGTTAATTTGGTAAGAAGAGTATGCGAAAAATGGCAAATTATGTTAGGAAGGTCAGGTTTCAGTGATGTTGTAGTTTATTAAAATGGCATATGGTTGTAAATGCCTAAAAAATCGAGCTAACCAGCATTCCAATGCTTTTTTGTACAAACGCCACGGTTTTATGTCAATTTATAATGTTTGAGTTCTTTTTGTGAAAGTTTAAAAGTTTTTTTTCTCCTTTAACTTTATAGGTTTTATAGTGGAAGTAGTCCATTGAATAAAAAGTTCTAGAGTGCGTGAGTTAGTAACGTAAGATGTTTCTTCGGAAACATGTCAAGAGTCCCTAGGTAATAAACATACTAAAACCCCGGGACACTAGGAGGAGCCCTGGAGTGGGGGGAGGGGGGAAAAGGGTCCATTTTTTCATTTTTCGCTTAAATCTCAAAAACGGCACATGTTAGAGAAAAACTTTCAAGGAAAAGTTGAAAGGCCATAAAATTATCTACAAGTTGTACCTTAATCATTTTTTCCTATATCCTACCATTTCTGAGTTACACGCAGTAAAAAATGATTTTGGCTCAAACAATTTCCCCATACTACATACCCATGTTTATCACATCAATCGATCAAAAAATATTTCTTTCTTCCAAAAAACTCAAATGTGCAACTTGTGACCGGTACTGATAGATTGCTCTTAATTAGGTCTATAATTGGTAAAATAAACACATTCCTCCATGGAAGCCTTTAGGAGGAATCGATTGTCAAAATATTATATTAGGGTAGTTTGAGTTACTGAACTTGATCTTTTTATTTTTTTCTTCCAAAAAACTCAAAAGTGCAACTTGTGACCGGTACAGATAGATTGCTCATGATAAGGTCTATTATTGATAAAAAAACCAGATTCCATCATGGAAGCCTTTAGGAGCAATTGAATTTTATTAGGGTAGTTACGATACTTGAACTTTTTATTTTTTTTCTTACAAAAAGCTCAAAAGTGCAACTTGTGATTGGTACTAATAGATTGCTCTTAATTAGGTCTATCATTGGTAAAAAAAACACATTCCTCCATGGAAGCCTTTAGGAGGAATTGATTGTTAAAATATTATATTAGGGTAGTTAGTTACGCAACTTGACCTTTTTATTTTTTTTCTTCCAAAAAACTCAAATGTGCAACTTGTGACCGGTACTGATAGATTGCTCTTAATTAGGTCTATAATTGATAAAATAAACACATTCCTCCATGGAAGCCTTTAGGAGGAATCGATTGTCAAAATATATGTTAGGGTAGTTTGAGTTACTGAACTTGATCTTTTTTATTTTTTTCTTCCAAAAAGCTCAAAAGTGCAACTTATGACCAGTACCGATAGATTGCTCATATTTAGGTCTATCATTGATAAAAAAAACAGATTCCACCATGGAGGCGTTTAGGAGGAATTGAATTTTATTAGGGTAGTTACGATACTTGAACTTTTTATTTTTTTTTCTCTAGTGCCTCTCATATGACATTAATGTCCCAACATTATCCGTTGTTCGGATTTTTTCGATGAAGTTTCACACGTAGCATGGGAAGGGGTCCGCCCTCGTTAAGCTTATGCTAAAGTTTGCTTATGTTTTCGAATTTTTCACCTTTCATGGGATGTAGCTCGAAAACGGCTGCTAATAGAAAAAAATGATCTAGGTACCACTTGTAGATAATTTTATGGCCTTTCAACTTTACCTTGAAAGTTTTTCTCTAACATGTACCGTTTTGGAGATTTAAGCGAAAAATGAAAAAATGGACCCTTTCCCCCCCTCCCCCCACTCCGGGGCTCCTGCTAGTGTCCCGGGGTTTTAGTATGTTTATTACCTAGGGACTCTTGACATGTTTCCGAAGAAACATCTTACGTTACTAACTCACGCACTCTAGACCCCCCTTGGAGGGACTCATTCAATGGACTAAAGCTGTACGCAACAAAAAGCAAATTGACCTACAGTTAAGCCGTAGGCACACGCATACAAGAGGGCAAAACAACATATTTGACCCGAAGTAAATACATAATCTTTGAAAAATCTTAAATATCTTGTGTGGTATCATATACAAGAGCTTGTCTCAGGAAAGCTATGTTGAAAATTATTTCATTTAGTATATTTTTAGAATTTTTTACCACATACTGACAGTCATATTTCAGTACTATACTATAATCATAGAAATTTACTGCAGATACCTATTGGTAGGGTGCTTGGAAGCCTAAATAGATCATCATACCCAAATATTATCAGATTCCAACGATATAACACAGAGCTCGAATCGAGAACCCCTTTTTTTGAAGTCAAGTTAAATAGTGACTTACATGCTTCAAAGTTGAATGAAAGATCTTTAGGGACGGGTAGGGGGGCTTTAAGACAAAAAATATAGAATTCCATAATTCATGTAAAGTAAGTACTAAATTAGATCTGTGTCACGTTGTAGTTTTGAAAAATTCCAAATAAATACTAAATTTAAGATTTAAATTTTTCATAATTGCTTTTTTGAGGTTAGAAATGAGAAAATTAAGTATGATGTGTGGTATATTATACAAACAAAACATCAGACATATTGCACCAGGAGGAACTCAAACTTGGTATGGTTTATAATTTATTTTTGATTTCATTTAATAAAAATTGCTGAAATGTAATGATGTGCTACGTTTTCGGAAGCGCCTTAAAAAGCTCTTTTACATGATATTACACACGATAGGTTTCTGAAGATTTCAATTTAATTTCCCTTAAAAAATATTTGGTAATCCAGTAATACCGAAGTTTTTTTAGGTAATTCGGCTATAAAACATTATTTTACCTCTAGTATAATACGTGTGCCAAACGTTTAATCTGTATATTGCGTTCCTTTTTAAATTGGACTCGTACGCCGTCCACTATTACAATTATTGAATGTTGAAAAATGTAGTCATGGCCTTGCGTTCCGTTAAATTCTGTAGATCGTCCAAATTTTTTGATTTTTGACAAATTTACGGTCGGAGCTCAAGGTTTTTTTGGAACAACTAACGATACAGTTCCGTAATAATTTTAAATAGATTACATCACCCTGTATTTGTTTTTTAAACCAATCAGTACAATAGTGAGACAAAAATAACTATCAGGGTGGACTTATTAAGCATCGTTTTAATTTTCTTAAACGTATATTTATGTTAATTATAATATTTATAGGCTCAAAAACAGGTATATCATTTGGTCCTGAGGTAGATTATCTAGGTTTCACCAGATTTAATTGATAAGATAACATTTAGGGTGAACATTAAATTAAATAAATAGGTTACACGATAGATTGATAAAATTCCTATTGATACAATTCAGTTAAGATGATGAGATTCAGTCACACGAGACTATGTTAGCAAGAGTTCACTGAAATTATTTACATTCATATGCAAAAGCACTTTCGGACAGTCCGTCCACGAAGAGAGCAGATAAAAATTACAAATTACACTTACCTATTTCCTAGCAGTCTTCAGAACCTGACCTTATACGTCTTCACGTCCATGGGTTTAAGTTTGATGTCGCGAAGTCCGGTGAGCGCGTCATACGTCTTAAGGCCGGTCAGACTGACAGCGGTGAGGTTCCGTACGTTGAGAGCGTCGAATCTCGTGTTGGATGAGAAGCGAGAGGACTTATTGGTGGGGCCTCCGACGGTGCAGCTGTAGCCCGGTCTATGGAGCACCATGTAGCAGTCTTGGCTGGGAAACTGTTCCAACGCCGAGTCGGTGATAGTTCGCAGCGTGAGCAGGTGGATTCCTGGTGGCCAACCGTGGACGAAGCTTCGATGAGATGCGACATCTACATCTCCCGCCTCGCTCGTATCTATCAAGTAGGTGTTCACGGGGTAGTTGAGAGTCCGGCTCAAGTAGTCCGCGGTCTGCGAGGGCAGCTCGTACCGCGACTCCATCTGGTCCGGGCTGAAGTGTCTTTGATTCACGTGCCCGAAACCTTTCTCGCTGGTGTCCCTCTTCGCCCTGTTGATTTCCGACATCGGTTCCAGTAGTAACCAGTTGTGGAACACCGTCGGCTTGTTGTCGACGACGCCTTCGCCGATACCTCTGAAGTCGTCGTACAAAGTCCGACGGTCCAGCATCACCTCCAGCCTGCCCGGCTCGAAGGCCGCAGATCCTTGCGCGTGATTGGTTACCAAAGTTAGTCGCGTCTCCTCGTCTTGTAACCAAGCCATGGTTGTAATAGGGTAGTAGTTCGCTTCAATACCCAATTTATCAACTTTCACTCGTTTCTGGTATTGGAAACCGTTTTGATCGGTGTAATACTCCGGAATGTCGCCGTTTTGGATGTCGGTCTGTATTCTCATGAACAGTTCCGTTTCCCTATTCTTGGGTGGGCTTTCGAAATCCACTATGTTTTCTATGAAAACACCTCGTGAAAGAGCCGGGTCGTCTACATTGTAAATGCGAACAGTATGCACGAGGAAAGGCAGGTACATGGTCGTTATCTCAGTAGAGATGGGTCCGGAGACGATGATAATATTGTCGTCTTGCAAGCTGTTCCAGTCCGAGTAGGGGTGCAGAACGCTTTTCTCAGGAGAATCATAATCGGGCATAAATAGATAAGCACCAGAGTGGCGTTGAGCGCTCTGGTATGCACCGAATTGCATCTCGACCACGTTGCGTTTCCTAACCTCCTTCCTAAATATTTGCCGTAAAAAGCCCGTGTTCCTGTTGATCAAAAGCGTGAGGTAGGAGTTTTCTAATTGAATATCGCCGGGCATCATTTTCTTGGTGTTGAAAAGTTTTTCCGAGTCCGGCTTCTGTGGTTCGTTGCAGTTGTTACAGAAGACCTCACAATGATGCGACTTGTTGGCGTGCTCCTCAAGGTTGAAGGAGACTGCACTCAGTGGCGGAAGTGTCGCAACGAATAAAATGTCAAAATTGGTTTCGCTGATCACTTTCTTTCCATCGGGACGGATGTCGATGTTAGGCGTCACTTGATATTGCACGTATTGCTTCTGACGATTATCGTACACCCTAATGTTAGTAGTGTTAGACGTGACTGTGATCACTTCCGTGCGTTCTTCCGCCAAAGGATTGAACAGAATCACCTTCTTTTTATCTATATAAGAGACTTGCAATTTCTTGACTGGTTTTCCGTACGTTTCCCATTCAACTTCGCTTTGGAGGATGCTCTGCGAGTGGAGATTCTCGTTCGGAATCATAACTGCGGTTAGTGCTGACTCCTGTAAGCGGATGCAGTGGTAAATGCTAGTAAAAAGTTTGGTTCCGTAGTCGTACATCACGTTAGCCTTAGAGGTGCCTGTGATGGCGTCGTGGTGTTGGAAGAGGCCGAGGTTCCGTCGAGCCGTAATCAGTTGCTCGTAGGATTTCTCCAATCTCTTCGTCGATCCGATCAGTCTGTTATCGTTGCTTTGTTTGATGTAATTAGAGACCAGGGTGAATAGAATCTCTGCTGTTCTCAGCTGGTGTTCAAATTGTCTAGCTAGAATTTTCAGATAAGGGCGTGTCGTGTAGTAACCAGACCAGTAAGCGGGTTTACCCTCGCTGAATATGTCCGAATACACAAAGAAATCGCCTTTCAACGTCGGAATGTTGGAATGTCTCTCCTTCATGGCGTTAAAATAATCGAGAGGAGTCCCGAACTGGACGTCCGCATTAAATAAATCCTTGTGGCTGTTGATATAGTTGAACATCTTCATGTAGTTGATGTATTGCGCGTCGAACTCTATGTCGTATTCGTATCTGAAATCGTCTCCGAGCGGCACGAGTACTACGTTGTGTGTGGTGAGTGAGCCGATGCGGTCGTATTCCTCTATCAGGGTCTTCGATTTGCTGTGTAAGTTCTGTTCGGTTATGTCCTCGTGTTTGGCGGTGTACTCTGAGTACTCTCCGGGTATTTTCCTGAAGTCGAAGCTGAGACAGACGGAGGGGTGAGGTCCGCAGGTGCTTTTAATGGAGTAGATGTCAAAGGGTTGGTTGTGGACTACGAGGGAGGGTTTCTTGGTGGCCCAGCCGGGTACCCAGTGGAACTCCTCGATCTGGCGCTGCGCGAGCCACTGCTTCCAAGCGTAGTGGATGCGCTGGATGATAGTGCCTTCGAGGCCGCTTTTGTCGAGCAGATAAGGAACGGTAGGCCCGTGCCCGAATGGATCGATCGACCAACCTATCTTTGGGATCACGCCAAGGTTCGACTTCACCCAATTGTGCCCTGAAAGAACAGTTTCTTACCTGAGTTTCAGTTACAAATTACAAGATTTATTTTAAAGCCGTATAAATTTTACCTTCAATAAATTGATCAATAAGCGCATAGATATGTGTGCAAGCTTCGTCAGGCATAACCCAGCCACCAGTGGTTATCTCGAGCCGACCCTCCTTGATTAGCTTCTTTAGAGCCTAAAACACAGTGTATAATTTTGTGTTAGGCTAAGAACTCACGACGCGTTTATTGCCCGTACTCTCTGCAGAATGCATATTTGTATGTTATAAGTTTTAAAAAACCGGCGGGCTTGTTAGTTTGAAATAAAACCGCTCTCCCGGGTGACAGCTACGCCGTGAGTTCTTAGCCTCATAATTAAAACAAAGTTTAACTTCATTATACACAAGAAACATAATTTAAAAAGTTCATAAATTTAAAGCCTTAAGTTCAGTGGATAGCTTTAACAAAGAGAAAATTCGCAACTTCGATAACGTGAAACAGCCTACGCGTTGAGGAAAGCCCTTGCAAAATTCAACAGACTTGTCACTGTGACGGTGCACGAGTGGTATGGGCATGTGCACGGGAAGCGTAAGACACAGGGTTCGATTCCTTATCTGACACAGTTGCTTTTGACAAGTGCAACTTGTGTTTTATGTCAGAGAGAAAATGTATATCGTCGTCCCTAAATTAGAAATTTTAGCTATACTCGTCATTTTTTACTGACATATAGGTGATACTAGATAGCGATCGCCCAATTCCCACCTTAGCAAACCATTACCATAAGATTACACTTTACTTAGGTGGGTAATAACTCATATAATCACGGTAATGTTATAGAGTTTACCTGTATACATTTTCTAATAATGTTAATGGTAATGTTATACAGGTAAACTCTATAACATTACCGTAAGGTTGGCAAGCACTGTGCTTTTGCGACTGAACCCTTAAATGGGCAAAAGCTGCTTCACTTCATATAGTTTACCAGGGTTTAACTAGCAATTAGTTAAATACGATTTTGGTAATTTGTGGCACTATCTCTTTACCTTTTGTTTGACTGGATGCGACCGTTCCCACCACGCGTTGAGGAAAGATATCTCAGTCCATATAAAAGTCATGTTCGGGTATTGATTCAGCTTCTGAACAATGTTGTTGATGATGTTTTTCGTCTTCCACTCGAAGTATTGCTCGAAAGTCTTCAACCATCCAGGGTCGTTGTGGGAATGGGGTACGACAATCACCTGAAAAATATAAGCTTATTTACAGTTTATTAGGTTGGGGTAGCGATAAATAAAACAATGGCAGATCCTCGAGGTTTCACCCGCGTTAATATCGTATCTCATAAAAATGTAATTGTAACTAATACCATATGAGCTATTCCAATGTATAATCTATTCAATCTATTCCATTGTAAAGGTTTATCAAAATCTTAGTAGGTTTAGCGTTAAGGAATAAAAAACATCCATACTTCCTGAAACCAAGTAACTATGAGGGATGACACGATTTGTACAAGTTATTTCTATAAAATAAATTAGACAGCCTTTGAACTAAGCTATGCATAACAAGTAGGTACGAGTAGTTGACATTATCTGAGTATACACTTGCACATATGTATGAGTATGTCCATAATATTTATGTATGTACATAATACGTATATTTATTTTGGCAGCATTTATAGAGAACTAGGTGCCCAAGTACAGCGTGTGCCGTATACAATACCTGTCAATGCCTATCTATAGGTATATAGGCTGCGTTTATTATGCAGTAAATTTCAGACCACAGACACAATCAATAATGATTTGTTGCCAGCCATTCAAAACGCATGTACGAGTATAGCGAAATATTTCTTTGTATAATAGTCCAGTTTCTCATTCCGATACAACGAGAACTCCTACAGAAACAGACATATAATGGGCCCATTATCCAATTATATCTCACAGCAGCTGTTTATACAGGGTGATTTTGAAAACATTGGCAATATATTAAACAAAGAATCGACTCATGAAATATACGATTAGTCTCTTCCACGTATTAAAATGTAAAGCAATTGATATAATGAAACCGAGAAAAATCACAAAGTATCACTACGATTTCCGAGATACGTAAGCGGAATATTTTTTTGATACTTTAATATTATTTGTCAATTTTAGAAAATCTTAAACTCTTATTTAAAGTAATGATAAATTAAAGTGTTTAATAAGATTTTTCTCGGTTTCATCGAATGATATTTTATAACAATTGATTTTCATTTTAATATGCAGAAGGGACTATAAACCATAAGGCGTTTCTTAGTTTTCTTTTTTTAAATCTTTTCAAAGCCACAACAAGTAGCTGGATAATACATATCGTATAACTTTAAGGAGTCATAATCGATGCACAGCTGCACGTATTTGAATCATCTTTGAAGTGGTTAGTTTGACAGAGCGGTCTAATAAATTAACGATAATCTTACGTTTTTTTATAATTTTAAAGACATAAATATTATTTAATGCGACACAAACATCTGAATATATATTTCTGCGATATAATCTCACCAACACTTTCAAGCAAGGCCGCAGTTGCATATTATTTCATCATGCATAGTTAGACGTACATGAGGCACTTATAAACGTCATTTTCCTACTTTTCTTCATTTTATTTAATGTTAGTTGTGATATGAGCAATTGAGCAGACCTTCAAGCGCGGCCTAGTTGTGTCGTTGCGCATCTTCTCGTAGCGATCTTCAAAGGATTTGTCCCAGAACTCCTTGGTCCGGACCCAACTTGGCTGTAACACAACATACGGATAATTTAAAATAAGACAAGCCAAATTATATGGACCGTTTATACGGGCTTACGTCTCGGTGCGATTGTGGTTTACAACTAAATATGTAAGGTATTATTTCAGTGAGATTTTTCCCTTTAAACATACATTAATTAGAGCAAAACTACTTTAACAGATAAATTAACTACTAGCTTAAGCATCGTACCGATGTAAGTAAATTTTGATGTCATCCCATATCATAATCATATAGATTCAAACATATGTTGCATAAAGGAGCTATAAGAAAAACCTTCTCAATTAACGACAGTATTGCATATGTAGTGCAATGGCCATACCCCATATCATTTTTGTGATGCGTCATAAAGTCATAATAGACGTGGTTCATTTTTCCTTATCCGTCATCCACGGCAAACTTGAATAACAAAACGTAGGTAGCAAACAAAGTCATTCCGAACATCTGACTCCACGCGAGGTAACATTTGTTTTAGCTACAAGGAATACGAAGTAAAGTATTTTCCCAGGCATATAACTACTCGATATGCAAGGTTGTTTGACCTGTTTGTTTAGAAAACACATGTACTATACTATTCATAGTTTGGGAACTAACTAAGTAAACACAAGCTTTTTAGCTAGAGTTATAAAATAGGAAAATAAGGTTTGTTCATTATTTTATTTTTAGTCGTGCAAGGTATTATTTATACATTTCTTGTTTAAAATTACTAAGTTATATTTGTTAAATGTACATAATGTGTTATTTTGTTTAGCTTTCTGTCATCAGTTTTGAAGAACTCAAAACCCCAGATTAAAGAATTTGTATAGGAAGGTAATGTTGCTACGTAACTAGTATTATCAAAGTAAATCAATCTGACAGTTTTACTATCAATTCTTTTGCGGTTAAAGATTCAAAGTTCAGTTTATCAGTATCGGTATACTCGATACTACGACTTTACTAAACAGTCGTCATCATTTAATCAGTGAGTTTTGTTGGCGACCAGAGGTCAATTTACAAATGTACTTTCAGCCTATCACCGTCCTCTCCTTTAGTGTCCACGTATCCAGACTATATTTTTAGTGTCCTAACAAGTTCGTCCACGGACGTCACCACACTTTAAAATTATTAGGTCAAACAAGAAATGGTCGACAAACACACCGTGATGAACGAATTAGGATTAGTGTTTGCAAAGCGTGATTTTGTGTAATTTGAATTGTGGAGATAACCGGGTAGACAGTCTATTGCTACCACACTTATTTCTTGCGGTTTACAAAGCAATTTTTGCCTGATGGGCGACCATAATCGGCGCAGACTTACATCTCATTGTTAGATCTTTAAAAGGGTCCTTTATGCTTCCTATTGCAATCCTAATAGAGGGAGGAAATCTGAAAGAACCGCAGATGAGGTCGTCTCGGTTTACGACCACGATACCGCAAGCCCGCAATCTCGGCGACAACGCGAACTAATAATCGACTTTTAACAAGATCTCTAAATGTTCATAGAGCAAAATAGGTGCGATGCTGGTAAAAGTAGGAGCATTGATTCTTTAAGATGTATGTATTGATAAGTAGATTGCCTCTATGATATTTTTATGAGCTGTAAATAAATTCATTGATTCATGCATGAGTTAGACATACATTTAAAAACTTTGGCGTAACGAAAGCGTTCGCACTTGTCAATAGAGCCACTGAGTCATCGCCTTACCTGGAACTCGAACGTAGGGTAGATTGATACGGTGTCGATGTCTGCCGCGCTCTCCTTGAGAGCGGTGCATTTGTCGGCAACGACCTGAGGATGAAAACACCAGAATAAGTGGCGCACGTGAATAACCATAGTGTCACACTGTGAAAATTAACAATACGATTCTTCTAAATGGTTTAAATTTAAATTGTAGTCAAAACACATTATGTAGAACGACTATGTAAGTAGTTATATTTTTGGCATTCGCCGAACATAGGACCATTGGTAAACCAACCAGCTTGTCTTGCATGCAATCTTAACTGTTATACTTTATAACTATATTGCTTATTACATATTAGCAAGTAAGTAGTATATGTATATTGCTTAGCTTCCAAAACACGAATAAAAAAAAACAAGGTCGTACCGTATTTTAAGAAAGGTCCATCACCTTTCTTAAAATACGGTACAACCGAAGAAGGAAGTTTTACAAAAAAAAAACTCTTACGGCGGTAAAACTTAAACAGTTCTAAAGGCTATGAAAAAATCCAGTGAACAAATAAGAAAAGATAACAAAAATATTGATTCACAGAGTTTTGCTTTAGTTAGAATTAGAATCCAAATATTTAAAACCATTTGTGAATACTGTTCTCTGCGTAAACAAATGCATGTATGTTCAATCAATTAAGAACAATAAAATGAAAAACAATTTGAAAATGAGGCACTCACTTAAAATACCGGTCTAAATTCACCACGATTTCGAACGTGGCTCGTGCAAGTTTCGCCATGATAATATAGGATAGTTATGTGAGCCATACACACAGCAATCAGGATTAATTTATTGTTTCAATAGCAACACAAACACACGCAGTGCCCAAAGTTAGATTTAGGAAAATAACACAGAATTATCAGTTTGCAGATGCAGATTGAATTCGCTTTTGCTCTAATTTGTTATTTAAACCAAAATTTCGCTTCAGTTAATAAAGGTAAGAGATACATATAGAACTGTCACTGTGCTACACCAATACATAGCTTGTGAAAAAATATATAAAAAGAAAACATAGGTGCATAATATAAAAATAACAAGTATTGATACTATTTTGGAAGTAATAACTTACCATGTCCTGACGTAAGGGTTCGTGGAAGAAAGGCGGTGGTCCCTTAAGATCGAGTTCATCGGTGTTGGTTTGAGCATTTCCTGTAACAATGAAACAAGCTAATTATACAAGGGTATTTTAATTAAAAATATAAACATGAAGGAAATGTGTTTTTCATCTCTCCTGTTTGGAAAATTTAACTTTAAGATGTAGATAAACTGTTGGGAAATAGCTTTTCGCTCCCTAGGGTAGACAGCAATTTAGTTTTAATTGCTAAAGTTAAAGATAATTAAGTTACTTAATAAAAGCTTTCCATACATTTTTGCTTAGATATTCAAAAACATTTATTATGATCGTTAATCCAACACATATATACAATTGGTCGAATTTTCACATTTACACAAAATCATCAATTTTTGTATTCGGCTGCCCGCCGTAGTGCCATGATACTTTTATTTATTTTTTTACATTGCCTCTTTTATTTAAGTCTTTTTTTTTCTAGTTCTGTCAGTTATTGCATCGATTAATAATTGCATTTGTAAAAAATAATATCTGTAAAAATTTAGTGACATTTTTAACAAAGATTTGAATTATTTTATATTGTCCGCTTTTTATGTGCAATCGCCAGCACATCAGGTCAGGTCAGGTCATTTTTGTTAAAAACTGACCATTATCACAACTGTATAAGATACCGGAGTGTTTACCTTGACGTGTCGTCCGTACCTACTGTGTTGTACGAATCCACTGTAAATAAACTGTCACTGTGCAAAATCTTGAGCTTTCATCTCTCGCTAGGCTACATGGTACATAATACCTCATCATCACATCTACAACCAGACAGGTGCATATATTTCTTAAATCACAGTTAAAAAAAAAATAGTATGTTTTACTAGGGTGAAAGCACCCGTTTGACTCCCGAACTAAAACATCTCAAATAAGATGGGTTGCTTGCTCCTTTTTTATAACAATCTACTCGCCTATTTCGATGCGTTATTTACAATTGAGGTGGAAAAAATACCTTGTGATCATCTCTTTTCGTAAAAGATCCGAGTTCCTAAGCAACAACTCTGAAGAAATGGAGAAGCGAGAGTCTACACTCTTGTGTCTCATTTGCTAAACACAATTGAAGTCAAGGTAGATGCAATTATTTTTTTGATTTAACTATACGATCTGAAATTATATCCATAGAAAGTGCTGGTACCAATGTACATGTAACTAGGATAATCAACCAATAGTTGAAGATTGGCCTAAGAAGCGCCTTATCCGCACCATGTTACAGAGAGCACGACGAGCCGATTGTTCAGCCTTACAGCGTTATGCCAGTTGCAATGTGCCATAGGTTTTCACTCGAGAAAGTGCAAGTTATGGAAGAATGCAAGTAACCTTGTTCATGTAACTGGGACAATCGACACTGATCAACCACTGGCTGGATATTTTATGGGCCGAAGCGCCTAAGCTGCGCCATGTCACGTAAGTCACGTAGCCGATTATTGCACACCCCTCAGCGTTATCCTAGCCCACGGCAAAAGCGCTGTTGCATTGTATGATTGCTTTCACAACAAACAGTTCAAGTAATAGAGGACTGCGAATATCTTTTGTAGTATGTATTTAAGTGCCAATGTCTATGTTGTTTGCGTTGTACGATTATAATTCACATATAAAATAAAAAAACCGGCCAAGTGCGAGTCGGACTCGCGCACTGAGGGTTCCGTGCCAACTTTAACTGAATTTAAGGGAATCCATTTACTTCTACTTAGTAAAATATCACAATATTTTGTTGACTACAAATATAACTTTGTTTTTCATAGTGTTTGTATGAAGTACAAAGTTATGTTTGCGGTTGTTGAAAATGTGCTATATCTCAAAAACTACTTGTTCGATCTCGTCCGAACCAATTTTCGTTGAAAGTATTTGTTAAGATCTACATCATATTTTTTTTTCAAAATTTACACTTGCTTGGTTTAGAAATTAGATGGGGGGAACGCCCATTTTACCACTTTGGAAGCGTCTAGCTATGAAACGTTTGACTTTAAAAGAAAATGGTTTTAGGAACCTCTATGTTATTTTAAAAGACCTATCCATAGATACCCCACACGCATAGGTTTGACAAAAAATTTTTTTGGTTTTAATTTCATGTATGGGAGCCCCCCCTTAACTGTCATTATTTTTTATTTTTTGTTTTAGAATCGGTAAGCGGTTAACAAGATACATCTTCCTACCAAATTTCAATTGTGTAATGCTTATAGTTACAGAATAAAATGGGTGTGACATACGGACGGACAGACAGACAGACAGACAGACACACAGACAGACAGACAGACTTGACGAAACTATAAGGGTTCTATTTTTTGCCATTCGACTACGGAACCCTAAAAACAACTGAAAATGCAAGGTACAATTATTTTCCAATTATTTGTTACTAGTTTTAGTAAGCAACTAGGCTATGATAGTATGATAATGATATATGAGTGACTCATTAAAATAGGATTCGTTATTGAATATAATTCAAAAAAATTCGAATTATATTCATCTGAGCAGCGATCGATCACATCACAAGTCTCATGTTGGCATATGGTGTTATCATTAAATAATATCAGACTTAAATAAAAATGATTCACCAATTGTGTTGCTAAGCGAGCGAGCGAATTTCGAGTGCGCCTTCGATATGGGTCGAAGTCGAAGAGAAAAAAATGTAAAACTTGCGAGGGAAATCTATCACATAATTGTAACGAAACAAAAGTCAGTCACCAAACAAAACCTCAGAAAAATCCTACTATACATATCATAGGATATGAGCAGCTGAAGGGACTATCGTCTTCGATTCTTCGCTCTAGATCGGGAAAATGGAACGACAAGTACAAGGCCTCTGCAACCATCCTTTCTGGTGCAACGAGCTCGGAAATTCTGCCGTATTGTAAGGATCTTGCAAAATAATTATGTCAGCATGATATTGTTATTCTTGGTTTTGGTTCTTATGATAAGGATCTAAACAAATTCCATTCAAATATTTGTATTGCCATTAGCTCACTGGCCAAGATATCACTTTATGTTGTACCTGTTAAAAGCAACTCATGTATGAATGAACACCAACTATACAGGGCTATGAAACTGTGGACAAGACACTTTGAAAATTTTAATAACGATTTCAATTTATGTAGTTATTCTAATTTCATTAATTTAATTTGTAATAAAATTAATATTTGTATTGATTATTGTGAATATAAGGTCAAATAATTGACATTCAATAAAAATAAATGTGATGCGTTAGTAACTAAATCCTCAGCGCATGTAACATGGACTAAAAATGATAATGAAAATGTAATAAAATCAAAAGCCTCTACTCTGCGAGATGCTCCTCAGAAAGGAACTATTCCCTATTATTTCTCACTCAGCTCAAGGTACCTTTTTTCGTTCCTATTAGCGACGAATTGAAACCACCTAAATTATTCATAATACTCCACCAGGTTATATTAATACGAAAGTAGGTATTTCGACTTGTGTATAATTATAAGTATAGTCTACATACAACGGAGTAAAGAAAGATGGAACGTACCTGACAAGCATAATAATAAATTTGGCCCCTTAAAGTCAAAGAAAGCTAGTGGGCAATAAGGTTAGCGATCTATTTTCACCGTTTAGTTTGGCTGCCCCTTGCAACATCCATTTGATCTGGTAAGTAGCGATAATTAGAGTCAATTAACGAGAGCATTGGAGTATACAAATTACCGTTGTTAGGTGAAAATGTTGACCGTAGGACGTATTCAATTTCAAGTAAAATTGTAAGCTAGTAAGTAAGGTCGTGATTTGTAATCACAGACAGACGATAGAACTCAACCTTACTTAAAGGATAATAAAAAATTCAGGCGAGACATCGGTATCGTTGCAACTAAAGTGCAAGTCGAGGATGATATGATGTAGCCTTTATGCGGCTAACCTCAGCACTGTGGAGTGCAGCTAGGAAAGTTCAGGGAACGAATAATGTAGTTATAAGTGGGGACTGACTACTCTACTGGGCTCACCAGAAAACGAGTGTCGAGAGCGATCCCCGCCACTTGAAATAGTGCCACTTTCTGAAGTACATTTTTAAGGAACGTCTCAAATGCACTTTATTAGAAGAGAGCCTTTGAAATTTATGTAGGTAGTACTACATCTTATATCTCTATAAATCAAAATGAATACTTTTTTCCCCTGGTCACGACATCACGCGTGAACGGCTGAACAATTTCGCTAATTCTTTTTTTGTTGTTTGTTATGGTCAGGAGAAGGTTCTTATTAAAGAAAAAATAAGATTTTTTTACGGGTGAATCGATTTTCATAATTTTTACTTTGTTAGATTTGTCATCGTCCGGAAAAAGATTATATATCTTTTAAAATTAGGGGCCTATGGCAGGACGGGGCCGGGGGTGAAACAAAGTTAGCTGGGTCCGCGAATTGATTATATTCTTAAATTAAGCTGTTGTTGTCTCAGACTGTGAGTACTTTCATTTCGTTATCTATTTAGGCACTCAGACATTCGTGTAAGTTTCTTCGTAAGTCCTGAAAATAGTAAATAATTAAATATCGATCCGTATGTTGTTGTGGAGCGCCTAGTCTTTCACTGTAGGTCACGCTAATTTCCTTAGCCTAATAAGCCGATTAGGCGACGTTTAACGACCTTCAAGTGTTTCACATTATATAAATTACAACGAATTATTGTAACAGTCAGTACCCCTCTGTCAGAAGTATGTTTTACGTTCGATATTATTTATTTATTTAAACTTTATTGCACTGTATGTCATTTTCATCACGTTTCATCACTGTCGAACTAATTGCTATAATTTAAACTCTAATCATTTTTAGGCGAATTACGCCTCATCATAACTCGTGGCTTTACTAGAAATGCAAAAAACACACAAAAGTGTTTGTGTCGGTCGGATGGTGACTGTTAGTGGAATATTGCAGTGATAGAGCCGATGCACTGCTTGTGGTGCTTGGTTAAACGAAACTTTAACTGATTTTCCCTGTCAACCATCTTCTCTTATTTCCATCAAATTTCAATTTCGGAATACACTTCGGTAGTGCTCGCAATCACATCGCGATCGCCACAAAAAACCGTGAAAATGTCACGTTTCTAGCTCTAGAGCTTCAGCAGCAGGTGAGGTGTCCGACATCAGTCAAAGACTACCTTTTGTTTTAGACAATTTGCGCCGGCTATTTATTTAGCCTAAAACTAGTCAGAAAACAGAACAGTGCATCCCGGACTACAAAGCCTTCTACATAAAACGAAATTCGTCAATACAATCGTCGTTTTGTAAGCGTGGTAATTAATGAAAATTTAACATTTTTGTGATTTGCGGGTGGTGTAACAGTTTGTGCCTTATCATTTAATTCCATAATTCGCATGCATCGCGGGACTTCGCTGCTATCACGAGTTTATGTAGATTTGCTCTCTATCACGCATTAATAACAACACTGACCTCTGTGTCATCTGTCAAGGAGCCTAATTGTCATTATCAGCTTACTTACAAAGTCAATTTATAGGTACTATAACTCTAATGTCTGATGAAATAGAGGTTTGTTTTTGTAATTAATAATTAAATTGAATTTAAACGCCTTGGTGACAGACTTGTGAAATATAATTGACTCATTAAACACCCTTTAAGAATATTCTCCGAAACATTAACAGACTATATGTATGACAAAATATTTCAGTGATTTTTGCAGCGATGCGTTAAGACGAATCATCAGTCCTCTGAAGACATCTTTATGACAATCCGACGGTAACGACGTATAAAATTACAATGAAATCTACTAATATCATAAATACAAAAAATGTGAGGTTGGATTGATGTTTATTACGCAAAATAGACCAGATTTATATTGATGAAGCTAGTATAGTAGGCTTGGAACCAGCTATGCCACCTAGGCTTTAATAATAGCAGTGCAGCATCGGGGTTCAGCTTGTGACGTATAAAGTAAATGTGCATGAACTCTACTCGTGGTAGAGGTGTTAGCACGAGTTACCAGAGCGCAACAAACTCTCACAGACGACTCCTCGTGTCAGATACCATTTCCATTACACTTTTAACACACCCTGGGTTCAGGCGCACCGAGGTTGATTTCACCTTGACGATAGGATTCCAGTATTTAGACAGTTTGGTTTTATATTTCTAGTGCTTACATGATATATTATTAATTGGATCAATGTTAACAAACAAGAAAAGAATTAAACTCAGACACGTCACATAAAAAATAAAACAATCTACCTATTCAAAAACGAAACTATTTCCTTCCAGGCTATCATGCTGGCTGCGTTGGCGTGTTGGATAGCTATGCTGATCCTTTCAGCTAGGAACCAGCAAGCGTTATATTTGATTGATCCAGAATTTAGTATTGGCGCAATTATTCCAAACAGCAATTTAGCTGAAGGCTCAAATGTTTCAACTTTAAACACATAATCACTTGCAAGTGAGACGTACTTGCGACTTTTGGCGTTATCAGTCAACTCCACTGCTGCTAAGAAAAACAATGTTACAATTCATGACATTAACATCATACCCTCTATTTTCTCTTGGTTTGTATTTCAGTCAAAGGTGCATTTTTTAACTTATAGAACATCAGTGGTGAAGTATTGACGTATCATAAAACAATTTCATTCTGTCGGATAAAGCTAAGGCATTCAAAACTCATAAATTTGTTTCTAAAAATTACAAATAAATTTGTGAAAATATATCAACGTACATTGTCAACATTTAACTCTGAGACCTAAAAGTTCCATTCATTTATTAGGGACACAATGTAGGTAATAGTCAAACCACGGTTTCCCTATTCAGTCATGCCGGACATTGAGCACAACTCGAAACCTTTCTTTTTAAAAGCAGTGGAAATTGAATGTAGCCATGCGTATATCCCGCTCAAAGAGAGAATATTCGTTCGTATGAATTGATTTCGTTCGTGGATTGTCACCGTTCCGTGTGTCCGCTCCTCCGTACTAGGCGGTAACTCGATATGCAATTTGCAACTGCCGATTGTAAAAACTACGACATGTATTCAGTTCTTTATCGGACATCCAGGGTCAAATAAAAAACAATCTATAAGAATGGAGCGACAAAAAATACTTTAGCCACGGTTTAAACTAATTAGCAGGGAACATTTGAAATCATGAAATAACGACGCGAAAGGAAAGTGAGGTAGATTTAATTGCCATAATTATTATGACGACGAAACTGCAAAATTTGTCCGTGTGCATGGTGCATGCGACTTATCTCAACAACTAATGGATAGTAATTTTATTCATTCTTTTGCAGTATAAATAATTGCGAATTAATTTGTGGTTACTTCTGTAGCTGCGAGATTCTTACCTATAGCAACTTCAGCGGTATACTCGTATGTATGATACTGAATAAAGAAGTTACATTTATTGTGCGATAAGTACCTATAAACACACTATTATCCAATAGTCATTGTACCCGGTCAGTGTCTGCGGGCAAATTGAAGTACCTTAAAGTAAATAACTACTTTGCTGATAGAACAACGTTGAAGAAACGGTTACCATATCTATTGAAAAGTTTGCCCGGGGATATACACCGGGAACAAGATACAAATGTTTTAAAAGAAATCTTAAAAAGTATTTTTAGTTAGCTTAGTATTTAAGTTTTCATTTTTGATATGTTAGAGACTCGTGATCCCATAGACAAACTATGTAAATAGTTTTGTGCGACTTGTTTTTTTTTATATTGTGAAACGGTATTTGCTTAATAAATAAATAAATAATATTGAATGGACTTTGTCTAAGATAACTACAGAAATCTATACTAATATTATAAAGCTGAAAAGTTTGTTTGCTCGTTTGAACGCGCTAATCTCAGGAACTACTGGTTCGAAAAAACCGATTTGAAAAAATATTTTTGGGTTGGACAGCTTATTTACAAAATATCACGTTTCAACGCGAGCAGAGGGAGCAAACTCAAAACCCGCGGACAAAGTCACGGGGGGCCGCTAGTCAAAATAATAAATGTTAAAGGACGTACACACATCAACAAAAGTTAGAGATCACTTTCAAAAATCGAAATATTTTTATTGTGTAGATCATATTTTGTTTTATATTCTTTTTAGATTATTTATTCAAAAATTGTAAATAAGAATAAGAAACCATTAAACAGTTCAATCCCCTTTTTGTCACATAAATCGGCTTTCAGTCCTAGCTTACGCTCATACAGAAATCTGATTCCGTCAATTTTAAAGGAAACAAAATACTTCGCGGAAAACTGTAAGGGAAGAAGGATACAGCCAAAACGAAACTATACGGGTTCCATTTTTTGCCATTCGACTACGGAACCTAAAATTAAAAAAAAGTATTTTATTTTAAACAGAGGTCTTCTCTTTTAAGATACACACAGCAAAATTTAATATTGTTCCTAGGTAAATTTTAATGTATGATGAATAAGCTATTGCTAGTGGTCTTTTTTTTTGATGCGTGTGGTCCATAGAAAATTGCTGGAAAGCTGTCAAAACCGGACCACAGACCGCGCCCTGGGTAAAAAGTCCTTTACCTATTTCTTTTTATTTAATATTATGAAATGGGTTTGTTTTGTCTTAGGGCTGATTTTGCAATAGTAGATAAGAAATATTCGTCGAACATAATACAGCAATCTTAGGTACCGGTAAATCTGTCGCTTTATAATTTATCAGTTTGATAAGTTTTACCTGACCATTGAAAAATCGGCCCTTAGACTTCAAAAATTATTATTCCTAGTAATATTTATTTTTTGCTTAGACCACACGTGGCATAGACAGGAAAGACGCGGAGTGAACTCACCCAAAAGAAGTTTTTTTTCAATACTTCAATCAATGAAGTTGTGTTCAGCTTTAAAGGGTATTAGGGTTTCCATCCATTGGAAACACTAAATTAGGTGTCAAATGAAACTCCCTTGAATTAATTGCATTGCCTTAATAAAATTATAAGTGCCTATTGTCTACATTGAACCCGCCTATAATTTACCAATATACCTGCCGATTCGGATTATACAAATATATAATCAATAAATAACGAAATGAGAACAAAACTAAATAATTAAACAAGTTACATTTATAATGGAAATGCGTAGTCAGAAATGTATTTAACTCGCGTTACTTGATTCCGATGAAAATCATCAATTATTTTAAAACAAATTAGGGTCGGTGCAACGATATATATTTTTCTACATGAAATTAATAAAATAAATGAGACTGTAACGAACAAACGGCAAAAAAATAATTGAACTCAGCAAAATAATTAATGTAGTTTATGCATGATAAAAGATTTGCAATAGACCTACAAAGCTTTGTATGTAGGTCTCGATCTCGAATGAAAGGCAATAATAAGGCACGATTTGCTTGGTTAGTTAAACGCTTAGGTGTAAAGGGGGGTGTTAAGTGGGTGGAACCCGCCTATGCCTGCACGCTACGCCTTACAAGTTCATTAAGACGTCTTCAGAGCACCAACGTGTTGATAGAGTAACTAACTATAACAGCGATAAAAGTTTTAATACAATACATCTAACAACAATCAATTAAAGAGCATGTGAATAACTAACTTCTATAGACAATGACGAAGAAAAAGTTAGTTTCACACAACTATAAAGCGGAAAAATCAGACGTCATACATTGAAAAGGAAACCAGTATAAAAAGTTATGCTGACATGACTCATTACAAATATGAAGCGCAGAAGCGTAATAAAAACTTTATAGAAAAAATCGCGCTGCAAACAATTGATTCGTCAAGTAGAAAAAACGCAAACATCACAAGCACATAGACATAGCTAGTAGGATAATATTATGCAGATACATATCTACTAATACTGATACTCAAGTCCCGACAAGATGCAATAAGTATCATGATTTTACCATTTTAGTGTAAACTATCAAGAATGCTAGAAAATTAAAACTACCCGACACATTTATTTCCTTTCATGAGGTGAATAATGAATATAGAGGTAGGTTGAAAGTAAAATAAAACACAGTTATTGTAACACGGTGTACTATGTTTTATTGCTGGGGTACTTATGACATACAAGGTGTTATTTTTTCATAAATAAAGGTGGCGTTAAAATATCTTTAAAATAATTGCATTTTTGAGGTTTTTAAAGATTACTTACGAAACTACTCAACAAGGAAACAGTAACGATAAAACTAAACCAAAAAACAGTAAACAGTAAATGACAAAGTGTGTACTGTGGTTGTGCCCGTTTTGCTGAAAATTACGACTTGATATTGAAAAAAACAACCTTACTCGTGCACTACTGTTAAAAAAAAATTGGGTAAATTTTATTATATTCTTTATTGCACTTAAAAGTTGTATAGGAAATACATGAAGTCACAATGTGAACAAAGGTGGGCTTATCCCTAAAAGAGATCTCTTCCAGCCAACCCATAGGTGTTGGAATTGTAATATTTGCGGTTATGGGCAGTGCTAAATTAAATTACGGAAAATAAAAGTTATAATGTTTTTATATTTTTTACCGTATGTTCAAACTGTAATACACTCTTCAAAAATCTGGGTAATGGACAGATAATGTTACACTTTTAAGAAACAGGAATAGTCGTAGATTAGGAGTGATTTTTAAGGATTGACAAAAATCATAAGAAACATTTCTGTAGCAATGTTAATATACATACAACCAAGTATTTAGCTAGTCACTCGCCATATGACCGCAACCATGCTATCGCAATATTGATTGAGTGCACTATCCATTGGATTTCGAACAACCTAAAAACCTTTAATCCACGAACAATAAAGCTGTCTGAAAGGACGGTGAACGCTATTGGTCGCTAAAAGCTGAAAGCAATAACAGCTAACAGAATTACCCCGCATGTTTTATACAATTTGTTATGTAGATGGAAAACAACAGACAACAGTGTCATTATATCACGCTCTATATACGAGTACACGAATTAAAGTTAACTCAAAAACCTGCCTTGATTTTTACAGCTCCTTACAACTTAAAACGAATTGGATATTGTATAGTATGCTACATAGTTTTATTGCAGTAAATGAAAATATTCACAAACAAGCAAAACTAACAGAAGAGTATCAGTTTGAAAGTAGGAACATGATTTTTTTTTATTAAATAGGGTAATCATCGTTCGAGGATAATATTGTAAGATACTATAAAGATGAAACAATTAATTAGGAACTGTAAAACATAACAGAAGAAAGTAAACAGATTGTTAGTCCAGCCAGACTAGACGAGTTTCCAGTAAACCGTGTAATCTGATCCTAATTGCTGCGTTATTATTGCGATCTTTTTCATTGAGAAAATAAACAAGGTGAAACTTGGCCTTTGTTTAATGTACACCTACATAAAAAGGCATGTTTAAGAGAAAATACGAATACAAATAATTATTCGAGATACACAAATTTCTTTCGGATAGAAACAGTCTATAGTCAATTCACTACCTACACTAAAAACACGTAAACTATTTTATTTTAGTATTACATCGTTCAAAAGCATTAAATACCCATTAGTTGGCTGACCGATTTCACTTTTATTCGTACAAAATATCAGGATTGTTCCTTCTCGAAATGAAAAACAAATAGGATTTGAAAAAAGTGTACAATCAATAGAGACGAAGAATCTAGTCTTTACGAATCACTGAGAGTTCAATAAGAATTTAAATTCAGTCGTTTATTTGCTAGGAAACATAATATACATAAAACTAGAGAATAGGTATAAAACGGGAAATTGATGCATCTTTTATTGAAGTTGAGTGTGGGATGCACACGGAGGCAGTGGAATAGAACGAGAACGACAATAAAAGGAAATTGTATCAATCGCATCGATAAGCTGGATTGCCGTCCCGCAGGCGGTGGCAAAAGGTCATTTTCATTTTCATTCTTTCGAAAAGTTTAATAAAAAGCACCATCAAGGGTTTCCAAAAATGGAAACTCATAAGTAAATTAAAAGAATCAATACTATTAATATTTAAAATACGCATCTGCCCAAGAGATAGGCCGCGGGTACCAAACTAACCGTAATATGATAATGCCGCAACCTGTCAACCCCGATAAATACGGGCGCGTATCAAATTATCGCACGGTATATTCAGATGGACATGTTGAGATGTTTATTGTATTAATCCACCGTTATGGCTGGGGCGACCGATCGATCGGATTTATCTCCATGACTACAGACGATACCAGCCATTTACACTAATTGAGCTAATCTGGATTTGTACGAGAGCCATTTGTTTAAGTGTTATTTCGGCGGATTGGACGTTGGAAAAATACAAGATTTCATCGCGAAATTATCAAAAATGTACAAAACAATGTAGACGACAAGCAAAGTCTGCAAGTTTTCGCAAACAATTTTACTTCGGTTTGGATTTCCCAAGGTACGGCCGTCTCGTCATGAACCTATGAAGCCATATTTTTTTGTGGGATTGTTACTTTAGGGTTGTCAAACAAAATGCTTCGTACCGTTTCTGTCTGGTTCGACAATAGGACCTGTGTAGTATATGGTATGGATTAGAGTGTACGCGTGTGTGCACTTCTACCAATTTGATTGAAACATTCTCGAGCCCCCCACGTCCGCCGACTGCTTGACTCTCTCAAACGAGCATCACGCGAGCGTCGCAATTCTGCATACATACTACATAATATTGTTCCATGATGTATATTAAATTACCTGCGATCAGTGATCCACAGAACCTATAGCATACACCTGTCTTTGACGTATACTTACTAAAAGTTTTTAAATTTCCTAGTAGCGATTTTCGCTTTGGGATAGTGTTTCCCAAAATCGGTCTTGGACTTGTAGTCTTGGTCTTGTTCTTGCATTTTTGCAAGATCAAGACCACCTAATTTTAGAAAGACCATGACCAAGACTAACTTTGCAAGATCTTAACAAGAACAAGACCAAGCCTGCGAGACTCTTGCATATTGCAATTAGGACTTTTTTTTAAATATAATTGGTACCTACAAAAATATGTTTTTAAAAGCAATCATATTTTTATTTAAAACAATCACGTTTTTCACAGTAGACCACTTCGAGTGTCGGTTTGTCGGAGTAAGCCCCCAACACTAACGCGTGCTGCACCAACGAACGATATTAAGCGTTTTTTATTGTTTTAATGACACAAAGTAGTACTGGTACTGTAACTTGAACACGATTTAAGCCTTAATTCGGGAATCGAACCCGTAACTTTTTGTATCATGATCTAGGCTCGGCTTTGGCCTGCCTGACCGTTTGAAAACTAAAAGTTATTTCAACTAACTTCGGGCGATCTATCGGGAATCTAACCTTGAACTTTCCTGTTGATTAACCTTTTCAACATTAAATAAAAGTTGATTATTAAATGATGTTAGTCTGAAGTATTTGAAGCGTTTTGAAATTTACTTAATGTTTTAGTTAAATAACTTATGGCAATGTTAATCCGAGCTCAAAACGTACCTACTCTGTTACGTTGTTCTAATATCTAAAGTAACGTTTAATAAATAGCGACAAATAAGATAAATGTAAATTATAATTGCAATATATACAAATAAATGGAACCTCATGCCATTTAATATAATGTAAACCTAGCTAAACATATATACATAAAAATGAAAAAGATGATGAATTTACAAAATATAATAAACATCACCCCCAGCGCTGCCATATGGAATGGTGCCCAAAATGCTGGCAGCGTTACCCCTCTGTATAGCTAAACTTATCCGCTGTCCGAGGTAGCTGCCAGCCTTTTGGTCACCAGTTGACTCAGTCAATTTTTGAAATAAATAATAAAAAAATTGAATAAATGGTAATTGCAAGACTTGCGAGACTCTTGCTGCTAGACCAAGACCAAGACGAGGTGTATCGATGCAAGACCAAGGACAAGACTGGCCTAGTCTCGTCTTGTTCTTGCATTTGGGCAACACTATTGGGAAATGTCAGATTTTCCGAAATCATTCTAATTTCCTTAGGGGAAATCCTCGGATCAAATCTATACTATAATCACCATTCAAAATAGTTTTAGTCACGTTTAGCGCAGAAACGGATAATACAACCACAAACTTTCTTTCCTATAATATATAAAATATAAATAAATCAAAAATACAAATAGTATTATTGCTGCAACCAACGCAGCCAGCATCATAACCATCTTGCCGCAAGAAAATGGTTTCGTTTTTGAATAGGTAACTTTTTTTATGTCACATGTCTTACTTTTATTTTTTCTTGTTAGTAATTAATAAAACCTTTAAAAGTTAATACAAAGTAAAAATGCGAGAATTATTGTGAGATGTATGGATGCTTGTTGCTTCTTGACGCAAAATCTATAGTAGGTACTAATATCAAATACTCGCTTCCTCTGCGGCCTTGAATCATCTAGGGAGTGAGCCGTGCGCGCACGCATTTGTCGATAACTGCCTGCCTGAATAAATCGTGCACCGGCCGCCGGCGCATACCGAATATCCGAATATTCGGTTTATGTTTTTTTATTAAGTTATTTAAAGTTTTTTGCTTTACATGGAAATTATTAGCTGGTAATTAAAATATTGTATTTACACTTTTTTCATATTTAGATTTTTAATAAGTGCCAGTGTAATAATTTCGAATTTGTTTATTTTAGTACCAAAATGTAATTGATGAATATTTGTCTGTTATTCATTTCATATCCTTTATTACAGATTAAATATTTATAGTATTAATATCGACATTACACTGGTGCACCAGTCCGCCTCCCCAACATAAGGCCCGTAAGTGTAAAAGAGAGATAAGTTTGCGCTGTCACATGCCCACGTTTTACTGCCGCAGAAGAAGCGAGTGTTTGATGTTACTTATAATCCCATTTTTATGAAGCTTTACTTTATACACTGGGACACTTGAGCTATAATTTATAAAAATGTTTTGTGATATCATTTTCGCGCGGGTGAGCCGCGGGGACACTAAAGTTTAAAGACAAGAAATAAATAAAAAGTGATCGTTAGACCGGTATGCTCGATAAGATTCATTTTTCAACAAGCTCATCCTAGGAGGACTCGCTAAATAGCAAACATATAATTATTAAATCACTACGTCTAGTCTAGCAGTCGCCGATATATGTTTAAGGTGTATGTGAACGCAGCAGTGTGTGTTGAGGAGGTTAATGAGATCGCTATAATTAATAGCGGTCCCCCGCGACTTTATTCGCGCGTTTTGAGTCCAGACATTTACAAAACGTACATCCAGAGATATTCGATTGCCAGTTTATACTTACCTTATGCCAAAAGACTTATTACCCGACCCGTTAATAACAAAAAAATATTGATTGGCTTTTAATCGTATCAGCTTTCATAATACAGGTTACCCGAGTTATAATCCCGACTAGAAAATTCCGATGGACGAAATTGTTTTTAAAAGTTCAGTAACCTTAAAAACGTTCAATTATCTGCCTAATTTTCACAGTAAACAAGCTCAATTGCAATCTCGAATTAACCCATAATGAAGCTGTTCTGTTTGAACGGTTTTAGTTCGGATAGATAGATTATGATACACTTTTATGATATACTTTTGAAACTAAGATGGCGACGCAATGCTCTGTGTGGAATATGGTAAACTTTTATTAATATAATGCACATTCCTAAAATGATTCGTCGCAACAACAAAATAATCCTATTATAATGAAATGATAGGGAAGAAATAAAAAGTATCTTCTAAGGTATCAGAGAAATGATGCCAAAGCACCGACTTCAGACGCTATTTATTAAATGAATATTCAAATACAAAGGTTAAGAAGATTCAATAACTCGCTATAAGAGGCACTCATAAATAATGATATAATATTCCAGACAGTATCAAAAATTCGTAAAGAAAAGTGTTATGTTCTTTGATAGGCAGTGAAAGTAAGTTTAAGTAGAACATGATGTTGTTAAGCATCTATGGAACGAAAAGGACTCATTACGTCGGAATTGTTAGTGCGTAGATGCCTCTATTGGTTTTTAGAATGTTACTCAAATTTCAAGACATAAATTGAATTACAATCCGTCTACGTAATTGGTTCAGCCAGACGTTTTAGTGATAGAGCCTAGAAGCATTGCATCAATTCAATTTTATTTTAGATGGTTTTATAACATTTTATCTTTTTTTTATAACAACATTTTAGATAGATTTATAACATCCATTTAGCCCAACAGACACGACAAGTGCACGACCACGCACTCGTCGACTATCCGTTGCTTTGTGGGTATCACTTTAGTTCCATTAGCTGCGTCACCACTACTCGTGTGTGTATGAAGCACCGTTGCCATTTCCCAACAAAAACATTTCACAAAGCATAAATCCCGGAGATGTCTGCAAAATATGGCATTATAATTTTAAATACGGGCGTACACAAAAAGCATTTTGTATGTAGGAACAACGATAGCGGTGCGGGTTCAAAAGATTAAAAGCGTGTTATGTGAGAATGTTGTACTCGTCCCAATATGGGGCAGGAAGGTAAGCTTGTTAGCCTACACGCAAACACGGCTTACATAAAACATGTGCAACAATGCGCTTTAATTATAGCATCCGACGAGAGCGCACCCGCACTTTTTACATAGGCTTTTATCGTTTGTATCTTGATACTGAAACTATTGTACGTACAGTTTATTTGATGTAAAGTTACCTACACATACTACATATCAAACACATCATCATTACATGCACACGGAAAACAGGGAGAAAATCGTACCATACTCGTAATTATCAAATCGTGATTCGTGGTGTACGTTGATAAATAAATAACAAAATGGAGTGTAAATATTTATAGAGACGTGCTGTAGAAGTTTACAAGTATGTATTTTAATTGCTTACGCTGCAAAGTACCCCGGCAGGCATTTTATGTATGTTTTCAAAGCGCTTACTTAAAATCGTGATAATAATACCGAAGACTAACGAACAATGAGCATCATTTTAAACACTGTTCTTTGCAACTGGCTACATTACAAACCTACTACTACCCTATTTTAAGCCACCTGCCTCTCGCAAAATAATTAGGAGACCCAACCCCACCTAAAGTGAGAAAAGAAAAAGAATATAAACCGTGAGGTAAAAATCTAAACGTTCATTCACTATTTATTTTTAACCGACTTTAAAAAAGGTGGAGGTTATGAATTCGACTGTGTTTTTTTTTGTGGCTGTGTTACCACATATCATAGTCGATTTGAAAATTTTTCGTATATACAAAAGTGAGGTACTTAATGGCGACGGTAGGAGCACATCGCATTAAATAATACAATAACTGTGACTGACAGATGTAAACTGTGTCGGAAGTCTCGACATAGTTCCGTGTAAAACCACCAGGTGGCGCTCGAAAAATTCTGAGACAAAATTGGTGTTTTCGTGTATTTATTGATTGAGAAGAATTTTTGAATTATGCTTAAAAAACTACAAATATTTTTTAAGATTTATTAAACATATAGCTACGTAAGTTAAAATGATATTTGATGAATTAGAAAATCCTAAAATTGAAATTGTCGACGCGAAATGTCAAAAATGATGCATCAGACTACGCCCGCTGGGCATAACAATTTACTAAGCTAAGCTGCTTATCAAGCTTTTATTCCCTATTCTCTCGTTGTTATTGCTATAAAAAGTTCCATCGACACAATATTTTACTCATTTCATTTGATATATCTTTGACTTAAAAAGCATGGCATAAACTACGTAGTGCATTTCTAGAGGAAATAGAAAGGTTAAACACTGGAGGTTCCTTTTAAAGTTAGGAAGTTCAAAAAATACGAGAGCGTGTTTGATAAAAGTTTTTCTAGAGACGGTCAACACTCTCGGAACCGAAACTTTTCTTGGTCGCAAAACTCATCAGACATTTATTTTGGTCGATTTGCTTTTATGATAGCTAGAAATAGGAATGAGAAAGTAAGTGATTGGTTCGCGTCGCCGCGTAAGGTCTGTCTCAAGGGAGAGTTATAAGAATCGGACTTCCTATCGCCGTTGTTGTTCCGCATATCCCCGACTTAATTTCAACTGATGGGGAAAACTGAAGTTTCTGACCATTTTTCCCCACATTAGACACAGAGAAAAGTGGTATATTCCACTGGACCTTCCTTCTTTAAACTGTTCTTAAATCATTTCTAATACATCATACCAGCCACTTAAACATATAATATCACTATGCGGTGCTACCAACTAGCCCATAAAATAAATGTTAAACTCATTTGTATGCTCACATGGAATCCACAAAATCAATATTGGATTATGTGAATAGAGTAGAGGAATGGAAACGTGCCCGTGCATTAACAATGCGAGACCTACCATTAATTGTTTGTAAAACAAGGAAAAGGAAATTAAAAATGCATTACTAAAATATCAATAATGCTATTTTGACCAAAAGGTGATCAATCTAATTGTACCTTAAATGCTGCCTTCAAACCACAGTAGACTATTTAGTCCACTATTTAACCACCTGTTTCGATAACCATTAACTTAAAAAAGTCAAATACTGCTTTAATGTCTTCTAAAAGCAAAACAATAAAACGGCAGGACTTTACCTAAAGCTAAACATGCATTTATGGTATGTTTTTTTTAATGAAAGTAATTTTGGAAAACATAGTAAAAGGTGTTGTTATTAAATTAATAATGATCTCGTCGCAAGCACTGACGACAATAAGGTATTGTGTGGCGACAACAATGGGAAGGCAATAAAAAGGCAGCGGATAATGCAGCATCACCCTGCGAGCGATCTTAGGAGGGGTATGTTGAGGTCACATATTGGTCACTGCAGAGCAGAATACGTGAAGATTTCTAGAAATATGTGCTGGTTACCATGAAAACGGAGACGATACAAGCGAGGAGGAGATTAAAGAGCAAATCCCAATATACTAATATTAGTATTTATAATTAATTTGCTTTTAATAGAAACAAACCTCTACAAACAGAAACCTGCCCCTATTATAGAGAGTGCAACTTCTTCAGACCTAAATCACTCAATGGGGGCTTTCGCGTATGAATTCGCCGCTAAGGGCGCCTGTGTAGCGAAAGGTCTATATGTATAGTCAAATGTCAGTAAAATGTATATTGCACATACTCCGGGCTCCGGCACATAAAGGATAAAGAAAAAAAATGTTTTCTAATATTGAAAAAACTCCATAAACTGCTATAAAATTCATAACAAACCCCTTCAAAAAATGTTAAAACTACATTAAAATTGCGTTATGAAGGTTACTTCCTACCGACAGTTAAAAACACGTATCAAAATACTAGAAAATAAAAACAATCTTTTTCAGATCCTCTATATGTCGGAGTGTGTATTTAGCTAAAATTTGGATTATTATGGCTTATAGAAGTAACGCAGATCAATGAATGACAGTGTTTTACAAGCGGAACTAAGAAAAAAGTAATATATTGAAAAAACTTTTTCTAAATAAAATTGGACTGACCGCATGTCCGATTCATTGTTTTAATGGCAAACTATATTTCTATTCATTTATTTTAGTTAAACTCTTTCATAACATTTAAGCGATACAAAAACGATATTTAAATCGAACCTCTTTGCTGTCGTTCTATCCATCAGCAAACATCTAATCTTACATGACATGACGCGATGACACCGAGAGATATTGGAAATAATTAAACTTTTTAGCGTACATTTTGTGATCAACATAATATTGTTAATCATTGACGGACTGAAGTAGTTAACTTCACATATTTGTTTGCTTCAAATACAATTGCAGTTACCTAATTGGCCATGTAGCAGTTTCTTAGCATATTATCGATGCTAAATTAGTATGTAGGTATATGTTATTTTTAAATTTAATCTATAGGTAGGTTTACCTGCCTGCATAGCTCCAATATTGCTGGTTGAGTGCCAGCACGCTCAGCTATTTGCTGTATGGGTTTGCTTTCAGTATCAATCAACAAGATTATTGGCTACATATATCGTATCGCAGTGCTATTAGAAGACCAGGGAAGCATTTGCACGAGGCAATTCGTATACGTTAAAGTTCACCGATCGAAATTTCTTTGTCGAAGAAAAAACGTTTTGATTTCTCAGGGTCACGATTTCTTTGTATTTAGATTTTGTTTGTGCGATAGATTTTCGACGTGTACATATATTTCTTTAGTTATAAGTAAAACGTTTAAACTCGCAATCTAATCACCACACGAAAAAAGTTCGATTGCCGCGAGAATCGGCCTCCTCGACCGTGTTAACTCAAAATCAAGAATTATTCAGGAGAATCAGGAGTGACAGTGTAATAGAGTATATAAAGTTAGCACTGTGTTCAAATTGTAACGAAGGTAAGAAATTTCTTTTATTTTAATTATTTTTAAGATTTCAGTTCAATTTCTGAGTGAAAACCATGGAAGACTATGTATATTATATTAGTAGTACTATTCATAATAATTTTATGGTCTGCACAGCATACTTCGAATTTATTTTAAATATTACTTGTTAATGTGAAATATTTTGCCAATAATATACGTGTTTGCTTATTTTTTAAAATTGATTTAGTCAACTTTTTAATTTAATTTATTAGGGTATACAAACGGGGTATGGTCTATGCTTATATAAAATAACAAACTAAAATACAAAACTGAACACAGCATATGAAAAGTACACACAACATGAGTGTTTACTGTACTCTAATGGAATATTTTAAATCTAAACATCTAACAATAAAAATAGTGTGTTATAAAATCAAGTCTAGGCATGATCCTCGCCCTTGGGGGGTTTTTGATATGGCTTTTTAGTAAGCAAGGAAACTAATATTGAAAATATGTATGTCTTTGCTACCATCTCGATATCATATCAACTCGTTATACGTGCAACATATTCTAACTAACGGGTAGTAAATGCATGTTATTTTTATACACTTCAATATCAAATATATATTTATGATCCAGGATCAGTGCCGACTGTTAATATTAATTGACGATAAAAAACCAGGCGTATCCCACAGTTGCGTTGATAATTTTATGGAAATTCAAGAGGTTGTTCCTTTACATCAGGTTTTAAGGGACACAACTTTGAACTTAGACAACCGTTCGCCGTAGTTTTGGAAGGAGCGACCCAAGTTCTGAATGCAGGTCAGATACCTACCGCAAGCATCTTTTCTGGATTTTCTCTAGGTTGTCTACATGTTTATTCTAATACGGTGATCATATTGGGCTGCAGTACCTACTTTAGAACTCTTCTGACAAGGCTGTAGATAAGAAAAGTGTTATGAGGTTTTTGCAACCTTTTGTGTTCCTCACTATCATTCCTAATAACTCTGGTACTCTTATTTATAATATGATCGTTATGAGTACAAAAGGTTAGTTGTTCGTCGGATAAAACCCCTAAGTTCCTTTACCACCTCTTTCCGACTTAAAGTGGTATCTTTTAAGCTGTATGTGTAAATGTACGTTTTTATACGCAGTTCAGAAAATAGCGCAACACTTGTACACATTAAGATCAATTTTATTGTCTTTGCACCATTCAGCTACAGTGTCGAGATCCCTTTGGAGCGCCAAGCACTGACGGACTCCATCTACTCTTGTAAAGATCTTCAAGTCGTCAGCATATAGACGGGACCGAGATGATTAACGAACAAGCAGGTCGCTAATAAACATGATAAATAAAAGTGGACCCAGATGAGAACCCTGAAGAACTCCAGATGTCACCAATAAAGGCGCCGATGTAAATCCTTTAACAGCGACGAGTTGAGTCCGATTATTCAAGTATCCATCTCAGCGAACAGCTATTTAACCTCTGTGCGCGAGTTTCATACGTTTTTTTGAGTTAATGCTCGTCTTTTGTTTGGTGTACTAATATAAAGAATTAATTAAGCCACATTATTTAGATAAATAATGTATTTCTCAAAATAAATTTCTTAATTTGATAATAAATATAGTACTTACACAAAATAATAATAACTAAATTACACTTATAAACATTTTTTTTTGTACAAGGAGACTTTCTCTTATGAAACAATCTTATGAATATATAATACAATAGCCGTGCAATATACATAGACATTATGTTACGAGTAGAAATGTGACACATTTCATTTTCGACTTTCTTCTATTTCACTTGGATCTTGATCCTTTAATAGATCCTTGATTAAAAAATCTGTAGTTTTCCCCGCGTAAGATATCATTCCACTGCAGGGCATGGACCTGACCTTATGAGTAGGTGGACTGTAAGTATAAGGGCCCTATTGTTTTCTGCCTATTTTAGAAAAGATGTAGGCGAGTGTAGGCGGGTTTCGACTAGTGAAAACATAATTATGGTCACCACAGATTTTTAAGGTTCCAATTGAAGATGATCAATGTTATCCTCGAATTTCTGTTTTTATATTATGCTTTTTATGTTTATTTATAATCCACAATTAACAAAGCCATAACAATTTTGCATCAAGATTTTCTGTGTTAGTTGATATAAACACCACGTATCTTTCATATACTTTTTAATTAAAATATGAGCGTAACAATACAGTAACTAAAGCGAAATATAAAGTCAATTAACTTGTACCAACTGTTTGCAATAATTGGACAAGAAATCAATAAAGCTTATCAACACAATTTATTTTACTTCTAACGAACGGTGCTGAAAAACTATGGAAGCTGTATAAACTATGAATGATGTTGTTACTACAAGTTTATACCTACTTAGGTCTACAAATGAGTAGAAGCATGGTGCATACGTGTGTTTTCCTCTTAAACTACGAATGTCTTCCTGTCGATAGGTGATGTTAGGCAATATTTTCTGACATTACAATCGTGTATTTTAGACATGATATTGTATTAAGAACTAGATCACCGGTGAGAGGCTAAAAGATAGTCAAGCAAACATCACCTCACGTCAAAGTGAGGTCTTAACTTTGACTTAGTCTGTTTTTGAAGGCGTCAATGTTTCAATAACTCAGTGCGTCTTTATAACTGCAGAAACAACTAACTAAATAAAAAAAAACAGTCCGAATATAATATTTTCGTTAAGTTAATTGTATTTAATGATGCCTATCATTAATGATTGAAGTATTTTCAATAAAATTAGTGAGTTTTGTTTCTTAGCCATCCCACGGACCTATATGGTCGATATTCTAAGACAGTAGTATTCTATACATGAAGTAGTTTGGTACTATATTTTTTTATAATAATTTAACGACCATCATAGTGTGGTGGTTTACGTTCCGGACTACTAAGATAAGTAGTCGGTTCGAATCCCGCCCGCACGACCCTAACACATATGTCTATGGACATGTATGTTAATATGTCTTTGTTATATAACTATAACGAACGCCTTCAATATCTTTAAAGTAACAGCGTAGACGCTCACGGATCAAAGGTCACCGGCGCTCGCATTAACAAAAGTTTAACAAAAGACTGTTGATAAACACATCAGTGAGGGATGATCCTCACAATTGTAGAAAAAAATATCTACGCTAACTATAAGCATGTTATTTGAAGGAATCATCCTGTTTACATGATGTCAGATGACTTCTTTATTTATTTAAATAAGGACGGTTAATATTTTTACTAATTTAATTTGTAAAAAATATACATGTGGTCAAGTGATCGTGAATGCCTAGCAGTAAACGTGACTCTGATATTGGCGCAAATTGCATTTATTAGATAATTATTCTATATTTTAAACGTTAAATATTTTGTAAATAAAATGTTTTTGTTGATTAATATACTACCGAACTAAACTGTGAACTTAATTTTAAAATTAGGCCAACGAGTCTATTGTAATGTTCCTACATGCTTTAAAAAGTATATTAAGAAAGCTAATCTATTAAGACTCTGTTCCGAAACTGATGTCTGATGTGATAGATGTCAATGCATTGACATCCATTAATCAGACGGTGCCATATTTGTGTACTCTTTTAGTTCGCGAGGCGTCATCTACTTCTAAATACAATATCATTGATTTTAGACGATGTAGAACGTCAAATTTGACATTAATTTATAACTATCGTGTATAATGTTAAATATAGTGGTCATCGCGTAAATAGATACCTATTTTTACAGTTTCAAATACATTATCTTTAGAGGGATTTGTGAGAAAAGTATGATAAAACCACTTATAATAGGTAATGTGGGAATAAACAATCCTGTAGACAGTTATCCTACATATTTTTATTATAAATAAGAGGATGTTTGTTACTTCTTCACGCTATAACTTTTGAATTAATTTAATTTCAAGTAATCTTTACGATAATATAGCTTACGCTTAAATAGTACATAGGCTATAATTTATTCATTGTACAATTATATTTTGTAAAATCGCGGAAAAATATTAATACTACCATCGATATTTATTTAAATGTTTCCTTTTATTTGTTTTTATTCTAATACGTTTTATTTCAAGAAATGACAGACCGGATATGTTTTCAGCTAAAGTTAAGATGTAAAAAATATTAATTCTAACCAGTATAGAGTAATAATAGTAGACAATAATATTTCAATAATAGAAAAACACTGTCGTTTCTATCAACAACGCAACGTGGAGTCATATTTAATAACTTTTACATTCATACGCCACTATTATATCCATTCTTAATATTATAAAGAGGAAATATTTGATTGTTTGCATGTTTATATGCATCGATTTGGCTCCGAAGCTACTGGACCGATTTGAAAAATTCTTCCACCATTAATATCCTGCATTATCTGTGATGAATGATGAACATAGGCTATATTTCGTTTTATTAAGTTAATAATCGTTAATATATACAATAAAGTCAGTGATACCATATCTAACTTTAAAGTTTTGTCATATAACCATTTTTAGGGTTCCGTAGCCAAATGGCAAAAACGGAACCCTTATAGTTTCATTATGTCTGTCTGTCCATCCTATGACACAGACACTTTATTCTGAAACTTTTAGCATTACAAAGTTAAAACTTGGTGTATTTTTAGGTGTATTATGTTAACCGCTCCACGATTCATATTCAAATAGCAAAAAATAATGATATTTAAGGGGGGGCATACATGGAACAAAAACAAAAACAAAATTTGTCAAGCCTATGCGTGTGGCTTATCCATAGACTTAGGACATTTATCCATTCCTCTGACATTGAGATTCCTAAAACCTTTTTTTTAGTAAAAAGTCTTACATTTCCGAGACACTTCCAAGCGGTAAAATGGGCTTTTATACAAACACTACGAATAACTAAGTTATTTTTGCTGTCAACAAAATATTGTGGTATTTAGGCTAATTGGAAGTTAGTGAACCCCTAATTCAGTAAAAGTTGTCACGTAACCCACAATACGCGACTCCGACTCGCACTTAGCCGGTTTTTAAGTTAAAATATGCAAAAATGACGCTATAAGTTTTAAACTCGCGGTATAGGTCGAGATTTTCGCAATATCCTAAGGCTGGATCGGACTGGAGTTCTTAAAAATTTCGGCTGCGATATCAATATCAGTCATACTATCTTTAGTCTGGCCTTTACATGGAGTTACTATAGAGGTCACCGCCGCCTGACCATCTCATGAACCAAAATCGCTTGCACCGCGCGTCGTCTTTTGCTAACGCCCGTATGTGTGTGGTGTGTGGAAGCTAATTTCGTCAAGTGATAAGGCGGCAGAAACCTCAACCATACTAACTATGAAAATAGGGAGGTACTTGTTTTGCGTTAAAACATTTTACAGGGAACCCGAAATGTTAAATGTAATTATAGCGGTCAAGATGTGGTAAAGGCTGATAATGGAAATAAATCAATTTAATATTGGGACTGCGCGGCGACAGCGTCACAAAACTATATTATTGATTGATAGTATTGAAGGACGTTGAAATGACAAATGTCTGGCAGAAAGTAATTAAACCAAAGTTATTTCAATGAAATATTGTATTATCTATTTATTCTTGTCATATACGTTACGCTACAGAGGTGATTTTTTGCTTGTTAATAAAATAGAATGCATGGATACATATGTGATTGGTGACAGACGTCTTCAACGCTGTTTTTATCACAGCGGGCGCTGTAAACAATTCGGGTTCCGCCACCACGTACTTTGCACACAGCGAATAAGTAGGTACTTACATTTAACTGAACCAAACTTGTAGGTACTTGATTCCCCGGTTCATAAACGATCTACCTCTAACCGTTAAGAATAATTTGAATCCGCGGAATATAAAGACCAAATTAAAAACATATTTTTTCTTACTCCAATAGAATAGTATGCATTTATCCACTCAGTTCCTGACTTGTGGTGAGGTTAATCTTAAATACTTATTCTTATTTATATATTTTTTATATTAGTGCATTAATATGATATAGTCTCTAATATTATTAAATAATGTATACATTTTGGCTGTCCCACGCACGTGCACGCAAACCTCAGTGGTTTTTATTTATATGAATTCCTTATATGATAATAAATAAAAAAAACATAAGAACAATAGTAAAAATAAATATTAAGTACATTCTAAGCCTACTTTTTATGAAGCTTCTCCTTCTTTTCTTTATAATGATGATTCAATAAATAATTAAATAAATAAATAAGTTAAGAAAAGATCCTTTTCGTCTTTCCAGTTTCGTGTAGGATTGAAGATTAGGAATATGTTTGTTTTAATCAAGAATACATTTGGGTACATATCTACACCATATTAATAAAATTAACTTTTAAAATAAGTAAAAACCGTCTTCAAAACCAAAATGCATTAAAAAGTCTCAAATAAAATCTTGACCTTTTAAAGGAAAGGAATCCATTTCAGGCGAACAATTTCTTTTTGGAGTCTGTGCTCTGTAAGTTGCTGCTTGAGATGGTCAAAGTGATGGCACCGACTCCAAAAGAAAAAATATTAATTAAAATAATCGGTCTAGTAGTTCCTGAGATTAGCGCGTTCAAACAAAGAAACTTTAGCTTTATGTTATTAGTATATATTATATTGTAATCAAATGACGTGAAGGGCAACTTTGTTCAGAAAGAAATGCTTATGACGATTAATGTATTTATTTTGATAAGAATACCCGTGTGTAACACACCTTCGAAAATAGTGCATTATTTTTTAACAAATTTATTAACATAAAAAAGGTTGTAGTGAAAGAACCATATAAGATAGACACATGCTGTTGCGGACTTTATTGTAGAACTGTTAATGCAGAATAATCTCGTCATACATGATTTTTGTGTAACTTAAAAGGTTTACGCAGCGTACGCGGCGGAAGTTCTTAAAAGGAATATTTAAACACCGCATTTGCAACATTTTACGTTACGGCGCTAGACTTATGAATCGTATCTTGATGCTATATAGCTTGAAGCCTTCCTCGATAAATGGGCTATCTATAGTAAAAAAAAATTTTCAAGTCGGTTCAGGGGCCCTATTTTTGAATCACTCGCGTAAAGAGATAAGATAAGATATTCATTAATTAATATCCGATTTTCGAACTGAAACCAGTTGAAATCCAAACGATTGTGCTTAAAAAAAAGATAAGTCAATTTTGTGGCTACTTACGTCTATATTTTGCGTGATTTTCGTTGTATTATAGTTCGATTTCGAACGAAAATCACACGCCGTGTTCAAGCGAGTGATTAAAAAATAGAGCTCCAGTAGTTTCTGAGATTCGCGTGTTCAAACAAACAAGCAATCAAACAAACTCTTTAACTTTATAAATTAGTATAGATAAGTGGAGGCTAAAGTTCAAGGTTATTTTTACTCGACTACGGCGAAGCAAAAAGGAGGGTTATGATTTTGACTTGTATGTATGTATGTGGGTATGGATGTTCATCTGTTCCCTCATATCTACTAAACTAATTATCATAATTGGACAAATGAGGGGTCGTTGGAAGCCTCTTGATCGTCCGCTGGTTAAAGGCTACATGAAGTTACGTTGAATTGGCTACAGCGCCCTCTAGGAGACTTAAAGTAAAGAACTAAAAAAGAACCTTTTTTGGTGTCGTGCGGGATATCAAATGAAAGAGCTCTTTTAGCACATTTCAAATCTGTAAACAATACTAGCTGTTGCTCACGGCTTTGCTTGAAATTACCTGATAATTGCAATAATTTATAAACTCACTTTTAAACTAGTTAGGTGTTAAGTACTACACAAGGTCTGCTCTGCATAATAATTATACCTCACACAAATTTACATAACTCCAAAATAAATTAAATAAAAATAAAGTTTATGAAACTAAAAAGTACGAAACAAGAAAATAGTCATAAAGGATAGCCTTGGATGCCACCTACTGTAGCAAAACAGATTCATTATAATAATAAAAAATCAAAGTGGCATACGACCACGGCTATCCTTTAAGACTATTTTTTTGTTTCGCACTTTTTAGGGTTCCGTAGCAGAATGGCAAAAAACGGAACCCTGTCTGTCTGTCTGTCCGTCCGTATGTCACAGCCATTTTATTCTGTAACTATAAGCATCACACTGTTGAAATTTGGTAGGAAGATGTATCCTGTTAACCGCTTTACGGTTGTTATACAAAAAATAAACATTTAAGGGGATCCATACATGAAACTTAAACAAACAAAAAATAGTCATACCTATGCGTGGGGTGGCTATGGATAGGTCTTTTGAAATGACTCAGAGGTTTCTAAAACCATTTCCTTTCTAAGTCCAACGTTTCATAGCTAGACGCTTCCAAAGTGGTAAAATGTGCGTTTTTTTGGATTATGCATACATACGAGGTGTGGTCCAAAAGGTTCTGGCTGGAAAAATTTGGCGACTTAAAAAAAAATAAAAAATATTTCATCGCGATTTTTCGTGTATGATTTTGGTGCTCTTTTTGAGTATAAATATTCTTTATTCTTTTTCTATAAGAATGCAAGTAAACAGTTTCGTTTAGAACGAGTCGACTGTTACGGGAGACGAAACCATAGTTTTTTACTATGATCCCCTATCCAAAAGGGAATCGATGGGAGTGGCGTCGTCTTGGTGAGAAGCCGCCTAGAAAGGCCAAGGTAACGCAATCCATCAGAAAGATATTGGCAACGGTAATCTGGAATTGTCACGGAATACTAATGATTGACATAAAAAAAAGGAATACCACGGTAAATGGCAGCTACTACGCTACCCTTATTAAGCAGTTACGAGACGCGATCAAGCAGAAGCGAGGTGGAAAAGTCAGTAGAATAGTACGGCTTCTCCACGATAATGCTCCCGTTCACACTGCTGCATTTGATAAAGTGCTGTAGCAAAATGTGGCTTCGAGGAAATTCGCCACCCACCTTACAACCCTGACCTGGCCCCAAGCGACTGTTATTTGTTCTCAAGACTTAAGGCAGGAGAAGACGGTTTTCTTCGGATGATGAAGTGCCTCAAGCGGTTTTCGACTATTTTGAGGACAAAACATCAAAGTTTTTTTTAGGGGATAGAAATGCTTATCACGAGATCTGCAAAGTGCATTGAAACAGAGGGGGACTAATAAATAGAAAGGTTTTGTAATTATATCCACTTGTTTTCTTTGTTAGGCTGGACACTTTTGGTCCGCACTTCGTAGACCAAAAAATATAGTCTCTCAAATAAATATAATAATGATAGGAGATAATATTCGATGGAAAAAGAAAACATTGTCAGATCAATGGTAAACCAAACTATGAAATATATCCAACCGAAAAGAAAAAAATACTCACCAGATAAATTTATTTTTTATTTTGAGTATCAGCCTTATTGATGATTAAATACAAGAACTTTGAGCATTTGTTGTAGAAGGTAAGAAGCTCTCGTACAAAATACGTGATTTACAATAAACAATATTTTAAATAATAGAATGCCAAGTTCAGTCTATATAAATCAAATCATCATCTCGGACCACAAGTAAAAAAAAACCGGCCAAGTGCGAGTCGGACTCGCGCACTGAGCACTGAATCCACTTACTCTATTTAGTAAAATACCACAATATTTTGTTGACTGCAAATTTAACTTTGTTTTTCATAGTGTTTGTATGAAGTAAGAAGTTATGTTTGCGGTTGTCAAAAATGTGCTATAATATCTCAAAAACTACTCGTTCGATCCCATTTTCGTTGAAAGTATTTGTTAAGACCTACAACATATATTTTTTTCAAAATTTACACTTGCTTGGTTTAGAAACTAGATGGGGGGGGGGACGCCCATTTTACCACTTTGAAAGCGTCTAGCTATGAAACGTTAGACTTTAAACGAAAATTGTTTTAAGAACCTCTATGTCATTTTAAAAGACCTATCCATAGACCCACACGCATAGGTTTGACTATAAAAATGTTTTTGGTTTTAGTTTCATGTATGCGAGGCCCCCCTTAACTGTCATTATTTTTTTAGCTGTTGTATGAGAATCGGTAAGCGGTTAACAAGATACACCTTCCTACCAAATTTCAATTGTGTAGTGCTTATAGTTACAGAATTAAATGGCTGTGACATACGGACGGACGGACGGACGGACGGACAGACAGACAGACAGACTTGACGAAACTATAAGGGTTCCGTTTATTGCCATTCGGCTACGGAACCCTAAAAATTACCAGTAATTATTTATTTCATTATATCTGTTTTTATTTTTATTTTTGGTTGACATTTGTTGACATTTGTATTAGTTATTATTAGGGTCGTGCAAGTCGGCTGCGCTCGCGCTCGGGACAGATTGTTCCTACCTATGATGTTCTTAGGCTTCTAGGTCAAGTTATAATGATTAGGCTGTGTTTATTATTATTTCTTGTCTATAAAAAACTATACAATAGAAGTATGAGAGTCTTGTCCTCATGCGCGGGCCCACAAAAGCGGATGAGTCACTAACAAGGAAACTCAATTATTTATAATTATTTGTCCAAGTCAAACAGACTTGTCAAACAAGTTCTCATGTACGGAGTGATTATATCTTCTGTAGTGATGTACGTAACCGATGCAATTCTGAATCTTAATTCGCAGGTAGTTCTCTGTTATGTCAAGTCAAAGACTACGAAGTTGCCAAAGTTGACGACCTCCGTGGTGTAGTGGCTAAGCACGCTGGTTTCAAGGCGTCACCGCTGCGAGGTCCCGGGTTCGATGCCCGGTCGGGTGAATATTGAAATTAAAGTTTTCTATATTGTCTCGGGTCTGGGTGTTGTGATACTACTGTTGTGTCTGATATCCATAACTTGCACTGCACTTGCAATTAGATACTTGCTTTGGGATCAGAGCAATGTATGGGATTGGTGTCCAATATTAATTTTATTTATTTATTTATTAAAGCAAGTTGATGTAGATTTACTGCATCAGGCGCGGTTGCCAGGGCGTTACAGGGCATTTTTATGACATAAAGAATGAATACCTAAACCAAAAACCATACCTGAAAACTAAGAATACTAGGTACCTAGTTCCCAACAGTGAAAACATCATTGGTTCTAGATAAGTGTCAAATGCTAACAAAGCTCTAAAAATGTATACCAAATGACATATTATGTCGGCTTCAAACTTTGTATATTAGTGATAGATAGGCTCTTAGAGGTCAAGAGAATGGCGGAAAACTTCAAATTATGAAAAAACCTTCACCGAGTTATGTATACCTAAAAATTGGTATGATAGTAAATTGAGTGACCTTTCAGGCATAAAAATCTGCATTCCGTGTTAATCTCGTCGTTCGTTGAGCACTGAGCCACTGAGCACAACTTCTGATAACGTATGACTCGTGCTTTTCCCGCTTGATTTAATGCAAACAAATACCCAGAGAAACTGAGATAATAGCAGTAACAAACACGTCAATGCTGCTCACGCAAGTGCTAAGCCGTACTGATAAACCGGCCTAGGTAGTGACTCTTAAGCAGTAAAATGATACCAATATCAAAACATTTCCTAATTTATTTGCCATCAGTACCTAAGTATCGATACTTTTCCTGCTAGGACCAAAATAAGCCTCACAATTCGATCCAGCAGGGCGATTCAGAAAGTTCGATAAGTCATTCGGCTAGATTTTGTATTTCGAACAGTTTGATTGGATGTCGATGTGTCAGTTCGGTAAAAATATTATAAATGCACAAAATTAAATAGTTGCATCAGATAAACCCACGGTATTATAATTTTATTTATATGTAAAGGTTATCGAATCGTAACCGAATGGTTCAGAATCAGGAGACTGGTCAAGTTTTGTAGATGACAATAATGGTCTTATTATTACAAATGCTTTATTTTAATATCCCACTCCGATTTTTATTTTTACTGGGTGGTCATACGTATGATCGGTTTATTGACGTGAATAGTAGATCAATAATGTTGATTTATTCAATATTCTCGTGCAAAGAAAGTGATTGCATGAAGAACAGACAGAATGAGTTTGCTTATTAATAAAAATAAGTATCATAATGAGAATCGTAAGTGTTTCGCACGTACAAATTCAGTAGGCACCTACTTCTTACAACACAAAGATTCGCCAAGAGTGAGTCGGACGCACCAGGAGGTCCGTCTATATTAAATTATCTAAGTAAGTATCTTAATGTTAACTATTGCTCTTTCATCTGGACATATACGAGGGTCAAACTGAAAGTTCTTAGAACTGGCCACTTATAAACAATATAATAAAAAAAATATTCTAAAATTTGAAAATAGAACTCTTTGCCAATATTACTGAGTATATATTTCATTCATTTGTCATTTGTTTTACGATTTGGCGGCAAATTGAAAATTGTCTGTGTCACGTCAACATGAATTAAACACGAGAAAATTTTCGTGCAATGATTTTTTATGACTTTCCATGTCATTTAAGTCAACAAGAAAGTTATGATAGACTACGATTGGCCTTTCACGATGAAGCCCCATCTCGTGCAACTGTTTACAACTGGTTTAATGAGTTTAAACGTGGTCGCACTAATCTCACTGATGATGTACGTGAGGGACGGCCTTCTACGGCGACGACTGAAAATAACATCTGTGTTGTGCGGCGTATGATAGAGACTGACAAAAGAGTGACCTATCAGCAGATTCGGACAAGCTTAGGCATCGGTATGAGTCAAGTGCACAAAATCCTCCACGAACATTTAGCGGTCAGGAAGCTTTGCGCCCGGTGGATACCTCATAATTTGACTAAGGCTCAAAAACTCCATCGTGTGGATTGGTGCCGTAAAATGATTGAAAGATTTAACGGAGGTGACTCAAATGCTGTGTTCGACATACTAACAGGTGACGAAAGCTGGATTTACTGTTATGATCCTGAAACCAAAAGACAATCTGCTCAGTGGGTGTTTCCTTTAGAGGAGTTGCCAACTTAAGTGAAGAGAGATCGAAGTGCGGGAAAAAAAATGGTGGCCTCGTTCTTTGGAAGGATAGGTCATTTCGCAACAATTGTGTTAGAGGATCAAAAAACAGTTTCTGCAGAATGGTACACTACCAATTGTTTGCCACTTGTCTTGGAAAAAGTTCGAGAGAAACGACCTCGCAGTAGGATCCTCCTTCACCACGACAACGCCTCGTCGCACACCGCCAAGCGAACGATCGACTATTTGGCGACATCAAACGTTGAATTACTGGGTCTCCCGCCGTATAGCCCCGACCTCGCGCCTTGTGATTTTTATTTATTTCCAAAAATTAAAGAAAAACTTAAAGGAAAGCGGTTTATGAATGCTGAAGAAGCGGTGGCTGCGTATCGCGATGCCATTGAAGAGACCCCTAAGGACGAGTGGGCAAAGTGCTTTTCCCAGTGGTTCCATCGCATGCAGCGGTGTATTGACGTCAATGGACAATATTTTGAAAAGATATAATAAAACTAATAACTGGCTAATGTAATCAGTTTTTGATTTTCTAAGAACTTTCAGTTTGACCCTCGTAATAGGTGAGATATCAAACTGAAACTGTTCATGAGTTTGATATCTCGTGCGTTTCGAAGAAGGGTAGCCATCCCATAAATTTCTTGACAGCCGCTAAGCGACATGGGTATCCGTTATAAACTAATAGTCTATGGCTAGATGAGAAATGCAGATTTCTTGAGATTTTGGTGGCCGTCAACCAACAGAGACATTAGATAACGTAGTGATGGAAGAAAAAGGTATACGACTCAGAACCAAACTTCAAAATTAATATGTGACTCAAAATAAATTTACGCTGTAGGCCAAACGGCCGGATACCAAATTTTTGAGTTCTCATCATGCCGATAGCCGGCCACTTAATACATATATACTTATTTTATATTTTGTAAGAATACATTTGATAATTGTGTTGTGAATCTGTTTAAGTAAAAAGCGGCTCGTACTAGCCAATTTTTGTCATTTGCGCACTAAGCGTGCTAGTAGGGCGGATGGTTGTCTGGGATTATTTCACAATAGACAATACATAGATTATTAATTAATGAAGTCCAAGTTTAATATCTGTAAAGTCAATAAATAGGTGTATTCTTCGTTAATATTCAACACTTAAATTTATAAAAATAATATATAATGTTCGTTTTCTCACGATTGTCTCTAAAACGGCCATAAACCGACACATGGCCGGGTACCGGCGAAGCGACCTCTACTTGTTTTTAGAATGAAATGTATATGAGTTACAAAGTTTTGCAATAGGTCCGACCACGTGGAAATTTAAAATTAGTTACAACTCTAATATGCTTTTTAAATACTCGTAGTTCTACCACTGCGCCGAACCGTCCGTATCTCCAGGGAAAAGATTACAGTTTTCTTGTACCAAATCAAGGTAGGCATCTGCATCTACTAAGCCTATGCTGCTACTACCGCGGGCGCATGACGAGACGCATATGAAAAACTATATTTTATTTACTAGTTCCATAAAAAAGAATATTGTTATGGATTCTGTACACATAACGAGTAACATGAATAAGAATGATTCAACAATATTCAAACGCTGTTTTTAAGAAGAGGCGTGCATTAGTAGCAAAAAGTTAAGATTTTATTTATAGTTGACCTTCATTAATATTGCAATGCATAATGAAGAAATGTAATAAATATGCAGTTTCCTCAAACATATAAAACTAAAACACCCGGCGCTGTAATCTGGACCAGCTTTTGTACCCGTCGATCAAGTCCCCAGAATTTGGTGAAATATGCTGAGATTAAAATTAGTGTTTTTATATTTTGATTAATTTGAATGAATTTTTAAAATAAATTTTAACAATTACGAATATCTATTCGGATTATTTAAACATACAGACTACAAAATCACGAAAATATGAAAGTTGTCAAAGTGTTTACCGAGCGCCATCGGGTGTTACAGGTAAAACTAGTCGAGACTTCCACCACAAGTTAAACGCTCACGGATCGAACGCCGGCGGATGCGTAAACCAAAAAAATAGAAAAGAATGTTGGTAGACACCCGTGAGGTGATAGAAATACCTAATGTGTATGCAAGATTTTAATGCAACAACTAGCATTAAAAATACCCACTTCTTTATAAAAACATAGAAATTAACAAATAAAAATTGTTTAAATGGCTGCATGTTTGTTTAAGCGATGACTTACATCACAAAATCCTATGGTTGTACTTGATTTGTACTTACAATGAATATAATTAAAATCTAACATGCTGTTGATTTTACTGTAGGATGTCATGTCCTTTGTGTGATCTGATCAATTGGTAAAAACTGTTGCATATCATAATGATGTGATAAACACATCATCACATAATATACACACCGGCAAAAATAGCGGAACAGAAAAAAAAGGGAGACTTTGAGATAATAACGCATATATTTGACGAAAAGTAATTAGACACAAAATAACAAATGGATTAACATCTTGTTACAACGACTTTGAAGAGACTTCGTTATTTTTTATTGAAAAATAAAGAAATTTGAAATAAGTGAACTTTTTGATGATTATGAACCATCACAAAAAAATAAAAAAAAGTAAGCATTAAATGATTTAACAATAAAATTCAAGCAAAATTAATAACGAGTGGTTCCCCTCTTGCTCTGATTACGGTTTCCATTCGTCTGGGCATGCTACAGATTATGATATCGATGATTTCTTGAGGCAACCGCTCCCACTCCTCAAGTAATGCGTTTTCAAGTTCATTCAAATTGTTGGGGGTGGCATTCTGGATTTAACCCTTCTTTTTAGCAAGTCCCAGACATGCTCTATCGGATTCATATCGGGGGAATTTGCTGGCCACTGCATCACCGGTATACCTACGTGGCTCAGATATGCCTGTACCGATTGTGCACTATGAGCACGAGCATTATCTTGCATTAGAATAAAGTCGTCACCAATAAATGGGGCAAATGGTACAACATGTTCTTCTAAAATGTCTCTGATGTATCGATCTGCCGTCATGGTCCCTCCTGTGACTATCACTAACTCCGTGCGAGCTCCCAAACATATCCCTCCCCAAACCATAATCGAGCCGCCACCATAAGCCACTGTGTGTTCAAAATTAGACTGTATGTGGCGTTCTCCTTTGCGTCTCCATATTCGCTGTCTCCCATCGATCTGTTTTAAAAGAACTCTGCACTCATCAGTGAAGAGAACCTGCTGCCATTCGTTCAAATCCCAATGACGATGTTCTCGCGCATAGCTTAATCGGTTTACGCGGTGACGTCTCTCAAGTTTTGGGCCTTTGGCAGGTATAAACGACCCTAAACCAACTTCTTCAAATCTCCTGCGAACTGTACGCTCACTTACTCGTACTCCTCGAACGTCTTCCAGTTCATTTCGAGCTTGTGTAGCCGTTAATCGCGTATTCCTACGAACTCCAAGTTGTAAAAACCTGTCATGTCATCTCGCCTCGATGTACATCTTTTTCTACCTTGTCCCCTCCTCCTCACAAGAGAATTAGACGATCTGTATGATGCTGCGATGAATCGTTGATACTGGTCGACGAAGCCTTGAGGCAATCGATCTGTAGGTATGGCCATTTCTTCTCATTTCATCAGCCCTAATGATTTCTAGTGATGTTAAGTCAGGCATACTAAAGAGCTTTTAATAAACAAAATTGCCTATAGAACAACAAATTTATTAAAAAAATATTTAAAGAAAAATACAATTACATAGTTATTACTCGAACAAGTTGACAAAACATATTGTTCGGGAAAGTAAAACAAATGAATAAAATAAGTGTATGTCATCTAATTTCATATTTTCAAATTTGACAATAAATTAATAAAAAATCATAACTGGCCAGTTCCTAAGTAAAAGATTTTAAAATCCTGCTTTTTTTGTGTTCCGCTAATTGTGCCGGTGTGTATACTATAGGAAGTTTTTTTAACCCAGTTCTTTGCACAGTGTCTTTTATTGTCTTCTTCTATGATTCCATATAGTATTACTAAAGAGACAATAAAATATTAGGTACTTATAGAAGTTTTTTATTAATTAAAGAGTGTACCTAGGTGATAGGAACAACAAATAATTGATAAATATCATGCATAGCATGGCACTAGGGTTGATTAAGGATTTCTGAGGTTTCTTTTTACAATTGAAATGTGGTAACAGCCTTTCCTATATATATTTTATTTAAAAAAAAAATGACTATATAAAGCGTGTCTGTGTCTGAGATTAAAATATCAAATGCTATTGCCGTTTGCAAACTCCATGTAAAAAAAATACCAAATATATTATATCCAATAAATTAAATAAATTATTCTTACCTGTTTTGGGCAGGTTCATTGAAGGGGAAGTGTAGTAGTAGCAGTAAGCTCCAAAAGCTAGCACGAAGAACAACAAAGCTAGGAGCCGTGTTGAAAACGGCCTACATCTGGGCAACCGGGCCCTCATTGTGCAGTCTCTAAAAATAAAATAGTATAAAAAACACAATTTATATGAATATGACAACTGGCCTTTTGTAAACTTAATGACAAACAATTTTATTATAGACGAATAATATTAAATTTATGTTTATCACTTATACAATGAAAGGTAAATGTTGCAAGATGCCAACTACACCTTATTCATAAAAAGATGAATATGAAAGCAAATAGAATATTGAGTGATCATATCAATTACCGCAGGCGTTGCTAACCAAATGTAAAATTAACATGCTGATCTTTTGAAGATTTGTCTATTTGCTTAGCTGTTATAAATGTAAGACTTGTTTTTAATCACTTTAATAAGACAAGTCTGTCTTATTATTCAAACTATTATCACGTAGACTAAGAGCGTGGACAACTAACTTTAATTTAACAGTGTTGAAAGCAAGTAAACAAATGAAAGACAATTTTCAATACTCACTTTCTATCACCTTTGAGGACTTAAAATTGATCACATTTTATTTTAATTTTCATACACGACTCAAAACACTAAATTTTATTTTTTATAGTGGCCACAGTATGCGAGCTGAAATTCACTCCCAATACGACCTTCCAAGAATCATACAAATACCGATTGCCATTTGTTTGCCCCTCACAGAGGCACTAACTAGCTAGCTGTAGCTGTACAGTAGCAGCAAGCAAGCAACCACCATAGAATATAAATGAAAGATACTTAGGTTGGAAAGCTCTTAAAGCGTTTAAGATTCATATAAAGTTTGGGGCTGCAAATTGTGGTGTCGCTAGAGTCGTTTTATTTTTCTTATAATTCAACTGTCAGTCTTTTGTTGTATCTCCTGCCCGGCGGCATACGTCAATTATCTGTCAGATACTAAGGAAAATACCGCTGCGGCATCCGTGGCACTCGCAGTGGGATGAGCGTCATGGCAGACGGGACATGCCGCAAGGCGGTGTGAATACACACAATTTGATTCTGGCCAGGCAAAGGCATATAATTCATACAGTAGTGAAGTAATTAATTATTGAACTTTTTTTTTTCTAATAAATAAGGACCTCCGATATTTTTTTATTTATTTATCCTACAGTACAGTCTGCTCGGCAAAGGAACAGACGTAGTACTAAGCGTTTAACATCTACTTGAAATAAAACAAACAGTAATTAGAAATCCATCTTGTGATTTTATGAAATCAAGTTTTATAATAGAAAACCTCTATACACCATTCTAATAATTATATATGAATTCACGTAATCCTTTGTTTATACTTAGTCGTTGTTGATATTATATTTGAATTATTTAGTTGATACATTATTGTGGTTGATCAACTTTATCAATTAATAATAGTCTAAAGTAGTGCAAAGATAAAATGAGTGCACTGAGTTAGTGAACTAATGAGTTATTAGGAATGCTGTGTCACATTCCTAGAAAATTGTGTATGTGTGTGTCCTGTCAGATTGTAGTTATATTGAAAATTAAGTAAGTAAGTAAATTCTCAGTATGTGTGACAATTTTGGCTATGATTGTACGCATAGCAATATGAAAATCGGAGGGCCTCCATATAAATAAATCTTCAATGCATGGTCATGCAGATACTTAGATTGGAAAGCCCATAAAGCGTTTAATAGGACCCATATTATAAAGTTTGAGACTACAACCTGTGGTGTCGCTTGCGTCGTTTCAGATTCTGTGCAGGCAAAGGTATAAAACAATTCAAACATTTAAGTATGATTAATAATTTATTTCTAATTAATAACTTTCTTATATTTAAAATGACACCTTAATTATCACACCTATTACAAGGAGTAAGGGGGAGATTTATTAATTCTTAAGTTTGGGTGCAAAATAAAAATTAATATTAATGTTCGTTTTTGAGTAACGCAACAGAATAATGTTTAATGCTTTTATATAATCAACGAACGGAACCTTATACTTGCCACAAAAACTATATATACACATTATATAAAATTGCAGATTCGATTTAGAAAAACGTTATCTCAGCTAAAGGTGCGAGTGGATAAGATGATTTATATTGAACACTTCCGTGTTCCGTACCAGCCAGCAAGTCACCTGCGTTGCGCGTGGGGAATTGGCCATTGATTAGTAACAATGAATATCAGCATGGTGCAGGAGAGTACAAGAGGAAGTATAGCAAAGTAAATACACACAGAGAGTAACAGAGAGGAGAGCGACACCGGAAGCTGTTTTCTACCTTTCTATGGGGCGACCAATGATAGATCAGACCAGCATCGTTGTTGGTTTTTTTTGTCAGCTTCGGTCCGGTCCTCCCGCCACCTATTTATCTTACGCTAAGTGTGGGAAAAAAATACCGTCAATGGAAGAGGCGATGAAATTGCATCTTACTTTGATTAGGTAGTTACTTTCTACTCAACTTACCACTCTCCAGGCACAGAAGATATAATAGTACTACCTCCAGGGCAGGAAGGCAAAACAACGCCATCTAACACTGCCGCACGTATGTAGCTCGTTTTAGCTGTGGGTAAATGCTCAAGCAAGACAACAGAGCGCAGTTAATACCATTTTAACCTGACCAAGTAACAATGTTAATTATTTTATATTTTGATTTACTCCACTTAAATGCTGCAAGGGAAAATGTAGTTATGTCAAACCTATTAGCTTTTATTCCATTATCTTTATCAGAAAGCACACCTAATGAAGTCAAGTCATCAATATTCACAAATATGTTTTTTATGTTTATGTTCTTGCCTTAAGTAGGTACCTACCTACTCTCGTGAATAATAATTATTATACCTATGTACCTACCTAGTTTTTATTAGTTGAAGTATATTGGTTTGTTTATTATGAGTAGCCGCGCCAGCCTAATCAGTTGGCAGTTTCGGTCAGATAATACGGCCGTGTGCTTTTGCTTGTTACTGTGTATTTCAGCGAGTAAAAAAGTGAACTACGGCTAAAATGAAATATAATGAACTAGGAACGACGGGAATGAAGTTATCACATGTTAGTATAGGGGGAGCAGCCTTTAGTAATATATACGGGTACGTGCATTTAATATAAACAACACCATCTCATAGCTGCAATTACTTTACTGAGCTATTATTACATACCAGACATTATTCTTCGACCTTTACTCAGCTTGTTAATATTAGAAATAAAATCGGTTGAATATGCAAAACCAAATGTTGAATCAATATGCTGTATACGAATTCTTAAAAAGAGACACTTCACCTACCTATTCTGTCGATTATTTATATGCACATGCAGGCCCCCAGACCGCTATTGAACTTTAAAGGTACATACCTACCTAGTATTAATTTTCTAACGGATACATTGGATTTATGGAAATATTAAACAAATCCGCCCGGCAACACACCAAAATATACCTTAAATACATATTATAACATCCATGATTTGGGTATAACTTCAAGGGGGTCTATAGTGGAAGTACCAATTAGTCAAAATACCATTATCTCTGTTGACAGAAGCACAAAGTTATATTTACCTACATTCATGAAAAAGTTTTAGGGACCTTAATGCCATTTAAAAAAGACCTATCAACAGACATGCCAAACGCATAAATATGATCTTTTTTTGTTTATTTCCATGTTGGAGCCCCATTAAATGTCTTAATTATTTTTGTATCGATTCCTGTAAAGCACTTATTCACCTACCTACCAAGTTTCAACTGTGTAATGCTAATAGTTTCAGAATAAAGTTGTTTTGAGTGACGTACGGAAGGACGGACAGTCAGACAGACCAAATAAAACTATAACTAAGAGTTTCGTTTCTTGCCATTCGACTAGGGCAACCTTATATCAGAGAGTACCTACCTATACCTGATAGCCATTTCATAATAATTATAACTTTCAGGACGTTTAATGAAGACCGCGGCTTGGAATTAATAAGAGAAAGTCTAAAACGAGGAATAAATTATTTAGAAACTGGCCCGTGGTATGGGCAGGGAAGTTCAGAAAGGACCATTGGCAAGGTAAAATAATTATTTATGAAAACAAATACATAGCGATCATCTGTCGTCAGTTCGACACCCTATCGGTATCAGTTTCACCATTTCAAATTAAAACTTTGTCTAAAGCTAAGAAAAGCTACTAAGCTCCAATGCGGAGAAGCTAACTTACGGGTAGTTAATTAAGTGCTGGTTTTAACATAGGTTGAATGATTACCGAATAGCCATTTCGACGTTTGATTGATGTATTTTTTTCTCCAAACACGCCAATCTCCAATCGAAAACATTCAACCGGGGTGGTAACGATATTCCTTTGAGTAAACTATATTATATTGAGAGACGTACATAAAAAATACTTAGCCGTGTTGTGTGTACAAACAAAGTTTACATACAAACTGAGTTAGATGCATAGGTACACCCCCTACCTTTTACCGACATAAAATAATCTTTGGTTATTAATTCCTCACGGATGTGTCTATCCACAGTCTATTGTTATGCTTTTGTATATGCGACCGCCGCGCGCCCGCGGCCTTTTGATGCGTGAGCGTCTACACAAACTTATCTTCCGTAGCAAACAAAGAGTCATAGGTGTGCATTGCTTATTAAATGGTTGAATTGTTAGAATATTTTATAAATACATGATTTATTTTACTTGCTTGAAAAGTTTCGTTCTTTTTAAAGTTGGTACCACTTATCTCAGATAGACTAGTCAATACCAACAATAGGTACTTATCTTTGTCCACAGTCTAATAGTCTTCTGTTTAATAATAATTGTTTAAGTAGGTAAGAATTATCGGCTGTTTATCGCTTGTGTATCCAATAGATAACTTACACGTAATTACCTATACAGAGTACAGGACAGACCTCCATATTGTTTTCATTATCTACGTGTGTCGTTTAATGATATGAATTTTCAACCATTTTACACATCGTTATTATCTATTTATTTATCTTTGTTATTACGGGACACAAGTAAGACTCACATACTTTGGGCTTAGCTTAACAATACCTACTTATTCAATAGTTACCTTTAAAATTTATAGGCGCTCAAAGATGTCCCCCGGGAGTCATATTTCATCGGCAGCAAAGTCGGCCGTTACGAAAAGGCTACGGAGAAAATGTTCGACTTCTCCGCGGAGAAAACTGAGGCTGGTGTGGACAGTACGCTCCATCGCCTCGGCTTGGATTACGTGGACTTGATACAGGTCAGCGAGTCAAGATCTCAACGCATCACGCCAATTTAAAGTAATTTGGTCGAGGTCATAATGGGCGAGGACGTTACGGAGGCAATCATCAATCGTCACACCAATAACTTTATAGTCGCGTGTCATTTAGTCAGACATTTTAATTGCCAATCTTCGTATTTTACCTAATTCGTGTAATTTTATTCAATCACTAGCGGTCTCCCGCGACTGCGTCTGCGCATTTTGAGTTTGCTTCTCGGTGCTGCGACGGGAGGTGTCCCATCGCAACGTGATTTCGGCTTTAGGCTTTAGAAACTTTCCTCGATAAATACTTAAGCTAACCAACACAAACATATTTTTTCAAATCGGTCCAAATGAGCACGTTCAAAGAAACAAACTCTGCAGCTTTATAATATTAAGCGGTCCCCCGCGTAAATTTTGGATTTCCCAAGCAAAACACATTTATTTTTAAAGCATGATGCCAGCAACCATAGCGGTTAGTGCAAGCGCATTGAAAGTATTTAATCTGCGAGCATTATTTGGTGCAGAGTTAATTTAAAACTGAGACAATTATTAAAATTAAGTGTTGTAAAGAGAAATTTTGTACAAAATGAAATGTTCGTGATGATGAATTGTGTGGGAACAATCCCGTCATACATGATTTTTGTGTAGGTATCTTAATAGCGTAAAGCCTTCCGCAGTAAATAAGCTATCCAACCCCAAAAAAATGTTCAAATCGGTCCAGTAGTTCCTGAGATTAGCGCGTCCAAACAAACAAACAATAAAACTCTTCAGCTTTATAACATTAGTATATAATTTATAATATGTGAGTATATATATTTCAGGTTCACGATGCCACATTCGCTCCGGATCTATCAGTTGTCCTGAAAGAAACGCTGCCAACACTCGTGAAAGCGGTTCAAGACGGCAAAGCTCGGTTCATCGGTTTAGCAGATTACGATATTGAGCTGATGAAAGAGATCATTGAGGAGTCGGATGTCAAGATATCCTCCATATTGTCATACGCCAAGTTAACGCTCTTCGATAACCGGCTGCAGAATTATACTCAGTACTTCAAGGTAAGTGATATAGAGGTGGATGGAACTTTCTTTCTATATCACGAAAAAAATTTTTTTGCTATAAAACCATCGAGGCAAGTAAACATTCCGTATTAATGTGGATATTTCGCACACTAACATTGAGTCTACAGTCGTTATTCATAAAGACTGCGTAGGGTTTTGTAAATTTCATACATCATGCCTATTTCAAGTTTTTTTTTTGGTATAGCGTTTTTTAAATGTTGATTCTGTATCAGTCGACCATCAGAGGGGGGGTATACTATCCCGACGTTAGCAATTGCCACAATGATTACGCGTTTCCGATACGTTTGACCTTCCGTTCTTCTTACCCGGCCAATGACTTTAGGAGTTCTTAAATTGCTTTTGCAAACGGAGTTAGGGATAATTGAATGGTTTACTTAGCGCTGAATATTTTATTTTCACGTTAACATCCAGTATAGACGAACGGTAATGTTGGTATACTTGGTATTAAAAGTTACAACAACCATTTCATGTGGAATTACTAGCTCTACATTCCACTGACTAAAAAGGGTTGCGGTTTCGAAACCCGTTAGAAGCTGATTTTTGGATGAGTACGAGTATCTACAAATACCAGAGTCTATTATACTATATACTTGTATGTATAATGAAAACGCAATTGTTGCTAAATTTGTTTTGTTTACTTTTAAACGTAGTTTTCATTTAGGTGTATAAACATATTACAACATTTCTACCACTTCTTTAACCCCTCCAAAAAAATATGCAGGCGCCTGTTCCCGCGATGACCGCTTATTTTTTTCATATTAGGAAATAAAAAATAGTACCAGTAACTTTTGGTCCATAAAAGTCAAAGTCGGGCGAGTAAGGTGTTTGTAAAAACACTGCGGGACATGAGTAACAGTAACTTTTGATCCCTAAAAGTCAAAGTCAGGCGAGTAAGGTGTTTGTAAAAACACTGCGTTGACAATGTTAACTCGCATGTTGCCCAGTGTTAGTAATTGCGGCAGCCATCGTACCGACAATTTTTTCACATCAAATTTCTGATTAATATTATAGTAATTCCCTGAACCTTTTCGTCATGGACGGAGAAGGGTCTCTATAAACAGCATCCAAACCCAACAACATTTATTTCTTCGCATGCTTTTCCGTCCAAAAATAAGATGTGAATTAAGGATCGGATTGCTCATGAATTGATCATTTGTATCAAGAAACATCAGACACGAAAAAACTCTCAAAAAAAGCACGCAAATTAAATAACCTTTAAAGGCCTTTTAAAAAGTAACTTTACACTAATGTTAAATTCTTTGTTCAAGATTTTTTCACCAAAGCTTATATTTAATACCTACCTAATGCCTCCTATCGTCAAAAATGGGTAGCGACAGCACATCAGGTTACTCACTTTTATTGCAAACTAGCCCTTATCACAACTACATAAGATATCGCAGTGACGTGCTGTTGTCCGAACCTACATAATTTTTCAATGTCCAGCTTCTGCATCGCGACTTCATCGTCGCTAACGTGCGTTAGCATCGTGACTGCATCGATGCTAACAGTACCGCAGTGTGTAAAGGTTGACAGTATGCGACTGAGTATCAATACTAAAAATGAGTAGGGGTCTTAGAAATAACATATTGCCATGTCTGACCGACGCTGACTAAGAGCGAAGCGAGTTTTCATGGTCTTTGGCATAGTAGAATCAGAACTTTATTTATAACGCTACAATACCGTAAGTAAAATTAAATTATCACTCATTTGGATGAGTTTGGTTTGGGGGAAGCCTATGTTCAGCATTGAACATCCTTTGGCTGATAATATTGATGACAAAACACTTCGATTGTAGAGCAAAGGCGTTGGTGTAATTAATGCAGCAGCTACGGGCATGGGACTACTCTCAAACAAGGGACCTCAACTGTGGCATCCAGCTAGCGACGACATCAAAGAAATATGCAGACGAGCGTCGGACTTTTGCAAGGTACTTATTTGACTGTACAAAAACCACGAATAGTACCACGATTTATATAATACGAGTATGTATTTGTCGCGGTTGTAATTGTCGCCGAAACAAACAAGACTATCGATATTTGTTATACCCTTGCGCAAATATCTTCTTATATCCAGTACAAAACAATACATAAGTATTTACAAAGATTTCAAGTACCTACTTAATATTTTAAATGCACTCGTTTAGTGTTGGGCAAAATGTAATCTAACTACTGATTACTTACGATTACAATTTGTAGTAGTTATCATGTTTACTAACTTCATGAAGTAATCAATAAAGTAGACATTTCAATTACAAACTACAATAAGTCAGTAATCGTTATCACGATTACTTTTGTAGCGCGGTTAAAGCGCGAAAATACCCGTTAGTAGGGATGAATAGGTACTCGGAATCAATAAAAATAGTTCGAAAACGCATTTTTTTACCAATTAAACTAAATCGACCACGCAAAAAATATTCGACGGGATAGAAATTGGATGGGGGGGGTCTCTATGGAGTCAAATGTTTTTTTCAACACACTTGCTCAAAACGACGTTTTTATTCCACCGATTTTTGGCTCATAATCATAGATATTAAACACGCGTGCTTTTTCATTATATTATTGCACTAGTGCTTTTAGTTTATTAACCCGACCAATTTACATTTGTACCCTAGTACCAAGTCGTAAGTAAAAGAAGAAGCGATTTAATTTAGTCGGGTTATACAATACTTTTATTTTAGCAACAAACAGTATTTATGCGAAAAATAACAGTATCTACATATTTATTTCAATAAATGGTAAATCCAGATTTATTACTAAAAATAGCTCAAATTCATTTAACATTTTCTGTGATTTGTGTTTTAAACACGAATTATTACATTTTTAATCTTGGCTTTTGGCCGATCTAGTTCGCGCCTAAGCCTTGCGCGCGCATCGGTATCGCGGCAAGAAAAAAAAAACAACGCGCCATTTTTCGTAAATAATAATTGTCGGCTGTGACGAAGTTTGGATTAATTATGAAGTTTAATATTATTGAAAATGTCTACTTCAAGTGAAGAAAATGAAGAAAACCTATTATTAACTCCGCCGGACATACGTAACAAGGCGAAAAACGCGTGCGAAAGTCTTTGCTATCAAAATCGAGTGAAATGTATATTTACTGTTTTAATAATTAAAAACTTAGTAAATGAAGAGTCTTGTTTTTCCTCGCAAGTGTGTTGAAAAACGTCGTATGAAACACGTGTGCCTGTGACCATTATATACGCGGCTTTCTTATGGCGCACTCGTGCGCACACAATATCGCCTTGAATATAATGGTCAACTTAGCACACTTGTATCATAATGTTCTATTGTTTTATTTCGATACATATTTACAGGATAAAGTAGTTCAAGTGACCAATCTATACTAATATTATAAAGCTGAAGAGTTTGTTTGTTTTTTTGAACCTGCTAATCTCAGAAACTACTGGCCCGATTTGAAAAATTATTTTTACGTTGGATAGTCCATTTATCTAGGAAGGCTTTAGGCTATATAACATAAAGATACAACTCATAAGCCACATACCACAGCAGCAATGAAAAATGTTGCGAAAACGGGAGAAAGATATTTCTTTTGAGAGCTTCCGCTGCGAATGCTGCGGAAACCGCTTAAGTTACACAAAAATCATGTATGACAAGATTGTTCAGCATCATGAGTTCTATAATAAAGTCCGCGACAGCATATGTCTATCTTTTATGGTTGACTTACTACAACCTTTTTTATGTTAATAAATTTGTAAAAAATAATGCATTATTTTTAGAGGTGTACACACAGGTATTTATTCTTATCAAAATAAATACATTCATCATCACGAGCATTTCATTTAGAACAAAGTTGCCCTTTACATCATTTGATTTCAATAAATATCTTAGGAGCTATTACAGTTTTAACATAACTCCGCACCAAAATAGGTACCTAATGTTAAGGCAGCTTAAGTACAACGTGCGCTTGCGCTTATTGCTATGGTTGCTGGCTTCTTAGTTACAATAAAATTGCGTATGTTTTGTGTTAAAATAACTTACTATTTTTATTCGAACTTTATTTTTGAAGGTGTTTATACACACGGGTATTGATTCTCATCAAAATAAAAACATTCACCATCACGAGCATTTCATTTTGAACAAAGTTCACATCATTTGATTTCAATAAATATCTTAGAAGCTATCACAGTTTTGAAATAACTCCACATCAAAATAATACTCGCAGCTTAAGTACTTACAACGCGAGCTTGCGCTAAGTATGGTTTGTGGCTTCTCACTTACATTAAAATATGTGTTTGCGTTGACATATTTTCCTTATACATACCTATAAGATTAATTTAGTCGGCTCCCTACGGAACGGTTGTCCCGCGCAACTGCTTTTTTTGCGATACTTCAAGTGATTTCAGCGCGTAATACATAGTTTTCCTTTCGCTACTGAGTAGTAAAGGACTTGAGCTCATTATTTTAATTGCAGATATTTTCTATCAGGTATATCCAGTAATACTTTTGGTTAAAAATCTTTCTTCAGATTTATGCAGGTTAAAGTTTTCTTTTCGCCACTAAGTAGGTTTTAATTTTGAATGCATCTATTAATTATTAAGTTTAATAGATTTAGTAGATAATTACTTTTGTTTTTCTTTTCTGATTTATGCAGGTATAAGTAACTGCGATAGCTCATCTCATCATGTAATAAAAGTTTTTCTTGACTTAGTAATAAGTACCATTTACAGTATGTAGGAGGTAGGTATTAAATCTAAATGTGCATAAAATTTGATTTTGTAGTAGGTAATTTGATTTGATATTGTTCTTCTTATTCTCTGTAAAGTGATTGATTACATTAGGTTAATGCTTAATTAATAGGTTGGTTGACTTAATTTATATTTACCAATCTTAATGCAAAATTTGGTTTCATTGTAATTGGGTATTGTTTTGTTGTATCTCTACAAAGCTTTGACGTTTTTGGATTTTTTTTATGACAAAATTGTTAAGTCTTGTTTATCTTCTCACCATTTTTAACCGACTGCAAAAAAGGAGGAGGTTATCAATTCGACTGTATGTTTTTTTTGTATGTTTGTTACCTCATATCTCAGTCGTTAGTCGACCGATTCGATTTTTTTTTTCGCCTACTTAGAGGGTGTACCTTCTAGTTGGTCCCATTGTTGCCGATTTGGGATCTGAAGATGGTATCTTGGTGTAATCGAGAGAAACCCTCAAATTTTAAAGGCACGTATAGTGTTGTTTTACTAAAATCTTAGTGTTGACGTATTGTTACATCTGATAGTCCACATCTTGTGGGGCTGAGCTGATGGTGGAACTCCTTAACGCTTAGGAGTTCAGTAATTATAATGACAGAACATATGAAAGGTAGTTTGTAGCTTCTTAATCCCCCCCTCTCTTGTAATCTTTAAAAACGGAGAAATAAAAATAACTTTAAAAAAGTAAAAACCGACTTCATAACTAAAATGCACTAAAAAGTTTTAAATAAACTCTGAAAGGAAAGGAATCCATTTTAGGGAAACAATTTCTTTTTGGAGTCGGTGCCTTCAATTTTAAAATTCAGCCAAAAACAAATTGTTTCCCTAAAATGGATTCCTTTCCTTTCAATGTTCAAGAGTTTATTTAAAAATTTTTAGTGCATTTTAGTTTTGAAGTCGGTTTTTACTTTTTTAAAGTTATTTTTTAAATTACCTACCAAATTATAATTTTTAATAAAAAAAAGTACCTACTGAATTAATAAGTAGAATGCCTAGAAAAAGGACTCGGCTTTCTCGGCAGTCTGCCACGTCTACTAAGTCCATCCGTCCCAAACTGAATGCTATTATTTGAGAATATTGCTGCAAAATATTCGCGGTATATCTTATTTGTAAAATAATTAGCCTAAATAATTAAAAAATCTACCCAAAGTCACTATTCCACGCGGACGAAGTCGCGGGCACAGCTAGTTTTATATTTAGTGGCTTCTTTTACTCCTAACGAGTAGTTTTGTAGATTAGGTACTCAGGGTTTCAGGACAGGACTGCGATTATAAAAGCACTGCCAATTTATTATTGTTTATAAACTAGGAGCAAAATGTGGAGCTAGCCCGAATAGCAACGTGGTACACACTGAACCAGCCGAACATCGATTCGAACATCTGTGGGTTCTACAACAAGGAGCAACTGATTGACACTCTTGACGTGCTGGATAAAGGACTGAATGACCACGAAAGGAAGGTGCTGGCTGAGGTTCAGTTCAGGTTAGTTCCTTACATAACTAAAGGCACAGAAGATACACTGGCGGCTTCTATATGGTGTTTTTTTTCTGTTAGTACTTTAATTAGCTTACCTCCTGGAGATTTTTGTGAATTCTTGCATCAATATGGGAAAGGTGGGATTATATTAAAATGACGATAGTTGTTGTATAGTTTAACTTTGATCAGCAATACGTATCAGAAAAATGAATTACTTACACCAATAAAGTTGAAAACTTTTCTCAACAGATTTTTCGACAAAATCACTCTCCACTGGGACGACGTTGAACTGCCTCAGTACAAGGCAGAGATGGAGAGAATCCTCCAAAAATAACGTCAAAGATCAAAAGTTAAAGAAGTCAAATCGTGTGGTCACGTCACAAACATCTGTAATTAATTGCAGTGTACAAACCTATAACTATATATGGTAAGCATAATCATAAGTATATTATTCACATAATAAATACATCTTACTTATTAAGTAAGCACTTTGGTATTTTCTTATTATGCAATTTGAAGAGCAACATGTGATTTTTCAAAATATACCAACGTACATTATATTAAAAAAAACGTGAATTTTATTAAACCCAAATGTTTTTAAAAATGTGCTTTCGTCAGTTTCGACCAATCAGTGTATGTAAGTTACAAAAGTCATAAAATGATTGAATGCTGACACAATATCAGCATTCAAACATTTTGTGATCATCAGAAAAAAAAAATGCTACACTTGTTATAACAATTTATTTATAATATTACATTTCAGACACATAAATTAATATAAAAGAAAGTACAAATCAAAGGTACAACAATTTCAAGACGATACAATTTAATATGTACTCATTAAGTTGCTTAGCTGTTTCTGCCTCACCCAATGGTTGACTGTTAGAGATAATGCTTTCAAGCATTAAATTTACCATTAGCACTTCATTTTGTTTGTGAAATAAATAATACAGGGTGGTCCGTCCAATGACGTCAAGTTTTTTTTTTAATTTCTCCCTCCTAGGGGTACCCAAAAATACCCCATGTATGTTCCTCGATTTTTTTAGTTTTCGAGATACGATTTTTTTATTCTTTCATCGGAAATTTCGCTAGTGTTTACATAAAAAAATTACATAATCCACCTTCCTGGAAACGTTTCGTTGAGGTGCGCCCTTACTTCTCTTGCATAATGGCAGGGAGCACCGTCGTTTTGGAAAAACATTCTCCTTTTCGTTTCTAGAGGTACTTCTCCTAATAAATAAAACCTCAAAAAATGATACACCAGTCATAAAAATAATTATTATTACCACCAAGATGGGTTTTCAGTAATTTGGAGCAATCACCTATTAAAATTATGAAATTAAAGTTCCACAATTGAAGTTAGTTGATTGGCAAAATTTTCACCCCACTACGTTTGAAGCCCGATTACAGGAAATAATGGCCCCTTTACCTACCACTTTTTTGTACTTTTTGGAAAGCTTAAAGACTAAAGAAGTTTTTAAAATTTATTAGAATCTTTGCAACCTTCTTGTTTTTTTTTTAATTTGAATTTGTAAATTTAACTCTAGCTCGCAGAAACGTAATTTATTAACTTTGGATCAAAATTGTTACCACATGCAGCAATGTTAGGCAGTTAATTCTTATGCATGTGAAAGAACACTTCACGAGAATTAGGTTTCAAAAAAAACATTAAAAAACCGATCAGTTTTTTTTATGTAAACACTAGCGAAATTTTCGATGAAAGCATAAAAAAATCGTATCTCGAAAACTAAAAAAAGAACAGGGAACATACATGAGGTATTTTTGGGTACCCCTAGGAGGGAGGAATTAAAAAAAAAACTTGACGTCATTGGATGGACCACTCTGTATATACAACGTGTCCCACAAATCAACATCAAGCCGAAAACGGGAAATAGTCATGACAGTTATTAGAAAAATAACTTGGCCATGTACTTTTCAAATTAGAATAACTTTTTTTAGTAGAATAGGATATAGTTGCCTCATGTAATTATATTGAAATTCAATATAACACTTACAATAATTGAATTCAATGATGGACAAAAATCTAACATTTTATTGAAAACTGAGACAGTAACGTTTTAACTTTTAACTGTAATTTACTGAAGGCTTATTTATGGTTACATCACAGAATAAAAACTGCCGAAAAGTTAATATTTGTATTCTCAGGACTTAAAAGGCAATGATATTGTATTAAGAACTAGATCACCGTTGAGAGGCTAAAAGATAGTCAAGCAAACACCACCTCATGACAAAGTGAGGTCTTAACTTTGACTTAGTCTGTTTTTGATGGTGTCAGTGTCTCAATGCCACAGTGCGTCTTTAAAACTGCAGAAACAACTAACTAAATAAATTAAAACAGTCCGAATATCAGTTTCGTTAACTTAATTGTATTTAATGATGCTTCATCCATTATTGAAGTATTTTTAATAAAATTAGTGAGTTTTGTTTTTAGCCAACCCACGGACCAACATGGAGTCCTAAGACAGTGCCATACATGGAGTAGTTTGGTACTATATTTCTTTTTCAACACACTTGCTCAAAATGACGTTTTTATTCCACCGATTTTTGGCACATAATCATAGATATTAAACACGCGTGCTTTTTCTGTATATTATTGCACTAGTGCCTTTTGTTTTTTAACCCGACCAATTTACATTTGTACCCTAGTACCAAGTAGTAAGTAAGAAGATGAAGCGATATAATTTAGTCGGGTTATAACTTACACAACAAACAGTATTTATGCGAAAAATAACAGTATGTACATATTTATTTCAATTAATGGTAAATCCAGCTTTATTACTAAAAATAACTCAAATTCATTTAAAATTTTCTATAATTTGTGTTTTAAATAACGAATTATTACATTTTAATCTTGGCTGTTGGCCGATCTAGTTCGCGCCTTAACCTTGCGCGCGCACAGTTTCGCGGCAAGAAAAAAAACAACGCGCCATTTTTTGTAAATAGTTGGCGGTTGTGTTGTGACGAAGTTTGGATTAATGGCAAGTGTGTTGATAAACGTCGTATGAAACACGTGTGCCTGTGACCATTATATACGCGGCTTTCTTATGGCGCACTCGCTTTCGCTCGTGCGCACACAATATCGCTTTGTATATAATGGTCAACTTAGCACACTTGTATCATAATGTACTATTAATAATTTATCGACCGTCATAGTGTGGTGGTTTACGTTCCGGACTACAAATCTAAGCATTCGCGGGTTCGAATTCCTCCCGCACGACCCTAACACATATGTCTATGGACACATATGTTAATATGTCTTTGTTATATTACTATAAAGTACACCTTCAATTTCTTTAAAGTAACAGCGTAGACGCTCACGGATCAAAAGGTCACCGCTCACGTTAACAAAAGTATATCAAAAGACTGTTGATAGAAAAAAATATGTACGCCAACTATTAGCATGTTATTCGAAGGAATCATCCTGTTTACATGATGCCACAGATGACTATGGTGTATTAATATTTATTTTAAAAAGGACTGTAAATATTTTCTTTAATTTAATTTATAAACCAACATACATGTGGTCGCGTGATCGTGAATGCCTAGCAGTGAATATGACTCTGATATTGGCGCCATGACATTTCAAGCATTTACGTGATACATTCAAATTGCATTAATTAAATAATTATTCAATATTTTAAATGTTAAATAGTTTGAAAATAAAATGTTTTTGTTGATTAATATACTACCGAGCTAAAGTGTGAACTCAATTTTAAAATTAGACCAAAGAGTCTATTGTAATGTACCTATATACTTTACAAAATATATTAAGACAGCTACTCTATTAAGACTCTGTTCCGAAACTGATGTCTGATGTCATAGATGTCAATCCATTGACATACATTAATCAGATGGTGCCATATTATAATGTACTCTTTTAGTTCGCGAGGCGTCATCTACTTCTAAATACAATATCATTGTTAAAATGTCATCAGAGCTGTCTCTTTTTGAGATTTATTTTAAAACCCTAATTCATGACCAATACTTTTTTTGGATTTTTCTATTAAGTAACTGTCATGACTTAGCCTATTGCCCGTTTTCAGCTTGACGTTTATTTTTGGGAAACTTATGTATTAATTAATAATAAATACTGCAGTTTTAGTAGAAGTAAAGGTGTACAAAGGAATGCAGCGCCCGGTTGTTTTTATTTATCTGAATAAGCGCATGCAGTCGAACCAATTCTTCACATTTGTAATATTTGTAAAGACGAAATAAAACATACTCATATAATATTTCGAGTATACGAGTATCAGGACTATCGGATGTATTTAACAGACTCTTTGCACACTGTTATTCTAAAATACTTATCTAATTAACAATCGCAAGTAGGTATTGCATATTATACTATATCTAGTATGACTACTCGATAATCAATATTGGGGCAACCCACTGTCGAGTATAATAATAATAATTTATCACATCATATTGTCAGGAAACTCCACATTTACAGCAATCGTTCAGAACTAACAACTGAGTACTTTTAGATATTATTTTATAATTACGTATGTTAATCGGTTTAATACAAAAAACATATATTTCAGGCGTATTACGAAACTTAGAAGTGTTATATTATAATGATTGTTAACTGTTCGATGTTCATTTTCACCAACCGGGGACGGCGATGCAATGTCACGTATTTAACACATTTTCAATTTCCTTACCAAATACTATAAAGAAAACTAGGCATTGCTCATTATACTCTATTGAATGTCATGCCATGCGCTGCCTATGCCAATGTCAATGATATGGTTATATTTGTATAAATAACATGGTTATATTAGTAAATAAAAGGCTACCCAATAATCCTATGTACTTAGTAGAAATAGATTGTGTAAATCGAGTATTTATTAAAACCTATTTTCAATTTCAATAGTCGGTATTACTAGTTGGTGAAAATGTTCATGAAATTTTGTGGTCTCAATCGGTATTTTGACGGTTAACATCGCGAGCTTCTTCTACGTATTTAGGATTCAAAGACCGCACAAAAGATTGTATGTTCAACACTTCGTTATATTTATAAATACCTAACTATTTACGAACTCTTGGTTCTGAATGCACTTGGAGAGAAATATTTCAATTAGGTACATATATTTATAACGATCGATAATTCAAGTTGTTTAAGAGTACGCCATTACGTATCTCTTCTGTGGTTTGGGTTGCTATAGTAAGTGCGCACTCTAGACTACCTAATTGGTTGTATGGACGTCGTTACCAAGCCAAGCAGAGCTTAAGAGCTTTCGAAGATAGTATATTAATACCGTAACACGTCATCATCAAATTTAAGAGATAAACTCTAGTGGGTGATTTATTTTTCCATAAAAACTCCAAATTAGGGAAGACAGTGTGGTGTTTTCTCTCTTGACTTACACGTCCACACCGTACTTTTAGAAACGGGGTCCTGGCTCTTAATACTCAGTCAAAAGCTTTTCTGATATACCGGCAGGATTAGCAGAATGTAGTGGAGAGTCTATTGGGATGGGATTCTCTATTTAATTTAAGCTACAATATTCAGTGACGATCTTGGGCCATGGCGAGTAAGCGCCGCCATCAAATAAACGTTTGCCTGGTTTTGGGTAGCAGAACATCAGTACTGGCAGAAGATATAGCGTAACACGAAGATAAGGATAATTATTATTACTTGGATGTAGACCTTACGAATGTCGAATGAGAGAATCCAAGAGTAAGAAATTATAGCAAGGGAAGTTTACTACATTTAAACTTAAGCCGACTAGACTATCGGTCGATTGATTGTGAAAGGCTGTTTTAGAAGTTCTAATGAGATTCGGTAGTTATATATTTTGTAGGCCACGCGATTGGCGCTTATTATGTCATTGAACATTAGCGAAGAACTTGGCGCTTATTATGTCAAATTTATCATAGAACTCGACCGCTTACGAGAAACTATTGATAAAGGCTTTTCCCTCAGCAGGCATAAATTTGTATTGTTTATCAAAAATGATGTAAGTATAATAAGTAGGTAATTAGAAAGAAACTAGTTCGAAATATAGAAACTACAGAAACAGCTAATTGATTTCTAAGGTGGTGAAACGAACATAAAATGACACACAGAATATTTTAAAATTTGAAACCCTATACATCGAATTATACATAAAATATTTGTACTTTGTAAAATTGCTTCAATGACACTTAATTATATAAGAAAATTACATTATTAACTATTATTAAGACTTTGAATTTCTTATTGTATTACATACGTCATGAAACATCTAACTAAAACGTGGTATTTTGTTCTGACTATCACTTAAAAAAACGTTTTCGTAGGTAAACTAAATTAAATTAAAACTTCTTGCGTCGTGGTTTTACTAACTTTCACACTAGACTTACCGTGTCTCAGGTTCTACTATACCCTGAGACGAATTTTATTAGGCCTTTATATAACTAAGCAAATGTCTAAGTGTAATAAAAATATTTTTATGTAAATATACTTTGTTCTAACCAAAAATAATAGACGGACCACCACAGATGAACTAAGCTGCGTAACGACGGGTGTAGTATTTAATCAGCAGCGGTAAAAAGACCGCGATCTCCGGCAGAAAGCAGCCACAAGATTATACACAGTAAATTCACTCTCATATCATCTAGTCGACTAATCAATTATTTAGCCAAACCTTACAAATGATCAACTTTATCATCATTCTATTGCTGTAACTCAATATACATCTACCTTACTTAAGAATTAAATAGTTATTGCTGGTGAATAAATGTTATTGCATGTGTAAAGTACATGAAACCTCGTGGAAGACACCAAAATCGCATCGTCGTGATATATCTCCTTACAAATAATTTATTAATTCCTATCTAAAATCACAATATCGTGCATTAATGTCGAATTACACGAAAATCTCACTTGTTTTGTTCGTAAAAGAACACTCGCATATAATTTATTATAATGTGAGCCGCAGCAAGATTAAATAGTATTAACACCGAATTCTCCACACGTACGTACGTACATTAAGGAATATGCCATTATTATAGTAGGTTTTCAGATCTTCTAGCTACCACGAACCATTGAGAACATTAGGCATACACAACGCGTGCAACACACTTGGCCTTGGCCCTTAGACTGTGTATATACAGACGGTCGGTCAAGCTGTAACCGACCTTATGGTTGCGTTAGACCTGGTTCCCAATTGTCGGGTCGGGCCCGGATTTTAATCGGATGGTTTAGTACCGTTACCATGAGTTTACCGCGGTTTTACTCGCTAGCGACGAAGTAACTTTATGTATGGAAAATTTTAGTCCTGCAAGTGACCGCTAGAGGCGCTGCAAAAAGTTTTTACGTCGTCGTTAGCAAGTAAACCGTAAACTCATGGTAACGGTTCAGTAGCAGAACATTTTGTATGAAGCTATTCACACTCGAAAATCAATTTTTCAATACAAAATCTCCATCCGATTAAAATTCGGGCCCATCAAGTGGGAACCAGGGGTTATGGTCACTGCTCACTTCACAGAGGTTAGCCTCTGTGAAAACGCAACCTTACAACCTTTAAGAGCGGGCCTATTTTCGAACTGGCCTGTTTATTTACACTTTCAATATAACAGCAGTCCAAAAGCTGGCCCGCTTTAAGGGACGGGCCCTGAGGCCTAACAAAGGACAATCGTCATAGCTACCGGAGATATCTTTTGCTTCAGCCACACCACACACAGCATTTAATTATTGTTATAACTATCTTAAATATCGCGTGAAGTGTACTTACCGAGATTATCGGGATATGACAATTAACGCCTGACGTCATATTCCATATTGGCATTGTAAAATTATCGCCATTATTTGGCCACACCTAGGTATTGTTTATTACGGTTATAATTATTGCCATATCATAGTAATGTGGCCGTAACATTTATTAAACATTCGCTTTGCAATCTAATCATAACATTGCGATTACTTAAATTAATGACTTAAATTCAGATCAAAGTTTGATATTGCTACATTAGTATTAAAAGTCTTATGATTCAGGATCAAATTAATGGACGAATATTTTAACTGACCCAATATTGATGTTATGTACCTATAATATTCATCTTCATCATACAACATTACACATAAATGTTAAACATAAAATAATATTAATGATTTTATGTCTTTTTAAGCTTTTTTTTTTGTTTAAGCTTTTTGATTAAACATGACTAGACTTTAAAGTTTGACAGGGTACTGTTTGTTATTTCTATAAAAATTATGATTTCTTTGTTCTATACCACAACAGTTATTGGTTGTTATCAGAACCCGTAAAACGCTCATCATCAATACACAAATTATTGAATACCTATAGAATAAAAATAAATATATATAAAATAAATCAAATTTCTCATTTTGAATTTAAGCCCAAACGAAGTTGATTTCTGACAAGCAGGATCTCCAACAAAATTACATACCTACTTGTAATAATTTTTCTAAGTTTCCTGTCTTCGTTATTTATCAACTGATAAATAAATAAAGCATACACTAAAGGCCACCCAGGACTGTAAGGGTGTCCTGGCTTTTGCGGTTTCGGGTGACCGTTGTCTTAGTCCCGCTGTTGGGGTCGACATTCGCCATGTTTAGTTCGCTAGTTTCCTTGAGCAAGCTGACAAAACTTTGATACTTCCCTTCTAACTTATCGAGATTCAACTTGATTGTTGGTTTTCTGTACTTGGCAGTTTTGGTGTGCCAGACCAGGACCTTGGAGCAGTTGTTTGCTAGAGGTTCGATGTCTTCCATTTTAAGTCCCAGGCTGACCAGGAACCTGTCTTCCTCGTGGCCAGCGATGTAGGGCATGTTGGCTGATGCGCTCAGGAATTCGATGTTGACTGCGAAGCCTGCCATGTCAACAGGAAACGTTCGGGATCCAGGCCACGAATCAAAAAATCCAACAACCTGAAATGGTATTGATAATGAGGTTTTAGTATCTGTTTTATTCATTTGAGAAAGATTCCACTGGTTTATAGTGGAAAGATGGGAAAGGGTAGAGAAGCCTTTGCTCAAATTTAATCTACAGAGGTACACCACACCACAGCCTCTTAATAATAAAACAATTACATCATTCACTCACCCACCACCCTCAACATACTACAACGTACGTACCTGTAACTCAAAAGCTGCCGTTGTTACAAAACACTTGCAGATTATAACTAAATTTTTGTTTTTATAGTGTTTTGTCACTATACAAACTTAATAATATAAATTGCAAATTGCACTTGTAGAAATCAACTGCTGGGCTGTGTGACAGACGAGGAATCGAACCCCGTGTCTTACGCAATCCAGGCGTATGTCTATACCACTCGGCGACCGTCACATTAGCAAGCCTGTTGAATTTTGCAAGCGCTTTCTTTAACGCGTAGGCTGCGTGACGTCATCAGTGTTGCGAGATTGCTCTGACAATACTTTCCTCGTCTGTCACACAGCCAAAGTTGATTTTTACAAGTGCAATTTGCAGTTTATACTTGCAGATTAGTTAGCAAATTCCTTCAGGATAATACCTCCAGCAGCAAACATACAGTCTCAATCTTTCTCACTATCTCGAACACAATTATTTGTACCACTAAGCTCTTCACCAGGCAAACTCACATATCTGCATCTGCATACATACCTTTTATTCATGAATTGTTAGTTAAAATATACTTGGCCTAAAGCATATATTTCTGAAATTCCAGCTTTTAGCCGAGACAAAAAAGAGTAAAATAAAAATTCAAAATAATAATAATTTCAATGTACGCTGATCTCTTACCATATTGTTAGATAAAAGAAACACCAACATTTCGCTTCTTAAGGGAGAAGCAAGTGGAAATAACGCATGTCTGTTTATCTAAATTATAAGACCTACTTATTTATACTTATTGAGATTAAGTACTAACTTAATTACCCGAAAATAATTCTTCACTTTTTCAGATTCCATTTTCCATCTTATAGAAAAGATCTCTTTTTAGATTTTTATCTTGTACATTAGCATTGATATGTCAGTTAGGCTGTTTGGGGTCATTAATGACATAAAATTTACTTTTAATGCTATGGACGTTTACGTTATGTTACTATAAATGTAAATTATATTTCCCTTTAAAAAAACATTTTAAAAAGAGTGAAATGAGTAGTTTATTGCTCATCATATTACCTCTCCATCTTTAACAACCGGAGATGAAACACCATAGCCACCAATGAGTCCAACCGGGAACATTGACACCTTCTTGGTAACTCTGATTTCATCAAACAACTGTAAGTCAACAGTATTGTCATCATCGCCGAAATAAAGTATTCCATCTTGCACATTCTCTTGCAGCCAGGAGAGTGCCGCTCGACGATTTGCGACACCACGAGGAAAATTTGTCGAGGCTTTGTAGTGATAGGGCTTCGGGCTAGAGATATGCGTAAATGGCAAACCCGTTCTTCTGCAATAAAATATCAGACGATTTATTTATTAATAACAAAAGACAATAGTCCATGTGTTTAGTTTTAGATGTTCATCTAAAATCCAATAATGAAAGTCGCTCCTCGTATCTTACAAGGAGCGTTTAGAAAAAAAATATTATCTGGGGCCCTATTTTTGAATCACTCGCTTCGAAATGGCGAGTGTTTTTCGTTCGATAACGAGTTTTTTTTAATGACTTTTAATTCATCTTCAAACGAAAATCACTCGCCATCTTGAAGGGAGTGATTCAAAAATAGAGCTCCTGTAACCGCTCGTTATATTCATGTAAATTTAATGGGTTTGTGCGGCAATTTACATTAACTTATGAAAAATAATTATACACACCTAAGATCATACTTGAAATAATGATAGAATTGCTCTTTCACAATTCAGGGTCAAAGGATCTGTAGGTGATTCACTTTGGTTACTGATAAGTTAAATTAAGACTGTTTTTTAATTCATTTAATATCCTAGCAGTTTCTACCGTTACCATGAGTTTACGGCGGTTTTACTCGCTAGCGACGACGTAAAAAGTGTATAGAAAATTTTAGTTCTACAAGTAACCGCTAGAGGCGCTGTGCAATTTTCCATACAAAAATTTATGTCGTCGCTAGCGATTATCTCATGGTAAGTATGGTAACGGTACTGGAGTCCATCAAAATGTTTGGATCACATTCACGGCTGGAATAATATGAGCCTAAACTTTGCCAGGTTTGTCCCGATGTTTAAAATTTGCTTTCGTAAACATTTCAAAAGATACCTATTGAATAAATTTTGTGGTCCCACCATCTTGACGTCAAGATTGCAGACAACTGTTGGCTGCTTGAAAGTAAATTGTTAATCATCAAAATAAATACTTTAAACTTTAGGGCCAAAGAAAATATTCCACCTGCTGCGGTTCCACAAAAAAAATATTATCTTTGAAACTGCACAAAAGCATTAAGGCAAACCCCCAAACAGGAGAACTGTTGCAATACATAATGTATCAGGCTTATGTCCCGTATAAATAATGTTTTGTGTTTAAGCGGCCTCACCCTATTCGGGACAGAGACATCGGACTTGGTCTCACAAATTAAAAATCGTGAATATTGGTCCACCCATAATAGAGGTAATGGTGTAACTAACATATCTTTCTTTTAGGCCCTTAATTTAACGCTTTCAGTGACCAATATAAAAAATCCACAGTTGCAAAGCCCCATACTTTAATATACTTCAGTAACAAAAGAGGCAAGACAGTATTTATTCATCTTTATATTCTCATTGTGGATTTTTACTTTGTTTGATTTGCCTTTGTCCCTAAATAAGGGAAAAGGGAAAGAATTCACTGGGACTGCTTGTTTTACATAATCACAAAACATTAATAGTATGGGACATGCACCTGATACATTGTGATTCGGACTTTGATTTATTTTGTAGGCGCTTGCTTTTACATAGTATCAAAAATAATATTTATTTTTCGTATTTAACATCAAAGGGCAGAAAATTAAATTAAGTTACGTTGGACTTTCAAGGAGTCAACAGTCTCGCGATCTTGACGTCAAGATGGTGGAACCACAAACTATCAATTTTGTGGATCCGCAACCACAATTCAATATCTTTTAAAATATGTACAGAAACAATTTTTAAAAGACAAGACAAATTCTAGCAAAGTTTAGTGAAAACAATGATACTAATAGTGTAAGTATACTACAGAAATAAATATTCCAGCCATGATCCTGTTGTTTTATCCTTGAAAACATGAAGTAGTCATGCTCACAAACATTTGCATTTATAATATAAGTAGGATAAAAGAAAAAATCCATAGATTTATGGTCTTGTGCACTGCTAAAAAAGAAGGAAGTTTGTCATCTACAGATTGTAATACATATTTAAGTAGATGATAATATGTTTAGCCCACAATGGTCCCAAAGCTGTGATAGGGTTTATATTGGGCTGTGTATAACTGCCTCCAGTGTGTCTAAGCAGAAATATATGACTTTTTGTGAAATTAAACTTACTTTAGGATGTTGAGTACTTTTTCAGAACACAGGGGCTGGTCATCTGCTATAATCCAGTGTATTCGAGCAACATGCATCAAAGTATGAGACAATCGTGTTAACTCTGGTACTTGTTCTGGTCTCGGATAAGTAGGTGTGACGAAGTAAATCATTTTTAGATCTGTTTTATTGGCCATATGTATCCTGTCATCAATGTGATTTACATAGCACAATTTATTTCTAACAGGAATTGATTTATAGGTAAGACTTTCAAACCTGCAACAGAGTAAAAATAAAATAACAATAATATCAATATTCCCAGATCAGCATGTACAGTATAATTTAACTTAAGAAATACTGTGCTGTTATTGATCAAACTGTACAAATACTAGAGTACTATTTGACATGGGTAGTAGATAAATTATATATATGCATCCGTTTATTGAAATAATTACATACCCAATGACTCCTATGTTGGTCCATAGAAGTAATAATATGCACAGTAGAAGCGCCATTAAAAATACTTTCCGAAATACTATGATCTGTTGCATTTTAAGAAATTTTCAGTCAAATTTGTGCAAACAAAACAGCAAGGTAAGGCATTATGATGAACAAATTAAGAGTACTTAGAATAATTACATAAAGACACACTACTGAATTACTTATATGGAGCGTGTTTAAAAATTACACTTTTTACCACAAGATACCTAATTTATTTATAAATGAAATCGTGCTTGAAAATAGTTAATGTTGTCACAACAAATAGGAATTTAAGCTAACTTCGGTAAAATAACATCGGGAATTGAATGCTATATGTCAACTACTTATTTGCACTTATTATTTTGTTTCAGATTTCCTTTAAAAACCATTGATATTTATCTCAATGTTATAAAGCAAAGAGCAAAGAAAGAATTTTGCAGAAAATTGGTAAACCCTAAAAAATGGTCAAAGGAGGATGGATCACTAGATGGATGACACCAACACCAACATGACACATGGGCTGCGTTCCGTTTTGTTGTGCCAATATCACTGTCAGCACTGTGAGCGTCAAAAGCCGTTCCGATTTGATTAGCGTGCTGACAGCGCTGTTGACGCGATTTCATTTCGGAACGGTTTAAGATTACATTTGCTGTTCTTTGAAGCAAAAAGACGTCAAATGCGTCAATGTGACAGTCCACTCACAGCCGCTCACGGTGCTAACGCAGCAAAACGATTGCACTGTGAGCGCAAGATGGCGGTGATAGTGACGTCAGCCTTGACGTGACTATAGCTTTCGTTGACCCGCTAACGCCAAATCGGAACGGTTCGTAAGCGCGATATCAGTGATATTTTCGCTGTCAGCGCAATACGGAACGCAGCCATGATGGATGATACTGTCTTGTCCAGTCTTGTCTGTCAGGTACAAATTTAACGTCTTTGGCTCTACGCCATACAGACAATTCTTCAGTAACATTTTTAAAGATTGAATTAACTAAAACAAACACTAATCTATCCTATCTTCACCTAACTCCCTAAAATGCGTGGTGCTTTAAATTTTTTTGCTTAACAAGGAAGTTGAGCACCGGCACAGCAATCCGCATAAAGCCCGATCCGCACACAACAGTGCCGTCAAGTGCCGTTCAGTAGCGTATCTATCAGTGCCAGTGAAAAATGATATTGTAACATACATCTATATATACTTATTTATAGTATTATTTGCAGATGATACTTTACATATATTTAAAAGTCCAAGAGGTGAAGGAAATTTTGATGATGTAATAAAAACTCTTTCACAAGTATTACATTGGTTTACTATTAACAATCTTCTTCTTAATTGAAGTCAAACCAAATGTGTTAAGTTTACGATGCCTAATGTCCGACAGGCATCAACTCAGGTTATGATAAAGACAAACCGCTTGATACTATTGATTTCACGACATTCTTGGGAATCACTTTAGACTCCAAACTACAATGGGGTCCTCATATAGAGGCCTTGTCAGGGAAACTAAGCTCAGCTGCTTTTGCTGTAAAGAAGATTAGACGTTTGACTGATGTAGAAACGGCTAGGTTAGTTTATTTTAGTTATTTCAATAGCTTGATGTCCCACTAAAGCTTTCCAGCGGTACCTACGTCCAACCTTTGGTCGTCTCCCATTTGATTTTCCCAGGTACACTCCCTTTACGGCATGATCCTCTTCCATTATTTCTAAGTGTCCGAGCCATCCAAGCCTAGCTGCATTGGTCTCTCCTATAATGATAGGTTCGGACATTAGGTAGTCAATCTCCGTGTTCTTTGTGACTCTCAGCCTCCCATCTCTCAGTTTTTTCGGTCCCAGAATCCTTCGAATATTTTTCCTTTCCGCCATTAACAGCTTATTCATTTTTTTCAAGATTAGTGTCCATCAAGGTTTCCATACATCAAAATTGGTCTAATTACAATAATGTACAGTTATATAGACGAATTTCAGTTCTTCTGCGTATCAGCTTAGACACCAAAACCTTGTGAAGAGCCGCCGTGCACCTAAGAGCGTTTTGGATACGGATATAAATTTGTATCATAAATTAGCCATAATATTTTTTTTTTAACATCTGTTTATGTAACTTACACGCAAAGTTACGATCCGTAATGTGTTAGTTACATATACAGATGTTTTAGCAGCAGCAGCAGATCCAGATGAGAACCGCAAGTTACGGTTCTCATTATTATCCCTCGAGATACAGACTCACATCTAGTTCTAGGGGGGATCACTTTCAGCTGCTAAACCCACGCTGTTCTTTTTTACTAAAAAACTACATTAGTCTAAGCTGACCTGACTGTAACATGTCTCAATAAAGATTTATTATGTATTTAACCTCTTCCTCTTTATTATTAATATTATCAACTAGCGGTCCCCCCGCGACTTCGTCCGCGCGTTTTAAGTTTTTATATGATAAAGTAAGGACAATTAAATTCCACTGTATTTTGTTTACTCATTACAAAATAAATTTAGGTTAATGATTTAGCCTCAGCCTCCTTAGGTTATGAAAATAGACGAATAATTTGCAATAAAATTATATTGCGTCTTTAAATTGAGATCTAAGCTATCCTCTCTTTCAAGTGGCATCAAATTGCACATGTTGATCAAAATTTTATTAAAATCGGTTAAGTAGTTTAGGAGTCCATCGCGGACAAACATGTGACACGTAATCTTATCTAATATATAAAATTCTCGTATCACAGTTTTAGTAGCCAAACTCCTCCGAAGCGGCTTGACCGATTTTGATGAAATTTTATATACGTATTCAGTAGGCCTGAGAATCGACCAACATCTATTATTCATCTCCCTAAATGTTAGGCGTAGTCCACCCTTAAATTTTTTATTTTATTTTTTTGGACAAAATTTATAATTTATATTTTTTTATGATACAACATACAAAAATACATACAACCCTCAATTTTCACCCTTCTACGATCAACCCTTATTTTTTAATAGCCATTTTAGTAATTTAAGGGTGAAACAAAATTCGCTGGGAATGCTTAACTTTTAAAATTACGGGACTCGGCGGGACGGGGCTGGGGCGGGACGAGGCGGGACGGGGCTGGGGTGAGACGGGGCTGGGGTGGGACGGGGCTGAGGCGGGACGTGGCTGGGGCGGGACGGGGCTGGGGGCGAAACAAAGTTCGCTGGGTCCGCTAGTTGTATATAAAATTCTCGTGTCACAATCACAACATTCGTTCCCGTACTCCTCCGAAATTAGGAGATTAGGAGTCCATTGAGGACGAACATTGTGACACGAGATTTATATATATTAAGATTTAGCAGGTCTGAGAATCGGCTACTATCGATTTCATACCCCTAAGTGATAAGGGTTGTTTAATTATTTTTTTTAATTATTGGACGAATTTTTTTGTTTTTATTTTTTTTAAATACATACGACCCTAAATTTTTACTTTATTATCACCGACCCCTATTTTTTATGGCCTTTTTATTAATTCAAAATTTTTTTATCCCGCTTGATAACTGATCAATTATAGTGTTTTTCTTAACTTTTAAAATTACGAGGCTGGGCGAGACGGCGCGAAGGCGCTAGGGGCGAATAAAAGTTCCCTAGGTCCAGTAGTTTTTATAAATAAAGCGATTGAGAGGCTAGAAATCTTTGCAAATATGCTCAATAATGAAAATACAACTGAAGCTTCTATAGCTATCTAAGCTAAGTTATATTTCAGGCTATGTATCTCGCTATTTACCAAAGTCAATGAAGTTTGAAGAATGTATTGACAGCTTAACCACAACGACTAAACTACCTCATCAAAAACTAATCACTAAAAGACATGGATAGTTTGTGATTTCTCCTGAAGACGTATACAATAATGCGTTCCTACCAAGATCATTATACGTTATTTGATAAAGATGAGCGGTGGCGAAAATCCTTCTTTTGAATACAACTACACTTACGTCACAGTGAACACCTTAAAGATATTCATGGAGAAAGAAGTACTTCATTCAGCATGCTTTTCATTAACCTTCCACTCTTAACCACAGGATTTACATAATTTAAGCGGTAATAAATAAATACACTTTCATAAGTTTACATTATAAAGCTAAAGTTCTAAAAACAATATTGGTTTCAAATAAATGTTATTCTGATTCTTAGTGTCGTAACTTTAAAATAAATAGCTGCTTTCATTTATTCAAACTATACTAATTCCAAAAAATAGTAGTAGTAGTTTATAGTAATATAAACTTTTTAAATGGAAAATACCCACAAAATCAATTTATAATTGCGATACAGCGAGCGAGAAAAAGCTGAGGGCAGTTGAGGCCAGTTATCAATAGAAGCACGCACTCTTTCCATGGGAAAATTCTTCACTGTCAATCGTACGGATTGTTTAGGGACTCCAAATTATCATGGCGTTTATAGCAAGCCGTACTCTCTAAAACTGACCATAAATCAAAATCCAGCGGATTAAGATCGGGACTAGAAACGGCCAGTCTTCAGCTCTGATGAAGTCCGAAACGTTCGCTTCTAACCAAGACTGCGTGGACCGAGCTTTATGACCCGGCACCGAGTCTTGTTGGAAAGACCATGCTTAGTTATTGAATGTGGTGTAGTCGGGTAATGCCCACGTTGCACTCTGTCGACTAATTGGGAAGCTTCCTTAGAGGTTTGAGCATAAATACGGTCATTTTGTTTGTTAAAATTTTGCTCAATTGTAAAGATTTTCTCATCCGTAAACATGTTTTTCCTGTGACCTCCCTTTGCGTACCGCTTCAATAGTTTTTTCGATTTTACCACCCTGTTCTTTTTCAAAATTATCAGTTAAAAAATGACCGCACCGTCTCTTATAGGCAGCAAGTCCTAAGTCAAGTTTTAAAATACGTGACATGGTTCTGGGTGCTATCTTCATCTCCCGAGATAAAATCTTTTGCTTTCGGACAAGATTTCTGCGAATTCTTTCCCTTACTGCTTTAAACACCTTTTTTGTACTAACACTACGTGGATGGCCAGATCTTTTTCCGTCACAAACAGAGGAAGTCTCATTGTACCTATTGATAGCTCGGTCGACAAACATTTGACTAATAACAAGCGTATGGAGAGTTTTAAAAATTGCATTTGGCTCCATCTCCATACCAACTTTGTGTAACGCAATCACAGTGATTCGGTTCTCTTTATCACCCCACTCCATTTTAATATCGCAAAATATTATAAAACGTATTGGCGCCAAAATTAGAAAACACAATGAGCAATCGTATAAAAATGGCAGATTCCAAATGCAAATGTAATATCTTTCTTATTTTTAATTGTAACAGTATTTATGGCCATAGTAGGTATATATAAAGTTTTTTTTAGAATAAGCATAACTCATATTATCATCGTTGAGTTGGATGCCACTGATCCACATACTCTTACTAACCTGTGCACTGGTCAAAACACTATCTTTAAAGGCGGGTTGCTGAATTGAAGAGACAAGCGTGATATTTCAAAAAGTCAATAAAAGTTCTGCTATTCATCGATAGATGAAAAAACTAAAAAGTAACACGGCTGTGCCGGTCGGAGTGGGGGGTGTTAGGTTATTTTCGTTACGTTGTTTCTGGATTCAGTCTCTACGCTCAAGGCCCGCGATAGAAGTTATGCAATAGCTTATAAAATATATGACACCTATTGGCCATGAGTCTGGAAAGGAATTTTAATACACGCAAATATTAAACATTAAACAACAACGAAAACACGTCAGACTCTAATCGATTACTTTGACCGAAAAATATTGGTTAAATATTATATTATATTGGAATTGAAATATTATATTATAAATATAATATTTCATTCGAAATCGCAACGTCTCCGCCATCATCATAAAACAAATGGACTATAGTACAGTCAATAGTTCATAAATAAATAAATTCTGCGTTTCAAAATTGCTTTTCGAGATTTTCGAAAATGAAATAATGGTCACACTTGTACGTAGCAATGACGTTTTCAAAGTGACATCTGTAGTTCCATTTTTGTCACAGATTAATAAGAGTATGTCTAAAGATTTTTTATTTAATTTTGTTTTGACCATTCTTCAGCTAAGTTGGTGACCATCTGTTTGGTGCTACTCTTACTAATCTGTGGTTTGGTGGCACTGTACTGAATCTATGAACTCTCCACGGTTACCAACTTAGGGGTTTTCCCCCCAAATTTAGGGGGTAAATAAGTGGAATGGGATTTTTTTAGGGGTCTTATTTGTTTAGGGGTATTTTTAGGGTTATTTTAAATATACAATATTCTAAATATAACAGAACTATCCAATCAAATAAAAGTACATTTTCACCTAGTCAGTGACTCCAGATTGGGTGACATCGAGAGTATATATTTAATTCCTCTTTCATTACTCTAGTATGCCTTCTTTGTCTATGATAAAAAAAACTTTGGTCTGTGACTGGAGTATTCGAGGTTAATTATTTTATTCATTCATTTATTACTGCGGTGCGGCGTCAACTAGCTTAGGGGGATTTTCAAATAATTTAAGCAATTTTAGGGGGTTTTGACTCAGGGTTAGGGGTAAATATTTTAGAGAGTTGGTAACACTGGAACTCTCACAACAACCACAAGCGGACTTTTTGGCGGGCTTTTGAACGCAATAGGCGCGATTTTCGAAGATTATTTTCGTATTTCTATTTTTACTGCCTGAATTGATTATTTCTTATTGGAAGTAGTCCTAAAATTCGGCAAATTCATCATGCCAGACGGGGACGGTGAAGACCCCCCCGGGAAAACTGCTGAAAAGCGGAAACTACCAAACAGGAATCCTGGCGCCGATGCAGCAGCCGAGGACTTCTACAAAGCGTACGTAAAACCAAACTATAGAAGACTATTTGGAGAAAATCCGGTGAGTGGAGTAACTGATTACAGCGTGTATGTAGAGAGCACAAAATTAAATGAGAAGATAGGAAATAACAACCCAATAGTTACCACCAACCTATTCAAAAATGACATCAAGGGCATTAATAACTTAAAAAGAGTTAACGCCAACAAAATTTGCATAACCTTTTCCCAATCCAACTATGCCAACAACTTTCTAAAGAACGACGCATTCCTAACAAAACATCAGCTTAAAGCTTACATCCCTGCAGCAGCGGTCGAGACAGTCGGCGTACTACGCTTCGTACCCACAAGTATAAGCAATGAAGAACTATTTAGAAAACTCTCATCTGAGTTTGAGGTAATAGGAGTGCGTAGATTTACTAAAAGAGAAAATGGAGTTTTAAAACCGTTCCAAACTGTGAGCGTTACATTTCTGTCAACTAGATTACCAGAGCACGTTTACCTAGATTTGTTCAGATTTCGTGTTTTCGAATACAATGCACCATTACTACAATGCTTCAAATGTTTTAAATTCAATCACGGCGCCAAAATTTGTAAATCTATTCAGAAATGCTCCATATGTTCTGAAGAGCATCACTTTAGTGAGTGCACTTCTGATAAAATATCGAAATGTGTCAATTGCCAGGGTGCTCACCTTGCTATCTCGCGTGACTGTCCCGTTAAAAAACTAAAGATAGAAGAAAAGAAAAACAAAGCCTCTTATGCACAAAAGCTTTCTACCCCTAAAGTAATTTCTAACAATTATCAAGATTTCCCAACACTGAGTACCCCCAAAACTAGCTCGAAACCCTCGCTATCAAAGAAGGCACCAAGCGTAGCCGTTACCTCTCCAATCCCCCCGAAAACCAACGCAAATGAAAATAAACTTACCAATGAAAAATTAGTTGATGAAATTTTAAATAACGACTACATTCGTAAAGGTCTTGTGGGCGCATTGGTCGCCATTAGCAATGAAAATAGAGCGCTCACTAACGCTGTTATTCAAGAAATACTCGTAAAAAGCTTTAAAGATAAATCTGTAAATGGATAAAAGTTTTCTAAGGATAGCACAGTTTAACGTTGAAGGTGTTATAAATAAAAAACCATTGCTGCTTAATTTTTTAACTCAAAACGATGTTGACATCTGTTTATTAAATGAAACGTGGCTTAAAGTTAATAACAATTTTCGAGTTCCAAATTACAATGTAATTAATCAGATAGACATGGATATTATAGGTCGTGGTGGCGTAGCCATCCTAGTAAAAGACACTTTTAAATATACCTTATTAGATCTACCATATTATCATTACTTGCAATCAGTGGCTATAAATCTGCAGACTAGTATGGGTAATTTATGTATATTATGTGCTTATTGTCCTCCTCCCAGGGAAGGCCGAGCTCGCTTCAGAATAAACAAACTGAAACAAATAATTCAAAGGTTACCAAAACCACTTTTATTTTCTGGCGATGTAAACGCCCACCATATTGCGTTTGGCTGTGCAACTAGTAACAGTCGTGGTAACGAAGTTTATGACACCTTAGACGAATGCGATTTATGTATTTTAAATTCAGGAGCGCTAACCACAGTCGGTACATCCACTCATAATCCTTCGGCGATAGATATTACATGCGTAAGTCCCTCTGTAGCTCTATTATGTGATTGGAAGGTTCATGATGATCCAATGGGAAGTTACCACTACCCCACAATAACCGATATACAAACTTCTGTAGCAAAATATGAAATAGGTGATCCAGTTAATAAATATATTTATAATAAAGCTGATTGGGTTATGTTTGACTCAGAAACAGAAAAAATGACTAATTACATTAATTTTGATAATTCTGACCCCATACAAATATACAACGATTTCTATGATAGTTTAATTAGAATTAGAGAAAAATGCATACCAAAAATTGTAAAAACAACTCCTCATATTTTAAAAAAACATGTGCCATGGTGGGATGATGAATGTAATAGAGTTGTTAAAGAAAGTAAACTGGCTTTAAATTTCTACAGACATAATCCAAGTATAGATAACTACATTAAGTATAAGAAATTAGATGCATTTAAAAAGAAAACATTAAGTGAAAAAAAGAAAAATTGTTGGACATCACTATGTGAATCTTTTAATAGATATACCCCTGTAAGTACAGTATGGAATTACATGAAAAGATTTAAACGCTTATCCATTCAAAGACTGCCGAAGAATGATGAGTGGATTCCTTCTTTTTTCAACAAATACGCCCCACCATCTCCTCCTGAAAAAAACATCAATAGCTCTATATTACAACAGTACTTTTCAAAAAATGGTAACAGTAAAGCATTTCTCTCACAACCCTTTTTATGGCAAGAATTTGTTACAGCCCTAAATTCAAGAAAAAACACAACTCCTGGTTTAGATGATGTCCCTTACGAGCTCATCCGTCGTCTTAATTTTAAAGCGAAGCAGTTGTTATTAAAGATTTTTAATTTACTTTGGCAACAACAGGCAATTCCAGAATCATGGAAGACGCAATGTGTCATCCCTATCTTAAAACCTGATAAGCCTCCCAATGACTGTAATTCATATAGGCCTATTTCATTAGCTTCTTGCATAGGTAAGATATTTGAATGCATGTTAAAAGTAAGATTAGATCATTTTGTAGAATCAAATAATATCTTACCAAATGAACAATTTGGATTCCGAAAAGGCAGAAGTGCAACAGAAAGCTTTTCTGCACTAATTTCTGATATCAAAAACTCATTTCATAGTCTTTCTTTAACAGCTTGTGTCTTCCTTGATGTGCAGGGGGCATTTGACAATGTAGATCCATCAATATTAATCAGCATCTTGAGCACTATTGGCATACCAGGAGACGTCTGTAAATGGATATTTAACTTTTTACATAACAGAACAATGTATATAAAGTTTAATAATATTATTCATGGGCCGAAGTATGTATATAAAGGCACGATGCAGGGTGCCTGTATCTCTTCTTTACTGTATAATTTGTATACAAGTCAAATATATAAATATTTAAAGCAGGCTGATGTAAAATTTCTGCAATTTGCAGATGATTTGTTAGTTTATACTGTAAATAAAAATGTAAATATTGCTGTAGATAGTTTAAATAGGGCCTTATTTGAAATTCATCATTACTACTATAACAAATTAAAACTTAACATCAGCCCTCTGAAGAGTGGTGTAATGATTTTCTCTAAAAAGTCGATTGATTATAACTTTCAATTATATTATAATAAAGAACCTCTCCCATTGATAACAGAGAAAAAATTCCTAGGAGTGTGTCTTGATAGTAAACTTACTTTTATAAGTCATATTAATATGCTCATTAAAAACTCAACTAAGGCCTTAAACATATTGCGCTCTCTAGCAGGAGTAAACTGGGGATCTGACCCCAAGGTACTATCCATGCTTTACAAAAGCCTAGTTCGTAGTCACTTTGACTACAGCTGCTTAGCATATATGAACTGTAATGTAACTCTTTTAAAAAAGCTTGATATTATTCAAAACAAGGCTCTCAGAATAATAACAGGAGCTATGTGTTCAACTCCTATTAATGCTATGCAATGTGAATCTTGCATTCCTCCACTAGTTATAAGACGCATCCAACTTGCTTCAAACTTTTGTCTTAAACTCATTTCCTCAGATAATAAATCAGTTCTGAATCGCATACTACCTCCACAATCTTTAGAGATCAATTCAACTCCTCCTGCTAAAATATCAGGTTCTGAATTATTGTCTGGGCATTCCCCAGAGTTACTTAGAATTGCAATGTACATATATAATCTGTCAGTAAACATGTATATAGATAAACCATGGCCTCTGTACAAGATAAGTTATGATGTCTTTTCACATAACTACTTCACCATTTTATGGAATAAAATTAACAACCAAAGTGAACTAAACCTCTTTTTAGACAATAAAGTATATTATAAACTCTATACTGATGGTTCTAAGTCAGAGAATGGTGTAAACTCAGCATTTTATGACCCTCAACTCAAATTAGTAAAAAGTTTTAAAATTAATGATCAATGTAGTATTTTTACAGCGGAAAGTTATGCTATTCTCTTAGCCTTAAAACATATTATTGATGTTAATACTTCACCTGATATTCTCATTTTATCAGACTCTAAAAGTGTACTTCTAGCGTTAGAAAACAACTCATTTAAATTTAATTTGAGTTATTTAATCTTTCATATAAGATATGAAATTTATAAAACAATTAGGCTTACCGGCAGAACTATTAGCTTCTTGTGGGTACCTTCTCATCGTGGCATCAGTGGAAATGAAATTGTTGACAGAGCGGCAAGAAATAGCTTTGATCTGGATCACTCAGCATCTATGAAGGTTCCTTACACCGATTACCGAGCAGAATTGAATGTAGACCTGAAAAAGTTGTGGCATGAATATTGGATGTTAACAAATGCTGAAAAGGGAAAGTGGTATGCTAAGATCCAAGGAAGCCCGCCCGCCAAACCTTGGTACCATCGTCATACTGACATAGACAGCAGAAAATTTATAACAGTCATCAACAGAATAAGGTTTGGCCACTGTCACACTCCAGCTCACCTGGCAAGACTTAAACTGACTCCAAATGCGAACTGCACATTTTGCACCACAAATGCTGTAGCAGATCTGCAGCACATCATATTAGAATGTACAAAATTCGGCCTACAACGGCTGGCAATGATTGCTGATCTTGAAAAGCTAAGCCATCCAAAACCAATCCCTCGCAATTTAGAAGAAATACTTAGAAACCCACAGTTCTTTAAGCCTCTATACAATTACATAGTATCCACAGTTGGCAAGATATAAGAATATGATGAAGAATTTATTCAAGCAAACGAGAACACACAAACGGACGAATACAAATATAATTTCAAACGTAACTGCCAAAATAACTACGAGAAGAAGAAAAGAAAATTAACAATGACAGAAAGAAACAATCAACGAGTGGCTTAAAAGGGCTAGAACCCAGAGCCGTTAAACCAATTATAAAAAAAAAAAAAAAAAACACAACAACCACCACAGATTAGTAAGAGTACGTCTAACAACCACTAATCTGTGACAACAAGTTACATTACAATGTATGAAATGAAATGAATTACACAAAGTCTATTTAGTCGACCAATATCTACAAAGTCATGGCATGGTTCGCTGTATTATATGCAGTGTAGAGCAGTGATTACATATACCTCAGTCCTTACTCAATGTCTGTAGTGGGTCTTTAGTCTGCTGCTTTTGTTGATGATAACAATGACCCTTCACCTCCCTTGTAAGTTCCGTTGTATGAAATGAATTAGGTATAGTAAATATTTACCCTGTCTGAATTAATTCGTTTTGTAGGGAGGTAGTTCTACTGATGAAAAGTTTAAAATATTTTATTATTTATTTGTTTCGGCTTCAATGTATTTATTTTTCTTTTGTCTGATTTAGGCCACTCAAGAGGACTTCATCGAATCAGCTTGAGCTTTATACTTCACAGCCAAAGGTTAGACACTTTTTTTATTCCTCAGCTTATTCCTTATTTAGAAATTCAGACCCTTCCTTCACCCAGTTACTGCAGTTAGCAGAGGCAATCTCTACAATTCTATGCTTATTCCATTTCCCCACCTTGTTACTGTTTTTAAAATCATTGTTGTTTATTGCTGATGTTGACTTGTAATTTTTTTAATTTTATGAACCTGCACAGTTAGCACTTAAACATATCCTATTAGACACTCTGAAAAAGTTATATTGCTATTTAATGTTTCAATTTTTCTTAAAAATCTACCTATGGAAATAGTTCCAAACTTTCTGACTTATAATTTTTCCTATGTATTTACTGAATATTGAAATTGTCAATATGGCCTTCTCTGAGTGGCTAAGTTTTAATTGATCTTCGGAGAAAAAATTAACTATATGTATACCTACCCATTTTTCATTTATCAGTTTCATTATCAATAATCTACAGTCATGTGTTATAGTATTTTTGCTAGTTTATAATAATTTTATTTTCTCATCACTAATGATGATATGAATGCAATTTGTCAAAGAATGGTTCACTTGTAAGGGACTGGTATGTTGTGGTGTGTATGAATAAATTATAAATAAATGCAACATAACAGGTAAAAAGATTTCTTCATAATTTTGGAGGAACTTTTCTGTTCAATATCATAATAGTAGTTGACATTTTTGTCCACTATAATTTACATGCTAGCTAAGCTTGTTACTTTAAATAACTTAATTTAATCTTTTAGTAGTGAAAAGATAGACATTATGATGTCTTTTCACTCTCAGTCAGGTATTAATTACCCAAACAGGAGTCTACAAATGCTATGGATTCTACATCTAAGAAAACGCTCAGTGGCTTACATTTAGTAGGCATTGATGTTTTAAATTTTACAGTGGTTGCTGGTACAAGGTACTGCCAAAAACCATCTAATACTGTCACAAGTTTATATTTTAAAAATATGATTATAAATATATATATTTGATAATGGGTGACAAAAAACTGGAATTAAATATGATAATATTAGTGTATTTTGTTTACTATGTCTTCAATCCCTGAGAAGAAATGTACAATTTGCATATTCACATCCGGTGACTAGCTATATTATTATTATTTATGAGTAGCCAGCTAACCCTTCTTGAAGCTTTGTCGTGTTTATATCGGTTTCACTCTCTTATTATTATTGGTTTTTGGGCCTTATTATTGCTAGCTTGACCAGGTTTGATCGATTTTAGCTGGCCAGAGTGGCCAAACAAACAAACTCTCCTATGGGATGATGCATTCCAGCGTCGAAACTAATCATTTCTCTCTACTTCCATAGATATACCAATACATCTCTTAATTAAAGTAAAAAAATAGCCTTTAAGCTGAAAATAGAGCATCCGTACTGTAGCAGAGACGCAAAATCGGCTAGATATTATCATGTAGAGTGCAAGGGCGAGCACGTTGGGCATAACAATTAGAGATTGCCATTGATTCAACTCTCTTTACGCACAATGGCCCAATTGTGAGGCTAAGTGCGGAAAACACCCCAGCCAAACTAACTAACTCAACTCTCGAAGTTGTCGACGAGTTCGTCTACCTTGGACAAGTGATCCAATTAGGTAGTTCCAACTCTGAGAAAGAGGTCAATCGACGAATCCAGCTCGGCCGGGCAGCGTTCGGGAAACTGCGCAAGAGCGTCTCTCGTTTCAATTACCTCAGTGTCAGGAGACAAAAGTCTTTAACAAGTGATGACATACGGATTCGAAACGTGGTCTCTAACTATGGGCCTCGTGCTCAAAATCACACAATGAGCGATAAAGAGGGCTATGCTCGCTGTTTTTCTACGAGATCGAATCAGAAACGAGGAGACAGGTGTTGGATATATCCCTACGAATCAGTAAGCTCAAGTGGCAGTAGGCAGGGCACATAGCGCGAAGAACTGAGGGCCGTTGGGGCAGAAAAGTTCTAGATTGGATTGGTTCTACCTGTCGACTAAAAGCGCAGCTTGTTAAGATCGCAAGATCACACTGGATGCAGACAGCTTGTGATCGCTGAGGAAAACCGTGGGTTAGGCCTATGTTCAGCATTGGACATCCTTTAGCTGATAATAATGATGATGAGGATGATAAGTTATTATTTCCACCATTTCTACTAAACTACTTTCCCGTACCATACAACGGATAAACCAGATATTTTAGTTCCCTAAATTATAAAGTACTCCTTCTAGCTCTATTTGATAACAATTATCGATTGTCTCACTGTTCACGAATCTGAATCTCATGTTTAGGTAAGGTGATGTCATTATAGTAAAAGTGGTCCAAGATGTATTGTCCGAACTGAGAGAGGTTAAGATCTTGCGAGCAATGCGGCCTGCGGCTTGATCCAGGCGGAGCCTCGGAGCTGCACTAGAACTATGATAGTGTATGGAACCCTTTCAGAGTGGTGCGTATTAGCCACATCAGCTCCATACACCCTAACATTTCCATCATAGCCGCGCCGGCTCCGAGGCTCCGAATGCATCAAGCCGCTTTCGCAAGCAGCATTGCTCTGACTGAAGTCTACCTTTAGTGTAGTAACTAAGGACATTTTGGCACTTTCAGTCAGATCAGACTTTGGGGTGGCTTTGTTAATCAGGCTGATATTTCACCATATGCTGCAACTTTTTCAATAACGCGATTCGCGATGCTTAGCAGCCTATTTTTCCGTTTCCTAAAAACATCGACAACCATAAATGAGACCTGTAAACACTTCATAATCTTGCAACATCACTCGTACATCGCGATTGCTGTATCATTAATGATGCATCACTCAAGCAAGAGCGCGTTTATTACAATTCACGTTTTGGTAAAAATACGTCTAAAGATTTTCTCTACTATTGTACATTAAACTCGTTTTTTTACGATATCGAATCAGAAATGAAGAGCTATATTTACAAAGGTCGCATAGATAAAATAAAACTCCTTTTGCTCATCACGAGGCGTATAGGCTAGTTACAAATTTGTTTAAAGGACCTCTTCCAGACTACATATTGCAAAGGCTTGACAGCTGATGGGCATAAAACTACTAGTTTCGAGACTCTTCAAAAATACCGTAGAACGTTTACCGGTATGATGGACGATCATGAAAGAATCGCAGGATCACACTGGATTTAGACCGCTCGGGGTTACAAGCTCGCTCGCTATGGAAAACCATGGGGGAGACTTACGTCCAAGAGTGGACGTCCTATGACTGATAATGATGATAGAGGAACGTGAACTCTTACTTGCATCGATATGAAAGTATCGAGGCAAAGTCAGTGTTTATGGTCGTTAATGGTAATAAATGACTACGAAGCTAGGAAAAAAATGCGTCGTATAGCTACAATGATGATTAGTTAGTTTCTAAAAATACGTTTTTCTGTGCAATCGTTATAAAGTATTATTTTTTAAACAATTCTAAGAAATTTAACATTTACTATTATGAGTGATGTCATACTCGTAGGTTCCTAGACCAACCACAAGATACATTATCGATAGATCTTATTCATGGTATCCGCAGCTCAAAACTACCTGCTAACTAAAGAAATGCAAAAAATTGACCCTCCTGGGCTTCTCCGCAGTTGTATAGGTAGATAGAAGTTCAGTGAAATTTACGAAACTCTACTTACATCATTTTTTCAGTATAATTTATCATCTAATACATAACTCTTTTTCAATTAATAATTTTCAAAATAAGAGATTGGCTAAAACACCTAGAATACAAAAATACTGAAATACTTTTAAATTAAACTAAACTTTTGCTCGAATCGGACAAACTATAAGTTTATTAAAGTATTCAAAAGGATTGACACATTTATATACACGAACACGCACAGAAGCACATTGCTTATTATTTTAATAATGCCTATTTGATAAATCGCAAAAAAACATGACTAAGTGACGTAAGTACAACGAACAGGTGATATTTTCTAGATAAAAAGAGACAAATGAATCAAAATTAGGTTTAAAGCTTAGGGTGGTTGTCGGGATGGCAGATTAAGGCCCACCCAATGTGTTTGATTGTTGATTCAACTTGTACGGACAACAGCACGACTAAGTTAACACTGCGGTATCTTATGCAGTTGTAATAAGGGCTAGTGTGCAACAAAAATAGGTAGCCTGATGTTCTGGCTACTGTACCTTAATATTTGTTAATTACATAGCCTAAAGTAGTTGAGATAATGGATATTTCAATAGTCCATAAATTGTGTGCAGCTTAATTTTGACTCCGATAATAAATGGTATCGCGTGATCATATTTTTTTGCATAGTGTACTGATCTAAATATCTGTAATCTGTCAACTGGCCGGCCCATCGCTACGTCCTTAGTTACGTAGTATCCGTTTAGCGCGATAACACATTATCCCAGCTCTTATAATTATTATCAAGCACACGAATCGATGTGAGTCTTCGTCGCGGAGGGGGCCAGAAGACGTGAGGGGCCGCTTTTGTGGCGCGAGCGGCGCGGGGCGCATCGGCACCGCGCAAGTCGCCGCCCGTATCGACCGCCCCGGATGTGCATTGCAATGCTGTCGGTGAGATCAGCCGACCCACCTACTCGCGGAACATCGGCGTTTTTTCGATCGCATCGGACACCGCAACGCGCCGGTGCCGCGGTGCTGGAAGTCGCTTAATCCTACGACGAAGTTAACGCAAGGGACGCGGGTTATCTCTCTTCTGCATACCTGTTGACTAAATTTTAAACATATTGATCAATTTTTGATCCAACTCATCACGCATGACAAAATTTACCGGAGAATAGCGGGGCTACAATTTATGAGCTTGCTCTTTATAAAAAGATTTTAACTAATTAATATAAAAAATTACGCCTAACTCAATTAGTCACTTTCTTAACATCACGTCGACTACCTAATTTCTGGGCATTTTTTTTCGCTATGCAGTACGAGTAGTAGTTTCTTTCTTCATTCGTCTCCCCTCTTAATAAAAAAAAAGTAAGGATAAGTTGAAACCATAAGTACGAGATGACCAGTTTAAGTATCCTTTTTACGTCCGTAAAATATTTAATAACTATCGACTATACAACTGAGAACCTAGTGTCTCGGTTCCTTTTTTTTTCATGGGTTCTCATTGGTTTTAGGGCACATAGAGACCACATTAATTGCAGCCATAATTTTAATGTCTATCTGTCGAAAACCTATGAAACATTTGAAGCTGGAAAAGTATTGAATTATTTACATAGTATACTTTTGCGCTTATACGCTTGACGTAGTTTAGCATTAAATAGTTTTTAACTTTAAATGACCATGACTCAATAGCTTCGTTTAATCTAATCAGCAACTGGGAGCCTAACAAATATAATCACACACATGTCAGAGTTAACTCTTACTTACTCTCATTACCAAAGTTAACTCTTCAAAAATACATTGTATCAATACAATTCACTAAAATAAGCCTTTTTTTTACTCTCTTTGTAAAATTTTACGAATTCTTTTAGTCAATGTCGATGATATTATAATTCATGAGTGAAGCTCAACGCAAGTTCCGTATTATCGGCAATACGGAAAATGTGCTTCAATCGTCACGGAAAATCGATCTATTTAATTATTCTAAAAGATTTTCAAATCAGTACGAGCTTTCTTCCTCACCTTGACGATCTCTAAAAGTTAAACACTACAGGTACATTTAATCAAAGCGTTCTAAAATTTGGTTAACCAAGTAATACAGATCGGTGGAATTTATGCACGGAAGACCGCCGGAACTATAGTATAGAGAGTATCTATTTCCGACGGTGGTCGGTCAACGACACCGATCCGGAAGCATAGTTGAGCGATTCGGTTGGGTTCATACTTCACAATTGGCACTAATCTTCTTCTCATTGTTTGATAACACCTGTATGCGCCGTTCATTACCGATTTAAGATTCAGATGCTGAGCATACGATGTATTCGGTTTCCTGATATCTTAAAAACGAGAGATGTCTCGATCTCGATGACTGCATTTTACTATAATATTGCAATCTTTGCCATCGTTTGGATGCGTATTTCAAATCTGGGCTAAAAGTATAAAGGGTATCTATTCTGCTGAAAAGGCCGTTGAGTGAAGCTTCTAATTTTCCAGCAATTTTCTTCTTTGAGAGAGTATCTAATTTCAGAAATAGTAGAGCTTATGCATCTTTAACTCATATTTCGCCTCTGTGGCGCTTACTGGTACTGATAAGCTTTGGTGTAGATTGGCCCTGCCTGTTGAATTGAAAGCCATTGGTCTTACTCGTTGACTATCACGGCGCTCGGAGAGATAGTCGGACATATTTAATTGACACCTATTGACGCGATGACTAATGTTTCACTCAAGTCACGAACTCCCGAATCATCCTTTGCCGTGCGTGCTCGGTGAACTTGCGTCAGCGTATCGTTGATTTGTAATTTGAATGACAATTAGACAGTGCCTCTCCAAATAACATCTTAAATGTACTAATACTTTGATTCAATTTCTTCCTGCTCACGCCTCTAATATAAAAGGTAAGTTGGCAAGACTCAAATAAAAATATCTATTGCCTCCAACTACTGCTTGCTGCTGATGCTCGTAGATATTTTAATTACAATAGTATTTTGGTTATTTTATATCAGAAGGTCAATTTATTTTTGGTTTTTATAGTGTTTTGTCACTGAGCAAACTTAATATTATAAATTATTGCGCTTGTAAAAAGCAGGAGAAAGCTCTCAGCACCCGAAGCACCATCAACAACATCCGAAAGAAATATGCTATATATTGATTTATTTGTTGAGAGAGCAATCTCACAACATTGATGAAGTGACGCAGCCTAAGCGTCAAAGAAAGCACTTGAAAAATCCAACAGGCTTGCCAACGTGTCGGTGGCCGAGTGGCGTAGGCACGCGTCTGAATAGCGTAAGACACAGGGTTCGATTCCTTGCCATGATACATCTACCTACTAAGTTACAACTTTGCAATACTAATAGTTTCAGAATAAAATAGCTGTGACATAGGGACGGTCAGACAGACAGATGGACTTGACGAAACTATAGGGGTTCCGTTTTTTTTTCCATTCAGCTACGGAACCTTATAAAGTAGTAGGTAGTTAAGGTTAAGTACTCCTTGCGTTCATTATTTTCTATTTTACTCTTCTCTTTCAGTTATCTCAGTAAGTTAAATGAACGTAAGTGTTCTTCATGAGAATAAAGTTCTTCTAAACCTAAAAAAGTGTAGCAAAATATGCGACTCAGGAACTTAACACATTACAACTGAATAAAAAAATGCATTCCGGTTTGTAATTAACTGCACCCTTCAGAGAATCGGCAGGGCTTTCGGAACATACGCATCTCATTGTAATGAATTTATCACGCAAAAAATCTCATTAATATTCCAGGAAAAAATGCTTCTCGGAAAGGTCGTACTGGATGCCAAGCCGTTTTAAGGGTTCCTTAATGAAACCCTTCAAATGTAAAACATTTATTGCCTGAAACATCGGCCGCTATTAATAGTGCCACAATAATACCTTTACTTAAGTTACGCAAACACTATGAATTTTATGACTTGTCAACAAACTGTGTAATACCTAAATGTTATACGATTGCATTTTTTTTATTTTATTAGGATATAATAAGCCAAACAACTATTAAATGAAATTAACACAAAACAAACACTCTTGACTAAACTAGGGTTAAAAATGTACGATATGTGTACACATAATTTTTAAGAGACTACGTTTTTTTGAGTATTGCCATAATTATGATTATGGCACATTTTTTTTTTTTTTTCCTGATTTAACAATTTTATTTTTCCCTTACACAAAGGTAGTGATCATTTATTATGACTTTGTTTGGTGTTCATGTTTGGGAATTAAGTACGTTCCTTGTGATGCCCTTTAAAAGCTACAGTATTCGAGGTCGTCCAGCTGGCAACTAAAAAGCTCCTACTATGCAAAGCTATGGTCTATACTTCGTGTAAGTCAACGTGCGAAATGGGAGAAGTCTGTTTCAATTTATTGATGGTCTTCTCTACTAATCGCTATTGTACTAGTTTAGAAATATTAAATAAACAATAATAAGCGCCAGCCAACACGCCAATTGTCTTGGTTTTGAAGCAAGGAATTTTCTTCCTTGTGTAATCAACACAAGATAAGACGAAGGCGTAAACACAAAAACTTAAATACACATACATCCTTGACTTAGACAAAATGTTCATGCCCATCACTTAAACATTGCGGAATTCAAAACTGCGACCGCAAGAATAATGGGCCTAATCACCGACACCAAACGTGTCGTCAAATTATCGAAAAAAAGATGGCAGCGCGGTTATTTCAGAAGCTTCTGACTCTATAGGGTGTCCCAAGAACGGTGTTCCAGAAATTGTCTGGTGATATAGGACACCATGGGCTGTCGATTTGGAATTGCCGAATGATCAGCAACTTGAATTCTGCTTAACATCCGACAATTTTCGAGATATTACGTTCCGAACAAATTCTGACCTAATTGCGTTTTGATCCAGACACAAACAATTTTTAACAACAAAGCTGTTAATGTAATTCACACACAACAACATATATAAACGCGAAGTTTCTAATGGATATAAAAAATTTCAACACCAGAAAACCTAGAGTACCAAAAAATAAAAGAGAAATTAACCCAAAAACTCCATCTAATAGATGGATTATGAACTTATGCTATTTATTGATTATCATAGGAAAACTCAAATTTATGTGAAATTGGTGAATTCATAAGTCCATATTATGATATCGATCCACGTTCAACCATCACCAGCTGACTTTACACTTGCATTTATAACATTAGTAAGGTATTGATATAACATCTCTTTATGTTGTGTGTTGTGCGGCTCAATCAAGTTATTATTGAGACGAACTAATTGATAATTATAATATTAATTCTCATAATCTTTATTTGTTTATTCTCTCTGTAGAAGACAAGTTAAACCAGGCCTTGTAGAACGTGGCGTTTATTTTCCAGACTGAAGTAGTAAAACAGTTGTTTGATGGATTTAATAATACAGGAAATTTAAATGTGAAAAGCCTAGATAGAAGGTTTATCGATGATGCTGGTTAGCAATAGGGCTCGCAACGGTGTGAGGCAGCAGTTTTATTGACGGCCCCAGGACTAGGAGGCGGCAGTTTATGGCCGCTTTCAACGCCACAGGTCGCGGGCTCGACATTGAATTGTGCTGGAGCAACTTCCACGCCGTTGAAAGAGCACCGCAAAGGCCTTCTGCTCGACGAGATGCTACCGATATCTGCGAGCTCAGCTTCTAACTAGACAGCCTGTACCTGCCGCTCTCTTGGCGGAAGCGTTCACGCATTTAGTGACGGCGATCCCGGCGAAGGTGGCCGGGATTCAATCGTCGTTTTGAACTTTCAATCGTCCAGAACAACGTATTAAGTTTATCTACGTAGGATTTTGGTTATTAAATTCATAGAGCGTTTTGTACAATGTAAATGTAAATAATTAATAATAATAAGATGCACTAACTTTAAAAAGCAAGAAATCGGCAGTTTTTATTAAAATAATTCAATGTCGATTTTCTTGAAAACGCTTATGTTTGGGGAGGTTAGGGTAGGGAGTTCCATAGTGTAATATGTCAGAAAAGATAGGTACTACACGCCCTTAACGGGTCTAGGTCGCCTTAACCTGTAACCCTGTATAAGGTGAATGTGTTTGAACATACACTGTGTGATAGATCTGGAAATAAATGTTCTACATATATAGCGTGTTTTATTTACGTTTAGTGCTAGTTTTGTGTTAAAAATAACTGTGTTGAAAATTACGTACATAAAAGATTAAACTAAAAAAAATCTTAATTTTACGTATGGTGCTTTAATATATTTCACGATGTAAATTATCCAGAAATTGCAAAGTGTAGTATCGTAGTATAATTTAGGTTTTATGACATCCACCCGATAAAAAGGTATCTTTTGTATTAGAGCTGGCGCGTTCGCAACTGATTCTTGAGGCCAGTAATGTCAATATAGAATAGATATAGGATAAGTTGGTGGCACTGTAACAATGATTTAAAATAAAATTTGAAAAAAAACATTATATCAAAAAACAACTTAAAACCAAATACATTTTTTTTATTGTTTCCAGAAGTTGAAGGTTGTGGTTGTGGTTCAGTATTTTTTAATACATAATAAGCGCTAAACGTTAACAAATCACACTATGTAGAACATTCACTTCCAGATCTATAACATAGCATTTTAAAACACATTCACCTCATTATCACTTTGAAAAATAAATATTTCCGCATAAACTTCTATTTTGGAAAGATTCCGGGGAATAAACCCATTTTGGAAAGTTTCCACGGGTGGATATATAGAAACTTTCCGAGGCGCCCATCTCTAATCACATCAGGTATTAATGTGGGTGGAAATACTTAAAACGAGTGAAATAATTATAGAAGTCACTTTACTAAAAAACTTAAAACAAATAACGATTCATTGAAGGAGTATGTCAAAAAATATAAACAATAGGTCTGAAAAAAGTAGTTGTTGGTAGGATTTTAAAGATCTTTTAAGTATCTTCTTACCTCCAATCTCTGTGGTGCAATTGTGTCAATCAATCGTATTCATTTGACAGCTCAAAACGTACGGTATGATCTATCAAACGGGAAAGAACAAAGTATTTGACAGATCATACCGTACGTTTTGAATTGTCAAATGAATACGATTGCTTTATACAATTCCACCTCAGAGTAAGGTTCAAGACGTACGGTATGATCTGTGAAATGGCAAAGAACAAAACGTTTGACAGATCATACCGTACGTTTTGAACAGTCAAATGAATACGATTGCTTCATGCAATTCCACCTCTGGTAAATCAACGAGGTGCGCAATCGATTACATAGGTATGTACCCTGCGGAGGAAAAAATAATCTCTGGTGTCACGCTTGTATTGGTTGGTTGTATAGTTTACAGGTAGAGATGCGCCGAGTAGCACTTTTGCCGAGTAACGAGTATTACTCGGTTCAAGAAAATTCCTGTTTCTACCGTGTAAACAATTACAAACAGGTTCGCGTGGTTCGAGCGGCCGGCTCGCGATACACCCCCCTCCCCCCCTCACTTCAGTCCGCGCGCGCCTTCCGTCTATCAGTCGCTTTGAAAAACTTTTACTTTACTTTTCATATGATAAACAGATTGTTTAAGCAAAAAAAGGCAATATCTTTTACGTTTCAGAAACCCAAGTACAGCCAATCTGCAACAATAACTGAAAGTCAATAGGAGATCCTACGAGAGTGCATATCATTACTTAACCATTCGAAGAAATTATTAAATAACCAGTTCCACATAAGCATCAATTTCTGAAGTGATACCCAACACCAATGCCCTATTAAAATATTTATGAAAATCTGAAGTCTGCCGCAATTGCCCAAATAGAGCAGATATGAAATAAAAGCTTGAACGTTAAGTTTAGGTTCGCTATCAAGGGTTAGAAAAGACAAATATTATAGTTTTGCAACTTAATTAGACTATAGAGTCAGGGTGCAATTTTTTTACCCAGAGAACTAATAACTGATAAGGAAAATGCTGTTTTTAGAATATGAAGAGAAATTTCAGAGAGAACTACGAGAAAGAAAATTAATCTGAACGGTTACAACAGTCACAAGATCCTCATGCATCTTTCTGGAAATGCTTCGAAGTAGCTTCCACCCAGCCACAAGAGCGCTTTAATCTAATTGAGATTGTCAGAGATCCAAAATTACTTTCTGATTAACCCTGATCCGTTGTTTTGATTTAATTTACATAAAAATATTGCTTTGTTGGTACCGAGTATACTCTACATTAAACCTAGTAACTAGGCCGAGTACGAGTATCAAAAAACCCGCCGAGTACCGAGTATTAACCGAGTACTCGGTCCATCTCTACTTACAGGTATTCATGAGCCAGCGATAAGTTATTATTACCGCGACTCCCACCATATTCAAACAAGGTCATCTCTATCTTGACAGAAAAAATATAATAATCTTATCAGAACGGGGACAACCCGGTTCTATCGCTTATAACCGGTTCCACAGATTTAATGAAATACTCAAGTTTACTATTTGATTGCATAAATCCTTGCGCACATATAAGATGAAAAATAATGATTTATTATGATCACTTGGTTGTATAGAATAAAGCTCAATGACTCAAAAAGAGATGCACGAAAATTAACCAACATTTTCAAACAAATCAACGATGTTTGTTTGTTTTCGGTATATCTGGTTATTCATTTATTAGTATTAAATGATAGCTTTTTAAAATGAGGTCTCAGTTGTGTGTGTGTGGGCTACAGAAAATTAAAATTGAACCAGTGTGAATGAGCACAGAAGGTTTTGCAAAGTTAATTCTTGAAATGCCTAAGTATCACTCAAAGGGTTGAGAGATGCGACCCTCCTTTGCATAGTATTTTATCGATGAAATTTGCCGTAGAATTCGTGGGTGAAGTATCGGAGGTCCAATCCAATACATACTGTATACCTACGAGATAGCGTATAACGATACGGTTTCTAATTTTTTGAAGACATTTACTTTACGAGCGAGATACAATATGACGTACGTAGATTAGTGTAATTTTCTAAATCTTTATATAGTTAAAGCTTTAAGTAAGTCATAACCAATAACTTTATTTAACGCTTTATAATGTTCTGAGTAGACTTCGTTTTTACCACGCTTTTATTAGCTTGGGTTGTATCTATGTATGTATGTATGTAATGGAATCTTTGAGCATAAATTTGACCGATTTCCAGAATTTTGATTAATTTGAAACTTTGCACACGTATCAAGGACCGATGACAATGCAATAATTTAATAACAGTTTCTCAATATCCTTATAAGGACCGCCAGGATTTATAAATTCTTTCGTGGATCCTCTGTAAGGGAGTAAGAAAGATAGAGCTATCGAGTGTCGCATGTCCGCAAATAATTAATTGAAACATCGAACTAAAAAATGAAAAATAAATTATAGTTACACTATAAATTATTATTTTATAACCAGTAAACCCGTCTCAGTTGTCGTCCAAGATATTGTAAAATGTTTTACTTTGTTTATACAAATAACCTAAATAAATCTGTACTAGGTAAACTTGAATAAGTTTTGTAATTCAATCCTTTTTGGTTTAAGGTTTTCTAAAGGATTGACGGATGCAGGATCGGGCCGGCCATAAGTTGGCCTTCGTAGTTAGTACCCGTAGTAGGGATGTGTATACTCTTCACGATAAAGGTTAGGTATTTATTATTAACTATCTCAGTACCTAAATTCGAATGAAGACTCATCAGTGTGAGTTTATATTATTAGTGATGACCCAATGGGTGGTCTTCAACTCATTGTCACAACTAAAGTCATTGTCCGCGACAGTGATTTTCGACGAAATCGACTCAGAAATGAAGAGGCACGCAGAAAAATTGTCTCAAGTCGCAAATGAGCCCGAAAACTAACGGCCATTCGGGGTAAAAAGTTCTACCCTTGTAAAGATGGCAATATCACACTGAATACAAACCGATTGCAGCCGGTCGCTATGGAAAACCATGAGGGAAGGTAGAGGCCTATGTCCCGCATTGGAAGTGCTGCGGCTGATAATCATGACGTTGATGCTTATATTGCCAGTGGATGATCTGTGGCAGATAACAATAATCATTGCACTTACAACTGTATTTTCTTTTTAGGAACATTTATTGTAAATTAAAATAGTTCCGTTCACTTTCAATTAGCCGTCACCTGTAGTTTTTCCACATCGCCCGGTTAAAAGCGGTCTTCATCTAGCTGGTGTTATGTTGCGAAGTTTAAAATTGAAGCTAAAGAATCTTATGGGACCGTATAGGTACTGTTTACTCATCCCTAGCGAGTAGTGGTCGTTTGCCGTTGTTTAGTAGTCGAGAAGCGCGCGCGGCGGGCGGCGCGGGCGCTTCTTTTTTGTCCCCTGCGGATTCCATTGCCCCATGTCCAACCTGTAAGTCCGGCAGTTTGCCGAGCGTTGACCGCGCCTCGCCACCAAGCGCAAAGCTGTTGAACAACTACAGTGGACGCTTTCGATAGCTCCTGTGAACCTTTAACTATATGTATACGGCGAAGTATTCTCGTACTTACCTACTATTATACCCTGCCTCAAGCATTCACATCGGCGTTGTCCTGCAGCTGTCTTCAGATGTCGTCTATTATTTTGATATAAGCGAATGATGCTTAGCATTTCGCATTGCGAAATTTTATATAGGATCATATTATGGTATAAATGAAATTATCGAAATAAGAAATGGTGATTTCGTAAGCTCATTAATGAAACAATATTAATGGATCTGACTGTGCAGGTGTTCCACTTTTCGTGTACCTAATCGATCGAACACGATTAAATATTTACTGTATACGTCAGTTATCCACAAAATACCGCCTAATAAACCTAACCTGTATTAATTTCTAAAAAAACTGTAAAAATTAAGATAGCTTTCGAAATCCAGCCGTTACAAAGTAGGTATAGTAAACAGAATAACACAGAAATATTTCTGTATCCATCAAGTGCCAGATAAAGTTCAGTTATTATCCAGTAGGAAGATAGTTAGGTGATTCAAGTGGACGTTTAAAACCATAAAAGGCGGTAATAAGCTCAAGCACAAGCTTTGAATAAGTTCGTTGACCTTTCGCATTATGGGAGACTGGTAAGTTTCATTTCATTACTCATTGTCTTAATTTAATCATTTACCGGTTTCATCGGCTTGAATCTACTTGGGAGTCATGTACCTTGTGTATTCTCCTCTTCGGGAATTTCAAACTCCGTTTTGAGATGAGCAGAAGATAGTTTAGAGGTTTGAGAGGTCTTCATTCTGAACAATTGAATATGTTTTGATAAAATCGTACAGGCCTCAACTATATTCATAACATAAACAAATTTCTTTAGAAGGATTTAAATTATTATTCCGTTTAGTTCCTGTTTTATTTTAATTGTTATGGGCCTACTGTGTTGGATAGGTGTTAAACATCGATAGTCTAGCTTGGCCACGTCATTTCAATAGTATGGATTCTCTATGTTTTGTATTGTTAATTAAACAGTGGCAGTATTTAGTTAGTTATTCATTTTATTAAAAAAATATTACCGCGCTCATTAAACGGTATCGTTTGTTTATTAAGCTACGAGTATTTTTATCGGTACTTTAAAGAAAAGTTCTGGAAAAGTTTGAAAAAACAAGTCGAATTTAAGGTAAACCCTTTCTTGGTTGTTTTGCTGCCCTTCTGTAATTCATCGAGGTCACTTTATTATTTTTTCATTAACGGCAATGTGGTAACCTAGGTTACTTCAAGTAGTTTTTTATTTTTTCATTAACGGCAATGTGGTAACCTAGGTTACTTAAAGTAGTTTCGGATGTGGATTCGTTTTCACCTATCCTATCTATTGTACCTATGGTATATTGTCGTAATGTCGATCTTACCATAATATAAATTAATTTGTTTAACCACGCACGAGTGTTTACTCCTACCATGTCATGCTTTGATTGTGTAATTTCTCAATGATACTCGTAGTCATCTATTCACTTTGATTACGGATGTGCAAAAGAGTTTATGAGTAATGAGGAGTCACGCTGATAAGATGATGGAGCAAGAAGGCTATAAAGCGAAGAACTGTGAGAATGAGATAGAGCAAGTGGACGCGGCAGTTGCGCGCGCGCCGTTCATTGATGCGCAGGCGCTTCAGAGGGCCGGGGGGAAGGGGAGAGGAATGCGGCCGCGGCGAGCAATGACCGCGCCAGGGTCGCTTCCTTTACGAGAAACGCGGGCCGTCGTACTACAGCCGAGTCCCCCCCGCCTGCCCCAACTCGTACTACATGGCTCTCTCGGGCTCGGATGCGACGCGCGCTTTTCGACCCGCAGTCCGTTACAAAAATTAAGTGCACCGCATTCCGCGACCATTCTGTCGTCTCTATCACACACCTACACAGCGGCTACCTCTTACCTTTTCGATTCCTTTCTCAGGTTGGACTTGTTGTTTGGCATCCAAAGGCGGGTGCGCAAGGCGCGAAAGTTGTGCCTGTAGGTACGAGCGCTTTCTGATTTGATACTGGGTTCGTAAATGGTGACACGTCTTCGTATGACTAGGCAGCGTGAGTGACAAGAAATAATAATTAAATGTCTTTCGGTATTTTGAATATTATTTTACAGATATATTTGATTCTGAGATGTCTAAACCAGACTGACTACTGAACTTAACAAATTTCCAGTTATTGGCACGAACCTAAACTTACGGCTTACTGAAACTAAAACAATATCTATTTCATTATATTCCGGAAGCAATGAGAAGATTAGATCCTGAACAGACACCTGGAATTAATTTTCATTTTAGATCAAGCCAAGTAACTATTTATTTAATTATTCTTGACTTATCACGATTCCGCTGTAGCCAAATGTGTCCGAGCGTATGTATGCATGTTCTTTAGCTCAGTCAGCATCTTTTGTAGCTTTTACGGTACAGAACGGTTACGGATGTCTTTGTCAACATATGTGAGTGGAGGTATCATACAATTTGTTGACTGCACATAAAAGTCTATGAGTGACTGACGGTGACTGTCGGTATATATATATTTCACCGTTACTAGTTCCCGGTTTCGAATCCCGGTGGGGTCAATGTAGAAATGCCACTTTTCTACATTGTCTGGCTTAGTTGTCTGGTCTCAGTATTGTGGTACCGTTGTTGCTAATTTCCATAACAAAAGAGCATTACCTACTTACTTTGGAATCAGAGCAATCTATGTGATTGGTGTATTTTTATAATTTATCTATAATAAATTTATTAAATTTATGTACCATCATAAATAAAACGGATATACATTAAAAAAAATATATTTTTTTAGTGTAAAAATCATAAAACATAAAAAAGTAAGTATTGGACACCAATCACATACATTGCTCTGATCCCAAAGTAGCTAATGCACTTGTGTAATGGAAATCAGACACAACGGTGGTACCACATTGCTCTGATCCCAAAGTAGCTAATGCACTTGTGTTATGGAAATCAGACACAACGGTGGTACCACAACACCCAGACCCGTGACAATTTAGATTTTTTTTATTTCTATATTGACCCGACCGGTAATCGAACCCGGGACCTCGGGAAACATAGTTACGGCTTGTGGTCAAGTACAATCGCACCTCACATTTTATACATAAAACTAGCGGTCCTCCGCGACTTCGCCCGCGCGTTTTGAGTTTGTTCCCTGCCCTCCTGTCGCAGTGTGATGTTTTATAGCCAAAAACCTTCCTTGATAAATAAGCTAGCCAACACAAAAATATTTTTCAAATCGGTTCAGTAGTTCCTGAGATTAGCGCGTGAAAACAAACAAACTCTTCAGCTTTATAATATTACTATAGAAAAAAGGTTGTAGTGAGTAAACCACAAAAGATAGACATATTCTGTCGCAGACTTTTTTGTAGAACTGTTAATGCAAAATAAACTCGTTATACATGATTTTTGTGAAACTTAAACGGTTTACGCAGCGGAAGTTCTCAAAAGGAATATTTTCCCCCGTTTCCATTTCACATTTTACGTTACGGCACTGGACTTTTGAGTCGTATCTTGATGCTATATAGCTAAAAGCCTTCCTCGATAAATGGGCTATCTAAAGTAAAAATATTTTTTGAAATCGGTCCAGTTATTTCTGAGATTAGGGCGTTTAAACAAACAAACTTTTCAGTTTTATAATATTAGTATAGATACGAGGTCATTTATGCAAAGTTTACAACGTCCTGTTCTTCCACATTTGGTAGATGGCTCATACCATCGTACTTGACATCATCAAGAGGCCGATTAAAACGGGATTAAAACTATTCTATTAAGCTTTACCGGAATTCAAACTAAATCCATCCTGCATTTCATCTCAATCGGTTCGCGTCATCGGCGATTTACGCATAATGACCGACAAACAACAGGCAGTAAAAGAAAAAACACACAGACGCGCATCCGTATTTGAAAAATATTTATATAATGGATAATTATTAGTATAAATTGTCGCATAAACGCTTAATTCCCGGTTAACGTTGGATAAAATATAGTAGTTTTGGTAGGCGAAGTGTGAAACTGAAGCTAGTTTACCATAGAACATTTTTTTAGTTATTTGTTATTGGTACCAGGGTTGATAAAAATCATGATTTAAAAAAAAAAAAAAATCGGATTTATTTGATTTAAATCGGATTAATTTGATTTAAAACAGATTTTTTTGTACTTTCTTGTCTATTTTATTTAATTAAATTTTAATTAAATAGTCAGTTATTAATTTAAAGAAAAAACGTATTTTGGGTTATATTGTTTAATGAAAGAAAGCCCATTAATTCCTTATGACAGCATTTACACACCGGTTTGTTAAACTTTCCGCAAGCGGACTTTTTTTCTTTAAAATAAACCCACACAGCATCTTTTTTTCTTCGAGACATTTTTGCCATATTCCCTCTTCCACTAATCAATAACAAATGACAGAGCGTAAAGCAAACCACATTGCGTGTTTTACAAGTCCCTGGACACTTTTTGGCTGATTTGGTTGCAGTAAAAATTTATTGATTTAAATCAATGATTTTTTTTAAAAAACAATTGATTAAAATCACGATTAAAATCAGTGATTTAAATCATATCAACCCTGATAGGTACTGATGCTTTTTGGCAACGACGAGGTTAGAAAGCATGTATGATTTAGTTATCATTATTATGCCGAATAATAATTGATATCAGTAATTTGATTTATTATCAATATAATATAATTTAGACAAAACAAACACTTGTTTGGCATACAATAGTATAAAACCATAAAAGTAACAACTCTGTTGTTACCACCGCACGTCATGTACGGCACGCAAGTTTGACAGAAATAGGGATGTGAAAACGCTCAAAACTCATTTTACGACTGATTACGTAGTGCTGTAGAAAACTAAGCTTCGTAACTTAATCGAATAATTTGATAAACATTCACTTTTTGACAAAAATACTTGTCGAATTTCGTCCATTCGGTACCAATCATGCCTTAATTTAAAAAAAAACAATGACCTACAAGCTTCGTCTAGGATGTATGAAAACGAATGAGACCAAATTTGCCTCATTCCATAAAGGTTTAAGGGTTGGAAAACGTTATCGCCTGCAAGCATATTTCGACCGCAAATGTAGACAATTCCGCCAATCGTTCCGCCTGAACACGATAGTAGGTACTAAGAATTATCTTGAAATGATAATGTTTCTTTTTGTGTTGTATTTATAACTTTAATAAGCAAATAATATATAATTCGAAGTATGTAATGAAGCCCACAAAATGTTGAGCAACAACAATTATGTCTTAATTCATTCATGATATTGCGAACGAAACATTAGTTAATTTCATGTTCGGTCTATTTTATATTATCAGCAAATTCTGCTTCCATTTGACTGAACACATAGGCGATTTCTGAATCCAGGCCAAAGCAGTTAATCTCAGAGCTCTATGACCATATTACCTCGTTTGGATAGAATAAAATTTGCAATAAAAATAAAATAAAATATTGTGTCACGTTGTTAATTCAGTGTAGGACTACTACACACGGGGCACGAACTCAGGCCGTATATACACGTATACTTCAGTACCCTAAACGTTAATCTTTGAAAGAAAAAAATGTATTCTTCGTAACAAAAATATAGTCGCAGTTTTACAAATACGAGGGCTGCACTGGAAGTTTTTGGAATCGGCTCGAAGGAAGAGCTACTGATATTTTTTTAATAATTTCGAATAAGGAATCCATGATGAAGCTGAAACGCATGAAAAAATGTACTGATGTATATTTTTTAAAATTTGGTGATAATTTGATAGACTGCGCAGCATTTATATGTCATGAATGGCAGGGCCAGGGCTCAATATTGGGGCCTTTACTTTTCCTGATATATGTAAACGACCTGCCATTTTATTTCACAAATCTTTGTGAGATAGTTCTGTTTGCTGATGATACTTCTTTGATTTTTAAAATGAAAAGACATGAAGAAAATTTTGACGAAGTAAACAATACTCTCTCCAAAGTATTGAATTGGTTCACCACCAATAACTTGTTGCTGAATGCTGGTAAAACTAAATGTGTAAAATTCACTTTGCCTAATGTAAAGCAACTTACACCAAATATTGTACTAAATGGTAATAATCTAGTCTTAATAGACTCCACTGTATTTCTGGGCATTACACTTGACTCAAAATTACAGTGGGGACCTCATATTGAAGCCCTAGCTAGGAGGCTAAGCTCGGCTGCCTTTGCAGTTAGAAAAATAAGGTATCTGACTGATGTTGAAACGGCGAGGCTTGTGTATTTTAGTTACTTCCACAGTATTATGTCTTACGGTCTTCTCTTGTGGGGTTCTGCTGCAGACATTGATACCATATTTATTTTGCAGAAAATATCCATTCGTGCTATTTATAAACTTAGTCCTCGTGACTCCCTGAGAGAGGTCTTTAAGAAAATCAACATATTAACTGCGGCTTCTCAATACATTTTGACAATATAATGTACGTCCGTAAAAATTTAGAATACTTCATGAAGAAGAGCGACATTCACTCATATAACACAAGAAATAAACACAAGTTTGTCGTTCCTAACTTCAGATTAGTTAAAACTAGTAATTCGTTCATGGGAAATTGTATAAAATTCTTTAATAATATACCACACAATCTTGTCGAATTGCCGGTTGATAAATTTAAGAAACACGTTAAAACACGCTTATGTCTAAAGGCTATTATAAGGTTCACGACTACCTGAACGACACGAATGTGTGGTCTGTCCAGCCTGCACCGACTGATGTACTTACCTTTGATGATTTTGATTTTACGGCAGCTAGTGGTGACTGAGTTTGTTCCGGCGTTTCTTCTCAGCTCTTGCCTAATCGTCTGTGTTCTGTCTCGAAGCGCTGGTAGGGCCCAAAAGATAAGGAGACATGATTCGGCCCTAATTCTTTGATTAGTTTTATTAATTGCTATTTTTAAATAAAACTATCACTAATGAATATTTATGACTGGTTTGATAAGACTTATTGTATTCGAAGTAATCTCAGAAATTGTTGTTCTACGACGACCGCTGTAAAAAACATGAGTCCTGGTCGACTGATAGCAAACGTTGAGTAATTAATGATTGGCCTATTACTAGATGTAAGTAGTATGGACTTTGATCATAGGCTCGTATGACAAAAGAAAAAATCTTACAAAAAAATATATACGTAAGAGAGTTTAGAACTACGCCGATACCCCTTAGTTAGGCGGACTGTTTAAAAACGCCTTTATTTGAATAGATGTGGGTAAACTCTGGAATAGTTTAAAGGTAACTTTTTTTTTGTATTTGATGTTATCAAACAGTACCTGGATTTATTGTTATAAGTTCAATTTAAAAAGAACATTGTAAAATATGAATGTTTCTAATATTTGCCAAAAAAGAATGTTGATAACTAGATGATTGCTTACTTTTCTTTTAGAAAATTTTATCGATTTAGAGCTGTGCTACTGAAAAATATTAACCAGCAGTGTTTTTGAAGCAAGATCCTCCTTAGCCACGACAACGCCGCGGATCACCCAGCCAAGCAAACAAATCCTTTTTTTCGATGACAAGGCGTCGCCGCTCCGAGGTCCCGGGTTCGATTCCCGGTCGGGTCAATGTAGAAATCATCATTGTCTCGGGTCCGGGTGTTGTGAAACTTTGGGATCAGAGCAATGAATGTGATTGGTGTCCAAAATTTATTTTTTATTTGTTTGTCTATTAACGGTGTTGAATCACTGAGTTTTCCTTCCTACGGTACCAATCTGACCTTGTGAAATTAAATTGTCTTCAAAAATTAAATAAAAACAATAAGAGATGTTGATATGAAAATTTTTCTAAACTCGTCAAAAGTAGACCTCAAATCAAATCAAATCAAATTCGTTTATTGCATGTCATAAATTACATAACATTGTACAAAGATGGTAGGTAGGTACATAAGGTCTATATGACGCCCTGCAAGGGCATAGCAATATTTGAGAGCTCTAGTTATTTTTAAATTTATAAACTTTTGAAACAAAACTAAACTTTACACTTTTAAATAAACTATAATATGAAACTAATAAGGATAATTAGGAGAGATGTTAAAGTGTATGTATGTATCATTGGTGTATATATATATATAGATATATAGAAATTATTTATTATTATCATTGTCATTGAAAAACTCTTGTATATTGTAGTAGCACTTATTAATCAAGTATTCCTTTAATGTTTTCGTAAATATTTTTGGGCTGGTTTGGTTTTTTATATAATTAGGTAGATGGTTGTATATTTTTATTAACATGTTATGAGGGCTGGATGAAACTAATTTTAATTTAGTAAATTGTGTTTTAAGTTTGTTTAAATTTCTGTTATTTCTTTTATTATCATTTTTTACTGGTGAATAAAAATCTGGGTATTTTCTAATGAATTTGCAGGACTCGAGAATATATATTGATGTGACGGTTAATATTTTATGGGTTATGAAGTGGGCTCTACAGGATTCCATTTGGTTAATATTTGTTATTATTCTAAGACATTTTTTTTGTAGAACGAAAACTTTGTCTACATCGCACGAACTTCCCCAGAAAACTATACCATAGGTGAGTCTGGAGTGCGCGTACGCGTAGTATGCCGTAAGGGCGGTTCTAAAATCTGTAACTCTTTTAAGATGATGTAAGACCTTAAAGTAGAGTAAGCTTACTGATTTTTTCAGTGGTTCCATCTTAATTCGTGGTATAAAGAATGAAATTAAGTAATAAATTTAACTTTATAACAAAAATTTTTTTTTTTGGCTTTTCGCATACGCATAATATCGGTAACTATTCGTACTAGCGACACGAGAACTTCTACAAAATGAAAGCTGATAAGATTTGCTACAAGTTTTACTCAGTCAAGTTTTGAATCAACTGCGACCTGTATTTTTTGGCAACGTTGGAATCTATACTAATATTATAAAGCTAAAGCGATGGTTTGTCCGAACGCGTTAATTTCAGGAACTGCTGAACCGATTTAAAGAATATATTTTGTGTTGGATAGTCTATTTATCGGGAAGGCTATAGGGTGTGATGATCTATTTAGGCGTTCAAATTAATCAGTGGCCTTGACGTCTCTTTCAGATGGTTGTAAATCGCTTTTCGTGATTATAAAAGCCAATGCCAGAACGGCAAATTCTACAACTACTAGAAGCGCCACAAGGGAAGTTTGCGAGCGATGGAGTCACGTCTCGCTTTGATGACTTCTTTGACTCTTGTTAGCAAGTATCGCAAACCAGAACTCATCACATAGCTTGCAAACCTGTGCAACACGATTGCGGCACTCTGGCCGTGTCTCCAAGCCTTTGCCAGTTATGAAGGTTAATGTTGAAAGCAGTCATGTCTCTCTTTGACGCAGTCCTTAGATTGAAGCAATGGCCTGCTCCCATCTCTTTGCGTTCTCAACCGCACCTAAGAAGCACACGGCGCAATATTTGAGAGGGTGCCATTCTATACACAGCATACCCCAGCTAACGCAATCGCCTCTGCTTGAGAAGCGCGGTCAAGCTAGGCAGCTCTGCACTTTCTACAAATGCCCTAAATCCTGCGGAAACAGCGCATGTCACTGCGTTCGACTCTCAGGTCTTAGCTCAAAACAGGTTTGAAAGACCAGCATCGTAGTCCTAGTAGTAAAGGTGCCTGTTTTGCCATACACGAGCTCTAAGCTTCCCAAATATTGTTGCTGCCTTACCTATACAAATGTCAACCACGGTGATATTTCTGAGTTACAGAGTGTCCTGACCTACCACTGCCGCCTTTTTGGCGGCAGAAGGCTGTCAACTACTGACTGTGTGTAGACTGTTCGTGTAGGAAAGCTTGACTTTTAGTGCATCATGCACTGAGTCCAAAAAGATTCCTTTCTTCTAAATTTAAGACGAATGCGTTTTTTTAACCTTTAAGGACAGTTTTTAGAACGCGTTAATTTTTGAAAATATGTATTTATTTTATCAAAATCCGTCCATTAGTTTTTGCGATTTGTATGTTTAAAAAAAATATCCAATTTTGTTGTAACTTATACTATAACCTTGGTTAAAATTGACCTGATTAACTTAAAAAATATCATCTCGCTATGACTCCTCTTTTTTGGGAAATCCTAAGATAAACATACAAACGAACATACAGTAACTATAATTTTATCTTATCTTGACGATATTACATAGATACAGGTCGAATTGATAACATCCTTTTTTTGAAGTCGGTATGAATATTCGTTTTTAAGAAATACATTAAAAAATTCAATCCATACTTATGATCAGGCTTCAGAGGTGGACTGTAACTATACAGTTATTATGATGCTCATAACCGTCGATTCTCCCTCTTATAAGTTTGAATGTGCGCTGTATGTAATGTATAAAGTCGACTGCACAGCACTGGCCTTAGGGTCCACAATGGGCGCTAAGAGTTCACTGCCATCGATTCCATGTTGCCTGATCGGAACGCGACGCGCCTAACCGGACACGGCGAGTGGCGGGCGTCCTGCATACTCGAGCCACTATGTAGATGGAGCCACATTAGCATCGATGTACGTATGGGTATTGGGTATGTAGGTTGTTTGTGTCCCCGCCAGCGCAGTGCAACGCGCGGCCCTGACGCGCCCGCGACCGATGCGCTCCGATGTAAACACCAATGCAAGGTCAACTGCCTCGCGATCATCGCATCCCAGTATTCTCTTGCTTTTTATTTACAAGCCGCTCTCGGTGCTGTGAGCCTTGTTAAAAACAAAACGAAAAACAGAAATTCCTTGCCTAGTCGGCGGCTCCATTGGCTTTTTTGTTTATTGGAAATAGGCGCCACATTTTGCACTTTTATATAAAAAAAAACTATTTAATTAAGAAACTCTGAAATAATTCAAATTTTGAGTACGGATTGTTTGAAGTATTTTTCGATATCTCCTTTTAACTCCTTCTAAAAATAAACTATATTTTCCAACTATTTATATGTAAACTTACACTATCTACTAAACTAACCAGCGTTTACTTGAGTATTAACATAGATAATTTTACAGATATTAAGGCCATTAATAGGCTTTCTATAAGTTATAAAAACAAATGCAGCTGGATGACGAAATATAATGTTTAGCTTTTGTCAGTTAAGTCTTCAGGAGCGATAGAGACGGCACTGACCAAAGTAACGTTTTCAATTCTATCGTTGGTTTCCACTGATATATTTTCCCGAAAACAGACAAACATCACGAGTCAAATTAGTGTATATAACGACCTATTTTTACTAGTATTTTCTGCATTCATTTCTAAGAAGTCCACAAAAGGATATCCATAATTTTTGCATTTGCAAGAAATAGGTTTCAGCAAGGTCCAGAACCCTGCCAAATAATCAAAAATGAATTAAATAGGTAATACATTGAAATATTGAAAAAGAGATATAATATCGTTTTTAGGGTCCCTAGCCGAATAGAAAAGACAGACAGACAGACTTGACGAAACTAGACGGGTTTACAGAATAATGTGGCTGTGACATACGGTATGTCACAGCCACTTTATTCTGTAACTATAAGCATCACACTGTTGAAATTTAGAAGCGTTATGCATGTTAAGCGTTATATACATGAAACTAAAACCAAGAAATAAAACTTTGTCAAACCTGTGCGTGTAGGGGGTCTATGGATAGGTCTTCTAAAATGACATAGAGGTTCCTAAAACTATTTTCATTTTAAGTCTAACGATTGATAGATGATAATGTAGATCTCAAAAAATAAATTCAACGCAAATTGTTTTGGACGGGTTCGAGCTAGTAGTTTTTGAAATATATTCGTAACACATCTTCAACAACCTCAAACATAACTTCGTTCTTCATACAAACAGTATGAAAAACAAAGTTATATTTGCTGTCCACAAACTACCTATTGTGGTATTTTAGCTAAGTGGAAGTTGATGGCTTCCCTAATTTAGTTGAAGTTGGCACGGAACCCTCAGTGCGCGAGTTCGACTCGCATTTGGCCGGTTTTTTTATTGTCTTTCCTGCATTCACAATCTGTTGGACTTCCCATTTTGAATTTGCAAGAAATAAGTTCAGCAAGGTGGTTACAAGAGTCATTACAGGAAGCTAAATGTAGCTCCACCACCAAGATTTTTTTACCAAATAGGTAAAAATGCGTGGGAAAATTAGAGAAGTTTTTTTGATGCGGTCTCGGTCGCGCTTCAGCATCCATGCTAACACGCGACTACATTACATCAATGCTAAATTAAATCTGTTCATTGTGTGAGGTGCCAATTCTGGCTTCCTGTGATGCTAAAAGTGCACAGTGAAAGAGGTCAAAGATCTGAAGTCATTTGTAATCCGTGACGCAGTATCCTATCGATGGCGAATACAGGTTGAACTCAGGAAGATTACAAAATTCATTCTATAATGGAATATAAAAGAAATTGAACATTCATTGTAATTTTCTATTATTAATATCTACTTTGTTTTCAAAAAAACGAAAAATATCGTGTCGAAGAATGACAATAACGTTAGTTTTATATTTATTTGACACAATGGAACTCCCTCGCAGCTCCTAGTCACTAAGGACTGCATTGTACTGCGTCTTTGATGCACATTCAGGAGATATTATCATTTAATTCATCAGGATTTATATAAGATAATGCGAGTAACTCCTACTCCTACTATAAGAAAACCATGCGTCACATGCGGGATATGCCTTTTTATGCCCAAATTCTTTCAAGATATCATAACTTTTTCGGAACATGAAAATTGTTAAAAATCACGCACGTCTGGTAGAAAAAAAATCTGATGAACTTATTCGTTATTCGCGGTTCGATTACCGGTCGGGTTAATGTAGTAATCATATTTTTCTATACAGGGTGTAAAAAGATTGAGCCCACTTCATGGTGGTTATCAAGATAAAAACCTTTGAATGTGGCTCGTTTTTTTGCACCCTGTCAAAACAATACAGGGTGCAGTGCAGTGCGGTGCAGTGTCTGGGTGTTCTGATACTATCGTTATTTGATAGATATCAGAACTAATGTCATAACTTATGCAAACTAATGATTTTGCTTTTTACTTTGGGATCAGGAAAATTGACAATTGGTGCCCAATATTTATTATTAGTATTTGTTTCATACAGTATAAAAAGGTATTGCGCTATTTCATTAACACCTTGTATAATAAATTGTATGCGATTTAAAAATGGAACCCTGATCTTATACATATTTCTTTGTCATCGATTGCCTTATAAATAAGCGATAGCCATATTTGTATTCAAGGAGGGCTTGGTCGCTTCTTTATTCTGATATGATGCATCTGCAGTTTCCCTCGGTGTTAACGGCCTTACGCGTTGTTTTTAAGCTTTGGCAGCTTTTAATAAAACATGCCCGATCCTGTTTTTAAGGACATCTCGCACGGCTAGTACGACGCGCGCACTGACAACTTAGTAAATTTTCTTTTGTTTGTATGGTCAGTATTATTTTCTTGCAATTTCTTACTCTTGGTTTTTGTACAGTAATTTAATATGAATTATATCTTTATGATTGTTGTTATTATCACCTTAAAAGCTATCCTTTTACAAGTGCCTAAGAGTTTCTCAGCTATGGTAATTTAATTCTTTTTAATATTGTATTAATTATTTAGATCAATAAATGGTTTTGTATTGGGTGTGTGTGTGTGTGTGTGAGTTTTTTTTCAAGGCATCAAAAATATTTATTACTAGCGGTCCCCCGCGACTTCGTCCGCGCGTTTTGAGTTTGCTCCCTCCCCTCCCCTCCCGTCGCAGCGTCATGTTTTATATCCTAAAGCCTTTCTTGATAAATAAGCTATCCAACACAGAAATATTTTTTCAAATCGGTCCAGCAGTTCCTGAGATAAGCGCGTTAAAACAAACAAACTCTTCAGCTTTATAATATATTAGCGCAAGCGCACGTTGTACTTAAGCTGCGAACATTATTTTGGTGCGGAGTTATGTTAAAACTGTGATAGCTCCTAAGAAATTTATTGAAATCAAATGATATAAAGGGCAACTTGGTTCTAAATGAAATGCTCGTGATGATGAATGTATTACATCTCTAAAAATAATGCATTATTTTTTTACAAATTTATTAACATAAAAAAGGTTGTAGTGAGTCAACCATAAAAGATAAACATATGCTGTCGCGGACTTTATTATAGAACTCTTAATGTTGAACAATCCTGTCATACATGATTTTTGTGTAACTTAAGCGGTTTCCGCAGCGTATGCAGCGGAAGCTCTCAAAAGGAATATCTTTCTCCCGTTTTCACAACATTTTTCATTTCTACTGTGGTCTTATTTGTCGTATCTTTATGTTATATAGCCTAAAGCCTTCCTCGATAAATGGACTATCCAACGTAAAAAAAAAATTTCAAATCGGGCCAGTAGTTTTTGAGATTAGCGCGTTCAAACAAACAAACAAACTCTTCAGCTTTATCATAATATTAGTATTAGTATAGATGAGAAATATAATGCTTCAAGTCACGCTGAACATTTTATTAAAATGAGTAGACGTCGTAGGTGTCATGTTTTGACGGTTGGTGAATAATGGTTTTACATCGTAGAAGCGTTATGTCATAGAGCCCTAAAAGCCACTTGCACAGTCCAGAGTAAAGTTGAAGTTAGGATGAAAATCGCGACCGTCTGTTTCTTCATACTTTTGAGGTTTGCAAGATACTTTCATAATTTCCCAAAAGTGAAGTGAATAGAATGAAATCAAGGAATCTATATAATGTACATTGGCACCGTAAGTTTGAGTCTATAAATTTATGTGTGTTAAGATAAAATTTAAAATAAAAAACGAAAATTGCTAAAGTTCATGCTAAGCGGTGGTATAAAGTGTCGTTTTAAAGTAAATCTTTGGTAAGTTAGGAGTAAGCTTTGTACGTAAGTAGGTAGTCTGTAATATCTCCTGTAATAAGCGGCAGACTTTGCTCGAAACGGGCCGTTATTTAGCAAGCCTTTGGAAAGCCATGACAAAGTAACACGGACAACTTTTTACCAGCAACTTGTTGCCCGGGCCCCAATAGCCTGGAGCGAGCTCAGGCTCAAATGCAGTCACACTTCTGTGTGGAAGGCAGTTCCCACGCTCGTTTCTTCCGTCCCTCTCGCGCAGAGCTACTCGTTCCTCCTCCGCATCTCGGCAGCCGATTTGAATGCAAAAGTACTCAAACTACGTTTACGTACCTTCCGTTGAAGTTTAAAAAATAAATAAATAAAAGGTTCGCAGTTATTGGTCTTACTGTACCATCATTTCATTTCATATAAATTCTTTGAATGTAACATTTTAAGAGTAACTATTTTACTACTTTGAAGAAATATATATACTTACTCCTATTTGTCTATTCACTGAAGAAACAGGCTTTGCGGTGCTCTGAAAATATTATTTAGTTACCTTTATACTGCATAGGTACGAATTTAAGAAATAAGATTCAACATAGGTACCTATCTAATAAATAAGAAACACAATAATGTCTTATGTCTCACTATTTTATTTATTTTTGTAAATATCTATCTTACTTATACTAGATACTATGAATCAAGTTTGGTGGTAGTTACGAATATTTTCTCCTCGCCTTTTTGAAAACCATACCTGAACGGAGGGTAACACAAGTTTTTCAAACTTTGATACGCCCTTTATTTATAAAAGTTTTACAGGGTAACAGTATACTTCAACACAATTACGGTGTTAATGAGACTTTTTTATACCAGACGTTTTTAAAGCGATCAAAAGCATAGTCACTAACATTACCGTGGCATAGCATGTCACTACAATGCCATTAATAAATAAATACTCTTTAAATTATAACGTTTCGATACGATCAAGCCATATGGATATTTATATCTATATGGCATGTATTTAACGCATGACAAATCAATCAGAAAAGTAGCAGCTAAATAAATCAGTTATAAGCTTTGTTTTAATTAAAACTGGCATTAGTTTTTGTTTTGGTAACGGAATTTATTGTTACACTACACGCGTACACTTTACGCCGAATAAAAAGTAGAAAATAGGCTTTCTTTAATTATACCACGAGGTTAAATATACAATTTATTGAGATGAGAAAAAATATATCATAAATACGAGTATATACTTAGTACAACATTTTAAGAAAGCAAAAAGGGACATGCAAAATCGAACAACATTTGTATATTGTTTTATATTTCAACTAAAGTTCTTACAATGGCGAAAAAGTAAAAGGCATGAGGGTAGATACTCGTATAATAATTGTCTATCTACCCTCATGTCATGTGTATATTTATTAGTTCTTAATTATGAACGACAGTAGCTATACCGAGATACAGGTAGAGATTCCGAAAATTTTGGAACCTCTATGTCATTTCAAAAGACTTATCCATAGATTCCCCACGCATAGGTTAGATTTTCTCCCCTAAAATGTCATTATTTTTTATTTCTTGTATGGGAATCGTTAAGCGGTTAACAGAACTCACCTACCTCCTACCAGTTTCGTCTGTGTTATCCTATAGTGTATAATAGTTTCAGAATAAAGTGGTTGTGACATACGGACAGACAGACTTGACGAAACTATAAGTGTTCCGTTTTTGCCATTCTTCTACGGTACCCCTCAAAAGCTATTTTATTATGGGGACAGCTTTTGAGTTCGTAGCTAGGGCGTAGCACTTTTTACTTTGACCCTGTTTATTTTGGTGCCTCGGATCAGAACGATAGCGTTCCAGTGTCGGGCATAGATCCTGTATTTCGATCCGGAACTACACGTGTCTAGTCCCTTGACATTCGTCCGCCACTTCCCATCGGCTCAGTGTTTCATTAAATCATGATGATTAAAAATCAACACAGCTAAAATCCTTATACTAAATTATACTACTCGTTTTCATTTTTACGGCTACTCGCAAGTCGCAGCTGAATAAAAATACTTTATATGGAAGCCTTAAGATATCAATAACACAATGTTTGTTATCCCAATGTTAATATTAGTCATTATCATCATCAAAAATATAATGCGTCAAGTCACGCTGAAAAGAGTTAAATTTTATTAAAAAAAAGTAGATATTCAGTTTTTATTTAGGTATATCCCTGCATTATGAAATTAGCTATAATAATGATTGCTAAAATATTTCATACCAGACAATTATATTTCGCTCTATCAAAATAGTTAGTCGCGCTTTTAGCTGTTAGTCAATAATAGTGAATAATGAGCCTTTACAATAACAATAATACAATTTAATAATACAGTCGAAATAATCAGTCGGATTTATATACGTACATACTTATCTTTTCCTTCAAGCAAGATATTGTTAGTTAATCCTAGTATGGTAAGAGCGTTGGCTGGAGCGCTGACTGCGACTGCGGCAGAATGCCGCTGGACCAGTCCGCCAATGCACGGTGCAAAAATATTCACAGGCCTGGCCGCATTCGCGCCGTGCCTGCCTCGTTATTAACTGCGTTATTATTGCCTTTACTCCCTCACTTACCTCTCATGTACCTACCTCCTGTTAGCGAGACATTTTACGGTGCGATCGTTAACCTTTATTATATTCATTCCACATAAACATTCCGAAATGCAATAATTGATAATTACTTTTCATGACGCGAGTCTCATCACGTCGCCATGCAAAACTCGCAGAGAAGGGGTCACGAAGACCCGCTATGTTAGTTCCTTTCTTCGAAGACCTAGCTAGTAGACCGTTACTGATCGGAGGCTTTTGTCGTTCGTCCGCCGTGCTAAAGTGCCGTACTTAAATTAATATGTGTCCGGCGTAATGATTAGCATCGCATTAGTATGTGCCACTGGTAATGTTTGCCAAGCACTTCGCTCGAGAAATATTTAAGTAACCGCACTTTAGCTAGCTGAAATGGCGTTTGGGCGCGCCATCTTGTAATCATCTGAAGACAAATAAGATTTTATAACAAATCTGACCATCTTGTAATCATCTGAATATAGCCTATTAAGACATTTTCCCACTTCGTTTTGTAAAAATGAAGTTTGACAGAAATTATACGGTAAATATGAGTTATTTTTATTGCGATTAATAAACAAAGGTTGTTAATAGTTTTACAATTTACTGCCATTAAAAAATCAGGTACGATTTTGACCTCGGGTATGCAGGAATACCTTTTTAGGGTTCCGAAGCCGAATGGCAAAAAACGGAACCCTTATAGTTTCGTCAAGTCTGTCTGTGTGTCTGTCTGTCTGTCTGTCCGTCCGTATGTCACAGCCATTTTGTTCTGTAACTATAAGCATTACACTGTTGAAATTTGGTAGGAGTAAGTATCCTGTTAACCGCTTACCGATTCTTATACAAAAAAATAATAATAATGTCATTTAAGGGGGGGGCATACATGATACATGATACTAAAACCAAAAAAAAATTTTTTGTCAAACCTATGCGTGTGGGGTGTCTATGGATAGGTCTTTTAAAATGATATTGAGGTTCCTAAAACTATTTTCTTTTAAAGTCTAACGTTTCATAGCTATCCGCTTCCAAAGTGGTAAAATGGGCGCCCCCCCCCCCCCCCATCTAACTTCTAAACCAAGAGGGTGAGAATTTTGAAAAATATATATAATATAGATCGTAACAAATACTTTCAACGAAAATCGGTTTGAACAAGATCGAACGAGTAGTTTTTTAGATATAGCATGTTTTCAACAACCGCAAACATAACTTAGTACTTCATACAAACACTATGAAAAACAAGGTTATATTTGCAGTCAACAAAATATTGTGGTATTTTACTAAGTAGAGGTAAGTGGATTCCCTCATTCAGTTAAAGTTGGCACGGAACCCTCAGTGCGCGAGTCGGACTCGCACTTGGCTGTTTTTTTTATTTTATTTATTTTTTTATTAGAAATATAGAGAGCAATAAATAAATAAGACTTAAGATAAATTTCAGAGGTTTGGTCAATTAATCGCTCCATTTTTTTAATAGGCTAAGATGTCCACATTAATATTTTATTTTTATTTTCCTTTGGTCAACTCTTTCCTTTTGAAAAAAAAGGTAAAATGAATTGTATTCTTTGAAATATTTGTACATTCGTGAACATAAGTGTTTGGGGAAAAAAATATACGCCATAGCTTGGTAGCAGTCGTTTGATTTATAGTAGGTAATAATAAATAAGAAATATTTGAAAACATCTCACACATTGCTTCGATCCCAAGCTATTTAGCTAAAGCACTTGTGTTATGAAAAATCGGAAACAACGGTGGTATCACAACACCCAGACCCGAGGCAATAAAGAAAAAATCGTTTTCTACATTGACCCGGCCGGAAATCGAACCCGGAACCTCACGAGATGGCGACGCTTGAACACTCCACTGCTCCACTCGACCACGGAGGTCGTCAAGGTACTCTAAAAAAACTATTCAAATCACCCTGGATTGAAAATTAACTATAACGTTAAACTTAAAAATTAGTAATCACTTTGAAAATCAATAAGTACAAAAAATAATCAACAATCAGTCTTGGAATTAATAAGGATTTTCTTAAAACTAGTCAATCACAGATCACAGTCGTTTCACTAAAAGTTGTGTATGAAAAATTATCATTATTTTGTACGTTAGTAGTTCGTTGTTGTATTTGTAAATCAAATATGGCTAAACACTTTTATTAATGTCTGTATAAGACGTAAATTATAACAGCGGGATGAGTGGTCCAATTCAAAAATTGCACTAGGACAACTCATCCCGTGGTATAAGATCGAGCAGGATGAGTCGACCAAGGCCTCAAATCCCAATCGTTGCTGCATTGACCACACTTGAAATGCCATCTCCGTCAGAATACAGATAATGACGTTGTAACTCTTCCAGATGAAGCTGCACAATTTTCAGCAACTGGTGTAGGATGATGCTGAGGTTTTCAGAGATCAGCAGGCAGAAACATCGATAGACGTAAGGATCACTTCCTTAGGAAGCTTAGGAGTAAGTGGCGTGAAGTCGAACGGGTCCGCAGACAAACAACATATAGGGCTCGAATTTAAAATTGCTTTAATCTGAACAAACAATAAAGTCAATTCTTCGAAACTTGAAACTAGTATTGCCAGCAAACATAGTAGTGGAATTATATCGTTTTTGCGATTGGCACCCAAAACCCGCCGACGATTGGAATGCAGGGAGGGCTAATCTAATAATTTAATTTATTTATTTATATTTTTATTATTTCAGTTAGGATATATAGATGAAAACTTCTAGAAACAATATTTACCGCCCGACCTGACTTCTTAAACATAGACCTACCCATAAAATTAATATTCCTTTCCAAAGGGATAATAATTTTATGGGACTACCTGATTTCTTATAATAAGTTTATTGTATTGTGCTTACATAAATAAAAGTTTAAGATTTGAGATTTTTGTACCATCAAATTTTATTTCAGTAAATAGAGATTAAGCTTTATACATTTAATCTTTCAGGCACAATACGAGGTTTAGGTTAGGTTAGGTCTTCATATTTTGAATCTCATGTTCTTGTCGCAAATGTTTTCTGTGACCAATTCCTCAAATCATTTAGTAGATTGTCTGATTCGTTACTCTGACTTCTTAAAATAAAATTCAAATTAAAAACATGTTATTTTGAAAATAAGTCGTAATGTACGATACGTTACGACTTATATTTCAATCATTCTACATGGCTAAAATGAGCATAAAATTAAAACAAGTGGACCTGTCTTAATATTACCATATAAATGTTGTGCGAGCTATGTAAGACCGGTCTTTGTTTATTAAATTTTCATTCTAAATGTTCCTATCTGGTATAAGAATTTATTTGATAAACGTTTCGTTGAAAAATCGTATAATCTCTTCGTTGCCTTTTTTATTCTCGCTCTCTGCGATATGTCATTATTTCCTTGCCCCTATTCCCAGTTTATTTGAGTTCGAGGTATTATGCTTACCACTTTGTCCTTTTACTGAATTCTCTCTTTTCACAATTAAGTATATCTTGCTTCATACAGATCGATCTTGGTCGGCATTCTGCCTTTCCAGTCTATTCTTCACTCTATTAGCTACATGATTCACCTGCAGTATGAAAATGTAAATAATACATAGGTTAAATAACTGTAAGAATAGTTGCGGTGGAGTGTTGATATTGGCGAAAGCTATCTCAAGCAGGGACACCAAGTCCATTGTCTGCGCTGAGTCAGAGGCGGCGCACGCGCATCTATTTCTGTGCGGCTCGCGTAGGCGGCCCGCTCCGTCCTTATCTTTTGCTTTAGACCGCTGTGAGACATTTAAAAGTTCGTCAAAGCTAAGACTGAGCTTTATGTTTAACGTGTTAGTTTTAAATTCCTATAAGTGTCGATTGGTTTATTGATTTGTAGATATAAAAAAATACAGTGTTAAGAATATACAAATCCATCCTCGCGTAGCACGAGTATTACTGGTAGCATTTTCTTTCGGAGGCGTTATTTGAGTATTTATTTATGAAATTCATTCAAAACTACTTTGGAAAGTGTATAAAATTAAAGAGATTATAACAATAGAATAGATAGCATAATTTAATTATATATTCTTCATTAATACTGTAGATTTTTAAATTAAGTGGTGACCGTGACACGAAACCTTACAATTATGTGAAAACGATCGCTGAAAAACATTTAGAATAACGGGAAGCTGTGACCACAAAATAATCCTCAATTCCTCTCCATTGAAAATTGCGGCATCTCGTCATTAAGCGGTTTAAGTCTGACGTTTCGGCAAATGGCAATAAAAAACCCAGTCACCTGTGCACTTTTGATTTCGTACAAATGCTAGTGCACCGGCAATCTGCTCCAAATGACTACCCGTTAGAGGCCACAATCGTACGTTTCAATTCTTATTCGGGGCCGTACTTACTCAAGCGTTGGCGAGTAAAAAAACTAGTTCATTGAATGCTGCACAAAAAACTGAGCTTACATGAAACTAAAACATAAGCGCGCGTTATGGATGAGGCAAATCATGACTTTGGTGATACTCACAATTTGCCATGATATCTGCAGTTTTGGGATTGATTATTGATAGGATATACCGCCTATAGTTCTACAATGCAATAAAGTATAGTTTCCATATAAAAATATCAGTATGCCTCGAATCAGTGACGAATACTGAACTTGAATAGTGGCACAGTGATGACACAAACTCATTACAGCTCAATTTGAGGTTAAATGCTACATAAGGCATAATACTTTGCTTCTACTTAAAAATTAGATAGATTGTTGACACCCTGTTGATTTCTCAGCCGTACCGCGATCTTTACATATTATGCGTGGTTGTTGACACGTTGGCCCGTTAGCGTTCGCCCGACGAAATAGCTAGTGACGCGGCGCGCTCTAAGGTGAGGCCATCTCAGCTTTTTTTGACAACCGTGAAACATAACGACGTCCTGTTATTAAAGCTTCAATGTATTTAGCCCCCTATCTTGAAAATTTCATACTTTTGTTTTATCTAAAGTATTTATTTAAACTTTATTGCTCAATCAAAAACGGTATTAGCACCGAATGACGTTCTCTACCACTTATACCCAAAGAGAATTGAAATGTGGGCCATTTTAGTGTTTGGCTCCTTGATCGCTGTAATCCCAGGGATGAAAATAATGTGTAGTATAAAAAAATAGAAAATCTTTTCAATTTGATGAAAAAGTATCGTCCTTATCGTTAGTAAGTAGTTAATAATAAATATATATATATCAACTACACCTTGAAAATTGCTTCCGAGAAATTTTGAATATTAATACTGGTCACACTGACTTGTACCGGCAGCAATGACGTTTTCAAAGTAACAACTGTAGCTATGACTGTAGTTACATTTTTGGCATTTTAATGATAACTTGGGTGCACTCACCAGAGTGCACTAATATTAGTTAGATAGAATGTTTCTTATGTTAGAGCTAATAAACACGCATGAGAGTTACCCCGCCTTTTGGGATGAGGAAATGTTTTTTGCTTTTAGGATATGGTCTAGCAACGGGATCTGTTCAAGACTTTATAAATAGAGGATTTGCAAACATTAGTGTATTTCGCGTGAGCACGGGCGGGAACGCGTCGTGTTGCGGTAGAGTGAGAGTGGCAAGGCAGCAGCGCGGCGGTGCCGCGGCGAGGGCGCGCGCGGTCGATGAGCCCGACGCAGAGGGCAGCACGGAGCTCCGGGGAGGGGGGCGAGCTCCCTCGGGCCCCCGCGAGCGTTTCACCGTCCCGTCTGCTTGCGCATTTTGTAGAGCCGCGCCGCGCGCTCACTAATGCGTCATATCGCCATGGAAGCTGACGCGCGTTCCGTTCCCTCGATACGATACTTCGCGCGCGCCATGTGTGCTTCAGTGTTGACTTATCTACAAACTCGGAGCCGTTAACGGTTTACGTGAATCTTTACCATGACTTTTCATGAACTCGCTTTATCGAGGACAGTGACTGTGGTCAGTGAGCCTAAAGACTCGGTGTTACACGAGGTCGGTGCACGTGTTCGTTCCTGAATCTGAGTAAGTTTCGAGTTTATTTTAAAGCGTGACTCGTTTTCTGACGTCTAGCGGTCCGTGAGATGTGAGGGTGCGTTATTTTCGCAGCGTTTACCGGTCGCCGTATAGCGGCGCCGGCGGACGGCCGCCCGGAATGCGGCCTCCGCCCCGCCGCGCGTTGCCGGCGCCGAGCGCGCCGCGCGTAGCGTAATAAATAAAGGCGGGGCGCGGCTGCGTGCGCGCGCACCCTCCCGCGCCTTCCGAGCGCTCGGGTCATTGACTCGCGCCCGACACCGACACCCGACGACGACGCTGCTGAAGACAACAACTCCCTTTCCTGAACCGATGCCGGGTTCGATTCCGAAAGCCGCCGCACTCGCACCGATCCTGGCCGCCCACCTATTTAATTGTTAAACACCTATTTAACAATGTCAATGTCATATTAGAGTAGTGACACAGCACACAGAACTGCGTTAATAGAATAGAGAGTGCTCTCCCTTGCATACTCGTCGCACTCTGACGGTCATCGACCTCGTTCATTATGTTCCACCACAATACCATCCTTAGAAACTCGCACCCGACCCAGAGCTATCCTGTTAAATTTGCGAAACTGGTTTTAAAAATAGCCGATCCACCATTTTATTTCCTGTCGACAAAGCTGTGTGTTGTTTGCTAGTCCGCCAAACGATAGCGCCACATTTAGATTTTTTCTCAAACGTATATAAGCCAGTTACAATACAAAGATTGGCAGTTTTATTTTGCGCGCCCACGCGTTTTTATGTGCGCCTACCGATTTCTTATCTTATCTCAGGCATGACACGCTAACACGCTCTGAAAGCAATTCACTGGATTTACAGTGTTATGGAAATGTTAATATTAACTAAGGTATTACATTGCATATGTCAATGATTTAAAAACAATTAAATAAATAATAAAGATTCATTATTCCATCAGCAAACTCCGTTATATTTTTATCAGTACTGTTCATTTCGTGGAACGCTAAAAATAAAGCGTGAACTTCCCGGTTGAATGGCGTCGTCGGCGCGGCAGAGCGCGGGGAGTGGCAGGCAGCCATTGCCCTCACCCGGTTTGTTTACAACTAAGGCCAGGGGATCCGCCCGCTCATATGTGCACCCTGTGTCCCTCGCGTAGGGTGCACTTTCGCACTGACGCCGGTCGGCGCGCAACCCCTGCGCTTGCGCCATCTGCGCACGCACGTTTAAAATAAACTACCACCGTCAGATAGCTCACAAAAAAGAGCGTCGGCTCGGTCGCCAGGTGCAATGCGACCCTCGCCTTGGAAGGTGCACCTACGCCTAGTGTTAGGTCAGTTACTGGCCGGAATGGCGAAGGGCGAAGACCCCGCGGCCGCGTGCCAATGACCAGGCCGCCTCGAGTGGCCTCCTCGACACAACCGGGCCCAATTGTTGATACAGCTTTATGTGTGCTTTACACATTAGACAATAAGTCGATTGTAATACATACATTTTTTACAATGGCACTCGTATTCCTATATAGAGAAGGCAGATTTCTCGTGCCTCGGGTTCTAATTGAATCCCAAAATATCGTACTCAAAAAAACATACAAGTATCAAACAACTAGTAGCTCCATCCAAGAGCCGAAGCGAATAAAATAAAGTGATGGTATGATGATGCAGGAAAGGTTTGTTTAACTTTTTCAATGTTTCATGTATGTCAGAACTAGCAGACCCCGCGACTTCGTCTGCGCGGTCTGAGTTTTCTCCCTCCCCTCCCGTCGCAGTGTGATGTAGGTACTATAGCCTAAAGCATTTGTCGATAAATAAGCTATACAACACAAAAATAATCTTTCAAATCGATCCAGTAGTTCCTGAGATTAGCGCGTTCAAATAGACAAACTCTTCAACTTCAAACTCTCAAAGCTTATAATATTAGAATAGATATTACAAATCTTTTAATAATCAGATACGTGTGAACTGACATGTCATAAATGTAGTATCAAAACACATCGAAAGCGATTTGAGTACTGAGTCTGATCTCCGTTCAATAATGAATGAATTGTATCAAAATTTCGACGTATTTGTGTTAGTACCGTAATTTTCTGGAATAATGAACACCAAGGTGAGCAGACATGCACTGTGCGTGCTTGCACCCAATTTTCTGAAGATGTTCCCTAGGGCTACATTTCCCTATTTATTTTATATCAGTATGACAGTGCGTGTTACTTACTATTCTTCGAGCTGAAATGATGTCAATCAATTTTTATTAGACCTGGTAGAACCCCAGGAGTTGAAATAAAGAGCTCAGCATCTTGAGCTATCAGCTGTTCTGGATTTCTGGATTCTTTATTCAATCAGTTTACAAATCCGTCCATCGCTTACTCCAAATCGAACTCAATTTAATGTCAATACTTTTCCAGGACTACTTTAAAAAGAACGACGAAGGATGTAGTTTTGTATGTTTATTGAGAATCACTTGTTTTATTTACATAATTGCGTAAAAAGGATACATTTGTAATCCATACATATTTCAAATTTTTGTACTGGTTTAATTAAACATATTACTTATTTTATTACACACGTTTGCTTTAATAGACGTGGCGAACCAGTTTTATATCTAGTGATACAAACCTCGTGTCTTAACATGATCCTGGTGTAGTCTTATTATATTAATCCTATAATGTTATGTTGAATCGGATGCGACTGACCTCCTATGAGGTAGCGTCGTTTCGTCGAACAGACAATATATGGAACTAATTTTGTAACGCTCTTTACTATACCACAGTCACATAAAAAAACAGAAAAATGATTATTCCCAAGGATCTAATAAACTGTAATTTTACATTTGGTTAAAAATAATATGTCTCTGACATTTTATTTCTACCATCACATTGATGGCAACTAGGTTCATCCTGCTTGTTTATCTTCAACAAGTTGCGTAAAATGTATTTAAAAAATGCGCGCGCATTTTTGTTAGAACGAAAGGGACTACACATCTGTTTCTATCGGCACAGACATCACCTCGAGATGTTTCTTGCCGCCGGGATTGTGATCCGTTAGAAAGGAGTTTACGATACATTGTCTGTAGCATTCACGAACACGACGTGGAAGTCACGTGGTTACACTTTACATCGATTTAGTAGCAGCGAGTGGATTTGGCCATTGGGAGCGCCATCTATATACTGATGTTTACTTGTTGTTTCTTGAAAGCAGTGATAAATGTTAACGGGAGATAGCGTACAAAAATATTTTTCTTATAGTAGGTAGGCGATATTTTTTGCGTGGAGATATACAAAAGCGTGATAGGTAGACGCTGGCGCAGGCCTCGTGCGAAGTGGAGTGCGACCACTAGACGTGCCGCCTGCCTCGAATGGCTCACGCAACGCCCGGTATGTGAAGAAAGCTCATCTCTCTTATATGCGGGTATCCAATACATACATAAAATTAATTTCGCTTGAATAGCTTACAAGGATATATCACAGCATCACGGAAATTTAAGTGCGAAATGCGAGTCTTCCAAAAAGACCAAACGTTTTCCGGGTGATCTCCTCTAACGAGGATCTATTGCAAAATTGGGAGAGTAGGTTTGATTATCTCTTACAATTCTCCAAATTTCACAGTGGCCTTTTGATTTCCGCGTTGGGTATTATTATATTATGTGATTTTTTTTTTATCGGAGAGAAGTATTTTCTCTGCAGGTGTGAAAACAGTTCCGGTACCCAAGTCACGCAACCTTACTGGCGAACTTAACGTTATTTATTTTTGCGCTCAGCCTCCCAATCAGATGAACTCCCTTCTAAGGTGTTGAGAATCGAAAGCCTTCATATTTTTCTCTCGTGTTTTTTACAGTTCAGGCTTTAAGATTTCTTGGCCAGATAAACTGGATTTAAAATCGAAAGACTCTCATCTTCTTTGTTTCTTATGTTTTTTTTACTGTTCAGGTTTTGTAAGTCTGATGAATTCGATGTTTTCCAAAGTTTGGCAATTTCAAGACTTTTCTCAAAATTAGCGAAACTACTACAATATGCTTTACAGTTTACTTAAATAGGAGGAATGTACCGAAGACTGAAGAATAACGAAATTATCACACATTAATGTGATAACCAGTCTATTATGTCTGGCTGCATTATGCAACCGTTACGTCTATCGAAGGACACGGCTACAATGCCTACAATGGCATCACGCACGAGTTATATTTGTGTTTGTAATTTGCCATTATTAACTTCATTAGTTTGGGACGAGAAAAGTAGATGTTAAGTAGTTAATTGATAGTTTCCTCTATACTGAAAACGAATGCTATTTTCGCTAATTCAAAATTATGTTAGCTGACTGAAAAATACAAAAACTCTTTCATACGTTCTTTGTTCGATCAACCTGATCCCTTTGTGTGCTTACGCAAGCTTTAATAATTGATTTCATTTTAAAGACATTGAATATTTAAAAAATGCAACTACATATTATTATTTTAATGTTTCCAAATAAAATGTGTCAATCAAATAGCTTAATAAAGATTGAATATGGCGATATTGTTTTCAAGTTTATTAATGATATCTGGTCTCAATGATGCTATGCAAGCTCTCAAACAACCGTTGATATACGGGCCCGACCGCGTTCCGTTGCAGCAAGTAGAGCATTGCCGCACGCATATGATAACATTAACATTGCTAACATGACCGTGAGTACGCTTCATTACCAATGTTTCAATGGTTACATCGGTTTATTATAGAGACGAAACGTTTTTTTTTTTGCGCTAGTTTTTTACAGTGTCATCTTCGGATTTATAAATAATGTATTTATTTATCACCACAAACAAGTTGGTATTAATTAATTACCAGTAATTTTGTGCTATTGTTGTCAATCACTTATTTGTGTTACAAACCAAGGTCTCACTCGCACATTGTTCTAGTTCTTCTGCCAAATGGTGCAAACATTCCGATATAAAAGGTTATACACCTTCTTGGTCTTTACTGCGACTATGCATGAAATAATAAAACGGGTAAATATATTACAGGCACTATTTGCATCAGCAAAAGAAAATGAATTATAGGAAAAGATTAATCCCTTCAGAAAAATGCAAAAGTAGGTTACAGTTCAAAGACTTTATTTTAAATTTCGTGCAGTAATAATACACAATACAAAAAAGCGTAAGCAAACACTTTCCACCCGGGCCCTCACGCAGGCACGCAGGTAGAAAAATGCTTCATCCCTAGTTTACAAAAAATGCCCCAAACTTATGCAATTTGTGTATCTTTTATTCATGGTGCACTTTTGTGTTCGTAGAAAATGTTCCGATAAAATATTTAGCATTGTAGCAATAGCTCTTGCTATCTCATAGAAAAAAAACTGCGATTTGTCATCCTGGCATATATATGTGGTCTTTACTTGAATCATCATTACAAAAACACGTTTATCTGCAATTTATAACTTGAGATATTGAATTATACAGTAAAGTATAATAATAATTACATAACAATAGGCTACTTTTATTGTAATCTCTCTGTTACAATCATTTTGTTGTAAATGTAGTTGTAATTATTAACACATACTATTTTACTTTCAGATATTAAGAGATTGCGGAAATCAACATGGAGTATTACAAAATACTTTCAACGATTAAGTACTTCAAAATCCAAAGCAGGTGAGAACACCTATCGCTACCAAAGTGTTATGTAGTGTACATGTATGTACCAAATTTGTTTTATTTACATATCTGTAATTCCAAGACATGGAAGAGTTCAGTACTCCAGTAGTAAAATTAAGTTTTCCATATTACGAAACAATGTATAAATAGGTTAGTAAGTAAAACAGAGCAGTTTCAGAAATAGCGAGCGAATTAATAATTGATGTAACTATTGTAACATTTTTATCCGATATCATGAAAACGTATTCAAAGGTTGGCCTTTGGGACCGCAAGAATAGATAGCTCATTAAAATCTGAACACTGATTAACGCTAACTTCTTCTTCGTAATATGTACATTGTTTTATAGTATCATGTTTATGCGTCATTCGACGTTATGTTATTATTCTTTAAATACTATTTACATGATAAGGCGATAAGATGACGTGTAGTTTATATAAACAAGAGGATGATATTGATTAAAATAATTTAGGTATTTATCATTGACGTACCATTTTTGTAAAAAGTACTGCATTGACTAACATTTCGCTCATTTGATGCAACAATAACGCATTTTTTTTTGTCAAAAATGGTTTTGACTAAAAATACGCAGTGTGTTAAGTCAATAAAGAGGTAATTAATCAATAAACTTATTATCTTAGTTAACTTCTAGCTTAGGGCCAAGCTAATGTTAGATAACCAATTATAGACTTAATAGGCACAATTAAATAAAATGCTCTCTGCTATTGTGTTTTCTCTCTTGTGCCTCAAATTATCACGACATTGATAAACAATGTCAATGATAACTAAAAGCTGGCACTGGCGTGCGTTGAAAAGTAAGAGTCAATGACAAACAAACGTCGTGTGAATGAAATCGCGCCCCGGGCGATAAGGGGCTGCATGTGTGTCGCTCGTATCAAATCGCAAACATTATTAATAGTGCAATCGGCAGTGCTGGCATTGTAACTACAAGGGAGCACTTAATATTGAGTCAACACGTTAGCAAATAGTAAACAAAAACATACGTCACACTCAGTAGTATACGATAGTAAACAATAACAATTAGTCAGGTAACATGTATTACATGTCATATAGCATTTCTGTCTGGCTGGGCGGAATGAGACAGTTTTTTTCCAGGAATAAGCATGTATGCTTATATCTGTATTATTCCAATTATTTTTCAATTTAAACGAAAATAGGGATTATAAGTACTTGATTATCAGAATCGAAATAAAAATTACTGTGTGTAACACTTGCGGTTTTTTATCCGAGATATAAATTGTGAGAGAGCAAAATCTTTTACAACTGTAAATAACTAATTCAATAGTTCAATGACTATTGAACTATATTACGTTTGTGGCGACGAGTAGGTAACTTAAGTCGTTTAAATTGTTGTAAATTGGCGCAAAACCTCGTGTCATTGACCCCGTACATTACATGCCGTTTTGGTGTGCCTGAGGTCATGCAACCAGCGGTGTTCGCAAACCGTAAGTGTATAAACACGTCAGCTGGTTTCTCGTTAAGAATAACATGTACTGACCACATTATGTAAGTACGTTGGCTCTTTGGATTCTAAGTCAAACAAAACCTTACCAATTCAATTTTATGCTATCTAAATGAACATACAAACTTGTTGTATGTTCTCAACACCGGAGCACCTTAACAATAACAGAAAAGTCTGTTATAAGCCCCGAATTGGGTCGCAAATTTAAGTGATCTAATAGAAGGGGAGGAATCCGACAGTACGTCCGAAGGGCAAACTTTATGAACACGCATGCGCTCCACAATCGATCTCTTAATAAGACAGCTTTTCCAATATTCTCAAACACCAAGTTAGCTGAAGACTGAGCCCTATTTTTATTCATAAATTATAAACGGCCAGGCACTGAAACAACGAAATGATTTCATAATGGGTTTGATACAAATCGATCGTCTTAAACACGTAAGCTAAACTTTAAACTGTTAAGAAATATAATATGAGATCTTTTAGTTGGTAATTTCACAACTTCGTTGCCACGTGTCATTTCTTATCTTAAATCACGAATTTCAAGAAATTTTCATTTGAGACCACTTACAGTAGTGTTTTCTGTTATATCTGTTTGCCGGTGTTATTTCACTGCTTTTGGCAGAGCAGCTGCCTCACCTGTCGCGCGCTGCCATCTTTGGGTTTATTTATTATAATTTAAGTAAATAAACAAAATTAAAGTAAATAATCTCTTAATATCCGGGTAACTCAACAAACAAATATTATTCGCCCTTTTTCCTGTTTCCGTTGTGTTCCTTTTTCTACTACTCTTTAGTCATGATGGGTAACAACTAAAAGCCTATCCTAATCAATGCTCTAGCTATGTAGGTGTTACAGAATTGTTTCGTGGACAACAATCGCTGAAACAAAAGTACAGAACCAAACCACGGAAGGTGAAACCCATTGGATTCAATCAGTAATACTAAAATAGTAAATGTTAACTTAAACATAAACAATACAGGAATCTTCTTAATTTGTGTATCAATAAAAGGAAAGAAAAATAGCTTCCTGTACACGTTTGAAGATTAGATTATACACTTTATGGTGGAATTGACAGTTTTCTCGTCCGCCGCGAAAAGTGTAATCGTCGACCAAATAGATGTCATTAACGGTTTGGTTTTATTAGTTTGCTAGAAGTTATTAGTTTTGCAGCGGAACGAACAACTACATAGCCACAGTTTCTTTACATACTTCCTTTGTTATTTACACCGGTTCGAGTTAACTGAAACTTTAATTGCCAGGTAGGTATCTGACGAGACAATCGGCAACCATGCACTCAAGGACGACATCGATAATTAAATGTCATTAAGTCGTAACCGGCTTGTTGCTATAATAATCTGCTTTACGACTTGTAGTATTTGTTTGATTTTCGATGGTAATAATTATTTATCATCTGTAATTAGTCCAGGAAACAAAATGAGTTTTTGAGAGCGAGACTTGAATCGAAAGACTATTTTTAACCGACTTAAAGTTTTTTTTTTAATCTTCTCAGGTACACTGCTTTAACAAAGGGCCCTGACCAGTTTATTCCAAATAGCTGAGATTGTTTGAATCACGCCGGTAAGTATTTTTTTGTAACATAAGTTTACATTTTGCCAAAGCGACTTATAATTTATTTAATATGTTGTGTGCTCTTGTTTTATTAGCTGTGCGTAATTATAATCTTTAGATGATATATTTATTGCTTAGTTAGTGACATGAAATCAAAGAACATACTTTCGGTTGTTACAGATAATTGACATCAAATGGTGCAAACTAAGAACATGAAAGGTGTTACATGCTTCCGGAGCTAAAAAACTCGATACCAACGTACTTATTAGGTAATTATCTTGTCGTTTACTATTTTGAATTTAAGTTTTTATAAATATAAGTTAGCTGTAACTACGACATAAGCGAAGCTTTTTACATTTAGTGCGAATTTTCCTGTATGCCAATGCGAGTTTATTTTTGTCTTTAATATTGTTTTATTTTTATCCACGGTATCCCTACATAATATTCTGCAAGTAAATCGTTATAATCTTTATTGATAATATGTTATTCGTTTAAGTTATTTGTTTATTGATTTTATGTGGGATCACCGTTGAGTCTCAACACGAATAATGTTTTCTTCGTGTTATAAATGATCTTATGATGAAATAATCTCATGCTTACTCGCAATCTTCAGGTTGAGATATAATGTTTAAATGTAAATTGTTTACTTTCCCCGGCTTAGCTGAATATGTCTCATATACGTGGTACCCAACGCTGCTGGCGGAAAATAACAAACAACCAGACGTTCCTTGAATGTATTTTATGATACGTTTTGGCAGCTTGCAAGAGAATTTGCCGCGGCCTCCTGGACAGCTTGAGACCTCAGACTATCACAGACGATGCAGCTGCATTGCTCGTTCACTTCAGAACACTCACAGGTAGGTCACTTTACATGCTGTGAGAGAAAAAATATTGTTTCTTTATCAGATCTCACAAGACAACAAATTCTTTAATATTGACATGTTTTCTCTCACAATATCTTAAATATAATGTAAATATTCAGTACTGCATTATTTTCATGTTATGTTCTCTTTTTTTCATTTTATACCACTTGTTGCTTTTACTGAAATATCTTCTTGCGTATGCGCTCCAGCGATTATATTTTTTATGTCATCAACAAATCTCTCCGAAAATTCGTCAACATATATTTATCGTACCTATAATTTTGTTCAAAATATTCATATCGCCATTCTTTTTCTGTTTTCCTTGCATGAGAATTTGCTTATCCTTAAAAAAACTTTTATTAAAAATATCTATAACTAAGTTTTAATAAATAGTTAAGTGAATTTGTTGCTCACATGTGTCATTTTCTTTGAATATTGGTAAGATTTCTAATGTGAACGGAGATGTTTATAAAATGCCAAGACCATGTACAGTATCTCTAAAAATACACGTTATTAGACATACTATATTCAGTTTTGATTTAATTCATCATATTTAGGTAGTCAAAAAATAAACTATAAAAATTTGGCAACTCTTTCCGTATATTCTTACTCCAAAATCATGTTTATGTTGGTGTATCCATGCCGGCCGGCGGCTCACGTCAAGAACTCTTAGATACTTTGGAAAATGCCGCAGCGGCAAGAGGTGCATGGCCATCGGCACATGCCTCCGGGCGGTGTGGATTCGCCATAATGCTAGAAAATATGAAAAAAAAAGTAAATCTATCAATGTGAAATTCCCTTTTTCTTTCTGCTATAAATCTTTTCATACATCTGATTGGCTGAAAGGTATTTGACAGATTTATTAGACATCATGAAATATTGCTAGATTTTTATTATTTTAAGTACATTTTACCTATATTTTTTATATTTCATTGACGACAATCAGTCTGAAAACGATAAAGCTCTAAATGAGTTAATTTTAGGGACTTGTATACGAGGTGCATTTTTCGCATACTAACTAAAAGATGTCCTTTTTCAAACAGAAAAAAAAACGTACTAGATGGCGCTGGGGACCTCGCTCTATTTTTATGTCACTCTAGCGATGGGATTCCAATTTAAATTTTCAGCAGTATTGTTATTCAGTCATTTCAGTATATCAGTTTCAAAAAAAATACGTTAAACAATAAACATTGTTATCGTGTGCTTCATACCTAACTTTTCTCCTGTCTTGTCTTCTAAATATGATAGTTCCATGCGAGTCACATCACTCGCTTGTCTTTTGCTTTATTTGACATATGGGTACAATGTCGCCCTAGCAACACAAAGGGATCAAGCCAAGAACTAAAATATAAAAAAAGTTAATTGATAGAGGATTCTATATTTAACATCCAGGCCACCCAGTTACTTAATTATTTTATAGCAGTTTAAAGGATGATTCAGCAGGAAACTTCATATAAAATATTATTGTTGTTGTAACCTTGATTTGTTAGTAGGTAAACGATAAGCCAGAACAGAAACATGAATTACCACCTACTTATTATTTGAGTCGTTATTCAATGCACAATATTAAGCATTTGTATATTAACAAAGACTGCATCGACAATGTACATTGAGTGTTAATATATAGTCAAATACCTTTCAAAAATATCCTTGAATATCCGTCTTCAAATAAATCTCGAAATAACGACCTCAACATCATGAAATAAACACAAAAATCAACTCCGCAATCATGTAGGTACCTAATTTCCAAATATTTAATTGAACCGAACAATGTGGGAAAATATATATATATATTTGTATTGGAATATTACATCAAACAATCTCTTACATTATTGAACGTTATTGCGGTCAAATGTTTGGTTAATAAAAAACGTGAAATATATTTGTATGGATATTAAGCTCTTTCATTTGTTGAATAGGATCACTTGGATTTATTAACTAGTTGTAGGCGATTAAATCCTAAAAAGTCTTCATGTATCGGACATAAAAATTATGTTAGTTATAGTATATTAGGTCACCCGTAATGTTTGTCTCTTACTATCCCAGAATTTTGATATCAGCTATTATGTTTATTTTATTGTTTGTTGTTTTTTTTTATGTTTTGGTTGATGACAAAATTACGATAGCTCAGGAAAGGAAGGATTTAGGGAATCGCTTGGAACAACACATTTTTTTGACTTCGTAACTTAGTTGTGACTAGTTAGGAGGACGGGGAGAATTTGATGCTTAGCTTTTTAGGTTTTTTCGCATATACACAGTCTGGCCATAAATACTGTTACAATTAAAAATAAGAAAGATATTACATTTGACTTTGGAATCTGTCATTTTTATACGATTGCTCATTGTGTTTTCTAATTTTGGCGCCAATACGTTTTATAATATTTTGCGATATTGAAATGGAGTGGGGTGATAAAGAGAACCGAATTGCTGTGATTGCATTACACAAAGTTGGTATGGAGCCAAATGCAATTTTTAAAACTCTCCATACGCTTGGTATTAGTCAAATGTATGTGTACTGGGCTATCAATAGGTACAATGAGACCTCCTCTTTTTTTGACAGAAAAAGATCTGGCCGTCCACGTAGTGTTCGTACGGAAAAGGTGGTCAAAGCAGTAAGGGAAAGAATTCGCAGAAATCCTGTCCGAAAGCAAAAGATTTTATCTCGGGATATGAAGATAGCACCCAGAATCATGTCGCGTATTTTAAAAGATGACTTAGGACTTGCAGCCTATAAGAGACGCACTGGTCATTTATTAACTGATAATTTAAAAAAGAATAGGGTGGTTACGCAAAGGGAGGTCACAGAAAAAAAAATTATGGATGAGAAAATCTTTACAATTGAGCAACATTTAACAAACAAATTGACCGTTTTTATGCTCAAACCTCTAAGGAAGCTTCCCAATTAGTCGGCAGAGTGCAACGTGGGCATTACCCGACTTCAGTGATAGTTTGGTGGGGTGTTAGCTATGAAGGAGTGACTGAGTTATATTTTTGTAAAAAAGGTATCAAAACATCGGCAGAAGTGTATCAAGATACCATTCTTTAGAAGGAAGTTAAGCCCCTTAACAGCACCATGTTCAATAATCAAGCATGGTCTTTCCAACAAGACGACGGTCCACGCAGTCTTGGTTAGAAGCGAACGTTTCGGACTTCATCATAGGCCGTCGTCTAGTTCCGATCTTAATCCGCCGGATTATGATTTATAGTCAGTTTTAGAGACGGCTTGCTCTAAACGCCATGATAATTTGGAGTCCCTAAAACAATCCATACGATTGCCAGTGAAGAATTTTCCCATGGAAATAGTGTGTGCTTCTATTGATAACTGGCCTCAACGTTTAAAGGACTATATTGCAGCCAATGGAGACCACTTCGAATAAGCTTTTTATATTTTAAATTGTTTTATATTTATGTATAAAACTAACACACTGTAAAAGTAATAAATATTATTTGCATTATTTTTTTTTCTTTGTGACAATATTTATGGCAAGACTAGGTATATCAGAAACTGCGTCCTAGTGACATTGAGACCTTTTATAAAATTAAAGCAAATAAGTTTTGCTGCCAGTTTTACTCAGTTAAGTTTTGGATCGACTTAAAAGAAAAATAGGTTTTCAATTCGCCTTGTATTTTTTGACATCGTTGGAATTGGATGATGTTTGAGTATAAAGATCTGTTTAGGCGTCCAAATAAGTTTGTTAAATTTCAAAAGTGTATGTTTGTTCGTAAACATACATAATTGTTTTGTTGTAAAAAAATGAGTTTGTTTACGAATATATTGTTAACAAGATATTGTGTCGAGATTATTCTTTTTTAACTAATTAAGTATATTCCGACTCAAAGACTAGTGTAACAAATGTGTAAAGACACATCAAAATCGGTTTCAAAAAGTACAAGTACTTTTTGAGATAAGAGCAAAAGAAATACTGTGGAATAAAAAATAAGTATTCAAACTTTAAAATCGGCTTCAAAAAACTCGGTTAAAAGTCTGTAATAACAACTTAGTCTTCTGTTTAGGAAAAAATAATTCATTTTGTGTCTTTGCCTTTGTCTTGATCCTTCTTACGGAGGTTTGAACACAATATTTTTTATTGTGTTCATAGTATTTCTTTTTAGATATCCGTAAAAAGAACATAATTATTCAAATAATAAACATACTTTTTTTATCTAACCTACATCATCCTACTGCTTGGCAAAGGTCTCCCCCATTTTTTTCCATGTGTCTATGTCAGCGGCCAACATTTCCCAATCCCTCGCAAAGCTGGACAGATCGTCACACCACCTCTTTTTTGGTCTACCCCTTCGTCGATAGCCGTCAGGTGGTATCCATCGCGTGACGATTTGGGCCCATCTATCCTATCGGGGTGCATTCTACACACATGTCCCGCCCACTCCCATTTAAGCTTTGCCGTCTTTTCGCCTACATCTGTTATGCGAGTTCTGGAGCGTATTGTGGTATTCCGGATCTTATCAATCCTTTTAATACCCAATACGCTTCTTTCCATAGCTCTTTGGCAAACCTTGAGTTTGGATAACAACAAAACAATAAACATACATACTCTAACGAAATAAAGCACACGTGTTATACTAGCTAACACAAAAAAACATGAATCCAAAGACGTCACATAAACGCATTTCGAGGTGATATCCTGTTTTTTTGAAGTCGTATATAACTTGAATCGTGTAGCAAATTTTTATGCTTTCATTTTGTAGAAGGCCTCATGTCGCTAAAACGCATAGTTTCCGATAATTACACGAAAAACTTAAAAAATAACCGCTCGGCTCAAGGGTTACCGGCTGGGACCTTGATATGTTGACCTACTTAAATAGTCAAAACAAAGTTACAAAGTAAAAATTCGTGATCATTGAAATTCCCTCTACAAGGTATAACGCTACTTATTATTTGATTACGAGTTGGATGTTGTGTGTATTTTTAATTATTTTAAGTATTTAATGGATATTAAATTAATTCTAATGATGGAATAGATTTTAACGGGATTGCTACCATATACCTTAAAGTACCCTCTTTTTGAGTTCCCGATATTACGGCACTGTTGTAAGTGCCATGGTCACGGCGTAACTGAAGTAGTTGCGTGCGTATCCTGTTATTGGCAGACATATCGGTCTACCCTCCTTCGAGCGGTAGTAATCCCGTAACAATCAATTCTAATGTTAGTGAACATGTAAGATTAAATCAATAGACTCAGATGTTATCACTTATGTGAATATAATTTATGTGATTTATTTTTTTGGGCATTGTAACTGATGCATTGTAGCGACTGAATTCTGCGAATATTTTGTATGATGGTAATGTTTATAGTGGCGTCCGTCATTCAGTAAAATTCAATCACAGTATTAATTTAGTTACCAATATTTTTTTGTGGTTGCGTCTAAAGGTTAAATATATAAATAGTATAAAGGTTAATTTCTAATCTTAGGAAATATATCTAAACAAACAATACTTTACCGATTTGATTTTTATTTATGTTTTTAAAAGCCGTGTTCAATCAGACCAAACTGTTTTCTTAGCTTGTTTTTCTTTTAAGTTTGAAAAATATATGCAGAAAACTAAATTTTTGTAGTGAAGCAATTTTACATAAAATATTTTTTAGCTTGTTGACCAAATAATTATTAATTACAAGCTAAAGTTCCTATTTATTTAACATTCGTGTTATAACTTGTGTATCGAATAAAAGTAAATAAAATTATTGTAACCAATTTTTTTCATCGAATCAGTTACCTTCGTACTCGTAGTTGAATAGCCCAATTAATATCCGCAAGATATTATTAAAACAATCCTAGTTTAAAACTTTATTTGAGATTGTTGCAATTATTAATATAAATAAAAACACAGTTATTATTCGAGTACTGTTCTTTAACATAAACAAAATTTAACGAATTTGAACGGAAGACATAGGAGTAAATGACGTCACTGCTTTCATTTAATGTGGATAAAAATAGATTGTATCAATCGACGTTTACAATGCAGAGTTACAATCGCTGAATGTTTTGTAGCTTATAGCACCAGCTGCAGCCGCCAGCGCTTGCTCTTTACCGAGTGAAAGACATGGGTAGTGAGATGTCCCGTACATCACAAATTCTCACTACCTTGTCTTTCATGCGGATCGAGCATATAGTCTCCCTTCGACGCCCAGCCCCACCCAAGAAGACCTTCCCCAGAAGACCTCGTACTATCAATGATAATAATCTACGAGTTGACACCATTCACATATACTTTATTGTCCACCATAACTTCCACCTGTGGTTTTAACATGTTTTCGTATGGCCAATAATAAATAAATCCTGACAAAGCAATCAAATGATGTCAATGCGTAGATTTTAATCGTAAACTGTGTTTTTATACATATCATGTAAATTTAGTTATGTTAAAAGTACTTCTGGCCTATTGTAAGATTTGCCGGCAACATTAAACATTGAGGTGACGGGGTGACGGCTGTGATCTTGTTGATATCGAACGGAGTAGTACGTTTATAAATTAATTAATAACACCATCAAAGTTATTAAGAAAGCCTAGTTAACAAATAGGGCGCTTTAATACCCGTTACAAGCATTAAAATTATTTGGGCAATCCATACCGAAGATGTAGACATTTTTTATCAAAGTAGTAGTTATTCTTATTACTTTAACTAGATACTAAACGTCTGTTTGACGAACGAACATACGTCAAGTTAACAAAAAAAATACTTAAATAATCGTATCAATAGAAACCGAGAGAGAAATATGAAAAATGTTTACAGAACTATAACTTTTCTTCAGGTAAACAATGCGTTTGCTACAAATAAATTATAGAAATGGGGTCCGATAATTATTATCACTACTTGTTCGAAAACTGCCACCGCACCGATCTGCTTAAATTCCCGTTTTTGTTTACCAGACTAAGATGTTTGCCTGTATGACGAATATATTTAATTATATGTAACTACTTACATGCCTCCCTTATTTAAAAAAAAATGATTGTTGCGTCGAAAACTTACTAAGTACATTGCTGTATAGTTAAAAGCGCTTAAAACAATAAAAATATTGATGTTGCCATGTTAAACATGAAGGCTGGGCAAAACGTGTTAAAGACTCAAAGTTCCTTCAAACGGCCATAAGGTCATGTGTCTTAAAAACAATGTTTTTAATAATTTTCTAATACCATGAGTATCCATCGAATGCTTGAAATATGTATCGTTTGCATAAACCTAAGAAATATGTCATAAAATAAGTATGTTCATCTTGCAAGGAGCTCAATGGACTGCTTTTGCTCGTTGTGATATGATTGACGCCCAATTGGAACGATTGCGGCTGCACTGGACCTAATATAATTTTCGACAATTGGTTCGATCCGAAGCGTATTTTTGGCAGCAATCTAACAGGTATTATCAATCAGGCGGATCCACACGTTAAAGTGCTTAGCGATGAAAATAAAAGACGCGAATGTCTAGCTAGGACTTCCTAACCCAAAGCATTGAGCTCGTGCTTATATTTGCAAAACAATGCGATCTCAAATTTAGGAGAGCCCGTAGGAGATAGCTGCGTATTCGCAATGTTTTCCTTGAAAGGAGGTAAGGTTTTTAACCCGAAAGTATATATTTTTAATACGCAGTTGATATTTGCGTCTGCACAGTCTTTCGAAGATAATAGTAGGAGGTAGCTGTAGATATAACACACAAAACTCTCTTGAGTTGTGTCAGTCTCGATTCAATATAATCTCGTCAAAAATTCTGGTGTAACTATCTGCATTCTCTCTCGCGGCCGATGAATGCTAACATCATGTCTTAATCTCTGGTAAAACCAGTCTTATAATCAGAGGTTGTCTTGAGATCCTCTCTTGCCGAACCCGGGCATGTCTTGAAGGTAGGCTGGTGTTCCTAAATGCTGTGGGGATAGATCTCTATCTGCGTATCTACGCAGACCATATCTGGCAATCAGTATCCTAACCTAACCCAACGAGTCGTGATACTCTATTTCCGAGTGCACATTTAAATTGTAAAATGATATTATTGGCGTCAGATATCATTAAACATGTAAATATCGTAAGTATATTCGGTCAACTGATATACAGCATTGACATTGACTCAAGATAGCCCGACAATATGCAAACACATCGGCTATTCAAGTGTTCACGACATGATGTGATCTTGTACGTCTGACCGGTAGTACAATAATTTATCTGTTGCGCTGCGATCAATCAGGGTGTTCCGAAAAGAAAGGATAACCTTGTAACTGTCGATGACCTCCTAAAATGGTCTATCTTATATAAAATTTTGACCTCAATCAAAGTATTTAGCGATTTACAAGATTTTTCAGTTTTTTTAATAGAAAACTGCCATCAGTGATCATTTTTTGTCATACCATTTTTAATGATATCATTTTTTAGTCCACATAGAAATGGAATACTTTTTTTAAATCTCAATTCACCAAGCAACTTTTTAAGATGATAGGTACAATGGGCGTCCTACATTTTTTACACCTCGGCCGATGAAATATGCGAGATAATATATAAACAAAATTATTTTTCCTGCATTTTCTTATATTTTTATAAAACTTAGGTAATAGTTATACAATTAGCAGAACTCCAGGACTTTGCCCGTTTTAGCAACATTTTTTATTGATGGTGCTCCCATATTTTACAACATTATAAATGAACTATTCAACACAAGGAGATATACCTGTATGATATCTGAACTGATTTTATAGGCTTCAATATAACTATGGATCTCGACTAGTTCTAACATGAGAAAATCGTTACCTGATGTCGTATCGTATTGCTGCTGGCATTCGTACCTCCATCGTAGAAGGCAAGCCATTCTAATTTATTAATGTGATTTACATAACGTTGTGATATTTATGAATAAGGCGAAGTACGTCGTACATAATAGATCTTTGTTCTTATTCATTGCTATTCAGTAGCTGTTGTAAGATTAGCTGTTGTAGCGGACCTTTTAGTAGTATGATCAATGCTGATCCTAATTAGGAGGTGATGACCCGTATTCCAGTAGTCTTCCTACTGGACTGTAAAGAAATAAATCAAGATTTTTATATTATTAAATATAAATAAACCGTTTACGACCAGGATGATGTACAATGAATAAAAAGATGCAGTAGGTACCATGGGTAAAATAAAGCATTAGGCCTGTATAAGGAGCATAAATTTGGCTTTATTCATGGAATAGAGAAAAATAAGTTAAAGCAAGATGGTATATGAAATAAACAAATAAAAAATCGAAGAGGATAGAGTTAACAGGTTTGAAACAAAAAAACAAGATGTTTATTTTATTGAAACAAAACCATTGACATTAAATCTAATGGAAGTTTTTGATACAGTAGAAAGAATAACAAGGAAAAAACAACTTTGTTTCTAAAATGTTGGAAACAAAATAATCTGTTTACTGAATTAGATTATTTACCTTCCATTGTAAATAGGAGGCGCAGTTCTTACTGTCTTCTCATTTTTATTTGACGCTAGAGAGAGTTCTAATCCTTAAATACTTAGAGATTACTTCAAATAATCAAATCCACAAATATTGGTGCAGACGACATGCGAACATCCTGTACCTTCCATCGCTACTTGGGATTCGTCTCAATCGTTTCCGCTGACATGAGTACTTAACCATTTGAATGCTTCTGAATGGATAATAATCCCCACAATAAAGTCCTCGTACCTATTATGACGTCATAACGTTCATGTCAGTTTTCAATACTCAATTTTTTGTCATACTACAACGCTGACCACTTTAACTGAGAGCTTTTATAAATGGCCAACATTTAGCTAAGGATTCTGCCTACTCCACCTTAGCGTACAGTGACCGTCCTAGGAACGCGTCAGGCAAACTTTCGACCAGACTGCTCCTTCACCGACCAACACCAATCGCGTGTCGTGCACGGAGCGGCAGTACCGGCAAAATACACTCTCGTTCCATATAAAGGTGAGACTAAACGCTATAGATCTGTTCAGTGAGCATAATAGTGTATTGTGTTGCTTTTCGTCTTTGATTCGCTCCTAGCACGATCAAGGTATGATACGGTGTAGTGGGCCCAGATCTTTACATCAAAGTCTTTTTATATAACGATCCTTTTTACTATTACTCAGACAATAGAACTACTTCATAGGAAACGCTTTCCGCGTCATTTTGTATCCATACTCACTTGCTCAACACAATAAACTTGTTTTCACACCTTATTGATTATTTAATTGGGACACCATTCTATCCGAAATGTCACTCGGTCTATCGACAAAATCAATAATTGTAATAATTGACATACACCGTTTCATGAAATGGCGGTCTGGTGATATTTTGGTTAACATGTTTAATAAAAACGTATTCTATATTCAAAAATATGATGGAGATTTGTAATCAGATAAAGAGTCGATTTTACCAACTAGATAGGACTTATCTGACCGAATAAGTATAAAGCAGCATTGCCAGATCTCCTGATTTTACAGGAGATTTCCTGTTTTTCTCAAATTTCTTCTGTTTTTGTACGTAAACCTCCTGTTTTTACCACGCTTTTATTAGCTTGGGTTGTATCTATGTATGTATGTATGTAATGGAATCTTTGAGCATAAATTTTACCGATTTCCAGAAGTTTGATTAATTTGAAACTTTGCACACGTATCAAGGACCGATGACAATGCAATAATTTAATAACAGTTTCTCAATATCCTTATAAGGACCGCCAGGATTAATAAATTCTTTCATGGATCCTCTGTAAGGGAGTAAGAAAGATAGAGCTATCGCGTGTCGCATGTCCGCAAATAATTAATTGAAACATCGAACTAAAAATGAAAAATAAATTATAGTTTAAAAAACTAAAAAAACAAGTTTTTATAGCTAACCGAACTAAAAAGTAGAAAATAATTTTTAATTACAAAGAGTTAGAGAATAATTCAATTCAGAGTAAAAAGCGTGGGGTGCTTGATATTTAAATGTTACAATTATTTTAAATTCAACTATCTATGTGCGGAGAGTTACGAAAAAAAAATAGTAAAAAGTTATGAAAATATAGTAAAATGCACCCCACGCTGTTTACTCTGAATTGAATTATTCTCTTACTCTTTGTAATTAAAATTGTTTTCTACATTTTAGTTCGGTTAGCAATAAAAGCGTGGTTTTTTAGTTTTGTAAACATTTTTTTTGTAATGTTTTTCGTGAAATGGAACGTAAAGTCGTTACTGATGATCAGTGCCAGTCACCTGTTCTGTGCCTTTCCATTTCCACCGATGAAATAAGTATCAATTAAATATAGACTTCATTTATGAATGACTAAAGGTGTTTTTGTTCCACAAACAACTAAGCGAGCGATAAAAATCGGTTATTGCGTGTATCATGTTACCATGAGCATCGACCCTATGAAATGGAACAAAAGCTAACTCTTGAAAAATACAACCATGCAACTTGAAATAACAGAAAACATGCTCAATAAATACAATAAAAAATATATATAAATTAATTATTAAAAAGTTTCTTTCAGGATCTACTGTTTTTTTTCGCTGCACTTGCATTTATCTCCTGTTTTTTTTTGCCGAGAACCTCCTGTTTTTAAAAGATCTGGCAACACAAAACGACTGGTTTGAAAATGACATTAACATAAATGATTGCTCACAAATAGGTGACGTTTACAGCGTATTGCATTTTATTCGACGAATTTTCCTTATTTGACTGGTAAAATCAGGCCTAACATTAAAAAATATAATTCATGTTCCTATTCAGAAACCACGCCAAGGACTTGTTCCACGAACCGCAAATTCCTAACTCTCCCTAAATATGAAACTTGGAGGAGGTTCATGTATAAAACTTAGTCCTTTTAAAGTTATAATGACGAAGTAATTGAATATACCTTCATTCAGTAAAGCGCGCGGTTATTACGTGAATAACAATCCAAACTTTGTATATTTTTAAGTAATGAATGTAAATCATCAAACCTTAAATTAAGTTTAGGTGGTCTATTTTAATGTAGTATCATTTTAGGATTACTGTTGATGTAGAGCACGTCGTCACATAAGGATTTTTTGTGCAAACATATAGTGGACTCAAAAAAATTTTGCTATTCGGTTGCCGCGCAACCTAGCGGATAATATTTTTTTTGTAGCACCAACCACCCCTATAAAATAAAAATCACCGAGATTAGAGGCTAACGAACAGTTTATTTTTTATTTTTAGTATTAAACTAATTACAACACAGTTCCGCCTAATATTCACTGCACAGTTAATTGAGTTATATGAAAGATGTGACGTCGTAAACAGTGTTCGTCGTCGTAGTCGGAAGACGCTTCAATTCAATTTCCACGGAATAGCATGGTAACTGTAGAGTGTAGGCTGTAGCCTGTAGGTAGGCGGGAAATTAGATAGGCTACCTGTGGAAGCGACTGGCAAGAATGCGCGCGCACTGTTGTCGTGCCACTGCCTGGAGTGTCTGAGGACCATTCAGTCCTGAACAGTCGCAAAGACAACACGCGTTAGGCGTCTTAGCCACATTCTCACTCTCGTGTTCCAGACAGCATTTGTCACCAGGTACCTTTTATTGACACTTATACTTATTTTTCTTGCTTGTTGTTTGTTTAGCACGAATCTAAACAGATCGACATATATTCTTAAAAAAGATATCATAAATCAACATTTTTAATAAAATTTATTTTTGGCGCCCAACGTGGTGTCCCGTGGTTAAAAAAGTATCACGTGATACGTAATAGAAAGTATGTAAAATAAACTTTTGTGCTAAATAAAACGACAAATCAGTGGAGTGAGCGAAGACAATTTAATATTAAAAATGTTTTATAAATTTATAGCAAGAGCAACTAAGTAACTAACTTTAACAGCCGGTTTCTGAATTGAGCATTTGACGTTGAGAACAACTTAAGCTCGACTTAAGTATGTCTCAAAAGTATTTCTGTTTTTGAATTAAGTTTAAGTGTAGTTTGAGTATTTAAGGTTGAGAATTCTCAACTTTGACATCAACTAGTGCTTAACACGAAATTTGCGTTGCACAACACAACTGACAGTACTCAAAGCCTGCTCACTGTGAACTTAAGCGTCTGAAAGCTAAGCAACCCAATGAGGGTACTTCAGTCCTGCTTAAATTCAAATTTGCGAAAATTTGCTATGGGTGTAAAAGATTACGCTACAACAGGTAATGAGGAAGTGCAGGCAAAACGCTATTAAAATTCAGACAAAGTTATATTAATCTAAAAAACCGGCCAAGTGCGAGTCGTACTCGCGCACTGAGGATTCCGTGCCAACTTTAACTAAATGAGGGAATCCACTTACTTCTACTTAGTAAAATACCACAACATTTTGTTGACTGCAAATATAACTTTGTTTTTCATAGTGTTTGTATGAGGTACAAAGTTATGTTTGCGGTTGTTGAAAATGTGTTATATCTCAAAAACTACTCGTTCGATCTCGTCCGAACCAATTTTCGTTGAAAGCATTTGTTAAGATCTACATTATATATTTGTTTCAAAATTTACACTTGCTTGGCTTATGAAACGTTAGACTATAAAAGAAAATGGTTTAGGAACCTCTACGTCATTTTAGAAGGCCTATCCATAGACACCCCACACGCATAGGTTTGACTAAAAAATATATATTTTGGGTTTAGTTTCATGTATGGGAGCCCCCCCTTAACTGTCAATATTTTTTATTTTTTGTATGAGAATCGGTAATGTATGCTTATAGTTACTATTTAGTGTAATGCTTATAGTTACAGTATAAAATGGCTGTGACATACGGACGGACAGACTTGACAAAACTATAAGGGTTCCGTTTTTTGTCATTCGGCTACGGAACCCTAAAAATACTATAATTCAGACAAAGTTATATTAATCACAAATATACGAAGGTGTACACAAGTAGCAGTAAAAAGGATAGGCACACTGGATGTATTTCTACTTTGAGATAGAGTTCAATCGTCGAATCCAAATCTGCTAGGCAGCGTTCAGGAAACTGCGCAAGAGCGTCTTCTCGTCTGAAATACCACAGTGTCTGAAGACGAAAGTCTTCAACCAGTGTGTGTTACCAGTGATGACATACGGATCTGAAACGTGGTCTAATGAGCCTCATAAAGGAGCTCAAAATCACACAACGAGCGATGGAGAGAGCTATGCTCGATGTTTCTCTATGAGATCGAATCAGAAACGAGGAGGTACGAAGAATAACTAAGGTAACGGAGAAATCCCTAGTAAGCTCAAGTGGCTGTGGACAGGGCACATAGCGCGAAGAAATGATGGCCGTTGGGGCAAAAAAGTTCTAGATTCGGAGAAGGAGTGAGGAGACCTTTCGATCAAAAGTGCATCGAGGGATGTCCACCGACAAGATGGACGAACGACCTTGTTAAGATCGCGGGATCACACTGGATGCAGACCGTTTGTGATCGGTCGCAGTGGAAAATCGTGGGGAAGGCCTATGTTCAGCAGTGAACGTCTGATAATGATGATGATGAGTGTATTTCGAAGTTCTTCAACTTATAAAATTTCAATCATCAAACATTGCAGGAAATCAAACTTTATCAAGTTTGAGTATGACATTGACACTGATTGATTGACAAAAGACATTCCTTTCTCGGCAGTCGTTTACAATTTCATTTTATTTAAAATATATAATAGTGTCTATTTAACTTGAAATCTTATTTGCAATCTGATGCTCTTAGGAATTTATAACTGACAAAATGAAATCCAGAATTTATTAATGCCATGTATAAATACAAACTGGTAAAAATCGGTTGTTTTTACTTGTAACGGAACGTTGTATAATCAAGGACAAAACTCAGTTGAATATGGTTTGAGACAATCTTAAATTGACGAATGAAACGTAGGAAACTTAAGTATTCATCAACTATTTGAGCAGATCTCAACAGATTTTCACTCAAATGCTCAAATCAGAAACCGGCTGATAGTCGCTTGCAAACAAATTTATTCGTTTTCATGAAAATGTCTCCTAATTTATCACAGGAATAAAACAAGTTGTCTGTATGTATTTCATTAACAAATTATTTACTTAATTACGTCAAGGGGTGCGGCTAACAAAGAACCACATGGCAAGGCAATTTGTGTGTTTTCTTAAAATATAAAAGCTCTGTAATAAATATAATATTGTAATAACAATAATTATGTAGTAACAAAAAAAGATTTTTCAATAGGATCAAACGTTTTGATGTGCGTATTTTATATCGCGTATATTAATTAGGTCATTCATTAAAATTACCTATGAAACTACGTTTAAAAAATATTGGTTTGGTTCTGAATAATATTATATGAAATGAATCTTTTATTAATTTATAAGTCATTATCATTTGGTAAAAATCTTGCAAACTTTGTAACCGTAAAAACTATGTAAATGTGTTTTTACGAAATGTGTTCTACTGTGGAACTGGTATCTTTAAACAGTTTTTAAGAATATAAACTTGTTTTATACAGGCAAAGCTACAAAATAGATGCACTTTGTAGGATTTTCAGCATTTATTTTTGCAAAATATGAAAAATAAAAAATAATAACACATTTCTACAGATTAATGGAGTATCAAAAGACGTAACTCATCTAATAGGGAATTCTGTTTTTTGCACAGCAAGGTGTTTACTTGCTATTTAAAAAAATGGTTATTTTTTATAAAATTTAATCCTAATTTTCCTTGGTATCGCCATCACGCGTAAACGGCGGGACCATTGCGCTTATACATTTTTGTGTTTTTAATTATCAGGAAAAGGATCTTAGGAATAATTTGAACTTTGTTACCAGCCGGGGCGGAATGAGGCCGGGGCAAAAGAAAGTGCGCTGGGTCCGCTAGTGACACATTTTTTGTAAAAAAAAGCTATAAAGATATATTCAATTTGTAGGTTTTACTCTGCCTAAGCTAATCTAACTTATAGGTATCTACATTTAAAAATGTTTTCCTGATACTAATTTTTACAGTAGAGCAAATTATAAAAAGGCTTTTTTATGACAGATTTTAGTGACATTTTTAATTCTTCGTCTTTAACTTAAAAGCTAGGGGAGTAATTGCCATTCTTTTCTTTTCTTAGTTTTCAATATGTAGCTTTAATTTAACGTATTTTTTCATCCCAAGATTCAAACTAATCGTCAGATATTTAATTCTAAGTTGCGTTAATTTCGTCGTTCTTTGTTAAATCGTCAACTTCATAGTAACAACAGTTGTTGTTATTAGCTAAGGAGGTTCGGTGGCTTAATTATTATACTGTCATTCCTCAAATAGCTACGTTTTATGAACTAATTCCTTGTAACGTTTCCTTATTTATTATGCGATATGTTTAACCAGGTAGTATCTCATCAACTAACCCGTTTGCATATATTAATCCACAACATGGAAGAATGAACACATACATGTCATATAAGTTTTATATCATGAAGCTGGATACGAAACTCAACAGGCCTGCTTCGATATTTACTTGATAGATATGTTAATGAAGTTAATATCCTTTTGGCGTGAACGGAAGTTTGAGTTAAATAGTGCGAAGAACAACTTTATCAACACCTCCCATTAACAATATGGTTATTTTTTGAGAAGATTTGATGTTAAAAAAAAGTTAATAATTCTATCAATTCGTTTCAAAGATTTAGTTCTGTTTTGTTGAATGAAATGAATTATTCTTGTGCTTTTTTTGGGTTCCGTAACCGAATGGCAAAAAACAGAACCCTTATAGTTACGTCAAGTCTGTCTGTCTGTCTGTCCGTCCGTATGTCACACCTATTTTATTCTGTAACTATAAGCATTACACAATTGAAATTTGGTAGGAAGATGTATCTTGTTAACCGCTTACCGATTCTTATACAAAAAATAAAAAATAATGACAGTTAAGGTGGGGCTCTCATGCATGAAACTAAAACCAAAAAAAAAATGGCAAACCTATTCGTGTGGGGTGTCTATGGATAGGTCTTTTAAAATAACATAGAGGTTCCTAAAACCATTTTCTTTTTAAGTGTAACGTTTCACAGTTAGACGCTTCCAAAGTGGTGAAATGGCCGTCCACCCCACATCTAATTTCTAAACCAAGCAAGTGTAAATTTTGAAAAAAATATATGATGTAGATCTTAATAAATACTTTCAACGAAAATTGGTTCGGACGGGATCGAACGAGTATTTTTAGAGATATAGCACATTTTCAACAACCGCAAACATGTACCAAACCGTACTTCATACAAACACTATGAAAAACAAAGTTATATTTGTAGTCAACAAAATATTGTGGTATTTTACTAAGTAGAAGTATGGATTCCCTAATTCAGTTAAAGTTGGCACGGAACCCTCAGTGCGCGAGTCCGACTCGCACTTGGCCAGTTTTATTTATTTATCGAATTGAAGACAAATATGAGAGGTTCCTGGGATCATGTAAATTATGTACCTATCGGATATTATGAACTGAGTGAAGTATTATAAGTGACATAAAAGTTTTTATTTTATTTTAAACAAAATTGCATGAGATCTAAGACACAAATCATAAATGCAATTTGTATTTAGAGTTTTAAAATAAACTTCATCAACTCAGCACATTAACATGGTTTTCAGTAAGAAAACATGCAATTTTACATGCGAATAACATTTTTATGAAAGGTAAATCTAAGACACAAAAAATATAGTTTACTTGCTATCGTCATCATATATTGCATCAGATATTGTGAAATCTAAAATCTCCCTTAACCATTAAATTTATACACTTGCAGAAATGCAAGGTAAAAGCCTACCTACGCTATAAACGCGTATGAGCGTTAATTGGGTATATAAAATGTATTATAAGCACTAAGTGGGTATATAAAATGAAGTATTTTAGAGGGACTCACAGTGAGTACTTTGGAATTTATTTAATTTAATTTATTGTATTTGGTGCACACAACAGACCAACAACCCAACAACTCAGACAACCCATTATAAAAGTTTAAGTGTTTTATGATTTGTTGCAGCACCATAGGCTAGTGCAAACAGAGTGTTCATCGGGTTAAAAATATTTATGTAAATAAATAATATTTATTCATAATCATTATGAATAGTGTTTCACTCAAATTAGCTGCGGTTATAAAAACAAAATTCTCTGTACCGTGCAAGTTTAGTCATAAATAAATGCAATGCCTAGCGTGGCTCGGAGCGAATGCCATTGCGTGAAACAATTATCAAGTTTACGGGCTGTTTGGCTATGTTTGAATAAGCTCCCATTAGTGTTATCTGTCCACTACTTCATCATACAATGTTTGAATTATTCGTTGGTTAGTTTCATTTGTCGATTGGGGAAACAGGGCCCTTAGTCGGGCAACGATGTGGTTGAATACTTTACTTGTTGCAAAAACGGTGGCAAATCACAGTTTTGCTTCGATAATTACTTGTTTTGTGCGTATGTGTGTAATGTGCGTATTACACTTTACAATGAGTACTTCTTTGTGTTTATAATTCATTTTTTACATTGTTCAACAATGCTGTTATTTTTACCAGTCTATTCATTCGCGATGAACACATGGTATACTTGAGAAAGTGAAGCAACGGTAGCATTTTTAAATTATTGTGTTTACTTTTTAATAAATGACGTAGATATTTCAGCTTTCAAATTCTTCATCTTTACCAATACTATAAAGTTGAAGAGTTTGTTTGAATGCGCTAATCTCAGGACCTACTGAACTGATTCGAAAAAATATTTTTGTGTTGGATAGCTTATTTATCGAGGAAGGCTTTAGGCTATAAAACATCACGCTACGACATGAGGGGAGGGAAATAACTTAGAAAGCGCGGACAAAGTCGCAGAGGACCGCAACGACTAATCGTATCGGTAGTTCATTCAAACGTACTAAAACAACACGAATTGCGTAGCTAATTATATATTTTTTGGAGGAAATCTCCAAAAGTAGATTTATTGTATTTAACATTGAAAATTATACAAAAAAAGAAACTCATCTGATAAATATTTGTAAAACCCTCCTTCTATAATTCATTTACTGGCATAGAGGTTATTGGCGGTATCGGAATGCAGACGGCCATTTCACTCTATCGCATTCCATTAAGTCCCTAGGCTTCGAGGCCCGTTGCGTTGGGAGAACGGACGCGTTAGTATTACCTATGTATCTGTGTACTAATATAGCGGAGATAGTTGGCTGAGATTTCATCATGACATTTCTTTGTACATTAACGAAAAAGAAATTTTAGCGAACCAACCTAAACATAGAAAAATCAAATTTCGTTTAATTTGTGTATCATGTTTTTTGCCTGAGATATTCATTAAATGTCTACGTCCCGGTTAGTGTTTGCCAGATACTTTGTACGAAATGAACATTCTATATTTGAATTTTTCACTGGTTAGTGCTTATGTGTTTTTTGATTGTGAAACAGGCTAATGTACCAGCCGAAATTGAAGTTTATTTGAAGAAAACAAAATATTTAAACAAAATAAATAAAAGCGGCAATGTTATGAAACTCTATTAACAAAGAAACTAAATATCTTTTTTATAATTTCTTACTTGAATAGCTTTAAAAATTGCATTTTTTTAAATAAAAAATATTGCTCAAATATTTAACTGATTGCATTATTTACGTCAAAAATCAGGAAATGTATGTGCAACGTGTTGGAACTTCAATTTCATAAAATTCTTTAACCATTGCATTGCAGTGATATTATAGGCACTCGTACCTACATTTTTCCGCTTCCGATTCAAAATCAGAAATATCACAGAGTATCCCGTAAAGTGGAGTGACAAACTGAAACTAGCTTATCCATAGACCTTTCAGATAAAAGTTACTTATTATTATTTTAAGTATTTTTTTTTTGTTATAAGTATTTTTCATCGTTGTTGTTTCCTATACACATACACACGGTATATAATGTTCTTCGATACCAAAACAACAAGGAACTTGTTATGTGATACTTCCTTCGGTTGTCTTTAGTAACCATCTTCCCTTTGTCCTGACATTCTCTATCAATACATTATATTTATGTGTAACACGATATTAATGTGTTATGTACGTGTTATGAACAATGTCTAACTATGTTTGGATTTGCCCAACATAGGCTTACCCGCGCGTAACAATACAAAGGATAATTCATAAAGATGAAATAAGAAACCAAAAATTTGCGCACGGGCGGGACTTGAACCAGCAACCTTTTGGCAGACCGGGCCAAACGCTCTTACCAATTGAGCTACCGTGCTGTCAGTCCGACCCTGCGAAATTTGTGGTTTCTAATAATAAAAAGGATAATTTTGTTCCTCGATGATATACTCAAATTGCTCAAAGTCGTTTTTCGGTGCAAAGATGTAACAAGAATTACTAAACTGGCATGACAGAATGAATCTTTGAACTGTTTTATAATCCGGAAAATCAATGCTACGCTAAAGCCGTATGGTGTCACAGTCAAAGTCAAAAATAATTTATTCAATTTAGGACACAAAATGCCACTTATGAACGTCAATAATTAGTGTAATATCAATCAATTACGGCCTGTATGGGGCTAGATCATGTCTCCTTATCTTTTGGGCCCTACTAGCGCTTCGAGACAAGACACAGACAAGTTGGCAAGTGCTGAGAAGAAACGCCGGAACAAACTCAAGTGTGAAATTAAAAGTCCTGTAAACTTAACAATGGTTCGTGTTAATGTCTAATCTGGTTCAGTTAGTACAAGACGAGCTATCCAAATATTCTTTGTGATTTTTTAGAAATAGCAAGCTAAACTTAGCCTGTAAAATTCATTTTTTTCTGGAATATAACAATAAAAATAATAAATACTGTAATGACTCGTTGCTACATTATTATGTTACCGTATTAAAGATTAAACATTATTCATACACATCCTATATTGAATGTACGTGTCTTATATAAGTATTACTTGAACTTGATCATTCCGACTTTGTCATCATTCGACTATGGTGCGACTATCTGCGTAAACTCCTGGACGTTGCGTAATTAAACCAAACGGGGCTCCGCGCGCTCTCTCCGCTCACTATCCCTACAAAACCTGTAGCCGGCAAACCTTGCCCTAATAATATTATGTGTAGGCCAACTAGGTTGTTTTTTAATTTACCGAGCAAGATTTTACCTTAACTAATCCCCGCGATACGGAATGACGGAATACTGGAAACATGCGATTTAGATTTTTTATTCGCTACATTTATGTCATTAAACCGTTAACATTAACAATTTCACGGCCGTCGTCTATCCTACTTGCGGTGATTTGTATGTTCACATTAATTAATTAAGGAATCTTATAACCGGCCTAAGTCGATAGGCTCTAAACGGCAACATATTGCCATTAAGAGCCTATCGATCTCTTAGATATTTAAGAACATTGTGTACTTTTTATCTGTTATTATTGGTGTTTACTATGGCCGAAAAAAAAAGCCGCAACAAGCTTTCTATGTGAATATGGCCGATGTACAGACCGCTATAAATAATGATTTGCATTCCGTGTGTCTTATATTTGTACAGTGAAACCTGGTTAAGTGAGACATCAAGGGACCTGCAATGTCGTTTCACTTATAGAGGTATTCCACTTACCCAGTGTCTCAGATATACAGGTATAAATAAATATCTGTCTCATTTACAGAGGGTTCCATTAATAGAGGTGAGAATTTAGGTTATTTCAGTTATAGAGGTGCGATCATTTAATAAAATAACGTGTTATGTATGTTAATGAGTTTCAATAAAAAAAAAAGTACTTAAAGGTAATCATACAAATGTAATCAACAAAAATATTCAAGCACGTTTTTACACGTACATAATACATATGTATGTATGTACGAATATGGGAACAGAATGTATCAATTATAAAAATCTGTCATTTTAGTTTATCGTTTGGAGGTATCAGCCATCAGATGTTTGCGATGTTATAAATTTTATCAAATATGCTTTGGTCACCAATTGATGAAATTTCAAAATATGTATGTGTATGTGTGCAAAGTTTCTAGTGCTTTTACTGCTTCGCGTTTAGAAATTCAATTTTATGTTTACTCTGAATTATTCTACAAAGAGTAGATTTTGGCACATTAAATTCGGCACAAACTTCTTCGCGTGTCTTCCCACTTTCATAAACGGATATTAACTTCAGTTTTTCACGTAATGATGTTGATTTTAGCTTTCGTTTTGGCATTTTTCAAATAAACATCTGTAAGATAGTAAAGCGAAACTAAAACTGAAGGTACCTAACTGAAGCTCAAAATTACTTACGTACTTGGAATTACGTGTGTAATTTGTGGGTAGAATAAGAATGAGTAAACAAACAATGTTATCTCAGTTACAGAGGTTTATGCATATAAAATTTACTCGCTGTCTAAGTTATAGAGGTAACTATGATGATAAATCGAAAGAACAAATCCCAGATATAGAGGCTTACCTCGTCCTACTAACAGAGGTAATACAGTGCCGAAGTGTTGGGACCTCAGCATGAGTTCCAGTTATGGAGGTTTCTCACTTATCCAGGTCCCACTTAACCAAGTTTCACTGTATTTATAAGATAAAATAGAGTTTGTGTATTTGTTGTTGTGAATGTTTTCAGACAAAGAAAAATTCAATGTGGCCCTGCCATCAAAGTTGGTGTGTTATAGATCATGACGCAGCTATCACAGCCAGCTTTGATGAGCATGGCCATATTCGTACAGCTCCATCGCATCACAACGAGACGATACGAAGAGACCAAACGATATTATTTCTCGGGCCTAGCCTGTCAAAGCGGCGGTGAAATGTCTACCGTCTTCATATCACAGCCACTTTGATGTGGTCGGTTTACGGAGATGACCGCTACGTAGTTGTGCGCGAATGAAAGGAACGAGTCCGTGGCCCATTCGTAAAAATGACTGTGCCGTGTTGGTTGAATCATATCACAGCCATTTTTGACGAGTTGGGCTGTGCGACGTCACAGCGTGGGTTGAGAGATACTGGTACTTCAAGTAGATACGCGGCGGAGACAGCGAGACAGGACACCGTGTTGTGTTGCTCACAAAGTGGTTGTCATATGCGTGGCGGATAGCCATATCACAGCCAGCTTTGATGAGCGGCACGGCACACGTGACACGTGCCAAGAATAAAGAAGAAATCGTTGAACGTCATCAAGGGGGGTGAGAGCCGGCAAAGTGGTTGTGGTGTGCTGTTAGCATTGACATATCACAGCCAGCTTTGTTGACTTCTAACCCCCCAATATCATCGGAGACATGCAGCTCTTATTATGTATTATCTTTTCTTTTGTTTACGGCTCATATTTTCTTTCATCATGATTTCTACATTTTCTACTTAGCTACCTTCTAGACGTGTAATTTCAAATTTTGCATCATGTGTTATTTTTTTAATGCTGTGCGTTTAAATACCTTTAATCGAGTTATTATTAATGTATGTATGTGATTGAACCAATTCCATTCATTTTAACAAAATATTTGTAAAATAAATTGATGTAAACTTCTTAATATAATGTTTTTAAGCTTTTGAAAATATTTTTCATTATCATACAAAAACCAAAAAAATACCTAAACTTTATTTCTGCCTTACAGGTCGGGAAGCGGTTGGCATCAGTCATGCAGCAAGAGAAATGGCAATTAATCTATTAAAAAGAGTCTATTAAAAAGAGCTTTGTTATCTATATTTTAGAAGCAAATAAATTTAGTGGATACATACCTATGTTGTTTTATTAAACTATAATATAATTCTTAAATTCTATAGTAATATCGAGTTTAAGAATTATGTAAATAATTTAATACACAAAGTAAGTACAATATAATAATAAATATCCTTTGGACATTCCCACACATCGTTATCTAGCCCCAAAGTAAGCTACTCAAAGCTTGTGTTATGGGTGCCAGACAACGGATATAATTTAATACTTTTTGTTTGTAAATACATACATGATATACATAGAAAACACCCAGATCAATACAAACAGACATGTTCATGCACACAAATGTTTGTATTGTGCGGGGATCGAACCCGCACCCGCTGCGTAGTAGGCGGTTTCTCGACCACTACACCAGACGGTAAAGGGTTCTCCCTTGTTTTGTAGAACAACAATATTAATATAATTTGACTTTACAAACTAATAAAATAATGTCACTGTTCCTACCAAATCAGATGACACCAAAAAGGGTGTTCTGTCGCTCGGCGGCCACTGCCGCGGCACGCTCGCTTTGTCGGATCACTTCTTGCCTAACCTAACCGAGATGACACCAGCAAAGGGAAGTTCTGGTTGCCCTATTTGCTCTAACTTGTAGTATAATGGTAGGTTCGATTAATAATTTTCCGTAAATAAAACTAGAATAGATGTTGCTATTCATAACGTTTATTTCGAAAGAGAGTAAGTACTAGGTACATGAGTTTCATTTGTCAATATTTTTCTGAGAATATTTGTTTCTCATTACAATGGTAAGAAAATATATTAGTATTTGTGCAAGTTACAACCAGATATTAATTTTGATTAAAAATCTTGGATATATTTATTACGCACTTAGTTTAAATAATACTATGCATGACATAAACTATTTACTGGACTGGGTATTCATTTGCAAAATATTATCTTAATTATTATTGGACTTGAAGTTAATTAAATTAGAGATCAACAATGTAAACGAAAGCAAAAATTACAGCAAATGCTAGGCCGAAAACTTACTTAAATATATTATTTTATAAATTCGAGTGCCAAAATGTCTTTGTGCAGTAAATGTTTAATTATTTAAAATAAAATTCTAGTGTTTATAATCAAATGATAGTGGAAGTTCTTTGTTTACATTATGATCTCGAAACTTAAAAACCAAACATACAATTTTCTTACAACAATCGTACGGTTTAAACAAGCTGGCTGAAATAATAACAACAAAATCAAATGTTATCAAATGGATTATCGAAGAGCTTTTTTACTACATATTATATCTATTTTTATTCTCTTTTGCTGTTAAAATATGAGCGATCTTAGGAAAAGTACCGCACATTCAATTTGACGTCAATCCAGCCTGTTTGAAACAAATTAAGCTTCCGGGCCCAACTTCCTACGCGCTCTTATCAAAATAATTCCCTTTTTTTAGAAAATAATCAGGGTTATAATTATATCAATAATCTTTCCTGCTACGTTTCGTTCTATTTACAAAGATCTAATTTTAAACATCACTCTTCTTATACCTATCTATTACTTTTGACGAGGTTGTACAGTACTTGTGTGGATTCGGACAAGCAAAAATAATGTTAATCATGTTTGAAGCATTAGGCCTAAATTATAACTTACTTTCATAAAATCAACAATTAGAATGTTTTTTTTTTTAAATTCAAAATATACTTCTAGACTTATCAAAGTTTTCAAACAGTCCATACAGAAACATGACACATTGTTGACGCTAAGGGTTTATTTATTATTCAATCCATGACAATACCCAATCTATTCCTTTCAAAAATTCCGCAATTATTGTTCTCGGTTAGAATTAATATAAAAATGTTGAAATGCAGATGATTGTCTTCACATGTGCCATCATACTAAGCACATGCTAGTCTGTTCTTCTGGTTCACTTCTTGTGGTTTGAGAGCTTACGAGATCATTTATCATAGAAAGATTCAATATTTATGTGCATTTCTTTGCTATTTCCCACAAAAATGCGTTAGATGATAATCCTTCATAATTTATACGATAACAGAAGGCTGCGCATTGGTAGTACGTTGCTGCTGGTTGTATCAATGTTATTATGTTATGTTATATTATAGTATTATACTATACTATATTGGACACCAATCACATAACATTGCTCTGATCCTAAAGTAAGTAGCCAATAGACTTGTTTTATGGAAATCAGACAACGGTATCACAACACCCAAACCCGAGACAATATAGAAAATTATGATTTCTACATTGACCCGACCGGGAATCGAACCCGGGACCTCGGAACGGCGACGCCTTGAAATCCTGCGTGCTTAGCCACTACACCATGGAGGTCGTCATGTTATAGTTCATACACTGGAATAACACATACGCTATAATTCATAATGCGATACAACATTCAAGCGGGTAAATTCGCGGGGATCAGCTAGTAATTAAGTTAATAATCTTTTGATGCACTTAGCAAAGGATAATAAATGTATCGGATCGCTCTTTTTTACAGCTTTTACAGAAGGCTGCGAAGTATTCGCTACCTTACCTTTTTTAGCCCTTTTAGGTCAATCATCATCTTCATTTTCAAGTTGATCTTCAACAGGTTTTCTACGTTTTCTATAATGCTTCAATCTAGTTTAGACTCACGTCTAGAAGTTAAAGGTTAAACAGTATTGGAAGAAGTAGCGACTGACATGCGACTGTTCGGTAGCTCACCGTAAGAAGATTGTGTTACTTTTTATTCCTGAATTGCCTTGTTTCATTAGCAATATTGCTTTTTTTGTCAGGTTTCACATGGCCTTTTTGACTACGAATTCTCCTGAATTCTGGAAGTATTATATATAACTAGACGCCCACTTCACATACCTAATTAATTTAAAGTTATCATGATTATTGGGCAAAACATCATTACTAGCCATCTATTTTTCTAAAATAGAAACATAAGAGTTTTAAAGTTGTGCAAGTAGCCCCTAAATAATTGAGACAAATTAATTATTTGGAATATTTCGTTAAATATTTTAAGAGCGCTCTATAAAAATAGAATGAATGAAGTTATTCAATAGCGTAATCAAATAACATTCATGTTTCTTAGGGTATTCACTCGATGAGAGGTAATACTGAATTAATACATGTTTTTCGTTTTCATTGTGGGATAACGAATCCTACAAGAATCTATATGTTTTTTATGACGTTCAAAAAAATATTTCGGTTTCGGTTATAGAAATAACATCTTTGGCGCAAAGTGAGATAGTCATAAATGTTGTAAGCCTTTTACTTTGTAAGTACTAGCAGTTTCCCGTGGAATCATCCGCATAAATATCGTATCTTATAAAATATCATTATAAATTTATAGCCATACATCCATCTTCATAATTTTTCACGTTCACAATATTATTAGGATGTATAATCAACATGTGACCTATTTTTACAAAAACTGATTATGAATTTTACACGTAATGAGTATTTTATGAGAAGAAACGGAGAAAATCTAAAACTAAGGCCGCTATCCACTAGTGGACACTAACTTGACTCTCGGTATACAACGACTAAATAACACAATATAACGATAAAACTAAAGTAAATGTTTCCTTTCCTTCTAATTAAATGAAAAGAGACTGGCTTCAATGTTATAGAAACGTCAAGCTAGACAGCTGTCAGTTGCTTAGAAAATATATTTTTTGCAGAGTCCGGTGTAGTTTTTAAAGATTTTAACGGCGATCCCTTGATCTCCCCCCTGGATTGTCGGTAAATAAACGATTCGAATACATTAATGATTACAAGATGTCGCAACTTTATACTTATTAACCCGATCAATAAAAGTAACTAAGTAGGTACTGCGTTAGTCATGATGAAGTTAACATCAGCAAAGCTTAATAAACAGTTGTAATAAATAAACATGACATGCTTAATACGTCATATATAACAATAGTCAGCGAGCGAGAAACAGGTAGCAAACCGTAGAAGTAACATAATGAAAAAGTATGTCAGGAATTGTGACTCGATAATGTTATGGGATGCTGAATTACAATGGTGTTTTTAGGCCGATAAATCTGTACTTCGGTGGTCCATCCAAACATTGAACTAGTTACGTACCATAGCTTTGTTTACGGTATTCGTACAACAAGACATTTTCGCAATTCATTAAAATTGCTTGAGACATAATGAGCAAAATGTAAATAAATTCTAGCTGTCATTACCAACATCTGTGTTGATAACATATTTACTAACTAAATGTAATTTATTTCTAAATTAGAGTTAACAACATAAACGTGTCATTCATCACATGCGGCGACAACTGGACGCAGTCAGCACACAACACTTACAGCTAAATAAACCCAGTTTCTCTATTTTTCATAGAAATTATGCGTTTCGAACAATATAGAGGAGTGGACATGTTAAATAACACTAATATTTTCTGCTAAATAATACTAATTAGGTTGTCTCTATTAATATTATCTATTTCGTGTGTACATTAATATTTAAGTATACATAAATCAGTTAATGTAGAACCTGGCTCCTGTCTCACTCTCAGCGGATAGGTGGCATTTGAGTTATATTAGGCACTAAACAATTATAAAGGCGTATCCTAGCAATCATAATAATACTAAATAATCTCAAGACATATTGTATTAAGACATGCATTTAGAATGCAGAAAATCACTTTAATAATAAAAATCTTCTATCTATTACTATATCTAAACCTAATTTCTGATTTAAACAGCTAACAGTAAAAATGAAGCAAAATATCTGTAGCGTTACCATGAGTTATTCGCTAGCGACGACGGTTTTACTCGCTAGCGACGACGTAATTTTTTGTATGAAAAAAAAAATAGTTCTGTTAGTGACCGCTAGAGGCGATGTGAAATTTTCCATTGATTTTTTTAACGTCGTCGTTAGCGAGTAAAACTGTCGTAAACTCATGGTTACGGCATCAGTACCGTAACCATGAGTTTACGACAGGAGAGGGAAACCCATGTATCAATAAAAATACTTTAGATGTTTTCCATATGAACAAGAGTTCAGAAAAGAGGCTTGTAGTCCGCAAATGCAGCCACACGTGCTTTCAAAATAGATTTTTCTATTGTGTAGCTCTTATTTTAACGTGTTTTCATTTGAAGAAAATAACAAAATACGATATGCATATGCATTAGCAATGGGCAAATATAGATCTTTACAGCTAAGATTCGTATTTTACAGTTCATTTTCACTCTTTAAAGGAAGAGCTACGCGCCTTGCGACGATCGCACCCACACGCAATCAAAGTCAGTTAAATCAATCTGTCAAATGCAAATAATCACGAGCGGCTGCAATCGCCGTAAGGAATGGAAGTCCACTATTACACTTTAAACAGTTCTGGTCATCCACACTCATCGCACATATTGTCGTTATAACACATTTTGAGGAAGCTTGGTATAACTCGATGTTACCCTTTTGACGCCTCACTTATAACGCCACGCTTATGGAGCTGTCCACTTTACTCCAAATGTAATGCTTAGTCAGCATATAAACTCTTATAATTTTACCACGGATGTATCCGTAGGCGGCGACGCGGTTTCGTACAGTCGCCGTCAGATATATTGGAGCAGACAAAGTGACCAAATACTTCTGTACAGTTTAAAATGTCAATAAGTTCCATACACTACAAGTTAACAATAATATCAGCAGTAATGAATGTTATGATATTAATGGTAACCTGTAGTGTATAGAACTTATTGACTTTTAAACTGTTCAGAAGTATTTGATCACTTTGTCTGCTCCAATATATCTGACAGCGACTGTACTACATCCGAAACGAACCCGTGGAAATACGGCTCGGCTTAGTCGTAAAATCAAGTCTATGTTAGTTGACGCACAAGACGCGATCCGTTATACGTTTCCTCATATTTTAACTTATTTTCACGGATTCGGGTCGGAAGCAGTGTGGACCGCTTAAGGTTTTACCTACTAGTGCAGATGCGATATGACTATGAGGTATGACCGCATGTGTTCTCACGCACTAACCAATGGCAGTCCTTAAACCTAAGCGGAATTGACCAATGACGTTGCTCAAATTATGACAACCAAAACATGACACGTATTTTGAGCAATGCCATTGGTCAATTTTACACACCTGTGCTCGGCTCCACTCTCACGCGTCTGATTAGCCCATACAAAGTTACACATGCATTCAGATCGAATCGGCACTAGTGGATTAATGCTAATAAGTGTTCATATGTTCGATTAAAGCAAATAAGCGTTGTCGCTCGATAGTCCACAATAAATATTCTATCGAAAGGCCTATTGATAGTTGAGACATAGTGAAGCAATAGGTAATATTATATAATAATATCGATAGCCCCGTAAGCGCCAAACCTTTCGACATACAGAAATATTATCCATAGTATAGTATTAAGGTGTATATCGTATGCAATATCTATAGAATCGATTCTGCTGATAGTCAGCTTTGATACTGTAGAACAGTGCGACAACGATCTTCTGGCAGATAGATGACATTGACAGGGGGCGCTAGTATTTAATCAGGGTAGCCAATGCTAAAATCTACCCTACTACAGGCAGTTAAGAAGCTGTTTAACTTATTATTTTTTATCATAGCAAGTCAAAGAGAAGGCTACTAATTTAAAGCAGTATAAACATACATGTTTCTATCATGTATGTTCCACCGATTTTAAAAGCAAAATTATTGAATAAACAATAACAACAATTGCAAATTGTAACTTTATGAAGCTTAGCTTTAACATACCTATTTAAAATTAAGCATTTTATTTCAAAGAAAAAGAGCAACGAGAATGATACTACGTCAGGAGACATAACGAAAAATGTTGAAATCACCCGTAAAATCGGGGAGATTTGACTGCGCTGAACATGACCTGCGTATTTTACAATATGACAGCGCTAGTTCTTATTTCCGCCGTGGCCAATAGATCGTAGTCGTACCGCATTGACGTGTATCGATAGTAATGTACAGACAACATCATGTCAAGATAAACACTGCCGTATCTTATGCAGTTGTAATAATGGATAGTTTGCAACAAAATTGGTTAGCCTAACGTGCTGGATACTGTACAAAAAGCTATCGATATTGCAAACGGTATTCGAAACCGAGTCAACTGTTTAGCTAACCAAATAAAACCTATTATTCGAATTGAAAGACCCCGACCGCCTGATAAGCGGACGAGTGACGCGCCGTGTCGCAAACGACTGCTCCAACGTGACCTTGGGGCTGGACGCGTCGGTTGGCGACTCCTGTCACATGTCATCGCGCAGGATTATCATGATCTGCGCCCGGCACATCGGACATTCCTTCAGCTGAGCGGTGCACAGCGAACAGAAACCCCTAGGGGAACACGAATAAATTGGACTGAAGGGTAACGGAACACTGGCGTTATCAATAATACGTGAGCGCAGCAAAAAGTTGTTGAAAAGTACAAATAGTAGTAGTAGTCCCCCTAGCCAATTTCGACTACGGTGGCCAGTTACAACGACTAGCCGACTGCGCGGGACATATTATAGTGCACAAGTGTGTGCGCTAACACAGGTGCACTCTCTATTCCTTTCACTCTCATAGCCCGATGGGACAGCAATCTGACACGACCGGAGAGAGTTCAGGTGCAGAACCAACGGCGCAACGTGCTTTTCCGAGGCAGCACGGCGTGGTGAAACACCGTCAACTTTCCAATTCTGGGCTACCCTAAGGATTTATGAACAGAAAAACTCAGGTCTTTTTGGCCCGACCCGGGAGTCGAACCCGAGACCTCTGGCACAGCCATTTCTTTAAATTGCGACCCTCCTACCGCTGCGCCACCGAGGCAGTTAAAAGTACATATAAGACTATTCTCTGGATTGAGTATTCTCACGATTATATCTTATTATCTTATTGTGTTTACGGATGTAAGTGTATGTCAACGTTATGCACTATTTTCTTAGACATCTGTTGGGGAAACCGCGTCATCGGTAAGTAATAAATTAGCGATAACTGGAGATGATTACTTCGTATAAAAACCTCTGACTCATCAAGTACCGCCTGTTTTGTTAGTAGCAGCATTCGTATTGTGGCGCAGTTTAATTAAACGAAAATGTGTCGTGAATGACGACACTGCAGGCGGTTGTATTTGGCAAGTTATTTCTGACGCACACTAGAACTTAATTCACGGGTTTAATCAGTTTCAACGGTGACATGGTAAAACAAAATAATAATAAAAGATCGCGTGAAACAACTCACCTGTGCCCACAAGGCTCCAGGACGCAACATGGCGGCTGGTCGAAGCAGAGAGTGCACGTGTCTTCTTTAACGCTTGAGCACCTCAGTTGTTCTAAATAAACTCGTTTTGGCACTACCTGTTGAGATGAAAAGTGCACACTTTATACTCCTGACTATAAACAAACAACCAAATGAACTCTTCAGCTTTATATTATAATAACAGATTTTTATTTAGATAGACCAGAATTACAGCTTCAATGATCATTTTTTAATTTTTGACAAGATTGTACTTATTAGGATAAGTAATTCATGTAAACGTTACATAAAACTATAAAAGCGTAATAGTCGTTAAAAACAGTTTTTGTAAAGAGTAAAATAATTGTACTTTCCCTTTCAATCGCAATATTTTTGTACGATTTTACCTTTATTGACATTTTACAACTGTTATTAATATATTAATAATATATGTAATTAATAAATTATTACAAGAAATGGTAATATTTATAGAAAACATGTTTTATGTCCAGATTTTATTTTTGTAGATATTTTTAATTCATGCTATTTAACATCAGCGCTACACAAACACAAACCACAAGTATTTCATAATTTTGTAATTAATTAAAAATAACTAATAAATAAATATGGCCGGGCCCACTTTAACTGAATTAGGGGTCCGCTTAGTCAAAATTCCACAATATTTTGTTGGACAGCGAAACTAACTTCGTTTTTTGTAGTATTTGTATGAAGGACAAAATGATATTTGCGGTTATTGAAAATATGCTATATCTCAATAACTACCAGTTTGATTTCGTTCAAATGAATTTGCATTGAGAGTATTTGTAAAGCAATACATCGTGCATTTTATTCAACATTTTCACTTGCTTCGTTCAATAGTTAGAGGGGGGGGGGGGGGGCGCCTATTTTACCACTTTGGAAGCCTCAATATCCCAAATGTTAGGCTTTTAGAAAAAATGGTTTAAAGAACTTCAATCTAAGATCAAATAAGATCTTATAATGTACCATGTTTGTTGCAAATAAATATTTGATTTTGACTTTGTATTTTTAAGAGATCTGTGGGTAACCCACACGCATATGTTTGAGTAAAAATTGTTTTTTTTGTTTGTTTTAGTTCCATGTATGGGAGTCTCCCTCTAATAAAAATATTTTTTGAAAGGGAATTGTGAAGCGGTTAACAGAATACGTACATCTATCTACCTACTAGGATTTAATTGTGTAAAGCTAATAGTTTTAGAATTAAGTGGCTGTGACATACGGACGTAAAGGCAGACAGATAGACTTGACGAAACTATCATTTTTTGCGTTGGCATTCAAACACGCTTGGCGTAAAATGGATAACCGTATTCGGTGATGTTTTGTGGGGATCCATTTTGCCACTCTTCGGACTGCTTCTACCCACTTTTTTTTTTCTTAATGGATCTACTCTCGAGTGGGGGTGTCAGTTCGAGTTACCTCCACGTGACGACTGGGATGTTACTGAATCCACTCTGACTCGTCAGAGGGGAGGCAGTAGCGCCTGTCGCGGTTCACCCTGGGCAACGCCAGGTAGTGCGGCATTGAAATTTCACTCTGGGATCTCAATGACGTGGTATCTGGCGGCTAAAGACTCGATACCATCCCCAATCTAAGGTGTTATCCGTACCGTGCCGAGAGATGCGTGGCTGAGGGGGAGCTCAGTCGTTAACGGTGGGCCCTCGATACCAGGCGACCTCGAGGTGTATCTAGCCTTACTCCGGCATGCGGGGCTCTGCCGGAGTGGACCTACTTTCCCTAGCTACTCGTGGGATCAACATGAATAACGATTTTAAAACTAACAAAGACGATGGTAACCTGGAAGACCTATGCCAGGAACTTATGCCTCTGATAGAAGGCGCAGAGCAACCTGCCCAAATATCGGAGCAACTCTCCATGGAGACAGAGGACTCCATCAGCACGGCGGAAAGGGCTGCTTGCGGCTCACCCTCGCCGGCTGATGAATCCACCGCCTCCAAACGTAGTGACAGGAAACTGTCAAGTGCTGCCAAAAAGCGCTTCGTGGCTCTGAGACAGCTGGGAGTGGAGCCGAGTATGGCTTCAACACTAGCGTTAAAGAGCTTCGCTGAGCTGAAGCAGATGGGGTATAAGTTTAAATCCTCACAGTCTGAATCTGCGCGCAAACCGGTCAAACGGGTTCGCTCAGAGGAAGAATCACCAAAGGGACATATCACCAAAGCCCCAAAGGTGAGTGAGGACCTAAACACCCCAACCACCGTAGCCTACAGCGAGGCCGTACGCTCAATCCGGGTTGGCATAAAAGACTCCAAGTCCTTGATGACTGACACACAACTGGAGTTGCTGCGCAATACCATCCTGCAAAGCATTGCTCAATCCGGAAGGGGTGAAGGGCCTAAATTTAAGGGCTGCTCCTTCAAGCCAGGCTGGCTCCTCATTACATGTGAGAATGAGCGGTCTAAAGCATGGCTTGAGAGAAAAATACCCCCCCTCAGACCGTGGCCGGAGGCGAGACTCGTTCTCATGAACGAGTCTGACATCCGGAAACCTAATGTGGGGGTGGTATTTATCCCAAGCTCTGAGGCAGACTGCGCAAAGCGGGCCTTAGAACTTTTCGGTGCTCAGAATGAGGGTCTGAACACCGAACATTGGAAGGTCCTCAATACGAAGGTCGAAAAGGGAGGTCATACTTTGACCGTATCCTTGGACGACCACTCGTTTGAGGCCCTCAAGATTGCGGACCTAAAGGCCAACATAGGCTTTAAAAAGGTCCAGTTCAGGATCAGGGGCCCTATCACCTTGGCCATTGATCCACCTCACGCTGAACCCTCGACCTCCACCGCAACCAACACCACCCTAACCCCCACACCTACAACCACTCCCGCTGAGGGCTCCGTGCAGGTCCGTGCAGGACCACAACGGAACATCCCTCCTCCAACTCCCTCCACATCCACTTCGACAGGGACCAATAGGGGAAGAGGTACGCGGTTTCCCCTCCATAGGGGGGCCACTAGGGGCGCACATCCGTCCAGAGGAAGGGGAAACAGCAGGGGAACAAACCGAGGACGGCGGGGCACACAAGGGCGCCGCGGCTCCCACAGCCAGTAATCCCCACCAACCTCAACGCCCAAAGGGGCTGGCGGTGCTCCAGGCCAATCTACACCACGCTATTGCAGCCTCTGCGGTTGTAGAGAAGATCTTTAGCGAAGGTGGCCTGGACATCGCTCTCATTCAAGAACCATGGATAAACGCCGATTCCGTGGTAGCCGGTCTGAACAATGCGGGTAAGATACTTGTATACGAAAAAGGCCTCAGACCTAGGGCCGGCATCGTATTTAACAAAAATATTAACTTCTTACCTGTTCCAGAACTTTGCAGCGAAGATACAGTCACCGCATACGTAGAAGTCAAAGGGCCGAATAGGCCCAAAGTACTTTTCTGCTCGGCATATCTTCCTGGTGATAAGCAGGATCTCACTGAAGAACTGACTAAAGTCCTGGATTATTCTAGAAGACAAAAGTCGGAGCTGATAGTGGGATGCGATGCTAACGCCCACCATACCATCTGGGGGAGCTCGGATACGAACAAAAGAGGTGAGCTACTATCCGATTTTCTACTAACTAACTGTCTACATGTGCTGAACAATGGCCACACGCCAACATTCGTAACAAAAAATAGACAAGAAGTATTAGACCTAACATTCGCAACAAAAAAGGTGTCAAAGTGTGTAACAAAATGGCACGTCAGCAGCGAGAATTCAATGTCCGATCATAGACATATACTTTTTGATGTTTCCGGGTTAGCAGAAGCTCAACACGTAAAAGTGAGAAATCCAAAAGACACCTCCTGGGATATGTATAGAACCATACTCAGCGAGAATCTAAAGGACATACCCAAAACTATCAAAACACCTGACTCTCTTAATGCCGCGGTCAAGATGCTCAACAATGGCATAATAGATGCCTACGAACAGAGCTGTCCCGAAAGAGAAATAAAACCGAACAAATCACCCGTGTGGTGGAACAAAAAACTGGAAAAGCTCAGAACCACCACACGCCGTATATTCAATCGGGCCAAACCGTGCAATTGGGACCAGTACGGCGAGGCCCTTACAGAATATAACAAACAAATCAGAAAACCCAAAAGAGCTTCTTGGCGACGCTTTTGTGAACAAATTGCCCAAACCCACAAAGGAGCAAGAATTCACAAAATACTCGCTAAGACCCCAAATAAATATCTTGGACTACTTAAAAAGCCAGATAACACATTTACGAACACTGAAATGGAGACTCTAGATCTCCTTAGGTCTTCACACTTTCCGGGTTCGTACCAAATCGACACACAAAGCTACACCCAAAGGAATGATGAATTCCATAGGGCAAAATGCTCAGACTGGAATAAGGCCGCTAATATCTTTAGGCCTAACCAGATTAGATGGGCTTTGGAAAAATTCCAACCATTTAAATCAGCGGGAGAAGACGGCATTTTTCCTGCTCTGCTGCAAAAAGGAAATGACCTGCTTCTTCCACATCTGGTAAAAATTTTCAGAGCAAGTTACGCCTGGGGTACTATACCAGAACCATGGAATTGGGTCAAAGTACGTTTTATACCAAAAACAGGGAAGAGAGACTACTCACAACCCAAATCCTTCAGACCCATAAGTCTAACATCCTTCCTAATGAAGACCATGGAAAGGATTGTAGACCAGCACATTAGGGCCAAATACTTAGTGGACAGGCCATTAAGTATCAACCAACATGCATACCAAAAGGGAAAATCCACTGAAACAGCCCTCCTCGATCTGGTCGACAAGGTGCAAAAATCCCTAGAGGATAAGCAAACAGCCCTGTGTGCTTTTCTAGATCTTGAAGGTGCATTTGACAACACCCCTATAGAAACCATTCTTAATGGAATGGAGGCAAAAGGGATAGATGAAAGCACCATCAGATGGGTAAAAAACATGCTCTCAAATCGAGTAGCAAACATTACCCTCAATGCTTCAAAGCTTGAATTCCTTGCCACGAGAGGATGTCCACAAGGAGGAGTACTGTCTCCACTTCTATGGACCCTAGCAGTAGACCAACTACTTGTTAAGATGGCAGAAAAAGACTATGATACTCAAGGCTATGCTGATGATCTAGTAGTGATCATCAGAGGTCCCTGCCTCAGCACAATTTCTAGTCTAATGCAAGGCGCTCTCAACACCATAAGTAAGTGGTGTAGAGAAAATGAATTATCTATCAATGCAGATAAAACAGTGATAATCCCATTCACAAGAAAGAGAAAACTGGAAAAACTGGTGAATCCAAAGTTAAACGGTAAAATTCTTCCTTACTCTTGTGAAACAAAGTATCTAGGGGTAACGTTTGACCAAAAACTTACCTGGAACTCGCACCTAGATAATATCATTCAAAAAGCCAAAATGGCTCTGTGGAGCTGCTGTCGAATGGCGGGGTCAAGATGGGGACTAAAACCCAAAATTGCCCTATGGCTGTACACAGCGGTCGTGAGACCAGTAATAACATATGCACCTGCCGTCTGGTACAGCAAGGTCAACCAAGCGACAACAATACAGAAACTAAGCAGCCTGCAAAGGCTTGCCTGCATCACAGCAACTGGAGCACTGTCTACGACACCAGGGGCAGCTTTGAACGCTCTGCTGGATCTAACACCTCTGCATTTACATGTGCAAAAAGTGGCCAAGCAGAGCACGTATAGAATCTGCTCCCGCACGAAAGTCAGATGGGCTTCTCAAAATCTGATAAAACTCAAGGAATCAGTACTTGAAAACCGACTACTAAGCATGCCTAGTGACGACATGCATACAGAATGTAACTTTACTAAGTTATATTCCGTAAACATACCTTCTAGAGATAAATGGCTTGAGGGCCAAATGTCATTTAAGAAAGGTAGTCACGTCTGGTACACAGGCGGATCCAAAAAAGGGAATGATGTAGGTTGTGGGATCTACGGAGAGAGGCCTAAGCTCAAAGTTAGTATAAACATGGGGACTGAAACCTCCATCTTCCAAGCCGAGGTCTTTGCCATATACAAATGTGCAGAGATAAACCTTGAGAAGAGACTCCGGAACCAACACATCTACATCAACTCAGATAGCCAAGCTGCATTGCTGGCTCTAAAATCCTTCGAACAAATGTCAAAACTGGTGCAAACATGCACTGAGACATTGAATGAACTGGGAAACACCAACAAAGTCACACTTACATGGGTACCAGGGCATTCAAAGATTGAAGGAAACGAAGTAGCAGATGAACTTGCTAGAGAAGGAGCCGATAACCCTCAAATCGGCGTAGAACCATTCTGTGGCATCACCAAACAACGCGCCACTACGCTTCTAACCACCCTCTGTAAGCAAGAGGCTATTGAGTCGTGGAAGTCTACACAAGGACAAGAACACTCAAAAGCACTAATTCGAGGTTACAACAACAAAGTAGCTAAAGAACTGTTAAAGTTCGAAAGATACAAAGCTTGTGCAGTGACCAGAATACTAACTGGCCATTGCAAACTGAACAAACATTTGGCCAATATGAACATGACCGAAGACACTCTATGTAGATTCTGTAATACAGAAGAAGAAACGGCCATGCATATCCTCTGCTCATGCGGACCGCTTATGAGCAAAAGAAGTATCCATCTCGGGCGGCACATCATGCACCCGGATGAGATAGCAGATATCACGCTCCAAAGAATCTGGAAATTTATGGACTCAACGGGACTAAGCAGTGAAATTTAAATATAAGGGCGCCACAATAGATCATACCTGGTCGAGCTGGCAACTTTAGAGCCCAACAACTAATAATAATAATAATACTCTCGAGTGAAACATTTTACAGTTATTCATTCTTTTTTAAAAGAATTTATATCAAAAAATTAATTAATGTTTATCAATATGATTTCTCGACATTTGTCAAGCACAATTAAAATTAAACTGACAAGAGAACGAATACGTTATCTTGTTGATTTTGTAGTAACTGACCACCACATTTTTAAATGGCAATGTTACTTTTCTCTTGGAAAACAAATTTCACTATTTCGCATGAAAAATAGCAGCTTTTTTGGGATAAAACGTTACTTACGGATGAAAATAAATATTTTTTGTCTTGCCGCTATACTTTTTTTCCGACAATGTTTCTCACTGAGCTCTATCACCGTACTGACAAGACGTCACCTGTAAGTGAGGCCAAAAAGCCCGCTTCGTGGCTAAGGGGGCACGAGCGAAATGACCCGTCATTGCGCGTCCAGTGGTTTATTCGTCCAAGAGTAAAACTAATCTATGTAGTTGTAGTTTGATTATTAACTACTGAACCTAGCTTTTTATCACCAGGTCCGGCTCCGTCGCACCCCGATATTTAATAGTTATGCTATTTGCAGGGAAGACGGATCCGAAATAGTAAAATATATGAAATTCGCCACACCAAACCATTCTTGTATGTATTGTAAAAATATTCAAAAAAAATGATTTTTTTGTGTGAATCCGTTTGGCTGAGCAACAGTCATAATGATCTTGCATAATTAGCATGAATAGCGAAGCGAAGGTGCCTCTGACAACCGAATCCGCTCATTTTATTCCCTCGTCCTTACCTTCTTCTCTTCATCAGTGAGATGTCCAAATTCGTTGAACGTTGTAAACTGGCGGTCCGTCGGCGGGTACCGGAACGGTTCGTGTCCGAAGTTAAACCGGCACTGTTGGAACGCCATGAAGCTCGCCGCCGCGAAGAAGCCGTGCCTGGAGATATGGGACTATATATTAGCCACACTAGCCACCTTATAATGAGCTTGTTTATGTCTCGCTCGATGTCTTAGCTTTGAAAGTGCTTTTTTGTACCGTTGCATTTATTTTAACGTTGAACTGTAATGTGAGTTCGGTGAGCCAGCTTATGCAGGTATTAAATTAGTTTATTAAAAATTTAATGAACAGGGTGAAATACCTACCCCCGGCTTTGAAAGCTAGCCTTAAATCATGGGAAATTAATATTGTAATATTCGACAATAAATAACACGAATACTAAGCGATATCAATTTACAAAATAACAACGAATAAATGATATATAAGTGTATGATTAAAAAAGAAACCATAAACTAGTGCACGCGCGGGAGTCGAACCCGCAACCTCTGGCAAACCGGGCAAACGCTAATACTTACCAATCGTGCTACCGTGCTGTTGGACTACCCGCGCAAAAATAACATGGTAAGTGTCAAAGAACAACAGTTAAATGTTTAAAACGTATACTGAATTCTATCTACTTAATCAAATTTTGGATCAGATACTTCTAACCTATACCACATACATACGATTCAAGTACCGTGTTCCGTTCTCCTTTCTATTGAATAAATATTCGGAACAGAACAGATATTTGGATTAGTATATTTAACTTTTAGGATTAGATAGAACAGATGCAGTAAACGCTTGGATGAATTAACCACTGGATTCATATATTCGGTCTTGCTTCTTGTTTCAGAAGCAAGACCGAATATATGTAAACATCGTCAAATAATGTCTGCTTGCCGTGTCAATTTATTGTCATTTAGTGCATGAAAGTGTCGATATTTACCATCGATATGTTTTGGACGAATGAATGAACTAATCTTTTGTAAAATGACATTTAATGAATATCACCTAAACAATACCTACATTACATTATGCGCATATATAATGCATAAACCATCAAACGAACAATTGAAACATAGAACGTCGTTTTATATGAACGGTCGGGCAAGTAACACTAACTAGAACTTCCTAAGACATTGTGAAACAGCCCGTAAGTACACATAGCCTAGCACAATTTAAATCCTCCTATTATGGGATAATTAAGTAGTAGATTTTTTGCGTTGCCATTAATTAACGCTGGTGTAAAATGGATACCTCATATTCGGTGATGTTTTGTGGGGATCGTTTATAGGCTTCGACCCATTTCATTTTCCTTGAAATTATTTTATAAGGATGTATTGTCATATAAGACGAAGTTTAAAATTAGAAATCAAACTGTTGCATATTTAAGATTGCTATAACCTTCTCTCGAGTGAAACATTTTACAGATTTATCATTTTATTTTAAAAATATTTACATTAAAAATTTAATAATCGTACGATTATAGATATGATTTATCGACAATTGTCGAACACAATTAAACCTAAACTGACAACGAACGAATAATGAACGTACGACAATCCTACCGTATAAAGTTTACGTTATCATGTTGCTTTTATAGTAACTGATCACTACTTTTTTATATGCCAATGTAACTTTTCTCTTGGAAAACACATTTCGCTATTTTCAAGAAAATATAACAGGTAATATTTATTGGGACAAAAGTTACTCACGGATGAAAAGAATTATTTTTTGTCTTGAGGCTATAATTTTCACACAAAAATACGGCACATTTCATCTGATAATGTTTCTGACGGAGTTCTGTCACCATACTGACAAGACGTCACCTGTAAGTGAGGCCAAAAAGCCCGCTTCGTGGCTAAGGGGGCACGAGCGAAATTGCCCGTCATTGCGCGTCCAGTGGTTTATTCGTCCAAATTTAAACGTAATCCAACCTATGTCTACTGACCGGGCAGTAGAGTTGGGTAGTTCCTAAATGGATATTTCAATTGAAGTACTTCAGCAATCTGGTTCCTTCACTCACTCGTTCACTATCGTCAAATATGGCTCAGTAGTCCAGTCCTTCAGTAGCTCAGTGATAAAGCGTACGGGTATATTGGTTAGTTACTGCAAGAGCGAGACAGTTACATCGCTCGGGTTGCGTGAGTTTCGCGCTAAATTAAAGTTTGTCTTTGCTATCAGACTCAGAATTTAGTATTGTTTGATAGATTTATGTTTGAGGTGATTTTCAGAGGAATATTTGTTTATTTTCGTTGTAAATACAAATAGCTGTTTTATAATCGTAATTCTAGACTCCCGAAATATTTAAATAATACAGTTTTTTTTTTGTTATAAGAATAGATCCGTACACGATGCATCAACAATTCATTTCATCAATTTCACCTGACTCAGAGGCGCAGTGGTTAGAGGGTTGCACTTAAAAGCAACGGCTGCGCCAGAGGTCCCGGGTTCGATCCCTGGGTCGGGACAAAATTATGTACCTGGGTTTTTCTTTTCAGTAACTCTCAGGGTAGCCCGGAGTTTGAAATGTGGCGGTGTTTCACCCCCATGCCTAGGAAAGCTCGTGGCGCCGTTGGTCCTGCGCCTGAACTCTCTCCGGTCGTGACAGTTTGCTGTCCCTAAGGGCTATGAGGGTGAAAGGAATAGAGAGTGCACCTGTGTTTACGCACACACTTGTGCACTATAATATATCACGCGCAGTTGGTTAGTCGTCGTGACTGGTCACTATAGTCAAAATCGGCTAGGAGGACGTTTATTATTATACAAAAAAAATAGCTGAATGAAAGTAGTGAGTGATATTGTGAGAGTAGACCAGTAGATCTAATGTACTAAATGAAATAGATCAGTGATACATATCTTAAGCTTCCACTGAACTATACCTAGTCAGGACATAAGTTCTGTCACATGTGTAATATGAATTATTTTCGACATGTTATTTTTTTATATAACCATTCACATAGCAAAACGAACTTAATAACCCATAGATTTTGCAGTAATAAATTTTAATAAAAATTCCAATTCCATAAACTTTTTTGTGGCCAGCATTCTAAATTCATTTTTTTTTATTGTGTGCCAAAACTTACGACCTGACTATGCACAACTCATTTCACTACAGCGAACGTATATCCGCATGTTTACCTTGCAGTCTCAAAGAGGGCCGTGCACGGCGGCAGGCGTTCTCCGTTAAGCGCGAAGACGACCTCCTTGGCGCGGATGTCGATGAGGCAGCCGAGCACGTCGCCCGGCCGCCACGCGCGCGCCTCGCTCGCCGGCGTCGAGCGCGCGTTGTACCATATCAGTTTGCGGCAACCGTCGTACGAGAGAGAGTATAGATCGTCGCCGATACCGTAACCTTCCTATGAAAAACGTTTTAAAATTCCAATTGTGAGGAACGGTAACGAACACTCGGAAACAGGTTGGATTCATTTTGATTGGTTATTAAAAGCGTCGACAGCGATATTGAAGCTTGTAAAAAAACATTTGTTATCAATGGGGATGTGATCACTATCTATTGGGTAGTTTCCTGCAATAGCCAATGATTCTACAACTCCTGTATACATGTAAAGAAATTGCAATACTTTAGGCACCCTTTTCATTTCTTAATTTGCACAATGTATTTTTTATAGCTCTGAAAGCAGTAAAGAGAGTGTCAATTGAACAGAAAACTATGCAGACTTATTTTTAAATCGTCATAGTTAACCTATGGAAGAGTAGCATTTTGACAATTAAATAAAAGTACGCCAAAAATTGGTGGTGGCAACTACTTTTGAGACACTTTTTATAATCAGTCAAAATTATGAGAATTCCAGAGTTTATTAATACTTTATTGAGTCAGATTCTTTTGTAACTGAAAACGAATTATTTTGTCTAAATATTCAATATTTAAAATCAGTTCAGACGCGAGTGGTTCGAAAATTATACTTACTAAGTTTAAGAAGTGGCTGTTCTTTGTCGCCCAGCCGATCTGCATGACGCCCGGCGTGATAATCACTGACTCGTAGTACCAGCACCCTTCGTCCACCTGGAACAGAGTTGGCAGCGAACATTTTTAAACTGTTTCTTCGGATGCTGCTGCAAATATAAATGCATATAAAATGATAAGTAAATATCCAGCACAATAAATCACGTTGCATTATACTTTAGCTACCTGTCAGCCGAATCTGATTTCGTAAACAAGATTGTAGATAAACAACGACGTGAGGGATAAAATCATGAAATCATTTATATGTCAAGAAAAAATTTACACAGACGAAAATGACTTCATCAAATACGCATGACAATGGGTCTGACTGAAGTCTGAACGCAGAAATTTCCAACTTTATTTGGTCCGTGGCAATGATGGCAATGTTCCGTGAGCAATACCAAGGCCTTTGCACGAGAGCTTCAGATTAACTAACGATTGAACTTTAATTTTCAACATAAAACAGCATAAAAATTGGCGGGGTACTGTAGCAATTATGACGATTTAATCATAAAGATTTGGAGCGTGATGATCACAAAAGTCAAGACCGAATGCGATGGAGGACTTTACTTAGCTGACTTCAGCAATCTAGATCGAAGGATCTATTGTCTACTCACTCGTTCACTATTGTCCAATACAGCTCAGTAGTTCAGCCATTCAGTAGCTCAGTGACAGAGAGCGTACAGATATAGTTACTGAGCGAGAGCGGGACAGTTGCACGGCTTGGCTCGCGTGAGTTTCGAACCTAAGTAAAGTTATAGATAGCGCAAGCAGAAATATTCTTTAATATTTTTGCGATAAGACTTAGTATTTAATATTGTTTGATAGATTGATGTTTTGATTTTGAGAGTAGTGTTTGTTTATTTTAGTTATAACTAGCATTTACCCTCGACTTCCTCCGCATTAGGTAGTTTTTTTTGATAGTAGTATAAAAATAACCTGAGAACGCACTCACCTCGCGGCTCGGCCGAAACTGGCTCGTGTTTGGCGATAAAAGGTTGAGCATAGCAAAGTTTAGGTTTAAAAATATTATTTGTGGAACTTGAGGGCTAACGTTGGGGGCTTGATGCACGTGGCGCTCGAAGCCCGCGTTAACATACGTGTAAAAAAGTCATAAAGTCATAAAAGTCATTTATTTATGCAAATAGGCCCACTTTTACAGGTCCCAATATAAACCCTACCACAGCTTCGGGACAATTGTGGGCTAGTGCTGAGAAGAAGCTGCGCAAGAAACTCAGTCACTATTGTCAATGCCTCTTTTCAAAAGGTTTACAATGTTTATACATACTTTTTGCATTCTACCTGAGAGATATGAATTAATTAGGTTTAATGAGTTCAATGATGTCCCATAGTGACATATTTTTTTAAGTAATGTTTCATGATCCACACAATCAAACGCTTTCGATAGATCACAGAAAATCCCTAAAGCATCATGCCTATTATCATAGGCATCAAATACATGTGTTAAAAGAGCAACTCCTGCATCCGTGGTGCTTCTTCCTTTAGTAAAACCGAATTGTTTGTTATGTAATAACTTGTTCGATGAAAAGTGTGCTAAAATTTTATTGAATATCTTTTCATATATTTTACTCAAGACTGGCAGAATCGATATTGGCCGGAAGTTTGAGGGGTCACTTTTGTCACCCGCTTTGAAAAGCGGTATTATTTTACTAATCTTCATTAAACAAGGAAACTGGCCTTCATCAATACACTTGTTAAAAATTAATGCTAGTTGAGGGGCTATTATGTTAATAATTGACTTAATAATATGCACAGATAGTCCCCACAGATCCTCCGTTTTTTTCATATTCAACTCTAAAAATGTTTTTATTATTACTTCAGGTCCTACATGCCTAAAGTGCAGTTGAGAATTACATTCACTGACATTTAATTTTAGAATAGATTCGGCTATTACTGAAGAAGAAGCAAGTTCTTTCGTTGTTGTTGGTGCAATATGTGAAAAAAACGATTCAAAAGCAGTTGCAACCTCTAAATTTGAATTTATTGTTTTATCATTTATTTTTAATGCAAATTTACCATCTCTCAATTTATTTTTACAAGTTTCTTTATTTATGATGCTCCATGTAGCTTTTGCTTTATTTTTGGAGACTATTCTACGAAGATGATGGGATTTTGCTATAGCAAAAACTTTTTTAAATATTTTTGAATAATTTCTAACGTATTCAATAAAGTTTTGGTCTTGAGAGTTTTCTCTTTTTTCTGTATGATAAGTTTAACATGTTCGACAACTTATTTCATAAGGGTTGGGAATGCGTTGTTTTCTCTTAATACCAATTTTATCCAAATAGAATTCAATAATTTGGTAATTTAGGAGTGAAAGCGATCAGATTCCTCGAAAAGTAATTTTTCACATGGGAATGCGTTGTTTTCCCGAGGACAAAAGTAACTCACTTGTCCTTTCTCAAACTATCTCCTTACAAAATTTCAAATTAATCTGTTCAGTAGTTTAGGAGTAAAAGCGATCGGCCCACCTGAATTTTCATTTGCTGGGATTCTTCAGTTTCCCGCAGTAAAAAGTAGCCTATGTCCTCTCTCGGGTATCAAAATATCTCCATACCAAATTTCATGCAAATTGGTTCAGTAGTTTAGGCGTAACAGACAGACAGACAGATTTACTTTCGCATTTATAATATTAGTAAGTATGGATTACTAGTTTCAATTTTGTCAGAAAGATGATAATCGTAATTCTATACTACCGAAATCTTGTAGAAGTGTTAATAACAATAGATGCGTACACGATACAGCAACAATTGAGCTTAATGAATGTGAAGTAGTGAGTGATATTGTGACAGTTGATTGACTGAGCTAAATGAACTAGATAAGTGATACATATCTTCGGCTCCCACTGAACTATATCACCTATTTCACTTCAGATTATTACAACAATGGTTATTTGATTTCTTGAATGAATGTATGCTTATTGTAATATGTAGACCTTATTTAGTCAAGATTATGAAGCATTTTTGATTTGTGATTTTACGTAATTTGTACTGACCTAAGCCCAATAGTAATTTGTACCAACCTATAGCTCTAATTTTCTTATTCTATTTATATAATTAATAAAAAAGGCTGTTCAAAAAGCGTCGATAAACTAATATAATCAGATTTGAGAAATACGTTACAGTGATATCATGTTAAAATACTGTATACAGTTTCAGATCATATCGTTTATCGATTCGCTGTTATGAAGTACACATCGATACACCAATATCAAATATCGATATTTTGTTTCGATTCAATATCTTTAAAATCAGAATCGATATCATTAAAATCAGATCAGACCCATCTAGGGGCCAAAGTACCATACGTCAAGTAGGCAACACTGACCTGAAACGTGCATCGCACGCTCTCAAACGAGTACGAATCGCATCGCGCCTCGAGACCGTTGCACGATATCTTCAGATATTCGCTCACGTCGCGAGAATTCAGCAGCACGTTGATACCACTCATGTCCACCTCTTCGTACGACAGTTTTCTGCCTTCTACTACAACTGTAAAAAAAATGATTGAAAATATTAGTTAAATCTGGATACCGCGATACTAAAAATAGTGCTCATTACACCACTCACACTTTACGGCTACTTTCTATTACGGCTATATTACTTTACCCCTTGTTGTATGTATGTGTTATTATAAAATAAAAGAAGTCACAGCTAAGAATTGAAACAAATTCATGGTGACGTAAGGTGACGATTTAGAGTACATCCGGACCTCGCATATCTAGGATGATAACGAATCGTAGGTGACGCTGATATATCCAGGTTTCATCGTAGGTGACGCAATAGTTTTCTTGGAAAATCACAAAAACTAGGCTAAGACAGCCAGAATATCATATTTTCTGACTTTCATCCGAAGTAGTTTCATCCATTTTAATCCAAAACTTTTTGAGAAATCATGATAAACGTCTGGCTCAGACAGCCTGATATCCGGTCGTCTGAGCTAACTTCTTTTTCTCTACAGGGTGTTGTTTCGGTCATTTACATCCAACTCAGGGATGATAATGAGTTATGATTATTCAAAAAAAAAATTTTTTTTAATTAAAATTCTGAGCAAGTTTTATACAAGAAAACCGAAAAGCCTTTATTTAAGTAATTTTTTTTATATATATATATTTGAAAAGTATTTATGTAAGTATATGCAGTTCATTCATTTTGTTAGTTTTTTTTTGTTATTTTACGCCGCCTCAACTGTTTCTGTCTCACCCAATGGTTGGCTGGTAGAGAATGCTTTAAAGCATTAAGTCCGCCATTTGTACTTCATTTTGTTTGTGCAATAAAGAATATATAAATAAATAAGAAAACCTCTTCACAACCAGTGGCGGCTGTACCTTAAGTGCGCTCGTGCGCTGAACCACCAATTCAAAAGATTAAAAAATTACAAAATATTAAGTAATTCATCTTTCTTTTTAATTACCATTTTAATAGTTATTTTGAAACATACAAAAACGTATAAAAGATATAATCTCCAATTATGGTAAAACAGTTTGAGCGCTTTACTAAACTATTAAGACTTATTTTTCTGTAAAGACAAATTCTCGTGCGCTTCGGCGAGTGCACGAGGACTGCTTATATAACTTGTAGGAGATACGAGGTAATACGCCTGACGCGTGAAACAAAAGATAGTTCATAGAAATGTACCGAGTAATGAGTGGGTTCTCGAGCGCCGCACGGGCGAACCGACGATTGCCGAGAGCACCCGATGTTTGACGGATTGGCCGGCCGGCATGGGCGCGAGGCGACGACGGCAGCCATGATTGACATAATGACATGTTTCGCTGTATGTGTGACGCATTAATTATTTTTTATTTATATTATCGTAATTGTTTTTAGTTTTTGCTTCGATTTTCTTAAAGTGCACTACCAGTTCGATAACCCACCAGCCGCCACTGTTCACAACATTCAAAAAAATTACAAAACGAATGGGAAAACTCGCACCCTAGCGCGTAGCTAGCGCTTATCTACGAAATACTTCGCCATAGCTAGTAAGCTACGAAGAGGCTACCTGGTGTTGGTGGTTTTGACTCAATCGCTGTGGGGATTTCCGTTTAAAAAAAAAGAATTTAATATTTTTTTTGGCCACAGTATCGTTTGTACAGGCACCCATGAGTCGCTCGTCGCTGACTAAAACAACTCCCTGTATATTTCACAAAATATTAAGTTTCGAACAAACGTTTTGAGAATTTACTGATGTGACGACGTTAGTGACAGTTCTCGACCAAATTTGAACCTTCGTGACGCACGCATTTTGGAGATTTTTTTCTCATTTTAATTTATTCTTACTTCAACTCCAATTCGGTTGGTTCAAAGATTTTTTTCCACTGCACCGTACCATACCATGACCATGCTAGGAACGTGTCAGGCACGAAAATAACGCTCTACCTTGCCCACTGAACTCGTATACACCTTGTATGATGCCAGTATGCAACGCGTATGATGCCCATATTAAAATACGGGTATAATACGGTTCGCTTACTACCACTAAATACCTATATTGTATACGGGTATACATACTTTAGTAAGCGAACAGCAATTCGTTTTATATTTTATTGGCAAGGTCTTCCTAAGGCTCTGACTCACAAGTGTCGTGATCAGTCCCGACAGTCTGTATCGGCAGGACTATCAATACACAGACTAAGTTACGGCGACACCTTAATAACGGTCATCATACGCGGTTACAACCCGATGCTCACCGGTTCAGCAACGTAGCGTGTTAGCACCGCTAAAATGACGTTCCGTGCTTGGCGCGCAACGGTTTTAGTCGATGACGGAACGGTCTAGTGGACAAGGTGTCATAGTTTTTAATACAGATCAATAGAGAGTTATAGCATAAACTAACAACCCTAGTAATAAGTATTGTAAAAAGCACTGTAAATTTTGCGCGGAGCGAAAATAAAAATTAACCCAACATAACAAAAAACCTAAATCAAATAAGGCACGGACCAAAGAGTCTGTGGACTGTAGTTTTATTAATAAAAAAAAACAGATCAATAAAGGTTTTTATTTTGCCGGACACGTTCTTAGCACGGCCATGGTATGCTACGTAGTACTGGGCAAAGACCTTTATTTTCTGACACACATTTACTTACTAGAAGTCCGCCGTTTCGATCTTACTCCGTTCCCATAATCGTTGAGTGACGTTTTATAGCCTCTCCAGGTTTACAAGCTACTTACACAAGTTGTCCAGCGCCCACTTGGCGCAGAAGCCGACCTGTCGCCATAAATAGTCTTCACTTTCCGCCAATTCTTCAAGCACCAACAACGGATTTATAGGCTCTCGCTCTAACCGGCTTTTGATCGTCAATTTATTTTCAGTCGTATGGGCGAACTTCTCTAACGCTATGAGCGCGAACAACACTATACAGGGCTCCCGGCGGGTTATCTGTTGGAGAAATGTTACATTTCATTACCTGGAACGTTTTTAAGGGTAATGAGTGGGTAAAGAAGAAGTGGTATCTGAAGAAGTCAGGGTGATACTGACAGAGTCGCTAGTTTTATCCCAGCTCAACTACTGCGACATTGTTTATGGCCCCAGACTGTTAGCACAAACAGCAAAACAAGTACAGCGGGTCCAAAACGCGTGCATGCGTTTTATTTATAACATCCATAAACAAGCACATATAACGCCTTACCTTAACAAAAAAGGAAAGCTCAACATGTCCAACCGGAGACTCCTACATTTAGCAGTTACAACGCGGAAAGTAATTGATCATCAAAGACCACATTATCTCTTTGAGAAATTAGAGTGGGTAAAAACCTCACATTTGAAGTCTCTCAGGTGTCACAGAGACACAAGTCTCAGGATGCCGAAACACAAAACTGCGCTTTTTAAAGGGGGATTCAAATATGCAGCAAGTAAAATATGGAACGATTTGCCTCCTCCATTACGAGAAACAATGCCCATACGAACATTTAAAACTGCAGTTCGCTCGCATCTTTTAGACGAACAACGAAAGAAAGGCATTGTTTATGCCAAGCTACTGAATTCCCCTGACAGGCATGCACACACACACGCACAAACACACACAAGCACACACCACATACATTACGCACCCTCATATAAGTTGTTGTTTAATATACATATCAGTTATTATTACTATGTACTTTTGCCTCATTATAATATTATTATTTATTTATTTTGTTTTATAACCGGCTTTCCGGCTTTATCTATAGGGGCCTGTTTGAAAACCAGCGCTGAATTAATTTCAGCAATAGCTGAAACTGGTACCCAATGCCTTAAATTTATCTTTTATCTTTGTCACCTCTTTGTTATAATTATTCATTTATTTTTAATTTATTTAAGTACAGATTTCATTTTGTATTTGAGATCATATTGTAGTTATGTAATTATTCTGGCAATAAATGATTTTCAATTTCAATTTCAATTTCATTTTAAAGCTTTTCTGATTCTGATTGTACAGGACGGCGTCTATATGTAAAAGAGTATACATTTGTTGTTTTATGTATAATTTGTAAAATAGTGTATTTGTTATTTTTGTTTTAAAAATTATTGTAAATATTTGTATGTTAATAAATAAAGTAACAGCCGGGGGTATAGGAAATACATTTAGTAGGCACACACCCTCGTATAGGCTAGCGAGGACTCAGTCCTGGACTAGAAGAATCATAGGAAAATAGGACGCGGCTCTCTTTACGGTATTGCTATTTTTAATCAAAATATAAGCCCGCTCTATTTCCCTCTCTTTCTAATCATGAGATGGCATGCGGCTTTCCATACGGTAATGCCTTTTGACCGCGAATATCACGCGCGGCCATCTCCCCTCTCTTTCTGATCATGAGATGGCACGCGGCTTTCCTTACGGTAACGCTTTTTGACCGCGAATATCACGCGGGGCCATCTCCCCTCTCTTTCTGATCATGAGATGACACGCGGCTTTCCTTACGGTAATGTCTTTTGACCGCGAATATCACGCGCGTGCCATCTCACCTCTCGCTCCCACTGACTTCCTGCTCGCACATTTGGACACAAAATTGTATATAAGACGGGCAGGAATACGTAGAAAATGAAAATGAACCTTTTACCAATTACCAATTGAGCTACCGTGCTGTCAGTCCGACCTTGCGAAATTTGTGGTCTCTTTATGAGTACGTCATTGCGTGACGCTAAAGCGCCATCTAGCCGTCGGTTTATGAAACAGATGGCCCCAAGCAGTTATTCTTTACAGAATAAATTCAACTTGGAAATTGATGACGCTTCCCTATCTAATGGTTTAGAATCTTTTTAACACTCACAGTGTCATATTTTATATTCATAAAGATGAAATAAGAAACCAATTACTAGCCATTATAGTCAATTATGTAAATACGAAAGTGTTACCAAAGTATGTTACAGTAGATACAGAATTTCATGTTTTACAAACAGGTTTATATTGTGCTGCGTGGACTGTGGCAAAAACAAATGGAGCTAAACTAGAAACACAATCTCAGTCAGAAGGAAGAATTAAAAAACCTAGAAGCAAACCTAGATGGCAGCAAAGGTTAGAAAAAAAGATAGAAAAGCTGAGAGGTAAAATAGGTAGACTTACACATTATATTAACGGAAACCGAAGTAATGAACTAAGAAATATGTTGAAGAGATATTAAAAAAAAAACACAACGTACACACCATACACGAATCACCTAACACTCATTTAAATGAGTTTTTCGACACACCTTAACAGAAACTAACAGTAGCGAATAGTAGACAACATGCAATCAACGAAAAATTCAAACACTCAATTTAAATACGAGCACAATGAAAAACAGTTTTACAGACCGAGTCATACTACCAACACAAGTAATGCAGGTACTACACTACGAGCAGAAGAACTCAAAGAATACTGGTCAGGGATATGGCAAAATCCAGTTGAGCACAACCGTGAAGCTTCATGGATCATCATCAAAAAGAGAAAACTAAGGTCCGGGATATGGAACCGATGGAATTTAAAATACGCATAGAAGTATTTCAAACTGTGGTATCTAAACTAAATAATTGGAAATGGATGGAAAAGCTATTTTCCACCCGGCTATCTTCATATGAAAGTTCAATGTTTCGAGCAGGAGAAATGAAAAAAAAAGATGTTAACAATCATTGTGCCATTATTTTGAACACAACTTTTTATTATTTATTGATTGTTGATTCGACAGGTATGCAAACGGTAACAAATACCTTTATAATAATCATTATACAGGTATTTCTTTATAAAAACGCTGATTTGGTTTGCCCAATTACAGAGTAAAAGAGAAAATGCAGAGCAACTGGAATTGGCGGCGGGAAAAAAAGCATTTTCTCTCTAATAGACGACCTTATTTGGAGATAACAAGTAAATATTCACTTATCATTGATGGAATAGTTACAGAAAAGGCGACTTCAGATTCAGCAGTGCAAGACGATAGTGACAACCAAACTGATGTTCTTGACTTTTCACAGAAACCAACAGCAAGTCAAAATTGCTCAAATAATATAAATGTAAATGGTGAGGCTGATATTCAAGGAGCTTTCTCGCAGTTTTTTTACAAGAATTTTTTTTTTAAATAATAATATATTATTTTATTTACATTATTTCTAATATATAGTTGTGCCGTTACGCCGACGTAGTAGAACAAGAATTACAAAAGAAAAGAAATTTGATCTTCAAATAACCTGTTGAATTAATTTATTTCTCGTTATTTGTGCAATAAATAACAGATTAAACAATATACACAGTCTGGCCATAAATACTGTTACAATAAGAAAGATATTGCCAAAACCAGTGACTTTCATATTATTTCCATACATTTTGTGTGAAAATTACAATCAAAATTAAATTAATTCATTTTTAGTAACAATTTTAACTTAAAACTATGTTAGTATAAATGAAACAATATTAATGAAAACATAAAAATTCAAATTAAAATAAAACACAATATGCTATCAAGCCTGAAGTGTGCCTGGAGGGAAGGTACCCATTACGCTTCAATTCTCATAATCTTCAAATTAGAATTTCTCGGATTGCAAAACTATAAATTAAAGCTGGAAATATTGGAAAAGGAAAGCAACTTACACGTCGAACGTTCCAAAATAACTAAAGAAATAAAACTGTCTCGAGAAAAACAAATAAAACAAGATAATTGAAGTCAACTTTTTCACCTTCAATATAAGTTGATATAATGTACTAATTAATTTTATTATAGTTAATTCCGAATGTAATTTTAAATATTTGTATGCTATTGTTGATGCGAAATTTCTTAATGCTATGCGAACTTTCTTTAATTTGTAATAACTTTAGTGTACCCTATTCAAACACAAATAAATAAATTATTCTATTCTATTCGTATTTCTAAAATAACTAATTATTCTTTCGAGGCTGCTCCATCCCCACTGATCTTGGTCACCGTCAAAATACATTATTAGGATCAGAGTAGTTTACTATCGAGTCGAGAATTCGAGTCGTTTTCGTCTTCGTTTTCCCAGAGCGTTTGGCCCGGTTAGCCAGAAAGTTCCTATTTCATTTTTTTGAATACAAAATATGACACTAAGTGTTAAAAACATTCTTGGATAGCGAAGCGTTATCAATTTCTAAATTTTTAAGTTGAATTTATTATGTAATGAATAACTACTTGGCCCACTGCTGTTTTGACACAGCTGGGCTGGGGTAGATAGCGCAGACGTTATTTATGATGTAGGTATTACCAGAATTTTCGCGCGGTCCGACCGAAGGCACAGTGGCTCAATTGGAAGGGCGTTTGGCCCGGTTAGCCAGAAAGTTGCTGGTACGAGTCCCGCCCGTGCGCATGTTTTGAATTCTTATTTCATTTTAATGAATATAAAATACGAAACTGAGTGTTAAAAACATTCTAAACCATTGCGTTTTTTATATTTTATAGCCCCCTCCCGTCGCAGCGTGATGTTTTATAACCTTAAAGCATCGATAAATAAGTTATCCAACAAACAATATTTTTTTTAAATCGGTCCAGTAGTTCCTGAGATCAGCGCGTTCAGAGAAACCAACTTACTCTTCAGATTTATAACATGACATTAGTATAGATAAAAACACACGCAAATACGTTTTCTTGAAACAGTTACATTTAAAATATTAAATTAGCTTATGCTTGTGATCACAAGCTTTTTTATAAGTGTACCAAATGTATGAAAAAATTCGCGCACAGCTTAGTTTAATCAAGTTGAGGGGCTACCCGGATTTTTATCGCGCACACTAGCGCCACTTAGTAGAAAAAACATAACTCGTTAAATAAAAGACCAATCGAAAATCTGGTAGAAACGATTGTAGTACAGGTTCTATAGTTTATTTAGTACGTTTAAATTGTTTCTAAAGTAGTTTTCTGTAGTTAGAGTTAGAAAAACTGCTAAATATGGCCACTTTTGGCAGTTTTTGTAACTGTTTTTTTATTGAACTTAAACATTATTTCTTTAGAAACTGTGATTTACCACATAACCAGAGCTACAATCGTGTCTACCAGATTTTTGATTGGTCATTTATTTAACGAGTTTTGATTTTTCTAGTAAAGTGGCGCTAGTGTGCGCGTTAAAAATCCGGGTAGCGCCTTAAGTAAACTCACCAGGAACGCAAGCAGGTAATCGAGGGTGTTCTCCGTGAGCACGGCGACGCTGTTCGGCCCCGCGAGCTTCTCCGCGATGCAGCCCAGCACCACGCAGATGTTGCGTTCGACTCGTACGTTTAAGTCACCGGTTGTGGCCCGCTGGGCGGACAGCTCGAACAACTCTGTCACCTAAAATAAGATACGATAAAATTCTCGTCAGTGTTGCCACCTTAGCCCTTTTGGGGCTAGATCTAGCTGTTTTTACTATATGCGAACCCGTTGTTAAATGATTGAGCCCGGAAAGGTCTATCTAGCCCTTTTCATTTAATTGAAAATATTGCACGAAAATCTTAAATTATCTATCATCTAACATAACTTTCGCGACTTATTGACATTAACAAAACTAATAGGAATCGGAACCGATAACGCCTCTGTAATGGTTGGAAGAAATAATCCAAATTCTGGAAAAACAATATAACTAACCCCATTTGGTTTTGAATAGGTGCGTTTGCCACTCCATACAGTTGGCTGTATCACACTCTTCGTAAGAGACTATCCCACGAAACATTGAGATTTTAGTCAGAGAGATATACAATTGGTTTTGTCTAACTCCAAATGTGGGAGTAATTTGAAATATACTTTCAAATTGACGAAAAATACCATAGATTTCAATGAACCATCTGTATGTTTCTTCTGTCTGCCATTTGTTAATGTTTTTTACTGATTTTCAACATGGTAATTGTTTTAAATTTTTATTCTTTTGTTTTGGTTAAATATGAATTATTTTAGTTTATTCGTTAACTAAATAATATTTTAAATGTTTGAACCTATTTGATCGATTAAATCTACTTTGTTCGAGTTTGAAAATATATTACTTTTATTAAAACCAAAATTAAACAAATAATTAAAATCAGTATAAAGTTGTTTGATTAGCTTTTTTACAGCAAGGCTTAGTAATTTGTGCTTGATCTAGCCCTATCTAGCCCATTTTGGCTTCTTCAACAGCCCCAATTACTAAGACTCTAAGGTGGCAACACTGATTCTCGTGTCACAATGTTCGTTCCCGTACTCCTCCGAAACAGCTTTACCGATTCATACCTAATTTTATATGCATTCAGGAGGTCTGAGAATCGGCTACTATCTATTTTTCATACCCCTAAGTGATAAGGGTTGTTTATTTTTATTTTAAAAAAATTTGGATTTTTTTTAAACACAATAACTGATAAATTATATGTTTTTCTTAACTTTTAAATTACGAGGCTGGGCGAAACGGGGCCGGGGCGGGCCGGTGCTAGGGGCGAAGCAAAGTTCGCTGGGTCCGCTAGTCTTATATATAAAATTCTCGTGTCACAATGTTCGTTCCCGTACTCCTCCGAAACGGTTTAACCGATTCTCATGAAATTTTGTGGTCATATTTAGTAGGTCTGAGAATCGGCCAACATCTATTTTTCATACCCCTTAATGATAAGGGTTGTGCACCCTTAACATTTTTCTTTAATTACGTGGCTGGGCGGGACGAAGCCGGGCAAGACGAGGATCGGGGCGAAACAAAGTTCGCTGGGTCCGCTAGTATAAAATAAGACTTTTGACCAGATCGCATGCAAGTCTTGGCATCGGCATGTAGGAAAATAGGGATCTAAATTTTCGAACACGCTATGCTCACGCGCTCATTACGCATTAACAGCTTTCTTACATTTAAGTGACTCAATTTTAAAATTGTTTTATCACTTTTTAGTACGTATGCTAAATCGCACAAATTACGGTTATTTCGATATTATGTTAGAAGTTTGAATGGTTTTGCCGATACAAAATCCGGCTTCGCCACTGTCTGATCTAATTAACTTCCAATATTTTATGCACTTACTTCGGTATGGGATACATAGATGTCAATTATTTTCGGGCTCGCTAAGCTCGCGATACCAAGCGGTCTAAAGTATCAGTCCTAAAACGTCCCTGCGACCCTTAAAAGAAAAAGTCAAGTGTCGCTGCATTAATTTTTCTGCGCAGATATCTGCGGACTTCAGGATATTAGGTACTTATTTAGGAATTCCGTTGGAATTATCCTCTGTGAGTGACGGATGTTTTCCGAGGAAAATTTCCGATCTTTGGGGCTACCCAAATTTTTGACGCGCACACTAGCGCCACTCTACTAAAAATAATTATTACTTCTTAAATACAAAAAAACAATCAAAAATCTGGTAAACACGATTGTAGTACAGGTTCTATAGTTTATTTAGTACGTTTAAATCATAAAATTAATATTCCTATCGGAATAGAAGGACAAGTAAAAGCTGTCAAACGAAACCGATTTAAGATGTCAGTAACTAACATAAGTAAGTAATATTTGTAGCTTTAAATGAGATAACCTTTCGATCAGGTGATTTATAACAATGTTCCTAAGTTAAATATAGTAGTTTACTGCATGATAAACAGTCGACACAAAATATTGAACATGCAGCTCTAGCGTAAAATTAAATGTTATTTCTATATACAAAATATTGTTTGATATACAATCCCTGTGTTATTCTGTCTTTTACGTAAATTAACGTTTGTATAATAGAATAATCAAACTACGTACTTTAAATTTGAAGCGCATTGGTAAATATAAGTCGTATATTAAGAGGCTTCAATATGGACTAATCTACCTGTTAAATGATTATTTGTTAGGGTTATGCCGCTGTAATGCATAACAATCAATTATCGATCAAGTCACCATGTTTCAGGCGCATTATTTCTCCAATTTCACTTTTAAATATAAAAAAACAAATGCACGTAATTTTCAGCGAGCTTCTGTGGGGCAGTCTAATGTTTGACATCTGACAAAAATGGTTCTGCTACCCATCTCTTTTTATCACACAGTTTGCTGCTAATGACATCTCGCTTTTGTCGTTCTATTCCAAAGGGATAATAATTTTATGGTTTAAATTGTATCTAAAGTAGTTTACAATAGTTAGAGTTAGAAAATTTGGCAATTTTTCTAAGAGTAACTGCAGATAACTCTGTTTTATTGAACTTAAACATTGTATCTAAACCACATAACCAGAGCTATAATCGCATCAATCAGATTTTCGATTGGTATTTTATTTAACGAGTTATGATTTTTCTACTAAAGTGGCGCTAGTGTGCGCGTTAATAATCCGGGTAGCCCCTTACGCCATCTGATATAATATGCTTTCGGTACAATCTCATGAAACTCTGTGTCTGTCCATCTCTATAATCTAAGATAACAATAACTATTAAGTACTAGGTAAAACAATTTTAGTGCCGTCACTCTAGCATAGTTTTTTGAACAAGCTTCAAGACATGTCGATATCCCTATTTGGAAATCGTTATTTCTTCATGCCCGGCTGCATAAATGTCGTCACAATCATCAACTTCAATGTCAGTCGTATTTTGTTGCATCGTTTTCAGGTAGTTACAATGAAATGTATCAACTAGTAATATGACATCATTTAACTGGCGACGCTATTAATACCCAATACAATTGATCGAAGAGGACATTCATGGAAGTAAACAATTTTATCAACACACGTGAATCGATTGTGCCAAGCTGCGCATTCTGAGTCAAAAGATACGAAACTATCAACACACATTTCACTGTACTGCCGTATAGGTAACCTTTTAACACAAATTATAAATTATGTATGTCGTAAGTAAGATCGTGTTCTATGCTAAAGTTAATCTCTGATAATCACAGAGACACATTTTTACCTCGAGTTAAGTAACTGATCTGCGCAAGTGGGCCTAAGCATAATACTTACCCTTTTGACAGATTCCTTGGACGGTAGCGGGCAATCGTCGAAAAGTATCGTAATGGCGGATGGTCCGAATGGGTCTTCAAGTGGTATCACGTTCACCATTGACGAAACCACTTGGATCCACCCATCTTCTTTGTCAGCGATCACGTGAAGCTTAACCAGCGAAACAGGAGATTCTTCTTCACTAGAATCAAAGAACATAATGCCCATCAAGAAGAATCGTAAATATACCATAATACATAAAGAAAAGTCGTGTTAATTACACTACTAATACTCGATATTCGAGATATACTCGAGAACGGGTGGACCGATTTTTATGATTATACTTTTTTGTCTTTGTCTTGGCCCTGAATAGGCCAATGACCATAAGACTGGACTGGGGCGGGAAGAGGCCAGACCAAAACGAAGTTTGCTGCGACCACTAGTATTAAAAGAGTCAAGTTTTGGGACAGACAATATGATGAGTCATTGAAAATGGCACTTCATTCACAAATAGTATGACACATATACCTCTTTCCCCACAACATTTTATCATGATCATGAAATCAGGAGTTTGAAATATTATGATTGACTCAAAACTAAACAGGGAGCGTGGCATATGGTGCAGAAAAAGCCCTCCTGGCTACGCAATAAAAAAACTTACCAGGACAAATTTATTTAAAAAAACTTACAATTGAGATTGAGATTGTTTTGTTTTAATTTCCCCATGCCACCACACCACCACCATTTTGTGTGTGATATGATCAAAATCAACAATTCTATTTTGTTCAATTAAGGACCGAAACCTTATTAACATTGCTTATCTAGAATGGGCATTATTAATCTTTAAACAGTATAAGTAGTCATAATATGACAGAGAATTTTTTAACATTATACACTCATCTCAAGCTGAAAGATTTAGTTCTCCAAAAGTTATTGTAAGATATTGATTTGTTACAACAAATACGAGATCTTTAAATAATTTAGGGACTTCTTCATTTATCTGGGGTTGAGTAAATTTCTCTACCATAATTGATATTATCTTTATTGTGACGTCACTGACACAGATTATCATCTAATCAATTATTTGTGAATCAATTATGCTCCTTCTAAATGAAATATTGGATGAATACATTATTCTGTTAAGTTTTTTTTAACCTACACCATCCCACTGCTGGGCAAAGGTCTCGGCCAAACTCCGCCATGTATCTTTATCTTTGGCCAATTTTTATAGCAAGCCTTAGCAAAACTGACCAAATCGTCACACCAGCGCTTTCTGGGTCTCTGCGGCGATAACCATCGCTGGTATCCATCGCACGACGATTTCGGTCCATCCTACATATGTGTCCCGCCCACTCCCACTTTAGCCTCGCTGTTCTTTCGCCTACATCCACTATACCAGTTTTGGAGCGAATTGTGGCATTACGGACCTTAACCATCCTGTTAATACCACATTCCTTTCCATGGCTCTTTGGCTGCATGTTAAGAGAATGAGTGCCTAAAAATTACTTTATTTATTGTGAAAACTGCTGTTTTTTCATAGCAACTGGTCCCTTTGACTGTCAGGTTCTAATTTCCAATTGTTTGAAGAATATGGGCTAGTATGTGGAAAATCAATTTATTAAACATTAAATACTGCCAGACAAAAATACTTACTTGTCAACAAATGATGCTATCAGACTAAGCATTTCCAGCACTAGACGATCAACAATAACAGAGTCAAATGGTTTGTACACCCGACACTGTTCAGGCGAAGCCTCATATGGGCTCTCCTCTTCAGGTGCCTTGTCTTTGCACCAACACACACCCATTACCTAGATAAAATAAAAATAGAATTGCACAAGATAGTAATGAGAATATTTATTGTAAAAGATAACTTATCTATTAAAAGAAGTGCCTTCAAATAGGAATTTCAAAATTCTAAACTACCGGAGCAATTGTTAAAGCTTGCTAAATGATATAACATAAGTAATTGAGTCTTTAATGGTCATTCTATATTTTTATCATGAGGCATAGGCTATCTAGCAGACCTGACAGAATTGTGTTGCGCAGTTGTAGCAGCACTTAGTGAGTCTCCATTTCAAAATAAAATACAGAATCAGGTCAAAAGTGTTTACTTTAGTCTTACTTACAAACTGGTTTTCTTTCAATAACAGGTTGATACACACTCACTTCATAGCTATATTTTTAGATTGAAGGTAGTTCAATTTATAATGTAAGTTATGAAACACCAGCTAAAAACTAGAAGCCTTTCAAGGAGCCATTACCAACTGTGTAAAACTGCTACAATCACTCTTTGCCTTAAGCCAAGCTTAGTCATCCTAAGGAAAGTTAATATGTCAAAGGAAAATTGCTTTTGAGTGCCAATATGAAGACTATGGGCCTAATAAAGATAATGTACTTCAATGATCATAACTGCACATAAATTGATTAGGCCTGAGGCCAGCATGTATCCTGAGGCAGTCCTGAACAATAGCAGATTTATTAATTACATAGTAAATTATGAAAATAAAATGGAAAACGAAAATCAAAAATAATTATTAATTTATGAAATGATAATCTCTATGTAAATTATAAGTAAAACCAAATAGTTATATACTGTGTAGTTAAATCTAAAAAAGGAAATAACACGGTTAATGTCTGCACAAAAGATGCATGTACTGTAAAGATGCAGTAAATCAAATCAACATGTTATAATCGTGTCTAATAATTACTCACACATTGCAATCTACGTAGATATTTTTTAAAAGGTTCTAACATGCTCTGTAAACTCACCGTTGATGGCACTCACTTAGAAAAAAACATAAACGATCTTACAATATTAGATTAATTTCACATAAAATTAATGAATGTACGACGATTGTGTGCATCTACGGTAAAATATTTCACTTCTAACAAATCAACTTACCGTGTCTTTGCAGTCATTTCTATGCAAGAAAGAAAGATGACCTTTAATGGTGGCTGGAAGATGGCAGGACGTTGAGCCAGGAAATTAAGTGGGTATTCAATCAATATTGTGCAAGATATGCAATAATTTCTCTTTATTTTTGTAAACAGCTCCTCGATTGTAATCTGTCAAACAACTGTCATCACAGATTTTTTTTTTTTTTGGTTATTTTCGTTCCATTTTGGAACAGGCTAAGGTCAATGACCATGCTGCCTTGTCGTAGGTTTTTCATTTTTTTGTCAAATTAGGAAAAATAAAGTCTTCAGTATTTGTGATGTCTTCAATCCATGGCTTAGTCATTCATTTCAAATGTAAAGCAAAATACACGTAAAATCCAGTACAGTACAATGTCATAAGTTTATTTCATTTAGAGCAAATTAATTCTTTAGTTTTATATGCATGTCTTATCCAAGAATTCAGTCTTTTTTGAGATATTTAGATCCATTTTTATTTAAATGCATTAAGTAAAATCCAATAGACCACAAGTCCAAATCCATGTGGGATCAAAATGTCATAACCAGGGAACGAAGCGACGTATCAAACGTCAATGTCAAATTCAAAAATTATCAACAAACAAGCAATTTACAAAAATAACAACAAGAAAGTTTTAACAACGTTTTAACCACAACTAAATTTATACATATTTACAAAAACATTAGATTCTGAAAACTGTACAGAGAATAAATTTGTAGAGAGGTATGTAAGTCAGGCTATTTACAAGAAGAGCTTGAATGGAGCGCGGCACCAAATCAGGCTTGCCATAAATTTTAATCAGCTCGTCCATGAGCACAAGGCGCTGAATGCCAAAGGCCGAGCAAACAAAGAAAATGTGTGATAGAGTTTGCTCTACCACAAAATCACAATAATCACAATGAGAGCTATCAACCATTTTCAATCGGAAGAGATGAAAATTCAAATTACAATGTCCAAAACGTAGCCTTAGAATTGAAGTGTAAAATTTCCTATTTAAATAGGTGTCACCTTTGCAGAACCAAGGCAAAATTCCAATTTGGGTGTTACACTCATCATACCATACACCTTTCTTTTCAATTTGAACTTTATGTTTAAAATGTTTTCTCCAAATGTCAATGTACCTTTTCTTCAAAAGAGGAACAATATCAGAACAAGGTACATGGACATCTAGATTACTACTAGAATCGGGGACTATTGTAGCACAATTTGTTATGGTTCTAGCTAAAAAGTCAGCTCTCTCATTACCTAAGACACCAACATGAGACGGTACCCAAATAAAAGAAACATTAAAATTATTCATTGATATTAATTCCAACCATAACTGTTTGATTGCAACAATCAAATAGTTAGTGTCGGCATTAAATTTATTATTTTTAAGATTTTCTAAGACACTCATACTGTCACTGACTATTATCCATTTAAGACAACCGCTATTTTTGTGTTTTATATGTTTCAAAGCAGCAAGAATAGCCACAGCCTCAGCTGTGAATATGCTTGTGTTTGAATTTATTTTGAAACCAGTTCCAGTATTCAATAAACTATCAAAAATAGCAAAAGAAACAGCAGACTCAGTTTTGGACCCATCAGTAAAGATAAATCTACAATCATCAAATTCAGAGAATTTACTATATACATCTTCTTTTGAGAACAAATTATGATCAATTATAATGTTGATTGCAGGAAAGTGACTTTGGAAGACTCCAACATAACATGGAAGAACAGAAGACCTATGTATTTGCAAAGTTTGAAGGAAATTTAGGAATTGTCTGAAGCCCTGCAATATGTAAAGGGGATTACGTAAGGGAGGAGGTGGAGCAAGTTTTAGGTTAAGAAACAGGTGATTATTAATTTTACTGTACAGTTTCAATAAGAATCTCTCTTTTAAATATGAGAACCTTATGCTTAAAGGTGGAAGTCTACACTCAACTTGCATTGCATTAATAGGAGTGCTTTTAAATGCTCCAGTTATAAGTCTCAAACTTTTATTTTGTATTTTTTCTAAGACATCAACCAGCTTAGTGTCATTGGCAAAACAAAGGAAACCGTATTCAAAATGACTTCGAATCAAAGATTTGTACAACATCAACAGTATCTTGGGATCAGCTCCCCAAGATGTTCTACATAATGATTTCAAAATATTGAAGGCTTTATTAGCTCTAGAAGCTATTAAATCAATGTAATTTTTCCAGGAAAGGTTATGAGTGAAAGTAACACCTAAAAACTTAACTTCATGAGAGACAGGAATAGGAACTTGATTGTAGACAATATCAGGGGTAGAATTTCTAACATTTCCAAATACTAAGAGTTTTGATTTTGATGCATTAACTTGAAGGTTTAAGTATGAGAAATAAGTAAACAATCCTTCCAATGCCTTATTTATAAGGGTTCTAACATTAGCCAAACTTTTTCCAGATGTATAAACTACTAAATCATCAGCAAATTGAAGATTTTTAACATCAGAACCCAAGATCATATTCAAACGACGAATATAGAGAATAAAAATTAACGGGGACAAGATGCCACCTTGGTTTGTGCCAACTGAAGCAAATCTTGGACCATACAGCAATCCATTATATTTAACATAAATTTCCCTTTCTACCAAAAAATTTTGAATCCAATGAACCACTTTGCTTGGAATCCCAATAGAAAGTAGTTCATTGCCCAAAATATCAACATTTACACTATTGAAGGCTCCAGAAACATCAAAAAACACAGACAACACAAAATCATTTTTATATAAACTACTTTGAATATCAAGCTGTAATTGAGAAATGCTTTCACGAGCAGACATACCCCTACGAAAGCCGTATTGATTAGAAGGTAGAAGGTTATTTTTTTCTATATAAAATTCCAGTCGTTGCTTCAATAACTGTTCAAATACCTTTCCTACACAAGATGTAAGAGCGATAGGGCGATAGGAGTCTGGACTAGATCGCTGCTTATCTGGTTTTAATATGGGAATTACACAATCAGTCTTCCATGCATGTGGGATATCATTTGTTAGCCATAGATTGTTCAGAATGAACAGGAGCATGGCCAATCCTTTGGTGCTAAGCTTTTTTAACATCATGTATGGAACACCATCAAGACCAAAAGCACTATCCTTTCTAGAATACAAGGCAGATATTAACTCTTGCTTGGTAAAGGAATCGGTCAAGAAACTATTTACAGAATTAGCATCACTAATGAAAGAAATGTTTGTTTTATTATTTACATAATCAGGAGTGTACTTACGAAGAAAATCTAGAACCCAACTGTCATCATTATTTGTCCAGGAGTATGTTTTATTAAATTTTCGCATAAAATTCCAGATTGTCGACAAGGGAGTACATCGATTAAAAGAGTTGCACAATTCTATCCAGCTATTGGATCTAACCGTTTTCAAGGTAAGTTTTTTAACAGCTTGTAAACGCTTAAATTCAATATATGTCTCATCTGAAGGGTTGTTTTTAAAATTAATATATGCAAATTTAGATTTTTGTACAGCATCTGAACATGTTTTGTTCCACCAAGGAAGGCGAGGGTTTTTGAATATTTTTTTAGGTGTACTATTAAAAGTAGTAGTAACGGTAGTATTACTATTACTATAAGTAGTAGTAGGGAAAGATATAGATACATTTTGGTTTGGAAGGCACTTACTTACAGCAGTGTGCAAAATTTTTATGAAAGTGGAGTATGCATCCAGTGGAGAATAATTTTCAATTCGAAAATCAGACAGCTCAAAATCCAAAATTTGCCCATACATTTTCCAATTTACACTTTTAAAGTTAGGATAAATTGGAGAATGCATGATACCATTATTATACAAATGATCTCTATTTACATTATTATTTACAAAGACTTTTAAAATTACAGGAAGATGATAGCTGCTGCCAAGAGGATCGTTATGAACGGACCAGTCGCAAGAAAGAGCTAATGATGAGGAAACCAATGATAAATCCAATGCATTTGAACGCCACGATAGAGATCCAACAGTTGTTACATGACCATTATTTAATAATACCAAATCACTATTGTCAATTATATCTAAAATGTCTCTGCCTCTAGAATCTATTGAGTGACATCCCCAATGTGTGTGATGAGCGTTAAAATCACCTGCGAAAATCATTGGTTCAGGTATTGAATCTATTAAAGACTGAAATTTAAGTTTATCAAAAGATGGTGTGGAATTCGCTGGGCAATAAAAACTAACAATACTTATTTCTACACTATGTACAGTTATTCTAACACAAATATTTTGTAAAGAATTGTCAGAATATGTGTTGATTTTTTTGTAATCTATACTATTATGAATTAAAATAGCTACTCCATTGTGTTTGTTGCCTATATCATTTCTTTCGGTTATATATCCTTTAATATTAAAACTTTTAATTGGCGTAAGCCAAGTTTCAGAAATAATAGCTATGTGTATATTGTTATCATATAAATATTTTGTAAGTGAAATCTTATTACTGGTTATACTTTGTGCATTCCATTGTAGAATGTTAAGTTCCATTTACGGGAAAAGAAGCGTTGTTTCGGAAGGTTAGGTGTAGGGTTTCTTTAATAGTTGTAGAGTTTATTGGGTTTTCTTTTTGATTCAAAATTAATTTGGTGACTGCGTTAGTCAGAATGTTCATAAAAAAATCTGATTTAGTAAGGTTTTCTAACTGAGTTTCTATGTTTCGTAATGACAATTGAGGGAAAGAATTTTCTTTAAAAAGATCGGAATAAGTGGTAGCTCTGGATTTTATTTTATTTTCTTCAATTTTGGCTTTCTTTTGTGGGCATGAATTTGAAATAGCAACGTGGTTGCCACTACAGTTTATACATTTGGCATCTTTTTGTTCAACTGTACAGGATTTGAAACTGTGAGAGCCTGAGCAGATAGAGCATACTTCAGCATTTTTACAATATTGAGCGATATGGCCAAACCTCATACAGCGCAAACACTGTTTCACCGGCGGTACGTATACACTTACTTCATGTCTCCATGAGTCAAGGTATACATACTGCGGGAGCTCTGTGGAGGCGAACGTCACCGCAACAGTCTGTGTGGGCTGGTACGAGACCGCACCACCCTCACTCCGCACTCGACGCATAAACCGCCGGACTTGTATTACATTTCGTGAGCTGCCAATAAGAGCTGAAATCTTTTTATTTGATAAATCGGTGGGTACTGAAGTGAGAACCCCAGTCACCTCCGTGTCGCTCGCCGGAATTGTACCTTTTAGACCTAAATCATCCAGAAGTTTCCTGTTTTGTAAGAATACATTGGCATTGTTGGATAAATCAAAAGTAATGCCGATTTTGTACTTATTGATGGACTTTAGATGGAGTATACCAGTCACGCAATACTTTCGTATGGCGTGAGAAATTGCTAGTCTATCTTTGTCGGTAAATGGCTTTTCTTCATTGTGTGATACAAAAACTATGTATTCGGTTTTTTTACTATTTTCAGGGTACTTTCTGGAGTACCCTGGTACCTTAAAGATTTTATATTTTGATGAAGCATCTTCTTCGTCAGATGATGAGTCACTTATTGGAGGCCCATCGGGAGGGTCTTGCTTTTTCCGCTTCTTGCTACCCCCCATGACTCCAACACTTTCACATATAAAACAAACTATTTACTAACTATTTACAAAGATATAAACAAGAAATGTACAGTAATGATAAAAAACTTTGAATTTTACAAAAATTGGGCGCCTTTCACTTACAAGGTTCCCGCGCTTTTTTTCTGACAGCCCTGTCATCACAGAGTACTTTGTACTACTGTCATTTTCATTTTACTGTCTGTCATATTCATTTATTTTAATACTAGTTTAACAACTTTGGCTGCACGCCATACAGACAATTCTTCATTATAATTTTATTTTTTTAAGAATTTAAACTAAAACTTACACTAAACTAAACCTAACTTAACCTAACTCATTGAAATGCAAGGTGGTCCACATTCCAATGCTCAACAAGGAAGCTAAGCGCAGGAACAACGATCCGGGTAAGACGGCGCGATTAGCGCTCGCTTCACCATAATTCACACTTTGACTTCATTATTTTCTTCATAAGCACTAATTATCATGAAAATTCCACGACACAAACACAATAATTGACCCGAAAAAAACAATTTCTAATATGAAGAATTAAGGTCCATCCTTCCCTTTTCGTTTCCCGCGCAAAACTCCATACTCTTACTAATCTGTGCAAAACTCCCTGTCATATTCATGATCACATAATCTGTGTTAATGATGGCAGTTTGGCTGGCTCAGAAGTTTTTTTTTGGCTTCTGCGGATTGCGTTTCGCCACGACAGGAGTGATAAAAGGTAGGTAAGGTTTGAATGTTTGTTTTAAAAGGTAAGGAATCGGAATGAGAAAATAGGAAGCAATGGAAATAAGGAGCAGTCAAATAAAAAAAATACTATTGCCATATAATATGTGTGAATGTAATAACGTGTAAATGTATTTAGATTTTTATGTTATTGTCAATGATAAACATAGATAAAATTTTATAAATATTCGTATCATTGGAATACAAGAGACATGGAATGGAGGTTGGAAAAGGAACATGAGCAGAAACAAACGAATCAACAAAAGAGGAACGATCATAAAGACTACAAGAAAAGAATATGTGGTTCAGATCTTCCACATCAGAGCCACATGCACACGTGTCGTCATTAATGATAATATGTAATTTGAACAAATGAGAAGGAGTACACACGTGGCCGAGTCTCATTCTAATTAAAATAGTAGTAGCAATTTTAGATAAATCCATTTTAGAGAACCAAGCCAAGCTTCGCATAAATTGATTCCTGAATAAGTCTATAATGCCTCCCTTTAGACTGGCTGGACTTATCCCAGTTCTCGTCCCAAGAGGTTCTGAGATAAGACTTGGGAAGAGCCGTTGTCAAATCATGGCAATAATTTTTGAAAGGGAATAAATCACCAGTTTACCTCTTCATTTGCCAATTTGTCAGCTTTGTCATTTCTTGAAATACCGCAGTGGCTGGGCGCATCAATGATGTTGTATTTAGAAGTAGATGACGCCTCGCGAACTAAAAGAGTACACAAATATGGCACCGTCTGATTAATGGATGTCAATGGATTAACATCTATCACATCAAACATCAGATTCGGAACAAAGTCTTAATAGAGTAGCTTTCTTAATATATTTTTTAAAATATGTAGGTACATTACAATAGACTCGTTGGCCTAATATTAAAATCATGTAAACAGGATGATTCCTTCAAATAACACGCTAATAGTGAGCGTACATATTTTTTTCTACAATCGTAAGGATCATCCCTCACAGATGTGTTTATCAACAGTCTTTTGTTATATTTTTTTTTTAACGCGAGTGTCGGTGACCTTTTGATCCGTGAGCGTCTACGCTGTTACTTAAAAAAAATTGGAGGTGTAATTTATAGTTAACATATCAGACATATTAACATACATTGCCATAGACATATTTGTTAGGGTCGTGCGGGCGGGATTCGAACCCGCGCCTGCTTATCTTTGTAGTCCGGAACGTAAACCACCACACTGTGACGGTCGTTAAGTTATTATTAAAAAATATAGTACCTACCAAACTACTCCATGAGCACGTTCTTAGAATATCGACCATGTTAGTCCGTGGGTTGGCTAAGAAACAAAACTCACTATTTTTATTGAAAATACTTCAATCATGAATGATAGGCATCATTAAATACAATTTACTTAACGAAAATATGATATTCGGACTGTTTTTTTTTATATAGTTAGGTGTTGTTGCAGTTTTAAAGGCGCACTGAGGCATTGAGACACTGACGCCATCAAAAACGTGAGGTGTTGTTTAGCTGAGCCATCTTTTAGCCTTTCACCGGTGATCTAGTTCTTAATACAATATCATTGCTGGGGATCCATGCAAATTGTACAACGTAACCGTTCAAGTGACATTTGAATAAAAGTTTCCTGCATTCAATCAGAATAGGGTAGCTAACATAGGTTTTAATGGATATTTCAGGAGTGCTTGAAGAGCACTCTTTGAATCAGATAATATGACAGTTCTGTTTATTTTTAATATATTGTAAAGACGATGATGATGTATAAAGACATATTGTAAAAACTTAAATAATCCAAAACACTCCCCAGTGAAGACTGAAGACTCTGGAGGTAGTTTTATTTTCCGAACTATTTCACACTGCTGGTGTAACACTCCAATGCCAACATGGCCTGTCGGGGAGTGCTTAGATGCATCACAATAGATGCAATGCCAATCACGTTAATTCTCGTGCCCAATTTAAAGAAATTTTAAATTGGCATTTATATCCTCCTTATTTATATTAAGGACTAAGTTTATGGATGGCGTCAGTATAAGTGACACAAAATTGGGAGATATGCAGATCTATGAGTGGGGGGGCTTCTAAAGATAAAAACTTACGAAAACTAATAACTAACTAACTGAGATAATAAAGTTGTTGTACAGGGGATGGCCATTAAATTGAAGAACGCGGAAAAGGTACTTGTCGCATAAATATTGTCGCCGCAACCATAATGGTGGTTCAACACATTATACTTGGAATGCGTTAATTGGACTCGACTTCATGGCACCAGTAATTATCATCAGTGCTTTGGATTGTATGAGATCCAGTTTTCGTAAACCAACTACACTGCAGGGTTCCAAGAAGTAACTGTCATAGTCAAGCACACTCCTCACTAAAGCATTGTATAAATGTTCAACGATTTTTCACATATAATGGCCACAGAATAGCAATGAGAAAGACCTGTTAGTTAAGCGTTAACCCCTAAAAATCTTACTTCACTTTGAACTGGGATTATTTCTCCATCATAGAACACTGAAACAGTAGGAGGCACTTGAAGAGCTTGTGACAAGGTCGAACACAATTTTTGTATTGAGGCTCCAGAGACATATAAAACTAAATCGTCAGCGTATTGCAATACATTGACGAAATGGGAAATAGTTGGTAGGTTCTAGGTCATGCGTATATATATTATATAAAATAAGACTCAGAACTGATCCCTAGGGGGGGGGGGGGGGGGCATTCCATACAAATCGTCCCGTTTTATAACAATTGCGCGTTCTGATAAGATGTTAATAATAATTTCCTGCGATCTCCAAGAGTCTGGAATATTATCGTTCTGCATTACCGAATTAATAACAGTTAATAAAAATCGGCCACGTGCGAGTCGGATTCGCCCACCGAGGGTTCCGTGCCAACTTTAACTGAATTAGGGATCTACTTACTTCTACTAAGCTTAAATACCACAATATTTTGTTGACAGCAAATATGACTTTGTTTTTCATAGTGTTTGTATGAAAAACAAAGTTATGTTTGCGGTTGATGAAAATGTGATATATCTCAAAAACTACTGGTTCGATCCCGTCCGATTTAATTTTCGTTGAAAGTATTTGTTAAGGTCTACATTATATATTTTTTTCTAAATTTTCACTTGCTTAGTTAAGTAATTAGATGGGGGGGGGGGGGGGACGCCGATTTTACCACTTTGGAAGCCTCTAGCTGTGAAACGTTAGACTTGAAAAGAAAATGGTTTTAGGAACCTCTATGTCATTTTAAAAGACCTATCTATAGACACCCTACACGCATAGGTTAGACTCAAAAAAAAATCGGTTTTAGATTCATGTATGAGAGCCCCGCCTAAAATATCATTATTTTTTATTTTTTGTATAAGAGTCGTAAAGTGGTAAACAGGATACATCTTTCGACCAAATTTCAATAGTGTGATGCTTATAGTTACAGAATAAGATGGCTGTAACATACGGACGGACATAAGTCATAAGTCATTTATTCCATTGTAAACAAAATACATTGTGTTGGAAATTAATTTTAGATTTAAAAATAATATGTAACTAATTAATAACATTAAAATTCAAGCAATACTACTCAATGAAAATATCCACATCAAAATAACAAAATTACAAATAAAGAAATACCTATGTCAAAATAAATAAACATACCATTCTAAAATATTATGTCAAAATCATGAAAATTACATTATCAAAGCATGTCAATGGTTAAAACAATAAATGTGATGAAGAAAATGACAATTATTCAAAATTAATATCAAAAGTCCAATATTATCATAACTTACAATTTGACTTGGAATTAACATATTCTTCTATACTATAAAAACTATTTTCCTGAAGATACGCCCTCAATCTGCTTTTAAATTGGATCACATTAGTAATGCATTTTAGATCAATTGGCAATTTATTAAATAGTGTGACCGCTTGGTATCTTGCACAATGTTTAACTATTTGTAAGTTAGGCTGTATCAGGTTCGCAATATCTTTTCGCCTAGTGTTATGACGCTTTACCCTTTCTTCCGTGGTTTCATATCTGTCTAAATTTTTAACAAGGTCCGTGAGAAGAACTAGAATGTAAAGACATGGCGCTGTAAGTATTTTTAGGTTTCGAAAGTGTTCTCGGCATGACTTTCTTTGGGATATGCGCACCATTGTTCTTATTGCTCTCTTTTGTATAATAAATGCCTTCTTAAGATTATAGTCATAACTATTGCCCCAAAATGTAATGCTATATCTTAGACGAGATTCTACTAAAGCATAATATACCATTTTCAGTTGTTTCAGTGTTAGCTCCTCTCTCAAGCTTCGCAATGCATAACATGAAGAGGATATTTTCTTTACTATGAAAGGAGAATGCCCATTTTACTATGGAGCTTGGTTGCGCAACAAATGATTTTTTATAACTACCAAAATTGGTGATATAGGAGAAGTAATGTTATAAAATAAAATGAACTTGAAAAAAAACTTATTGTTTGTGGGGTTTTCCTAATAATTAAAAACAAAGTTTAGTTTTGAGGTTAGGTGTGACTATGTACTAAATGAGGTAATATGAGGTAAATAAGATAGGTATTAATGAAAAAATGCGCATAAACATATTAAAATAATGTTCAACAACTCCAACTGTGAGTAGTCTAAGAAATAAAATCACTCAAAATGAAAGTGTGGAAATACATAGTTTTGCCTTCAATTGTATAATGAACGCTTAAAATAATTGATAGTTTTGTTGCAATACCTGCTGTATCTAGATTATATTACAAGTTAAGTCATTAAAAGAAATGATTGAAACTCTTATAATTATATGATTTATTCATCATCTTCATATTTATAAAAAACATTGTCTAAAAGTAATGCTGGCGCAGACACCAGTAATAACATTTGATTGAAATGTTGGTAATGGAGGTGGTATTTGTATTGGTGACTCCATGGAAGTTCTCGATGAAGACATAGAAGCATCCAAGTTTTGATTAGATGTGGAAGCTCTAGTACAACCTCTTGTTGTCTACTTGGGTCGACTAATGCATGTCCTTTCACACTTCTATAGACATTTGTTCAATAGGGTAAACAGACTTTCTCAAGCCGGTTAATCTGAAATTAAAAACTGTTTTTTGTAATCAAATGTTTTAATTAACTCAAAATACATATTTCTATAATTAAATCATTTAATTTATAAACAAAGCAAATATTTACCTGATGAGACGTTATGCATAAAAAAATAACATCCCTCTCTAGACTATTCTCTGGAAGTTGATCTATCTTGGCTTTTATAATGGACTTTCCACATACATGGCACACTTGTGGGTGCCCATAAGCCTTTACTACTGGACCTCCGGAAGAGGAGGTCGCAGATTTGTTACGTTGTATGACAAAACATTCTTGACAGAGATGATTGTCTTCAGTGATCTGAAAAAATAACAATACTATACACCCAAATAATATACAGGTCCATTTATATGATCACTATATTTTAATACTAAGCATGTCACAAGAAAGACTGCATTTTATTAACAATTACTATCAACAGCAGTCAAAAGTGTATATTACTTACAATGGCCATGCTTATCCAGGAGCGTAGAATACTAAGCATAGCATCGCTTGCCTCACCCACTTGGTGGTAAGGCAGCGTATGCCTTAGAACAAGAGAACAGTTTACACAGCGAGGCACTGGCATTGTGGACGTATGAACGTTCGTCATAAAAACAGCACAGCACTTGCACAAAAGAGTACAGAATCTTAACGTGGAGGAATAAACATTTTGCATTTCTTAAAAAGCAATGAACAACGAAAATAAACGACCTAATTGAATTGTATCAATAATGACATGACGTGATGACGGACGGATATAGTTCTATTTTATACCATTTACGGGGCTTGTTACGCATACTGCCGATTGCCCTACAAGATCCTCATCATGTAAAGATAATTATATTTCCGATACCCACAGATTCATTACAAAAAATAAACAAAAAAAATGTTATCTATTTTATTAAATAGGCATTTTGCTTTTGCAACGCAATGACAAAAGCAACAGTGATGATTTTAGACTTTAACTGTCCCTGTAAATGTTTACATGGCCGCACGACAGACTATACCTTTAAACCGCCTCTATTCCTTACAAAATAAAAGCTGTTTTCGTATAACCTGACGTGCTGCTAACTGTATTCAAAATAGGATTTAGTCATTTGAAAAATCAATTAAAATGAAAATAAAATTCCCACAAAAGTTTTTTTCGTAACAAACAAATATGAATTATAAATATAATAAACGAATTTTGGTTTATATGTCATGCTTATACTCTGCTTAATTAGAGTGGGGCAGATTTGGGCATTCTCCTTTACTTCTTGTTTCCAGTTAAGAAGAGAATCTATGTGAATGCCCAAAAATTTTACCGATTCTACAGTAGAAATACAGTCATTATTCAATTTAATATCCAAGGCATCTCTTGAACTAGCAGTAGTTTTAAAAAGGATGGCTCTGGTTTTTTCTGGGTTTAGTTTAAGATTATTTGCCTTGAACCACTGAGCAAAAGCTTCCAAGACACAGTTAACTTTGTTATTAAGATCATGAATATTTTGTGCATTTACAACAGTATTCGTATCGTCAGCATACACTACAAGTTCAGTATCTGGTATAGAGTTGTATATAAAAGGAATTAAGTCATTAATAAAAATTATAAACAAAACAGGTCCCAAGATTGAACCTTGGGGAACACCTCTTATTATCTTATTTAGTTTAGATTTAAATATTTTCTCATGTGCATTATTTGCACACTTGATCTCTACATATTGATATCTGTTACTCAAGTATGACTTAAAGAGCTCCCAAACCTTTCCTTGTACATACACCATAATGCTGTAATTTTTTAATTAAAATTTGGTGATCTAACATGTCAAAAGCTGAACTCAAGTCTAAAAAAAGGCCTGCTACCTTTTTCTTTTTATTTAAATTCGTCATAATATCATCAATTAATACATCTATTGCGTTATTTGTTCCCACATTAGCCTGACATCCAAATTGTCGCTTATTTATTATATTGTGTTTATGGAGATGTTTAATTAGTCGTGTTTTTATTAACTTTATAATAATGAGAGATCAAGCAATTTGAACCTTATGCTGTTGCATTGCAAGTCACTACGGATGTATACTCAATGCACGCGAACTATGATACAGAGTCGTGGTATGCAGATAATGGCGCAAAAACCCATGTCACATGCCGAAAAGATTTCTTCCTCAGTTTCGATTTTCGGATTTTAAAGATAACCGTACAGTGACAACTGCAACTACTATTAATGGCAAGGAATCCAGATTAAGACTCTGTGATGTATGGTACGTACCTGGTATTATGCGAAACCTATTTTATGTACTGGATACTCAAGACAGACTAAACAATAGTGTTTTTATGTCAGAAAGGGAACACTGTTTGCTGAAAGTTGATGGACGCGTGGGACTGACTGGCACAAGAGCCAAGAATGGAGGCTTGTACAAGCTTAATGTAGAGACTATTACAATGACAACTCCTGATCTAAACGTCTTGTCAGCAGATAATCTACTACAACTTTACCACGAACGATTAGCCCATCAAAATAAGAAGCATGTCAAAGAAGTTATTGATCGGGAACTCGGAATTGTAGACGAGAGGTCAAAATGCAATATTTGTAGTAAGAGAAATTATATTTCGGTAAACACATACAATATTTAGAAATCACACGACCTCACGAAACGTCCATAGCACAACGGTTTTCTTGAATGACAACTTACAATATTTAGACGTCATAAACATATTCCTAAAATTTCTAATGCCTTTGTCATGAAAATGTCTGCTATCTGTTCACAACTCTCAAATTGATTACATAGGTGACAATTATCAATCTTCTCTCTAATGAAGTTATACCTACTGTCAATATGTTTAAATTTCTAGTGATTGCCTCTTTACATGTAACTGCTTTATCAAATTATCTTTCCACTTCGGAGACACTTTACATGTTGCTTCATCATAAGCTGCTGCCATGTAAATATTCCTGGGTCATTAGAACTTCATCAATTTCATCATTCTTTATATCTTCAGTTGGTATTTTTCTTTGAAATACTTTGATCAATTATAAGCTTATATTTCTTAACTTGTCACTGCACACCATCAGTGTTACTTCTTTCAATCAGATCCTTAAATTCATATGGCTCTTCCACTGATATCGAATCCATGCTGGTTGATACTGGCCAATTGGGTATGTATGCTGGACTACTCTTGACATTCAGCCGATACACATTATAGATACTCAAAAACTCTTCATAACAATATTGTTTTTTATTAGTACATCAATCACATAATATACTATCTTCCTCACGCAGTCACATTCGTATACTCCAAACTCCTCCTACTGGATACTGTATACTCCAAACTTTTTAAAACATTGACAAAAATTGTATAAAATCCAAAACAAAAATTCTAGCAAAATGTCATCATTTCAGTCATTATTTACCCCATTTTGCATTTATTTTCATCCAAATTCTTGTCATTCTTTACCCTATTTTATATCTATTCCATCCAGCATCTTTTCGATCTTGATCTGGAATTTGCTCAGTGTTGTGCGTATGTAATTCGTACTATTGAAACAACCAGCATTTGTTTCACAGCTTCCATTTTGAGTAAGTAATTTCTTTGTAATTTGTACCTGAAATACTTTCTTACTTATTGCGGCCCATAACCTGTAGACGAGAGGTCAAAATGCAATATTTGTAGTAAGAGAAATTATATTACGGTAAACACATACAAAATTTAGAAATCACACGACCTCACGAAACGTCCATAGCACAACGGTTTTCTTGAATGACAACCATAGACAGGTGTCTGTCATTAGCACTTAATAAGACTTTTAGTCTATGATCTTTACCAAGAAGGAACATTGAATTTTATAACTCCAACACTCTCCCTTAAAATTCAATGTTTCTTTAACAACATGAGTTTAAATAGCACTACAATCACAATCAACCACTAGGTTGTTAACTTACAAACCATTCATTGACTCTATTAGGTACAACAACAATTCCATATAAAAACAACTTGTGAACAACAAACTTCTTATCAAAATGTTAACAGCAGAACGTAACTCATCATAACGACAATGAACTAAACAACAACTTACAATATTTAGACGTCATAAACATATTTCTAAAACACTCAAATTGTTTTATTGGCAGAACCTTGGTCATGATGTCTGCCATCTGTTCACAACTTATAATATATCTAATACATACGAGTAATTGATGATTTTCTACCTTCTCTCTAATGAAGTTGTACCTGATGTCAATATGTTTAAATTTCTAGTTATTGCCTCTTTACACGTAACTGCTTTATCAAATTATCTTTCCACTTCGGAGACACTTTACATGTTGCTTCATCATAAGCTGCTGCCATGTAAATATTCCTGGGTCATTAGAACTTCATCAATTTCATCAGGAATCAGAGTTCGTCTAGATTCTGAACTATGTACCGGTTGTATTTACGGAAAATCTCACCGGAGATCGTTTGGAACAAGAGAACGAGCTAAGGAATCTGCAGAAATCATACACGCTGATGTTTGCGGCCCATTCCCTCCTTCCTTCAATAAATATCGCTACCATGTCCTGTTTAAAGATGACTTCAGCAAATACCGTCACGTTTATCTCATGCGACAGAAATCGGAAGTTCAGCTAAAGCTCCGACAGATGTTACAAGAATGTAAAGTGGCTGGTCACTCTGTCAAAGAATTCTTGAGTGACAACGGAGGCGAATTTGATAATGACAACGTAAGGTGCATTCTACGAGAAGCAGGTATAAGACAAAGGCTCACGATGCCGTAGACGCCACAAAAAATGGTCTTAGTGAACGTGAAAATAGAACCTTAGTCGAAGCCGCTCGCACAATGATGCATGCTCATGAAGAATTACCTCGCGCTACTTGGGCAGAGTTGATAAATACTGCGGCTTATGTTTTAAACCGAACCCGTCCGACGCCAGAACATGGTAAATCACCGTTTGAGTTGTGGTTTAAGAAAAAGCCAGCAATCAGTCATCTTAAAATAATTGGTAGTGAATGTTACGCTCACATTTCTCAACCAAAGAGAGTGAAGCTATCTAAATAGGCTGAGAAATGCATTCTAATTGGTTATGACGGCGATGTAGGCTACCGTTTTCTTAGTAAAAACGGAAAACTCATCAGGTCAAGAGATGTTACTTTTAATGAGTCAGTACTTACACCGTCTTGTCCAGTTGATTCGGAAGAAGAGTACTCAGCTGAAACCTATTTTCCACTGTTAGAACCACCGATGTGTGATGCAAGGGGGGATGATCGCACAGAAAACATCTCTGATCGCACTTTTAGATGCACTCATGATGAGCCTAGTTCGAGTGTGCCTCCCACATCGCCAGATCGTCTTGATAGTAAGGAAACAGGAAGCCAAGCACAATCTTTTGAACCGTCTTCAGAAGCATCGCCGCCAGGATCACCTCTATATGAAGATGCTTTAGATGAAGATGAGGTTGATAATGATGATCTTGAGAGACCAAGGAATTTGGATGATATAGCTGAGACAGCTACAGGAATGATTCTACGCGACAGAAGTCAGAGGTGGAATTGTGTAAAGCAATCGTATTAATTTGACAGATCAAAACGTACGATATGATCTGTCAAACCCTTTGTTCTTTGCCATTTGACAAACCATACCGTACGTTTTGAACTGTCAAATGATTACGATTGCTTTACACAATCGCACCCCAGATTCGACCACCAAATCGATTTGAAGACTATGTCATGATGTCAGCTGATGTTGTTAGTGGAATCAATGAACCAAAAACTTACAAAGAAGCAATTTCTAGTCCGCATAAAGATCAGTGGGTCAAAGCAATGGAAAATGAGGTGCAGTCCTTAAAGGAGAACAAAACCTGGATACTGATTGATCTTCCAAAAGACAGAAAGCCTATATCTTGTAAATGGGTATACAAGGTAAAAACCAATGCAGATGGCTCTCTAGATAAATTCAAGGCAAGACTAGTTGCTCGAGGATATACACAGAAAAAGGGCATCGACTATGATGAGGCTTTCAGTCCTGTTGCCAAGATGACAACAATCAGATCCGTCTTAAGCATTGCTGCAAATGAAGGTTTGAAACTCACACAGATCGATGTATCAACCGCTTTCTTGTATGTTTCACTAAACGAGGAAATCTATATGAGTCAACCTGATGGTTACTCTGATGGATCGAAGAAGGTGTGCAAACTCAAGAGAAGTCTGTATGACCTGAAACAAGCACCCCGGTGTTGGAATAAATGCATGGTGGATTATTTATAGACTATTGGATTTAAGCAAAGTGATACTGATCCCTGCCTGTTTATCAGAAATCGTGGAAGCAACAAAATCATTCTTGCCCTCTATGTAGACGATGGTCTGTCTGGTAGCTGCAACAAATCAGGAAGATTCTGAGAAATTCCTGAGAGAAATGAAAAGAAGATTTACAATAACTATAAAAGATGCATCCTATTTTCTAGGTTTAGAAATAAAGGAGCAGAATGGTGATGTGAAAGTGTCCCAGACGCACTATGCCCAGAAAGTTCGAGCCCGCTTTGGCATGAGTGATTGCAAACCTGTCACAACTCCTATATTAAAAGATGGATCGTCAGATTTTGATAAAGATGTGACAGAACCTCATTTTGATCGATTAGAGAAGCTGTGGGAGCACTGGCATACTTAACCGTAGGAACAAGACCTGATCTAGCATTCGCTGTAAGTGTTGTTTCCCGAACTCTAGAAAATCCTTCTAAAGATGACATTCAAAACCTGAAACGTATCCTAAGATACATCAAGGGAACTTCAGACTAAGGAATAATCTATAAGAAGAGATGCAATACCGGAATTTTGGAATGTTACAGTGATTCCGATCATGGTGGCGAACGAAGTACCAGACGATCGACGTCAGGTATACTATGCTTATACTCTGGAGGAGCAATATCTTGGACGAGTCGACGACAAACATGTGTTGCCATATCCAGTACTGAAGCCGAACTGGTTGCCGCTAGTGAAGCAGCAAGAGAAATTGTCTGGATTAAAAGACTTTTTGATGAGATATCAAAGTTAAAGGAGATACCTAAACTGAAGGTCGATAATGACGCAGCAATAAAGATCACACATTACCCAGAACTCCACAGAAGAACGAAGCATATTTCTATTAGACATTTTTATGTCAGAGAACTCGTTGCTGCTGATGAAATACGTGTAGAATACGTTCCCAGCGAGTTCCAATTGGCAGATTTTCTGACCAAGGCATTGCATAAGCCACGGTTAGAAGCAATAGCAATGAAAGTTGGTATAGTCTGTTAAGGGTTACCAAAAAGGGTTAATAAATTATGTTTTGTTATGCTGTCACCACTCTACGTGTCTCTTTATTCTTAGATGGGAGTTTTGCGCGGGAAACGAAAAGGGAAGGACGGACCATATTTCTTCATTTTAGAAATTGATATTTTCGGGTCAGTTATTGTGATTGTGCGGTGGAATTGTCATGATAATTCATGCTTTTGAAGAAAACAATGAAGTTAAAGTGAGAATTATGGTGAAGCGTGCTCTAGTCGCGTCGTCTTATCCGGATCGCTGTTCCTGCGCTTAGCTTCCTTGTTGAGCATTGGAATGCCGACCACCTCGCATTTCGATGAGTTAGGTTAAGTTAGGCTAGTTTAGTGTTAGTTTTAGTTTTAAGTATTGAAAAATGAAAAAACGATAATAAAGAATTGTCTGTATGGCGTACAGCCGAGGACGTTAAACTTGTATATTAAACAAAATTTATTCTTAGATAAAATATTGGTTTTATCAATCCTTAACATATGAAAGGATTACTTTCAATTCACAAAGTGTAAATGGAGAATTTTAATCTGAATTATTAAAAGAATCATTTGGAATAGTATTTATTAAGGGGGCTGAAGGTGGAGCAAGTTTATCTAGGAATTGATCTATAACCGAATCTTCTAAATTAGGGTTCTTCATATATAGACCAAAAATGTCGGATGTTAGACCATACCACTGATGGGCAAACATCTAGAGAAATTGATCCACCCTTCCCATTTCTTTTTCATAAGTAACTTCCGAGTAGCGGCCTAACTTCCGAGTAGCTTTTTTTGACAGCTGTCAGACATTCTTAAATCCCATCAGGGTGGTTTTGCGCGGGAAACGAAAAGGGAAGGACGGACCTTATTTCTTCATTTTAGAAATTGTTTTTTTCGGGTCAATTATTGTGTTTGTGTGGTGGAATTTTCATGATAATTAGTGCTTTCGAAGAAAACAATGAAGTTAAAGTGAGAATTATGGTGAAGCGACCTCAATCGCGCCGTCTTACCCGGATCGTTGTTCCTGCGCTTAGTTTCCTTGTTGAGCATTGGAATGCGAACCACCTCGCATTTCAATGAGTTAGGTTAAGTTAGGTTAGTTTTAAGTGTTAAATGAATAATGAAGAATTGTCTGTATGGCTTAAAGCCAAAGACGTTAAACTAGTATTTAAAAAAAATCCCATCAGGGTGGAGATAGCACATAAAGGGCCGTTTCCTATCTGTCTTTAGACATACTCTTACTAATCTGTGAGATAGCATTTTGTTTTTGTTAGGTACCAACCTATGTTTTTTGGAATAAAACAAACAATCAGCAGTTTGTAATAACAAATGTGCAAGTGCATCAGCGCATTCTGGTAAAGACCTAATCACAAATAATAATCATACAGTACGTAATGTTGATCAGACACCGGTTAGCAAAGGCATCGAAGATGAGGAACTGGGGGCAGATCGAGATCCGCGACGATCTGTCACCCACTCACCAGCGTCTTCTCCATCGCCCGCTATGTAAGTTACTTATTTGCTATGTTTGCTTGTTTGACTCTATATTTTAGGTTACTCAGTAAAATTTATTTTTTCAGGTAGGTATGTCGAATGCGGTTCATCAACACCACGGCGCCCACCTCCCTGTTCTCGTGCACGACGAGCATTGCTCGACAATAATATCGAGAATATCCTCAATTATGGTATGTTCTATGAATTTTGTTATTTATTAATCTTTTATTTAAAACTGTGTTAGTCATTGTAAAGTGACACATACATTTTCTTATAGGTAGCGAAACCGACTCTGATGATAGCGACGATGAAGTTGTCAGCGTGCTGGCCATGTCGCGGGCAAATCAGCTGCTAGCCGATACGCTACAGGACGACCAACCAAACTTTGTACCGCTACCTGCTGATGCTGAGGCAACATTTATGCCGAACAATTTTTTCGATTTCATATGGACCGAATTCCCATCGAGCTTACCGGCGGCCAGCCGCCGTGAGCCATTTACTCGTGGTGATGTTGGGCTAGCATCACCATGCGAAGACCCCTATGATGCATTTGTGTCCATATGGGATCGAGGAATTATGGAGCATATTTGTGCCGAAACCAACCGATACGCTCAGCAGATAGCGGCACAAAAAATTGTGGCTGGTACCTTGGGCCCGAACAGCCGAATCTGCAATTGGAGGGACATAACGCCGGACGAGCTTTACACCACATACTTTGCAATTGTTATAGCTATGGGCATCGTCATTAAATCCAAACTCGAGGAATACTGGCAATCGGGTCAAAATATTTTCGCCACTCAGTATTTCTCTTCACACAGGTTTTTACGACGTTTTCAATTACTTAATAATTGTTTACAATTTGTAATCAATGAAGACATGCGTGAAGAAGAATTGTCGCCATTGAAGGCGAAATTGTACATTTCAAAAATTACCGAGCATCTTAACAAGAAATTTCAGAGTCTGCTTGTTCTAGAGCAAAATTTGGCACTGGACGAATCTCTGCTTCATTGACCCATGACCCTCGAGGCTATCCTCCCTGTCCTAAAAGAGTGGATGAGGCGCCAGCACGATCGCTTGACATATATATACTGAAATTGTGTGTAAGGAACCAACATTCCAACTTTTTTTTTCTGTATTTTCCCCATGCAAAGAAACCCTAACTATTTATATTTTTTAAATTATTATAACAATTTTTAAGTAAACTTACTTGTCAAACATTTATCAGTGGCTAACCAGATAAGAATTGGTCTGTCTTCTACACTTCCCATTTATCTGTCGTGGTCTAAGATGTTGAGCTTGTTTGTTCTTATTATTCAATGGAAAATCGTTTGCACTTACTTGGGCAGTTTCTTTTTTTGATGATGCTGAGTCATATGTCTTTTCACACTTGTCTTATTATATGATGCCTCTTAAGTACAAACCAATATACAATTTAAACATAGGTATTGTTAGAACTACACATTTTAATTCCCAAATCGGACATTGAACTTGATTGTGTTTATATGGGCCATTATTTGAGCATCGTATTTTGATGGTCACACGTTTGTAATTCCAAACATATTCAATGTTTAGTTTAAGAATAAATTTTGTATGTTTAATCATGTATCTATATATATGAATTCACTTTAAAATGTGTAATAATACCTATTTATAGTTTTGTAGGAAAAAATATTTTAACATCGGAATCGGGAGTAAAACTGCTGTTCTTCGCGCGTCACACCGAGTTGGCGCTCAGTTTAAACACTTATGTCTTACTGAGCTTTTACATTATAATAACATTATATATGTCAAAAAATTGGACATATAGTCAGGATAAGTTATATTGAGGTGGAAAAAATCCGTCTTTAGAATTAAATTTCATATAATTAATTTTGTGTCGGTCACACGATTTTAGCATTTTCGAAAATGTGACACATAAATGCTCATAACTTCAAAAAGGTTCAACCTATCGACACAAACCAAAGGTCCGCAGAAACTTCAGACGCGTTAAAACACCAATAGAAGACAAATTAATATCTCACAGCAATGATTTAGCTTATTACAGCCCCTTGCTTTTAATTTTTTTTCTTCAGACCCTAGTTCATGTGACCCTTCATGGGTGATGTTTTAATATTATAAGTTAGCGTTACGAATAAATGTCTACTATTGAATCATAAAACTCATAGTCAAGATTCATTTGAGCTAATTAGATAACATAAGCGTTAGTTACTTAATTTAATATTTCTGAAAATGTAAAATTTTCTTCACTTGCGTGGCACAACTTTCGTGGTCAATTGCCCACGAAAGTTACAAATCATACCACGGAAGGTTATCAAAGTGTACTGATCTCACTAGAAATAACCGCCTTAACGTTTTATACTTGAATTTTTCTACTAAGACAGTTTTCAGAAGCACAGATATGATTTACTGAAATAATGTACTTTCTAGAAAAATATGTAGAACACGACGTCTTAAATATTAATTTTCGTTCGGCTTTGAATCGCCTGATCAATCTATTTACTAATTATATAACAACGTAAAGTAATCATAATAAGTTACTCTAAAAAAAGCATACTCATTAATTAATTAATTTTCGTGCCATTTTATTTGTAATTACCCCTATTTGTGTTGTTTACATGAGTAAATAATGAATATCACAAAAGCAAACCTCTAAAATAATTATTGGCCACTAATAAGAATGATGGCAGTTAATGCCAGTCGTCTTTATTTATTCAACCAAGCGGCATGGCTAAAATTTGAGCCTGGTCTAAAGCTGGAAATTGTCGACTAGACCGATAAAAGAGTCTTCTTTGAGGCTACTAGATAAAGACTGTAAATCATGAGTTTGGTTCACAGGATAAATAAAAACTCATACTATACATTCAAGGTTTGACAATAAGTGCGTGACGTCTGGTGTTTATTTCCAAAGATGCTAAAGAAATAGTTAAATTCTTAATTGGATAAGTAAAGGTCGTATTTTGAACGCTCTTACAGCTATGATCCAGCAGCTAGTAGTCTAAATAGTCTCACTCCAGGCAAGAAAAATATCTGGAAGACTAATTTGTTGCTTGTAAAGTTTATGAGGGGAATAATTTATGTATTTGACTTTGAAAATGAGTTCTGACTCTTCTCATAATAGCCGGCGCAAATATCTAACTACTAAAATGCAAGGTTACCTATATGTAATTTGAGGCACTACTTTGGAGGGTTAAGAGTTGATTGCTACAGATTTGCTACCATGTACCTTAGCTTAACTTTATAACCCCAGATAATTTCGACAGAATGCGAATACTTACCAAGATTTGTCAAGGAAGTGATTAGGTTACAAAATACTAAGAATACCATCGTGAGTATGGGTTTAAATTGTCGAATGTCAAAATACCATTGATTTGAAAGTGTGAAACCGTAAAATTTAATAAAGTGTCCTATCGCTGGCAGATACTGTCAGTGTTATGTGTCGAGAACAAATGCGAGTAAACAGTGAATTTGAGGTAAGTAATACCGCAAATGAGTGCAATAAATGATTTTGAAGGAGAATAGACCATTAAGTCTGGAAATAAGAGCACACTCCCAACAGTTTTAGGTACCCTGTGATCATGGCACTTGCGACAGTGTTGTAATATCAGATACTCGTAAATAATTTGGTACATAGTAGCAATGTTGAAAGTAATGAACTATTCTTATGTTAGTGTTCATCATGAATGTTTAAAAATATATGTAATACCTAAACACATTACTTTTTGTCTCATCTTCATTTAAATTAATGATTATACTCATGGCTGTAAAATAACCAGTCACATTTAAGGATCTGTAGGTAATTAGATTTTTATTACTATGATGTTTGTAAGTTTTTAAAGGCTAATGAACCGATAATAACATTTAATTCATGTTATGGCAAATTATCTATTTAGCAGCAAGTATAATAAATGCACTATTTAATTATGTATAAAGTTCAATATGAGGTAATAATTTAAGTAATTGATACTTTTATTACCGAATTATCTATCCAAAAAGACGCTGCGTAACTTTCGTGTCTCGGTGAGTAACTTTCGTGGCTGACGAAATTTCAATATTAAATATCTATGACATTCTGGGATCAGTTTATATTTCTTCCAGCCACACGTAAAAGAAATTTGGAACCTGCTTGGAGTGTTTGGTATTTCCAGTTGGATTATATAATCAACCATCATATATGTTTTTTTTTTTAAAAAAAAAAGAGTTACTTCAATGCTAAAAGAAAGTATAGTGTTGAAATCAAATGATTTATTTTTCTATCAGTTTTGTGATGCTCTGGCTATAAATGATTAATAATGTGTTATCATATACCGTGACTGTACCATTGGTTGTCTCTTGTGTTTTAATATTGTGTGTGTTATTTATTTGATGTTAGAAAATTTATTCTCACCTTTTAAAATGCTGTAGGTACTTAATTTTCTATTAACTCTTTACACAAGTTACTAATGATGAAAGGGTGACATGTAAGCTTGCTTGCATATTTTATTTATTGTTATTTTTATACCTTTTGTTTCTGACTAATTGGTGTGACTACACTTAACCCATTAGGTTCTGTTAACCTATTGGTGGGCTGTGTAAATCTATACTAATATTATAAAGCTGAAGAGTTTGTTTGTTTGTTTGTTTGAACGCGCTAATCTCAAAAACTACTGGCCCGATTTGAAAATTTTTTTTACGCTGGATAGTCCATTTATCGAGGAAGGCTTTAGGCTATATAACATAAAGATACGACTCATAAGACCACAGCAGAAATGAAAAATGTTGCGAAAACGGGAGAAAGATATTCCCTTTGAGAGCTTCCGCTGCATACGCTGCGGAAACCGCTTAAGTTACACAAAAATCATGTATGACAGGATTGTTCAGCATTAAGAGTTCTATAATAAAGTCCGCGACAGCATATGTCTATCTTTTATGGTTGACTTACTACAACCTTTTTTATGTTAATCAATTTGTAAAAAAATAATGCATTATTTTTAGAGGTGTATTATACACACAGGTATTTATTCTTATCAAAATAAATACATTCATCATCACGAGCATTTCATTTAGAACCAAGTTGCCCTTTATATCATTTGATTTCAATAAATATCTTAGGAGCTATCACAGTTTTAACATAACTCCGCACCAAAATAATGTTCGCAGCTTAAGTACAACGTGCGCTTGCGTTAATATATTATAAAGCTGAAGAGTTTGTTTGTTTGAACGCGCTTATCTCAGGAACTGCTGGACCGGTTTGAAAAAATATTTCTGTGTTGGATAGCTTATTTATCGAGAAAGGCTTTAGGATATAAAACATGACGCTGCGATTGGGTTCATACCCTCTGGTTATTATTAATTGGTGTGACTACATTTTACCCATTAGGTTCTGGTAACCTATTGGTGGGCCGTGTAAATAAATTATATTATCAATTATTGGGTTCATACCCTCTGGTTATTATTAATTGGTGTGACTACACTTAACCCATTAGGTTCTGTTAACCTATTGGTGGGTTATGTAACTATTATGTTATCTATTATTGGGTTCATACCCTCTGGTTATTATTTATTGCTGTGACTAAACTTAACCCCATTAGGTTCTGTAAACCCTGGTGGACCGTGTAACCATAAAACTTTATTGTGTCTTCATGTGTTAGAGTCACATGATTGAAATGTGATCTGGTGTCTTTATGTCACGTATTGCTTTCTTTCAATTTGTGGGAACCTTGTATGATCACAATCATAATTGATAATGTAAGAGCAATAACTGGACTATTGTTTAGACATTTAGTGCTAGTACGAGAACACACCTGTTTAACACATCTACACGTGGTCGTTTGGTTGGTTGATCAGACTGTTATATAAAAATAAAAACTAGTAAGTAAGACTCGAATCCGAGATGTCAGATCGAGGCTTCACACCTACTGCCGGCCCTGTTGGGTTGCACAAGAATCCGTCAAGGACACGACGATCGAGGTCGAACCAGAGACGGAGACTTAGCAGGGGCCGTAGTAGTTTTTCTAAGACAGAAGGTGCACACATTATGTCCCGTGGACGTCGTTATTGCCGTTATCGACGCAGCTCTAGTGCCAGTTCTTACTCGACGTCGACACCGTCCAGAAGCCGCTCTAATTCCCGCCTACGTTTAAGGAAATCACGCATTGAATCTCCACCGCTCAGGCTAACTCGAAGCCGCTCTCGCTTATCGAAGAGGTGTCCAGAACGCAGGTCTCGTATAGATTCGTCATTTCCGAAGAGAGGCACTTCGCGTTCTGTGGAACGTAGTATAAGTAATGGGTCGATACGCATCCCCGTTATTCGCACGGTACAGTCACCGTGCCTCGTCAAGCGTACCTACTGAAGATAGCCATATACCAAACCAATTCATAAGTGCAATAAATGCAATCGTCACGGTCACGTGGAGGCAGATTGTGAGTCGCAAAACCCAAGTATTTTTGCAGTGGTGCGCAAAGTAATTTGCGCTCTTTGCAAAAAGACTTAATATAGTAGGAAACGAGTCCTCAAACTCCAAGTAAAAAAAAAACACTGAATAACATGTCGATGGGGGTACATTGATTAGAGCAGCGAGTGCACACTTAGTAGCAAAGAGAAATGTGAAGAATTATACCTACCAAATTCCACTCACAGCTTGCCAACTCTGAGGGGATTTGGTAATTGCAATAGTATACCATCCGCGAGAACTCAGATTAGAGTTGTGGTGGACATTGTAGACGTGCAGTTGAGCGCGTATATTGTCTCTTTTCAGTTTTTACCTTCAGATGTTTTAATTGGCCAATCTTACCGATCTACTCTCTGTTAGAGTCTTTAAAACTGATATCGATCTGATGCTCTACTAAATAAAGGCAAACCAGAAGAACCTTGCCGTCTTGCGGACTAAAAACGACACCGTAATTAAGGGCGATGCCCTCGTAGAGGTGTACTGCCCTCAAAACTAAGACGGAGTTGTCAGCAAACATTCTGACATTAGAGTGAATGAAGGGTCGAAATACCTCGTCCTACCGGGGCTCAATGCCATCTCTATCGGTGTTATACGGTTAATTGCAATTAAATAGCCTCAACAATCAAGCGGTCATAATAGTAAAGAACAAAATATTTGCTTGACACATATACCATGTGTGCCTCAAATAGTAGTGCCCTCGGAGGACAGTGATGCATACATCATGAACGTGAGGCGTGTTCAAAGCTACAACCTTACCATAACCAATGAGCACATTAACTTTGATGATAATCTCAGTCCACGACGCATGCAGAGGCTGTCGAAAAGCTTAAACAAGTTCTAGGAATTATGAAAAATGCCAATTGCCTCTAAAAAAGGGCGTTTTTTCAAAACCACCATTGAGTATTTAGGATTCGAGATCTCCGTGGAAGGCGTAAGACCGGGCTCACGAAAGACCGAAGCCGTTGCAGCCTTCCCAACTCCCAACAACTGCCACGAGGTTCATTTTATCGGGTTGACAAGTTTTTTTCCGTCGTGTCGTTTGTAATTTTGCCACAATAGATAAGCCATTGACCTCACTAACAAAAGCTAACGTATGCTACGTTGTATGTGGGGCGACTAGGGCGTTCGCATAAATTAAAGAAATCCTGACGAGCAGACCCGTTTTGACAACATATAACCCTAAAAATCTGACTGAGCTCCACACTAATGCCAGCAAATTGGGAATTGGTGGAATATTGCTACAGAGAGAAAACGAAGAGTCACCACTAAAAGCTGTAGCGTTCTTTAGTCGACAAACATCAACTCGTAGTGGTGATGTCATTAAACCGGTTCAGGGTCTACATGCTAGGGGTCTCTTTTAAAGTATTGATGGATTGTAACGCCCTTCAAACGACACTCACCAAACGAGATCTGATCCCAAGAATAGCACGATGGTGGTGGGGTGGATGGTTCAAGACTACGACTTTACGGTCGAATACAACCCAGACACCCAAATGCGACACGCGGTTGATCTGATCAAATATGCATTACCCAAGGAAGATGGCGAGATAAAAGAAGTTGCAGTAATGATTGTGGAGGCCTAGGAACATTAACTTTTATTTATTCATTTATTTATCTTTATTAAGGAAACAAACAGCTGTCTTATAGTACATCTAAATAGATAATTAATTAACCTAAACTAAACCTGACTACTATTTTATTATATACTTATATCGAGATTTGCTTGTATTTATGCAGATCTTAAAAGACGACGAAAACTTGTCAATCGCTCAAAAAATATCTATATGACTAAAAGATGCATTTGCTTGCGGCTCTTATTATAAAACTATTTTTACAGTAATTAGTCCTACAAACGGGTATGTCAAACGTGCTTTTCTGTCGAGTTCGATTCTTTTACAATTGAAGGCTAGTCTGCTTAACAGGTAAGGTCTATCAACTACATGGTTAATAATTTTTATATAAAAATATTTGATCCCTATACTCACGTCGGAATTCCAAAGATAGAAGTTTATCAGTGTTGCAATCTTTAAATCTGTACCTTAAACGCCTAATAAATTTATCCTGAATACCCTCAACAAGGTCAATATATTTTGAATACTATGGATTCCATACAACTGAAGCATATTCCAAGTGAGATTTAACATAAGCATTATACCATAAAATAAGAGTGTTCACGTTGCTAAAATCAACGCTTTGGCGGAAAAAAAATCCGAGTAGTGTAAATGCTTTTGAAGCGATCATATTAATGTGCGAATCAAACTACAATTCACAGTCTAATTGAACTCCTAGATCTCTAACGTCTTGAACTTTTTTTTAAATGTTTGTCATTAAGTGTATTATAAAAATAAATAGGATTAGTTTGTCTAGTAAAACATAGTACATTTAAGAAGAGTTTATTAATAGAACAGTATTCACATCGACGAGCCAAGTCACTTTGTATATTCACGCAGTCATCTATCGATCTAATAACCGAGTATATTTTGGTGTCATCAGCATAAAATAGAATTTGTGAATTCGCAAAGCAATTTACGACTTCATTTATAAAAACATTAAAAAACAGGGGTCCAATGTGCGATCCCTGTGGTACTCCGGATGTAATAGGGATAAAACTTGATGTAAAGCCCCGCCGCACAGTTAAGTGATCTACGATTAAAGCTCACGAAGAGCGTATTAATCACATCACAGTTAATTACAGTCTCAAAGGTGGTAAAATATTCAGAAAAGTCGGTGTCGAGCTAAAGTGGGTGGTACCTCGAGACGCTAGATAGAAAGTTTGTCAATTATGCCACGATGAAATTGGGCATTTTTCATTCGAAAAAAAACATTGGGCAAAATGAGTAGGGATTTCTGGTTTCCTTTGATGGCCCTCTTTGTCCGGAAATGCGTTCGCGCATGTATCCCATGTGCCTGCGCCAATAAATCGGCTAGCAAGAAGCAAGGATATCTTTTCCCAAACCCTAAGGCAAGTATACCATTCGAGTGCATACATATTGACCATGTCGTCAGTCCCTCCGTCAAAAGTAAAAGCGGTTATGCCTATATCTTGGGGGTGATAGATTCGTTCACTAAATTCATCCTATTACGGGCCGTAAGGAATACCAAAAGTTCAGGTGATGCGAGAGTTCATCGGTATCGGTCGATAGAGGAACCAGATTCACATCGACTGAATTCACACGATTTATGGAATCAAATCAGATTACTTAAGCATGTGCAGAGTCGGATCCGGAAGTAAGAGTAGCAATTCAAAGTATGAATAAACTTCAAATGTAGTACTAGTTTAGTACGCTATTCGATTACAGTTATACCAAATATTATGATGCATTGATTGATTGATTGATTATTGATTGATTGACTTGGGATCAGAGCAATGTATGTGTGATTGGTGTCCAATATTTAATTATTTATTAATACGTGTTAATATTATGATGTATAGTTATGTAACATGCAGGTATTAACTGCGAATAATAGACAAGTATTTATGCTGAATACATTTAAACATATATATATTCATGTATACATGAAGTTACTATATAAGGTTACCTCCTTTTAAGTGATAATATTTGAACAGAGCATCAAACAATGACATAGAAAGAGGATCCAATAATTTTTTTTTTGAAAACTGGCCCGTTTAGGTTTTTATTTTTCCTAACAAAAAAAATATTATTTTTTAAGAACACTGTTCCGCGACATCGCCTTTCGTCTCTTACATAAGGACTAGATTTAGCGAAATACTAGCTAAGCGAAAACGAGACAGACGCGTGGGCGTGAGCGTGACAGAAGATGCCTATCTCATTCATGCGGCGAGCCGATGCGCGGTACTAGCGCGGCGGGGGGGCGCCGTTGCGCGCCTATTTATTTGGTCCTACATAATAATAATAATAAAGGTAACTACTTACTGCATTCGATTACCTATTATTACGAAACACTAATATGAAAAAAACATTATCAACGTGTATCAGTATTCATACTTTTATTGTTTTCATACTCAGCTGTTTTATTTGTTTAGCGTTTATCTAACTGATCTGTCTGTTTGATTTATTAGGTACTGATACACGTTGATTATGTTTTTTTCATATTAGTGTTTCGTAATAATAGGTAATCGAATGCAGTAAGTAGTTACCTTTATTATTATTATTATGTAGGACCAAATAAATAGGCGCGCAACGGCGCCCCCCCGCCGCGCTAGTACCGCGCATCGGCTCGCCGCATGAATGAGATAGGCATCTTCTGTCACGCTCACGCCCACGCGTCTGTCTCGTTTTCGCTTAGCTAGTATTTCGCTAAATCTAGTCCTTATGTAAGAGACGAAAGGCGATGTCGCGGAACAGTGTTCTTAAAAAATAATATTTTTTTTGTTAGGAAAAATAAAAACCTAAACGGGCCAGTTTTCAAAAAAAAAATATTGGATCCTCTTTCTATGTCATTGTTTGATGCTCTGTTCAAATATTATCACTTAAAAGGAGGTAACCTTATATAGTAACTTCATGTATACATGAATATATACAGGGTGTTGATTTCAATCCGAGCGGTATTTATAAAAACAATGTATGATCCCATATAGAACAGGTATGTGGAACCAAATATTACAAAATAATTAAACTGAAATTTTAAGCGATTATTTTTTATGAAACCCTTACTGCGTTGTGGCGTCAGACACTGCATTATGTTTACACTGTAATCGTAGCGGGCGCGAATCGCGTAGCACGCGACAAGTAGGTACTAACTAGCGGTCAGTGCTGATTTATCTTTATCTGCCGGGTACGTTATGCCCGAGTGTGTATGTTGCTATTTTTACCGACTTTGAGAATAAGCGATTTCACGTGTTAGGATTAGTTGATTCCAAATTTCCCTTCCTACTTTAATCGGGCTTAGGACCGACAAACATACCTAAAACTCATCTGTAACAAATCAAATTACCTAATCTTGATAAAACTCACTGAAATTGGGCAATCCACTAGAAATTCTAAAACTTTAACCCGAAACACTTAAATTTGAATCAATTAATGACGCACTGGGTATCGATCGCACTGTTTTTTATTAATTTGAGCAATCAATCGAGAATCTATCGAACCTCAAACTCTAAATTACTACTACGAATTGAATCTTAATCTAGGCTAACTAAAGTCATCTGTACTGTACTGTAACTTAAACACAATTTGAGCCTTCAGGTGGGAATTGGCTTGGCTAATCTTTTGAAAATCAAAAGAAGTTTTAATGGTTTATGAATGCTTTAGTTATTATTACTTAATGAGCAAAAGTCATGTAGGTAGGTATATCATTTTAACTAACTTCGGGAGTTCAAACGGAAATCGAACCCTGAGCTTTTGTCTAGATTTATGCTAAACCGTTTCAAAATAAAAAAGTACCAAGATTATTAAATGACGCGAGTCTAAAGTATTTTTGGCGTAGTTAAAAATTTGGAATCAACTTATTTACATCGATTTATCTTTACATCTAGTTTTTTGTACATTTTTATTTACACTAACCTCAATAAATGATCGAAGTGTCCATCAGACTGAGCAATACACAGTCTGGCACGGCGTCTGGTGTTCCCTTTTAAACTGTTCAGCACAAAACGATTTTGTCAAACTAACTCGAATGCACTGACTATTCTCTGTCTTAGGTCATTAACGTTTGTTGATTCTTCGGTATACACAATACGTTCACCAAACATCCTTATAGCTGCACTCAAACTATTGTCAGTTATTGCATACAATCGCACCATTTCAACGAGTTCACCGTTAGAATAATTTTGCGTCATTTTCGCAAAACATGTTGCCTATGCGATGTTATTAGCACAACTGAGGTATGAGCGACGGGCGAGAACGAGATAGCGCGGGCTGGGCGATAAAAAGAGATAGTCGCTACTTCACCGCACGGCGCTATGGCGGGCGGCGGCGGAAAGCCTGAGCGGCGCTCACGCGCCAAACACAAAGGATTGCGGTGCCTTTGTGCTTTGTAGGTATCGTTCGTTAGCACGCAAGCCGGCGCGGTGTGGTGTCGGGGGCCTACTCTAAAAATCGCTAGGGTCTACTTTGAAAACCGTCATTATTTAATAAAAATAAAAATATTTTTTCGAACTCTTTTTTTTTGTGATTCATGATCAGAACAAGGTACATAATCACCTCTGAAAATTCCGCTCGTATTGAAATCAACACCCTGTATATGTTTAAATGTATTCAGCATAAATACTTGTCTATTATTCGCAGTTAATACCTGCATGTTACATAACTATACATCATAATATTAACACGTATTAATGAATAATTAAATATTGGACACCAATCACACATACATTGCTCTGATCCCAAGTCAATCAATCAATAATCAATCAATCAATCAATGCATCATAATATTTGGTATAACTGAAATCGAATAGCGTACTAAACTAGTACTACATTTGAAGTTTATTCATACTTTGAATTGCTACTCTTACTTCCGGATCCGACTCTGCACATGCTTAAGTAATCTGATTTGATTCCATAAATCGTGTGAATTCAGTCGATGTGAATCTGGTTCCTCTATCGACCGATACCGATGAACTCTCGCATCACCTGAACTTTTGGTATTCCTTACGGCCCGTAATAGGATGAATTTAGTGAACGAATCTATCACCCCCAAGATATAGGCATAACCGCTTTTACTTTTGACGGAGGGACTGACGACATGGTCAATATGTATGCACTCGAATGGTATACTTGCCTTAGGGTTTGGGAAAAGATATCCTTGCTTCTTGCTAGCCGATTTATTGGCGCAGGCACATGGGATACATGCGCGAACGCATTTCCGGACAAAGAGGGCCATCAAAGGAAACCAGAAATCCCTACTCATTTTGCCCAATGTTTTTTTTCGAATGAAAAATGCCCAATTTCATCGTGGCGTAATGGACAAACTTTCTATCTAGCGTCTCGAGGTACCACCCACTTTAGCTCGACACCGACTTTTCTGAATATTTTACCACCTTTGAGACTGTAATTAACTGTGATGTGATTAATACGCTCTTCGTGAGCTTTAATCGTAGATCACTTAACTGTGCGGCGGGGCTTTACATCAAGTTTTATCCCTATTACATCCGGAGTACCACAGGGATCGCACATTGGACCCCTGTTTTTTAATGTTTTATAAATGAAGTCGTAAATTGCTTTGCGAATTCACAAATTCTATTTTATGTTGATGACACCAAAATATACTCGGTTATTAGATCGATAGATGACTGCGTGAATATACAAAGTGACTTGGCTCGTCGATGTGAATACTGTTCTATTAATAAACTCTTCTTAAATGTACTATGTTTTACTAGACAAACTAATCCTATTTATTTTTATAATACACTTAATGACAAACATTTAAAAAAAAGTTCAAGACGTTAGAGATCTAGGAGTTCAATCAGACTGTGAATTGTAGTTTGATTCGCACATTAATATGATCGCTTCAAAAGCATTTACACTACTCGGATTTTTTTTCCGCCAAAGCGTTGATTTTAGCAACGTGAACACTCTTATTTTATGGTATAATGCTTATGTTAAATCTCACTTGGAATATGCTTCAGTTGTATGGAATCCATAGTATTCAAAATATATTGACCTTGTTGAGGGTATTCAGGATAAATTTATTAGGCGTTTAAGGTACAGATTTAAAGATTGCAACACTGATAAACTTCTATCTTTGGGCGGGGGAGCGGCTGCGAGCGCGACACGTGTAGGCAGGCAGGCAACGTCGCGGCGATACGGCGATGGGCGGCGCGTATGACTGTCATTGACAATACCTACAAAGACCGAGAGCTCCGCTCAGCAACACGCGGCACGGGGTGTTTTATTTTACACTTTTTTCTACATGTTTAGAGGCGATTTTCTCGAAAACTAACGTATAAAAATTTTTTTTTTCGTACAAAATTTGTTTCATTTATTTTTCTGAATCAGCCTTTAAAATATTATCACGTAGAACGAGGTAGCCTTATATATTATAGTAACAAAGATACCCATCTTGACAAACACTACATCTTCAAACCGAACCCAAGTACATACTTCTGTTCGAGAGAGTGCGTAGTGCGTGACTGGAGTATGGTACTTCTAGTACTGATGGTGCCCAGCAACATAATGACAGCTTCGGAAGATGGATCGACGGTAGTTGATTGCGAGTTCCGAGCGTCTCGACAGAAATTACCCTAATAGAAAAGTTATATCTGAGGCCGATACACTCAGTACGTACACGCGGTAATATTTTAAGCTCTACGAGGCCGATGTACACTATGCGTGCACGCGGATAAGCTTAAAATACGGCTTAAGCCGATACACCCTGTGTGTGTGTGTGCGTTGTTACTTATAAGCTAAACGAGGCCGTTGCACACTATGCGTGCACGCGGATAAGCTTAAAATACGGCTTAAGCCGATACACCCTGTGTGTGTGAGCGTTGTAACTTATAAGCTAAACGAGGCCGATGCACACTATACGTGCACGCGGATAAGCTTAAAATACATCTAAACCTGTATACCTTGTGTGTGTATTATCACTTTAAGCTCAGCGAGGCCGATGCACATTTTGTGTACGCGGATATGAGCTTACAATTCGATGACTTAAATATCAAACTGATGCACCCTACGGCAGAACCATGCAGGAACAATAGTTCACAACCTTGTGTTGGCGGCGAATGGTGGATTCACCGAAATGATGGCGGCACACTGGAAACCGACCCACTGGATGTCTCGTACACGCCGTGTTGATTACCATCGCGTCAACAACAGAACACCGGATACTCGATTGAAAACCTCTAGATCCAGACCATACGACCCAAAATACGTCAGTGCTAAGATTGGGAACAATATTATACATTTAATGTTAAAACATACTAGTCAATAAATATCATTGAAGCTGTTGGGTTGGCCTTTTCTGTTTGTAAGAATCCAAATAAAAAATCAGTATGTAATTTTAATGAGGCACGAATTTGTAAGGTTATTGAATGAGGTCATTCAACACTACGGATGGCCGAACTTAACGTTGATATTAATACTTGTTATGGTTATTATTATTATTATTATTATTTTATTTAATTTAACAATATAAATACAAATTTACTAAATTGCCTCGCAAACCACTTTAGTGGTTGACTGCGAGTGCGAATCTCGCTTAGTTTAATTGTGTAGCTTTAACTAAACAAATGATCTTTATATGTATAAGAATTCACGTACATAAACATATTGTAACATACATATTATATTATGTTATTGTAAATTTGGTTTTGTCTCTTTTTGGTGTTGTATATATGTATATACCAATATACAATATTATACCCACCTACATGTCAAATTTGACTATCTATAGTCTATAAGTTATATATTGTTTTTAAGTTGTTCTACCTTTGTTGTAGTAAGATAGTGTTTGTAAGTTTAAATAGTACAGGTCCAAACAAAGTACCGAAAAACAAAAATTGTGTTTCTTCAAATTCCCTCTACAAGGTTTAATAATAGTTATTTGACTGACCTTCACACATCAATTTGGTCTAGAGATTTTTCAATAAAACCTAAATAACTAAAATTCTAATAACTATCTCTTAAGACACCTACACATTAAAATAAACCTAATTTAATAGCTTATCTTATCTATTCATAAACTTTAAGATTAATTAATAAATAAAACTTAAAAGACGAAAAACTATTTAACTATTAACATTATTTTTGAAACATCAAAGTCTTATCAATAACAACATTTTTTAAATAAAGATAGTCGAAAACTTAAAATTAATAATCCGTGGATCCACCTCAGACTCTCCTGACACATCTACAGCGATTCTGCATTCTCAAAACAAGAGTGTCAACATCCTGTTGTGGAATACTGTCCCAAGTCCTGATAAGATGCAAGAAAATCTGGTTTTCATGCACAATATCTTCAGGGAAATTCCTAAGAGCTCATTTCTGAAGCATATGCTCAATAGAATTTAAGTCAGGGGATAGTGCAGGCCAGTTTAGAGCTTGGATATCATGCTGTTGTAACCAACTTGTAACGATACGCGCCGTATGTGGACGGGCATTGTCGTGCATAAGCTGGAAAATTTTACCCATTTCATGTCTGTGGGGCAAGATTACCGGCAGGACAAGAAGACAAGATATTATATTAGAGCAGTCATATTGCCTTGTATCCAAACAAAGTCCGTTCTACCTCTGAGACGAATTCCTGCCCAAACCATAATCGTGCCACCTTGATATGTATGAACTTGTTGTGGGTGTTGCAGTCGATTCCAACGTCCAGCCCCCTTACCCTGGACACAAAACCCGATCCAATGAATATAGCCATCCCTGTCACACGCGTCCACGGTCTGGTCTGAGTGACAGGGATGGGTATATTCATTGGATCGGGTTTTGTGTCCAGGGTAAGACCTCAGGGCCTCTATTTTTGAATCACTCGCGTCAATATTACGAGTGATTTTCGTTCGAAAATCGATTGAAAAACTATGAAGAGTACTTGAAATATTGTCGCAAGTACTTACAAAACGGTGTTATATTTTTTAAAATCATTCTTGAGTGGATTTTATCCGGTTTTCTATTAAAAATGACACAATTATCAACGAATATCACACGCCATATTGAGCCCCAGAGGCCCTATTTTTGAACTACTCGCTTCGAAATGGCGAGTATTTTTTGTTCGATAACGAGTTTTTTTCTATGACTTTTAATTCATCTTCGAACGAAATCACTCGCCATCTTGAAGCGAGTGATTCATAAATAGAGCTCCAGGTTCTCTCTAAACGCGAATCAGGATAAAATCCAAACCTGGATTCATCAGTGAAAAGCACATGTGACCATTGAGAATGGTTCCAGTTTTCGTGTGCAACAGCCTATTGCAATCTTATTGCTATATTGCCTTTCCTTAGCGCTGGTACCCGAATCTACGAGCACGAAGGTTGACTTTATGCAGTCGTCTTCTCTAAGTTTGGCAGCTTAAGAGCAAACTATACCATTACCATTTTGATGATTTCGTGCTGCATTTACTTTGAATCGGTCCTGCAAATGTGTCAGGAGAGTCTTAGGTGGATCCACGGATTATTAATGTTAAGTTATCAACAATTTTTATAAAATAATACTTGTTTTGTTTAGTTTAACATCAAAATGTTTCAATAATGAAGTTAAGATTTTAAGTTGAATTAAGTTATTCCTCTTCTCCTAAGTTTATTTTAAACTTAACTTTATCTTAAAGTTTAGTATCACATGAGAAAGGCTATTTAACAAAAAGAAAGTTAATAGAATTTTAGTTATTTAGGTTTCATTGAAATATCCCTAAACCATGTTTTTGTGTGATTTGTTTATGTCAGGATTTGCTTAGTTTTGGCACAAGTTTTGGTGTGGATTATTTGCCTCTGTAAACATCAAAGAAACTAAAAGATACAGGATGATGATTTGACCATGATTTTCGCTAGTGGGTCTAAGTGTTAGTTCCAACTATTCTCCGAATATTTTAATGATGAGGTTGCTGTCGATTTCCTTAAGAATGCAGTACCTACTACATCCTAACGAAAGCGTGACTTGAAAAAATGCGGGAAAAATATACATAAATGCAATACAATACAATACAATACAGGGTTTGGGAGACAATGTCACTATTTGTATTTTTCTTGTATGAAGAAAACAAGAAAGTGGCATTATCTCCCAAACCATGACACTTTCATAAAATTCATGTTATTTCTATTTAAAATGTCTTTTGCTAAGCTATCTTCAGTGTCAGTCTGGTGTGCCATTTATAAGACTATAAAAACCGGCCAAGAGCTACATAGTCGGACTCGCGCACTGAGGGTTCCGTGCCAACTTTAACTGAATTAGGGAATTCACTTAGCTACAATACCACAATATTTTGTTGACAGCAAATAACTCTTTGTTTTTCATTGTGTTTGTATGAAGAACAAAGTTACGTTTGCGGTTGTTGAAAATGTGCTGTATCTACTATGTAGTTCAATTTCGTTCAAACTAATTTTCGTTGAAAGTATTTGTTAAGATCTATGCTATAGTAGGTACGTATTTTTTTCAAAATTTACACTCGCTTAGTTTAGAAAATAGATGGGGGAGGACGCCCATTTTACCACTTCGGTCGGAAGCGTCTATCTCTGAAACGTTAGACTTTAAAAGAAAATGGTTTTAGGAATCCTAATGTCATTTTAAAATAGAAACCACACACGCATAGGTTTGAGTAAAAAAAAAACGGGTTTAGTTTAATGTATCGTCCTTAAATATCATATTTTTATATTTTTTGTATAAGAATCGATTTTGTATACGATTCGACCTTCCTACCAAATTTATAACAGTGTGATGCTTATAGGTACAGAATAAAGTGGCTGTGACATGGCATCATGCTATGTCCATCGGGTACGAAATTGCTACTGTTTGAAAGATATTTTTGGCACATAATTGATCCAGACATGTGTAAAGAAAGATAATGATTTTAGTTCGATCGCAAAAGAGCTTCAAGTAGGTAGGTACGTATGGTCCGGAAGTTTCTTGTCATCGATATAGGCCAAGGCTGTAATGATAATTTCATTGGGCCCTTTTTGTCCGTTTATTTTCAGTATATAATACACTAGCGGCTGCCCGCGGCTTCGTTCGCGTGTTTTGGTTTACTTCGTTCCAATTTGTTGAAGCGTAATATTTTATCGCCTATGGCCTTGAACTACTCCTATAGCCTTTCCCGATAAATCAGTTATGACAAAGATCACACAAAGATGTTTTTTTTAATTGAACCAGTAACTAGTAGTTTATGAGATTAGTGCAATTATATATGTATACAAAAATAAGTATATTTAGAAGCATAGATCAAGTTTTGTTACATCGTTTTTTATTTACAACGAGATCTGTATACTTAACTATCGTTAATTATTTTTCATTCGGTCGCTACATCTTGAGATTTATTTATCTGACGAATCTGTACGCTCACTGTGGAGTTTGCCACAATAAGCTAAATACAGAGAAGCAGCATGCCCTCAAGTCTACTGCCGCTACCTTTAGGGCTATATTTCACTCTCACGAGGACCAGGGGCCCTATTTTGGAATCACTCGCTTCGTAATGACGAGTGATTTTCGTTCGACAACGAGATTTTTTCTATGACTTTTAATTGATCTTAGAACGAAAATCACTCGCCATCTTGAAGCGAGTGATTCAAAAATAGGGGCCCAGGCGCCGCTACCAACAAAATGTATACAGATGTAAAGAGAGTTACTCACCTGGTAGCCCTTTTGTTGCCCAACCAATTGGCGGCGCGACCAGCTCGGACGTTAGTTCAGACTGTCATGCTACTATTACTATTATAGTGCGCTGTACGGTGTGCTGGTATAATATGTATAGTCCTTACCGTAGTATCGCGACTCTGGTATCTGTGTGGTGTTTAATTCGGTAGCTTACATACACCAAAGTGGCATTACTGGTTATGCCGCTATGCGTCATGGTGTCTGGTTTAATTATGAGATTTACAAATTTTGTGTACAAACGTAGACTTAATTTATGGTCATTACAATGTAAATTTTATGGAAAAACTGCACTTAAAGGAAATACATTTTAATTTAAAGATGTAATTTGGTGGTGGATGATTTGATGTCAAATGATTTCCATTTGACCTGACCGGGAATCGAACCCAGGAACTCAGAGCGGCGAAGCACCAGCGTCCTTAGCCACTATACCTACCACGGATGCCGTCGAGATCGAAGTTCCGATATGTTTAAGTGAAAGTTATACGGGAGTATTGTCTTTTTACAACGTATACGTACCTTTACGTCAAATGTACTACATTCAACATTCGTCAATATTTTTTCTTTCTAGTGCTAGAATCATTTGCCAGGCTATTCTGTCTTCTAATCTAGAGAAGCCCCAAATCCATATCATACAACAGGCCATGTGAGAAGCATTTTTCTCTCAATTTTATTTATAAATATAATTTTATGGTGAAACAGGAATTTAAAAAAATACAGACTCCTTTCTCACCGCAACGTCAACATCAAACATAACATACAAATGTTAAAATATGTCTTTCAAACCTGACATGATCGAAATCAATTTTGGAGAAATCATCCCCCATCATCCCCAAAATAGCTTTGTACCCCCTTTTAACCCCGCTAAATTTCAATTTCAATAAAATACGAAACACTGGTTTCGTCAATTCTGCTAGAGAATGTGTGTGCAAAATTTGAAATAGATTTGTCCCTAATGGTGCTCCCTAATGGGAAAATGTTTGTAAACATTTCCTAACATAAAAACATTTACTAATAAAAGTAAAAAATAAAATAAAATGTATTTATTTCGGAAACATGTCCATAAGTGTTAGTATTAATTTCTCTTAAAAAACTATGTTAGTAAATAGGGATTATAATTAATTTTGGTGTCTTTGGCGAGTTGAAACTGGTTCCAGTGTCGCATAATGACACTGTCCGTATCCAACCTCGCCGCTACCACCGTCAAGAGGCTGTTGGAGTTGCCCCGTACCCGCCGCACCAAGGACGCAATTTCCTAACGATAGCCGAGAGGCTGTCTACCACGGCTGCAGCTAGCATCCCCGATGCACTGCAGTGACGCGGCAGCCCCATCAGTCCCCTGAATGCGTTATTATACTGAGTGCGTAGGGCGCTATACGCTCGTTGGGTGTAATTTATCCACAGGCTACACGTGTAGAGTGAGTTACAATATGCTGTGAAAAGCGTACGCTTTACTTTTTTAGTGCAACGTGAGAACCTGCGGGACAGCATATTCGCCCTAACGCACAGCGCCCTACGCTCCCTCTCTATATCTAAGTCATACTTTAATAACTCAGTCACCCAGTGTCCAAGGTATTTAAAGCTCTGTACCTGTCTTAAAGGTTTACCATCGAGTTTTACTGTCGGTACTTTATAGGTCTTGTTTTTGGCCTTAAAGACAAACAACTAGCTTTTAGCGCCGTTGTACCTTAGACCATGGGCCAGCGCATAACTCTCACAGACGCCAATCAGCCTATTCAAGGCACTGATTGATGGGCTCAGCAGCACCATGTCGTCGGCATAACTAATGTTGTTGACAAAAGTACCATCGACAGAACAGCCTACTCCAGCACTGCTGCGCTCCTCAATCAGCCCGTTTATGTAAAGGCTGAATAGCGTCGGCGAGCTAGCGCCACCTTGCCTAACACCACACTCTAACCTGTACATATCAGAAAGTGCACCAGACCATTTAAGATAGTTTTCCTGGTGTGAGTACCAATATTTCAATATAGATATATATTTGTACGGAAGGACTGTGTGGTTAGCTAGCTATTTCCATAGGATCTAATATTGAACCAGGTCGAAAGCTAATAAATGTTGTCAAATGTTTCATTTTGTTAGGAACTGTTACATGTTATAAGTGCTCCTACACTATAGAAAATGTAAACTAACATTTAAATCTGGTGTTGGCTCGCAGTTTGGTTAGCGTTCTGATGTTTTCACATGTTTAATTTTGTTATTAACTAATGATACTAAACATTTTCGGCATGAAAACATTTTTTAATATTTGTGATTAAATTTTTGCTATTAAATGTTTACTAACGTTACTAAACATTTTTAACGGCAATGTGGGAGTACCAATATAAACTTTGTCTCCATTTTTACCCCCTTAGGAGTGGTAGAATTTCAGACAATCCTTTCCTATCGGATCTCTACGTTTTACAAAGAAAACAGCCTCCAAATTTCAAGTCTCTACAATCAGCAGTTTTGGCTGGGCGTTGATCTGAAAGTCAGTCAGTAGTTCAGGATAAAGCATTTTATGAGTACCTATAGATGAAAACTGCATGAATAATAATACTGCCATCGATTATTGCGCTATATTTATTTAAATCAATGATATCCTACTTCATCTTGTTTTACTGCTGTTTTTCTACTTGTTTTCCAAAGAATGTTCAGTCAACAAAGTTAAAATAATATGGTGTCTTTATGCCCTAAGCCTGACAAAGGATTAAAATACACGCAAAATTTAGAATATTAAATCACAAATAAAAACACTAATACACTAATATTACATACAAACACGCATACACACACACACACACACACACACACACACACACACAGGAGGCTGAGTCTCATTTTTTCTTGGAAAAAGCATTGTATAGAACAGTGAGCATTATGCAAAATGTTTATTATCTTTTCTTTGCTGGTAATGTACAATAAAAGTTTATTTATTATTATTTACTAATCGATTACTTTGTACAAAAATATCGGTTCAATTTTCTTGTGTCACATAACTAAAATTGACGAAATCACAACGTCTAACTTTGCGATCATCTTAGGCAAAATCACCACAAAAAATACTATACACTAACGGCTTTCGAAGCAGGGAGATGCTCGTGATATACGTCATATATGTATATCTACGGTCAGAATGGACACCCATCCATACACTACCGCGGCGTAGCGTAGGTTGCTTATCTTCGGTAAATTACTACCCAAGCGCTGCCATCACGTCCTTACGAGCAACTCGTTGTTTCATTATTCTATGAAAAAAAACAGGAATAACTACGAAAGGAAAGGAGTACTACGAAATTCGAAATTCGTCAAATCATCATTTTGCGGATCCGAATCATCTTATAGTAAGCAATCCTAATTACGAAATGCTTTCGATCCGAAAAACAATAATAGTATTCCGAAAAAAAAAACGTTACTTATCAGAAAGAAAGAAAGAAAGAAACACTTTATTCGACCGAATATATTGAGAGAAAACAGAAACATACAAAAAAAAAACAGGACTATTCGAGTAGAAAAGGCACCCAACCCGCTCAGCAGTGTACATCCGGCCGTCTGAGCCAGGCTTTTATATAAATCTAGCATATCTAGGCTGATAACGAATCGTTAGTGACGCTGATATATCCAGCTTTCATCGTTTGTGACGCAATAGTTTTCTTGGAAAATCAAAAAAACTAGGCTCAGACAGCCAGAATTTCGCATTTTCTGACTTTCCAGATCTCAACTATCAGAGGGTTTCAGGGCGCTGTTTCTTATAAAATGTGATGTGACGCGTAAGTGACGGTCATCCGAAGTAGTTTCATCCATTTTAATCCAGTACTTTTTGAGAAATCGTGATAAACGTGTGGCTCAGACAGCCAGATATCCGGTCGTCTGAGTCAACTTGTTTTTCTCTATATTTCACGAAATGTTATGTTTCGAACAAATGTTTTTAGGATTTACTGATGTGACGACGTTAGTGACAGCTCTCGACCAGTTTTGAACCTTCGTGACGCACGCGTTTTAGAGAAATTGAGAAAAAGCTGCTGGCTCAGACAGCCGGATGCTGGCTGTCTGAGCCACCCAGTTCTACCACTTCCAGGTGTTGTACGAAGCTGAAAACTCATCTAATCTGATGTGACGCGGCCTCTAAGTACAAAAAATCGTAAGTGACGGTTCTATATGCCGCCAATCAAAAGTTATAAGCATTTCAAATGTTTCCCATACATTGATGCATTTGGGTGGCCACACTTCGCACTCTTTATGGAAACGGAAAGACTATTAAGTAGAAAATGTAAGCTAAAGCCCCTCATATCAAGGCGTATCTTTTCTCCTGCTATGTAAATATGTAATTAAGTAGTCAGTAACTACACCGATGAAGGAAAATATGATAATTATTTATGGTCTCAGGTATTTCAAGAAAAAAAATCGATTGTTTACTATTTATTCGAAAACAACCACTAGTTTCAGTAAGGTACTACAATATTAGAGAATTTCTTTAAGGTATAATACTTACATATTCCTCAACTCATCCCATGTGATTACGGCCCACTTGGGACAAGATACAAAAAATCAATATAAATACTAACTTCATTCTACAAGTCGTTTCCTTTTTTTGTTTGGATGGAAAATTTAGTGATTCATGAACTCGTCCCACCATGCCTATAAAATATTTGGAACGAAATGCAGAAAATCAAAGATATATTTACATTCTGCAGGTCGTCCTCAGTAATTCTTAAACTTTCTCAACGTTTAAAAGGAGGCTTTTATTTTTCATTTCTAGTTTAAATGAGATGATCTTACCAAGATCATAGTTTATCAGACCATGTACGGGCTCATATTTTATTCACCATTTAAAAAATCAGGAATATGCTATCAAGTTACAGAAAATATGTGAAATGAGAACTTTAAAACACTTTTTAATCACTGTTAATTCGACATGTAAGATAGCGTCACGCGAAAAATAAGACATTTACAGTGATGACAGTTGCTGAAAAAAAACCGCACTACTGATTAGTGACTGAAGTAGTGACAAGGAAAACCTGCACTTACGAAATTAATCATTAAAAAAATGCATTTAAAGAAATTTATGGTGATGACATTGGGCTAGTAGTTAGTAGTAGTATACTAAAAGGGGCCTAAAGACTTATGACAACAATTAGGCATGTTTTGACGTAAGCTCCAGACTCAGACCTCAGTCAGCAGATCAGTATTTAGTTGGACTACTTACTACTTTTACTAGGCTTAGTCAGCGTTCTCTTCAAAAAAACTAGGCTCTAGGCTGACTAGTCATACTCAGCGCTTTGCACTTACCTTTTTACTCGGCGTTTCGATAGTTGTTTACTGATAATTCTGATCACACCCAACGTCTCAGAATTACGATGTGGAAGTCTCCTGTTATTGATATTTTAGTAAATAAAAAAGTTATTTTACGAATTGTTTCTGGTGTAGCATTTATACAAATAGTAGCTCATCAATTCACCCCGTACAGCTTATTTCGGACGAGATGCAGATAATTTAATCAAATGATTTTTTTAACGTCATTTAAAGTAATCAATAAGTTAAAACTATCAATATTAGTATAATCAGAATAAAATCAATAATATTGTTATAAAAATGTTAACACAATTTTGTTGTATGAAAGGAAACCCTTTTAATGATTACAAAGTAAAATATAATATACATCGGATAAAACAATTTTAGTAAAATGTGAATAATACTACTCGTAAATAGGTATACTATACTCGTCATAAAATCAATAAAGTCTACGAACTAAGTAAAATTCCATTAGCACAAAACTATTTTCATTCCTTTATTGAAACAAAATAATTGTTACTTGTCCTGTGAACATAAACTTTAAAAGAAGATAAACGCTACAACCTGTGGTAATAAACATGACAGGTCCAAAACAAAAGATTTTATTTCATTGTTTTCGTAAGTTGGTCTCTGCGCACCTTTCTAACCACCAATTGTTACTTCCTTACATTTTTATTTATTATGTATACATTTTGTAACATATATATTTAAACTTTTTTGTTAAATTCAACAACTATCTTTCGAGCTATAAAAATAATGAGTGGATGATTTCTTTCCATCCTGCATAATTTTATAGTCTATCTATATATTTTCATTTAAATGATCAGCCATTTGACCACTATCACACCTGGTAGTAAGTGATGATGTCGTCAAGGATTGATCATGTCTGATCAGTAATAGCTTAATCACTCAGCTCTTGAAAATGCCCAAATTAAGGGTTTCGAGAACACTTCAGCCGGTAGCGCATTCCATTCTTTATCCCTCCGCATCAGAAATATTGATCGAAACTGTTTAGTTCGCATTGATGGCATGTCAACGTCTTGTCCCAAATGGGCCGTAATCATATGGGACGAGTTGAGGAATGAGTACGTGGTATGTATTTAATACCGAAAAAGTCTTATATTGTAGTAACCAGCTGGAGCTAGCGGTTTTTTTCAAATAAAGAGTAATTAAAAAAAAAACTAAAAAATTTAAATACCCATTCATAATTAACATATTTTCCTTCATCGACGTAGTTATTGACTACGTAATTAAATATTTAAATAGCAGGAGAAAGCATACGCCTTGATATGAGGGGCTTAAGCTTACATTTTCTACTAAATTGTCTTTCCGTTTCCATAAAGAGTGCGAAGTGTGGCCACCCAAATGCATCAATGTATGGGAAACATTTGAAATGCTTATAACTTTTGATTGGCGGCATATAGAACCGTCACTTACGATTTTTTGTACTTAGAGGCCGCGTCACATCAGATTAGATGAGTTTTCAGCTTCGTACAACACCTGGAAGTGGTAGAACTGGGTGGCTCAGACAGCCAGCATCCGGCTGTCTGAGCCAGCAGTTTTTTCTAAATTTCTCTAAAACGCGTGCGTCACGAAGGTTCAAAACTGGTCGAGAGCTGTCACTAACGTCGTCACATCAGTAAATCCTAAAAACATTTGTTCGAAACATAACATTTCGTGAAATATAGAGAAAAACAAGTTGGCTCAGACGACCGGATATCTGGCTGTCTGAGCCACACGTTTATCACGATTTCTCAAAAAGTACTGGATTAAAATGGATGAAACTACTTCGGATGACCGTCACTTACGCGTCACATCACATTTTATAAGAAACAGCGCCCTGAAACCCTCTGGTAGTTGAGATCTGGAAAGTCAGAAAATGCGAAATTCTGGCTGTCTGAGCCTAGTTTTTTTGATTTTCCAAGAAAACTATTGCGTCACAAACGATGAAACCTGGATATATCAGCGTCACTAACGATTCGTTATCAGCCTAGATATGCTAGATTTCTATAGAAGCCTGGCCCAGACGGCCGGATGTACACGCTCAGCATAAGTCGTGGCAGCGGAACGCATACCAGGACGCTGATTTTCAGATTTCGTTATTTTATATCGAAGGTACGTAGGATGCCTGTCAAAACCAAGGGTAAGGTATATAAATCCTGTGTAAGACCCGCCCTGCTCTGTGGTGCAGAGTGCTGGACATCCAAGCGGAGCCATGAATGCAACCTCCATGCCGCCGAGATGAAGATGCTCCGATGGGCTGGTGGTGTGACAAAGCTGGATAGAATCAGAAACGAGCATGTCCGGGGGAGTTTTAAAGTCAGACCTATAGCAGAGAAACTCCTGGAAAGCCAGCTTCGTTGGTACGGCCACGTTATGCGTTGTGAGGTGGATCACCCCGTTATAACATCCCTTAAAAATTGACATAGGAAAACAATCCCGAGGACGCCCAAAAGCTACTTGGTGGAGAAACCTTGAAACTCGAGCTAAATTAGTCCCAGCTAGTATAAGTGACAGAGCTGAATGGCGCAAACATATTCAGAGGGCCGACCCCAAATGAAATGGGAAAGGGCACGGAGAAAGAAGAAAGAAGATATCGAAGGTACTATCGACACCTATGTATTATATTGTGAAGTTACAACAGTCACTTGCCACAACAGACACTTTGAGGACACGAAGCTGTCTGTATCTTCGTCTTTCTTTATTTCTTATGTATTAGGTACTGCATTAAACTACTCCAAGTTGGTGGTCCTTATTAATTTATGTTACCACTGTACTCGTAGCTAGTTACAAACATGGTTATGTTTAAAAGCAGTACGAGTATATTATATGTACATATGATATCTTTACTAATATTATATGTATAGGTGAAGAGTTTGTTTGTTTGAACCCGCTTATCTCAGATAGTACTGGACCAATTTCAAAATTCTTTTTGTGTTATTTATTCAGGAAGGCTTAAGGTTATAAAAGTCACGATATGACTTATAAGAGCAGAGCAACAATAAAAATGTTGCAAAATTGGCCAAAAAACATTGCCATTGAGAGCTCCCTTGCAAAAATCATGTATGACGGGATTGTCCGCTTTAAAAGTTCTCCAATAGCATATTATTATTTCTATCTGATATGGTTTACTCACCACAAACTTTTTTATGTTTAGAAACATAAAAATATTGTACTAATTTCGAAGGCGTTTTGATATCAAAGTTGGTCTTTTTGCATAAATAAATGACATTTATGACTTTTTTATGATGAACACGGATATTTGTTCTTATCAAAACAAACGTATTCATCATCACGCACGACCTTAATTTCGATCAAAATTGAACTTGATATCATTTGATTCCAATAAATATCTTAGAAGCTATCACAGTTTTAAAATAAGTCCACACCAAAATAATGCTTGCAGCTTTTAGCCAATGCCCTTGTGTTATGGAAATCAGACACAACGGGGTTGTATCACAACACCCAGGCCCGAGACAATATAGAAAAGATCGTTTTCTACATTGACCCGACCGGGAATCAAACCCGGAACCTCACGAGATGGCGACGCTTGAAACCAGCGTGCTAGCCACTCGACCACGGAGGTCGTCTTAAAGCTTAAGTATCTACAACACGCGCTTGCACTAACCGCTTTGGTTTTTAACCGACTTCAAAAAAGGAGGAGGTTATCAATTCGACTGAATATTTTTTTGTATCTATGTTGCCTCATATCTCAGTCATTTGTCGACAGATACAAATTCAAAATTTTTTTGGCCTACCTAACCTAGATAGAGGTTATACCTTTTAGTTGGCCAATTGTAGCCAATTCGGGATGTGATAATGGGATCTTGGTGCAATCGAGGGAAATCTCGAATTTAATAGGTATCTATCGTGTTTTCCTACTAGAATCTTAATGAAAACTTGTTATTCCGTCTGATAGTCGACACAGTGTGTCTTATTTCATCTTTATGAATGTGAATAGTTTATTTAAGACTGTAAAGCATTAGTGCATTTTGGTTTTGAAGTCGTTTTTTATTTTTTGCCTTCTTACTTCTGATGGAAATATGTGTTTTGCGTTGAAATATTGAAGGGAAATCCGAAATTTACGCGGGCGACGCCGCGTTGGACTGCTAGTAGGTTGATAAATGTACAGTAGATCCAATAGTTTAATAAACGAAGTTCCTTAAAGTTATAAATAGTTAAGATCAATTTTAATGTTAAATTTATTTCCTAGATGCATACTGTCTTGTAAATGATTCATGGAATCTTTTGATATACCTAAATAAGATAATAAATACCTATATGATCTAGGTAAGTCAAAGTCTGGGATGATTCTAACCTATGTTTACGCGCCCAGAATTACACTTTTTAAATACGTATAACAATGATGTTGTATAACATTTGGCTCGGGGAAATTAATCTGAGTGTGCGAGTGCGAGCATTTGAATAATGAGTAACAAAAACAAATTTTTTTGTGAAAATTATAGAATTTTACGTAGGTAAATAAATTGTTCAGTCATACAGCAGTATCGGAACAAGTGCCCCATTGCAGGGCAGTGCTAAGGGCTCCCTTCCCCTTTTCCTCTCCACGGTTTTGGGCATCGGACTGCCAGTCCTTGTTTGATACAATACAATATAAAATAATAGTTATACAATAGCCTAAACATTTAAATAACACATAGGTGTAATTATGTGCATTGTTGTCAGATACACAACAGTTACGCGGGTGAAGCCATGCTATGAGACACTGCTTTGTAAATTCACTTATTAATAAACAGTCAGTCAGTCATTGTCATGATGATCTTCTTGCATTTTGCCAGTCTCAGATGCAGCTAGCTAGCCCTTCTCCGTTTAAATTTGACAACCTCTCTGAATAAGTAGGTACCTAGGTAAATATTTTCCCAAGACAACAATAGTACAAGTAAAAATTGACATAATAAAAAGGAATAGCTTTCAAAAAAAATATATAAAAGTATCATCAATCAATAAATGTGTCGTGTCTAATTAATGAGCGGGTGGTGATGAATGTTTACGACGCGTGGGATATCGCGTTGGTGTTGTGTCGATGGTCGGTCGGCGCTCGGCGGGCACCGTCGAGTCGGGCGGCGGCGATCGATAGGGCGGGCGCGGCGCTGCAGTCGCGTACCGTCCTCCGCCTGCCCACTGCTGCCGCTGCCGCCTGTACACGCGAGCGCGACACTCCGGCGATCGCCCGCGCCGCGACACCACGCGACGATGCGCGGCGACCGCGCCGCCCGTGACACGCGCCACAATAAGGATCACGAAAATTTAAAGTCTTCACTGAAAAAGGGGAGCAAAACTAAAAAGCATAGGGTCGTGTTCGACGAGAGCGCGAATGAGTTCTTCGAGGCCGATTACATTATTGTCGTACGCGACGAGTGCGGCTATTCGGACGAGGGAGAAGGCGAGGAGTGCTCGGGATGCGGAGCATGCGAGCGGTACCAGGAGCCGGAGCCGGGGGCGCTGAGCCCGCCGGAGGGCTACAAGGACATGGGCCTGTTCAACCGCGACGGTACGCTGCGGGAACAGGCTTGGTGGGAGGCCGGGGATGTGGTACTGGTTGGCGAGCGCTCGGGCACCGTGTTCACGCCGCAGCACTTGCAGCTGCTTCGGCGGCTCCAGCGCGAGCGGATGCTCCGGTCCACCATCTGTGCGGACTGCGACGCGCACGCTGCTCTCCACCAGCCGCTCGGTAAGTCGCCTCTGTCCTTGCCAAGGACGAATCTTATCTGGGTGGCCTTGCTTCGCTCGCATCTCATGTTTCTTGTCCGACGACGCTGTGTTCACATCTCTAATCCAGACGCAGGCAGACCACGCCATCATAAGCATGACAATGAAACCTTATAACTACGTTGTAGTTACATTATTGTTGTACTTGACGCTCGTCAACCAAATGTACTTCTTTTCAGCTACTTTCCATTCAAATGGCATTATTTTCAGTTCGTCTGCATTTGCGAATGACATATTCGGTGTAAGAAATATGCTAAGCGAAACTAATCATAAAACGTTACATTTACGATCTGTTTCATGTAAAAATTAGCTGAAGCGAAAACTTCAATAAGTACCACACTGTATTTTTAAACTTACATAATGGGACGTTTAGTCTGAGTGAAACAATGAATTAACTAACCATTTTAGCTCGTTATTAGAACAAGTGACGTAAGAGGCGTCATGTTTCAAAACAGCCGGGGAATCTATTGTGCTCATCTAAAGTGGGGGCTCTCGATGGCTTAGCTAGTTTAAACGTTAACGCTTGAGCAAATGTGCTTAGATCAGCTTTACTTAAGTACCGAAATTATAAGATGCTTAAGTAAAATGATGTAGTGTAATTATGACACGTATCAATTTAACACTTGAACAAACACGAGGTACGAAAGTAACTAAGAATTACATAGCACAGAACACATCGCTCCAAAATTTAAATATTTTATAGTAGTAATAATACAATAGTACGAATTTAAACACATACTTAGCGAAAGGACGTCCACTGCTGAACATAGGCCTCCCCCAAGCTCCAGATTCCAGACGCTACTTACCTCCAACATTCTCTGATTTGTGGAATCTTCGTTCGATCGTTTTTATTTTAGCTAATGTGAAAAGTTCGAGCACGTACATTAAACTCAAATGTTTGATTATATATTGTACAATATCCTAAGCTCTTAATGATTCAACAAATATCCATTCGAACAGGCGCAGCAATCAGCCAATGACGGATTTACATTTGAATCCGGTAATACAATGGTCATTATTTACCAAAATCAATCATTTAACTCCAGTAATTGAACAAAGATAGCTAGGTTTTGTAATTCCCGAATGGTAAATATTTTACTAGTTATTCTCAATTGTCTACGTACAATCTGACGATCCATTTTAGCTCTATTAATCCTGAAATAACTAATAATTGCTATTGGCATGCTGCGGTTAGTAGTTGAGTTGAACACCATTACGTTAGGATCGAATATGTCACTCAAACTTAATACATAATTAATTCCATTTAAGAACCATAGTTGTGGTAGATTAATTGAATTCTCCTTATATTCGGACGAGTAAGTAAAAGTGCTTGTAATGATTCATAAAACTGATATGTATCCACAAAAATGTTTCCTGCCGACAGAAAATAATCTAGTCCCTTTTATTTTATTTGAACATTTAATTCATCATGTTATGTCCACAAGAAAGTAATATTTTAGCCATTATTTGCCGTTCTCTAATTCAGGGTGATTAATGCCTTGTTCATTAATTGTGGGATGAATTATTAAATTAATTAAATTACAAAACAAGTAGGTACAAGTGGTTGAGAAATAGAATTGGTGCCTAATATTCGAAAATTGATAACTCCTTAGAACAACTCTAGCAACTGTGTAAAATGAATAATTGATATAGAAGTATTTCATTTTTATTTCACCCACCTACGAGTTCTAACAAATAATCTGATGGCAGTCTAAGCATCTTTTAAGTAGGACAAAAAGAGGTCATGGTGTTTCACATTGGGTCCGCTAAGCATTTGGTACTAATTTACCAACAATGAATAAACTGGTTACTAGTAGTTACGCGTTGACGCGTCTTTGGATGAACGTAGGTAATCACGCTGTCTCCATAAAGACCACAAAATAAAATCATTGTAAGTCGTGGAAGACACTATTCATTTCGTTTCGGACTGCCTGCTTTAATCTTCAATCTAAATGAGCATGTCAAAAAAGTCGGTATGCTAGGAGGTTTCAGCCAAACCTAAAACCTTCCCACATTCATTAATCTTTTTTACTCACACAGTACATTTTTACAAAAGAAAGCAAGGTACACGATCGACTTAATTCTTGTTTTTTATACGATGGCAAATTATAAGATGAAATAAAAATGTTTCAAGATCGCCTTAATTCTTGTTTTTTTACGATGGCAAAAAAAATATGCGTACGTTTTTATTTATTGTTTACGGAATGTGTTTTCAAAGAAAATCTTTTTTCCTTTAAATACGCATTTTGTATTTGGATCTATTCTTTCACGCACTAAATTGTAGAAGCATAGGATTTTCCGAACACTTTCTTGTGCAATAACAAATTCCACACCCATAATTTTTCCTTCATACTTTTTGGTCTCGGATAACTTCAATGTTACTTCATGTTGACATCATTTTACATTTTACTTAATAATGTTTTAAGATTTTAATTTTCATTTCTACCTCTTACAAATTATTCGTAATCACTATTTTATATTCTGGTTGACATGCTGGGTAATTCGGTATTTATTCTACAATACAATATATTACCTTATTTTTTATTCGCAAAATTTCAAAATATAAATTTATTTTCTGCTGCGGTTTCAATGAATTCAGTATATACTTCTTCTAAAATTGTTTTTCAGTGGATCGAACTACTGTTTGCTCGCTAAATCTTCATTTACCCACTTTCGGGAGTGAACTTTATCCAGGGACACACTTGTAAAAAATAATTCCCGACTTCAAAAATTAAAGCACTTAGGTAGGAAGGTAGAATAGGTAAGAATTGTATAAAAATAAACTTTAAAAAAAAGTAAAAACCGACTTCAAAAGAAAGGAATCCGTTTTAGGCAAACAATTTCCATTTGGAGTCGGTGCCATCACTTTGACCATCAAGCATCAACTATCACAGCACCGACTCCAAAAAGAAATTCTTTGCCTAAAACGGATTCCTTTCCTTTCAATGGTGAAGAGTTTATTTAAGACTTTTTAGTGCATTTTGGTTTTGAAGTCTGTTTTTACTTTTTTAAAAGTTTATTTTATTTCTTCATTTTTAGTGATTACATAAGAGGGTAAGGAGTTCCACCATTAGCTCAGCCCCACAAAATGTTGACTATCAGACGTAACAACACGTCATTAAGATTCTAGTAAAAAAACACTATACGTGCCTTTAAAATTTGAGGGTTTCCCTCGAATACACCAAGATCCCATCATCAGATCCCAAAATGGAATAAAAAATGGGACCAACTAGAAGGTATACCCTCTAAGTAGGTGAAAAAAATTTTCGATTCGGTCGACAAACGACTGAGATATGAGGTATACATACATACAAAAAAAAAAAAAACATACAGTCGAATTGATAACCTCCTCCTTTTTTGAAGTTGGTTAAAAATTTTAATAATTTGATCTATGAAGGCTTCCAAACACGTTTTCAAAATTTCGTAAGTAAGTGTATGTGTATGTCTTAGGATTACTCGAAAATAAAAAGGCATAGATTGAGAAGGTAGGAAGGTAATAGGTAAAAATTTTATAAAATTTCAATATTTTGATACATGAATTCCAAAGACGTTTTCAAGACTTCGTAAGTGTGAATGGCTAAGGATTTCTCGAAAAGGAAAAGTCATAGATTGAGATGATTCTTTTTTGATTCAATCAGGTATATTTTAACTTAGGGTACAGTCGACAGAAATTAGATAGCGACATCGAAGGCTGTCAACTAGTTAGATACAGCCAAAGTGGTCGATTAATTCCATACAGCTAAAGTGTTCTAACTATCAAGTGCACCCAGCTTGTCCAAATATATCGTTTGTCAAATACATATATACAAGCTAGCCGCCATCATTGTAGCGAGAGGCAAAGCGTCAATAGTAACTAAGCACCCAAAGTGGTCAATCATATCGACTTACATAAATAAAATGAACGTTATTGCCCAATTAATAGGGTTTAATTTAGATCGGATAACTTTTTACTATGTTAAGATTTTTGTATATACAGGGTGTTGTTTTGGTCAGCGACGAGCGTCTTATGGGTGGAAATAAATACAAACGATTCTGATGCCAAAAATCACCAAAACTACCAACACCAGGTAGCCTCTTCGTAGCTTACTAGCTACGGTGTAGTATTTCGTAGATACGCGCTAGCTATGCGCGAGGGTGCGAGATTTCCCATTCGCCATTTTTTAAAATGATGTGAAGAGGTTTTCTTTTATAAAACGCATATAATGTAAAGAAAGTTTTTTTGAATAAGCATAACTCATTCTATCATCCCTGAGTTGGATTAAACTCACACGAAATAAATGAAGGTAAAGTTAGTTGGAAAATATTTGTTAGCGTATGTATGTTACTTTTTACGCTAAAAAACGACTCTTTAAAAGATCAAAATTGGTATGGAGGTATTGGTATGAACTAGAATTACACTACCGACTACTTTCATATTTATCTATGCCAAAGAAATTATACGATACCAACTAGTAAGTGTATATTTTAGGTTTATCTTTCAGTAAAACCACAATAGCATATTGATTTATTTTGAGAACCTTATGAATATATATCGAATAAAAACGAAAACTTCTGAATAAAATAACTTCTTTATTATAATTAAACTAACACATTACTTAGGTACACACTTCTTTTAAAAGAGAGGTAAAACCTAGTTTCCCACCCTTGGCAGCAATAACGTCACTCAATCGACAAGGCATGGACCTAACAACATTCGCGCAAAAATCATCACCCTGCAATTCCTCCTATAGTAAGATAACATGCGCTCTTAAATTTTCAGTATTGCGTATTAGAGTGTGGCCTCACCGTTGAGTTAATATGCCCCGTACCTACATTTTATATGGGGTTCATATCTGGTGAGAGTCGCGGAAGCGTTAAAAGTTGAAAATTCGGGCTCTCCCCTAAATACCTTTGCAACACTCTCGCGTATGGACAGAGCTACCATCTTGAATGAATGTGTTCAATTGGCTGGGAAAACATACCCTTGCAGTACCTTGGCAGCAAGACCTATTTTAGTATTTCGCGATAACGAAAAAATTCAGTCGCCCGCCGATTTCAATAAGATTTCCTTGACCAGCTCTACAAATCCACCCCCAGAAGCATAGGGTGATCCTACCACTTAGATTATTTGGTAGGACATTCTGAGGCTGGTACCTGGTATTCTTTGGTCTATAGAGCGATAAACGCCCGACTGCTGATGACCAAAAACCTTTTCATGTTGCAAGGCGACGTTATCGAAATCATAATTTAAATAATTTTGCGCAAACTCCATACGTAGCGCTTTGTGGCGAGGTGTTAAAACTGTTTTTGGCAGGTATCGGTGATTTGAGCCAACCTTCCGATTTTTTTTCTTATAGTCCTCTGTGAAACTCCGAATTCCGATCTCGCCTCCGTTATTGCCAGTATTAATAAAACGACTGGATCGAGCGTGTGCGTTACTGGGGCGGCATGTCGACTCGAATCGAGATGAGAATATATAGAAAATTTAGAGCCCTATATCCCATAAATGTGCCCCAAAAATCAAATCAGTGCCCATTAAGGTCTCCGAGTTATTTTAGAAAATAAGATGCCGCTGGAGTAACGTCTGAAAACGTTACTGCAGCGGCATGCTTTTTACCTATTGGCCCTAGCCAAATTTAAAGTAGCCTGAAGGGTAGCTTATATATGTGCCCTCTCTTGGCCGAGTAGCGGCATTTGTGCCCTTTGTGGATTTGATGTAATTGCAAATGCCGCTGGAGTAACGTTTGGCGGATTTCCATATCTGCGGAACGGCTTGACGAACAGATATGTTTTTTTGTCAGCTAGTTTGTTGTTATTTGTGCCTTAAGTGCCCCAGATTTTTTTACGAAAAAATGCACGGTTTATAAATAGGACGCGTTTCTCTGAAAATCGGAAATAGCCTCTAATTCTTAAACTACATAAAATGGTGTGCTGTAATTGCAGTGCCCTATGCCTTTTAGGCATATGGATGGTCTGACAAAATTTCAAAACCCTAAGTCTAATATTCGTCGAAATAAATGTTTGTTTCTGTGAAAGTGGTTTTGCTTATTTCAGACCTAAAAAAAGAGCATTGTTAACAAGATAATAACAAAACATGATTTGCCCATAAATAGAGCCCATATTCAAATAGAGGCACACAGAATTTCAGCTTTCTACACCTTATAATAACCCTGAAATATATAAAACAATGTAACGCGAATTATTTAAAAACTATCCGACCAAATGCGAAAGGTAGTTAAAAAGCGGCCATTCAGTACTTCAAGTCAGCATTCTCAAATTGGTAGCCTTGTCATTTTCGATAACAGGTACAGTCACGGAAACAAGTTTTGGTGTGAAATTGTTAAAGTAGGTAACTCATCATATACAAATTACCTATTCCCACACTGTGTTGCAAACGTGTTCTAGCCGTGGGTCGTGGCCCATTATTTGCAACGACATAAGCACATTAAACGTGCACTCACACACAACAACACAAAAATCATTGAACTATTCATACATTAATTAATCATCATGCCTGATTCCGTCCGTCTTGATGTAATGTAGCGTTGTTATAAACAAGCCGGCTGCCCGGTATAAAAAAGAGTTACTTTAACTTGCCTATGTATGCGCACCATCTATGCGCACACAAATATTACTATTGATTGCATTTACTAATATGGTTCAGATTGCATTGTTTCGACTGTTATGCAGTCGACTAGAGTAGGCACGCCTCGGCTTCCTCTTATACGCTTGCACACCTACAGCAACAGGATCTGCCGCACATTTAAATACAGACCGTATTGCTGCGCTATAAGAATTATGTATTTTTTGTCTTACAACGACGATTCGTTACAAACGTTTTGTTTCTCATATTAAAATAATTTTATGGGAATCAGTTCTAAAATACCCATCTATTTTTATAATAAAGTTTAGGAAAGTCATAAAAACTTTTAAATTGAAACTCATAACACAATTAAATAACCCGTTTATAAGTACCTAATATGTATTTATTAAGTTTATTTATACTTACTACCTATCAGCCTACTGTTTTTTTTATTTTATTTGTTACAATTATAATATTCTTATTATATTATTTATGAAATATATATTTTTTGTTTTTATTTTGTAATACAGGGTGACTTTGTTATCATTACTGAAATTTTGTGTGAAGACTCCACTGATGAATATGAACAACTTTTACTATGGGGGCAATACTGAAATCGAGAAAAAAATTCCAATGAAAAAAAAATGTTCCATACAAAAGTTCAATTGGCGCGCGGTCAAAATGTATGGAACAGCTGATTTTTTGTCTCGATTTCACTATTGCCCCCATAGTAAAAGTTGTTCATATTCATCAGTGGAGTCTTTACACAAAATTTGGGTACTGATAACAAAGTCACCCTGTATATACTCTCGGTCATGACGATGGAAACCCTTACTGAGTGCAGTCTAACAGTAAGAAATTGAATATTAACTGATTATAGCAAAAAAATTAAAATTATCAAAACAACTTTTCCGCACCATTGTACAGACATAAAAGAAATCTATTAGACAAATTAAAGAGGTAAGGTGAATGTTTCCAACGTCCGCTTTTTAACTACCTTTCGCATTTGGTCGGATAGTTTTTAAATAATTCTCGTTACATTGTTTTATATATTTCAGGGTTATTATAAGGTGTAGAAAGCTGAAATTCTGTGTGCCTCTATTTGAATATGGGCTCTATTTATGGGCAAATGGTTTTGTTATTATCTTGTTCACAATGCTCTTTTTTAGGTCTGAAATAAGCAAAACCACTTTCACAGAAACAAACATTTATTTCGACGAATATTAGACTTAGGGTTTTGAAATTTTGTCAGACCATCCATATGCCTAAAAGGCATAGGGCACTGCAATTACAGCACACCATTTTATGTAGTTTAAGAATTAGAAGCTTTTGCAGTTGTATCGAAGTTTATGGCGAGGATGTTGCTTAGTTACATATGGTGATTTGGCTGTCGTCATTTATGTGGCGCCCTGGCAGAGCCGATATAATTGGTGACATGCGCGTACCGTTACTTTTGACGAATGAAATGTCTCTATCTATATGAGCGTCTCGGGTGTATCGATATTTTTGACGACTTAGTCTGTATCGAACTATTTGACAGCCCTGGATGTCGCTATCTAATTGCTGCCGACTATATTTTGTTTGTTTTATCAAAATGTTCCAGTAGTTGTTGAGATATAGGTACATACTTTAAATCATGACAAAAAAAATAAAAAAAATAACCGTCATCAAAAAAATGCAAGGGTCTTCTATTTAGAGGAAATTTTAGCTTACGTACGAGTAGGTTTACCTACACACATCATGTTCCGATTTTAAATATTTTGTTTTTCTAATTAAAAGACGAATGCGTTATTTTAAGCTTTTTATTATTGACGCAACGGTTATTATGATTTAAATATGTATGATTATAATATGGTATTGACAATAGCAGACACAATTCAATAACAGGCATTATTTAAGGGCTTGAAAATAAACTTTCGTTTAAATATGAAGCTTTTACTATTGAAAGATTTTCAGAAGATTGAAAGATCAGAATCAGTTAGGTTAGCTACATTTCCTGCAAGTATCATAAATTTTCCAATAAATGCATTTCAAAAGCAAATCACTTTACTTGTAGAATATAAATCTTTAGCTTTTACAGCTGAGACTTATTTATTTACAGGAGGCAGACCATTTTATGTTATGTCTAAATTTGTTACTGGATTATAGAGATTTATGATGCATTTTTTATAGTCTACCTTGAGGTCGACTATATCTATTAAACTTTTGCGCCAGTAACCAATAAAATACAAATAAGGGCCGATTGTTCAATCACCAGATAAACAGACAGATAGCTTTTATTCTATAGATAGCAAGATTTTGAATTTTTCAATAGTAAGATACGACTTATCTATCTAATAACTCTACTATCTGGGGCATAAATCTATCTGTCGCTTCAAGCATCAGATAGCCGCGTTATTCGACTGATAGGTAGTTTGACATTGGCATTGTTTTGGTTTGAGGTTATTTTAAAATTGTTATATTACAATTAAGAAAATAATCTTGGATATTTTCGATCCTGTTGATGACTTGGTAATCGAAGAAGAGGCCTTAATGAGTGAATATGTCAATCCAAGTAATGCCTTTGCAAGAAAAGTAAGAATCGTCAAACCGAGACGATCACTTTACTCAATGGGATCCAAAGTTTCATCACAGATTTAGATTTGAAGGAGTCCTTAAAATGTTAACTATCTCGTCTTGAAGACAAAATCAAGCTCATAACACGAAGGTTTCGCTTTTGAGGATACTACCTATTACATATGCCAGTGCAAAAAAAAACTCATTTTCAGGTTTAAATACACGTTTTTATTTGATTCAGAAACCAGTGCATCAAACCCATGGTACAGTTATAAATCACGTTTCTTCTCTTTACGGTTTTATGCCACTGGGAGTTTCTACATCACTGTTGGTGATTTTGGTGGCATTCATAGCTTCACTATATGCCGTATCATAAAAAAAGTCTCAGTTGCTATAGCGCCTTTAACCTTTATAAAAGTACCAAGAAGGACCGAGGATATAATGCCACAAGAGTTAAAAGCGTGTTCAATTCTCTTCCAAGTGTGGAATCTTTTTCTTTGTTGGTCAGTCAGTCCGTCGCGTCAGCCTTTTATTTTCTGTTATTTTACGCGTAATTTCACTATTGCAGTTTTGAAATTTGCCCCACGCTCTCTTTTTTTAATAAAATCTTTTACTACAAATAATTCAGAAAGTAAACAAATAGACGATATGCACCAAAAAACAAACATCAAGCATGACATAACCTAAACAGTGAAGTGACACTGACCCTTGTTTGTCACTTGTCAGGCAATGATTACAAAATTCTGTCCCACTCTTACCTATAGGTTTGCAATATTTTTGTTTCACCAGTTTGAAGTTCGTGCTGATAGAGTTCAAATATTCACTCAGATAACTATTGCAGGAATAAAAACATATTGAAAAACTGCAATCGAATTATTTATAGGATAAACAGACATACAACTCTATTCGCTGGATAGTTATTAGACATTTTATCTGTAGATTGAACGATCGGCTCTAAGTGTATGAAAAGAATTGAATAAGGAAAACTCGTTTTATTGGTAAAACCTCTTTTATCTGCCTCCAGTTTATAGCATACCAACATCACACACGTCGTAGTATCATCACACTCGTCGTCTTGTCTAGCATCTTGTCGTCGTATAAGAAGACTCTTTCAATTTCGTTCCTTCTTCTATGTCCTTTTTAGGGTTCCGTAGCCGAACGGCAAAAAACGGAACCCTTATAGTTTCGTCAAGTCTGTCTGTCTGTCTGTCTGTCTGTCTGTCTGTCTGTCTATCTGTCCGTCCGTATGTCACAGCCATTTTATTCTGTAACTATAAGCATTACACAATTGAAATTTGGTAGAAAGATGTATCTTGTTAACCGCTCACCGATTCTTATACAAAAAATATAAAATAAAAACAGTTAAGGGGGGACTCATACAAGAAACTAAAACCAAAAAAAAAAAAGACAAACCTATTCGTGTGGGGTGTCTATGGATAAATCTTTTAAAATAACATAGAGGTTCCTAAAACCATTTTCTTTTTAAGTCTAACGTTTCACAGTTAGACGCTTCCAAAGTGGTAAAATGGGCGTCCCCCCCATCTAATTTCTAAACCAAGCAAGTGTAAATTTTGAAATAAATATATGATGTAGATCTTAATAAATACTTTCAACGAAAATTAGTTCGGACGAGATCGAACCAGTAGTTTTTGAGATATAGCACATTTTCAACAACCGCAAACATAACTTTGTATTTGATACAAACACTATGAAAAACAAAGTTATATTTGCAGTCAACAAAATATTATGGGATTTTACTAAGTAGAAGTTAATGGATTCCCTAATTCCGTTAAAGTTGTCACGGAACCCTCAGTGCGCGAGTCCGACTCGCACTTGGCCGGTTTTTTAGTTTTTATAATATCATCGTTGCGTCTTTAAGCGGCGCGTCGCCTCGTGCCGTTTTCGTTTTCCAATCCGATGTACTTCGCGATTTTCAGGGATCCTTATCCCGTTGATGAATTCCTTTAGATCCCGACTGTCCCCCCAAAAATGTAAGACTCCGTACCGATAAGATGAGAAAACAGGATCGTATAGAACTTCTCGAGTTCATTTAGTCTAAGTATAACTATCGTCTTCACAGTTCACTCCGTCGCATACATCTTCAAACAAACCACTCACGAAATCTTCACTCCAAATATATTCAAAATCAAACACCTCGCACATACACATATTTTCGAGTCGTCATCTATCGTTCTAAAATCTAATCCTTTTTAAGCTCTCTTATTAAAACTGCCGCAGTTTCATTACAGGTAGCCTTTTTTTGGTAATGGTCCAATTTTCAAACGAAACTTTAGTAAGTACCCAGTGGTTTGGAAAATAAATATAACCTGAAATTGCTATGATTGTGTTTCTTGCTACGAGTAGATTGCGTACATTTCTACATATTGTTTAGTGGATGTTAATGCACAATATTTAGACATACACAACATTATTTTTTTCATTGTAATATGGATATTGGGGATTGGTCTTATAATGTTTATTTTGAATCGTTAGATATATTTTCCGTGTAAAATATATCTGTATAGGAATTAGAACAAAGCCAATCCCTTGGTGACGTTCTTCTTAAGCTAAAAGCGGTCGTTGACTCTGCTCGACCTACCAAGTCGGTGAACTCTTGTCGCGACGTAAGGTGACTGGCAGATTGCAGACGTTCATTATAGCAATACTTTAGACCTGTCGAACTGTACCTTTGCAATTCAGTCATGTAGCGACCATTTATTTTGCATACCGCAAATTACTTTTTTCGGAGATCATTCTCATTTGGGAAAATTCAAGCCTCTCACATGGTTACGTAAACTAAAAGTATTTTTTTAAAACATACTTAGGTGTACCGACCGATAGTAGAGAGCGCGAATACAAGAGTAGACTGCTATTCATAGAGCGTGACTGAAATAGAACCACGAGTATACAGAAACATAGATCCCTGTAAGGGTTGCAAACCCATTGCATACGTACAACTAAAGGTGTTTTTCGCAGGCATACAACTCTAAGCTTTATGTAAGCTCTAAGTTGTATGGATGCAGTTGTAAACACATTAAAATGGGTAAAAGTCGTCAAACTTTTTATTTGTAGTATTAAATATATGGTGATTATTAACTCGTCACATCGTTTTTTTTAACTAAGTAGGCTAAGTAGTAACTAAGAAAATAATGTAAGATTTTTTTTTTGAATTTTCGGTGCTCATGTAATTTTCATTTTCTTTCTCATTGTAAGGTGATAAAATTTGCTATCATTAATACCATAATTAACCACAAATAGTGAACATTTTTATGATAAAAATTGATTCAGCCTAGGAAGAACAAATTATTTGAAATTAAAGGAAAAACATGCACTTGATTTAAAGTTAGTATTTTGACCTGTGTTTGTAGACGCTTTCTTAATTAATAATTAATTACGATAAAATCGGCAATCATTTGCGATTAATTTGATAGCCTAGACTCTTGAGTACTAATTTAAAGAAAAATTAATATGTTAAGTAAGTTGCTTAGATAAAGCTTAATAGCTTAAGACGCACGGTTAAACGAAATTAAAAAAAAGCTTATTTTTGTTTGTTAATTTTCTATTGACTATGGTATCAAACGTTAGCATAATTTATCAGACTTAAAATGAGGTGTCGTTTGTGTGTTGGCTTGAGGTAATGAAAATTTAACGAGATTAATTGAGCACTGAAAGTTCTGTAAAGTGAATTTTCCAAATCCTCTCAGAGGGGTGAGGGATGTTTTCATAGTATATTCCCGATAAAATTTACCGTCGTAAACGTGCGTGAATTTTTCTTACTCCTAAATAAGACAAATGCGTTTTTTATGCTTTTTAGCGAGTTTAAAGGCTTTTCACAATTTAGAAAGTGACCGACGGCATTTATAGGAGACCATAGCCTAAGTTTATAGTGGCACTAGTGGTTCCAAACCGCTCGACTGATCACGTACTAGGACAGGTGCCTCTTCTGAGCTTCGCGACTGTCGCGCGTGAATCATGCTGTGACATATACTGCTTGCGACATACAATTTGAAGGTGCTATAAATTAAACAATGTTAGAGTTTGAGTTTGTTTATTAAATGGAGAGGGATTCATGAGGAAGGTTTATTATATGTAGGTATAATACATGCATGATAATTTATGAGTTTTCTAATTAAAGCCGTAAATAATCATTTTTTTGCGCCTTACCTCTCGTATGGTGCACTGTACGAGATGGATTAAAATAATGTACTACGGTATTGTACAATTTAAAAGTGCACAAAAAATCTCGCGATTGTAAAGTATGTCTATCTGTTAGGGATAACCCACAATATCACTTTTTTGCAATGTTTTTATAAAGTAGCATTGCATCTGTGCGAAGCCAGGGCTTATTGCTATTATTGAATATTCTTCAGCGAGTGAGTGAAATTTGACGAAAACCAAAGCGAAATCAATTGAATGGAATTGTGTTGAGTTGACAAAGTGTCTCTTAACTAATAAACCTTTTCCTAAACCATCGGGGGCGTTGTTACCCTACACTTCTATTTTTATTTTCACTTTATTGTGCTAGCTATCCATGGTTGGTCTCGTATACGTTTGTTTCTTCTATTGTTGTGATAAAGGGTACGTATGTACGGTTATCTTGTTATCATGGTTTCGTTAACTTTGATGTTACCTCTTCTATTTTGATAGATTATTTGTTTGTAAAAAAACTGATAGTCGAAGAGATGGCTCCCTCGGTATCTATCTTTTCCGTACACTTAAATAACGTTTTATTTTCGCGCGGTAGGTCAGTTCTTCGTGATTTTTGATTGTGGATAGACGTGTCTCTGCCATGGACCATCGTGAGGAACTTGTTGCTTTTTTGGTATTAAGGAGACATTACTCAGCTTTAAATATGCGACAAAGAAGATACTGGATACATCTATTGACTAAGGCTATGAATCCCCATGGCGAGTAGTAGTTTTTTAATTATTAAAACAGTTAATAAAAGCTAAATTTTCAAAACGGTACTAAACAGTTTTGTTTGGCATTACGGTTTGTGTAATGTTGTTAATTATTTCAATCTCTTGGGTAATCGTCGGCGATGAACAATTATTTTCGATGGTTACGTATGTCCGGCGGAGTAAATAATAGGTTTTCTTCATTTTATTCACTTGAAGTAGACATTTTCGTTAATATTAAAATTCACAATTAAACTTCGTCACAGTCGACAATTCTTAACGCAAATGGTGCGTTGGTTTTTTTTCTTGCCGCGATACCTATCCGCGCGCAAGGCTAAGGCGCGAACTAGATCGGCCAACAGCCAAGATTAAAAATGTAATAATTCGTGTTAGAAACACAAATTACAGATTTATTAAAATGATAATAAAGCTGGATTTACCATGTATTGAAATAAATATGTAGATACTGTTATTTTACGCATAAATACTGTTTGCTAAAATAAAAGTTATAACCCGACTAAATTATATTGCTTCTTCTTCTTAGTTACGTCTTCGTACTAGGGTGCAAATGCAAATTGGTCGGGTTAATAAACTAAAGGCACTCGTTCAATAATGTATTGAGGAAGCACGCGTGTGTAATATCTAGGATTATGGGCCAAAAATCTGTGGAATAAAAGTTTTGAGGAAGTGTGTTGAAAAGCTCTTTTCTTACAACTGCGACGCTATTGCGCAGTTGTGAACGAAAAAAGTTTTCGTAATAATTTGTATGTTTTATTGAAATATATTTTAATATTTTATTCACAACATGTTCAATTTTAATGGAACTATTTTTTACCTGACTTCAATAAAGAAGGAGTTTCAATCAATACGACTGTATGTTTTTTTTGTTTCTGTGTTACCTCATATCTCAGTCATTTGTCGACCGGTTCGAAAATTTATTTCGCTTACATAGGGGTTATACCTTCTTTTCTTGCCAAGTCGGGATCTGATGATGAGATCTTGGTGCAATCGAGGGAAAAGCTTAATTCAAAAGGTACGTTCAGTGTTTTCGTACTAAAATCTTAATGAAGACTTGTTTTTGCGTCTGATAGTCGACATTGTGTGGAGCTGAGCTGATGGTGGAACTCCTCAACGCTTAAGAGTTCAGTTATTTTAATGACAGAACTTATGATACTTAAATTTGTAGCTTATTAAAGAACAGAGTCAAAAGGTGCATCCCCTCCGGTAATCACCAAAACTTGGCAGATAAAATTAACTTAAAAAAAAGTTAAAACCGAATTTAAAATTAAAATGAACTAAAAAGGCTTAAATAAAGTCTTTACTCTTTAAAGGAAAGGAATCCATTTTAGGCGAACAATATCGCTCGCTCGCTTCGGCCAAAGAGAGAAAAGTTTATTTAAGACTATTTGGTGCATTTTGGTTTTGAAGTCGTGGCACAGTTATTTAACGCACTACCAAATGATCTCAAGACCTGCGAAGATTTGAATACGTACAAGAACAAACTGAAGCTATATCTAGCAGCAAGTACCGAGGAAGATAAATAATCAATGTAATATATTTATTTCTTATCTCATTTTAAGAGAAATGTAAATTTCTTATGAGAATAAAGTTCTTTAAACCTAAACTTAAGACGTATTTTACTATTTTTTTTTAATGTTTTAATTCGTTTTTTGGGGTTCCGTAGCCGAAAGGCAAAAAACGGAACCCTTATAGTTTCGTCAAGTCTGTCTGTCTGTCCATCCGTATGTCACAGCAATTTTATTCTGTAACTATAAGCATCACACTGATAAAATTTGGAAGGAATATATATATACTGTTAACCGCTTTACGATTCTTATACAAAAAATAAAAACACTTTTCCCCCACGGGTCCCCTTACATGAAACTAAAAAAAAAAGTTTACCTATACGTGTGTCTATGGATAGATCTTTTAAAATAACATATAGGTTCCCAAAACCATTTTCTTTTAAAGTCTTACGTTTGATAGCTAGACGCTTCTTGCCTTGGCCGGTTTTTTTTTACATATTTAACGATAAAAATAAGCTATTGAATTAAAATAAAATAAAAACATTGCATAGCGTAAGCGACATTATTTTATTAAGAATATATGTTAATATAAATCTGTAATGGCTGGTTGTAGGTTTCTTTAATTATACTTTCTCAGCGTGATTCCATAGCGGAAATGAATTACCCATACCAAGGCCATTTAGAAAGTATTGCGAAAAAAAGTCTTATATAATAATGGGAGACTGGCTGGTTGGAATTTGTATCGAAAATGTGATTATTCGTAAGTAAAAATCAATGTAAAAATAGATATGTTCCATTTTCAAAATTTCCCTTCACATTTATTGCGAGCCAATTCAAAGTATCGTTTGTGACTGAAAAATTAATCTGCACCGGAAAAATTATAGAGCTATGATTTTTTACGATTTCAAGTGTCGCCGAAAAGCGGAAGAAAAAGACCGATAGATTTCAAATGGCATTTATGGATGAATGTCCCTCCAAGGCCACCGTGTATTGTTAGTTTAACGAATTCTAGCGCGGTTGACCAACCTTGGGGGATGAAGAACGAAGCGGTCCCCCTTTGACGGCTATTACGGAAGAAAACTAGCAGTGAAAAAATTAATCCAAGATAATAGGCGAATTACATATCAGGAGATTTAGCATATATTGAAGATTGGATCGAGAAACGCTAACGAGATTCTGCACGGCATCTTCGCGTGAGGAGAATAGTATCACGCTGGGTGCCGCACTACCTCACCGACGCTTAGAAGCAGGCCTAGTGGGACGGTGTCGTGATATGCTGAACAAGTTTGAAGCAGACTTGACTCGGCGTGTTTACCACATCGTTACAGTTGATGAGTCCTGGACTTACCAAAACAATACAGAAACCAAGCGCACGTCGACGGGTGTTTCAAAGTGAACCAACGCCTACCAAAGTGAAGCGATCTCGGAGTGGGGGAAAGATTTTGAGCTAGCTTTTTTATTTGACTGGCCACTTGGTGTCGATTCTCTTGCGAGATGAAAGAATCGTCAATGCCGAATTGGATACTACCAAACGTTTATCAGACGTTTTCTCTGTTGTGAGAAACAAGCGACCAAACACTAGGCTCCGCGGACTACTGCTCCACCATGACAATGCGTCTGCACACACCGCGCTCACATCCTGCATTTGCTTGAACTAATACTTAACGCGCTGACGGTTCATGTTGTTCGTTGCCTGTGCCGGCGTCGCTTAGCGGAAATTGAAAGCAAAATAATTTTATAAATTTCAACTTGTAAACGAGGTGTCTGCGGTGGACTGGAAAAAGTGATTTAAACTGGTGCAGACGCATGAGTCTTTGTATTATTATCATCATATATTTTCAGCCAAAAGACGTCCACCGCTGAACATAGGCTTCGCCTACGGCTTTTCACAGCGACTAGTTACTAGCGGACTTCATCCAGTTCAAACAGGATCAATCCCGCGATCTTTACAAGGACGTTTGTCCATCTTGTCGGTGAACGTCCTATGCTGCGTCTTTGGTCAAAGGGTCTCCAATCTAGAACTTTCCTGTCACTGTTTACTGGGACTTGATCCTCATAGATGTACCATTTGTTGGTCTTCTTGCTTCGCAACATAAGCCAGTTCATTTACTAGAAGCTTGTATTCGTTCCCCACAATAACTTAAGTAAACATAAGCAAATAAAAAAGTTGCTCGTCGTCAAAACACTGACCAAAAATCTGAATATAACACATTTGCCCTTTGTTTAGGAGAAAGAAATTCATTTGGAGTCTGTGCATTATGTGCGTAGCCTTAAAAAAATGCTAAAAAAATAATTTAAAAAATTAAACCGCCTTTAAATAACTCATTCGTATTCTATTTAGGAAAAACTAATTATTTTAGAGCCGGTGCATGATGTGTTATACTTGTAGACAGGTAATATTAAGCAGCGACTCTAAAATAATTTTTTTCTCCTAAATATAGCCCGTTCGGAAAAAAACGTTGAGATTGTATTAATTGCTGTAAGGCTGCCTTTTGTTAAGTAGTTTGGGTAGTAGATCTGGATAGTATTTACCCAGTTTTGCAGCCCTCTAAAATGCAAGCGCTCTGAGTTATTGCCGTAATATCGAAAAGAAAAATCGGTGTATCCCGATTACCGATTTGATAACCGATTTACAACGCCTCTACAAAATATTATGACGTTTGATCTCCCATACATGGAACCAAAACAAAAAAACAACTATTTTTCCTCAAACCTTTGCATAATATCCTTTGGACATGCATGTGGGGTCTCAATGGATAGGTCTCTTTATATTACATCGAAGTTTCTGAAACCATTTTATCCGAAAGTCTAACATTTGGGAGATAGACGCTTCCGATGTGGTAAAATGGGTGTCCCTCTAAGTTTTGAACGAAGCAAGTGATGATTTCACAAATACAATGAAAATGGGTTTGAACGAGATCGAACTAGTAGTTTTTGAGAACTTTTGTTAGGTCCTCTTACCCTTCGAAAAATATAAGAAGTGCTTTCAGGCCTAGGCTACATTAATTTTAATCCTAGTCAATGGATTACGCCTTTCGCGATTTTTCAGTTTTAAAGAAAAAAAAGGGGAACATTGGGAGCCTTACAAGTAAAAAGTTATAAAAGCTAGGACATATAAGTGTTCAATCGATCGAGAATTTTGTGAACTTTAAAAACGCCATATTAACTTTTCTCGTCAGAGCATTCCTTTGTCGCTTTTTTGTACTGACTAAAAAACGAAGAATAATTATTTGGTATTTCTGCAATAACTCTTAGTGCTTACATTTTAGAGAGTTGCATATATGGATTAATACTATCTACCTAAACAACATACCACAAATGCAGCTTTACCGAAATGAATGCGAATTCAGCGTATATTTTTGTTCAATACGACTGGTCTAATACGAGTAGAAGAGTTTATTCTTTAGAGTATGGTCAGGATTTTTGGAGGCGGTTATTTTTCCTCGACGGCCTCCCTTGACTTGAGTCCCTCCATATAATCTTGGTAAGTGTGTCCCCAATGTCGGAATGATCCATACACCGTCAAAGCTAACTCAGGGGTCTCAAGACTTTGGTCTCTTTGTGTTTGGTCATACAGATGTTCAACGATGTGCATTATTCTTTCTAATTCGGAAACACTGTTCCCCAAGGACTTTACTAGCGCTTGTATGAATTATGGCCGCAGAGCCGAGTCTTTAATATTTATATGAAGTCATATAATTTAGTTTAATTCGATTGTATTTTGTGAACCCATTTTAGGGTAAAAGCCTCCTCCGGCCACTCTAATTTTTCGATCAATTTTGTTATATTAAATGAATAAAATATGATAGTGAGAAATCGAACCGATGATTTTCGTATAAAGTCATCGATTAGTGTCTCGTTTTCTTATTTTTGTATTTTAATCTTTTATTTTTTGCGTGTTTTTAAATCCTTTTTGAGGCTCGGGGGGCAGTATAGTTCGAATTTCATATTTTATGATATGTTTATAAGAAAATAAAATTACAAATCAATCACAGTTAATCAAAGTAAGTAAATATTTATATTTAATAAGGCATTGTTTTATTACATTTTGGTAACAATATAAAAGAAAATATTGATATTATTTTGTACAGTAATATTTTCGTTCTTGGAATGGAGTATGCTTGAAACGAAAGAATGTGTCATGTCAAAAAATGTCTCAGCGATCATCCAAAAAAATTGACTATAATAATGAAGTCAGTTCCACTGATCATGTAATCTTTTTGGTCAGTTCTTTCGGATCGTCCAAGTTTGAAACGAAAAAAATACTATTCAATTTCGCTGAAAATACATGGGGGTCAAATCGATAGCCCGTGGTGTCCTTTACCTTCAGACTCCTGGCTCCTGCTAAACATCCTGTAGACGCTGAATGAATATTTTATTATCATCTAAAACAATAACATGTCAATGAGGTAGGTACAAAATGCTAGTCGCTCGAAATCGCTCCCCACCGAAGATTACCGGACACAGCCGAGTGTTCGAACGCTCAGCTAGAATCGGTAATATTCGTCCGCCATAATCGCACCGTACATTTTGCCAGTCTCTACTGCGCGGTTTGTGACCGTCTTGTCTGCCTGTGAAGTCGCTAGATTTTGAAGAAATATGTTGTGAAATATAGAACCCAATTGGTACTTAAAATAGCTATAGACAAATAAATAGTACCTCAGCCCTTTGAATATTATATCAAAAGTATCAAAGACAGTCCATCTTGACAAGTTGGCCTGTATACTATCATATATGTTTTTAGTTCTAGGCATCATTCTGGAAAAAAAATATTAATTGAAATATCCTGATATTTTCTTACGTTTCATTTTAGATTTCTGAGATTCCTCGTTTCGACCCCTTACTATTCGTTTTTAATAATTTATATACTACCGGCGAAATTCGTCTCCTTCCTATGTCCTATTCAGGGCGCTGAAGAATCCACTAAATTTAAAATCTAAGTTAGTTTTTAAAAGAATGACAGGGCTATCAATCCATTGAGAATTTAAACGGAAATATAATGTCAAAAGAATTTCTACGACTTTCTAATAATTTGAATTTGAAACACGCTAATCGTAAACTTTGTCTTTTTTCTACATTCTTGCAGAATAAACCAAGGGACTATAAAGGCGTACGTGTTTGTATCTTTTCGATTCTTAGATAAAGGGTTTGCGTATGATGGATGCCTCATCAAGGGGGACCCATCACTTAATCGCAATTTTCTTCATCGATTTTCATTTCCCATAAAACGATTCGCAGATGTTTCAAAATAATATTCAACAAATTCTAGAATCTTGTTACATCACAATTTCATTTGGTCGAATGCTTATTATCTACAAACTTACTTCATCGTTACTTCTTTTCATAAATTACGTATTTTATTGAAGTAACGTTAGCTTTCTATTTTGTTACCCATAATTTTATTTCCACGTAAGTTTCAATATGCAGAATTCTTGAAGCATCGAATTTTACTTCAATAAAGTCCGTTTTTCTTAACGAATTTTTAGTAATATTATATTGCATACTTTATTAATAGACAATTTAAAGCATAACATTGTGTAATAAATATTGATCTAATAAATAAACTGCGTTAATCCCGACTCGCCGTGGTCTCCTCTTCGTGGTACTAGTCTGCCCGATACTAGAGTGTAATTCAAAAGCCGGAGGCGCGGAGGGAGAGCAGCCTCCGCCCGTGGGTGACTGCGCCTTGTTACGCAAGGGCGACGAGGCTGCTATTCCCGCAGCGCCGGAGACGAGGAAATCCTAATGCATGCTGCTTGTTTGCATGCCTGCTTGCTTTCTTGCATGCATTAATGCATGCATGTATGCCTTCTCACTTGCATGCGTATGAAAAAAATATATGGGAACCGTTACATATTGAAACAAGTTTTTATGAAAGGTTATATCGATAACTTAATAATTCTATAAAACATTAGTTTGGTATATCGTTATTCTGCTTAACAAAACAGTTGCGAAACATTTTTTTGGTGAACTGTTATTCGATGTTATGAAACGACGATTATTAACTATTCCATTAATCAAGAAAAAAAGATATTAACATTCATTGAATAGTATTCTGTGAAATGAAATTCTATATCCAAAAGTTCTGTGTTATGATAGATACCCCTCATCAAGATACCATAATTATATCCTTCCTCGTTTTTCTGTTTGCTACCTCATACCTCAGTCGTTTGTCTACCGATTCGAAAAATTTTTTCGCCTACCTAGAGGGTCTACCTTCTAGTTGGTCCCATTGTTGCCAATTTGGGATCTGATGATGAGATCTTGGTGTAATCGAGGGAAACCCTCAAACTTTTAAGGCACGTATAGTGTTTTTTTACTAGAATCTTAATGTTGACGTGCTGTTACGTCTGATAGTCAATACCTTGTGGGGCAGAGCTGATAGTAGAACTCCTTAACGCTTAGGAGTTCAGTATTTATAATGACAGAACTTATGATAGGTAGTTTGTAGCTTCTTAGAGAACAGAGTAATAAGGTGCTACTCCCCCCCTCTCTTGTAATCTCTAAAAATGAAAAAATAATATTAAATTTAAGACTTTTTAGTGCATTTTGGTATTGAAGTCGGTTTTTATTTTTTTTTATATTGTACTTTTTGCGAATTTCTGGTATCGGATTTCTTCTCAAGTTTTTTTTTTCATATCACCTTCGTATAAAGCAACTAGAAAACGTGCTCCAGCGTCTTCAATTTGTTCTGGTTTTGCTGCTTCGTCTTTGTAGATGCCAATGATGGCGTTAAGTTGAGGATTTTTCACAAGGGTACAAAATTTAATTTCACCTTGTTAAAAGTTTGCTCCAGTAGTGTCACAGCCATTGAATGCACGAAACAGAATATTGTTAGCAGCTTCTTTGTATTTAAAACTAAGAGCGGGATATAGTCTTTCAGAAGTTTTGTCCTTTCCAGGTTTTCGCAGGTATACACATATATTGCTGATGGGAGATGACCAAACCTGCTTAAATGTTTGCGTACAAAGGAATAGCTGTATTGACGATTAAAACGTTAGCATCTTCTTTAGCTATCTTAACTTCGATAGCAGCTTCTTCCACTTTTTCATTAACAATCCTTCTTACTTCCCACTACTGCATTGCTTGATTCTACTAGTATAAAAATAATAAAACATTAAAACAGTAGTGTTGGACATTTATTCGATCAACTCTTTAATTTTTCTTACCAAATATACAGAGCAAACTTTACTATAAAAATGCAAGGAACTTTGTTAGCTCTATTTTCCCCAAAAAACATAAACTTTTGACAAAAGTCTTAAGTTAAGAAGTTTTTCAGAAAAAAATGTCTTTATAATAGATGTAAAAATGGCTTTTAATCGATCTTTTAAAGGGCAAAAGTTACTACGGAACGTATTTAACGTATTTTTATTACATAAAAGTTATGATTACATGTATTTTAGGTTACATTCAGAGTCCATAAGTAAATGTATTTTAGCAATAGTAAATATGGCATGGCACTCCAGATTTACGATAGTATCGGCGTTTCTAAATCTGGATCAAGCAAGGCTTCATCTCATACCAATAATAGGAACCTACATTTAGATCGATTGACGGGTTCATGCCCATTCAACGTCCGTACCGCGGGGTATAACCTACATTCGTAACGCAAGCAATCTCGATACGATCACAACCTAGTAAAATCTGTCATCTTACTGTTGAAAAGTGTTGCCTGGTCAATTCTTTTTTTAAAGCATCCTTCACACAAAACATCCTTTGAAATCATCTTCTTTTTACCAGTCAAGTTTATAATTTTAATTATATTTTGTCTTTTTTATTGCACCTCCAAATTCAAATCGTTACAGTGACAAATGCGTACAGAAAATATTCTAAAAGAAGTCAATAAATTAACCTTTTCTTTGGCGGAACAGGTGTAAATCACCTGTTTATTGCGTAGAAATCGTTACAAGAACAACTGCGTTACGAAAATATTAAATGGTGTCAATATGATGCCATAATATAGAAGTGGTTTTCTGTGACATGATAAATTCGTGGTCCGTTTTTCCACTTAAGCGCATGATAATGTGCTACTGCTGCGAGAGATCAGTAAATGTGACACACCAGACAGCATAAACGATAGTATCGGCTTTCTAAATGAGGTTCAATCAAAGCTTCATTTCACACCAATATTAGGAACCTACATTTAGATCGATTGACATGATCATGTTCATTCAACATCTGTACCGCGGGGTATTACGTACGCAACTTGCAAATAATCCTGGTGCGATCGAATTCTGTGTTTCATGGCAAGAGTAAGCGCTTATACTCGTAGCTCTTGTATGAAAAATGAACGCACCAACAATCGTGTTCGAATAGATTGATTTGTCAGATCTGCTTTAAGCTAGTAAGAGCTCTTTGAAGCTTTTAACGAAGACAATAGAGTTCTGTAATCGCCCTGCCGCCCCCGGCCCCGACCCCCCACGGACCGCAGTGAAAGTGACTGTGGCCAGCTGTTGGCTTTTGCTGGTTGCAACGTTTCATAAAGCTAACTTCTTGTTTTTTTATGTTTGTGTTTACGTATTTACGAAATCAAATCTCGATTCGATTGAACGAAACAATTGATTTGCATGTATGATTGCACCACAGCTCCCGAAGCAAAATGACGTATCTAATTACTGTGTAGGACGCAAACGTACCATTGGTGGGCTGAATGTCGATTTGTAACTAGTAAATTACTAAGATTTTAGGAATAAATATGAATATTGGACACAAATCACGTAAGTAGCTAATGTACTTGTTATGGAAATAAGACACTGCAACGGTGCGAACACAAAACCCAGACCCGAGACAGACAATGCAGAACATTTTGATTTCTATACGAGGGTCAAACTGAAAGTTCTTAGAAAATCAAAAACTGATTACATTAGCCAGTTATTAGTTTCATTATATCTTTTCAAAATATTGTCCATTGACGTCAATACACCGCTGCATGCGATGGAACCACTGGGAAAAGCACTTTGCCCACTCGTCCTTAGGGGTCTCTTCAATGGCATCGCGATACGCAGCCACCGCTTCTTCAGCATTCATAAACCGCTTTCCTTTAAGTTTTTCTTTAATTTTTGGAAATAAATAAAAATCACAAGGCGCGAGGTCGGGGCTATACGGCGGGTGACCCAGTAATTCAACGTTTGATGTCGCCAAATAGTCGATCGTTCGCTTGGCGGTGTGCGACGAGGCGTTGTCGTGGTGAAGGAGGATCCTACTGCGAGGTCGTTTCTCTCGAACTTTTTCCAAGACAAGTGGCAAACAATTGGTAGTGTACCATTCTGCAGAAACTGTTTTTTGATCCTCTAACACAATTGTTGCGAAATGACCTATCCTTCCAAAGAACGAGGCCACCATTTTTTTTCCCGCACTTCGATCTCTCTTCACTTTAGTTGGCAACTCCTCGAAAGGAAACACCCACTGAGCAGATTGTCTTTTGGTTTCAGGATCATAACAGTAAATCCAGCTTTCGTCACCTGTTAGTATGTCGAACACAGCATTTGAGTCACCTCCGTTAAATCTTTCAATCATTTTACGGCACCAATCCACACGATGGAGTTTTTGAGCCTTAGTCAAATTATGAGGTATCCACCGGGCGCAAAGCTTCCTGACCGCTAAATGTTCGTGGAGGATTTTGTGCACTTGACTCATACCGATGCCTAAGCTTGTCCGAATCTGCTGATAGGTCACTCTTTTGTCAGTCTCTATCATACGCCGCACAACACAGATGTTATTTTCAGTCGTCGCCGTAGAAGGCCGTCCCTCACGTACATCATCAGTGAGATTAGTGCGACCACGTTTAAACTCATTAAACCAGTTGTAAACAGTCGCACGAGATGGGGCTTCATCGTGAAAGGCCAATCGTAGTCTATCATAACTTTCTTGTTGACTTAAATGACATCGAAAGTCATAAAAAATCATTGCACGAAAATTTTCTCGTGTTAAATTCATGTTGACGTGACACAGACAATTTTCAATTTGCCGCCAAATCGTAAAACAAATGACAAATGAATGAAATATATACTCAGTAATATTGGCAAAGAGTTCTATTTTCAAATTTTAGAATATTTTTTTTATTATATTGTTTATAAGTGGCCAGTTCTAAGAACTTTCAGTTTGACCCTCGTATTAAAACGGACTATTTCGAGCGACTTTTGACCCCTCCATAACTCAAAACCTTTTCAAATGGTTATTTTCTTCTCAATTTTTTTTTTGTATTTTCTGCCTAATTTCGCACTCATTTAGATCTCAAAACATTTTTCGGGATAGTCTAAAATTAAACACAATCTTAGTACTGAGCTCGGCGGTCATTTTTCGCATTTGGTGGGTAAGGAATACTTGCAACGTGAAAAGACTAAGGGCGTTTGCCTGCATTTTGTAAATTAATCTTGATAAAATAATACAACAATTACTTATTGAAACGATGGATGGCTACTGGCCTTTTGTGTGATAACTATTCAGAGTAACACAAACAGGTAACTATTTCAGGGTGTCGATAAGGCAAAAGGATTTTTCCCACTGCACCCTACTTACCAAGACCATGTTAGGAACGTGTCAGGAGGAACGACGCGACGAAACGCAACATGATAGCTCCTTGCCCACTGCACGAATAAACAGCGTACCGTCTCACCGTTTTATGGAGCATGAGCGAGAGCGAGCAAGAACGTCATATCCCGGTGCTGACACGCTCCGTGCATAGCACGCGAAGGTGTTGGCACGGTAATGTTATCTATACAGTATTGTAACTCAGCCGACACTTTGAAATAAATACCTACAGCCGCGCGGTACCCAAACGTGCGATAGGGCTGTCTGCCCGCCTCCAGCATTTTCATTACAATTGCCTACTTTGTGTTTCCATTAAGTTTTATGATTGTAAATATATATTTTTTATATTAACAAAATATTTTGTGGATTGAATAGGAAGTATGCAATACAATGCGTATTATTTTTTAATTGGTAGATTCACTACCGAATAATATTTGCACCTAGACTGAAACGTACGGAATGCTTTATTATTAAATTTTAAAGTATTAAAAAATCCGCATTCTAATATAAAGCTTTAATAAAAATTTATACAACCAAAAACAGCACAATATATCCTATCCGTCATAATATTAAGTTGTACTTGAACAAACTTTTTGAGAAAGAAATCGCGCGGCTATTGTTAAAAAACAACATACCGTCCGTTCGTCACTGTGGCACAGTCGCGACTGTCTGCGTGCCGAACGCGTGCCGAAATTGAGGCGTGTAGGTATAGCTCGCATTTCGTCTGTTTGTATGAAGTTGGAATGCTGCATAGATAACATTTCCGTGGTGTTGGTCAGTAAGCTAGATGCCTAGAGTATTCAATACAAAGTTTTTTTTTTTCCTGATACGTTCCTATCACGGTCATGGTATGCTACGGTGAGCTTAGCAAAAGTGGCCGGCTTAAGTTGTAAAACAATGTGCCAGTAAAAAAGTTGTTTTAGCATAAATAGGTGCAGTTAGAATATTAGCCCGACCGCAGATCTAAAACTTTGCAGCTACTTAGCTTGAATCAGCACTTTAATACCTTTACAATATGCTTAGAAGCTGCAACTTCAACTGCCAGCTTAGTTGTTAAACTAAGTAACTAAGTCGTATACTTGTCAGAAACAGCAAAAGCAGAATTACGGAAATTCCTGAACATTACATGTGAATTTTACATACATTTACAATGAATAACTATAAATTAGAGTGACACCCTCTGATGTGCGGTTAATGATTTTGTTATGAATAACTGCACTTAGTGTATCTGATACAGTTCTTTTTCATTTCTTCTGTTTGGAAAATTAAACTTTCATGTGAAGATAGACGGGTGGAAAATAGTTTTTCCATCCCTAGGGTGGAAAGCAATTTATTTTTAATTGCTACGTTTAGGCACGGAGTTAACGATAATTGAGCCACATCATATTATTAAAATAAATAAAAAAACTCCATTATTTTATGATTAGCTCAACATCAAAACTGGTTTATTATGGTCACTGATTTTAAAAATGTACAATTAGTCTAATTTTTAACAATTTAAAATCATCAAATATAATATTCGGCTGCCCGCCATACATAGTGTCATTTTTTTTTTTCATTTTAAATTGTCACATTTTATTTGTCTTTGACATTATTCTTTTTAGTTTGGTCGATTATTGCACAGATTATTAAGCAGGCCCACCTTTAGCTGTCACTGATAGCGCTATCTCATGGGGCAAAATTCAACTTGGAATTTGATATAACCTGTGGTAATTTTGGTGACAAGGTTAAAGTTGCGGTTTTCTACTTATTATTATTGTCTGTGAGAGAAAAATCGATCAATATTCTTAACAATGATTGGCAATATTTTATATAGTTGCGTTTTATGTTCTCTGTTGTCTTCCATACCGTTACTGTCATTTTAATCGCGTGTTTTACGTACTGACTGATATGTTTAAAAACTTGAGGTTTTATCTCTCGCCAAACAACATAATATCTTATCATCGCACCACAATCACACTGTTAAATTTATTTATTTTTCCTCACAGTCGAAATGAAAAATAGTTTGTATAACTCGGGTGAAAGCATCCATTTCATTCTCGAATTATTAGCGCTCTCACTCCGTTCGAGCGCCAAAAACATCTCGAGTGAAATGGGTTACTTTCCCCCCTTGTATAACAATCTACTATTTCATTTCTTCTGTTCGGAAAATTTAATTTTCATGTGAAGATAGACGGGTGGAAAATAGCTTTTCCATCCCTAGGGTGGAAAGTAATTTAGTATTAATTGCTACGATCAGACATGGAGCTAAAGATAATTGAGTCACATTATATTATTAAAATAAACAGGCTTTTAATTTTTTTAAGATTAGCTAAACATTAAAAGCGTGTTTATTATGGTCACTGATTTGAAAAAAATACAATTGGTCTAATTTTTTACAATTTAAAATCTACAAATATATTTCGGTTACCCGCCAAACATAGTGTCACTTTTTTTTCATTTTAAATGTCACATTTTGTTTGTCTTTGACGATATTTTTTTAGTTTGGTCGATTATTGCATAGATTATTAAGCAGGCGGAGGCAACTTGCCGCCATTTTTGTTGTTCATTAATCTTCTTACTCACTCCCACCTTTAGCTGTCATTCTCATGACATCTCATGATGCAAAATTGAACCTGGAATTTGACATAATCTGTGGTAGTTTTGGTGACAAGTAACCTTGTTTTCGCAAAGTTGCGTTCTTCTACTATTAGTATTGTATGTGAGAAAAAATCGATCGATATTTTTGACAATGACTTGAAATATTTGATATCGTCCGCGTTTTATGTAGCACTCTGTTGTCTTCCGTGCCTTTACCGTCCTTCTAATCTTGTGTTTTATGTATAACGACAGTAAACAAACTGATATGTGATGTAAAAACTTGAGGTTTCATATCTCGCCAAACAACATAATATCTAAATAAAGGAGAATGCCCAAATCTACCCCACTCTAATTAAGCAGAGTATAAGCATGAAATATTAACCAAAATTCGTTTTGTATTTTTATAGTTCATATTTGTTTGTTACGAAAAAAACTTTTGTGGGAATTTCATTTTCATTTTAATTGATTATTCAAATGACCAAATCCTATTTTAAATACAGTTAGCAGCACGTAAGGTTATACGAAAACAGCTTTTATCTTGGAAAGGATAGAGGCGGTTTTAAGGAATAGTCTGTCGTGCGGCCATGTAAACATTTACAGGGACAGTTAAAGTCAAAATCATCGCTGTTGTTTTAGTCATTGTGTTGCAAATACAAAATGCCTATTTAATAAAATAGATAACATTTTAGTTGTTAATTCTTTGTAATGGATCTGTGGGTATCGGAAATATAATTACCTTTACATGATGAGGCTCTTGTAGGGCAATCGGCAGTATGCGTAACAAGCCCCGTAAATGGTATAAAATAGAACTATATCCGTCCGTCATCATGATTGATTGATACAATACAAAGTGGTTTATTTTCGTTGTTCATTGCTTCTTATGAAATGCAAATGTTTTGGTCATTTGATTGAAGCCACGAGTTGAGTTTTATTATTCCTCCACGTTAAGATTCTGTACTCTTTTGTGCAAGTGCTGTGCTGTTTTTATGACGAACGTTCATACGTCCACAATGCCAGTGCCTCGCTGTGTAAGCTGTTCTCTTGCTCTAAGGTATCTGCTGCCTTACCAGTTACCACCAAGAGGCAAGCGATGCTATGTTTAGTATTCTACGCTCCTGGATAAGCATGACCATTGTAAGTAATAAACACTTTTGACTGCTGCTGATAGTAATTGTTAATAAAATGCAGTCTTTCTTGTGACATGCTTAGTATCAAAATGTAGTGATCATATATATGGACCTGTATATTATTTGAGTGTATAGTTTTGTTATTTTTTCAGATCACTGAAGACAATCATCTCTGTCAAGAATAACTTCTTAACAAATCTGCAGCCTCCTCTTCTGGAGGTCAAGTAGTACAGGCTTAAAGGCACCCACAAGTGTGCCATGTATGTAGAAAGTCCATAATAAAAGCCAAGATAGATCAACTTCCGGAGAAAAGTCTAGAGAGGAATGTTTTTATTTTATGCATAATGTTTCATCAGGTAAATATTTGCTTTGTTTATAAATTAAATGATTTAATTATAGAAATGTGCATTTTGAATTAATTAAACATTAGATTCCAAAAAACAGTTTTTAATTTCAGATTAACCGGCTTGAGAATTCTGTTTACCCTATTGAACAAATGTCTATAGAAGTGTGAGAGGCCATGCATTACTCGACCTGGGTAGACAACAAGAGGTTGAGGGATGCTTCTATGTCTTCATCAAAAACTACCATGGAGTCACCAATATAAATACCACCTTCATTACAAACATATCAATCAAATGTTATTACTGTGTCTGCACCAGCATTATTTTTAGACAATGTTTTTTATAAATATGAAGATGATGAATAAATCATATAATTATAAGAGTTTCAATCATTTCTTTTAATGACTCAACTTGTAACATAATCTAGATACAGCAGGTATTGCAACAAAACTATCAATTATTTTAAGCGTTCATTATATGATTGAAGGCAAAACTATGTATTTCCACACTTTCATTTTGAGTGATTTTATTTCGTAGACTACTCACATTTGGAGTGATTGAACATTGCATGCATTTTTTCATTAATACCTATCTTATTTACCTCCTATTACCTCATTTAGTACCTAGTAACACCTAACCTCAAAACTGAACTTTGTTTTTAATTATTAGGAATACCCCACAAACAATAAGTTTTTTTTCAAGTTAATTTTATTTTATAACATTACTTCTCGTTTATCACCAATTTTGGTAGTTATACAAATTTATTTGTTGCGCAACCAAGCTCCATAGTAAAATGGGCATTCTCCTTTATTGATTTTTCCTCACAGTCGAAATGAAAAATAGTATGTTTAACTCGGGCGAAAGCACCCATTTCACTCTCGAATTATTAGCGCTCTCACTCCGTTCGAGCGCCAAGAACTTCTCGAGTGAAATGGGTCACTTTCTTCCCTTGTATAACAATCTACTATTGCTTTCGGACAGGATTTCTCCGAATTCTTTCCCTTACTGCTTTGACCACTTCGTACGAACACTACGTGGACGGCCGGATCTTTTACCTATTTAAAGCCCGGTAGACTTACATTTGACTAATACCAAGCGTATGAAGAGTGCCACTTCAATCCAATAATCTCTAAAAATGAAGAAATAAAATTAACTTTAAAAAAAAAGCACAAACCGATCACTTTGAATTTCTTCAAAAATTTTAAATCAAACAGCAGATTAATTAATCTTTGTTTTTTTAATATAAAAAATATTTTGTTATCCGTGAAATCTAAATTATCAGGCGTCTACTCTTTAAAAGTTGATATATCATATATTTTTATTTAGAGCAAAATTAATTTTCAGAGAACAGTGGTCTGAATGCGCAAATTGATAAAATCATGTTATGAAAACCATTAACCCACTTCGCTCGGCTCGAGCCCCAGATATTTGTCCAGACTTAGTTCCGAGACCTAAGTCCAAACATTTGTTACTATGGAGCCGTTACGCCAGCTGACCTAATTTGAAAGAGCAAGTGTCGGTTTTACCAACGTAAGATAAGACTTATCCGACTGAATAAGTATAAAACGACCGATTTGAAATGGCATTTGTATTAATGATTCTACTAATAGATGACATTGTTAAATTAGGCGCATTGAATTTAACGAATATTTCTTATCTGACGTTGGTAAAATCGGCCCTTTGCGAATTAATTAAATACCTACCTTATTTATATTAGATATTCAAGAACACAGTTGCGACAGGTGGAAATAAGTATGCATGTAATACAATGTGGTTATAGTATTTCGAATTAAGGCGCTACCCGGATTTTTGACGTGGCCATATTTAGCAGTTTTTCTAACTCTAACTACAGTAAACTACTTTAGAAACAATCAAAACGTACTAAATAAACTATAAACCTGAGCTACAATCGTGTCTACCAGATTTTTGATTGGTCATTTATTTACGAGTTATGATTTTTCTACTAAAGTGGCGCTAGTGTGCGCGTTAAAAACCCGGGTAGCCCCTTATATGAGTGTAGCACTAGTAAGCTACAAGCAGGTATTTATAAAAGCGCTTGTCCAAGGGGAAAATAAAAGCTGAGTTCTTCGGTCAATGAGTGATCTACGCGATGCGGCTTTTGTATTGCGTTAACCACAAGAGCCCTACCCTAGTAGCTGAATCCCTACCCTAGTTATAGCTTTGACCATATCAGTAGAAGCTGGTGACGATTACGTATTGTATTTTTTTTCATTGCGTTGTGCGATTTATACCATATTGTTAGCTTTGGGTATGTCAATTTCGGCTTCAGTACCGTTACCATGAGTTAACGACGGTTTAACTCGCTAGCGACGACGTAAAAAAGTCTATGGAAAATTGCAAAGCGCCTCTTGCGGTCACTGATAGAACTAAATTTTTCCATACAAAAAGTTACGTCGTCGATAGCGAGTAAAACCGTCATTTCTAACGAGTAAACTCATGGTAACGGTGCAATTTTCAACTTCACACTACTGCTTTTTTCTGCGGTACAGTAGGAAATAGGAATAGATATTAATCGATTTATGGACTATGTTCAGCTGTGGATATCTATTATTTGGATGATGAAATTAAAATTACTGAAAATTGAAATTATACTGTTGACAGTAACATATTGTTAACAGCAAGTATATATATAGTATATCAATAACAAAGTTATGTTTGCGGTTATTGAAAGTTTTTGTACAGATCTATATCATGTTCTTTTTAAATTTACACTCGCTTAGTTTAAAAGTTAGATGGGGGGGAAGAGGGGACGCCCATTATATTTTGAAGCGTCTATCTCTTAAACGATAGACTTTTAGAGTAAATGGTTATAGAAACCTTGATGCCATTTTCAAAGACCTATCCATAGACACCCTACACTAGGAAATGTAAATGTAAAATGTAATCCTACGAGTTTCAGAATAAAGTGACTGTGACATACGGACGGACAGACAGACAGACAGACTTGATGAAACAAAAAAATGGGTTCTGTTTTTTGCCATTCAGCTACGGAACCATAAAGATAGTATATTACTGATCAATTATTTCCGTAGAATTTGTGAGTGAGGTATCGAAGGTGAACACCGTGTAAACTTATTTTACTTTGATTTTGATATGCAGTTAAGAATAAAACATATTTTTGTATTTTTTATACATAATCTGTACCATATATACTCGTATATGTTTTAGAGTGGCTGTGATTTAATATTTGGCTCAATAAAAATCTGTTTTTTTTCCTGCAACGAATTTATTATTAGCAGCGATGTTCAATGAGCGTTGCTCAAAGTATTCATTTCATAAAGTCATTACAATACAATATGTTAAATGTTGTTGATGACAGTAGCCCAGATAATATAATACTACTACTAGTACAGTATTATACGGTGTTCGATATAAAACTGTTACATACCGATCCTTTAAGGAATCATGCTGTTGCATTGTGTGTGGGGTCGTTATGATGTTCGGTAGTGTAAATCGTAAATTTTCTGCATGCGATAGCATAGTCTGTTCTAAAATAGTAATGTATTTATCTATTTTGTGACTTGTGTCCTTTTCCTCACGAACCAATCACCACGAACAGAAAAATGTAACTCAGTTTTTCTCCAACAAAATCCCTTTATTCACACTTATCACTTCACGTACTGTTTTCTATCGTTTGTTACAGATTTATATATTTATTATTTAAAAAAAAAACATTATACCTCTGTGTTTACGATTCTAACCGTATTAGAAACTAAGTTACCTAAAATTTTGCTTTAAAATCGTTATACAAGTTTCCCTTAAACAATCTCCGTCTTATTGTTCTTGCCAATAGTCTGCGTAACCTTTTTAACGAAAATTGGTTTCTTGAGTGTATGAGTGAGCTAGGTTTTCACCGCGCCCGCCGCCGAAAGCGGTTTTATTTCAAAATTCACGAGGCCGCCGGTTTTTGCGGCCTCGCAGCCGCCGCAGCTGCGATTTTCAAGCAAATATCAACTAAACCGCTCGACGACGTGGTTTCATCCGCGCCCACCGCGGCGGCGGGTGGAAACCGCGACGTAAGTGCTTAGCGACGGCGTTGTTATACTCTTACCGTAACTATCTTAACTTAACTATCTTTAACTGCCTCGGTGGCGCAGCGGTAGTCGCACTTTAAAGCGACGGCTGCGTCAGAGGTCCCGGGTTCGATCCCCGGGTCGGGCCAAAAATATATACCTGAGTTTTCTGTTCAGAAGTTCTTAGGGTAGCCCGGAGTTTGGACGTTAGCGGTGTTTTACCCCCGTGCCTCGGAAAAGCACGTAAAGCCGGTGGTCCTGCGCCTGAACTCTCGCCGGTCGTGTCAGATTGCTGTCCCATCGGGCTATGAGAGTGAAAGGAATAGAGAGTTCACCTTTGTTTGCGCACGCACTTGCGCACTGAAATATGTCCCGCGCAGTCGGTTAGTAGTTGGACTGGCCACCGTAGTCGAAATCGGCTAGGGGGACTATTTTTCTCTAACATGAGTTTTAGTGTCCATTGTATTACCGCAGTTGTATGATGGAGCCAAGAAATCTTCTATTAATTTGACTGAGAACCATGTAATCTCAAAAACATCTGCTCTACCCGATCTGATAGATGATTTCTTTTTTCGAAGATGTGTACGAAAACAGGACATTAACGTGTTCTTTTTTATTTTTAATTTGCTTCCTGGAATACCCATCTTGCATGTTATTAAATTGAAATTGAAACTTTCATATTTTTTTTCATTTCGTTAAAGATTTCCAGATAATCTCTTCTTTTAGGTTTTTTTGAGAAAGTTCAATATTCGTTACTGAGTCCACGCCATTTTTAGTGATGACTAACAACGACGTCCCGATCATTAGATGTCAACTGAACGCAGGCGAAAGTGTCAGTAAGGTTACCCGCGTTTGAACAGAGTCGTCCGAACGCGCTAAGGTACTAGCCTCGTTTTATAGTCGCGCCGTTAGCAAACCTCGCCGGCTCCCACATTCTGAATGTTAAAACTCGGCGTTAGTGCTCTTAAAACGTCGATGTGACTGTTCAAGATTCAAACGAACGCCTTAAAATTACTCATGTCTCGACTTTTCCTTCGTTGAGACGTGAAAATAGTTTCTGCTTAGTTACTACTCGTTGCAAGTTTTAATGCTAGAAGACGAAAAAATTACGGTTTTTGACACTATACGAAGAGTTATGGTAATACTTAGTTTTATTTCGATTTCTCTAAAGATTTTCTTTGTATTTTGGTTATATCCTCCTGGGCAATTTTCTTGTAATTTTATTTGAGTATGCTGGAAATTATTTGTATGCAGAAATGGCCCAGGTTCAATTTATATTAAATCACTTCAAGTTTAATCCACGAGATCGTATCCATGTTTAAATTGCGTGAGCACAAAACAAGCACCTCCGACTGATGTGCAGGTGTTCGGTGCACTGAACGCAAAGTTGGCTTTTTATTGCTCGTTTTAACAAGAATTTAGAGTTTCCTATTGTCTGTTCAATTTGACACTCAATAAACAGCGCAAATATACAAAATGATAAAAAAGCGTTGATAAAAAAGCGAATGATAAAAATGTGTTATAAAGACGACCAAAATAGTAGATCAGTAATATTGGATACTAATACTATACGCTACGATTAACATTTGAGCGTCTAAATGTTTACTTTTAGGCTGCACAGGTGGCGCTAGGTACTTGATGGTCGATTGACAGTTCTATTATGGGACAGACGCTTTTCCCATTATAATTTTGTTCCAAAAAAATGTGGAATTGCGGGCCTAGACAGTGTCGAAGAGATTTGTTACAAAAATAATGTTGTTATACGTTAGAACTCTGCTATCATCGAAAACATTTTTGATCTATTCTAAACCAAGATTTAAAAAAAATATATATTAATTTAGTTTTGATCTGACGCATAGAATTTTCCTTTCGAGGCAATGAATGTATGGGGATGCGACCGTTCCCTTTCGTCATTTAATATTGACAAATATAAGTGTTATAAATTTCTTTTCATTCAATATGGGTTTCGTTTGATTTTACAAGCTTTTACTATTAAGGTGGTCCGCCATAAAAACGTGATTTATGAGGATTATGAAGATTTAATAAAATTTCAGTACTGAGGGAATGACTATTGCAAGTAATTCATCAACAATTAAAAATAATTTGTAGAATCGGAATTCATTTTTAATTTTGGTTCCTAAATTTTCTTAAATTTTATGACTATAAAAAACTAAATTCAAGCAACATTTATACTATCGTAAGCTTACTACAGCAACGAAAAATCTCTAGTATTTAAGATCATTCTTTTGCACATGTTAACTACTCCAAATTGCTTTACTCGTATATTCGATTCAATTAAATAGTAATTAAAAAACGGGACACAATCGAAATATGTAAAATTCAAGATTAAGGGAGTAGCTTACTTCCAAAGACCTCTAAAGTCTTTACTTAAGCCACGTTTTGTCACGAGTTTTATATACCACTATATTAAAATAAGAACAAACCTTTAAAAGGTTAATTAGGAAGTCTTTGTATTATACACATAATATCGAAGTCATAGTTTAATTATATTTATAAACGAACTATTTGATTGAACTTGAACCTTGAGCCTTGAACTTGATTAAGACCACAGCTGTTCGACAACTTCAATTTTGACGTTTCTTTTACTAAAAAACAGATAGTCAAATTGATAACCTTCTCCTTTTTTGAAGTCGCTTAAAAATAGGAAGGCCTCCCCACGAAAAGCTTGCAGCAAGTTCCGGATTGGATTCTCTTCGGCCACAGCAGCAGCGTAGAAGGTCCCTTGACGAGATAAACAAACCACCTTGTTAATTTAGCAGAATGCGCTGTAGAAAGCTATGGGCAAGACCTGTGTAACAACCCTGTTTAAACGCAATTAAATGAGTTTATTCTATCCGAAGGGGTAAACTAACTCTCTCCTCGATAGCAACATCAAAACATCAATAAATCTTTTTGCAACCTACAGTTGCATTAGACATTCATAAGAGTGGTATACCAGTAAAAGCGCTACAGGAGCTGCAACTGATAATAATTAACACCACAATAAAGATGTTGTGGCGCTTACAACGACGTACACGACAGGTTATCCGTAATTGAACGGATAAAAGATTATTCACCCTGTCTCACATTTATTAAATACATTTGTTGTTCCTAAGTCAGACATCATTGAATACAAATAAAATAATAAGTGAAATGAAAATAAGTAATTTCGATCTCTTTTTGTATAAATAAGGAAGTGGCTAAAAATACGGTATTAAAATGACGTACTTGACTTCATTTGCATTAAGCAAGTTGCTGTTTATTTATTTAGTTGTATTTTTCTACAAAATGTGATATAAAACTATAAATTTTCCAGGTATAGATAAATAATTGTCTTGTAAACATGACGTCCATAATAAGCTCTTTTAACTTTCAACTTCAACCTGAATACTTCCTCTCTGGGCGTATTAAGTTTCACCATTCTGAAGGTCTTAGTAACACCTGTACTAGAAATGCAGTTTAAGTCTTTACAATCACTATTTATGTAATAAAGTAATCACTATTTATTTTGTATTTACTGCAGGGATCGAACCAGACGAATGGTTATTTGATTAGAGATACGTGGAACTCTTTGAAAACCCTAAAATACGATGATCGTTTGTTGCTGCTATTATGAATTTTTCGCTCTTTCATGTGTTTAACACTTCTATATCTTATGTTTACAGAACGTCTTTCAAAATAATGCAAACTTATGTGTTTACAAAGAATAACACAATAAACAAGAACTTTCCATTCGTCTATCGAAGTGGAAAAAACATGGAGTGTTACACTGGCAGAACAAAAAAGAAAAAAATATGGATAATAGAATTTTAAACTCCACAGCCAAACTGGACAAAAATAAACTGAATGGTTAAAATAAAAAGAATTTGATCGTATGAAATCGCTCACAAGCTGTTTACAGTAATTTTAGACTTCGTGCTATTTCAATTACACAATTATAACACAGTTGTCTTTTTTTAATTTCTGCATATTTTGATGAACTCTCCCTTCATTGAACTTGAACTTCCATGCTTTCAGAACCATATTGCTTTTAAACTGTCTCAAATATTTTATAATAATAATTTATTACGGAATAATATTTTATTAATGTTCATTAATAAACATGGCCCTTACAGTTCTGTAAGGGCCACGTTTTTTGCCATTCGGCTACGGAACCCTAATAAATAAAAATAACAGAATGAATCCAAATTAACAGGCGATCTCCATTATGTTTTTTCTTCTATTGTGAAGCCTAACGCTTTCATTGCCACTATTAGTAAAACAGTAGATCAAAGTCTGCGCAAAAGTACAAATCACTTCTGCAATGAAACTTTGAGTGGCAGAACAGTGATAAATATATATTTTATACAGTTCCGTTTAAAAGTCTGCAATTAAAGTCTTTGTGCAGTTTTGAAGCGTACAGCAGCGGCAAAAGTACCTTTTTGCAACTTTAAGCTTTAAAATACATCTTTACCTCTCATTTAAAGCTGTAGACGGCAAATGAGAAGTAAAATTAACTTTTATAGAGATACGGTAGTAAGTATACTTCTACCGTTGGTGTTAGAGCTAAACAAACAGTTTGGATGTCTGCAGCTATGTCGCCATTTCACTGTATATCAGGCTGTTGCATCCATTACTTCACAAATAACCACATCGTATGACATTTGTATTGTATTTGTCCTTGACTGTGCTTTCGGAAGGAATTTACGCTAAAGTAACTATTTGTACAAACTTATCGATTACAGTTGCTGAGCAAATTCCATTATCTTATAAAAGGTATGAGGTTTTATACCCTTTTGCCACTGGAATGTTTTTTCTTGCAGACATGGATTACAATTACGAGGACGAAGACAACAGTGACGTGGACCGTGAGCTGAGGCCTGTCGCCCGTCGAACCGCGAAGCACATCGCGGCCGGCGAGGAGAGGCCTAGGATAAACTCAAGCCAACAGACAACACCAACCGATGGTAAGTGGGTTAATAATCCAAAAGATGGCTGTAAAAAATTACCTGACGACACCAACCGATGGTAATTGGATCGAAAATCCAAAAGTTAGCTCTATGAATTATCTGCAATACAAAAGTGTAGGAGATATTAAACCGTTACAGGTTAGTAGTGGCGTCTATACGGTAAATTTTAAGGGTTTTTGCTGAACCAAAGATTACCTTTGTATTTACAATCCTGATCGGTCCTTATGGCCCAAGGTAGTATTTAAGAAGTGGAGCCACTGCAATTTTTGATATCAATTATTCCCGTTTTTTTTTAAATAAAAATCATCATCTAATTTAAGAGCTAAGCTCTTGTCGGAGGAGTTTTTTTCCATTCTTTACACTCATCCGCCATTCTCTTGACCTCCTGATACGGAGCAACATTCAACTTTTGCTTTATTTGGTACATATAGCTTAATCTTGGTCTTCCTCCCTTCCTTCTATTTTTCCCTCTATTATCGTTCCGATGTGCGACACGAAAATTTCATGTTCTCTCTTCTACTCTCGATTGTTTCTATTAGTTGCCTCTTTTCCTTTACTATGTTTGTACCCCATTCGTTTTTTTCCGTCCAGCTGGATTATCTCCATCCTCCTCCAACACCACATCTCAAACGCTTCCAGTTTCTTTCTATCTTTCTTAGTCGAAGTTCGTTTTGCACTCATAGAGCGCTATACTCCAGATGTAAACTTTTACAAATTTTAGCGAACTCTGCTGGATACCCTCGGTTTTAGTAAGTGCTTTTTAAGTTTAAAGCTTACCTTGCCATTGCTATCCTTGCTATTTTGGTATACATCGGAACTGTATATCTGTATGATTCCCATATTTCAACAACATGACGCTGCATATTGACCCGGGTGCGGGGTGTATCCGAGTCCCACTGCTGCTGAACCATGAGGCCTCAGAGATTTTCAATTGGGTTTATTTCTGGGCTTTTTGGGGGAAAGGGAAAAACTCTTATGAGGTCACGATTATTTTTAAACCACATATTACAGATTAGTACAGTGTGGACTGAGCTATTGTCATGAATAAATGAGAAAGACACAAGATCTGGGCGGAAAATATGAACAGTGGGTATGAGTGTGTCTCGAATAATTTCCAAGTATTTTTGACTGTTTGAACGCCCTCCTATTTCAATTAACTCTCCTGAACCAGCAGCGGACATCCATCCCCAATAGCCAATATTAATTCCTCCACTACTTCTATTAGAGACAAAATTTTGTTGCGATTGTTATTTATCCGCCAAAGTGTCAGGTGACCCTGTTCACTCGAAAATAAGGTTTGTCGTCAGAAAATATCACAATTTGAAAATCAAAATCAAAATATCTTTGCAAAATTTAGTCTCTCCTGTTTGTGCAAGGATGATAATGATAGTTTCAATGCTGGCTGACGGTATCGTATTCCTGCGTCCTTTATACGCAGACGAACAGAGGACATAGATACTCTGATATGAGTGGCGATATCTCTGATTCGCGTAAACCCATCATTTCTCATCCTGTTTACAATATCTTGATATTGCGTAGTTGTGGTGCAACGAGGACGACCGGACTTTCTTTGTGGTGACGTGACCCACATTTTCCCATCTTTTTATCCAAAGGCGCAACCAGTCAGCATAAAAAATGACACTTAAAATATCTATCTACCTTCATGTTTCAATATATTGAGGCGTCTTAGTCTATCGAATTTTTTTCATCACTTATACGTCACATTGTTCTGACACCAACTTCGTTCATTAGTATTGAATGTCTGATTTTGTTTATCGACTTTTGCTGTTGACTGTACTCCTATATTATATAATAATTAATAACTATACTAATAGGATAATACTGAATAAATGGTTTCATCTCATTTATTGAGACTATTTTCAGTTATATATTATACAATGTTATCTTTATATGTATAAGGTCTATCAAAGGATTTCAGTATTAAATCCCTGAGTATAAACTCATATTCATACGTTCACATGTAAAATTATTATTCCTTTTTTAATCATTCGTCACTCAAACAGGACTTTTAGATTATAGCAGTGGCTGCTGCTCTTTGGACTCTTCTGTAGCATCTTGTCAATGTCCATCGTTAGAAAAAGTCGAGGTCGTTAAATATTTAGGCGTACTTGTGGACATAAGTCTAAATCTTAAGCACATTTTCAATTAATAATAGAACGCGTTCACAAATTAAAATAAGTAATTAAGAAATGATGCTAAACCTAATCTTCTTAAAGAAGTGTATGGCGCTCTATGCTAACCCTTAACAATTTATTGCTTGCTGGGGAGGAGTCGCTTAACCTGATCTTCTTTCTCTAAAAAGAGCTCAGAGAGTTGTGCTAAAGGTTTGCTCTTTTAAGGCATTAGATTATCCCATGTCACTGATTTATGAATACTGTCAGGTACTGACTGTTCGGCAAATGTTTATACTGAGCATTATAAAGAAACAACACAAGCTTTTGGACTCTGACGTCAGCTTCAGATATGCTGTAAGCAGCATAAATAGGAAACGACGTTAAAGCATGGTGGCAAACTTGTGTTATGGAAATCAGAAACAACGGTGGTACCACAACACCCAGACCCGAGACAATATAGAAATTAATAATTTCGAAAGCTTCTTGAATCGAACCCGGGACCTCGGAGCGGCGACGCCTTGAAACAAGCGTGCTTAGCCACTACACCACGGAGACCGTCAAATGCGTTATTTTGGTCCTTTGTTAAAAACTACATTGTACTTACCTTATTATCCTAAAATAAAAAATATATTACCACAAGTTCGTTAAAAGGCCAACCAAAAGATGGCGTTAGTGAGTTGCTGAATCGCGCAAGTAAAAAATATAGTTTTCCCTATTTGGATTCCGAAGTATCAACAAGCATGACATAAAGGTTTAATTTATTGTTTATTTAAACTTTATTGCACTGTAAAATGTACAAACGGCGTTTTACTAACAGGTACAACCCCCAATTTAATATTATTAGCTTAATAATGTTTTTGCCATCGATAGGATATTCGGGAATAATTTAAATGCTTAAGCTGCCTAAACTGCCTATATACAGGCCAAACGCGCGGCGGATATTTATAAATACAGTAATGAAACACATATAGGTCATACAATTAAACTGTGCATTTTAATTTTAACTGTTTAATTTATTCAGTAGGTCAAACTAATCAGATATTTCAGCTCAATAACTTTATTTACAATATAAATCTTGGTATCCTCCAGATTGCGTATTGAAATGGACAATCAAGAATCTGTTGCAGTTTCAGTAAAAAAAACACCGTTCAATTTTCGGGCGCGTTGTGATATGGCGTTGTAATCATTTTTCCGATAACAAGTATCACATCGCCGGTAGCTAACTTAACTACCTCTTTCGATGCTATCCCACTAGCATTTATCATCAATTTATGCTATTGAGCTCAACGAACAACAGTTCAGTTAGTGGCCAAAGCTTTTACTGCTCGTTTGTTTAAAATAAATAAATTGAATTTACAGAACGGGTGCCTTTTGCCACTTTTTTTCTGCTAGTAACTTTGTGGAACCCTTACAGAGTATATTTACTTTTATGATTCCAATTTTACCGCAGATGCATAATTTGGATATTATCTATCTCTATATTTGGTTTGAGTAACTACCATACTCCCTTCGTACTGTTAAAATCACTTACGTCACTCAGGCTTGTGATTAATCTCCTCAAACCAAAGCTATTTAACTTGGTCGTAATTTTCTCAATGAATAATAATAATGTTGGGATTTTTGATTAGCTGTCATCGAGAGAATGTACATGTATGGTCCGTAAGGCTTAACATGTCCTTTACAAACGTGGGTAATATGAAGTTACTAACTGTTCAATGACCAAATAACCTTGATTCTGTCGGAGATAAAGAGGCGTATATACACACATCGAAAAACAAAAAGTAAGTTTCATTAAAATTGGTCCTGCAGTTTGGAGTTAAAATATGGGTAATAGCTAAAAATCATAAAGTAAAAAAAAAACACTTAAAAAACTGACTATTAAGCTCAAAAGGAAAAAGATATTAATTTGGAGTCGGTGTATCTCACCCCAAGCTTACGTAATTGTATAGTCTACCGCACATCGAAACAGACATCTATAGGATAGAGTAATGCAATAAGAATTGCCCCTCCAATCATTTAATAATTCATTTTGCATGCTGTGAACACTGGTTATGTTCGCATCATAACTTTACAACAACGATAGGTATGTTTAAAATTAATAAATATGTGAATTGCATAAAAGAAAGGAAAAGGAGGCATTTATATATAAATTGCAGTTTAACCTATACAATATGACCTATTCAGCATTGTGGGATGTTAAAAAGGTCGCAAAAGTAAACTACCTAACTTGCAGATTAATCGAAACGAATATATTAGTTTCACAGTGAGTCATCAAAAAGGGAAATTTTACAGCAGTTATTTCAACACAGACAAAATTGGAATTCAATTATCTGTGCAGTTCACAACTCGATAGCAAACGTTATGCCGCCATGCCACTCGGAAGCTAAAAATTCAATTTACTCGCGCATGAATGATTTGATTAGGTCACTAACGAGTAGTCGAGTCATGTTGGGCAGTTATACACCCTCTGAATAAAAAAGTGTAGTATCGGAGTTGCGCATATTTCGTAGGGAAATTATAATAACAATCAACTGATAAAACTTACATACCCAAATTAATGTGTTATTTAGTTCTACATTTATATTGATAAAATGTTAAAGATTTGCAAAACTTTGTTTTAAGTTAATTTTTCTGTTCATATCAGTCTTCTAACCCGGATTCGCTACCTAATATAAGTTTCTACGTTCTCCAGGGACACGGATGTCAGGAAATCATAAACAGTACAGAACAGCATTAAGTACCTACATCAAAAAATATTGTTATCACTAGCATAAGCTGCTTTTTTTTAATGTACGACGTACGAGTGGCTGTATCATGAAAACATATGACTGTGAACACGCGTGGTAGTTTCGACGCGAAGTGACGTATGCTAACTCGAGTAGCTCGTGAATTGCGAGACTCGACACGGTGTTTTGACAGTCGATACGCCGACAACGCAAAATTGCAGGACTCGCCACACTAATTTTGACAGATGTTGACGATAACGCTATCGAGGGTAATGAAAATCTGTAAAAGCTCATCTTAGCAGAAAAATCGAAAATTATGCTAGAATTATGTTAGAAAAAAATCAAAAATTTTTTCTATGTATTTTTTACCTTTACTCAAGTGTTTAATTCCTAGATATGGTGTACTATTGTTTTCGAACGTAAAGAGCCTCTTGCGGATACTTCTAGGAACTAACTTCTAGAGACATGCTTTTTACTAGATTATGATGCTTTTAAATAATTTTCATACATTTACTTTACTTAGGATTTGTATTTGAATACGGCTAATTTTATCTATTTTCGACGATAACTACATTCGTCGGGACTTGCAATTTTTACAAATGTCAATCTCGCAAGCACAATTTTCTAATGTCATTTTCATTATCGTCGAAAAAAGATAGAAAAAAGGTAGTAACTAGAAATTATTTTATTTAATACTCGTGGCCCAGTTGTCGCATTTGTGCGGGAAAAAGGTTAAAATAAACGCAGTATTTTTAATTATCATTTTCAAAAACCTGATAACCATTCCAATGATGTATACAACAAATTGTGTTGAGGGTTGAATAATAAGAAAATAGGAAATCCTGTCGGAATTCCCTAATTTAACTCCGTAATTGATATTTTTAATTACATAACGTATTTACTTCTTAGTTTACGTAACTTCTTACCTGCATTACCTCAAATTTTAAGGCACTTACGAAGTAATAGTAATGTAGCTGATAAAACAATCTATAATATTGCACCTTTACTTGAAATTATATTTTTAAAGTATATTAAGACGATAATGCACGATGAGAGGCAACAATTTTTAAAAGATAGTGGATAACCACTATAACACTCGACCACTATTTGCAACCCTTATTCGGCTCTCATTAATACAGCTAAAAGTTAGACTACTAGATAAATAACAGCTTCTAAAGCTCTTGACTTCTTGTTTATTTTTTTATGAAACCAAAGTTATTTACGGTTCCGTCGCATTTGGATGGGTGATCATTCTAACTAAAATGTCATTTTCACAATGAACATTTCCGTCCTATTGAATTGAGTGTTTTTTATCTAAGCGAATACTTCTACGTCACCATCATCATTCTATAAGATAGAATAGGCCTCCACCACAGTTTTCTACAGTAATCGTTTGCGGGATGCATCCAGTGTGATCCTGCGATCGCAACTGACTTAGACCAGTGAAACTATAGACCCTTTACACTCTGTGATTTTTAGCAGCGATGCAGTCACGATGCAGCATCAATGCAGTCGCGATGAAGACGCTTGAAATTGTCAAATTATGTACTGAATTTTGGCGTTTGCATCCATACCAACGCCAACTGCATCGATGCTAAATTAAATCTGTTCATTTCGTGAGTCCCGATGCTGAAACGCATTTTCAACACGCGCGAGTGCATCAATGTTATAGGTCGCAGTGTGTAAGGGTTCATAAGATCAAGTAGCAACGGTGGTTGGCGGTGTTTCACCCCCGTGCCTCGGAAAGCACGTAAAAATACATGATGTAGATGTTGGTTTGAACGAGATCGAACTATCAGTTTTTGAGATAGAGCATTTTTTCAGTAACCGCAAACATAACTTTATTATTTATAAAAATACTATGAAAAACAAAATTATATTTGCTTTCAACAAAATATTGTGGTATTTTGGCTAAGTAGAAGTAAGTGGATCTCTAATTGAGTAAAACTTGGCACGGAATCCTTAGTAGAGTCCGACCTGCATTTGGCCGGTTTTATTGCTGTGTGCTTGTGCTAAGATGAGGTTTATTGCAAAATATTATTTTATGAACCTTTATTATGATTTCATGCCATTTTTTTGTCTCTATTTACAATCAGTCAGACAGCTTTAATTAAATTTGATGAATTGTTCCATATTTATTGACAGTAAAAACCATCAGTTCGACAGTAAGGACTATAAGCTCTCTAATATAAAAATATCTTCCGTTATAACGGTTACCCCAAATAATGGGAGGATGTGTATCGGGTACGATTCGTGGCAAATGTGTACGTTTGAAGATTTCGTGATACTGCAAGCTATTTTTTGTGATAATGAAATGTCAAATTTTTGCAACATCAGACTACCAGCGCAGTGTTCACAGTATGCAAAATTAATTTTGTCAGTTTTTTGACGGTGGTTATTTTTTTAATTTTAATTTTATGAGATTCAGCTCTTTACCCATATTTAAAAAAAACTGCTGGACCAATTTTCATGATATTTACGCTGTACCCTTAGTTGAAATATACCGATTAAACTAAAAAGATTCGTCTCGAACTCACTATGGCCTCACGTTTACAAAAACTTCGTGGACAAACATACATACATACACTGACGAAATATGGCATCCGTGTTTGGAAGCTTCAATTAATCGACATACTCAAATATTATCAAATTCTGACGATGTCATATATTTACACATTGAATTCATTTCCTCCTATTTTTGGAGTCTGTAAATAAATAAGGATACGATACGATACGATACGATACGAAGTACTATTCAGCCAGGATCAAAGCCTGATCCGGTAAAACCGGCACACCAAATAGCACGATTTTTAGAAGGAGGGACACGCTCCGGGATGGGAGAGGAGACCGACTAGCCGGAGCCTATCGGCCACAACCACCAAGATATGCATCGAGTGTGGTCTAGGAATATAGGGAGAAAGACGGGTATCATAAGAGGGCTGAGCGTTGATGAGGTGGGCAATCTGCCTTTGTGGATACGCGTAGGACTTCTTCTAGATCTTCTTTGGTCCTTTGATTCAGTTATATGGTCGATGCATTGCTTCTGCTCATATGTTTTGCACTGGCGGCGTCCGATTTATAAGTTGCTGCGTTCCACTTATGTCAATGTTTTGGCGGACGTCCTTTTAAAGCTTGGTGTGCTCTATCAAAGTATAACGTTTCTAGCTTCTTCTTTTAGCTCGAGGTGCTCCTTTGACTTTGGTCTTTATTACTGTCGTACGCTTATAGCTTGATTTTCTCTTCTAACGCCTATTATAGCTCTCGTTTTGCTTGTAACTCTTCACGCTCCGATGTTGATAAAGTTTGGTGTCATCCGCTAATAGCTTGTTACGCTCCCGCGACGTAGACCATTGTAGACGTTGCCAGTTTATTGCTCGCTGCGTTTCTTCAACCTTGACCATTGTAGCTGTCGTCAATTGCTAGCTCTCTGCACTCTCTCAGCGTAGACCAATTTAGCTGTCGTTAGTTTTCAGCTCGTTGCGCTCCTTCAACGTAGACCATTGTAGTTGTCGTACATTTTTATCTCGCTGCGCTCCTTCAATGTTGACCATTGTATATGTCGCCAGTTTATAGCTCGCTGCGCTTTTTTCAACGTAGATCAATATAGCTGTCGTCAGTTTTCAGCTCACTGTGCTCTTCCAGCGTACATCATGGTAGCTGTCGTCAATTTTTAGCTCGTTGTGCTCCCTCTACGTTGATCATAGCGCCACTTATGGCTCATTGAGCTTAATTAAAGTTGTCTTCTGCTTATGGCTCGCTGCGCTCCGAAGTTGATGCTGTTAAATAATGTAGCTGGTGCCCAAGCCTTGTCTATTAAGTCAATCCAGCTCGTGTTTTCTGTTTATAAGCACCTGCTTCAGCTAGATTTATTTTTGGTGTTTGTTGAGTTGCCAGAAACTTTTTTGCTTGATGATCACTGATCTACACCATAAATTAACTCACACAGCACATATACAAGAAACCACTAACACAAGAAGCGACACACATTTCACACACGTTGATCATTGTTGCTGTTTCGCTTATAGCTCGCTGCGCTCTGACGCTGATGAGTGCAGCTGTCTTCGGCTTAAGGCTCGCTGCGCTCCGACGTTGATCTTTGTAGCCCACTTCCGCTTTGGCTCGCTGCGCTTCAACGTTGACCATAGTAGCTTCTAGTCCATTAGGCTTAGCCGGCTTGTGCTTTCCTGTCATAAGATTCTGCTTCAGAATTTTACAAAAAGAATGCGGTTTCTTTTTGTTTAGTTGCCGGAAAATTTGCCTAACCATCACTTATCCGCACAACAAGTCACGCACAGCACATATATAAAGGAGAAAATCACTAGCACGAGTAGCGACACACATAGACACACGAACTCACGCACAGACACATAATGTGAACACAATACTTTTTTGCGATTCTGCAGTTTTTTTAAGGCTTTGCTTGCTATGTGAAGATCTTTAACCTGAAAGAAATATCAGATTAGTGCAATACATGCCAATCTTGATGGCGGCTTGTGTTGAGTAAGACCAGACGCTAAAAAGATGCACATCTGAAAGCTTTTATGACAGATGACAAGCAATTTTATTGGCCGTTTGTGCTTTGTTTTCTTTTAAAACAATATAATATTATAGAAATGATAAACAAATATGATTCAACAGTGCACATATTAATTCCAAAATCAATTTTCATATTCCGCCACTTCGAAAGTTTTTCAGGGCTTTAACAATTTACTCTTCTGGTCCTGTTGTTATTGTTTAGCATGTTGTTGGCTTTTTTGACAATGGTCGGATATTCTTTCCTATGCACGTGTTGGGCAATGTACAATATTATTAGTGCAAGAAATTGAGGGTGAATGTTTTACCCTTAGGTTTTACCTAACTAGGTACGAGGAAATTGTTATAAGGAGGTATTATTATTTGATAACAAAATGTAGATTATTTCGTGTTTAGTACACAGTAACAGCCGTATTTACACAACTTTGTGTTAAGGAGGTGTGTATAAATTGTTATGCCTCGTTCACGCGACCGCCGACGTCCTATCGATCCTCGAGCGTACGAATATATCATTTGCAGGAGTTAGATGATTTAGTACCAAGGTGTTATCGTAGTACCTATAAATTCTTTCAGGGCTACTAGCCCCCTAGTATAAATATTCGCGGAGTTCTTCGTTATTTGAAGCAGGAAGCAGTACTATATGTGGATTAAAGGCTAATTATTACAACAAACAACTTAAATTAAATTTTAATCAAGACCCGCTCCCCGCACTGATGATCACTTCATGATGAATGATGGTTTTCGTCAACGTTTTTGCAGGATTAATGTTCAGCAGGTTCATGTGAAACTGCCCGCTGAGCAAAAGTCAGGAATGACCACTTGTTGACTTGTGGGCTATCAGGGGCTATCACGTAGAACCATTCGTAGAACAGACGGTTTCGCCTGCTATTTTGATTGTTTACCTGTGGCATTAGTTTACGACCTGGCTAGTTCGTAAACTAATGCACAGGAATAGATGAATAAAATTCAAGACTGGCATAGGTAATTAAATTAAGTAACGTTTCATGATATCTTTCATAATCCTAAATTTCTATGATCGAGATTTTTTCATTTAATGTCAATGGTACTATAGTTTTGAAGCCGGGTTCATTATTAAGATGTCAGATGGTAAGGAGTTTGCAATATATTTATGGTACCCCGCTATGAGGGTCAAGTTAGGGGCTGCGCGCCTAAATTGTGTTAGGACGCACGTGTGTAGTTTTCTTAGACTTTAAAAGGCGATGCCGCAATGCCGTGTAAATGCATTTTTTGCTACTTTTGTTTTAGTGGTATCCCAGTGTTGTTTCGAAAGTTAGCTATAAGGATGTAAAACAATACGCTAAGGTCCATTATTGTATGATTGGCCGAAATGTAGTTTGCCACACGTGTCACGAAAGTTTTTGAAGAGAAATCTTTTTTTTTTGGACGACGCAACCTGAACTATTCGACTATTATACTGTCTGTATATTGAGGTTGCAAAATAAATCGTATGTACACAATTAAGTTTAAAATGGCAAGATCGAAATGAGAAGAAGACGAACTTGGTGAAAGTTCGTATCAGTATATTGTAGCTTAGCTGCGTTCTGGGCTTCGCTCTAGTATAGTGCTTGTCGTCGCGGGGCTTGCCGGTGGTTATCCTCTCTGTCTAGGAACTGAGCTAGACACATTTCTTCTGCGAAGACGTTTAAGCCGCAATCATACGCTATAAGCCTGGGTGACTCCGCTTTATATCACCGCGAGTTACTCCCATACATATTGTAGAGCTCTAGCAAAGTAGTATCTTCTTAGTCAGGCTTCGCTTTGCCTCAGAAAAAAAACACGGTATAGGCCACGACACTCGTACCTAATTTGTAACAGTTTACTATGGTAAACAGAGTTGAATGCAATTTATTATACACATCTTTCACTAGGCTCTCTGGCAACTTTTTGCCCAAAAAATAATGAACTAATTCACTACAACACTTCCACATACAAGGAATCACTTCGCGACTTGGAATTAAATTTAAAATTTTCCGGTGATATGATTACGACCACATTAGGACGCACTATATTGGTATTTAAATTACACATGAATAAACGGAAATAAGATATTTTGAGAAGGGAAATTTACTCGCTATTTGTTTTCGATTTATCTTGATCGTGGCGATGTATTTAATCTGTTTTAAAATACTAATCACGGAGAAACCGTTTCAATATTTTGAGGGACAATTTGTTGTTAAGATGCCCTTGCGCGCGCGTCGGGCTCTAAGACAATCGGCCTATGGTCTTATGTTTTCTATGAAAAAGTAATATGTATTGGAAAAATTAAGAACAAAGATACTTTAACGGTGCACGAGTTCATTGTAATTTAAAAGGCTTTTTGAAATGTTTTAAGTCGCCTTTTAGGTGCGTTAATGGTAATTGTTTTATTTAACTGATATTCCGCCGCTTAGAAAGTTTCTCAGGCTTTAAACATTACAAATTTTATGCTCCTAGTCCCGTTGCTGTCGTTTAGAATATTCTTGGCTTTTTTGTTAATGGCCGTATCCCAACCACGTGTTGGACACTGTACAAAGTTATTTGTGCGAGTAATTTCTTACCCAAATGCGACGAAATAGTTAAAAAAATGTATTGTTATTTAAAAAAATAGATATTTTAGTTTAATGGTACGTAGTACGTAGCCAAATGTACCCTATATCACTCCTCTAAAAATAATAAAAACTTTGTCTCACAACATAAGGAAGGTATTGTGTAATGGCTATACATATAAAATGAATGGCTGTTAACTTATGTAAAGTCGTAGAAACTTGATCGAGCTGCACGTTGCATAGGTATAAGATTAATATTTTTCTAAAATGTTTCCTTACAATTGCGGGATTTAAATGTATAAGCGGCACGGTGGCAAGGTTATAGTTGTACCAACAATTATTTGAGAGCTCCTAGCACCCTCATAAAATATTCGCGGTTTTCTTTGTTATTTGAAGTTAATTTTTGAGGTAAATTATTTTAATGCTTTCCTCATACTTATATTTGTTTTAAGTTACCTACACTAAGGATTATTTATAATACAATATTTAATTAAATTGAATAGAACTGTATATGTACTGTTTCTGTGCTGAATTTGGATATGTTTTGAGTTTTGGAAATTATGAGTGTGACAGTACGATGTCTGTCTTGAGTTAATTCTAAAACCTTTGTGGATCAATGTGGTGTGGTATTTTATCAACATAATATGGAAGGATCTCACCAAATTTGTGTCACTTTGTGACTTAGGCGTGCGGAAGTTTTTCCTGGACTCCGATCTGCCTCAGTGGTTGGCCTCTATGTTTGTGAGCGGAGCTGGACACGTTCCTTACTGCAGTCTCACGCCTGATGAGGCTCACTATGAAACTCACGCACACACTTTAACACCACTCTGGCCCTGCTGGGCTACTATATCCTAGTCTGATATGCTTTTGAGTCCCGCCAAAAACACCAGGCGTTTATCTACGACGACTATTTAACCTTATAATACGCTTAATAGTACACATAGTTTGTCTTAATAAAATATAATTTTGACGCGATTCACAGTACCTAAACCCATTAATTACTAACAACATTCACACCAATCACACTGAAATAAACGCGATTCACTACGTTATTCGCGTCGGATTAAACACGATGCACAATGATTCTAACGCCGATCACTATCGAATTAACGCGATTCGGTAAGACGCTTTTAAGATACACACAAAAAAGCAAGCAGGCATTTAAAATAAGAGGTATGAAAATATTTAATAACTTAAACCCGGTTCTTTTTTAACAGAAAGTACCCTGTAAATTACACCATTGGAAACTAGCATTCACGCGTTTGAGTCCGACAAACAGTTGTCACTTAATTCACCACTACACATTCACAAGAAATCACTTCACGGCTTTAATTAATTATTATCACTATGTATTTACGAACGAAACACGGAATAACCGCCTCAAATTACTGAGAGACGATTCGTTGTAAAGCTGCCCTTGCGCGCGCGTCGGGCACTGAAACAATAGATTTTTTAGGGTCTGCCGGCGGCTTGCGCGACACGTGCAGGACACGACCACTCGCAACGGCTGCCCAAAAAGACTCCAGTCTGTAAATAAATAAGGATTTAATGATATTCCTTTATTAAACACATCAAAGTTTTAAATGTATTTTTAGTCTGTTGATTTCTTGTTCCTACTAATTTTATGTTTTTAAAAGGGAGTGTATTAAAATTAAAGTTCAGATGCCGGCAATATTCAACTCTGACGCGGCGTAACTCAATAACCTGAATCCACCCAGTCTAACTGTGTTACGTAGATTGAAAGTTTACCCCGCAACGAATCTTCGTCACTGAAACCCAATTTATCTGCACATGTGACAGTTGTGTCAAAATTGAAGCCGCCCGGATATAAGATGATGTTAGCAAGGAACAAAATTTAATTTAGTTGCCGAAAAAAGTAGCCGAAGGTGTTATGTTACTTATCTAAACTAATATTATAAAGATGACAATTGTTTGTTTGTTTGCTGCGATTTTGCTCCGAAAGTGATTTGCAAAATTTAGTCCGTTTTCACTGCTAGAATCCTTTATTATCTGTGATAAATATGGGTTTTATAACGTGTAACGTTAAATGCGTTAAACCTAGAATAGGTTGATTGGAATAACGGGCCGAATCTATTTAACCACTTTTGATATGGGTCACATTTTTCAAAAATCTTCATTAAAATGTTGCCCTGTCTATTTATTAATAAGACAAACCATCACGTACGCAAATTAGCCAAACAAAATGCGTCAACAAGCAATAGTTGTTCATTATAAGAGCGTAGGTAATAATAATAATAATGTCAGCGCGGCAGACATAGTAGAATCAAATTAGCACGGTAACTTCATACAAGCGCACCGAGTTTCGTTTATATTTGCGCCAGTCCCGTCCGTACTCCGTATGTGTCGTTGCATGCACACACTGATAAAAAATCGGTCAAGTGCGAGTCGGACCGGACTCGCGCACTGAGGGTTCCGTGACAACGTTAACTGAATTAGGGAAACCACTTGCTACCACCTTCTTCCGCTTAGCTAAAATACTACATTTTTTGTCGACAGCAAATATAACTTTGTTTTTCATAGTGTTTGTATGAAGAACAAAGTTATGTTAGCGGTTGTTAAAAATATGCTATGTCTAAAAACCTTCTCATTCGATATCGTCCTAATCAATTTTCGTTGAAAGTATTTGTTAAGATCTACATTACGAATTTTTTTCAAAATTTACACTCGCTTAGTTTAGAAATTAGAAAGAGGGGGGGGCATGTTACCACTTTGGAAGCGTCTAGCTGTGAAACGTTAGACTTTAAAAGAAATTTGTTTTAGAAATGTCATTGTCATTTTGAAAGACCTATCCATAGACATCCCCCCCGACACGCTTAGGTTTAACAAAAAAAATTTCGATTTTAGTTTCATGTATCAAATCATGTATCATGACCCTTAAATACCATTTTTTTTGTATAAGAATTGAAAAGCGGTTATCAGGATACATCTTCCTACCAAGTTTCAACAGTGTGATGCTTATAGTTACAGAATAAAGTGGCTGTGACATACGGACGGACAGACAGACAGACTTGATGAAAGTATAAGGGTTCCGTTTTTTGCCATTCGAAACCCTATAAATAAGAAAATAAGGACGAAACAGTCGAGGATGCGTCGCACTTATCCACGCACGCTCTGCTGCTGCATTGGTAGTATTATTTCGTGTGTCTTCCCGCTTTTTCGTAAAGATGGCTACAAAGTGTATGAGTAAGTGTATGATGGTACTTAAGAAAATGTGTTCCTTCATCTATGCCCTACATCATCTTAAAAGAGTTACAGATTTTAGAACCGCCCTTACGGCATACTACGCGTACGCTCACTCCAGACTCACCTATGGTATAGTTTTCTGGGGAAGTTCGTGCGATGTAGACAAAGTTTTCGTTCTACAAAAAAAATGTCTTAGAATAATAACAAATATTAACCAAATGGAATCCTGTAGAGCCCACTTCATAACCCATAAAATATTAACCGTCACATCAATATATATTCTCGAGTCCTGCAAATTCATTAGAAAATACCCAGATTTTTATTCACCAGTAAAAAATGATAATAAAAGAAATAACAGAAATTTAAACAAACTTAAAACACAATTTACTAAATTAAAATTAGTTTCATCCAGCCCTCATAACATGTTAATAAAAATATACAACCATCTACCTAATTATATAAAAAACCAAACCAGCCCAAAAATATTTACCAAAACATTAAAGGAATACTTGATTAATAAGTGCTACTACAATATACAAGAGTTTTTCAATGACAAAGATAATAATAAATAATTTCTATATATATATACACCAATGATACATAATACACTTTAACCCTCTCACCCTTACTCTCCCCATATGGGGTTCATTTTTACATTCGCATATGTCGTAGCGCCTTACTATCCCCATATCGGGTTCCCTGTACTTTTTCGTCACGTTTTACTCTCCCCATATGGGGATCGGTTGAGTAGTCGATTTTAAATCGATGATTTAGCTATGTGGTGCGGACAATTGAATACTGGGAAGTCTTCAACATGTAAACGGTAAAATGAGCAATCCATAGATACCAAAAAGTTGGGTGTTCCAACTAGTATTTAGAAGATGGGTCTTGTGAATAGACCCCATGTACTAAAATGTAGTCATTACGATTTTTATTTATCCTGTATTTATAAAATTTGTTCTATGGTGATAAGTTATCTTTTTTATATGAAAAATATTATGTTTCAGCTTTGTTTCGAGGTATTTGAAGGTATAATTGAAAATTTATAACGTAAACATTTATTATAAATACGATGAGTCATGTTTTTTCCCGCGCTACCTTCTTTTTCGCCTCAGTATTAATAAAAATATTTCAGTAACGTAATATTTAGTAAAACAGTGTGATAGCTAATACAATAAACAACAAATCCCCGTTTACAAAATGATGATAGCTCATTCCTACCGCGAGATATTTATATTTTTGTAAATTGCGCGGCCCGCCCGATGGCGGGCGCTTGGTACCAGACAGAGTCGAGGCCACGCGCGCGTTTGTCTTACGACAGCGGCGCGCAGTTCTCGCGCTTCTCGAAGCAGATTGACAGGTCATCACTCCTAATTGTCCTTATTAGTTTCATATTATAGTTTATTTAAAAGTGTAAAGTTTAGTTTTGTTTCAAATGTTTATAAATTTAAAAGTAACTAGTGCTCTCAAATATTGCTATGCCCTTGCAGGGCGTCATATAGACCTTATGTACCTACCTACCATCTTTGTACAATGTTATGTAATTTATGACATGCAATAAACGAATTTGATTTGATTTGATTTGAAGAGGTCCAATAAATATTGTTGTGTCTATGGATGTCTTAATAATACTAAGACAAACCCAGGCTAAATTATTATAACAGATTTACGTAATATAGTAAGAATCTAACCAGGTAGTATATTATTATTTAAGTAAATTTAGCTTTATAAGCAAGTATGTAAGTATAGTGCGTCGTCAGCAGAGCAAGTAGTTATAAGAACACCGCCAACGTCCAAACTCCAGGCTACCCTACGAATTTCTGGACAGAAAAACCCAAGGACCTCTGGCGCAGACGTCGCTTTTAAGTGTGACCCTCTAACCGCTGCGCTACCGAAGCAGTCTTGAAGTAATATCACTTGAAGTAAATACACGATAATAAAATACCATACTCTGAAATGAACTCATGAAACAAAACAAATACGGGAAGTGGTAAATGTCATATATATGTTTCAAAACGTCCGCGTCACTGGAAAGAAAAGGGCAACCAAAAGAGAGAAAAAACTTTGAAATACAACAACCATGTCTCCTATACACGTTGACATTAAAGAAAATATACCATGGTCTGAACTGGACTCATAATAAAAAAGAAGCCAAAAGAATACGCGGTGCGGTAAAATTTCAAACATGTTTCCGTACGTAACTGGAATGGAAAGGCCAAACATAACAAAGAAATAACTTTGAAGCACGACATTTTAAAGTTACAAATAAAGAAAGAAAAGAGAACGTAGCTCTTTGCAATGAAAACAAAAAACCTTTCAACTTTATTGACAAACATAATAAGACATTGTTGTATCAACATACAAAAATGAATGTAAAGAGTTTGAACTGAGCTTATGTAACTAACCTTTTCAACACACTTGCTCATAACGACGTCTTTATTCCACCGATTTTTGGCTCATAATCATAGATATTAAACACGCGTGCTTTTTCGGTATATTATTGCACTAGTACCTTTAGTTTATTAACCCGACCAATTAACATTTGTACCCTAGTACCAAATAGTAAGTAGGAAGAAGCGATATAATTTAGTCGGGTTATAACTTTTATTACAAACAGTATTTATGCGAAAAATAACAGTATGTACATATTTATTTCAATAAGTGGTTTATCCAGCTTTATTACTAAAAAAAATTAGAATTAAGAAATTCATTTAAAATTTTCTGTAATTTGTGTTTTAAACACGATTTATAACATTTTTAACCCTGGCTGTTGGCCGATTTAGTTCGAGCCTCAGCCTTTCGCGCGCATCGGTATCGCGACTAGAAAAAAAAACACGAACGAAAAATGGCGCGCATTTTTCGTAAATAATTGGAGTATTGTTTCTTCCTCGCAAGTGTGTTGAAAAACGTCGTATTAAAGGTCGCCTAGGTTCTCTCTTTCATTTATAATTCTTCTTACGCCGGCTTTCATTTTTAGTTATTCTATCGACTACGCGACTTCGCCCGCTACATTACGTTAGTTTTTGCCAATAAGTAAGCTATCTAATACACAAACATTTTTTTCAAAACGGTTTACGCGTAAGTTTTATTAGTATAGACAAATTTGTGCTTAGCTCGACCTTTAATCAGGTAAAAGGTACACGGGGCTACCGTCAATTATTTTTCTTTCTGGTGCTAGAAAACTCTGTGCGCTTACTCTGGAGCAACCGGCCGTTGGAGAAGGTTTTCCTAAGTCTACTCCCGGTACCCGGTAGATGTTGACCTTGAGCTTTATTTATGGCTATTGCGAAGTACAATTTGATAGGGATCTGCACTCTCTTGACGGTGTAAGGAATAAATACGTACTCTTCTAAGCGTAACGTCAACATCAATCAATATATAAATAAATGACGAAAATTCCCCTCAATTCTACTCATGCTACCTAAAGCAATCGACCTTGAGCTTTCTTTATGGTAATCGCGAAGTATATTATGATAGTTGACAATAGAAAATTGCCCTAACAAGGAAATCCTGATTTTATAACACTGGTACAATATCTTTTCGGTCAAAATAATGTTTTTTTGGGTTCCGTAGCCGAATGGCAAAATACGGAACCATTATAGTTTCGTCAAGACTGTCTGTCCGTCTGTCCGTCCGTATGTCACAGCCATTTTATTCTGAAACTTGAAGCACCACACTCTTGAAATTTCGTAGGAAAATGTTGTCTGTTAACCGCTTTACGATTCGTATACAAAAAATACAAAATGTGTATGATTTTTTGCCCCTGAACGAATTTCATAGCTTTTTTTTAATCTGTAAAAAATGTGGTAATTATATAATTGGTACACATATTTTAAGAACTTTTGCGAGATACGTTCCATCTTTGTAGGTCGTTGGGAATTTTTGGACCTCCCTCTTTTAAGGGATAAATACATCCTCTCCTCAAAAACAACGTCGGCATCAATCAATAAGAAAACAAAAACAAGGATTAAGCTTTCTTTTTATTCTATAACGATGTCTTATTATATCTCCTCTTTTTCGCAGTTTGTGTCTGTAGAAAACAAACATGGCGATAAATTTATTCCAATAATATTGGTTGAACAGCTGAAGCTTTTTACTAAGCGATTAAACATTCTATAATTGCTCTTGCCCCTAAAGCAAACGAAAAGCTTGTTATTTTGCCTTGTATCCTATCAATTTACGAGTACGATGGTAGCTTTGATTTGTTTTGTTTTAATTATTCATTCCTGAAAATTGAAATGGTTCTTAGTCAAAGTGTTAGCTAAAAAAAAGCTTTTCTCCCTATTAAAGACTAATCATTGTAAGAATCGGATGTCGTCTTAGGTAGCTTATGATGATCCAAATACTTAAGAAACTGATATTTGAATGGTTACACTCGGACAAATTTGTAATATTTTCCGTTTTAGTTAACAAAAAAATACCATATAGATTCAATAAATGTAGCATTGTGGTGACGATGAAAGTCCCGATTTTCTAAATTCAATTGAAAAGTTTTTACACAGTGAAACTTTTTCTGAGAATTGCCAATAGATTGCAAGCAGAGCTTTCAAATTAAGTGGAAATGAAACAATAGACTTCGACATCATTTTACATCGACACGTCAGTCGATAGACAGATACGTCCAAACATATTAAACTGAAATCTAAATTGAAGAATTGAGACAATCCAATAACATTTAATCTGATTCAATCTATTTAACCTTGCTGATTTGGTCTGAGACTGCTCACACACAGCAGTTGTATGCAAGACATTTGAGAATCTCATATTTTTTTAGGGTTCTGTAGCCGAAAGGCAAAAAAACGGAACCCTTATAGTTTCGTCAAGTCTGTCAGCCTGTCTGTCTGTCTGTCTGTCCGTCCGTATGTCAAAGCCAACTATAAGCACCACACTGTTTGAATTTTGTTTGAAGATGTATCCTGTTAACCGCTTTACGAGTCTTGTTAAAAAAAATAAAAAAAAAATATTTAAGGGGGGATCGCATACATGAAACTAGCTATGCATGTGAGGTGTGTAAATGGATAGTTCCTAAAACCATTTGCTTTTAAAGTCTACAGTTTGATAGATAGTTCGCTCCATCGCTTCCGAAGTGGTAAAATGAGCGTCCCCCCTCTCTAATTTCTAGTTCCTGCCTCCTGCCTGTTCCTTCCTCCTCTCTAGCTTTTGAAATATAGGTCATTTTCAACAACCGCAAACATTACTTTGTTCTTCATACAAATACTATGAATAACAAAGTTATATTTGCTGTCAACAAAGTGAAATTTTAATTTTAGCTAAGTGGAAGGAAGTGGATTCCCTAGTTTTTATTTGGATTGTTACTGATTTCCTTCATCCCGAAGCCTGACTACTGAGCCTACATAATAAATAAAAGTACATGTGACCACCAGCAAATACACAGACTGGCCATAAATACTGTTACAATTAAAAATAAGAAAGATATTACATTTGAATTTGGAATCTGTCATTTTTATACGATTGCTCATTGCGATATTAAAATGGAGTGGGGTGACAAAGAGAACCGAATCGCTGTGATTGCATTACGCAAAGTTGGTATGGAGCCAAATGCAATTTTTAAAACTCTCCATACGCTTGGTATTAATCAAATGTTTGTGTACCGGGCTATCAATAGGTATAATGAGACCTCCTCTGTTTGTGACAGAAAAAGATCTGGCCGTCCACGTAGTGTTCGTACGAAAAAGGTGGTCAAAGCAGTAAGGGAAAGAATTCGCAGAAATCCTGTCCGAAAGCAAAAGATTTCATCTCGGGAGATGAAGATAGCACCTAGAACCATGTCGCGTATTTTAAAAGATGACTTAGGACTTTCAGCCTAGAAGAGACGCACTGGTCATTTTTTAACTGATAATTTAAAAAATAATAGGTTGGTAAAATCGAAAAAACTACTAAAGCGTACGCAAAGGGAGGTCACAGAAAAAAATGTTTACGGATGAGAAAATCTTTACACTTGAGCAACATTTTAACAAACAAAATGACCGTATTTACGAGTATGCTCAAACCTCTAAGGAAGCTTCCCAATTAGTCGGCAGAGTGCAACGTGGGCATTACCCGACTTCAGTGATGGTTTGGTGGGGTGTTAGCTATGAAGGAGTGACTGAGCCATATTTTTGTGAAAAATGTATCAAAAGATCGTGTGCGTTACTGGGGCGGCATGTCGACTCGAATCGAGATGAGAATATATAGAAAATTTAGAGCCCTATATCCCATAAATGTGCCCCAAAAATCAAATCAGTGCCCATTAGGGTCTCAGAGTTATTTTAGAAAATAAGATGCCGCTGGAGTAACGTCTGAAAACGTTACTGCAGCGGCATGCTTTTTACCTATTGGCCCTAGCCAAATTTAAAGTAGCCTGAAGGGTAGCTTATATATGTGCCCTCTCTTGGCCGAGGAGCGGCATTTGTGGATTTGATGTAATTGCAAATGCCGCTGGAGTAACGTTTGGCGGATTTCCATATCTGCGGAACGGCTTGACGAACAGATATGATTTTTTGTCAGCTAGTTCGTTGTTATTTGTGACTTAAGTGCCCCAGAATTTTTTCCAAAAAAATGCACGGTTTATAAATAGGACGCGTTTCTCTGAAAATCGAAAATAGCCTCTAGATCTTAAACTACATAAAATGGTGTGCTGTAATTGCAGTGCCCTATGCCTTTTAGGCATATGGATGGTCTGACAAAATTTCAAAACCCTAAGTCTAATATTCGTCGAAATAAATGTTTTTTTCTGTGAAAGTGGTTTTGCTTATTTCAGACCTAAAAAAAGAGCATTGTGAACAAGATAATAACAAAACATGATTTGCCCATTAATAGAGCCCATATTCAAATAAGGCACACAGAATTTCAGCTTTCTACACCTTATAATAACCCTGAAATATATAAAACAATGTAACGAGAATTATTTAAAAACTATCCAACCAAATGCGAAAGGTAGTTAAAAAGCGGACGTTGGAAACATTCACCTTACCTCCTTAATTTGTCTAATAGATTTCTTTTATGTCTGTACAATGGTGCGGAAAAGCTGTTTTGATAATTTTAATTTTTTTGCTATGATCAGTTAATATTCAATTTCTTACTGTTAGACTGCACTCAGTAAGGGTTTCCATCGTCATGACCGAGAGTATATACAGGGTGACTTTGTTATCAGTACCCAAATTTTGTGTAAAGACTCCACTGATGAATATGAACAACTTTTACTATGGGGGCAATAGTGAAATCGAGAATAAAAATCAGCTGTTCCCTACATTTTGACCGCGCGCCAATTGAACTTTTGTATGGAACATTTTTTTTTTCATTGGATTTTTTTTCTCAATTTCACTATTGCCCCCATAGTAAAAGTTGTTCATATTCATCAGTGGAGTCTTCACACAAAATTTCGGTAGTGATAACAAAGTCACCCTGTATTACAAAATAAAAACAAAAAATATATATTTCATAAATAAAATAATAAGAATATTATAATTGTAACAAATAAAATAAAAAAAACAGTAGGCTGATAGGTAGTCAGTATAAATAAACTTAATAAATACATATTACTTATAAACGGGTTATTTAATTGTGTTATGAGTTTCAATTTAAAAGTTTTTATGACTTTCCTAAACTTTATTATAAAAATAGATGGGTATTTTAGAACTGATTCCCATAAAATTATTTTATGAGAAACAAAACGTTTGTAATGAATCGTCGTTGTAAGAAAAAAAAATATAATTCTTATAGCGCAGCAATACGGTCTGTATTTAAATGTGCGGCAGATCCTGTTGCTGTTGGTGTGCAAGCGTGTAAGAAAGAGGAAGCCGAGGCGTGCCTACTCTAGTCGACTGCATAACAGTCGAAACAATGCAATCTGAACCTTATTAGTAAATGCAATAGTAATATTTGTGTGCGCATAGATGGTGCGCATACATAGGCAAGTAAAAGTAACTATTTGTTCACTCTTTGTTATACCGGGCAACCGGCTTGTTTATAACAACGCTACATTACATCAAGACGGACGGAATCAGTTATCTTTAATGTGCTTATGTCGTTGCAAATAATGAGCCACGACCCACGGCTAGAACACGTTTGCAACACAGTGTGGGAATAGGTAATTTGTATATGATGAGTTAGGTACCTACTTTAACAATTTCACACCAAAACTTGTTTCCGTGACTGTACCTGTTATCGAAAATGACAAGGCTACCAATTTGAGAATGCTGACTTGAAGTACTGAATGGCCGCTTTTTAACTACCTTTCGCATTTGGTCGGATAGTTTTTAAATAATTCGCGTTACATTGTTTTATATATTTCAGGGTTATTATAAGGTGTAGATAGCTGAAATTCTGTGTGCCTTTATTTGAATATGGGCTCTATTTATGGGCAAATCATGTTTTGTTATTATCTTGTTCACAATGCTCTTTTTTTAGGTCTGAAATAAGCAAAACCACTTTCACAGAAAAAAACATTTATTTCGACGAATATTAGACTTAGGGTTTTGAAATTTTGTCAGACCATCCATATGCCTAAAAGGCATAGGGCACTGCAATTACAGCACACCATTTTATGTAGTTTAAGAACTAGAGGCTATTTTCGATTTTCAGAGAAACGCGTCCTATTTATAAACCGTGCATTTTTTTGGAAAAATTTCTGGGGCACTTAAGGCACAAATAACAACGAACTAGCTGACAAAAAATCATATCTGTTCGTCAAGCCGTTCCGCAGATATGGAAATCCGCCAAACGTTACTCCAGCGGCATTTGCAATAACATCAAATCCACAAAGGGCACAAATGCCGCTCCTCGGCCAAGAGAGGGCACATATATAAGCTACCCTTCAGGCTACTTTAAATTTGGCTAGGGCCAATAGGTAAAAAGCATGCCGCTGCAGTAACGTTTTCAGACGTTACTCCAGCGGCATCTTATTTTCTAAAATAACTCGGAGACCTTAATGGGCACTGATTTGATTTTTGGGGCACATTTATGGGATATAGGGCTCTAAATTTTCTATATATTCTCATCTCGATTCGAGTCGACATGCCGCCCCAGTAACGCACACCAAAAGATCGGCACAAGTGTATCAAGATACCATTGTTGAGAAGATAGTTAAGGGGCTTAACTTAAGAAGATAGTTAAGGTTTGAGCATAAAAACGGTCAATTTGTTTGTTAAATGTTGCTCAATTGTATAGATTTTCTTATCCATTTTTTCTGTGACCTCCCTTTTCGTAACCACCCTATTCTTTTTTAAATTATCAGTTAATAAATGACCAGTGCGTCTCTTATAGGCTGCTAGTCCTTAGTCATCTTTTAAAATACGCGACATGATTCTGGGTCCTTAACAACACCATTTCAATAACCAAGCATGGTCTTTCCAACAAGACTCGGCGCCGGGTCATAAAGCTCGGTCCACGCAGTCTTTGTTAGAAGCGAACGTTTCAGTCTTCATCAGAGCTGAAGACTGGCCGTCGTCTAGTCCCGATCTTAATCCGCTGGATTATGATTTATGGTCAGTTTTAGAGAGTACGACTTGCTCCAAACGCCATGATAATTTGGAGTCCCTAAAACAATCCATACGATTGGCAGTGAAGAATTTTCCCATGGAAAGAGTGCGTGCTTCTATTGATAACTGGCCTCAACGTTTAAAGGACTGTATTGCAACCAATGGAGACCACATTAAATAAGCTTTTATATTTTAAATCGTTTTATATTTATGTATAAAACTAACACACTGTAAAAGTAATAAATATTATTTGCATCAATTTTTTTTTCTTTGTCACAATATTTACGGCAAGACTAGGTATAATTATAGTTTTTAACTTTTACCTCATTTGTGACAGGATTGTTATAGGTTAAAAGCTTGCAAGGTTAAAAGCCAAGCCACTACGCATCCCACTTCTTAATCCTTACATCTACGTCCCGTTGCTTACATAAAAGACTTCGATCGGTATACTTACTGTCATAAAGCGAAATTACTACCAATCGCAGATCTGAACATTTATTGTTGAGAATCATCTCACCATTAGCAGCCAATGATATAGGCCTCCCCAAAGGTTTACCATAGCGACCGGTTGCAAGCGATCTGTAATCTACTTCCAGTGTGATCCTACGATATTTTTATGGTTGAGTGAGTATTCTTAAAAATAATTCCTGGTTAACTCGTCGAAGTACAATCTATAGTGTCTCTTTGGTTTTACTGTCCGGACGTGTTTGACGGTTCAGCCGCCATTTTGCTGGCAAGCGCTTTAACCGCTTACTCCGGCCATACCCACACGCCGGAGGTGCCAGATATCAGGAGGTCTACAACGAAAAACGAAATCCGTCAATACGATTATCGATTTCGGATCCGAAAGATTTTTAGTAGGAAAACCTTACTACGAAATGCTTTGGCAGCGCAAACTGATTCTTAGTATTGACGAATTTCGTTTCTCGTAGTAGGAATTTAGCTATTATGTATGTATACGACTGTGCCCCCTCCGTTCACGTACAAATAGGAAGAAAACTTTCACGTTAAGCTTTACGAGTAAAATTAAATTTCTCGTTTCATATTATTCAAAGAATAAATGTTGCCAGTCTACATTCATTAAAATTAAACCTACGCTTTGGAATCTAATTTATGTTTCTACAATTAAACAGTCGACTTTTCGTCGACATTTGTATATTCCGTAAGCTGCTACAACTGCTGTGTGGCTAGGTACGTCCTAAATACGAGGTCAAGGACGGACACATATCCCTCCTCGCCCGCGTAGGCCCGACTCTTCAGAATCAAGCGAGAAATACGACTGGAAAATTTTATAATACTGCTTACGTGTACAAAATGATTAACGACGCAATTTTCCCATCAAGCTTTGCCATGGCAGATAAACATGTGATTCGTACAACTTAGTTTTCTAATAGAGAAGCGTGTAAATAGCAAGTCCAATGGGCACTAGGTATACAGGGTATTGTTTTGGTCAGCGACGAGCGACTCAGGGGTGGCTGTACAAACGACACTTATGTATATTTTTTTTTGAAATGGAAAAAAAACACAAAATAATTTTTCACGCGGTACAGCGATCGAGTCTAAACTACCAACACCAGGTAGCCTCTTCGTAGCTTACTAACTACGGCGTAGTATTTCGAAGAAAAGCGCTAGCTTCGCGCTAGGGTGCGAGTTTTTCCATTCGTTTTGTAATTTTGAATTGTAATTGAATTTGAAGGAAACATTTTTTTTAGAAAAAGCATAACTCAGATTATCATCTCTCAATTGGATGTCACTGACCAAAACAACATCCTGTATAATTTAAGGAAGTGAACAATTTTGGCGGTCTATAAGCGATCAGTTCCAGACAACCTTTGGGTAAAAAATTATGAGTTGTATAGGAAGTTGTATTTTGTGCATATGAAAGGGCACTTTTTAGAAAATTGCTTTTATAATTACTATTAAGTGCTATAAGATTATGGTGCCGCTAACTATGGTTCCAAGACTTCCAAGGTTCTGTCGAAGTGCTGTTATGCAGGAATATTCAATTCGTTTTGACTTCACGTGCAGAAACAACTTCTGGCAAATATATATATTAATATTTTTGTTTTTCATGATGTCAAAAGAGATTTCACCATACAGATTGTTTGTTTTGGCTGGAAAGTTTTTCGGGAGTTTGAAAATATGTTATTTTTATGTGCTCTTTTAGATTTTATTTTTGCCATCTTTGTTAACCGCTCGCTCTGCGATTTTGGTTGACAGTACTTGTTAGAGGATATTATCATTCTTACTCACTCTATGATAAAACAATGTATGCCGAAATAAACTCCTTTAATTAAACAAAATATTTCAGGTTACCTCAAGGAGCTACTTATATTAATTATTGTGGATGATGTCACTGAAAATGATTTATAGAAACGGCTAGAATCAACGTAAATGAATAAAGTAAATAAAATAAAATATGAAATAACGCCCAGTTCTAATTTATTTTTAAATTTTCAAAATTTTGAAATTGTTACTTTTCTCTTCAACTCTACTGATATACATATGTCCGTATATTAATTATAGTGAGTAATGTCACTGAAAATGATTTACAGAAACTGATAGAATCAATGTTAATGAATAAAGCAAAAAAAAAATGATCAAATCTATTTTGAAATTTTCGAAATGTTACTTTTCTCTTCGAAATCAAACTATAAAGGATTAACAGCGTACGCTTCCAAATTCAAAACAAATCTAAATGTTTACACAAAATGTTTGCTTCAAAGGGGTTATTTTAGTGGAAAGTATTTTTTTGCACCCTTTGCACGCAACTATCAATAAGCATAATGACCAATGGGGAATACTCATTTTGACATACACGCGTAACGACTAACATGCATAATGAATGACAAAGCGTTTTGCATTTGCCAAGCGACCTATATGCATAATGACCAAAACTAAATACTCATATTGACATATACGCGAAACGACCAATACGCTTTGAAATTAATATCAATATACCTACCTACTCCAATAAATAGAGTTCACATAGCCATAGTTCACATATCATTATGTAAGCTTTTACAACTTATTTATGAAAAGAATGACAAATAAAAGAAAAACATAAAAATAAACGTTTATTATTAAATAAACTAAACTGAAAATAGACGAAATTTAAAATGTCAACTTGTAATGAACTAAAAATTCACTTAAAATTAACAAACTCAAGAAACACTTTACAAAATGATGCATTTCGTTTTCGCAAAAAATTTTTTTTTGAGATAATGCATATTGTTCATATTTTTTTTAACTCACGCAGAAAAATATACATCGTTATTTCAAAAGCAATATCACATTTTCTGCAATTTACTTATGGCTCGTTAAATAACGATTTAAAATTTCGTGATCGTAAAATTTGGGTATCCATTTTTTAGTTTTAAAATGAAACTGTAAAGGCTTGGATGTATCGACATTCTCGTGTTCACACGGTGGTGCCACCCCACTAAGCAATTGGTAGTGCGAGTGTAGCACAACTAAATACATTAGGTGAAAATGTTTTAGGCCACCGTCGCTCAAAGTATTTTTTTAATCATTTCATTTCTTAGCAATCTAGCGATACAGTCACAATTAACTCCCATGCTTCTTTGATACGGTTAGCGGGCAACAATGGCATTTGGCTGATTAATCTCAGTATTTTTGTCCTGCAGTAATTTCATTCAATTTAATCGGTTTAGTATTCTTCTCTATTGCTCTCGTAAAATACTAATGACAAACAGATATTTGGCGTCTGAAAAGGTTTGCCTGACAGCATTAATAGCAGCTATGTCATAATCACACGTAATTTTATTTGGATATGCAACTTCTCATTTATTAATTTAAACACGCGTTTATGTGTCCTCAGTCTTATCAGGTAAATGTTCAGGTAAGGTATATGTGGATCCCAAATCAACGTGAATAGTATATGGTTGAAAAAAAGGGGGATTGAACACATTCAAACGTTCCGTCGCCAAATTTTGAATTTCTCATATATTTTTTTGCAATATAAGAACAAAATATTAATGTTTTTTTCGAGTTCTTCAGGAATCATGTCATGTTCTTCTTTATGAACTTCAAGTTGTCAATGTCAAGAATTTTTTTTCGGGCTCTATATAAAGAATCTTGTTTTTCGTTTACTGAAGGAATGTAATGGATATATTTAAGCGCTTCTTCAGATTATTTTAAAGGCTCAAATGTGTTTTCGACATTTGTATGCACAGTTGATGATAAATCTTCGCACACTTTCTTTTTTCAATCCGCACGAAATTGAAATATTTTGTTGCATTTAGGGCCAAATCGGCATATATGAGAACTCTTTATTATTCTTATCGTCTAACTAGCGGTCCCCTGCGACTTCGCCCGCGCGATTTGAGTTTGCTATCTCCTCTCCCGTCGCAGCCTGATAGTCTTAAAATAAAAAATAAATAAATTGGTTCAGTAGTTCCTGAGATTAGCGCGTTAAAACAAACAAACTCTTAAGCTTTATAAAATTAGTATAGACGTAAGTGAAAGGTCAGCAATCATAGTTAGCGCAAGCTAGCGTTGAAGGGTCTTAAGCTGCGAGTATTATTTTGAAGCGGAGTTATTTCAAAACTGTGATGGCTTCTAAAATAATTGTTGAAATCAAATGATGGAAAGGGCAACTTTGTTCACAATGAAATGCTCGTGATGATGAATGATGATGAATATATGTATTTTGATAAGAATCAATACCCGAGTGTATAAATCACCTTCGAAAATAGAACATTATTTTTTCAACAAATAAACGGTTGTAGTGAGTAAACCATTTAGATATAAACATGCCGTCGTAGACTTTATTGTAGAATGTTAATGCAGAATAATCTTGTCACACATGATTTTTGTGTAACTTAAACGGTTTACGCAGCGTACGCAGCGGAAGTTCTCATAAGGAATATTTTCCCCGTTTTCGCACAATTTTATCGTATCTTGTTGCTATAAAGCCTTCCTCAATAAATGTGCTATCTAACGTTAATTTTTTTCCCATATCAGTCAAGTAATGTCTGAGATTAACGCGTTCATATAAACTCTTCAGCTTTATAATATTAGTATAGATGTGACTGTTGCGGGACATATTTGGCGTTTCACGCATCTTCAGATTGTGGTGTCATTTAATGTTTTTCTTGTGTTCTTGTTGTAGCGATATCCATTATGCAATAAGATAGGAATCCTTTTTGGTTATTTACGAATTTAATTATGAAATTGTTGTAATGTGAAAAATAATTAGTAACGAGAATAGTCATGCCAAACGCTAATTTATATGTCTCCATAATTCAAATAATCAGTTGAAGTTATATCATAGTGATAAACTTATTGAGTGGCCAGTACTTCGAGTAGTACAGTACTTTCAAAACCTTTACAGAGACTGGGAACACGAATACATACTCGTATTATGAAATAACAAACATTTATTTTTGACGACCTTCGTGTTTAAATGGTTAGCACGCTGCTTTTCAGGGTGTTGTTTCCATCTGAATCGTTTGATTCTGTACTATTAAAACAGTACAGTAATTATCCTCTTGCAAATACAAGTTCATATAAGGGTCTTAGGGGTAAAGTCTTATGTGAGGTCGGACAATGACTATCGGTAGCCAACAAATCTCCAAGTGTTCAAGTAGTTTTCCTTAGAAAATGAAACTTCCCTGGAAGTTTTCATCTCTAGTAGTTTCACATACAGTAACATTGTACAGATTAGTCATTATACGGATAGGTCATTACGTGTATGCAACATTTTGCGTGTTAGTCCAAATGCTGATACATATTATTGCGAGAAAAAATATTTTATTATTGGTTATTATGCGTCAAAAGGCATTTCCCTAGATGGCTAGGTGACTTTTTGACTTTAACTTTGACTTTGATACTCGTAGATATACAGGAGCATTTTGAACATTTTCAATAATCTCTCGTTTAAAATGAGACACTCTCTATTCTTTTCATACTCATAGCCCGATGGGACAGCAATTTGACACGACCGGAGAGAGATCAGGCGCAGGGCCAACGTCTTAACTTGCTTTCCTAGGCACTGGTGTGAAACACCACCAACGTCCAGACTCCGGGCTACCCTAAAATATTCTGAACAGAAAAACCCTGGTTCATATTTTTGGCCCGACCCAGGACGAACCCGGGACCTCAGGCGCAGCCGCCGCTTTTAAGTGTGACCCTCTAACTGCTGCGCTACCGAGACAGTCTTGAAGTATTATCACTTGAAGTAAATACACGATAATAAAATACCATACTCTGAAATGAACTCATAATACAAATGAAGCCAAACAAATACGGGTAGTGGTAAATGTCATATGTGTTTCAAAACGTCCGCGTCACTGGAAAGAAAAGGGCAACGAAAACAAAGAAAAAACTTTGAAATACAACAACCATGTGTCCTGTAAACGTTGACATTGAAGAAAATATACGATGATAAAAATACCATGGTCTGAACTGGGCTCATAATACAAAAGAAGCCAAAAGAATACGCGGTGCGGTAAAATTTCAAACATGTTTCCATACGTAACTGGAATGGAAAAGCCAAACATAACAAAGAAATAACTTTGAAGCACGACATTTTAAAGTTATAAATAAAGAAAGAAAAGAGAACGTGTAGCTCTTTGCAATGAATAAAAATCCTTTCAACTTTACTGACAAACGTAATAAGACATTGTTGTATCAACATACAAAAATGAACGTACCTAAAGAGTTTGAACTGAGCTTGTGTAACTTACTTTTAGATATCTTACACGAACTGCAGACTAGTCTCTCTAAACGGTTGTGGTATTTCCCGAGTTTCACTCTTTCATTTGAAATTATTCTTACGCCGGCTTTCATTTTTAGGGTTCCGTAGCCGAATGGCAAAAAACGGAACCCGTATAGTTTCGTCAAGTCTGTCTATGTGTCTGTCTGTCTGTCTGTCTGACTTTCTGTCCGTCCGTATGTCTCAGCCATTTTATTCTGTAACTATAAGCATTACACAATTGAAATTTGGTAGGAAGATGTATCTTGTTAACCGCTTACCGATTCTCATACAAAAAATAAAAAATAATTTAAGGGGGGGTCCTCATACATGAAACTAAAACCAAATAAACATTTTTTTATCAAACCTATGCGACGCTTCCAAAGTGGTAAAATGGGCGTCCCCCCCATCTAATTTCTAAACCAAGCAAGTGTAAATTTTGAAAAAAAAATATGATGTAGATCTTAATAAATACTTTCAACGAAAATTAGTTCGGACGGTGTCGAAAGAGTAGTTTTTGAGATATATCATATTTTCAACAACCGCAAACATAACTTTGTACTTCATACAAACACTATGAATATATTTGCAGTCAACAAATTATTGTGGTATTTTACTAAGTAGAAGTAAATGGATTCCCTAATTCAGTTAAAGTTGGCACGGAACCCTCAGTGCGCGAGTCCGACTCGCACTTGGCCGGTTTTTAGTTATTCTATCGACTACGCGACTTCGCCCGCTACATTACTTTAGGTTTTGGCCAATAAATTAAGCAATAAATAATCTATTATAATACACAAATATTTTTTCAAAACGGTTCAGTAGTTCCTGTTTGCGTGTATAAGTTTTATCAGTATAGACAAATTTGTGCTTAGCTGGACCTTTAATCAGGTAAAAGGTACACGGGGCTATCTTTAATTTTTTTCTTTCTGGTGCTAGAATACTCTGTGCGCTTACTCTGGAGCAACCGGCCGTTAGAGAAGTAAAGTTAGCCTGTGACATCCCACTGCTGGGCAAAGACCTTACCTCAACTATGAGGTAGTTTGAGCCATACTCCACCTCTTGGGCTCAGTGCGGGTTGGTGGAGGAGTTTTTGCGAGACAAGCGACTAACCCTGCTGGCAGATTTTATCAAGCCGCCAAAAGGCTTTTTGCTAGGCTTAACGACTAATATCAACCGATATAAGCCGGGACCAACGGCTTAACGTGCCTTCCGAAGCACGGAGATGCTCGTGATGTACGTCACTCGTTGAGAAGCTTTTCCTTAAGTCTACTTCCGGTACCCGGTAGATGTTGACCTTAATCTTTATTTATGACCATTGCGAAGTACAATTACATAGGAGTCTCCACTCTCTTGATGGTCTGAGGAATAAATACGTACTCTTCTTAATCGTAACGTCAACATCAATCAACAATTTAAAAAAAAAATGGAAACTGCTTCCCCTCACTTCTCCTCCCGCTACCTAAAGAGATTGACCTTGAGCTTTATTGATAGTCAACGCGATGTATATTATTGATAGTTGACTGCACTGTTTTGAATTCAAAGGGAAAAGAAGAATAAATCCATCCATAGAAAATTGCTTCATGCGTCCTACAGAAATGAAACTTTTCTTTATAAAATAATAAAAAAAGAAATAATATCGCATAGGTACTCAATATCACTATTATTACGGTCTCATCATCATCATTATCAGCCGAAGGACGTCCACTGCTGAATATAGGCCTCCCCCACGGCTTTCCACAGCGACCGATTACTAGCGGTCTGCATCCAGTTTGATCCTGCAATCTTTATAAGGTCGTCTGTCCATCTTGTTGGTGGACGTCCTACGCTGCGTCTTTGGTCGAAGGGTCTCCAATCTAGAACTTTCCTGCCCCAACGGCCATCAGTTCTTCGCGCTATGTGCCCTGCCCATTGCCACTTGAGCTTACTGATTCTTAAGGCTATGTCCGTTACCTTAGTTCTTCTACGTATCTCCTTATTTCTGATTCGATCACGTAGAGAAACACCCAGCATAGCCCTCTCCATCGCTCGTTGTGTGACTTTAAGCTTCCTTATAAGGCCCATAGTTAGAGACCATGTTTCGGATCCGTATGTCATCACTGGTAACACACACTGGTTGAAGACTTTCGTCTTCAGACACTGAGGTAAATGAGATGAGTTGGATTCGTCGATTGACCTCTTTCTCGAAGTTGGACCTACCCAATTGGATCACTTGTCCCAGGTAGACGTACTCGTCGACAACTTCGAGAATTGAGTTCCCAATGGATACTGGAGTGGGTACAACAAGGGAACTCGACATAATTTTCGTCTTCCCCTTGTTCATTTTAAGACCCACTTGTTGGGAGACTCGGTCAAGGTTTTCGAGCATAGTGCCAAGATCGTCCAGCGTCTTTGCCACAACGACTATATCATCAGCAAATCGGAGGTGTGTGATGTATTCGCCATTGACATTGATGCCGATTCTTTCCCATTCCAGAAGTTTGAAGGCGTCTTCCAATGCCGCTGTGAACAGTTTCGGAGATATAACATCTCCCTGTCTCACACCTCTCCGCAGTGGAATCGCCCTCGTATTCTGCTCCTGTACTCGGACCGACATGGTGGCGTTGTTATATAGACACTTTAACACCTCTATATACCTATAGTCTATGTGGCACCGCTGCAGAGACTGAAGCACCGCCCAAGTTTCGATCGAATCAAAGGCCTTCTCATAGTCCACAAACGCTAAGCATAGAGGCATATTATACTCCTCGGACTTCTGTATAATTTGCCTAAGCGTATGGATGTGGTCAATGGTACTAAAGCCTTTTCGGAAACCGGCTTGTTCGGGAGGCTGGAAGTCATCAAACCTACGTGCGTGACGATTCGTGATGACCCTTGAAAACAGCTTGTAGACATGGCTCAGGAGTGAGATGGGTCTGTAGTTCTTCAATAAGGTTTTGTCTCCTTTTTTGTAGAACAACACCACCACACTCCTATTCCACGCCTCGGGCGTGATGCCCTCCAGCAGAACGGAATTAAAAAGTCTTTGAAGGACTATAAGTACCGGTGTTCCACCCGCCTTCAGAAGCTCTGCTCTGATTCCGTCCTCGCCAGGTGCCTTGTTGTTTATGAGCTGTTTAAGGGCCATCCTAATCTCGTTAAGGCTGATGTCCGGGATGTCTTCGGTGTTGTGTCGGGTCAGGATAGCTCGTGGGTCTCTGACCGAGCTATCAACGGGTTTGGTAACTGAGGTGTACAACTGCCCATAGAACCTTTCGATCTCTCTCAAAACCTCTGCTTTCGTCGACGCTACACTGCCGTCCTCCGTCTTAAGCTTCGTCAACAGGCTTTGCCCAATAGACATGTCCCTTGCAAACACTTTGTCTGTTTCTTTAACACTATTAGTGTTAAATGACGTTTCTATCTTAATCCCCTGTTCGGATCATGACGAACTAAAAATTAAATTAGATAAAACATTAGAGAAAATAGTATATTGGTTAGAAATACATAACTTGCAGCTAAATTTGAACAAAACTAAAATCATACAATTCAAACCGTACCAAAAAACTACTTTTAAAATTTCATATGCATTTAAAAATATAAAGTTAGAAACCGCAGATTCTGCAACCCTTTTGGGAATAGATTTAGACTGTCACTTAAATTGGAAAAGCCACATTCAAAAAATACTTAAGAAAATGTGTTCCTTCATCTATGCCCTACATCATCTTAAAAGAGTTACAGATTTTAGAACCGCCCTTACGGCATACTACGCGTACGCGCACTCCAGACTCACCTATGGTATAGTTTTCTGGGGAAGTTCGTGCGATGTAGACAAAGTTTTCGTTCTACAAAAAAAAAATGTCTTAGAATAATAACAAATATTAACCAAATGGAATCCTGTAGAGCCCACTTCATAACCCATAAAATATTAACCGTCACATCAATATATATTCTCGAGTCCTGCAAATTCATTAGAAAATACCCAGATTTTTATTCACCAGTAAAAAATGATAATAAAAGAAATAACAGAAATTTAAACAAACTTAAAACACAATTTACTAAATTAAAATTAGTTTCATCCAGCCCTCATAACATGTTAATAAAAATATACAACCATCTACCTAATTATATAAAAAACCAAACCAGCCCAAAAATATTTACGAAAACATTAAAGGAATACTTGATTAATAAGTGCTACTACAATATACAAGAGTTTTTCAATGACAAAGATAATAATAAATAATTTCTATATATCTATATATATATACACCAATGATACATACATACACTTTAACATCTCTCCTAATTATCCTTATTAGTTTCATATTATAGTTTATTTAAACGTGTAAAGTTTAGTTTTGTTTCAAAAGTTTATAAATTTAAAAGTAACTAGAGCTCTCAAATATTGCTATGCCCTTGCAGGGCGTCATATAGACCTTATGTACCTACCTACCATCTTTGTACAATGTTATGTAATTTATGACATGCAATAAACGAATTTGATTTGATTTGAAGCAACGGATGTCGTGTCGCAGGGACTTCCATATTTGTCTATTGAGCTGCCTGTAGTTTTCAGCATTAACAGAGGTCTGCAGTGCCATAGATCGACGTTTTGCCATAAGGTCGAGAGTGTGGACCGACAGTTTTTGAGGTCTATTTTTACGGCCAGGCCTAAAATACTTAGACCCCATCATTTGAACAGTTTCCACAAACCCGTTGTTAATTTCGTCAACTGTAACGCAATTTTCTAGGCAATCAAAGCGGTTTGACAACTCGAGTTGAAAGCTCTCAGGATTTTGGATATGAGCACGAGTCGGTCGGAGCGTGGACTTCATCAGGCGGGATCTTTCCAATTTGACATTTATATTCAATGTGCCTCGAACCATTCGGTGATTGCTACCGGTTTTCACCCTGTTGATCACGGAGACATCATTGAATAACCGTCTCTTAGAAGTCATGATGAAGTCAATCTCGTTTCTCGTGAAGCCATCGGGACTCAACCAGGTCCACTTCCTTTGAGGCGGCTTCTGGAAGAAAGAGTTCATCGCAAAGAGTCCCTCCTTCTCCAGAAAGTCGGCCAGCCTCTGTCCCCTGGCGTTCCTTTGCCCGTATCCAAAGGGTCCCACCTTCAACTCATTCTCGGCTCGCTTGCCCAGTTTTGCGTTGAAGTTCCCCATTACAACAGTGAAATAGGTTTTGGAAGTATGTATGGCTCTACTTACGTCCTCATAAATTTCCTCCACCTCTTCATCCGGGTGTTTCGAGGTCGGTGCATATACCTGTATGACCTTCAGCGAATACCTCTTAGATATTCTGAGTATAAGGTATATCACCCTGCTCGACACACTCTCGATGGTTTCGATATTGTTGACGAGGGACTTGTGAACGAGAAACCCGACACCGCCTTGGGACTTTTGGTCACCCTCCCGGTAGAAGAGCAGGTTGCCGGACTGCAGAGTTATCGTGTCCTCGCCCTCTCTACGGACTTCTGATAAACCCATTATGTCCCAGTGTAACCTGCTCATTTCTTCCTCCAGCTCGAGCAACTTCTCATCTGTCCTCAGTGTACACGTGTTGTACGTTACCAGGGCCAGTTGTCGTCGGGGGTGGCAGCGCGATCGCCTCCGGGGATTCTTAGCACCCCCTGCCCCGCCGTTACCGTGACCGCTACCAAAGTCAGGAATAGCGGGGCGGCCGGAGACTGGGGGCCTGGTTTTTCTGTGTACTACCATATGAGGGGATATTGCCAATACTCGCCACGCTTGGCAGGCGGGTTGGCGAGCGCAGAGACGCAGCCCCTTGCAGCTGTGACGCTGCTGCCCGTCACAGTCCAACATTTAGCTGCGCCTTATATTGGATGGTTATACCGCCATCGGTCGGTCGTCAGAGCCTCGTCTGTATAAACAGGACGCACCACGTGAAGGTGAGGTTGGCTTGGAGCTTTAGGTCTGATTTATAAAAAAAAGGCTGTAAATATTCGTCCAGGGGCTCCGGCTAATATAAAAAGTCGTAAGCTGAATTGAGTCAATTTCGTTATTTCTTTATTTCGGTTGAAAAAATATACTTCACAGCATGACAATACAAAGTTCATTTCGAATTAATCCTTAACCCAGATTATACTACTGGCCCTTTAAAATGACACCTTAGTTATAAGAAAGGACGTGTAGTTACATCTAGTATAGCTTACTTTTTATTATTTTACATTTATTTTAAATCTAAATTAGAAAAAAATATACTCTTTTGTGTACCTGAAGATCATTTTTACCTATTTTTAATTAAATGTAACTTTGAAAAATATAATTTTATAACTATTTTAAACAAACTGTACTGATATTGTACATAGAACCTTATGTTTCTTAGGCGGTTTTTTTACATATTAAGTGGGTTGAGTAATAAAAATCTTATCAACATCACAGTTTCATTGACGCATATGAAATTACTATTAGCGATATACTAATGCGACGCGACTAGCGCCACGGCGGCGCGGTGGCGGCGCTGTCTAAAAGCAAGAGAATAATGTTTCACGTGGTCTGATGAAAATATGTATGTATTTTTGCCCATGAACGAATTTCATAACATTTTTAGGGTTCCGTAGCCGAATGCCGTTTCATATTAGACCGTAAAAACCGGCCAAGTGCGAGTCTGACTCGCGCACTGAGAGTCCCGTGCCAACTTTAACTGAATTAGGGAATCCACTTACATCTACTAAGTAAAATACCACAATATTTTGTCGACTGCAAATATAACTTTGTTTTTCATAGTGTTTGTATGATGTACAAAGTTATGTTTGCGGTTGTTGAAAATGTGCTATATCGCTAAAACTTCTCATTCGATCCCGTCCGAACCAATTTTCGTTGAAAGTATTAAGTGTGTAGTGATTAAGATCTACATTACATATTTTTTTCAAAATTTACACTTGCTTGGTTTAGAAGTTAGATGAGGGGGACACCTATTTTTCCACTTTGGAGGCGTCTAGCTATGAAACGTTATACTTTAAAAGAAAATGGTTTTAGAAACCTCAATGTCATTTTAAAAGATGATGGATAGGCCATAGACACCCCATAGTTTTGTCAAAAATTTTTTTTTCGATTTTAGTTTCATGTAAGGGAGCCCCCCTGTTATGTCATTATTTTTTATTTTTTTGTATAAGAATCGGTAATCGGTTAACAGGATACATCTTCCTACCAAATTTCAACATTGTAATGCTTATAATTACAGAATAAAATGGCTGTGACATACGGACGGACAGACAGACAGACAGACTTGACGAAACTATAAGGGTTCCGTTTTTTGCCATTCGGCTACGGAACCCTAAACATTTTGGTAATGATTGTGCCATATATGCATACATATTTAAAAAAAACGAGATTCGTTCCATCTCTGTAGGACGTGGGGACCTCCCTCTTTTAAGGGATAAATACATCCTCTCCTCAAAAACAACGTCAACATCAATCAATAAGAAAACAAAAATATGGATTAAGTTTTCTTTTTATTCCAAAACGATGTCTTATTATATCTCCTCTTGTTTGCCGCTTGTATCTGTCGAAAACAAACATGGCGATAAATTTATTCCAATAATATTGATTGAACAGCTGAAGCTTTTCACTAAGCGATTAAACATTCCATAATTGCTCTCGCCCCTAAAGCAAACGAAAAGCTTGTTATTTTGCCTTGTATCTTATCAATTTACGAATACAATGGTAGCTATGATTTGTTTTGTTTTAATTATTCATTCCATTGATTTTTTTCTAAGTCATAGAGTTAGTTAAAAACAAGCTTTTCTCTCTATTAAAGTCTCATCATTGTAAGAATTGGATGTCGTCTAAGGTAGCTTTCGATGATCCAAATACTTAAGAAACTGATGTTTGAATGGTTACTCGCAGACAAATATGTAATACTTTCCGTTTCAGTTAACAAAAAAAATACCATATAGATTCAATTAATGTAGCATTATGGTGACCATGAAAGTCCCGATTTTCTAAATTTAATTGAAAAGTTTTCACACAATGAAACTTTTTTTGAGGAGAGCAGAGCTTTTAAACTAAGTGGAAATAAAACAATAGACTTCGACATCATTTTAAATTGACAAGTTAGTCGATAGACAGATATGTCCAAACATATTAAACTGGAATCTAAATTGAAGAATTGACACAATCCAATAACATTTAATCTGATTCAATCTATTTAACCTTGATGATTTGGTCTGAGACTACTTACAAACAGCAGTTGTATGTAAGACATTTGAGAATCTCATAATTTTTAGGGTTCCGTAGCCGAATGGCAAAAAACGGAACCCTTATAGTTTCGTCTAGTATGTCTGTCTGTCTGTCCGTCCGTCCGTATGTCACAGCCAACTGTAAGCACCACACTGTTGAAATTTGGTAGGAAGATGTATCCTGTTAATAGCTTTACGAATCTTGTACCAAAAATTAAAAATAATGACATTTAATGGGGATCCCATACATGAAAAAATATTGTCAAAGCTATGTGTGATGGAGTGTCTATAAGGATAGTTTCTAAAACCATTTGCTTTTAAAGTCTAACGTTTGATAGACAGTTCGCTCCATCGCTTCCAAAGTAGTAACATGGGCGTCCCCCCTCTCTAATTTCTAGTTCCTGCCTCCTGCCTGTTCCTTCCTCCTCTCTAGTTTTTGAGATATTTGGACATTTTCAACAACCACAAACATTACTTTGTTCTTCATCCAAATACTATGAATAACAAAGTTATATTTGCTGTCATCAAAGTGAAATCCAAATTTTAGCTAAGTGGAAGGAAGTGGATTCCCTAATTCGGTTAAAAGTGGCACGGAACCCACAATGCGCGAGGCCGACTCGGTTGGACTTGGCCGGTTTTTGTAAAATATCTTAACAAAAGATTTAAATTGTTACTGATATCTGATGTCAATAAAAAAAAAAGTACATGGGACCACCAACAAATATAATTATAGTCCTTTTACCTCATTTGTGACAGGTTTGTTCAAAGCCAAGCCACTACGCACCCTATTTCTCAATCCTTACATCTACGTCCCGTTGCTCCCATAAACGACTTCGATCGGTGTACTTACTATCATAAAGCGAGATTACTACCAATGGCAGATCTGAACATTTATCGTTGAGAATCATCTCACCATTAGCAGCCAATGATATAGGCCTCCCCGAAGGTTTTCCATAGCGACTTCCTGCGTGATCCTACGACCTTTTTAAGGTTGAGTGAGTGTACTTAAAAATAATTTCCGCTTAACGCGTCGAAGTACAATTTAGTGTGTCTCTTTGTTTTAACTGCCCGGGGACGTGTTTAACGGTTCAGCCGCCATTTTGCTGGCAAGCGCTTTTACCGCTCACTTCGGCCATACCGACACGCCGGAGGTGCCGGATATCAGGAGGTCTACAACGAAAAACGGAATCCGAAAGATTTTTAGTATGAAATATTTACTACGAAATGCTTCGGCAGCGCAAAACGATTCTTAGTATTGACGTATTTTGTTATTCGTAGTAGGAATTCAGCTATTATGTATGTATACGACTGTGCCCCTTCCGTTAACGTACATATAGGAAGAAAACACGTTAAGCTTTACGAGTATAATTAAATTTCTCGTTTCATATTATTCAAAGAATAAATGTTGCCAGCCTACATTCATTAAAATTAATCCTTCACTTTGGAATCTAATTTATGTCTCTACAATTAAACATGTATACATTTGTATATTCCGTAAGCTGCTACAACTGCTGTGTGGCTAGGTACGTCCTAAATACGAGGTCAAGGACGGACACATATCCCTCCTCTCCCGCGTAGGCCCGACTCTTCAGAATCAAGCGAGAAATACGACTGGAAAATTTTATGATACTGCTTCCGTGTACAAAATGATTAACGACGCAATTTTTCCATCAAGCTCTGCCATGGCAGATAAACATGTGAAACGTGATAATAAATGCAAAAGGACTTTTTCACCTTGTATCCAACATAACAGTACAACTTAGTTTTCTAATGGAGGCTTCTCTAAGTGTAAATAGCAAGTACAATGTATAGCAAGTGCAAGTACGATAGATAACTTTGTAGCAATAACATACATTGATTTCTAAATTCGTTTTAAGAACGTGAACAATTTAGGCGATCTTTTCGCTATAAGCGGTCAGTTCCAGACAAACTTTGGGTAAGAAATTATGAGTTGTATAGGAAGTTGTATTTTGTGCATATAAAAGGGCACTTTTCAGAATATTGCTTTTATAATTATTATTAAGTGCTATAAGATTACGGTGCCGCTAACTATGGTCCCAAGGTTCTGTCGAAGTTCTGTTATGCAGGAATATTAAAATAATTTTGATTTCATGTCCAGAAACAACTTCTGGCAAATATAGTATAATATCTTTTTGTTTTTCATGATGTCAAAAAAGATGTCACCCTATAGATTGGTTGTTTTGACTGGAAAGTTTTCCGGGAGTTTGAAAATATATTATTTTCATGGGCTCTTATAAATTTTATCTTGTCTACCACTCGCTCTGCAATTTTGGTTGACAGTACTTGTTAGTGGATATTTCCATTCTAACTCACGCTATGATATAACAATGTATGCCAAAATTAAACTCCTTTAATATAAAAAATATTTCAGGTGACCTCAGGGAGCTACTTCCAATTTAAAATAAATAAAAATAAAATAATCTTTATTTCAGGCATCATGGCCCATAAATTACACAGACACTAAAGAAGAAATTAATAAGATTAGAATTAATAAAATAAAATTTAAATTAAATATTAAATTAAATCGAATTACATTAAATTAAATTAAAAATTTAAATTTTAAAATTATATCAAATAAATAAATTATAACATTGATGCCGTCCATCAAAAGCCTCAAAAGCCGACCGCCGCCACACCCGCAGCTACGGCATGCCTATTGCAGCAGCGTCGGATGAAGGGGCAGTCGACTCTATCAGCTATCATCTTCAGAACCGTATTGGGGCTGCCCCGAACTCTGCACACTAACGACCAGCACCGCTTGCGCATGACAGTGTGGAAGCAGTCTGTGCGCGCCACCGCGAACATGGCCGAGGCGCTGCAGTTTCGGGGCAGCCCCAGCACGGCCCTCAGGGCGTTATTGAACTGCACACGAAGGGCATTGTACACTTTCTGCGAGTAGTTAGCCCACAGGGCACAGATGTATAGTGCAGTACAGTATGCTCGAAATAGAGTGATCTTCACGTCGACAGAACACTTCCTGAACCTGCGAGCCAACATGTTGGCTCTTCGTGACAAGGCCCTTCTCTCCCTTTCGATGTCAGCATGGTCTCTGAGATCAGTAGTAACTATGTGCCCTAAGTATTTAAATTGAGACACTATCCAGGGATACACCGTTTAGTGTGACAGGTGGTATAACGTTAGGACATTTCGCACCACCGGTCTCAAACACCATGAACTGACTTTTCGTGACGTTGTATATAAGGCCGTGCTTCTGAGCATAGACTTCACATATCCTCATCAGCTTGTTCAGCCCACAGACTGACGCGCTCAGCAGCACCATATCGTCAGCATAACTCAAGTTATTGACACAAACATCGTCCACATAGCATCAGACATGCATGTTGCTGAGCGCGACAATCAGTGCGTCCATGTATATATTGAACAATGTGGGAGAGGTCAGTCCGCCCTGTCTTACACCACATTGAATGGAACCAAACTGGTTATCGTGCAAGTCTGTATATTTGTGCAGCTGTACATTAAGAAGACCGTCAAACATTTTGGCTATTATCGTGGCTAGAGAGATAGGTCTGTAATTCCCTTTATCAGCTACGTTACGTGTTTTAACTACTGGGACTACAACCGTTCTCATGAGATCAGCTGGCAGATAGGAGTGACTCACACACAACAAGTAGAACATTGCCAGTACACGGGCCGCATGCGTGCCGGCATGCTGCAAGTGCTCCACACTCAAGCCGTCATGACCCGAAGATTTGCCTGTAGTCATGGCCTTAATAGCGTTAGCGACATCTTTTGCAATGAATCTGATGTTAACCTTGCCGTGTAAAATCTCAGTATCATGCGAATTCGATGGACCCAAGGGAGATTGCACCGAGAAATGATCCCTAAAGATATTACGATACGTTTATGACATTCGATACCATATTTCTCTACCTGGTCACTGTCTCTCTCACCCCATATTATCCCCTTATTCATATCTATTTGTGTTTGTAAACTTTTTGGCGTTAACAGTTTACTGTAGGAATGCGTAGTGTTGCTGTAATCTATGATAACTTTCTATGTATGTAAATGAACAATAAAACCAGTTAAACGTTAAGTCGATTCTCTATTCCGATATCTTCTTAATCAATATTTATTTTTATTTCACAAGATTCTTGAATTATACTAGTATACGTGAAGGTTTGACTGACAATCGATATGACAAACGTCTATCAATATTTACTTTTAAAGAAACTTTTTTACATTTGAAATACGAAGAGTCGAACGAACGAGACGTAGAGGTTTTACGCGTAGCTTGAAACCTCTACATCCCCCCCGGTCGGTAAAATTTCAAAGCACAGCTGAGATTTTTACCTATCAATAACTTATAAAACCTACCTATGTGGGAATATCATTTACAACACAGCAATGTCTCTTAAGGTTGCAGCTAGCAACTAGTAGGAACGAAATGAAAATATAAATATCGTTCAAACTTTAGCATGAGAAAACGAATAGAAAACCCACATAAAAATCACGCCACATAATTAACATTGCCGTCTACATATTAAATCAAATCAGGCATTTCAATGATTTAGAAAAAATTCACTACCTACCTAACACTATACTGAATAAATCAACCAGTCAGACTTGATATTAAATATTGACAACTTGTGAAACCAGTAAATCCGATAACACATCCAACCGTTTGAGTATCCAAGACCTGTGATGAAAAATTCCCTTACTAGACTCATCCCCCTCATTTCTTCCAACTGAAAATACAATAACCCTTGATTTCTTTACTAAAATCTCCCAAAACTTGCAATCATTTATTGTGTATAGTATCCAACACAGACACCACCCAATCGCTATGCGAATACAAAGGGCTTACACATAAATAACCACTAAGCTTACTAACCTAACTACCTCCTTATCTTTATTAAATATCCCATTATTTATATAAAATTACCCCAAAAATAACACGCCTAAATCTTCCCTACATCCTTGTTTGTTGTTGGGTGATGGCTGGTAGCCATAAACCCCTCTCATCACAGCTTGGATCCCCAACGATGTATCAATATTTACTTTTAAAGAAACTTTTTTACATTTGAAATACGAAGAGTCGAACGAACGAGACGTACAGGTTTTACGCGTAGCTTGAAACCTCTACATTACTGTAGTTATTATGCCGTCGTTGTTAATAGGTCTTACAGGTGACTAAAGAGTCACTGGGCATCAGTCAGTTAATCCTTAGACTGCCCGAGGTGTTAGAGCAAATAATCCTGCCAGCAATTTAGAGATACGTCATTCACCGGTAAATAAAGAGTCTTTCTCGCCTTACCTCTGGTACCTCTATTCATCTATAGTAAAAAATAAAGGTGGCAGGTGTAGTTCTACTGATATACATATGTCCTTATAACTGTATATTAATTATTGTGAGTAATGTCACTGAAAATGATTTACAGAAACTGCTAGAATCAACGTAAATGAATAAAGGAAATAAAACAAAATATGAAATAGCGCCCAGTTCTAATCTATTTTGAAATTTTCGAAACTTCGAAAAGTTACTTTTACCTTCAAACTCAAACTATAAATAGTCCGGTCAAATTAGACATCCAAGGTTACAAAAATTCCCACCTAGCTGAAAATTGGTAGGATTGCTTAAAACACCATCATAAATGAAATGTAGAAAGTCCCCATCGATCCGATACCTGGAAAAAAAGTTACTCGGGGTCAAAAGTCACAAAAACGGGTTTTTCGCGATTTTCAGAAAAACGGTAATATTATCATAAAATTAGCCAGACAAAAATTGTAGAGCAGATAAATATCTACAAAAAATGTCTATATACTTTTCTTCCTAAGAGCCACCGTTTTTGACATATAACGATCCAAAAAGTTGAAACTATTGAATAATAAAAGATATTGGCAACGGTTGAAAATGATAAAAGTGATAAAAGCGGTGTAAGTTAAAAAAAAATAGAGATATTTATCCATCTGACTCATAATTCTCTAATACTTCTGCTTCTTCTTCTCCTTGTTCATCTTCTTCATCCTCGCTGCAAGTAAATTGCTCCAATAATGACAAATCGAATGTCTCCTCGTTAACATCAAATGAATCCTAAATTATTGGTGATTCAACATTGGAGCACGACCGGTCTTGACAAATAGTACATGCTACAGAACAAAACAGGTCAACTTTTTTGCAACCACATTTAGCACTACATCCCTTTTTACAGTTGCAAAAATTGTATTTAACAGTTTTTCCGGCGCAGGTGGGAGTAAAATTTGAACTGGTTCTAATGTATTGTCGACCAACTTCCAACCCCACTCTTTTGGGTCTAGCTGATAACCAATCCATACTTGAACTTGGTGATATACCCGAAAAAGATGTTGATGAGCAGCCGCTGAGGTTGGAAGAAGACAAGCTAACTGCACTTGTTTTTTATTTCGGGTATTTTTAACGAAACATGCATATCGCAACTTATCTAAGCGTAGATTTTAAGGAGCTCCATAGAGAGAAGACACCAAATTCCGTTGGTGTTAACTTCTTCTTGAGTTACCCGACATTCTTATAATTATAATATTTTATATGTGTAAGATACAATGACCGATAGAATAATATTTTTACTTGTATTACAGCTTCAGCGATGTATATACGTGGTGTACTTATACATATTATGACGATTACAACTTTTTGGATCGTTATATGTCAAAAACGGTGACTCTTAGGAAGAAAAGTATATATACATTTTTTGTAGATATTTATCTGCTCTACAATTTTTGTCTGGCTAATTTTATGATAAAACTTACCGTTTTGCTGAAAATCGCGAAAAACCCGTTTTTGTGACATTTGACCCCGAGTAACTTTTTTTCCAGGTATCGGATCGATGGGGACTTTCTACATTTCATTTATGATGGTGTTTTAAACAATCCTACCAATTTCAACTAGGTGGGAATTTTTGTAACCTTACCCCTATTTTTATGTCTAATTTGACCGGACTAAAAGGAATAGCAGCATACGCGTCCAAATTTAAAACAAATTCACATGTGTACACAAAATATTTGCTTCAAAGGGGTTATTTTAGTGGAAAGTATTTTTTTCCCTTTACACGCAACTACCAATACACATAATGACCGATGGCAAACACTCATTTTGACATACACGCGTTTCGACCAACATGCATAATGAATGACGCATTTGCAAAGCGACCTATACGCATAATGACAAAAACTAAATACTCATACTGACATATGCGCGAAACGACCAATACGCTTTAAAATATCAATATACCTACCTACTCAAATAAATAGAGTTCACATATTATGTTAGCTTTTGCAACTTATTTATGAAAAGAACGACAAATAAAAGAAACACTTAAAAATAAACGTTTATTATATTAAATAAACTGAACTGAAAATAGATAAACTTCAAAACGTTAACTCGTAATGAACTACAAATTCACTTATAATTAACAAACTTAAGAAACACTTTACAAAATCATGCATTTCGTTTTCGCGAAAATACAATTTTTGTTGGTGTTTATATTTCTGTGATTTAACTCACGCAACAAAATTGACATCGTTATATCAAAAGCAATATCACATTTTCTGCGATTTACTTATGGCTCGTTAAATAACGATTTAAATTTCGTGATCTTAAAATTTTGGTTTCCTTTTTTTAGTTTTTAAAATTAAACTGTAAGTGCTTGGATGTCTCGTTCATTGACATCGACATTGTCGTGTTCACACGGTGGTGCCACCCCTCTAAGCAATTGGTAGTGCGATGTAGAAGTGTAGCACAACTAAATAAAGTTAAAAGTATTTCTTTAATAATTTCATTTCTTTGCAATCTGGCGATACAGTGGCAGTTAGAGAAATAATTCGTTGATCCTAGCAGTTTCTGTAAATCACTTTCAATGACATTACTCACAATAATTAATATATAGTTAGCAGGACATATGTATATCAGTAAGTTCATTATGCATGTTGGTAACTCCCATGCTTCTTTGATACGGTTAGCGGGCAACAATGGCATTTGGCTGATTAATCTCAGTATTCTCAGTGTCCTGCAGTAATTTCATTCAATTTAATCTGTTTAGTATTCTTCTCTATTGCTCTCGTAAAATACTAATGACAAACAGATATTTGGCGTCTGAAAAGGTTGTCCTGACAGCATTAATAGCCGCTATGTCGTAATCACACTTAATTTTATTTGGATATGCAACTTTTCATTTATTAATTTAAAGGAACGCGTTAATGTGTCTTCAGTCTTATCAGGTAAATGGTCAGGTAAATGCGGATCCCAAATCAACGTGAATAGTATATGGTTGATAAAAGGGCGATTGAACACATTTAAACGTTCCGTCGCCAAAATAGTCCAATTTAGAATTTCTTATTTATATTTAATGCTTTAGAATGTTTTTAACACTCACAGTGTCATATTTTATATTCATAAAGATGAAATAAGAAACCAAAAATTTGCGCACGGGCGGGACTTGAACCAGCAACCTTTTGGCATACCGGGCTAAATTTGTGGTTTCTTATGAAAACGTCAATTGCGTGACGCGTGACCACAAATTTCGCCGGGTCGGACTGACAGCACGGTAGCTCAATTGGTAAGAGCGTTTGGCCCGGTATGCCAAAAGGTTGCTGGTTCAAGTCCCGCCCGTGCGCAAATTTTTGGTTTCTTATTTCATCTTTATGAATATAAAATATGACACTGTGAGTGTTAAAAACATTCTAAAGCATTAGATAGCGAAGCGACATCAATTTCCAAGTTGAATTTATTCTGTAAAGAACAACTGCTTGGGCCATCTGTTTCATAAACAGATGGCTAGATGGCGCTAAGCGTCACGCAATTGACGTTTTCATAAGAAACCACAAATTTCGCCGGGTCGGACTGACAGCACGGTAGCTCAATTGGAAAGAGCGTTTGGCCCGGAATGCCAAAAGGTTGCTGGTTCAAGTCCCGCTCGTGCGCAAATTTTTGGTTTCTTATTTCATCTTTATGAATTCTTATTTATATTTTTTTGCAGTAATAGAACAAAATATTAATGTTTTTTTCGAGTTCTTCAGGAACCACGACATGTTCTTACTTTGTGAACTTTAAGCTGTCGGTGTCAAGATTTTTTTTTCGGGCACTATATAAAGAATCTTGTTTTTCTTTTACTGAAGGAATGTTATGGATATATTCAAGCGCTTCTTCAGTTTCTTTTAAAGAAATGTGTTTTCGACAATAGTCTGGAACAGTTGATGATAAATCTTTGCACACTTTCTTTTTTCAATCCGCACGAAATTGAAATATTTTATTGCATTTAAGGAAAAATTGGCATATATGAGAACTCTATATTGTTCTTACCGTCTAGCGGTCCCCGCGACTTCGTCCGCGCGTTTTGAGTTTGCTTTCTCCTCTCCCGTCGCAGCCTGATAAAGTCAAACATCAAGAAAAAAAAACAAATCGGTCCAGTAGTTCCTGAGATTAGCGCTTTAAAACAAACAAACTTTAAGCTTTATAAAATTAGTATAGATGTTAGTGAATGGCTAGCAATCATAGTTAGCGCAAGCTCGCGTTGAAGGTACTTAAGCTGCGAGTATTATTTGATGCGGAGTCATTTCTAAACTGCAACTTCAGCTTTATAATACAGTAGATAATATAGTAAAGCAGTAGATAGTATAGATGTTACTGTTGCGGGATATATTTGGCGTTTCACACTTCTTCAGATTGTGGTGTCATTTCATTTTTCTTCTGTTCTTGTTGTAACGATATCCATTACGCAATAAAGATGGGAATCCTTATTGGTTATTTACAAATTTCATTATAAAATTATTGTAATGTGAAAATATTCATTAAAATAATAATGACTAACAAAAATAGTCATGTCAAACGCTAATTTATATGTCTCGATAATTCAAGTAATCATTTGAAGTTATTTAATAAATAATAATAAATAAATCATTTATTTCTCTCTGGCACATTAGGGAAGTAGCAAGTAAAAAAGTAGTTGTTCTTAATTTATATGGTTCCCAACGTGCGAGAGGCTGGTGCCTGAAATAGGTCTGAAAAAACCGGTGATACAGGTCGCCAGGCCCCCGCCCGTAGATACATAATACTATATAGGTTAAAAGTATTTAACTAGGGATCAATATGAAAAAGGGAAATGAAACATATCTCATCACTCAATAAGTTTATCGCTATGATATATATATATATATATATATATATATATATATATATATATATATATATATATATATATATATATATATATATATCATAGTGATAAACTTATTGCTAGTTAGTTAGTTAGTGCTACTTAGTGGCTAGTACTTTGTATTAAACTCGTCATAAATGAGGCAAAACCTTAACAGAGACTGGAAAAACGTATACATACTCGTATTTTGAAACAACAAACATTTATTTTTGACGACCTTCGTGGTTTTGTGGTTAGCACCCCTCTTTTCAAGGTGTTGTTTCCATCTGAATCGTTTGATTCTGTACTATTATACCAGTACAGTAATTATCCTCTTGCAAATACACGTTCTTATAAGGGTTTTAGGGGTAAAGTCTAATGTAAGCTCGGACAATGACTATCGGTAGCCAACAAATCTCGTGTTTTCAAGTAGTTTTCCTTAGAAAAAAATATATTTTATTATTGGTTATTATGCGTCAAAAGGCTTTTTCCCTAGGTGGCTAGGTAACTTTTTGACTTTGAATTTGATACTCGTAGATAAACAAGGGCGTTTACAATAATCTCTCATTTAAAAAGGAACATGAATTGTAAACTTTCACAATGGAATCAGATCCCGCCAAAACATGTTAAATGTTGCCAAAGGCCGAGATGGCTTTCAGTGTCAAAAAGTTATGAAATCTCATGTAGAGCCAAGCAAACCTGCATGCCCTAACTTTATTGGATTACAAAATGAAGGATCAATAGCATTTTAATAATTCGCATCCGCCATAAACATACAACAAACAAATTATATCCTCTTTTCTTAAGCTCGGTCCATAAGCTCTTTTCTTAAGCTCGGTCATCGCTACGCCACAAGTTTGGTTTCAATTTAAGTTGGCGTATTACGTTATCGTCCACATCATTTATGTTCTTGTTTAACTGCATATATAACTTCGGTCACACCACATTTCCATACTTGTCCCTTACTTGGATGTATGAATTCAGTACTGAATTCAGTACGTCAGAATTGAATTTATAACTCAGGTTTAAACTTTATATATTTCTAAGGGCTGATTTTTCAAAAGCCAGATAAGAAATATTCGTCGAACAAAATACAATGTGGCTATTTTGGAAACGTCACATAATTCATTTCATTCATTCATCATCAGCAATCATACGAAACTGTCATTTTTCAAAATCTGTCGCTTTATAATTTATCAGTCTCATAAGTTTTATCTGAACATTGAAAAATCGGCTCTCAATCATTTATAAAGTTATTACTTATCTGCAGATTCTGTGTTAATGTAAATGTACATCAGTTGCACCGAGCCATGATTACGAAATGAATTAAGAATTTTGACTTTAGCGTCAGTAATTCATCATCATTCAGTCATTGAACCCGGTGAGGTTGTTGAAATATTTTCTGTTGGTTGTTACAATGCGATTCCGGTATTTACAATTGTTCAGCTTAAACACGTCTTTTTGGATAAAAATATAAAATTGGTATTAAAAGTCATAGTGGTTCCAAGGCAGAACATACTTCAATGATACGTTCTTAGTAACTTTTCGGTATTTATAATCTTCTTCTGTGATGAAAATCAAACACGAACACTTGACGGGTGTTTAAAAGTTTTATAATCTAAATGGAAAAAAATCAAACGAAATTTTTACATGCGGTGGTCTTAAATATCTACAATGACAGGCAATATTGTCCTTAATGGTATCATCTCATGTCCCACCACTATGTAGTTACCACAATATATGAAAGAGAAAAGAGTTAATGAAAATGATTTTTTAATAAGAGAGAAATTTTCTGATTTTCCGTAGGACTAGTTATTTATTCAATGATGGGTAACCTATAAATCCAAACACCGACATCTAAGACAGACATTTAACAGCCACGTACCTACTTCCTAAAATGAATTTACTTAGGTATCAGACCGTAAAGTCATTTTATTATGAGTACATTGTACGTATACCTATTTTCTTGGTTTTACATGAAGCGTAATTTTTTTAATTACTACCAGAGGCAAGGCGAGCTCCTTCGCATGCAAAGGCCCGCCGTGGCAGGAGGTTGGCGCAGTGCCAGACCCCTATTTTGAATTTTAAGCCGCCATTATACGCAGAGATACCAACCTCTCGCGAATACTCGCACGTTGGATGAGTAAGAGGGCGCAATGAAACAAACGCGGAGATCTCGCTCGGATGGCTAAGCTCTGCTATTTTCAGGCTGTCGTTTTCTTCATTACAACTGTGGCACAAAGTCTGCTTTACTTGTCACCGTACTTGATGATTCGTTGGTCTATCATCTTCATATCAATAAAGTCACTCTAATCTCAAAACTAATACCAACGGTATTCGATTACACACATAAAAATCGGCATATTCCTAACGAACACCAAATTAAAAAATATTAGGAAATCAGTTTATAATCGCTTCCTAATGAATACCAATTCATAAGTTTTGGTGCAGTCAGTCACAGAAAAAACTTAATTTTACATTCTAATTCTTTTTAAAGTTCTAGAAGTTCAAAATACGTTCAAAGGTTTTGAAGCTATATTGCTTAATAGCAGGTTATTTAGTTTCAAAAATTGAATTTATAATTTCAATTATGAAAGTAATGAAAATGCCGAAATTGAATCGATATTTTGAAGGTGTTTTGAAAAATATCTGTAAAACACTACCTATTTTCCAAATTATACAAAAACATGTTTTTACTGACTGACTTTATCAACAAAAAATAGTAGTTTACCTATTTTGGGATTCGGTTAAGAGTGGTACTCGTTAGGAATACAATTATGTATTAGTTTTTGGGGTAAGGGTAGAATCGATCTAAAAATAATATTATAAAATTTCAATGGTAGTATAATCTATAAGAGCAGAATAGGATTTCGTTGATATAAAATACGATATATCGTATGTTGTCGTATCGTATACGATACGTCATCATAACTATTCTACACTTATCAGCAATGTAGTGTACTTAAAACATTATTGCTTCGTACATAACTTTAACTGTTACACAGTAGGAAAGTAATTGATTTCCTCAATGTATATAATTTTATACTTACTAATTTAAGGCAAATACAATTACATACAAACATAGAAAGCACCTAGTTGGCACAAAGTTGACCAAAATCTATCTGGCAAGTTGCCAACGACACCTCTCGAAAAGAAGGGACCTGGCTGTCGAATAATACGAATTCTCGAATATTCCACCGACGGCTATCATGTGCCATAAAAGTGTGGCACAAGATAAATTGGTTTTCTTTTCTGCTACAGTGGATCACGCGTGAATACAAATCTGTTGTTTCAATTGTTTAGACATCAAGAACTAAAAAAGTTCTTTTTTATTTAAAACGGGCGTATTGTTCTCACTATTCCAATTAAACGCGCACTATATCCAATATCGGTAGATGCTTCTATGTACGATGTAGATCCAATTCAAAAGCAGACTTCCACATACCCGTCGACGACCCGTCTGGTGTAGTGGTCGAGAAATCGCCTACTACGCAGCGGGTGCAGGTTCGATCCCCGCACAATACAAACATTTGTGTGCATGAACATGTCTGTTTGTATTGGTCTAGGTGTTTTCTATGTATATCATGTATGTATTTACAAAAAAAAAAGTATTTAAGTATTATATCCGTTGTCTGGCACCCATAACACAAGCTTTGAGTAGCTTACTTTGGGGCTAGATGGCGATGTGTGGGAATGTCCAAAGGATATTTATTTATTTATACCCGGTATAATATGCCCAGAGGCGCTATTCCCGAAAAAAACTGCTTTTCGCTCATAAACAGGCTTGTAAATGTTCACGCGACTGCATATCTGTTGAGATAAAGAGCAAATAACAGCTATGCGCACTTTTCATATTCAGATTTTGTGCTTGGTAAAATATTATACATATACATTGATGATAATACAGTTGCTTAAGCGCCACATATTACAGACACCAAAAAATTCTTGCGATCACTTTGAAAAATAAATGGAAAAAAATGATATCAGTAAATATTATTAAATTTATATACTATTAGCGATCCGGCCTGGCTTCGCACTGGTGCAATGCTGATACTAAATATGTCAGATATACAGACTGCCTTTATACAACGTTTAGAGATTTATGGTCATTATTAATACAAATAAAATATAAATGTTACTTGTTTAAAAGTATTAATTACTTGGCATCTTGTATAGATAGTGCCATCCACGAAGGTGCGCACCATTCATTTTGCAAAAATTCAGACTCGTCACAACACTCTGTACTTAAATTATTTATAAAATTAAAAGAAAGACACCAGCGTCTTGTACTAAAAAGCCAGGTATAATCTATAGTCATAACTTTACTAAGGGCCGATTTTTCAATGGTCTTATGATACTTATCAGACTGATAAATTATTAAGTGACAGATTGAAAAATATGACAGTTACGTATGATTGCTGACAATTAGTTAACGTTTTCAAATAGCCATATAGTACTTTGTTTGACAATATTTATTATCTGACTTTTGAAATCCGCCCTTATAAAAAATATTATGGTTCAGTAACCATAATAATAAAACAGTAACCATAAACAATTTAAAATAAAAAAATACTATCTGGCAATAATAATATTACCGGGATATACGAGTACCTTATCGGGGAGGGTAGGCTAATAAAACATCACGCTACGACCTACGGCTACGGAGAAAAATTCCAGTGGAGCGCTATTTCTCTTATAAGGTTTTATTCTTTAAGTGTAAAACGTTATAATATTGACGCTCTTACGTATTTCGTTTATGTCCATAGTAAAATCGTTCCCGATGCTTTTCACCTCCAATGCACTAAATAGCCTTAAATAAAGTTTTCTCTGTAAATGATATAACTCATTTAAGGCAAACATTTTTTTAAAGACTTTTTATGATGTTTAGTAAAACATACAAACATAATAGTACATTATGATACAAGTGTGCTAAGTTGACCATTATATACAATGCGATATTGTGTGCGCACGAGCGAAAGCGAGTGCGCCATAAGAAAGCCGCGTATATAATGGTCACAGGCACACGCGTATCATACGACGTTTTTCAACGCACTTGCGAGGAAAAAACAAGACTCTTCATTTAGTAACTTTTTGATTAATAAAACATTTAGTAAAAATACATTTCACTCGACTTTAATGGCAGAAGACTATCGCACGCGTTTTTGCGCGCGGCTCGTTACGTATGTCCGGCAGAGTTCATAATAGGTTTTCTTCATTTTCTTTACTTGAAGTAGACATTTTCGTTAATATTAAACTTGACAATTAATTCAAACTTCGTCATAGCCGACAATTACGACGTTTTTTTCTTGCCGCGATACCGATGCGCGCGCAAGGCTAAGGCGCGAACTAGATCGGCCAAAAGCCAAGATTTAAAATGTAATAATTCGTGTTTAAAACACAAATCACAGAAAATGTTAAATGAATTTGAGCTTTTTTTTAGTAATAAATCTGGATTTACCATTTATTGAAATAAATATGTAGATACTGTTATTTTTCGCATAAATACTGTTTGTTGCTAAAATAAAAGTATTGTATAACCCGACTAAATTATATCGCTTCTTCTTCTTACTTACGACTTCGTACTAGGGTACAAATTTAAATTGGTCGGGTTAATAAACTAAAAGCACTAGTGCAATAATATAATGAAAAAGCACGCGTGTTTAATATCTATGATTATGAGCCAAAAATCGGTGGAATAAAAACGTCGTTTTGAGCAAGTGTGTTGAAAAAAATATTATGATCTTTATAGTTCAGCCAGCGTTTTCGATGTAAACGCATAAAAAATACCTTACGACGTTACTTATAAAATTCTAAAATTATCACTGTTTCTCCACTGTATTATAATATTTCTTCTTTAATCATTATATTATCCAAAAACCACATTAAAATCCGTTGATTGCATCAAATGATTTAAGCATAAAAACAAAGTGTTTGCGATCACTTTCAAAAAATTTTTTTTTGGTTTCGGTAAATGATATTATTACATATTAAAACTATTATATTCAGGGTTTTTATATGTGTACATACATACAGACAGCGGGAAGTGACTGTTTTATACTATGTAGTGATAATTAGGGTTTTATCTTTTAAGAAACACACAACAAATATGTTTTCGTTACAATCACATTAAAAAAAACAGCTTATGCTAGTGATCACAAACTTTTCTTATGTACAAATTTTCATGAGTTTCTCTTATAAAAGAGAAACCTACAGACAACTACAAAGAGATCCCATATGAAAAGTTTCATACTTTCCCTTTAAAAGTATATATTTCTATTAAATTTATATATTTAGACGCAATTTAAATTTGCTGAACAGAATACTGCCTATAAAAAGGTGTATCATTTTATATCTGCAGGTAAATTGAAACGTCGACAGACGGGACGGGAGTCAAATTGGTTAAATGCAATCCGACGTCGCTCGGGGGTTATCCGTCGATCCTGCGTCTGCCCGTCAACTATGATGATAGAGCTTAAGCTATATTAGGAACTCGTTGGAATGCTTTCAGAAAAAAGGTAGCCGGTTATATCAGGGAGCTTACTAATTACGTTTAAAGTCGGAAGGTCTCCGAAAGTCAAGTCTTCACTGACGTAACGACATGGAGACCGCAAAAAAATATTGCCATAGCTATAGTGTTATTGGATATCTACTATATAGAAATAAGTCGGGTTTTCTTGACGCTATAACTCCAGAACGCCCGAACCAATTTCCACGGTTTTGCATTCGTTGGAAAGGTTTATAGCAAAGAAAATTCTAATATAAAAAAATAAAAAAAAACACCAAACGAAATGTTACATACAACGGAGTCATCTGGTGGCGAAACAGAATTCGCGGGGTTTGCTAGTGCTAAATAAAATCCTTTTGCACACGGTTTTTATTATATCATGCTGAAAACTAACTAAGTCCCGTTGAATTGTAGATTTGAACGAGAGCGCATTTGGTCGACTTGGTCGAAGTTTTGTGAACATGTTAAAGTTGTCATAATCATTTTTTTTTTCTAATTGTGATGACTAAGGCTGTACTATATTCCTGTAACATGTTGTATATGTGAACATGTCAAAGTTATTATGATCAATTTTTTTTTGTAACTGGTGTGGCTGAGTATGTACTTTATTCCTGTTACGTGTTGTATAGTGTACCGTGGAACGGTCGGCGAGTTTGTTTGCTAAATTTAAAGTTGTTTCGTGTCAGCTCATTGTATTACTATCATTCACTTTCACGTTTCTACAGAAAACGCTTATAAAGGATCTTCACAAAGCATTTAAAAGACTTCTTTCTGGTATCTTCCTCCATCAGTCTCTCTCGTTGTTGTAACCGCGCGTGCACACTTTAGAAGGTTATAATTACTAAATTTACTAGGTGATTCTGCACACATGCTACCACATTTTCACTTTGTTCATTGAATGCCTGCGGATAACTTATCAATTTGTATTCAGTTTATTTGCTTGTTCCAGAATGCCCTCCAGATTTATGCGTCGAAGAGGCTCAGACAGAGCTGTCGACAGCGCCGCAAACGAGTAAGTAAAATAACTAAAGGCTATTATTATTCCCTCACCTTCAAACAATTTTCGCCAATCACCTCTGAAATTAATTGAATCATTGTATTTATCACAAAAGCAAAACTTCAGCTGCACAAAACCAATCTGTTGAATTGCCGTGAAATATTATTCGGCTCGTAGCAATTGTTATTACCAGAAAAACTAATGATATCAAAAGAGTTAACAATTGTAGCAAAAAAGTAGTTTAACAAGTTACTTATAAACATAGATTTATTGTGAAATATATTTCAGGTGAAGAAAGTGACACTGGTGAGACTGAAGGTCGGCTATCATCAGAAAGTTCTCCTATGCGTCAGCGAAGAGGTGGCATTCTCAAGGGCGGCAGACTCTGGAAATCTTTGGACACTGACAAAGATAACAATGAACAGGTACCAAACCCAGTGCGTTTCCATATCACTTTCACTTCTTTCATTGCTCTCAAATGACTCTAAGACTGAATTTCGACAAAAACTTATGTCGGCAATAGATATTTTCGTAAAAGCAGCGTATTATCTAGTAGGTGTCAGAATAAAGTAGTGTTGGAACAGAGTTTGTAAAAATTCAGTTTTAGAGTCCGAATTTATGTTCTTTGAAGAGATTTTAACTTTAGGCTGATCAGTAAATAGATTATTATCATACAAAACTCGCGAGGAGTTATTATTTTTTATAATAAACTTTACGTTTCATCGTAAATTAAGTAAAAAAATAAAGTTCTTCAACTAGTAAAATGAATATATTTTTATTTGGTGTACTTTGTCTGACGGTTATCTTGTTCTGCAGAATGATGATCAAAGGTCCACGACAACAGCAAGCGACGAGGATGGATCGGTCACCCCACGGTCCGTGCGATTTGTTGAAAGACAAGAGCCTTCCGAACACGATCCGGCAGCCGTGACTAAGGCTGAACCTGAAACAACACAAGTCTCTGATAGTGAATCTGTCACTCAAAAAGACTACAGCATCAACACAGCACACAGGTAGGATTGATGTTAATGAAGAAAAACGTATTTACCATTAAGCGTGGATGAATGATGAAACTTATGCTTGGGACTTATGATAAAAAAAATAGCATCTTACATTTGTATATTAATCGACTTTTAAATAAGACGTCTTTTCAATACGCAGCTAGACGCAAATTATGACATTTTGTTTTTACTACTATTATCTACATTTTATTACTATTATCGACATCGTGCATCATCATCAAGTTCGTTATTTATCTTGTTCAGGTTGGAAACCCCACTGATCCTAACTATCAACACACCAAAAGCAAACTCGGCAGTCCAACAACTCTTCAACAGTGGGAGACCACCGCCGCCGGCCATCGAGCCACAGCTAGTCACTTCGGAAACCTTAAGGTATACACTAAATTGTAGCTCAGTTGCTAATGATTGTCTTTGTTTATAAATACAATAGCGTCTGTAATTTGAGACAGTGTTCTCCATAAATAAACCTTAAGTAAGCTAGGGATATCATGTTTTCACACAATATTGATTTCTTTTCATAATGGATTTTTCTTTTATATTCGAGCTCTCGAATAGCTTTGCCATGCTTTGTTTTTAATAACTAAGTATCTGTTTCTTTGCGTAGGAGGTATTTGTCGTAGGATAATGGAAGGAAAGCTGATAATATTTAGTGCGAAAATATAATTTAAGGACTTTGCCTTTTCTCGGTATAAAATTTCCAATAATCCGGAGCTTGTTTTGATCAGATTATACATTTCGGCTGAATTCCCGATATATCCTGAACGGTAATGGTTTCTGTCCCTATTAATTAAGCTTGTTGTTACCTCACAGATCTAATACAATTTATAGGATTCCTGTTGAGTATGCTTATTGAATAATGGAGCATTCCAGTATGTTTGCTTCTATCCTCTGTCGGCTTTCGGTTCGAATGGATGTTACTTCAAAGTAGGCATACTCGTATACTTACGCATATTCCAAATACCGAGACGTTCGTACGTAATCCCAAGTTCCCAACGCAAGGGAAGGTCTCAGTCCCTAACGTCTAGCTACATGACCTTTGCCGTCCGTCTACACGCGTCAGGGTTTATATTTTTCTCTCCAATGAATAAATTCAAACGATTTAGTTATATTCTCGAACGTTTTGAAGAGATTTATTTTTATGTCAGGGCGTGGGACGCGGGTGTGAGGCCCAAGACGGAGGAGGCGGCCGTTCGACGGGTTGCCGAGAGGAACGCGCTGAGGTGCTCACTGCTGCGTAGCGAAGCTCGGAAAAAACAACAACCCAAGGTCTGTAATTACCTAAGTTTGCCAGTTTCTAAAAGTGATATCGTGAATCTTAGTTAATTCCATCCACGAGTAGCGTTTACTATTGACTATAGACGGTTGACCTCGGAAATCGTCTATTATGTCGATAGGCCTATAGAAAGTATCGCCTTGTGTCTATTGTTACTGTTCAATCTTGAGTTGGCTTTGTGATACTTATGTTGGAGCTTTAAGAGGGTCTTTGTGGATTAAATTATGCTTCTTTTATATAAAAAATACTTTTTATTTGTAAGAAATAAAAATTTTATGCTTTGATGATACAATAAGGTGGATGTGAATTTCAAGTCTGTCAATAAATAAGTAAACAAGATGTTGCGTAGTAACAGTAACAACTATCGATAGTATCGATATTATCCATAGTTTTGCTCACTGTCGCTAGGAAAAACCATCGGTAATTAGAGCAGAGCCTATACTATCGATATTATTGATAAGTTTTTTTAGTAATGGCTTACGGGGTGATAGGACTGGCCTTTTCGATATATACATAGACTGTAGATATATATAATATAGAGACCTAGAGACCGAGCACAAATTTTAACCTATCTCCTGTCTACAAATCTGCTACTACCAACCAAATCTTCAGTCATCCCAGCGCCATATATTTTACCGGTGGTATTTAGCTGTGTCTCAAACTCTGTACATTTTCCGTCTACTTCCTATTCTCTATCGGCAACAGGCAAAATTAGTACGTCTTGACCTCATGCAACGAAAAGAGAAAGGTGGTTGGAGCATATCCAACCACCTTTCTCTTTTCGTTGCCTGTAACCTTCATGTTTATTACAGCACTAATTACTGTCGCAAGGAGGAAAACTTTTTGGGGAAATAGGTCGCCCTTAAGTCGTCTCTTGTTTATCGTCTCGGAATTATACAAATCTCGAAACAGCCTTTGAGAACACGTGATTGTCCCTTTAATCTTGAGTTTTCAATCGCCTGATGAAGCTTAATTTAAGTTAAATGAAATTCACATTAAACATTAATGTTTTCTTGCTCTTTGAAAGTGTTTTCAATAAAATGGCCGATAACTTTGCTAAAGACTTTCAGCTCCTAATTTATAAATTTACTATTAGTAAAGTTAATAGTTCTTCGATAAAGATAAGGATGCTTGCTCACCTGTTAATTCACGAAAATTTCTCATCGCTAACGTAATACTTCATTTAAGTACCTACAAGCCACAATAGAATTTTAACTAATTTTTACCACTTCACCACACACTACACGGTGCCACATGCCTCTTCAACAAATTACGGTAAACAAACTGGAATGTGACTGGAGACTCTCCTACATATAATAGCAAACTAAGCGGATAAAAATAAAATGATGGTAAAAGTGGATGCATATAGCTGACGAGGGTGAAAAAAATTAATGTGTCAAAATTTTACATTTAAAGTTTTTGGAGGGATATTTATTTACAAGAAATGGACTTAAATGCCTTAGAGACTAGGATATAAACGTAGATATCGGAAGTCTGATAAAAGTATAATAATAAGAAAACAAGATGTTGCGTAGCAACAGCAGATTTGAATGTTAATACCAAAAGTACGAGTATCAACTTATGTGCGTTGATCCTTACAAGGTGGAACTAAGATTTATATCCGAAATAGGTGTGCTTTAGGAAATAGCTTTTGTTTTGTCATGAATCGACGTAATCACAACAAAGTTTAGCTGCATTACAATAAATTTCCAAGTTCGTTCAATATTTAATTAAAAATTTGATTGAGAAAGCTGGTGTAAAGGAAAGTTTGTATTAAGAGTTGGTACCAAACATTAAACTGGATAATGTTTTTTTTAAAACAAAACAGATGTTCGGCCACTGTAACAATGAAGGTGTTATTACATTAAATTAAACAAAGAGGTTCTGAACGCACGTTCTGAATATACACTGGACAGCAAATAAACCAGCTATCTGTCAGTGTGAGTGTGTCAGTCAATTATTATTCAAAGAACTCCTTCGGCTTGGTTCTGCATTCATCTTTCAGTGTGTTAAAATAAACAAAAAATAAGATCACGGAAGTTCGCCAGCAGGACCCGTTCTCGCTGCCAAATTTTCATCTTGCTTCAAAATACCTATTTTGAAGCAAGATTTCAAAAGATGTAGCAAGAGACCTCATTAAGACACTGGGGCCTCTATCGAGCAGTAGGCTTTTATAGTAAATGTACTAAATACTAATAGGAACTACACACATCAAAAATGTCTAGGGATCAATCATTATTATGCAGATTTCTTGAGATTGAGATGTGGCTTTGTAATAAATTTATGATTTTATAAATTTATATGGATCCTTTTTGGTGCATTTCATAATTTGAAAAAGGAACTGTCAATCAAATTCGAGTAAAAGATGAAAATCAGCTGTCAATATTTTCCCTATAAAAACATACAACGCATTGAAGACATTATTAGTGCTACTGTTTCCCTACTACTGATTAAAACCAACGTTATTATAAGCGGCGACGTCATTTAAACAGAAAGAAATGCTCAGAGCCGTGGGAATGATAGAAGCTGGTTCTCGGCAACGTACTGTGGCTTTAGGTCTAAATACAAGTCAGATTGTTATCAGTCGACTTTGGACACGTTACCGAAGCACTGGTACCGTAGCTGAGCGCCATGGAGGACGGTATCGCTGCACCACACGGAGACAAGACCGATACATTCAAATCACAGCTCGAAGAGCTCCAACAATAACCGCCATTATGTTAGCCGTGAGGCTTCATCAGTCTTCAGGGAACTTAATTAGCGATCAAACAGTCAGAAACCGCTTGCATGAAGTGAAACTTCATTCCCGAAGATCACTACGGGTACCACCTATAGCAATGCACAATCGTAGGATTCGATATCAATAATAATATATATTTTTTAAATTAATTATTATTATTAATGCACAATCGTAGGATTCGGTATCAATGGGCTCTTGAACACAGAAATTGGGCAGAAGAACAATAGCGTTTCGTGTGCTTTTCTGATGAGTCTCGTTTTGGCATGAGACCGGATACAAGACTTATAAGACATTGGAGAACCCCTGGACGCCAACAGCGATTAATATCCTGCCAGGAAGTCCATCCTTATAGTGGTGGAACCATCATGGTATGGGCGAGTATTTGGATCGGCGGAAGAACTGATTTGATTCGGATCAGAGGCAACCTCAACGCTCAAATTTATGCTGAGACTATTGTATCAGACGTCATCGTTCCTCTACAAGTGCGAATCGGTTCCTTATTTCAGTAAATGCATGATAATGTACGACCGCACACCGCAAGAGTTGTAAGACAGACTCTCGCCGCAGCTAACATCAATGTCCTGCCCTGGCCTGCTCAGTCGCCAGACTTGAACCCGATTGCGCATGCATGGGATATGCTACAGAGAAGAGCTCTGCCGAATATGGAGGGTATCCAGTCGCAAGAAGACCTTGTTTTGTTGTTGCAACGAACATGGGCGGCCATTCCACAGCGTGATTTGGATGGACTCATTTTGAGTATGCCAAACCGATGTTCTTGTGTTGTTAGTGTTCGCGGTAGAAACACGGATTATTAATTGTGTAAGTTACCCAATTAAATTTTAAAGAAAACTGTTATTTCAGTCTTTTTTTCGAACTTTAATGTTAGTGGTTCAAATGTCGAAAATCCCTTTATTAGGAAAATGGCGAATTTCTTTATTAATGCAAAGGTTACTTGGTTTATCGTTACTGTGGACAAACGAAAACACTTTATTTGATGAATCTTGCTTATTTACGAAATACTACGCCGTAGCTAGTAAGCTACGAAGAGGCTACCTGGTGTTAGTGGTTTTGACTCGACCGCTGTACCGGATAAAAAAAATATTTTAAGGGCTTTTTCCATTTCAAAAAAAAATGTTTTTTTTTGGCATCAGTATAGTGTGTATAGCCACCCCTGAGTCGCTCGTCGCTGACCAAAACAACACTCTGTATTACCGACGACTAAACTAAATATATTTTTTAATTGAGACTAAGTTGAAAATAGGTAAACATGACATACCAAAATCAAAATGAGCAGCTGACTCTGAGCCAGACTGCCCACACTAATTGAGTAAAGATGTATCAATACCGCCACTCCCTCTTCGAAATCGTCCATAAGTTGATTGACCACCAGTAGCTCTTCTTACTTTGTTATTGCAGCACTATTGGCTTTAGTTTCAGACAATATATCTTGCCTGCCTTGCTTAAAAAAGATAAAAAGAAATTTGCACATACAAATACTGCAAGCTAATTTTAATAGAAGCCGACACTATCATGTGGTATCAAGATCAAGCATACATGATGATTACATGGAAATCGATAAAGGTACACAGAACGGTAGACGTTATAGTCTGTTCTCCCACCATAACTGAAAAGAATAAAAGGATAAAATCTACCTTTCGCCATGCCCTCCAATATTATTTGGCGCCCGGTATTTAATTTAAGTGTTGCGCTTTTGTTTCCTACTCTTTTTTTTTGGCGTCTCTAAGAGTAAAACTGATAGTAAATTTGCCCGATCGCAGTTGCACCTTATGATACCAGGTTCAAAGGAGATTTTTTGTGATGTTAGGCTTATTCATATTTACAAAAATCAGGAAAATTTTCAATCTACCTTTCGCCATGCCCTCCAATATTAATTGGCGCCCGGTATTTAATTTAAGTGTTGTGCTTTTGTTTCCTACTCTTTTTTTTTGGCGTCTCTAAGAGTAAAACTGATAGTAAATTTGCCCGATCGCAGTTGTACCTTATGATACCAGGTTCAAAGGAGATTTTTTGTGATGTTAGGCTTATTCATATTTACAAAAATCAGGAAAATTTTCAAACAAAATTGCTCATACAGATAGGTATTTTAATTATGACAATAGTAGATAGTAGTAACATAAGTAGCTTTTTTTTTACTAATAGGTAAGGCTAAGGTTTCTAAATATACCGCCAAGAAATAAAGGGTTTTCGTTCCGTTTGACATCCAACAGTTATGCATGCAACAGTTACTGGAACCAGATTGTTGGTATAGGAAAAAAAATATTTAAGTATTATCAAATTTAAAAGAATTAAGACAAAATAAAACTTAATTAATATGTACAAAAAGCAAATGAAATAAAACTATGAGGAAACTAACCTAACCCCAAAGCACGTCAGTGAAATTGGCACCAATAAGGTTGGTTGCATTACTCCGTTGAATGGCCATGCTTATGCGTTGGCCAAGGTAGCTGCCAGCCCTTATGTCACCAGTTACACTAATTAAACGGTAGGACAATTCGGCAAACAGATTTTTGCCTTAGGAACCCAACGTATCAACCCCAAAAGGCGCAAAACGGTAACAACTGTCCAAGGAATGAGGCAGCCGTTGCACCTGCATCTTTGGAGGTTGAGCAGACGGGAGAAGTAGCTAGAGTGTCCACATAGGTCGCATCCCAGACCAGAGAACGACCATTACTCCAAGGGAGGGAAGTCTTTCATACCATACCATCGTCTCGGCAAATTCCCAAGGGTTCTAATACAGTCGAAACTCTAGCAGAAGTGAAAGCATCGTGGAGAATATCGTTAAGCTTAAGAGAATGCGACCTGCGCTTTGAGCACATGATAGACCGTGTAAGCCGACATTGTCCACAGCAGCACCACAGCGACAAAAGTGGAGATGTGTGATTCGGGTACCTAATCGCAGACTTTGACTGAACTTGAAGAAAGGGAATTGTGATCTAAAATAGAACCAACGTTAGAAGAAGGTGGCATGTGTATATATAACCATAACCCAGACTATATTTTTGCGAAAGCGATGAGGACGAGGATGCTCGGTCACACTGGAGCTCGAAGCAAGCAAAGAGTCATATACCTGCTTACAAAGCGGCTCGTCCCATAATATCTGAGATTTTATAGAAATGGGTGGTTCAGCGGAACAATAATTACCCCAAGCATTTCTTGCTTCCGTCAAGCACGCAACATCAGCATCCTAAAGCGGAATAGGAAGGGAGGTTTGAGGCCAGGCCCGGTCGTCTAAAGAGCAATTTAAGATTTAGCACAGTGAAGAGAATTATCCAGAAGATTAAGGATATTGCTGAACTTCCACATAGGGAAACAGCATAAATAATAAGTTTATTTTGAAACAAATGTGCAGTATCTAATAAGGGTTAAGGCCATTCGAGAGTGAGTTTTCTTGTTTTGATTCATGGCGCACGTGGTCAGAGATGTAAAATTCATTTTTTTTAAATTCAAACCTTTTTAAAAGAAATATAATGCGGATAAATCATCGTAAACAGACGAGACTTGGCCTGCCACGGTTCGTTCGTCAAGATACCAAAGATTTAATTCAGAATTTAGTGAGGATATGATAGATAGGATGAAAAGCCAACTAAAAACAAATGGTCCGAGAGGATCACCTTTCTGGCAGTCTGACTATAATAAGAGTTTTTTTTTTTGTAGACTTATTTAGACGGTTTTCCATAACAGTGCCAAACATATTTGTATACAGATAGCTATAATTTTTACCTGAGTTAGCAGGGGTCCTCTGTCGACTGAATTAAAAGCATTTTTAACATCTACTTTTAATATTCCTTCACCACCATTATGAAGCAAGAATGTTCGTACTGAGTGAACAGCTGTTTCGAATCCTGCTTTGTACCAAAACCAAGTTGTAGTGGTTGAAAACATTGAGGCAACGATGGAATCAGCAGGTGGACTCAAATTTCAGAAGCCATTCGACGTATAATAGGACCAATTGCGATTGGTCTAATGCCACCCTCCTTTTTTTAAAGCTATTAGATTTGCACCATTTAAAATGTCCGTGATACCGTCGAAGACACAACCAGAAAACATCAGGTTAATAAGAGAGATCAAGTTGTTAGGTAGCTAACAGTCAGAAGAAGAACACTTTTAAATGTTGCGGTGTATGAAAATCTCTTCCTCCAGAACTGTTTTTAGAAAAATATATGGCAGACTGTATATCTTTGCAACTAGTGATAGGAAACGGGTCAGAAACTGAAGATCAGCAAGGTGAAACCATAAAATTATTATGGGATAGTACTTCTATGGGTGAAACGAAGCAGCTGAAAGCGGATGTTTTGAAGAAAGAGCCGAAAGAGTATCTGGAGCTGGAGTATCTGGAGAAAACATCACTTCAAAATAAAAGTTGGGCGGCGCTCCTAATGTCGCCATCGTTGATTTTACCATCAACTCTTTGCAAAAAACTCTGATTAAATAGGTTTTTAGGTGGTCGTGTAGCGTGTGAACAGGAACGGTGAAAGGGATAGAATTTAAACAGTTATTTTTAATATATTGGGATGGGGAAGTTTCATTTAACTCTGCGATCGATATAAAAAATACGAGTACGTTGTGCGAATGTGAGCAACTGTTTCCAGCTGCTAAAGTCGTTTTGTTTATTACATTAGAAATGCACTATGAAGTATCCTTTTCACAAGGGGGCGGCTGGCTTTTAATGCCCTCAGTTTCTCCCATTAGGCATATTTTCTGTAACAGCTACGAACGGAGTATCTTTGTGGCAGCGGCTACGGTAAATACTCAGGCCTTTTGAAAAGGCGAGGCTGGGAAAAGAGCTTCCAATGAACTAAACTTGGTAAACTCATTGAAAAAGAAAATAATACCTTGACTTATTAACAAAAACTTACACAATTAAACACAACATTCTGTAAACACCTCAGAAGAGAGTTGGACACTAAAATAACAGTTGTGCAATATAATCCCTTTTATTTGCAAATCACTAACATGCTCTTAATCCACAATCATTTTTATCACATTACTTCACGACAGCTAGTTCCGAAAAAAAAAACCTTAACCTAAAACCACTGTTAGTGTAGGCCAATTATTATTAATTTACATCTTCAACATTATCAAACTCATCTTCAGTGGACCAGCGAGCAGGGGGCACTGAAGCTTAACCACAGAAATATTTTATCAACAGCAACTCAAATTTCGCGCCTTTCCTCGTTAACGGAGTGTCTTCGACAATGAAGCGGTCATTAGGCAGCACTTATGGGCCTTGACACTTTGCTTCCAGCTTTTTAGCAGATTTGATTACATTCGAGAAGTCGGTATTGACTTAACTTGAAGCTATTGTCAGGCGTATTGTCAAACCTACTATGGAGATAGCAATTGTAACCTCAATTTCCAGAACCTGTATAGCCAGAGTAAGCAAATAGGAATGTAAGGGCTTGCGAGTCAAATTTTAGTCCTGTCACTAAAGCTAAAGCGCTTATCGCGACTAGAATCTTTGTATGTGTCGTTTTGAGTTTGATGATCGATAGTCTTAAAGAATTCTAGAACGTCTTCGAGTTTGTTAAATTTTGCGGCTTGAGCCCCAACACGAACTCCCCTATCGTCAATACCGTAAAGTAAGCAGTCCACTGCTTGCCGGGCAAAGATCTTACATCTATTTAACAGGTTTATCTTAGAAAAAAAATAAAGTTCAAGAGATTCTCCGGCACGCACCCGCTATTAAGCATCTCTGTCAGAAGTTTTGCGTAGTCAATAGCGGGAAATGATTCGCGTAATATGATTTTCCATTCTGGCCAAGTATGCTTAATAGTAAGCAATCCTTGGCACAATGTCTTAGCAATTCCGATGAGTTTTGACAGAGCATAGTGTACCGTTTGCCTCTTGGTCCAGTTGTAGATTCAGAGCACACATCAACTTTATAGAGCCATACATTTACTGTCTGCTCCTTCAATAAAGGATCAAAATCTGGAATAACATCTATATATATAAAAATCAATTGCTGTTCGTTAGTCTCACTAAAACTCGAGAACGGCTGAACGGATTTATCTTATCTTATTTAGTCTTGAAATGTTTGTGGAGGTCTAGGGAAGGTTTAAGAGGCGAGAAAAAATCGAGAAACGCGCGGACGAAGTCGCTGGGGACCACTAGTTAGTAATAAAAGCAAAAGATTCACGATCCCCTTCTTAGACTTTGAATATTTTTAATGAGTCTTCGAATCGTTCAACTGACATTAATTTGGGTCGCTTAAGGCTCCTGTTAAAATAATCATTGGGAAAACGACGCTTGGTAGGTGCTGTTAAAGACCGATTACGGCGTTTAATATAAGTGTCACTATCATATATCTTACGATTCGTCTCAGAAGTATCGTTAAAACAGCTTTTATTAGTCCATTCTCGTTCCGTTAAGCAATCACGGCCTCTACGTATTTCCCTCTCACGAGTCCCTATGCGTTCTCGCTCCTTCGACGGCCAGCGATATCGTTCATTCGGTACGGAAGCTCGTACCACTTCGGCTTCGACAACGGCTCGGGCGCCTATCGCGTGCCGCTTGCGGCTCCGCGATCGTCGTCCTCACAGCGCGTCGTCATCACGGCGACTATGGCTGCGGCTACGCCTTGTGCTCGCCTGTTGATCACAACTTTGGCTACGACGGCAATTCGGGCGACTATTACTCACTGCTGAGCGTCTTCGTGTTCGAGGTGCATCGAAAGCACGTCGCCTGTGTCTGCCGCAACGTCCCTTGCTTTCCCGTTAATCATGGATTTGGCTGCGATGTATTGGGGTGCATTCTTACTGTCGTAACTTTATTTTATCTAACTGAAATTCGAAACATTATGTCGTCTTTATAATCCGTTGAAAGAAATTGTATTATGATTATACTGAATATTCAATCTTATTTTTATTCATCTAGTCCCCGTAGGTTAATATTTTAATGATTATCACGTTGCAGGTTGATAATCTCAAATTATTGAATAAATGTACAGAGATAGGTACATAAATATAACAACCCGTCATTCTAGTCACTGATTGTATATTTTGCTTGGGTAACGGTTGAGCTTGTGGGGTAGTACTAAGAAACTGTTTGCAAACAAATCAACTGTTTTGTTCGATCCCACTTCTGAGATGTAAAACACCTCAGAAGGGAGTCGGATACTTAAATATATCACTTTTATGGGCAAATCACTAACATACTCTGAATCCACAATCATTTTACTTACATTACATCACGACGGCTGGTTCGGAAAAAAAATGGCGAACCGAATCAATCAACTTGACTTGTTTTGTTGCACCGACTGCTCGTCATAAGTGAAATAAGCCAGCCCGTACCTAAATAAAATAATAACCAGCCAGTTCTCAATCGGTACGCATCAATAACGACTAAAGTAACGGATTAACGGTATGCGTAATTACAATTCCCACATTTTTTCTTTACAAAATAAATAAATGACACAACACCGCACGTAAAAACAAAGCAGGGAAAGGACGTTGCCAGACGACAATAATATCCATAAAATTAATATTCCTATCGGAATAGAAGGACAAGTAAAAGCTGTCAAACGAAACCGATTTAAGATGTCAGTAACTAACATAAGTAAGTAACATTTGTAGCTTTAAATGAGATAACCTTTCGATCAGGTGATTAAAAACAATGTTCCTAAGATAAACATATTAGTTTACTGCATGATAAACAGCCGACACAAAATATTGAACATGCAGCTCTAGTGTAAAACTAAATATTATTTCATTATATAAAATATTCGTATATGCATTCCCTGTGTTATTCTGTCTTTACTTTTTACGTAAATTAACGTTTGTAGAATAGAATAATCAAACTGCGTACTTTAAATTTGAAGCGCATTGGTAAATATAAGTCGTATATTAAGAGGCTTCGATTTGGACTAATTTACCTGCTGAATGATTATTTGTTGGGTTATTCCGCTGTAATGAACAACAATCAATCACCGATCAAGTCACCATGTTTCAACATAAATATTTCTTCAAAATATACAGAATTTCACATAAATTTTCAAAAACTGAAATGAGAGAAATTTTCAGCGAGCTTCTATAAGGCTTCCGAACTGACTGACAGCTGCTAAAAATGGTTCTGCTACTTCGCATCTCCCATCTCTTTTTATCACACAGTTTGCTGCTAGTGACATTTCGCTTTTGTCGTTCTATTCCAAAGGGATAATAATTTTATGATAATATCACACCATTTTATTGGCCAGCAGCATAGATTTCACTTGAGATGCAGCAGAGATGAAAGAATCTTATTGGGCAGCATTCTCTTGGCAACTGTTATGGCAATGTAAGTTATGTCCAATGAACTGATTTTAAATCACAATAAACAGAATTGTATCAAGTATAAAAACTCGCCAAATCGAAGACCGGAGTCTCAGAAGCACATCTTTGGAGTTGTAGAGTCGGTTCATTATTACTTCTTCTGTGATCCGATGTTTTTTTTTTTATCTGGACTTGTATCTAAAGACCATGTTGACAACAAAAAATGGTAACAGCGCAGACCAAGGATTCAAAAATACGGAAAACCGCGTTTATGTGACTGAGGCGGACGAGTGTAATTTTAGGCGTATACGTCTGAAATAAGTCATATTAAGGATTTCAAAAATGGGCTTCAGGTTCGGGTAGACCAAGGGCTACATCAGCAGATGATCGTTATATCTAACTTACTGTTTTATGAAATCGCCGCCTGAACGCCGTTCAAGTCCAAAGCAGTCTCCGTGACAAACACCAAGTGGTCATAAGTACAGATAACGTCAGAAGAAGCCATGCTGAAAGAAGCATTACAAAGAGCGCAACAGGCCAAAAATTAACGGTAGCCCACGTCGAACACGGGTTGATTTCACTCTTCACTGATGAGACCAGGGTGAGTCTATATGGAAGAAGTCGATGTCAGACAATATATCGTTGCCCTGGATAACGTATTTCTCAGTGTTGTATCTAGGAAACTGTTGCTTATGGTGGGAAATCTGTTATGGTCTGGGGCGGCATCTTGTTAAACGCACGTTTTAGTCGAACAAACAGGCCGTTCACGTGGATTAACGTCTCACCGCTACATTACTGAAATCTTCGCAGATCATTTGGTACCTTACGCAGGATATTGGGCAGGCCATACAGTTAATGCACGATAGGACACGATTTCTCGTTGCGCATGTGATGACCCAGTACCTACGTGACGTCGGTATTCATACGATTGACTGGCTAGCTTGAAGCCGGGACTTGACTTCGATATAAAACTTACGGGATGAGTTTAAAATTCGGGTTTGAGCCCGGGTAGCTGGTCCAACAAGCCTTCACAAGCTGCAAATCGTTATTGAAGAGAAGTGGAATGCAATGGTCAGAATCGTTCGGTCGACGAATTCAAGGACGCTGGCAGTTATCTTTTCATGTTATTTTTATATTGTTTTCTAGCTTGAATTTTTTGTTGCATTAAATAATTCACAAACGATTAACAAGACTTAAAATGACATATCATTGTATTTTTTAACGCTCAATAGTATATCTATCTATTGTGTCTCGTTTACATACGCTTGAGGGATAATAAACACTTAATGAATTGATTAATCCCAATGAATTTTATGTCATTTTAATTATCATATAGTGTACATCAACATATAAGTAGTTGATGCTAATTTGCAACTCCGGTTTATTTTCCGGATCGGACGCCTCATACAGGCAGCAAATAAAGACTGACTCCATGATTGTTAATGACACATTGAGCACCAGTTCTAGGGCTCCTTGGAGCACAAACTTACTTTAATTATAGAAGAAACAATAACTTGATTTGTGATTTTGTGAATCATCATCGTTGGAGCAGTAAAAGCTGTCGAATGTGCAAGTTCCGTGGACTGAATAAATCCACCAATATTTCTGTATGTTTTATTTCTGATTTTAATATGTCACAAAAAAGAAAACATAATCTAAGTTACTCGACAATTATCAAACTATAGTCATTGCAAAGGGCCACTGAGAGTGTTTTTAGGATTTATAATCTTTGGAATAACGCATTCCTCATAAAAAAGTTAATAGTTTTGGTAACATTTTATGCCCACTACAGGAATATTTTCCTACTGAGGCTTTTTTGACACCAAAGTATTTGCTTATTTGCTTATTCTTTTTGCACTTGTATCAGTCATAGATAGGATTTTAGTCAGCCTCAACATGGTTTAAAACATTCAATATTTTGTTCTAAGATGAGTGCTTTTAAATGCAATGCAAACATATTGAAAATATGCTTCTTCGAAAGAATCTGCATTAAACTCTAAGAATATTTTTTGATAACTTAGTCGTTTGGCTTAGTTTAAAAAGCAAATCCATGACCTGTCAGGTGACTGTCAATAGTTTTCGTGGTTTATTTTATTATGACTTATTCATATTTCTTAAAAAAAATATTAATTAAAAAAATATATGTAATTTTGAAGGTTTTGGATACAATATCATTGGGTTTTGGTTTGCTCAAAATGTAATGTTATATTAGTCCGAGGAAACTTAATTGGTTTTGGTGTTATCTTTAAGTGTTATTTATATTCATTTCATAATAACCATATAATAACCTAAAAATAATAAAATAAGATAAATAAAATTATTACAATCAAACTATTTTCAGGTTTTGCGCATTTAAAACTACACGTCGTATTTCTTCAGAGACCTATGTCTCCAAAGTAATATATATATCTCTTCTTCAACAACTCGTTTACTACATTTTTTCATTTAAAGCTTCTAAAGCAATGGTACTCTAAGTCTGTGACATTTGCTTTGATCTGCTTTAGTACTTAGAAGTTCTTAAACTTTTGATTAAATCCATGTAATTTAATTAAAAGCTAATGTAAAGCTTGTCATTTGAAAGCAGTGAGCTCTTTACGGTACTCGAAAATTGATTCAATTATTGTGTTCTTGGTCCAAGTCTATTTCATTTGGTCGATATATCGAAAATTAGATAAATTTCAACCGCAGAGGCATCATGCAAGTTTTACAAAGCATTAATTTTGAAAGGTCTTTCAAGAGCTTTGCTCTGGAATGGGTAATCTGAGAGTGTATATATTTTTTATCTCTAATTCAGCCATAAAAATACTTTTCTATAAATAATACTTTTCTATAAAAAATACTTTTCTATACTTTCCAATCTTTCTATAATGACAGTTCATCCACGTTATATCGATAGTTGTGACGTCATCACTATAACTTTTTTATTACAGTATTTGAGTTACTTATCAAATTGATGTGGCACACACTGCTTTCAGTCTACTACTTCAAGATTTCGGTCGTTATTTAGTTGACAACCTCCGTGGTGTAGTTGCTAAGCACGCTGGGTTTCAAGGCATCACCGCTTTCAGGTCCCGGGTTCGATTCCTGGTCGGGTCAATATAGAAATCAAAATTTTCTATATTGTCTAGGGTCTAGGTGTTGTGGTATCACCGTTGTGTCGGATTTCCATAGCACAAGTGCATTTAGCTACTTACTTTGGGGTCAGAGCATTATATGTGATTAGTGTCCAATTTTTGTCTTTGATGAAATTTATTATAGATAATGCCCTTAAATTTGATTATTCCATGTCTAGACACACTGTATAATAGAAATTATTAATCGATGCGATATACAGCATGTGGCCTGTACAAGAAGCAAAAAAAAAAACAACGATTATACAGAGTACATGTGATGTAGTTACCTTTACCTGGTCGTAAGGCTCTAAAATGCTTTAACTCAGACATATAGTAATTCAAAATTATAATGCCTGATTAGGCATAATTTTGGATTACATTGATTAAAGTATATCAAAATCGCCAACTCGTTGTAGAAACTTACAGTCTTAAGTTGACTATGACTAGACTTATTCGTTTGCTATACGTTGCCGGTTCGATTTATTTTTTTAGAAAATATCAAGAAAATTGTATCGTGATAGTGAATAAATATTGTTTTAATTAAATTAAAACATGTAGGATTGATTACTGATAACTTAAAGTCCCTTCATTTAAATTGTTTGTGCCTGTTACTGGCCACACCTGTATACAGGGTGTTGTTTTGGTCAGCGACGAGCGACTCAGGGGTGGCTGTACAAACGATACTGATGCCAAAAAATATATAAAAAAAATGTTTTTTTTAAATAAGAAAATTCCCATTTTTTTTATGCGGTACAGCAATCGAGTCAAAACTACCAACACCAGGGGCCCTATTTTTGAATCACTCGCTTCGAAATGGCGAGTGATTTTCGTTCGAAGATGAATTAAAAGTCATAGAAAAAAACTCTTTGTCGAACGAAAATCACTCGCCATTTCGAAGCGAGTGATTCAAAAATAGGCCCAATGGCGAGTGATTTTCGTTCGAAGATGAATTAAAAGTCATAGAAAAAAAACTCTTTGTCGAACGAAAATCACTCGCCATTTCGAAGCGAGTGATTCAAAAATAGGCCCCCAGATAGCCTCTTTGTAGCTTACTAGATACGGCGTAGTATTTTGTAGATAAACGCTAGCTACGGGCTAGGGTGCGAGTTTTCCCATTCGTTTTGTAATTTTTTTGAATGTTGTGAAGAGGTTTTCTTGTATAAAACTTGCTCAGAATTTTAAGAAAACATTTTTTTTGAATACGCTTAACTCATATTATCATCCCTGAGATGGATGTCACTGACCAAAACAACACCCTGTATGTTACCGGCCAAACCCGATGTCAGACCAAACTAGTTCGTCCTAATCTCTAAAGGATAAACCAGTTTATTATTATTATTTTATTTGAATCAGGTAGCAGATCACAAAATGCAATACAGACCCATATAACAAATACCTTAGAAACTAACATATATACAAAATAATATATCAAATCAATGTCTATATAGAAACTAGCGGACCCAGCGAACTTTGTTTCCCCCCAGCCCCGTCCCGCCCCAGCCCTGTCCCGCCGAGTCCCGTAATTTTAAAAGTTAAGCATTCCCAGCGAATTTTGTTTCGCCCTTAAATTACTAAAATGGCTATTAAAAAATAAGGGTTGATCGTAGAAGGGTGAAAATTGAGGATTGTATGTATTTTGTATGTTGTATCATAAAAAATAGAAATAAAAAAATTTGTTTAAAAAATAAATAAAAAAATAGGGGTGGACTACCCTTACATTTAGGGGGATGAAAAATAGATGTTGGCCGATACTCATAGATACCGGATAAGCACAAAAAATTTCATTAAAATTGGTCAAGCCGTTTCGGAGGAGTATGGCAACGAAAACTGTGACACGAGAATTTTATATATTAGAAGATTAAATTACACGCAATTTCATTGGCGTGTTGCTCGTCGTATTGCGTAGAATTCCGCGGAACCGCCGGAACATTACACCTTTCGGCCAGAAACCTTCGTTCATGAAGGTCGCTATCTTTTCAGTTGGAATTCTAATCACAAATGAATTAAAATTGACATTGCGACTAGACTCCAATTTGACGACCCGCAGAGTGAAGTTGGTTTTCTTCTGCACGTATTCTGAAACCTGCTCAGCCTTCGTGGTGTGATGTAGGCGAGAAACATACAACAGCGCCGTCGGAATTGCAGGGCGCAACAGCATGTTAGGCCCAGTCGGTGCAGTTCCGCATTGGTTGCGGCTGACAGGCTTCTTTTTCTTCTTGCGCTCCACAGTAATGAAGCCCTCAGGGTCAGGATCCCCTTTACGAGAAGCTTTCGGCACAGGAACGCGTTTCTCAGAATTGGGTTGATCCAAAGTCTTCTTAGATTGCCGCTTATTTTGGATGGGAGGTCGGCTAGCGGCAGCAGACGCATACGCACGGGCAATCGGTTGAATGTGAGACGGGTGACGCATCGTTAGCGCCGGCGACGGCAATCCTCGGCGATGTCTCCAGTTTCGCTGAGTCGGCGCTTAATTGCAATGATTTGTTTTCGTCAATTCTCGCGTTTAGGTTGGCGGCCTTATGTGACCTTTATACCGATTGAGTATTGCGTAACTCAACAATCTCAGTACGTAATTCACTAATGGTATTTTGCGAGGCTTCCAACTAAAACTTTACCTCGGCCAGACTCGCCTTCAGGATATTGATGTCCTTCAGCAGCCTGGTGACGTCGACGTGGTCGAACGTGACGGGGGGCAGCTTGCGCAGCTCCTTCGCCACAAATGTAGGCACATCGTCAGGATCCGTTTCTTTCAGCACTTTAATGATGTCCTGCAGGCTTCTCTCTCCCTTATCATCCCTCCGGCGGGATGGCATGCGGTCGGACATACCGATGGATTCGTATAACAGTACTTTGCCTCTGCGTATCTCGTCTTCGGTGAAGTTGGAAGTGCAGATCTGCATGATGCTGATCTCATCCATGACATCCAGTTGATGTTGCAGGAACGCCAGGAGCTCGTTGGCAATAAGTTTCTCCGAACCCATTGCTGCGATCGGCTAGGATGAAATAGTTGATCCTTATATAAATACGCAAACTCCCAGGGTACACTGGTATGGCATATTCTTAACATTATAGAATACCTTAAAGCCAAAATAAATTAATGTCATACTCTGTAACTGGAAAAAAATAGTATAAGAACTAAAAAACACGCTTGTTTTGTTTTTTTCGTATCCCATGTAGCAAACCATTTCATTTAATACCTATAACATAGAGGTTTATTTCAAATAGCCAATCCGCCATCTTGAATGTCCGCCATGTTGGATTTAAGTCACGTGACCTTTTTTTTCGTATTCATGACAGCGAACTTTTTCATTTTATGCCCATATCATAGGGGTGCATTTCAAATAGCCAGTCTGCTGTCTTGGGAAGGCCGCCATATTGGATTTGGTATAACGTTTCTTAGCTAGTCATGTATTGTCATCAGAACTCAGAGCGTGTGCAAAATTTCATCCTGCTCTAAGATCGGGAAATGGGTCAAATTAAGATTACTTACAAGATTTTCATACATACATAGTTACAAGTGAAGCTAATATAAGCGTGTTAAAATTAATCACTCATTTGATTATACCTGTGATCTCTTCTGTCTGGACAGCAAGAAACGACGTCGCTGGCCGAGCGCATCAGACTGCTGACCTGCGACGTGGAGGACGAGGCGGAGGAGCAGCGCTCGCCGGTCGCGCTGAGCGTCGACAAGCTGTCGAGCAGCAGTGACAAGTCGTTTACGAGCGTTGACAAGAACAGCGAGAAGGCGTTCGGGAGTGCGTCCTCTAGCTCGTCGTCGTCGACGATATCGGCACCGGTGCCTAACAGGCAGCAGCCGCCCGACCTGGGCGACATGCACCAGGAGCCGCAAAAGGTAAGGTAGCGTTGCCGAAATGTCGATAGTTGACCTACATAATGTGGAGTAACCTATCGATAGTATCGAAGCTCAATATTACGTACTAGTATTGCTGTGGATTTTGCTCAATTATCGTTAGACGGCCGATAGTGAACTATGTATAGTCAGGTCATAAGTTCTGTCACACAATAAAAACTTTTGAATTTAGAATGCTGGCCACAAAAAAGTTTATTGGATTCGAATTTAGATTTTTTCGTGAAAATAAAAATGTTAACTTCTTAGAAAAAAAGCATCGGGAAATTCTTTTTTCGGATGAAAAAAAATTCACTGCGGAAGAGAGCTACAACAAACAAAATGATAAGGTTTACGCACACAGCAGTGTTCAATCAGGTAATTTTCCATCCTCGCTCATGGTTTGGTTGGGAGTCTCTTATTGCAGCTTAACTGAGGTACATTTTTGTGAGAAAGGCGTAAAAACTAATGGCATTGTGTATCAAAATACAGTCCTCAAGAACCTTGTTTAATAACAGACACTGGCTATTCCAGCAAGATTCTGCGCCAGCTCATAGAGTGAATGACACACAATACTGGCTGGCGGCGCGTGAAATCGACTTCATCCGGCACGAAGACCCGACCCACGTCCGTTAGATTACAAGATATGGCAACACTTGGAGGAGATGGCCTGCTGAAAGCCTCATCCTGATTTGGTGTCACTCAACTCAAGGCATCCTTGATTAAGGCAGCCGCCGATGTTGACATGGACCTCGTTCGTGCTGCGATAAACGACTGCCCACGCAGATTGAAGGCCTGTATTCTAAATCGCGGGGGTCATTTTGAATAAACTTTATTACTATATGAATATTTGTTTTATTCAGTTCATTTTGCTATATAAATAGTTACATAAATAATAATCATGTCTAAATTATTTCATATTACACATGTGACAGAACTTATGACCTGACTAGGTAGAGCGGCAACACGTACTGTAGGTTATATACGATGAGGGTAAGATATTCTTGTTATACGTCGCTGTCTACCATTGGTGGCTCAGCCGTCATTGTCTCGTTTCTTGCTGTGTAGAAACGAGACTGACGGCTGAGCCATCAATGCTGAAATCTTACCTGCTGAGGTATAGACTGCACCGAAGATATTATGTAATATGCGTCAAGAATCTTAGAAACAACCACCTGTTCTAAGCAAAATACTTACTTTTGGAATCACAGGTTATTATAATTACGTTACAGAGAAAAATACGTACTTAGAGCATATTATCTTAAGCTTCTTCCATTATAGCCATATATCTACCCAGTTATAAATAATTTACCTATATGCGAATAATAGGCTCAACTAGTAACTAAAGCTCGCTATTAACGAAATGTGGAGACACAATATTATTCAAAGTGTATCATCTCTCGGGCTCGCCTTGTAATAACATTTAGCGATGAGTTGAATATTTAGCACTGAGTTGCTCGCTCCAGATATGCACTAGTAAATAAGTACCATTTTCAAAAGACAAACAATGCGCCAAGTTCGTATCTCCGTAATTATGCAGCTTTACTACAGCAAGTGGAAGTAGGCTACATTCACTCGTATACCGGCCTGACCTTGACCCAATTCTGACGAGTGAATAAAGGTCTCCACTTGATTCAGCTCTGGCGAATCAACGAACAACTAGTGGTTCCCTGCGACTTAGTCGTTGGAATTGTGGTATGACATGATGATGATCATGAACATAATGATATCGTATTTTAACGTTTGTCGGATTTCTTGTTTTTTTAAGAAGCTTATCGAATGAAACCAAAGATGATAATTGAAGACTTACCAGCTATACTTACAAAGGCCCCCTATTCACATTTAAGATAGGATGACGTTCGTTTTTTTTTTAAATCTGGCGAAGTGTGAGTCAAACTCGCTCACGAAGGCTCTTCAGTTTTGGATCTAATTTTAATTGCTACTGCTAACTCCAAATCCAGGTAAACTTTTTTAGGTTTCCATCCGGGTACTTGAGACTTAATCATCTCCCACTATGCTGTATGTATAAGAAGATACCTAATTCTTAAAAAAAAAGACGAAGACGAGCCGCCCAGATCTAAATGTATATTGAACAACTTCGAAAAGTTGCATCCATTTAGTATTCCTCGATGCTCTTCGATAGATCAATCTTCCTTCCTCTCAGGAAAACACTATGATGCGACATCCTTGGTTAGAATATTCTGCAAGTAGAAATCTTGGGCTCTACCAAAACTGAATTGGTAGTTGGTCACATCATTCAGGTGTGTGGAATACGGTCTACTACGAGATCTGCCTCGGTGGCGCAGCGGTAGGAGGGTCGCACTTTAAAGCGACGGCTGCGCCAGAGGTCCCGGGTTCCATCCCCGGGTCGGGCCAAAAATATATACCTGAGTTTTTCTGTTCAGAAATTCTTAGGGTAGCCCGGAGTTTGGAAGTTGGCGGTGTTTTCACCCCCGTGCCTCGGAAAAGCACGTTAAGCCCTTGGTCCTGCGCCTGATCTCTCTCCGGTCGTGTCAGACTGCTGTCCCATCGGGCTATGAGAGTGAAAGGAAAAGACAGTGCACCTGTGTTTGCGCACGCACTTGTGCACTATAATATGTCCCGCGCAGTCGGCTAGTCGTTGTGACTGGCCACCGTTGTCGAAATCGGCTAGGGGACTATTATTATTATTATTACTACGAGATGCATTTATGGATGTTTTGATACTTTTCTCCGATGTTATTGGTATAACCAGATTAATTTGATGACGAAATATTATTGCCATACAATTATGGAATCGGCAGGTCTTGCGTGATCCTTCATTGTACTATTAACCATGTCAACTTCATTTCTGCCAAAATTTACTCGACAGAAATGTATTGGACGTTTTACTTTGTGATTACGATGTATCTACCATAAAATTAATATTCCTATCGGAATGGAAGGACAAGTTAAAGCTGTCAAACGAAACCGATTTAAGATGTCAGTAACTAACATAAGTAAGTAACATTTGTAGCTTTAAATGAGATAACCTTTCGATCAGGTGATTTATAACAATATTCCTAAGTTAAATATAGTAGTTTACTGCATGATAAACATCATCATCATCATCATAATCAGCCAAAGGACGTCCACTGCTGAACATAGGCCTCCCCCACGGCTTTCCACAGCGACCGATCACTAGCGGTCTGCATCCAGTTTGATCCTGCGATCTTTTTAAGGTCGTCTGTCCATCTTGTTGGTGGACGTCCTACGCTGCGTCTTTGGTCGAAGAGTCTCCAATCTAGAACTTTCCTGCCCCAACGGCCAGCAGTTCTTCGCGCTATGTGCCCTGCCCACTGCCACTTAAGCTTACTGATTCTCAAGGCTATGTCCGTTACCTTGGTTCTTCTACGTATCTCTTCGTTTCTGATTCGATCTCGTAGAGAAATACCGAGCATAGCCCGCTCCATCGCTCGTTGTGTAATTTTGAGCTTCATTATAAGGCCCATAGTAAAAGACCACGTTTCGGATCCGTATGTCATCACTGGTAACACACACTGATTGAAGACTTTCGCCTTCAGACACTAAGGTAATTGAGACGAGAAGACGCTCTTGCGCAGTTTCCCGAACGCTGCCCAGCCGAGTTAGATTCGTCGATTGACCTCTTTCTCGAAGTTGGACCTACCCAATTGGATCACTTGTCCCAGGTAGACATACTCGTCGACAACTTCGAGAGTTGAGTTCCCAATGGATACTGGAGTGGGTACAACAAGGGAACTCGACATAATTTTTGTCTTCTCCATGTTCATTTTAAGACCCACTTGTTGGGATACTCGGTCGAGGTCTTCGAGCATGGTGCCTAGATCATCCAGCGTCTTTGCCACAACGACTATGTCATCGGCAAACCGAAGGTGTGTTATGTATTCGCCATTGACGGAGATGCCGAATCCTTCCCATTCCAGGAGCTTGAAGGCGTCTTCCAATGCCGCTGTAAACAGTTTCGGAGATATAATATCGCCCTGTCTTACACCTCTTCGCAATGGAATCGCCCTCGTATTCTGTTCCTGTACTCGGACCGACATGGTGGCGTTGTTATATAGACACTTTAACACCTCTATATACCTATAGTCTATGTGACACCGCTGAAGAGACCGAAGCACCGCCCAAGTTTCGATCGAATCAAAGGCCTTCTCATAGTCCACAAAAGCTAAGCATAGAGGCATATTATACTCCTCGGACTTCTGTATAATTTGCCTTAGCGTATGAATGTGGTCTATGGTACTGTAGCCTTTTCGGAATCCGGCTTGTTCGGGAGGCTGGAAGTCATCAAACCTACGTGCGAGACGATTCGTGATGACCCTTGAGAACAGCTTGTAGACATGGCTCAGGAGTGAGATGGGTCTATAGTTCTTCAATAAGGTTTTGTCTCCTTTTTTGAAAAACAACACCACCACACTCCTGTTCCATGCCTCAGGCGTGATGCCATCTAGCAAAACGGAATTAAAGAGTCTCTGAAGGACTTTAAGTACCGGTGTTCCACCCGCTTTCAGGAGCTCTGCTGTGATTCCGTCCTCGCCAGGTGCCTTATTGTTTTTAAGCTGTTTCAGGGCCATCCTAATCTCGTAGAGGCTGATGTCCGGGATGTCTTCAGTGTAGTGTCGGGTCAGGATAGCTCGTGGGTCTCCGGTCGAGCTATCAACGGGTTTGGCTACTGAGGTGTACAACTGCCCATAAAACCTTTCGATCTCCCTCAAAACCCCTGCTTTCGTCGACGCTACACTGCCGTCCTCCGTCTTAAGCGTCGTCAACAGGCTCAACCTTGCAAACACTTTGGAGCCTTGGTTCCGCTCTATCGTTTCTTTAACACTATTAGTGTTAAAGCAACGAATGTCGTGTCGCAGGGACTTCCATATTTGTCTATTGAGCTGCCTGCAGTTTTCAGCATTAACGGAGGTCTGCAGTGCCATAGATCGACGTTTTGCCATAAGGTCGAGAGTGTGGACCGACAGTTTTTGAGGTCTATTTTTACGGCCAGGCCTAAAATACTTAGACCCCACCGTTTGGACAGTTTCCACAAACCCGTTGTTAATTTCGTCCACTGATACGCAATTCTCTAGGCAATCAAAGCGGTTTGACAACTCGAGTTGAAAGCTCGAGTTGATATGGGCACGAGTAGGTCGGAGCGTGGACTTCATCAAGCGGGACCTTTCCAATTTGACATTTATATTCAATATGCCTCGGACCATACGGTGATCACTACCGGTTTTTACCCTGTTGATCACGGAGACATCATTGAATAACCGTCTCTTGGTGGTCAATCCACCATGTTTCAGATGCATTATTTCTCCAAAATATACACAATTTCACTTTTAAATATAAAAAATCAAATGCACGTAATTTTCAGCTAGCTTCTGCGGGCCGGTCAACTGTTTGACATCTGCCAAAAATGTTTCTGCTACCCATCTCTTTTTATCACACAGTTTGCTGCTAGTGACATCTCGCTTTTGTCGTTCTATTCCAAAGGGATAATAATTTTATGGTATCTACACAGCCATCAATGATTTATAAAACAAAGATATCAGAAATTAATTTATAAATACAATGTCAAAAGTTAATAATATTATTGATGGTTTAGAATGATTTTGACACTCACAATGTCATATTTTATCCATAAAGATGAAATAAGAAACCAAACGAAAGAATGAAATATGACACTCTGAGTGTTAAAAATATTCTAAACCATTGGATAGTAGCAAAGCGTTATCAATTCCCGAGTTGAATTAATTCTGTAATGAATAACTACTTGACCCATTTTTGAGTATAGAGAGATAATAGATTGACCCTTGCTGTTGTGAAACAGTTCAGGTAAATAGCGCAGGCGTCACGCGCTATGACGTATCCATAAGACACCAGAAATTTCGCACGGTTAGACCGACAGCGTCACGCCGACACGCTAGCTCAATGGGAAGAGCGTTTGGCCCGGTTAGCCAGAAAGTTGCTGGTTAGAGTCCCGCCCGTGGGTAATTTTTGGTTTCTTATTTCATCTTTATGAATATAAAAATATGACACTGTGAGTGTTAAAAACATTCTAAAGCATTAGATAGTCATAGATTTCCAAGTTGAATTTATTCTGAAAAGAATAACTGCTTGGGCCATTTGTTTCATAAACACAGACGGCTAGATGGCGCTAAGCTTCACGCAACTGACGTTTTCATAAGAGACCACAAATTTCGAAGGGTCGGACTGACAGCACGGTAGATCAATTGGTAAGAGCGTCTGGCCCGGTCTGCCAAAAGGTTGCTGGTTCAAGTCCCGCCCGTGCGCAAATTTTTGGTTTCTTATTTCATCTTTATGAATAAAAAATATGACATTGTGAGTTTTAAAAACATTCTAAAGCATATTTTTTTGTTTCTTATTTCATCTTTATAAATATTATTGATAAAAATCATGTTAAGTGAAAAAACCTTGTTATTTACATACCAGGAGGCAGGTTTACAAGGTAACAGGACCACAAGAATAATTAGACTTCATTTTCATCCCTGTGGTTGTACTACGAGAACAGATTAGTAAGACCACGAGGAAACAGGGCTACAATCATCCGAACCAAAATATGGGACACAAACTGCGTGCGTGAATTTAAGCTGCTAACGATTCCAAGTAAAGTCAATCGCGTGTGCGCTTCTTCAAACAACTTGCGCAAAGCCGCAAACCAATTTATGACCGCTGTTGCTTATAGAAGCACTTTTTTTTAATACAAGAACAATGGAGGCACTCTATCAAATTTAATTTGTAGTTAGTATAAGGAACACTTTATCTTTCATTAAAATGATGGTTCGGTGATACAATGTGAGGTTAGTTTGATCCGAACGATATTAAAACGATATTCATTGCCAAAAAGTCCCCAGAAGAAAATATGCTGCTTACTCTCGGTGTTTAAGCACCTAGAACGGAGTGTGAATTTAGTCCAAATATCTAGAGCCGTGCTTCTTCAATTAATGAAATGGATTTCGTTGAATAAATCGAAGTCGAAATTAGATTTAGTTTTTTGTTTTAATTAGCGTTATTTCCGATCAGATTGATTCCCATACATGTAAACGCGCGCGTTCGATGTAATGTCATTATATTTTTTTTGTTTTTTTTCAGTTCGTTCGTTGTTTGTTCAGTAACATTCTGTATTTAGCAATTGTGTCAAATTTTCCTCGCTCCTTAATCAACGCCACACATCTCACTCAGCCATGAAATCCCTAAAAGGAGGACCCCTCAATCTAAATTTGTGTGACAAGCCGTTTTATTTGTTTATTTTAACGCTTTAATCTACATCGATGTCAAATATTAAACAGAGTAAATCAATACGCTTGGACGAACTGTGATTTGATTTGAGATTTTGTGTCCAAATATACTTCGACTCATCTTCAGACTAGACAAAGTCAAAGCGTCCGCGACAGTCAGTCAACAGATGCTATCGCTTAAGTAACTGTGTTGTGAGCGTACTGATGTACTCCCCCCGCGCTCTTGTGCCCCGCAGGCGAGGTCTCAATTTCGCGGTCTACCCTATAGCCTTGGAGTGGAGTCACATAATGCGAATTCCTTTAATCATCAATTACACACGAAGTATATACGGATGTTATCACGTCGTGTTGAAAATAAAGTCGCTTTACGCTAGGGATAGACAACGTCTATTGAGTCCATTACGAGTAAAACACTTATAATGAACAGAATTCCACTTAAAGAGGGAGACGTTATCCAGGCGTTATAATGGGGATGTAGAAAGTGTTCCATAAAAATATCGTTAAATCAGAAGTACTTAAGGAGCATACCTATATCCAATCAATTAATACATCAAAGACATCATTTGTGATTTTGGCTGCTAAAAACAAAGTTATTCCTGATTTTGAACCACTAAAAATAAATAACGTCGAAATAAAGAGATCAATTTTAGAAAAGTATTTAGGGCTATATATTGATGACAAATTAACGTGGATGCCGCACATTGAGCAGGTTAGATCTAAGTATAGAAGAATAAAGTGAAACCAATTATCTATAATGCTTTGGTAAAATCACACCTCGAGTACCTTATCGAAATCTGGGGATCAGCAGCGGCAACTCATCTGAACTCGTTACAAAGGGCTCAAAACAAGGTTATTAAAGTATTATATCGCTACTCATTTCACACACCAACAAAGCAGTTGTACGAAAAAACTAAAAAAATAACATAAACCAACTTTATAAATATAACACATGTCTCTTAATATATAAAATAACTAAGGGCACCATAAAATCGAATACCAATTTAGAGGTAAGAAAGCACACACATAATTTAAGGAACAAAAAAACACTCAATCTAATTACACCCAGGACAAACTACGGAAGCAAGACTATTTTATTTGAGGGAGCAAAGCTGTTTAATGAATTACCAACTGATGTACGTAATTGTGAAACTTTAAATTCCTTCAAAAGGAAGCTTAAGTGTCACATTGAAGCAGGTACCGGCGAGTAATATTACATACTACCATTTAATTTATTTTTGTTATCTCATTTTAAGTGAATTGTTATATACTTATGAGAATAAAGTTCTTTAAACCTGTTAAAAAGCACAGAGATCCTCGCTGCATAGAAATTTACAATGAAGCTATGATTAATTTTGAATACTTTAACCAGCCCACAAATTTTATTTGTAATGTTAATGTTTTATTTTGGGGTGGATGAATGTTCCTGACAAATATTGTTTTTTTTTTATATTTAAAAATGTTTTATTGTCATTTCAATTAGATAAGGCAACATTTCAATTAGATATGGCAATAAAGGGTGTAATTTTATTTTCTGCCTGGATGAAAATGAGCAGCTACTGAATGGTACTGGAAAATATTTTAATTCTTTTTCAGATCAGAAGAATACTCAACACCTGGTTGGTACAGTCGCCGTCAGATATATTGGAGCAGACAATGTGACCAAATACATCTGAACAGTTTTAAATGTCAATAAGTTCCATACACTACAAGTTACCATTAATATCAGAACATTCATTACTTCATTAATATCTGAACATAAGCTAGTCAATAACTTCTATACACACAACTAACCAATAATACCTGAACACTCATAACGTCAAATGTACCTATGCTTGATGAAATGCTTCCAACTTAACTATAAATACTATTTAAAAATAGGAACATAAAAATATAGATATTGGAATGATTTGTGTAAATATTTTGTCATCCGAGGGAATATCAGCAGGGCGCTACTAGCATTATGATTAAGAAGACGTTATTACCATACAAGAAACTTCGTCCGTGAAATTGATGTATCTTTTTTCGTTTGCTGGATTGCTAGTTTTCCCAGAAGCTTATTTAAAGAACCAAGAAAATCAATTAAAGTATGTACCGATGTTACTATGAGAGAAGTTCACTTATCTCAACAGTATACTCGTAACTAAAGGCTAGATTTTCCATTATGGCTTCCAATTGTTGGCAATACCGATCTGCCGTAATCATCTGGCTAGCTTTTAGGAAGGTGTAGTAAATGACACCAATGCTGGTCCACCAAGTAAATATTGACTCAAAAAAATGTACTCGTTAACATTTTTTAAAGTGAACTTTCGCGAGCTTATTTGATTGTTTCTTCGGGGTTTAAGCACTGTAATTAGCGATTTTGACTATCTTCAACTTACTTGTGATGCAAAATGGATCCTGTACCATTTTGCATCTAAGTAAGTAAGTTGAAAAACTATGATACGATTCAAAATCTCCTCGTTTTTGTAACAGTTGAGTAATGTGACGCAGCAGTCGACGCTAGGCTAGTTAGTTTGCTTCACTTACTTCACACCGTATGAATCATACGGTACTTATTTTGCAAGCATTTTTCACTTTTCCATATTATGTCATATGATCTAAACTGGTTTAAATAACATTATAATATAACAATCACGTCCTTTGTTATCTTTCACAGTCAGTAGCTTTGCCGTAAAAATTGTTAAGCATTTAAGCTGTTACTGCAGCACTAATGGCACTAGCCATAAATATATAACAAAACCTCTTTATTTCCTATTAATATGTTATAAGTAAGTATTTATAATAAACAACGTGTAATGTTGAATGCGCAAAGCCTCAGAGACCCCAAATGAGTTTTAATTCAATTGACGTAATTCTGAATTAAAATATAATTAAACATAATTTAGTGTTTTGTTGTGGTGTTTAAGATTAACTAAAACCTTGGCTCTGCGTAGTTTCGAGAGATGGTCGGTAGGTATTCACACTGCGCCGTGCTGTCATTAATATTATTATTATTATCTACGCTCATAAAGACTAACCATTGCTTTTTTACGTATTTTGGCAGTTTACGCACGTGATCGCTTGTCTTATTAATAAATAGACAGGGCAGAATTTTAATAAACATTTTTTGAAAAATGTGACCCATTTTAAGATGGGTTAATTGATTCTGCTCGTTAATATAATCAACCTAATTCAGGTATTGCGCATTTAACGTTACACGTTGTATAATTTTCTTTTTTATTATTATTAAGGTGTGGTTGCAATGCCTTGCGTGTTTCCAATACTTCGGTTGTGTTATAAAAATCGAATGCTCTTTGATATAAACATCTAATGCTTATGCCATTATGGAACTCGTATTCAAAAATAATTTGATATTTTGAATTTTCTTTAAGATATATGTCGAAGCCAAAGATAACGCAACATCATCATCATCATCATTATCAGCCAAAGGACGTCCACTGCTGAACATAGGCCTCCCCCACGGCTTTCCATAGCGACCGATCACTAGCAGTCTGCATCCAGTTTGATCTTGCGATCTTTTTAAGGTCGTCTGTTCATCTTGTTGGTGGACGTCCTACGCTGCATCTTTGGTCGAAGGGTCTCCAATCTAGAACTTTCCTGCCCCAACGGCCATCAGTTCTTCGCGCTATGTGCCCTGCCCACGGCCACTTAAGCTTACCTACTGATTCTCAAGGCTATGTCCGTTACCTCGGTTCTTCTACGTATATCCTCATTTCTGATTCGATCTCGTAGAGAAAAACCGAGCATAGCCCGCTCCATCGCTCGTTGTGTAATTTTGAGCTTCTTTATGAGGCCCATAGTTAGAGACCACGTTTCGGAAACGTATGTCATCACTGGTAACACACACTGGTTGAAGACTTTCGTCTTCAGACACTGAGGTAATTGAGACGAAAAGACGCTCTTGCGCAGTTTCGCAATACCGCAATTTATATATTGCGATATTTCGATAACGCAACATTTGGATGAAAATTATTATTACCTGTGTTAGGTTTAGGTTTAAAGAATTTATTCTCATAAGAAATTTACATTTCACTTAAAATGAGATAACTACTACTAAATTTATACATAATATAATAATTAGTCGTCGCAGCTCGCTGTTATGTGTACATATTTTGAGTTTGCGCTTAAACGTTTCTAAGCTCTCACACTTCTTGACGCTCTCTGGCAAGTTGTTATATAGCTGTACTCCCTCAAATAGTATGGTCTTTTTACCGTAATTCGTTCTCGGAGTAATTAGTTCTAGTTTATTATGTTTTCGCAAGTTATGTTTATTAGTTTTTATATTCAAATCCAAATTTGATTTTATTGTTTTAGTTAAGATCTTTTTTATTAAAATGCATGTGTTATAAATGTAAATTTGATTAAGATTAAGTATTTTTGTTTTATTATATAATTGTATTGTAGCAGTACGGAACGGATAATTAAATAACACTTTTATTATTTTATTTTGAGTTCTTTGTAAAGAACTCAAAATAAAATAATAAAAGTGTTAATCATAGTACTGGAAGGTCTTGCAAGTCGTTTTCGTGCAAGGGGAGTTGACTTCAATTTAGGGTTGGGATTGCGTTTTATTAAACCGATTGCCTTTTTATTATAATCTCGCTTCAGGAAATTTAGGCCTCAAAGGTTTTTGGGTATTTAAAGTTTTGAGCATGTCCGCCAATTTATTCCTCCCGGCTTACATATAAATAAATGAGATGAATCAAAACGGCAAAAACTCCGTGTATCTACAACTTATTTCAGTTCAAACGTTTAATTTAAGGGCCTATGCCAATAAAATCAAAACGAAAACTATTACATCCTGTATCACCTTTTAGTTTAATATAAAAGGTATAGTTTTTACATATAAGGCTATTTCTATTGAAATAATACGTCTGCGCCATAGGTTTTATGGAATATTTGACATTTCTGCCATTTGTTTCTCATTATGTATAAATATTCTTAATTGCACAAGTAAGGCCACAAGAAACAAAACATTACATACAAATAACAAGTAAATTGTACTTGTTATTTGTTTTGATGTTTATCTGTGGAATCAAACTCTTCCAGACAACCATTGGGTTGTCTATAAAACGTTTATTAGAGAGTACAAAGCGGTGTGCAAAAATATGGCTAATATTATAATATTACACTATACAGGGTGTTGTTTTGGTCAGCGAAATCCATTTCGGGGATGATAATACCTATGAGTTAAGCTTATTATTAAAAAGAAAATAAATGCTAGGTTTATAATAGAAAACCTCTTCAAAACATTCTAAAATACTTTAAAACGAATGGGAAAATTTGCACATTCGCACGTAGCTAGCACGTATCTACGTAATATTACGCCGTAGCTAGTAAGATACGAAGAGGCTACCTGGTGTTGCTAGTTTTGACTCGATAGCTGCATCACATTTAATTGATTATGTGAATTTATTCCATTACAAAAAAAAAGTTGGCATCAGTATCATTAATTTGTACAGTCACCCCTTAGTCCCTCGTCGATGACCTTAACAACACCCTGTATATGTATGTTAATTGCTACTTAACTAAAAACTAAACTAAAAACTAATGAAATGAGATATTTACAAATGATTATGGGTATAATGGAATTGATTGCGATCTAAAAGCTAAATGAAATTTTAATATGGTGTGACTTGATTATTATTATATGTTTAAATAATTGTATGTTGTATAATGGTGTGATGATACTATGAACACTTGTGAAACACTATTTAAACTTTTATTAAATCAAAAGCGGTAATCAGGTAAAATCAACAAGTCAACTAAAACAATTGAGCACAAATGAGTACACTCATATTGTCTGCAAATTCCAAACAAAACGCAGGATTTATGAGATCTAAGTCGCCTGTTTGATAAAACGCTAATTAGAATGTAAGAACGTATTACAATTATTACGTTCTTAAGCAGACATAGTAGAATTTATGGAACCCATCAATACAGTCCGTTTTTCTTTGCAAGTCAAATATTGTAAACAATCGTGACTATCCTTTTATACGAATTCATAAATTTGTAAATGATATAAACACATAACTCACAACTTTCATGCGAGATCTTTTAAATCAAATTGTTTATTAATTTTATACACTGTTATTACTGTAAAAGTAATGAAAAGATTGTTTACATTTTTAGACTACCAAAAAATACGGAGTGTAAAGTCGAACATTCTTCCCCAAATACCTTGAATATAGGGGTAGGGAATCACGAAGTAATCTAGACAGTATAGTGAGTGTCTATGACCTATGGCATGGTCAACATTATAATAACTCAGCACCGTGTGATGTCATGCCTTTGTACGATAGTGTACGACTAAAAGCTAAAAGTCGCTTATTCTTTGTCACAGCCAAGATCAGAACCAAGACGGCAATTCCTTTCGACCCTCGCACCTCTCACGGCGTGCGTGGGCAGCGCGGCGCACCACGAAGGTTTCTACTACGTGCCACCAGGGGATAGGACCTCAGCTTCGTCAGCCACGAACTTGGACTTTCAAGATCACAACGAAGCACCCGCACCAGACGTAGTGGCTGGAACGCCTGGTATGATTATTATATTTTTACTTGCTTATTCTATGGACTTGGCTTGGCTGCCGTTCCGCTTACAAATTACATTACTTGATTTTTTCTTGAATTCCTTTTATGTTTCTTCATTAAACACTTGACAATATGATCCCTCATGTATCAGCGAATTTCGCTAAACGTAGTAAACTCCTTCATTGGCCTAAAGTTTAAAACTTGAAACTAAAAAACAACTTTGTAGTTAGACTGGTCTGATTTCCATTTTTAAATAGTCTGCACATTGTTCTCAGAATATCTGAACCATTTTCTAGAAATTTCATATTTTCGAAAGCTTGTTTTACTAATTATGTACTTTAAAGTAATATTTTTTGCACGAATTAATGGGAAGTACCTTTCATCGAGTACAAAAGTCGGGCTTTCTACGCTCGTATTTTTTTCAAACTCCTGATTATCTCGTACAACATATTTAAGAGGTAGACCATTACTTTTATGTTCTAGGTTATAAATACTGAAATATATGATTACATTTATATACATAATTCTGTGCACTGCTCATTATAATTATCTTCTTCAGCATTGGAAGTCAGCAGGCCACGGTGTGGATCTACTTAGAGTTGTTGATAGTCAGCTTCAAAAACATGTCAGATGTAGTGTAAAGGACACCTATTCAGCATCAAGCATCACGCCATAATTGTTTCTCATTCTTTTCCTTTTATCAATTTATCATTAGATTTTGTCACCAACGTGCATCGTGCACTCTTACTTTTCAAATGTTGTAAATCGGACACCTCAACTTAAAGACGTATAGTGTATTCCTAAAATTCAACGCGAGTTACCTACGTACGCACGTATACTCGTATCGATCCGCAAATTTATGTGCCTTAACGTCAAATATTGGATTTTTAAGGTATTTACTTTTGTTTTAGTTTATTTCCAAATTTAAAACCGCGAGCAAAGGAAGCGTGAATTTTCAACGATTACTTCTGATATTAAAAACCATCAATAATATGAATAGCTTAGTTTGGAAAAACAATATCGACATACTGCAACACCAATAAAAATAATAAAAAAACGGAAGTTAAAACCTTATGGTTAACTCGTTATCGAGTACTATCGATTGCACTTTCAACAGTATTTTGCTTTGATTATTGCTGCTACTATGAACACAAACTGAGCTATTATTGCAAAAACCGGCCAAGTGCGAGTCGGACTCGCGCACTGAGGGTTCCGTGCCAACGTTAACTAAGTTAGGGAATCCACTTACTTCCACTTAGTAAAATACCACAATATTTTCTTGACAAAAAATATAACTTTGTTTCAATAGTGTTTGTTTGAAGAACAAAGTTATGTTTGCGGTTGATGAAAATGTGTGTGATGAAATATCTCAAAAACTTCCCCTTCGATCCCGTCCAAACCAATTTTTGTTGAAAGTTTTTGTAGTGATCTAGTTTGCATATTTTTTTTCAAAATTTACACTCGCTTAGTTTAGAAGTTAGATGGGGGTACGCCCATTTTACCACTTTGGAAGCGTCTAGCTAAGAAACGTTAGACTTTAAAAGAAAATGGTTTTAGGAACCTCTATGTCATTTTAAAAGACCTATCCATAGACAAACACACACGCATAGGTTTGCAAAAAAAAACGTTTTTGAAGTGAAAACTTCTTTAGCGGCGTTGAGCACTTTTGTGGGATGGGGGAAAAATGTGAAACTCGCGTCAGGACACGTGACCTGATCGAAAAACCGTAAGACGGTTGGCGAAATTATGGATGTAAGTTGATTTTTCTGAGAGATAAACTTTTTAATGTAATTTAATATAATATAAATTGTAATGTTTGTGTACGATAGCGCAATAAATAAATATTGTATTCTTTAAAAATATTATATTATTATTATTATTATTGTATTATTATTAATATTATTGTATTCTATCACAAAAATGATAGTACTTTTATATTGATAATAACTATTCCAAAAAATTAAAAATGCACAACGTTGATATTCAAGTTTGCACTTCTGCCGGCACTCCCGGAGTGCTTTCACAGTTTTTTTAGTTTCATGTATGGGAGCCCCCCTCAAATATTATTACTTTTTATTTTTTGTACATAAAAGTCATTTATTTATGCAAATAGGCCCTCTGGGGGCACTTTTACACGTCCCAATATAAACCCTACCACAGCTTCGGGACAATTGTGGGCTAGTGCTGAGAAGAAGCTGCGCAAGAAACTCAGTCACTATTGTCAATGCCTCTTTTCAAAGGGTTTACAATGTTTGTAGTGATCATGCAAGTCCATACATTATTATCATTTAAATAATCATCTACTTTATAATACCCTTTCGTCATAAGGGTTTCTTTAATAACAGTTTTAAATTTATTAACCGGTAAGTTAATAATGTGTTCTGGTAGTTTATTGAAAAATTTTATACCTTTCCCCATGAAAGAATTACCAACCTTTCGAAGCCTAAATTGTGGAATAGCAAGCTTATCCTTATTTCTAGTATTATATTTGTGTATGTCACTATTTTTCGTGAATAAATGAAAATTTTTCCGTGCATACATTAAATTTTCGTAAATATACTGAGAGGCTAGAGTTAATATTCTAATTTTTTTAAACACCTCTCGTAAGGAATCTTAAGGTTTAAGATTATAAATAGCTCGCACGGCTCTTTTTTGTAACACAAAAATTGTCTCTACATCAGCAGCCGCGCCCCACAGTAAAATGCCGTAGGACATCAAGCTATGGAAATAACTAAAATAAACTAACCTAGCTGTTTCTACATCAGTCAAACGTCTTATCTTCCTTACAGCAAAAGCAGCTGAGCTTAGTTTCCCTGACAAGGCCTCTATATGAGGACCCCATTGTAGTTTGGAGTCTAAAGTGATTCCCAAGAATGTTGTGGAATCAATAGTATCAAGCGGTTTGTCTTTTATCTTAACCTGAGTTGATGCCTGTCGGACATTAGGCATCGTAAACTTTACACATTTAGTTTTACTTCCATTAAGAAGAAGATTGTTAACAGTAAACCAATGTAATACTTGTGAAAGAGTATTATTTACATCGTCAAAATTTCCTTCACCTCTTGGAATTTTAAATATAAGTGAAGCATCATCTGCAAACAAAACTATATCACAAAGATTCCCCACAAAATGCGGGAGGTCATTTATATATATTAAAAATAAAAGAGGTCCTAATATAGATCCTTGGGGCACACCCATTGTTAGAGGTGCTCAAGAAGACTCAGTTCCGTTTATACATACTTTTTGCATTCAACCTGAAAGATATGAATTAATTAAATTTAACGAGTTCAATGATGCCCCATAGTGACATATTTTTTTAAGTAATGTTTCATGATCCACACAATCAAACGCTTGCGATAGATCACAGAAAATCCCTAAAGCATCATGCCAATTATCATAAGCATCAAATATATGTGTTAAAAGAGCAACTCCTGCATCCGTGGTGCTTCTTCCTTTAGTAAAACCGAATTGTTTGTTATGTAATAACTTGTTCGATGAAAAGTGTGCTAAAATTTGATTGAATATAATCTTTTCATATATTTTACTCAAGACTGGCAGAATCGATATTGGCCGGAAGTTTGAGGGGTCACTTTTGTCACCCGCTTTGAAAAGCGGTATTATTTTACTAATCTTCATTAAACAAGGAAACTGGCCGTCATCAATACACTTGTTAAAAATTAATGCTAGTTGAGGGGCTATTATGTTAATAATTGACTTAATAATATGCACAGATAGTCCCCAAAGATCCTCCGTTTTTTTCATATTTAACTCTCGAAATGTTTTTATTATTACTTCAGGTCCTACATGCCTAAAGTGCAGTTGAGAATTACATTCACTGACATTAAGTTTTAGAATAGATTCGGCTATTACTGAAGAAGAAGCAAGTTCTTTCGTTTTTGTTGGTGCAACATGTGAAAAAAACGATTCAAAAGCAGTTGCAACCTCTAAATTTGAATTTATTGTTTTATCATTGATTTTTAATGCAAATTTACCATCTCTCAATTTATTTTTACAAGTTTCTTTATTTATGATGCTCCATGTAGCTTTTGCTTTATTTTTGGAGCTAGAGACTATTCTACGAAGGTAATGGGATTTTGCTGTAGCACAAACTTTTTTAAATATTTTTGAATAATTTCTAACGTATTCAATAAAGTTTTGGTCTTGAGAGTTTTCTCGTAGACTATATAATTCATATAATTTAATCCTACTTTTATGAATTCCCGGCGTGGCCCAATTATTAAATTGACAAGAATCGTAAAGCGGTTAACAGGATACATCTTCCTACCAAATTTTAACAGTGTGATGCTTATAGTTACAGAATAAATTGGCTGTGACATACGGACGGACAGACAGACAGACAGACGTACCGACAGACTTGACGAAACTATAAGGGTTACGTTTTTTGCCATTCGGCCACGGAACCCTAACATTACGGACGAACAGCGGATAATTGAGAAAAACCAGGAATATTGCGTAGTTATTAATGTAAACTCTGTGCGCAGGCGCTGGCGACGGTGATGACGGCTTGGCAGCGTTCGCGCGGGCCACCGCCCCGCGGACGGAGCGGCTGCGACAGCGCTACGGGCAGGAGTCGCAGCCTGCCAGCAGCGACGACGAACACGACGACTATGGTATGACCCCTACAACCGAACATTGCGATGACAACATGCATTAACTCTGGAACCCTGATATGCCTCGACCCTATAATCTTATCTCTTATTGACCTTGTAACCACCCTTATTTAATCAATTAAATATTTACTCACGCAATCGATTTCGTATTTAGCTACAAAATGCCCATGGCTGTACATAATATAACTTTATGCTATCGCAATAAAAATTTGTGAAGGGCTAAGTGTTAGGTATAATGACAATATCTGTGCGTTCTCTGAATAGTGTAATGGAGAGAAACCTTACATTTTAATCACATTAAATCCGTAGGTCTTTTTTCCGGATTGTTTTATAAAGAATATAAATTATTAAATATAGGAAATATTTATTGTCATAGTGTGTGTGGTTCAGTGATTCGATTTCGTATTTATTTTATTTATTTATACTTTATTGCACAATAATAAAATTTTGTACAAAAGGTGGACTTAACGCTATATGGCGTTCTCTACCAGTCATGCCTTTGGGCTAAGCAGAAATTATTTAGCTGAGCTCCAAACAAAATCTTTGTGGGCCTCAGCGCTATTACAATTTCTGTTCAGTGAATTTTGTGTATAGAACAGAAATCCAAAAAAATGTTTAATTAATTTCGTAAGTGTTAAATATATAAGCTTTATTTTTTTGGTCAAAAGGTGTCTGTACTGGTTGCTACGCTAAATATATGTTAATTCGCAAGGTCAAAAGTAAGCCTGTAGGTAGTTACAATTATTTGCAAACATACAATAAAATTAATGGTTACAAATAATTTTCATGCCATAGATATAAGATTTCAATATGAGTTCATCAAACATTTGACCTTTCAATTAAAGTAATAATTGAGTTTCACACTCCACACTGCTCATACCGGATCGTAGTGTTTATTATTTTGATGTCAAAATTTGGGACTGACCTCAGATCAAAGGCACGAGTTCCTAATTAATCCATTTGAACTAATGCGGCAACAAGCAATCAAGATTATTATTACCAACAAACACGTATACGGCACTGGTCATTTACGTGTGGTAGATCCCAATTAATAATACCCTGTATAATTTTATAACAAAGATTTATTATCAACATTTGAATCAAGTAAACTAGAATAACTAGATATTAATTATATTCAGGTCCACGACAGCTAGCTACATATAAAGTTTTGGTGATACACAGGTGGTTTCCTTAACTTATGAATATCGGAGTATACAAAACTAAACTAAACTATTGTTTTTCATGTAAAGCAGTGTTCATGTAGGTACTGCCTGAGTTATTGTTAGAAGCTATTATGATTTATTACCACGACAATTGACGACCTCCGTGGTCGAGTGGCACGCAGGTTTTAACCGTCGCCATCTCGTAAGGTTCCGGGGTCAATGTAGAATCTCTACATTGATCCGACCGATCTTTTCTATATTGTCTCGGGTCTGGGTGTTGTGGTACCACCGTTGTGTCTGATTTCCATAACAAAAGTGCATTGGCTACTTACTTTGGGATCAGAGCAATGTTTGTTTGGTGTCCAATATTTATATTCATTATTAATTCCAATCTGAGAATCAGGGACACGCTCAGCGGTCGAGTTCATACAAAATTGACTGAATGCGTGCAATTTGTACGGACCGTATCGCATACCGCTGCTAGTGGGAGAAACTTTTATAGCACTATAGTACATTCAGCATCATAAGTCACTGAAACCAGCGGCCGTCAGCAGCACAAGAAATGTTTTTCTTTTTACAGATCGTTTGCCTGCTGAATCAACATCAACAATCCTTTTAACTTATTTTTAATAAATCGTAAGAATATTTGTATTTTTTAAATAAAATCTTCTCAATCAATGAATACATGAAAACACGAATTTTGTCTCAGCGTTTAGCACCACCTGATTCGACAGACATAGATCGTGAGACTTGCACCACAGGCTGACAGTGTTAAATTTCGTTACAAATCCGTCGGTTTTGGGCATTAGTTTTATGTTTAATTATATCACTTATTAGTATAAGTATCAATGATTTAATTAAATGTGTAAATTAGTAACTATACCAGACCTTCTACCCACACAACGAAAATAAAGCTTAATTTAGGTAATACATCAAAAAAGTTGTGATCTTAAAGGCGTTACCTACGCTTTTAAGGTGGGGCCGGAGGCAACGTGTGTTTTACATAATTTTTTAAATGTGGGTGGTTATCTGAAATTTGGTTTACTTCTTACGAAATTTAGAAATTAGTAATGTTTTTGGTTAAAAATAATAACAATTTTTTAATGTTATGGCTACGCCATCTTCGGGATTTCTTTACAGGTTCTGGATTATGACGATGCCCACCAGTATAGGTGTCTTTTTGGTAAAAAATATATGACATTATGGCGGCCATTGGCACCTTTTGCCCCGGTAACAAGGCGTTCGTAATATCTTTTCATCGGGGTTGCATGTGAATGTTATGTAAAGGTCAAGACGACCATTATGACGTACATACGTCATAGCGTTTTTCGTGCATACACCGTAGCATATCCAGTAAAGGATGAAGGCAGTCCACCCTCTGATCAAGCTGATTAGTTATTTAGCTGAGCTTAATTATTTTTAATATAATATAAATAATCTAGTTCCAGTACTACGAAACTTTCTGTGAGACTGGTCCAAATCCTGCTTGAACTAGTCACAGTTCTGTGTAAGATACAAGTTATAAGACAAAAGTGGCGTTTGCAAAGTTCTCTCCAAAAACAACTCTTGAAAATGAACCGAAAGAAAAGCCTATTAATATGACGGTTATAAATCTTTGCTCTGAGCAAATAACAGTGGCTGCCAAAGGTTGATGTTTTTATTTGACTTCTTAAACGATCCCTAGATACTTCAATATGAACAACCATTAAATCTTTATAGTATGAACGTGCAATAAACGAACGTATTTCCTCGTAGAATGAACATGCCTTTTTCATTATACGTCGCTAACGTCGCTGATGCCGTGTAGTTCTTGCGTTGTACGATACTAGCTCCTACATGATCTAATCCTTTTTATTTTCTAACACAAATGATGCTAAATCGCTGCTGTTATTTACAAATTTATTTAATTGATTACACGGAGCTATAATACAAGCAACTAAAGTTTGCGATGCCTTGTTCGGTTGAATGGTACCACAAAATGGTTGCTGGGTTACCATTCAACTCTGTTCTATCACGAGAGATACCCATTGTCGAGAAAACAGCATTGATATTACCGGCGTAGCCGCCATCTTCAGGAGCTCTTTGCCGGTACTGAGGAGTATAAATGAATATTCGATGAAGATGTTCATACAGAGTTATTTGGTATAGGTATTTATTTTGAAGACGATTTTTTCAGGGTCGGGTAATTTCGCACAAATATGTTTTAAGACATTTATTTCTCGACACAGAATGAGAAATATTAGTTTACTACTTCAATTAACACAACAAACTCATCTACCATTCTTTTAGCGGTGTACTTACCCTATATTTTTCATCATCACTTTTTATTGTTAATTTTCTTTGTTTAATATAGACCTAGTATGCAAGTCTTGCAAAACATTGTGTAAAAATTCAAATTCAAGTGTTGAAAATACCACCGAGAGAAGAGGGTACACTTCTGATACAAGTTTTATATAAACTTAAAAGAAGTCGTACCAACCCAAATAATGTAAAAACTTGTAAATTGAATAAAGATAATTTATCATTATCATTTATTAAGCACGGAGCACATTATCCGATGCAGTTAAAAATTAAGTTTCAAGCAGATAGTTAGGATTATTGTTTACAAAAAGAGAGTATTCTTAATAAGCTGGGAAGTTAATGCGTAATTCAACCTCCGAAGATACCTTACAACGCTACGTGCGATGAGTGCAGTGCAGCTGACCGGAGGAACCATTACCTACATGTCGATATCATTCGGTTACAATGGAATAGATACTAATTATAACTACGGGTTTAGTTAATAAGTTATTATTAAATAAATTCAAATTCAATTAAAAATACCAATATTGCCATTAATACCAATCAACACAAATAACATAAGAACGAATCCTTGATTTTTGCATGCAGACATGTTGAAGGAAACAGAAAATTCGGTATAACATAGCATGTTTATTGTTTTTCAATCAGGGCTTTGAAAACCGTTAAAGGTCAGGTATTGTTACCTACGCCAGACGAAGTTACCGTTTATGGCGAAGGCAACGTTCAGGCGCAGATCCAGCCCTCCAAAAAGGTTGTGGGCACGTCATGCCAAAAAACCATGAAAGCACTAGTGTTAAATTTATATCTGATACAACAATACATAAATTAAAGCGCGAGTGCGTAACATTTGGTTATAAAACCAAGATCAATATAAAATTTAAAAGCGAAGCGAGCGCTCAACATTGTGGTTATTGACGCTTTTCAAAACAAGAACATGGTAAAAATATAAGCGCAAGCGAAGAGAGCGCGGTAAAATATGATTTTAGACACTTATTCGAGTGCAAGAAAATAACGAGTCTTCGTTTAGACGCTTCCTATTATAGTAAAATGACAAACAGTTGCTTTCTACCATGTACTTTATAAATACTTTTTGTCTGATTAGGGTTGTGGGCACGCCCACAGTGCCCACAACGGTGTTTCCGCGCATGGCTAACGTTACGCTTGGTAACGATATCTTGGATGACCTTTTACCGATAAATTGACCTAACGTTTTCGTCAATTCTATTGTGATCGAAAAGTGATAATGTTACCATGTTCTGGGCTTGATAACAAATGAATACTACAAGTATCGTTAAACATATATCGTTATCATTATGCATACTACAATAATATCAACACAACTTGCAACCAAACACGAAGCATGTGTTTGCGAAACCAAACCGTGTGTTTGCATCTATCTACGGGCTGACGATGTTTCAATTTGCCGAGCGGCCGGCCTGCGTAGCGTGGAATCGAGCGCGTCCCTGAGCCAGTTCGCAACATCGCTTTAAGTAGATAACTATAAAAGTATATATATTAATATATATACTTTTATAGTTATCTACTTATATACCAATTAACGTTAAAAGTATAAGTCGATACTTTTAACGTTAATTAGTAACATAATTATACTGGAATCAATACTAAACTACCGTTACCCGTGTATCTGTTAAAATTTGAACTTTATGAAACTTAACAAGCCCTGTTTTTAAATTCAATCAGTATTTCTACAGAATACATAAAACAACGCACTTTATTTAAAAAAAAAACTTTTACTACAAAGGGACCGTTCAAGTATTACGTAAGCAGATTTATGACAATTATATACCCCCTCCTCCCCTTGTCAGCAAAAGTAAGCAAAGCTCTTACTCCCCCCTCCCCTGCTTATGTAAACGCTGTACCTAAAAAATGTGTGCGTGTACTAGTGTACACACGTAAGAAGTGAAACTACTTTATGGCCTTATTTTTGGAAAAATGATCTACATGCAACTTTCCAGAAATTGGTTAAACAAAAGGATTTTATTATCATAGGCATGAATACAAATAATACAATTATTTCACTTTACCTTTTTGCTACTAAGATTATTACAGCATGAGAAAGTGAAAGTACTCTTCGTCTGAACCAACCGTGGTAGGGGCAAGAAAAAGATGGCGCGTAACGGAAAAACGTGACGCGTAACCGAAAAATGTGACGTTTTTTTTTTTCCAACGCCGATAAAGAAGTTTCACTTCAATAATGAATAAGCAAAAATTAAGCAAAGCTACCGCAAAAACCTTCATTAATTTTACCATCTACTACACGAGCGAAGCAAGTGATGTCAAATACCGCATACCAATGGTTTAAGATTGTTTTATAACGGCGAGTATAAATTTAAGCGTAACTAAAACGTCAAAAACCATACGCGAGCTAAGCGAGCCCGAAAATTTCTTTAAACTTTACTAAAAATCTGTTATGTTTGTAACTTTTCATTTACCAGCAGTAATATTATCATTCAAATGTTTGAGGGAGTATATTTGAGGACAGGTTACAGGATCTTAACTTATTCATAATTTATAAGTATCCCCGAAAATGGGTATAGTTTTCAAACAACGACAATGTGTGGGTTGCCAATATGAAAAAAAAAAACTACTGCCGGTCTGCTGACGTAATCACCATCCCGACCCCCCGACCCCCCATGTCATCAAAATAAGCAAAGCAAAGACCCCCCCGCCCCCCTATAGTGCTTACGTAATACTTGAATGGCCCCAAAGTGCGTTGATTTTCAAATCATCATTCACAATTCACAACTTTTAACCCAGTAACAATGCATACGTAGGAAGCTAGATAGATACTTCTAGACCCACCACATTATCCGATCAATGATCGATAGATAGATGTCAAATAGTCAATGCGGATATTTATATATTTATAAAAGGCGAATAACTACAATAAAAGAAGAAGCAAAAATATACATGTGAAATATGTTGCAAGAAATAAGTGAGTAATGAAACATAAAGGTGTCAGAAAAAGGATATATTAATATCTCCTAAAAATGTTTGGAATAACACTGTCTGACCAAGCTGAGCATCGGCATCAACTTTCCTTCCCACGCCAATCCTCCTTAAGATGTCTGTCTGGTCTAGTCGGAGCTAGATTATTTTTAATATATTTTAATTTTTTTCATCACTTCACATCGTCTAGTTTAGTTAAATGATTCTATATTAGCCAACATATCGACCAAAGAAAGGGTGACAAGGGATCTGGAATAACGTAAAATATGCTTGTGGGCGATAACGTTTTCCAACTTGTAAATCGTTCTTCTTCGGTTTAAAAAAATAAGGCTTGATTGGTTATAAATGGACGAGATTTAGACGGTTCGTTTTTTTTTAATGAATATTAGTTACTTATATTTACTGAAACATATAATATTAAAAAGAAGATGTGCAAGCTTTAATAATAAATATCCTTTGGACATTTCCACACATCGCCATCTAGTCCCAAAGTAAGCTACTCAAAGCTTGTGTTATGGGTGCCAGACAACGGATATAATACTTAAATACTTTTTGTTTGTAAATACATACATGATATACATAGAAAACACCCAGACCAATACAAACAGACATGTTCATGCACACAAATGTTTGTATTGTGCGGGATCGAACCCGCAACCCGCTGCGTAGTAGGCGATTTCTCGACCACTACACCAGACGGGTCGTCAGTCGTTTTGTTTAGGATGTGTGAAAACGAATGAGACCAAATTTGACATATTCCATAAAGGTTTACGGGTTGGAAAACGGTATCGCCCACAAGCATATTTCAACCGCAAATATGGGCAAATCCGCCAATTGTAGTCTTAATTTTGAGGCGTTACTGCTGATATATATAGATGCATCAAAACGTACTACGGGCCTTCCTGTTGATATTAGCTACGGCAGCGCTAAGAACTTGGGACGTTGCTGTTTATATTCACCTGCAGCAGAACGATGACCTTCGAGGCGCTGCTGCTACGATTTAACTGCAGCAGAACGATGAACTTCGGGGCGCTACTACTAATATTTACCTGCAGCAAGAGGTTGCATTTGAATATCCGAATTTTTATCCCAAATTGGTAATCTCATAATAAATTGTTATACCTCTTTATTCGAATATAACAAAAGAACAAGTCATCAGTCGCGACTTAGTTTACGTTGGCAGATCTTAAAAATTGTCGTTGGCAACACTGTTTGACGTATTGACTTGACGCCATTTTGTTGCGTACATTAACTCAAGTCACAGAACACGTTGTTATATTTTAACTAATTAACATGCATAGAGCAATCCCAGTACAGGTTTGATATTTACTCGATAAAAAATATGTGAGGTAAAAATGTTTACTGCCACTTGAAAATGCAGATAAGTAACTAAGCACTTTATCTCTTAGATTTATCTTAGACCTGCGAATCGCAAAGTTGTGGTTTATTGAGCAGATGCAGTGCTATCAAAGCTTTTACATAACCGGTGAAACAGAATCTAAATTGTCAAAATTCCCATTGTCAAAATAAAGAAGCGTCTAGAATCACAAATTTGCAAATAAAAGAAGAGCTGCAGAAAAAGATAGATACAAAAATGTGTGCAAGGCCTTTTTCGTCCACTGCACTGCAACTTGCGGAGATGATCCGAAAACGTCAATTAAAATGCAAATGGCTTATACAGGAGCGCCAAGTACCCCAAATCAGTTGTATGATGTATGTGTTAATGTGTATTACACCAACTAATGTAGAATGCGAAATGGTATTTTCTTTGAACGAAATATATCTGTAATCATCTAAGATGTTAATTAAACGATGATCCATAGACGCCTTAAGTTTCTCAAATCTCCCTTTCATAGAATACGTTAATAATTACTTATTGTTATACTGTGCTGTGTCGGTCTGGTGATTGAGAATACCTACCAGATTTCAATAGTGTCGAATAAAGAAATTTGAATTTTCACTGACGTTTATTTTATAATATATGTGATTTGTTCTATAATAGACGAACTTTAAGACAGACACATACTTAATGTTATAATTTTTGAAATATATTATTATTTATAAAATTATAGTTCCATAAACAATAAAACCTGGCTATGTTCCTCCTTTTTTTAATGTCTTCGAATCACTTTGATAAAATATTCGAATAATCGAAAACAAAACTTGCGGATTGTTGCAATCCCTAGTTAAGCGATGAACTTCGGTGCGTTCTTGTTGATAATTAGCTACAGCAGAGCGATGAACTCAAAGGCGTTCTCGTTGATAATTAGGTACAGCAGAGCGATGAACTCAAAGGCGTTCTCGTTGATAATTAGCTACAGCAGAGCGATGAACTCAAAGGCGTTCTCGTTGATAATTAGCTACAGCAGAGCGATGAACTCAAAGGCGTTCTCGTTGATAATTAGCTACAGCAGAGCGATGAACTCAAAGGCGTTCTCGTTGATAATTAGGTACAGCAGAGCGATGAACTCAAAGGCGTTCTCGTTGATAATTAGGTACAGCAGAGCGATGAACTCAAAGGCGTTCTCGTTGATAATTAGCTACAGCAGAGCGATGAACTCAAAGGCGTTCTCGTTGATAATTAGCTACAGCAGAGCGATGAACTCAAAGGCGTTCTCGTTGATAATTAGCTACAGCAGAGCGATGAACTCAAAGGCGTTCTCGTTGATAATTAGCTACAGCAGAGCGATGAACTCAAAGGCGTTCTCGTTGATAATTAGCTACAGCAGAGCGATGAACTCCGGGGCGTTCTCGTTGATAATTAGCTACAGCCGAGCGATAAACTTCGAGGCATTCCCGATGATAACCCGTATGTTCCTACTGTTCCTTCTGTTGACACAGCTGAGTTATTAGAAATGACATGTAGTTTTATCAAGGAGCTGACTATTTGTCAGTTTTACGTGTGTTTTCATTTAAAGTAAGGCAAAAAATAGCTCTTCGAAGTTCGTAATACATAAACCAAACTATTTAAAATAAATATGTTCTTTTGAAAATATCCTATAACTACGTAATAACTTATTCAAAATAAAAACAAGTTTTGTTCCTGTTTGGCACATAGTACCTTATGTATCTAAGACATATTTTTTCCGGAATATCTGGGATAATTACCTATAGCAGATCGACGAATTTCGAGGCGTTTTCGTTAATAATTAGCTACAGCAGAGCAATGAACTTCGGGGCGTTTCCATTGATAATTAGCAACAGCAGCGCTGTAAATTTCGGGCCGTTCCTGTCGTTGTAAGCTGCAGCAGAACGATAAACTTTTATGCGTTGCTGAAGATGTTTATCAGTAGCAGCACCATTAACCTCGAATTACTCTGAAAAAATATTGAAAAACAAAACTTGAGAATTCTTGCAATCACTAGCTTAGCGATGAACTTCGGTGCGTTCTCGTTGATAATTAGCTTCAGCAGAGCGATGAACTTCAGGGCGTTCTCGTTGATAATTTGCTACAGCAGAGCGATTAACTCCGGGGCGTTCCCGTTATTTATTAGCTACAGCAGCACGATGAACTCAGAGGCATTCTTGTTGATAATTAGCAACAACAGCGCTATGAAATTCAGGGAGTTCATGTCGTTGTTAGCTGCATCAGAATGATGAACTTTAAGGCGTTGCTGAAGATATTTATCAGCAGCAGCACTATTAACTTCCGGGTGTTGCTGTTTATGTTCATCAGAAAGATGCACTTCGGGGCTTTGCTGCTGATCGGCACACATAACAATTGATACTACCTTATTTGTTATTGGGAATTGAAATTTTAATAAAAACTTCCTTTACCTGACAATTGCTGTTTGATAGTAAATAGCACTTGTAAGCAAAATGACGCCAGCTGTCCAAAATGGTGGATTGTGCCATTGAATTGACAGCCATTGTTAGTATGCTAGAATATCCTTTTCTTTCCTTTGGACATTCCCACACATCGCCATCTAGTCCCAAAGTAAGCTACTCAAAGCTTGTGTTATGGGTGCCAAACAACGGATATAATACTTAATTAAATACTTTTTGTTTGTAAAAACATACATGATATACCTACATAGTAAACACCCAGACCGATACAAACAGATATGTTCATGCACACAAATGTTTGAATTGTGCGGGGATCGAACCCGCAACCCGCTGCGTAGTGTCTGATTTCTCGACCACTAGAATTTGCTTAAAAAGGCAAAGTGACGATTTGCTATGCTATTTTCATTTGATTGCCTTAATGGCGCTTAGTTGAAATGTTTACTCTTAGGCCGCACAGATGGCGCTAGGTACTAGGTGGTCGATTCGGCTAACAACTCTCGTAAGTTGTAGTATTGGCCAAACGTCAAAACTCTATTCTATTATGATTTTGTTTCAATAAATTAGTGGAATTGCGGCACTAGACAGTCTAGAAGAGGTTGACTCCATACATAGTTAAGTTCGTCAAACGTGGAAACCTTGCTATCAACGGATACGTTTGTTGTAATATTCTAAAACAAGATTAAAAAACGGATTCAAATAAGTTACACATCAGGCCCAACAATGTATGGGGACGCGGCCATTTCCTTTAAAATAAAATAATATTCAGTGAAAATTGAAATCAAATCGAAATAAAATTAAATATATCAAATAAATGTTGCAATATATCTTCGGGGTGCTGCTGCAGACACTAAGCTGCAGCAGCACGATGAACTTCGGGGTGCTTCTGTTGACATTAGGCTGCAGCAGCACGATAAACTTCGGGGTGCTTCTGTTGACATTAGGCTGCAGCAGCACGATGAACTTACTGTAGGGGCACGTTAACCTTCGAGGTGTTGTTAGTGATATTTGACTGTAGCGGCACGTTAACCTTCGAGGTGTTGTTAGTGATATTTGATAGCGGCACGTTGCACTGCAGGGTGTTGCTGTTAATATTTAACCGTAGGGGCACGTTGACCTTCGGGGTGTTGTAAGTGATATTTGACTGTAGCGGCACGCTTTACCTTTGGAGTGTTGTTAGTGATATTTGACTGTAGCGGCACGTTAACATTCGGAGTGTTGTTAGTGATATTTGACTGTAGCAGGACGTTGAACTTCAGGGTGTTGCTGATGATTTTTAACAGCTGCATCAAGACTACGTACTTTGGGGCGTTCCTGTTAAAATTAAACTGTAGCAGCATGATGAACTCTATAGTGTTCCCGTTGATGATTATCTGGGGTAGAACGATTAACTTATGGACGTCGCTGATAATATTGAAGTCTAGTGGCACGTTCGAGATTCGGGGCTTTGCTGCTGATCGGCACATAATAATTAATATAGCCTTTTTTGTTCTTGTGAATTGAAATTGAAAATTAAAAAAACAATGAGAATTTTAAGCAAATCCAATTAAAATTATATAATTGAATAAAATAATGTTTTATTTTCTAGGTTTTCATCGCCGGCCAGCGGTCAGGGGAATCGCGATAAAGCAGCAGCTCGGCGCGTCCGACGACATCCTGCAGCAGATGCAGAATGAACTGCAGCCGTCGCCCGGAGCGGCGCCCACGCAGGCGCCCGCGCACGCGTGCCAGCGCACCAACTCCTCCAGCTACTCGTGGCCGTACTATTCTGAGGCTAATCTTAACTCGCGCCCGCAGAGCAGGGCTAGTGCCACGTCCAATTGGTAAGTTTTTTTTATTGAACCAACAGAGCTGGACTTAAGACTATAGTTCATTTCATTAATGATAATTTTTGACTCATTTTTTGACATGTCACATTTTTCCGCTTCACGCATACTACGAGTATATTCGTAGAACGTAAATAATGTTTACAAAATAAATAAATAAACTTTCCTGTAGAAAAAAAATATTCTACTCTACTTCTTCCAAGTAGAGTAGTGAATCGATTTGGACAGAAATGAACTTGTGGACTTGTTTACTGCGAGACCAAACCACTAAACCATATTAACAATTGGTTTTCGAATAGACATTAATTATCTATCTAGCTTGGTATGTCTTCTTTTTTTTTAAATTTATGATAATGCACTTATTTCCTTTGCTTACATATTTGATACATTATTACATAACAACTTCTAGCTAATATTGTACAATTATAGCTGTGAAAAATACATTCAATAAGTGAAAACAATACTGTTTGTTGTCCAACTAGTAACAAAAGACGTAATTTTGTAATATTCTGGCCACAACGCTTTTTTCAATCAATCATCATTCAACGATCCATCGTTGACGAATTCTAATTTTATTTTCCAAAAAAAAACAAACATTTTTAAGCACTGGAACTCGTACAATAGTGACCGAAAACACCAAATCGGGCTTCAATCGTAGTTAATCATTAAATTTTATTTAGGTCAACGAAGTCATCGGACTACGTGTCGGGACGGCAGTGCGGCGGGACGCCGGTGCCGCAGCCGCAGCACAGTGACAGTTGCTATGCGCACGCGCAGGCCGCCTCGTACGCGCATTACGCGCATGCGCCGCAGCGTCCCCATGACGCCCTGTACAGGAACTGCTCGCTCTACGCCAACATCGGGTAACATACAATACAATACAATAATGTTTATTTCAATTTGCACTTTATACAATCTTTGACAATGGAGTCACCCTTTAGGCATATAAAGTGTTTGCCTGTGTTAGGTGAAACTGCCCTTCCCTTATATAAATTATGAAGGTACGCTTTATAATAAAACAAAATTTAAAAATAAAAACAAAATAACTTTTCACAATGAAATTTAACATGTATGTGTTTCCGTGGAAATATGTATGTATATACGTGAAGATGTAACGATGAATGTGAATGTTTAATAAGCATCTTTATGATGATCTAAAATGTGCTTGTAATGAAAAATTATAATAAGCCTGGGGTGCAACATTTAATATATCAAGCACCCCACGCTTTTTACTCTGAATTAAATTATTCTCTAACTCTTTGTAATTAAAAAATATTTTCTACTTTTTAGTTCGGTTAGCAAACAAATCGTGGTTTTTTAGTTTTTTAACTTTAATTTATTTTTCAATTTTAAGTTCGATGTTTCAATTAATTATTTGCGGACATGCGACACGCTATAGCTCTGTCTTTCTTACTCCCTTACAGAGGATCCACGAAAGAATTTATTAATCCTGGCGGTCCTTATAAGGATATTGATAAACTGATATTTAATTATTGCAATGTCATCGGTCCTTGATACGTGTGCAAAGTTTCAAATTAATCAAATTTCTGGAAATCGGTCAAATATATGCTCAAAGATTCCATTACATACATAAATACATACATACATACATACAACCCAAGTAATAATAGCGTTGTAAAAATTCCATCTCCAGCTTAAGTTTTCAAGCCAGTTCAAAATAAGTTTTTTGCACTGATAGAACTGCTTGTCGTATATACATAGTTTTTTATTGACCTTATTATATAAATTAGCGTATACTAGCGGTAAAAGGTTGGGAGCTCGGGAGCATAAAGTAAACAACTGAATCTTAGCTATCTCCGTTTATTCATGAATCGATTAAATAGGGATCATCAATATGTATACATACAAGTACAACTACATGCTACACAAACTACACTCTCACCGGCAGAAAAAATAAAAATAATAATTTATAATATTATTTTTCTAAAAATCATTACTAAATCTTCATAGGCAAAGTAAAAAATAATTTCAATAAAAAAAACTATATAATTTCCATACAACTTGTCTAATGGTCTAGTCCTATTCTTATGTACTAACATTGGTTTCTCCTTATAATCTATTTTTAGAATTGGTTCACAATCTTTGATAACTCTTAACGGTCCTAAGTATAATGGTTCAAGTTTGTTTACATTTTGTTCGTTCTTCAGTAGTATCATATCACCAACATTGTATGAAATAGGGTTAGTATAATAATCATATCTCATTTTCCTTATTTCTTTACTATTAATTAAATTTTGCCGTGCATCGTTTTGCGTTTATTGTTATCTTAATTTAAGTTGTTTAGAGTAATCAAAATGGTTGTTTAATGGTTCAATGACTGAATATAAATTACTAGGTAAGTTACAAGGTTTTCCAAATACCAATTCGTTTGGTGTACCTATATTTAGTCTCTGTGTGCACATTCGTGTTACGAGTATAAGCGTAACACCAAAAGGTTAACCACACACTCTAATTTTGTGGTTCCGTTTCCGTTTCTATTCGTCCTATGACATTAAGTTTTTGTGACTATTTTCTTAACTGCCTATTGATTGACGTTGATATGTTGTAGATGTGGATTGCTTCATTTTGAGCGTTTCACACACTGCTTTCATAACCTTCGAAACAAAACTCTGTGCCTCGATCAGATATAATTTGTCGAGGAATACCACACCGTAATATAAAATTATTTACAAATGCGGTCGCTACCTATATAGTATCGTATTTACTTCAATCACATTGAAGTGTAAGAATATATGCATTATTATCACTATCCTCAACTAAGAGCCCAACTAAATCTAAATATATTTTATCAAAAGAAGAATGGCCTGTATCAGTCAGAAACATAGATTCCTTTATGTCAAAAATATTTATGCCTTAAACATATCTAACAACAATTCACAAATTCGGTTACATCTCTTGCTAGGACTGGCCAAATAAAATTCCATTTTACATTACTTATCAAGCGCCTTATGCCAGCATGGCCACTTGTAGGTAACATATGATAATCGTTTAATATTACGCTTTGTGTATTGCGATCATCTATCCTCATGACACTATTTAAAATACAAATGCGTGGTCCGGACCGATTTTTATATCATTTAAAATACGAGTTAACTCTTTTATTTCATAGTCATTATGCTCATTTTTAATAATATAAACATTTTTATTTTTAATTGATAACATGTATCAGGCAATTCGTGCACAATATGATCGGAAAGAAGGATTTATATTAATAACGCGTTTTTTAGGTCATAAGCAAATAAATGGCCTTTTTCTAGGGCATTTCGCTTTATCAGTTTCCATTCACGTCCATTCGCATATCTTACCTTAACACAATCCTCTGGTATTTTAAGTATTCCCATAACATTTGGTTTATCAGACCGAATGTTGATAGTACTCTTATCCACCATAGAGTTGTTACTAGTGTCCTTTGAATCATCTTCATTCATTCTTTTGCTTTGTGCTCTAGTCAAAACGCACATAACATGTACCAAATTTTTTTTTCATCTGCAGGTGCATTGTCCGCTCCCCTGACATACTCGATAACATAATACAATTGTTCTACATACAATTTTGTCAAACAACTAGAAGTATTTCACATGTTAAATAGGTAAATTAATGGCTTATGGTCCGTTTTAATAATAAATTTACGACCAAACAATGGCAAGAAGTTCTTTCTCTATTGTTGGATATCTAATTTCAGCTTTGTTTAAGTTTCAACTTGCGAAGGCTATTGGTTTATTGTCGCTATGCCGATCGTATAGTCTGAAGTATCCGTTTGTAAAATAAAGGTATTTTCTTTATCGAAATTTGGATACTGTAGTATTGGTGGAGATATTGATGACTGTTTTAGAAGAGAAATGATTCCTGGCAATCAGTTGTCCGTACAATTTCTACATTTTTACCACAAAACTAGTTTAGTGGTTATGCCTTAGCTGCAAAACTCGGTATAGATTTTCTATAGAAATTTGTAAACGCCAGGAACCTTTTGACTTAATCGGCGTTTTTTGGTACCGGATAGTTTTGTACTACTTATTTTTTTTCTGGATCAGGTTTGTATACCTTCAGTTCAAATGACATGACCTAAAAATTGCATCTCTTCTTTTTAAAAAACCTATTTGTTTGGGTTCAATTTTAAATTTGTTTGACGGAGTCTAATTAGAATGTCTATCAAATTTTTGTTATATATTCCAAATTACGACCAAAACAAATTAAATGTCATGAGCCAAGAAAAGGCACTAGGGCTGTTTTTTAATCCCATAGGTAGGCGCGTCATTTGATATTGTCCTGATGCGGTTGAAAAAGCTGTAAGTATATTTTCTACAATCCGGGCTTAGATTTGCTTGGTTATATGCTTGTGACAGATCTGAGTGAAGTACATTGCACTCGACAATGAATAAAGTATTATCTAGGTCTAATACTCGTATTACTAACATAAATTCGTCAAAGTCGTTGCGTAATTGCTTGGCCTCATTTAATTTTCGTTGTAAAGTAACATGAGTCCTTTTAGGAGTACTTAATTTTACAAGATTATCTTTAATATTTTTTTAGTTTGGCACATATATTCTTTATTTCTTCAGCCATCCGATTACGCAATAATTATTACAAATAGATTATTATGTTATATAAAGTTTATAATTGTTCATTATTTTTACGATTACGAACAAAACCACTAGTTTGTATTATTTTAAACTTATTTTAAAACTTTTTATTACTCATACACTGTATGAGTAATAAAAAGTTTTTTCTTACCGATTTATATATACACTTTACTTTTTGTGCACACTGGGTCCTGACGGTGTTCGCACTCGTAGCACACCCGACCCGAGGCTCCCGGGTCGGTCGTCGCAAGGATCGTCTCAAGCTCTGCGCCAAGACCTCGTTACGAATCCAACTGTGGTGGCACTTCTTGTAGATCAAATATAGTCCAAATAGTCCAGTAACCTTCAGTGTATATTGGATATGTGACAATCTGCTGCGTTAGACTCCAAAGAATTTTGGGTCAAAAACACCTCGTCCTTTTCTATGTTTGATTGACTCTCTTCAAATCTCGCTCGAACGAACTACACCGCTGAAAATGGCAGGCTCGCCATATATAAGGTTGGGAGCTCGGGAGTATAAAGTAAACAATTTAATCTTATCTATCTCCGTTTATTAATGAATCGATTAAATAGGGATTGTCAATATTTATATATTACAAGTACAACTACATGCTACACACACTAAAAGCGGTCACTCGAAACTGCGTCCGCGCGTTTTGAGTTTGCTCCCTCGCCTTCCAGCGTGATGTTTTATAGCCTAAAGTTTCTTCAATAAATAAGCTATCCAAAACTTTTTTTTTTAAATCGGTCCAGTAGGTAGTTCCTGAGATTAGCGCGTTTAAACGAATTAACTCTTCAGCATTATACTTTTAGTATAGATAGCGTATGCACAAAACCTTATTGCCGTTGGATTCCTCATAAACTCATCCTAGACAAAAAAAACTTAAATCGATAAGTGCACGCAAATTTAAATTTCGTGTATGAAATTAGAATAGACATAAAACTTATGTTATACCGAAAAGTAACTACAAGTCTTCTGAGTAGTTGCACGAAGGCGACAGCAAAGCAACTTTTTTTTTATATATCTGATAGAACTTATCTTCATAATACCACTCGAAAAACAATTGGTAGTCAATGCTGAAACGAATGATGGGATATGCTCGGTGTTTCTCTACGAAATCGAATCGGAAACGAATCAGTAGCTCAAGTGGCAGTGGGCAAGGCACATAGCGCGAAGAACTGATGGCCGTTGGGGTAGAAAAATTCTAGATTAGAGATCCTTCGACCAAAAGCGCAGCGTAGGACGTCAACCGACAAGATGGACAGACGACTTTGTAAAGATCGCAGAATCATATTGGATGCAGACCGCTGACAACCGTTCGCTATGAAAAACCGTGGGGGAGGCCTACGTCCAGCAGTGGACGTACTTTGAATAATAATGTTTATATTTATTTATACATTATTGCACAACCAAAATTTGTACAAAAGGTGGTCTTAACGCCATATGACATTCTCTTCCAGTCATACCTATGGGCTAAGTATGATTTTGGGCGGTTGGACAAATAAGTAAATGAGTTACAATTTAAAAATAAAGCCTTTTTTGAAATGATGATTATGATGAGTCAATGTTGAGTGGTTCAGCAACATTCGTTTGCCCAGTGCCTTTGAAAAAAATGGAGTAAAACAACCAAGATGTCGCAGCATAAACCATCATGACAATGCTTTAGCACATATCGCGATCAAGACAAGATAATTTTGGCTTCTAAAAAGATAAAGACAGTGACTCATCCCGCACGTATTTAAGACCTGGTATCAAGCCATTTTTGAATTTTCCCACAAAAAACTAAGGTTAGATGCAAGGTTTGATATTTACAGGGCCGGAAGAGGCCGTGATAGCTTTCAACCAGCGCGTGAAAAACTTGCCCCCTGAATAATGGTACTAATGTTTTTAATAATGCTATGACCGTAAAAGAAGACTTTAGAAAATACTTAAAAAACCAGTAAATATACTTTTAGGGTTCCGTAGCCGAATAGCAAACAAGAGTTTCCTTATAGTTTCGTCACACAGATGAAACTTAGTAGGTAGGTGTATCCTGCCAACGTTTTACGATTCTCATACTAATAAAAAAAAAAATGGCATACATGGAACTAAAACAACTTTTTTTCTCTCAAACCTATGCATGTGGAGTGTCACCTATAAAATAACATCGAGTTTTTGAAAACCATTTTATCTTCTAGTCACGTTTGTAAGATAGACGCTTCCAAGTGGTAAAATGGTCGTCCCCCCACCCCCCTAACTTTTGAACTAAGGTAGTAAAGTTTTTGAAAACAAAATACTCGATAGAGTGCTTTACAAATACTTTCGATGAAAATTGGTTTAAACGAGATCGAACAAGTACTTTTGAAGGTATACTCATAGCATATTTTCAACAACTGCAAGTTATATAAACTTTGCCCTTCATAGAAATACTATATAACACAATATTGTGGTATTGCGACTAAGTGGAAGTAAGTGGACCCCTAATTTACTTAAAGTTGACACGGAACCCTTAGTGCGCGTCTCCGACTCGAACTTAGCCGGTTTTTTGTATTTATAATGTATATTATGTATGTTATGTAATTTAAAGAGTTACGCAAAACTTTCAGTGGGGCCCTTGCACATAAATTATTTAAACGTTTAACCTCGCATAACGCTTATTACCTTCTTTCCAGGTGTTCAGACAGCAGTCAAGAGCTGTACAGCTCTCAGACCAGCTCCGAGCAGACGTCGCCTGTGCGCTCGGCGCCGCGCTGCAGACGGCCGGAGTCTCCCCCGCCGATACGCAATCATCACCAGCTGATGTACGTGCCGTATAACGCGCACTATCACTACCAGCACCACGAGTATGGATCGCAATGGACTGCTAATGACTGTGAGTTATGTTACTACTATTTTATTTATTTATTTATTTTATTTAAAAACTTCATGCACAAAACATCCCGCCATAGGTCAGAACAGAGAATATATATATATATACACTATTGAGGACACACATTGTGACACGAGATTTATATATATTATTAAGAAGATATATATATATTATAATAAAATTCGCACACCATGTGCAGTTCGATCCAACTTGAGAGATAGGATAGTTTAAATCTCAAATTATAGTCGCAATTTTAAATTATTGCTAATTATTTGTCTGTTATTATTTGACAGTCACAATTCTGTTAACTCGAAATGATTCTAACAGATGTCGATACCTTTCGACTGGGTTGAGTAAGTAATCATTAGATGGCGCTGCTATGGTAAATCTACGAACGTGTCATATAAGCTAACCACGTGTTGTTGACGCTATAAAATTAATTAAATTTATTTTGTAGCGAACGAAATACCGTATATAGCCACAGTAGGAGTACAGGAACAATAATTTCAATTTATACTTGTAAGTAATAATATGACATTGTTTTATAAGTATATCAATGAGAAAACAAAAAAAAATATTTTTTATTTTTTGGACAACATTTTTAATTTCTATTTTTGTATGATACAACATACAAAAATACATACAACCCTCAATTTTCACCCTTCTACGATCAACGCTTATTTTTTTATAGCCATTTTAGTAATTTAAGGGTGAAACAAAATTCGCTGGGAATGCTTTTAAAATTACGGGACTCCGCGGGACGGGGCTGGGGCGGGACGGGGCAGGGGCGGGACTGGGCTGGGGCAGGACGGGGCTGGGGCGCGGTGGGGCTGGAGCGGCGGGGATGGGGCTGGGCTGGGCGGGACGGGGCTGAGGCGGGGCGGGGCTGGGGCTGGGGCTGGGGCGGGTCGGTGCTGGGCGGGGCTGGGCTGGGGCTGGGGCTGGGGCGGGACGGGGGAGGGGCGGGATGGGGCAGGGGCGGGGCGGGGCGGGGCTGGGGCAGGGCTGGGGCGGGACGGGGCTGGGGGCGAAACAAAGTTCGCTGGGTCCGCTAGTATATATATATATATATATATATATATATATATATATATGTATATAAATATATTCTATATATATATATATATATATACAGGCGGTGCAAGTAAAGTTATAGAGGCAAGTAAAGAGAAGAGAATAGCGATAAAGATAACTATAATACGATGATAAACATATATTAATTATTAAACTGTGTTTTTATTAGATATACCTTTTGGAAAGGGGATTGTACTTCTATAATACAACGTTAAATGCGTAAAAAAGATGGAGCGACGACATACGTCAGATTGACGGCAACACCAGCGGGCGTAGTCTGATGTATCATTTTTGACATTTCACGTCGACAATTTCAATTTTATGATTTTCTAATTCATTAAATATCATTTTAACTTACGTAGCTATATCTTTAATAAATCTAAAAAAATATTTGTTGTTTTTTAAGCATGATTCAAAAATTCTTCTCAATCAATAAATACACGAAAACACCAATTTTGTCGCAGCATTTTTCGAGCGCTACCTGATGGTTTTACACGGAACTATGTCGAGACTTCCGACACTGTGTCTGATGCATCAGACTTCGCCCGCAGGTCTAAGGTAGCTCAAGATAGATAAGAATGGAGAGAGATAGAGGAGGCCTTTGCTGAGGGGCATCCGAACGTGCAACAGAAAAATACCACTATAATAGAGTAATAATCAATGTAGAAATGACTGTGATGTCCGTAATAAGGCTTAATAAAAAAAAAACGTCAAATGCGCAAAACCTGAAAATAGGTTGATTGGACTGACGAGCAGAATCAAGTTAACCAATTTTTTTATTTGGGTTTATCAAAAAAATCTTTATTCAAATGTTGCCTTGCCTATTTATTAATAAGACAAGCCATCAAGTGCGCAAACCCGGCAAAACAGGTAAACGAGCAATGGTTCGTCGTTAATGAGCGTAGTTAATAATAATAATAATAATAACGCTGGGCCACTTGTGGCGAGCTGTTGGGCAGTAGCGACCCCACGTACCTGATTGCTCCTAAGAGAACCCATGTTCTTCATCTCTGTCTAGCCTTCACTGGCCGGGCAGAGTGGACGCAGAGGAGGGACAGGATCTCACACCTCTTGCTTGCCTTCATTGGCTGGCTTGAGTGGAGACTCGCTAGAGCAGAGACGCGCGGGGGAAGGAAGTGTGCCAGTAAGATGCTTGAAGGGATCTTGAACGATTACCGGAATTATCCTGAGAGCCGTGGTACACCTCTTCACTCCCCTAGCACCTCAACTGTCCCCTTGTTGTCTACGTCAGGCAGGGGCCATAATTCTTCCATATTCCCAATTGCCGGGTCCACCTAACACCTATACCCACAACCCAGTATCTGTATCAAAATCTTGCAATAGCCCTACACAAACCGGGGGTTGTTCTTGGGTGCACTTGTATAGTGCATACAGGGATAATCATCGGTTTGTGTCACACAGCTTTTAGATTAATGTTGTCTAAAGGGCCTTTGCGTGTGGGCTTCGGCCCCATGTTCGCCTTCCAAAGGTCCGGTACCCAATGGTCCTTAGAACGGAAAAGACACAAGCAGCCCGATAGCAGAGCTAGAAATGATCAGATGTGCCATTAAAGCTAAAACACCACATAAAACCTAATATTATTTTGTTAGTATAGTTTTCCTTTCAGAATAAATTCAATTGAATTAAATAATATTTAGGGTGTCTAAGGTTTTGCGCATTCAAAATTACACGTTGTGTATCAGAATAATGATCAAATAAACACACTTAACAAATATCTACTTATAAATCGAAGCACAAACATCTCGAATCTGAGTGGCCGTTACCAAAGTCAACGAACAACCGGTCGTCGTTATTGACAACTAACCAGAACATTTAGCGGCAGTACCTCACGACAGATTTTGCCCGGTAGTACCCTACGACACGCAATAGAGAAGTTAATGATGATCGTTTCAGATAGCCGCATGCATTCGTACTACCAGCAAGCCAGTCGCGGGGGTGCGAGCACGCCGCAGCCTGCCGTCGCTCAGCCTCAACGAGCGCAGTACACACACGCTCTACAGCTGCAGGTTCGTTTACATACATACAGGTGACTTTTTATCAGTACCCGAAATTTTGTGTAAAGACTCCACTGATGAATATGAACAACTTTTACTATGGGGGCAATAGTGATATCGAGAGAAAAAAACAGCTGTTCCGTACATTTTTACCGCGCGCCAATGGAACTTTTTTATGGAACAGCGATTTTTTTTTCTCGATATTTATTTCTTCCTGTCTCTCATGTGCAAAGAGAGAGTGTGTGAAAGAAAGTGAGAGTGAGAGCTGAGAGCAGATCGCGGTAGCCCATCTATTAGGTACTCTCTATTCACTCCTGTGCAGCTAGATACCTATAAAAGATCGATTTCACGGATGTTTGGCAGTGCCTTGAATGTGTATGCGACACTTAATACAGCGAAAGGGTATTGCGATCTTATTCCTTTTTATAGGTGAAGGGTGTTTGATTTTCCTGCTCGCTCTACCATTAGTTAGACATTAGTGTATGTTCGTACCATCAAATTTAATTTTAGTTATGTATTTGCTCATGTCAACACGGAAAACCTTTATTCTTACCATATTCGGTGATGGGAATTATCTCAACTCATCTGGATACAAAGCTGTTATAACTTTTGATTTTATGTTACGGAAAGTATTGGAACCTTTGGATTAAAGCACTTTACGGATTGATTTCGCGCGCATTTATTTGTAATTAAACGATTGACGTTTTGAATGCTTTGCAGCTTCCGTGGTCACAAACAAGCAGACTGACAAAGAAATGTGCGCGAAATCAATCCGTTAAGTGTTTTAATCAATGATAAGTATTCGCGTAGATGTCAGAACCATTGGAACATACTCAAACATTATTATTTTCAGAATCTATGCCCAGCGCCGGCAAGGTACAGACCGGTACCTGCTCCGCAACCTGGAGGCGGCAAACAAATGATATGTTATTCGGAGAAGGTAAGTCAACTTTAACTGCTTATACTTATTTTGCACTAGCGATTCCCGGCGGCGGCGTCACCCGCGTAAATGCCGGATATCAGCAAATATCACTATGAATTAGTGCATTTATATTTACATACAATATCCGCTCATGTGCACCGCTTATACCTAATCCGTTATCTATGTTCCATATTGTTCAGGCGTCGACGGCCTAATTCGCCCGATCGGATTAATCGCATGTATACGAGTGATTGGCAGGGCTTGGAAACTGGTATTTTTTTGAACCGGTTAAACAAAAATACAGAAGGAACTTTTTGAAAAAGGTTATGTTCCTCGAAACTAGTTTTTAAACCGGTTCGGAAAAATATGGGTATTTTTCATTAACCTGTTCAATTTTTCATTATCAAATCAAATCAAATCAAAATCAAGTCAAAAATAATTTATTCAATTTAGGACACAAAATGCCACTTATGAACGTCAATAATTAGTGTAATATCAATCAATTTTGGCCCGTATGGGGCAAGAACATGTCTCCTTATCTTTTGGGCCCTACTAGCGCTTCGAGACAAAACACAGACAATTTGGCAAGTGCTGAGAAGAAACGCTGGAACAAACTCAGTCACCACTAGCTGCCTCAAAAATGATACAAATCAAAATAAACAGGTAGGTACATCAGTTTGGTGCAGGCTGGACTGTCCATACATTTTCGTCATTAAGATAGTCTTGAATTTTATAATACCCCTTCGACATTAGGGTAGTTTTGACATGTAACTTAAATTTGTGAATAGGTAGTTCGATGACATTAATAGGTATATTGTTGAAAAATTTAACACAATTTCCCAGGAATGAATTCATTGATTTGGCTAACCTGAAGTTTGGAATGACAAGTTTGCTTTTACTTCGTGTGTTATACGAATGTATGACACTTTTTTTCATGAAAACATCTAAATTTTTACGTACGTACATGATATTATCAAATATGTATTTAGAAGCGACAGTGAGGATGTTAATTTCCTTAAAGAATTCTCTCAGGGATTCGCGGGGACTAAGTTTGTAAATGGCACGAATGGCTCTTTTCTGTAAAATAAAGATGGTACCGATGTCCGCAGCAGAACCCCACAAGAGAAGACCATAAGACATTATACTATGAAAGTAACTAAAATACACAAGCCTGGCTGTTTCAACATCAGTCAAATGTCTAATTTTTCTAACCGCAAAGGCAGCTGAAGCGAGTCTCCCAGCCAGAGCGTCAACATGTGGTCCCCACTGCAATTTCGAATCCAATGTAATGCCCAGAAAAACAGTGGAGTTTGATAGATCTAATTTTTCACCGTTAAGTACAATTTCTGTGGTAGCTTGCTTCACGTTAGGCATGGTGAATTTAATACATTTAGTCTTTTTTGTATTAAGAAGCAAGTTATTGCTAGTGAACCAATTTGATACCTTAGCGAGAGCTCTGCTAACATTGTCAAATGATTTTTCGCCTCTTCTTGATTTGAAGATTAAAGATGTATCATCAGCAAACAGAACTATCTCACAGGAGTCCTTTGAATAAAAAGGAAGGTCATTAATATAGATCAAAAACAGCAAAGGTCCCAATATTGAGCCCTGGGGCACTCCCATTTGAAGCGGGGCACCTGAGGAGTTAATGCCATTAACGTTTACTGTTTGTAGTCTGCCTGAGAGGTAAGAATTCAACAGTTTTGACGCATTATTAGATACACCGTAACAGCTTGATAATGAGTGTTTGATGATCGACACAATCAAATGCCTTCGATAAGTCACAGAATACACCTATCGCATCATGTTTATCTTCAAAGGCATCCAAAATGTGTTTGACGAGTGCCACCCCAGCATCTGTTGTATTTCTACCTTTGGAGAAACCAAACTGTTTCTCATGCAGTAATTTATGAAGTTTAAAATGAGAGAGCAATTGATTAAATATAACTTTTTCAAATATTTTGCTAAATGCAGGTAGAATGGAAATTGGCCTGAAGTTGCTTGGGTCACTTTTTTCTCCTGACTTAAATAAAGGTATAATTTTACTATATTTCAGTAAAGTAGGAAATTGACCTTGATCAATACATTCGTTGAATATATGTGCTAAGTGAGATGCTACGAGAGGTATAATGGGTTTTATTGTGTCAATTGATATTCCCCATATATCCTCAGTTTTTTTTTGTTTTAATTCCTTGAAAGTTTTAACGATCATCAAAGGGTTAATATAAGTGAAATCAAATGAGGAGTTACACCTGTCAACACACGATACCAGCAGTGATTTAGCATGCAGAGCGCACGAATTAAGTTGTTTTGTGGTTTCGATGGGTATATTACAGAAGTACTTCTCGAAGGCACCTGCAACTTCATTGTCAGATGTAATATTTTTATTATCAATTTTTAATGTAAACGTATGATCACGTGGTTTATTTTTACAAGTTTCTTTGTTTATAATATTCCAAGTCTCTTTAATTTTATTACTGGATTTATTAATTTTCTCACGTATATAATTAGATTTAGCTACCATGCAAACATTCTTGAATAACTTTGAGTATTTTTTTATTACGGCAGGACAACCACCTGAGCTTCGTTGAAATCTGAGAGTGGTGAGCGCGTCTCACGTTTGTTTTTATCAAATAAAACGTAGTTCGTTTATATATCTTATCAGATACGTCAGTGGTTATTGTTTGTTATATTTTTGTTACTTTTAATTATATAAAAAAAAATATAATGGCAAAAGAAACAATTCTGAAGAATCCGATAAAAGCTGAACAACCTCTTTCGAAGCATATTCTATCAAAAAACAAGTCGCGTTGCGATCGTCGCAGGCGGTTAGGAATTAACCGGTTTATTTAGATTCACAGTATTGCTCTTATTTGGTTCCGCTCCGGAACGGAATTTTACGATTAAACCGGTTTAACCGTTATTGTACCGGTAAATCTTGAACCGGTTTCAAGCCCTGTTGATCGGCATATTTGTTCGAGACGCGTTGGTCTTCGACCGCCTTACGAGTCTTAATACACTGGCGGGTTACGAGCGGTTTTGGGCAGAGTGGTTGCGCGGCTGACGTCGCGAACGGGCAATGTTCCTGTTACTTTTTTCGCGCGCAATCGTTACGTATTAAAACGTACGCAATCCACCTGTATAATAGATAAGGTTTTGAGAACTCGTACAAGAGCTCCTATGCGATGTCGCATCGCAGAAAACGACGAACTAACTGGGTTGTGGTAGTTTGTAGATTCTTATGATGCGACGTTGTTGAAAGCAATTTAGTGTACCAGTCCTTAGACTGTTTCTGGGTATATATCATCTAGCAAGAAGTAAGAACGTCAACTACTAGTGAAAATAAATAATGCCGAATAAGTTAAATATAACCCTAGACACAAGTCAACAGGAATTAAGTAGAAATTTCGGCTCGAAAAAGTAGAAAAACTTATGGTACAGAAGGGAAAACCCAAAGTCAACTTAATTAAAGTCAATTATTCTTTGCTAGTCTAATAATGTAAACAATCTTTTTAGAACTTTTAAAATAATATCAGTGAATAAAATTAATTTACTGTTTGATTTTAAAAGATTTCAGTGTTAACCTATGGTAAAAACGAACGTAAGATTGTTTAAAAAAATATTCGACAAGCAAAAAGAAACACCAAGTCACCGAACAGATGCACGACGCCACCTTTACTCGTATTATTGAAGATTACTTGGACTTATCCTCGTTTATTCCGGAGAAAGATGACTTTACATCCCTCCCATTAATAGGCAATTAGCAGCTCAAGTGAAAAAATAATATCGTTTTCGTAGGTAGCGGCGCCTCTCTACCAGCCAGCGCCGGGGTCGCCGTCTCGCTCGGCCCGCGGGGCGCCCGAAGGGGCGGCCGGGCCTGCCGCCCCCGCCGCCACGTCCCCCATGGCCCCCCCGCCCAACCCCGTCTACTACGCGATGAACGTCTGACGAGGGGACTAGGTATTCTGGGCTCTATTGTTGCCTAATCGATACTTCCATGTCTGTTACGCTACTATACCTATTTGTAGTTAAAATCAAAGTAATAATACCTAATTAATAGTATTGACTCAAACAAAAAAAAAAACTGTATTCGTTCTGGGGAGATTAATATCTTGCTCAACAAATGGAACAACTTTTTACAGAGCCAATTGCATCAAAATTGCAATTAGTAAGTGGAGTTTTTCGGGGATTTCTATTGTTGGTTGTTGACTATGTAAGCACCAGAACTTAAATGCTGCTATATATTTTGTTTAAACTTTAAGGTAGACACAGGCCTATGTATACGTCCGCGTTTATGTAGGTATCCATACTTGACGGCCGTTTCGGTGCAATTGTCTCAATATTTACGTTGTGACTACCAACCAACGGTAGCAAGTTCGAATGACGTATCGAGCAAGTAGTGTAAAATATATTTTTGCAGTCATAATTGCTATTGATCTTAATGCTTATATATTATTTGCAGGTGAAAATCGTGGTGGGCCCAAAAGGTGAGGTCCGTATCAGCGTACAACCGAGCGTCACGCCGAGCGCAGACTCCGCAATGAAGGACTCCTAAGTCCGTGCCTGTTACATCTCTGGGGACAACCTACGTCTAACCAATCACACAGAGTAGCCCGAAACATAACCGACTAAAATCACTCGTTGAAACAGCTACCACCGTACGAAAATCTTTTGATAGCAACATTCAAAATATACTACCTCTTGGTAGAAAATATAACCAAATAATAAACAAAGAAAACACGTATACACCACGCGTCACTAGGTTCATTAAATACTTTTACACGTGAGAATCAGACTTCCATTGATAAATACTAATAATACGATCTTACCTATGAAATTGACGTTTCAAGAATTTTGCAACTAAGAACTTAAAAATCTGACGATTGGGTTAGAACTTGAAATAAAAATGGATGTCAAATTAAAGCTTATTTAATGCGGTTTGCGGTAAGCTAGGCTAAAATGTTGCTGCAATCAGGACCATAAAAAACTAATAATTTTATACAATCAGCTGTACCTGTAAAAAGACAGTACTGGGAATACGTCTTTAAACTTATCAAAGATTTTTCCTCAGATAATCGCTGAGACGTTTTCATTTCGTCAAGTTTAGTGACATAACTCTACATAATTGTTTTTTTGTACAAAATAATCGATAAGTTTGTTACCTATGTTTTGTCTGATATAATATTTTATATTTTGCGTGTATTTAATCCTTTTCGGCTTACGGCATTATGATGCCGTAAGCCGAAAAGGATTAAAGTAGAACAACAGTAGTGAAACAAAAGAACAAGAAGAATATAATTTGAATAAAAATTAGCCTTTTAATCGATAGCGATTATATTTTTCATGCAGTTTTCATTAATAAATTTAGTGGTTGATTATTACGGCCATACCGAGTATTCGGACGTACACGGGTTTTGGTCGATAAGCTTTTGTCAATAGTTCAAGTTTCATGATAATTCCATGCATATTTTTTGATAATTACGAAACGAAAATAACAAATATTTCGTGGTGTAGGATTAAAATAAATGTCTTTATTTAATAAGGCATTGTTTTGTTATATTTTGGAAACAATATGAAAATAATATTCTTTTTTTTCAAACTAAAATTTTTGTTATTGGAATGTAGTATGCGTATAAACGGAATAATGTGTCATTCCAAAAAATGTCTCAGTAATCCTCATAAAACATGGACTATAATAGCTTTTTAAATAGGCAGGCATACAAAGTTGCAAAAAATCTGAAACGTCAATTTCTTAAGGAGAAAAATAAGGAAGGGAAAATTCCGTAAATCTACATAAGTAGATACGAATTATATTATTACGTCATGTTATAGAATAAGTGTTAAGAAAATAGCAAAAACCGATTTAATAGTGTGTTAAATACCAAAGTGCTCATACCAAATACTACGAATAAAATGCTAGTCAAAACGAATGACACAAAAATCTATTTACCGTTTACGACGTAGAAAATAACAAAGTAGACTGTAATTCTCGTAAGTGTAATAAGAGCAAAATAAGTTTTTATAAAGTAAAAAAAATCTGAGGTAATTAATCCGCGACAACATTGATACGATCAACCATGGTCAATAGACGCTCTTGATTTTTTCAGACTACTAAGGATTGTTATCACTGAAGCGTCCTTCATAAAAAAGACATCTCTAAGAACAATTTCCTTTTGGCTTCCATTCCTAAAGTAATAACGACCACACAAAGACGACTCATTACATTTTAGGAGTAGTTTTTTATGCAATAGAATACCTCAGTTGCTGTTCTGCAGCCGCGCTGCCTCCTCGCGAATCGCGGCTCACCACAACCTAGTTCTTTTAGTACCTAGGGATATGTATTATAATACCTATGTACATTTACTTTATTCACATCGGATAGTGATGGCACATCGATTGCCAATGTGATTTTAAAGATCTCCAACTACCGAGCTACTTTATCGTAATTGCAATGATGTGCTTCGGTGTGAGTGAATCAATCCTTCCGGCTGTATATTGAAGCTAGTGCCAAAGTATTACCGCAGTATTATATTTATATTATCATTTATTTTAATATCGTTAAGTTACATTGTTGTTATTGCTCGTATTGTAGTCATTGTTTTTTTTTAATTGAAGGCCTAAAGGTTTAGATAATTTGAGAGCTAATATTACTTGAATTGTTAAATAATGCCAAAATAATATATATCAAAATAGCGCGTTTTTCGTTGTTTTAGTACGATTTAAAAATCTCCAGTTTGTTAAAATTGAACGGTCTGCGGACATTCCGCAAATCTAGGTTATAATGATAGATTAATAAATTTATAAATGCTAAGATTTGTCAGGATTATAGTGGGAGACCTCGATTTCAATGGATAAACATGTTTCGTTATCTCATATTCACGACAATAATTTAATTTTACTTAAGATCGCTTTTGCTTACGATATTCAGCCGTATAGTCATTTGAAAAGTACAACGGCTGGTTAATTTATATAATTTATGTTGTATTATTAGTAATGTATTGACGTTAAGTAGAATAGAAGTGCCTGCATACCTACGGCATAGCTAGTATAAAAGTTAAAATTGTCAAATTGAAACAAAATCGCACAAGTTCACGACCAAAAGGAGACCAAACATCAAACACATTCCGTTGAAAAGAGTATTTTTGAAAACAAATTCTAGAGGTACCATGTTATGTCCTGGTTAGATAACCGTGTCTGTGGGGAGAGCACCATAGCCATGGAATGTAACAAATTGCTTGAAATTCGTGCCCCTTCTTGCATTTCATTCGTTGAAACTGAACTTATTTGTTACGGATTACATACAGCATATTAAGGAAGCTTCTCTAAAAAACGTATTTTTTTATATATTCATTTGTGATTGATTAGGATATCAAGGAGGTAATTTTATTCGAGTGATCATTTGAATTCTCGAAACGTAAAGGCACAAATTTCAAGCTGAACTATATTATTAGGTAGAAAGTATTAAAGTAACTGATGATCAAATTATCTCTCGATAGTTATTGTAACACATAAGGTGTTGTACAGCAACTACCATTAACCGGTTGTCAGTTTTTTGGAAATGACGATTTTTGTATTGAAATGGTAATAAGATTTTTCTTGTAGATGATATTGACGACATTCATGTTATCTTAGACAAGATTGAACTATTTTGTAAATGAATACGGTGTAAATAACATTATGTATCGGCAAAGAAGGCCGATTGCTCTGTAGTCAAGAGTAAAATACCTTATCAATACATTGTTTGAAAAGAAGATGGTATTTCCATTGTATTTAGAAGAAACGGGTATAATTTTGTTACCAAATATTAAGTCAACCTTAGTCACAGACGTATACCTAAAACTCACATTACATTAAAAGTTATTTTAAACGTATTTAATTAAGTAATGTCCGTTGTTAATTTTGTAAATTTAGTATTATATGGATAGTTTATTTATTAATGTAAAATTTATAGAATAATGTTATGTTCATTATGATTTAAAATTATTATGGTATGTTGATGAGAATTTTTGTGAAATTTCTACTTTAAAAAATGATAATTAGTAACGATAAAACGTTCACGTGACTGTGTGTGAACGCTTTCTCGTTAGTACTCTCGGATAACCTTTATCATTTAATGTTTGGACACACATAGTTTATTTGCCATTAAACTGTTTTTTACTGTAACACAACTGAATTGAATTAATTATGTCACATTTATGATACTTAAGCATTTCTTTGTATGTGTTTGATTATTACGAAAATACGTAACATGTTCTGACCGAAAATATAAGCTGGATATTTTCTCTTAAGCAATCCCACGGTCATACATCATGGGTATATATATGGATTATACCCCATAAAGTTGCATTTTTTTAGTAATTCACGTACGCGAATTTTATACTTTTAAATTTAACATAATGTTACTGTGTAATACAGCTGAAGGTTATTCATACTCGCACTATGATTAAAATATTGCGAGTAGAAAAAAAATAACAATGCTTAGCCATTTGTCATTTATAAACAGATATATACCTAGATATAATACGAACTTTTATATACCTAGGTTAACTATTGTGCCATGATTATGTTGCGTTTCGACGCATTTAGTTATGAAAAATGTTTGTGATTACTAAATGTTATTTGTAAGCCTCTAATGGATGGTTTTAAACTTTACTGTTACTACATTTTGAAGTAAATGGACATAATCCATTTTAAAACCGTAACTTTCAAAAAGTTTAGACTGGACTCGTACATTCTCAGATTTTAACCATGGATAATGATAAATATTGTACATAATATGGAGTTCAGATTAGCACATTTATAAGGTGACGAATTTTGTTTGTTTAAGTTTATGATTAAATAATAGCAATGATATTATTGATTGTTAAAAATTATACTCAGATCAACTATCCCAAGCTTTGAATGGATAGCATTCATATAAAAAAGTTACCAGTTTTTTTTAAATATGTTGATGTTATAAGTTATTTTCCCTGATCGTAGTAAAGTTTAGGTACGTGATTTCACTGACTAAATCAAAAACTGATCATAAAAGCATAAGATATCAAGGATTTATACTACCAATCCTATGGACAAAAATGATATAGTGGAAGCTGTACGTAAAAAAAGAAACCGCAATTCGATGCACAGTTTAGCCGTTTGGCACACAAATATTATAGGTAAAAATGAAATTGTTGACCCAGGAGTGCCAAGTCATCCAATATTTTAACTAATAAACAGAAACTTAAGTGTGTAATATCATACGAAAGGTCACTTTTAAGGCAGTTCTGAAAATACATCACATCGTTATTATTTCAGACATTTTTTATTAGATGATTTGTTTATACAATATACCAGGAATGATCGTAATATCCTCATTGCTAAGCTAAGTTCAGGAAGGAAATTTTGAAAATTATTTTATTTACTTAGTTTTTTTTTCATTACCACCACCAGGTTGGATTTGTATTTATTATCCATATAAAATATTGAATGATTCAGGTCTCCTCTAACTTAATTTTTTTTGGAACTCACTTTAATTTTGCCAGTATGCGTGTGCCAAACTACTAAATTGGACTCGTACGCTGTCCACTTATAAGACAATATAGCTTGATCATCACTTCGTCAGTATGAAACCATATCTCACGATAAACCTTTATTTGATAATGGGAAACATTAGCAATGTCTGCTAGTACCTATCGTATTTTAGCATAATTATTTTTACCGACCATTTTAACCATAAAAAGAAGGTATTTCCGTTATGAACGAAAACTTTTAAACTGTTGTTGCTTAATTATATTAAGCTCTTTGAAAGGTATGCGATACCTTAATTCGATCTGAATAAGTCGTATCTTATCTAATTAAAAAGTGAAACTAAGTTTATTGCATTTCATGCGAATGGTAAGTAGATATTAAATAAATTATAAAATCGAGATGTATTATGAGTGTTAGGGCAAACAGTTCGCCGCAAAATGTTTTAAATTACCCGTGTACAAATTGTATTTGTAGATCGGAAACGAATAAACTATTGAAAATATAAGCATGTTTTATTTATTAACCTACGAAATTCATTAGTTCTCTTATTTCATAGAAGCTCGAGATTTTTTACATATTTATTTGAAATGGCTTCGTTTTATACTAGGGCAAAACTAAGATGAAAGAAATATTTTGATCAGTCTGGTGTACTTTTAATAATACTAACAAGTAACATCAATCTACTTTATTCATATTATAACATCTTCGTTATGTTTAGATAGACACAATATTGAAGTTTGTAAATAGACAAAAAGTTAGTCTTACCAATATTTTTTCTTAAATAATATACAAATAAATGTAAATACAAAAGTAGGGGAGGAAGGCACAGAAGGGTAAACTTTGGGATATGATTTCAGATTAATTATTAGAATTTAACCAACGGTGGCTAACAAGAACGTTGCAATTTGCTCCTGGGTGGATCGCACAGTCAACTGCATGGTGACAGCCCCTTGAGCAGCCACCAATCGGGCCCTTAAGAGCACAGGGGCTCCGCCCCGCCACATTCCTCCACCGCGGATATCCTTCACCGCGTCCCCGCCAATGGCTGCCTTCGCCATGCCCAAATGTTCACACACAGCTGTCGCAGCTTCTCCGACATCTGTCTGTGATAAGCCAAACGTATCACAAGCTTCTGCAGCATTGGCAGCGCGCTCCCAAGAAGCTTCCCAGTCATCGGACGCGGCCCGTAACCTGAACTGGTCCGCACACCTGATTTCGAACTCCTCCAGAGGATATGTGTCTGAATAACCGCTGCCAGCCTCCGGCAAACCTGTTGTTGGGTCACAATCGCGTACCACAAACTCTAAAGTAGCTTCAAATGAGCATTCTGAATCCAATGGATTTTCAGGGAATGCTAAAAGATAGAAAACGCTTTGCTGTTTGTCGTATGGTAAACTTTCACAGGGAACTTCACTAAGTAGCCTATAACCTGGAGGATGGCACAGGCGGACGTGAACCCTTTCAAGAAGTTGATCACTGAGTGTGTTCAGACATTCAAACTGAAGAACCACATGACGAGCAAAGATGTGTTTTACACAACGCACGCGATACTCCGTTTCAGGTTCCGTTAGATCGATACTCTCGCAAGTCTTGAAGATAGGCCCAACCATCTCAATCCCTGGAATGACTTTCAACTCATCGAAATATTTCTCTTCTAGGGATATGATCGGCTGATTGCGAGCTTCGATTTCGATAGGTGCTTCTTTGGTGTCTTTAGGCTCTTCTTCTGATGGAACAGTGGCGATATTGAATGGCTCTTCGTTTGCCCGTCCAGAATTTAAATGATCTTCAAGTGCCTTTTCTAGAAGAACAGGGTTTGGAATGGGCACGTTAATTATGTAGTCATTTATAAGCTGAGAGTCGTTTGAATCCAAAATAGCGCTGTACAAAATAGCACGATCGCGAACTTCGTCATCATCGTCGAGTTGACAACGCGCTAAGAGGACGCGAATGTTTGGCAGAAGTTCTGGACGTGTAGCTCCGAAACGGGCAACAGTTGAAACCGCTGCAGCACGCACGGCTCCTGATTCTAAGATAACTCTGTTATAAATATACCGTATGTACCGTGAGGGTTGACGGGCTTTTGGTCCCTCTCGTCCAAGCACGTGTAATATTCGCACTGCCAACGATGTATGTTCGCAGTCCTCAATAAATTCGCAAAGGTGGGCCAGGCCAGTTTCTTTGGCGTCTGGGTTCTCTTCAATCAAAGCTATGATAGCGTCAGCAATAGCAGTTTTATACTGGACTCCTCCCTCATCGCGAAGCATTCCAGCCAAAAATGCGGCCAATGACTGATGCTTGCGTGGATATTTAGAGCACAGACGCCTTATAGCTTGGACAACGACTATTTTAAATTCATCCGATATTTCAGACATGAAACCTGAAATTTGCTTCATCAAGCGATCTATAGAGCTCTCAGCCCCTGTAGCCAGCAACGTAGTGACAGCTAGGGTAGCTACAGATCGATTTGGATCTGATATGAGGTTCTCCAAATCGACAGCGCAATCAGCTACAGCATTAGGGTGTTTAGCTGTGAGTTTGGCTAAAGTGCGGGCTCCGGCAAGTCGCAATGTGGCTTTAGAAGAGCCGCAGAATATCTGCAGCACAGACACAGCCTGAGCTATTCCTTTGGTGGATTTATTGGAATTGACAAGTGCGTGAGCTGCTTCATATACAACTATTTCTGATTTGTGGCGTAAGCAAGATTCTATGAAATCTAAATACCCATCGGCAGCATCTGATTGATCTTCTTCAGCTAATTTGGCAGCATAGCGAATGAGAAGACTTAGGGCATAAGGAGAACGAAGCGGTGCGCGTGTAAACTTCGTGACGAGCTTGACGGTCGAGAGCCGGTCGTTGCGCCGCGCGCCCGCCACTACGGCTAACGCATGGTAGGATACCATTGCATTATCAGACATGACCGCCTCCTGAAATAGTTAAAATCCAGTCAATGATAATGATAATAAAAATTGATGAAAAGATTTTTCACAGTTTTATATAAGGCCGGTAATACCATTGATAATGCTCAAGTGCGTCAAGTGCATAGACACAATGAAAGTCAGTTCAGACAGAATTATTTTGAAATAATAAATATAAGGTACCTAAAGACAATAACCTACAAAAAAGCCCAGCAAATTAAACAACACCAGCATTATTATCCACTCGACTGTCCGCGCTGTCAGACTATGATGTGGGAAAACTGTCCGGCGATATCGCGCGACGGTTGCATGATAAAAATCGCGCGACATGTCGCGCGATAAAAACGATTATATAAAGAAAAGTATAGTTGTGATTACGAAAACAAAAATACTGGTAGATAGGTAATAGTTATAAATATATAAAAAGTTGAAAATCTAATACACTTACTATACTATAATATATACTATACTTAATTTATATATATACTATACTTAATACATAATTTTCAAGTGGTGGGCACTGTAGTACCACGGACAGTTTACCGTAAAAAAGAAAATGGCACTGTAGTGCCATTGGACTGCCGAGCGGTTATAAAGAATAATATCAAAATAAACTCTAGTTTCACAAAAGAAAGTATTCAGAGATCTAAATGTACTTAGGCTTGATTTTTCCAATGACAGATAAGGAATATTTGTCAAATACCATACAATATGCCTAATTTGAAAACTTCACTCATTTGCCAGTCACCACCCAGTAGTCTTTACCCAGCAATCATTTATGTAAACTTCAATTTTAAAATTGGTTGTTTGATACTTATTCAGTCAAATAAGTCATATCTGAGGTTGGTCAAATCAGCCCATAGGTAGATATTATATCACTTTAACTGGAAAATAAGCAAAAAAACATACAAGACCAGCTAGCAGTAGTTCAATGACAAACTTGAATGTTACTAAATGGGTGTTCTGACAAAACACTGAAATGATATATCCATAGATATTACTTATGTATTTTTAACCAATAAGGAAATAAGCCCAGCAAATTTAGGATAGCAGTTGCTACGATAAGGTATTCTTTAAAAAAATTGAATTTTAGGAACATATGCTACAAAAATATGCCAATCCCTGTGGCAAAACATTAATTTTAGTTTCTTCTATTTTACCTAACGCAATGCTATATCCAATTTTATAATGGCTGATTCACAGGTAAACTGCCATCAAATATAAAGTCTAAGGGCCTGTTTCACCATCAACAAATGAGCACTAAGCAATAATTATTCAAAGAAAGAACATCAATTCATCTGAAGTAATGGACAGATGACATTAAATAGAACTTATAAAGGCATTGTGAAACAGGGCACAAATTATTACATTAGTTAATTGGAGTAAGCCATCACATACTGTAGTTCAAGTATTAGATTTCTATCCATTATACGGCACAGCATGTAAGGTTGCCTAAGAATATTATAAGATTTATTTAATTCAGTAGATAATTCAAAAGTCACTACCGCTCTTGCATCAAAACACAAAAAACATTCGCAAAGCTTTTAGAATGCTGAGAGTTCACTATTGAAATACACAAGATTATAAATATAAACACACGATATCTCAATGACAAGAGACAGTTAGGATTTGTCACGCATAGCAGTCAGGTCAAAGTTTTTCATTCTGCTTCATAGCAAGCTGCATTTACTTTGAAATAAAAGTAATTTATACTATTATATTAAAGTCCCACTGAGGGCATATCTAAAACTGACCACAGATTTCATTCAGTGTAAATTTAAATAGCTATTACTATAGAATAGCTAGAACTGCTGACATGTTGAGCTGTGTTGAATAGAAAATTCAACACAGCTGAACATGTGCGAAATTCTGAATTATTCAAGATGTTAAGCAACACTGATAGTCTCTAATCAAATTACCTGAGCTTCATTCACCCATCGTCTAACAAGATCAGGGACAGTAGCAGACAAGTGCAGCGCCGAGACGAGTGCGGCAGAGCTGACCGCCGGGTTTTTGTCCACAATAGCCTGCTTCATATAACGCTCAATAGCTTGCAACATAGTGCTGTCTGTTATACAGCATAGAGCTCGGATAGCCGCGGCACGATACATGTCTTCCTTTCCAGTCATATCTTTCGTTAGTGAAGAAGTCACGATGATCACATCTTGAGCCATCGGACTCAACTCCTTGATACACAAATACACAAGTCGACGTAGAACAACATCCTTAGACTGGAACAACTTCGTGGTTGCAAAAAATACATCTGTCGCTTCTTGGGTACTGAGTTTCTCTCCCTGATTGAGTAGGTAGATAATCTTTGTAAGAATGTGGATACATTTTCTAGGGTTCACAGGGGTTGAATTGAAATACCTGGCTTCTTGAATAAGTGTTGTTTTATCAAGGTTTTGGAAGATATTTCCAACTCCATCTTCGTCTTCTTTTTTGTCTCGGCGACTCATATTGTGTGGGGTCTGTTATTAGCAACTATGCACGACGACGGCACGTAGATTTATGAAACACGGAATTTCAAGAGAATACCTAGGTACTGATTTTTTTCTCAGTTTTCTCACACCACGAATCAGAATTCAGAACACCAGTCACCATTAAACCACAGATTTATGCCGCTTACTAATCAATCTGTTTTTTTTATATTGACTTTTACGGCTTGCGGCTTAGCCATCTAGACAGTTAATCAATCTGTGATGTAAGCATAGATGTAGCACGCGCGCGTCCCTCTGCAGCTGCAGCGTCGCGTTGCACTCCGCCAGCGCTTCCGTATACAGCTCCTCCTGTACACACGGACTAATTTCGTTTTTCGTTTTGGAGCGTTTATTGAGTTTGTATGTATGAATAAGTGACGAAACGTTTGATGCGGTGGTTAGCGCATCTGTCTACGGGTTTGTGTACCGTCACAGCCCAATTCAATATATTTGGCCACATCCAAATCTTGATATCACCCCGTTTGCCTTGAAAGGTCACTGTAATGGTATATCCACAACGTCCGGTGCGTTGGGACCGCGGCCCCAACCGGCAGCCATTCTGATTATGCCACAGCAGCTGTCTCGTGTGCCGCAGCGGCATTTTTAGTATATTTGTTTTGCATTCAAAGTTGGTAAACATACAAGGTACAATCATACATGCATATAGGTACTGGTTTATAAACACCCTTTTTTTAAATTTTGCAATGGTTGGGTATAATATATTGGCCATTCTGATTATGCCACAGCAGCTGTCTTGTGTGCCGCAGCGGCATTTTTAGTATATTTTGTTTTGCATTCAAAGCTGGTAAACATACAAGATACAATCATACATGCATATAGGTACTGGTTTATAAACACCCTTTTTTAAAATTTTGCAATGGTTGGGTACAATACATTGGTTATACAGGTTCATAAACTCTATGAATAAAGGGAGATTATTTTCATTGTCATATATCGGCCAGAAGAGCCTTTTACAAATTGTTGAATAGACAAGTATAAAAATAATCCATTCCTGGTAAGGGCTTTAAAGAGAGTTAACCAATGATATTGTATTAAGAACTAGATCACCGGTGAGAGGCTAAAAGATGGCTCAGGTAAACAACACCTCACTTAAATTGGGGTCATAATTTTGACTTAGTCTGTTTTTGATGGCGTCAGTGTCTCAATGCCTCTGTGCGCCTTTAAAACTGCAGAAACTCCTAACTAAATAAAAAAAAACACAAAATTGCACTCCGGGAGTGCCGGCAGAAGTGAAAACTTGAATATCAACGTTGTGCATTTTTGATTTTTTGGAATAGTTAGGGAATAATTTTGAATGAATTGCTCTTGTTATCAATATAAAAGTACTATCATTTTTGTGATAGAATACAATAATAATAATAATAATACATATAATGTTCATATACGCAACTCTACAGAAAGCCAGCATTCTCAATACTTGCAGAATCGTCAGAAAGTTTCTGCAATCAACACCAAATTCGTAAATATAATTAAACTGTTTAGAACTGGTATCCACTTGGTCCCGACCCGTGGATATCATAGAAACACCGATGTTCCTTTAACATCGAGATGAAAAATATAAAGAAAAATAATAATAATAATACAATAATAATAATAATAATAATAATCATTTGATGCAAACCACCCACACTCAACAATAGTGTTACGGCATTCACTTGGCTAGGTCCCGTGAATGTTTGTTGTAAGCCGGCTAAGCCGAGGTAACGGGAATAATAATAATAATAATATAGAATAATAGAATACAATATTTATTTATTGCGCTATCGTCACAAACATTACAATTTATATTATATAGCGGTCCCCCGCGACTTCGTCCGCGCGATTTGAGTTTGCTCCCTCCCCTCCCGTCGCAGCGTGAAGTTTTATATCCTTAAGCCTTTCTCAATAAATAAGCTATGTAACACAGAAATATTTTTTCAAATCGGTTCAGCAGTTCCTGAGATAAGCGCGTTCAAACCAACAAACTCACCTTTATAATATAATTAGCGCCAGCACACGTTGTACTTAAGCTGCGAACATTATTTTGGTGCGGAGTTATGTTAAAACTGTGATAGCTCCTAAGATATTTATTGGAATCAAATGATATAAAAGGCAACTTTGTTCTAAATAAAATGCTCGTGATGATGAATGTATTTATTTTGATAAGAATAAATACCTGTGTGTATAATACACCTCTAAAAATGATGCATTATTTTTTTACAAATTTATTAACATAAAAAAGGTTGTAGTAAGTCAACCATAAAAGATAGACTTATGCTGTCGCAGACTTTATTATAGAACTCTTAATGTTGAACAATCTTGTCATACATGATTTTTGTGTAACTTTAGCGGTTTCCGCAGCGTACGCAGCGGAAGCTCTCAAAAGGAATATCTTTCTCCCGTTTCCGCAACATTTTTCATTGCTGCTGTGGTCTTGTGAGTCGTATCTTTATGTTATATAGCCTAAAGCCTTCCTCGATAAATGGACTATCCAACATAAAAAAAAAATTTCAAATCGGGCCAGTAGTTTCTGAGATTAGCGCGTTCAAACAAACAAACAAACAAACAAACAAACAAACTCTTCAGCTTTATAATATTAGTATAGATTAAATTACATTAAAAAGTTTATCTCTCAGAAAAATCAACTTACATCCATAATTTCGCCAACCGTCTTACGGTTTTTCGATCAGCCCACGTGTCCTGACGCGAGTTTCACATTTTTCCCCCATCCCACAAAAGTGCTCAACGCCGCTAAAGAAGTTTTCACTTCAAAAACAATCCGAATATCATATTTTCGTTAAGTTAATTGTATTTAATGATGCCTATCATTCATGATTGAAGTATTTTCAATAAAATTAGTGAGTTTTGTTTATTAGCCAACCCACGGACTAACATGGTCGATATTCTAAGACAGTGCCATACATGGAGTAGTTTGGTACTATATTTTTTAATAATAATTTATCGACCGTCATAGTGCGGTGGTTTACGTTCCGGACTACAAAGATAAGCAGTCGCGGGTTCGAATCCCGCCCGCACGACCTAAACAAATATGTCTATGGACATGTATGTTAATATGTCTGTTATATAGGTAACTTTAAATTACACCTTATTTTTTTATTTATTTTTAAGTAACAGCGTAGACGCTCACGGATCAAATGGTCACCGGCACTCGCGTTAAAAAAGACTGTTGATAAACACATCTGTGAGGGATGATCCTCACGATAGTAGAAAAAAAATATAGCGCACATACGCTCACTATTAGCGTGTTATTTGAAGGAATCATCTGGGGGCACGGCAGTGCCCCCACCAAGTCGAGCAAAAAAGCGTCACGGCCGTACCATCCTTTTCACGAAGCAATTCAGACCATTTTCGACCCCCTGTAACTTCGTTGTGGATAACTAGAAGACTAAAATTTTCAGTAACCATGCAGGCATTGTAAAGACACGGTATATTTCAAATTTCATTCAGTTTGAACCAGTATTTTAAGAATTATAACGGGTCACATTGCTTAATTTTGTCACTCATTGACTCACCGATCATCAAAATTATAAGGCACTTCTAGCAGACCTAGAAGCTTCAAATTTGGAAAGTAAGTAGTGTTTGGTGTATGAATTAAGGAAAAACTAAAAAAAACCTAGAAAAGACCGCAAATAAAATTTAGCTTATACAGCCAAGTCTTCAGTTAAATTTTTCAATATTGGCTTTATTCGTAACGATGTTTTACAGCAGTTATTATTATTGCGTGCGAAGCCGCGGGTTTAAGCTAGTCCCATATAAATATAGGCGCATGGTAGTGCCCCTGCCAAATCGAGCAAAAAATGGGTATTCCCGTCCTGAAAACACGTTTAAATTAAATTATTGAATGCAAAAAACGTACCTACGTGCGTAGTCGTACTTATTACTAGTGCGCAAGGTTGTAAATTAAATTATTATACCACGCGCTGCGATGCTAGCGAGTGAGCGCGGGCTGTTACTACGCGCTGCGCGGTGCTAGCGTGAGGGCGCGGGGTGGGGACAGTAACGGGGCGCGCGGAAAGGTGAATGTCGCCGAGCGAGCTGTCGCGGTGCTAGCGCGAGGCGAAAAGTTCATAAGTCAGAGAGAGGGCTTTAAGAAAATTTGTTGCTGGTAGATATACATATACAGGGTGTAACAAAGAGGCGAAATAAAATTTAAAGAACGTGTAGAGTAGTAAATGTGTAGTTCGTATGCAAAACCAGAAACTCGTGCGAGTATAAATGACTGAGTTAATTGATTCTAAAGTTTTAACAAAAACTTATCGGTGACAACCCTAAATATCAGCTGTTAGGTGTAATTAAACTCATAAATCGAGATTAAATAGGAAACAGATGTGAAACTTTCATGAAATGTGCAGTGATCCTCTCAATGATCATTGAATTAATTAAATAAACATTAAATTAGTCGTTTTAAGTGTTTTAGTTTCTCATTGTGTTGCAACGCTAAGATGTTATTACTGGTGAAGAATTGAATATTGAACTTTACCTAATAAAACAACTTTAAGACGATATTTGAGATTATGAGTTATCATGAAGCGTTTAAAGTCGTAGATGGGCTTTATTCGAAATTCTGGTGCTGCATGACTTAGTATTGATCAACATCCTTAATGATTTCATTCATTCGGTCTACCGTTACCACCACCAATATGACAAAATTACCTCGACTACTTGACCTACCGGGTGATATCGGACACTACAGCGAAATAATAGCGCATAACGCCGCAAAACGTAGTATCTGCCGCTACATGGCTAGAGGCAGATACTACGTTTGTTACTTCGTCTGAATAAATCTGCTACGCTATTGTTTTGGGTTCGTTATTTTATTCGTTTAGACTTGAAAGTAAAAAAAATATATTTGATAACTAAAGTTATTTGTTTGTTCAACTTAAAATAAGTTTTGACATTCCTACTTTCTTTAAAATAGTAGTGAAACTTTAATTTATGTTAAGGGTTTTTTCCATTACTTACATGGAACCCTGCGAAATGTCCCTCCTTTTTTTCTACAATCTTCTAAATTTTTTTTAGTTGCTCGTATTCGTTCTCGTTGTACAGTTGTTATCCAAATTTTCCGAATTTCGATCTCCGATTTCGATCAGTATGTCTCGTGAAGAACATTCTTCGTATTCAAATAGTGAATACTATGAAATGATATTATGCGTGGGTGCTTCTTTCGGGAGCATCAATGGTGCTCGCGAGTTGTATTGTCAGCGATTCATCGACGGCAGGCCCCTCGCGGAGCAGCGGCGTTTACCTTCGTACACCTGCTTCAGGAACCTGTGTCTCCGGCTGCAGAGCACTTGCTCGTTTAGACCGCCTGCAAGTGAAGGTCGTCTAAGCACATGGGAGCGGTCAAACCTCGAGACCCAGTTTTTGTCACATTTCGAACGTGATCCACGAACATCTGGCGTACGCTGCGGTCTAATGGATTACATCCGTACCATTTCTCTCGAGTTCAGGAGTTGACCCCAGCGGACTTCGGTCCAAGGGTCACATTTTGTGAGTGGTACCGAAGCCGGATGAAAGAAGACGCCAGTTTCGGTGAAAATTTACTGTGGACGGATGAGGCGTCATTTACCCGGGGCGGCCTTTTTACCGAGCAGCCTAAATGCTGACAGGTACTTGGAGCTATTGAACGACGACGTTGAGGATTACATAGAAGATTTGCCGCTGTCAGTGTACCGGAGTATTGTTTACCAGCACGACGGTGCACCAGCGCAGTACGCGCGCCGCGTGCGGGAATATTTCGACGGACGACATGGTGCTCAGTGGATTGGCAGAGGGGGTTCCGTGCAGTGGCCTGCTGGTGGACTTTTTTGTGGGGCTACGTGAAAAACCAAGTGTACGCAGTGGAGTGCAATAGTGCTGACGAAATGCGAAATAGAATTAACCTAGCGTTACAAGCCATTACGCCTCAGATGCTGCAAAACGTGAGGATATCGATGAACTGCAGAGTCCCAGCTTGCATTGAGCACGGTGGCAGACATTTTGAGCCGTTTTTGTAAAATAATAATAATAATATGTAGGCTTTTTGTGTGTGTGAAAGTGATAATAAGGCAAACTTCCTAAAAGTCATTACGTTTGTAGTGAAGCTATGTGCACAAAGTGCTGGTAAGAAGTATGTAACACAAAACAGATCATACAACTTGATGTTTGTTTATTGCAATGAAAATATTACTAGTTAGCAAATTATGTCGTAGTTATGTTGTGTAGATTTTTACATTGAGTACTAGTTATTAACCATCAAACAATTACCTACTTCATGCATATTAGTTTCATTGTATGAACTTCTTATCGTTAGAGATTTTTTTCCCGTTTTGATTATTAGCGTTGTGTTTGTGACTGGTTAATTGTGACCGACTTCGATGTCGAGTAAATTACTAAAACATGTAGTTTATTCGGTAAAATTACCGATGGCCGGAAAAATATTCAAAAGGTTTTTCTGGAAAAATCTGTGTATTTGCTGGGTAAAATTATGAGGTGCAGCAAATAAGTGTGTTGTTCTTTGTAAATGTAACTTAATGTAAGTAAAAGTCATAGTTGGTGTTATTGTCCTAAACATTAATTACTGATTTCTGTAAATAATTTTAAAAAAGAAATGTTTCTACCTGAATATTTTTAATTGTCTCTTAATAATTTTGCAAATAAATGCATTAATCTGATTATCTTTGTTATCATTCAGTCCCATTCCCATCAAAGCTAAGATAGTTTTGGGTGGGCGGGCTGTAAGAAGGCAGCGCGTCGCGGCGCGCAGCGTCCGCGCATCAGCTGATCGTGCGGCGGGCGGGGTGCGGGCGGGGGTTCGCTAAAGGTCTGGGCACACAGCCGGCGGGGCGGGACGGCGACGTGACGCCGGCGGAACGCCAGCGGGTTGGACGAGTTGTATAATATAGAAATATAGGAGACATGACAGACAGCGCCGCCACGCTCGGCGGGGCGGTAACTGGCGCGTCGCGTCGGCGTCGCGCCGAGCGCGAATACAAAACACAGCGCGGCGGGGCGGGCCACCGTCGCGCCGAGCGTGGCGTGAGCGGGTCGGCAAGCGTTGTGTTATATGATGTTCGTATTTAGTAGCCACACAGACGGCGGAGCGTGGACGCGTCGCGCTCGGCGGGACGGAGTTTTGTATTTTTATACAACTTTTAGTACCAAAGAAAAGATGTTGAAACAATTGAACGTCTGATAGAATGAGTCAGAGGTTACACATTGATAAACGACCTTAGCCACAAATAATATAAAAAAGATTCTCTGAAATCTGCCATTTCTTGCCTGCAATCTTGCCATCACGTCACACCGCGGGCGGAACGGCCGGCGCGACGCCAGCGGGACGGTCACGCCGGCAGTGTGACTGCCTCATAGCGCTGGCGTTCCGCCGGCGTCGCGTCGCCGTCCCGCCACGCCGGCTGTGTGCCCAGACCTTTACGAATGACCGCAGATTCAGGGTTGTCCACACTTTCGGTTAAAAAACAATTTATTTACTTAGTATGGAAAAAAAAGTTGTTTATTTTTAACTGGAACTTTTACTACTTAATGTTCACATTACATACATACATACCCTTAAATATTATTTCGCCTTTTTGTTACACCCTGTATACAATAAGTAAAAGGTACTGAAAAGGAAAAAGTTGAACTGTCTACAAAATACAAAAAGAAATGAGATCCCATCAAAAACAATACTTGTCCAAAAAACCAAGTCTCGCAACTCAGTTGTTCTGCTGTAAAAGTTATGAGATCCATGTAATACCAAGTCGGTTATTAATTTATTCAGTCTCTACTTAAGCGACTTTCTGTCTTAATACGTCCAGTCCCTAAGACCACGATCGTGGTCCATTACAATTGAAAATCAATTGTGTCTGGAATCTCCGTACTCAAAGCATTAAGTTGTTACGTAATAATTAACAGCATCTTATAGTGACGCATATCAATATTAAAATTCTTTAATGTTTTATATAAATATATTGAGACTTGGCCATCGCCTGAAAACATGTGTAAATTCAAACGCCTGAAAGCACATGTAAATTCAATTATTTAGGGCTAAAAAGTGGGTCTTTTTACTATTTGCCTCCTTACTCATATGTCGATAAATATTATGCAATTCATAAAAATGATTTAAATAATGATATTTTGTTCACAAATAAGCGTGCCGGAGTTTGTTACATATAAATAAGACACACCTATTTAGCATTGCTTCCGAGAAAGAAACTTTGCCGGTTGGTGTGGATACACTATAAGGGTAAAACTGACTTGCAACGGCAGCAATGACTTTTTCAAAATGACATCTGTTGTTCCATTTTTGGCGATTATTCGGAAGTTGGTGGCACCATAAACAGTACTAATTGAACGCAACGTTTACAACGTTTCGCAACAGAACGTCGTCGTTTTTTTTAAATATTGTACTCGCCGCGCCCCGCACCTTTGTCTGTTATTGAGCTGTCAGGGGTTTGCGCGGGAAATGAAAAAGGAAGGATGGACCACATTTCTTCATTTCAGAAATTGTGTTTTTTCGGATCCATTATTGTTAGTATGGTGGAATTGTCATGATATTTGTGCTTTCAAAGAAAACAATAAAGATAAAGTGAGAATTATGGTAAAGCTTACCCGGATCGCTGTTCCTGCGCTTAGCGTCCTTATTGAGCATTGCAATACCAAACCACCTCGTATTTTAATGAGTATAGGTTAGGTTACGGGTAGTTTAGTGTTGAAAAATGGAAATACAAAAAAAAGAAGTGTCTGTATGGCGAACAGCCAAAGACGTTGTTAAACTTGTATATAAAAAAATAGTTGTCAGTTAAGTGTCACTGTCAGCTGTCAGTGGTCTTTGGTCGAATGCGATGGAATGGACGCGCAAACATTGCCTACCTACTTACGAAACGAATCCGGAATATAATTTTGCAGAAAATTATTACACTAACGTAATTATTTGCCAAACATTCGATTCAAGGGTAGTGAGTGCAGCATTGAACATCTTACTTTCGCCTGGTATTTTGTCTACTGTAAAACAATGTGTAAAACACTCAAGAACTGGAAACTTTAAATGCATTTTTCCACGTTCGTAGTGTTATTTTTGTAGGTCATGTAACGATTTAACGGTTTTGGGAAAAAAATAGTAGAAGTAGTGCTTACGGGTTTAATCACTGGCTAGTGTGGAACTATTCAAAATGCGTAAGATCAATAATTCCTTTCTGTGGGGCATTCTTATTGCTTCTGCTACTTGGAGTATATCCCTTTATCTTTATTGGTTGCTGAACACAAGCGGTAAGTGATTTCGAAATCAAGTTCAATTAAGTTTTGCGAAAGTGATATTCCAAATTCCATTTCCAATTTATTAAGTTTTATTTCTCATAGTTGTGTGGGTGTAATTAAGCAGTGACAGTCAAAAACACAAGAAAACAACAAGTTTAGCGCTTATTACGGATATATTCTCTTTTAACAAACAAACATATAATATTCTCACAGTCAATCAGAACAGACAGATCTGAAAATTCGCTGACACAATTTTCTTTTTATTCTAATTTCGAAGCTACTAATGTTGTATAGAAAGGTATGCAAACTTTTTGCACATACCACAACATTATTTACTAGAAAGCTTTGTTACTATTCAGTTGTTTTTTTTATGTTTTATTTTTTGCATCAATCAAAATATGTTCCCCATATACATTTAAAGACAAATATTCATTCATCATTCAATGTACGATAGTAACATGTAGGTATCAGGTATCTGAGATATTATCAATAATTCCGTAGAGTGATTTGATGTTTACAGTACTACCACTTTTTGTTGAAAAATAAATAGGTTTGTGACCAGAAGTATGAACTTCAACAATTTCATAAAATGCCCCACATCCTAGAGACATGAAACATATCTCAAAAAAAATCCAAAAATTAGTAGAAAAATATGAAATACTTATGACCATATCTTTTACAGTGTGACATGAAAAAAAGGGCTATGAAATTTGTTTAGGGAAAGGTAAACGCTTTTAAAACCATTTATAGTTAGAATCTCATAAAAAACATAGTGATGCAAAAGATGCTCCTCCACCCCTAGGCTCCTAGCTCCTCCCTCCTAATCACCTCATTCTACATAAGCTGGATCCCCATGGACAAATGTTCACAAATGGTGATATTGGGTATGCCATAATATGTTTTTTACTAATTTTTGGATTTTTTTAAGATTATTGTAGAATGTGGGTCAATTTTCTATGGGATATGGGACTTCTTCTTAAAATACATTCTTATTTTCTTTGCTCTATTATTTTTTATTTGCTAGTGCATTTATATTTACTACAAAAATAAACAACAACAAGCAATTAATTATTTCTATCACTGTTTTTGACTCCCTAAACATTGGTGTACTTCATCTACATACATAAGTTTTTTTTTATGATATATTTTTTGACTGATTTGTGACGATGTAAAACAATGTAGCAACATTGTTTTACATAGTGACATGAGCATGTGTCAAATTACTCTATGGAATTATTAATTTTTATTTTAGTTCCCACTTACCCAAAAATTAAAATTGTAATGAGAAACTAAATAGTAGACATATTTAAAACTATGCTATCATCATTAACAACATTTCTTAATTTATTGATCATAATTACTCGTATATCTAGCTTTGTAAGAGGATAGACTTGAACTCACCACTGCTACGGATGGTTTTAGGTGACAGAGTGCTAAGTGATAAAAAAGGAAAAATTCACTATCGTTTAGTGAATACAGGTGAAAAGGACAGAATTAAAAATAATGACAAATCTATTGCAGCATTAGAGGGCAAGAATTTGCTGCTAGATAGCCCCCGTGTGTATGATAGATTCTCAGCAAGTAAATGGAAAACTTTTAATGCCGGGTCGGATTATCGGAGAAAAATTATGTTGAAAGAAAAATTTGCCAAACAACTTGGCATGAAAATGTCTGGTCAGCCAGACAAGAGTTTAGGTAAGTGTGTTAAGATTTTAATTGTAAGAGCTCCTTATTTGTTATAACATCATCAAAAAAATATTAAAACTCATACTTTTGTAGAAAATCAATTGGGAATAATACGTAATGCTGAAGATGTGAGGATTCGAGAAAAAGGCTACAATTTACATGCATTTAACACACTGATATCTCAAAGAATTGGAAATCATAGGGGCTTACCAGATACTAGGAATAAAATGTAAGTTTTAAGTTTGTATAAATTTTCATGATTAGATTAATTAAGTATTGGTTGGGTGACTTTGTTCCATGACCAAACATTTTTTGATAAATTGTTGCTTACAGGTGCAGAATACAAAAATATACAGAGAAACTACCTAAAGCATCCATAATTATATGCTTTTATAATGAACATTTTGAAACTCTTATGAGGTCTGTTCATTCAATTTTAGATAGAACTGATGCGAAGTATTTGAAGGAAATAATTTTAGTGGATGACTTCAGTGATTTAGATGGTCTCCATGATCAAGTACAAACTGCCCTAAATGAACTTTTAAGTAATATGCGTAAAGAAGAAGAAATGCTTGAGACTAACAATATAGATGAGAATGTTGTTGATTATATTAATGATGACAATAATGTAGAGAAGAAAACGACTGACAAAAATTTTATCAAGCTGTCCAAAAATGGACTTAACATAAGGCTGCTGAGGACTAGCCAAAGGGAAGGTCTGATTCGCGCAAGGCTCTATGGCGCTGACAATAGTGTTGGAGATGTAAGTGACAATATTGTGTACCTAATAGGTAACTATTTATTATCATTAATGCCGGGACTCCACCAAAGCGGAGAAGGGACGAGCGGAGAGTTTTTTTTTTTATACTTTTCGCACAGCACACAGAACACTGCATACTGCATACATCTCTGCTTCGGTGGAGCCCCGAGTTTAGAGCCTGTGGTGCTCTATGGTAGGTTAAAGGCCTCCCAACCACATATCCACTCTACACGATTTTGGGCCATTTATGTTAAAAGCGTCTCGCTCGTCACGGCACTGTCTTCTGGGTCTACTGCGTGGTCTTGCATTGAAAGGGACCCACTCGGTGCAGATTTTGGCCCGAAGTCATTTGGCATGCAGCTGACATGTCCGGGCCAGTCCGACTAGCTGAATAGCCTTTTGAGGGATTAATATACCTATAGCAACTATAAGCATATTTATAATCTGTTTATAAATTCTTTCCAAGATTTTGTGATTGATGTTTACGTTGGTGTTTTTTAGCTTTGGTAAATATTGACAATAAATACCAAGTCCTAATTTTTCAGGTGCTGGTCTTCTTAGACTCCCACATAGAAGTGAATGTGGATTGGCTGCCTCCTCTATTGACCCGCCTTTCGGAAGGGGTGGACGGCATCGAAATCCGTTACTCCCCACGAGCAGTCATGCCAGTCATAGATGTAATCAACGCAGACACCTTCGAGTACAACGCTAGCCCTCTGGTGAGGGGAGGTTTCAACTGGGGACTACACTTCAAATGGGACAACTTGCCTAAGGGAACATTGAAAAGTACGTTACTTTGGCAATTGTAGACATTTCTTTACATATCATTGGTTCAAATTTTTGAAGGAATTAACATTTAATTTAAATGATCTTTTTTGCTTTATTCACAAGGCTTAAAACATCTAAGGCTGGGTCAATCTTGACTGGCGAAAGTTACAATTCAACTACTAGATTCATTTTTCATTCTGTCTCTGCGAGTTTCTATTAATTCTCGCAAAGAATTGCGCAAGTGACCTTATCTTAATTAGAGTCATTTTACCAATGTGTGATAGGACTTATCCGAGCGAATAAGTATAAACCGTCATATTGTAAATTGTCATGTTCATAAATGATTGCTGTCAAATAGGTGACGTTTTCTAATTAGGCTTTTTGTACCATATTCGACGAATGACTGGCGCTAGTAAAAATCAAGTTTTAGTTATTTAGTTAGTAGTTTACTTCTATAATTTTTATCAATAAATGGTGCTTTCTTGTAGATGACGAAGACTTCGTAAAACCGATTAAGTCACCTACAATGGCTGGTGGTCTATTTGCAATTTATCGAGAATACTTCAACTACATCGGAAAGTATGACGCTGGGATGAATGTATGGGGAGGAGAAAACTTAGAGATATCCTTCAGGGTATGTATTTTTGCGTGTTTAATTGTTTGCACTTTTTTTGGTACTAAACGGATTAGGAATAAAAAATCACGAAGTGTAGCAGCGTCTTCTATACTTATAACTTTGAGCTTACTTATCCAAATGACATCTAATCGTTTTTTCCGTGTTGCATGGATGATGAGGTGCTCATAGTGCAGTGGTAGCAACGCTTAGTTAGTGATACCGAAGTTAAGCCATAAAATTATTATTCGTTTGGAATAGAACGACAAAAGCGAGATGCCACTAGCAGCAAACTGTGTGATAAAAAGAGATGGGAGATGCGATGTAGCAGAACCGTTTTTGGCGGTGAACTGACTAGTTTGGAAGCCCATAAAGGCTCGCTGAAAATTTCTTTCATTTGATTTTTTGAAAATTTAAGAGAAATTGTGTATATACTAAAGAAAAAGTTCTCCTGAAACATAGTGACTTGATCGGTGACTGATTGTTGTTAATTACAGCGAAATAATAACCCAACAAATAATCATTCAACAGGATAATTAGTCCAAATCGAAGTCTCCTAATATAGGACTTATATTTACCAATGCGCTTCAAATTTAAAGTACGCAGTTTGATTGTTATATTCTATAAACGTTAATTTACGTAAAACGTTAAGACAGAACGACACAGGTAATGCATATCTACGAATATTTTGTATAAATAAATAATATTTAGTTTTACACTAGAGTTGCATCTTCGATATTTCATGTCGACTGTTTATCATGCGGTAAACTAATATTTTTAGCTTAGGAAGATTGGTATAAAGCACCTGAACGAAAGGTAATGTCATTATATATAAGCTACAAATGTTACTTACTTAATATAGTTACTGACATCTTAAATCGGTTTCGTTTGACAGCTTTTACTTGTCCTTCTCTTCCGATAGGAATATCAATTTTATGAGTTAAGCAACCTACGGCCACAAAATGTAGACAGTAACAGAGATCAAACTCATGTATTACTCATAAAATTAATATTCCTATCGGAATAGAAGGACAAGTCAAAGCTGTCAAACGAAACCGATTTAAGATGTCAGTAACTAACTTAAGTAAGTAATATTTGTAGCTTTAAATGAGATTTCGATCAGGTGATTTATAACAATGTTTCTAAGTTAAATATAGTAGTTTACTGCATGATAAACAGTCGACACAAAATATTGAACATGTAGCTCTAGTGTAAAACTAAGTATTATTTCATTATACAAAATATTCGTCGATATACATTCCCTGTATTATTCTGTCTTTATTTTTACGTAAATTAACGTTTGTAGAATAGAATAATCAAACTGCGTACTTTAAATTAGAAGCGCATTGGTAAATATAAGTCGTGTATTAAGAGGCTTCGATTTGGACTAATTTACCTGTTGAATGATTATTTGTTGGGGTTATGCCGTAACGAATAACAATCAATCACCGATCAAGTCACCATGTTTCAAACGCATTATTTCTCCAAAATATACACAATTTCACTTTTAAATATAAAAAATCAAATGCACGTAATTTTCAGCGAGCTTCTGCGGGGCGGTGAACTGTTTGACATCTGCCAAAAATGGTTCTGCTACTTTGTATCTCCCATCTCTTTTTATCACATTTTGCTGCTAGTGACATCTCGCTTTTGTCGTTCTATTCCAAAGGGAGAATATTTTTATGGTATTACTTCACTTTTGACATACACTCTCGCCGGTCGCGCTAGATATGTCAACTTTGTTTGGCTTAAACACAAAAGAACTATCGTAATCATCGCACTCACATCTATTCGTGTGATGTTTTGTTGAGAATAAAAAAGAAGAAACGAAATTAAAAACCATAAAACAGGTTGTACAACTATATAAAGTGTAACACCTTGAACAAGCAAATTAATCTATAACACCTTTTAACTAATCGGTTTAATTCTTGACGCAATTTTTTTGCCATATCCGATTCTGCCCTAATCCTATCATATTACAGTAAAATTACACAATATTTACATGAATAAAAAAACATGTTTTCATCTTCTTAAGTAATATTTTTTTGAATGAATAATTTATAGGTTCAAAATAAAAAATAATTATATATAAAGAGCTGAAGTCACCTAACAGCATATTTTCACATCACAAAACTTTTTCGAGATGCTTGTCTCAAGCAGGCGGCCAGTCGAGTTCGCACTGTCCCGAAAAGTTCCGAGATCTCTTGTCCGTGAGCGGCGTCTATGTGTGAGTTGCTCGAGCGCGCTTGCATGTAGTTTGACTTATGTACTAAATACTATCCATATTTTTTACAACGGCGCGTTGTGCTTGGATATTAGAGGATATTGATACAAATGCGCTATTTATATATTTTGAATTAATCGACTTTTCAAGTGTGTAGGAAACATTTTTTGTAATTTTGAATTTTGTTTTTTTTTTAATTAGTGTATTTCTTCTTCAACCCAGATTATGCTACTGGCCCTTTGGTAAAAGAACACCTAGGTTATTAGAAAGCTTATTATTTATCAGTATGTTTTTGTGTACTTGAAACTCATATTTACTTATTATTAATCAAATGTAAATTAAAAAAAAATAGATAAAGTAATAACTATTTTAACAAACAAGTTTTGTACCGATATTGTATATAGGACCTTATGTATCTAAGGCGGTTTTTTCCGTACTATGTGGTATAACAAATAACGTTCAGAAAGATGAAATAAGAAACCAAAAACTTGCGCACGGGCGGGACTTGAACCAGCAACCTTTTGGCAGACCGGGCCAAACTCTCTTACCAATTGAGCTACCGTGCTGTCAGTTCGACCCTGCGAAATTTGTGGTTTCTTATGAAAACGTCAATTGCGTGACGCTTTGCGCCATCTAGCCGTCTGTTCATGAAACAGATGGCCCAAGCAGTTATTCTTTACAGAATAAATTCAACTTGGAAATTGATGTCGCTTCGCTATCTTATGCTTAAGAATGGTTTTAACACTCACAGTGTCATATTTTTATATTCATAGAGATGAAATAAGAAACCAAAAACTTGAAGTTCTAAGAGAAGCAAGTTTTTGGTTTCTTATTTCATCTTTATGAATATAAAAATATGACACTGTGAGTGTTAAAAACATTCTAAAGCATAAATAACGTTCAGATTTGGATGTGCGGCGGCAGCCTGGAGCTGATCCCTTGCAGTCGCGTCGGTCACGTGTTCAGAAAGCGGCGGCCTTATGGCCTCGGCGATAAAGAAGATCACATGCTGCACAACTCCATGCGCATGGCGCACGTGTGGATGGACGAATACGTGGTTTGTACCTCACTCATCATTCGTAACTAGTGATCGGATAATCGAATTCATATTTACCTAGAATTAAGGTGTTGGTTATTATGAAATGTACTTATGGTAAAATCCCGGAATTGTCAAATTTTTTTAATATATAATCAATTCGGTTGCTAAGGTAATGGATTTTACGTAATCCACTTGCAAATGAAAAAAAAAACGGGTGTTTCTAAATCGTCAAATGTTTAGTGTAAATAGTGTTTATATTACAGAACCAAATCTGGTGGTGTGTGTATGTTCTGTCTACTGCACTTTTAACACTTAACTTACTCATACATTGTATTTTCGAATGTATATCATTATCTATTGTATTTATTTTGTGTAAGTTTAAGTATATTTATAGAATATAAAATATATGTTGCAGTAATTTAAGTAGGTTTATTTGTTGCCATCTCTCTGCTTGACTTCAAAGGTTTGACTGGCAGATAATGCTTTTAGCATCAAGTCCACCTTTGTACACTATGATTTGTGCAATGAAGTTTTTAAACAAATAAGAATTAACTTCAAGCACCTATGCACACACATTAATAATATGTTATCCCAGTCCTGTTTTTTTTATCCAATAAATCCTAAAAACGTCATTTCCATGTCATATTAAACAAGTTTTATATTTCCGAATTTTCGTGAATACCAGGATATATAATAAACAATATATTTTAAAGAAGCCGCGTCCATAATATCTTAACCAAAAATCGACTTTAGGTAAATGTGCTCCCGATTATCCTATCATATCATATCATTTACCATAAGTGCAATTGTTATTCTAGTTAAAACATACCATAGCATAGCCGGAAAAACTTGTATTTATTGCTCTGAGCTAATAAGTCCACCCCGTACTACCCCCAGATAGTTCCGCGCCTTTTCTCAGTCCGCTCATTTCTAGTGTGTGTTTGTGTGTGTGTGGAATAAGTGCACTCCCTAGTGCACTCAATCCCGTAATCACACACACAAACACTTCATCAGCATCATCATTTTCGAAGGACGTCCACTGCTGAACATTGATAAAGTTCTTGATGTTTGGATTATATTATGAATGCTATATTTAGTATAAATTCGAATTATGTTACAGATATAATTAGGTAAGTGTCTAGTTTTACTGCGTATAATGATTGCTTAATACCGAATGGATCCACTGTTTGACATTTTCTTATAAAATTAGCATAATGAATGCATAAGCGAGTGTTGTAGCCGGGTTGCATAACGAAATATATAAATGCCATGTATAAATTTTGCCTCTCCAAGTGGAACTTATGAATATTATAAAAGTGCGACGATATATGCTCAGCAAATTAAATGCGAAAGATATGTCCATTATTTTGTGCTGATTATTGAAGGACCTTGAAATATCTGTGCTACTAGGACAAGAATGGGATGGGATAAACTTAATATACAAGGTGTTGTTTTGGTCAGTGGCTTATCTACGAAATACTACGCCGTAGGTAGTAAGCTACGAAGAGGCTACCTGGTGTTGGTAGTTTTAACTCGATTGCTGCACCGCATAAAAAAATGATTTTGTGGGTATTTTCCATTTCACAAAAGATTTTTTTTTATGTTTTTTTTTGGCATCAGTATCGTTTATACAGCCACCCTTGAGTCGCTCGTCGCTGACCAAAACAACATCCTGTATGCCTACTCTGATTTTTAATTAGATAGACCACAATGATAGCTTCAATCGCACTTTTTATTTTTTAATGTTGCAAGCGTAGTGCTTTAGTGTTGAACAATTCAATTGTGGGCGATTAAATTGAATATAATATACAAATTATCACTGATTGCGATACTACTTATTTGGATAAAAATACATGTTAAATATGTAAAACGTTGGATACAAACAAACGTAATACATTATTATAATTTTCTGATGAGTAAAAGTTTTTAGATCTCTCATTTGCAGTAGCGCAATGTGCTTGTATGATTTTAACCTATTCTGCTTTTTACTATCTATACATTTTTTTTTTAAATATGATGTTTTTGCAGGTAAATGACTTAAAAAAGGATGTTTATTTTGTAGTTTTGTGGTCATAATAACACTATTTTATTTCAAGTTAATAAACTTTTGCACAGCACAAAGTCAAACTATGTCTATTGAGCTTTCTTAAAAAATATATATGTATAGATTGTATATAAATATTAATTTTGTTGATTATTAAGGAAAAACACTATTTTTAAATTACGAAAAAATGGCATGCCATTAAATGTCATTTTAGTTTATCTAATTAAAAATCAGGGTATAATGCTAATTGCGATCGCTAACAACATTAAACTAGCTTTCAGTCTAAACTTCCGGTCTTATCAGCGAAAAAATATATATAAAAAATATGAGGCATTGTATTTTCAAAAATAAATGCATACTTCCAGAAAAGAGTCTACGACCAGAATCCGTCAGCGGCGCACGTGTCCATCGGAGATATATCAGAGAGGGTTGCCCTCCGCAAAAGATTGCAGTGCAACCCCTTTAAATGGTACCTGGATAATATATACCCTGAACTGGAGGCCGGGGAAGATACCGCGGCGAACAGACGTGTAGCGGCTTTGAATGACCCGGACAAGAACAAATTTCAGCCTTGGCACTCGAGGTAATAGAATCTTCTTATATATAAAATTCTCGGGTCACAATGTTCGTTCCCGTACCTACTCCTCCGAAACGGCTTGACCGATTCTTACGAAATTTCATATGCGTATTCAGTAGGTCTGAAAATCGGCTGCTATCTATTTTTCATACCCCTAAGTGATAATGGTTGCTCAACCTTATTTTTTTTAAATTTTTGACGAAATTTTTTGGTTTTATTTTTTTATAATGTGGCATAAAAAATACATACAACCCTAAATTTTTACTTTTTTATCACCAACCCCTATTTTTTTATAGCCATTTTAGTAATTTTATCATTTTTCATCCCGCACGATAACTGATCAATTGTCATTTAATTAGTTATCCTCGCCAGTTGTCTACAGACACCATTTCTTTTGGGATCAGAGCAATATATTCGAGTTTTTTTTTCATAAAAGAATGTCGTGTCAGTTACACTATTTATAATGCAAGAACGGCGCAACCGATTTGTCTGTAAATTGGTAATGAGGTAGCTTAGGACCAGAAAAAGGACATAGGATACTATTTATCCCGTTCGACGGGGCCAGAGTTGGGGTGGGATTGGACCGGGGCAAAGCGGTGGGATGGTGGCTTACAACTTGGAGAAGGATATAGTATACTTTTTATCCCGTTCGATGGGGATGGGGCTGGGGCGGGACGGGGTCGGGGTGAAATAATATTCGCTGGGATGACTTAACATTTAAAATTACGGGGCTGGACGGGACGGGGCCGGGGCGGGATGAGGACGGGGGTGAAACAAAGTTCGCTGGTGTCGCTAGTGATTAATACTATTCGCTGTGTGCGAAGCAGGTGGTAGGAAAAAATATTTTAAAAAGTAAAACCGAGTGAAATACTTAAAATAACGTAATAATTTGTCTTCAATATGAAAGAAACAAATTCTCTTGGAGTCGATGCATGATGTGGGTAGACTGTTGGTTCGCGTAAGCTGGACATTATGCACTAGACTCCAAAAGATTTTGTCTCTCCAATATTGAAAATTAAAATAAAATGAGTTATTTCAGTTTTTTGGAGGCGGTCGAATTTTATGAATTATTTTTGTATTTCATGATATTTTGTTATTAATCATCCTTATCCCAAAAACTACTAGACCGATTTTGATGGAACTTACACTGTGCCCTATGTTGGAATATACCTGATTGAACTAAAAAAAGAAACGTCTCGCTTTGATTTGTCGTTTTCGAAAAATCCGGGGACTATCATACAAACATACATTAAGCTACGAAATTTAGCACACGTGTTTGGAAGCCTTATTAGATCAACATACTCAAATATATTCATAAAAATAAAATAAGAAACCAAAAAGTGCATACGGGCGGGACTAGAACCAGCCACTTTCTGGATAACCGGGCTAAACGCTGCTGAGCCGGGCAGACGTCACGCGTGAAGACCACCGTGGTCGAGTGGCTAGCACGCTGGTTTCAAGCGTCGCCATCTCGTAAGATTCCGGGTTCGATTCCCGGTGGAGTCAATGTAGAAAACGATCTTTCTATATTGTCTCGGGTCTGAGTGTTGTAGTACCACCGTTGTGTCTGATTTCCATAACACAATTGTGCATTGGCTACTTACATTGGGATCAGAGCAATGTATGTAATGGGTGTCCAATACTTAAGGTATTCATAATAGACCAGAATTTTCGCCTGGTCGGACCGACGGCACGGTAGCTCAATGGGATAACGTTTGGCCCGGTTAGCCAGAAAGTTGCTGTTTTGGGTTCCGCCCATGCGCAATTTTTGGTTTCTTATTTCCTCTTAATGAATATAAAATACGACACTGTGAGTGTTGAAAACATTCTAAACCATACTAATAATATTTAGCTACCCTGCTGCCCCGACTCCTTGGCTCATCTGTATGGTAGTGTAAATCTATACTATAATATTATTCGATCATAAGAGTTTGACTGTTTGAACGCGCTAATCTCTGAGAGTATTGAAACGATTAAAAAGATGTGGAACTTGTTTATCGAGCAAGGCTTAAGGCTATAAACATCACGTTTCGACGGTAGGGGAGAACAACTTGAAACGCGCTGACGTAAGCTAGTTTTGTTACATTTGTTTAATGTTCGAATGATTTATTTTACAGGAAACGCAACTACACTGATTCATACCAACTGCGGCTGAAGAACACGACTCTATGTGTGCAGAGCGCAAAGGACATCAAAACGAAAGGCAGCGGGTTGATACTTGCCAGTTGCATGAGGACTTTGAACCAAGTAAGTGTTTATAAGAAGTCAAGTAAGGCTATTAACAGAGACAGAGGTGTGAGTTGATTTGGCATGTCGGCTTTGAATTTCATTCCTTCTTATTCGTAAGCTGACTGATACATAGTCGTATGACAGCTATGGTTCAGTAGTATACGTCTAAAATGGAAATGATTGCTCCTTGTATTAATGTTCATTTCATGAAATGATGATTTTTGTTCAAAATTACATTGCTTATGTTTTTTTTCGCAGAGTCAGTTTGCGACGCGAGTACGCGACTAATGAATTTCATGGGAATTTCCCTGAAAGCAAATAATGTAATTTTCGTACTGACTCGCTACAAAATTATTATAATTATTGTAAAAAAACACTTTGGAAAATTGCACAGCAGTTCTAGCGGTCACTTGCAGAACTATAACTTTCCATACGCTTTTTTTACTTCGTCGCTACCCAGTTAAGCCGCCGTTAACTCGTGGTAACGGTAAAGATGATAACAACTTTATGCCTATGAGATTAAGTCCACATTTAAATTCCTAGGCGTCGTAAGTCACACGACAAGTAATACGACCGCATAGAGCTTAATCATTCATACTCGCTCGCTCGCACTCAATAGTCTAAAATCCGAGTCTAAAGTGAGTCACCGAACTGGTTTATGGATAAAAAGTATTTTATATAAAATTTAACATGTTTACAAACATATCGCAAGTCTAGTAGTCTGAAAAATTTCAGTCCAGGATATAATTATTAAAATATTTAAAAATATATATATTTTTTATACATTGCACTGGTTAGATAAATAGCCAACTTACATACCAATCGAAAGTATGAAGCCCATAGAATATGCAAATGTTATACTATAGGGTAGGCAGGTGTAAAAAGGTAAGCCAACAATAATAATATGCACCGACCGGTGCATACCGACTGTGGTTAATAAATAAAACTTTCAAAATTAAGATAATCTTATTGCGAACACGGTGATATAGGGTTGTCTGCGAAAACTTGACGACCCGTCTGGTGTAGTGGTCGAGAAATCGCCTACTACGCAGCGGGTGCGGGTTCGATCCCCGCACAATACAAACATTTGTGTGCATGAACATGTCTGTTTGTATTGGTCTGGGTGTTTTCTATGTATATCATGTATGTATTTACAAACAAAAAGTTTTTAAGTATTATATCCATTGTCTGGCACCTATAACACAAGCTTTGAGTAGCTTACTTTGGGACTAGATGGCGATGTGTGGGAATGTCCAAAGTATAAAGGATAAAGGAAAATTCAGTCTTGAATTCCGGTTGACAAGTTTTAAACTTCAAATATTGCTGCGTGTGAATACGTTGCGACAGAGAGGTCCAAGCGCACCATCCTGTGCGTTAAAAAACCGGCCAAGTGCGAGTCAGACTCGCGCACTGAGGGTTCCGTACCAAATTTAATTGAGTAAGGGAATCCACATAGTTAAATACCACAATATTTTTTGACAGCAAATATAACTTTGTTTTTCATAGTTTTTGTATGAAGTACAAAGTTATGTTTGCGGTTGTTGAAAATGTGCTTTATCTCAAAAACTTCTCGTTCGATCTCGTCCGAACCAATTTTCGTTGAAAGTATTTGTTAAGATCTACATAATATATATATTTTTTTAATTTACACTTGCTTAGTTTAGAAGTTAGATGGCCCCCATCTAACTTCTGAACTAAGCGAGTCCCCCCAGACGCCCATTTTAACACTTTGGAAGCGTCCAGCTATGAAACGTTAGAATTTAAAAGAAAATGGTTTTAGGAACCTCTGTGTTATTTTAAAGACCTATCCATAGACACCCCACACGCATAGGTATGATATTTTTTTTGTTTGTTTTAGTTTCATGTATGTTAATGTCTCCCCCTCTTAATGTCATTATTTTTTATTTTTGTGTGAGAATCGTAAAGTGGTTACCAAGATACACCTTCGCACCAAATTTCAACAGTGTGATGCTTATAGTTACAGAATATAGTGAATATAATAATGGTCATGTAGTTTATCCTTTATTCGAAAGTCATGTATTAAACTGTATGATGTTTATCCTATACTTAATTATCACGAAGCCGATTCTTTCGAAAGCCGTGATTGATAGTAATAAAAACAAAAAATATTAAAGTATTATATCCGTTGTCTGGTACCCATAACACAAGCTTTGAGTAGCTTACTTTGGGACTAGATGTGTGGGAATGTCCAAAGGATATTTATTTATTTAAATGCTATGCAATATTTTGGAGCACTAATAAGTTATTAACTTTAAATTAAGTTATGAATAAGTATATACAGGGTGTTTTTTTGCTCAGTCACATCCAACTCTGGGTGATAATATGAGTTATACTTATTTTTAAAAAAAACTAAGCGAGTTTTATACAAGACAACCTCTTCACAACATTAAAAAAAAATGACAAAACGAATGGGGAAACTCGAACCCTCACGCGTAGCTACGAAATACTACGCCGTAGCTACTAAGCTACGAAGAGGCTACCTGGTGTTGGTAGTTTTTTTCCATTAAAAAAAGGCATCAGTATTGTTTGTACAGCCATCCCTGAGTCGCTCGTGTTCCTTGTCCTTGCCTAATCAGTATCTGGGTTCTGAGTTTATCTGTCTTGCTCGCGTTAAAATTATTCAGAAACAGCATAAAGCTGTAGACATTTTGGCGGTTTGTGTCACCGAACTCTCGAATCTCAAAAAAACATTTTCTGCGACATAGTACTGCGGAATCCGAATGTACGGAGCCTAAGTCCTATAAACGGGAGTGTGTTCTATCTACTGATAATAAATACTTGGCTTAATTTTGGTATCCAGTTTCTTTATTTATATCCTTTGCAATCGTTTTTTCAGGTTATAACTATCAATTCCCATGAATTGCTAATAAAATCTTCAGAATGTCTGATAATTTCTACTAATGTTTTTTAGTGACTTCAGCAATCTTTTGTTATCTCTAGAAATCTGACGTTACTTCAAGAAAGTTTTTCCATGTATTCGAATTTCAACGAGTCGAACGAGTGAGACATTTACGTGAAGCTCTAAACCTTTACAGTACCTACAACAGCTTAGAATTTAGATTTCTTTTGGCCTATCCTATCGTTAGGAGGCGCCAACGATACGATATTGACCGCGATAACAATAGGCTACTTGACCAAATTGAAATTACATAATACTTTACATAAGTAAATATCTTAATCAAAACCTTGATATTTTTAAAAATATTTATCATTTACATGATTTAATTATCATTTTAAAAAATCCATTTGCCTCAAAAACGCTGGAACTCTCAAGGCATCCTAAATTACGTCACGGCTTAAGTACAGTCTTCTTGACAGCAAAATACTATGAAGAGTTGTCTAAGCCATCAAAAAAAGCCCGCCATTGTGCAAGGCGTGACGTCACATCCTTTGATAGGCGTTTACAGTCACGTGACCAAATTTGTGTTTTGTACATACTTATTTCAAATTAATAATCCCTATGGAAATTGGTAAATGAAATAGTTTTTTGATATCTCCAATTCTCTACCATAATTAATCACTTACCATTATTGTGATTTGTTTTTAGTGGAAACTGGCCTACCGTGTCTAAAACCTTGGTTCATAGCGGATTAGTAGAATTGTATATTGTGTATTCCATAAATTATTATTAAAGTTGTATTCCGTGCTTTCCAGGTGTGGTTCGAGACGGACCGTCACGAGTTGGTTCTCGGTCGGATGCTCTGTTTGGACGCGTCGAACAACGTCGCGCCAGCGCTGGGAAAGTGTCACGAGTTGGGAGGTTCACAGGAGTGGAAACATAAGGGATCGGTGAGTGACATGATGGAAGTAATTTAGGAATTGTTATCACGTAGTGTAAAATGTTGCCTTGCGATCGGACATACATGAGGCGCAAAGTCGCACTAGCAAGAAAAATACTTTTAAACGTTGTGAGTATTTCTTTCTTTTCTCGCAATTTTAGACCTGTTTTTAATGAATGTAAGGTTAAATTTCATAACTACGGTCTGTTAAAAAGTATCTCGGGGTAGCGGGTGCCACTCCTTGTCAGTGAAATACTTTCGAGAGTCGACATCTGTACAACTTCTTCCCGGATGAACGCGATAGACTGACTAAGAGGTGGCTAGAAATAGACCACTGCGTGGCTCAGTTCCTCACGGGACATGGCAACTTTAGAAGCAAGCTTCACGAATTCAAACTTGTTCCGTCGCCTTTTTGTGATTGTTCTGACGTTGACACTGTCTATGAGCAATCTGCCCACCATATTCTGTGGGAGTGCAATCTCTGGAGACAAGAACGAGATTTATTGCTCCATTAAGTGTACTTCAGTATCTGCCGTTTACTATACGGATCTTGTTGCAACAAGGGAAAATTTTCGTGCATTCCGGCGTTTTTGCCACAATTATTACTGGCAGGTAGCTAGCAGTTCATTGAATAGGCCCATTTAGCATAGTTTATTATAAGTATACCTAACCTGTTTTTCTCCCGCTTTGAGCTGGATGGATATCGGATCTAAGTCTTTCAAACTCCTTCTATTATTCTTTCTGATTAATTTCGTTGCGGGGCCCAAGACATTTTAACTCCCTCTTGGGACTCCCTAGCCTTCACTGGTTAGGACTTTCAATTAAGCCATGCTGTAGATCCTGGCTACACAGGAGTAGCAGCGGGCAGTAAACTTATAAATCAATAGCCTATTGGTATGGTAAATACGTTTCATCCCTAGAGCGTAGTACGTCCAAGCAAGGTAGTCAAATGACCTTCTAAAGATCGCAGGATCACACTGGATGGGGACTGCTTAAAACCTCTGTAGAAAACTACAGGGAAACGCCTTTGTTCAGCAGTGGAGGTCCTTATAGTAGAGCAAACGTGGAAGAACGACCTTCACCGATCTGATCATTCTTCTTCTGACACAACTTAACCAAATGACTTTCTCTGCAATTTATAGTTTTTAACATACAGTACCATTACCATGACTTTACGTCTGTTTTACTCGCTAGCGACGATCTAATAAAAGTGTATGATTTTTGTCAAAGTGTCATGGTTTGGGAGATAATGCCAATTTCTTGTTTTCTTCATACAAGAAAAATACAAAAAAGTGGCATTATCTCCTAAATTATGAGACTTTTATTAGACTCATGTTATTTTTATTTGAAAGGTCTATGGCTAAGCTATCTCAAGTTTCAGTTTGGCACGATCTTTTTGGGACCACCAGTATATTCATAAAGATGAAATAAGAAACCAAAAATTTGCGCACGGGCGGGACTTGAACCAGCACTATATGGCTTACCGGGCCAAACGCTCATCCAATTGAACTACCGTGCTGTCTGTCGGACCCTGTGAAATTTGTGGTCTCTTACGGATGCGTCATTATGCATGATGTTTATCGTTCATCTTTATGAACATAAGTGACACTGAGTGTTAAAAAAAACATTCTAAACCAATAGTATATGTTTTTTCAGGCTGGCAGTCCGATTTACAACACCGCAGCCGGAATGTGTATCGGAGTCGAACGGGGATACCGATCCGAACCACTCATCATGGTGATTTGCGACAGTCAACCTAACAACCAATGGGACTTTCTCAGGAGTTAAACGTACCGAACGGCACTATTCTATCAGGGGATCCAGGTTTGGCAAGTTTACCCTGCACAGGCGAAATTTCATTGATTTTATGTCTTAATAACTTACATAAAATTAATATTCCTATCGGAATAGAAGGACAAGTAAAAGCTGTCAAACGAAACCGATTTAAGATGTCCGTAACTAACATAAGTAAGTAACATTAAGAGCTTTAAATGAGATAACCTTTCGATCAGGTGATTAAAAACAATGTTTCTAAGATAAACATATTAGTTTACTGCATGATAAACAGCCGACACAAAATATTGAACATGCAGCTCTAGTGTAAAACTAAATATTATTTCATTATATAAAAGATTCATATATACATTCCCTGTGTTATTCTGTCTTTACTTTTTACGTAAATTAACGTTTGTAGAATAGAATAATCAAACTGCGTACTTTAAATTTGAAGCGCATTGGTAAATATAAGTCGTATATTAAGAGGCTTCGCTTTGGACTAATTTACCTGTTGAATGATTATTTGTTGGGTTATTCCGCTGTAATGAACAACAATCAATCACCGATCAAGTCACCATGTTTCAAAAGAAATATTTCTTCAAATTATACACAATTTCACATAAATTTTCTAAAACTCAAATGAGAGAAATTTTCAGCAAGCTTTCATAAGCCTCCGAACTGTTTGACATCTGCCAAAAATGGTTCTGCTACCCATCTCTTTTTATCACACAGTTTGCTGCTAGTGACATCTCGCTTTTGTCGTTCTATTCCAAAGGGATAATAATTTTATGATAACTTATTAAACATAATGGGATGCATTTGTTGTTTTTTCCATGCTGTACCGAATAGAACAAAAGATAATAAAATAATCTTGTTTTTCAGAATGTCAGTCAAAAGACGGATAATTTGTTTTATTATTGTATATTATATATTTTTATTCGAGCCTATAGGGATGTCCTCGATACTTTATATATACAAAATGTTTTCTAATATGGTGCGCAAACTGTACCTTATTTATAAAAAAGGGTAAACATAACTCTAGGGGGCGATTTTTCAATGGTCAAATAAAACTTATGAGACTGATAAATTATAAAGCGACAGATGTAAAATAAACAAAGGTAAGTACCTATGATTGCTGACAATTAGATGACGTTTTCAAATTAGCTATAGTGTATTTTTTTCGACGAATATTTCTTATCTGACTATTGAAAAATCAGCCTTAAATGGAATAAATAGTATTATACTAATGCAGATTTACCTTTGCTAAGTAGCCAAACACATTGATGTTGTAGAAAACTCAATTTTACTATGAATGTAGTGATTTGTATTCAGATTTGTCTAATCATTATGACTTATGAATAATTTGCTTAAATAGCGTTGACCAAGCGCAGAAAAACATTCCAATTTAATGTGATTTGTTTTTTTCCAAATGAAGACATTGTCATATGGACAATAATCAAATAAACATTTTAATTATTCTAAAATGTTCGAAACGGTTATGAACAAAATCCTCTTCTTGGGCTTCGCCGCAGTCGATTTAAGAGCGGACAGTAGCGTATAATAATAAATATGCTAAAATGACAATACTTTGTATATTAGGCCAATTATATGTCTAGGACCATTCTCACTGTATCATATTATCATTTTATTTTTTTATATTGATATCATTTTATCTGGCTTTAGGTAAAGAGAATGATTGATTGATTGTACCTGGTTATCCATATATTGAACTCTTAGATCTGAAAACCCTTTTATACAATTTATATTAAATATTTTGTACCTACTATGTGATAAATAAAACTACGGTCGTGCTTTGTATTAGACTTTAATTTCGCGAATGAGGGCATTACGTTGTGTTTACCCACTCATGACCTTATATTTCATCTTTATTATAAAAATATAAACCCAAATTTAGTCAATTAAATGAAGATGATTGGTAACCCCATTCAGTTGAACTAAAAATATAAATTGACGCGACACATAAGAATTTGCAAATTCAAACTTTCAGACTAAATTGCGTGGCAAAGCATTATTAAAATGTTTATTTTGAATGAAAAGGTATAAAAAAAGACTGATTTGATAGATCTTTAATCTGATAGTTCTAGAACAGATTTTGAAGATCTAAAAACATGCTTCAGAAGACATAATGTTCTTTATTTAATAGTTTTTTTTTTATTGATTGAGTGCTTATTGGGAGTATTGAGACCATGCGAGTTGACGACGCCACAACCTATTGAAGGGTTTCGAAATGACAAATAGCTGGATACAATGAATTTCGTAATGACGAAAAGTAATTATATCAAATTTATTTTAATGAAATATTGTATTATCCATTTATTCTATTCAATTACTTTAATATCTAGTGACGATGTTTCGTTATAAATAAAATATTAAAACTTACGGATACACGGATTTTGTACTAAAATTGCTAGAAAAATGGTGGCAGACGTCCCCCAAAGTTGTTTTTTGGTCACTGCGAGTTCTGGCATCGATTCGAGTTCCTCCACCACCTATTTTGCACGCAACGTTTAGATAATTCAGGAATAGGGTAGTTTCATCTATCAAAATTAAATTACAAAAGTGTGTAATTTATATGGTATTCATCAAAGGAAAGACGTATACAGCACTGCTTTGTTTAATAATTAATCGGTCCATTTATAATTTCAAAAATAAAATTGAATTTTTATTATCTGTATATCACGTGACTGAAAACGCCAGCCGCCATGTTCTATTCGTAAGTGACGTCATAAGAACAGAATCAATGTAGATTTCTTTGAAGGAATTATAGAATCTCTTGACTGCGAATTTGTAGCTTGTTTCAGTTTTTTGCACATTTAAAACATCGTTTTACAATGGAGGAAGGATTTGTAAAATCAGACAGTACAAATATGGCTAAAATTGACTCGCTTATGATAGCAAAATTCTTTGCGTGCAATAACGATTTCTTTTTTGCCGAATTCAGAAATGTTAAAACATCCATGTAGGTTTATTCTGTTAATTTTTTAAAACTACATTATCACATTTACAAATCTTAATCATTTGATTTTGGTGTTCCTGAAAAGTTTTGTTTACAAGGTTATGTGTAAATAAAATATCTAAAAACTTTTTGTCGTTCCTTTCAGGTTTCTGATAAATAACTTTTCTGGAGTCTTTAATGTTGTGTTGTTACAATTTGGCACTATACACCAATGACACGGACTGTTAAGGCTCATATTCGTATTTTTATCGAACTATGAAGTTAAGAAATTACGGGTATTTGACGTTTACTTGTTGCTGTTCTTATGACGTCACAAAAATGGAGGCTGCCGTTTTGGCGCAAACATTTATCGTTTGAATTTGAAAAAATATTTTAGTGCATAAAGAGGTATTTTTTCTAAGAATTAAAAATAACTGTTAACTATTGAATCAATACGAACATTTTAAAAAATCTTTGCAAAAAATGTGGAATAGCCTATTATGTTTTATCATTTACTTATATGCCCATTAAGTATTCGTGTAAAGGTTTATGGTAATATTTTCTGTAAACTTTATATGTATATCAGAAATATCTTTGTACGAGCCCGCATCGTACAGAGTAAAGTACAGGTACAAGTGAGGTTGGGCCGGTACCCAACGTATCCGTAAAAACCAGTCTGCCCTTATGCTCACTGGATAACAACATCTCATACGATTTTTTAGGTTTCTACCGTAACATAACAGTACATCTATCAACTTTATAATAACTTTTATATTTTAAGATCTGATTAACTAGTATAAGCAGTACCTTACACTTTAACTTTATAATTACTTTTAATATTAAGATCAGATTAATTAATACATAGTATTCAAATACATACCTGATTTTTATTATGTTAATTTATCTTATGCAGTTTTTGTATTAGAGTTCGTGTTTAGAGTATTATCAATGTTGAATAAATATATTTACGATAAAAGGCCTTATGGTTTGAGAAATGTATGCTCTACTTATTATTACCATCGCTCTTGTAAAATATACCGTCCCCATGTTTCGTGAATTGAAGGTTGTGTTGTATTATTTGCTATATTTTTCTATGAAAGTTTACTACTAAAGTTGAACGCACACCTATCCGAGCCGAACGCGCCGAACGAATCGAAGTCAAGAAGGCCTCGCACACATATCCGCATCGGACGAATCGACCGCATCAAAGAAATCATGAGATAGCCTATGAGTCACGTCTAAAGGTGGAAGTGAGTATGAAGATTTTATCCGGCGATTCGAACGAATCGGACGAATCGATCGCGTCGAAGAAATCATGAGATAGTGCTATGAGCGACATATAAAGTGGTAGTGTGTATGAAGATTTTATCCGGCAAGTCGTCCGAATCGTCCGGCATTAGCCGCACTGAATCTGATGACGTCATTCGAATTTCTATGGGATTTCTAGGGTTCTTCCAGATTCGGACGACTCGATGCGGATAAGTGTGCGAGGTTTCATGTGATTCCATATAAAGAATTCTAAAATTCTTTTCGTTCGGCGCGTTAGGCTCGGATAAGTGTGCGTTTAGCTTAAAAATCTGGTACAGTGTATACTCTTTCAGTTTGTCCCTGAGACATGTTTTCATAATGTTTAGAAAAACTATTTTTTATAATCGCATTATGTGACTAAGAAACGCTAAAATTAATAACCCTTGCTCAATAATTTAGGTAGATATATATTTTAAACTCTTTACGTTACCAATACTTCTGTTTAAACATCTAGATTTGTAAACAGCGTGTAGCCTGTAATAGAAGCAAAATTTTTAATCAATGATTCGACAGAGTATACGTTTTTACCTTGACCTGGTCATAGTGCTCTTAAATGCTTTAACTCAGAGTTATAGTAATCTAAAGTTATAATCCCTAATTAATGTATATCGAAATCGCTAACTCGTTGTAGTAAATGGCAATGTCAAATTCTATGACTGGACACATTTGTTTACAATACATTGCTGGTTCGATTTAATTTGTAAGAAAATAATAATAAATTAAATTTTAAATATTATTGATAAACTATCTAGAATTCATTACTGGTTACTTAAAAGGCCTATATAAACATTTTTGCTCCTATAACAGGCCACACCCTGAATATCGTCTGTTAGATTGTATTATTAGTAATAAAATGAATATATTGTTTTATCTCAATATTTTATATTACAAGTACACACTATAATCCAAAATAAGTACAGTGTATAAATTTAACTTTTTCATGTTCTGTTTCGTTTTGTCATTCGAATATATTTAACAAACAAACATATTTTAAAATAGATAAGCAATTCGGATATTATATTACCTGTGTTCAGTTAAAATAATTTAATTTGTCTTTTACTATGGTTCTCTGCCTTCTAGCAGATATTGTTTAGTCGATTATCACTTCCCAACTAACGTATCACAGAACTTTATTTCACTGAATATTTATTTTCCAACTGATACATAATTTTATTTCTTTTCCTAACCGCACAGTTTCAACTGAATGTCTACTATATTTTATATTATGACGTTTTTCAAAAAGCCCACTTTATAGTAGCAGAATGGTTAGCGTAATAATCCTTTGGTATCAATTGTTTTCCAAATTTTATAAAAGAAGTTACTAAGTTCGTATAGTTACTTAATAATACTTATATAAATCGAGTATTTTTTCAAATAAATAGAGCTACTTTAAGCTTCAGATGTTTGATCGGTGAGAACTCTTTAAAGCATTAAAGTCGCCATTTGTACTTTTTCCGGTTTGCTATAAAACATTAATGTACAGGGTGTTTTGTAGGGAGCTGTACATACGCCTAGGGTAGAAACTTGGGATGGTCTGCTACCTACCCCCGCCCATTATATTAACCTTGTCCTCAAGGTTTTATTTTAATGTTTTATTTTTTATTTTTTGGAAAAAATCTATTTTTTGGACTAAAACTACCTGTAGCTCAAAATCTTATTATGGGACAGGTCTGCTAATTTTCTTGTTTTAATTGTTACAGTCTTAGTGTACTGTAAAAAATAATTTCACAGCAGAAAATTGTAGAGAAGAAAAGTTATGGGGCCTGAAGTACCGTAGTAAGGTAAAAATATATTTTTTAGGGCAACTTTCTCTTGGGTTAAAAAAAAAAAACTAACAAGGTTGGAGTTCTTCTGATTTTTTTAAAACATCCCTAGTCCATACCCTTTTTAAAGTTATGCTAAAATGTTACTTTCCCTTTTAGTTCCGAAGTTATTAATTAATTTCCGCAACTAGGGCACTTTAAACAACAATTTCAAGTAATAAATATTACTTAAATGTGTCCGATCGTAAAAGGATAGCAAATGAAACGCAACTTTGCTTAATGACTTATTTAATTACAAAATATGTTCAAATTGGTGACCTTTCATTTGTAAACATGCTGGGCACCTCTTCCTCATCTCCACGGTCACCGTGCCAAGCAGCAGTTCCTCACGCATCGTATTGAAAGCGGCGTAGATCTTGCTTATTAAAACTTATCTTGTTGGTACTTCCTCTGCTCACACCAACTCTTTCGCCCTTCCCCAGACATAGAAGTTAAGCAGGGTAAGGTCACCTTGGAGGCCAGGGAATTGAACTACTCCGACTAATCCAAGCATTAGGGAAGAAGTTGTTTAAAAATTCCCTCACAGCTAGGCTCCAATGGGCAGGACAGCTGTCGTGCTGAAAGACTATGGGCCGATCTTCAAACACAGCTTCCACTAAAACGGGCAATTCATTTTTTAGGAAATGTAAATAGTTTTTCCCGTTGTTGCCCTACCAAGCGGTTGCCAATGACGCCATACGTTCACGGAAACCTTTGGAATCCTCTGTAGCTCTTCACTCTTGGGTTTTGCTCTCTGGGTGCCCAGTAATGGACAAACAAGGTTGGAGTTCTTCTGATTTTTCGAAAACATCCCCAGTCCATACCTTTTCTAAAGGTATGATAAAAGTGTTATTATCACTTTTAGTTCCGAAGTTATTAATTCATCTCCGTAACTAGGGCACTTTAAGCAACAATTTCACTTTTTAAATTGTTGCTTAAAGTGCCCTAGTTGCAGAAAATAATTAATAACTTTGGAACTAAAAGGGATAGTAACATATTAAGCATATTTTTAGAAAGGATATGGACTGCATATGTTTTAAAAAAATCAGAAGAACTCCAGCCTTGTTAGTTTTTTTTAAACCCCATAGAAAGTTGCCCTGAAAATTATTTTTTCACCTTACTACGGTCCATCAGGCCCCATAACTTTTCTTTTCTAAAATTTTCTGGTGTGAAATTAATTTTTACAGTTCACTATGACTCTCACGATTAAAACAAGACAATTAGCAGACCTGTCCTATAAATAGATTTTGAGCTACAGGCAGTTTTAGTCCAAAAAATATATTTTTTTCTAAAAAATAAAACATTAAAATAAAACCTCGAGGCCAAGGTCAATAATATAATATAATGGGCGGGGGTAGGTAGCAGACCATCCCAAGTTTCTGCCCTAGGTGTATGTAAAGCTCCCTACCAAACACCCTGTAAATTCGTTATGACTCGAGTGTCAACATCTAATCAATCTACGCATTAGCAGCAAAACGATAAAACTATTTATACACGTTGGTTGGCAAGTGGAATTCGCCCAAAAATATTGTTAATTTTGAATAGTTATAATATTTTTAACATGGTAAAATTCTATGTATACATAACTCCTTTAACAAATAAGGACAATGCGAAGATTACTGTGATTTTTTAGAAAGAGAAACGAGAACCATTGTTGACTTTGTACAACTACGGCCAATATTTTTTAATGTCTTTAATTCCCATATGCCTATAATAGTGTGTCAACGTCGGTCTGCTGTCGGCATTAGCTGTCATGCCGCTTCCGCATTTTCATTATAACAAGTTTTGACGTAGGCCGCCAGCAAAGCCGCCGGCCTGTGTGGTTACACCATAAGCTGTGAGAGTGCAGTCATAAAGCTGTATAGAGAATAACTGGTATCGACGTGTCGGCACCGACTAGTGATGTACCAAGTCAGCTTTTTTATATTAAAATGTATTTAGAATTCGTTGAAATAAATTCAAATAAGGACCGCAGACAAAAGACTTTCTTTAACAAACACTAGAGTATTGTTTCGACTCGAGTTAGAAGGCTCTTTATATAATTAAATAATATTCCCAATTCCATGATATCGCGAACTCGGTACATCACTTAGTTAGTCGATACGGGTCGGTAACGGTTACCCGCCTCTTTATGTCTTAAGTTGAAAAAAACAAAAAGGCATAAATACAACTTTCATCACAATGTAAATCCTATTCGCGAAACAGTCAGAACTTTTCATAACTTGTGTTTTTTTTAAAATGACATTTAATATCATAATGTAATAAAATAGCTGCTATTTTAATGTGCATATATTATAAAATAACTATTTATTATATCGATGTTTTAGTCGTAAGGAAGTATTAATACAATAGTTTATTAAATGAGTTAATTCATGATGAGCTTTTTTATTCCTGTAGGGTAGGGTCGTTAAATGAAACCATATTATTTGATATGTTATCCAACATTTATTTTAACATTTAAAATTACATAAAAAGAAGGCATTTTGCCTTAAAAGTCTTTGATTATTTATTATGTACCTACAGAATGGATTTCATTTATAGAGTGATCGATCGGTGATTGAAAAGGAGCATAAAGTGGAAACGTGCCATCTAGTTTCGTTGGCTTCTATGGACAAACTTTACAGTCCTGATGGATGTTTTTTCTTTATTAATTATTGGTTGAGATCTTGGATCGTTTATTGTTCAAATCTATTATATAATTTGAACCACTCAAACGAAACTTTAGCACGTTAAATCTTTATGCTGGAAGAGAAAATATAACAGGTCGATATGTTTGATGTATACAATAAAAAACCTTACAAATATCATGCATTTGACATCTTGAAAAACTTGAAACATCCAATCGTAAGTTTGATGTATCTCACAATAAAGTTTATAATATCTGAAGACTTGTTTTAGGTTAGATATAAATTAAGTTTAAGAACACCAGTGGATAAATACACCGTTTTATGCCGTGCCGTGCCATTTTTTTCTAACCATCCTTGGCTTTATAGTTATGTGAGCAAATGTTTAGAATTTTGGCGGTTTACCTAGGCTTTGCCGTTAAACGAAACTACTAATAGAAGAATATTGTCTTCATCGCAAACTTTGCATGGTCTCGAGTGCTCTCAGCGAGTCGCACGCGAGTCGCCGCGGCGAGTTCCGATCGTTTGTATCATTGGTCCCAACACTTTAAAGGGGTCGTTCTGTATAGGCCGCGCATGCCAAACCTACCTTTATTTAAAGATGCATCTGCATCATGTCATCATACACATCTATCTATCGTTATGGTAAACACAATATCAAGACCACCAAGAGACCCCTTCTACGATTTATGCACGCCAAAAGTTAAAACCAGTAGAAATACAGATAGAGGAATCAATATTGTAAATAACATTTTCAACAAGAATAATACTGAATTTCAGACACGAGGTAAGAACAATTTACGATGATATGGCGGGTATGATAAATGATCAAATAACCAGCTGGTTTACTCGACTCACAGAAGCGATACGGTCGCCTCGTACCTACTTATGTAAGTTTAGGTTATCCGTGAACAAGTGCATGTGTTATACAGAAATGACTTGAAATGTAGTCGAGTGAACGTACGTGGTGTAAGAGATCCCATGAAAAATTACGCTAATTTTTAACAATATCTTAACATGAAAGTGACACTCTTAAATTAGTCGAAACGAGGACATCAGATGTATCATTACAATTTAACATTTAAATATTACTAATGAAATCGAAGCGACAGTGAATCTGGCAACATGAAGTAATTAACATACAGATAAAGAAACACCGAACACATAGTATAATTATGTCTAACGTACAAGTTCGCGTACTGGGAGTGATGGCAGAGCCCTACGGGAGCCGACCGGCATCACGCCCAGTCTTCGAACGACTTCCATAAACGAATGCAATCATCGAATTACTTTTACAAAACTTGTAAACATTCGTTGTACACAAACCTCAATAAAAATGTAGTTTCGTCCGACATACACAATAATATTAAAATACAATCGTTAATATTAATAATTTAACTCTATAAAATGAAATATATTCTTGCAGGACTTACTAAATCTAGTTTCCTTAGCTTACCTGTTTTCTTTTATATAGTTTAGGGTGAATATGCGTTTCGGGTCGGGAGCTAGGGCGCGAGGGAGCGCGTGCGGGCTGGCGCGATTGCCTGAGCTTAACTTACTGCTCATTTAAACAACAATTAGTATTAATTACACATTAATATATGCATACTTCACAATTAATACAAATAAGACGCGAGTAATTATGTAGTACCTAACATGTACGACGACATTTAAGTACACAGTAAAAGAAGTTAAATTACCGCGGCTAATACAATCAATTATAATTATATAACCTAACATTAATCGGTTAATGTAAACATCGAAATCATTATATTTAACACCTTATTATAAGCTGTAAGCCCATCGATAACTATTTTAACTCTAGCATAATAATATTTATAAATTAATTGGGTGGCATAAATAATCTTGTCTCACAGAGTTTACTAGGATTTTGAGATAATCGTTCAATTTATTGATATCTGCGTAAATTATTTCTGTCTATGATGATTGATACCACCCTACATTAATCCTGTAGCTAATAAAGCCCTAGGACAAACACAACAAAAAATACAGTAATAAAAAATTTGGTATTGCAGGAGCTCTTTTTACTCTACCGCAACCTTATTTACAGAGTCCAATTAGTTTTACTAAATTATACTGCAGTCAGCTTCGACGTTTCTCTAAATAATTATTCTAATATACGTTCTTATTGCATCCCGACCTCCGTGGTCGAGTGGCTAGCATACTGGTTTCAAGCGTCGCCATCTCGTGAGGTTCCGGGTTCGATTTTCGGTCGGGTCAATGTAGAAAGCGATCTTTTCTATATTGTCTCGGGGTGGGTGTTGTGGTAACACCGTTGTTTCCGATTTTCCATAACACAAGTGCTTTAGCTACTTAGCTTAGGATGGGAGCAATTTATGTGAAGTTGTCAAATATTTATTTATTTTTTATTGTACTTATTAGTACAAATCCATGATACTTGACCCATCCGCTGGCAACGCTGCGAGGCACAATGTGAATACATTGTCGCCCGGAGTTGGCAGAAAATAAGTTTTGTCAAAACAATAGCTGGCTATTTTCAGTGCAAGCAATTTTATTATAATTTAAGTTAAAATTGAGTGAGCAATTGCAAAAATACATCCGAATCAATTCAAAGTATTGGTTGTGAATAATACCGAGAAAATTATTTAGAAAGTACGTTGCAGCGTAGTCTGCAGTATATTTTGTAATAAATTTATTACTGTATTCATTATTATGTTTAAAACATTTAACTTCAATATTCACAACTACTTGGTTATTGCTGTGGCGAATAATAACACGTATTTAAATGTACAAAATTATTTATTAATTAACTTATTAACGAAGACATATAAAGCAGTTTACCGTGCGGTCCTTATAACGTGCATGAACGAATGCAAAGATGTACAAAGACTCAAAATTTATTAAAAAACAAAAGCCTGATATTAGCTGATAATTTCAGGCGTTTGTTTTTTATGGGTCTATTTAATTCTTTGAAGTCAGTCGTTTGTGCATATTTTAAGGAGCGCAAGGTAAAAAATAGTGCAATCTACATCATGTGTTAAGTCGTGTTCGTTGCGAATCATATAGATTGCATCGCACACGGCCCCTCAGTCGCGCCACTAGCTCATGTTACATCAAAGGACACATCAATACGTTACATACCTTAATTGTTAATCGAAGGAACAGCAAGCACCCCGTTTCATCGAATTATTGTTAGTATTAAGATAGTAGGCCGGTTTTCAGACTGGACGCGAAAAATAGTCTGTTGTGTGATTTGACGCGGTTGATATAATGATTGTCACGCCTGCAGGACCGATTAAAACGATTGCATTGTCAACTTTTTGTAATTAAATTAATCATCGAAGATGTTTATTTTAACTGCTTAGCTCCTTTTTAACTGTTAAAAGGTAATATAGAATTTTTAATCAGTCAAATTCATGTTTATGGGAAATCGTATATATAGAAACAAACGTTGTAAGGTGCAGGTGTGACAATATTATCCACCAAAATGTAGTCAGAACTATGATAAGAATTACTATCAATAACTTATTCAGATACAATTTGACTTTGATCTTGATCAAAAAATTTCCTTATCTCAGATGTTTCTTTGTGACAACGTTTAGTGTGTGTTAGAATTAAATGTTATTTAGCCTAATGTTTTTTTGGTGTAAAGTGCGCATTTATTCTCTTTATTCGTATACTTAATCACGGTGCAGTGGTTGTTACTTCAAGTTTAATTGTTCGATGAATTCGGGGCAAGTGTTGGGGAATCACTGGGTTCTAATTACTGTGACAACAATTATTACACTGTGACATTTAAACATTCATATATATTGTATAGTATCCTTAACTATTACGTTATGCGGCCACAAGGCTAGATGAAGACTAGAGTAGTTACACGAGTAATTCGGCTTGTCAACCTTACTAGGCTTGGCCACGAGCGCATCCGGAAATGTTGACATTAAAGCCCGATAAATCACCATTCGAATAATTGGCCCTTCTCGATATTTTAATACTCTCTCTCATATAACGCTTCGAATCGATATTCGCGGAGACTGGCGCACGGTGGCCTCACAAACGCCTGATCGAAGAAAACAAGAAGCACAGGGGGCCAATAACGCCCAGGAGGTTAGCCTCCAATGAAGTATACAACCTTAACATTTAAAACAGGTTAAAAAAATAGGAGTTAGACTTTGGATATATTATAGCTCGGAGGCCGCCCGTACGTGGACTATCGGAGCAACATTAATCTATTCATACTTTCTACGGTAGTTATTCTTCTGAAATATCAAACAGTATCCATGAGTTGGTAATCATAAGGGAATTTCTGTACAATAATGTCGCAAGCTACGACACTGATGATCTTATACTGCAATTAATCAATTCGCTTTGCCATTTCAATGCATGTCCTGATTTTAATCATAATGGTATACTCGCGATTGCTTCCTCATACGCCCGGACTCCGAACTAGATGGCGACCAATCAGTCACACGAAGATAAATGTCCTTAAAATAAAGGTCACCATGAGATATTTTAGATTGGGTGACGATTCTTTCTCGTGTGAGTGAGAAGTGCCCATAGAGGGGTTGGCCATAAAGGCCGTGTAAGTGGAAGATCGTGGGAGCGCTAGGCAAAGGGCGCTGGGGATAGCGTGAGGGTTTACAGTGCTACCAACTTATCTGAAGAATGGCCAAAACTACAGTCGGCTGATTCTACCTTAAGTTGTACAATGGCTTCAATAAACACCTGTTATTCTTTTATCATCATGCAGTTATCGCGAGTATTAAAAGCCAGTAGTGTTATTTTTTGTATTAAACGGTAACCCATTTCGATCGTGGCGCCATTCTATCATTCTTCAGATAAGTTGGTGGCACTATACGCGTGTAGAAGCCTCTGACAACATCACCATGAACACACACACAACATCATCAATTCACGTACATTGCAATAATACTATCTTAAAAGAATTGAATCAGTAATAGTGCTTAATCGCGAATTGAGGGAATGCCATTTGCAATGCTGACAGCGACACCCAACGGCTAGAAAACATATATCTGAGTAGCCCTCAAAATTATACGTACGTATTTACAAGACAGAAAAACAAATGGGGGCACTGAAATATATGTTTTCTCCTTATTTTAATACATCGATATCCGTTTAACACCGGTTTTATCGATATCTATCTACGCTACTGATATCATACACGTAATTAAACATAGTAATACTTAGTAGCGGCGCTGCGAGCTTGCTGACACAGCCCGTAGGCTGTTCAGAAAACGGACAGAGCATTTCAAAGCAGCACGGAGTAGCCATGCGGGAATATTTCCTAACCTATCTAATGTTAAACTTACTAATACTTATCGGATAATACTGAGATCATATTATAACCTATTGTAAGTATAATATTCTATGCAGTCTGTACGAATTGTCCGAGAATGAGCAATAATACAAGAGCAGATTCGGCGTATTTGTCACAAGCTTAAGGCTGGTATGCGCTGGATGTGTGTGTTGACTAAAAGTTCGTGTGATCTTTCTATGATTGATAATACTCGTAGATAAATTTATGATAATGCTTAGATCTGCTCTTGAGAGTAGTGCGTTAAATATTTACAGATTTCTAATCTCGGACAAGATGTCAAGCTGGGCATAAATTACTCGCACCTATTTACTAAAATAAAGTCGCCCAAAACTCATTCTAAACGAAAGACAGTCTGATTCCATATCATTACATGTACCCACTAAGCATCAGTGCACAAATTGTATTATTATAAGCATGTTAAACTATCGTGTTTATGTATTATATTAGTATTTAGTTATAGGAGTAGGTACTATATTTATATGCGTTATGCAACACTGCATATTTTATTAATTAATTCAAACGGTATTTGTAAACTACCATGTGTAGTGTGATATCCGAAAAATGTGGTAAGACAGTTAATTAGGTATTGTTAATTAACTTTTGTATCTTGTGTTCATTTTATACGTTTAGCTCCATAAATTAACCTAAATGCCAAAAACGGAACCAGTTTTTTAAATAAATGAAAATGGAACGCAATAGAAGTGTTTTGATTGCAGATAGACCCACCTACATTTTAAAACCGAGTGTTTTATTATTTGGTAAATAAATAAAAAAAAGTCCTGGCAGAAACGGAAATGCTAAATAAATAAATATATATGGAAGTGAGTAACTGAATTACAAAATGGCGTGGTTCTTATCTTGGCATTATTATATACTACCTTAAACTATTGCTGTACATTATTTCCTAAATATATTTACAGAAATTTACACGGTGGACTGCAGAGCATAAGGCGGGGCGGCACGGAGTTATGTAGTAATAAATAAAATAAAACGCATATGTTAAAATTTAACTTCATAATTCTTGTCAAAAAAAAAAACAGAAAATGAAAGGTAATAAATGACGTAAATAATGTACGTGTAATCATAATATGGAAGATGTCTTAAGGTTAAAACAGAAACTTTAATTTAAAAACAAACCAATTAAAGAGTCGTGACATGAAGGAGCCACAACTGTGCGCTTCAAAATTTAAGACATGACACGCGGTCTAAAAAGACTGCCTAGTATCTCGCCTCAAATATTAAGCGCGTTTCTAATAAATGAAAGTTAAAACTTGCCAATTGGAACATAAATTATTTAACAAAAAAAAATTTTGCCCTCCCCTTCCCCTCCACTGTAAGCATAGCCCGTGCCGAAGCATTGCTTACAGTGGCCACGAATAATAAAACCTACATTTAACGTTATGGTACATAATGTCAATGTTTTTTCTTGCCTTTAAGGCAGAGGTGGAATCATGCACGTGAAGTTTTTGTGGTTTTCTGATCACATGAGTGACATTAGCTTCAAGTTGACTAGGTAACGGTGCATAAAAGCTAGCTCACTCGGAGTACCAACGGAAGTGGTGACGACCTCCGTGGTGTAGTGGCTAAGTACACTGGGTTTCAAGGCGTGTCGGCACTCCGAAGTCTCAGGTTTGATTCCCAGTCAGGTCACTGAAGAAATTATTACTGTTGAGAGTCTGTGGTGTCCCACTGCAGGACAAAGGCCTCCCAAGCCTTTTTACATTCTCCACGCTGTTTCTGTATTCCCTTGGGTCTGGGTGTTGTGGTATCATCACCGATTTTGCTGATTTCGATAACAAAAGTGCATACTTGTACAATGTACATCCCAAAGGATGAGAGGAAATGTATGTGATTGGTGTCCAATATTTATAAGTACTGGTCATCGCGGTGTTGGTTAGTGATAGGTAGACCATTTTAACACCACACTTTATCCGTATACCTCCATTGAAGTTGGGTTGAGTTAACGTCAAAAAGATTTGAAAGAGGACTGACTTAAACGGTTTACCTATAAGACGAGTGTCAATTTTTTTTGCACTGTTACCTTGCACAAACTATGGACTTTCCGTCTCTCTTATCTCGGTATGCGTGTGTAATTAACACAACTTCATTTTTTTGGGATCTTTAGGGCACGACGCTTCACAACCACGAGTGACTTTCTATACTTACGTACTTATTAGCTATCTCCGCACTAACGGATCTAGCTTTATAATCTTCCATATTAATTTTACACAAGAGCATTTCAAAAAACAAAATGAAACATATTATCTATTTAAAAAAAGGGTAATGAAAGAGGATTCACACCGAAAAAATGCAAACTTTATACACCTAAGAACTGTATTTTAATTTTATGAAATTGCAATTGATCACTTTTATCAATAAATTCATAAATAGTTAGTTTATTCCGTTCTTCAAACGAGTAAGACCTTGAGATCAATACAAAATTGTTAGGACATGAATTGTGTGTTCATTGCCAATCATTAAATACTGATATTCATATTATTTAAGATATTGCCACAGTACGGTGGATAATTGAATAAATAAGTATGGATATGATGTGTTAAAGTTTTAAAATGTATTTTTTTAACCTCTCAGGTTACCACATGGAAAAATATCTACATAAAAACATACAATGAAAAAATATTTGCATTTTTTCGACTTGTGAATAAGAGTCACGGATTGGTTTGGTTAAGGGGAAACGTTTTATTTAATTAATCCCTAAAACGACTATTGTTCACCTAATTATCGGGTTAATACTACCTATGATAAAACAAGAAAATATTAAAATAAATTTACAAAGACGGGGTATCGCGAATTTGTTTTAACTTTCTTGACAAGAATTAATGTTTAAATCAAATAAAAAAAGGGGACTTAATAGATTTGGAATCCGAAATATAGCGTACTGCTTATCGCTAGTTTACCCTATATCTTATAGCTACGGAGCTACGGTTGCAGGAAAATCTGCATGGGATGGTTATTTCATAGCAATATTACGTGTATTTACATTTATAGACCAAAACTAATCACAGAAGTACTGCGTTTGTATATGGCGTAATGGATACGTTGTAAAGAATAGAATCAGACTCTTTCATTTAATATTCAGTCATCATTTGTATTTTACGATATGTCGGACGTGACGACTTTGATATTACGCCCCCTCCCTTAATTTTAGTGTACCTATTTTAAGTTGGGTCAAATTATTTTGACACTGATAGTGAATATGACTTGTGACCCTCATTTGTGACGATTATTATACGGAGTAAGTACTTATGATAAACGGTCGATCTCACATCATATACACGATTTCACTGGCTTAACTGTGTTTTGGTTACGGATTGGAGATAACGCATTTTTTCAGTCGCCAAGATCAAAGGATTCGGAATGATTAATAAATATATCGTGTAAATGATGTCCTGCAAGACAGATACAGCTTTGGTTTCTTATAGTAAAATTTGAAACCGCCGGATAAAAATTACTCTAAAGATTAAGTACAAAGTTATTAATTAATATTGTATTTAAATCGATGGGTAATTCTCATCCGGCTTTTATAAAGATACATCTAAATAACATTGTATTAAGTAATGAGGAGATTCGCGCAAATCTGATAATATACCTCTAGTATACCCTCTTGTATTAAGAACTGGTCTCGGTAAATAGCCATCTGATGGTGCTAAGTGTCATACAAAGATACAACCGATTATACTCTGACACAGAAAGGGAGCTTAGACCGTAGGAAACTGAGGTGTTATCAGTATTGCAACGGCCTTTTGCGAATAATTGCATTCTCTCTGATAAAAATAACAGCGATTCTCCTCATTTACATGATAGTACTATCGAGGTCATCGACACATTACCAATTTGTAGACATGCACACGTGAAGGAAGAAAACGTGGCACACTGAAGTTAGTGAACTATTTAAGGCGCCCGGATTTTCAACGCGCACACTGGCGCCATTTTAGTAGAAAAATCATAACTCGTTAAATAAAAGACCAATAAAAAATTTGGTAAACAAAATTGTTGTACAGGTTCTATAGTTTATTTAGTACGTTTAAATTGTTTCTAAATATGGCCACTTTTAGCAAATTCTTCTGACTGTAACTGCAGATAACTACTTTAGAAACAATTTTAACGTACTAAATAAACTAAAGAACCTGTTTTACAATCTTGTTTATCAGATTTTTGATTGGTCTTTTATTTAACGAGTTATGATTTTTCTACTAAAGTGGCGCTAAAAATCCGGGTAGCCCCTTAACGCTCATAATCTTAATTTAAGGGTCGAGTCCACATAGTTATTTTTGGTTCTTGATTGGTATGATTGGTCGTTGACCTCGATGGTACACAATGTTGTGACACAGCTTACATTTAGCGGTTGGCCGGCGGCTTGTATCCGTGCGTCATCCGATCCAGGTATCTGTGGAGATCGTTGAAGCGCGGCCGCTGAGCCGGTTCCCGTCGCCAGCACTCGTGCATTAGGTCGTAAAGCTCGCGGCGGCAACGCGGCGGAGGCGCAGCGGGCACGCGCGCGTTACGCCCGCCGCAACGCCACTCGCTTGCGTTTGCTACCACCTGTGGGGAGATCGGGGTTGAGAATATGTTTATATTTGGACGAAGGCTCTTATACGGAATGCTTCCTGATACGGGAAAATGTCTTATCAGTCTTAGGCGAAGAACCAGCTTCGCTTGAATTTCTTTGACTTAGGGCCGAATGGTCAGATAAAGACTGATTTTAAGAAGCCGCCTCCACACAATGTAAGACAAAAATGAAATTTAGGTAAATATGCATGCACTATCCGATCACTGGTCATGACCCAAGAAACCCTTCGAAATTCATCTTTGTATATTTGTGGCCGTAAACACTAAACGACTATGCTACGCCGTAGCTACGGGTACTACGAAGGAGCAGTGCTACGACATATGCTACGAAAAAGACTACGATCATTGAAGAATTGATATTTAAATTAACAAAACATTCACAAAAATGAATGTATGGTTACGGGAGTTTTACTGCCATTTTACGATTAACACGAGTATTATGCTAGATAGTTATATTATACTTTTTAGATTTTTTATCTACACATTTGCAGCTTTATACATGACTCAAGGGTGGTTGTACAAACAATACTGATGCCAAAAAATAATTGACAAAACCAACAAAATCAATTTTGTGATACAGCGAGCGAGTCAAACTACTAACACCAGTCGCGTCTTCGTAGCTTACTAGCTACGGCGTAGCTAAATGCGCGCGAGGGTGAAGTTTCACAGAGGAAGAGCTCAAGTATACCATGTTATACCCATGTAGTACACAGATCAGTTGTGCAATTCTCGTGCAATTCGTATACGAAAAAAGTTCACCGACTGATTCATTTTAACATTTGCATAACTCATATTATAAGTTGTATGTCACCGACCAAAACAACAACCAGTATGGTTTACTCTGTATTTTTGCTCCCTTCCTTAGTTTTTTGTTGTACCAAATGCATTTATTGAAAAAAATTGCGCATCTTACCTGATCATCATTCATCTCCTCAAACGGCTTGGCCAGGCAGTACGTGAGGACCTCCCACACTGTCACTCCGAACGACCACACGTCACTGGCCGGAGAGTACATGCCCTGTCAAATAGCCACCAATGAGTAACTGCAACTATTTAGATTAAAAGAAGGTAATAAAAAATATTAATTGTGTATATAGTTAATATTGTTTTGGTATATATTACATTAGTTTTATTTATTTATTAATAATTATGTATTTTGATTTTGATTTTTATGATTGTATTTATTAATATATATATATACATATATATGTATGTTTTATATAATTTATTATTGATTTCATAATTTGTCTTGATTTTTATGCACATAATACCTCTCCCTATAAGCTCATTATTTCTTTACCCAAAGGTTGTCTGGAAGAGATCGCTTAAAGCGATAAGACCGACAAAATTGTACATTTTCTCGAAATGAATTTGTTATTAACCTTTCTGGTGTGCAATAAAGAGATATCTTATCTTATCTTATCTCTATCCATATCACATAAGTTATCCAGTTTTTAAGATATTGATCTTTAAAATTAAGAAAGCTATGGCTGAACTAAACACATTTGGTGAAGTGGTTAGAGCTCCTGACTGCTATGTCAGCACTCGCGGAAAATTAAGTAATGTACGAATGTATTTAAATATTCATGGGAGACGCCCCCGTCATAACCGTTGTCTAGTATTTGTGAACCAAGAAGAAAATTCATTACTTCGAAAGCGAAGAATTGGTGTCTTATCTGGTGTATGTTCATTTATTTAAACAACTTCTTGAGAAACTGCTGGGTGTAAGTGTTTCTCTAGATGAGCTACAATAGTGCCTGTCATGCGCCAATTCCTCAATGTAAACTCAAAATAGCATCCGGCTAGTAGCCTCTACCAGTAGTTCATTGGGTCCAAGTCTTCATCACATTACCACCAGTCGCCGGAGATCCACGGCTGACCAGGCCTCGCCATGGCTGTTCATAACGACCTTTTGATCTAACAAGGTCTGTCCTTTGAACATCAACCAAAGAGTCATTCTGAAACGAAATATTTTCCTTCTCCTACCATGAGTAGACTCTCCCAGGACATCCACCGAAGCGGGAGACGAGATCCATCAGCTACTACGTGGTAGTCGCCAACGAACTCTTCGCAGAACATCGCGTAGTCCGATACTTTAATATTCAGGTCTTCGCTCACAGTCACGTTTCTGGAATAGGAAGGAAGGTTAGTGCAAAGATCTATAAATCAAACCATGCTAATATTCTTAATCCAAAAAAAAAATGTGATAATAGAAATATATATTATTGAAGAGAAATAGAAATAAATAAAAATTCAATTCAATTCAAGAGGACGCCGATCAGTGCCTGATTTTTTATGTAATTAGATTGAGGGAGTAGTTTACCGAGCTGCGAGATCCCGGTGTACTAACTCGAACGATTCCAGATACTTCATGCCTGCTGCTATCTGACAGCATATGTGAATCAAACTGGAATAGCTGAAACAAATGTTCAAAATAAGTGTCACCGAAACATTGTTTTAACTATCTTAAAGCTAAATTAGTCACGATTACTGGCAAATATATATTTCCTCGGCTCTATAATTAGTATTTGTATAAATTTCCTCTCCGGTCTCAATAACGTGAGCATTGGTACAGCATTGACTCAGTCGAGTGCCGCACAGAGCCGCTTTTACTTTAGTTTCTGCTTCAGATCGGTACTTACTTAAATAACCTGTCAGGTATCGATGTCTTGGGCAGTAGTACGGCATTACTACGATCTACTTCTACGCAGGGTCGCTTTAGCTGGTAAACTCAAGTTATTCATGTGGCGGAACACCTTTCTTCAGTACTTACTTCAATTTCCTGTCCAGTCTCAATATCGTAGGCAGTGGTACGGCATTGCCTCGGTCTAGTGCTGCGCAGGGTGGCTCTAGAAGGCTCAAACCTAGCACTCTGGCGAGTTGAGGATGTTTCAGTCCGGCGCCCCACGTAGCTTCGCGGGCAAACGCCGCCCTGCGAAGGATTTAATAATTAGGCATGTCTATTTTGACATTACTTCTATCCTACGTTTGTTAAATGTTGACAAGAGCTCGACAAACGGTAGAATCAGATGGGCAAATACCATAGCGGGTAGAAAAAAAGCTTCACTTAAAATCATAGTGGAATTAACGGTTGAAGTTACTTTTCAGTCAGTGTTGTATAACCAAGTTGAAACTGGTGAGTGCATCTTTCAATAATTTAGTTTCAAAGGTCCGTATTCTACCCACTCGCCTGTTATGATGAGATTAACATTTAAGTTTATAAACAAAGGAAGAGCTCAATAAACCATGTAATACTCATGTAGCAAACAAATCAGGGGGCAATTCTCGTGTAAATCGTATTATATGAGTCAGATTCAGAATGTAAATAAACAGTACTCACTTGACGTCGTTATGGCACCCGCGCCACAGGGTCTTGACAACAACAAGGCGCCGTTGAGCCCCATCGGGCATCTCCTCGTCGCTCAGCTCCTCGATACCATCCGTCTCGCAGATTTGGAGCTGTAAACAATAGAAATATCATGGAACCATTTTCATTTGTCCGTACTCCATTTCGCGCCATGTTGGAGCGAGCAATCATGGTGACAAATCATAGAGCTAAAGAACAAAGTCTTACGATTTTGAAAATAGAACAAACTTTTGTTAATCAAGAAGATGGTACTATTAGGGTGTATAATAAAGTACCTTGGCTTGTATTATCTAAGCGGTAACAAGTAGGATGTCGCATTTTTGTCCTGATTTGTTCTTATAATAATGGTATGGGAATGGGGCTTTGCTTAACAACGTATTGCGTCTTTGGAAAAATTTGAACACACACATAATTAAAGATTCATAGGTAAAGTACAGATTGTTTTCTTTATTCAATTAGGGTTAACATAAGAGGAAAAGAAGAATTTTGATCTCATACGTAAAATATTTATAGGTAATATTAAATATTTATGTTGAATTAGTATAAGTTAAGTTAAGAATCTTTGCAACACCCTTTCAGGGCGCCACATGTTAATTTATTTTATAATTACGAACAGCTTACCAGTATGTGACTTGCAATAAAGGTATTGAATTGAATTGAATATATACAAAAACAAAAAAATAATAATAACACGAGGTAAAATAGACATGCTTCTATCATCGTTCAAAATACGTGAAAGAATACACTTTGATATCTAGAGTACACCGTCCTTTCATCACTATTTTCGTTGTCTTCCTTACATCAACGAGCGTAAAGATTATCTAGCTGGTGTAAATTATGATTTAAAAATGGATAAACGAGATGCTCAGACGGAACTGCATCTTTATTCCTCGGCACGTTGGAACTTCGGTGGAAATAGTTCTTAAGCACGTAATATAGTAAGGGAGGGGTAGAGAATTTCCTGTATATTTTGCAAAAGCCTACTTTGGCCCAGTTTCTGAGTTTACCGACCGTGGAAAATGGCTTTGCGCGAAGCGGATTTACACGCCTTGAGAAAAAGCCTACTCCAGTTTAGAACAGAGGTGTGCATAGAAATCGAATCGCTTCAAAGTGATTTCCGCCGCTCAAATCCTACTCCAGTACAGTGCTCTGGATTTATTGGGGCTCAAAACACATTTCATCATTGCTGTGTTTTTATTGAATGAGCGCAATACAATTTTTGACTGACACAAGTTAGTGCTAAATGCATATGTTTCAAGAAATTCATCTTGTAATCTAGAGTTAACCATAGCATAATTAGCCCATAAAGATCGGTAACAGATAGCCTGGAAGTTATTTTATAACACCTTGTTCTGGCTTGACGGAGTTTTTGTTCATCTCAGACACATTTTCGAGCCAGTGAAATATTGCTTAAAATCGTACTTGTAAGCCTATATCCGTGACTGTATTTTCAACAATCCAGTTATTAAATTATTACTTTACTGGCAATTGCTCTAAGCGTTTACGTTTAATTTATGGGCTGTAATTTCAATACATTTTACGATGTCATTAGAAAGAACAATATATTATAACATGGCATGGCTTTATCGAAGTTTCTGTTGCATTAAAATGGTATAATACGGAAAGACCTCTGATAAAAGTGTAGGGGTTATTAGGATTCTGGTCAGGGACTTAGGGCAGGCGAGGGGAAATGGAATAACTGTTTTTAGTAAATAAATTCTGTATTGATACCGAATAATGGCATTTCGTGTTATTTGGTTGTAAACGCCTGAATAAGGGGTTGGATTGTTTTTTTTATTTGTGTTAGAATTATATCCGCGAGGCAATCTATCTATTATATTTTATATATTTTTATGTTTTTTACATTGTTAGATTAGTTATAGCCCGGAATATGATAGTTACTATGAGGCATGGGCGGTACGGGGCCTGGTACGTAACGAAGTTCGCTGCGACCGCTAGTCTATTAATAAAATAATATTTAACCGCGTAAATAACGTGATTCTATTAAAATTGCGAAATAATTTACCGTCTCCACTTAGAAACGGCAATAACAGTAGTTTAGTTTATTTGTGTTAATCGTTAACCGAGTTCGTATTATAGCCGTGCAGAAGCAAGCGAACCGCTCGAGTGGATACACCGAATCTGAAATCGCAGAACTAATGGAATTAAAGTATTGTTTGTTCAGTTGTTCCGTGGGTTCGCCAAACAACGGGCCACTGTAAACAAGCTCAAAAAGTGCGGGTGTCTGTTATTGTTTCATCACACTGTAATAACGTTGGTCGGTTCTATCAACCCGGGTATGGCACGATTCGAATATTATAGTGATGGGCGTTTGAGAGTTGAGAAAAACCAAGAGGCCGGATCGTAACGAATATTCTATTACCTTAACCTTGGCTCGTTACAAAATTATTTACAATTATCATTTTCTTTTAAAATACTTGTGTCATTTTGGATGTTGTCAATATCATCACCTGACTCATTTATTTGTATATGTATGTTCATAAGTCTATTGCTTAGATGTTTTATCATTTATTTCTGTAATATTAATGTGTAAGTATGTTTGTGTTAGTGCATTTTACTTCTTTTATTTTGTACAACTCTTCTCACTTTTGATTAATGTTCCGCCACTGATTACAACTGCATGCATTACCAAACGGTTGACTGGTAGCGAATGCCATGAAGCTTTAAGTCCGCCAATAGTACAATTTGTAGTGCAATAAAACCTAAATAAATAAAAACAAATATTCGGTTCGAACATTATTAATTCGTATATAAGTCAATAACATAAGAATGAAGTAGGGAAGTTAGAAACATTTTAAGGCAATTTAAGGCAAGATGCACTAGCCGTTTAATTAATGCAGTTTATGAAATCGGAATACTTAGTATAGTGACGCCTTTTATGGACATATCCAAGTCACAAAATAAACTGAAAATTAATAGAAAGTCAGTCGGTTAAAAGTATAAACGTAACTACTGAGTTTAATCGCGTGGCTTCTCGCCCCATCACTAAACATAATTACTTAACCGTTTTCACTTTACGGATGTTGTGTTGTAAATAAGAAGGAGGAGGGACGTCGAACCTCGAAGAGCAAACTGAGTTTAAGGTAAATTGAAAATAAATAAATAGCACCTTCCGTTTAACTCGTGGGACACCTTAAAGTAAATAGTCTTCTCTATAGTAAGCGTCTTCTCTTGGCTGAATTCAAATGTTTTATTAACTGCTAGTATTTATTGGTGCATTACCAATCTACTTTTATTAACTTGAAGACGCCTACGAGACTTCGATCCTTGAATATAAAATGGTTAAGCTCGTTGCGCTAACGCCCATAGCTTCCAGGAAAACTCTATTATTAAAGTATACACACGTTTCCAAACTAAAAACACCGTATTTATCTTTCATTTCGTTTCCAAGAACCTAATTCAATGAAATAAACTTTATTTTACTTAAATATCATTATTATTTTATGGTTTTTTCTTCTTATAACGCGCAATGGTAAATATTCAACCTGGTAAGTACATTTAACCATTTTTAGCGTTCCATAGTCAAACAATGAACCTTTACAGTTTCGCCCTGTCCGTCTGTCAGTTCAGCGCAGATACCATCTGTACTAGAAAACGGTAGGAGTATGTATTCTAATTCTTATCTCTCTGCTAAAGTGGTATACTATTTTTTTGGGAAAAATATATGTTTTAAGGCCAGAAAAAGTTTGTGATCACTTTGATAAATCGAAATAATTTTCGTTAAGGTAAATTATATCCTGAAATATTATTGTCATGAAAATATTGCAATAGGGCTTTTATATTTTGAGAAATCACACAACAACAGTTTGTTTTCTATAGTTTGATACAGTTACATTTAAAAAAATGCTTACTTTTATATGGGTTCTCATACAAATAGCGTATCGTTGAGTAGGTTTATTAACATGATTAAGAGTAGCTAACATTATTTTACAATAAAGCGGCCAGTTTCCGTAAAATTCAGTTTATAAATCAAAATCGTTTCTAGAAGTTATTTGCAACTTGGACTCATCCACCTTTTGAGGTTTCATCCGATCCACCACTTGAGGATCCATCCACTTGAGGTTTTTAGAGTAGGAATTAAGGTTATTTATATAAAGTATGGGCGGGCCGAATGTCAAAAATTAAAATTCTATACGACTTTATTATGGTTTAAAAATAGAGGGTATAAATAAAAGCTTCGCTTTAGTAAATGGTGGAATTAGAGCCCAGTCTATTTGATATCGAGTAATGGGACGTCCACCGACAAGATGGACGGACGACCATGTTAAAATCGCGGGATCACACTGGATGCAGACCACTTGTGATCAGTCGCTGTGGAAAACCGTGGGGGAGGCCTATGTTCAGCAGTGGACGTCCTTTGGCTGATAATGATGATGATGATGAATGGTTGCACTTGACGGTTGTGTATTTGATAATTTAAATGAATAAAAATTACGGTTGGCGATTAAAGAGCTACTGTAAATACAAGAGTTGATAAATATCTACGTACATACATGGGCAAATGGGATGAATATCTCACGTTGTTTCCAGATGTACCGTTTTTATAAGATACTTACTACAGTATCCACATAAAATAGAAAGCTTGAGGCTGAGTGGTTTCATACAGTGTTATTGAAGACCGAATTTTATTCCTGCGTATGGAAATACTATGAAGATAAATACAGATTCCATGTAAAGTAATTGAGTTTTTTTTTTATTCGCCAATCTTTTTCTGCTCTTAGCCGCTCGATTGGGCCATTGTAAGCAGCCTAAAACATGTTATTTTGTAATAAATACATGATTTTAAAATTTTAATGACTTTATGCAAAAATATGAAAAAAAAAGAGTTAAGTATGTGAAACGGAAACGTAAATCGAATGTTATTATCTTTGCATCGTTTTCTGTAACTAGATATGTGTTGAATGCTTACATATTTTGAACCAAATCTATGTTTTGAACCAGTGCAGGTACAAAGTAATCGTTTATTGTCCATTCAGGGTAGCTCGAACCAGCCTCACTCGTCCCGATACTGAATTCTTTCAGATACGGTAGCACGCGTAAACCCATTTTATTTTACGCTAACGACTTTTGGAAATACGTAATGGCTTGGAGCAATGGCGGCGCCAACAAAGGTATGCTTGTTTACAACCTCACCCAAGTTTATTCTGGTTCGGTAATTAGAGCCTTTTTTATGAATAACGTCTGTTTGATAAAAGCTGTAGAAGTATCAACATTAATGAACAATAGGTACCACGTCTATAAATGACCACCTGCCAAAGAATGAAAGAATCGATCATGGGCAAGTTACCATGGCAAGGTAAGTAAATATCAGTTCCCTATATTTATACTTCCAAATATTGTAATAAGTAGGTATTAATAAGTCTAAAGATCGCAATTCTATTTTCGTGAAGATGACGAACAGATAATGTATGAAAAATAATATAATTTCAGAAAAATCAGAATTGAGAAGATTTTAGAAGAATTAAACTAACGGACATAGCCCTACAAATCAGGAATATCAAGTGGCAGTTGTCAGGGCACATAGCGTGAAGAAATGATGGCCGTTTGGGCAGGAAAGTTCTAGATTTGAGACCCTTCGACCAAAGGCGCAGTGTAGGCCTTAGACCAAAATCGCACCGACAACATGAGCAGCTACGAGTATGTTCAGCAGCAGATGCCCTTTGAATATAATGGATAAATGAATAAATATAATTTGTAGAATGAATGAATATAATTTGCACGAAGGTACTTAAATATATCCGGCTAATCCAACTAGCTAAGTAAACCTTAAGCGCACCGCACACACAACTTAACTACTTACCCAACTATAAAAATAAGCTTTAATGTTTCTGTGTTAAAGCAAATCACGAAACTTTCTATGGGGTATTAAATAGTGGCCTTAATAAACTTGTCGAAGTAATCAGAGTAAAACTACTCGTAAAAAGTTTGAATTGTTTCTGCACGATTTATACAACCATTCAGGCGTGATGGAAATACTAAAGAAACCCTTAATATTATGAATTTAGCCCAGCAAGATAGAAGTGTTTAAACCGAGCGCCAACGTGGCATGACCTCCCGTTTCCGATAGTATTTTTTTTTTTTAAATCTATAAACATTGTAAAACACTTTACAGTAATTTATTAAATATGAATATTTATAATAGACGACCCGTCTGGTGTAGTGGTCGAGAAATCGCCTACTACGCAGCGGGAGCGGGTTCGATCCCCGCACAATACAAACATTTGTGTGCATGAACATGTCTGTTTGTATTGGTCTGGGTGTTTTCTATGTATATCATGTATGTATTTACAAAAAAAAGTAGGTATTTAAGTATTATATCCGTTGTCTGGCTCCCATAACACAAGCTTTAAGTAGCTTACTTTGGGGCTAGATGGCGATGTGTGGGAATGTCCAAAGGATATTTATTTTATTTATATATTTATAAAAGAAGCATATTTATATATATATATACATATTTATACATGAATTTTCATAAATTTATGTAAGGGATCGGGGTCAGGCCATAGTTTGAGATGCAACTTGTGTCGAGAATCAGCCCAGCTTTTCTTGCATTTTAGCAGAACTTGGGACAGTATTCCAAAACAAGATATTGATACCCTTGTTTTGAGTATGCAGAACCGCTGCAGATGTATCAGGAGAGTCCAGGATTATTAATTTTGATCAGGAGGATCAGACAGACTCAATCATAAAAACTTGCCAAATTTAGGCGTTTTTGTTTTGCTGAGAAAACCATGGTTGGTAAGGCATAACCCTGTATGTACAGGGGCCCTATTTTTGAATCACTCGCTTCGAAATGGCGAGTGATTTTCGTTCGACAACGAGTTTTTTTCTATGACTTTTAATTCATCTTCGAACGAAAATCACTCGCCATCTTGAAGCGAGTGATTCAAAAATAGAGCTCCTGATCGTGGTAAAATCGTACGCTGAAATAGCACTCCAGTTATTTTTAAACAAATTACTTACTGTTCACGATTTTAAAATTGTACGGAGCGATTTCACTTTGTTCCGCATATTAAAATATATTCGACGAACAGCGGAATTCCGTCTGGATTTATTTTTGAAAACGATGGATGGATGATCCGTGTAAAAACAACTGGTAATTGAAAAGTTTACATTAATTGTAGTTCTGCGAAACATTAAAATATCACAATTTTTAACCGACTTCAAAAAAGGAGGAGGTTATCAATTCGACTGTATGTTTTTTTTTATCATTTTTTTTTTGTATGTATATTACCTCATATCTCAGTCGTTTGTCGACCGAATCGAAAATTTTTTTCGCCTACTTAGAGGGTGTACTTTCTAGTTGGTCCCATTTTTTCCATTTTGGGACCTGGTGATGGGATCTTGGTGTAATCGAGGGAAACCCTCAAATTTTAAAGGCACGTATAGTATTTCTTTACTAGAATCTTAATGTTGACGTGTTGTTACGTCTGATAGTCAACATCTTGTGGGGCTGAGCTGATGGTGAAACTCCTTAACGCTTAGGAGTTCAGTTATTGTAATGACGAAACTTATGATAGGTAATTTGTAGCTTCTTAAAAAATTGAATCATAAGGTGCAACTCCCCCCCCCCTCTTATGTAATCACTAAAAATGAAGAAATAAAATAAACTTTAAAAAAAAGTAAAAACCGACTTCAAAACCAAAATGCACCAAAAAGTCTTAAATAAACTCTTCACCATTGAAAGGAAAGGAATCCGTTTTAGGCAAACAATTTCTTTTTGGAGTCGGTGCCATCACTTTGACCATCAAGCATCAACTATCACAGCACCGACTCCAAAAAGAAATTGTTTGCCTAAAACGGATTCCTTTCCTTTCAATGGTGAAGAGTTTATTTAAGACTTTTTAGTGCATTTTGGTTTTGAAGTCGGTTTTTACTTTTTTTTAAAGTTTTACTTAGCTAAAATTTATTTAAATAAAATACTCGAAAAAAAATATCTGAAATATTTAATTTATTTTATGTTTTATAGCACAGACAAAAATAAAATAAATATCCTTTGGACATTCCCACACATCGCCATCTAGTCCCAAAGTAAGCTACTCAAAGCTTTTGTTATGGGTGCCAGACAACGGATATTATACTTAAATACATTTTGTTTGTAAATACATACATGATATACATAGAAAACACCCAGACCATTACAAACAGAGATGTTCATGCACACAAATGTTTGTATTGTGCGGGGATCGAACCCGCAACCCGCTGCGTAGAAGGCGATTTCTCGACCACTACACCAGACGGGTCGTCAAAATGGCGAACCACAACGACAAAAAGAACAAGACAAACGGCGGATTTAATGCTTAAAGCATTCTCTAACAGTCAACCATTAGATGAAGCAGAAACGATGGAGACGGCGTAAAAGTACACAAAAATCAAATGTATAATGAGCTCTAAGAAACGAGTTCGTTGTAAAATGCTGCAAAATATGGAAGTATTGTACCGGTATTTATTTTCCTCACATGAACTAACAAGCAACTACCTAACCAGTATCCTTGGGTAAAATAAACTTGTAAGTTGAGCTCTCGACCCCAACTTCTAAACTTTTGTAACGAAATAAATACCACAAAGGTTTTTCGTTTACCTGAAAACTAACTATTTCCCTTTTTATCGCTGTGTTCATCATTAAGTGAAAGTCGCAGACAGCGTAAGCATAGTTCGGTACCACCCATGAGTTTGTAAAAAAAACTACAGAGGAAATCGCCTAAATAAAATAAAACATAGGTACTAAGGAGGTTTGTTGCTGTAATTAAACCCCTTAGCCGCCTGTTTGTTTGATACGTACTTCAGAATTCAAATATGCCTTAAATTACTTGATTAATACCTAAATAAAAACAGGCAACTCGAAAAAAAAAACAAGATCAAATCATCGCGATCTTGATTTCGAATCTTCGATATATTTTGTATCCTACTACCTATTTGATTTCCATTAACTTGTGTGAACTGCGAGTATCGTTAAAATAATAAAATGTGAAAAATAATGCCGCAAGCTATTAAGGCGGTTGGGGGCGGGCGGGCGAGGGCGGGCGGCGGGCAGATTGCATTTTCTTGCTACGGGTAGTAATCAATTTTTATGAGCATTTTTGTGGACCAACGCTCCACCTACCCTGCTCGGTAAAACTAACGCTGCTGCAGTCACGTTGTGATATATGACGCGTCGTGAAAAGTCTGGTGACATATTTTTAGTTCTTAAGTGTAAAAGTGTTTAAGAAAAATACTAAAATGGAAATTATCTTTAAAAAAAATGCATAAAACTGTATTGTGTATCGTAATCAGAAAATAAAACTTCGCGTAATATTTAAAGTGTGCGGTGTCACCGGTGTGCATTAGAGAGCATCTTATCTCGTTTTCGTTTACGATCAAATACAGGCTGTGGCCTGTAATAGGTGAAATCATTATAAATGCTTTCTAATTTAATATAATAACAAATCAATTTATTGTTATTTTCTAAAAAAATAAAGACAGCCATGTATTTCAAACAAATGTGTCCAGTCATAGAACTTGACATTGTAATTTACTAAAACGAGTTAGCGATTTTGATCAAATTGGTTAGGGATTATATATTTAGATTCCTATATCTCTGAATTAAAGCACTTTGGTCAAGATAACTACTAACAGCCTTATGCATAATAACTTTAACAGTCTAATAAACCTATTTTAGCTATTCCAATGTTTTAGCACTTTTTGTCGAATGATGACAGCTCCTAGAAAGAACGAGACAAAACATTGTAATAGTTAAAAGAGATTTATTAGACAGTTTGCGTTATTATGAATAAGCGGGATATTCTGTACAATCAATAAATACATTTTTGTTCCTATTACAGGCCACACGCTGAATTAAACAGTTTTCATTTAAAAAAAGGAGGAGGTTCTCGATTCGACTGTATGTTTTTTTCTATATTTTTTACCTCATATTTTAGTCTTTTGTGGAAAAATACTATAACCTAGCTCGATAAAAGAACTTCGAAATATGTCCCATTGTTACCAGAGTAGAAATATATGATGATACGATCTTGGATTAATCGAGAGAATCCCTAAAATCTTATATGAACGTAAAGTGTTCTTGCACTAGTTTCTTCACTGTGCCATGTCTTTGTGGCTGATCGTCACCATTTTGTGAAGTCGTGCTGATGGTGGAACTTCTTAAAGCTCAAACATTTTAGAAATTTAAACAGTAAAACTTTTGCGTAAGACTGTCTGTCCCCCTTCTCACCCATCACTTAAAAGTTACAAATAAAATAAACTTTAACAAAAACGTACAATCCATTTCCAAAAACAAAACGCACAAAAAGTATTACATGTACTACTTTTTGTGCGTTTTGTTATTTACTTACTCTTTGAAAAAAAGACGGAATTTTAGCAAACAAATTCTTTTTGGAGTCGGTGCCCTGATGGTGCTTGAGATTGTTGAACCTTCTCATTACAAAGTTTAAATTTCTGTCGACACGACATTTTTTGTGTCCTGAACTTGTTTGTGTACTGTTAATACCCATGACTTTATCTTGTAAGATGGTTAGGTATTTACTAATGCTACGAACCGAGCTTGAGCGAGTACACACACCGCTGCTAGGCATTCCGAAATACGGCGGAGTCAACACACTACAGTGACGTAAACATAGCATACCTATGCCATCGAGCTATGCAGACAGCAGTCGTCAACTTAGCACGGTGAAATCCAATGTAAATATCTGCAGGGGTATTATGTAATCTAAAGTAATATCAATAATTGCAATGCGGGGGGTATCAAAAGGTAAGCCTTTTTAAAGCGATTGGAAAGATTCAACGTCAAACTCGCCCGAAAAAACTACATATTATAAATCGCTAAGTATCAAAAAATGAATTTTAATTTTATTATTTTGTTAAATTTGTGGCATGACCTACTTAATTAGAGCGTTTACTCTTACCTATTAAGTTTTTTTTTTCAAAACAGTTACAGACGTAATTTATAATTAAAATGCGAACTCAATGCGGAACGTAAGGGTGTCATAGTCTAATAACATTTTAATCAAGCTTTATTTGGTCTGAAAATATCGTTCATAGTTAATACAATCTGTAAAGCCAATCGAACGAAATTTAATTTTAATTAACTATTACGCACCGAATATATGTATTACCTACATATTTCTGTTAATTTCAATACATCCAAACGATGAAGTGAAGGATCTTAGTTTACTAAATTAAGGATTACAAAGTATTAAATATGCAAGCTGGCTTTAAATAATGGTTACTATACGGTCAATCTTGTAAAAAATAAAACTACCACATACCACTAAGTGAAATCGAAAAAATACTCATACACAAATCACTTAGACTAAGTATTAGGAACTGTTTAAAAAGTGTCTAAGAAAATCGTAACCGCAAATCAGTTTTTTACACTCTTTGAACAGACTTTAAAATAAGTTATCAACAAAAGCATAACAAAGAATACCGTGTTGCATGTATTAAATCTAAATCTTAAGCTAATTGCGCTCTCTAAATCTACTTCTGCATTTGCATAAGCGTTATACGGCCGGGCACGCAACATTTTTCTCGAAAACTTCGCCTCCGCACTGCAGTGAGCTTGAAGATACAGGATGATAGGAATCAAGCTGTTGTCGCAGTAAACCATTATTTCTCGCGGAATACAGTTTATTTCACAATGCGTTCAGGAAGGCTTTCATAGATTAACGTGCAGTTATATATATCTATTTTCCATTAGGTAAATGAACAACTTTACCACTTTAATTTTCAGATTGTCAAAGTTGTTATTGTAAAATGATTTAGCAGAAAGGAAAATTATGGAAACAACCAAAAATAATTGATTTGATTGATTTACAGTTTTTAGTACATGAAGTACTTTTTTGAAAACCATTTCGTACTAAAATATGCCTACAAATTGGATGATACACGGTTGCAGTAACTTATTTAGGATTTCGCCTAACTAAAGTGCGTAAGAAGAAATTATTATTATAAACCTAATATATGTCATATATTTCTTGGCACATATTTTCTTTTCATTTCACCCTGTATATCGTTCCTGTTTTTACGGCACCAATGCACGATCTAATTGAAAATGCATGTGACGTAGAGGGCACGTGTAGGTACGGGCCACATTTATTTTTATTTTCTAATAAAATACATTTATTTCAGTCCGTTTTCTCTTAGTTGGCACCGAGCAGTGTTTCGACAGAATAATAGGTTTAATAGAAACTAATGATATCAAAGAAGTAGTTTTGAGCGACTTTTATTGCATTCATGTTGTAGGTATGTAATATAAATAAATAAAATATTAATAAATATCCTTTAGACATTCCCACACATCGCCAGCTAGTCCCAAAGTAAGCTACTCAAAGCTTTTGTTATGTGTAATTTTTTGTGTGTAAATACATACATGATATACATAGAAAATACCAATACAAACAGGCATGTTCATGCACACAAATGTTTGTATTGTCCGGGGATCGAACCCGCAACCCGCTGCGTAGTAGACGATTTCTCGACCACTAAACCAGACGGGTCGTCGATCGTCGACGGATTAGTCGTAATAAACTACTTTATATTGTTACTACCAATTTTCATAACGAATTAAACATACAAACCTATTTTATTTCACGATATTCGTTTTAACGAACTATTTCTATAGTATTCACAGTATACTCGTAAGACAGTAGTAATTTGCTTTTAGAATCACACCTTTTCATGCCCAGTTTTCTTCCTTGAATATGATGTTAATAACACATCGTTCTCAAGTTAGTCGGCGGCAGGTTGTGGCCTAAAGGTGGCTTCCGACCATGAGCAGGTAAATCGAATTATATCTACCGGGCTGTCTTCAGCGCGGTCTGCGTGCGCCCTATTCAATCAACCGTGATGTAATTGCACGTCATACGTGCACGTACACGTATTTGTAGCAGATGGACAGAAGCTAATTTGAAATACTGAAGATTTTGGAAACACTCTTCGCTTCACGTAGTAGTAGACTGTTAAAAGAATAAAGTTTTGCATTGTCTTTATTGTTATGAAGAAGAGTTCTCATTGGAGATTTTTTGGGCCATATTTTCTTATTAAATATGTACTAAGAGTTTAGTCCATAAAACATTTATTGATACTTAAAAATACTTTGTTTCCATGGGTATAGTGCATTTTGTATAGGAGGTGATGAAATACCTAAAATGAAACAAAAAAGTTATAACGTGAATTGCCTACTTGAGTACCTATAATATACATACAGTGCGTCCCAGGATAATGTGCATTTCGGATTAGAGGTCAAAAAATATCGTTTTTTCTAGCTCTTTCTTCTCCTCTGCATAACGAAATTCTCATTTTGTTTTAGGACGCTACGTCCAAAATATACGTTTTCTTTTGAAATTTTAATTCCATTAAATAAATAAAAATATAAGTCAAATACACGACTATGAACATCTAATAAAAATTAACTCGCAAAAAAGTTACATAATGAAAAGCAACTACCTTAGAGTTAAGTTGTTGTATTGTTTGTCATACGAAAGGGAAAATTAAATGACATCATAACAAATCATAAAATCTATATACTAACTAGCGACCCGCCCCGGCTTCGCACGGGTGCAATGCGACTATAATTTGAGATTTAAACTATCCTATCTCTCTAGTTGGATCGAACTGCACATGGTGTGCGAATTTTATTATAATCGGTTAAGTGGTTTAGGAGTCCATTGAGGACAAACATTGTGACACGAGATTTATATATATTAAGATTTATATATATTAAGATTTATATATATTAGATTTATATACATTAGATATTATAAAGCTGAAGAGTTTGTTTGTTTGAACGCACTAATTTCAGAAACTACAGGACCGATTTGGAAAAATATGTTTACCTTAGATAGCCGCAATGAAAAATGTTGCGAAAACGGGGAAAAAAAAACCTTTTGAGAACATCCGCTACGTACGCTGCGTAAATCGTTTAAGTTATACAAAAATCATATGTGTCGAGATTATTTTGCATTAACAGTTCTATAATAAAGTCCCCAACAGCATATGTCTGTCTTATATGGTTTTCTTACTACAACCTTTTCTCTATACGCTAACATTATAAAGCTAAAGAGTTTTTTTAAACGCGCTAATCTCAGGAGCTACTGGACCGGTTTGGTTAATTATTTTGGTGTTTGATAGCTTATTTATAGAGGAAGTAATTGGAGGGTAGGGCGTAAACTCAAAACGCGCGGACGAAGTCGCGGGGGACCGCTATGTTTTAATATGATTAGTAGAAATTTGTGAAATTCAGCGAATATTAAAAAAAACAAACAATAAATAAATCTTACAAAATGCAAAGTTTCTGTCCTGATAGCTACTTGGTCGCACACTTTTAGTAATTTCATCTTCATTTTTATGTACTAGCGGTCCCCCGCGACTTCGTCCGCGCGTTTTGAGTTTGCTCCCTCTCCTCCCGTCGCAGCGTGATGTTTTATATCCTAAAGCCTTTCTCAATAAATAAGCTATCTAACATAGAAATATTTTTTCAAATCGGTTCAGCAGTTCCTGAGATAAGCGCGTTCAAACCAACAAACTCTTCAGCTTTATAATATAACTAGCGGTCCCCCGCGACTTCGTCCGCGCGTTTTGAGTTTGCTCCCTCCCCTCCCGTCGCAGCGTCATGTTTTATATCCTAAAGCCTTTCTCGTTAAATAAGCTATCCAACACAGAAATATTTTTTCAAATCGGTCCAGCAGTTCCTGAGATAAGCGCATTCAAACAAACAAACTCTTCAGCTTTATAATATATTAGCGCAAGCGCACGTTGTACTTAAGCTACGAACAGTATTTTGGTGCGGAGTTATGTTAAAACTGTGATAGCTCCTAAGATATTTATTGGAATCAAATGATATAAAGGGCAAATTGGTTCTAAATGAAATGCTCGTGATGATGAATGTATTTATTTTGATAAGAATAAATACCTGTGTGTTTAATACACCTCTTAAAATAATGCATTATTTTTTTACAAATTTATGAACATAAAAAAGGTTGTAGTAAGTCAACCATAAAAGATAGACATATGCTGTCGCGGACTTTATTATAGAACTCTTAATGTTGAACAATCCTGTCATACATGATTTTTGTGTAACGTAAGCGGTTTCCGCAGCGTATGCAGCGGAAGCTCTCAAAAGGAATATCTTTCTCCCGTTTTCGCAACATTTTTCATTTCTGCTGTGGTCTTATGAGTCGTATCTTTATGTTATATAGCCTAAAGCCTTCCTCAATAAATGGACTATCCAACGTAAAAAAAATTTTTCAAATCGGGCCAGTAGTTTTTGAGATTAGCGCGTTCAAACAAACAAACAAACAAACAAACAAACAAACAAACAAACTCTTCAGCTTTATAATATTAGTATAGATTTGACTTAAAGCATCAGATTTTTTTATTCATCGAAATCTAACCAAAATGTTGAATTAAATTGCGTATTTTTTTACGTAGTGTTCTTGTGAAAAAATTGAATTTCATTGTTCGGTGGAAACCATAATAAAATCTATTCTTTACTTTTGGTTTCCTACAAGGTATATTTTCTGGTCTAAGGTTTATTTTATATCTAACCTTCTATCCGGAATGCACATTATCCAGGAACACACAATATAATAAACTTTATTACATGATAGGCAAATCACTTACAAAAGGTCTTCATCACGGTATTGGTAATTAATTTCGTCTTTCACGTTGCATCACAATAAGCATTAATCTCTTAACAGGTAAGTAGCTCTTACACTCGAGATGTGTGCCTATATCAGCAATGTCCGGAACATTCAGTGTCCGTGGCGATTATCCGCGACCAATTAGGCACAAACACAGGACAAAGCCGCGATTGGATTTACTTCAACGCGGTACACCTGCGCGATGTTTGGCTGAGTATTGTTACGTATCTTGCGATAGCGAAAATTATGCAATTATAGCAAACGAGTTGCTGATTCTTATCTCAATCTATTCATGCCTCTACTTAAAAGATAACTTAGATTACTTTTGATCACTTTGAGTTTATACTTAAGCTTAGGCTTTCGTGTTGTCAGAAAACGGTAACTCTGACAATACGACGAAAATAAAGTTGCTTTACTAATAACGCACTGTAAGGTCCTTTAAACTAGTTTTGAATGAAGGAAACTGATTGCGTCCATCTGATTCCACAATGAGAACTATTGAAAACGAAGTAGGTCACAACAAGGATAAACTTCAAAAGATTTTGCGTCATCGAATGAATTAAGTAGGATCGGATTTATTCAACTCGCCTAAAGTTTTATTGAAATCTTATCTTGCTGGTGTCTGGTGTCTTTCTAATTGAAATAGATTAGTGAAGGCGATAATTAATTATATGCTGTTTACTGTGGTAATAAGACGTATTAAATATTTTTCAAATTTCACAAGATTTTCTTGAGACATCAACTTTGATAGTACAATACATATGGTACAGAGGCAGCTCAGGAAAAGAAGGTTTATAGGAGGAATTTTTAACTTCGTAACGTTGGACTAGTTAAGAGGTTAACACATCAAATGTCCCACCCCTTTCCTGTTGAGCTAGGACGAGGGGGAAGGTTTGAAGGTTATTTTTTTAGGTTTTTCGCATATTTTTGAAAACTATGTGTCCTAGCGATATGAGACCTTTAACAAAATCAAAGCTAAAAAGTTATGCTGCAAGTTTTACTTAGTCAATATTTGAACTGACTAAAAAAAGGAGATTTTTGCTCGCTCTGTATTTAGTTGACATCATTGGAATTTGATAATATTTGAGTATGATGATTAGTTTAGACGTCCAAATAAGTGTGTTAAATTTCGCAAGTGTACGAGTATGTTTGTTTGAATGATAGATACTTGCATTTAAAAAAAAAGTGGTTTACGCATATATTCATCATCGTCATCATGATTATCAGCCAAAGGACGTCCACTGCTAAACATAGGCCTCCCCCACGGCTTTCCACAGCGACCGATCACTAGCGGTCTGCAACCAGTTTGATCCTGCGATCTTAATAAGGTCGTCTGTCCATCACATCAACGCATATATTGGAAACAAGATATTGTGTAGGGATTATGCTTATTAATTAACTACCTAAGTATATTCCGACTTAAGGACTAGTGTAATTATCATCAAAATAGGCTCAGTATTTTTTGAGATAAGTGCCAAATTTAAGCCTTTATAAGGTGTTTTCAAAACGGTAAAAAATATTGAACACAATATTTTATATTCCATACCATTTATTTTTGCACATATCTCAAAAACTACTAAACCGATTTTAATGAAACTTAACTGTTTCCTCAAGTGAAATATGCACCAATTAATTGAAAATTAAAAATCATAATTTACTTTATTGTATGCGAGATATCAGTGAAAAACAGTAAATTAGACAAATTTACGAATATCAAACATACATACATTAACGAAATTTTGTACACGTGTTTGGAAGCCTTAATATATCATCATACCATTGACCTGTTTTACAAGCACTACCTCTATTAAGCGATTAATGACTAAATCATATTTTGAGATTCTCAAACTTCGTGATAAATTGGACTAACACCATTGTTCCTTAGATATATATTTTTTTACTTTGTTTTTTATTTTATTTTTTGGATTAAGAGATTATTGTTTCTTTTCTTTGGATTGTAGTTGCCCCAATCGGACCTTATCTTGATATCTGACTACTCATATGTGGAGATTTATTATAGTATTGATGTTAGCATTTAGTTACTTAGATATAGTGATTATGAAAACTGTAAGTCTTCCTTAGAATATATAAATAAATATAAATATACTCAATTATTATCCAATTCTTAAGACGTCACATAATTACGTGTCGAATTGATAACCTATTTTTTTGAGGTCGATTAATACTTGAATAAGTTTAGTTTTGATTTTGTAGAAGGTTTCGTGTCGCTAAAACGCTAAAGTTTCCGATAATTACGCGAATTACCTAAAATTTAACCTTCCAACCCTCCCCTTCTTCCTGGCTCAAGGGTTTCGGGCTGGGACTTTTGATATGTTGACCTATTTACTAGTCCAAACAAAGACAAGAAGTCAAAAAATGTGTTCCATAAATTACCTCTACAAGGTATAACGAAACTTATTTGAGTAGACTAGCAATGAATAGTCATTTACAGATATAAAACTTATTTTCCATATTAAAAATAGATTTTAATTCTATATACTCATTTACAGAAATGTAATTTTCTATAATAAAAAAGAAACCATACAAGTACCTACGACATATATCTACACTATATCTGCAATGGAGGTTTGTGTAAAGTTTTGATTTTATAGATAGTACCATAAGTCTTTTTGAGTTAATTCTGTTTAATTTGTATCAAAATACAGTAGTTTGATCTCAAAATGCCTAATAAAGTTGTAAAGGTATAAAAGCTATGATAACTGAAAACTAACTAATCCCCGTTCGCTGTTTGAAGACTTTTATTGGTAGCTTAGCAGTATTCAAGTCACGTTCAAAAAAGTAATACGCAAACAGTAAAAACAAGTCTAATTTCACTGGTGAAAATTTCGGACTCCGAGTGGACTATCATCGCGAATAAAGAGCTAAACGACCATAGTTAGACGTTTTGTTTTCGATGTGAATTTCGATGCTTTCAATTTGAACGCGAACTGCGACTATCGGACGTATTCGATATCGATTGCACGTTCAATTGAACGAAAAACATTGTTGCTTTCCGTTCATTTACTTATAGAATCGTTGTTAGTAGAAATAGGTCCAGCTTTTGAAAATCTTTGTGACTGCGAGACTTCGAACGTTGAAGGTTTCTGCCTACTACACTGTAGCATACAATGACCGTGTTAGGAACGTGTCAGGTAAATAAAAGTAAGAAAAGTTAGCCTGTAACATCCCACTGCTGGGCAAGGGCCTTACCTCAACTATAAGGTAGTTTGAGCCATACACTACCACGAGAGTTTAGTACGGGTTGGTGGAAGGTTGTTTGTAAGGCAAGCGACTAACCCTTTTGTCAGATTTTATCAATAAGGCTTCGGAATAGGCTTAACGACTAATATCAACGGATATTAGCCGAATTTTCGAAGCACGGAGATGCTCGTGATGTACGTCACTTATATGGTCAGAATGGTCACCCATCCAAACAAGACCGCGCCGTAGGTTGCTTCACTTCGGTATCACTACCAAAGCGCTGCTACCACTGCGCTACGAGCACCTCGTCAGAAATATATTTTCTTTGAATTGAAAACTATGACACTGTTTCCACTAGACCTTTCCGTCACTAACACCATTGCGTGTCATAACGGAGCGTGTCAGTAAACCTACTACTACTACGAAAAACGAAATCTGTTACTACCTTTTGCGGATCCGAAATATTTTGTAGTAGGCATTGCATATGAAAATTGCTTCAGATCGGCTATGGTAATCGTAAATCGGCTAAATCAGCCAAATTTCGTTTTATGTAGGAAACCTACTGCAGCCGCAAAATACGCTCTCGCTCACGCTCCAAATACGGTGAGACAGAATGCTGTAGATCCGTTCAGTAGGCAAAGTGGAGCGTATAGTGCTGCTTTGATACGCTTCTAGCACGTTCATGGTATAGTACGGTGTAATGGACACAGACCTTAAAGGATCTTGATCTTGCCCAACGTAAGTAGTTCCAACTATTGATTTAAAACCTGCTTATTCAAAAACAAAGCCGCTTACATGTGGCAAGGAGTCGATGAAACTGGTTGCGTTGCCGCGTTGGATAACAACGCTAATCCTTCGAGTTAGGAACCATCTGTTATTATTTGCCAGATTCAGGTATTATTTCCCAAGGTAAGAGAATATAATGCATTTTTAATTTTCCTTGTCCTGCAAGTATAGCTAGGATAAGCATGCTCAAGCATATTGTGGGAATCATCATCTTCAAAATTATCACCAGGACGTCCACTGCTAAATTCCTCCTTACACATTGCTATCCAAATCTTTCGGTTGCAAGTGGACTGCCTTTGTCTGTTATTAGCCAGTGTTTTCGAATACCTGAAAGTGCTGACTTCGGATCTTCTAAAATACTACCATAACGTCATTGTCGTTTTTTTTTTTAATATTGGACACCAATCAGATACATTGCTCTGATTCCAAAAAAAGTAGCTTTTACACTTTTGTTATGTAACAGACACAACGTAACGGTAAATCAGACACAACCACAACACCCAGACCCGAGACAATATCGAAAATTTTGATTTCAACATTGACCCGACCGGGAATCGAACCCGGAACCTTGGAGCGGCGACGCCTTGAAACCCAGCAGTATTTCAACACTACATCAAGATATTACCTAATTATTACCTAAGTAAGTCCCATATAATGCATGCCAGTCGCACGCAACCCATCTATGATCATACATTTCAGTGGTCGATACACGGATATATGTTCCGCATTCCAGCTACAATACAACTGAGCCAAGATCTTGTTAACTACACACGCTAGAGGGCACCGCTGATGCTTGGTGAATCTAATCCAACCACGACAATCCGTTTCCGAGGTTAAGAACATTATACCTATGAAAATGGATGCTTGAAATGGGATCTTATGCAAGGTATAACATAAATTATGTAAACGTATCGTCATAACATTGAAATATAAAAATACACCTTCCCCTATGTAATGAAGCAAAGTATATTTACCACATGACCGCTGTATAGTCTTTGCTGCCCCGAGAACCTATAATATAAACTACCGCGATGTCATCGAAAAAGCGAACTAACAACAACCAAAGAAATACGGTAGTTATTTCTCGGCCTAACTGTATTCAAAGCACGTCAAATTCAAGTTTACAACTATAACTATGATAATAAATATATAAATATGCGCCGTGAACACACCAATTGTCGTGGTTTCAAAGTAAGGAATTTTCTTCCTTGTGTTACGAATACCAGACAACGATTTTTGAAGAGAGCGTCTCCCAAAAATACTTAAATACATATTAAACATCGATGACTTAGGTACAAATTTCGTGCTCATCACACAAACATTCGCTCCTTGCGGGATTCGAGTCCGCGACTGCCGGCGTTAAAGTCTGGAGCTCTAACCAATACAATACCAAACGCGTCGTCAAGTAAATTTAATAACAATTACGTGTTGATAATTCAAAGACCGTTTTCCAAAACACACAAAAGAGGGTTCGAATCTAGAATTAGGTACTATTGTTAAAGTGTGGAAATAGCGTAGTGTGGGGGCAATAAGCAATTCGTACCTGTTAATTTTAGTTTCATTCGAAAATTAGCGCTGGCACAGCTGTTCACAGATTAAGCTAAACCGTTCTGATATTAACGGCCACCCGACGGGGCGATTAGGTACAACCAATGATTAATCATAAACAAATAAATGGATAATACTTTTGAGAGGGTAATGGTCTTGCTTGGTTTTGAATTAATGTCTTACTCATGTTATGTTTTATCTGCGTTTATTAATACTAATGGCTACCCTTCAACGGCGCTAATATGGAATTATCCAGATAAATTTATCGACTTTTTAACTTGTTATAATCTTAATTATATATCTTAGCTTAGGGGACGATTTCTGGGTCAAAACTATCCTAACACCGCGTCGTCTACCTGTATTTTTTTCTTACACTGTTATTTTCCATCGTCATCACAGTTTATTGCATTAACGTGAATTTGCATTATGCTAATGAGATGGACACATTACTGACTGACTGCTATCGATACTCATAAATTACGGTATTTACTGTACAGATCATGAATGCAAATACTACTGAAATTTTCTGTTGGTAATGTTAAACATTTTTATACTATAAAAAACATAATGTTAATGATGACATCTTCGTCATAAATGTAAATTACATATTACAGCGCTGCAAAGTCTGCTTAATTCATAAATTTGTTTAACTAAATTTCGTAAAGTAGATATTTTAGACTATGAATTCAAAATCGATTATAAGTCAGGTATTATTATACACTAGCGATTCGCCCCGGCTTCAGACGGATGCAATGCTGATAATAATTTCTTTATGCAACGTTCAGGGATTTTTGATAAGACAATACAAATATATTTTATTATATGTTACTCTTGATAGAGAAATATATAATTGGTCATGTAAAAAGCACTCGACATTCAATTCTAAGCCTCCGGCCCCGGCCAGTACCGCCGTAAGGCCTGTCCCTGTATTTTAAATCTGTCATATCTTTAAAAATTTTCATTTTAATTACATGTTGTACAGGGCCATATTGATCTATTTTAAATGCATTACATGATTAAGGTTCATAATTGGATAAGGATTAATGCTGTATTGTTTAAAATTTGTTCGTAAATAAGCCATTATTTACGATTTCTCGTCAAAAGTTATGTTATGTAAGTTATTGTAGGTTATCCCCAATCCCTTACGGTGTACAATATTGTAGTAGGTACATTATTTTGATCACTATAAGCGTTAAAAATGAGTTCATTTACGACTTTACTTAGAAGCCTATATATTATGTAGGTATTATTCATAATAAACCTTCCTCTTGAATCACTCTATCTATTAAAAAACCGAATCAAAATCTGCTGCGAAGATTTAAGCATACATACATACAGACAGCGAAAAGCGACTTTGTTTTATACTGTGTGGTAATGATAGTGATATAATAAACTTGTCTTTTTCTGACTTATTCTTTTCTTGATAATCTAATTAAGGACATACAGCCGAATTTGGCTCACGTTTACATTGTACGGCCACGATAATTGATGCACAGCTACTACCATTCAGGTTTAAAATGAATAAATCATTTGTTAACTCCGACTTGCCGTGGTATTTTGGCCGTGGTACTAGTCTGCCCGATACTAGTGTGTAATTCCAAAGCCGGAGGCGCGGAGGGAGAGCAGCGTCCGACCACTGTAACAAAGCACAGGCACCCGTGTGAGCCGAAGCCGAAGCCGCACCCGTGTGAAGCCGAAGCTGCGGAGGCGAGCATGGGTGACTGCGTTTTGTGACGTAAGGGCGAAGAGGCTGCACTTCCCGCAGCGCCGGAGACGAAGAAATCCAAATTGCTTGCATTACCCCCTTAATAAACAACATGAAGGTTAGGTTAGGTTAGGTTAGAACTGCGACCACACAGCGCGCGAAGGCGAGCGAGCGCAGCGAGCGTGCCGCTGCAGCGGCCGCCTAGCGCCATTTTTAACCGACTTCAAAAAAGGAGGAGGTTATCAATTCGACTGTATGTTTTTTTTTTTGTATGTTTGTTACCTCATATCTCAGTCGTTTGTAGACCGAATCGAAAAATTTTTTCGCCTGCTTAGAGGGTGTACCTTCTAGTTAGTCCCAATTTTTCCATTTTGGAATCTGATGATGGGATCTCGGTGTAATCGAGAGAAATCCTCAAATTTTAAAGGCACGTATAGTGTTTCTTTACTAGAATCTTAATGTTGATGTGTTGTTACGTCTGATAGTCAACATCTTGTGGGGCTGATCTGATGGTGGAACTCCTTAACGCTTAGGAGTTCAGTAATTATAATGACGGAACTTATGATAGATAAATTGTAGCTTCTTAAAAAAATAGAATCATAAAGTGCAACTCCCCCCCCCCCCATTATGTAATCACTAAAAATGAAGTAATAAAATAAACTTTAAAAAAAAGGAAAAACCGACTTCAAAACCAAAATGCACTAAAAAGTCTTAAATAAACTTTTCACCATTGAAAGGAAAGGAATCCGTTTTAGGCAAACAATTTCTTTTTGGAGTCGGTGCAATCACTTTGACTATCAAGCATCAACTATCACAGCACCGACTCCAAAAAGAAATTGCTTGCCTAAAACGGATTCCTTTCCTTTCAATGGTGAAAAGTTTATTTAAGACTTTTTAGTGCATTTTGGTTTTGAAGTCGGTTTTTCCTTTTTTTTAAAGTTTATTTTTCTAGTGCTTCGTTAGCGTCATGTGTGGAGGAGGAGGGGGAGGCATACATGAGTTGGGTACCCCTCTGGGAGAGGGGTCCCCCCTCCAGGTGGTAACTCTGTAACACCCCCATTTCATGCTTCAGAGGGATATTTGGGTGATTTTTTTGCTTTTTTAGGTATTTATTTTTGTATTTTTCAAAAATTAATATCTCCCAAACTAGGCCCAATCGAGGGGAGGGGGGGAGTGGTGCAGGGGGGTAGCCCAACCTTTCCCCTTCCCCCTTAAGTCGAAGCCTTACAATGCAAACTAGTACCCTGAATTCGGCTGCAGACATTGTAGGGAATCAAATCACCCAAGTCACCCACCATTTCAGTAGGTATCTATAAATGAAAATATTTACTTTCATTTAGTTTGCCGCATTTTGCTGGGTTTAGCCATAGGGTTTAGCTTTCATTGAGACCTTCTGACAAGAATGACAGAAAAAGTCGATGATCTTTGAAACGCTACTCTACTCTCTATGCGCATCAAAAATCAGAAATCATTTGACGCGATCAGTTAGCTTGGAATATCTCAAGGAGTATCCCACAAAATTTTCAGTAAATCCAATAAAAATGAATAATATCCTGAATAACATCAAAAAGAAACTATCTCTGGAAAATGTTGGGTTGACAAAAGAACGTAAGTATTATTTTCAAATATATTTGTACTTATTATCGAGCCTTGGTTTAACAAATTGAACAACATCTTTCATAATCCTTTTTATTTTCTTTGTTTGATAAATTAGCTTACATAAAGTCGCATTACATATTAACTATGTAGATATTATTCACTTCTATATTCATTAGCGACAGTAGAGAAGTATTTTGTATCATTTTTTTGATAACCAATTACATGTCCTCTTGCAAATATTTTTCACATTTTGACCTGTTTCATCATTTTACTCTGTTCTAAAGTATAAATATTTGTTTGCTCAAGCTCAAGTAGAAGAACCAAAAAACAGACAAGAAGATGTGAGAAATACGCTTACGAAATTGGATCCCAACTCTGTACTAGACCCGGACGAAATCCACGAGAAACTAAACGAGCTATCTAAACAGACTACTTCAACTCTGTCAAAAACAGAGCCATCTACCAGACAAATTATAATTGAAGCAGCGAAATCCAGTATTCGAGCTCCGGGGCCGAAGACACCGGAAGAACAGCAAGAGAAGCCTAAAAGTGACAATGAGTACCTAGAAGCTCTAGGCAGGGAAGAGAACGTATTCAGTTTGAACGACGATTTCCATTAGAAAATTATGCCGCAAATGCAAATGCTAAGCCGCGTCTGATAAATCACTAACATTGCTTGTAGATTACAATAAACAGCGTAAGAATTGACGTTAAATCATTTCAAATTGCTTTATTTTTTCGAAAACAACTTTTACCATATAAATAATGTCAATGCCGATATTATAGGTAAACCACTTCACCTGCAGGGCACAGGGGCGCGGGGGGCGAGAGCGTGGTGCGTGAGGAGCGTGGGCGGGTGTATCCGCGCCGCCCGCACCCCTCACGTAACCCTCTCTCGCCTCCTCACACGGCCCGTCCCTCACAGAGGAGTATCAATTTTGCGGTCTACATAGAGTTTCATGATTTCAAAAGTTTTTTTGGTTACACTTTGATACATTCTCACAAGCCCTTAAGAGGCCCTTCTAGATCAAGACGGTCCAACTGCAGGGTGCAAAATTAGACAGCCATAATAGCACAGAACGCCGATTGAAGGGTGTCAAACAGAACGATATCTGAACATGCGGCTAATCATAATACATATTATAGGCGCTTAACGATAATAGCCCAAGAAGGTAGATGGTCACATGCGCTACGGCGACCATATTAGCAATAGACATCCGGATGCGGTTGAAAGCTTAACCAGGTTTTAACGTGGAACCGCTTAAACGTTTGGTGTGACTACTGACCGGCGACTGGTCTGTTCTAGGCTAAAAAGGAAACTAGTACTCACATTCCCATGAGGGCCCTCGCCCAAGAAGGTAACTGGTCGCATGCGCCCCCGCGGGAAGTCGAGCAGGGGCGCCACTCCGTTTGGGGGCTCCGCTTCAGGCAGTTTGATGGAGGTGAACAACCCCGGCATAGACCTTTCGCGGCGGCAGGCTCGCTCTTCGGGGTACGTCTGGTGGAAGAAGGCATTCGGTGAGTCATACAGTCATCATTATCATCATTATCAGCCAAAGGACGTCCACTGCTGAACATAAGCCTCCCCCACGGCTTTCCACAGCGACCGATCACTAGTGGTCTGCATCCAGTTTGATCCTGCGATCAAACTGGAATAAATATTAAAGTATTATATATATTCAAAGTCCTCTGTCATACAGTCGACTTTGAATAAATATCCTTTGGACATTCCTAATTTTTGTTTGTAAATACATACATGATATACATAGAAAACACCCAGACCAATACAAACAGATATGTTCATGCACACAAATATTTGTATGTTTGTGCGGGGATCGAACCCGCAACCCGCTGCGAAGTAGGCGATTTCTCGACCACTACACCAGACGGGTCGTCATATAACTGGGTCAGTATGAGGTTTAAGAAAATCCAAAAGAGACAATATTGAATGATTTCCAACATTGCTTTCTTGAGGTTAGAAATGAGGATATGGGTTATCATTTGTAGTATATTGTACTAACATAACATCAACCATATTGTACCAGGTAGAGCCCAAACTTGAGTGGTTTGAAAATTATTTTTGGTATATTTTAATTAATCACTGTTTCCTTTGGTCATGTAACTCGAGAAATACTTTGAATTCGTATTCGTGTAGGTTTTTCAATACTTAAGCTTATATTTAAACTAGCGACCCGCCCCGGCTTTGCACGGATGCAATGTATTATACATAGAACCCTTCCTCTTGAATCACTCTATCAAAAAAAACGCATTAAAATCCATTGCGTAGTTTTAAAGATTCAAGCGGGAAGCGACCTTGTTTTATACTATGTTGCGATAGAGAAACTAATATACTTTTTTAATAAGCATTATTTTTGGGGACGAAGTCGCAAGGTCTAAGATGCATTACAACTTTCACGTTTATACAGGCTTGACACCATAAATGGATCAACGTTGATGTAGTCTAAATGCCGTTGTTGCATTTTCCGTGACGCATAATCAAAACACACTAATAGCGGTATAGTGGTATAAAAAATATTATATATATCGAAAGGCATTGAAACTCGCATTGGGCTATGACAAGATAACTAATACACGTTCAAGGGATCTGGCAACATCACAGATTTGTCAGATCACTTTTTAACTCAGTATGTACCTACTTATAAATACTTCTTTGAAAAAAATAAATTGAAAATATAAAGTCAGTTTTTCTTTACTAGTCGAATGTTGTAAACAATTTAGACATTCCTATTTAACGAAATGATTAATTTTAAAATAAGATAAACACAAAACATAAAACTTACATAGGTTATTCATCGTTATATACTGAGATCTTATTAAATCAAATAGTTAATTCTTTGTCTTCACTGATATGATTTTAAAAGTTTCAAAAGCGTTGTTTACATTATTGGACTAGCAAAGATAAACAGACTATAAAAGAAACTTATTACCTAATTTAGTAACAGAGATGTGGAGTGCAGTTTTCTTAAGGGTATATTGAGTCTAACAAACGCTCGTCTGATTCGCTGCAAAAATTTTTTTTACACACTAAAAACTTTTCTCAGTTATTCGAAAACGATTAGGGCTTGATGCAGTATATAGTAGCATTCGCTTGCTGCTCTTACTTTTGCAGTTTTGTTCCGCATTTTAGACCTAGGAGCGCTTTTGTATCTCTTCAGAAAGTAGCAGTATGTACATAGACCCTAAGATCGAGAACTTGCCTCTGCTTTGTTTGCGTTAGCCGAAGACAAATGGTGATAAATTATGTAGAACTCCTCACAGTGACTAATCCACCAGGGAGAATGTGAAGGGTAGTAGTGAAACGGCTCAGATCTTGTCACGACAAAGTGAATTGTATAGTAGCTTTCGATTGAGTTGTTTGGTTGATATGATAAGGGTATGATGGTCTTACGAGATTCCTTTCTATCATAAAGTGTATGTCCAAAATCTGGTCTAGAAACTCTAAACGTTTACACATCAAGTGATCCAGTCTGGGGCCATATTTTTGAATCACTAGTGAAAATATGGCATGCGATTTTCTTTGATTAATGTTCGATTTTCGAACGAAAATCTGTTGAAATCCACACCGCAGAGATTTAAAACTCAGTTTACTTAAAGTAACAACTTACTTAACTGAATTTTTGAACGAACATCACTCGGAATATTGGTACGAGTGATTAAAAATTATAACTTTCGTTGAATTTCACTCTCTAGAACCACTGAATCGATTTTGGTAAATTTTGTAAAAAGTATGGTCACGGGTAGTATCCTTGAAAAGGATATGAGTGACTTTTGATAGTTTTCAGTGTAAGAGGCTTAAAATTACACTTTTTTATATTTTTGCACCAACCATCAGTATTTGCATTAAGAATACTAAAAAAACATTACTTTGTTAATATTAAAGTATTTTCTGCCGAACACGAGAAAGTAATTTGTCAGCTTATTAACGTTTCACCGCATTACAACGTCTTCCCCGAAGTCATAGGGGAATCGTATCGTTACTAGGCATTAGCAAGTGGGAACCGAAAACAAATGATGGAATTAACAATGAAATCCGCAGTAGCAATTATTTTGCGATGTAGAAAATGTTAACATATTCCAAAATCGTATCGCAAAAAAACAAAATAGTCTATAAGTACAAAATAAAAGCAAAGCGATTGCTATTTTGGTTTATTTTGGTGGCTTTTACGTAATACGAATTATAAACATTTTCGTACAGTATCGCAAAATACGTATGTGAGTACCGAAGTAAGAAGTTATTGGATTTTATTTATCACAATTATAATTTCAAGTGTTAAGTTTCAGATATCATTCCCTTAAATCCATTATCATACGTTGGTAACCAAAAATTGGAATATCGCGACAAATTGCCAATCATGTGTAAGAATCATTATTATCTTAAGGCAATAAGGTATTTCTGCAAACGGAAGTTATCTGCTGTAATTAGAATTAATTAGCTTTGTTTTTCACTGTGCTTCATTATCACTGTTATTCTGATAAACAACTCAATTACGGACTGTTTTCCTGTTTTCGTTGTTATATTATTCTAAGAATTTAGTATTTTTTTGAGGAGGTATTTGTTTCTATTTTCAAACGTCCTCATTAGTGTTGTGATTATCACGTAACAAACAAGGTAATAGGAAAGCCTCCTCATAGGCAGGGCTTGGAAACCGGTATTTTTTTGAACCGGTTTGACGAAAATACAGGTGGAACTTTTTGAAAAAGGTTATGTTCCTTCAAACCGGTTTTTAAACCGGTTTGGAAAAATATGGGTATTTTGCATTAACCGGTTCAACTTTTCGTTCAGGCAGGACAACCACTCTGAACTTCGTTAAGATCTGCAAGCGGTGAGCGCATCTGACGTTTGTTTCTGAATCTGATAAATAGTTTAACATCTTTTGAAGAATATTCGGTCTTAAAACAAGTCGCGTTGCGATCGTCGCAAAAGGCTACGAATTAACCGGTTTATTGAGGTTCGTATCGCTCTTATTTGGTTCCGCTCCGGAGCGGGATTTTAAGATAAAACCGGTTTAACCGTTATAATACCGGTAAATCTTGAACCGGTTTCAAGCCTTACTCATAGGGTCCGCTAAAGTATACTTCACATTAGGCCGGCAGCTGCGATATTATTGCGAGTATCGATTAGTTTTTGCGATACAACACCGTTAATAATGTCCGATAGCACACATTTTATATGTGCCAGTAAATAACCGAGGTTCTCAGCTTAATTGCTATTCCCCCTCCCAAGATTGTGCTCGTATAAATTATACTGCGCTATGAGTTATTGTTCACCTGTGTGTGTGGGTTGATATGTGTGGAGTGGACTGCAGCAAAGATACTTGTATTAGTTAAAACCTGTAGATTGCGTAGTCATTGTTACGTAGGGCAGTGAAGTGAACATTAACTAGCATTTGATAGCGTTAACAACTACAAATCAGGATATGCCGCACACTGTTTTCAATCGTATCGCTCGTATCACTTCCAAGTGTTTGAGTGCGCCTTCACATTAGAGCGATAGCAGCGCGGCAGCAGCGGATACCCATAAAATACAGCGGGGCTGCTGCCGCACGACTGCCGCGCGCCGCTGCTGTCATTTATGTATGAAATTATCAGCAGCTGAAGTAAAGCAAGTGATTGAAGTGCTGAAGTCGCCTAAATGTGAAAGCGCTCTAATACCCTTCCCGAAAACACTTTTTGCAAAACACAATAACAATTTGTTCCTTTAAATGTAAGCTGTCAGAAAACAAGTACAAAAGCCGGTGGTGGCTTACTTGTAAGCCGCGCTAAAACATTAACAAAACACGGCGGGTCCGCAAGTCGGTTCTCATAATGCCGCCCTGTGCTCATTTATCATTTTGCAAACGGCCGCATAATACCCCTAATGAGTAAAATCCAAGCATACCTTTGGCAATACCATTAATATTAGGACGCGCTCACCCCTTGCAGGTGTTCCGGATAGTTGGAGGTTGTTTGGTTAGGTCGCCGCCTAAGTACAAATTATAACGGCCGTGATTAAAACAAAATAGAAAATAAATTGCTTAGTTGCTCATGAAGGTTTCTCTGTGATCTGTTTGGGGCTTTGTTATTCTTTAATTCCTCTTATTCTAATTAGCATGTTTTATGTATATTGTTCAACTTACACGTGTCATTTGTTTTTAGAGTTCCGTACGCAAAGGGTACAAACGGGACCCTATTACTACGACTTCGCTGTCCGGTCGTCCATCCGTATGTCTATCACCAGGCTGTATCTCAAGAACCACGATAGCATGACAGGTGAAATATTTTCAATTTATGTATTTATGTTGCCGCTATAACATAAAAAATCCCAAAAAAAATCCTGAATTTTTACCCTTTTTCGGTCGAAATCAATATTGGCACTTGAAATATTTACAGAATACTAAGATTTTATTTTTACTTTAATAATAAATAATAAAAATATTTATGATAACTATTAAATTAATTGTTGTTTCCTCTACACATTGGTAGTCTGGAAAAAATCGCCACCAGCGATAACGCCGCCAATATTGTACTTGTGATTCGTCTGTTTTTTTACGATTTGTTATTTGTGTCCTTAGTTGTGCAATAAAGAATATTCAGAATTATTACTATAATAAAATAAAATTTTACAAACAATAAACGCCATTTTTAGCCTTTCAAAGGTTGAAATGTGGCCCGGCCCTACTGTTGTTAACCTAATCAATGGCACGGAGTCCTTTGTGCGTTAGTCCGACTCGCATTTGGCCGGTTTTTAATGAGTACTATAATAGTTTAGAATGTTTTTAACACTCACAGTGATATATTTTATATTCATAAAGATAAATAAGACGTCACGCGTAATGAGACCGGAAATTTCGCACGGTCGGACCGACAGCACGGTAGTTCAAATGGAAGAGCGTTTGGCCCGGTGAGCCAGAACGTTGCAGGTTAGAGTCCAGCCCGTGCGCAGTTTTCGGTTTCTTATTCCACCTTTATGAGTATTATAATTCTTAATATCAGGCAATAAATAAATGTAAGTTCTCCTCCTCTCCTCTATACTTTATTTATAAGTAGGTCTTATAAGTTTCTTATTTTCAGATTTGGTCTACCTCAGATTATCAACCCAAGGATTTAAATGTCTTTATCAGAATGATTTCGTTAAATGTATGTCTAGGTATGTAGTCTATGTGCTCTCGATATTATAAATAATCACACACGCTGCCGTTATACCGCCATCTTCTCCCCCAATAACTCAAACGTGAGGCACTTAGTGTGTCTACATTATCGTATATTAATCGCCGCTTGACTTGACGCATTATACTCGTACTTAGCGTAAGTACCGGAGCCGGTGGCTATGCAAAGCGATCCATTATTTAATTCGGTACAGCAACACCCCTGCGGTGGGGGAGGACGTATGACATATTCCCGCGACGCCCGGGGGGTACTCAGTGTTGTATTTAGTTAGAGCACCCGCCTGAATGACACCTGAGTGCCTGGCACCCGAGAAAAATGGCACCGGAGGAATTCTTATGACTTAGTACAAGGTACTTTGGTTAGTTTTTCGCATTATGTACTTCGGAGCGATTCATTATTTAATTGGGCAGTGGGGAAGTACATACTTTATAACATTTTCGCGCGGCGCCAAGAGGTGCTCAGTTTGCCGTGCAATGTTCCCGCTAAGGCACTCGTCTGAATGGCACCTGAGCAAATAACATCTAAGGTGTTCAGTTACGGCCTAGTCTAATATCTACTAACGCTTAGTTAACAGTACGCACTAAGAACTAACAGTACTTACATTTTTGTGGAATTAATTATCAAACTAAAAGGAAGAAAAAATTGCATCCAAAGAACATTGATTTCAAAGTAGTTGACGGTGTTGTAAGTGTAAACTTGCTAGAAAACATCAGCACGTCGTGTCGTAAAGCAAAGGCTATGCTAGCGCGCTCCTGGTTCGAGCGCACTAAAATAATGTGTATTACAAAGCTGGCCAAGTAGGTGTCATATTTCAGCATTCGGACGACCATATTTATAAAGTAAGCTTACTCAACGTTACGATTTACCAGGCTATTTGTACAATGTACATGTATAGGTGCCACGACTGGTATACTCGTACTTGGGGTGCCATTTAGTGGTGCCATAACTGGAATACATCAGGGCACTCACCGCCAACGTGTCGCAAAGGGCTGTGCAAGTGCGCACCTGACTCGAGCACACTCGATTTTTTCGCGCTCTCGATTTTAACTCGATATTCGTTGAGTTCACTACCGTAATATCGTGTTGCACGGTTTGAACAACAGTGTAACACGGTGTTGGCAAAGTTGCTTTTAGGGTCGTTCCGTAAACAGTAGTTCAGTGGATTTTAGAGAGTAGTTCTTTTTTAAAATCTGATAAGACTAAGAAAAAAGTTTACAGATTACTGTTGTATATTTTCAATTTTATCATTAAGATTTACTTGAAATATTTGACATTGATTTGATGCAATATTTATTCTGCTTGCCCGTATTTTACTCGTGAAAGCAGATTTTTTTTAAAACTGACTAGAACTCGTATACTTTTATTTTGACGCACATCGTAATAAAATGTCTGGTGCACATATTTATTTAGGTACCGATACCTATTTGAATATTGATTACTAAATTTATTAGGTTAAAAATATATATTTTCACGGTGAGAAAGTATTATTAGTCAGACAAGAGATATCGATTGTAGTGAAATCGATCATGAAATGAGTTCCACACCTCCGTCGGATATGGAGTTCTGCGAAGAGCCTGCAGTCGGGACGATGCAAGGGACGACCATTATAATGGAAGCTGTTCGATAAAAAAAACGCAAATCGATATCCAGCATCGCCGTTTGCCATAATTATACGCATTCTAGAGGGCAAAACATTTTTTTTGACCCAAAATACCTAAAAAAACATCGGTAGGAGGAAACAGTATAAATGTTAGTTATTTTTATTAAAATATATCAAAAATAATAATTGATGTTATGTTTCTACAATATACTACAATTGATACCCTGTATCCTCATTCCTAACCTCAAAAAGCAATGTTGATAAGAATTCAAAATAGTCTCTTTTGGATTTTTAAAACCTCATACTTGCGATTATATTATAAATAAATATAAATATCCTTTGGACATTCCCACTCATCACCATCTAGTCCCAAAGTAACCTACTCAAAGCTTGTGTTATGGGTGCCAGACAACGGATATAATACTTAAATCCTTTTTGTTTGTAAATACATAGGTACATGATATACATATAAAACACCTAGACCAATACAAACAGACATGTTCATGCACACAGATGTTTGTATTGTGCGGGGATCGAACCTGCAACCCACTGCGTAGTAGGCGATTTCTCGACCACTACACCAGACGGGTCGTCAAAGGTATATTAGGACTATACATATACAATAATTAAAGAACTTTACTGCAGATACCTTTTGGTAGGGTGCTTAGAAGCCTAAATGGATCATCATACCCAAATATTATTAAATTCCAACGATATCACATACATACTTACCTACAGGTCGAATCGATTACTTTATTTGAAAGTCGTGTTAAAAAGTGACTAAAAGTTGAATGAAACTGGCACGGAAACTGGCACTGAAAGGGACGGGCAGGGGGCAGGGAAGGCAGAAAATATATATCCCGTCGGTATTTGCAGTACAGTTCCATAATTATAAATAAATTATAAATAAATTGACGTAAAATAAGTACTAAAGTCCAAATGGTATATTCTACAGACAAAACATCAGCTGTATTGTATCAGGAGGAGCCCAAACTTGGTACGGTTTAAAAAAAATATTTTAGGTTACTTTAATAAAAATGACTGAAGGTCAATTATTTGCCCTATTTTTGAAAGTGTCTGAAGATTGAAAAAAATCTTTACATAATATTTGTTTAACCAGCTTCCCCCTCCTACCGACGATGTTTTTAGGGACTTCGGCTCATAAAAAATGTTTAGGCCTCTAGTATACATGTGCCAAACGGCTGACGCTTTTCTTTAATCCCTCAAGCGTATGTGAACGAGACACAATGCAAATTCTATTGTTATGCGGTTGCCTGCAACCGCTCGGGTGTTGAAGCAGACTACAAACTTACAAACTGAAATTGAAGCTTATAAGTACTATAAAGTGATAAAAACTATGAATTTTACATTGTGTAATCTTTTTATGTATGTTATATATTGAAATATGGAACGTTACATAAAGGGATATCACAATGCTGGTGATACGATTCCATATGCGGATCCCGCCGTACGCGGGCCACGCTGAATGAACTCACTCACACAGTGAAATTTTGTATCAACGTGTGTGTTATATCAACAAGAGTCTTATTTCGTTCGCGGATACCGCGTACGACAAGTGATTTACGAACAGTAAGTATTAGAATGCATCACTTGCTATGCGCGTGAACCGCGTATGAAATTAAAAGCGCGATCACTTGGTATCCGCGTGAGCCGCTGTGAAAGTGTTAAAATTTGACTCGTACGCCGTCCATAATTATCAACTGTTCGTTTTCTACCTTTTAACGATCCATCCGAATTGTGCACCTAGGACGCGTTTTTTACATCAATAGAACTTTGTCCGTGTGGTAATTCGATTACGAGTCTTATCGACAAAATCAAGTAATATCATCCACAAGTAAACTTAATCGATAGATGACCTTTGAAAAAAAACTGCACTTTCTTCGAAAAAGAAAAGATGGTGAACTTTTTTCAATCGCGAACTGCACGATATTTGGGTCATTGGTCGTGACTTTAAATCAGCGCTTCCATTCAATTTGATCACTTACTCGTATTTGTAGAGATCATCTCAATGCTGAGTTTAAGTATGTTTGTTAAGTATCCTTGGGACGCAAACGGTTGTCAAATGTATTAAAGCTTTGTTATATCATCTTTTAACTACAGAAATTGTCAACTCCATACGAAAAAGAATGGGGAAGATGGTGTGGACGGGCCCTTTTTTTCACTATGGTTTTGTAGATCAAAAATCCTCAATTTATGATCATATATTTATGAGTTTTTCAGAGAATAAGATATTTAGAGATAATTTTATCATTTAACAAAAAGGTTCGACCAGCCATAAGATTTTCTGAAAAACCTTGAAAGTTTTTATAATCTCTGCCTATTTATCTTCCAGGGGCGTTTATAGCACTCGATCACGCCACAATATTCTGGGGCCTCATTTTCAAATCACTCACGTCAAAATGACATGTGATTTTAATTGATTAATTTCAGGTTTACGAATAAAAATCAGTTTTCATCCACACGGCAGTGATTGAAAAATAACTCAATTTTGTAAGAACTTATGTGTATATTTTGCATGGTTTACGTCGATTGCTAATTTATTATCGAATGAAAATCACACGCCATATTCATGCGAGTGATTTAAAAATAGAGCACCTGAAATGTGATTTACATCCTACTAATATTACGAGTATAAACGCGAAAGTTTGAGAGGATATATGGATGCCTCCTCCTTCACGCAAAAACTACTCAATATATTTTAATTGAAACTTTACAAAAATTTAGCTTATACGATAGAATAACATTCAAGGCTATATTTCAAAAAGATACAAATTTAATTTGCGCAGATATTACGACAAATGTTAATAAAGTCGTCTTTTTTAAAAAAAAAATATCTACCTATTTTCGCGTACGCTTGAAAAACTGTAACAGTTACAGTAATATTATATATGATAGTAAAGTTTGCCATAAATAGTTCTACAGAAAAGTCCGCGTGAGCATATTATATATACGAGTATCTCTACGACACTTTACACACTGCAACTTTTCGCAACGATGCAGTCGCGATGCTTACGCGCGTTAGCATCGATGCTGTCGCGATGCAGAAGCTAAAAATTGACAAATTATGTCCTGCATTTTAGCGACACCATTGATGCTAAATTAAATCTGTTTATTGCGTGAATCGCAATAATGAAGCGCGTTTTCAAAACGCGCGACAGTATCGATGCTAAATGCGTCTTAAGGTTTGCTCCCTATTACGTTACACAATTTTATGGCAATAAAAATGGTACAACAGCAATGCATTATTTTCTAGGGTATTTTCATGAACATAATAAACAATTGAACATAATGAACATAGTAAAAATTTGTTATTTTCTCTATTTATTCCTTTTACTACTCTCGTGCTATGGGAATGTAACAAATACGAGTTTTCGGGTCGCTGTTGGGCACGCTGATGTCGGTCGCCCACCAGCCATATAAATCTGGCTATGTTTGGTTATTGTATTTATTTTTTCTCTTTGCCTGCCACGATGTTCGATGTAATCTAAGCACAGCTATTGTTCATTGATAGTACTTTTTTTAATGATTTATAATGTTCACTGTCAGAATTTAGTCTCACAACTGTTATAATAATTGTAAATTAAGGAAAACCTAGTATTGGCTTACATTTATAGCATTTATGAGTACATTGTAAATTAGTTAATGTATTTTTTAGCTGTTGGTTTTCTTAAATAAATAAACAAATTGTGAACACACGTGTGTGTTTAAAACACAATTTGTGAACACCGTTTATAACGATCGTACATGATGTGTGTTGGAAAAACCATTTCTTTGTAAACCCTGTTTTTAGTTCGCCAAAGTTATCAATGCTTACCTAAGAATAAGAAGGTAAGCAGTATGCCAATCGATTTCAATTGCTTCGTAAACTCTTACAACAGGTGACAGACTTTCTCTTTGCAAATTGTTACAAATTTTTCAAGTCGAAAATTACCTTCACCTCATTTCCTGCCGAGTTTTTCAGAGCCTTTGAAAAAGTAAGAAACAACGATTAACGTAAGTACTTAGAGCAGGGGTTGCTTTGATAGAGAATGAAATAAAGGAGATGGTTCAATATTCTTTCAATTGCGATAGAAAATTGAAATTTAGATACTTGTTGGTTCTTTTTAAGTTAATTATGACGGTTAGTTAAGCCCAAGGAACGTTTCGCCACTACACTGCACTGCAGTCTTATACAGGTCTGCTCTGCAGTTTTATTAATGTAAGGCTATCTGCAGATGAGATAGAAAGATAGTGCTAGTTTAATGTCGGTAATAAGGTTGAATGAAGAAAATAACAAAATAATCTGAATTCATTAGATATTAATTGTAAATTCTAACGGATTGTGGTTAACTTGAGTTGGTTAACTTGAACCAGTTTCGTGGTCGATAGTTAATATATTATTTTACGTTAAAACTCAAGATCCTATCATTCGTTTACATTACTAATTACATTCAATTACTGAGAACATAAGTTAATTTATGGGTCTGTGTTCCATTACATAAAGAATAAGCTCAGCTACGATTAATTGAGAAGCAAAAAAAGCAATCCAATGCCGAGGCCCAGGTATAAACCATGAAATAATCTGTGTAGCGGTGAATGAATTTTTTAAACCGATTAATTAATGTCCGACCTCTCTTTTACCTGTGTTTTCCCGGTCTTTCCGCAGATTACCTATATTTCCCGCTACATAATATTTTATGGCGGTTTAGCTCTAACATTGGCTCAAGCCTACTTAAAAATACATGATGTTATTACATTGTGCGTGTGTTGGGTAATAGTAGTGATAAAATATGTAAACGTAGGTGGGTAAAATACAACCGCGTAGGAAACTTGCGACGCGGTAATCTTGCGAGGGGTAAAGAAAAAGTTTTAAATATTGTTACTGTATCTTGAACGTAACTTTGTATAGGTAGAGTATTAAGAGTTTTCATGTTAGCATTTGGTTAATGCGGAGCGAGCAATATGACCGAATTCCGCTATCAGAATTAATATCGATTTTGTATGTACTTATGTATATACAAAGAAAGATAATGATTTCATTCTATCGGAAGAAGTATACGAGTATAGTTAGTTCACTCGCACCTACCCATCATAAAAGACTATATCATGTGTGCACCCGATATCCGTTGAAAAGTGGGTTGCCACTAGAGACCTCGACTATTCATCGCAACAATTTAAGAATATGAATAATAATAAAAGCAGCATCAGCAGAATATTGAAATATGTTAGTTGAGAATGACAATTATTGCGCAAAAGACACATATTACTTAAGTTTCCCTTATTGAGGTAAGCTCACTACGGTAAAACAGGATATGTATCATTCAGTACATTTCTAGGAAAACGTTTCACTTTTCCACATGTTGGCAAATAAAGTACATGTGTTTTACCAAAATTATTTAGCGGCGAGTCAAATGGGTTATTATTTACGAATCGTAGAAAATTATCTATTAATAATTATGTTTCAATTTAAACATATTTTGTTTTGTTATGACGACATGTTTGGTGCTGTGGTTAGCGCTCCTGACTACTGAACCAGCGGTCGTGGGTTCGAATCCCGAAAGAGGCAAATGCTTGTGTCATGATCACGAACATCTAAGACAAGGATGTTATATGTGCATTATAGGAGATGCACCCGTCTTATCGTTTTCTGGTACTTCGTAACATATGAAAGAAAATTTCTTAATTAGAAACCAGACAATCGGTGTGTTTTCTGGCGTATAATTATTTATTTTCTTAAAAGTAATCATGTACTAACCCAAAGTTACTCATACTTAAATATATCATCTAATCGATATCAGAGCGTGCTTTCACATTTAGGCGACTTTAGCAATGCGTCGCGACGGTCACACGACAGTCGCGCTGCTAATAATTTCATACATAAATTATGGCGGCAGCGACGCGCGGCAGTCGCGCGGCATCAACGCCGCTGATTTTATGTTTGGGAATCCGCTGCTGACGCACTGCTGTTGCGCTTCTGTCGCTTCAATTTGGCGCTCTTAATTAGTTGATATTGTAATTCAATGCAATATAGGGTGAAGCAAATGTCCGCTTAAACTTTAAACGAATTTAAACATACGCCGTTAAGTAAATTGTGGGTCATTATCTATAATTGGGCATACCCAATCCCACATCAGTGATCGTTGGCCAGCCACAAATGTGAACCATTTGTATATTGTAGAAATCAAATGACTGGATAGTTAAAAGTGCCTTAATTTATTAAAGTCATATTTGCTAAAAATACGACATCATCCTACTATTGACTTATTTAATGTGTTCTTTGCAAATAAACGCATGAGTTTGAGTTTAATCTTGATTTAGACATATAAAATTATAAATGCGAAAGTTTGTAGGAATGGATGTATGTAACTCCTTCACGGAAAACTATATCTAGTACCATTTCAATGAAACTTCACAATATTATAACTCATACATCAGAATACCCAACTATATCCTACCGGAATTATTTATTTATTTATTATTTTATTTAATTTATTTATCATATTAACAAAATTACAAGAATGTATAGGAAATATTAACATCTAAAAACCAAAGAGGTTTATTGTGATGCTAATGAGTTAAATTTAGTTCAGTAAAAAAATAAACAGGCCAATAACAAATGGAATTATGTGAGATGAGCAGATCGGTAATACAGTAAAACTAAATAAATATTCTATGTATTGTATAGTTGACAAGAACCAGGCAGGTGTTAGGCTGAGTTTAGGATTTAAATCCAACTTTAAAGATCATTATAAAGTCTTAGGTTTATTTCATATCGAAAAATGTGCAGTGATAATAATTATAAAATTATAACTACAATTTAGATAAGAAAATAACTTTTGAGTTTTGTTTTGTTTTTATCCGGCTATACCCCGTATTAACCAACAAATCGCTTGATTTAACTAAATAAATAGCTATCGTAGAATATTAGCACCATACATGCATACACCATCATAAATGGCACGTAAAATTACAGTTTCAATAGACTCATTAATTTTGCAAGTTGACCGGTTCTCTTTGTAGTGACAGTACGAGTATATTTGTCTCGGCTTCGGAGGGATCATAGTTAAAACTCAAAAGGATCACTGAAATCGGGCTTTTAAGCTTACTTTTCGATGAGGGCCGAAAGCAAGTAGTCAAGGAAGGTTTGGAAGTAATAAGATACTCAATAAAATAGTGGTCGACTTAACTTCGGATAGTGGTTGACAATTTGAAAGCATGCCTAAGTGTGGGACGTTGTTCCATCAATTTGATTTATTATTGAACCGTTGAAACCTTTATATTTCTGTTCGACCACAATGTAAATGAATATCTTCTCTTTCCAAAAAGTTTGTAAGTGGCTAAAAGAACAAAAGTTTGGAGTTTTCAGCCGGACGATAAAATTTTTCATACCGTTAGTTAGCTTACCTTTATGGCTATGTTTAGAAAAGGAATTTGCTGATGCTGTTGGTAATGCAATCAGTGATAGGTACTTTTTCGCAAATGAGGCAATTAAACAATATTCTTAAAACTACAATTATTTTATGATCATGTACACATACTTAAGCACGAGCTGTTTTACTAGATACTACAGCCGCTACAATCTAACACATCGGTGCTATTGAATTATACTGTTAAAACAATCGCCTTAATTTTTAAACCAGCACGTCAATAAACAACGCATTTTGAAATTATAACTACTGTCACGTATTATAGTGGTTTCCTAAGTCATAATAAACGGACGTTGAATATGATTTTAAAGTAAACAGTACTTCATTGTTTCTAGAATGTATGATGGCGGCTAAAACGCGACGACGCATGCTCGGTCTCGGGGTGTACCTACATAATTAAAAATTAAACATGCCGCCCCAGGTGTACTTCAACAAAATGCATTAATTAAGATCCAGGAAAAAGCTTAAACAACGGCTGTAGTGGAGCTAATTAACTTAGTTAACTCATATTGCCGTGTGTTGCCACTACGTCGAGTGTCTCACCACGCCTGCTGCTTACTTTGATTTGGCTTTATATTTTTGAGTTAGAACGGTGAGTCGTTGGTATTCTAATAATACCTAATTCGAATGTGCTAGGAACAGTATCTTAATAAATCGGCCATGTGCAAGTCGGACTGGCGCACTGAGGGTTTTTAAAAAGGTTTTAAGGTAACGTAGAGTGAAAGACGAAGACTTTAGAAAACGTCTGGAGATTATCCAAGACCTCCGACTGATTTCATGATATTTATTATGTTTTGAGATGAATAGCGAGCGAAATAAAATTATAATTTTAACTATGAACATTGTAATGACAAATTTTATATTCATCTCCTACCTTTATTATTTATTTTCGTAGTTTTCGAGATATTTTTAACCAAAAATTTTGAGCATTTTCAAACACACAATTCCTTCACTTTTTATAGTGTTATGTCGGATTTTGTACTGCAGTATGTTTCTTATAAATTAAATTTACTTACATAAAATTATGAGCTAGCTACAACTAAGACTAACAAAATTTTTAAAATATTGAAAAAAAATGTTCCAAAAACTTTTTGGATAGCTCTGGATATAAAGGATCCAAAAAAAAAAATTGCGTCACTGTTTGAGCCACCCGGTATATGTATGAATATGTGAAACGGTAACCGCTACCAAGAATAAGTTTAGTATTTAATATCTCGTGATTTAGTAATCTTTTATGAGAGTAAATTATTTACACCTGATCCTCAAAAACAGTCACTGATATCTTAGAAACCTTCTGCACCTGAACAGAAATTCGGTTCAAAAAGTGGTCGTACTAAGTACATGTTTATTTTAACTAGATATAAGTATGTACGGAACTGTAAGAATAAACAAGCATCACGCTTACCGCGGCTTAAACAATATTGCGTTTACAAAACAAACTTCACGTTTATGTTCCGTATAAAGTTTTGCTCTTCAAGCATTTTCCCTGAGAAGTTAGTCAATGTTTGCACTGCCCTTTGTTCTACATAATACAAATCAAAGCGTGCATTCTCTAGGTAAGTCTTAAACACCCGTGTTCTTTAGTAATACTAATTAGAGGCAGTACAAGACAACCGGTATTGGTACAACCTATATTTATTTACTTGAAGAGAAGGTAAATTCAGGTATTTGTAACGTTGCATCAGTATCTCTTTATAACTAAATTTTATTACATTCCTGCTACCATATCAAAACATGGGGGGAGGGGCTTTGTTTAGCAGTTAACGTCTTTTGGCTCCTAATAATAATGATGCCAATACAAAGTAGATATGTAACATGATAGTGTGTACAAATTATTAACATGAGGTGTTAAAAAAATAACAATTTTAACTTCACTGAAATAGAATCCAAAATATATATTTTCTATCAACGAAAGTTTCTAATTGGCGCGACCTCTTCAATGCGATGTTTTGATGCCCAAAGGCCTTACAGAAAAGGGAACATTCTATCACAATGGTCGATCGACCCGAGCCGTGCGGACAAAAAAAGAAAGATTTCGACCAACAAAGGGCAACCCAGTTGGTAATCCTTGGTCGGCCAGCGAGCATACGTCGAGCAAACTCCCAGTGTCATTATAAAATACGGGCCGCTATGTGGATCCACTTTGAGAAATGGAGAATGGTTGGGCACACCTGAGCCCGGCTTCCGAGAACCGACTGTCTCCTCCTTTTTGCTAGGAAGTCACTCGCTTTATTTATCGCGGCAAGTTTTACACGAATGAATTCATGACGACACACCTCATTTTGGGATGCGTTTTGTAACATTGCATTTTGAAACATATCTACATTATTTTTTGGATGTTAAAAATTGCCTATGATCAGTAAATGGTTGTTTCACTGCGCATTGTTCAGAATGAAATTGAAACGGCGACTAACTAAACAGTGAAAAATGTCGTACAAAATGTGTCACATCAATTACCGACAGATAACACACACCTCAACGAATATCAATTTATTCGCGTCATCGTTTAACTCCGCCGTGTGTAACTCGAAATAGTTGAGCGAATCATTCGAATGTTTCCGGAAAGTTCTATTCACAAACTGCGTAGGTATTTTTCGAAGCACTCGTCCGCTGCTCAAACACCGAGGCAGAGTTTCCTGCACACAATTCCTCGTAAATGTGCGACACTTTTTTCAGTTTATCCCGTTATTCACTATGCACCTGATGAGTGTACCGGCTCGCAATATACTCCACGAAAGGTTTTTGCTGCCAACTCAAATTTTCCAGTTACACTTTTAGTTTTTAATATTAAAAGATACTTTCAGCTTTTAACGAGTACTCTGTGTAAAGGACGCCACGAACTTTTGCGTTCGAGTTATTTTTGTATCAAAGTGGAATACTTCTTAATGTAATTACACATCTGAAAGGAAAAGCTGGCTTTTGAAATAATTAGTAGGTAACTACTTCATACTGAAAATGCTTGCTCGAATTTTAAAAATTATTAGTTGCACTATTCACGTAAAAAGCAACGTTAAATTCAAGCAAGCACTTTTTGTAAGCATCAACAACTTTTTCTGCGTCATTATTATAAAGCTAGTGGTCCCCCGCGGCGTCACCCGCGTAAATTTCAGCCTTCGTGTAAAGTATTTCAACGCAATACATATATTTTCATTGTTACTATTGAAAATATAGCGCATATTGAAAATATAGAAAGCCCTGCAACCATAGCGGTAAGCGCAAGCGCGTGTTTTCCTTAAGCTGCGAGCATTATTTTGGTGCTGAGGTATTTTAAAACTGTGATAGCTTCTAAGATATTTATAGAAATCAAATGATATATGGGGAAGTTTTGTTTAAAATAAAAGGCGTTTGATGATGAATATTTGTGTATTATGTTGATAAGAATAAACACCTTTTTATTTGTGTGCATCAAAACACCTTTAAAAAATTATTTTAATCAAATTTATGAACACAAAATAGTTTGTAGTTAGTAAACCATATGCTGTCGCGGACTTTATTGTTGATCTTTTAAAGCGTAATAATCCTGTCATACATGATTTTTATGTCTTTTTAACGGTCAACACTACACAGTACGCAACGGAAACTCTCAAAAGGAATATTTTTCCCCCGTTTTTGCAACATTTTTCATTGTTGCTCTGCTCTTATAAGTCCTATCGTGATGTTTTATAGCCTAAATCTTACTCGATAAATAAGCTATCCAATAATTTTTAAAATCGGTTAGCAGCTCCTGAGATTAGCGCGTTCAAAAAAAAAATAAACAACTCTTCAGCGTTATAATATAATATTAGTATAGATGAAAAACATCTGCTAAATCAATGTAGATAATAATTGTTATTGTTCAGTGCAGAGGTAATAGATTGTGACAGTGCTATGATTAAGCCAATCAGCCTATAGTTATTCCAATGGTTAACAGAGATGACTGTGGGAGTCATGATGGCCTATTAATTAGCCCGTTTCACTTAATTGGTGTGTGTGCAAACTAAGCAATGCAATTTGGTATTGGTATCTGATATATCAGATGTAATAAAATATATATAATGCATAGAAATGGGATTCAAAGACTGTGGTTTTATTAACGCTCATTTATTTATTTACGGACATTTTTGTACAAATATTGGTGGAATTGATGCTAGCCGCATTTTCTTCAGTAAAACTTTTAAGTCATGCAAAAAGATGGCAACCGGTCATTTAATTTAGCTTATTGTAATTCGACGGCATGGCTGGTGTAGGGATAAGCGCTTCTGAATAGTTATTTTAATGACCATTGGTTAAGGTCTTTTTTCTTCAAATCACACACAGACATAAATATTCAAACGACAATTAACCATTAGTTGAGTTAACTATCGATCAAGCAACCCCTAAAATAATATTTCGAGGGAAATGCTAATGTAATACCATAAAATTATTATCCCTTAGGGGATAGACTTCTATGTGTATATCGGGTACGTTTAACGCTTAAAAATCACTACAAATGAAATTTCACTGGAATCATTTCTGAATGTTGTTATTATTAACATTGCGGCCTCTATCATTAATTTAGTAGAATAACAGGATGGTTAAAGTTTGACAGACATATTGGCGTGGAATAATTAATCTTCCAATATGAATAAACTATTTCCTACATGGCTATAATGTACAATACAATTTGCCGAAACATTAATAACTAATGAATGCTATTCAGCAACAGTTTGTGTGGTTGCTGGTGTTTGAGTGATCATTTTTGTTTTATATAAAGTACATTTTAACCCCCGACGCAAAAAGAGAGGAGCGTTATTATAAAACGTGCCTGTCTGGAGTATCGTAGCTCCCAAACGGATAAACCGATTTTGGTTTTGTTTTTTTGTGTGATACCGGTTGTTTTTGTTCCATGTTCATGAAAATCTGTATAGCCTTTTTAATTTGCGACAAAAGTAATTCAAAATTTTGTAAACAGAACGTCTTAAAATTTTGAAAAGCATGTCAAAATCCTCCTGAAATACTGAAAATAATGCACGTTTGAGTGACGTGTGATTTTAAAAGAAAAGGAATAAGTCTGTATTTTTATATACCACGTTAATACATCTATTAATGATAATGAAGAATTATGAGGGAAGTATCTATTTATTTGCAGCACATAACAAGTACAAAAGTGGAGGCACCAGATCACTATTGCTATAAACAGGAAAAAACTACACAAGGTATTTATTGTTAAAAAATAGATATTGATAGCAATATACGAAATTGCCGCTGAGAAACAAAAAAACCTTATTTTGCATGCCTCTTCCTGCGGTTAATGTGTGGGCAAACCGCCGTACAGAGTAACATTAAAACAGGATACGATTAATTATTTTGTTTGTTCGTTTTTCAATTTCATTGTCCGGTTCGTACCTTTTTGTATACAAAAATCCAGTGAAAAAAGACTCCGTACATATGTATTTAATGCACTGGAATATATTTTTAAGTGCGAATCTTCCTCTCATCAGAGGTGGAATTGTGTAAAGCAATCGTATTCATTTAACAGTTCATAACGCACGGTTTGATTCGTCAAACGCTTTGTTCTTTGCTGTTTGACAGATCATACCGTACGCTTTGAGCTGTCAAATCAATACGATTGCCTTACACAATTGCATCTCAGTGCAATGTTTCCGTGTTTCTTTGTAAACTAAGTGATTATTATTTTACTTCTATCTGAACTAGAGGTAATATTATGGATGTAAGAGTGTGTATGTTATCGTCATACAATTAACAACATTTTTAAGAAAGTCCTAGCCCCAGTTGCTTTTTCTTCCATGCAGTTGCCGCACGCATCGAAAATTTATGAAACAATAAAAAACAAAACGGTTAAAAACCTTTCTGTTGTCTGTGAATTTTAGTTTAGTAAATGACTCTTATAATAATATCATATTATTATTTAAATATATAAAACCGAAAACATGGACATAATGTCCCATTTAGAGATACCTACCTAACTTTGTGAATTAATTATTCCTAGCTAACATTATCAGAACGTGTTTCCATCGGTTAAAATCCCTTTAATATACCCTCCATAATATTGATTTAGATTTCGATTTCACTGTTAACTACTTCAAAAATGGAAAATAGTAAAGTTGTTTGCAGGAATACCCAGCCCACCTCGCCTCATTGAATTCTGAAGTGTATATAGATTCGCATTGCATATTGGATAGGATCGATTAGTTAGATCCCTAAAATAATCCCCAATGGGTGAGCATAAGTATGAAAGTTGAATAAGACTGACCAGCGCTAGTTTCAAATAAAAAATTGACTGAAGTTGACGTCGATTCCATTCTATCATGGCACCCCTAATATGGATCTAAATGGGAACAACGAACAATCAAAAAAGTTGTGGACGGAACGGCCCAACTTTTCAACAAAGTTGGACTCAGGACTCAGTACATTTCAATTTTGCCCGTCACAACGCGTGGCAGTAAAATGGCAGCCACATGAAGAAATGAGTTATATATGTAATATTTACCTACTTATTTCTTTTATACGCTGATTATGTGTCATCCTTTTATGCAGACACAAGCCCACTTTTTTACCAAACATGTGTCTTTGTAACTTTTGTGAGCCCCTCTTTAAACGGGTCTAAGAAAAGTTATATAACAATAATGCTGTTTTATTTCTTTTCAAGCCGTATATAGGACACGTTACCACTTGTTGGACACTTGATGTGATGTCTCTAGTATGTTATCGTACCTAAGAGGGCCTACGTAATGAAAACAGAACGAGCTTTCAAGTATACATTTTGCAGTTTTCGGGCTTAAGTATTTCATTGTGTGGCCACATTATTCACACGATGTGGACAACCACATCGAGTGAATATCATGGCGTAAGATTTTAAGGTCTTACAAAAAACTACTTTTTTATATGATACACTCTTGATTGAACGCACTCTAATTGAAATTCTCCTACCTACCTAATCAACACCCTGAAAATTATAAAGTTATTGACTTCGTTATTGAGACACTTATTCCAAAGGATTAGATTATTTGTCGAGACAAGTGGAATACTTATTTCGGGCACAAGAAATAATGCCGCATTAAGACTATAAATAAGATAAAGAAAGCAAGTTAAACAAACAAGATAATTTTCTAAACAGATCTCTACTTTTCACGCATCATTATCAAGTTTGGAGTTAGATCTAAAAACTTCCGTTCATTTGAAAACCTTTTAAGCCGTCACGCCTCCACTATTACCCATCTTACTGTGCTCCTAAATTCCTCTGTAAAACTGTTAAGCCGTGATCAAAATCGTAACATTCAGTAGTCACCCTCGTAATAGGTACTGCACCACCCTTGCACCAGGGGGCCGGGGGGCAAGGGTGCTCTTCCATTTTTTACATCTTTTTGAATCCGAGCAAGGGAAACGGCGTAATATGTTTCGATTACCGTTGCTTTGGCTTCATATGGATTGAAAAATGCGTTTAGCCGAGCCTCCCCCACGGAATAATGGCGATAGCTAGGCTTGTGTACACGGCCCGACGCGGCGAAGCATGAAAAGTACGGTATTTAGGATAACACTTTGGTTTTGTGAGGTTTTTCGAAGATCGAGTGCCCACTTTTTCATGAGATTCTTTTGTGCAGTTTACGTGTGGTTACATTTAGATCTGATCGATTTGGTTTTCATTGTATTTGTAGTTATAGATTCGTCATTTGATATTCATGGCACAGTGTGTCAAGTAGGCAGGCAAGTAACTGAGGCTAGGGCCTCCCAACAGAGAGTAGCTAGTTTGGATAGTTGGGTATAACGTGGGCCGAATGGGATTGATTTACATGATGAGCTGTATTGGATTAGTTTGTCTCGAGTCCGCCTTTGGGTCGCGTCTCAAAGCAATTGTTGATCCGACTGGTTGGTTGTGACCGCAGCCAACTCACTCTAGTACGAGATACTAGAATGCTCTGTTTATACTTGTGAAAGAAACATTTAAATAGGATTCATTATTAACATGTACTAAACATTTTTTTTCTAGAAAATTCAAAACAATGAAACATTTTTTTGGTAGCTACGTTGGTTTTCGTTGGCACGTTTTCGTCGTCTTTTGTTTAAATAACGTTTGTCACGCGTGCGTGCCAAGGCACCGAGATCCTTAATAAAACTTTCCAGACTTGCTTGTATTGTATAATGCCTTGAAAGGCACGTTTAGCCGTCCGTCCGACCCAAACAAAGCATTTAAATACCTACTATAAGGTCAACGTGTTTGTTGTGATATACTTACTCATAAAAAAATTAAGGGTTACACCAACAGTCTAAGTCTCCAATAGACTTTGTTTCTCTTTAATAGAAGACGAATGCGTTATTTAAAACTTTTGAGTTAGTTTTTGGAGGCGGTTATATCCTTTAATTTGAAGTATTTTTTAAGTGATTGCTGATATCTCAAAAACTACTGAAACGATTTTAATTAAACTTATACTGTACTTATAAGTTGAAAGATACCTGATTGAACTGAAAAATAATAATCTCGGAAACAAGAAGTTATGACTTCTCTATGAAATCCTGAGACAAACATACAGACATACATACATTTGTGAAATTTTGCACTCGTGTTGAGAAGCCTTACTGGATCAACATACTAAAATGTTATCCGATTCGATAAAAACATACATACAGGTCGAATTTATTACATCCTTTTTGAAGTTGGTTTAAAAGTTTTACGCATTTATGAACGCTATTGTACGAGTATCTTCTTAAATCTATATACTTAAAATCATACATTTACGCCTGAAATCGAGAACCAAAACCGAGGCACTACTGTTTATTCAAGAATAATTATAACTTAGCAAATTAACTTGGCATATTAATTAAGTTTTACCACAGAAATTTTATTTTATGTAATGTAATACAAATTTCCCTTATTTTCAACGTTCTTGTAATTTTTTTTGTAACGCAGTCCAATTTATGACAATGGAAGTATTTAATTGCCTACGATACAGGTTTTACCTACTGTAGGCGGTTATCGATTTGTATATTCCTAACTGTTATGTTTTGTGCTAAATATTGAGAACATACATTGTTAAGTACAGTTAATAATTTCGAGCGTAAAATAATACTATGTACTAACGTTTATATGGGTACTGCTGATTGTATATCATCTCAACAGGCTGGCTATACTCTTGTATAATCAAGCTCGTCGAGCCAAAGTGGCTAATTGTTCTGTAGTTGTGCGGTCTCTCACTCCCAAATGTTAAGTTAGGCGTCTGTTTGCTTATTTACAGATAACACTGTGTGAGATGCGGATTAATTGTCTCGAGTCAATATTGAATCACGTTTGTGTGTGTTGAATATTGCTCTAATCAGAAATTTATTGAGCTGAACAATAACATCATGAATTAATAGGAACTAGACCAAAGAAGTGGAATTAAAATTAATATTATGCTGCTTTCTAATTAGTTTTATTAAAGTCTGATTTAACTAATGATATTCGTCATTAAAAATATTAGTCGAAAATAATACCAAACGCCTAATTTGAAAACGTCAACTATTTGTCAGATGTCTGATGTGATTGATGTCTATTCATTGACATCCATTTATCAGACGGTGCCATATTTGTGTACCTACTCTTTTAGTTCGCGAGGCGTTATGTATTTCGAAATAAAATATCATTGTTATTCAGTCAGATAAATCTTATCTGTAGTAAATAAGTATGTTACTAGGTACCCCATGGGAGAAAATACAAGGTGTTAACATTAATCAGGAAGAAGCTTTATAAATCACATCACATTATTGAAACTCGCGTTTCATGTCAGTATGTATATGGAAACCAACGATGAAATCAGGCACATCGCGTTAAATATTTAAATGTAATATAATTAATTCCCAGTTCACAACAAGGTCTCTATCAGCGCGAGTATATTTCCATGATAATTCATTATCTGAAAGTGTGGCGTTGCTAACTCTATTGGAATATCTTAACTCCGACGGGGCGCCACTAAGGCCGTAACCCCATCTCTTCGGCGCGGCGCCGAACACCTTGCGACGGCACACAAAAACAATATACATTGTGTACCTGCTGGATATAGATCTTTCGTATGGATGTTTAATTGTTTAATGACTACTTCCGTGGTCGAGTGGCTAGCACGCTGGTTTCAAGCGTCGCCATCTCGTGGGGTTCCGGGTTCGATTCCCAGTCGGGTCAATGTAGAAAACGGTCTTTTCTATATTTTCTTGGGTCTGGGTGTTGTGGTACCACCGTTGTGTCTGATTTCTATAACACAAGTGCATTGGCTACTTACTTTGGGATCAGAGCAATGTATGTGATCGGTGTTTAATATTTTATTTATTTATTTATTTATTTATTTATTAATACTACCTATAACTGTTACACTATATCTTGCGTAATAAAGATAATAATTTTATTACCTGCTAAATGCAGAGTCAATTATAGGTAAAAAAATATTTATTTAAAACACTTCATGCACAAACAAATGGTACATATGGCGGACTTAATGCTGAAAGCATGTTTTTTTTTTAAATATTATGATAGCTCGGTAGATAAAACAGGCAGGTTCTGAACGTAGATACCTGGTTTCGAATCCTGGTGTTGTATCTGTATTTATTTATTTTTGTTTTATTAGTGTATCATTTTTAGTTAGTAGTGTTTTGGTACCGCATCGGACCGCAGTCCGGCGCTGCGCCGCGATACGACGTAGGTTTTAGGCAGAATTAGGGTATTACTTCGAAGATAGGCAAGATTATGTGATTTCTATACTAAGTTTTTAAACTACCATTTTTTTTGTTTTTTAAGCTAGGGTAGAAGCTTTTTTTTAGTTCTATTTTCTAATTTTCTAATGTTTGGTCAGTTCTTACACACTTTTGGGCAAATTGAATCGTTTCGATTGACTCATAATACCCTGGGGCTGTATTGCGAACTTGCAATTCGTTTAATTTCCAGGCAAATTCGTTCCGAGTCCCACTCAACTAATGCTTTAGATTCATAAAGATGAAATAAGAAACCAAAAATTTGCGCACGGGCGGGACTTGAACCAGCAACCTTTTGGCAAACCGGGCCAAGTTCAAGTCACGCCCGTGCGCAAATTTTTGGTTTCTTATTTAATCTTTATGAACCCACTCAACTAGTTAAGTCGCTAAATTAGCATTGCGATGCAACTTAACAAAAATTAAAAGTATTTCTATTTCACTTACTCGTGTAGTGCCGTTCTACGCTTATCTGCTGAATGGATTATACGAAATCGAAATACTAATTTGCTGATACGAGCTGCAAAATTTGAGATGCTTGTCCATCAAAGAAACATCGCAATATGTACCTAGATCAATTCAAAAACGTCAGCTGCTCCCAGTAGGCATTGATTTGTATGTAAGTACTTATCAAGTCAAAATTTAAATGTAAGCCTCGTTTCATAAATAGTTAAGCGACCCACCTCAGTGCAGGAAACATTGCCGTGTACAGTCACCGTCAGATATTTTGTAGCAGACAAGGTGATCAAATACTTCTGATCGGTCAAAATGACAATGTTGCATACATCACAAGTTACCGTCAACATCTGAAAATTATATAATTCATTTAATCTGAGCAGGTCCTGATCAGTTATTGATTATGATCGGCTCAGATATTAATGAATTCATTATTGTTCAGATATTTAAAGGTAGCTTGTAGTGAATGGAAGTTAATGATATTTAACTGTTCAGAAGTATTTGGTCCCCTTGTCTGCTACAAAATATCTGATGATGACTGTACGACTATAGTGAAAACCAATTGCAATCGAATGAAGTTGATTCTGCGGTTTCATCATATGTTTTAATGAAAAGTATTGGACGAGTGGCGTAAATAAAATGATTTACATAAAACCGCTCGGGGCTTTAAAGGCCTTTGGCTGTTGTCTGTTGCAACTTGTTTACTGCTGCCTATCAGTAAATAGCCTCTCTAGAGTCAGTCAAAACCTTGAAATCACAATGTCAGGACATATATCATCCCTTAGCTTCTAACACCGCGTAAGTATTTTTAGCAACTTTACAGGAGACCAAAAAAAAAAACTAAAGGCAAAGAGGCAAAGCTATAAGCGCGTGGTCAATATTTTTTTGAATTATGACTTCTGAATCGCTGAAATTGATATCATGTGACGCAATATGCAGCTCTACTTAACGGCATTAAAACGTTAAAACTTACGCGGTGTTGGAATTAAGGGACAATATTTCCATCTACTGTGTGTTAAATAAGTCTCAGAGTAAACCAGCCGAGGTAACTTTCCGGTCACCCAATGACAAAATGGTGCATGTCCTATCGATATTTGAATACGTCTACGTTAAGATCCTATAAGGCCGTATGTATACATTATGCATTTGCTAGGGGCACGCGAAACTTGTGCAGCACTACGGGATAGGTATCTGTGAATTGAATACATAAAATTAATATTCCTATCGGAATAGCAGGACAAGTAAAAGCTGTCAAACGAAACCGATTTAAGATGTCAGTAACTAACATAAGTTAGTAACATTTGTAGCTTTAAATAAGATAACCTTTCGATCAGGTGATTTATAACAATGTTCCTAAGTTAAATATAGTAGTTTACTGCATGATAAATAGTCGACACAAAATATTGAACATGCAGCTCTAGTGTAAAACTAAATATTATTTCATTATACAAAATATTCGTCGATATACATTCCCTGTGTTATTCTGTCTTTATTTTTTACGTAAATTAACGTTTGTAGAATAGAATAATCAAACTGCGTACTTTAAATTTCAAGCGCATTGGTAAATGTAAGTCGTATTAAGCGGCTTTGATTTGGACTAATCTACCTGTTAAATGATTATTTGTTGGGGTTGGTTGCCGCTGTAATGCATAACAATCAATCACCGATCAAGTCACCATGTTTCAAACGCATTATTTCTCCAAAATATACACAATTTCACTTTTAAATATAAAAAATCAAATGCACGTAATTTTCAGCGAGCTTCTGCGGGGCGGTCAACTGTTTGATATCTGCCAAAAATGGTTCTGCTACCCATCTCTTTTTATCACACAGTTTGCTGCTAGTGACATCTCGCTTTTGTCGTTCTATTCCAATAATAATTTTATGATTGTATAGCAACGTTCCGCATATTATTAAATGTCTCGCTCTAACTAATACATAGCAAGATGTCATAATGACATTCGCCGATGGACGCAACCGTTTCGCAATAAATTACACTCTTTCTACCTCTTGACGACCTCCTGTTACAATGTTGTGGCTAAGCACACCGGGATTCAAGACGTCGCTGCTCCAAGGTCCCGAGTTCGGTTCCCGGTCGGGTCAATTCAGAAATCATAATTGTCTATATTGTTTCGGTTTTGTATGTTGTGGTATGGGCCATTATTTGAGCACCGTTTTTTGATGGTCACACGTTTGTAATTCCAAACATATTCAATGTTTAGTTTAAGAATAAATTTTGTATGTTTTACCATGTATCTATCTATATGAATTCACTTTAAAATGTGTAATAATATTTATAGTTTTGTAGGAAAAAATATTTTACCATCGGAATCGGGAGTAAAACTGCTGTTCTCCGCGCGTCACACCGAGTAGGCGCTCAGTTTAAACACTTATGTCTTGCTGAGCTTTTACATTATAATAACATTATATATCTCAAAAAATTGGACATATAGTCAGGATAAGTTATATTGAGGTGAAAAAAAACAGTCTTTACATTTAAATTTAATATAATTAATTTTGTGTCGGTCACACGATTTTAGCATTTTCGAAAATGTGACACATAAATGCTCATAACTTCAAAAAGGTTCAACCTATCGACACAAACCAAAGGTCCGCAGAAACTTCAGACGCGTTAAAACACCAATAGAAGTCAAATTAATATCTCACAGCAATGATATAGCATATTACAGCCCCTTGCTTTTTATATTTTTTCTTCGGACCTTAGTTCATGTGACCCTTCATGGGTGATGTTTTGAGATTATATGACGAATGATATGTTACGAATAAATGTCTACTATTGAATCATAAAACTCATAGTCAAGATACATTTGAGCTGATTAGATTAAATAAGCGTTAGTTACTTAATTTAATATTTCTGAAAATGTTAAATTTTCGTCACTTGCGTGGCACAACTTTCGTGGTCAATTGCCCACGAAAGTTACAAATCATACTACGAAAGGTTATCAAAGTGTACTGATCTCACTAGAAATAATATTTTATGGTTTGTAAATGCAGTTAAAATAACCGCCTTAACGTTTTATACTTGAATTTTTCTACTAAGACAGTTTCCAGAGGCACAGATATTTATAGAATTAATGTAGCTTACTAGAAAAATATGTATAACATGACGTCTTAAATGATTTTCATTCGGCTTTGAATCGCCTGATCAATCTATTTATAAATTATATAACAGCGTAAAGTAATCATAATAAGTTACTCTAAAAAAAGCATACTCATTAATTAATTAATTTTCGTGCATTATTCGTAATTACCCCAATTTGTGTTGTTTACATGACAAAATAATGAATATCACAAAAGCAAACCTTGAAAATAATTATTTGCCACTTATAATAATGATGGCAGTTTATGCCAGTCGTCTTTATTTAATCAACCAAGCGGCATGGCTAAAATTTGAGACTGGTCTAAAGCTGGAAATTGTCGACTAGACCGATAACAGAGTCTTCTTTGAGGCTACTAGATAAAGACTGTAAATCATGAGTTTGTTTCACGGGATAAATACAAAAAAAACTGATACTGTACATCCAAGGTTTGACAATAAGTGCGTGACGTCTGGTGTTTATTTCTAAAGATGCTAAAGAAATAGTTTAATTTTTAATTGGATAAGAAAAGGTCGTATTTTGAACGCTCATGCAGCTATGATCCAGCAGCTAGTAGTCTAAATAGTCTCATTCCAGGCAAGAAAAATATCTGGAAGACTAATTTGTTGCTTGTAAAGTTTATGAGGGGAATAATTTATGCATTTGACTTTGAAAATGAGTTCTGTCTCTTCTCATAATAGCCGGCAAATATCTAACTACTAAAATGCATGGTTACCTATATGTAATTTGAGGCACTACTTTGGGGGGTAAAGAGTTGATTGCTACAGATTTGCTACCATGTACCTTAGCATAACTTTATAACCCCAGATACTTTCGACAGAATGCGAATACTTACCAAGATTTGTCAAGGAAGTGATTAGGTTACAAAATACTAAAAATTCCATCGTGAGTATGGGTTTAAATTGTCGAATGTTAAAATACCATTGATTGAAAGTGTGAAACCGTAAAATTTAATAAAGTATCCTATCGCTGGCAGATACTGTCAGTGTTATGTGTCGAGAACAAATGCGAGTAAACAGTGAATTCGAGGTAAGTAATACCGCAAATGAGTGCAATAAATGAAGAAGGAGGGTAGACCATTACGTCTGCAAATAACAGCACACTCCCAACAGTTTTAGGTACCCTGTGATCATGGCACTTGCGACAGTGTTTTAATATCAGATACTCGTAAATAATTTGGTACATAGTAGCAATGTCGAAGGTAATAAACTATTCTTATGTTAGTGTTCATCATGAATGTTTAAAAATATAATCATGTAATACCTAAACACATTACTTTTTGTCTCATCTTCATTTAAATTAATTATTATACTCATGGCTGTAAAATAACCAGTCACATTTAAGGATATGTACTTAGATTTTTATTATTATGATGTTTGTAAGTTTGTAAAGGCTAATGAACCGATAATAACATTCAATTCATGTTATGACAAATTATCTATTTAGCAGCAGGTATAATAACTGCAGTATTTAATTATGTATAAAGTTCAATATGGGGTAATATTTTAAGTAATTGATACTTTTGTTACCGAATTGTCTATCTAATAAGGCGTTGCGTAACTTTCGTGTCTCGGTGAGTAACTTTCGTGGCTGACGAAATTTAAATATTAAATATCTACATGAATAATGAACCGATTTTCATGAACTAACAGATTTTGTTACAGTTTAATAGCTTCTTTAAAGCAGTATTTTTTCATTTGAATAATATCAGTATAAATTTTCGCCACGAAGGTGACACGAAGAACACTTTCTGAAGAAATGCCCGTATCACCTTTGTGTCTGATTTTCAAAACACAAGTGTATTGGCTACTTACTTTGGGATCGAAGAAATGTATGTGATCGGTGTACGCAAATGTATTATATTCTTATTAATCTGCATGATCTAAAGGTATGACAGGAAGAGCATGCTTTTAGCTTTAAGACCACCATTTGAAGGCTGTTATTATAGCAATAATGTTTTGAGATGAATAAAATAAGATAATAGATGATATTGCGGTATTTACTATAGCTTTTTTTTTTTTTTATTCGTAACAAAACTACTAATTACTTAAAGGATCGAACAAAAATCGCAATAAAAACTTACGACAGATGTTTCATATTCGCAATAGATTGGCAATCTGGTCGACAAGTTTGGTATATTGGTTAGAGCTCCTGACTACGAGTATTACGCCGGTCGTCGCGGGGTTCGAATCCCGCAAGGGGCAAATGTTTGTGTGATGAGCACGAATATTTGTACCTGAGTCATAGATTGTTAATATGTTTTTAAGTATTTATGGGAGACGCCGCCGTCATAATCATTGTCTTTATTCGTACACAAAGAAAAAAAAACTTACTTCGAAACCACAACAATTGGTGTGTTGTCTGCCGCATATATTTAATCTAATCACTGCCGCATGCCAATTTGTATGTGGATTAACAACGCTACTCAGTAGAGAGCAGGCTATGTGGAACACCCCTAATATATCATGACTCAAATAAAAATATGTCAGGTATTAATATTAATTAGTTCTTTGCTTACCTAGATTAAATCGCGTCGATTAAAGAGTGTGCTTACCCAGAAGAAATCTGTTCAATCTGAAGATGCTTGGGTTGTGATCATTTTTGTTTTATGGTAGAAAGGTAGGAAGTTGATTCTTCAATGCTTTAAACCAAGTTTATGACGCGAAACTACTCGTAAGTTTTTTTTATCAAAGTTCAACTATGTTTGGGGTTTGATTCCTCGTCTGTCGCACAGCCAAAGTTGCTTTTTACAAGTGCAATTTATATATGTTTGGATTGTTTGATTTAGTGGATAATACCATTAAGCAGTAACTTATCATTGACATTGAAAGCTTTGTATTTAATACGAGTATGCTATCTTCAAACTTACAATCGGATAACAACTTCTAGCCCGTTCCTAACCAGCGGTGCAGAATACCTGTTCCATGAGTTATACTCCATTAAAGGCCTAATGGTTCGCACCGACCTGGACCATATTATGCGGATGCATTGTCGCCTTAATTACACTTGGAAGCACAAAAATAGGTCATTAGGTTCCCACAAAAAAGCCACGACGTCCTGAAATTGTAAATTATTTTTCGTTATTATAACAACTAACATTATTTAACACCTTAACGAGAAGGGTTGCGATTTAATTTTTAAAGTATTATTATTTTTACTTTTCGTAAGTGTTTTTGTTAAAGTACGTATCAATCCTGTTTACCCATGTTTTATTCAAAATCTCGCACAATGACTGGTGTATTTTAGCACACGCTACCCCACTCATTCCTGAGCCAATTTAGAAAAGATCATTACAGTGCTTTCTGATATTCGGCAGCGATTTATCAGCTTAGCACAGCGCAAAGAGCGAGGGAGGTACATTTTTCTCAATTCTCATTCGCTCGGTTCAGGTGGTTCGATTTGTTTGGTCTCTAGTGTGTTTCGGGCGAATAGTCAATATTCCAGTGCCGAGCTGTTGTAATCAACGCTCGTTATCATTACCGCTATCTAGCATCAATCGCCACTCCAATACAGTGGACACGGGCGTAACCACACTATTCTAAGAAATTAATTTTAACAGTAATAACCCTCTCGTATTCCAGTTTAAGCCTCGTGAATTGCTAATGCGACTGTCGGCCATGTTCTTGATGTACGAGAATACTCGTTGTTATTCATTCGATATCTTGTTTTATCTGTGATTTTAACTCTATTTAATTGACGGTTACAAAACAATAAATAAAACTGAAGTGATTCGATAGTTGTTGTTTTTAGTTGTGAATGAGATTTTAAGGATAATTAATTAAATTTGACAAGGTTTCAGCGCATAAACAACCTGTGGTATTATTAAAATATACGTTTGCAAGCGTCGTATTTATATTTATTTTTATGACAAAAATAAAGGGTAACCTCACTGGTAGGTGACAGTATGCGTATTTTTAATTTAAAAAATATAATATTGATCCTTACTGGTTGATTATGAAATTAATTATGTTTTATGTCTTGCTCATTTTCGAACAGCATAAATTTGCTTATGATTCTGTCTTGTAGTAAGCGTATTAAATCTCGGAATCATGAGCTTTGTTAGTAATTTTAATACCAGAATACTTGAACGTTCTATTATGTATAAAGCTGACTAATGAATAAAGTTGCTAGGTACCGTTCCTTTAAATTGTTGTATAGCTGTTGCAATGTGGATCAAGCCGTGTAGCTTTGTGAGATGATTGATATCCAGCGTACAGCCGTCTATCCAACTGATTATGTATAGGCATGCTTATTAGCTAATGTGACAGGAATTCCCATCCGAAGATAGCATTGTAATCCTAATCAATGAATCTGCGATGGATTTCACTGGCTTGATTGAAACCCGTCTTTCTATGAACGATATTAATGGAGATCAGATAATGGAAAGCCTATCACTGTGTTACTATTGAAATGTAATGTAGGTTGTTGTAATGATTTTCATGAATACGATTTATATGAAATTTAAGTCTTAATTATTATATGAAAGTTAAGTCTAAATAGTACTAGGGTCGTTCTTCTTTTGTACCGACAGTAAATTGTCCCCAATAACACGAATGTTTATACATTCGTGTTATTCAGGACAATTTATTGTTTAAAGTATTCATATTTTTGTTTTTATAATTATTTATAAAAACAAAAATATGAATACTTCAAACTATGAAAATATTCCTGATGTATGATAGATTAGGAATTATAATAATATCTGTAATGTTAAGATCTGTTAGTAGCCGAATGGCAAAAAACGGAACCCTTATAGTTTCGTCATGTATGTCTGTCTGTCCGTGTGTTAACCGCTTTACGCTTCTTATACACAAAATAAATAAAAAAGATATTTAATGATAAAAGTCCAACAAAAACCTATGCGTATGTGAATTCTATGGATAGCTCTTTTAAAATGACAAAGGTTCCTAAAACTCATTTCATTGCCTCGGTTTCCTTGCTCTCGGGTCAGACCAAAAACTTTACCCTGGGTTTTTCTATTCGGAAATTCTTAGGGTATCCGAGAGTTCGGAAGTTGGCGGTGTTTCACCGCCGTGCCTCGGAATAGCACTTAAGCCGTTGGTCCTGCGCCTGATCTCTCTCCGGTCATGTCAGATTGTTGTCTCATCGGGGTACGAGGGTCAAACTGAAAGTTCTTAGAACTGGCCACTTATAAACAATATAATAAAAAAAATATTCTAAAATTTGAAAATAGAACTCTTTGCCAATATTACTGAGTATATATTTCATTCATTTGTCATTTGTTTTACGATTTGGCGGCAAATTGAAAATTGTCTGTGTCACGTCAACATGAATTTAACACGAGAAAATTTTCGTGCAATGATTTTTTATGACTTTCGATGTCATTTAAGTCAACAAGAAAGTTATGATAGACTACGATTGGCCTTTCACGATGAAGCCCCATCTCGTGCGACTGTTTACAACTGGTTTAATGAGTTTAAACGTGGTCGCACTAATCTCACTGATGATGTACGTGAGGGACGGCCTTCTACGGCGACGACTGAAAATAACATCTGTGTTGTGCGGCGTATGATAGAGACTGACAAAAGAGTGACCTATCAGCAGATGAGTCAAGTGCACAAAATCCTCCACGAACATTTAGCGGTCAGGAAGCTTTGCGCCCGGTGGATACCTCATAATTTGACTAAGGCTCAAAAACTCCATCGTGTGGATTGGTGCCGTAAAATGATTGAAAGATTTAACGGAGGTGACTCAAATGCTGTGTTCGACATAGGTACTAACAGGTGACGAAAGCTGGATTTACTGTTATGATCCTGAAACCAAAAGACAATCTGCTCAGTGGGTGTTTCCTTTCGAGGAGTTGCCAACTAAAGTGAAGAGAGATCGAAGTGCGGGAAAAAAAATGGTGGCCTCGTTCTTTGGAAGGATAGGTCATTTCGCAACAATTGTGTTAGAGGATCAAAAAACAGTTTCTGCAGAATGGTACACTACCAATTGTTTGCCACTTGTCTTGGAAAAAGTTCGAGAGAAACGACCTCGCAGTAGGATCCTCCTTCACCACGACAACGCCTCGTCGCACACCGCCAAGCGAACGATCGACTATTTGGCGACATCAAACGTTGAATTACTGGGTCACCCGCCGTATAGCCCCGACCTCGCGCCTTGTGATTTTTATTTATTTCCAAAAATTAAAGAAAAACTTAAAGGAAAGCGGTTGATGAATGCTGAAGAAGCGGTGGCTGCGTATCGCGATGCCATTGAAGAGACCCCTAAGGACGAGTGGGCAAAGTGCTTTTCCCAGTGGTTCCATCGCATGCAGCGGTGTATTGACGTCAATGGACAATATTTTGAAAAGATATAATAAAACTAATAACTGGCTAATGTAATCAGTTTTTGATTTTCTAAGAACTTTCAGTTTGACCCTCGTATAAGAGTGAGAGGAGTGGAGAGTGCACCTGTGTTTAGCGCAAACATTTGTAACACACTATAATATGTCCCGCGCAGTCGGTTAGTCGTTTGTGACCGGCTACCGTGGTCAAAATTGGCTTGGGGGACTATTACTATTATTATAGCACATTTTCAACAACCGCAAACATAACTTTGTTCTTCATACAAACAATATCAAAAATAAAGTTATATTTGCAAAATATTGTGGTTCATAAAGATGAAATAAGAAATCAAAAATTTTGCGCACGGGCGGGACTTGAACCAGCAAACTTTTGGCAGACCGGGCCAAAATGTTTGGTTTCTTATTTCATCTTTATGAATATCAAATATGACACTGTGAGTGTTAAAAACATTCTAAAGCACAAAAATATTGTGGTATTTAGCTCAGTGGAAGTAAGTGGATTGAAAAAATTAGCACAGAACCCTCAGTGCGCGAGTCCGACTCACACTTGGTCGCTTTTTTGCTTTTAAACTGATTTTCATTTGTCCGCTTCAGAAAACGTGATTTATTCGATGCAACTTGTAATTTTAAGATTGCATTTAATAAACACCATTCGATAAAAACAATAATTTGTCATCTGCATCCTGGAAATAATACAATGTCCAAATAGAAATTATTCCGCCACATAAGATTATCTGCTGTGATCGAGAATGAATAAGTAATTAGTGCTGGTCATATATGCATCGTAATATGGCAACTATAGTTGTAAATTAACCTCAAAGGCAGTTCTAATTGCGATTACCGGTATCAGTGGTCCGCGTAATCATCAGTTGACACCGCGCCCGCGGCTCGGTGCCATCAACCATGTTTCAGTTGGCATTGCGAGGATTCCGATTCGGATACATTTGATGTAGTTCAAATTGGACAGCCTGTGTTCTGTACCTAACTTGAAAGCTTTGTACCTTTCACATTGCAATTCTTAACAGATTCATGAGTTTCGAAGCTTTGGACTAAACGTTTAAAATTTATCTTTCCACAGGATAGCTACAACGATATAAAGGTTGACGGTGCGTTCGCCATTTTTTATTTATTTTTCCTTAAAAGCGCTTTTGAGCACTTACTGCTTGCAAGCTACTCGTGAATTATTAATTTTGATTGTCTTGATGTATCTTTGTTTTGAAATAACAAGATTTATAAATTTTATCTAAGCAGAAATTTGGCTACGGTTGCACTTGGTTTGGTTTGATGCGTCTTACCAGTTTTTTTATGATTTTGTTGTCTTAAGCAGCTAAGAGCTAAGTAAAAATGCTGATGCAAGAGGATATACCATTTTCATACATGATTTTCTTACAGTGCTTGCTACTATACTATTAGCAGTATAGAACGTTAATCTTGGATTCAGTCCTAATGGCCATTACCAGTAGCAGTGGTCCGCGTGATGATCAGTTGACATCGCGCTCGCGGCTCGGCGCTATCAACCGTGTTTCAGTTGAGTGTGTAATTGAGTAAGGAGGAGTTTAAAGGGGTTTTGAGTTATTATTGTATAGTTTTTCACTTCATATCATGGTTTATAGTTTTTGTAGTTGACAACCATCAGGCGACTCGGCGTAAGCACGTTTCACAGTATGGAGTGGGTCCCGACCTTGGACGAATAAACCACTGGACGCGCAATGACGGGAAATTTCGCTTGTGCCCCCTTAGCCACGAAGCGGGCTTTTTAGCCTCACTTACAGATGACGTCTTGTCAGTACGGTGATAGAGCTCAGTGAGAAACATTGACGGAAAAAATGGGTAAATGTGGCTTATTTTTGTGTAAAAATTATAGCGGCAAGACAAAAAATATTCATTTTCATCCGTAAGTAACGTTTTATCCCAAAAAAGCTGATATTTTTCATAAAAATAATGAAATGTGTTTTCCAAGAGAAAAGTAACATTGCCATTTAAAAAAGTGGTGGTCAGTAACTACAAAATCAACAAGATAACGTATACTTTATACGGTAGGATTATCGTATGTTTATCATTCGTTCTCTTGTCAATTTAATTTTAATTGTGCTTGACAATTGTCGATAAATCGTATCGATAAACATTTATTAAATATTAAATATAAATTCTTTTAAAATAAAATGATAAATCTGTAAAAAGTTTCACTTGAGAGTAGATTAAGGTAATCTTAAAAATACAACAGTTGGCTTTAAAATTTTAAACTTCATATTTTATGACAATACATCTTTAAAGTATAATTTCAAATTTCTTGTGGATCCATTAAGTAATATAAAGTGGGTCGAAGGGAGACAAAATGGATCCCCACAAAACATCACCGAATATGTGGTATTCATTTAACACCTGTGTGATTTAATGCCAACGCAAAAATCTACTGCTTAATTATCCCATAGAAGAATTTCAATGGTGCTGGGCTGTGTGTACTTATGGGCGGTTTCACAATGTCTTAAGAAGTTCTAGTTAGTGTTACTTGCCAGACCGTTCATATAAACGTTCTATGTTTCAGTTGTTCAAGTCGGAAGTCGGTTTTTAATTTTTTGAAGTTAATTTTATTTCTCCGTTTTTAGAGTTTATAAAAGAGGGGGGCGGGGGGGGGGGGGAATTGCACCTTATGAATATGTTCTTTAAAAAGCTACAAACTACCTATCATGTGTTCTGTCATTATAATTACTGAACTCCTAAGCGTTACGGAGTTCCACCATCCGCTCAGCCCCACAAGATGTGGACTATCAGACGTAACAATGCGTCAACATTAAGATTTTAGTAAAACAACACTATATGTGCCTTTAAAATTTGAGGGTTTCTCTCGATTACACCAAGATTCCATCTTCAGATCCCAAATCGGCAACAATGGGACCAACTAGAAGGTACACCCTCTAAGTAGGCGAAAAAAAATTTCGAATCGGTCGACTAACGACTGAGATATGAGGTAACAAACATACAAAAAAAAACATACAGTCGAATTGATAACCTCCTCCTTTTTTGAAGTCGGTTAAAAATACATGTCTTTTTACAAAAGATTCGTTCATTCATTCGTTCCGCACATGTCGATAAAAAAATATCGACACTTTCATGCACTAAATGTCAAAAATTGACATGACAAGCTCCCCCCGCCCCGCAGAAATTGGCTAATGATGTTTTCATACATTCGCTCTTGCGTTTCATATCCAGTGGTTAATTCATCCAAGGTCCCGACTTAATCTCGATCCGAGGTGGTGACGTAACGAAGTTGATAGATGCGTTGAAGACTAGTAGTATTATATTATCTGGGGTTGAAGTATGGAGTTTTATACAAAAAATACTGAACGCTCTAAGTTGATACTTGATAAGGTGTTATTCCCGTAACGGGTAGTTAGATGTGTAAACTTAAGGATACTGTTGGTTTAGAATGTTTTTAACAATCACAGTGTCATATTTTATATTCATAAAGATGCCAACCAAAAATTTGCGCACGGGCGGGGCACGAACCAACAACCTCTTGTCTGACCGGGCCTTTAGGATACTGTTGTTTATATTTTGGCTATCACTGCGTAGATTCAACTAGGCTGCGGCATCCGAATACAGCCATTTAGGCCGCGGCATGATGATTACACGTCAATGCAATGGCAAATACTATTTGCGCTTCGTTAGCTATGATTGGAATTATCGATTTAATCAGGTAAATTGTATTGACCGCAATCGGTATTAAGTATCACACTATGTTATTATGGATCAATTCATTAATGCTGCAGATAGGTTTAAGTGATTTTAATTAACTAGATAAAATCCTGTATTTATTTGTAAAAAAAAATTTTAGCTTGTAACATCCCCTAAAAAGTGAATACCTAAGATGAGACAGCGATTAGCATAATCTTTGAGCAATCAGGCGTTATACCAACGGCGTAACGTGCTTTTCGAGGCACGGGTGTGGAGTCGTCGCTCGCCAACAACCATCAACCGCCCAACCCTGAATGCAAACTTGGGACCTCTTGTGTAGCGATAAGTGAACTGACTGAACAACGAGGCACTCAAAAAAAAAAAACTCGCATGGTACTGTACAATTGTATTTTATGAGTAATAAAATTCTTAATCAATACACATCAACAGCCATCACTTCTGAAAGATTAGGTGGAAACCCATCGAATTGAGCGAGCAACGTCGCAGGCAATAGCTAGTTAAGACTAAGATCAGGTTAGGCATGACCAAAAACAATGGATTTATTCACCTTCTTTTTCACACTGAACAAATGATCGATGATAAAAGGTCGTAACTGTTGAGATAGTTTTTATAAGAATTGGATTTTTTATAAAAAAAAAGTCCATCGGGCTCAAAATAGAAGGTAATGCTATTTTATTAGATGGGTATTCAATACTAGGCTAGATTATTTAGATCAACTTATGGCAATTACCCATATTATGCTATAAAAGCTTGAAAAATGCCTCTCACTAGCTCTAAGAACTAAATAATTTATATTTTCGTAGCTATATCTACTACCTTGACAATACCACGAACCTAGTGCTACTTTGTTAAAAAATTGTCTATTAATGCACTAATTTTATAAATGCGAATGGATGTCCCGAATTGCAGACCCATATTTAGGATAGCTATAATTCTTAAGAGAAAGAAAAGGGGAACGATGGTTACACGGAAAATGGCGCTTCACCAATTTGTCAATTGAAAAAGTGAGCATCTATTAGTAAATGAGAAAATGAAGTTAGGTCTCTTCTGCAAATAATAGAGGAACGCTGAATCACCGCAGAAAAAAGGCTACACGTCTGATTCAATTAGCCGCAAACTTCCTGGAAACAATGTCTCATTATAAATTAACGATCAATCGGCCTGTTTCCGTACGCGGCGACGGGGGTCCTCGCGGGAAATCATGGCAGCAAGCAACCCTCGGGTGCTACACAATACTTTTCCATTATCATGTAAGTATATAACATGCCTAGCGTTACCTGTGGGTTTATTAAGACACCCTGTATGGCGTGAGTAAAACGCTGAACCTTTTGACAGAAATCAACATCGAAAATATACTTGTATGACTGATTGATGCTTATTTCATTTGAAATTTTATTTCTTACGAGTTTAAGGTTTCTTTTGTAAGGTTTTTTTATCTAAGAATTAAAATACGTAAAAAATAGTAAAATTATAAAGCTATGAAATGAATCAATAAATAAATAAATAATAAATATCCTTTGGACATTCCCACACATCGCCATCTAGTCCCAAACTAAGCTACTCACTCTACTACTACTACCGTGCTGTCAGTCCGACTCAGCGAAATTTGTGGTCTCTTAAGAAAACGTCAATTGCCTCATGTACGTTATAGTATCTTTATTTTTGAGTTTTTTCTAAACACTTTGTATACGGCCGGTTACGTCCCAGCCGTAGCACAAATACAAAACTGATTTCAAGGGGATCAACCACATTTTTCTCTCTTCCTTCTTAGTTCACTGATTTACGCTCACTGCTTTAAGTTCTATTTATCAGGTATCTTAATGTTTGTTGAATGTTTTGGAATACTTATCGCCAAACAAAGATTGAAAAGACTCGTAACGAGTACTCACAGAGAATAATTGGAGTGTCCCTTAAGAAAATTGGAGTGTTGATAAATATTTACAATAAAAGGTACCAAAGCGGCAATAAAAACCGAACTCAAATATTAAAGATATCTATTTTTTTAACGGATTTAAAATAAAGGAGGTACGAGGGTCAAACTGAAAGTTCTTAGAAAATCAAAAACTGATTACATTAGCCAGTTATTAGTTTTATTATATCTTTTCAAAATATTGTCCATTGACGTCAATACACCGCTGCATGCGATGGAACCACTGGGAAAAGCACTTTGCCCACTCGTCCTTAGGGGTCTCTTCAATGGCATCGCGATACGCAGCCACCGCTTCTTCAGCATTCATAAACCGCTTTCCTTTAAGTTTTTCTTTAATTTTTGGAAATAAATAAAAATCACAAGGCGCGAGGTCGGGGCTATACGGCGGGTGACCCAGTAATTCAACGTTTGATGTCGCCAAATAGTCGATCGTTCGCTTGGCGGTGTGCGACGAGGCGTTGTCGTGGTGAAGGAGGATCCTACTGCGAGGTCGTTTCTCTCGAACTTTTTCCAAGACAAGTGGCAAACAATTGGTAGTGTACCATTCTGCAGAAACTGTTTTTTGATCCTCTAACACAATTGTTGCGAAATGACCTATCCTTCCAAAGAACGGTTTGGTTTCAGGATCATAACAGTAAATCCAGCTTTCGTCACCTGTTAGTATGTTGAACACAGCATTTGAGTCACCTCCGTTAAATCTTTCAATCATTTTACGGCACCAATCCACACGATGGAGTTTTTGAGCCTTAGTCAAATTATGAGATATCCACCGGGCGCAAAGCTTCCTGACCGCTAAATGTTCGTGGAGGATTTTGTGCACTTGACTCATACCGATGCCTAAGCTTGTCCGAATCTGCTGATAGGTCACTCTTTTGTCAGTCTCTATCATACGCCGCACAACATAGATGTTATTTTCAGTCGTCGCCGTAGAAGGCCGTCCCTCACGTACATCATCAGTGAGATTAGTGCGACCACGTTTAAACTCATTAAACCAGTTGTAAACAGTCGCACGAGATGGGGCTTTATCGTGAAAGGCCAATCGTAGTCTATCATAACTTTCTTGTTGACTTAAATGACATCGAAAGTCATAAAAAATCATTGCACGAAAATTTTCTCGTGTTAAATTCATGTTGACGTGACACAGACAATTTTAAATTTGCCGCCAAATCGTAAAACAAATGACAAATGAATGAAATATATACTCAGTAATATTGGCAAAGAGTTCTATTTTCAAATTTTAGAATATTTTTTTTATTATATTGTTTATAAGTGGCCAGTTCTAAGAACTTTCAGTTTGACCCTCGTAATCAATTGGATTTGTATGGATGTGATCGTCAGAATTGGATATAGTTTTAGTATGTTGATCTATTAAAGCTTTCTAACACGTGTGTTTCGTCAGTATGTGTATTTTTGTATGTTTGAAAAACTATTTTTTTTCAATTAGCTTTAGTTTAATTTAGGGTAAAATGTAAGTTATATCAAAATGGGTCGTTTTTTATATATGAGTAATAACTATAAAAGCATGACATGAAATAAAACACCTTCAAAAATTTACAAAAAACTCATTCGTCTATTATTTATGAGAACACTTTTGGCGTCGGTCCATAATGTCTACTACACCAACAATCTACTTACACCATGCACCGTCGCCAAAAGAATTTGCTTTTTAGTCAGTTTAATTGAAAATTTATATTTTTTAAAATAGGAATGTCATTTGTCCTTACCTCTGCTATAATCAACTTTTGAAAATCATATGCCCGTCTTATAAAAAAATATAACAGTAATTGAAACATTTTTGCCTTGAAATTAGAGGTTGATTTAAATGAATGACGACGACCTCAAGCGTTTCAAGCGTCACCATCTCGTGAGGTTGCGGGTTTGATTCCCGGTCGGGTCAATGTAGAAAACGATCTTTTTTATATTGTATCGGGTCTGGGTGTTGTGGTACCACCGACGTGTCTGATTTCCATAATACAAGTGCATTGACTACTTACTTTGGGATCAGAACATTGTATGTGATTGGTGTCCAATACCCAATATATATATAATGATATAACATGTAACCTGAATTATGAAAATGCGTCATTAAAAAAACCGGCCAAGTGCGAGTCGGGCTCGCCCACTGAGAGTTCCGTGCCAACGTTAACTGAATTAGGGATCTACTTACTTCTACTAAGCTTAAATACCATAATATTTTGTTGACAGCAAATATAACTTTGTTTTTCTTAGTGTTTGTATGAAAAACAAAGTTATGTTTGCGGTTGTTGAAAATGTGCTGTATCTCAAAAACTACTGGTTCGATCCCGTCCGAACCAATTTTCGTTGAAAGTATTTGTTAAGGTCTACATTACATATTTTTTTCAAAATTTTCACTTGCTTTGTTTAGAAATTAGATGGGGGGGGGGGGACGCCCATTTTCCCATTTTGGAAGCGTCTAGCTGTGAAACGTTAGACTTTAAAAGAAAATGGTTTTAGAAACCTCTATGTAATTTTGAAAGACCTATCTACAGACACCCCACACGCATAGGTTAGACAAAAAAATTTGTTTTCGGTTTTAGTTTCATGTATGAGAGCCCCCCCTTAAATATCATTATTTTTTATTTTTTGTATAAGAATCGTAAAGCGGTAAACAGGATACATCTTTCTACCAAATTTCAACAGTGTGATGCTTATGGTTACAGAATAAAATGGCTGTGACATACGGACGGACAGACAGACAGACATACAGACAGACAGACTTGACGAAACTATAAGGGTTCCGTTTTTTGCCATTCGGCTACGGAACCCTAAAAACGACGACGGTGTTTCTGTTATAGTATAACACTGACATTATATCGTGTAACTTTATACATTGCAGGGCGTCGTTAGCGTGTCCCGATAATTACTGAGGTACACAATGTACGACTTTTGAGGGCGAAATCGGCAGGGGTATTATGTATCTTGAGATATATGCGTTACGATCGGAATCCATGTGAAGCATCTCCAGAGTTTAAAGAGCATAGACACGACGTATTCGGTTTTCAACGCATCAAACACAAAACTGATTATAAATCGATTGTGAATCGAATGCGAGAGAATCCGTAGAACTACTGATGGTTAAATTAGATCAAATTGGGATACGAACAGAATGTGTAACAGACTTAAACTTATAAGTTATCAAGAAAAATGGCACCAAGCGTATCCGAATTCAAATCACGTTGGCTACCATCAACTTGTCTCTTCTACTGGTAATCTCTCTCGTATTATTTGTTCCCTGCTTGCAATACATTACCTGTTCAGACCAACCGAAATACATCCTAGTAGATCTAGGTTGTTCTAAATAAGTAATTTTTCGCTGTCGAATACTAGTAAAGTTAGCTGTATGCATCTACTAATAAGAGGCCTTACCTCAAGCACAAAAAATAGAAAAATATATTGTGCTTTAAGTATGAGTGGTATGAGCCATAGTCCATTACGTGGGCTCAGGTTGGATCGGTGGAGAGGTTTGTAAAGCAAGCGACCAACCTTGCTGTCGATATTAACAAGCCGCTGTGATTCTCTGATTAATCTTAACGACTAATATTAGCCAGAACCAACTGCTTAACATGCCTTCCAAACCATGGAGATGCTCGTGATCTATGCGTCACTAATATGGTTATGTGAAGACTACCTCACCGTAGGTTGCTTAACTTCTGTGTAAATACCAAAGCGTTTTAATAATGGTATGTTTTATGATATTATTGAATTACATCATATTATATCGTTGCATTTTTTTTTAAGTTCTATCTTTTAACGTTCGCCTGCACCCTCTATAATCTTTATGCATGACCTAAAAGTACGGAGAGAATTATTTTAGCATCAAGTCCACATTTTGTGCACTGTTATTTGTGAAATAAAGTTTTTAAATTAAATAATAAAGCGCTGAAACGACTACACTACGAGCACCTGTTAATCCATGCCTCCTGCTGCCAATGCTAGTAATTGCTTATTTCGAACCATTCGAAATTCTGTTTAGACGACTGCTATTAGCGACCGAGATACGTGATACCCCAGCGGACCGCGTGTTGTTGCGATTTTACACCAGCACTGCGGCCTCCGTAATAAACGTTTAATGAAGCTGACACGGGCCTTTGTCACGAGACGCATTAACTGACCTATACAGGCTGTTAGCTTTCACACGTCTGCGCAATGTAAAGAGATGTTACTAGTAATGTCCTCCTGGTCGAATCTGACCACGGCGGTTAGTCTCACTGAGATTGGCTGATCAGCGCGGTACATTGCTAATAGTGCACAAGGACAGTCTCTGTTCCTTTACTCGGTATTTAGTACAGTGAATGTAAAAATATTGTGTTATTTTTATTGGGTATATATACCTAAATGTTACGTCTAACCCGCGGATAGACTAAGAATATGGCAAGAGAATGATAAAATTGTTGAGCGTATTACCCCCTCTTATTGATTAAACGTACGTTCGTCGAGACAACGTCATATGTATGATGCAGTGAAATTGACAAAGTTAAAGTCAAAGTCAAAGTCAAAAATAATGTATTCAATTTAGGACACAAAATGCCACTTATGAACGTCAATAATTAGTTTAATATCAATCAATTATGGTCCATATGGGGCTAGAACATGTCTCCTTATCTTTGGGCCCTAAAAAAACTTGGGGTCGCTTCACTACGCTCAAGGCATGACAGATGTAAGCATTATCATTGTAAAGTTAAGTCTAGTTTAAGGATTTGTTATCATTGTAAAATTTTACCAAATATTTACAGACAATACTGCTTTTTTACTATATTTGTTGCGAGAGTTTACAGCGATAGCGACAGACAAGTGAGAGCCCTATTCATAAAATAGGAATTGAAATGATAAAACAGTTTCGTTTTTTTAACAAATAAAGAAAAATATATCAGATCGACCACTTTTAAAAATTTTAATATGCATTTTTTTATTTTTATAAAATGAAGACAACCCTATATTTTCTTTTTTATTTATTTTCACTATTTATCCATTGTTTATACAGTGACCATTTTAAAAGAGCGCCAGTACAGGAGTTCCGATTTTACGAGGTCATTAGAGGCTTTGCTGTATTTGATTTAAAAAATAGAATATTTACGTCTATTGTGATGTGGTTTGTATCAATTGTAGAAGTATATGTCGATATTGATGGTATACCCATTAAGTATTTACTATTTGTATTATTACTTTATTTAAGTTATCTGAACAGTAACAAAACAAAGCTTACATGGCATTGATTCTTATAACATTATTAATACAATGTCTTAAAATTACATATATGAAAGAGGAATTTTGATTATTATTTCGTATCTGAACTAGAAATAAATTTGAATGCACATTATTCAATTTACAGTAGTTAACTATCGATGTTAATGCAATACAACACCGGAAAAATAACAAAACTAAATGTCCAAGTAACAGCTGACAGCTAGCTTCTTTAAAAGTTTTTCTGTATAATGTGTCATATTAGCAAAGGCGTAAACTGTGAAATGCCTATTTCCATGTTTTTTCAGTCTTTTTGTTTAACCTTCCATTATAAACGCAAATACGCGCAAAAAATCCAAAAAACATATTTCACATGCTTAGAATCGCTTAGTATCGAAACTGTTTTCGAATTTCCATATCTTTATTAAAATAAAATGTTGTCAATTTTAAATCGGTCCAATGGTAATTTACCTTTGGAATATTGAATTTGAATAGTAATCTTATTGCCAATACCATTTGATTTCATTGTTCTCATGTAACTAAAACATAGCAGTGCAAGTTGCACTGTGATATTCGATCGTACTCCGCAAACTAGCAACCGTTAGCTTTCCAAATAAGGACGGAGGCTTTGCCGGAAATTACAGCATGACCGCTTGTTACCTTGCTTCAAGGAACCGCAATCCTCTTACAATTGAGATGTGAATAAACAAAACTACGCTACAATAACAGACGAGGATTTCCCTTATAGTTATTTGTACTTAAAGATTTGTTATATACAGAAAAAAATACTCACTTGATTCATTGACATTACCTACAGTGGCTGAAAAATCTAAGTCTTACTTATACAATCTAATAAACCTATTTTAGCTATAACACTTTTTTGACACCTTCTGTCAAATGATGACAGCGCCAAGAAAGAACGAAATAAAACAGTGTAATATTTAGGACAGGCTTTTTGCGTTATTATGGTTAGGGGTGTTATAATATAAAACGTTTTATTTACAATTTTATCAGTTTTGCGATTAAATTAATATAAAACTTTTTGTGGAGACCTATTTATTTTAAAAGTATCTCTTTTGTGTAAGTACTTTAAAAATAATGCAATTTTAACAATGCGGTACTTAGTTTACAGGTCAATGTATATATTATTGGTTGTACTTCCTTGCAACGCAAACTACATAAATTTGTAGAATCTAAAAACTATTAGGGAACTGCAATTTAATCCCTACAATGTAAAATACCGAGTTATATAACAAAGTGTCAATTATACCCGCTTTGTTAGTTTCGAACACAAGTAGATAACAGCAGTCCGAAATGAGTTTTGAGAGGTGTTAGATCCCAAATTGGTTATTTGATCAGTAGATCCGATAATTAATTGGAATAGGGAATTATCAATCACAATCATCGTTGTAATTTTGCGAGGTCGTTTTCATTAGTCTTACGGGATTTCCATGCGATATTCAGTTGATTATAATTAAACGAATCCAAATCTGAGCTGATTAGTGTCTGTTAAGTCAAATTGTTTGTTTGGTTTTTATACTTTAATATTTACTGGATATTAATTCAATGACGTTTGTAAGGATCAATTTACATTCCAGGCTTGAAAGTCTCGATATAATATCCCTGTTGAACCCAATGTGGTGCTCTAAAAAGTCTATATAAGATTAAATTAGTGTTTTTGAATATTTATTGATTGAGATATTTTTTTAATCAAACTAAAAAATACTGATATTTTTTCGATTTATTAAAGCTATAGCTAAATAAGTTAAAAAGATGTTTGATGCCGAAGAAAAACAGACGATTGAACTTATCTAGGTGAAATGTAAAAAAATGTCATTTAGATTGCTTCAGGCTGTGGCCGCAGGTTTATAGGTATTACGAGTGACACAGGTGAAAACTTGATCGCTTCGAATATTTTTTAAACTTATATTTAAACTAACCCTAGATCGAACATTTGGGCCCTAGAAATTTGATACTAGAAGTTGCTGAAAATACAAGATAGAACTCATAACTAAGAACACGCATATTCGCACCATATTTTGTTGCTGGAGACGGGTTAAGGCGTGACAAAAATATATATTACGTAGCTGTGTAAATAAAGTAAATTGTGTACTCACGTGATGTATAATATCTGTAGCGGCATAGAAGCTCTCATGTGGTTCAGGCCGTTTCATCATGTAGGGTCGCGGGAATTCAGGATCCTCACATATTTCTGTTGACAACCAACAACACATTCAATTTAAAATAGAATTTGACGACGTTCGTGGTGAAGTGGTTGAGCACTGGGTTTCAATTCAAGGCATCGCCGCTCCGAGGTCCTAGGTTCGGTTCCCAGTCGGGTCAATGTAGAAATCATAATTTTCTGTATTGTCTCTGGTGTTGGGGTTCCACCGTTGTGTCTGATTTCCCATTACACAAGTGCATTGGCTACTTAATTGAGGATCAGAGCAAAGTATGTGATTGATATTCAATATTTATTTATTTATTTATTTAATGCCTGCTATCTTGTCCCCATCTTTGTACAATACCCAAAACGAAAAGTAATTAATCATAGTACGGAAAAGGAGAAAACCGATTGCGCTTTATACTCTAACATCTGAAGGAATCAAAAGGTTTCCACTCCTTTGAAATCGAAGAAATCCACTAAGCTGTCTATACGACGACAAAGAGTGATAGCACAAGAAATTCTAAAATCCTGCAACATAGGTCAGCTATTTTCTGTGACGTGCTCGGCTGTGGGATGCCAAAGCCGAGCACCATTATCCTGTACTCAGGGGCATCATCTTTTCAATATTGCGCCGGAACAATGGCCACCCTTCCGACCGGATGTCCGGCCGGCGTAACGAGGACGCCCCCTATCTTAGAGTTTTCTTTTCAAGAGGCTCCAAAGCCTAGAATAGCTTTATTGAGGTGAGGATTCAAACTCAATAACACCTTTTCAACAGATTCTTACGAATGTATGTCACTTCATTTGAAATTGTTGAACTAGAGAATGGAGTCTCATCTCATTTATAAAGCTGCGATATTATTAACGCTGCGATCTTAGAATTAAGACTCACTGGTAGCGAGTTCTAGTGTTTCATATTCAATCTTTAACCCGTTTTAACTTTTTTTCCTCTATGAGGTCGAAAAAGTTGTTTAGCATTAGCCATAATACATATTAATTAAGTGGGTACCAATGTATGACGTCCAAGACCTAAGATTAAAATGTTAATAGAATAAGCAGCGCTAGTGCTGACATAATGAGTGTGACGAAACGTGATCATTATTATTCAACCCAAAAAAAAAACATTTTTATTTTTCAAAATAGTCTCGTTAGGGGAATCATTAGGCGGTTTCGTTTCCAGCCAGCGAGTGGCGGGAAGTAACAATCTACGGGCAAGTGCACTTGACGACCAGAAGTGCAGTCGAGTGCCGCGGGCGAGCTAACTAGCGTCAGTCGCAAAAATATACTGCCAAGAATTCCGGACGTAGTACTATGTGTCGACTGACGAGTTTATTTTCAACCCCACACCTTTCAATACTAGATATGAGACTCATATTGTCATCTGAACTAAAAAACAAGTCCTATTTAATGCGTACAAGATTGCTGCCATTATCTATAGCAGACAAGTTGACATCTCTCACTTTTATCTTGAAAGAAGACATACCTATGTTTTCATCTATTTAAAAACGATGCGAATAAAACTGGATTTGATTTATCAGACTCAATGAGTTTATATCCGGCAATCATAATAGGTAATGCTATTTCCGATTTCCTTTTCTTTGACATCCCTTTCCCAGACATATTTTTTTATCTAATATCCGGTATGCCGACGATATGAAGTCGGGTTTTGTGGAAACAAAGAATATAGCCGTCGGTTGTTTGTTCATTTGCCACACTAGTGTTTGCCATTAGGGTCAGGGGTTGTGGATTAAATGCCCCTGACTTTATTACACTTTTCATCTTTTACATTTGCCGTCGTTTCATCTATTCAGATTCAAAAGCAAAACAGCCACGAGGCTTGTTTGTGGAGTTGAATCAGCAGCAATTTGGCAATATGCAAAATGGTATTGGATGTTTTTTGCTGTTTTCCTTTCGCTACGGATCTGTTTATTCAAATGTCTGCAGGCATTGATTTTATTACAAATACCAATCGCTCTAAAAGTACGACCTATAAATAATTAAAAATAATCATCTATTTATGGCAGAAAAAATACGACAAACAATAGACATTTTTATCTTGGATCATTACAAACAAATATTGTTTCCTTATTCGTCGACGTTAGGATTTGTTTAAGATCATTATTAGTCAGCTGTCAGAATTTTTACCATAACTCATTCAATTTAGTTTATCTTTTGCTTGCTATAATATGTAGCTAAACGTTGTAAGCTAGGCACTTACCGTTATATTCATTCTGGTCGTGAGTATCCCGTTTGTCCCGGCGACCCAGTGTCTCCCTCCAAATGTTGTACGGCTCTCTGTAATCCTCATCAACGACAGCCGGGCTGAAACAAACATAAGTATTTTTATTTCCGTCTAACACCAAAAACCTATTAACAGGCTTCCCTTTTTAAAAAACGTTTTAACAATTTAAATACGCTAAAATTCTGTTATCTCTTTGCCGAAGTATTAAATTGTAAGCGAACAGAAAACATGTTCAAAATATACAGGCTATTCGAAATGTTTTGTTGAGTATTTTTGCGCGAACATTTTTGATAACCAGACATTTCTATCATCGATAGCGTCAATATGTTTTTTTACTCGCATTATTCAATACTCGGTTTTTACAATAGCCTTAAAAGTTATCACATTTTTATGAGTCCTCTAAAAATATCACCATAAAGTGTGCATTCGCATAAAAAGTATAATCATTTATATCCTGTAAGAAAACTTACCGTAGCATATGAATCGGTGGACAGTTCGCTAGCGCCAAAGCAAGCCTAGGCGCCCTGCGATTGTTTCTTGAGTTCGAATTACTGTTCCTCAGCGAAGGGCAGAAGGGTTTCTTGAGCATATTAGGAATGCGGCGTCTAGTGCGTTTCGTTAGTATGACTGCTGTTGCAGCTATAAATGCACCTCCACCCACTACCGCACCACAGGCCAGTCCAACAGACACCCTGAGGGAAGAATTCCTCTTCTTCCTTGATGATGGTGGTATATCAGTTCTGTAGTACTCCTCTAGAAATTCTGCTGATGCGTTCACTGTTGTTGGAACTGTTGACAAAGATTTTGATGTCGAAATCATTACTTACATACACTTTTATGCTATTGAATTGTCATAAATACTTTGCAATTTAATAGAAACACGATAAAGAAGAATATTTTCTTACAGAATACATAAATCAAACTATCTTCCACCTCAGAACGGTAGCGATTCGTTTGCTTTGATATCATTGCTATTGAGTGGTAATCGCATTACTGCTTTCATTAATTAAACGTTAAAAGGCGGGGTGTTTGCCGGCAAGTTATTTTTAGAGGGCTCTGATGCTATTGAATGAAGCAGCGCCACAGTACGGTGAGACAATAAGGGGAATGAATAGGTGTCGCGAGCAGAACTAATTGTGAGGCCACAATGCCATGGAACTTAGCTGGGCTCCGGCAAGGCTCGTATCTCGCCGAGCCGGATCTCTCTGACTTATTGTTAGTTCACTCGTATCTTACGTTTGACGATGCGTGTGTTGTTTAGGGGTTTAAATTAATTGCGTTTGGTCACGTTTTTACGAAGAAAGCTTTGAAAGTTTTTATCGTATATTGAGCGGGGTTTGTATTTTTTTTGTTTTGGTCAGCGCCGCCCGATTCAGGGACGGTTGTACAAGCGATACTGATGCCAAGAAAATAATAATGGAATAAGCCCACCAAATCAATTTATTATTGTAATACTTGCGAACGTGTCAAAACTACCGTAGCTTACAAGCTATACGCGGCGTAGTATTTCGAAGAAACGCGCGAGCTACGCGCGGGAGCGCAGTTTCCTTATTCTTTTTTTTTTAGAATGTTACGTATAAATCTTGCTTAAAATACAAAGAATATATATTTTTTGGAATAAGTAATACTCAGATTCTGATCCCTGAGTTAGATTTTACTGGAAACAACACCCCGTGTATGTGAATAATTACGTATTATCCTAAAGTGTACTTCAAATCATTGGTAAAGTTAAAGATGAGAGCATTCTGAGAACTTCAATGTAGATTTCTTTACAAGATGGATTTATTTCATCTTTTCATCGACATCAATTCAGCGTACTAGACTTATTTTATTATTGAGCACGCGTATTCATGTGAACGAGAAGATTAACTCAAGTGGCTTGGAGCTTTATCTACTCGTACTTTTATATTTATGTGACGTTAAACTTGAGTAAAGGTCGTTGAATAGCGAATAGTGCTTTGAATTTGGCAAAAAATGCACATTCTTAGAATATTCCACTTTATGTGATAGAGCGGAGAATAATCATGAATGCAGCGAGGCTTGACAATAGCTTCAGTTTAGCATTCAAAGTTTTCAGATGAAAACTGCACGAATACAGAAATGGGTCGAGGAGTAACAAGCTAGGCCTAAACTTAACTGAGGTAACGTTCAAAGAGAACGGTTAATACACAACGTGTAAGTTAACGATAACACTGCAATGGCAACAGTATCACTTTGCTGTTAGTGAGTTGGAAGAACGTGAAAACTGATACTAACGTGTTCACTGTGTGTTTAACTTTCATACGGTTTCTGGCGTTACGGAATTTGTATATGTAGTCTCATTTGTCGATACTTGCTTTTAGTATTATTTTAAATGATTACTAACAATACTCTACAGGTTTTAATAAATGCTTAGGTACGGGTCAACAGGCCACCGGTGGTCGCGTCATAAAAATAGTGACAAAAGATTATTGATAAACACATCCGTGAGGGATTTTTTTACATTTTTTCTAACATGATTGACCAAAAATAATCTTATTATCCTTTAATTGGATAAATTTACTATTGTTCAATGTTTGGGTACCTCTTTAATAAAAATCTAGGCACAATACTTAGGTAGGTACAGTTTAATACGTAGTTGTTTAATTAGTATCCGAATGCGTTTCCACACCTTGCACCGGTGGGGCAGAGGTGTGAGAATGGCGGTGTGCCAGTTTAATGTGGCGTAGTTGCCAAGAGTCAGTTAATTTTGTGCTAATTTCTGATTGCAGGGAGGTAATGTGTGTCTTAATGCAAAGGTCAAGAGCTTTCAGCTGGGAATTAATGATTGTCAGCTGGCCAACTCTTAGAAGATGAATTCCGCAGTTTCCAGCTAATTAAAATGAATCTGTTATCGCGATGAAAATGTGCTTAACCAGAGCAAAATTTCAAGTCGATTGGTCAAAGGGGAAAAGTTACAAAGGTAGAAAGTTAGGGCAATACTTTACTTTAATAATAGTTTAATAAAAGCTAAATTATAAATTACAGTAGCTCCACCTGACAGTAGCGAATATAATGTTTGAAAAATACGTGTCCTAAAATGGCTTGTACTTATTCTATTTACGCTTGCAATTAAGTATATTAATTACGACAAAAAGGTCAAAGCAATGGTTGTTTAAGGCTTAAACTTAACAGAATGGGCTTGGGTTACAGGATTATGTACTGTAATTAGACATGTATTACGATCCTTATATGCCTCCACAATTAATGAATGTTATCTTAAGTAATGGCGGCGCTAATTATATACACGATTATACTCTGAGTTAAAACATGGAAGGAATTAATAAAGATTTAGCTATTTTGGCATTATACTTTGATGTTATACATATTTTCAATTAGGGATATATAACAAGAGAAAATGTAAACATAACATTCACCACAACGGTCTCGAAAACGGAATCTATGATGGAACCCTTTTGATGAGGGATAAACACTTTGAGAATAAAGATAATATCCTACAGTGGGCAACGCGTTGCCTCGAATATAATTGGGGAGCGAAATAATCCAGATCAAAGATTTTCTTTAATTACAAGTTCTTCATTTTGGGCGCGATTTATCACTTAAGAGGCGATTTCCTCAAAAGAGCTGTGGATTAATTAGAGAGAGATAAAATTTGTGAAATAGCCGGAGGCTTGCGAGTGCTCGGAACAGATAAGGGAAGCCCGGTAGTAATGGATCTATTAGCAGGACTGAACTCCTGTGCCCCTTTTTTGTTGCCGCAAAAAAACAACCAATCGTGCTTATGAATCTTTCCTTCACACTTTTTTACCCTCGAATAATTTGCTTGTATAAAACATTTGATTCGATAAACTGCTTTGGATTTCCGCTCGTGAATCCAAGGGATGTTTAATGTTTATTCCGTAAATTGAGCACTGATTGGACCCGCCGAAAATGAGTGCCGAATTCCAAATAAATTATCTCCCGGTTCGATTTTTTTTGTAAGCATCAAATTGACGTGATTCTAAGTTAACTGTTTTTAGGTAACGAGAATTTTGTACTATTAATTATATATAACTTACCAGATTTAAAAGTGATCTCGCTTATCAGTATCCATTCATGTTGGAACTTGAGTTTCATTAAAATATGTTTAGCTGTTCGGTTTTGCAGATCAATGTGTATGATACGAGCATGCTCAGACACTCTGTCTTGTTTGGGCTCGTATGATATGTAGTCTTCTTGCCAACGCTCGCCTTCGAGCGAGAAATATACTTCAGCTTCCTTAAATAGCTACAATAAAAAAAATTCAACATGTACTTTATATACACAACACTCATTCAAAAGAATAATAATAATAGAACAGTTTTTACCTGAACATCCTTAGTAAACATATTGTTCGTGTGAATGTTTATGTGATTGAAAAGTCGTGTATTACTAAAGTTGAATGTCAATTCGACTTCGTCGTCTAAAAGCATTGTTTTATTCCAGCCTACCCAACGTGTTCCTAAAATAAATATTGCATGTTTATACCACATTTTACACTGTTGTTTATACTGTTGAATAGTAAAAGATTAATGAGGGTATGACTAAAGCTTTACCTCTAGTATCTAAAGGATCAGGCAACTCAAAGTCATTTGGCCCAAGCAGAGAGTCAGTCATCTGTCCAAGTCCGGCAAACAGTTTTCCATCCCTCATGACTCCATCGTATGCCAAGTCTTCAAACTTTGCGCCTCCTGTCATGGCCTGCATGTCACCGCCTCTAGGTGCCGAGTATGCCACTAAACCCTCTGTGGAAATAATAATCATGTAGATCTACCGCCGAAGCGGCGTCGCAAAGCAAACAAAAGACAATCGCTTCAGCAAATCGCTAGGCAGAGGTCCCAGGACGTCGCGAGCATGGTATGATAGTGGTATACGTACGCTTCCACCGGCAGCCGTAGATTTCCACCCTCATACAGGCAGTGCGAGGATGGGCGGCATATGGGAAGAACCGGACCTTAGACGCTATGAACGGAGCCTCTAGCGTGGTCTTCTTGGTAGTGTATGTGTTCACATTACCCGGTATAAGCTGGAACAAAAGTTAATAATAAAGAAATGTTTGACTGGTAGAGAATGCTTACATTAAGTTCGCCATTGATACTTTCTTATGATTGAGGAATAAAAATTATAATAAATAGAGAATTGTGGGTGAAAAGAGACATATATTGAAAACGATTGAAAACCGGAGAGGAAAGATGATAGGGCACTTGGTACGACATGACGACTTAATAAGGATCATCATAGAGGGAAAAGTTGAAGGGCGGAGAAAAAGAGGAAGACCTAGAAGGGCATACATGACGCAAATTAAAGAAAAGTTAGGAGTCAAGTCGTACCAAGTAGTCAAGGAAATGGCATGGGATCGATTAAATTGGAAAAAACTCCACCGACAAGAGCATAGCTCTTAAATAAGAAGAAGAAGAATTAAATAGTGAAATAGGAACAGCTTTTAATAATACCGCTACATAGTGATACAAAAAGTAATTTTCGAGAAATCCGTTTTCAGTATCTTACTTATTGTACGCCATCACATAACGCAAGATGTGTCGTTGCCAATAAAAACTTCACGTGTCTTTATTTCAGAACCGTTACAGAAAGCATGTCCATATATTTATAACGACGGCAGCCTCAAGCCATCATGATAACATTGAACCATACAGTCATGCACCCTCAATAAACCCTACCAAATTGGGTACGAGTTATTATTTCCAGTATTTTCCTTAGAGACACAAAAAATAACAGATTCAGTTTGGCCCGCGGTTCTAACGGATAATTAATTTCGTATATGAGCTTATATGAAATTGAATTCGGAAATTAAATGAAATCAACGGTTTTTCCGAGTTGTAATTTTGCGGGAACGTATTGACTGCCGTCGGGTAAGGTTTCTACCGCGCTGGGACCAATTTTCTGTAAACGGAGACTTCGCAAACCGAGCTCACAAACTTCCCTCTGATGTACGTACGCAACGGAAAAGTTTGTTGCTACAAACTCATTTAGTCTTAATTACTGATTGAATTATCACGTTTCGAGTATTAGTTTGAATCGGAACTTTGCCTTGATACTGCTGTCCTATTGCGATGCCCAAATTAAGCATGAACTTCAAGGAACTTAGCGCTACATGGACATACAGAAATCATCCAAATAGATTTACCATCATGGCAAGATTAGAGTACACAGGAGAACCATACTATCAAGTTTTCTGGGAATTTGGTAGGTAGCGCAGATTCTATTTAAGCAAAGACGTCGCAGGCCAATTGAATACATAAAATGTAGTAGCATATGAGACTAGCAAGTTTTCGTTTGCGTTTCCTACTTATAGCTAACGTTGCAGTCTTCAATATACCTAATATTCAATAATGGATACTAAGTCGAATTTCGGAGAATGTATTAAGCCGACAATCTGATATGTTGTCTGTAGTTTCCTGACGACTCTTGAAGTATAATATCGAAATAGTTTGATACTAGTATTGTTCATGTCGAAAGATAAACGTACAGACGGAGTGACAGAAAACATTGACTATTTCCTTACAATAATAAAAATACTTTATTGCACACCATAAACATAATTACACAGGATAGTGTCTTATATTCGCTATAAGTACAATTTAGGCGGTCTTATTGTTTGAAGCAATTTCTTCTACAATCATTTAATGCATCCTATTTTTACCTCAAGTAAACAGCTATCCTAATCCCAATAGTTTTCCCACAAACCGCATTACGTATTCGTGTCCCTAACGTAAACGCAAAATGAGTTTGTTTGTTATTTGTTGCGCTTTCATGGCTCTACTATTCAACCGATTTCCGTGCAATTTTGCATGCACATACCTTTTGTCATGGAGATGTATGTACACGTACCATTTATATTCCTGACGGTGGATAAACTGGGTTGTTACACAGTATGCGGGTTTGTCTACCTGGGGTATTCGGTTCTGGCATTTGTCACATACGCAGATACGCTCCACAAATAAACGTATTGTTTTGTCGACTAGTTTTACAATTATCTGCCGCGTCAGGTTTTGTTCAAATTAGTCTGAATATGTTTAATGTTCCGTCACAAAAAAAAAAAAAACTGTAGGACTGTAGGCTAACAGACTATCGTCGGTTGAATTAAGGAATCAGAAGTTCTTGCTTTAAAGAAATTTTTTTAAGAAGAAAAAATATAATACTCTAGATTGACCGCAAAACTGAGACATTTCTGACGTCCCTTTTGTCGTTTTCCCAATTAATGTGAGTACATTAATTGGGAGAAATGAATTATGCATCAGATTAATGCATTATTCTTTTGTAATAAAACGATCTTGCATTTCCCCAAAAGCAAAATATTTAATTAATAATTATATTATTAAGTAGTACATACATTGAGAAGAGAAGACGTCAAAAGTTACTCAGTAACGTCTCAGTCTCGCGGTTTACCTACGAGATCATTTATTGTTACTCACTCTGCTCCCATTGAAATCTTTATATTTGACCCAGCGGTTGAGTGCAGTCCGCCAGTATTCCACCAGGTAGCTCTCGACGAACTCCACTCCCACAGAGTTGGCAAAGCGACCCTGGGACTCCGTAGCAGTGATTAGGTATTCATCACGAAGGTCTATCTCCAAGTACTGCCGGCTACGAGGGGATATCAGCCCGTTGGGGCACCACGCGCCACCGCGAATTTCTGTTCTGATCCTGTTGAAAGTAACATTAATGAGGTAGAATACATCAACTTTAAGAAACGCCAAATAGCTGACCAGCTACAAACGAAAAAACATTGGAGACGGTTATGTTCCGCGCGCGCGGGAGCCCCAACAGTATCCTAAGTATCCTAAGCGACAAGCCGGACTGCCCCTTTCTGCGGCACTGGGTACAAACACAAGTGCGTGTGCCCAGTGCCCCAGAACGTGGCAGATATCTTAATTAAAACTGGTTGAAAATATAATAATAATTTTAGTGTACACTTTCGATTTAATCTCATTTTGTGTTATATTGTAGACATTTTAATTTGATTTTGTGAGCTTTATTTCATTTATTTGAATTTTAATTTATTGTTGTATTTATTTTAATCTTATTGAATTTGATTAAATTTTGGATTAATGTTAACAGTTTAACATGGACCATGTCTTAAAAAAAGTATTTTATTTTTTAATCATTAAATTAAGGCCTTAAAACAACGCTTCAAAAAGACTTGTACGCACGAGCAAACTTTATTTTTCGCTTTATTCAAATCATTTACGTTAAATCCTTCTTAGATAAAACAAGCCTACTTATTTCGTCAGAAATTAAAGCCGGCTTAATATGCTCATAATAATATAAAGGACTCGTGGCAAAAACAATGAACTGATAAAATATTTCGCGTGCAATGGAGCCGGCGAGGTAATGCTATCTGGTGTAAGCGAGGATATTTATAAATAACTAAATAGATATGTTTCCGAGCTCCGACAAAATTCGTTCCGCAACACGTATTTTCCGTTTAGGCGAATACCTTAACAGCGTAAGTCAATTAAGCATCTACACGTTGTTGCACAGCTCAAGAAACGTTTGTGCAAAGCCAAATAAAATTAGCCTTAAGAGGACTATGACAAAATGTATTTGGTTCGTACTTAATGTTTGAACAATAAATGAAACAGGGTCTGTATGTATTGTCGAGGTATCTGCTGACAAAAACTCTTCAAACAAATAACGACGCGACGAGCAACCAATTTTGGGTTTTAGTTTCCACGATACTATATATGTACGAGGTTTCTAATAGGAACCATATAATAAATTTATCCATCAAAAGTTACAAATTATAACTAAATAATTTTAATTACAGAACCATGAACTCAACTAAAGTAATTTGAACTTGATTTCACAAACTGATGTATTTACAATAGCATAGCTGAGATATTTGTTTATTTTGTGACAAAACGATTTTTGATCTAGCAATAATAAAGGAACGCAACACGTTCTATTTTATTGAGGACGACCAAAACAGAGCTTATCTGCCGTAATTTTGTAACTGCTCTCTTAAGTTAGGCGGAATGTTTCGGGTTCGTTTGTCAACAGCCACGGGCAGTGGCCGTTCCATTTGAATATCTCCGGAGCGATCTCATCAGTAGGTAGGGTAGGTAGGCAACACGGAACAAAGCGCGCTAAACGCTGTATTTAACGGAGCATTTGCTAAATCGCCTCTGACCTTATGTAAAGTGGCTCATGATAACGCCGGTACATCCATCCCTACTTACATCTTGTTATCTTTTGGGAGTCAACCCCCGACAGGCTTTTGTAGGATCACAGCCGCTCCGAATTCATATGAAAATTTAATTTTCTGTTAGTGAATTTCTCAAACGAGAGGAGTTTTCGCGCTATTGTCTCGCGCCAGCTTATGCGGGCTTAAGGCCGAATGTGAGACCCTCTGTTAATTGTTTGAGCTAAGTATGAGCATTTTGCGGCTGCGGGATTCGCAATTATTGTAACAACTTGGCCGTATCATAGCAGTTTATTGTTGTCTAACAATGGCGTTGAATAAGCATATTGTATCGGTTCCGCGCCGCTATTTGTTCCGCAATGATTTATCCGCGACTCCGTTGTTATTTCAGTGGCCACAAAGCGAAATATTGGGCAGTGCTGCAAACAATGTAATGAACTTGTGATGTTTTGTATGGCGCCGCTTCCTTCATTACTATTCAGACAATTTAATTTACACTATGAATTTGTCGGTTAAACGGCTTGGATTTGGTAATAAACGTTAGAAAATAACTGCATTTTGGGCAGCTTTTTGGAAGATAACAAAGGGCGGTCGCATCAGTACAATATTAGGCGGAGAATGTTTACCGCTACCATTACTTCTCCTTAAGTTGCGTTCCTTTATTATTGTGTGTAATATCGCTCCCACCACACTTTATATAGCGTAATGCGAATAAAATAATGCAGTAGTGGTTGTTTTAATATACTATGCCCTACTTCGGATTTCACGCTGTGCAACTTTTGTAGCAAAGGAGAGAAGTAAGTTTAAAATATAAATTGTAGTGAATAAATGAGGGAGACAGAAGTTAACTTACCTCGAGCTGAGTGGAGAGACGCTCTGGTCGTAGCTGGAACTAGCGGAGAGGGATTCGTTCGATATCATCCCATTTTCCATGCCAAGAGGCACTTCACAACTGCCCACGTCAGCTGTTAACAAAAAACGGTCCAGGTAAGTGAAAAAGGCTTTAACATGCCACTTTACAATGTACTTGCGCAAAGTTTTCATCATAAAGTTGAGACATTATCCCATGAGTTTGCGTACCTATACTTCGGCTACGAATATAGAGGGTGGAAAAAAAGTACGAGACAAATTCAAGAGGGTGACTGTCAATCGAGTTTAGATAACAGGAATAATATAAACAAAAAAGAATAGAAAATTAAAATTAAAAATGCAAAATGCCGCAGCCAATAAACTTCCCAGACCTGACTTCCTACGACTGTTTTTGTTCTCAAATCTAGAGAAGCCCAACAAACGAAGTTTTTCGACGTGACAATGGGAGGAATGAGGACGGCATCGAAGAAAGAGCTAAACAAGGTCACAAAAATGATTTTTAAAATAAACCCGTTGGTATAAGTGTGTTATATCTAAAAAAGACAATAAATTGACACTAATAAATAATTATTTTTGGAGAAACGTAAAATTCGCGTTACATTTTGAACAGACCTCGTAGGTAAAGACAGGCTATAAATATTAAAAAGTAAATACTTTGCGATGATAGAACCTGTTAAAGGAATGAAATTATTAACGAAATATATTATTTTATCACAGTAATGTATGGGTGTGTGAGGCCAGATAAGACATTTATACACTAATACGGAAATGAACCAATTTTGTTGTAAATGTTTTAATCAAATTTGTGATTCTGTGACCGTCGTAATATTAACCACCCCTCTTTACTTTAAATAGTTTTTATTCAATTGTAGATTTGAAAAATAATTCACGTGTGTTGTGTTCGAGGTACTGGATAGGTTTCTAATATTTTAAAAATAAAAATGAAACAACTGCTGTATATTATCTTGTCTGGCTTGACCCTTAGTATCTATACATTTTCAGATTAGAAATATTCGTGGAATAAAATACAATACGCCTAATTTAAAAAGGGACCTAATTGTCTGCAATCATTTATGTAATTTTAAAATCAGTCGTTTTATGCTTATTCAGTCTGATCAGACTTATCTGACGTTGTTTAAATCGGCCCTAATAGTAAGGAAGTACCTACTAAATGTATGGTTTCCCTTACCGATTCATCACACTGATCAAAGAGGTTTTAATCCATTATCTAATGAGCTCAATGAATATCCTTTGAATTGTAGACCCCTTACACACTGCGACTTTTAGCATCGATGAAGTCGCGCATTTTGTAAACGCGCGACGGCATCACGACTCACGCAATGAACAGATTTAATTTGACATCGATGCTACAATTAGCGCAAGTGTGTAAAAGTCATTTTGCGCCTGCATCGCTGCTTAAAGTCGCAGAGTGCAAAGGGTCTTACTGTCGACCACTTCGCGGAGTATCTTGCATTGTTTTCCTTTAATTAAGAAATGTGTCGATTCCCCTAGCCCTTGTAAGTGGAAAGAAAAACTAAACAGTTAATAAACATTATCTGTAATGTGTATTTTGGTGTTTCATTAGAAGGGCGAGTTACGTGCCCTTTCTGAGTTTCGATTGATCCTTTTTCGAGGTCTTGCTTGTTAGGCCGCGGCCCCATGTCTACGGCACGGCGTTTTACACTGTTCATGGTACGCCACCATCACTGACACATGGTGCGACGCCGAACCGTAGCGTGGCGCGGTGCCGTACCGACTGCGTGCACCGCGTACGTAGATTGGTTTGGTATGTAGCTTTGGAACGTGCTGCCTGCCACATTGCTTCTACCTATCTAGCAAGATAATTATGATTTATAAAAACAAACACTGGAGAAGGCAATAATATATTTAAACAGCAATAATATAGTAACGAAACAAAAATAAATAGGTAAAACTATACCACCAGGATTCGAACCCGATACATTGTTTTCAGAAGTCACCTGTTTTAGCCATCAATCTATCGTAACATTGTCTGTGATGATAAAATTTACTTTTGTGTTGGTCAATGACAGGATGAAAGCGTCTTGACACAAACAATATACAGTGTTCCTGGATAAAGATCGAATACAAAAGTTCATTTCGCCGTCACTGTCAATTGCATGATATCACAGTGGGTAAAACAGACAGGTTGCGAACGTGAACATTCGGGTTCGAATCCTGGTGGTGTATCTGTATTATTTAATTTATTTTTGCTATATTAATATATAACTGTTGTTTTATAAGTATTATGAACTTTTTCCCATTTTTTTTAATACATCGTAATTATAAAGCTAGTTATGTAGACTCAATGTGGCGGGTAGCAAGCGTCAATCTCTGAATCGTGCCATACTACGAGACGGCGTCGCATCATGTGCCGGTGGTGGCGCCGTACCCTAAAACTGTGTACAACGCTGCGCGCCGTAGAGATGAGGCCGCGGCCTTTGAGTTATAACGGTAATTGGTGATATAAACATCGATTTATTTTATAACCATAACACTTTCGTTTCCGTATATAATGAGCTTTCGATTTGATTGTTTTATCATATATATAAAAGTAAAAAAAAATAGAAAAAGAACTTATAGTTTGTCTGCAACAAAATGCCGAATTTCAAACAGTTTTTGCAAGTAACGAGAAAAAAAAATCAACGATAAAGTCCTTAAGTTAGCTGTAAGCATTATTGTACCTAAGGCAGAATAAAAACCATTATGGTTATGATAAGACAGCACATTTCCACTCAGAGTAAAAGAAACAAGGATCTTAATTTTCATCACAATTTTATGTAAGTTAGTCCTGTGCCTGTGGCGTAGTTACAAATCGTGCCTGTTTTTTTACGAAGCCGCTATACGAGTACAGCTGGACAATTCCACTGAATCCTGGTCTCTGAGTAATATAAGACGGAAAATACAGAAAGGTCTGTTTATAATGGCGGTGTACAGCCTTTCATGCGGATTGTACAGTGTGTAGAAGCGAGAGGGCGGGGTCCGAGGGGACGAGAGCGCCAAATTTTTGTTTATTTTCCTGCTTTTAATAAAATAAAAATACAATACACGATGTCTGTGAGGCATAAAGGGAAAAATTCAAATTTGGTTCTGCGTGCGGTATTATTTTAACATATGTATGTTTACTTTTTCGTTACCTACGCCTCCTTTTGAAGTCGTATTTCGAGATTCTTGCGTAAAGGTAGAAAATGTAGAAATGTTATTATCTGCATTATTTGCTCGGCGAGCATGCTCGGGTTGCCTTTAAAAATGTCTGTCATGTTTTCTTTGATGTTTATTTTTATTTGTGCCGGATTCAGATGTTAATAGGTTTGTTTCGAGCTCGGATTTAAAAAGGCTAATGTTCTTGTTATGATATTATTGTTTGCGGTGCGTATTCCTATCTATACTGTTCATGTAAAGAGTACGAATATATTCTTCTTTGTTTGTGTAGAAGATGACATTTATAATGTAGAGTCATCTTCCTTTTCCCAATTGTGGTAACATATGATAACTACTACTATAATGCTCGGTACCGATTGCATTTCCTGAACTTCTATAAGACCATCAACAAGTAAACACTTACTCATACAAATAGAAAGCATAGCACTTACGGCATTTGAGCGTAGATCAGCTGATCTAAGCTCAAATGCGGTAAGTGCTAGCTTTCCGTGATAACCATTATATGAACTAGGCGTTTCAGCATCACAAAATTAATACCAACGGCCTGACAGTAGTTTCGTGATGTAACCCTCTCGGGCTGTGAGGGATGCGCGGCTAATCCTAACACCGCGGCGACACGTGATAAATTACACGAGACAAATTACATGTGAGAAGCGAAAAACAAACAATTTATTAAGAAGACAAATTAGCAAACGACCGATGTCGCGCGGTTTTAATTATAACATGCTAATACACGGCGGCGTCGGGCGCACACCTGTGGATAAGAACGTCTTGTTTCGACCGACTCGGATACGTTCCTTTATTTATTGCGTGTACTGTGTTACACATTGTGTCAAACAAGCGTACATATATTTTACAAAGTTACTTCAACGTCAAAAGGGATTTTATGTATAGAGTTCCTAAGATTTTTTACGTTGGTTGATTGTACCAAATATAATCTAAGTGCTCAGGAGAATATTATGCTTTATTTTTTGGCTTACTTATCGGACACTGCATCAATCATCGATGACCGAAGCTTATATTTAGAATGAATATTTCTACTTGTCAATCGGGTAATTATACCCGTCATATCATTCAACGGACGCGGAGCATCCGAAATCCGTAATAATATGCTTTTATCATAATTTCAGTTGGCACAATTTCAAGTAGGTAAGCTCGTCAGTGCCGGTGCTATTTCTATTATTCTACAAACTCAGCGGCGTTGCATCGAGCTTATTCTGAAGAGATCATGGTCCTTTAATGCCTACAGACAAGATCCTTCTTGGTCTTTTGTAACCTCCCATACAGACAATGCAATCTCGTGAACGCTTCGGTCACGCGAATAGCATCTTACCGTCTTCTTGTTCTTCTTTGCCATATACAGTTTATTCAATAGTTTTAGACTATTTGTTATTGGATACATGTATTCGAGGTATTTGATCGAAGACGACTCGATCGAACGAAGACAGACTTACGTGAAATTGCAATCATGATTACGATACAAATGAAATGTAGGTGTTCGCCAACGAAGTATCTACTTTTAGCGAAAACGCTTTCTTTTAGGAGATTCCTTGATGCTTTAATACACATAAATAAATAGTATATTTTTTTCAGATATTGCCTCCATACAATTTACAAATAGGCATTACGTTGGACCAATTTAAGTGCATCTTTATGGCTCAAAAACCATGACGCGTATCACGTTGTAATATTTAAGGCACATATTGTAGCGAGAGAGCAAAGCGGGGATTATAACGCAATTAAAACTTTCACACGCTGTAAAGGGGACCGTAAAATGGAAATCCTAAAAATATGTGTTTATGTAGTAGATACGTTCGTGATAAAACACGGTCTGCTCAAAATATCAACTTATCCGGCGAGTGCCGCGCTGAGCTCACGCCAAACTGAAAGTGAGTAAATATAATCTCAAAGCGTCCTGTCTACAACGTCTACTTCACAGCTTTACAATTATTCGTGATAATAAACACAGCAATCAAAAGGAAATCTAGTGGAGAATTAACTCTAATTTGTAGCCATCCCTCGGGAAAGGCTAAACTTGCTACCTCATTACATTAATTGTTAGACGCAAAGGAGAATAACTATTAAAAATTCATCGTTTTCAGCCTCGTACTAAGTTCGCTCGGATAGCGTTATTAATGTTTAATTTCGCTGGGACGCAAACTCTAATGTTGAAATTTGAAATTCTTACGAAACTTAATATTTGAAAGGGGCAGGCCCCCCAAGGATTCTATGCCTACTGGAAAAAAGTGTGATTCGCAGTTATTTGTGTTACATGTGTGGGTTTGTGCGGGTCAGCGTGGAGGCGGTCGGGGCTAGAGCTGCGATGGTGGGTGCGGGTGGCGAATTTTTTACGTCGTCGAGGTTAGAGGGCACGTTGCGAGGTGGGGGATAGACTTGCACGCTCAGTGGTACATAAATTTTCCGGCGGTACCGCATCGGAACCGCAGTAGCTAGAACGACCTCCGTGCCTCGTACGTGTTGCGCTGCCAAATAAAATGTTGAACGAACCTTGCGTTTAACATTAATTTCTCCGTTTGGAAGCCACACTTGACATGTCATAAGATCCTAATCCAATGTACTATTAGCACTTTCTGCAAGGTCTTTTGGACTTGCTTGACTTATTTGCTAGAGTTTTCAGCAGTTACCACGTCATTATGATCTTCATATTAATGAAATATGATGGCAGTTAATGGTCATCCATTAAAATAAAGGATAATATTGAATTTCATATTCTTCACTTGTTCATATTTCTGACCCAAGAACACCTCAGTATTAATAGCGATATATTTCGAAAATATATTGACAAACAAATGGTATTCACCAATATCCCGCTAAAGATTCCAATAGTTTAAATTAACAAAAGTGCAAAACAAAGTAAAACTATTAATATTCGCGCCTAGGTGCCAGTGGAAAGTATAAAACGTTGGATCTAGATAAATAATTCATGCTGGAATTAAAGAACTTTTTCCTCCGTAACGAGCGAGTTTAATGAAAGTGTTTGCAATAGGATTTTATCAAATTAGGGAGCGTCACTTTATTTTGCCGTTTTTTACACACTACTTGAAGTTTGAACTTTGTTAACTGACATTATCTTGTCAGCGTTTAAGTAATGTCTGAGCTGTCTGAGCCAATGTTGGCTTGTGAATTGTTTAGGTCTAGTATAAAAGTATGCTTTGTTCTGATCGACTGACTGACGGATCAACACACAGACTAAACCGCAGATCGTAGAGACCTGACACTTGGGGGTATGTTTTTTGCGTTTTTTGTATGACATGGGAAAATTTCGAGAAATTCATTTTATTGTATATGTACACATATTTTGTATATTATTGATTTTTTTATCAGAAAAGGGTTAAAAGTTTTGGTGCTGATTTGCTTCAAAGTTGATGTGAATACAGTGCTTTTGATTTTTAGATTCTTGTATTTTGACAATGACACTTATTTGCAAATTCAATCCGAGATACGTTTTGATACTTTTTTGTGTCGTTGTGCTGGAGTGTTACACCATCAGGTTACTTCTTTGCATTTGAAGGTACAGAGTACAGATTTCCATCGATGTCTACTTCGTAATAGTCACATTGGTGTCCAATATTACTTACTTATAGAATTTCGATTTCATAGTACTAAGATAATACTCCCATGTAATTTCCACCAGGTTAAAGGCATGTGCTACGAGTTCAATATTAAAAAAAATCTATGTCTTTTTTATATCATTAAGCTAAAGATTTATTTTGTTCATTTGAACAATTGTTTTATTGCGCTTATCTGAGAAAATACTGGCCCGATTAGAAAAATGTATGTGTTAGATATTCTAATGGGAGTATTTCATGGTTGTATGCTATAAAACTTTACGCTACATTTCGACCTTGGGAACTAAACAAAACGAAAACGTGCGGTAAAAGTCACGGGGCGCTGTAGTTCTGTTATGTTCTTAAATATTTCTTAATTTTGGCCACGTCTTGGTTGAATCTCAAGCCCTCTTAGTTTGTAAGCTTAGGACTTATTTAATTTCCTCTAAAGAGGCTATTATTTGTCTTATTTGCAGTTACATTGACTTTTCAATAATATTGTCTGCAAAAACTTTTTTGGTCTTAGAAGCTTTAATAGTAGATAGCTGACAAATCTACAGCGAGTATTATAGAATATCCTACTCAAATTCTAATCGAGAAAATGGCCGTATAGGTAGTATAATATACTACGACATTAAATAAAAATCGGTGTCCTATATTGCAATATAGGTTAATAGCAGCAACGTAACATATGCCATAGAGAACTTTAGTAGTACTTACGAACGACGCAATTAGGTATGCTTGTAGTGGCAAAGAGGACGTAGTTTAGGGTTGCCACACTGCAGCATCATAAATAGCATTATTATTATTGTATTTCTTCTGCAGGCAATCTGCGGTCCTTTTGGAAGGCTTCCCTGGGGATATGGATCGAACATTATATGGACTTTAATGTGTTGGTATATGTACACCTAGCGGGTCCTAATCTCTGCCCGCACTATTGAGAAGATACAGCCATAAAAAGCACCCGGTAGGTGCAAGACTCCTCCATAACAGATAAGATGGAGAATATGGTGGGGATAGTGCTGGAAGATTTCTGGATTTTGTTTAGACAGCGGGACGGCTGCCATATCAAATGCCTCATCTCGATAATCGCGGCAGACGGTGACTCGCCGCTCACAAAGTAAACCACCCATTAAAAGCTTACCAGAAGTTAGCAAAACTGGTGTGGACGGCGAAAGGTTGTAAAGAAGTGTTTTGGCGGGTTTCAGGTGGCTTGTGACATAGATTTTGAATAATCCATGCCAAAACCAATCCTGATCGACACGAGTCAGCTGGCCCCCGGTGCTATGACATTTGACACTTCCACCCTGGAGCAGAGGTTTTGCTATCACCACTCTAGGCCGATCGGTTAAGGCAAGCATAAGAGGCGAGGGCTTAATATGGTAAATTGGACCTCCGGGAGAACCCAAGTCCGAGGTGTTGCCATTCACCTACAGAACGCCACATGCTACCCCTGCGGGTTTATTAATAAGAGCCTGTGGTGTCCCACTGCTAGGCAAAGGCCTACCCTTTTTCTCCACTCTTTGCATCACGATGGGGCCTAACGACGATCAATAATATACGAAATTACAACCTGCGTATAAGCGCGAAGAACTATTGGTCGTTGGTGCAGAAAAGTTCTAGATTGGAGAGCCTTTGACCCAAAACCGCAGGACCATATACTGGACCACTTGCAACCGGTCGCTATGGAAATCCATTAAGCAGCAGAGGAAGTTCAACGGTGGATAATGTTGATAGTAATATTTACAAACTACAACAACTTCAGAATGACGTTTATAAAATATTTGGTTCTCCATTGCAACTATAATATCATCATCATCATCATTATCAGCCAAAGGACGTCCACTGCTGAACATAGGCCTCCCCCACGGCTTTCCACAGCGACCGATCACTAGCGGTCTGCATCCAGTTTGATCCTGCGATCTTTATAAGGTCGTCTGTCCATCTTGTTGGTGGACGTCCCACGCTGCGTCTCTGGTCGAAGGGTCTCCAATCTAGAACTTTCCTGCCCCAACGGCCATCAGTTCTTCGAGCTATGTGCCCTGCCCATTGCCACTTGAGCTTACTGATTCTCAAGGCTATGTACTATAATATAATAATTATTATTTAAGTAAAATGAATATGTACTAGATAACATACCAGTTGCCTTGCGACGACCAAGATAATTGGTGTGTTATCTGGAAAATATGGAATTTTCTTCCTTGTTTTACGAATATGTACCAAACAACAATAATGACGGACTGACTGACTGACTATTACGCCGGCCGTTGCGGGTTCTAATACCGTAAGGGGCAAATGTTTGTGTGATGTGTGATACACTTGTACCTATGCCATGGATGTTTGTATTGAAGTATTTATGGGAGACGCCCCCGTTATAATTGTTGTCTGGTATTCGTAGCACAATGAAGAAAATTCCTTACTTCGAAACCACGACAATTGGTGTGTTGTCTGGAACATATTTATTTAGTTATTTATTCAGCACTGGGGTTAGATGAGTTTGTTACTTGCATAATTCTGCAACCTTCAAAATAGATTAGTTTTATCATGCAACCCTGCACAGCGAGGAACATGTCAGTCGGATTGTGTGCAATCTAGGCTCCATTCAATCTGCTAAAATCCTTACTGGCTAATCTGAAGCAAGCCACTAGGTATGTGCAATCAGTTGGCCACCTCACGCTAATGTAAGGAGCGATTGAGATCGATTAGGTTAATGAATAGGAGATGTCTATATATTTAATTAGATTTTTAATTTATCTTTAATAAATAATGACGGCAATGTGACCTGGGAGTGAGGAATAAATAAATAAATATCTGACAACATCACATACATTGCTCCGATCCCAAGCTAAGTAGCTAAAGCACTTGTGTTATGGAAATCGGAAACAACAGTGGTACCACAACACCCAGATCCGAGACAATATAGAAAAGATCGTTTTCTACATTGACCCGACCGGGAATCGAACCCGGAACCTCACGAGATAGCGACGCTTGAAACCAGCGACTTGCTAGCCACTCGACCACGGAGGTCGTCGAATAGGCTGTTACATATAATAATAAATGAATAATAATAATAATTTCGACACCAATCACCCACATAGATTTCAAAGTAGCTAATGCACTTGTGTTATGGTCGCATAAACTACGATGGTACGACAACACTCATATCCGAGACAATATAGGAATGGTTTCTGCTTTGACCCGAACGGAAATCGAAACCGCAACCTCGGAACGGCGACGCTGCGGTACCCAACGTGATTTGCCACAACACCACGGAGGTCGTCAGGACATGGTATATCCTATGCTGCATTACGCGCTCGAGAGCATAATCTCGTGATCCTTGAGGCCTGCCTCACTCACAAAACGGTTCTAGAATCTTCAGTTCAGAACGTTTGATATCCATGATCTAGTAGACGGGTTGACGGGCCCTGATATTCTATCCATATAAAAAAATCAGGTCTGAGTCCTAGTGCCAATAGAAAACAGTTGATTTTATTCCTAGAGATCTAATCCAGGCTTTCTAGGATAGGAAGTCTAACATCAGAACCACATGACCATAAAGATGTTAGTAATTAAAAAACGTGCTAGTAATGAGCCTATTTACAAAATATATTTTTTTATTAGAAAGGTGGATAAAACAGTACAGCTGAACTGATACCAACAATATGGTACTAACATGTGCAAGCAGATTAACATTTGAAATTATTAGATCTTGATGAGGATTAGAGATAAAATATATTTGAAGAAAGATAACATATTAGGGTAGGTGCGGACATCACGTCAAGCTTAACACTGCGGTATCTTATGCAGTTGTATTAAGGGTAAATTTTCTTCAAAAGTGTATATTCTGGTGGACTGGCAACTGTAAATGCGGGTACATAATTTTTATAGCGTACGGTAGCCCACCGGCGCAGTGCAAACGCACATGGACAGCGGAAAATTGGCCTATTCACAGTCAAAAACTTTTATCCGTAAGTGAATTTGGAGCATGGATTAAAAATCTATTGGCCACGCTTTGGAAGAGATAAAGTCGGTGATAGGGCTCACTCAGGCGAAATCTAGTGATATTGAAGTTTGAATGTGGAATTGCAGGAATAAAACGTATTTGTTCAAGCATTTTCATTCGCAAACCAAACGACATATACGGAAATACCTCAACGTCCATTAAGAACAGATAAATGAAAAGTAGCACAGTTATTAATACGTCTAAGCCATCGACTGACACGGCTACAAACAAATATAATAAGTGATGAATTAGACAATTTGACAAAGTGCACACATGTACTAGTAGCATTATTTTGTAACTAAATTTCCCATATTCAAACAAAATAAAATGTTTGATTCACTAAGTTATTTGAAATCCAACTACTTTTCGACTTTCCTATAATGTATCAGATGTCGCCCGTAGCGTAAATGACCGTTTGTGGAATTTTCTGTAGTTCACCATCCTTTGACGAATTCCCAACCGCCAGTGAGATGAAATGTGTGTGTAAACTCGCGATGGACTGCAAACATCGGCATATCTCAACCTATAGCAATTCTGAACTATTTTGTAAATGTCCAGGATGCAGTCGTGCAAATTCATTCCCAATCTAGAATCGGAAATTACGTAGTATATAAACATTTTATATGTTAAAATATTCGGGGACGAGCGTCGGCAGCTAGAGTAAAAGACTGAAATACGATTTCGGGACATTGGCTCTTGTAATAAATATAATGTCTGGTAAATCCGACATGTCAAAAATACAGCTACTTAGTTTAGTTAATGTTTTTAGTTTTCCATGTCGCCTAAGAATCTTTATTATATAAACTACATTATGTATTTACATTATTTTTATTTTTAAACAAAAGCAATATCATCTTTTTACCTTGTTCAATGTAATAAAAATAATACCTTATTTGCATTTTAGCCTGTTCGATCAAAAACTGTATCGCTGAACTGATATTACATTGATCAATTCTTACTGAATAAAAATATATAGGTAGTGTTGTGAAGATCTAGTTTTATTTGAAAAAATAAGTTCTATTTTTATGTACTTATAAGCAAACATGTCGGACAGATACTATGAGTAGAAAGAAATAAGTTTAAAAAAATTGAAAGCACACAAAGTCGTGTTTCTTTCAAATTTGCCTTATACACTTTCTAAATATTTGGTATATTTTAGATAAAAATGGTAAAACGTAATATAAATATTAAGACAGTCCATCAAAGAAATTGCTCATTATTCTTGTAAAGCAAGTATTCCAGCCGTATTTCAATTTAGGAGCTTAGGGTATTATTACAAATAATTTGATAAATACTGTTAGCGAAATTAAACATCAATTATTTAAATTCAATTTACGTAAAGCGGCGAACGTAATTGCTTATCATATTTGTGTAACCTTAACACGACCTGAAATACCTGTTCAGAATATATTAATAAGTAATTTATCAAATTACATTTGAAAGCAACATTATCTTTATTCGTTTGGAAACTAATTGACGTGATAAATATTGATGGTGTCTTAACTTATCACTCGAATGCTTCTGACTTTAAGAATACCCAATATTTTTGAACAGTAAACTGTCACATGTACTTTATAGTTTTAATATTAGTCAATAGCATATTAAGGGTTATATTTATAAGAGCTCTAGTAACGTGAAGTACCGTTTTTCTCTATTCCCTTCTTGAATAATAAAAAATCTAGAAGTAATTAACGTAGAAATAGTAAGGATTGCCTTTTCGTGGCTGTTAAAACCAAGTCTTAAAATTTCACTTACATCACGCTTACACCATACATACTACAATTTCAAATAAGACGTGTACCGATTATTTTCATATGGATCCCTTGTCGCTGTAACATATTTCACCTGAGCAAATGCGAGTTACAGATACATTTATTAACAGAATGTAGCAAGCCCGTAGCATTCTCGGATGCGGTTAGGTGTTCAACGTGTGAAACAACAGGGATACGCCAGCTTTGTTATCAGAGATATAGGTTAGCGCAATTGGACTCATAAAATGTAAGAAATAAATACTATGGATCTTTGGTGACACCATTTTGAACATTCCGCAACCAATCAAGTGGCTGGAATAACGGATTGGTTGCCGTGCGTTTACTATTTATTTATTTATGTGAATGATAAATAAATAAATAGTGGCAAATTGATCAACTGTCACATTATAAGAAAACTTGCACATCATTCGTCGTTATCGTTAATATTGGTCTGATGTGTGTAGTAGGCAAATGTAAAACTTTAATTCTATCTTTAAAACTATAAAGAAATACTTACTTACTTTTTGTTGATTGCAGCACTAGTGCATTAGTAAAATCCAAATACTTGTTTAAGACTGGACGATAGAATGAAAGTTTTAAGAAACGTACAATAAGCTTACATCATTAGAAGATATTATTTTTATGTTTGTATAAATAAAACGGTTCAACTTGGTAAAATGTTGTGCATTTTTACTTGTTGGATTCCGATACCTCAAAGCAATACAGTATAGTCAACAAAAAGTTTCTCACATTTATCATCAACAACAACGTCGTAACTTCCCGTACAAAACACCGTTACTTTACCTCATTAGAATTTATAATGATTAGAAAAACCGAAGGCCGTCGCAAAATATGATACATCCAGGAGTTATATTGCCGTGTATGAGAGTACAAAATGTGGTCGGTACGTCGCGCCGCCCGTTTCAGACATTAGGTAGAAATTAATGATGTGGCACAGAGCGCTGTGACTCTGACAGACCTCTAGCTAGGTTCATTACGCGCCTTGCCAAATAGAGGGCCATGGTAGGGCTTCATACAGGGACGCAGCGGCTGCGATTGCAGCATATTTATTTATTTATTTACATATTTTTTTGCACAATCAAAATGAACTACAAATGGCAGACTTAATGCTTTAAAGTATTTTCTACCAGTCAACCGGTGAGGCAGAAACAGGTGAGGTGGCGTAAAATAACAAAAAAAACTAACATAATGAATGAACTACATATACTTACATAAATACTTTTTAAATAAACCTACATAAATACAATAAAAACCATTCTTCACGCTAAACAGATATCATGTTATTTATTCTCATTGAGAAAAAGATTGCGTATAGACTTTTTGTACACATATTTTGATGTTGCTGTCTTGATCGTATCTGGGAGGGAGTTCCAAAGTCTGATGGCGCTGAGGGTAAAAGAGTTGGTGACATAAGCAGTATTATGCAAAGATGTGTACAGCTGTAGGGCATTGCTAGTACGGAGGGTCTGGGAACTGATGTCACTCATAAATTTAAAATTACATTTAAGGTAATTGGGAGAATTTGGATTACAAAGAATACTGAACAGACTGCAGAGGATTAGAAGATTTCTACGCTGTCGAATATTGAGCCAATTTAGCTGAGACCGGTATGGAGATATATGGTCGTACTTCCGTACGCCAAAAATGAAGCGAATGCATTTATTATGGAGACGATCAAGTTTATTCAAAAAGTTTTGAGATAGATTCGTACAGCACACATCAGCGTAACCCATGACAGGCAGCACCAATGGCTGGATCAGCAGAATTTTGGTACTCAATGGAAAAAGAAAATATTTATTGTGTAACGTTATGAAAAAATTGGCAATAGAATCATTAAAGTCATAATCAAATACCTATGCTGATAAGACTTGTCAATCCTATAGTTCCCATAGCCGCGTGACACCGTGGCCTTGCATACGTACGTCAAGCCGCTTACGCAGCCACAGGCCGCATTGCTCGGATATCAAAGCTGCCTTCTGATCACAAATCTGTACATTCTTTGAATCACCTAAGCGTATCTACAATCTGTGGATGAATTTCATCACAATATATGTAATCATTTTTAAATAATGCTGAATTAATATATTTTACGTTTAATGTCTGTAGTTATTGAAAAAGCCAAGTTATGGGACTTTTACCATTCACTCGACATTTCATTGAATATCGTTTAACATTTATGCTAGTTTTGCTTGCCAAAATGTTTAAAACTGCAGAATAATTGTCGTTTTTATGCGACCAATTTTTCCACGACTCCCGAAGTAATGTCCAAAGGGTCATCCTATTCTGGTCTGGTCTTCCAAATTGCCACTATCATAAAATTGTAGGTAACAGTACGTCATGTCAGCAATCGAATGACCAGTGCAATGTGAATTTATGCGCGAGTGTGGTCGTAACTTAACATTCGGATTTGGTAAAAAATGGAATGTTTAATGATGTGTTTTTCAAAATGTAGTAGCATTATCTTCGCGTAAAAGCTTATAATGATGCATAAGAAATAAAATGGTCTAGGTTTAGAGCTAAACAGCACATGCTGCAGGTCTTTTTACACATACACATTAAGTAAGTCTATGTGTTAACCTTAATATGCCTTGATACTTCAGTTAAACAAATAGTTTGTTATGGTTCTTACTTCGTATAAAATAAGGATCATAAGCGTATGACTTAGGCCTACCCCGACCTGTGCAAACTTCTCAGTAATTTATTGTTAAAGAGTCACATTACTTAAGGACAGAAGGAAGGAACTTCGAAGGGGAATAGTAAGTACCGTTCTAGGATTGTAATTATTATGTTTACGGTTCCACATTTCCATTGGTACATTTGACAGTGTGACTGTTCTTCCAAGGCTCTATTTTACAATCGACAGATAAGCAACGACTAACGCAAATATTGGACGTCATTGTTCATGAAGTTTCTGGTAGATAACACTAACCAGATCTTATTATGACATTCTGAAACTGGCAGTTGACTGCGGATTAAGTCGATAATAAACACCACAAACTCTATACATATTATTATTGTTAGCTTATGGGCTTTGTCGCGCATATCCGCATCAGAAAGCCTAAGCGTCTACATTTAAATTATTTTAATAATTAAAGCAGGCACATTTTAAAGAGTTTTAACTATTCCGCAAATATTTTTAAAGATATCAGCATTGAGCTTTCATTCGTTCTCTTTGAGGATTAATGTGTCAGTGTTTTAATTTTATTTCAGAATCTAAAATAATTACATTTTATATTCGTAGTTAAATCACTGCTGTACCTAAATATTTAGCGTACATGTCTGCTTTTCAGTTTTATTTAAAAAACACATTTGCATGTTTTTTTTATTATCTGGTCTCACCGTTCTGTCAGTAAATTCTTAACGTTACGTCATTATTTTATGTCATGTCAAGTCATGTATGAGTTAAACGGAATGTTATTATATTTGGAAATATCGATTAAAAATCGACGAAACACTTCGAAAAAAGGTAGGTAGTGCACTCTTACGCTTCATTTGGCTCGGTTTTGGATTTTTTGATTGACCATTTCTCATACCGTCATAATAAGGTATAGAAAAGTGTAAATAGCAAATTGCACTTGTAAAAAGCAACTTTGGCTGTTGTGACAGACGAGGAATCGAATTTTTACAAGTGCAATTTGCTATTTATATTATTAAGTTTGTATAGTGACAAAACACTATAAAAACAAAATAATAATTATAGAAAAGTGCATCAATTATGTTTATGTATCTAATTATTAAAATAAATTTTAAAGCGTGACGTTGAAGCTCTTGTTGGTTCGATTTATCTCGACATAGTATAAAACAAAATCGCTTCCCGCTGTCTTTATGTATGTATGCTAATATCTTTAAAACTACGCAAAGGATGTTGATGCATTTTTCTTCAATAGATGGAGTAATTCAAAAGAAAGGTTTGTATACAATACATTACACCCGTGTAAAGCCGAGGCGGGTCACTAGTTCATAATATTTTCTATTTACGGGAAGTTATCAAAAACTTTCAACGACAATTATCTTTGAGCACATTCAATGTTATGGTCGCGTGCTCACGCCGCTTAACCTGATGAAAAGGGACGGAAAATACATATCTGCGTATGTTAGAAAGAGCTAGAAGTTCACCTCTTCCAGGAACAATTTGTCACTGTCTCCGCCAATTTCCTCTTGTAACTAGTTTTTTCTTTGCGCCACGTAAATTTAATTTCAGCTCTTTGTTGAACCGGTTTGAAGTGGTTGTAACCGACTAACATTGGATAACTTTTTACTTCGGTGCGATTTCCGTTGTTCACGTGTTAGAATACGTTTTGAACGTTTGTTCTGATGAAGTTTTAAAACTACGTAGCAATGCAAATAGTTTCTAACTTCATTCACTAGGAACTTAACGCCTGATTTTGATAAAAATACACAAGCATGTCTTATTAATTAATATAGTTGTTGGTTAATACAAAGTACATTTAAGTCTTTACTGATTATCAAAAAAAAAAAAAAAAAGGTTAATCTTTTATTACTGTATACGTAATAGACACATTGTGCCAAGTTCGTCAAAATTCAACGGTGTGTTTAGTAACAATAAAAGACAGAGCATTCCCCATGGACTCGGCTACAATACGTCCTGAATCATTAACCAATGTCACGTAAGGATAAAGAGATAATTCAGTTATTATATTATCCCTATTATGTTCTCATGTTATTGGTGTGCGCCGCCGGTATACAACGGAATTTTCCGGGGATATGTGATATGGTATTAGTATTAATCTTTAGTTCATAGTAGCCACGTTGAGTACATATTCTATTTACATGGTATTTCATCATGACACGGCCGGTAACAGTTATTGGTTTTTACTCATAAGATAGGCTTATATGAGTAGGAGATATAAACGATTCAACATTTACCTTGTTTGGTCTTTTTTTTTTAACTTTATTGCACAAATAAAAGTGTACAAAAGGTGGACTTAATGCTAACAGCATTCTCTCCCAGTCATACCTTCAGATCATGCAGAGAGATTGTTATGAGTGCAGGAGAATATTGTAAATAGATATTAAAATTGCAACAAATACTAGTTTTTGGCTTTAGTTTATTTGAGTACCTCCGTGGTGTAGTGGCTAAGCGCGCTGGGTATAAAGGCGTCGCCGCTCTGAGGTCCAGGGTTCGATCACCGGTCGGGTAAATATAGAAATCAAAATTTTCTATATTGTCTCGGGTTTGGGTGTTGTGGTACCACCGTTTTGTCTTATTTCCTTAACAATAGTGCATTTAGCTACTTACTTTGGGATCAGAGCAAATTATGTGATTGGTGTCCAATATTTATTATTATTTACATTCGTCCACTGCCGCATTTGCTTGCATAATGTGACATCTAAATGCGGCTTATGATGACACTGGCATATGCTTCGTCTCGCTCTAACATAGCTTGATGTGATAGTTGCATCCTTATTGGTAAAGTTGTTATTACTTTAATAAGGCATACTATTAATATTATGTTTTAGTGTACCTTGGGTTGTGTTCGATTTGTGCGTTCGTTATCATTAAGTTGTTACTATTTGTGATTATTAATAAGTGTTATGATTTGTAGTTTACTGATCACTAGTAAATCCTGGTTATCCTAATAAATAATAAAAAATTGCACTCCGGGAGTGCCGGCAGAAGTGAAAACTTGAATATCAACGTTGTGCATTTTTCATGTTTTGGAATAGTTAGGGAATAATTTTGAATGAATTGCTCTTATTATCAATATAAAAGTACTATCATTTTTGTGATAGAATACAATAATAATAATAATAATAATAATATAATATAATATTTTTATAGAATACAATATTTATTTATTACGCTATCGTACACCAACATTACATAATAAAAATTATATTAAATTACATTAAAAAGTTTATCTCTCAGAAAAATCAACTTACATCCATAATTTCGCCAACCGTCTTACGGTTTTTCGATCAGCCCACGTGTCCTGACGCGAGTTTCACATTTTTCCCCCATCCCACAAAAGTGCTCAACGCCGCTAAAGAAGGTTTCACTTCAAAAAAATAGTAATAGCTTGGCCGCATCGCTGCCGCATGCGAATGCGTTGGTGTAATAAAGCACGAAAGTCTATAATGATAACGCTGTTTGTTTGTGAGAACGTGCTATAATTTAAAATATACTACATACTACAAAGTCTACAAACAGAAATTATAAATGAGTTAGGTATCTTAATAGTTTTGTAGGAAAGTCTATAGGTTATAAACATCACGTTGCGATGAACAGAGAAATGGATTAAAAACGAAACGTCGCTAGTTCTGAATTTAAGATGAGAAATTGCTTTATTAGTACTAAGTTAATTTATAGATAGTAAAGTAACAAGGTGCTAATGAAGATGATTACAAAACTACCGATTGATTAACATTCACTGAACCTGTAAATGAGTTAATAAGGAACCTGTCAATAAGGAATTTTCTCGTTGATATTGCTCTAATAACTCATGTATTTTTAAAGGAGCAAATCGTCGAACGAACAGATTAATTAAAAACCTGTCAGCTATCAAACTCACTGTTAGGTGTTGCTTTCCCTGTGCACTGTTGGCGTCTGTTCTTGCAGTGTCAAATAACACTGTAATAAAAAAAAATAAGGATAGAAGTATGTCACAATGTGTGCGTCATCCCTTTTTTTGGGTATGGTGTATCCAGATTTGCGATTATAAATAATAAAGAGACATTATATGAAGCGTTTAACCACTAGCATGGGTTACATACTTATAAGGAAGTAGGTCAGAAAGCAAAAGGGCCAGGCCCTTATTTCACGCCGGTTGCGCCCATTCTCCTTTATCCCTCTCAAAATAATATAAAAATTATATGAAAACAAGCTCCCACAACCGGCAGATAGCTCGATTTATTAGTACAAGTATTTTTGTAACAACAGACTCTTTTAATATGCTTTGAATTCGATTCAGTTTCCCTATTTTGGTAATTATATAAGTATCGAATATAATTTAGATTTCTTATACGAACTTTTCTATTAAGCTGGTAAAATGTTATGTAAAAAAATATTGTTATTCAACTTTCTCATATGTACTATCGAGATCATCACCTATGGATCCAAAATCGCTTGCTCCTCGCGCCATCTTTTGTTTAAAGTGAATCCCGTTTTCGTCAAAGTAAGCGGTTTTCGTTAAAAAAGTGGTTAAGTGCCAGATACCTAGTCGTCCGTCCTTCCAGATACCATCAACCGTTATAATAATCTGTGTCATGCCTCGGTCTCAAACATACTTCAACGTATTTTTCTTCATTACAACTTGGAACATCTACCACCCCAGTTACAGTAGATGAATTCGAGGCATAACATTAGTTTATAACATGTGTGGCAGCCAAGAACATCATTTCCTTAATAACCACTCATGATGGTTAGGCGCTCGAGTATCCTAATAAAACGCTGTTATTCGCCCTCGCTCCTAGCAACGGAGTGCCTGGGAGGCGTATTACTTAATCATAGTCAGCGCGTTCGCAACTGAGTTGTCGGGCTATAAGCATTCCATAATGTCTACGTCGCTTGCCTTCTATTGACATATATGGTCTTACTACTCAGTAGAAAATCCGACTAAAATAACGATTGCAATTGAATTCCGTGTGTATGGAGCTAAGAATACATAACGCGGACGTATCACAAAGCGCGTCTGCTATGTACAAAAATGCTAGATATGTAAGGAATTATAATAATAAGATTAAACGAATAAAGTTCAAAAGTAGAAACAAATAAAAAGAGCGAATCTTTTAATCACATAACCTTATCTACCACGTGAAATGTTAAATACGTAAAACCTGGGAAACGAACAGAATCAATGGAACCACTTTCTAATATGGGTTACATTTTCAAAAATTCTTTATTACAAGATTTTCTGTCTATTTTTTTAATAAGACAATCCATCACGCGAGCGTAGATAGTAATAATAATAATGTCAGCGCGGCGCAGCGGCTCGGTGAATACCTACAGACTCCTCTCTACAGAGCGTCGTCCGCAGAGTAAGAAATGATCAGAAAATACCACATAAAACCGGAAATAATTTTAAAATTTCCTTTAAGCTTTCAGTATTAGGTCAATTGAATTAAAAATCATTTGGAGTGTCTTAAGTTTAGCACATTAACATTACATTGTATATGTTGGAAAAATGGCACTGTCATTGGTTTTGTTTTTAATATTGAGGTACAGTACAGCTTTTGCCATGGTTTATTAATTTATTTATTAATTAATAAAACAATGTTTGACAATAAATAGCACTAGTCCCACAAAAATATTTACATAGTTTGACTATGGTATCACGAGCCTCTAAAAAAACGAAAATCAAAACTTAAATACTAAGCTAAGTTAGCTGGCTTAGCTTAGTATTTAAGTTTATTAAAATTCCTTTTTAATTTTTCTTTTAAAAACATTTTTAACTTGTTCCTGGCATATATCCCCGGGCAAACTATTCAATAGGTATGGTAACCGTTTCTTTAATGTTCTATCACCAAAGTAGTTATTTACTTTAGGTACTTCAAATTTGCCCGTAGACACTGACCGGGTTAAATACTATGGTTGACCATTTTAGCAGGTTCTTCTTTTCCGGGCAGACTATTTGACAGCTCTCTCAAAAAGAGTTACTCTGTATCTTTCGAAAGGCTGTTATTAACTTGATTGCAATGCAAAAGCGGCTAAGTTATGTAAAAACTGCCGGATCAGCGTTGAAAGGACGTCACCGCGCGGGTGGCAATACGCCAGCCGTAATATGTAAGAGTAAATAAAAGAAACAGTGTTAAAAATACGCAACAGACAGTTGACGGGGCAAACAGTGGTTAAAATAGCTATGTCTTTTAAATGAATTTATGCTCTATACCAAAAATATTTTTTTAAAGCTAGAGATAAAAGTAGGCCTCAAAACTGGAAAGAGTCAAAAGTACGTACTAGCGATTTACGCTGCAATTTATTTTGACTTTGTACCTCTTAAATGTACAAAACTACAAGTTTTGTAACACTTAAGGTGTGTCACTGATATTATTTATAATCCGTTAAGGTTCTTAAAGCAAATTTATTAACCCGTAATGGGGCAGCACTAACCTGGCCTCACCATGTGTTTACGGCGGCTTTACTCGCTTGCGACGACGAAAAAAAAAGTGTATGAAAATTTTTGGTTCTTCAAGTCACCGCTAGAGGCGCTGTGCATTTTCCTTTTTTTTAAATTAGTTGCCAGCGAGTAAAATCGCCGTAAACTCATGGTAACGGTACACGTTCCGTAAAGGAAACAGCACCGTCTCGCCTCGGCTCGTGTTTGCTATAACTTATGACAGTTCTTGTTGTGGATGAGAGGCCGACTGACAGGGTGGGCGGATGGTTGAAAACCATCGGGCGACGGGGCGACTCGCATGCAGGGCTTGGAAACCGGTATTTTTTTTGAACCGGTTTGAGGAAAATACAGGTGGAACTTTTTGAAAAAGGTTATGTTCCTTTAAACCGGTTTGGAAAAATATGGGTATTTTGCATTAACCGGTTCAATTTTTCGTTCAGGCAGGACAACCACCCTGAACTGCGTTAAGATCTTCGAGCGATGAGCGCATCTGACGTTTGTTTTTATTTAATAAAACGTATTTTGTTGATATATCTTATCAGATACGTACAAAGGTATTTGTTCAAAATATTTTTGTACATATAAAACTGATAATTGGTATAACATCTTTTGAAGACTATTCGGTCTAAAACGTAAGTAGCGTTGCGGTCTTCGCGAGCGGCTACGAATTAACCGGTTTATTTAGGTTCACAGTTTCGCTCTTGTTTGATTCCGCTCCGGAACGGAATTTTACGATAAAACCGGTTTTACTTTTATAATACCGGTAAATCTTGAACCGGTTTCAAGCCTTGCTCGCATGCGCCGCTGGTCGAGAGTAAGTCCTAAGTTGATCTTGATCCAATCCATCTTGGTAGTGACGATACAAAATTGATAGATGTGCGTTTAAGTATGGAGTTTTATACAAATAATACTGAACGCCTCGAGTTGATACGGTGCTTTTCCCGTAACAGATGGATAGACGTGTTGTAACCTTTATCATTTTAAGAACAGTATCGTCATCATCATCATCATCATTATTATTAGCCAAATGACGTCCGCTGCTGAATATAGGCCTCCCCCACGGCTTTCCATAGCGACCGATCACTAGCGGTCTGCATCCAGTTTGATGCGATCTTTCTAAGGTCGTCTGTCCATCTTGTCGGTGGATGTCCTACGCTGCGTCTCTGGTTTCCAATCTATACACTATCCACCGTGAAATTTAAGTGACTGTTTTCCCGCAGCATGACGATTTACCTTTATTGAATCATGCGAGTTATTGTTTGAAAATAAAAATGAATTAGTTTATTTATGAAAAAGTATGAAGTGCAAATTGAAATCACTTGTTAGTAAATATTGAGTTATTAGGGAAGCGATAGTCGCTAGGGGCAACGACCCCGGTCACTATTGTACGACTATAATAAATCATATTACTGCGGGCAAATAACCATTAAAATTAAACGTTATAAAAGAAATAACTATTTAATGACAATCGAATGAAAGAATAGTACGTCTTTTGTAACGTTTTCTTGCCATACTTGTACATGAAATGTAATTTTGAACCATTGAATATGTCAGAATATCTGGCTGCAATATTTTCAATGAGAATCGATGGAAGTTCTGAACAAAGTATTTCTCAAGTAAGTTGGACTTTTATTATTATGGGCCCATTTAAGTGCTCTTAGGATCTATATTGTTGATATAAGTGATTGATACTCCCTCCAAACATTTCCACTCATTTTATCGAGTGGTTCTTATACTTATCCGTCTTTTGACAGCGACTTTTGTTTGGTTACGTATCGAAAAACTCAGGCTATCGGCGGTCGAAATATGAGCATACACACACACCACGGATAACGGATACTTATTGAAGAAAAAAAATGTTTATTTTCAATTAGGAAGAATATCATCCTAATACTTTTGATCAAAATATTAAAAAAAAATATATAATTAAACGAAAATCGGTTCATTCATTTGGGAGCTCTATTCGTTACGATAGAGGTATCGAACCGATTTCCGTTTAGTTTTTTTTTGTGTCATAAATAATTTCATTCCGAATGTTCTTTGCTATGTTTAATGAAAATCTGTTAAGCCGATTTGTTTTATTTGCGAAGAGAGCTTTATAATTTAAAATTTAATGCAACAATTATCTTCTTTGATTTAAGTAATTGAACTTTACAACTTAAGTACTACCCGGAAGTGTCATCAGTAATGTATGGAGTATATTTAATCGATATTTTACTACTACTGGCGAAATTTCAAGTGCCATTACGTTTCATTGCTGTCATGTACAGGACGGATTTTGTGTGCTCGTAAAAATGAAATAAAATTTCTATCTTTGCCTTTCCTGATCAATGCTTTTTTATATTACGTCTCATGTATAGATTGAAAAGCTGAATTGGGTCAAATTAAAAATGTATTTCTTCATCTGATATGATTATAGGCGGACAATTATGCTGAACCACAAGAATTCTTGTTAACACTTACTACTGTGAGAGTTCTTGTGGATTTCCAACCAAATCCCAAGCCGACATGAATCATCTTGTTATTTGTATTCAGTACGCGCAACACTCTAATAAAGCGCAAATAAAATAAAAACTTTCTTTCCACCTTATCAGTTCTTAATTGCATACCACAAGATAGGGTGCACATTGGCTTGACCAGCCATTCAGACCTCTGTTTCTCCCGCGACCTTCGAGAGTCCGCACAGTTTTCTGCAGAGAAACAAAAACCCACGGGTCTTTGTCGATTGGTGCCCCTCACCCCCCTTCGCAGAGGCGTCATTTCACGCCTCTTGAGCTCGTATCGAACCAATATTAGGTTTATTAGATAGATGGGCCTCCGTGAATAAGCGATTTTTTATTTTACTTTTTAACGTTTCACCTCGCAAAGGTATTCAAAATTAAAAATAGATGAGGATCTTTTTATCTCCATGTGACCTATATTCTCCCTAAGCGAAATTCTCGCTTCAAGATGTGGGTAGAAAGAATTGCGAGTTACACACATTTTCATCTTAATGCATGAGACTCATAATTAGACTAAACTAGGTCAACTAACCCAGATTTTGAATTTCTAACATTATAGGTGTACTATCGTATCTGGGAGTGGTTTGCCTGCCTACTTTTAAACTGTACGGTTAGGAAAACTATAGATTGTTTGTAACATTTTAAAAAATACACCTTCAACAATCGTAAAATGTTGCTTTCTTTTTGGGAACGAAAAACATTTACATAAAACTAGAGACGACTAAAACCAAAACTTTATTATTCTTGGCTCATTGGACGAGACTTTCGTGGATAACGCCGTAGATTTAAGATAAAATGCATACATTGTTGAAAGCAAACATTGCATTGAAATCTAGTTTTTGTTATGTCTGACAATAATACGGTTGCAGGATTATGTAGGATTCGAAATATTCAAGTACTTCTAAAATTTAACTTTTATATAAATTCTCAGCGTACAGCGACTGCTATATATAGGCTAACATTATTATAATTCCTTAAAGAAAGCAAGTTTATACCGATAAGATTTCCAAATTAAAAATCCAAAGTGTAGCTTAAATTCCTAGGTTAGTCAGCGCATTCCCCCGATGACCGGAGAGTTACTTTCGCAAATAATACCGTCCGTCGCCTGGCGACAAACAATTTGAATGTTCTCACGTAGGGCGGCATTCCTTTCTGAACCCCTTGGAAACTATGTGACTTAAAATGAAAACGGCACAGCAATGCGACACCGCTGTGAGATATCACGCACGACTAGAAAGCAGTTTGGCCCGCTCTCTCCGCGGCAATACGAATTGTTGTTCCAGTTTTTTCACTTGTTTTGTATACCTACGGTTAAAATTTTCCACCCTGAGCGGAATTTTGATTTGATATCGTCGCAGAAAACATTTTTAGAAACGAATTGGCTTTTATTGTAAATGTGGCATAACAATTTTGTGAGCATTCAAGTGGATATATTTGTCTGCCTTTAGCTTTGGTGAAAACGCAAATAACTGAATTAAATAAGTTGAGCTGAAATCAGTCTAATATTATAAAACGAGGTACATTACTTAGAAGTTTAATCAGAAATAATGATGAAATTGATAGCATCATTTCGTGAACGCAATGCGTCATAGCCACTTACTGTGGTGGCGAATAAATAAACAAATGTTTAGAGTACCTATGTGAGTAATTTTCATGAATCATAAACAGTTAAACTGGTCATATTCGTATATCATTGGAGGGGATTCAATTTAACAAGCTCACACCTTACATAAGAAAAGGGCTCAGCAAATGGATTAAGGGTAGTATCAAATTATGTACGTGCAACCATGCTCCGTGCTTGAGAAGGAGAATTAGTAGGTTTTTTCCTTTGTAATAAAAAAACGCTGGCCTAATCAGGTAATGAGGCAGACACGTGCAAGTTAACGAGCGCTTAATTATACCATGATTTATACGTGTACGTAATATACATGGTGTTGGTACATCGTGTGTCAAAACAAAATGGTTTATATTTTGTGCCTTTTTTTTTATACTTTTGATATTTTATGTATTTAATCTATTAATATATCATATCAATAAAGCCGTAGACGGTTTCAAGTCAATACTTTCCAGACCGTTTAGAGCCGCAATTCCACAAATTTATTGTAACAAAATCACAGTTGAATAGATTTTTGACGTTTGGTCCATACTAGAGCTGTCAAAAATTGTTTGCAGATATCGACCAAGTACCTAGCGCCATCAGTGCGGCCTTAATGTAAACATTCAAAATTAGCGCCATCTAGGTAATCACATGTAAATCATAGCAAACCGTCACTTCATCGGGTAAAGAAAGTTGATGAAACCATTTCATCTCTTATTTTTTGTATTTTTCAAACCCCTCTAGTAAAAAACAAACTAATTTTATTTTTTATTAACAATTTAATATTTTTTTACAAAATGCTGAAGTCAAGTCTCTTGGTGTAACTTTCTAAACAAACATGAAATGACTCTAAGCTACGATTTACGATTACTCTAAGATACGATTCAATAACAATATAGCAATAAAACATACGAATTAATACAAATCTATGAAAGAGCCAAAAAGCAAATTTAACAACCAGGAAACGAGAGCAAATTCTCCTCATTAAAGCCGTTTTGTTTGAACACACCATGTGTCAAACACCCTGTACCTACTACAAGTGAAATCTGCAAGATGTGGCGTTTATGCGAAAACTCTAAGATGGTGAGTTGGAGTAAAATATTATAGCTAACGTTCAAGGAATTTTGAAATGAAAATAGTTTATTACGTGCACACGTTCCTAGTTGAAGAAACAAGAAGAATGCTCATTAAATTTTCATTGCGGCGATCTACTTATAAGCTACGCGCATTTCACTCAGAATACCGTAATACTATTAAATACAGCTCTTGTTTATTAAAGAGTAGGCGAAAAGTTTCTTCCAATATCGTCGATCTCCGTGGTGTAGTGGCTAAGCAAGCTGAGATTCAAGCTGAGATTCATAATTATCAATTTTTCTCAGTTCTGGGTGTTGTGGTACCACCGTTGTATCTGATTTCCATAACACAAGTGCACTAACTACTTACTTTGGAATCAGAGAACTGTATGTGATTAATGACAAAACAGGGTGGCCCAAACAGTGATGTCAATTTTTATTTTGGAAACTTTACATCCAGGCCTTTACAAATATACCCTTTGAAAAAATTTGACATCCAGGCCTCTAAATATACGAGTACCCTTTGTATGTAAGCCTAATTTTTGTAGTTTATTATTTATTTTATATTTAAATTGCCTACACTTGGTTTAAGGAATTGAGAATTTCTCAATTCCGTTGGTCGGGTGGTCGATGCAGATGCAGGCTCTACGGGATCGAATAAGAAATGAGGAGATACGTAGGAGAACTAGGTAACGGACATAGCCTTGAGAATCAGTAAGCTCAAGTGGCAAGTGAGGGTACATAGCGCGATGAACTGATGGCCGTTGGGGCAGGAAAGTTCTAGATTGGAGACCCTTCGACCAAAGATGCAGCGTAGGACTTCCACCAACAAGATGGACAGACGACCTTAAAAAGATCGCAGGATCAAACTGGATGCAGATCGCTAGTGATCGGTCACTGTGGACAGCCGTGGGGGAGGCCTATGTTCAGCAGTGGACGTCCTTTGGCTGATTATGATGATGATGATGAGAGCTTATAGTTGCTGAGACATTAAGGTTGGGCAAAGATGTCAGCCTCTGTTTCGCTTATACTCGTATCTTAGCGTCTATTAGTCTGATAATGATGAGTGGTGGATGCACCGCATCTTCTTGGTCATTAATTTCATGCACGCTACTGTTTCTAGTTGACGAAATTGCTCTTTGACACATCCACTGATAGTATTTGTTTTCTAGGTGGACTACATCGTACTTAAGCTCCCAGCGTGCATTATTTTGTTGCGAAGTAATTTACAATTGCGGTTTTTATTATTCTAAGACATTAATTGAAATTAAATGATCTTAATGGTAGGTAGTTTTGTATAACATTAACATAGTAGATATGTAAAAGAGAAATATTTCAACGCAAAACACATAATATTCCTGATTTAAGTGAGAGCCCAGCAACCATAGTTAGCGCAAGCTCGCGTTGTAGGTACTTAAGCTGCAAGTATTTTTTTGATGCGGTGTTATTTCAAAACTGTGATAGCTTCAAATATATTTATTAAATCAAATGATGTAAAGGGCAACTTTGTTCAAAATTAAATGCTCGTGATAATGAATGTATTTATTTTAATAACATAAAAAAAGTTGTGGTGATTAAACCATGTAAGATAGATTATATGCTGTTGCGGACTATATTATAGAGCTATTAATGCAGAATAATCTCGTCATACAAGATTATTTGTAACTTAAACGATTTACGCAGCGTACGTAGCGGAAGTTTCAAAAGGAATATTTTCCCTCGTTTTCGCAACATTTTCCGTTGCGGCGCTGGACTTATGAGTACCACTTGGCCACCCTGTGTATATATATATATATATATTATTTATCATCATTATCAACCAAAGGACGTTTACTGCTGAACAGAGGCCTCCTCCTATATTTCATACTCTACTTAAATTCAAAGTTCCGCTTTGGATTTAGAAATTCACCAGAACTGGCTCTAAATTCATTTGGGCAAATCTCAAGAATAATGTTTTGCCGAATCTGCATATCGACGATTGATCAGCTATGCGACCCACGCGATCGCGCTAACGAATTCATCCCAGATTCCCGAAGGAATTTGTATTTTACTTTGGATATCAATGGTAAAAGATATCAGAAGTTGATAAAAAAAATATTCAGATAGGAATTCAAAGTTATTGTTTGGGGTGAAGATTTTGAATTGTCGTTAGTGGTAATATTGTGACTATCTATGCCAGGAAGATACTCTTGTGTTGCTACACCAATTACATCATAATTTGATTTTAATGAGCTGCTCCCCATGTAAATGAGATCAGCGACAATATACTTTAGGTGTCAAAAGCTAATCAAGTCCCATCGACCACGATCAGTAACAGTAAGATAAGTTCGTTGTATCCTTGTTATTTCTGTACAGGAAACGTCCCAATTATCTCAGTTACCAAGTTATCCAATGAGTCATCCCAGGAAATACCTGTTGCTAGGCAAAATGAGATGTTTTCCATACATTTACTAATTAATTACTTCATTTGAATAATTATTAATGAATGTTATATATCTAGTTTTATTGTAGTTTCTAATAAATAATTAAATATATTTAGACACCAGTCCTTATACATTGCTCTGATCCCAAAGTAAGTAGCCAATGGTCTTGTGTTAAAGAAATCAGACACAACGGTGGTACCACAACACTCAGACCCGTGACAAGAAAATTATTATTTCTTCAGAGGGGACAGGAAACAGAAACTTGTAGGTAGCACGAAGCAAGCGCCGATCGGTGAAGCAGCCTATTTACCAGGCACGGAGGAGAAAGACCGGTCGGCGTCTCCCGCGATTCCCGCGACTCATGGGCGGAGGTGGGACTGACCCGACCGGGAATCGAACGGGATCTCGAAGCGGCCACGCCTTATAACCCAGCATGCTTAGCCACAACACCACGTAGGTCGTCGAATTCATGTAAGTAAACCGTAGTCAACTCAGTATCTCTTCTATACTTTTAATTTGCGGCAAAATTCGCTTCCGCTAAAGGCTCAGATTATAACGGCTAACTGCAACAGTGATTAGTTAACGTTTGCTTTTTTATCATCATTATTATATCAGCTAAAGAAAGTCCACAGCTAACCATATACGAGTAGATACTACTTCCATAGCGGTCGAAAGCGGTCTGTATCAAGTGAGAACCTGCGATCTTTATAAGTTCATCTGTCCATCTTGTCGGTGGACGTCCTACGCTGTGTCTTTTGTCGAAGGGTCTCCGTATAGATTTTTTCTGCCTCAACGGCCATCAGTTCTTCTCGCTTTGTGCCCTGCCTATGTAATTTAATTTTTAGAGCGATGCAATTGCCACTTACTGACCTATACCCTGGTTGAAATGTTAAGCTAACAAGGTCTATGTTGAAATAATACGTACTGTGATCGAACGTCCTCGGATCGACTGTGGTGGTTGTAGTAAACGGCGTGGTCACATCCGCCTCATCTTCCTCTTCAGGGTCGAGAGTAGTTGTGGTAGTGGTGGTCTTTCTACGGTTCCGTTGCCGTCGCTCCTGCTTGCGGGGGGGCACGGTGGGCTTTACGGGGGCTATGGTGCCCTTCATCGGGAGGGTCAAGCTGCTGTTGTTGCCTGACTCAGCGACCACGATCGCCACCAGTGATACGACGGTCAACCGCATCACCAGTGGCGCTAGCCGCCACATGGCGCCTGTAATAGAAAAAAATATGGTTACAACTTGTTGACAAATTCTTGGTGAGCTTGGGACGGGACTTAGGCATATTTTCTATTGCTACCTATCAGATCTTCTAATAAAGTAGTGTACATCTGTTCAGAGTTTTTAATTTTGGATGCTTTGTTAGACGGGTCAAAAAAAACTAAGTGGCATCCTCCTTTTTGCTTAAATTAATAAATGTGAGAGTTTGTAAAGATGTATACAGGATGTTGTTTTAGTCAGCGACGAGCGACTCAGGGTTGTCTGTACAAACGGTACTGATGCCAAAAAATAAAAATTTTTAAATGGAAAAAACCCACAAAATCATTTTTTTATGATATACAGAGATGGAGTCAAAACTACCAACATCAGGTAACCTCTTCGTAGCTTAATAGCTACGGCGTAGTATTTCGTAGATAAGCGCTAGCTACGCGCTAGGGTGCGAGTTTTCCCATTCGTTTTGTAATTTTTTGAAATGTTGTGAAGAGGTTTTCTTGTATTAAACCTGCTCAGAATTTAAAGAAAACATTTATTTTAGAATAAGCATAACTCATATTATCATCCCTGAGTTGGATATCACTGACCAAATCAACACCTTGTATATGTTTTTTATTCCGAAATTATACAATTATAGCACGTAGACTATAATGACGGCAATGACGGGTGTGAAGCCGCTAGTTTAAGATAATGTTGATACTGTTCTTTATTTAACAATAAAGTAGCATTAATCAAGGCAGCATTAAAAAACCATAATCCAGCAATTCGTGTTTTAAATATCAGAAATCTTCGCGCATTTTGTTGTCACAAACGCGAATAAGGCGACTATGCCGACAAGGCAAAAATAGCTCTATATTATTTTTTTGTGGAGTGCTAGGCTTGATACATCTCGAGCCGTATTGCTATTACACTAAGTGCCCATAAATTTCCCTTAGCTAGTTGGCATTTACTATCCCCGTAGCTTTAATACCTTCTATTCAAATGATGACGCCCCTGTCCCGGCTCCATTCAAATATCGTGAACCTATTTTGTTTAAGTTTCATCATAAACTCTGGAGCCAAATGAATATTCGTTTTTCAGTTCAGTGACTCCGTTTCAAACTCGCAGTAACGATAAAATATCGCTTTTATCAGTCTCCTTTAGTAACTATTTGTGTGTTTTATTGGTTACTATTTCAGGAAGTATTTTTGCATTAATCAGATGCTAATTTAGAAAAGTGGCTGTAATCGAAGCATTTAAAAGCCAAAGCAGATTTTAAAGCTTACATGAAAAAAGGCAATCTTCTTTTAACATAGTTTTCTTAGGATTTATTTATTGTTCTGTCTATACTGCAAAAAGTCCCTACATAAGCAACACTGTTATTGCTTTTCAATTAGAAAACCTTTCAATGAAATACATAAGATCTAAGTTGTCATATAAAAATGTATTCACAAAACTACATTATGTTAGATAATCCAACCAAGAGACACAGAGGTCAAAAATGAACTGTCAACCGGTAACAGTAAAGGATGTAATTGAAGTCACAATATATTGCGGGTAGACTCACAATTGTCAAACTTTAGTTTCGCGACGAAATGCTTCGTCTGGTGAAGCGCGAGGTTAAAACTGTCAAAGTTATTATTGCCACGTTTCCGTTACAAAGCTGAGCTACCAACTAAGTTTATTCAATGGCAAAACGAATTTAATTAAAGTTGCCTCGACATTGATCTCTCAAACGGAACCGAATAGAAAACGTCAGATCCATTAATTGAATGACTTTTCCAACAAAAATGATTTGGTGTTGTGTTTACGTGCTGTGAGGCTTCAATTGTTTTGTTATTCCCCTTTTAATGCTTCCGCGTTAATTATTCGTACAATTTTCTTTTCTTTACTGAAGAGCTATTGAACAAAGTATTTATTAAAAACTGTATTACGAAACTATCTTTCATTGTTTACTATAGGAATCTTAATCTTTTTTTTTTCAATGCAAAGAGATTTCTGCGATAAATCATTGTACTGGCACCTCATGATTCTGTTTTAATAAATTGTGAGCGTAATGTAAAGATACATACTTCGACTGTATTAAATTATAGATAAGAGTAAAAACACCGACCCTCGAAATTTAAAAAATCGATTTTACGATTATGGTTTCATCCGGAAGAAAGCATGAAACTTAGCACGATTGTAGGTTTCGTATGTGTAGTTAATTTACACTTCCCCCACCTCTCCTTTTATCTCCCCCATTCTTGGTTATCCTTAATATCTACAAAAACTGTAAGTCCGAGGAGTTTGCTGTTCAAGAAGCAAATTATTGTTGATAAATTACCAACAAAATGGTACCAAATTTGTAGTAGTATCATTAATGTTGATTATAGTACCATGCCATCAAAACTTGATAAACTTGTTATTAACTATACTTTTTTATTCCCTTTTTCCCTATTTACAGAAGAGTACAAGAGTCATAATACAATTTCCTAAGAAGATTACATACATTGTATATTGAGCTACAATATGATGCCTAGCACTTTTTGATTAAAAGTGTGTTTTTTATAAAGTGCTGAAGGTTGCACTATGAGAAACATTTATCTTACGACTATAAATTTGCAACTGTTTTGTAGGTATCAACGATATTTTGATAGTTATCAACGATAATTTGCTTCCTAATCAGTAAACTCCTAGGACTTACCGTTTTTACAGAAATTAAAGAAAACTAGAGATAAAAGGGGAGTGGGGGGCGAAACAGACCTTTTTCAGCGTGTTTCCACATCGGAAATGAATTACACATACGAAAGCTACAATCATTAGAAGTTTCATGCTCTCCTCCGGATGGGACCGTATTTCATGCTAAGGACGCGTACTCCGTACAAGAAAAGTCAATTTGCCCGACTTTTCGGACGAAATACAAAAGATAATATACTAAATTCATGATAACCTTTGCTCTACTTACATTTTAATTTCTTTTCCCATTACACCGTAGCATACCATGGCCGTGCATGGAACGTGTCCGGAATATAAACTATTCTTTGTATTGAAAACTTTGACACCTTGCCGACTAGCTAGATCGTTCCGTCACCGACCAACACCGTAAAGGTAAATACCATAAAATTAATATTCCTCTCGGAAGAGAAGGACAAGTAAAACCCGTCAAATGAAACCGATTTAAGATGTCAGTAACTGACTTAAGTAAGTAAAATTTGTAGCTTAAAATGAGACTACCTTTCGTTCAGGTTATTTACACCAATCTTCCTAAGTTAAACATATGAGTTTACTGCGTGATAAACAGTCGACAGAAAATATCGAACATGTAGTCTAGTGTAAAATGAAATATTATTTATTTTTACAAAATATTCGTATATGTGCATTACCTGTGTTATTTTGTCTTTAATTTTTACGTTAATTAACGTTTATAGAATAGAATAATCAAACTGCGTACTTTAAATTTGAAAAGTATTGGTAAGTTGTATGTTAAGAGGCTTCCATTTGGACTAATTTACCTGTTGAATGAATGTTGGGGTTATTTTGCTCTAATGAAAAACAATCAATCCGACCCAGTTACCATGTTTCAGGAGAACTATTTCTTCAATATATACACAATTTCACTTAATTAAAAAAAAAACAAATATAAGAAATTTTCAGCGAGCCTTCATGGGCTGCCAAACTAACTGACAGCCGCCAAAAAAGGTTCTGCTGCATCGCATCTCGCATCTTTTTTTATCACACAGTTTGTTGCTAGTGAGATCTTGCTTTTGTCGTTCTATTCCAAAGGGATAATATTTTTTATGGGTAAAACAGAACGCTGTCAATCCGCTCAGTGGGCAAGGTAGAGCATATCGTGCAGCTTTTCGTGCCTGACACGTTCCTAGCACGGCCATGGTATGATACGGTGCAGCGGGAAAACACCTTTACTGTGGAAAAAGATATATGCGCGACAAGTGACTGGTATTGATAAGAAAAACTATTGATAGATTACCTATGTATGCTTTTAATAAAATTTTTCAACAAATTCATTTCCTAGGTAGCGTCGTTTTAGGGCCGATTTTACCAACCGAACTAGACTTATCCGAAAGAATAAATGTTAAACGACCGATTTAAAAATTTACAGAAATGATTACTGACAAATAGGTGACGTCTTCATTTTAGGCGTATTAGGGGTATTGTATTTTATTCGACGAATATTCCTTATGTGACGTTGGAAAAAAAAGGCCTCTGGCTTTGGTAAATTAGGCCCTTAGTCAGGTAATTTTGTACTTTACATTCAAAAATTTGCCTTATTTTTGTGGATAGCTGAAGTCAGAGCGGCAAGATAATATATTTTTAAAGTCCTTTTAACAGTAAATACTATATCAGACAACAAGCCTCAATGAAAAACCAAATAGGTACACCAAAATACAGTTATTCCTTTGCCATGAAAGCAACAGTTGATAGATGTTGTGTATATCCATTCCCTCAGATATCTTTTAGAGCTTGGACATTCGAGAAAAAAGGCGAAAGCCATTCCGTGTCACCTTTACATCATAGAACGGCAAAATAACAGCGGGAAAGAGTGTAACAATCAAGGTTGATTGTGATACGGACCCTTTTTCTGAGAGACACTTTTATTAGACGAAGAATGTACGAGAAGGCGCACTATAAGAAAACATGTTTCCGTCGAGTGGCTGACATGAAAACCCCCACCCTTACTTTTGGTTGAGTTATCATATCGCAGCTAAAAACTTTTGTAAGAGTTTTACGGCTGGAGAACATTATTTGAATGTTCATGTAGGTCTGAATTTTATTTATGACACCTGAATTCTGTTCGTATTAGATTTAATTGAGAAAATTTGTATCAGAATATTGAAATGTTTACTAATCTTATAAAGCTGAAGATTTGTTTATTTGTTTGCGCCTATCTCAGAAACTAATGGAACGATTTAAAAAAAAATGTGTGATAGCTTATTTCTCGAGAAAGGCTGTAAGCTATAAAACATTACGCTGCAATGTGAGGAGAGCGAGCAAACATAAAACGCGCAGATAAAGTTGCAGGGGATCGCTAGTTACTAATAAAACTATGAAAACCAAAAATATTTTATGATAAAAACGACTTAGCAAACTAAAGGCTTCAACGATCAACTACCATGCATTTTAAAAGTCTTTCAATGTCTTTTATATCTTTAGTTCGATATTGTGACATGTAAAAAGGTATATTTTTACCTATCACAAAATAACTTTCCAATCACTGAAGAAAACAACTTCGAAGCAATAAAAGCTCGCACTCATCACACACGCATTCCAGCATATTATAGAAAAAATATGTTTTGAAATACTAGAGGTATATTTGATATAGATCATATTGTGAGTACCCATTGTCAGACATTTTCTGATTTGTTGTGTGCGAGATCGAAAAGTAAGCTCCCCAATTTCCAGGGATAGAGGTAACTTGAAAAGAAGATAGGATTTATACAATCTGCAAAGACGTTTTAAAGGCTCTTTCTTGAAGATTAGAGTGTGGGCTCCATTGTATTGGTCTCCGCTTGATTGAGCACCGACGCGCAGGTGGTCGATAAATGAATTTTCCCCATTTTTCCCATTTCTCAACTTGGTGGAAATTGATTTCCATTCAACCAAAGAACATTGGTAACTTTCCGTGGATTCGGTATTAAAGATTTATGTTTACAACATTTTCCTACTGGGACTGAATTGTAAACGTTTTGATGTAAGTATTTTTGTTTTTACTAATTTGTAGCTCGTCGTCTTTCGTGTGTCGTTCAGATTAATTACTTTAGTTTATTATATTTATTTAGTTAATAATAAATTCATACTTTGTTTAAGGCTCTGCTTTGTATAAAAGTTACATAAACAAACTTTACACGAAAATTGCTTATACTTCAATGCAATATTAAAAAGATGAAAAATTTTAATATGCAAAAGCCTAAAAGAACACTGGCAAATAACGAAAAATAAACATATTTTAAAAGAAAATTAATCGTGCTCAGCTTGAAAAATATTTTACATTGCTAATAAAGACCTAATATCTCACCAGTCACAATAAAATTGTATAATAAGCAGAAAAGTAAAAGTGGCATGATAAATATTTTTAATTACATCGGTTACAAATGACGTCATTCTTTGCTCGCCAGTTCTCAGGGGGTGGTCATTAGTACACAGTTGGTCGAAAAAGTTGGTCACATCCCGCCCCATCGCCAAATCGAGACATCAAAACTGTAATAGGGAATATGGCAGCCATCGCTCTCCGGTAATAGGGTTGTCTGTGCCCGTGAAATGACTCAATGGCAACGTCAATGCATCTAGTTAATGACGTTGATGTACCTACCAACAAATTGCCAAGCATTTCTAGGGTTCCGTACCTCAAAGAAAAAACTGAATCTTTGTATGATCACTATGTTTTTCATTGATTCATTTTTATACTTTATTGGACAACCAGACATGTAAAAACGGTTTAAGTATATCTAGTCTATCTGTCTGAAGTCTGTTTGTTCCTGAAACGCGTGGAGGTTAAAAAATACTGAAGTTTGCGCTACCTTGTAGCTGATATAATCAAATCTTTTACTAAATTGGTCTACGCCATCGAATGATATGGCCGCATAATTGTTACAAAATACCGCTCGCATGGAAATACAAATTCATAATCCTGTAGAAATAGTATCATTGACAAGAACCCGTCTGTATCTTACAGAATGCTTATAGAAAATTTCTAAACCATTAAAAATCACATTCATATTTAGTTCAAACTTTGTGTGGAACCCTCAGTGTGTAAGCTAAGTCGTTTTTTTACATTGAAACACAGCTGCAACCAAACTAGAAGTACAAAGAGTGTATTATTCACCAACGAATTCAATTAACAAAAATGCTAATTAGACCATGGAAATGTAAATGACTATAATTTAGAATATAAACTAACCGTGCAAAAGGTTTTTCATCGGTCGCAGGCGGGTTTTGTTTTATTTTTTGCATTGTAATTAGGAATCTGTTTTGCTTCTTTCTACATTTCGGACATGTATTTACATTTTTATTCGATTTTTAGCTCTGTTAAACCAAAAAAAAGATCGTGTTTGATTTAAATCCAAGCCGTGATGAACCATGCTGGTAGGATTATCGTTTGTTCTTCTGTAAGTGGTATATTATTCATGGGATTTGTGTAATGTGTGTGATATAGATAGACAGCCCTGTTCCTTAAGTTTTTCGGTGCCTGCCGTGCCAGCCTACCCCTTTACCCGATTTATGACGTCGTCGTGCATTTGAATAAGTTTACCATAAAAATAGGCGTTCTGCGGCCAGAAACTTTAGCAATAAAATGCAAATGGTGACATTGGTGGCGTTTCCACTCGTAGATTACGGGGCCGACCTTACAGATCTAGTCTAGGACCGCAGCCTGATGCAATGAATTCTAAATTGTTGTCTATATTACACACCTGGGGCGCTATTTTAAATCACTCGCCTAAATATATCGTGTGATTTTCTTTATATAATGCTTAATAATCGAATGACAACTGGATAAATCCAAGAGAACTCGATTTTTGTAAGTATTTGCGTCAATATTTCATGTGGTTTTTGTTAATTTTTAGGGTCCCGTAGCCGAATGACAAAAAACGGAACCCTTATAGTTTCGTCAAGTCTGTCCGTCTGTCCGTCCGTATGTCACAGCCATTTTATTCTGTAACTATAAGCATCACACTACTAAAATTTAGTAGGAGTATGTATCCTGTTAACCGCTTTACGATTCTCATACAAAAAATAAAAAATAATGACAATTAGGGGGGGGGGGGGGGGGGGGCTCCGCTACATGAAACTAAAACCAAAATATTTTTTGGGTTTAGTTTCATTCAGACACAACACGACCTTGTATAGACCACAGGAACAAACTGGATGTAAACCGCTTGTGATCGGTCGCTGTGGAAAACCGTGGGGGAGACCTATGTTCAGCAGTGGACCTCCTTTAAGTGAAAATGCTGATGATGATGAGGATTTTCTGTCTGGTTCGTTACGCAGGTTTTACTGTCAGTGTTTACATTGTTTTATGCAAGGTATTCTAAGGAATGAAAATCCCTAAGCGGATACGCATATTTGTAGACCTCTCTATGCAAACAAGTCGAATGTCGGATCTAAATTCGAGGAAAGGATATGAATCTTAATAAAACTAGCTTTTCAAATTTGAATGGTTTCGTTTTCTACAGAGTAGATTTTTTGTAGATGAAGGTATTAATACATTATTGTTTATATAAATCTCATTTATAACGGTACTTTAAAATTCGAAGGCGAATGAAAAACAAAACTACGCCCTATTTTAAGACGTTTCAATGAAACCAAAACCGATTTTCCTTTGTAGTGCAATGCTACAATTTTAATAAAGATCCACCAAAAACTGTTTGCTGATCAATCAAATTGCGATAATGGCTATACGGCCTGCTACTAATTGTTTTTGTAATCTAAGACTAATACTGCAGGGTTCCGTGTATTGTACACATCTGTAGCATTGCAGGTTTATTTATTGACCAGGCATAAGGAAAAACGTAGGTGAATTGTTATACGTTTGACGTGTTTGTCTACTTCCTCTTTGTGCTAAGTGCACTTAGTTATTTTCATTTTTATTGTCGCAAGTAATGGATAAACTCTTAAATATGTGTGAGTAAAATTGAGTTTTAATTTTTTCTACCAGGCAATTTTTTGAGTGGATATTTTTTAAGAAGTTGTAGATTTAAGTTTATACCTACATTTTTTTAAAATTAACTAAACATTCCTTCAAAGGCGCGGCGTAGGACGTCCACCGACAAGATGGACAGACGATCTTCTAATGATCACGAGATCAAACTAGATACAGACTGCTTATGATCGGTCGCTGTGAAAAACTGTGGAGAAGGCCTATGTTTAGCAGTGGACATCCTTTGGCTGATAATGATCATGATGATATTCATTCAAGTCTTTACAGAAATCAGAAACAAAATGATGCAATTCACATTTCTGTAACGCATTTATCATATTCAAATGTCGATATTGACAGTCGGTAATAGGACGTTTGCCATAGGCCATTACCGATTTCAGCTGTGTCCTAAAGCTATAGCAGACGCAATAGGAAGCATATTGTGTTGGTCCATTAACTCTGGTGATTTGTATTAGGGTGTCAGTACAGACAACTTACATTATGGATGGCGCCGTGGCGTATTTACTTATTTGTGAAGTATAAATGAAATACGAACTTTTACTTAAAAGTTACTATAAATTATCATCATGTTTGATAAAGTATAGGTACGTGGTATTAACACAATAGTTCCATTAAAGTTACACACGAAACAATGGATAACAGTGAACAAAATACCTCGTTTGGCCACTTTGATATGGTTTACCATTTTTTTTTAATGGTTTTCACATATTTTTAAGTCCAGAAGAAAAACGGAATAGCTCAATAATAACTTTGTCTGTGCTTCTGAAAGTCGTGGTATTTTTTTCAACGTAACGGTAGAGATATCAAACTAAGTTGCAACACACTCGAGTGTGATAGTATGTAGCGACCTTACCCGCGCAAATATTTTTTTTTTTGCACAAACTGTCTTTCCCTTTTCAACCTCTTAAGCGATGATTTCCGTGATTAAAATTTTTCCATGTGCTTTTGAGGATTTCACTTTGTACTTGCCTTTTATTAACTGTTCCTGACAGAGCGACAAACAGCGATTTACCTACTTTTGTTCATGTGATTGTATTAAGAATCCACAAAAATAAATACTGGTCTGGTCGTACGTATATTATACACAGATGCAGTATTAACTTACCAATTAAAGCTTATTCTGTTCTATAGGTGTACAATATCTAGGATTCCCAATTGCCTACTCACTAAAGGTACTTAACGTCGAAACTGCAGCAGAGAATGACAGCCTCAGACAACTTAATTGAACAGCCAGTAAACTTTGAAAACAAAGACAGAATATAGAACAAGAAATTAAACCGCATAAAGGTATAGTGAAAGTTTTATCAACTTGATTATAGGTGACGGTTCGCGTTGTTAGTTGCCTGCGCCAGCGTCGCTTAGCGGAAATTAAAAGCAATAATTTGGTAAAGTTCAACTTCATTTCTTTTTATTTATAATGAATCAAAATTGCACGACACTACGCTCTTCACTAAATAAGTAAGACGACAGCTAGAATTTATCACGATGATACTATTGCCAGGTAATTTATTTGGCAATAGCAATCAACCACGCACAATAAACGTAGCATCCAGAAAGTTCGATCAATGAATTCCCAAGGGAATAAAATGTGACGATGGGTACCTACATTATTTCTTACACTGTAGCACAGAATCATAGCTTTGGTAATTAGTAAAAAGGTACTTCAATGCTCTCAGAGAACGACATGGAATAAAGAATAAAATAAAAAGCGGTTTCCGTCTCAACCTTCCTATATTTTTGTAACGCCGGTGGCGCGCGGTGTTACAGACCGAATATTTCCAGGCCTTGTCCAATTCTTTTTCTATAAAAAGCTACATAAATATTCATTAGTTTTAGAAGTAGATGATATAATAAAGCAAATTCAGCTACTCAAGAACTTTTTAATCAAACATTTCACATAACAGGCTTCAAAATAGCATTTTTTTGGCTCTACAATAACAGACCTAAATCATTTTTTTCTACTCTAAATACTAGAAATTTCTTTTATATATTAAAAATAGTTTATCTTATCGTAAAAAAATGTAAAGTTTACTTGCTTATTAATTAGCCTTATCATAACAGTTAGGGCGCACTGTAATAGACACTTTATTTTTAAGATCGTGCAGTCGTGCCGCGTATCCAGTGCTTTCTTATTAGAAAAAATAATCGTAAAAACTATATATATTAGTCAAAGATGTTGCTTCATACCTAGGACCATCCAATCAACATAGTTTGTTGAAACTCAGTTTGGTGGGTGAAGGCAAAAACGTGCTGAGAACCCATCTACATTATCGTCATAAAATTCAGATTCAGTTCATACTTCCTCCAGCAAGCGTGTAATATGACTTTAAACCATTGACATGTATGTTATAATTAAAAAGAAAAGTATTGTAAAGACCCACATTTGTTAACGCATAACAAATGACGCGAACAAACACTAAACAAAGGACATTGTATTGACTTTGAACTTACACCAAAAGTTACGTGTCTACCCGCGTCGTTAAATACACCTGAACGTCTGTTTTTCAAAAACTCACACTGTGCACTAAAGTGAAGATGGAAACAAATGCGGTAGCTAGCAAAAACCTCAAATCACCAGCGTTTCCGAAAACAAGAAATAAATTCGAAAAAGTGTTTCGTCGGTCTCACAGACCAACGCTTAATATATATAGTATAGGAAGGTAATTAACTATGTTTTGAATAATTACAGGTATAAACCTTTATTGCCGTGCTACAGTTATGGCGAGATTCCAAACAGAACTACTCAAAGGAAAATAAAAACCGATTAAATACGAGTGCGATTTGCGAGAAAACGGTTTCATGCACCCAACGCGATACACCGCTTCATTTGCAATTATTTATAATCATACTTAATTATAATTATATGTAGAAGAATCACACTAATCTAATGTTTTTTTAACGAATTCGAAACATCTGAATACGACGCAATACGATTTTTTTACAAAACTGATAATGTGCGTCAACAACGGTTCTTATTAATACCACATAGTTGGATGGATGGTCAGCGGAGTCTTGTAACTACGCCCCCGTTGTTAACAGATCCTTAGAAAGAATTAAATGGTAGTGTGTTTTTTTTATTGCGACACAACCGTCGGGCGCAAAATGCAATTAGGCTGGAAACACGGAACATTCATGTGACATAAACATATTTCTGCTGTGTCGCGAGGCGACGGCCACCTGGCTGCGTTTCCATAAACACCTTTGTATGCTATGTTTATTTGCAGTCTACTATCTAGCTGGAAACAATTTACATTTTGTTTCGTTCTTGGAAAAATAACGCCTGTGTTTTTCATGCCCATTTTTGTTTGTCAGGCGCTTCTAAATAATTCTTTCACCACTAAATGAATATCTGCTAATGATTAAAAAGAGTTAGGTTATTAAGACTTGTTTAAGGCATTTACTGGGAACGCCAGGACCATAGTAGAATCAAATTTGATTCTACTATGCCTAAACCTTTATTTTTAACCACGCTTATCCAAGCGAGTGGTTTTGGAATTGGATATATCGTGTAGTTTTCGTTCAAAGCAATTTAAATATTAATAAAATCCGAGCAAAATTTTCGTGTGTATACGCGAATACTTACAAAATTTTGAGATTTTTTTATAAGTTTTCATTCAAAAATCAGTGATTAATCAATGAATAGCACACGCCATTTGGTCGCCAGTGATTCAAACATAGGGCCATGGACGCATTTGTGGGATGAGAAAACAAGAAACGACACTTGTTCAATTTCAATACGAGTACTTCCGAGTTCTAGTTACATGTATGTAAAAGCGCTAACCCTAAACAAACAAGATTTAGAACGTATTTGTCTCAAGGTTGCCATTGTAAACTGTAACAACAATGCCACAGCCACGCCGTACCTCGGAAAAGTTTCTGATGTTCTTTCCCCAAAAAGGGCGACCCTCTATGTAATTAAGGTCCCGATGCGTCAACTTTGTTGATGTGGGTTCAAAAGCAATGCAAACCGAGTATACCTAAGCATACTTAAACTCGAACCAAAACGTGTCCCCAAAAATTTCACTGTTACCTGAATGAAAATTAATTTGACGTTTAAAGCTCTGGAGGCCGACTTTTGAGCGAGCGCTCCGGCTATTTTCGCTCGCTCGCTAGCACGAGCGGCTAGTGAATATCTCAGTATTTTGGTGTCCGAAATTTCGTTATTGTTATATCAAAGCATTACTTGTTTTGAGCTAGCGTCAGTAGAGTTGCTTCAAAGCCAAAATGATTTGTAAGACAAATACCAATTTTACTCCTTTTGTTTTAATTAAAAATAGGACAAGAGTATTAAAATATATTTTTATTATTATTGAGGATGCGTGCTTTAAACTTATACAATAATAACTGAGCCAATCGTAAAATATTGTAATTTCTACTTTTGATAAAGTGAACTTTTATTTTAGTTTTGTTTACGTAGAGGGAGCGTATATTATTGTATTTCTTGCTTCATCCGTTCAACGTTCATACATATCCATTGCAACTCAGTGTAAACGAAGATGATCAAATCAATTTAATTAATAATAATACTACAATGATAAATATTATTTTTGTATGTTATATAAGGTATATCATCATAATATTATCACTATAATCCGATATCGCAATACGAATTGCTAATCCGTTCAAAAGCAGAGCTGCTTAACTGTCAAAGCAACATTGCAATACGCACCCAGAAAGCAGAAAATATTTATTATGATTGTTTCGGTCTTTTAATTGTACCAAAAGTACCGACAAAATAAATATCTACACTAAAATTAAACTTTCCCCAACGAAGTTTCAAAGGAGTTAGTATTAGGGGGGGAATATTGACTAGCACCATATTGATTTAAACCGAGCTAAGATTGGCTTCATAATTTCCTCCGCTAGACGGACTGAATAATCGCTGAAATTCTGACTAAACTGCGACCAGCCACGGTTTAACTCGCTAATTTGAAATGCTAATATTTGATTCGTCATTTCGAAAACACGTGGGCTCATCGTTTCAGTTAAGACGTAGGCAAACCATTTAAATGTCACTTAGATAGCAATTAGTTTAAAGTTTCAACCGCAGCAGTCATCTGTATTTTAGGGGATATTAAATACCTCTGTTATATTTGAGACATTGTACCCACAAGTACCTATGAGGGTAATGTATTTGTCTCCATTTTATTTTAAATAATTTACAAACAAACCCTGTCAAACCAAAAACTATTTACAAAAGATCTTTACCTAATTATGACTCTGTCTGAGCTAACAAAATGAAATAAATAAATTTTCGTAAATGAGAATAAACTGTTCAAAGTTAAATTAACTCTGATACCGAACAAGAAAATACGATGAGATAAGAATTCGCCCAAAACAAAGTTAGCGTCGGCAACTATAAAAAGTTCATTGGTTCGTGGTCCTCTGGATTCTTGGATGTCAATTCTTTCGAATGCTTAAAAAATATACGAGAAATGAGGGAGATTTAGAAATTTCAGAGAGGTCTGGAGCAAAAGCGGATTCGGTAATGTGATTTACTGGCGTGGCGTCGGTATGTCGGATCGACGTTCGTGACGCCCGCGAAACGATTAGATTTCTGGAAATAGAAAATGTGGCGTTGGGATAACCAACAATCTGGAGGCGATCATTCGATAACACGCTTCACGTGTGCCTCCAATGGCTGATTTCTGTTTATAGGTGATAGGTATGTGCTGAAGAAGCCGTAATTATTTGTGGAATTGCGTTAACTAACTGTAATTTATATTTGAAATTCTACTTTTGTTGAATAAGTCCAGCATTGAAGCGTTTGTGTTGGAAGACGATTTAAAAATGGTAAAAAACCTCAATGCACCCGAGCTGTAAACGTGAAAACAGTGGAATTAATAACATCCGAGTGAGCGCGAGAGATTGACAGTGCATTAAAAAATGTATCCCCTCGTCTCTTTGAGGGCCGGCGTTGCGAATGGAGGCGCGGGCGCTGGTGTTTAAACACGAATGACGCGCGGAGGAGCGATAAGATGTACGCTGAGTGAGTGTCAGTATTGCCAGTTTTTTTGCTCAAAAATTTAACAGGAAGCAGCTTTACTTTATTTATAGAAAAAAGGATTGGCCAATCTACCATCAGTCATGCATGTTATGAAAAGTTATTTTCTTTATCATTAATGTTAGACGGATAATAAAATAGGTATTACTATGGTAGACAACACTAGGATTCATGGACGGCACTAGATCTGTCAGATAGATTGTGTCTGACACATAAAATTAATATTCCTATTGGAATAGAAGGACAAGCCAAAGCTGTCAAACGAAACCGATTTAAGATGTCAGTAACTAACATAAGTAAGTAACATTTTTAGCTTTAAATTGAGATAACTATTCGATCAGGTGATTTATAACAATGTTCCTAAGTTAAATATAGTAGTTTACTGCATGATAAACAGTCGACACAAAATATTGAACACGCAGCTCTAGTGTAAAACTAAATGTTATTTCATTATACAAAATATTCGTCGATATACATTCCCTGTGTTTTTCTGTCTTTATTTTTTACGTAAATTAACGTTTGTAGAATAGAATAATCAAACTGCGTGCTTTAAATTTGAAGCGCATTTGTAAATATAAGTCGTATATTAAGAGGCTTCGATTTGGACTAATCTACCTATTAAATGATTATTCGTTGGGGTTATGCCGCTGTGATGCATAACAATCAATCACCGATCAAGTCACCATGTTTCAGACGCATTATTTCTCCAAAATATACACAATTTCACTTTTAAATATAAAAAATCAAATGCACGTAATTTTCAGCGAGCTTCTGCAGGGCGGTCAACTGTTTGACATCTGACAAAAATGGTTCTGCTACCCATCTCTTTTTATCACACAATTTGCTGCTAGTGGCATCTCGCTTTTGTCATTCTATTCCAAAGGGATAATAATTTTACGGTTTGACATTAGATTGATTGTTGTGGAATTGTCCCGCGTAATTTTACTTACTGCATTGATTATTGTATAATCAGTAACTTTGTTATGAAATAAGAATTTAATATTTGTCAGCACACCGAGTTATCTCTTTCAGTATGTATATTGTACGATTATTGATGTACGAGTATTTGTCTTCAAAATCGTGAAGGATGAAATTGTATAACCTATTTTCATTAATATCGAACGATAAGGTCTACAGACCAATATTACCGATTAAGGTTGGCAGCACCGAGTGTGCAGCTCATGCATTCCGTTACACAAAAGCGGGGGATTTTCCTTATTCCCGTGTCCCCGGACGGGTTCGCGTGAGGCGAGGTACACGATTTTTAACTTAGGCAACATTACTTAGGCAGGTAGATGCTAATGCACGTCCTCAGTTTTCGGAGTTATGCCTCGCTCTGTCCCGTCTCCATTTTGTGCAATACTTCATTCCGCTTCATTAGTTACTAATGCATGTTTTGCCATGGTTTTGGGCTCTCAGGTTATGTAATAATGAACTGATTAACTCACAAAATGAAGATTATTAAGGCTTTGTTTTTTTATTGACTGTGTATACGATTTTACTGTGTTTTTGTGTCCTAATTATGATTCACAAATAAATGGCGGGCATACGAGATGGCAAAGTTGAAATTTGAAAACAACACAACGAAATTCTCATTTTTATATCATCCGGAATACTTTCCAGGCAAAGCTACAATTGACTGTGCCTTTAAGATCTTTTTAAATAAAAACATAGAAATGCTACTAAAATATTACCAAGATCCAGACAGAGTAAATAAGTAAACTTGTAAATCCTCGAGCATGATAGAAAGCACTTTAAAAACATCGGTTCTGTGAATTCTCGCTACTTCTTACTTCCATAACATTGCAATCTTTTCCGCTACCGTGAAATCGGGCACCTCTGCCCGCCTTTTTCGGTCTTCTGAACTTTATTTAACACTTTTAAAGCCTTATTTTTTTACGCGTAATTCAGTAAGAAATCGTCAAAAAAGTGCTATTATTATTTAAAAAACATGCACATTAGGGCCCATGTGGTAGGGTCACAGTATATTGGTGGCCAAGTACTCGGGTCCGAGTGCTATATATAAAATAACGTGAGAGAGTGGGCGGCACCGCTGGAGTGGTTTCTCGCACACTCGGGCCCGAGTGATCGGCACTAAACGAATTCAAAATTATCCAATCTTCATTTCATTTTCTTAAACCTTTAGTTGACACTTACAGCCACGACCAAACTCTTAAAATTACGTGACTAATAGACAACCTTAATGTCTCAGCAACTATAAGCTCTCATCATCATCATCATAATCAGCTAAAGGACGTCCACTGCTGAACATAGGCCTCCCCCACGGCTTTCCACAGCGACCGATCACCAGCGGTCTGCATCCAGTTTGATCCTGCGATCTTTTTAAGGTCGTCTGTCCATCTTGTTGGTGGACGTCCTACGCTGCGTCTTTGGTCGAAGGGTCTCCAATCTAGAACTTTCCTGCCCCAACGGCCATTAGTTCTTCGCGCTATGTGCCCTGCCCACTGCCACTTAAGCTTACTGATTCTCAAGGCTATGTCCGTTACCTTGGTTCTTCTACGTATCTCTTCGTTTCTGATTCGATCTCGTAGAGAAACACCGAGCATAGCCCGCTCCATCGCTCGTTGTGTACTATAAGCTCTATTAGCTTTTAATTCAAGATATTATTACAAATAAAAAACATTGTATGCAATTATTATTTCAAATAAATAGAAGCATATTTTTATAGCGATGGGCAATGTTACCATCACATTTAGTCAAACTTTCATAGTAACGGCGTTAAGGGTTATCTGTGCATCAGATGAAAATTAAATAAGTACCTAACTTTGAGCCCATGTGATTTTTTATAGTCCAACAAACTGAAAACTCTTCAGCTTTATAAGCTTAGTATTATTGGCTAAAACAGATCGACGTAGAGTGCTAGAGCCGATATTTATTTACAGATCTTATTTTTTCGATAGAGATTAAAGTAACATTTTAGAGCTGGGCAATGTTGTCAGCTTTTGTCTAAAAAATGGTTAGTAACATTTTGCACACCAATTTCTCATTAGCTAATAGCCGATTTTACTTACGTCAGATAATACATATCCGACTCAATAAGTATAAAATAACGATTATAAAATTATATTTACGTAAATAATTGACGAACTCCGTGGTCGAGTGGCTAGCACGCTGGTTTCAAGCGTCGCCATCTCGTGAGGTTCCGGGTTCGATTCCCGGTCGGGTGTATGTAGAAAAACAATCTTTTCTATATTGTCTCGGGTCTGGGTGTTGTGGTACCACCGTTGTGTCTGATTTCCATAACACAAGTGCATTGGCTACTTACTTTGGGATCAGAGCAATGTATGTGATTGGTGTCCAATATTTATATTTAAGACTAGCGGTCCCCCGCGACTTCGTCCGCGCGTTTTGAGTTTGCTCCCTCCCCTCCCGTCGCAGCGTCATGTTTAATATCCTAAAGCCTTTCTCGATAACTAAGCTATCCAACACAGAAATATTTTTTCAAATCGGTCCAGCAGTTCCTGAGATAAGCGCGTTCAAACAAACAAACTCTTCAGCTTTATAATATATTAGCGCAAGCGCACGTTGTACTTAAGCTGCGAACATTATTTTGGTGCGTAGTTATGTTAAAACTGTGATAGCTCCTAAGATATTTATTGAAATCAAATGATATAAAGGGCAACTTGGTTCTAAATGAAATGCTCGTGATGATGAATGTATTTATTTTGATAAGAATAAATACCTGTGTGTATAATACACCTCTAAAAATAATGCATTATTTTATTACAAATTTATTAACATAAAAAAGGTTGTAGTAAGTCAACCATAAAAGATAGACATATGCTGTCGCGGACTTTATTATAGAACTCTTAATGCTGAACAATCCTGTCATACATGATTTTTGTGTAACTTAAGCGGTTTCCGCAGCGTATGCAGCGGAAGCTCTCAAAAGGAATATCTTTCTCCCGTTTTCGCAACATTTTTCATTTCTGCTGTGGTCTTTTGAGGCGTATCTTTATGTTATATAGCCTAAAGCCTTCCTCGATAAATGGACTATCCAACGTAAAAATTATTTTTCAAATCGGGCCAGTAGTTTTTGAGATTAGCGCGTTCAAACAAACAAACAAACAAACAAACTTTTCAGCTTTATAATATTAGTATAGATAATAATAACAATTGCTGACAAATAGGTGACTTTTCAAATTAGGCGTGTTGTATTTTATTCGACGAATATTGCTTATCTGACGTTGCATAAGTCGGGTCAATCATAGCCACTTTGACAGTAGCTGGCAGATTCCCGAATAAATCTACCTGTGATTGTAGTAATAAGTGTTGCTTAGCAAATGTTTTAGTTTTCGCTAAACATCTCAAAAAGTTTCCATTTGTTTTAATAAAATGTATAAAGCGCAAAGTTGTCTCTTGCGGGCAAAACTGTACGGTTCTTACTAAGTGTACCATTACCATTTCAGTACTACTTATTTATTGATTTTATTAAACCACTATACCATAGGGTTTCACGACACTTGTTATTCTGCGCTTTGAGTCTGACGTGGCTAAATCGTAGTAAAAGCGTTTTTAAGAATCATTAAATTGGCCTAGTTACATTTGTTGAAATCAATTTCTATTTATATTAACTAAATGAAAATGAATCGGTGCTCCCATAAAACGGACAGTAACCCGCTTGATGAGTGCGAAAAAGCTTTAAACTGTCGTTCCATCGAAAAACCGTTAACCCGTTTCGATAATCGCTTTTCTGTTTCTGAGTTGAGTGTTTTTACCGAACCAAGAGCCGTGAGTTTACGGAAAACTAACGAAACTAAACTAAACTCGGCTAAACGTGCAATTAACAACAACATAGTTGAAAGTCCATTTGTTCAATACGCTTCAAACTAGTGCTGGATTTGTTTTTTTTTACGTTTGTAACGCTATTTCGGCACTTAAAGTTATTGGTTCAGTTATTTAAAAAGTTACACAAAAAACTGGAATGTTGTGAAGTATTGAACACAATTACTTCACAACATTCCAGTTTTTTATCATTCAAGAAAAGTAATTTGAAATACTGCACGAGAAAAAGACAACAGTCCACATATCGTTTCTGTTGACACTGTAATAGGCCCCGAGACATTACCTTTTTCCACGTGACAGGTATCCAATCCAACGCGTTTTTCCACATTACACAAACCCATTTGATCCGAGGCATGCTGGTTTTGTAACAATATTTTCTCGCAATAGAAGCTGATTTTACTCCATATCAAAATGTTAAGAAGCGAAAACACGTTGTGTTTATAAAACAAGTATCATTTTTCATGAAAGGCACGAGCCATTGTTCTTTTGTTTAAAGAAACAAAGAAAGGTGGGTGAAATCAGTATTATAATTTAACGACACAAAAAACTAGTCGGTGACGCGAGTGTCACGCAAGTACGCACGAATGTAGCTCGCACGCACACTGTGAAATAATTTCACTTGATTGTATACAATTCTATAGCAGACGAAAAGATGAATGTATTAATATATTTTTCCATATAAAAAGTCATAGCCAGGTCTTTACATCCTTACCCTATTCCATATCCGCAACTATTATAAATCAGAATCAGAAGTAGCAAAGAAACACTTGCATTTTATACGTACAATATGTTACAACTTGTTAGAGAAAAACTCCGTCCTATCCATTTTTAATGGTGCTGTAGATAGATTATAAAAAAAAACATTTTAGACACTTAGCTTGACACATTTAACGCTGTACACGGAATACAACTTTCGACGGGCGTTATAAGATTTAGAATGTTTTTAACACTCATAGTCTTATATTTATATTCTTAAATAAACGAAATAAGAAATATTAATTTTTTAACCAAAAATTGTGCAAGGGCAGGACTCGAACCTGAATTTTTTTGGCTAACCGATATAAGATTTACCCAATCAGAGAAAGACGCAGTGTTCTAAAAGTAACATAAGTTTATTTGCAAAGAATAATTTTTAAATCTCTCTCTCCAAAACTCACAATAAACCTCCGTAAAAATTAACGCCAATGATTTAAAAAAAATACGTTGAAGGTATTTGGTTTTATAAAGTTTCCCCGAATGGAAATATCTTGAAAGACAGCTCACGGGTGTGATGGATTTACGGCTTTATTTGTATCAGCCGAATGTTCCGCGGATTGCAGTAAATATCAGAGCGTTACTTGGCGGTGAGCTCAGGGACGTCACGGCGCGTCACGCAATAACGCTGCGTGATGGTGCACGGACGGAACCGCTCTCTTGATTGCGGGTGATTACAGTTTTATAACTACGGTGCCGGGAGAGCTAAAAAAAATGCTGCTGCGTTAAAGATAAAGCTTACAAAAAGAGTTTTGAGTTAAAATGTTTTGGTCATAAACGAGAAAAAGATGTTATAATGGTGTGACTCTGTGGAGACTATGTACAGAATAGCGTCATCATCATCATCAGCCAAAGGACGTCCACTGCTGAAGATAGGCCTCTCCTACGGTCGGTCTTCCACAGCGACCGATCACAAGCGGTCTGAAGGAACGAATATCGTCTCGCAATATAGAAAATTATGATTTCTTTATTGACCTGACCGGGAATCGAGCCCGCGTCCTTAGAGCGGCGACCGTTTGTTCGCCGCTCTCGCTGTTCCGCTGTGCCGGTGGCCGTTTTGCTGGGTTTCAAGCTGTTTAGCTTGAAACCTAGCTAGCATCTACACCACAAATTTAAAATCTGATTTATTGATATCAGATTTTAAACGACATGAAACATTATAAAGAATTGTAGTAACTATTTTGGATTTTAGTAAAAGATGAAAAACAAGATTTCTCCTGAATTTCTGTGCACAGCAATATTAATGGCAATGCCTGAGTTAAAAAAAATGGGCCACCAGAATCATTCAATGCGCCAACACTTCATTAATTAAAGTCTAATTGAAATAACGTGTCTCTTTCATGTGCAGTTGAATAATTAATGCATCCATTTATTTATTTCGTTTTTGACATGAATACAAGAAATTCATTTTATTTTACGTAAACACGAAGGTATCATCAACAAATTATCAGATGTAGCCAATTATTTTTCTTCATATAAAACTGTTACCTTAAACGGTCGGAAAGCTGAATAAACACCCCAATTTACACCATTATAATTATGCTAAAAACATTGCCGATTTTATGGCATATAAATGAGCATAACCATGAACCTGCCATCAATGTGATGGGGCTAGTCAAAAGCGTCGCGCTCTAAATATCCTTTCATGAAGTCATTAATTTATTTAATGAGTCAAACGTATAATGAACCTTTGTTTTGTAACGGCGTCGGGAAGTCATTGTGTTTTGATAAAGGAAATTGCACATTGGAATAAACTATGCTGTGAGCTTTCTTGCAGATGCGCTAGTGTTGAATTAATAAATGGTTGTTTATTTGACACACGAAGAAATAAATAACATCAAGTTACTATTACAAAAAATAGCAAGGACAAAAAATAAAAATAATATCAGAAAATAAAAACATGAAGCCCCAAGGTGTGCCAAAAAGCTCACTGTAAGTCTTGACAGCAGATGGTAAGCATGCCACGACACTGATATTCAGCGGGAACTTTTGCTACGTACTGGGTGTTAACACTCACTTTAAGGAAAAATAAAATAAACCATTGAATACAAAAAAAACTGGTTTCTTATTTCATCTTTATGAATATAAAATATGACACTGTGAGTGTTAAAAATATTTTAAAGCATTAGATAGCGAAGCGACTTCAATTTCCAAGTTGAATTTATTCTGTAAAGAATAACTGCTTGGGCCATCCGTTTCATAAACAGACGGCTAGATGGCGCTAAGCGTCACGCAATTGACGTTTTCATAAGAAACCACAAATTTCGCAGGGTCGGACTGACAGCACGGTAGCTCAATTGGTAAGAGCGTTTGGCCCGGTCTGCCAAAAGGTTGCTGGTTCAAGTCTCGCCCGTGCGCAAAAAAAATGGTTTCTTATTTCATCTTTATTAATATAAAATATGACACTGTGAGTGTTAAAAACATTCTAAAGCATTGAATACAATTAAAAAATGATAAAAAAATTAAAACCAATCTAAAAACACGTACCATTGACTATTAAAACCATAATATTTAAATTACAAAATATGAAACAAAGTACAAATAATAAAAAATCTGTCAGAGCAGAGAACAAATTACGCTTACAGTGCTCTCAACTTACCGATACCGTACCGATATCGTGTAACTTAGGTGTTAGTTGTTTTTGTAAATGGTTGTTATTCAGTCGAAAGTTTTGCATGGGCTTATTAATTAAACTTAAGAAGCTCCTTGTACTTACACATTTATACAGTAAGTATACATCTCTAGCTTTTAACTAGCTAAGCTCAGCTGTCGATTAGATCCTAGCTCAAACTGTTGCAGTAATGAGAAAAATATATGTATGAAATATAAGTTTTTTTTTACAAAATCGTAGTAAAAGCATAAAATTATGAGATTGTTGTTAAAGCTTGTTTGTTATGTAGCATATATCTTTAAGTAAGATCTTAACACCAACGTAAAACAAGTTTTTACATTATGACTAAACCTAAATCCCACACGTCTCGAATTGGTTTATTCATTCAAACTAAATCCATTGTTGTGGCAATTCAAAGAAAGAGCTTTTATTTATGTACCTATTTCGATATAAACAGCAAATTAAGTGTATTCGATTTGAGTAAGTTAAAAAAATGCAGTGAATTGGGCGATTTAGCTCAACGCGAAGCTTTTGGATCGCGTCTTATTGAATTACAGCTCGTTGGGACGTGACCGAACAGACCCGGCCGGGCCATTGACTTTTCGATATTTACTCCATTCAGTACAAATTGCATTGAATTTAATCGATTATTTAATAGTGTAAGGCTTGGTAAAGTATCTGCGCGGTATCAGCCAATTTTATTGAATTCATTATTTTGTCGTCGTACTTGTACGTCTAATATCCGACGATGATACTTATTAAGGTTTTAATTTTAATTTTCTATAAATTTTCTAAGTTTATTTACACAACTAGTTTTATTACTTATAAGCCTGTTTCCTTATGCTTAACATTATAAAACCTAGTCTTCAGTTTACTCGGTTAAGTTATTTTCTTCTTCATTTATTTCGGTGAGCATACCTCATTGTGCACAAAAATCTTTTACCGTATCTCGAAAATTTATTTTTATTTACCAATGCCCTTGTTTTGGCTTCCAAATAACGACGATAAAAATGTGTACCCTGACAAAAGAACTAATTTATATGAAACACTCTCAGGTGTCTATTATTAAAAGACGCCGGCACCGTGTAACTTCAAACATCTGCGGCGGTAAAGTCCCGAATAAACACTCGACGAATGAAAAAAGGGAGAGAGAAAAATGAATAATCTAAAGAAATTTAATTTCACGATGGCCCTCCACCTATTCAGGAATGAGACACAATAAGTGAAAGGGTTTCTTTTCAGGTACGGGCTCTAAAAAATTGAGGTAATGGAAGGTGAATAACAATTCGGCCCTCGGGGGGAACGATTCGGAGGTGGGCAGGGGGATAGATTGATGGTACCCGTTTGTAGCATCTGTCGTTTAAGTGAGCATCGATTATAGTATACACCTCGCTGTTTCTTTGTTTGCAAGCAACGTTTGACTCGACTCATCAGTCACTGGGCCCGGGGATTAATTTCGCGATATAAACAAATGACATGGTGATATTTCCACCCCTGAGGGACCGTCTTACCGGATGGAAGGTACCCCGTTATCGGAGCTCCCTCTTGCTTTTGTTATTTGTAAGAGATTTTCCCAATATTTGATGGATGGTGTGACTTATGCGAACCACGTAGCAATGTGAGAAAGGCAAAGTGCATTTCTTATCGTTCATTTGAATTGATTGTTGGTTCTTAATGTTTTGTCTGCTAACATGTACATGTGCCACAGAAATAGTGTCAAACCGAAGTCCAGGTGTAGAGCATTGCTAGAGAGGGATATTCGAATCATCGTCATGTATGATCCGACATTTTTATTGTTTTCGAGAGTGATTTAATTTTTTAACGCGAACAGTTAGGTGAATACTTGTTTTTTTTTTCTTTATTAGATGAATACTAGGACTGGCTGGTTTAGAATTATTTTAATCCACAGCTCTTATTTAAACTTTACAAAAATATAATATTGAGAAAATCCTATCTTAACATTACATGTCGTCATCATCTTAACATTTTCAAATTCTTTCTTTTTATCTTTTAAGATTACGTTCATCCATACATATAATTTGTACAATTCATTTAAATAAAATAAAGTAAACGTCAGCAGTAATAATAATAAAATGTCAAAAAGAAGAATACTGACAGAACTTAAATTAATGTTTGCTCGATTAGCCCTGGGCCTATTTAAAGCTTCGCTAAATGTTTACTTACTGCTTGTTATAACTATATATGTATTTAACACAATAATATATTTTTTTAAAGATGGTATTGACGAGTGTGGACTGCACGATAAATTTATCAGAGGGAAACGACATAAAATGGTTCATACACGTATGTGATTTCCCTCGATTTTATTTCACTAGTCGCTTACGCTTGTCGCATCGCATTTTTTCTGCGGAAGACTCGGGCCGTTGCAGCAACTCATAATTCCCAATTTGCAAGGCTACTGCAGTACCCGTATTATGTATTGATCGCTGTAAAATGCGAGCACTGATATTTGTTCCTTGTTTGCGTTTTGTATGTTGATTGCAATGAGATCGAATATTTACTGAGTGTTAAGTAAACATTTAAACGATTGCCTGGCGCCCACTCATCGAGGTGTTTTTATTTTTATTTCAGGAGCTGTAATTACACATTTATCTGATACTTTTGAATTGCTTTTTGTATTTGTTAACCACTGAAATGAAATTGCTATTACGTGGAACACTTAAACCTGTTAGTTCTATTGTTGTGTGGTTTATTATAAATAGTAAAACTGTATTACGTTCGGCGTTATATGCCGAAGTATAAAAATGAGTTTGTAACGTAAAAAACTTTTCTAAATATTAGATGACAGATGGTATGTATACCTCTAAGCGTATCCTGGGTCTATCCCTAATCTTCTACGCAAACTTTACCCCACATAACATGATAGACATAATAGCATTATGAGAACACCCCACAGATTATAAACTCCAAGTAGTGTCCCCTAGCTGATTTCAAGCCGCCCGAATTACCTGTGCCTTCGTTTCAACCCAGTCTTATAATACCAGGGGAGAAAAGTATACATGTACTTGCTCGTGCTTTCTCTTTCATATAACTTAAAGTAACATTAAAAATTACCGTGGACTTAGGTTTAACAAGGTCGAATTCGAATAGGAAGCATATAATGAACTATTGCAGCCAACTCTTAATGCCATTAATGTGCTTTATTACTACGAAGTAAAGTTCACTATCATCCCATCACCCTGACTACTGAAAAGCAAACACGAGCAAAGTCAGATCGGTACTTGCAACAAGTTTTATATGTAAATGAATTATGTACTGTATGTATCTTGTACTTAATATTATAGAGGTGAAGTTTGTTGGTTTGACGCGCTAATCTCAGAAACTACTGCATCAATTAAAAATACTTTTTGTGTTGGATGTTGTTTGCATATCAGGGAAGGCTTTAGGCTATAAAACATCACGCTGTAACGAGTGGGGAGAGAGCCGCAATTGCAGTCGCGGGGACCGCTAGTCTATTTATTATTTATGTAAGTTAAGTATACCTTCATTGTCTTTGAACCAAAGTTTTGGGTTTAGTACCTTTAAGCGCTCTTAAATTACGTTTCCGACATTGACAAACGCAATCTTAGGCATTCCTTAGATGTATGAGTGAAATATTTCTGATAATCATAAAGAATACCAACTCAGCCTTTCGGAGCCGATGTATTTTTCCTAAATAATAACCCGTCAAGTTTCTTATACGGGAGATTACTTTCTTAATACGGCGCGGCGAGTGTAGGCCTTAAGCCTTGGTCTCACGGGCCCTTGCTGTAAATAAGGATCATAGGATTATTGGGCACGGCGCATTTACTCCTAAGATGCGGGATTTACACCACCTTGGCAAAATGTTAAATATAATATGCTTTGTTTACCAAAGGTTTGAGGGAGTCGAAGTTTGCGGGGTGTGATCAATCGCTTTTGTTTGTTCGTCGCTTATGTATGTTTTGATGGGTGAAATAGAATATGCTTGGTATCCTCATGTTTTTTAATACTCAAAGATTTTTGGCATAACAACAGGCATAGATTGATTTAATGGCATTCATGGATCATGGGAGCAAAATTTTACATATGAAAAATCATTAGTCATCATACCATTGTAAATTGGTATGACGTTTAGCAGCGTCTTCGGTGGTAAAGTTTAAGAACGATTTGTTTGAAAAAACTTTATTATTAATAATAAAGTTTTTTCAAACAAATCGTTATTCAAACAAAAAGTTATATAATTATTGATAAAAATTTAAAAGAAAGTATAAATGTATGAAAGTATATTAACGAATTTCTTTCGTTAATACAAACTATGAGAAGCTTAGGAGAAATCTGTCGTTTAACTTTCACTCATCTTTTTCTGGCTTTTTCTATACATGCACACACCAAAATATTTTCCCTCCAAGGGATAAATAAAATCAAAATATGTATTTCTAAACCGTATCCCAGTAGTGGCGCATGTTTGCGGTAGAGTAAGCAGTAAATCCAGTTACACACGGGAGCGTAACGTAAGAAGATTACTTTACACATACCTAGTCAAATATTCTGGCAGCAAGGTAGAGCAATAAGATAGGGTTTTAATCTCTATTACATTCCCTTTAAGTCAAAAATCGCATAAGCACATGCTTACAGACGTGATCCGTAGGCATGCAGGAGCTTAATGTTAGGTCTGCGATGTGATGATGATAAACCTATGTTTTTTTAATGTTTTTGTATTATCAAGAAATAAAATGGTTTAGCTTAGTATTGTATTGCAGCATAACCATATTAAATTGGTGCTACTATATGTAACTTAACTCTCTGTTACTTACATCAAAAGACATGTTTCATCCGATAATTAAACGTCAGATGAGTATTTTTTGCGTATATTTTTGATTTGGCGATGATAGTAACTTTGTGTAATGGAATGTGTGTTGTTATAATTCCTATGTTCATATTATAACAATAGTAATTGACACGCAGATATAGTACATCAATAGACGTTTTCCGAAAATTCGTATACATCCAAGGTAAATAAAAACAAAAAACTACGGCCCGTTTTTGCATTTACGGACAACAGCACGTCAATTTAGTATCTTATGCAGTTGTAACAAAGGCTATTTTTCATCAAAAGTGGCAAACCTAATATGTTACCGATTGTACATACTTATTTGTGGCCACAAACGGCCCTTCACAGAAACAAGAGAATGGAAAACACGCTTCACGAGATTAGGAAACTTTCCAATGCTTTACCTAATATACTGTGTACCATTTAAGTAATTGGTTTTATTTATGTTACTTATTAAACAAGTTCAGGGACTTGGTTTTCTTATTAAGGATTTGGACCACGTGAATTTGTTGAACTGTTTTATTAATGTTAGCGCATCGATGCCAAATAATGGCTATGGTAGCAGTGAAGCAAATTTTGTGTACCTATTATACCTTACTGCCTCGGTAGCGCAGCGGTTTGAGGGTTGCACTTTAAAGCGACCGGCTGCGCCAGAGGTCCCGGGTGCAATCCCCGGGTCGGGTCAAAAATATTAACCTGTGATATTCTGTTCTGAAATTCTCAGGGTAGCCCGGAGTTTCGAAATTGGCGGTGTTTCTCTCCCGTGCCTTGGAAAAACACGTAAAGCCGTTGGTCCTGCGCCTGATCTCTCTTCGGTCGTGTGAGATTACTGTCCCATCGGGCTATGAGAGTGAAAGGAATAGAGAGTGCACCTATTTTTGCGTACACACTTGTGCACTATACTGTTTCCCTTGCAGTCGGTTAGTCGTTGTAGTTGTGACTGGCCACCGTAGTCGAAATCGGCTAGGGTGACTATTATACCTTACTACTTTATTTTAATACGTTTTTGGAATCTGCACCTAATGTCAAAAAAATATTTTCTATATTGCAAAAAGGCATGACTTGCCACGCCATTATGAGGACGAGAGAGTGATAGCCCAGTGGCACTGATTGGCCTCCTGAAGCACAACATTATTAAAGATGAAGTAGGCAAGTATTTAAGTACTTTTGCGTCACCTTTAAGTGGGCAATACCTAAATTTACCCTCGATTTTTAAATAGCGTAAGTACACGATATATTATTCATGCATATAATAAAACGGCGCTTAAATACTTCGAAACTAACATGAACAATAATGTATTTATTAAAGCTATAAATTAAATACAGAATACGGTGGTGTTCAGAACAGAAACTGCTAGTTCGGAACGGCCTTACAAGTGTGCCCGTAAATTAGAGCTACGGACTACGACCAATGAGCTGATAGAACTAACATAAAGTACTTGCATACTTGACCGAAGTTTCGATTAACTGCTCATCTATTTTACGAAACTATTACAAGCGGTAATTAAGCGCTTATTGTCGTTACTAAATGGATATCTAGACTTCAATTCCGTAAGTAAAAGTTGCGACTTTTTCAATGTGAATGTGCCGCAATAGGCGATCGACATGTCTTAACCGAACGATTTAACAACCGAATACTCATACTACTAATATTATATCCATATACCTAGTCTTGCCATAAATATTGTCACGAAGAAAACCAATGTTTTTTTTATGCAAATAATATTTATTAATTTTACAGTATGTTAGGTTTATACATAAATATAAAATTTAAATTTATGTATAAACCTATATTTTAAAATATAAAAAGCTTATTCGAAGTGGTCTCCATTGACAGCAATACAGTCCTTTAAACGTTGAGGTTCCCGTTATCAATAGAAGCACGCACTCTTTCCATAGGAAAATTCTTCACTGCCAATCGTATGGATTGTTTTAGGGACTTCAAATTATCATGGCGTTTAAAGCAAGCCGACTCTCTAAAACTGACTATAAATCATAATCCAGCGGGTTAAGATCGGGACTAGACGGCATCAGTCGTCAGCTCTTATAAAGTCCGAAACGTTCGCTTCTAAACAAGACTGCGTGGACCGAACTTAATGACCCGGCGCCGAGTTTTGTTGGCAAGACCATGCTTAGTTATTGAACATGGTGTTGTTAAGGGGCTTAACTACCTTCTCAAGAATGGTATATTGATACACTTGTGCCGATGTTTTGATTCCTTATTCACAAAAATATGGCTCAGTCACTAATTCATAGCTAACACCCCACCAAACCATCACTGAAGTCGGGTAATGCCCACGTTGCACTCTGCCGACTAATTGGGAAGCTTCCTTAGAGGTTTGAGCCAAACTACGGTAATTTTGTTTGTTGAAATGTTGCTCAATTGTAAAGATTTTCTCATCCGTAAACAAAATTTTTCTGTGACCTCTCTTTGCGTACCGCTGCAGTAGTTTTCTCGATTTTACCACCCTATTATTTTCTAAATTATCAGTTATAAAATGACCAGTGCGTCTCTTATAGGCTGCAAGTCCTAAGTCATCTTTTAAAATACACGACACGGTTCTGGGTGCTAGCTTCATCTCCCGAGATTAAATCTTTTGCTTTCGGACAGGATTTCTGCGAATTCTTTACCTTACTGCTTTGAGCAACTTTTTCGTACGAACACTACGTGGACGGCCAGATCTTTTTCTGTCACAAACAGAGGAGGTTCTTTTTGTACTTATTGATAATCCGGTACACAAACACTTGACTAATACCAAGCGTATGGAGAGATTTAAAAAATGCATTCGGCTCCATACCAACTTTGTGTAATGCAAGCGATTCGTTTTTTTTTTCCACCCCAGTCCATTTTAATATCGCAAAATATTATAAAATGTATTGGCGCCAAAATTAGAAAACACAATGAGCAATCGTATAAAAATGACAGATTCCAAATTCAAATGTAATATCTTTCTTGTTTTTAATTATAACAGTATTTATGACCAGACTGTGTATAACATTAGTTTCTCATCTGAGTTACTACTATGGACACTTTATTTTACAATCGACTTTGTAAAGATCGCAGGAACACACTGATTGCTTGCAACCGATCGCTATGGGAAACCATAGGACAGACCTATGCAGCAGTAAACGTCTTTTGGCTGATAATGAGGACATACATGATATATCTCAAAAACTACTACAGAGATTTTGATGAAACTAACACTGTACCGTAAGTTGAAATAAACAAAAAATAATCATCTTCCGGGTTCGAGAAATCAGTGGATTGACACAAAAGCATACAGACACTTACGAAATTTTGCACACGTGTTTGGAACATAAAATTAATATTCCTATCGGAAGACAAGGACACGTAAAAGCTGTCAAACGAAACCGATTTAAGATTTCAGTAACTAACTTAAGTGAGTAGCATTTGTAGCTTAAAATGAGATTACCTTTCATTCAGGTGATATACCAATCTTCCTAAGTTAAACATATTAGTTTACCGCATGATGAACAGTTGATACAAAATATCGAACCTGCAGCTCTAGTGTAAAACGAAATATTATTTCTTTATACAAAATGTGCCTTTTTCGGCCTAAGTTAACAAAAATACATATACAAGGCTATAGTATATGTATTTTTGTTAACTTTACTCATTTTTGGTCAAATAAATTCATTTTCTTTATTTCTTTCTAAAATATTCGTAGTATGCATTACCTGTGATATCCTGTCTTTGCTTTTTTCCGTAAATTAACGTTTATAGAACAGAATGATCAAACTTCATACTTTAAATTTAAAGCGCAATCGTATATTAAGAGGCTTCGATTTGGACTAATTTACCTTATCTCGCTGTAATGAACAACAATCAATCACCGATCAAGTCACAATGTTTCAGGAGAACTATTTCTTCAAAATATACACAATTACACTTACATTTAAAAAATCAAGTAAGCCTTCATGGGCTTCCAAACTGACTGACAGCCGCCAAAAACGGTTCTGCTACATGCGAGCTGTAGACGATGGAGAGACGATATAGTGACGTACTCACTAAGGATTTATATTACAAACATTTGGTGCCCGCCTCCGGCACTGCTTGCAGCAAACAAACACTGTTTATAACAGCATGCACTCCCTGTTATTTCTGCTCAACGCGGTATATATACGCGGTACCTACACACATACTTCCAATGTTCGGTATTCGCATTGTTTTGTTTCATCATAATTCTGTATCGCAAAACATCAAGTTTAAATACAGGTTCCGAGTTAACATTTTACCGAGTAGATCACGTGCAGCGAATTTGGACATTTGGAAACAATTTCTTAAATAACAGCACTTTTAAGTGCCTGTCTACCCGCTCGGCAGTCCAATGGCACTACAGTGCCATTTTCTTTTTTACGGTAAACTGTCCGTGGTACTACAGTGCCCACCACTTGAAAATTATGTATTAAGTATAGTATATATATAAATTAAGTATAGTATATATTATAGTATAGTAAGTGTATTAGATTTTCAACTTTTTATATATTTATAACTATTACCTATCTACCAGTATTTTTGTTTTGGTAATCACAACTATACTTTTCTTTATATAATCGTTTTTAACGCGCGACATGTCGCGCGATTTTTATCATGCAACCGTCGCGTGATATCGCCGGACAGTTTTCCCACATCATAGTCTGACAGCGCGGACAGTCGAGTGGCTACATAATCATTGATTACGCTAAGCAGATAAATATCTGCGAGGATATATCACTAATGAACATGATTGATGATATCTCAAATGGTATAAACTTACCATTGAAAATATCCATAATGCTTTTTGTAGACTTGACTATAATTTATCATAAATCGTATATTTTAGGTAGATTTTTTTTTTAATTAAAAATATGGTTTAGTAACGAATCATCGTGCTATTGGCTCTTAAAGTAATCTCATCTTTAACCGTTAATGTTTTTAGTCTGAAACCATAAAAGCCGACTGAACGCAAATGCTTATACAGGAGTCACTTGAATAACCGAGTTGCGTGATCAAGCTAATAGAATTTTCGATGTTATAGAGTCACATCATCCGCATTTATAGTCACCTATTGATTAGTTCATATTATCAGCCGCCACATCGGCTGATTAATCAGGCCCCTGATGGAGTTTGAAATTAAACCCCACCGTTCATATATTGCAAAACGCCATAGCAGGTATACACCTGTATGTATGAGCAACCTCATTTGTTTCCCCCGTGATTGAATGCAGACGTTTGCAGAGTTATTTAATTATGACCCTACAGTGGGGTGAAATCGTATGCCTATGTAGGCATGATTTTGAATTTTTAGGGCTCGGTTACGAGTTTTAAAATTAAAATAGACGGTAAAGTATATTTTGTGATGCTGATATGACATTTGTAACTTGTCCTGTGATAAAAGATAATTAAACGAATTTGCATTAGATAAGGTGATGAGAAGGTATTATGTGGTGATCCACAACCTTCTTATTGCCAAGTGCCTAAAAGCTTAATTTGATTCCGTAGAGTATCAACATTTTTATGCAGTTCGGCGAAGTGATGTAAGGAAAGTCAAGTTAAATGACAGCCTCCGGAAGCTGAGTGGGTAGGCAGTTCCGTCCACTTACTGAGCTTCAATGGCGATTATGTTTCGCCCGTGCCGCGAAATATTTCCGATAAAAGAATTATAACGGAAGTTTATTCATCGAGTCATCCCCTCAGCGTAACATTTTCAATATGAATTTGTATACATTTTTTTAAAGTGCCTGAATTGAAATGATGGCACTCCATTTATGGAAACTCTATCGGTCCTTTGCAGGAAAAGCCAGATATCTATGATGATCAAAGTAATTATTATTTATATTATCCTAGTTATATTGTTATTAGTATATTATCTTTGTAAAGTTGAAAAGTATGTTTGTTTGTTAAAACGCAATAATCTCGGTAATTACTAGACCGATTTAAAAAAAAAATGTTTTGGATAGTTTATTAATCGAGGAAGCATTAGCTACTTACTTTGGGATCAGCAATAATAGTGTCCAATAACTGTCTAGGCAAAGGCGAAAGCTAAAAAATGAGAATAGCGTTTTTTACATCGTGCAAGTAAATAAATTAACCTCCCATATCATAAGCGAGGGGTAAGTATCATCATATTACATTGCTTGATGAAAACGGTTCTCCTTAAGTACTAGGGACAGGCTATATTGCAAGCCGCCTGCATTTAGATACGCCCAACCTATTAAGGTACCGCTGTATCAGAGATGCGCTGAAGGTGACATACGGTAATGAAACGAGAACGAATGAGGTCTGTTAACGTACGTATTTCAAACAAGGAAATCGACAAAAATAGCTTGGTGTTTTTTCACATAAAAACATCATGTTTGAAAAAAAGTATTTACATATAAGCAATTTAATGAAAATTCAGTTGCTCAGTCATAGAGCAGATGGGTATTCTTGTATGTTGACGTAGGTTCACAATTGATTTTGCACTTTTATACGAAATTCTCAGTCGAAAAGTAAGCGCCATCCAGCGATATCCAACGTCATATTTTGTTTTAAGTATGGCAGTTAGGTAGTAATTAAAACCAAAACGTTTTATCTGTATTTAAGTATTTATGAGACTTTCCCCTCCTCCACAATTGTCGTCTGGTACTTCGTAACACAAGTAAGAAAATTTCTTACTTCAAAACTTTAAAATCAGACAATTGGTGTGTTCTCTGGTGCAGATTAATTTATTGACTTTATATTTATTTAATCAAAACACCATTGTATTATGATTAGAAATTTACTGATTGCGAATTTTAGATATTGTATCACCAACTCGTCGCAATATCGTCTGCCAGCCACGGGCAGGTTTCAAATTAATTAAAGTTAGGCGCGTCTCTGTACTCTCTCGTATCTATTAGAGTTAGTCATTACTTAAAGTTATTTAGGGATTCAGTTAATACTTTGAGGCCAAACCTATCCGTTCAACAGGAAACTCTACCGATATTTGAAAAGTACTTTTTTTGTAAGTATCAAATGTATGAGTAATTAACTAAATGTTAAGTCAATTAACGTGCTTGAATTACGAGAAAAGTCGTCGTTGTTTGTTAATTAAATGTCAGATTTGTCATTTTTATTAACGAAACATTAAATTGAGAAATTATTTAAAAATTAAGTCATCTTCAATATCATTCAAAGGGCGTCACCCACAGTTTTCCACAGAGAGTCAGCGACCATTAATATCGGTTTACATCTAGTGTGATCCTGCGATCTTTACAAGATTACCTATCTATAAATCTTGTCAGTGGATGTCCTACGCTGCATCTTTGGTCAAAGGGTCTAGCTTACTGATTCTCAGAGGTATTACCGTAACCTTAGTTCTAACGTATCTCCTCGATTATGATTCGGTTAAGTACTGATTATTTTTTAATATTTTCTGCAATTTTTGAAACTTATCATAAAGTTAAGTTATTAACTTTATGATAAGTTTCAAAGATTGCTTCTACATAGTATTTACTTTTTATTAAACTTTGAAGAAATCATTACCGTATTCTCACTTTTAATTATTAAAACCTTAGCTAAAGCCAACCGTTTAAAACTACTTAAAGTTTTCACTGATTCAGTCAGAAATTAACAATGCGGAGCAAGAAGCTTAGAATTCGCGCTAAGCAATCTAATTTGTTCTGTCGGCTTTCAATTAAAAGTTAACTTAATAAAAAAATTGACACAGCCGGTGTTTTTGTGTCGAAAGTCATAATAATAATGACATATTGAAAACGTAAAAGCACTTATACGATAAAGATACTAGAATTTTTTTACAAAAAAATCACACAAGTTCGATTGATTTATCAATAACAATGTAAAGAGTCTTATTGCTTACTTAATAACTTCTTATCATATGATTTCGTGTATTTACTGTAGTTTGAATTTTTTATATGAAATTACCTAAGACCTTGGTCTTAATCAACGGTATAACTAAATAAATAAAACTGTTTTGTACCAGAAAACAACAATTACCTAATAGGCAGGTAGTAGCATAGCGGTGTTAAAATAATAATAAAATAGCTTGATTACCTTTTTATATCCGTCGTAACTGTTTTTGGGTACAGATAAGATTTACTTTTATGCTTTTGTCGATGTCTGTACCACCTTTTATATGGTTGAGTTTGTGTTTTGTAAAGATTAAAACGCTTAACTTTCAGGTAATGGTACCGATGAAATTTTTGTGTTCTAAAAGCATTGCAGATGGCTATTGAAATTCATTGAAAATCATGCTTACTAATACAACTGTAGGTATGCTGGATTCAAAATTTTAGTGTTATTGCTTTTATGTAAGTTATGGAATAAGAAAATAATCGATTAATAGTAAGTATTGTATTTTTATTTACTGAATCATAATACCGAGTTGTAAAAGTACACTGAAGTAAGAAAGTGTTTTAAGAAAAATATATTAATTACTAAGCCTTAATGCCCTTAAGTGTCCATTTTGTTGAGTACCTGAAACAAAGACAAAATAAATTAGTTATTTTTTTTCACAACTAATCTCTATAAAACATTAGTTCATGCCAAATTTCAAAGTTGTAGGTCGACCAAAAGGAAGTATCCTTTTGGTAGGTTTTGATTCATAGCAGTTACAAGTTTGAAAATATGTAGCTTAGAATTGCTGTTTCTTTTGATTGCGTAGACATAGATTAATTTTGTTAAAGTTTAAATCTGGTCACTCCTTTGAAATAAAATTAATTTAATTTAACGCCTCTACGTGTTTATGAGGAAAGGGGTACTAAGTTTAAAATTATTTAAAAAAATATATGAGTACTAAAGCTTTACGGTTTCTCAATTATTTTTCATTTGCGCTTTAAGATGTTGCTTCGTACCAAATAAGATTCTGAACTCACGCGAAATTTCCTGTAGGTTTTTCTTTCCCTTAGTAGTGTTTTGCAGCATGATTGTCTGTATCTTTTGATTGCATTGGCTTAGAAGTTTGATTTTTTATACCTTCACGGGTTAGTATTCCTGTGTATTTGATATAAACTTCAGCCTGCTACCTCCACGCGCCCCCGAGAAAAAGAGTCATGACAGACAGACGGACAGATAACATAGTGATTCTAAAAAGGTTATTTTTTACCTTTCAAGGTACAGAATTCTAAATTTGACAAAATAATTGACTTTCTGCTATAAACTACATCGGTCACGTGATCTGTCTGATTTCTATGGAGTCGTTTTTTTGTCACATTTCGAACCAAGTTTCTAGGAGCACGTTGTAAATTTACTGATTTTGGTAAGTTCCCTTATGCCTAAATGGGTAGTTTTTAAACAATTTGAAGAATACGTAGTCTATCGTTACTTTTGTGGGTGGGTTATAATAAAATTAAACGGGACGTACTGTGACCATTGTTAACCAAATACTTTTTAAGACAAAGGAAAAATTTCCCAAGATCTAATTTTATATTTAAGGTACTAAAATATCACACAACAACTAACACGAGGAGAAGTTATGAGAAATGCTTTAAATGTGTTCATTACATTCATTTGAAATGGTATCCTTTTATACGCTAATAAACTAAGTTAAACATAGATACACATTATTAAATTAGTTTTGTGTCCTTATAATTTAAATATTAAATTAGAAACCAGGCTAAAAGAAATAAACATTTCGAAACTGATGTTTTAAATTAGCAATATTTTTATTTTATTTTCCATGTTTTTAAACAGAAGATTATCACTCGCACAGGTAACATTAATTATTATTACGAAATTAGGAAGAAAAATCATTAACTGTTGAAAAAATGATAGTGGTAGTTTTTTATGCGAGCACCGTAATGACAAAAATAGGTCATAAAATACTTCATCTTACTTAGTTTACAGTTGCATCAGATATCATCACATGTTATTGTTATTATAATATTATTACAGGGTTTTTATATTTTTAAGAAAACGGACAGTAAATATGTTTTCCTTATATAGTTACAATTAAAATAATATATTAGCGTATAGCTACTGATCACATTTTTATTATGTTTGTACACTGTACATACGACAGTTGCAGTGGTAGCAGCGCTTTGGTAGTGATACCGAAGTAAAGCAACCTACGGCGCGGTCGTGTTTGGATGAGCAGTGGTAGCAGTCTTTTGGTAATGATACCGAAGTGAAGCAACCTACGGCGTGGTTGTGTTTGGATGGGCAGTGGTAGCAGCGCTTTGGTAGTGATACCAAAGTGAAGTAACCTACGGCGCGGTCGTATTTGGATGGGTGACCCTGACCATATAATATAAGTGACGTACATCACGAGCATCTCCGTGCTTCGGAAGGCACGTTAAGCCGTTGGTCCCGGCTAATATCGGTTGATATTAGTCGTTAAGTCTAGTCAGAGGCCTTATGGGCGGCTTGATAACATCTGACAGGAGGGTTAGTTGCTTGCCTTGCAAACACTCCTCCACCATCCCGCACTGAGCCCGCGTGGCGGAGTATGGCTCAAACTACCTCATAATTGAAGTAAGGCCTTTGCCCAGGTAGTGGGATGTTACAAGCTAACTTTACTTTTACTTTTTTTTGTATATACAACGTGTGGCTTATCATAGGAGCAATATTGTTTATCACCGATTCTACAGAGTACACGTTGTAGTTTTCTTGACCTGGGGCCCTGTTATTTTATCACTCGCTTGAATATGGCGTGTGGTTTTTGGTTCGAAGACGAATTAAAAATCAATGGGAATCACACGAAATATACACTTCAGTACTAACAAAGTTCAGTTATCTGTTTTTAAATAATTTGCGTGTGGAATTACACTATTTTTTATTTAAAAATCAGATATCAAATCACGCCATCTCAACGCGAGTGATTCAGTAGTGGCCCTGGTCATAGTGCTCTAAAATGAGAGATAAGAGATAAAGTAATCCAAAGTTAATATCCTTAATGAAATGTATATCGAAAATTTGTTTGCAACACATTGCTTTTCGATTAATTTCGTTAGAAAATAACAATGTTCTTTTTTTTCAATATTTTAAATTAAAAACCATTTAAAATAATTACTGGATACTTAGCGGGGCTATATTTAAATTTTTTGCTCCTATTACAGACTGCATCCTGTATACTCTCTAAAAGTAGCATGTTCTTTAAACAATTTCGATTGTTATCATTAATTAGTCTCGAGATCGAGTTTGTGTGGTAGCCCCAGCCGCGGGGCAACACGGTTACCTTATTATATTTCTTGTACAAGACTGTAATGCTATTTATTTTGCCTACACTAACAAGCTCTGTTGTCAGGGTAATACTATTTTCTGGCTGTATTGTGCGACGCCATACTTACTTCTAAATAAAATAGAAATAATTGCGTAAAGTTTTATTTGGAGTATAAATAGTGCTTCATATTCAAAATATTTCTTGATAGAGACTAAATGTAAGTTTTGTGCTGTATTGCGTTGTGTACAATCATCTTTTCAAATTACGAATAGAAATTCTAAACGATCATAAAACAATTAAGATTAAGAGGACGTAAATACGCTTGTAGTCTCGAATAATTAATGCCTTCGTTCAAAAATGAATTAAAAATCAATAAAAATCACGCGAAGTACAGACGTAAGTACTAACAAAATTTCTTTTTTTGAATCTCTCCCGTGTGATGCAAGATACAAATTTTCATTGGTAAATCAGACATCGATTAATATCAAGATCTTTATTAAACGACTATATTCGTCTGTTTCTAGAATCGAAATTATTTCATCAAAATATTAATGTGATTCATTGAATTACATTATGAGCCCTTTAAATTAAGATTTTATTGCTCCCTTTTGGGACTTCACCGATTTCGAAAATTCAAAATTTAAAAGCAGCCCCTGATATTAATTTGGAGCACGGTCTCGAATCTGTAAAGGCTACGTCAGGCGTTTGCAAGCAGAGTAATAGCTTTATGAGTTTCTCTCGACTTTTTCCGAATAATTCCTCCGTAGTCGAGTTAAATAATTGTGTTCGCCCGGCGCGCGCCGATGATGATGCGCATTTTTAAAGCTTATCGCACTATATAACAAGACATGGACTTTGTCTCTAGATGAGAAGGTAGTTTTATCATCCTAGACTGTGTCAGATTCAGATTCAGATTCATTTATTTGCTTTTTAATGATCATTAGATGCCTATTCAATTAAATTAGATATTTAAAGTCATAGCATGTAACTAGTGAAGCTCAAATTGGAAATTTCGATAAAAAACATTCTTAAAAAAACAGATAAAAAGGAAAGTATTGACTCTACGCGAAAAAAATACCAAGGCAGATGTAGCCGTTAACTGTTCTGACTTTTCACGTTAAGTTTATAAGGTAAAGACATAATTGAATGCCACGGTCAGCTACTTAACTTACAGGCTTTCTCAACATGTATTTCTTTGCGCTCACCGAGGCCCGTCGGTTCCTGGGACTAAATCCAATAAACACACTTAAAAAGCCACAAAGGTACGCAATAACGTAATGTTACCTTACGGTAAACCGAAAACAATTCATTTCTGCAAGCCGTCGCCCGCTCGCGAGCTTCGGAATGTTACCTGATCCGTAAAAAGCAATTCTTTCCGTGCCGTTTTTCACCGTACATGTAATGGGAACCAATGTTTATTTTTTTATTTTTAGTCTCCTTAGAGATGTTTAACATTTGACTTCTTGAAAAATCGCAGTTGCAGCAATAAACTGGAACAAAGGAGTGAGAAACAGCATTGTTAAATTGCTGACGATTCTTTTTGCTTCAGTTTGTTGTGCACTTAAAATATTTTTAATGCCGTAATTTTTCGGATGGTGCTAGTGACTTTTACCTATATATTTATGAGCTTTTGGACACCAATCACATACATTGCTCTGATCCCAAAGTAATTAGTTTTGCACCCGTGTAATGCAAATTGCGATAGTGACACAATACCCAGATCTGTGACAAAGTGGAAATTATGTTTTTTTAATTGACCTTATCGCGAATCGAACCTGAAACCTCGAAGCGACGATGCCTTGAAACCCAGCCACTACATGTATAGTTGTTATACTCTTGTATTTGATAATTCTCGATTAAGACTTACCAAGACCTGTGGCCATGTAGAAATTATGTTTTTTTAATTGACTTTACTGCGAATCGAACCTGAAACCTCTGAGAGGCGATGCCTTGAAACCCAGCCACTTCACGTGTATAAATTTTTTTATTCATTAAGGAATAACAAATAGTTACACATAACATGTTAAAAAAATAATATGTCATTAAATGTATAACCCACTACGTTATCCACAGATTAAGTAACCGAGTTTACATAAAGTTGTAAAATACAGAATTGGTAAGGGAAAGAAAAAAAAACCATGGAGTTATGAAACAACACATACAGTACGGTGTACTGTAATTTGAGAGAGACAAAAATTGATATACTCTTGTATTTGAAAATTCTCGATTAAGACTTGCGTTTCGAAATTGAATTCCATTTGCTCAGTCACATTGAAGTGCTACAAATACGTGCGTGCGCGACTGTAAACATTTGCCGTGAGTGTAAAAAAGCTCTTTCCACGACGGAAAAGTATTTTTGGTACAGACCGTTTTCCACCGCGTGAATGGTAGAAAAGTAAGACAAATATGTCCAACTGCTGCCCATTGAATACGTGACTTATTGTTGACGTTCCTTTCACGCAAATTCATCAGTTTTCCACGCCATTCAAATAGCTTTCCGCAGACATATATACTCATATAGATATAAAAGAAGGAATGTATTACCGTGAACGAAATGCGCGTTAATTTAACAGCCACTAAAATTAGGATATTTTATCAAAAGTAATTACTTTTGATGGCGTCTCAGATATATTCAAGAATGATTTATTTCAAACAAGAAATAAGTGAACTAATACAATTAAAACTTTGAATCCTACTCAAGATTCGGAATAAACACAAGTAACAAAACTTTTGTGACGTGGTGTGGTAATAAATATCATCGTCAAAATATAATCTAATGGTGTATTTTTTCACCTGAATACTTTAGAACTTTGATTAAGTGTCTACGTGTTATAAAACAACAAAGAAACATGTTACCAAGGGCTTGTAAAACATATAAATTGAATAAACTTCAGAAAAAATGGCGACAATCTCAGGAATGTTTAATTTTTGCTACAGTGAACTCAAAAATTTACCGTGCGATCGGAATCCTCTTTTGAAAAGCAGCACTCGAGTGGTATTTTATCTGACGGTATTCGACATCGTGAATTATGAAATCAGATTCCCTTTAAGCTTCAATGAACATGGTAAAGGCATTATAATAATTTGCGAGACCGATTGGTCGAAGCGGGATGCAAAAATTTAACGTAACTAGTTACCTAGGGACTGTGATTTTAACGTTCAATCAAGCACCGTTAATTAAATTGTAAAGAGATATGACATTTAGTCTATTAGAGTTAGCTACCCGAGTTTACTTTGCTATTGGCTAACGACAATACATTTGACCAAAAAAAAACTAACCATAAAACAGCTGTAACTAAGGTCGACCGAACATGTGATAGTTTGTTACGTTTGCGACTAAAGTAATAAGAAATTTAAGTACATTACTGGATATTTTTTTATGGATGTCCGTGTGAATATTAGCATTACAATGCGTATACAATTAGTAACTTAAGATTAATTAATAGTACATTATGATACAAGTGAGCTAAGTTGACCATTATATACAAGGCGATATTGTGTGTGCACGAGCGAAAGCGAGTGCGCCATAAGAAAGCCGCGTATATAATGGTCACAGGCACACGTGTTTCATACGACGTTTTTCAACATACTTGCGAGGAAAAAACAAGACTCTTCATTTACTAAATTTTTAATTATTGAAACAGTTACATTTCACTCGTTTTTGATAGCAAAGACTTTCGCACGCGTTTTTCGCCTCGTTACGTATGTCCGGCGGAGTTAATAATAAGTTTTCTTCATTTTCTTCACTTGAAGTAGACATTTTTATTAATATTAAACTTCATACTTAATCTCAACTTCATCACAGCCGACAATTATTATTTACGAAAAGTGGCGCGTTGTTTTTATTTTCTTGCCGCGATGCCGATGCGCGCGCAAGGCTTAGGCGCGAACTAGATCGGCCAAAAGCCAAGATTAAAAACGTAATAATTTGTGTTTAAAACACAAATCACAGAAAATGTTGAATGAATTTGAGCTATTTTTTTGTAATAAATCTGGATTTACCATTTATTGAAATAAATACGTAGATACTGTTATTTTTCGCATAAATACTGTTTGTTGTTAAAAAAAAAGTATTGTATAACCCGACTAAATTATATCGCTTCTTCTTCTTACTTACGACTTGGTACTAGGATACAAATGTCAATTGGTCGGGTTAATAAACTAAAAGCACTAGTACAATAATATACTGAAAAAACACGCGTGTTTAATATCTATGATTATGAGCCAAAAATCGGTGGAATAAAAACGTCGTTTTGAGCAAGTGTGTTGAAAAAGTATTTCTATTACACTTACACGTGTAGTGCTAAGTTTGTCCCACGCTAATCTGCTGAGTGGATTATACGAAATAGTAACACGAATTTGCTATTGCTCTTGACTGCCAAAGAAACATCGCACTATGCACCAAGTAAGTTGACTCAAACTACTCAATCTAGTTTGGTATCAGATAATTCCAATTTACAAGATGATACCGGTAAAATTAATTTCTTTAACTTTTTGTTGGTTCATTACTATTGTAGTTTCAGAGTAATATTTAGTTTTCGTTTGCTGCTTCGTTACATTGTGATATTTACTGAGCCGACACTCAGGTTTTAATATCTTTTCACTGTTTTCGAAAATTGTGGTGCTTAGGTATGTTCAAGAAAAAAAAGTGTATACTCATGATATTTTATAATAGCAACTAAGCAAACAGCTATAAGTTATGCTGATGAAGTTTTCATATTCTAAGAAAACTGCATTAAGTTGTTAAGTTATGCCGTGGTAATTTTACTGCAATTAGTCCAGGTAAAATTTGCATTTTGACAAACTGGGAGGAATAGATTGCGATAAATTAATATTAATTTTGAATGAACATTATCGGGAATACTCATGTGTAAAAGTGCGTTATACGCAGTCCGACCTCAAAAGCATAATATATTGAAGACATTTGTATGTCGAAGTATTCCAAAGTAATATACATATTTGAAGCCTACATAATCCAATTACTTAGCAAGAAATAAGTTAATAATATTAATAAGATTTATTAAAATATCGATCGAAAAAGTATTTACTTACTTGTGTAATATTGAATTAATCGTAGTGTGATAATAGTACATTATAATACAAGTGTGCTAATTTGACCATTATACGAGGGTCAAACTGAAAGTTCTTAGAACTGGCCACTTATAAAAAATATAATAAAAAAAATATTCTAAAATTTGAAAATAGAACTCTTTGCCAATATTACTGAGTATATATTTCATTCATTTGTCATTTGTTTTACGATTTGGCGGCAAATTGAAAATTGTCTGTGTCACGTCAACATGAATTTAACACGAGAAAATTTTCGTGCAATGATTTTTTATGACTTTCGATGTCATTTACGTCAACAAGAAAGTTATGATAGACTACGATTGGCCTTTCACGATGAAGCCCCATCTCGTGCGACTGTTTACAACTGGTTTAATGAGTTTAAACGTGGTCGCACTAATCTCACTGATGATGTACGTGAGGGACGGCCTTCTACGGCGACGACTGAAAATAACATCTGTGTTGTGCGGCGTATGATAGAGACTGACAAAAGAGTGACCTATCAGCAGATTCGGACAAGCTTAGGCATCGGTATGAGTCAAGTGCACAAAATCCTCCACGAACATTTAGCGGTCAGGAAGCTTTGCGCCCGGTGGATACCTCATAATTTGACTAAGGCTCAAAAACTCCATCGTGTGGATTGGTGCCGTAAAATGATTGAAAGATTTAACGGAGGTGACTCAAATGCTGTGTTCGACATACTAACAGGTGACGAAAGCTGGATTTACTGTTATGATCCTGAAACCAAAAGACAATCTGCTCAGTGGGTGTTTCCTTTCGAGGAGTTGCCAACTAAAGTGAAGAGAGATCGAAGTGCGGGAAAAAAAATGGTGGCCTCGTTCTTTGGAAGGATAGGTCATTTCGCAACAATTGTGTTAGAGGATCAAAAAACAGTTTCTGCAGAATGGTACACTACCAATTGTTTGCCACTTGTCTTGGAAAAAGTTCGAGAGAAACGACCTCGCAGTAGGATCCTCCTTCATCACGACAACGCCTCGTCGCACACCGCCAAGCGAACGATCGACTATTTGGCGACATCAAACGTTGAATTACTGGGTCACCCGCCGTATAGCCCCAACCTCGCGCCTTGTGATTTTTATTTATTTCCAAAAATTAAAGAAAAACTTAAAGGAAAGCGGTTTATGAATGCTGAAAAGCAGTGGCTGCGTATCGCGATGCCATTGAAGAGACCCCTAAGGACGAGTGGGCAAAGTGCTTTTCCCAGTGGTTCCATCGCATGCAGCGGTGTATTGACGTCAATGGACAATATTTTGAAAAGATATAATAAAACTAATAACTGGCTAATGTAATCAGTTCTTGATTTTCTATGAACTTTCAGTTTGACCCTCGTATACAAGGCGATATTGTGTGCGCACGAGCGAAAGTGAGTGCGCCATAAGAAAGCCGCGTATATTATGGTCACAGGCACACGTGTTTCATACGACGTTTTTCAACACACTTGCCATTAATCCAAACTTCGTCACACCACAGCCGCCAACTATTTACGAAAAATGGCGCGTTGTTTTTTTTCTTGCCGCGAAACTGATGCGCGCGCAAGGTTAAGGCGCGAACTAGATCGGCCAACAGCAAGATTAAAAAATAAACTTTAAAAAAGTAAAAACCGACTTTAAAACCAAAATGCACTAAAAAGTCTTAAATAAACTCTTCACCATTGAAAGGAAAGGAACCCGTTTTAGGCAAACAATTTCTTTTTGGAGTCGGTGATGTGATAGTTGATGCTTGATGGTCAAAGTGATGGCACCGACTCCAAAAAGAAATTGTTTGCCTAAAACGGATTCCTTTCCTTTCAATGGTGAAGAGTTTATTTAAGACTTTTAGTTCATTTCGGTTTTGAAGTCGGTTTTTACTTTTTTTAAAGTTTATTTTATTTCATCATTTTTAGTGATTACATAAGAGGGGGGGGGGGGGGGGGGAGGGAGTTGCACCTTTTGATTCTATTTTTAAGAAGCTACAAATTACCTATCATAAGTTCCGTCATTATAATTACTGAACTCCTAAGCATTAAGGAGATCCACCATCAGCTCAGCCCCACAAGATATTGACTATCAGACGTAACAACACGTCAACATTAAGATTCTAGTAAAAAAAACACTATACGTGCCTTTAAAATTTGAGGGTTTCCCTCGATTACATCAAGATCCCATAATCAGATCCCAAAATAGAAAAAATGGGACCAACTAGAAGGTACACCCTCTAAGTGAAAAATGTTTTCGATTCGGTCGACAAACGACTGAGATATGAGGTAACATACATACAAAAAAATAAAAAAACATACAGTCGAAATGATAACCTCCTCCTTTTTTGAAGTCGGTTATAACTGTAATAATTCGTTATTTAAAACACAAATTACAAAAAAAAAAGAATTTGAGTTATTTTTTGAAATAAAGCTGGATTTACCATTTATTGAAATAAATGTGTACATACTGTTATTTTTCGCATAAATACTATTTGTTGTGTAAGTTATAACCCGACTAAATTATATCGCTTCATCTTCTTAGTTACTACTTGGTACTAGGGTACAAATGTAAATTGGTCGGGTTAATAAACAAAAGGCACTAGTGCAATAATATACAGAAAAAGCACGCGTGTTTAATATCTATGATTATGTGCCAAAAATCGGTGGAATAAAAACGTCATTTTGAGCAAGTGTGTTGAAAATTGTATAATATTATGATGTGGTGAAAAAAATCAAATATTGCCCTAAGGAATCATTTTAGATACAGGTAGGTTAGAATACTCGTGACATTCATAATAATACGGTATCCATTACGCCCCTCTTAGAATATTATCCATTTGTATTAAAATATTTGGATTTTAGTTTTAATCGTTATTTTTGGTTCCCTACTAACTCTTTATTACGAAAAGCCTTGTAACAGTATAGAGAATGATTATGCTGAAATGCGCTTTCTTATATGTTCTTTAAATGTGGCTTTTCTTCACTATGTCATGTTTTAAGTTGCCCCAAAGGAATTAGTTCAATTCATACGTTTTCTCAAGAAGGTTTCCTCGAGGTCCGTTGCGAAAACTGACAGGTGACGGGTGTTTGCCCACAATGGATGCCGTCCTTATCGCTAAGAGGAAAATAAATGAGAAGTCCTTTCCATTCTTTACGACCGCTGCCGCAGAATCTCATGTTTAGTTACATTTTACACAAAAAATAATATGTAAGTTTATTTCCAATGCTATTTGCTTCATTCGTGCCAAAATATGTAGGGAATCTGCATATTTACTTTCGTTTTCTAGTCCCCAAACAGCAGTTTCAATCTATTTACCTAATAATCAGATACATAACCTATGTTTTTTTAGAGTTGTTTGCAGTAATTCACGCTTAGGCACATCTGAGGGTGGCATACTACCAGATGATTCCATCCAAATTGTCCGCATTCGGTGTGACAAATCCTCAAGTTGCTAGCCGCCCTTTTTATGCGCCGTTCAGTACTACCACTGTTAGAGAGGGGAAGCCTGCGTAAAATAAGAATGAGTACTCTTAGTCTCGAAGGTACAGCATTGCGTGTCTATTATACATGTTCCGAGCATGGGGGAGGTAAAATATTTTTATTACCGCCTCTAGTGGTTAATGGGGATCATTAAGCGCTTCATTGCTTTGTTTATCTGCTGCAAATGCGTATTTTGTGGCTAACGCGTCACCCCCACTAGAGTTTACTTTACGCTTCTTGAGTAAACCAAATTAACATTGTATTTACTGTTCGTGGTTTGGTTTCATAAAAAGATATCCAACACACAAGATTTATGATGCTGACGTGACAAATGGCAATTTGCTTTTAATACTTACCTAGAATGTATATGAATGAAAAACATTGCGAAGAATTATGTTTCGTTCTCGTGCTTTACTATGATTTCATTTAAATTCAAATAAGCGGTTTAATATAACTTTAATCACAGAAATGAGGTCGCTGTAGAGATATAAATAAGTAATTGACCAAGCGAACTTTGTTTTGCCCTCGGCGCCGTCCCGCCCGACCCCGTAATTTTAATAATTATTATCACAATCCGAACAACTGACGGGCGTGGTAGACAGTGGTGGACGGTAACGAATCTTAGAAAGTGAAAACATGAAAATCGGTTCACCCTCTCAATTATTATATTTTTTCTTTCATAAGAACATTCTCACTCACTTCTCAAACACAAAAATAAGAATTAGTGAAATTAGGCCAGCCGGTCACGCGTGATACCGTCCATACCGGCCAAGAGAAATATGGATTCATTTTAAAATGAAGATATTATAAGAAGTATTTTCTTGAGAGACAAGTTAAGTTATTATTGTCATGAATAACGAGGACCGTAGAGAAAGTTGGATACTTATAAACTGGCGGATTATTAGGTACTATTTCGAAAATAGCTTAATAAAGTGCATTCTTTTATCTTTGAGCAAAATGCGCAGAAAACGAATCGCCTTTCCTTGGAGAAAGGTTGCCTCTTTAGAGGCAAGAAAATAATAAAGTAGGAGTACTGTTACAAACGAACGCGAATCCTATTACGGAAACAGTGACTTCAGAAGCTTCAGAGATATTGAAGTTTTACGCTAGTGCGAACGAAAGTAACGAAAATATACTAATATTTTCGTTAGTTTTAATCAAACCTGGACCTTTTAATAAAGTTCTCCGGGGCGGCGGGCTTCAATTTGGCACCATTGACTAGCATATTTGAGCTCGAATAATAAACGTTGCATTGAGTGAATAGGGTTCGATTTTTCTCAGTGTCAATTACACGAGGTTTTCGATGTAAAACTGTCATTTCCGATGGGATTGTTTTAAATTACAGGTCTCTTGTGCTATTTATTATTAGTCAACGTATTTGGGACGTGTCCTACATACAGAGTAATATTAATCTACCCAATGTATATTGGGTGAATCATGTATTTGAATAGTGAATATTGTGACATAGGAAAGACACACCTCCACTCCACTAATAAGAAAGAGAATGCACTAAAAATGAAAATAAACGGACCCAATCAATAAGCTGCGTATCATTTATCTGTTTTATTTCACAATTTTGAACATTAACTATCAAATTACATTAACTACCTTTTCATAAAAAGACTTTGATAATTTAGAAGCCTTAATAACGACTTTTCAAAACAACGACGTAAGTTACTTAGGCACTTTCCTTCATGAATCTTACACGCGTTCGTAACAGCGATATGAAGTTAACAGATTACATGTATATTTAATTCATTTCAGTCTTGTGTAACACAAGCGCTGCTTTCGTTTCCATACATCCTTCATATCCATTCCGTTCAGGAATATGGCCGCATTAAATTTTCCTGCCACCTTAGAAGTGCTGTCAGTATTTTTATATTCTTACAAGCTGACAACATTAATGTGTCATGCCTGTTCCGAGTTATTTGGGATATAATGGATATAATATCTGTTGTTTCTTTCTCTGTATTTTATTCATAACTCTGTATCTATACTAATATTATAAAGTTGAAGAGTTTGTTTGTTTGTTGGAACGCATTATTCCTTAGATTAGGTAGATTAGTACTATTGGACCGATTCGGAAAATTATTTTTGTGTAAGAGAGTTTATTTATCAAGGAAGGCTATAAAACATCACCATACAATTTCTAAGAGCAGAGAAACAATGAAAAATCATGCGAAAACGGGGGACAAATATTAACTACCTATATTACTTTAAGATTCACAAAAATCATGCATGACGGGATAGTTCCACTTTAAAAGTTTTACAATGAAATCTGCAGCAGCATGTGTATATCTTGTATGGTTTACTCACTACAAACATTTTTATGTTCATGAATAAGATAAAATTTAATATACTATTTTCAAAAGTGTTTCACATGGTTATTTATTCTTATTAAAATAAAATATTCATCATTTTGAACAAAATTGCCCTTTACATCAAATAATTTTAATAAATATCAAGCTATCACAGTTTTGACATAACTCTGCACTAAAATAATGCTCCCAGCTTAAGTACAACGTGCGCTTGCTCCGAGGAATGGTTGCTGGGATCTTACAAATAAAGTATGTGTTGAAATGTTTTACGGGAAATCCAAAATTTGCGAGGTATCGCTAGAAGCATTATATTGTGATCGAACTATGAAAGGCATTTTTCTTTGATGTTATGTCATGTTATTTCACAAATCTATTTTCCTACATGGATAAAAGCCAATATCGCAAATTTTAGAAAAAGTTTAATACCAGTAAATGGTGTTTGTTATCTTTATGTAAAGCCTAAGCTAGACAGAATGTCTTTTATCCTACAGCTAACAACCAAGCATTAGTTCACTTTAACTGGCACTGCAGTACCGTATCACATCCACATTGACTGACGTTAAGCTGAATGATTCCTATTAGAATGGCCGAAGACTCGATTCTCCGTGCATTGATTTCTGCATGTGCAGATATAACAATATGTGTGCACGTTCAAAGTGCAGCAGAATACATGCTTAATACTAAGAAAGTGAAATTCTGTAGTTTTTTGGGCTTAGGACACATTCTCGAACAAAAATAATGACAGGTGAGAGGTCTTTTCACACTAATGATTGTTACAATTTTATTATTGTTATTGTTACTCTGTAAACCTCTGGATTTCAACGTTACAGTAGCATCATTATAGCTTACGCTCATAATCATGTAAGACTCATGAAAAACTAAAGCTAGAGTTTAGAACAGAAGTGTATTTATTTAAAATGAAACACAATGTTGGATTTCTATTATTTTTACTGGCTGAATGTCAACATTTTTATTCTATAGGTAGATACTCAGCTATGAATATAAATAAAATCTATACATTTGTGAATGTATGAATCATTTGTGAGTTATTGTCTATCAAATGTTTATTTCAGATTCAAGTACACAGTTACATCAACGTTTTATTGCATTATTGTACAGCGCCAGACACATTCGCATGGTATCTAACAATTAATTGTAGTTTATACTATATTACAATATAACTACGATAGTCATAGAATTCGCAGTATGCTAATTGTAAGTAGTAAATTATTATTAATACTGTGTTTTGCTGTTGAAACGTGAAAACGGTCGTGCATACTTGAAGAGGTGAATTAAAGAACACTCAAATAATAAACCGTTCTGATCCTGTTTGATCCCAATTAAAAGCAGATTTAAAAGAATAAAAAGATTACTGTTTTTTTTCTTTTAACTCAAATACTTCTTTTACGTCAGCATTTTTAGCATTCATTGAGTAAATAGAAATAAATTCTCTACATTTTTAAAGATTTTTTTGCTGTATTAAGGAGATAAAATTGTAAATTTCAGCAAAAAAAGTCAGTTTATGAAAATATACGGGATTACTCGTTTTCAAAACCTGTCTTGAATAGAAGTAAAGGCCATTGATTTCAACGACCTCCGTGGTGTAGTGGCTAAGCATGCGTTTCAAGGCGTTGCCGCTCCAAGGTCCCGGGTCCGATTCCCGGACGGGTCAATATAGAAATCAAAATTTTCTCTATTGTCTCGGGTCTGGGTGTTGTGGTACCACCTTTGTGTCTGAATTCCATAACACAATTGCAATTAGCTACTTACTTTGGGATCAGAGCAATGTATGTGATTGGTGTCCAATATTTATTTATTTATTTGATTCGTTTGTAAGACCTTTGTCTAGTACACCGTAACATACCTCGTTCACGTTAGGAACGTGCTTGGTATAAAAATATTATTTGTATTGAAAATTATGACACCTTGCCCACTAGACCGATCCCTCACCGACCAACACCATAGCGTGCCGTGCACGGATCGTGTCGGCACCGGAAAATATGTTTTTAATAGCTCGCTCTATATAACGGTGAGACAGATCGCTATCGTTCGTTCAGTAAGCATGGTAGAGCGTATAGTGTTGCTTTTCGTGAACGTTGTAATGGGAAAATACCTTTACGCAAAAAAAAACGTAAGTATAAACTTAAATTACATCTATAATTGAGTTGTAATACCTGCTTATAAAACTTTTCGCATTCATTCTAGTGTGTCAATTTCCCCCTAGAAAATAAAATTAATAATTTATTTAGCTTGTTAAAGTTATTTAATAAGAGCACTAACGACATCGCAAGACGAGATCCACTCCCGTTTAAAAGCACTTCAATGCAGGTTCGTTACATGGCCAGGTCTTGTTTATTAAGGGAGAGGGTCTTTCCCTCTTAACTCGCTGCAAGAGTCCTCTTACTGTACATAGATACAGGCATCCATTCAATGGATGCTTCGTTTGTATCCGCTCGCAAGAGATACCGGAAATCTATCCAATTTGCACCAGTGACTTGAAGTCTGCAAGTTTATAGAATGGTGTATTCAATTCAATATCTAATGTAAAATTTGTTCTGAGAATCTTGGTTCTAGTTCGTTGGTAGAAGTGCCTTGTGATAATTAAATAAGTTGAGAGATAGTTTTAAAAACTATAAGGGCTGGTAAGTATTTAATATTATTTTTTTCATAATAATTATTATAATAAATACCGACCATTAAGCTTTCATTGTTTTCCGTATAAAACTACGTCCACCCCCGATGTAACTTACATCAATATTGTCAATCGACGAGCAACTAATAGTTTGGAATATAAAATCAACAAGTGGTATTGGAGTCATTGAACCTTTTATCCATGAAGGCAAATTAATGGTGGACACAAATAGCATATGCATATTCATATCGTTCGCCCTTCATTACACCCCGATCGCGTCGTAAAAACTGACACGTCACTGTTTTTTCATATTTTCATTATTGATGACGTGTGTTTTTTGGTAATTATAACCTCGCTTCTAACGGTGACTGGAGACAAGATCAAAAAGCAAGGTAAAAATATTTTGAAATCATAGGGTGCTTCTATTTACAAGTTAAAAAAGTGGTGAACATGGAATAAAATATTAATCGCAAAATTTAACTTCTGTACTGATAATTGTGAGTTAAAAAAGCAACAGATAAGTCAAAAAACTAATGTTTCATGTAAGTTCTGTTAAAGCAAATCCACATGAGCGGTTCTGTGCGTTGCGTCGACGCTACAACGTCGAAGCGGTGCAGCTCCTATGTTCTAAGTATAAAGGCATTTCACACGGCGCGTTGCGATGCCGCATGTTATTTTTCAACACACTTGCTCAAAATGACGTTTTTATTCCACCGATTTTTGGCACATAATCATAGATATTAAACACTCGTGCTTTTTCTTTATATTATTGCACTAGTGCCTTTTGTTTATTAACTCGACCAATTTACATTTGTACCCTAGTACCAAGTAGTAAGTAAGAAGATGAAGCGATATAATTTAGTCGGGTTATAACTTACACAACAAACAGTATTCATGCGAAAAATAACAGTACGTACATATTTATTTCAATAAATGGTAAATCCAGCTTTATTACTAAAAATAACTTAAATTCATTTAAAATTTTCTATAATTTGTGTTTTAAATAAAGAATTAGGTATTTCATTTTTAATCTTGGCTGTTGGCCGATCTAGTTCGCGCCTTAACCTTGCGCGCGCATCAGTTTCGCGGCAAGAAAAAAAAACAACGCGCCATTTTTCGTAAATACATAGTTGGCGGCTGTGGTGTGACGAAGTTTGGATTAATGGTGAGTGTGTTGAAAAACGTCGTATGAAACACGTGTGCCCGTGACCGTAATATACGCGGCTTTCTTATGGCGCACTCGCTTTCGCTCGTGCGCACACAATATCGCCTTGTATATAATGGTCAACTTAGCACACTTGTATCATAATGTACTATTAACGCACAGTGTGCATCGCAGCTTTTTTATGTAATATGACCTCAGGGTTAATTACAGTGAGAATCAAACTTAGCTGCAAAAGTAAGGGCACGTGTCTAAAGTTGTAAGCTGTTTTGTTGACTGTACACGAGATAGTAATGCCTGAGTATGATTAATGCGCACCCTTATCTCGAACCCGTCATGGTACCCCCGAGTTTTTAATATAATTAGAGGCAACTTTTGTGTAATCTCAGTGCACAACATTCATCTTTCGGTTATTGTCAGCTAATAACTCATGTAAGAGTTGTTTAACACACATTTTTTTGGGCATGCAATGTCAGATCAATTCTAAAAAAAGGGTTTGCACCTACACTACGTAAAAATTGCACGACGCAAGTAATGATTATTACCCTTTTAAGTGATTTGTTATCGTGTTGGATAGCTTTTAAATATTTGCATACCTAGATCACGTCAAGATTGAATTGAATACTATGTTATGTTGTTTTTCATGTCGATGAATCTAGAAGAAAATATATTTTTGTCTCTATGAAAATACGTTCTGTTTTTAACTCTGAGGTTTATGTATCTTATTTCACGATGAAGTGCCGTGCAACTACAATTGACGTTGAGAGCAATGAATTAGGAGTAACAGTGGTAAAAGAAGGTACTGGTTTATTTGAAAACATATTCCTATAATCAGACTGCACTATTCTACCTATTAAACAAGACAATATTCAATGCATTAAAGTAAACATCCAATCAGAGCATTGCTTGTTAATTGTGTGATTGCAAACGCTATGTGTCTCTGTCGTGGAGTGTCAACTAAATTGATGTGCATTTTAGACATCGTGTTTGTAAATTATATACTAGTTAAGGCCTTCACACACCAGCATCGATACAAACGCAAGTTTGACGGTTGCGTGACTGTTTTAGCGATTGAATAAAATTTGCGTCGACTCACGCGCGTGATTTCATCATTTTTGTAGCGATGCTTTCGCTTATTTGTGTGCTACATGTCAGACGCGCATAAATATCTATGTAGTCGAATGTTTCTATCGATACAACTCATTGAAATATTTAAAGTACATCTAATTTTAATCCAATTGCACCGGTATGGTGCAATCTATAACCGAATTCAATTGATGTCGTGACAGTTAAATGCCAAAGAAAGGGAAGTGCTTACTTCCATTTAAAACCACTACAGCTGCTTATCAGCTCGGCTTACACTGGCCAAAACACACGAGGATTGCAATCGTATCGCTGTGTTTTCGATTGAAAATATTGACCCCGACTGAAAGCTACTAAATACAGTGTATAAAGAGCCTAAATGTAAGCGCACCGCGTCTTGCTTATGAGTAGGCAATGTCTTACTGACATGCCTCAAGTTTGTATTGAATTTAAACCGACTCACACGGCTGGTTCAGTGTTGTATAAATGTTGATACATACTTGTTTAAGTTCTAAACCGGGATGGCGCAGTATTAAGGGGAACTTTACTTGATAGTTTGTTTCTGATAGAGGATCAATGTAACACAAATAGCACGTGTAAGTGATAAGATGTAAACAGAATATGGTTAGTTTGTTTCTCAGTGGGCGTTCGAGCCCACTGAGAAACAAACCCACCCAGGGCTCGTTTTAAGTTGTTTCGTTTCTCTCCTTTAGTGGAAGTTGACATGTGATTACTGATGACTATACTTATGGTTCACCTTTTTAGTCTGATATTTGGTCTGTGAGTCAGTTTTTAGTTATTACTATAATAACAAATAATGAGTAACAAACTCATTATTTGTCGGGGGTTTAGGTACCTTTTCTTTCAAAAATTCTAAGGCATTTACGATATTATTGCGGGAAGCAACACGCGTAACCCAGATGAAAACATAAAGCATTCGTCCAAAGGCAGTGTTGGGAAACACAAATGGTTCTGCAGTCGTAACACTAGCTGTAAATACTTGATGTCCTGGTGTTGTGCTCTGTAATACCCTATATTTCCGACTCTATGCGTCTTTTTCGCACACATTGCTATACGCACTTGAGTAAGAAGGTTGAAGCAACAAACAGGAATAAGAATATAACTGCCGCATTCACTTGTAACCAGTGAACAAGGGGCGTATTGCGATCTTGCTTGTATCGTTCAAGTTCCAGGCAGTTTAATTACCAATCAACTAGTTGAGTCGTCAAATTGACATTATGATGCAACTTAAGTAAATTTTATTTTTTATATTTCACTCACTGGTGTATGCTGTCTCGCTGCTGATAAGATTATACGAATTTGCAAAGAATTTGCTATTCAGTCAAAGTTACTGTACAAACAATACGCACCTAGCTTTTCTTTTTTTTAAAGCGGAGATCATTTTCATACCTTTTATCGGCACATGTCAAAGGTTTTATTGGTTCTTTAAACTACTTGACTTTCTTTTTTTCATCACTGACTAAGAATTGTACTTGTAGATCATATTTTAATTTATGTATTTTTTAATAGCAGTACTTAATTACAGGAATGCACAATATAATAAGACTTCTGTGTACCTAACCTACCCTCGTATATAAAACATTTGAAATTGTATAATAGCTATAAATCAAAACTATCCCATTATATAATTAAAAATTAGGAACTTTACACATAAATTACGTAATTTTGACGACCCGTCTGGTGTAGTGGTCGAGAAATCGCCTACTACACAGCGGATTGCGGGTTCGATCCCCGCGCAATTTAAACATTTGTGTGCATGAACATGTCTGTTTGTATTGGTCTGGGTGTTTTCTATGTATATCATGTATGTATTTACAAACAAAAAGTATTTAAGTATTATATCCGTTATCTGGCACCCATAACTCAAGCTTTGAGTTACTGTGGGACTAGATGGTGATGTGTGGGAATGTCAAAAGGATATTTATTTATTTATTATTATTAAATCATAGTTAAGGCTTGGTGATGATGATGCATGTTAAAACCTACTCTTATTTTATACGTGTTTCATTTTCATGTAAGTGACATAATTAAGTCTTTTTTGAAAATAAAGTCTTTGAACATAAACATATTTTGTGTCTTGCGTCAATGCTTGGAGTCTACTTCGAGGCTCCACTGACTTGCCTACTTTCTGAATGAGTACGTATAATGCCTTACATGGTAGGCTCTGCTCCTGGGCACTGCCCGTAATCGGGCTGCACCGCCTTCACTATGGTGGAGTCTGACGCAAACTGCGTTATCAAGATGAAGTGAGGACTGTGGACTACTGCTATTGTTTTCTTTGCAATGCAATTACTTAGTTACCGATCTAGTAGACTAGTGTTAGGGTTGACGATACCTGAAACATCTGCTTTTGGCTTATGAAATGAAATGATGTTTTAGGTGTGCCTGTAAGTAAAAAATACCTAGATTTAATTTGTTCCTTTAATCACAGTAACAATTGCTGGCATTAAATTGTTAAGATACAAAAAGACAAAATATTACAAAATATATTTACAAAATTACGTTTTCATTGATTGAAAAAGTATTAACGAAAAATTTTGCTAAGGTTTGATGCGACTTTTAAATCTGCTTTCTAAATTCGTCAAAAGATTTGAAAAGTAAAATATTCGATCAAAAATTACAGCAGGTATACAGATAGTAACGTCCTGTTTCACTATCGTCATATAAGAACTTCTAATTAACGAACAATAATTCAAATATAAAACTACATATTGTTTTTAAGTATCCGGCTGATAGCACTAACCAGAACTCATTGGAAAAACAGGCCGTAGGGATTGAGAAGTCGAAGCATCTCACACATGTGTGTATCTACCTTAATTTGGCCCCGCAATATACTCCGTCTCAAGATAAGGCACTAACAGTAAATACTTGATGTTCCACTCTAAGGAATAACACTGAACAATGAACATAATTGAGCCGCTACGGTAGTTTGACTCGAATTGGGATGTATAAAAGTTACATACCTTCATGAATCACAAAACCGGAGAAAACATCTACATTTATATGAACTAACTTTACTGTTTAACGACACGGACAAAAAATCTTAAGATCAAAAATCGTGGGTTTAATAACTTGTACTGGACGACCTCCGTGGTGTAGTGGCTAAGCACGCTGGTTTCAAAGCGTCGCCGCTTCGAGATCCCGGGTTCGATTCCCGGTCGGGTCAATATAGAAATCAACATTTTCTATGTTGTCTCGGGTCTGGGTGTTGTGGTAACACCATTGTATCTGATTTCCATAGCACAAGTGCATTAGCTACTTACTTTGGGATCAGACCAATGTATGTGATTGGTGTCCAATATTACTATTACTATATTACTCCCAGTTTCGTCCGCACAATGTCGTATCCCACAAAATATAATTAGCCTATATACTATTCTAATATATGTTCCTAAAGTGTAATAGTGTAAAGTTTCATCATAATCCATTCAGAAGTTTTAACGCGTAGGAGTAACAAATACCCACACATACTCACAAACTTTCGCATTTATAGCATTGGTAGGATTTATTACTATTGTCTAATTCAACATAGCATCATTGAAGGTACCCTCCTAATTTCCAAGGAATCTATTTGCTTTCGATAATAAATACGACTGAAATCCAAACTGAAAAACGTTCAAGCAGGAAAAACTTCAAGCTGATTCGAATTAATTACGTTTGCCTTGCTGTTAGTTTACTTCGTTTGCGAAATTGACCCGATGTTAAATCGTCGCGCGCCGATTAGACGTTTGGCGAACTCTAATTGCCTGATTGTGTTATTTATTTGCTGTACACTTGAAACATCATTGGAGTAAGAGCACATTGAGCCACTAGTCTCGGCCATGTATACGGACGAGAGCACGTCAAGGTAAACACTGCAGTATCTTATGCAATTGTAATAACAGCTTGTTTGCAATAAAAATAGGTAACTTTATGTGCTGGCGACTGTACAAATGGCTTGGTGGCTGCTTCTACTTAATAAAAATATACCACGTGGCCTTATATGCGGGTGACTAACGTTGACTACTAAGGTGGACTTGCGCATGAAGATTTAACCCAGGATTACGCAAATCCTTGATTTAAATATTCGTTCTGGTTCTGTCAACGTCATATAAAGTGACCGAGACAGAATGATAATTTAATCCAGGATTAAATAAACTAGGTTATCCCTACATGCGCAACAAGGCCTAAGGCGCTAGAATGGTTTGAACGCGGCCACTCAAACGCTCAGTTTGCGCTGATGCTATTATATTCTCCTACTGATTTTCAGTAATGGCGGAATGTCCAAAGGATATTTATTCCAATCTCATTGATCAGGCGCAGGAATAACGGCCTAACGTGCTTTCCGAGGCACGGAGGTGTCATCACCACCAACTTCCTTAATCAAACCTATTCCTAGTATTATACATTAATAATACTACAGAAACAAATTTCGGCCTGACCCGGGACTAGAACCCGGAACCTCTTGAGTAGTGAACAGTGAACTAACCGCTACACCTACGAGCCTCACGGCCAATTTGGCCACCAGTTATGTCCCAACGTGTTTTTAGTCTAGACATCATTTTCGACAAAGCGAGTCTTCGAATTCCGTTTGGCTTGAGGCTCTTTAACACTAATTTGCTTATGCGCGTTTTAGTTATGCCATTTCGTCTGTTTACACCTATTTATTGCCCTGAGCTCTGAAATGATCCTTTGATGTCGTGGATGTTGGCTCTGCAGATGAGCCACACGTCCGCCTGAACTTAGTTTAGCTAACTTTATGCTTCGCTGCACTGTTTATTCATACACATTTATAGTATTTACTAAGTAAAACATGCGGTAACTTGTTCCTATGTTGAGATCAAAGGTGCAAATACTTAGCCGCAACTCATGCTGGAACCTTAATTGTTATAAAAACGATGTAAATTATATAGAGACCATTTCAAACTATCCGCTTATGTCGGGATCAAATATTAAAATCGTTCAAAGGAAACACTCTTCCTGTTTATAATACACGCTGTTCCGCAAGAACACAAAGGTACGAGGAAACAAACAGAGGATTCCCTTCAACAAAACGAACGCACGATCTTACCCATTAAAGGCCCTTCCAAGCAAAGGGTCGGCCCTCAAGCCAAGACTAATAATTAAAATATACAGAGAACAATGATACGTCTCGCTTTGCTCAATGTTTATCGACGGACTACGCTCGGGTGCTCTTACGATTTCAATTTGCAAAGGGCCCCAACGACCCGCAGAGGTATCCGTGTGAGCGAGATCGAGTTACAAAAACACAAGCATACGAAAAAGATGGCAAACAAGTTTGGTTATGGTTAAATCGAGTTCTGTTTTCAAAGTACTATTATAACAAGTTTCATGGATGTCATTTTATTCGGCTGTGAAACTGACTTGTAGGAAGCTGTTTGCTATTGAAGATTTTCGTAAGCGAGGAATTGATTTGTGAGTTGTTTGTGTGTGATTTTTTTTTATAAAAAAGGATTGCTGTTATTAATCGTTTAGGGTGGGACTCATTAAAAGTTGAGTCATGGTGTAGCAATAATCTTGAAATACTTCTTATAGCTGCAAAGATACTTCTGTGAGTAAAACGGTACATTATGGTTTAGGTATTTCCGTTTTTTGGTATGATTTTCTCTAAAATATATGAAATGATTGCGGAATTACTTAACAAGTGATGGCAGTTAGCTAAGCCAAGTTTCTACGTAGATTATGACTTGGCGATTATCATTCTGTATTTGAGGCATAACATAGTTGTAACACAACAATACTAAAGTTCCTCCCACGGAGTATTCCCGAGTAGTGTAATTTAATTTTATTAAAAATTACTGCCGAACCGCGCAAGTGCTTCACCCGTAAAGGTATCCCCCTACCCCCCCTTTTGACCCCCACAACGTGCCTGCATCCTCCCAGCGCGGTCCGCTAGAATATTTAACAGATTTTAATATTGAGCTTGTTTATTTGACGACCTAATGTCCCATAAATATTTTTCATTTGCGCTACAAAACTACTTCATCTTAAAATACACATTTTAATGAACGATTCTCGCGCTTGTTTCAAATGCCGCTGTAATTAAGTTGGTTGCTAGTTTTTGAATGAAAATTAAACATATAGGCTGTTATCTGGCATGAAGCTCCCACGATTCATTGCGCTTTTTGAATCAAATCAAAAAGTAGCAAATCGATGATTAGTTCGCTCGAAGCCAGTCAACTAAGCGGGCCAATATTGCAGTGGAACGAAATAGCTCTATTGTTTTGGGTGTACGGGGCAAAACTGCGGCCGAACTTCGCGGACAATATTCCAATACAAACGACCCGCGCTCGGACTTGCCCATAAATCACAAGTTAGCATTGCGATTCTTGTTTGGAAAATAAATAAATATAAACGGAACGGCCCAAGGACCCTCACTCCGAACTCATTTGAATTTCATAAAGGTGCTGAATTAAAACAATCGAGCACAAAGGGATTCGTAAAAAATACGTGAATTTCATATTTACTTGTACGTGGAAGTGTGATTTGAAATAATAATAACTTTGATTTAAAAAATGCACTACTGTGATAATGAAGACAACATGTTGAACAGTTATAAATTATGTGTTAGGAATGTGAATGCCGTAGAGAATGTTTGGAAGTCAGAAGGGCTTGATAATCTTAACAGTTAGCGATCATAAATTCAGCGCAAACTAGGGGGCGTCGGAACTTTGAATCAGACAGGATATTTACCAATAAACTAAGCCTCCACGCTATGCTGGGGCCCGGTGCAGTACACCGACATCGGTGGAAGTTATACATTGTTCACTTATTGTTCCGCTCAGGAAGTTTGATCATAAAACTTTATTTTACTCGTAACGCTGATAACTTAGGTTTGTTCTTAGCTCCATGCAGAACTATAGCGCCATTGTTTAAATTATTACTGTTGAAATTAATTAAAAACCTGTCGTAATTATTCCGACGCCTGTAAAATGCTAAAGCCTATCTATTTTTTGACTTACTCGTATTCTCGTTGTTGTTTTTTCGAACTATTTTCTTGTATCTAATTTTGTTAATCTTTTCTTGTAAGCAACATTACTAAACTGTATCTTATTGACAATTAAAGACAAAAAAATAAAAAAAATACTCATTAGATTTTTGGAATGTTTCGTTTTAGTTGCGAAAAATATTTTGAGTAAAGTACCTACCTAAAGCAAACAAAAATGAAAACATAAGTATCTAAGTATGTAATATCAAAACGATAAAATGTATCGAACATCCCATAATGGCATGAGAAAAGGGTATAAAATACAGACGCAATAGGAAATTGACACATCCGTAATAACCGAATTTAGAAAGCGTTATAAACATTGCGATTTCCTAAAGGAAAATCAAAGCGAGAAATAAGGCAACCGAACAATCAGATACTCCAAACATCTTTAATAATGTGAATTTGGGCTCATCAAAGGCAAATGACGGGTGATTCAGAAAGCCACTAGCTTAGCCGGCAATGTAAAAGCACTTCGCGTCAAATCCGCGTCAAGTGGTCCAAATTGTCCCCCTCCCCTCTCAGCCCCCTTATGATAAATGTCGGGAAAATTGAAATTGCGTTTCGTTTCGTACTGATTCGACGAGAGTGTGACTAGCTGAGCTTTGAATGTGTAGGTAAATAGATGTTTTGTGAGACGTAATATCAAACTGAATGACGTTCGCACGACGCGGTCCTTTAGAGGCTTGATATCGATACAATATTAAAGTGAAACTTCTTCAATAAACTTGCCAACTACGCCTGGATAAATCGGTAACGGTATTGCGTCACTTGTTATTGTCAATTTTGCATATTGAAACTATTTAAATGTAATAAAGCATTTTATTTATAGCTCTTTATGACCTTTCGACTTTCGTTGAGTGCGTAGTTCCATAGTTATGGAACTACGCACTCAGCTGTATAAAGTTCTGCTAATATAAAATAATAATAGAGCGACTAATATAAATAGCTAAAATATTGGTTCCTACTCAAATGAGAATATTAAACATTGTTTTGAGAGGAGCACCGTTTAGTAAACAAAAAGGCTGACAGCTCGTAGTTAATTATGAGGTGTATTATTAATGGCGCTTACGAACATTCCGTAGGCATTTACTGGGTATTTTAGTGTCTCGAATAGGCTTTGTTTAACAATAGAACAATAATTACATCAAAATGAGTAACTCTAAATTATGTTCAAGTTTAAACCTATTGCAGTAAAAGGAAACATTAAAAGACATAAACCAAGTTTATGTCGTGCTATAGCCAAACGTGCGGGTGGGAGGGAGACAGACTTATTAATAAACTTGTTAACGCGTTCGTCTACGAAAATTTATTGAGAAAGTGGTTTAATCCGACAACACTAGAGTCTACATTCGTTTGAATACCTCCTTTGAAATAGGAGTCCCTGTCGAACCTTTGTCATTTTAATCATACTTCCGATCTTTCAAAATAATGTTATTGAAATATGTTCAATTTCCTTCGTTTTCGATTCAGTAATTTTCTACGCGTTGTTGTGTCACACACGGATAGCGTTACGAACGTAAAGTAATTAAAAGTTATAAAACTTTGTCTCATCGATTCTCAAGGATTGCTAAGATTGTATTGGAAGGTCTTCTATCAGCTGAAATACAGCGGAAGGTTTTAATTAATCTGAAAGTCAAAATTCATGAAACAAGATCTTTCAAAGAACTATCAAAATACATTCTGAGGAACACTGGGGTTAAAATGTTAATTAAAGTAACCTGTAGATCAAAATAATTGAAAGTTTCAGTGAGTTGCTTTTTGTGATGTCTTTAACGTAACCTGGCAACTACAGCCAAACAGAGCTGACTCCGATCGATTTACGAAAGAACTGCCTAAAATTCGGTCTGCGTATTAATCGCCTAAGAAAAGTCGAACATGCAAATGTTCGCGATGTTAATCTTAAAAGTTGGCGGCACGAGTACAGAAATTCAAATATTGCTCATAAAGGGAGGCAATAAAAATACCTCATGTCAAATCCGCGCCGCAATTATTCATTCCAAATGCCATTGGGCCCGTTTTCCCCCTACCCCTGTGTCCTAAAGATCAATCCACCTTGCTAGACGGCGGATAGCACGAAACAAATAAACATAAACATGAGTATCATATCAAATGCGCTCACGCTTAACGGATTATTCAAACAATACTTAATTGAAATTCCTAAAACTTAAACGGCTTTAAAACGCCGTTATACGAGTATAATGCAAATAATTATGCAGAGAAAGTATGCTGAACTTTTAAGCCTGAGATCAAAAGTTACGTTGTTTTTATAATTTTCGGCCGCAGTCAAAATATGGTACTGATTATTTAGCACACGCTATCAATCGCATTTATTGATCACACTCAAAAAGATTATCACACATACAGTAGTTGATTGTTTGTCTTGTATCAAGATAGAAATATGCAGTTTTTATTAAACATATCACCTTAAATCATTATTGGAATAAGTGATTTGCAGCAGCGGCATAGTATAGCTGCTACGGTGAATTCACTTCTTACGGTTATAGCGTATCTATCCACCAGTAACGGGAACAACAACAACCAGGCGTCAACCTTGCAGAATCTTGTTACGTAAAGGGATAAGTAACACCCCGGCAGGGGATATTTGACGACCATTGAGCGAATAGCCGTAAGAGAGTAACAATCCATGCGCTCTTGGTCGAAAGTGGGATCCAAGTTGGTCTCGATCCGAGGTAGTAACGATACGAAGTTGATAGATGTGCGTTGAGGTATGGAGAATACTGAACGGCTCGAGTTGATACGGCGCTGTTACTTGGTGGCATCTGCTACGACGTAGCTACAGTATTGTGTAACGTTGCACACAGCGTAGCACCGTAGCACGCAGAGTAGCATCGTAGCACACAATATAAGTTTGATTCGGTAGACGTAGCAAAAACCTTGATTGCTTACCTAAAAAAATGACGCGTAGTACAAATGAAAATATTTTTAGCAATGTGATAAAGGTTTTTTTTTATTAAAACTCAAACAGTAGATACTATACCTTACAGGGAGATCAAATATCAAAGCTTTTACCTTTTATCAAAATACAAACACATTTTTACACAAAAAGAGCTTACGTGATAAACCTTATTCATTGTAAAAGAAAAGCAAATCGTATAACATCACAGGATCAGTTATATGGAACCGGATTGCGTGTAATTCAGACATTGAGTTCAATTCACGTTCTATGCCGCAGCCGTCAAGTTACGTCAAAACGTGACGAGAGCGTGACGTGCCCTCCATACACTACGTACTACATATTATATGACGTCTGACAGCTCGTGGTATAGAATTGTGGGGTAGTTGTAGACGATTGTGGAAAGAAAATTCTTCTTTCATCCCAAATGAGTATAAAAAAATTGTGAAAGATATACAAACGGGGCGAAGTAAAAATTCCGTTATCATGTTAAATGTTGTTTGTTTTAATCGAGTTGGTAGTTATATAGACTTGGTACTATATAGTTGTCTTTGGTAGTTATGTTAAAGTTGAGCAACCTACTGCGTGGTCGTGTTTGGATGGGTGACCATTCGTATCGGTTAATTTTAATCATTAAGCTTTTAGATTCCTTAGATTTTCCAGCCAGATTCAGAGGCCCTATGGGCGGCTTTTTAAATTCGGAGAGCATGGTTGGTAGCTTGCCCTGCAAACAAACCCCTCCACCAATCCGCACTGAGCCCACGTGGTAGAGTATGGCTCGAACTACCTCAATAGTAGTAATGTATGTTTACAGGCTAACTTTATTATTACTTTTTATCTGCGGTTTTTATGAAAATATCTTAATAATCCGTATGTTTAGAATTATTTAATTAAAATTATAAATCATGATTTTAATTTGGTCTGTGTCTGCTTTACAACGCCCAGAAATATGAAAGCATTCACATCAACAAATCATAAAGAGTGTACCATAGTATTCAACTCAGTTGAACTGTTCTCGCTTGGTTTTCTATGCCATAGAACACATAACACATTGACATAGAAATGAGCTCCGAAATAAAGTCATCACGCGGAATTCAGGACGACGTCAACGTTTGGAGATTTCTAGTCATCCAAAATTCGGACGCATGAAACGCGCTACATTTCAGGATCGCCCAATATCGGGGCTTGATCCGCACACGATATTTCATGATGCATAGCTAGGGCTTCCATTTCGATTTCATCGATAATTCTCATTGTTCGGCCACATTTTGTATTCTGATTTCCGATGTATGCAATGACGTAATTATAAACTAGTAAACGCCATCTGTTTCATAAACAGACGGCTAGATGGCGCTAAGCGTCACGCAATGACGTATTCATAAGACACCACAAATTTCGCAAGGTCGGACTGACAGCACGGTAGCTCAATTGGTAAGAGCGTTTGGCCCGGTCAGCCAAAAGGTTGCTGGTTCAAGTCCCGCCGTGCGCAAATTTTTGTTTTCTTATTTCATCTTTATGAATATAAAATATGACACTGTGAGTGTTAAAAACATTATAAACCATTAGTAAACGCGTGTTGTCTGTTATGAAAACTGGATAAATATTTAGAGCTAATAATAGATAAATATAGATAAGCAAGTAAAGATAAAAACAACTGTGTAGGTATAAAAGTCTAACCTACTACTTCACTTATGAAAAAACTACGAATACGTAGGTTTTTGTGACTCACAATTCAATAGTGAATATTGTAAATGTTATTTCCACCTCATTGGCTGCATCCATAATTAAATAATCGATAGTTTTACCCTCACTATTATCGGATTAATCCCATGACATGCCCGCGGTAAACAATTCCGCTTGTGAACCCTAAACCGTTCTCAAGTGATTTATGCACAAACTGCGGCACAGGTTGGTAACGATTAGCTCATCGTAAGAAACCCACAGATAATTCACTATTTAAAATTATGTTAGGTAGATAAAAACAAATTTTAACTGATAGTAGTTGGGGAGACAAAAATGCGGAAAGATGCAGATAAGTTCAAGAATGGACCCTACGACCAAGGGCGTAGAACGTCAATCAACAAGATGAATAGAGGACTCTACAAAGATTGCAGGGTCAGACTAAATGCATGCCGCTTGGAACCGGCCGCTGTTAAAAAACCGATACGGAGGCCTACGAGATGTTTGGCAATGGACGTCCTTCGGCTGCTTATCACGACGGTAGCAAAATACACTCGTCAGCTGGCTTGGAAAACTGTGACCAAATCAAATCGCAACAAAGATTAAAATTGGTACTTATTCAGAAACAGGTCAACAATGTATCCATTAGATGCAAATAGTTACAGAAAATATCATAAAGTAATGTTAAAATTCACTTATTTGACAAGCAATACACGGTGTCTTAATATCCTATTTAATGTGTATCTGGGCCAAAATATGCACCGAGTGGATCCCCTTAAACGGAAGGCGGCCACGTGGTAGACCCAGAAAAAGATGGCGTGACGAGCTGGACTCATTTGACAGGGACTGGAAGGCAGTTGCACAAAATCGTGGAGAATGGAATAGGGGTAGGGAGGCCTTTGCCCTGCAGTGGGACACTATGGGCTCATAATAATAATAATAATAATAATAATGTGTATCTGGTAGTTTATTGGAAATTGTGTGGATTTTTTGGTACTAGGATAGCTGAACTGAATCCGCGTCAAATTAGAATCTTATACGTGCCGAATACGGTATGTACAGTCTCCAGCACATCAGGTTACCCACTTTTGTTGCAATCTAGTTCATATTACAACTGCATAAGATACCGCCGGTTTACCTTGACGTGCTGTTGTCCGTACATAATGCGTCGCAATGACAAACTCAGTAACAACTAAACGATCCAAATTACTTTTACAGCATCGCCATCTTCTGTTATTCCTAACGTGACTGGTAGTTTAAAACATAATTCCTAATTGTTTGTTGCACGCCTCCATTCAGTTCGCCGCGATTATTGTCCGTGAGTTGAAAACCGCTAAATTGCACTAAAAGCCGGAGTTGCCGCTGCCGACGTTAGATGGAACTAAGTCAACGGGTAACTTTAATAGGACTAATAAATAACTAGGCAAATCCTGATTAATTGTAAACTAATATTTCACGCGAAGAGTATTAAAACTAACGGCCTGTTTCAGAAAGTCCTAATAAGTTAGTTTTAGTTTACGTTGTGTCCAATACTATGAATGAATCCATATTTGAATTATTCGTTGGTCAGTCTTTGTTTGTCGATGGTGAAAGAAGCCTGTAATGTCGTGTATATATTCGGCTACATACCGAATAACCGATAATCAGATGTGCTTGACGCCTTTAGCATACTGATAGAAGTTTTCTGATCAATAATTTGTCAGGTCATTATACGCAAATAAATAGAGCTTTTCGTTGATTAGAGTTCCGTACCCAAAGAGTAAAAGGAGACCCTATTACTTAGATTTCGCTACCTGTCTGTCCGTCTGTCCGTCCGTCTGTCTGTGACAAGACTGTTTTATAAGAACCGCGAAAGCTAGACAGTAGAAGTTTTCACAAATTATGTTTTTCTGTTGCCGCTGTAACAACAAATACTAAAACAATCATCATCATTCTCAGCCAAAGGACGTCCACTGGTAAACATAGGCCTCCCCTACACAGCGACCAATCACTAGCGGTCTGCATCCAGTTTGATCCTGCGATCTTTACATGCTCGTATGTCCATCTTGTCGGTGGACGTCCTTCGCCGCGTGTTTGAAGAAATGTAATTGATTATTTCTACCAAAAAAATATGTTGGTACATACTTAAAACTCCAAATCTTTCAAAAATATCCACTCAGTTCTAGATTGGAGACCATTCGACTAAAGGAGACTTTTCTGCCCCAACTCAATCCATCAATTTTTCCCACTTTATGCCCTGCCGCTTGAGCTTACGGTTCTCAAAGCTATGTCCGTTAACTTAGTTTTTCTACGTATCTCTCGTAATGTAACACCTATCATACTCTTTTCCATCGCTCGTTAACTAAAACATAATAAAATAAATATACAAGAGGGCATACAAGAAACTCATTTTTTGCCTATAGAACAAAACAATATGAAATGTATAAACCTTCTGTAGTTCACCTTATCAATGCCCGAGTCCTACTCGCACTTAGCCGGTTTTTGAAGTTATCACCGTGGCATGATCTTTTGAACGACACTCGGGTTTTCCTATGGTACGGGTTAACAGATTTACATAAGACATGGGTCAAAACACTCAGATAAATTATCAATGACACAAAAAAATCTATGATCGATTCATCCGTTTAGGAGCTACGATACCACAGACAGGTACACAGATACACAGTAAGACACGTTTAATTTATAACACCTGTCTCTTTTTTCGTCGGGGGCTATAAATACCACATACCTTTAAAAATCAGCAAACGCTTTTCAAGCCTTCTTGATCCGCGTACCGGAAATTGCGTCACAAAGCGCCATTGTCTCAGTAGGATTATTGTCAATTCGGTACGTCATTTCCGCTTTACGAAAACATCCGGTAATTATTCGGAAATTGTCAAAATGTAATAGAGAGAGGGTTGTTAAAATGAATCATCTTCTGAATATTAAAGAGATCACTGAACAATTAATCATTCTAGAGAATCCCTTAATATTAGGTATCGCTTCGGGGAAATTACTCGGTGTTGTATTGCATTTCACTGTCAATGCTTCAAAGTTGGGAGACGTTAATGAAATATTGTCTCAAAGCTGAATCATGCGACAAATGTTAGGTATTACTGCTTTAGACCCCTTACACACTGCGACTTTTCGCATCGATGCAGTCGCGCGTTAGTATCTATTCTGCATCGCGACTGCTTCTATGATAACGCGCGTTAGCATCGCGACTGTATGGATGCTAAAAGTCACAGTGTGTAAAGTGTCTTAGATTAAAGTGTCAATATTGACTGAATTAATACTGATTGGATAGTACTTACAAAAGAATTATACAATAGAAACAATAACATTCACGTATCGGTAACGATGAGTAAAACGCTGCCTACATTACAAAGGGACATTTAAAACAAGCGATATGCTTTTAAAGGATACCAATAAAAGGTACCATCAAAGCTTTAAAAACATTTTTAAACAAACAATAGGCTTGATGCGGCAACTTGATATGCGAATCACGATCGATTCCTGTCTGCACAATCTACGCAGTTAGTCCAGAAATAAAACCGACATTTTTATGTTTTCTGGTGTAACGGAAAACACGGCTAAAAAGTCAGCTTTGTAGTCGTGTTTATTAGATGATTGCATATTTATGACGACTTCGGAGTACATCCTTATCAATTAATCAAATACAAGTGATCATAAAAATACTTTAGGACTTATGATTATGTATCTCCACATCATTTTTAAAAATTTTTTAGATCCTTCTACTGGAAACAGTTAGATGCAATTTATGCCTTACATTATACTGTTTGAATAATTTACTAATAATAAGATGACCGAATAATAAGTTATAATTATACATGCAATTAAATAACGTCCTTGTTTGATTTAGAATGTGTTTAAATAATGGATCATTTACATCATACACATACATATTATGTAAGTAGAGTCAAATACTTTTTGAGCACACATTCTAGGAATTGTTAAGCGTATACGCATAAATGGAATACAAATGAGAAAAGCTATTGATAAATTTTCTTTACGACATAATGTTATGTATTGCCTTTTTACATAACGTGGAAAATATTGTATTCTTATATAACAGGTATATTTATTAGACATACTGCGATTTTTAGCATCGTAGTAGTAGCATGTTAGTAGTAGCGCGTTTTGAAAACGCCCTTCAGAATCGCGTCTCACGCAATGAACAGATTTAATTTAGATTCGATGCACTCGCGCTTCTGCATCGATGCTAACGCGCGTTAGCATCGCGAATGTATCGATGCTAAAAGTAACGCAGTGTGTAAGTAAAGGTTGACATTTTGCGACTGCATTGCTGCTGTGTTAAGAGTCTTAGACGTATGGAAAACGTTTATTATTTAGGAATGATAACTACGCGTTTCATACATTTTTACGATGGACGTCTTTTAATTTAAACACATACTATTATGATTGACTAGCGGCCCACGACTTCTGCCACGCAATTTGAATTTGATTTCTCCGCTCCCGTTCCAACGTGATGTTTTATAGCTTAAAACCTTCCTCGATAAATAAGCTATCCAACATATATTTTTTTACAAATTGGTAGTTTCTGAGATAAGCGCTTTATAATATGAGTGTATATTTTGTAATCTCGCAACAGTGACGAGGTGACATGGTATTCGCGTTAAACAAAACACATTCACAAGTTCCTACTTTAATTTAGCACTGTTTTTATTTTTATTTAACCTTTACGTTCCCTTTTGCTTCCCTTTGTTTATAAATCCAGTAGATATCAGTAACTGCATGAGAGAGATCATCTCTCTAATAATCTCTGTCTTGCAGTTGGACATTTTCCAATGTTCTGTCTTAGCTAATGTTAGCATTCATAAGTATGTAACCTTTATCACCGTTAGTCCGTCTAAGTATTTGCATGCGACAGCGATGCGAAACTAGTGCGAATAACGCGTGATAATTCCAAGCGCTTTGATTCGCATGACACACGTGTATGGGTCATGCGAAACTGTTGCGAATTTTGAACATCTGCCGAACGTTTGTTCGTATTGTTGAGCGCATTCGTACACGTCGCAATATCTATCTATTATTTATTGCGGAACGTCGTTTGCGTCAGTGTAATGATCGTTTCGTATTTGCGGAAAGATACCGACTAGGATGCAACTATTACATATATAGAAATATTACCATATGTTAGAGCGAAACATAGCAATGTGGAACGTTGCCATACAATTTACAGATTCCCATGATGCCTCTACCGGAATGTTTTCGCAAGCCGCATGCGAATGCGTTTCGGGAACTAACACTGTAAATTAAATACCAATGCTAAAATCGATGAAATATTTTGCCATCGCTTCTAAATTCCAGTTCTTGCACACTACAATTCGGTTCTCGCACGATAATTCCGTTCGATAAATAGCATGTTCGGTATCATGTCACCGCAACCGAAATGGAATCGGCGCGGTGTCAGCGTATTGTTCATGCCACACTATCAATTATCCTATTGCGGCTGAAACCTTCGTAATTACTGCTATTATGGCCGGCGAGATGAATTTGCAATTGTTCGTTAATATTGTGTTCGGTTTAGGAATTTTCAGTCGAATGCGATGGAACTGTCTTAGCTCAAGCGTGTTTAAGCCCGACGCACAGAGGTTGGATTATGGCCGTGTTAAAAAAGAAAATAAAGACATTTCATATAAAAATAAATACAATTAAGTCTTGCCAATTTAAAATATGGTAAACATTATTTTTTCTGCATTCAAGATATTTTAAAAATTGATAATATCCATCCAGTGTAAAAAATCCAAAAGTACACAGGTAAACTTTGTAAAATTAAAAATACCAACTTTGTACTTTAATTGTAAACCTAAAAGTGAATTATACTAAAACTCTTTCACTAAATTGAAAAAAAATGCGTTTAAGTATACGTTTGAAACTAAAACCATCGTGACAACAAACTATTAAATAGTGCTAAAACGCCATAATTATTTTGATGGCGTGAGTAATTCTCAGACTCCATGGCGGGTAATAAAGTGAATGCTAAAAGTTAATAAATAGGTATCCCCAGGTTAAAACGTACTGTTATGTACTTATTCCTAATTTATATTACTTCCTCGAACGGATCACAGCAGCGTATTTACTTGCGCTGACTATTTCATAGCACAAATAACTTACAACTTATCCAATAAATAACTTAAATGTTTGCTAAGCCAAAATCGAGGCAAAGCGTATGCACCGATAAAATGGAGCTCATGACGAGACTAATATTTGACGCATCTGGAGTGTCGGGTTAATTAGCTTTAGGAGAAATTTGGAGAATCCTCGTTCCTAACCGATGGTTAAATGAATTAACACGCTACCCCATTTACAGCTGAGTGTGAAGATTAAGCTAATCAGATGTAAATTAATGTGGATACAAAGACAGGTATCGTGGATGAGATGAAGTTTTAGTATTGAAAGTTACTACTGTACTACATTCATCATCGTATTTTATGGTTATAAAATCTTAAAATTACCAAAATATGGTAAATAAAGAAACTTATATCGATATCGAATTGATACCTGTACCTACAAGTTTTGCAATAGTTCTGCATCACTGTGAATAAGGTGGACTAACGCGGATAGTATTATGACATAAGCTTCTCTTATTGTATCAGTTTTGGTCATATCAGGAAGTACAAATAATTCGGCACTGAATTTCTTATTTTCTCATTGAACCCCAACTTCTTAATAGGTAGTTAATAACCTACTCGTTTGATAGCAGCTTAAATATTTCCAGAACTTGGTTAACACAACATAATAATTTTAATAACGTTTGTCGACCCAAAATGTGATGTAACAAAAAATACTCACGCCCAAAATTTTCCCGCGCAAAATCTGCTTAGTCATAATTACCAGAGTTTTTAAATACGAAAAATAAAAACATGGACGCATAAAGTGGGACAGGAGACTTAAGACCTCTGAAAAACGAGGGAACATTATTTATTCGCGGGGGCTCTTTAGGTTTTAATTCGGATTTATGTAGATACATTAAAGAAAGAGGCTTATATGCGTCAGGTCCGACGGAGACGGTCTTGTGTGGTGCGTTTGCTTATGCAATACAAATGCAGGTGATGAAGTGATCAATTTTCGAGTCAAAAAACCACCCTGAGTTACCTACGTACCTGTTAATGTAGCGGTAAGATAAAAATAACAAAAACGTGTAGGATATAACTGAAAATGGCTTTACTGATTTATAAACATTCCAGTGTCTTGTATAAATCAATCTGTAACGTAAAATCAATTCGAATTAGCCACACTTAGAGCGCTTTCACACTTAGGCGACTTTTACAGCGCGACTGTCGCGCGGCAGCCGCGCTGCTGTCAATTTCATAAATAAAATGACAGCAGTAAGCCTTTCACATCAGAGAAACGCGCTGCTGTCGCTCTAATGTAAAGGCGCATTAATAATTTACGGATTTAAGTTCAAACTCAAATGAAGGTATTTTCTCAATCCATCAGATAAATATTAGGATGCCTGTTTGAAAATTGAATCGCAAATTCATGTCTGTAATTATGACACGACGGTGCCTCACTAGCCCGCTATACTCGTACCATGCAGCTGTCTGCCTGTCAGATTCCCGAACGAAATTGATGGCACCAAACAATATTAGATTTGGTGCCGTTGGATTTAAAATTGAAAAGTCTTGTTTAACAGTAGTTGTGAAGTTAGTAATGGCTGAAATGGAAGTTGTAAAAACTCAGCTTCGTTGGCATGGATTGGCAATAGAGGCCGATATGATGTATACTATCCAAAATTATATATCTTATTTGATATCTGTGTAAAATTATTACATTGAAATTTCTGCTCAGACCAAAAGTATAGGATAGAACATAGACCGTATAGCCCACATTAAAGGTAATTTTGCTTCAGCAAAGTGTGTTTTGTTCACATTACATTGCAAAGTATTTTGTAAGGAGTAAGTAAAGTTTTTGCTTTATACGAATACTAGATTTTCATTCGGATAATGCGTAATAAAATCATCCACTTTTATTTCCTCTAAAATCCATGGCACTGATTTTACCATCAAACTCGACTCGAACGGAATGAAAGAACTTTTTATTTAGTTACATAAAAGCTTGAATCTCTATGCATGGAAATATAAGCTGAATAACATGCTTTGAATGAAACCGATCAACATGTTAGGCTCTTATGCGAATCGCGTGAATGGGTCATAGCATGGAAGCTATTGCAATTTTTAATGCACACTGCAAGTTGCAATATCTAGGCACTTGCTCTCTAGAGCGGAGGATGAGTCGCTCTTTTGTCCGTATTAACCCACTCGATACGGAGCTGTGATTACTCTTCTATCTAATTTGATTTAGATTAAGATGTATTGTTTATTACTTTCTGCAAGTGCGATTACGATTTCTCTTACTGGACAGAGATTTCGGTCTCAACTTACTTATGAACTAAATAAACGTTTTACAGCCCAGATAAAAGTCTTGTGACAGCACAGATGCACTTAGGGCGAGAAATTAAGTAAAATATAAAATATTAACAGGGATGCCAGGAACATCACAGAGCAAGACTAACTCACCCCACCATCGCTTTGATCTTATAAGCCCTGTGATGGTGCACTAGCGGGGTCCGTCTCACCTTTCAAACCTTTTGTAGCTGTTTCCATGTAAATAGATATGAAAGAATCTTGCTACATATTTTATCATAACACCTCTTCAAAGAGTTTTATATTTAACAGCATGCACAAAAGCTCTCGTTGGATTTATTTATTTTTAAGGCATTGTTTGGCTTACAAAGAGCACATATTCTATTCAGTTTTTGAAATGTACGTATGGTGTTGCCACATAATATTTTACTAACGGTCCCCTACGCCCCGTCGCACTGTAATGTGTTTAGCTAAAGCCTTCTCCGATTAACGATAGATCGTCCAGCGTCCTGCTAGCAGGATTTTTTGTACTTCCGGAAGGACGCATTTTTATTGGGTCACAGTTCCTTAAATTATTATTATTCAAAGTTCGAATTTACATGAAAAAATTGTATATTTCTTTCTCTTTCGCCTGAATATAATATTTATTACGAACCGGTACCGCTATTCAATTGGCAAGCGATGGCGCACGGATACAGACGCGGGCAGCGCGTTCGCGCGCCGGCGACGTGTTTCGACCTGACCGGCACCGATCACGCCTGGAGTCGCCAACATTTTGGAGAACATTACAATACGCGTAAAATATTTGGAGTTATTGTGCGTGTTCACGATGTAAACAGAGTACTAGTGCGATGGGATATTGATGGAAAATGCACTATTATTTCCACTTTGTTGATAAATCCAGTGAATGACGAGACTGGTAAGATTTCTTTTTAATGAAATAAATAATTAAAAAGGAATGTTATGTTGGTGTTTAAAGTTTACAATTTAAGAAATACAATAAAAAATACTTCTGCGTTGTTTTTTTTACACCCTTGCATGGTCTGGATCATTCTCAATGCAAATTAGTAGGACTATATTGAATTTCTTAGGTAGGCGATAAAAAGTTCACCGGGTAATCTAGTATTTTATAAAAGCAAACCAATGTTTACAACCCCTGGCGATACGAACGTTCAAGGTCAAGGTCACCGTACTGCCGGAAGGACCAGGAGCGGATTTCATACAAACCGCGTACTTCCAGCAGGACGCAGGTTCCGTCTTCCAGCAGGACTTTTTGAAAAAATCGGACGTCCTTCCGGAAGCGCTTCCAGCAGGACACGGGGTCGGACGATCTATCATTAATAAGATATCCAACACAAAAATACTTTTTTCAAATCAGTCCATTTGTTCCTGAGATAAGCGCGTTCAAACAAACACAAAACAAACTCTATAATATTAAGTATAGATAACACACGCTGCTTTTCAACATCTAATTTAGCACAAACTTATTCTGCGCCACAAACATATAGGATAAGATCCCAAAAGTGCGAATTTAGAAATAACTTTTAATTTTACCCCCACCGAATGTAAAGCAACAACTGAAGACAAATTAGCGCAGACAGAAATAAACACGTGCTTAAACGATTCCTTTTTCAAAATGAATAGGGTCCGTTTAGCCGTGCATTAATTTGTCTGGATCCATGGAAGTCCTTTTATCCTTATCTGTGAACGTGGGATCATGTGGTATCAGCCGTTCCTTTTAAATTATACATGCGATTTTAAGTAACCAGCCGTCGATCCTATCCCCCTCGATTCCGCTTATCTGCGTGATTCCAACTCGGTATCCTTTTGGGTTAAATTGATTACGTAATGTTTTGATTCGCGGAGTTTTTTTTAATGTCGTGGTTAGACTTTTCAATGTCAATAATTTTATAAATGATTGTTTCACCAGCGATTTAGCTTTGTTATTTTTTATGCGCAAATTTTGATTGTTTTTATCGACTTCATAAAAGGAGGTAATCAATGCGACCTGTATCTTATATGTTTCTGACATCGTAACTGTTCAATAATATTTTATAAGTGGTCAAAATTTGATTATTATCACCTATACTTTAAGCCAATTTGTACATGTCTTTCTTAAATGACTTTAAATTAAATGCGACGCCGGCAATTTTTATCGAATTGAAGTTCGAAATAAAACGCGGGCAGCGCGAAATCAAGGAACGATAGGAATCGACGCGAGAAATTTTATTACGAATCGGAGAGGCAACGTCATACAGACAGCTCCCACTTTGTAACGCGTCCGATGCTTTAATGTCGACTACAAAGGAACAGCGTCTCCCATTTGAATTTGCAATGTAGGTAACAACTGGCTTACTAATTTTCATAATTTAGTTTCATCAGAAAAATTAAATACTCCACTTATTGCAAAAGAATAAAGGTAGGAAATAGTTGATTGATTCCCCATTGTACAATTAAAATGTTCCATAATATCATTGAACGATGAGCAATGTACGTGTATGTACACAATTTTATATGGTCATCTCGTTTTAAGTGAAGTATTCAAAAGGCCGAATAAGCACAATGAATAAAATATGATTTTTTATTGACACTTTTTGTATTTTATACGCTGATTTAGAGAAAGTAAGGAATGAAAATGAATGTTTTATTACACATTTTTATTTTTGACAAATTAGGATTACCATTATAAGTAAAGAAAAATGGTGCATTGAAATGAGTGATACACAGGCGATAGCGTAGAGATTTTTGAGAATTGACAAGATACTTAAAATATTTCAATAACAGAATATTTCAAAAATAATGATAGGGTTCTGTTTTTATGATCTAATAAGAGATGATATTAAAATATTTTGACTATAAACGACGTGAGCTTATATATCTATTACATTTTGTTGATACTTTTTTGAACTAATACAACTACTCGTTTCCATCGCAAATGCAATTTTTCCACTTAATTAAAATGTCGAACGCGGCATCATATGCAACGAAGCGTTTAGTTAGAAAATAATCATTATGTGTAAGGGTTCAGAGTGAGTGAGACTGAAAAATAAGCTATTTTTGCAGCGATATTAAAACTTCCATTTATCTCCCATGTTGCAGGTTACATTATCTTGATGCGGCGAGGGTCTTTGTCCGGCCCGCATGATCACAATCGAAGCGCATTGTATTCGTACGAACACAGATTGCACCAATATCGCATACTGTAGAATTTTATACCGGTAAGTACTTAGGATGTTTTAGTTTTGCTTCTGTAAGATTTGTTCAATATGGCTCGCGGCTTTCCCGTGCAGGTATTATTATATTTCTTAGTTAAAATGTTAGTAGAATGAGCGCATAAGATACCAGGGCATGAAAAAAGACGGTTAAAAATGACGCATATATAATGCGTCATTTTTAACCGTCTTCAAAAAGAAGGAGTTTATATTTTTTGTAATATACATATGTTACCTCATATCTCGGTCATTATTGGACCGACTAGATTTTTTCAGTCACATATTACCTTTCAGTTGGTCCTATTGTTGCTAATTCAAGATCGTATGCTGAGGCCGTGGTATAATCTAGGGAAAATCTCAAATTTTAAAGGCACGTATATTGTTTGGGTATGTCTGATAGTCTTTATTTTATGCACCATTTGTTCAGGCCAATGTATGTTCAGTAGAATAGAATCAAAAGGTGTGCGACCCTATACCCTCCCCCCCGCCCCTACTCCTTACAACAAAACAGTAAAAATTTACAAATAAGTACAATATTTTTTATCATAAAACGTAACACTGAGTTCAAAAACATAATGCACTTAGGGCTGATTTTTCAATAGTCAGATAAGAAATATTCATCGAACAAAATACAATATGGCTAATTTGAAAATGTCACATTTTGAAATCTGTCGTTTTACAATTTATCAGTCTGATAAGTTTTATCTGGTCATTGAACAATCGGCCCTTAAAGTAACAATTATATATAGTGCATTTCGTTTAGATTTATCAAGTTTAGCTTTAATAAGAAGAAATTTCCATATTTAAAATCAATCGGGTCGCAATTTATAGCGGAAAAAGGAATAAAATCTCCAATAAGTGCACGGAGGAAATAGCATAGCATTAGTAGCCTTTTGCATTTCCGTGTGATGAAAGTCGTTTTCAATATTGCCTAATACGAGTGGAAAATAACCTTTTCCATTTTACATACTCAGCATAGTGACCAACGTGGTTTTCACGTCTCCTTTTAAAGCCAGGCAATCTTCGATAGCCGTCGGGATCCAGCCAGCTTCTCAAATATAAGATAAGTTTTCTTTAAAACCGTTTCCAATACCACTAGTACGATTTCACCTTGTACATTGTTTGGCTTTTACGTCATTTTGAAATGTGTTCATGCAGTTTTACGATGGTTTCCGCAACGCATCATTAATTAGTTTTTTAATTGTGACACATGATAATAAGGGCTTATATGATAAAAAAAATATAAAAATCATAGTTAAATTGAAAACTACGCCTACAATCAGCCGATGCGTATGTGAAAAGTTAAAGAAAGTCTTGCATTGGATTATCCGAGCCTATTTGTGTATAAAAGAGGTATTTGCGCTGCATTAGGGCTTATACGTGGGTAGAACTAAAAGTTTGTGGACTCTGTTAAATAAGACTAAATAGAAAATGTATTTGTATTTATTGAATACACAAGAAATCTACGTCCAGTTTTTTAATGCATGTTAATCAGTTTTTTGATGGCGTTTTTATTGTTGTAAATGATCCAGTCAGCAAACTTTCAGTGTGTTATAATAAATATGAATCACGTGCAGTATTTTTTTTTCCTGTTTACATAACAACTCAAAAGTAATGTATGGTATCCAACTCATATTTTACGTACTGAATACTGTTAAACATTGTATTTATATAATAATAAATAAACCAGTGTGTATGCATTAGGTAACCTACTCATGTTTTTTCAGAATACAGATACGGTTGTCAGGTACAGCGCCTCAGAAAATAATGTTAGAACATTTATTTTACGTTCGTAGTTATTCCAGCAAAAAACAATCTTGGCTGGCAGCCAGAAAATTATTAATTTACATGGTTTCATTATTTCTTCTGCCTTTTATCACGTTGCTTGGAATAATGTTCCTGTCATAAAACTTTGTTTTTCATTGAGTATGGTCTGGCATATTTTTAATTAAGAAATGAGTTCGACGATTAAACTTTACTTTATCTTCTAATGTTTTGCCATTTTATTAAAATATAAGATATGTTTATTTACAATTGAATCGCAATTAAACAAGTGATGCTAATCCTATATTTTATAATACTTTTTTAAGAATTTAGGTACAAGTTTTTCCGAATCTTTTGACAAAATTCTCAGGTAAACCAACACATTTTCCCAGTTCACAATCAATTGTCAATATATTTTCATTGTGTGCGGATTCTGATAAAGTACATTTTAGATTCCTCCCTTTTCTCATAACTTTTTAAGGGAAGTCTGAATTTTTTTGTAGAATAATATTCCGTGGAGGCTCTCGCGGTTCCAATGAAGTTAAGATAAGGCGGTTGGGCGCGTGTGTCTGAATATTTTTTCTCTCAACGTTTTCAATTTAATCTGTATAATCTCGACATGGGGTTTGTTATCAAACAATTTCTCGGTTATTCGTGCCTCGTGGAATGTTTGATCGATACAGCTTTGGATATTTTTAATTATGTTACATGTTCTCATGATGCTTTAATGGGAATGTTTGAAAATTCACAGTAAAACTTACCAACTAAAAGAACGAATAGGTTCTTTTACGTTTTATTTAACCATACAGAAATCTTTGCTAAAATTATAAAGCTGAAGGTAAAGTTTGTTTGTTTGTTTGTTGGGACGCGCTAATCTCAGGAACTATGAACCTGATTTAAAAAAAATATGTTTTGTGTACTTACTTACTTACTTAATATTGATTATAACGAAACCGAGGCACTACTGTTTATTCAAAAATAATTATTATCCAGCATTTTTAATTAACTTGGCATATTAATTAAGATTTACCACATAAATTTTATTTTAGATCACGTAATACAAATTTCCTTTATTTTCAAAGTTCTTGTAATTTTTTTGTAACGCAGTGCAATGTATAACAATGGAAGTAGTTAATTGCCTACGATACAGGTTTTACCTAGTGTAGGCGGTTATCGATTTGTATATTACTTACTGTTATGTTTTGTGCTAAATAAATATATATTTGTTTTGATTTGATTTGTTGTATAGCTTATTTATCGAGGAAGGCTTAAGTTAGCATACTGCGACGGGAGGGGAGTGAGCAAAATCAAAACACGCTGACAAGATGATGAACTAATATGCTGCACTACTACTAAATTGTAGTGGTAAAGAGTAATGTTCATTTTTTGCATAAGTTACAGCAATTAATCTACATCGTTTTATTGTAACTGTAAAAACTTATTTTATGTCTTGAGTTTATTGATGCATTTATTATATTTTAATTAAATTGTGAAGGAGAGAGTTCGATGTGATTATCATTGTAAGATTTCAAAGATAGTCGAGCTAAATTTATAATTTTATTATATTGACAATCTAATAAGATTTTCTCCATCCTAATTTATTTATAAGCGTATTTAATGACTAGACAAACAGCAAATCTGTTTGTACGCGTAATCCAAGTAGATAGCAATGGAAAACAGATGGATAGAATAGTGCACAGGTTACTTAACTACCTCTGTTACCTGTAAATAAAAATGTGTAATTAAACTTGTAATACGTTTTGAGTGCTGCTGGCAACAACGCACGAATTTTAAGGGGACTGATAAATCCCTTAAATCCGTTAATGGACGTACGAAAAGGTTGTTTAAAAGGTGTAACCACTCGGTGCATGTGGATTTAGCTATCCTATAAATAGATCCAGTATTCATATGTAAACAGGCCATTGGCTATAAGATAGAAAATCAATAATATGAGGTGATTTGATTGTTCAATTGTCTTTTTTGATTAATTTGAACATGGAATCGGTTTTTTAGCTATTAAGTATGATTTCAAATCGATATCAAATATAAATGTAGGTTACGGTCGTAGAACGGAACGTAAGAATTTAAAGATGACAGACGAGAGAGAGTGAGAACGGAAAAGAACATTTGTATTTGAAAGACGAACGCAGAAGTTGACGTTATGATTGACATGAGAGGAGTGTGTGTAAAAATTTTACCTTCTCCTCCTCTCGGCTCAAGGGCTACGGCCTGGGACTTTTAATATGTTGACTTTCTAACTAGTCCAAATAATGTTACGGAATCAAAAAATATATTCCTTGAAAATCCCTCTAAAGGTTTAACTATACTCAAATGCCTGTTATGTTAATGCCATTATAAAAATGGTCGTAATTTGCTTATTAAATAATTAAGAATCATCATCATCATTAAAAATATCACCAGTCCTGTATTTGTAATAATATCCAAACCCCAAATCTCATATAAATATAAGAAAAAATACTTTAAAACAGTATCACATTAAGTAAACTGGCTGTGTAAGCTTTAATGCTATTACAAATAGAGCGATTTCACACTACATTCGTTCCGAGTAGCCGTAAAACAATTTGTTAACGCAATGCGTTCATATTTCATAGTCCGTTTTTCCATTTTCAAAATTAGATTCCCTTTTCAGAAACTATTACCTAATCACATGATATTTCGTAATAGTGTTAACGTATGGGTTGAGAATAATTTTATTTTCATGAAGAACATTTACATCTAGTTAACTTATTGAGACAAAATCATAAAAATAATGAATTTAATAAGTAGTATGGCGAACTCTAATGCTCACGCACCAATCTTTGTTGTAACAACAGAGCAATGGAACAGACTACGTCATGCAAAGGACAGCGGCTGTAGTCTGAAGTTTCTCTCTCTTTGATAAAATTGTGACTACTCAGTGTTCTGATTTTCTCATACTTTTAATTATGAACTGTAGGCATTTTAAAAGCCGGCTAAGTGCGAGTCGGACTCGCCTACCGAGGGTTCCGTGACAACTTTAACTAAATTAGGGATCCACTTACTTTCACTAAGCCAAAATACCATAATAATTTGTTGACAGCAAATATTAATAACTTTGTTTTACATTTGTAAGAATAACAAAGTTATGTTTGCAGTTATTAAAAACGTGCTATATCTTAAAAACTACTCGTTCGATCTCGTTTAAACCAACTTTTGTTGAAAATCTTTGTTAAGATCTACATCATTTATGTGTTCAAAATTTACACTCGCTTCGTTTAAAAGTTAGAGGGGGGGGGGGAGACGCTCATTTTAATAGTTTTAGAATAAAGTGGCTGTGACATACGGACGGACAGACAGACAGATAGACAGACAGACTTGACGAAACTATATGGGTTTCGTTTTTTGCGATTTGGCTACGGAACCCTAAAAAGTAGCTCCTTTGATGACATATATTTTTTGCATTGTAGATGGCACCATGTGTTTCGGTTTACATTTAAATCATCTTTACCTAAACTCCAAGCTCAAGCTTGAAAACGAAGTATTTTGACATCTCAATCAATAAAAACACTAAATCTGAAAACACGTTTTATTATTCGAGCGCCATCTTATATTCGACAAGTGAAACTGGTACAGACTACCGCTCCCGGGCAACCATCAAAAGGCAGGTGGACCCTTGTTATAAACTTCACTCGCAGGCTTCGGCTAGTACAAGTTAGATTACTCCTTTGTAACCTTTAAACTGTTTGCTAATCGGATTTTAAATTAAGTTTTCAATATAAAATCCCTTTTTGTTGTATTTACCATTTAATTTGTTAAAGATTGCCATCGGCATAAGGTTAAAAACTTTGTGTATTTTTATTTTACTTTATACTGACGCATAAATATTTTACGATACAAATTTAGAATAAATTGACGTCCAAAGCTATTCATCTATTAATATAATGTTAAATTTCACTTCGTTCACATAAATTATTGACATCAGATTATCTTCTACACAAACCATATCGTATGTAGGAAAGTATATGTTCATAGGACGATTTCAATTGTAAAATTACTTTACGAGTCATGTAATTTTTTACTCTCCGATATTATAGATATTTCTTACTAGTAACTTTTGATAAGTTAAGTACTAAGTGCTAATACCACCTCACGAAAACCTATCTTCAATAATTTGCGAGAAATCCTGCAACGAGCATTACGTAACGATATGTCTAAAAGGAGTTTCCTAAAGGGACTGCGCCTTTGAAATCCTACATTTCAAATGCTCTACTTTTATCTCCCAGCCAAAATGCATCACCATTACGGGAAGGCTTGAAAAATTTGTGCTGCCTGCAATTTTCCTCTCCGTTAGAATCATTTGGGTACCAAATCAGGATCGTTTTGGATGCGCTGTTATGAAGCACTAATCTACATCTACCTACTGAGAATGGAAGAAAGTTAAGGTATCTATGTCAGTTGAAATTATGATAAGCACTCCAGAAAAAAGCATCCAGCTTGGAAATTATATCACATTATGTCATATCTTCTTTTTTAATTTTCGATTCCTATGAACTGTTTTTACTGGGTCCTTGTGGCAGACGAGCAACAATGGTGTACATTTCTTTTTTTGACATTAGCGTGTTGCTTAAGTACACCTTCACATTAGAGCTACAGCAGCTCGATAGTAGCACCGTCGGTCTAATGTGAAGGGCTGACTGCTGTCATTTATGTATGAAATTATCAGCAGCGTGGCTATCACGCTACCATCACGCTGCTAAAGTCGCCTAAGTGTGAACGCGCTCCAGCAGCGAACAATGAAATAATATCTATCGAACATAAGAAATTTAAAATCCACACCCATGTAACCATTACAAAATAGCTCCACTTCCCCACACCCTATTAACTTCTGCTTACCTGTCTAGTAATAGTTCGAATCAGTGAACCAACTCTAGGTCAGCTAAAAATTGTTGGTGCGGTTAACATATTCGCACTCACGCCCGCCCTTATCTGTCTCCGCCAGGCTCGAAGCACGCGTGTCAATTGTTTATTTCTACGGATAATCTTTGCACACCGACTGTCAAATGTAAATATAATAAAGACGGATTAGACCCCTTATACATTGCGACTTTTAGCCTTGATTCAGCCGCGATGCAGCATCAATGCAGACGCGAACTGTTAACCTTTACTCACTGCGTTACTTTTAGCAGCGATGCAGCTGCGATGCTAACGCGCGTTAGTATCGATGCGGAAGCTGGAAATTAATAAATTATGTACTGTATTCTGGCGACTGCATCGATGCTACATAAAATCTGTTCTTGTGTGATGCATCGCAAATTATTTTGTTTGTGTGTTAAGACACACTGTGCTACTTTTAGCATCGATGCAGTCGCGCTTCTGCATCGATGCTAACGCGCGACTGCATCAATTCTAAATGAAATCTGTTCATTGCGTGAGTCGCGATGCTCAAGCGCATTTTCAAACGCGCGACTGCAGCGCTAAAAGTCGCCTTGTAAGGGGTCCAAATATCATAAAGACGTATAGACATATTACAACGATAATATTGTTATTATGGTGAGTTCATGAGTATTTTATTGACTCTTGTGGATGTTGATACGAATTATGAATTGGAATTGGCTTCCTTAGTTGTTATTCGATTTTTGAGGGAGAAAATTTGATTTTATCGGACCAATTGTTAACTTATTGCGCGCTATGTTTACATTTTAAGTAAGGAATGAGCTATTAATCTTTACAAGTATTGTAAAGCTGAAGTGTTTGTTTGTTTGAACGCACTAATCTCAGAAACGACTTAACCGATTTGAAAAAACATTTTTGTGTTGGACAGCTTATTTATCAGGCTTTAGAGTATAAAACATCAGTCTGCGACGGAAGGGGAGGGAATCAAACTCAAAACGCGCAGACGAAGTCGCGGGGGACCGCTAGTATTTGATACAAGGAAGTCAGATCTATATACAAGTACTGACATCAAGATAAATTAGCATAGCAAAGTGACTATAGCCATTAAAAAAAAACTAAGTTGTATTAAAATAGGTTTAAGCACTTCAAATCATTTGAAATAGTGTACAATGGATTGCAATTTGGATATAGGTACGTCAGTCTCTCCAAAAAACTAAGAGTTATAACTACGAGTATATTCATAATTAAAACAAATGTTAATAATCAAAGTTCAATGACACTCATTCTAATTATCTTGTTTTATTTATTTTATTCCATGAACATTATGTAAAGCAGGCCCTAAAACAACTCGTGAACGTTAAACCTTATCAGTTCCACCCTACACACCAAATAATCTAAGGAGTACTTTACTACTCCACCGATTCCCCATAAACAGGTTCATTTTATATTATGACCGAATACAATTTGACTTAAATAATGTCGGCCGAGGACCTCCGTGGTGTAGTGGCTAAGCACGCTGGGTTTCGAGGCGTGGCCGCTCCGCGGTTCTGGGTTCGATTCCCGGTCGGGTCAATATTGAAATCAAAATTTTCTCGGGTCTATGGTATGGTATGTGTATGATTTTCATAACACAAGTGCATTAGCTACGTAATTTTTGATCAGAGCAATGTATGTGATTGGTGTCTAACATTCATTAACGGGATAAAAGTATGTCCTATGTCTTTTTCTTCTCTTTACCAATTTTCAGCTAAATCGGTTCAGCCATTCTTGAGTTATAAATAATGTAACTACGACTTTATTTTAAATAAATATATATTTATTTATTCAATACAGAAATATTAATTGAAACTAATATTACATGTCCACGGCTATCTGGTCAAATGACAGATCTGCCACCAAAAAATGCTTTGTCTGCGCAATTGTCTTTCTTTAAACGTACCTATGCAAATTTAATGTTTTTTATAAAATCGATAAAATCATTCTCGTATCAAGGATATGTCTTTTTAAATATTTAAAGATGAACACAAATATCAATATCAGTGAAGCCGAATTATCGTTTCATAGATTGTTCAGAAGAAAGAAGTTGTCTAAGAATTGGAACAAGCCTACACAAGAGCTACTAGACAAGGACTCATTTTGAGGAACAAAAAGAAATCAAGTGGATTATGACAAACTTGATAAACATGAAAGGGCTTGATTTAGACCGATGATATTTCTTGTGCGACAGTCGTTTTAACTGTAATATTTCTGTATCTAATTGTTATCAAAATTCAATCTATAAAACCCCTTACACACTGCGACTTTAAGCAGCGATGCAGTCGCTATGCTAACACGCGTCAGCATCGATGCAGTCGCAAAATACCTACTTTTACACACTGCGTTATTTTTTGTATCGATGCAGTCGCGATGCTAACGCGCATTAGCATCTTGGAGTCAAGATGCAGAATCTGGAAATTGTCAAATTATGTACTGAATTTGAGTTTTGATAACATTTGGATACAGAAATATTGCAGTTACAGGGACTGTCGCACAAGAAATGCAACGGGAATACTGCCAATTCTATTACTTGTCTTGAACTTCGGACTATCCAGACCGTCTTTAAACTAGATTTTAGTTTATTAGGTACAATTATTTTTAAATATATTCTTCTAGCTGACAAGCTTCAATCATAAAACTTTCATTAAGAGACATTGATTTTTACCCAAAGATCTTTGCTAGATAAAGATCACCGCTAGTACATATGATAATGAGTATTTATATTCAGCCCAGTAAAACGATTTAATCTGTTACCTGACCTCATTTTATTTAATAACCCAACCCGAAACGTGGTAATCAAAATATTTCCAGGAGCCCTTTGTACTCTTTGTAATAGTATATCGAGTATTAAAGCCTCCCCGTTGCAGATTATAATTAACAGTTACCGAAAATAATTAACCTGCTATCTTGTTTGAAATTTAATCAAGTCTTGTTTTCTAGAGGCGCTCGTATCGATATGGTGGCAGCGTTTTGGTAGCAATTTCGATAATTTTAGCTACGTATGGTTCCTGTTTGGATAAGTGACCATTTTTTAATGGTTTACTTGGTGTGGTATGGCCAACCATACAAGTGAAGTATATCCGTTTATATCGGGTAATATCGGTTGATATTAGTCGTTTATTTTTTCGTTCTTTTCCTTAAGCTCATTATGTGTTTATTGTGCTTACTAACAACATTGGTTTAGAATGATTGGGTTTATTTATTAAAATTATTTAATTCGGGAACAACACATATGAAGATATTGTTAAAACTATTAGTGTGCCTCTTTGATGACCACCTATGTAAGTTTGCAAAGATCGTTAAGTTTATGGATGTGACAAAGGATTCTGTCAGGAGATATTGAGACTTGAATCTGAACAGGGATTCTGCACTGGTGTATTTAGCTAATGTTTTTTTATATATAAATAAGTATAAATGAAATTGACAGCGATATAGGACTTTGATAATTTTGTTTTGGCACCAAACCGATATAATGTAACCACATTTGTCTCATCTGTACCAAAATTCAAAAGATTTAAAAATTTTCTTGATCCTTTATTTACGACCGATGTCAATTTTTTGACATTTCGAACGTCAAGTGGTTGACTATGATGTCGAGACAGGGAGCAGCTACAGCGACAATGTCGAGACTTCCGTTCCTGCGCATAACGCACTTCAGTGAGAATTGTGGAAGTGAAAATGCGATTTCGTCCAGACAAACTCGTGCAAAGAAAATAATGTGTAGCATCTTGGTAATTTTACCGATTCTTTTTTTTCTATTAATTCTGCTCAGCATTTGTCCAGCGGGCGTAGTCTGATGTATCATTTTTGACATTTCGCGTCGACAATTTCAATTTTATGATTTTCTAATTCATCAAATATTATTTTAACTTACGTAGCTATATCTTTAATAAATCTTAAAAAAATATTTGTAGTTTTTTAAGCATCATTCAAAAATTATTCTCAATCAATAAATAAACGAAAACACCAATTTTGTCTCAGTATTTTTCGAGCGCCACCTGGTGGTTTTACACGGAACTATGTCGAGACTTCCGACACAGGATGTCGGAACAGATTTGTTTATCTAATGTTTGTTTTACCACGGAACGCTAAAAAGCGACGCAACATAAATTAGTGTCGGAAAAAATGGGTTCTCCGCATACCGTGAGATATGGCCAATATAACAGGCATGATGTACGTCGGACGGGAGTAGCGCGGTCAATATTGATACGCCTTTATGACCCATTTACCTTTTCGGTTTGCCCGTTACTACGCCCGGAATTCCGTTCGAGGTCCGCTTAAAATTCACGCTGCTCTCAAAAGCGTAACGTGTTTACACAGCGAGCGGGTGACTGGCGATTTTTGCTTTCTTTGCCCGTTGACGTTGGGCGTTCGCAGCGATTTCACGACGAAATGGCGTTATGCCCGTCAACTCGACCATGACTACTGCTTTGAAGTTTAAGCTGGTCGAAAAAATTGGAAATCGGTTAATGTCACGTGGAGGTGCTGGGCACACAAACGGCATTTGAGGTCAGCAATAGCAAAGTAGAATCAATTGCTATATCCACTGACATCGACGGTGCGTTAACGGCGCGTCGACGTCACACCGGCGGGGGTCGTCATGCCGTTACCTCCTTTGACGGAAAACTGCCGTCCGTGTGTGAAATAAGGTAGATACATTTAGTTATTAAAAATTTATTTATTTCATTATTTATACTTTATTGCACAACTAAAAATTTGTACAAAAGGTGGACTTAACGCCATATGGCATTCTCTACCAGTCATACATTTGGGCTAAGCAGAAATGATTGTAGGCGGTGCGATAGACAAAAAGAAAATGAGTTACTATTAAAAGAAAAAAAAAACGATAAATTTCACACATAAAAAATCATGAAAAACATATATCATAAAACAAAACAAAATAATTACTATTTACAATAAATACAATATGATCTAATAAAATATTACATATACATAATGAAAGCGATAAAATAAAATTTGTATACGGTTGCTGACAAACATCAGAATGATTATTTTATTGATTGCGAGTTGTTTAATGATGATAAACTAAGTTGTCTATACAAAATCAAAACTTTACAGATACAACTATTCGGTAGTAAATGACATTCTAACAATAATTTTATAGTGTTTTATTCTTTAATAAATAATTATTTCATTGTTAAACCATAGAGCGCTATTATGGTCTTCATTTTTATCACCGAAAGCTTTACATGGTTGAGTTTGGGTGGAAATAGGCAAAACAATTTGGCAGCTTAAGCTATTAATAATAAGAAATATTGATTCACGAGCGCCAAGTGAAATCAATATAAATACTTTACTTATCCTATCAGTCTTCTTTGCCTTGACTACTTGGCAACTATTCGAAAAGCGTTCAGCGCTTTTAAACTTTGTACTTTGAAGAACTTCAGAGTTTAATAGCTGGGAATATAGAAATGCACAAGTAGATCGAATTTGATTTCAACTCACTGTAAAATTTCATTAAACAGATTAAGACAGGAAAATGATAACTTTTAATCAATTTTTTTTTCGTTTTCTGATTGGTAAGCCAACAAAAAATTATCAATTCTTGTCTTACTTGCCTCACTAACAATAGTTTCTTTATTCGTTCTTTGGTGAAAAATCTACTGTTGATTGCGTGGCTGTGAAACAATTAAATTGTGGGAGTGCTAAAGTTTCAAACCTTTTTGCGTCCGAACGCGAATGCGTCCGTTTTTTACCGACTATCGTCAGTTTATGCCAGTCTAAACTAGTTTTTAATTTTTCATCTTCGCACCGCAGGCTGAGTGTTATTTTGAGCAGAATATTTGTGACTTTTTACATCACCGTCGGCTACCGTTTGCATTTTTTATCAACTCATAAATTGTTTTCTTCAAAATAATGGTTTGACCGTATGAATGGCGTCTTTTTAAGGACTAGCTCCGAGTAAAAGGTGTCGACTCATAAAATAAATTGAAATGCTTCGTCGATCAAGATTCGTGGCAGAGCGCGGGACTCGGTCGCTTCGCTCCAACGATAAATCAACTCGACGCTTTTATGTGTAAAAAAAAAGAAGAAAGAGTGAGGCAAGACGTTTATTTGTTTCCAAACTATATTCGGAGGTTTCCCAAGCTTCAATACTTAATAAAAATCTTGCAGTGGAATTGAAATTTCACATTTCGTCGCACCGAGCTCCGAGAGGCAGACGGAGGTTGGCTGCCGAGATAAATTGACAACAAGGAAAAGTTTTCTGCTTCTGGTTTAATTATGTAGGAAATGCGTTTGTTGGCGTTTTTTCTTGTTTACGTTACATTAAGCCTGAGTTAAAATAAATATCGCGTGCAATTTTATTTTGCTTTGGGTATATTCAGGGTATATACAGGTATATTATGTCCCAAAAAGAATGGATTACTTTGTAACTGTTGATAGGCCTCCTCATGGTATATCTAATTTCAAATTTTGTCCGTTGTAAAAATATCACGGTTTTTAAGTTTTTCGCTTTCTGTGTTGTTTTATAAAATTGCCATCTACAATAGGTTTATCTCCTGGCATTTTAACTCATGGTTAACATATTTTAGGTTTTGCGGTCTCACTCAAGATAATTGGACTAACAAAATATAAGATTTAATTTGAACAAACTAGTACATAAATTGATATTAATAATTAAAAAAGTTTCTTGGTTAATTTAAATTCGAAAAAGCTCTGACAAGCCTATGTTTTTTGTATTGTTTTTATTTGATGGCTATTTGAATATCATAGAGTATGATTTTATTAAAGTGTGCCTTGGTTGTAATCATATACCTAAGACTTATGTTCTGAAGTAAAACGACTTATAATAGTATCACGCATCAGTCTTAGACTTGGAAACAGTGTTGGCGAGAACTATTTAGTATATCGATAATAAGGCCATATTAAAGGTTATCAATACTGTGGAAAGTGTTAATAGGAATATTTGTGATTAATATCGATAATACTGACAAATTTGCGTCCAATACTATAGAACATGTAAACCATCAAAAGTACTGATTTGAACTGACGGGACGAAAGGGAACTTGACCATGAACCAAATCTTCAGGCCAACCTCAACTTCAGGTAATGCGTCTTGTTTTAACAGACGAGTTTCTGGCGATGGACTGATAGCGGGAAAGGCGCAGCTTAATGTTAAGCTGTGACGGGTTTTTACCGGACGGGATACTTTCAACAGTATAGATTGCTTTTCATATGGCCATATTAACGATAAAGATTTATAACGATAGTACTAATGATATTCTGAATAGTTCTCGACATCAACTATCGTTAATTTTACTATAGATTGTTTTGCAACAGTATTACCAACTGATGACTGACTGATGCGTGATTCTACTTGCAGTAGTTTTACTTCAGAACAGAAGTCTTAGGTGAAGATTACGATCAAGACACACTTTAAGAAAATCATACTCTATGCTTTTGAGGTAGCCATCTGATGTAAACAATACAAAACTCATAGGCTGGTCATTTCTAGCACGGTCATTTCTGCCGTCTTGCAGTGCTTATTATTTTAAAACGAATATGTTAGTCATAGAGGAATAGTCAGCACTTGTGCAGACAGATCATCTTCAAACGTTTAAATGTCAAAAACAATATCAGTACAGTCAAGTCTTAATACTGTTGAACATACTCAATAAGAAACAAGTTCTAGACGTGATGCAGTAAAGGAGTGAAACGCGACACACACTAACATATCAACTTCATGGTGGGTGGAATGAGCAGACGGCTTGTGCCTGTATTTTCTAGGAACAACTCGTTAGTTTTCGCATATACAAAGCTTTGTTACATTCGCATTGATTTAGTGACAAAATTCAATTTGTCTCAAAGAGCTCTCTAACTCTGGTGCAACGTCGTGTAGTTTCCACCATATGAAAAGTTTGCGAAATATAACGAGAAGAGAGAAAATTTTAACAATGCAATGCGCAGTTCGTGTATCAAAATATCTAGAGGCAATGCGGAACTTCTAACCGTTGTATCTGAGCATCGGTTTGCATACTCAAACTTCAGATAGTGAGTTGCAAAATTAGTGGTACACTGCCTACCTAAGGCTGTATTATTGTGGATTCTTTGAAGGTACTTTGATAGTATATTGAAATCTATACTAATATTATAAAGCTGAAGAGTTTGTTTGTTTGTTTGTTTGTTTGTTTGTTTGTTTGAACGCGCTAATCTCAGAAACTACTGGCCCAATTTGAAAAATTATTTTTATGTTGGATAGTCCATTTATCGAGGAAGGCTTTAAGCTATATAACATAAAGATACTGCTCACAAGACCATAGCAGCAATGAAAAATGTTGCGAAAACGGGAGAAAGATATTCCTTTTGAGAGCTTCCGCTGCGTACTAAACCGCTAAAGTTACACAAAAATCATGTATGACAAGATTGTTCAACATTAAGAGTTCTATAATAAAATCCGCGACGGCATAAGTCTATCTTTTATGGTTGACTTACTACAACCTTTTTTATGTTAATAAATTTGTAAAAAAATAATGCATCATTTTTAGAGGTGTATTGTACACACAGGTATTTATTCTTATCAAAATAAATACATTCGTCATCACTAGCATTTCATTTAGGACAAAGTTGCCCTTTATATCATTTGATTCCAATAAATATCTTAGGAGCTATCACAGTTTTAACATAACTCCGCACCAGAATAATGTTCGCAGCTTAAGTACAACGTGCGCTTGCGCTAATTATATTAAAAAGCTGAAGAGTTTGTTGGTTTGAACGCGCTTATCTCAGGAACTGCTGAACCGATTTGAAAAAATATTTCTGTGTTAGATAGCTTAATTATTTATTGAGAAAGGCTTTAGGATATAAAACATCACGCTGCGACGGGAGGGGAGGGAAGCAAACTCAAAACGCGCGGACGAAGTCGCGGGGGACCGCTAGTAGTTGAATATATAGCGTAGTATGGCAAGAAGCCGCAGTTATTTTTTATTTTACCCTCTCTTTCCCTGTATTGTGAGTGGTTGTCAACGACATATAATAGTTTTAACTGTAAGTAATGACTTCTTACATAATGTTTACTTGTTGCATAGGTAGTGCATTACCTGAAAATGTGGTATTTTAAGTATTTGTAGCTATTAAGGTTGTGGACCATAATAGCTAAATCGAAGAGTATTAAGCGACTTACATATTCGTAGAAGTGTTCATTAGTGTCCATGATTTTATGTAAGCGACTACATCACATAGTCGCCATGTTTTAGTTCACATACTCTTGTTAATTCAGTGTTAATAGGTATTAAACTTACTAACTTACAAAATGTTAAGGTGTACTTGATAGTCTAATCAAAGGAAACTTCAATTAAGCTCTGTTGGTCTTTGATAACTATTACAACAGCATTAGTGTTAGAATTTGATGCAGTTAAACCATGCTTGCGGGGGAGACCTAAGTTTGCTTGAATTCTCTCTCTGCGTCAAATGTGTCCAAAGTTGTGAAACTGCGTCAGACTTAGCGGTGGAAAGTTAGACGGGCCATGATTTTATAGCTGTTCCACCTCCGACGTGAAATACTAACGCCAGCTATATTTCATACGAGAACCTGTATGTACAGGCAGATGATCAGGCTACCCACTTTAGTTGCAAACTAGCCCTTAATACAAACGCATAAGATATCGCAGTGGTTATATTGACATGCTGTTGTCTTTACAAACACGTAAGTTCCTTGGGATCCATCTATGTAGACAGGAACACCTTGGAACAGTTTTAGATCATCGAAAAAGTCCTTTATTTGAAAGTCGTTAGGTTCGAAATCCATCGCGTCAGTCTCACCCACTTTATTTTTTATCTATTTAATAATTTAAGTTTTTTGCACATCCATATTAAGTGAAACGTGGTGTATGGCTTTGTGACTTTCTCTATCAAGAAAAGTCATTGTGTATCTTCAGGATAAGAAATAAATGATGTGTGTTGATGACAGACGTGCTTTATCAAAGTAAAAGTTTATTTAACCTTAGAACAAAATTTTAATTCTTTCTCAGTTTAATTAAAATTATTCATAATAACATTTTTAGTAACCTCTATTAAGTAAGTATAATTTTATTTTTAAGAGAGATTTATATTTCAATTGAAAATTAATGTAAATTTGTAATATTATCCAAATGTCAGCACAATTATAAGAATACAAATTCCTCGTCAACAATTTAGTGTTAATTTAACATTTTTGAAACAAGATAATGCGACAAACTTCTAAAGAGATATTATTTTCGTTCTGAGTGTACCTATTTCTTTTAACGGTATATCCTTTTAATAATAAATGTAAGTATAGGTAAGTTAGTAAAGGTAGGTTGCTACTAGCAACTTGAAAGCTTGTTGACATATTTCTTTTGTCTCGATACACTCAATGTCAATGAGATAATGGAATAAAAGGATCGAAGGGTACGTTGGACATTTTTAATCTAACCAAGGCATTATTGTTAGGATGGGATGGGATGATATTATGTTCAGTGAGAAACCTCCACATTGATTAGCAAAATCAGTTTTGCAAAGAGCGCGTCATCTGAGATGTGTAGTTGGTAACAGTGTTAGTGTTAATTGCTTTATTATTTATGCATTTTTTGTTGGTTGGTAAAACTATTTTTTTCCTTTCCTTCTTATAAAATGCGAAACTAATTTTGGAAAGTGGTGCTAACTTCATAATTATCTATCTGAGCGTCATAAAATTAAAGTTAAAATTTTGTGATGATAACTTTTTTTTAATAATCAAAATTAAGGAGCTGCGTTACCTACGTTTTTAAAAATAACGTAACATCACGACAGAATTTTTTTTGGCGACACGAAAGCTCCAAAAATGTCGTGATTAATCTAATTCTTGGAAGTTTTTTTACAAAACGAAATACCACAAAACGTGATTTCTGGAAAGTTTTTAATCTGTCCGTAGGCACGCAATGCGCGCACAGTAATGTTTCGGTACAGGTGTTCCGTATAATAACGAGAGTCCAGGGACTCTACTGTGTAAGATATTGTGTAATTTTCTTTATGTTTTTTATTTAATAACTTAACTTTAGATATGAAATGTCTAATCGCAAAGTAGTATGAGTATAAAATAATATGTTGCATGTGAAATTAAAGTAAAATTTAGATGTTATAGTTTCTTAGAGCATTTTAATTGTGATAAGTCTGTGCAGATCGCTAAGAAGTGCAGGAGAAAATTAATAACAAAAGTCCTTATCATAGTTTAATATCTCAATCTCAATCACAATTTAAATTAAATACATACTTTTTCACTGATTTCATAATAGTAGAAAGTGTCTACGGAAAGTGTCTATGCTTTCGGTTGCTTTTTTACATACATTAAATACATAAATATTTATCTGTACCCGTCGCCCTCTCTATAAAATGGCATAGTGATGTATGACAAAATCGTCAAATGTCTAAAATACACAGTAGAGACTCTGGCCAACTCCCCCGCTATTTTCCATACCACATTCCAACAAGATTTTTTCACATGAAATTGTTTGCGAATTGTTATTGCCTAAGCTAGCTGTTTGATATTATTTTGATGCGCCATAATTAAAACATCATGTATAATTTTTGAATAACTTTATTGAATTTTTCATACGCGGATTATTTCAAGTAAAATACATATTACCTAGGGATATTTTTCTGACAAAAAGTACAAAGATCTCATGAATTTAAATAAGGTTTTTGTTTGGTTTTGATTATTCCCAAATACTTGCAGACGTTTATTATTATATCCCCCGCAAATTGTTTAACCAGCAATCATAACGGTTAGGGCACAAGGAAAATACTTATAAAATGTTAAATGATATTTTCTGTATGACATCTCATCCAAATTAATTTTTTGGGTTGATGGATCTACCGAAAACTGATAATGATGCGAAAATGAATTTAGCTAGACAGTTTTTTCAAATTAATATACAAATATAATTTATTTAGAAGTATCTAGATTGATCAAATACACTAAAGATATTCAACCCTGTAAATCATTTTTAGGTGATACTTTAGCTTCAGTTTAAGCCGAAAAAGCGGAAACAGACACCAAAAATATCGGATATACCATAAAAATCATTTATTGCGTGTAGAACATACATTGAAATGTATTTATGTTTAAAAATATGATTTTAAGGAATTATCTCAGAATTTTAGTCCACGTATTTTAGAACCGCAGTTTTTAATATTTTTGTGCGTGAAAGTTTTTTTTTGCATTTATAATGCAAAAACATTTTTGTATACAGAAAACGAAATTGCTTAAAACATACTCATAAATTTTACATATTCGCGCAGCAAATAAACGTTTTTTTTTTTAATTTACTCGAAATGAATTTATTACAGCACAAAATATAACCGCATCAAACAAGTCAGTGCATACAAGTTTAAAAAGTCCAAAATACAAATCAGTATAAAATTACAACGCCGAACACAAGATAGCTGCATCCGCGGAACTCCCGTAGCACACCTGCACTCCTGAAAATACTTACGAACTCAAGCCGGCGTAGTTCGTAGCACCGTAGCACCGTAGCACGTTGACCGGCGAGAACTTAAAAACTAGCCTTACCTTTCAAACTCGGCTTCGGCCACAACCACCGAATGTCATTGTCACTTATATAGTCATTATCACGAAATGTTCACTAATCACAAAGCGTCAGGGGTGCCACACAGTTACTCAGGTAACTAGCACATTGCGCGGCGCGGGTGAGGGTGGCTGGGCCACCGTTTCAGGCGACTTCGAGCTTCGGTCTGAGGGTCGGAGAGTCCCGCCGGTCCTTTTATAGGGTACTGGGGGTGGCAACGCGCAGGCGTCCAGCACCCTGTTGCTTCATAAGGGTGCTAAGTGTCGATGCAGGGTCGATAAAAATAAAATAGCAACATTTTTTACTTATAACATGTTTTTTTTAACTTATACAAATTATAACTTATACTTTATAACATTATTTTTAGGAATATACATCGAGTAATAATTACCTGTATACTTTTCGGTCTTCAAATCTAATTCATATTTTGTAAACAACTTATTTTTTATCGGTTACCTATGATAATAATTAATATATAGGTTTTTTTAATTACCTATGAACTTGCACAATTTCCTAATTTAACGTTTAGGTTTGGGCAATGTTAAGATACTTTTGTTGCACTTTTTTGGAGCCCGAATAAGAATACATAGGCTTCTCAAAAATATTTAATATTAAAAAAATATTTTTGGTCGTGAATTCTTCAACTCTTGAATTGCTGTGAGGCGAAAATGAGAAATCTCAACAAATAAATAAAAAAAATATTATAAGAATAACATCTATCGATAACACAGTGCGTCCCCTCACTCGCGTGACCTCCCCTCACACCCATGCCACCTGTAACGGCCCACCTCCCTATCGTTTAAACACTGACTTATCAAAAAACTTATGTTTAAGTTGGCCGCTGCTACAAGTTTGGCCAGTGACGCGGGGGAGAGGGGGGGACACCTTGTGGCTTCTCGCCGATGAGCGATCCCTCTTAATTAAGATGTTTGCCAGCCTCCTTAGATCATGAAAGTTGTAGGTGTAGCAATAACGAGATGTTGTAAAGATACCGGCTGCGTAATATCTTGCCAATTTCAAAAATATTCCATGATTCGAGACGAACCTATAATGAGTTTTTTCACAAAAATGCTGGCTGAAAATAAACTTCGTCTGTTGATACTGCCTGTCTAAATATCTCATCGATTTATTTATTTTTTTGTTTGAGCCAAAACTATATGGTTTTTACGATAATGCTGGATGATTTTTTTTTGTACATCAGGTTTTTCAATAAATCGTAAGCGAAAGGAATCACGGCTTTGCGTTCTCGTGTACTTTCAGTACATAGCATATTTTACCTCCACATGGAAAAAATGTTTGAAGGGGCGATACATATATCGAACATCCTGTTAACTCGAAAATCCCGGAATTTTGGAGATTCATATTATAGCTAGTGTGTTTTTCCTAAAATTTTCAAAAACAAACATCGTTTACTTTTGGGCTCTGGTTTGAGGCTTAGTTTTACTTTTTAGGATTTCGAAATAGTTTGTTTGGTATACAAATTTCAAAAAAAACTATAAGAAAGATACTCAAGTATTCTGTGGCAGAATATTTTTGTAAAATATCAAAATGGAATAGTATGGTTATAATATTATAACCAAACCCTGTATTGTGTACAAGCATTCATATAATTAAAGATGTGTTTTGTCAGTAAATATTTTATACTAACCCAACATTTGGTGAATCAACATCGTCCATTGTCATCTCTATTCATGATTCGGAAAAAAGTATTGGATTGTATTTATGATATCATTGGAGTCCTTTCCTTTGTTCCTCGTGTTTATTTTTAATTCGAGAGCTCAACATAGGCGAATTCACAGCCGGTTATAAAGCTCCCGGCTAAAAACGAAAGACAAAGAGTGTGAAAAAAGTTCATTTATTCTGATGCAAACAAGGAACTCCGGTGATTCTATTGATTCTCTCCGGTACTAACAGATTGTCGGCAGTTATACGGCAGGTGTATTTCGATATTTGTTCCGTGTGTCCTACACGGTACAAAAGTCCCTATTATCATCGAATATATCATTTAGCTCATATTTAATACTTTTCAGTATAAAACAAAAGGAACTGATGGTGAACTATTCGTTCACCATAATTTGTCACACTGATGAATCCCATCGCCGCGAAAACTTCTTGTATGTGATTTTGTCCGCTTCTTTTATTTTTCCTCAATTTCCGTGATGTTCTAATAATAACTAACGTAAAAAATGATTGTGTTCAAACAAATAAATAATATTTTCAACTTTATAACATTAAAGGGCCTGTTACATCACCCAGTAATTAGCACTTACCAACGAATATTGGAACAACGTTACGTATGAACTATTGGACCATATCGCTAACCGCAGCTTTTTAGGAAAACATGCCGTAAGTATAATATTACTGTTTTACTGAGGGCTGGCTTCTTGATCGATCAACTTATGGTAGAAATTCGTTACTATTGGTTGAATTACGGTTGTGCGAACTTTGAACAAAAAATATGTTAATCTTAACCAATGGTCATCAAATATCCATTACTATCGATTACGAAAGCGCCCTTACTTAAATTTAACCTTAAACAAATGCATAGTCTTGTTGATATAGAGTTTGCTAAAGTAAGAGTAAGGTTGTGCAATAAGCCTCAAGAACAGATTTAGCGACAGGAGCGGATTAAGGTACTCTCACAAAGTCTATTCTGTTTTTTTTCACTGTCTATCTTAAAGAGATTTTTAATAGAGTTTCTGTGGTCTTTAACCACAATCTTGGTACTTAGAAGAAGTCGACATGTTGTTTTTTTCCGTCAAGTTCTTTTAAATAAAATAAGTCCAAAAAAAATATAAGCCGGTACTAGCGGTTGACTAGCAAAATCAACTTAGTTAAAGCATGTTTTATTTCTGCGTTTTTTTGTAAATGCCCATCATTCTCTTTATAGCATCAATTCAGACTATTTCCTACGGAGTCATCTCGTATTTTAGAGGAACTGTTTTCTGTAGGATCCCGTTTATTAGTACACGCGTTTTGGTGTAAATATTCATACGGGCATACCGTTTGCAGATTGTGTTTTATGATTAAACTGGACCAGTTCCACATCTAAAATGACGCACATGTACTACAACACAGCAATTACCATGGCAACGCTGTGAAAAAAAAATGAACAGCGCGCTGTTTTATCGGACACTGTCAAGATTTGCCAGAATTCAGGTGACGGACAACCGTACCTACAAAAACTGTCATGTAAACGCACCAGAATTTTCTGCGGGATCCAGTATTCAGTGATCCCTTTCCTACATAGTGATGACTATCGTGGGTAACGGCCCTTAAAGTATCATTGATAATGCAAACAAATCATAATTAGTACAAATGCGTCAACGTTCGAAACAACGGAGTTGCATGATCGTTGCACAATTATTGGATATGTTTCCAAAAATTGGCAATAGCGTGCGCTGTTAGTCCACCTACGCATTCGCATGTGGCAGTTATTATATTGCGAAACATTGTGAATATGAATCCTCTGTAGAACGATATTTTTTTAAGTTAGTTGCCTATACCGCAGCATCTGTCTATTATCTATTGCGAAACTTTTGCATCAAACGTTAGGGTAAAGACCATTTTGCATTTGTTTGCGGAACGATACCGAAAATGTATAGCACTTTTACATCTAGCTACATATTACAGATATAGAATAAAAATAATAATAGTCCCCTTAGTTGATTTCGACTACGGTGGCCAGTCACAAACACTAACCGACTAGGTATTATAGTGCACAAGTGTTTCAGCAAACGAGGGCGCATTCTCTCTTACTTTCACTCTCGTAGCCCAATGGGACAGCAATCTAACACGACCGGAGAGAAATTAGGCGCAAGACCAACGGCTTTACGTGCTTTCCGAGGCACAGGGAAGAAACACCGCCAATTTCCAAACTCCGGGTTACCCTAAGAGTTTCTAAACGGAAAAACTCAGGTACATATTTTAGGCCCGACCCGGGGATCGGACCCGGGTTCTCTGGCGCAGCCGTCGCTTTAATGTGCGACCTTAACCGCTGCGCCACTGAGACATAGCATATGCGAAAAGTTGCCATATAATTTACAGATATTTCGTTTTCCGTAGGTAGACTAACGGCTTACGGAGGTGGCTTGTGTGCGATTGCACCACAGAACTGTCAGTTTATTAATAATTGAAATTAATGTAAGCTATGAGTGTCTTGGGCTGAAATACGCTAAAAACTGTAGGTTTGTATGCCTTTGCTATTTTCCGCCAAAAACAACCGTTTTTAGGTAATTAAAGCTTGGCCTAATCCATGTGATGGTCCGCGCGCACTCCATTATATTTGCGCATTCGACATTTTGAGCCGTTCGGCGTGATATTTGAGGCTTAGCCTCGAATTGGAAATAGAATTATGAACTGGCCTACTCTGTTATACCGCCGCTTTTGCAATACACTCAAGCCACCATAGACCTATAAGTACCAAGAAGGGCTATATCCAAAAGGCTGCGACAGCAAACATTTCAAATAATTACAAACAATATTCGTAAATTTTGTGGCATAGTAGAGGTACACACAATAATGTTTACTTATAGGAAGAAAAAACTAAGGCCATAATACTCCGCCAACATACCTTATAGCTACCAGGTTTGGGGCGAACACCATGATCCCGTTAAGTATAATTAAAGGCCTTAAGATACTTTTAATTATTATTTTTTTCTGATGATATTACCATATCCTCCTTTTTAGCCGACTTCAAATAGAGAAGGTTATCAATTCGATCTTTATTTGTGTGATATACTTAGAATTTGATCATAACCGTGTGCAAAATTTCGTGAGTGTATATAATTTGGTATAAATGTCGACGAATTTTTCGGAAACAAGAAGTCGTAATGAGTTTTTTTTTGTTCTAGCAGATTTATTCTAAATTATACATATAAAGAAATTATTTGAGTAAATACAATTAGGTTTCATTTTTTTTAAATTACAACAGATTATTGTGATTAGCGCGTATCTACGAAATACCAAGCCTTTGCTAGTAAGCTTCAAAAAGGCTTCCTAGTATTGGTAGTTTTGACTCGCTAGCTGTATCAATTAATAAATTGATTTAGGTTGTTTCCATTCAAACAAAAAGTTGTATATATTTTTTGGCATCAGTATCGTTTGTTCTACCTCTGGAGTCGCTCGTCGCTGACCAAAACAACATCCTGTAAAGTGAAATCATTAGAGCAAATAAGGTGAAATGTAACTATTACAATAAGTTCTTATGTCAATTGATATTTATTTTACACAACCACCTGCTAACAAAAACTACCCTCTTGCATAACCGTGTGCGTAAAGGTCTTACAGCTAAAATGGAAAACATGGACAAAATCTGACAGAGTAGGAACTCGCATCCCTAAATTACCCAACAATGAACTATAGCTATTGATAAGTACTCAGATTATTAGGCGAGTGGTAATTGTTTTGTATTTTCGGTGTAGGTGCGTGATTGGAATCATTATTGAGAAGGCCTACGCGGTATTATGTAAGGGTCGTAATAAAGCTATTATTGATTCATACTAGCGCTGCTGACTGACTTCGAAGGACTCTGTTATTATTATAATTGGGTACACGAAGCAGCACATTCTTACTTCATCCATTAAGCCCATGTCATTGAATCCTACAACCTTCAATCTAATTTCATTTGACCTTCAACTGAATTTTCAACAGAGTTGACTATTCTTGATTAGCTGATCGCACCAAAAACAATAAAGTGGATGCTGATTGCCACGCCCGCAATCCATGATTTCCATAAAAAATGAAGTGAGATCTATCTTAAATTTTAGGTCCATGTTTTACAGTTCGTCACATGCATATGGTTTTCCGTTTGCTTAAAATAATAGTTTCTGTTATTTGCTACTCAGTATTGCGACAAGGCAAGCTTTGAATAGATTTTGACGATTTCATTACTGTAGTACTGTTACTAGGTAGTAAATACCATAAAATATAACTGTACCCAATTAATATAACTGTACCCAATTAATAAACGATATTTATAAATAGCAAATTGCACTTGTAAAATGCAACTTTGGCTGTGTGACAGACGAGGAATCGAACCCCGTGTCCTACGCAATCCGGGCGTATGCCTATACCACTCGGCCACCGTCACATTAGCAAGCCTGTTGAATATTGCAAGCGCTTTCTTTAACGCGTAGGCCGCGTGACGTCATCAATGTTGCGAGATTGCTCTCACAATATCCGTAGGAAATATTTTTACAAATATTTAACAATCGGTTAAGATGAAAGAAGCCAATTTATAATTATATTTTTGTTTTTATAGTATTTTGTCACCATACAAACTTAATAATAAAATAGCAAATTGCACTTGTAAAAAGCAACTTTGGCTGTGTGACAGACGAGGAATCGAACCCAAGTTTTTATTTGTGCAATTTGCTATTTATATTATTAAGTTTGTATAGTGCCAAAACACTATAAAAACAAAAATATAATTATAAACGATATTTATTTAAACTTTATTGCGCTGTAAGTTGTGCAGACCTAAATTGGCCGACCTAATGCCTTATGGCGTTCTAATGATTTGGTGAATGACTTGGTAATGCAGAGAGTTTAATCAGTGGCGGATCATTAATAATAAGTGGGAAGAGTGGTACAAAAAATTGCAGTAATATAAATATACGAATATATCACAAATATAAAGTACTAGCGATCCGCCCCGGCTCTGCACGGCTCCAATATATTATTCATATAAAATTTCCTCTTGAATCATTCTATCTATTGAAAAAAACGCATCAAAATCCGTTGCGTAATCTTAAAGATTTAAGCATACATAGAAGTGACTTTGTTTTATGCTATGTAGTAAAGATATCAAAAGACTAATTAACATTCATAGCATACATATACTTAATAAATACATAATTATAAATGAGTAAGGTGATGATATTGACGATACCTTAAATGACACAAGTAAAAGAAAATGGTGGGTAATTCAGAAGTAAACCAATGCATGTATGCCACGAGCTGTAATTCAAGGACCTTAGAACCACATCAGAATTAAATAAAAGGTTAGATAGCATGCCTTTTGTGAGAGAGAACCGTCGATTGCGGACTAAGGACCAGTTTTTTGATCCGTAGTAATGATAAATTTACGTTACCAGCGGTTGAATATTTACGAGTGTGTGTTTTGAAGAAAAAAAACCTTAACAGATGGTCATTAAAATACCCATTCTAACACTTGGTTAAAAAAATTTTTTTCTTCAAAACACACAATCGTATATATTCAACCGCTGGTAACGTAACTTTACCATTACTATCGATGAAAAATCTGAGCCTTGGCAATTACTCACATTTATGTAAATTGCACTTGTAAAAACAACTTGGCTGTGACAGACGAGGAAACGAACCCCGTGTCTTACGCTATGCGGGCGTATGCCTATACCACTTTACAAGTGCGATTTATATTATTATTAAGTTTGTATGATGACAAAACACAATAAAAACAAAAAAATTATCACATTTATATAGGTGGGGTGTCATAATTTTTTGTCAAATACAAGTCTGTGAATGTTAAAACCGTTTTACTCGTATAGATAATCCCGCCATCTAGTGAAAAAATACTTAAGAGTATTTTTGTATGGGAGGTAAACATGGTAAAAATTTTTGCTACTAAAATCAGAAATTCACTGTATCTAGTTTTTTTTTATATGCACTCAATTATCTAGCAATACTATGGTTTATGGAAGTACCTCCCCAAAATTTTATGAATGAGTCTGTAAGTCATATAAGTAATAAATTTCAGACCAGTAAGAGGTATTTAATCGAAATTTTCGATTCAGTCTTATGAGGATATTACAAGACGCTCAAAATTTCAGATATTTGGATGAAAACGATTTGAAGTCATTAAAGTGTCAAAAGTGGCTTGAAATGTAAATAACACACATGCATGGCCGCTGTCTTGCCTTAGCTGCTCCGCGAATTTTGCTGACAATTCATTAGTTATTTAAACTGTCATTGGCATGAGTTCAAAATTACTAACTTTATTTAACTTGTGTGTATTCAGATAAATCTTTCAACATTATTAATAGGTATACATCACATTTACTGAAAAAAACTTCACAGACGTTTATCTCCATGAATTTTTGAATCAGATTTTCTGGTGTTCCATCCAGATTGGTCTAGACTCAGACAACATCTAAGGAACAATCACGTGAATTTTTAACTTGACCAGAGGCCCTATTTTTGAATCACTGGCCTCGATACATCATGTTTTTTTCTTTGATTTCTGTTCAATTTTCGAGTAAAAAAAGGTTGAAATTCACACGGTACTGGTTTAGAATGTTTTTAACACTCACAGTGTCATGTTTTATATTCATGAAAGCGTCACATAACGACGTATTCATAAGAGACCACAAATTTCGCCAGGTCGGACTGACAGCACAGTAGCTCAATTGGTAAGAGCGTTTGGCCCGGTCAGCCAAAAGGTTGCTGGTTCAAGTCCCGCCCGTGCGCAAATTTTTGGTTTCTTCATTATGAATATTCACACGGTAGTTATAAAAAAAATATGTGATTATACTGATTGATTTCTAATTAGCTATAGACCTTTTTGGTCAGCTGGTCTGGACAGTATTAAACGCACTTAGAACAAATTCGATTGTGTGCGATTAATTGAATTTGTGGTATGAGTTTTTAATAATGTAATTCGACTCATTTGGATAAATTATAGTGTAAAACGATGTCATGTATGTGACATATTAAAACTACATCCTTTCACTAGCAAATGCATACTTATGAATTAAACCTTTTTTTTACTTTTTGCTGCATTCTATAAATACGTTATTAGAATTAATGATAATATTTATAGAAGACATGACTTTAATATAAATTTTATTATTGTAGATATTTTTATAGAAATTCTGTTTTCTTTCATGCTTATAAACTTCTACACAACACAGAGTTAACTATAACTTTTTAATTATTTTATAATCATTTAAAACAACGATTGAATAACCAGCGAATTTGTCTATTGTATTGGAACAACTCTATTTTTAAATTACGAAAAGTCACATCCCACCTAATGTCATTTTGATCTCTCGAATAAAAAACAGAGTACATACGTTCTGATTTTTTATTAGATCTTCGATAAGCGTGATTTTAGTTGTACTTGAATTGATTTTCGATCAAAAATCACTCGTAATACAAACGAGAGTGATTTCAAAATAGGACTCTTGGTTGTTATTGGTTTTGCTCAATATAGTTTTGCAATGGCGAAACATCTCTTGAAAGTGGTGGAAATATTAAATTGACGTCTACTTACTCGATAGGTACATTACCTTCTTCGTACTAGTCTAGACATTATTTCATGAGGTGAAACACTTGTGTGCTAGAATGACTAAATAATTTACACTGTTTAGAATAATTTAACATTGGTTGATACAAATGGGTATCACAGGTATAAAACGTACGGGTTTGTGGATAATGACCACGACATTGACGTAAAAAAGTTTCTGAACTAAATTATTTTCCAAAATCATGCATTAAATTCTCTAACGCAGGTATTAAAGAGTTTTGCAAGTATTTTGCCACGGTTCTAGTACTAATCATCCTCTTCAGCTTTATAAACTACGTTCGTCGCATTTTAAAAGACATTGAAACAAAAACTTTTTTCTTTTAATTTTTTTTTTTCATAAAATAGTTGCCCTACGTCCATCCGTCCTACGTACAGAGATCAAATTATCTAAGTTTCCAAATAATCTTAAAATTAGTAATAAAAATATGGCATACCCAATATCACCTTATGGAAGTCAGTATGGAAGTCTCAACATAGAACCCTGTTAAGCTATTAAAATATTACACATAAGCTATTTGTGTATATTGCTTTTACTTAACTTAGATCGTGTCCTTTGTACCTAAATTTACATATTTCATACGTTCTCGTCCTACCTGGAAAAAAATACTATTTGACACCACCCTTAGAAATAGTTAAGAATAAAAAAAAATATTTATATTTCGACAATAATTCTTGGGCGCAGGCTATGCTTTCTATTCGTTTTGGTGGGATCGGAATTCGCCATATTTCTAGTGTAGCCCTCCCCACTTTTCTCTCCTCTTTGTATAGCACTTCCGTTTTAATCGAAAATATCTTTGAGCATTCTCGCCAATTTTCTGAGGTGAGAGAGGCGGAGAAGTTTTGGCAAGGTCTCTGCCCTAGAGAAAACCTCCCAAAGAAACGTTACCAGCAAAAACTCTGGGATGTTCCTCTTGCGAAGGAGACCTTCGATTCTTTACTTCAAAATTCCGTTCGTGACAGTGGTAGCGCTAAGCTCTTGGCAGTTTTTTGCAAAGTTTCTGGTCACTGGCTTCATGTTTTACCCTAAAAATTCGGGCACTCTTTTCGATAGTGAGTCTTTCCGGGTGTGTGTGAGCTTTCGCCTTGGATGAATGATGCTATCAGGAGAGCCCTTCCCATCATTAATGTTCGCGAACGGAATCGGGCCCTAGTTTGGGATGCAACATGTGCCATAACGCGCCCCCCCCCCCCCCCATCTCAGAGAAAGAATCAGCCCTGAAAGCTAGTGCAGCAGCGGAGTAGGCTGAAAAGCCAAGCGTCGCAAGTACGCACTGCTCACTTGCAAGTGATTATGTATTTGCGCCGTTTGGCGTTAAAACTTTTGGGTCGTGGGGACACCCTATTCAATTGCTATTTAGTAAATCTGAAACAGACAATATGAATCTGAATGATTCCTAGCTCAAAGGATTTGCATAGCTATCCAACGCGGCAACGCAGCCTCCTTGCCGCAAGGAAATGGTTCCGCTTTAAATAGGTAGATTTTACGTTTACTTTGTATGTAGCATGTCTTAGTTTTATTTGTTTCTTGTTTGTTATTAACAAAGAAGATATTACGGCGATATGTATAAGTCCACAATCATCTCTATCTTCTACTTCTTCTTCTCATTCTCCATACTGTTAGATGGATAGTTTATTGCATTAGTATGGTAAATAAAACGATTATACATGCACATAATATGATCGATATTGTACAGTGCATCATGGATCTTTTGGCCGACGGCGATTTTCAAAAATAACGCTGTCATCTTCAAAAAAAGCGGTTTTTAGATCAAGTGTAACCAAATCTCCACAATCTTACAGCAGATTTCCCCATTTTTCCTATCGTCTCCCTGGTGTTTCATTACACTTTTTGTTAAAAATGCTCCTTTTTAAACACAATAAAGCTAAACTCCTAACATGAAGTTATAATTTTCAATGGTTTTTATTGTTTACATATATGTGTCAAGTTTGAAATCAGTAAAGCATACATGATATAATACTGTACCATCATGCTTACTTTAACAGGTTTAAAATACTTAGTACCCTTTTCCTTAACTATGTTATAGTTAGGATAAAACACATTAGTTTTCTAAACAGCTTTCTGAATACTTAGGGTATTATAAATCAAGGAAGATTTTTTGCACTGGCTACCCTGACTGAATACTTGCGCCTCCTTTGCCCCTGTCAATGTCATCCAAAAAATCCTAGTCGCACTTGTATTGCATTGTCCTGCGTATTTTTTTTTGCATTGAACATTGTATAATTAATGTTATGGAATAAGAAAGCATCATCTTCAACACACCGAATTATCTCAAAAATACATGTTGGTAACACCACTTATAACTCGGAAACGGGTAGACCTACCTATTTTTCAAGCACACTGATTGATAAAGAGTTTCACTCATCTGCTAATAACGCCAACCAAGTTTTTCATAACGATTGTTTTCAACCAACCTTCTAAGCTGTAACTGTTTATTCCGCACATTAAACCGCTCTTAATCCTATTAAAATAAAAATAAAACAGGGTATTGAGCAACAAATTTTAAAGTCGGCGTCGGAGCTCGGCACTGCCTCGTCCCGACGGAAAACTTTTCTAATATATTAAAAATTTCCCGTACAAACATGCTGCATTAAAGTCGAAAAGCATCTAGAAAGTTGCTTAAATATCTACACACGCGGGACTTTATCGACTCTTTCGTGGTGATCACCTGTGCCAACGTTAGTCGGCCCTGGCCCAGATATTCAATACAAATATCATATTTCAGAGTAAAATTCCTTACAAATGGTTACATAAGTACCTTACCCATGAAATTAGAGTTTCGAACTTTGAACATGCATGTTTTATGTTGAAGCTCATTTAATGCTTCAACACCCGAGCGGTTGCAGGCAACCGCATAACAATAGAATTTGCATTGTGTCTCGTTCACATACGCTTGAGGGATTAATGCCGTTTTTTAATTACTCTTTTACATATTTAAAAATCCATTTGATTTCGTAAAAATCTTAACCATAGACAAAGAAAAAGAAACGTGAGTTCATACGAGATCCGTTCTGCAGTTGAACCAGTAGCTTTGAAAAGTTTCAACGCTTATAAACTGGTTTCTGTAGGCAAAGCTACAAAAAAAAGTATTTTGATAACTTTGAAGGATTTCAAGCAATTTTTTTGAGAAAGCAGAAACAAATTAAAACAAAAACAAAGTGTATAAACGAGCATTTGAAAATATATCAAATGGGTCACCAACTCAAAGGGAAATACAAGTATATAACAATGAATGTCATAGTTGATAATTTTCCAACTTTTTTATGGTTTTGATTTAAGCAACTTATCAGCTTAAGCACGTAAGACTCTTTATACACTGCGACATTTAGCAGCGATGCTAACGCGCGTTAGCATCGATGCATTGCGATGCAGAAGCCGCAAATTGTCAAAATTATGTACTGAATTTTGGCGAGTCCGTCTATACTAACGCGCGTTGGCATCGTTGCAGTCGCGCTTCTGCATCGATACTAACGCGCGTTAGTAGGCGCGATTTTGTCGCGCATTACCAAAACGCGCGACTGCATCGATGCTAAACGTCGCAATGTGTAAGGGATCTTAATGTTCAGCGATGTTTCATCTATGTAGGTTGTGACTTTTGACTATTTGTCATTCAAAGAAAAATAGACTTTACCTAATTATTTATTCTGTTCTTCGTTGTTTTTTTAACCGACTTAAAAAAACTTGTTTGATATGATTGTACGAGTATAATGATTGAACGTCTCAGGTCTTTTATCACAGGCTATAGAAGTGTAGCTATGCACAATATGGTTAGGTTTAAAGAAAATAATTTGTAAAATCTGCGTTTATTTAAATTCTTTAAAATTTAGTAAAATATTGTGACAACATTTTTGTTTTACTGAGCGTCTCCTGTAAGATATCGCTGTACCTAAGCACAGATAAGGCAAATATTTATCTCTGCATCACATCATCGGATTGAAATTTCCGCTTTGCGACTCCAAACCGCATATTAACTGATACAAAAATGGGGATTTTTTCACGTTCTTGCCAACTTAATTTTTGAAGATGATATTTAATTTCCTGTAGCTTCGGCTAGATTAGAATCACAATGAGACGACGGAGACCGATAGCGATCCAATTTTACATGGAACTGTTCGAGCACTTATATTTATTCAAGTATAAAAGTTGTAGCACATCTATCCACCCATTACGGGAGCAACAACTTATCAACTCGAGCCGTTCAGTATACTTTGAATGTAACTCCATACTTCAACGCACATCTATCAAGTTTGTAACGTCACCACCTCGGACCGAGATCAACTCAGGGGCATGCGTTGTAATGCGCTAACGGCGATGCTTTTAAAAAAAAGTTTCCAGCGATGGGAATGTCAGGCTCGTAGATCTAATAGCAAGCACAACAGTGAGCTTATATTGGTGTTATTTTATAACTAGCGGTCTCCCGCGACTTCGTCCGCGCGTTTTGTGTTTGCTCCCTCCTCTCCCGTCGCAGCGTCATGTATTATATCCTAAAGCCTTTCTCGATAAATAAGCTATCCAACACAGAAATATTTTTTCAAATCGGTCCAGCAGTTCCTGAGATAAGTGCGTTCAAACAAACAAACTCTTTAGCTTTATAATATATTAACGCAAGCGCACGCTGTACTTAAGCTGCGAACATTATTTTGGTGCGGAGTTATGTTAAAACTGTGATAGCTCCTAAGATATTTATTGAAATCAAATGATATTAATGGCAACTTGGTTCTTAATGAAATGTTCGTGATGATGAATGTATTTATTTTGATAAATATAAATACCTGTGTGTATAATACACCTCTAAAAATCATATATTATTTTTTTACAAATTTATTAACATAAAAAAGGTTGTAGTAAGTCAACCATAAAAGATAGACATATGCTGTCGCGGACTTTATTATAGAACTCTTAATGCTGAACAATCCTGTCATACATGATTTTTGTGTAACTTAAGCGGTTTGCGCAGGGTATGCAGCGGAAGCTCTGAAAAGGAATATCTTTCTCCCGTTTTCGCAACATTTTTCATTTCTGTTGTGGTCTTATGAGTCGTATCTTTATGTTATATAGCCTAAAGCCTTCCTCGATAAATGGACTATCCAACGTAAAAATTTTTTTTCAAATCGAGCCAGTAGTTTTTGAGATTAGCGCGTTCAAACAAACAAACAAACAAACAAACAAACTCTTCAGCTTTATAATATTAGTATAGATTTTATATTGGGGTGACTATAAGTTGTTTTGACACCTGACACCTGCCAAAGATAAGTATTTGTCGTATAGATTTTTTCATTTTAAAAATATTTTCCTCCTTTTTTCCTCTTCCCGGGGCCTCTCCATAGTCTTCTTATTGTGTTTAGAGGCAGTAAGTTTGTGGGCAGGCCTCCAGAAGACCTCTCTGTATCATATTAAATTCTTGCATTTTTATGTTCCAGTTGACATTTGGCGTTAGCAGGGAGTCACTCCGGTTGCTAAGGCAACCAGACCTGCGCATCCCCTGCTGTCAGCGTCCGTCATCCTAGTTTATTTACTTTTAGTTTTATTTTTATTACGTGTTTTTGTATTTGATATTGTCTCATAAGTTTTAATTTTGTGTTTTGGCAGGTTTTTGCAAATTTCTTTTTGTGATCAGTGTTAAGGCTTATGAGTACTTTATCTCCATCGGTGGGCACCCACTCACAGCCGCAGTTCTTTCACTGTTCAATTTGTAATTCAAATAGGACTTTTAAAGGTAAGAGAGGCCTTAATATTCATATTGCCCGTAGTCATAATAGCACCAATTTACCCGCGTCTCTCCCTATTTCCTCTATTCCAAATCCTCTATCTTCTTCTCAATCTTTTGAATCTATCATCACAAACCTTCACCAATCTACTCCGCTGGTTAAACGGATCCCTAGGGGAGCGAGAATAGCTTTAGCTAAATGCCTTTCTTCTTGTATTGAAAAATGTTTCGATAATACTGAAACTGCCTGGCAAAATCTTTTTACTTTTTCATACTCATTTTTTCACGTAAACTCTCCTTCTAAAACTTTAACTCGGGCGCTATTAGATAATGCTTCAAATTTCCACAATCCGTCCCTTCCATTCAGTCCGTCTAGTACAATATCTTCCAAATTTAACGTTTATCGTACCGTTGAGAACAAGGTTATGGACGGCGACCTGAAAAACGCAGCCCGAATCTTGTTCTCCGATGACACTCTCGCTCCCCCTAGTCAGGAAACTCTCGAAAGCCTTCGTAGTAAGCATCCTTCACATCCAGATTCTCCATCTTTACCTGTTCCTCCTCCTCAAAATTTCCAACCCTTACAGATACTTGATGACGGCGACACGTTTGCTGCCATCATGTCATTTCCGGCTGGTTCTGCTGGCGGCATCGACGGCATCACTCCCCAACACCTTAAGGACTTGGTGAGTGCTTCCGCTACTGACGCCGGTAGAATTTTGCTTTCCAACATTACGAAATTGTGCAACTTTCTCTTATCTGGCAAGGTAACTGAAAGTTTTGTCCCATTTTTATTTGGTGCTAGACTTTGTGCCTTTCGAAAAAAAGATGGTGGCATTCGCCCTATTGCTATTGGCTCAACGTTTCGTCGTCTTGCAGCCAAATTAGCCTGTCATGATCTTTTTTCTCCTTTGAAAGAGTATTTTCAACCCATTCAACTTGGTTTCGGCAGTAAGGGAGGTTGCGAGGCCGTGGTTCATTCCGCTCGCAATTTCCTCTCCTGTGACGAATCTGAAGTTTTTTTGAAAGTTGATGTGAAGAATGCTTTCAATTCTCTTGACAGGTCTGTCTTGCTGAATGAAGTTCAGACACACACTCCACAGATTTATCCCTTTGTTTTTCAGTGTTACCATAATCAATCAAAATTACTTTACAATGAACATTCAATTGTTTCTGCAGTCGGTGTTCAGCAAGGCGACCCTTTAGGTCCAGCCCTTTTTAGTTTAGGCATCCATCCTGTCATTTCATCCTTAAATTCTAAATTCAATGCCCGGTATCTGGATGACGGGTCCTTTGGAGGCAAAGCAGATGTTGTTTTCCAAGACCTTGTCCAGATTATAGAAGGATTTAAGAAATTAGGCTTGGAACTGAACCTTTCAAAATGTGAACTTTTTATAAATGATCACGTTTCGTCTGGTTCCCGTCAGGCAATCATTGATAAATTCAATTCCCTTGCTCCTAACATCAAAATTCTGAATTCTGAATCGCTTTGCCTCCTGGGTGCCCCTCTTCTTGATCCCAGCATCGAACCTTTTCTAGATAAAAAATTGAATGATTTCACCCTTTCAGCCCCTAGATTAGAACACCTAAATTCACACATTGCATTTACTATTCTTAAATCGTGTCTTTTTGTGCCTAAATTTACATATTTCTTACGTGCTAGTCCTATCTGGAAAAAAAATAATTATTTAAAACTATTTGACACCATCCTTAAAAATAGTTTGGAAAATCTTTTAAATTTACATTTCGATAATAATTCTTGGGCTCAGGCTTCGCTTCCTATTCGTTTTGGTGGTATCGGAATTCGCCAAATTTCTAGTATAGCCCTCCCCGCTTTTCTCTCCTCTTTGCATAGCACTTCCGTTTTAGCCGGAAAAATCTTTGAACATCCTCGCCAACTTTCTGAGGTGAGAGAGGCGGAGGAGTTCTGGCAAGGCCTCTGTCCTAGAGAAGACATCCCAAAGGAACGTCACCAGCAAAAACTTTGGGATGTTCCTCTTGCGAGAGAGACCTTCAATTATTTACTTCAAAATTCCTTCAGTGACAGTGGTCGCGCAAGGCTCTTGGCAGTTTCCTGCAAAGATTCTGGTCATTGGCTTCATGCTTTACCGTCGAAAAATTTGGGCACTCTTTTCGATAGTGAGTCTTTCCGGGTGTGTGTGGGTCTCCGCCTTGGTACCCCTATATGTGAAATTTTTACGTGTCCATGTGGCAAGGAGGTTGATAAATTTGGTCTCCACTGCCTGTGTTGCCAGCAAAGCGCTGGGCGTTTTGCCCGTCACGCTACCCTTAATGACGCCATCAGAAGAGCTCTTGCGACCATTAATGTTCCTTCCACGTTGGAACCACGTGGTTTGGTCCGTGATGATGGCAAGAGACCCGATGGCCTAACGCTTATTCCCTGGGAACGGGGTCGGGCCTTAGTTTGGGATGCAACTTGTGTCGATACTTTGGCCCCTTCTCATCTCAGAGAATCAGCCCTTAAAGCTGGAGCAGCAGCGGAGTTGGCTGAAAACGCCAAGCGTCGCAAGTACGTTTCACTTGCAAGTGATTATATGTTTGCGCCGTTTGGCGTTGAAACATTTGGGCCGTGGGGACCCTCTGCTAAATTACTGTTTAGAAAAATTGCGCCAAAATTAAATTATTTAACAGCCAATAATAAAGCTGGCTGGTTCCTAGCCCAAAGGATCAGCATAGCTATCCAACGCGGCAACGCAGCCAGCATCATAGCCTCCTTGCCGCAAGGAAATGGTTTCGTGTTTGAATAGGTATTAATATTAAGTTATTTTTTTAAGTTGCATGTCTTAGTTTAATTTTTTCTTGTTTGTTATTAATAAAGTTGTTATATCCTTTCAAATTATTTACGATAAATGTTAGAAAATTGTGGAATGAATTCATGAAACAAGTTTTTGAATGCAAGTTCTAAGAGACTAAAAGGGTCTATTTCAGATGATTGCAGGTGTTGATGTGGTCACGGCGTTTAGAATCAAAGTAGGGACATGATGTGAGTAGGTGCCTCCAGGATTGAATTATAGAAGCATCGCATGGACATTTGTCCGAAACAACTATGTGGAAGCGGTGTAGGTACTCGAGAGGGTGGGTACCCGTGGTTTGTCAGAAATTGTGTTATGGCAAACACAGGTTTGATAACCCTGAGTCTGTCAGCTGCTTGGTAGTAGTCAGGTTGGTAGTAAGCTCCTTGTGTAGATGCAAGTTCTCCATCCATATGAAAAGCTTGTTCAGCTTGCTGGCAATGCTGCTTGTTAAGGACCTTTATGTGGCAAACCGGGATTTGATCATAGTCCGGAGCTTTGCGCATATTAGCAGAGGACTTTTCTGCGGAGTCTGCTACTTCATTGCCATTGTCATCGTGCTTGCTTCCATCGGATTATATGTGCCAGGTGTTTGCAGCAGTAATTTGGGTATGATCAGAATAAACTTGATGCCTCGTCTTTTTGATGGGTGCAGCAGTTCGGAGGGCACAAGGAGTCAAGAGGGACATCGTTTGGTAGGAGAGAAGAGACATGGGTAGACTCCTGGTTGATGCTGTTCCCATTACGGATTGATAATTGTGCTTTAACCTTTCAAGCTAAAAGCTCTGATATTTACCTGTCCAGAAATGAATTGATTTTCAATCAAGATCGTCGTCAAATAAAATAGAATAAACATCAGCTAAAACGCTTTCTGATTTATGAAACTTAACTGCTTCACTAATTTAAGCCTTTTAAAAGTTAATTTAATATCCTAAAAGTTAATTGAATATCATTGTAACTTCTGAAAGACCATATTTTTCTTACGAAACATGATCAAGGTAGGCATAACAAATTCATAATGGCATTATGGAACAAGTAACATTATCTAGTGTATTGCTGTGTAATGGGTTTCATGTTAAGAATATAAATATAATATTCAATAGGTCACCTAATATGTTACCGAGGCCAAATGCGACTGACAGAAATCCTTGAAAATAACAGTAGGTAAGGGCGCGTTCCCACTGTCTGACGTAATGTATAATAAGTGAACGACTTTCGTCTCTAGCTGTTCACGTTTTCTTATTGCAAAATTTGTCGTCACGTCACAAAAGTCGTGGATGACAGTAAGATGTATATTAAGTTCCATTTTTTGATCGATAGTTAGCTCAAGACATAGTTAAAAGACGTTCGTATTGGTTTAAAAATACCTTTCTAATAGTTATTTAAACAGTCAATCTATTCCAGGTTTATTTTGCTTTTAATAAACACAATTGAAATTATTCAACCGCTGATAACGTTTTTTTATCAATACAGTTTAGCACCCAGAGAATGCTGTTTTGACGTTTTAATTTTTGACTTAAAATGTTTGGAAAGGATTTAAAACTTTCTGATTGTGTCAACTTTCGCATACATTTTCTGTCAAAATTGGAATCGTCAAAATAGCATTATTTGAGTAGTAAAACTATAGTTAAGTTAAATAAATCAAGATAACGGCCCTAAACCTCGATTGCTATCAACGACACGATTATCTGATTTCACGTAACATAATGGGAACGAACCCCTATTCTTTTCACGCATACATATAGAAGCACGTGCTAGATACACGTGAAAATACATTATTATAGAGCTTGGCACTTGGGAGTATAGGACACAAAGGATAGCCTTAGTGTCATATAATTAGATTGACAATGAAAAGACTCGATGTAACAATAGCAGCCATTTTATTATTTAGCTCTTAGCAAAATAGGCAGTGCTCTATTGATTAGAAATACGAGTATCGTAAAAAAAACCATACAAATTTAATGAGTTTCTTTAATCTGAAAACAAAAATACATCCACAGCTCGTATCTTTTTAACCCTGAAAACCCCGAAATTGTTAAAATTGAAACATCGACGTAAAGTCGAATCTCATCCATAATGAAACATGCAAATCGTTTGTACCGATTGATGTGAAAAACATTTTGCAGTTTGCTTTTTCATAATAAATTAATTGGAAGGATTAATTTTTATACAACATGATCTTTTATTTTCCTGAAAAATAAACCAAGGATTTTACAAAAGCATAAGGAATATTTTTCCGAACGAATTTATTCTAAAAGAAGTTTAATGCACGGTTAAGATTGTTTTCAAAATCAGTTCGTTATTATTTGCTCTCAGTGTTTTTTGTGACGTTGTCAACTTAACTACAACTGCGAATGGTCAGCAAAAAAGTTCAGAAACGAATATACTTTGTTATTATTTTGTAACTGTTTTTTGTTACTGTTTTCGTAATGAGCAGAGTTGTTTAAATGACGTATTTATCTCTCACTAAATGGCGTTAAGGTAGTATTTAAGAACTTTGAAAAAAGTATATTGGCACATAAAGTGAAAATTTTAAAATGCATATTAATTACTAATTTAGTAATTATGATGGCCATGTTTTACTGTACGAAGGTACGCATTATTGTGATTTACTTTTTGTTATTTACGTTGGCGAGAAACAATTAACCTCTGGTATAGCAGCTACATAAACTTTTAAAAGTTATTTCTCAAAGTAAGTTACCGGCGCCATCTCTTTATGATAAAAAAACATTTAATGACAAACTACTCAGTAATATTTGTGGATTGAAGAGGATAAGAAGAATCATCAGAAGAACTTTTATGTTAAGTAACCGTCAGAAGTTATTATATTGTATGAAACTCGAAAAAAACTAAAATAATGCGAATTTCATAAAAATCTTTTAACACTACCTATTTATGCATCTGATTTATACGTCAGGTTTATATTCTTAATTTTCAGGAAAACAAAAAGAGCACGTTGGATACAGCACATCTAGTACAAATAAAATCCACTTGGGCGATAATTTAATTTTTTTTTTTATTCTTTTGAATAACGGACTTTGACATTATAAAGGTCGATCCGCACACAACATTGCCGACACAGTCCACACACTTTTCATCAGTGTCAGTGAAAAATGATATTGTAGCATCTATTTTGTACGAAGCAATCCACACTCGTCATTGACGCTGGGTTCAGTGATCACCGTCACTGACGAGTGCGGATAGCGCTAAACTGTAGAGGCCCTTATTAAAAGTTTTATATTTTGACCTGTAGCTTTGTTCATATTTCGTTGAAATTGCATTTATATATTTTAGCATGCCTAACAAAATGTCGAATTTTCACGTTCTACCTAGATTTTTATGTACGAACTAGTGGTCCCCCGCGGCATCGCCCGCGTACAGTGTGATTTCCCGTAAAATATTTCAATGTATTACACGTACTTACCTATTTGCATTAAAAGTATACTTGAGGTCTCGGCCCCCTAACCATTTGCACGATGAAAATAGCTTGCTCACACCACACAAAAACTGGCATTACTTCGAACAAAATACGACGCGTGGTGCAAGCGATTTTAGTTATTAAGGTAGTAAGGTTGCGGTAGGATAATGCACACTATATACAATGATAAAATTGAGAAAAAACCATGAGACTTAATAAAAAATATGTAATTAAAAACCATTATATAAAATAAGAAAACACTAAACGGAGTGTTTTTGGCCTGTCTCCGGAATTCCGGAATGTGCCTGTCTCCATGACCGATGGCCTGCAACTTTTAGGCATCAAGCTGTCTTCTGATGTGAACGCTGGACATTAGAAGTAGTTTCCTTAGCCAATTTCAGCTACGGTGGCTAGTTCTAAAGACTAACCGACTGCGCGGAACATATAATAGTGCACAAGTGTCTGCGGAAACACAGTTGCCCTCTCTATTCCTTACACTCTCATAGCCCCATGGGACAGCAATCTGACATGACCGGAGAGAGATCAGGCGCAGAACCCACGACCCCTTTCTGAGGCACGGGGGTGAAACAACTTCTAAAAACCGGGCTGCCCTAAGAATTTCTAGATAGAAAAACCCAGGTCATATAAATTGCAAATTGCACTTGTAAAAGCAACTTTGGCTGTGTGACAGACGAGGAATCGAACCCCGTGTCTTACGCAATCCGGGCGTATGCCTATACCACTCGGCCACCGTCACATTAGCAAGCCTGTTGAATTTTGAAAGCGCTTTCTTTAACGCGTAGGCTGCGTGTCGTCATCAATGTTGCGAGATTGCTCTCTTAACATCCGAAGGAAATATTTGTACAAATATTAAACAATTGGTTAAGATGAACGAAGCCAATTTATAATTACATTTTTGCTTTTTATAGTGTTTTGTCACTATAGAAACTTAATAATATTAATTGCAAATTGCACTTGTAAAAAGCAACTTTGGCTGTGTGATAGACGAGGAATCGAACCCCATGTCTTACGCAATCCGGGCGTATGCCTATACCATTCGGCCACCGTCACATTAGCAAGCCTGTTGAATTTTGCAAGCGCTTTCTTTAACGCGTAGGCTGCGTGTCGTCATCAATGTTGCGACATTGCTCTCTTAACATCCGAAGGAAATATTTTTACAAATATTTAACAATTGGTTAAGATGAACGAAGCCAATTTATAATTAATTTTTTGCTTTTTATAGTGTTTTGTCACTATAGAAACTTAATAATATAATGCTTTAGAATGTTTTTAACACTCACAGTGTCATATTTTATATTTTATTTTGGCCCGGTATGCCAAAAGGTTGCTGGTTCAAGTCCCGCCCGTGCGCAAATTTTTGGTTTCTTATTTCATATTTATGAATATAAAATATGACACTGTGAGTGTTAAAAACATTCTAAAGCATTATATAGCGAAGCGACATCAATTTCCAAGTTGAATTTATTCTGTAAAGAATAACTGCTTGGGCCATCTGTTTCATAAACAGACGGCTAGATGGCGCTAAGCGTCACGCAATTGACGTTTTCATAAGGAACCACAAATTTCGTCGGGTCGGACTGACAGCACGGTAGCTCAATTGGTAAGAGCGTTTGGCCCGGTATGCCAAAAGGTTGCTGGTTCAAGTCCCGCCCGTGCGCAAATTTTTGGTTTCTTATTTCATATTTATGAATATAAAATATGACACTGTGAGTGTTAAAAACATTCTAAAGCATTATATAGCGAAGCGACATCAATTTCCAAGTTGAATTTATTCTGTAAAGAATAACTGCTTGGGCCATCTGTTTCATAAACAGACGGCTAGATGGCGCTAAGCGTCACGCAATTGACGTTTTCATAAGGAACCACAAATTTCGTCGGGTCGGACTGACAGCACGGTAGCTCAATTGGTAAGAGCGTTTGGCCCGGTATGCCAAAAGGTTGCTGGTTCAAGTCCCGCCCGTGCGCAAATTTTTGGTTTCTTATTTCATATTTATGAATATAAAATATGACACTGTGAGTGTTAAAAACATTCTAAAGCATTATATAGCGAAGCGACATCAATTTCCAAGTTGAATTTATTCTGTAAAGAATAACTGCTTGGGCCATCTGTTTCATAAACAGACGGCTAGATGGCGCTAAGCGTCACGCAATTGACGTTTTCATAAGGAACCACAAATTTCGTCGGGTCGGACTGACAGCACGGTAGCTCAATTGGTAAGAGCGTTTGGCCCGGTATGCCAAAAGGTTGCTGGTTCAAGTCCCGCCCGTGCGCAAATTTTTGGTTTCTTATTTCATATTTATGAATATAAAATATGACACTGTGAGTGTTAAAAACATTCTAAAGCATTATATAGCGAAGCGACATCAATTTCCAAGTTGAATTTATTCTGTAAAGAATAACTGCTTGGGCCATCTGTTTCATAAACAGACGGCTAGATGGCGCTAAGCGTCACGCAATTGACGTTTTCATAAGGAACCACAAATTTCGTCGGGTCGGACTGACAGCACGGTAGCTCAATTGGTAAGAGCGTTTGGCCCGGTATGCCAAAAGGTTGCTGGTTCAAGTCCCGCCCGTGCGCAAATTTTTGGTTTCTTATTTCATATTTATGAATTTAATAATATAAATTGCAAATTGCACTTGTAAAAACCAACATTGGCTGTGTGACAGACGAGGAATCGAACCCCATGTCTTACGCAATCCGGGCGTATGCCTATACCATTCGGCCACCATCACATTAGCAAGCCTGTTGAATTTTGCAAGCGCTTTCTTTAACGCGTAGGCTGCGTGTCGTTATCAATGTTGCGAAATTGCTCTCACAACAGCCTACGCGTTAAAGAATGGTCTTCCTGAGGTTGCTTTGTCACTGAACATCAGGTGCAGTCGGGGCCAAATGTCTGGCTATCTTATTAGGAAGAATCAATTTTTAAAATTGAACCACCTTAAAAACTATCTGAGTTTGCATTGCAATAATGCATTTGCCTTCTATTAAGGATACATTATTTGTTTTTCTAAATAAATAATAAGCTTCTTACACAATTGTTTCGAACACATGTTTTTTAGTTATTAATACTCATATCTCAAGTACTTCTAAACTGATTTTGATAAATTTATATTGTACCCTAAGTTGCACTTTGTCTGATTGAACTAAAAATAATTATCTTGCTTAAAATTTTCGGTATCGAGAAATCTTGAGACAAACATACAAACATACTACATACACTTACGAAATTTAGCACATGTGTGTATATGGGTACAGCCTTAATAGATAACATGCGTAAATTTTGACTATTACCGACTATATCAGATACATACAGGTCGTATTAGTAAGGGCACGTATTTCGTGTTACTTAAAAGAAAAAAGGTGTAGTGTAATAAATTTATAAAAAAGACGCTATCAAATGACTCCAGTTTTAAGTTGCTGAATGAAGAAAGTATTTTTTATACAGTTTTGTGCGCATTTGGGCGATTTATTCTTAAATAATACTAAAACGAGACAATTGACATATATTTTATTTTATGACTTAAGAGTAATTGAGCTACTTAGGAATCATTGAAAGTAACTTGCTGTCCAGTCTGCAATAGAGAAATCAAAAAACTCAGCCAGAACAATATGGAATGTAGTAAATAAACATAGGCAGGAGGGCTGTAACAAAGACAAAGATAGCATCACTTTTATAAAAGACCATAAGTATATTGACCATCCCCAACTCGATGTAGACATTTTTGCAGAAACATTTGGCCATAACAATTATCCACCTTCAGCTGACCTAGAACTAGCTATGAAGATTCTTAAAGACAATACTGCACCCTGTCAAAACGACATGACTTGGGACTATATTCTACCAACAGAAATCGTGAAAATTGTTAAAAAAATGAAAGACAAAAATCACGTGGATGGGAAGATATTCCAATTTCTGTATACAAACAAAATATCGACATATGGGCAAAACCATTAGCAGCATTCTTTAATAAATGTTATGAACAGGGTGTGTTCCTAGAACAATTGAAAATGGCAAAGGTTATTCCAGTGTTCAAGAAAGGATCAAAAACTGATCCGAACAATTACAGGCCAATATCATTATTACCTACAATTAAAAAAAAAAATTAAAAACAAAATAATCATGAAAACGGTTTACTAAATAGACGGCAATTTGGATACCAAACTAACGTACGAACCAATGATGCAATTGAAACTTTGACTAGAGACATTATTAAAAGACCGAACGAGAAAAAAAAGTAGCTGGCCTATTTCTTGATCTGATTTTGGCATTTGATATGGTGGACCACCGAATACTAATTGAGAAATTACATCATTATGGGATAAAAATAAGATCATTGCATTACTTGTTTCGTATTTCAATAACAGAAAGCAGTATGTAGAGTTGAAGTTTGTGAACCGGAATTGTGAGAAAGTTTTTTAAATCACAAACAAAAAACATCATAAGAGGTGTTCCACAAGGATCCATTTTGGGGCCTGTTTTATTTTAATTTATTTATTAACAACCTAATTCCATTTATGTAAAATACTATACCATTAGTATTGATTTTGATTAGAGTTGATTATACATTAATATTGAACAGGGTTTGCTGATGATACCAACGCCATAATTGGTTCACAACACATCTTAGAACTTAATGACAAAGTAAATGATGCATTGGAAGCTTTTTATCGTTAGTTTAAAGCAAAAAATCTTAAGCTTAATGCCAAACAGACCGGAGCTATCCTTTTTAGGCGCACCGCTAGGACTAAACATGTAATTGACAATAAATAAAATAATGAACAGATCGCATTGGTAGATTTAGTTAAATTTTGGGAATATACATAGATTCTGCTCTAAACTGGAAGGAAGAAGTAAAGCAAATTGAAAACCAAATTTCTTCTGCATGCTATTGTCTGCGAAGTTTAAGGGATGAGATTACTATAACGCAATTAAAAATGGTCTATTATGCACTAGCAGATACTCAGAATCAGCATTAAATTCTGGGAAAACGGCTATGACTTTAATTTAAAAAATGCGTTTATAATCCAAAAAAAAAGCTGTAAGAACAATGGTGCGCATCAGCCAAATACAGTCATGCCGTGAACATTTTGAGCAATTGCAAATCCTGACAGTCCCATGCTTATATATTCTAGTTCTTCTCACAGATCTTGTTAAGCATCCAGAAAGATTTGAGACCAAAGAAGGAATGATTAAACGCCACGCGACTAGAAGAAGAGACATAGCGAATATAATACAGCCAAAACTAAGAGTAGCTAAACATGAAGTCAATTACCAAGCAGTAAAATTATTTAATAAATTGCCAGAAGATCTCAAGACTGAATCAAATCCAATTACATTCAAAAAACAGACTGAGGGTTTATCTATTGGAAAAAATATTTTATAGTGTAGACGAATATTTTAATGATGGTCTGCGTGATTAATGATGGGTGCGCTACACCATAAAATTTCATAATTTGTTTCGGGAGTTCAAAAAGTTTTTATAGTTGTAGACATAGTTAATTGATAATTTAAGTAATAATAATTCGATTGTATTGTAATATTTTAGTTTAATATAATTCTATGTGATTTGCAACAATATTTTGATGGGTATATCTTATGTCTAATTTATTTTATTTTATGTTTTCCTATACAATATTTTTTTGTTAAGGAATAAATGGCTTTGACTTTGACTTTTAATCGGTTTTGGTCTATAACATCCAGAGCTACTAACGATTAAATTTAACGATAAATTCCTCTTTTCGCATATTTACGGAAAACCTTCTTTTTTGCAGTTGGTTCATAACTTGACTGAGAAAAACTTGCAGCAAATCTTATTAGCTTTGATTTTGACGGCCTCCGTGGTGAAGTGCCTAAGGCTTCAAGACGTCGCCGCTCCGAGGTCTCGGGTTCGATTTCCGGTCGGGTGTAGAAATCGAATCGGATGTAGATGTAGAAATCTTAACTTTCTATTTTGTCTCAGGTCTGGGTGTTGTGGTAGGTACTATCGTTGTTTTTGATTTCCATAATACACTTGTATTATAGCACTTGCTTTAGCTACTTATTTTGAGATAAGAGCAATGTATGTGATTGGTGTACAATATTATTATTACATATTATTACTATTTTGTAATAGGTCTCATATCGCAAGGAGACAGCTTAGCGGATATAAAAACCTAAAAAAAAAAACTCCAATCCCTCCCCTTCCCCCCTGTTCAAGAGGTACGGCCTGGGACTTTGATATGTTAACCTCCTTACAAGATCGAACAAAGTTAAAAAGTCAAAAATTGTGTTCCAAGTGATTTCCTCTATAATTCTTTCTTGAGCTTGGTACGGGGGTGCGCTGTTTAACATAATTATCTATTACAAAAGAGCATTTGCATCTATCGAAATACTGCTAGATGTGCAGTCATCTCAAGTCAAGCTACTACTACTACTACAAACTACTACCTTAAAGCTCTTTTTGAACGCTCTGACGAATATTATTGTTGCATGTGACATAAGTAACATAAGTATTACCTTTTTCCTAATAATATGGAACCTTGGATGAATTAACCACTGGATATGAAATGCAAGAGCGAATGTATGAAAATAACTTTAGCCAATTTCTGCGGGGCGGGGGGAGCTTGTCGTGTCAATTATTGACATTTAGTGCATAAAAGTGTCGATATTTTTTTATCGATATGTGTGGAACGAATGAATGAACGAATCTTTTGTAAAATTATGTAATTTTATCACGAAAACAATAAATTACATTATGGGCATGTAATGCACAAACCATCAAATGAACAATTGAAACATAGAACGTCGTTTTATATAAACGGTCTGTCAAGTAACACTAACTAGAACTTCCTTAGACATATTGAAACAGCCCCTAAATACGCATAGCCTTGCCCCATTAAAGTCTACATAACGGAAAATTAGCCAGAAGATTTTTTTGCATTGGCATTATGTAACTCGGTGATGTTTTGTGGGGATCCATTTTGCCTCTCTTCGGACGGCTTGTACTCACTTTATTTTCCATAAGGGATCTACAGGAAATCTGAAATTATATTAGAAGGATGTATTGTCATATAATATGAAGTTTAAAATTTTAAAGCAAACTGTTGTATATTTAAGATTACCTTAATCTACCCTCGAGTGAAACTTTTACAGATTTATAATTTTATTTTAAAAGTATTTATTGTATTCAAAAATTTAATAAAAGAACGTTTATCGATATGATTTATCGACATTTGTCAAGCACAATTGAAATTAAACTGACAAGAGAACGAATGATAAATAAACAACAATCCTACCGTATAAAGTATACGTTATTTGTTGATTTTGTAGTAACAGACCACCACTTTTTTAAATGGCAATGTTACTTTTCTCTTGAAAAACATTTTTCACTATTTTCATGAATAATAACAGGTTTTTGGGATAAAACGTTACTTACGAATGGAAATAAATATTTTTAAACTTGCTGCTATCATTTTTTCTGTCAATGTTTCTCACTGAGCTCTATCACCGTACTGACAAGACATCACCTGCAAGTGAGGCTAAAAAGCCCGCTTCGTGGCTAAGGGGGCACAAGCGAAATTGCCCGTCATTGCGCGTCCAGTGGTTTATTCGTCCAAGTATGGAACCCCTAAAAACCTGTAACCAAAAATCAATTTAAAAATACGCAAACACGTGCGTCCCCTCGCAAACGAAACTGCAAGGGAATATAATAAGTACAAATGCACAATGGCGTCACGCGTAATAAATATTATTGATTCACAGCTGACTACTCTAATCCTCCATATAATTCCATCTCCCGATAAACATATTGCCCGGACCGAGGGCAATAAAAATTGCTTTAGGGTGCACGTTTTAAGTTCCGTTCATAACGAAGACTTTAATGTTATTCATTTTTGAAATATGTGTTTATTAAACGAGTTATGTTAATTAATGTAGATAAAATTTAACTACTTGATTGTATCACAATCGCAATATAGATTACTAAGTATTCATGTATTCATGCAACCAGTGGCGGCTGTACCTTAAGTGCGCTCGTGCGCTGAACCACCAATTCAAAAGATTTAAAAATTACAAAATATTAAGTAATTCATCTTTCTTTTTAATTACCATTTTAATAGTTATTTTTAAACATACAAATACGTATAAAAGATATAATCTCCAATTATGGTAAAACAGTTTGAGCGCTTTACTAAACTATTAAGACTTATTTTTCTGTAAAGACAAATTCTCGTGCGCTTCGGCGAGTGCACGAGGACTGCTAATATAACTTGTAGGAGATACGAGGTAATACGCCTGGCGCGTGAAACAAAAGATAGTTCATAGAAATGTACCGATTAATGAGCGGGTTCTCGAGCGCCGCACGGGAGAACCGACGATTGCCGAGAGCACCCGATGTTTGACGGATTGGCCGGCCGGCTAGGGCGCGAGGCTTAGGCGCGAGGCGACGACGGCAGCCATGATTGACATAATGACATGTTTCACTGTATGTGTGACGCATTAATTATTGTTTATTTATATTACCGTAATTGTTTTTAGTTTTTGCTTCGATTTTATAAAAGTGCACTACCAGTTCGATAACCCACCAGCCGCCACTGCATGCAACTATACAAAAATATTCTGCGCGTATGTGCGACAGGTCCCGGCCAAGCGAGAGTCGGACTCGCGCAGTGAGGGTTCCGTGCCAATTTGAACTGAATTAGGGAATCCACTTACTTCCACTTCGATAAAATACCTCAATATTTTGTTGACAGCAAATATGTTTTTGTTTTTTCATAGTGTTTGTATGAAGAACAAAGTTATGTATGCGGTTGTTGAAAATGTGCTACTTATATCTCAAAAACTACTAGTCCTATCCCGTCCAAACCAATTTTCTGTTCTGTCAAATAACATAAAATATTTTTTGTACTAATAAAACACAAATATTATTTTGCTATACAATCTGGTATGGGCTATTCAGTAAAGGGAAGTAAAATTATATTTTTTACGAAAAATGTTGTTCAAATGGGAGAACAATATTTGTATGTAAACTGTTTAAGTTACACAAAAATCATGTATGACGAGATTATTTTGCATCAACAGTGCTACAATAAAGTCTGAAAACATCATATGTCTATCTTATATAGTTTACTCACTACAACTTCTATATGTTAATAAATTTGTTAAAAAATAATGCACTATTTTCGAAGGTGTTTTATACACACGGGTATTTATTCTTATCAAAATAATTACATTCATCACCTTGAACACTTCATTTTGAATAAAGTTGCCCTTTACATAATTTGATTTCAATCAATATCATAGAAGCTATCAGAGTTTTCAAATAGCCTTAACTGAGCTTCTATTTGACATCAGTTATTATTTTAAGTCTTATACCCATCGTCAGATATTTAATTTCAAAGGCTCAGTTTCGGAATCGATATCACAAATAATTATCAAATGTCGTTACCAGAGGTTGAACATTTACGATTGTGAATGGCTATTTTAATAATAATTGGCACATAGAAACATTTTGTATCATTCATTTCTTTGTTAAGGACCTATTACAATAATTCCATGGGTACAATACAACTAAATTAAGCACACATCAAAGCTTTGAGTCGTCGAGCACCAGTTTCTGTAACCCTTACCGCTAAATTTCATAATTATGAACAACAAATAATGCATACACACATGTAATATTCGGAAACTTAAATACTTATTAGTAGTAAATACCACAGCGAAAGGAGATATAATTAATTGAAAATATTAGTATGTAAGTGCCATGGTTTTCAGCGTTCAAATGATAACAGAAGACCACGTTAAAAAAAATAACTTGAACTGTAATGTACCCTCTTAAGTGAATTGGCTCCTATAAAAATAAGTTGTAAGTGCTGGCATGAATGAAACAAACAAACTGCAAAGCCCCCCTTGTTTTTCTTTTTAATCTCCTTGACCGATAGTACGTACCCCTGACTCTGTCTCCGTGTATCGACAACAGCGCGTCAAACTAAACACTGCTGAATCTTGTGTGGTTGTATTTAAAGACTATTTTTGAACAAAATAATATAGTTTGATGTGCTGGCATTATACCCCAGAGGTATCATTGAATGCTCACCCCATTGCAATACTATTAAATGTTTTATTTTGCAATAAACCCGGCGAATGCAGCTGTGGACGCGTATTAGTTATGCTAGTGTTAGGCGTGTTTGTTTTTTATATTAGCCCTCTAATAAAGCATGCATCAGTTTAAATGGATTCGGTAAAAAGCCTTTAAGTTCTAAAGTTTAACCTCACAAAATAACTACATGCATTCTCATTTATATAAAATTTACGATAACTTTACGATTTAAAAACATGTATTTTTTCAAAGATTTACAAAGGAACTAAAAACTCAAAAATGTGATCCTAATTCATTTATTTTTAAAATTACCACAATACCAGTACCAACAGAGAAGGACACACAAACAAATACTATATTTTCAGTACTGCGTTAAATGATTTATTTTGTTTTACTTAAAATGATCAATTAAGCATACTAGCTGCCCAATAAATTAAGTCTGTTCTAGCCATCAAATACTCAAACCACTAGTATAAAAAACTCAAAAAGCGGCTGGAAGCGTAAACACTATGCTTAATATTTATCAATAAGCCCATCGATCAGCAGGAAGCTCTTTTCGCTAAGTGTTATTATTTGATGCGGTAATGTACGGCTTTGTAGCCCTCGCCCGAATAAGGGGTGGGGGATGGTAAGGGTAGTTAGTGTTAGAGGTAGCGAGTTTTTTTGTGGTGGTATATTTGTAGAGATGTTTAGTTTCGAATGGATGCACTCACATTAAATTTGTACGTATAAAAATATAAATAGTACCTTACGTACCCTACGAGTACATGATTTTTCTGTACTATCTAGTTCCAATTATAATTATTACCGAATTCAAAAAAAATAGTAATCAATTCAATGAGTATGAACGTGATATCGTTAGAAATTACGTACATACACATTGAATACAAAAATACACGGAGAAAAGAAAAACATCACGTGATGGTGTAACTCTGCAGATTCTGAAACAGTTGTAACAATAATATGCATAAAAATGAGCGATAAACATGATAATGTAGATAATATTTATTTGGGCTATAGATCAATATTTTTTATTTCGCTAAAATCGACTCGAAATTTGGGATCAAAAAATTACAGTTGGACGAATCGCCCCAGTACCAAATAAAAAAATCACTTTTCAATAGAAGCTACAATATTGGATTTCAAAAAAATATTCTACTTATCTTTTGTGTCCCCTTATAGGTCTAGATACTTTTACCTCCTAACATGGTTGCACTTATTCAGAGACACGCCGTATATGTTAACCAACTGACATTTTATAAAACTACGACATTAATCAACAGATGTAATTTGTTATGTACAGCTCAGTATCGAATTGTTCTGAATCGGGGGTCCGGTAGGTAGCAAAAAAGAATTCCAACCTGTAAGTACTGTGCCGAAACTATTCTAATTTGTCTTCATAGAGTTATTTCCACCTTGTTTTTGCGCCCAAACACACGTATGGGACCGACACATGGGGGAAATTTCTTGTGCAATTTGTATACGAAAAAAGTTAACCGATCGATTTTTCTTTGCCGAAGAAAAAAATGTTTTTGATTTCTCAGGGTCACGGTTTCTATGTATTTAGATTATGTTTGTGCGATAGCTTTTTTACGTTAAGATATTTTACTTGATTTTTTAGGCAAAACGGTTAAACTCGCAATCAAAGTACCACAAGAAAAAAAAACGATTACCGCGAGAGACCACCTGATCTTCCCCACGTTTAAGTTATGTCACTCTTTAAGAAAGCAATATTTCTTTAGTTTGAGCAGGGTAGAAAAATAACTTCCTACGTTGGGACTTGATTTTTTTTGTAACGACTTTTTATTAGTAGCTGCAATGGATTATCGATTTTTAAACAACGACGATTCGTTTTTGATTGCGTTAACCTTAATCAAACACTTTTAGTTAGCGACTGATAATAATAGGAAATCTTGGAGAATCGGTGGCAGAATTACACTTAATCTAAGTATAAACATCCGCCATGTTGTTTGTATGGAGCAAGAACAAACTTGATGTAGATAAACTGCAGTATAGTGCAAGTATATTTACGTATAATTTTTAACCACCAGTATGTTATACTACATTAAAATGTTTTTGACTTTCTATATTAGTGAGTGGGTGGTTCGGTGGAGGAGAAGGAGGTAAGACGGAGTAACTAAATAAGGGCTTCACTTACTTATACTTTTTTTAATTCTATTTGTATGAAAGATAAAGTTACCTATATTTTGCGATTGTTGTTAATGTGATATATCTTAAAGACTACTCTAAACTACTACGAAATTATATGTAAAGCAAACCGTGCATTTTTTGCAAAATGTTCACTTGATTCATTCAAAAGTTAGGGGGGGGGGGCGCCCATTTTACCACTTTGGAATCGTCTATCCCCCAAATTTTAGACTTTTAGAGGTAATAGTCTTAGGAACCTCCATGCCATTTTAGGATACTTATCTTTAGACACCCCTCATGCATAGGTTTGAGCAAAATAATATTTTACACCTACCCACCAAGTTTTATCTGTGTTATGTGATTAGTTTCAGAAGTAACTGGCTGAGACATACGGACGGACAGATAGATAGACAGACAAATTGGACGAAACTATAAGGGTTCCGTTTTTTGCCTTCGACTAAGGAACCCTAAAAAGTGTTTTACTGCAAATCGCTTAACATATTATTATTTCCTGTTTGACACGTGATTATGGTTTGTAAAATAATGCTTGCTGGTGATGTGTTACTGTGATTGACGTTTAAATTAACCTATAATAAGGTACGCATTTTGTTTTCTAGATTATATTGCCGCCTGTTCTTTTTTTCGTTAAATATTAGTAGAAAATGGCTCAGCTGATAAAAAGGGTTATGTGGTAATGGTATACGGGTGAACCAAAGAAGAAAAAATATTATGAAAGATAACAAAAAGAGTATTAAAAGAGTAGAGTAGAAATATAAAAAGAGTAATATCTAGAGATGAGTCGAGTACTCGGTTAATATTCGGTACTCGGTACGTACTCGGCCGGTTTTTTGATACTCGTACTCGGCCGAGTAACACGGTTCTAATGCCGAGTACCTATACTCGGTTTAAGTAAAGCAATGTATTGCGGTTGATATCAAATAAACAACAGGGGAGATCTTTTATAGTCTCAACTATGATACTAAACGAGTAGTAATGAGACAAAATGAGGCTAACTAGTTAATGAAAAAATCAATATGTAAAATTTTATTATGATGCTACTAATCTTTCTGCACTTTCTGGCCTATTCATTTTTTTCTTCGTAGATGCTACCAGCCTCCGAAAGTAATATGCGTGGTGCTCGGAGATGCACATAGTAACACTCGTGCTAAACGTGCCAGTTCTAGATTCCTTGTTTGTTGCCCTGCCCACCACTCAAAAGTACTCTTGTCTCTTGTCAGCTTATTCTAAAGTAATATCATCACGCTTTAGTGACTAGATGAAAGTTAATTCTGCGCGAAACTATTTGTACTTGTTTACAAACCTAAAGCAGGTATTTGATTTTAAAGCGAGTTACTCGGCCGAGTACCCGGTTGGAAAAATATGAACCGAGTAAAACTCGGTACTCGTTACTCGGCAAAAGTGCCACTCGGTGCATCTCTAGATGTCTAATAGTCATTGTGGCAGAGACGCTGGACGGTCTTGGCACTATGCTCGAAGACCTTGACCAAGTCCCCAACATGTCGGTCTTAATATTGGGCAGCGTTCGGAAAATTGCGCAAGAAAGTCTTCTCATCTCAACTTCCTCAGCGTCTGAAAACGAAAGTCTTCAACCAGTGTGTGTTACCAGTGATGACAAATGGATCCGAAACATGGTCTTAATTATGGGCCTTATAATGAAGCTCAAAATTACACAACGAGCGATGGAGGAGGCTATGCTGGGTGTTCCTCTACGCGATCGAATAGAAGAACTAAGGTAACGGACATAGCCTTGAGAATCAGTAAGCTCAAGTGGCAATGGGCAGGGCACATAGCGCAAAGAGCTGATGGCTGTTGGGGCAGGAAAGTTCAGGTTCGGAGACCCTTTGACAAAGACGCAGTGTAGGACGTCCACCGACAAGATAGACAGACGAACTTGTAAAGATCGCAGGATCAAACTGGTTGCAGACCGCTAGTGATCGGTCGCTGTGTTAAGCCGTGGGGGAGGCCTATGTTCAGCAGTGGACGTCCTTTGGCTGGTAATGATGATGATTAATATCTAATTTTGGCTTAATTGAATTAATGAAAGATAGTTTTAGGTTTAAAGACTTTTATTCTCATTAAGACTTACATTAAGCCACTTACATGAGAACTTAAATTAAACACACGATTGCAGTCGTTGTCGCACTATATTCAATGTCATTGTCATCAATAGATAAGTTATAAAACGCGCACAAACAAAGATCGTAAACACTAATATTGTGATTTTACAGGAAACGCCAAAAACGTTAAGAAAAAATAACTTTTTTATTTGTTTATATATATTCATTCAGAAAAGTGTTAACATTTTGTATTTGAATGTAGTTTAACTTCATGAAATTGAAATTTAAAGAAAGCGAAAAGTTGCAATGTTAGAATGGAGTAACTACTTAAAAATCAAGTGAAAAGGTGAAATACGCCTCACAGAAAAATACTTGAATAGACGTGCATTCATTTGTTAACATTAGGCAATTTTTGGTCTTAAAAACCAGTGCAAACATAACAAAATTCGGTTAATTGAGCAAATTAAGAACGTTTAGTTACTCATGCCTTTTACAAATATTATTCAAAAAATAAAACTTTGTTGTAGTTATTTAAACCAGCTATTGGTTTGTATGTTTGTCACTTACAAATAAAATTAAAGGTCAAAGGAGAGCGGAGTATGTATTTAATAACAAGAGCGAGTCGTACTCGAACACTAAGAGTTCCGTGTCAACTTTAACTGAATTAGAGATCCACTTACTTCCACTTAGCCAAAATACCACGATATTTTTAGTTGACAGCAAATATAAGTAATATTTGCTGTCAACTTTGCTATTTTTCATAGTATTTTTTATTATTAACAAAGTAACCGTCGTATCGTCTATTTCGTCGCCTTCGTCGGTGTCTATAAGGGCATATACTTTTAATTTATCAAGCAGCAGTTGTAAAAACCCATTCCGTTTGACTCTCTTAATACGGAAGTTATGCTTTTACGCCCAAACGTTCTCTAATAACTATGGTAATACGCCAATCGCAAGTCAGGGGTACAATGCAATTGGCATTTACATCCTTTTCTACTTAGTAAACCGGTTTAAGACATTAAAATATATAGGGAGTAAAAACCATTTTTTTTTAATATTGTGTTTTTTGATAGACTGGTCCATAGAGCTAAACATTCTAAATAAAACTGCATCATTAGGTAATTTTCACTAAAAGTGGTATTTACGACCTTTCTTCCCCGAAGTATCGTGTATTGTTTTCTTATATTGATTTTCAAAGCTTAAGTATCCCTTCTTGCCACCCTCTCCCCTACGGGTTAATCCTTATTCCCATCAATGTAAGATTACAAAAATTAATGCAAAAAATGTTGTACAAAATAACTGACGTCGCGTCGGTATCTACTCATTTGATCTGACTTAAGTAAATGAAGTTCATTTCCAAAAGTAAAAGAAAACAGTTATAAATTACACAATTGCATGCAAATTACAGAAACCTAAGTTATCTTAATACAAAAACATGTTTAGGAAGATACATTGATCAAAGTACACTTTATAATTTAATACAAATCAAACGTAAAAATAGGCACACTTTTAACAAAATTATGCAGTATCTGCTGGACTTGACACTAGGATACCCTGTGTCGTGAAGACCAGTCTTCCCTTTTGAATGTGTAGTTGTTCAGGCATGCTTATCTGTATGTGTTAGTTATTGATTGAGCGTGTAGCGTGTGTGTGTGTGTGTGTGTGTGTGTGTGTGTGTGTGTGTGTGTGTGTGTGTGTGTGTGTGTGTGCGCTTGAGTCTTTGTATATGCGTATGTGTTTTATTTATATTCACCAGGTAAACATAAAAAAATACAAAAAGTGCTATTACTAGTATTATTGCATTTCCTTCAGAAGGCTTTCAGTTTCGTCAGAACATTTACTTTATAACCATTTGTTAACAGATACACTGAATTCATAGCGATTTAGATTGACAATATTTTTATTTGTTTTATATATTTTGGTGTAAAGATAGGGTACCATGTAGTGACTGCATCTACGTGCGAAAACAGTTCGGGCATAAAGGTGATCCCATTTGAGTGATCTGTAAAATGTTCAAGGTTCTCTGCAGACGTGATATTTTTTTCAGTGCAATTAAATCCAGTAAATCTGTATACCCTCTTTTATTTATGATTCGTACATTTCACAGATCACTCAAATGGGATCACCTTCATGCCCTTAATAACAAATCATTGCTTTATTATTACATTATCTCACATAAAATACTTTTGAATCTGATTGAGACGAAATGCACACAAATATTTAAACCTTTTAATTACTTCTGTGAATGTTTTCACATACAAAACAAAAAAAAATATAACACACGCGACTACTCCTCTACTAAGGCTAAAAATCGAGAAATACGAGTATTCTCTTGTTAACGAAACTTTTTTATATCCTACATATGTGCAGACTTTTTGAGAAAACTGAACTTGTACATAAATAGTTGTAGAGTAACCTACCAATTAAGATAATTTCAGCTATACGTTATTTGAATGTATGTTGTAGGAACAACATTGAAATTTATTGAATACGTTGGTTTATCATATTTGGCTTTGTATAATTCAATTTACTTAATTGAAATAACAAAAACAGTTATTTCAGATTCGGAAAACCTAATTGATTGTAATCACAAAACGAATTCAGCCGCAACCTCATATTAGGTTGCAGTTATCTGATAGTCATTGTTGTCAGAATGCATTTCAGTTGTGGTCAGTCACTGAAAACAATACAAATATAATGTAATTATGATTCTGCACATTTTGTTATAAAAATAATACCCTTTAAAAAAAACTGTCAAAAAGCTTAAAATAACGCCAGGCCTCATTCAAGGAGTAACAAATTCTTTAAGAGTTGGTGCATGATGTGCGTAGACTGTTGGTGTAGGTACAGATGACAGCACGTCAAGGTAAACACTGTGGTATCTTATTCAGTTGTAATAAGGGCTGGTTTGCAACAAAAGTGGGTAACCTGATTTGCTGGTGACTGTACGTAATGCGCCGACTCCAAAAGATTTTTTTTCTGAAATATGAAACTTATAAGGTTTTCTATTAAGGAGTTTTGTGTCAGACTACATATCGGTCATCCGACAGAATATGAACAAAATTTTGTTTCCATAAACAAACGAAATAAACAAGAGAAAAGATTTTGGTCTTTAAAAGCTATCTACAACTAATAGCCGGTGGAGCGAGTATAGATGAGTTTCCCCTCTTGCTAAAAACGCTGGCCATAATGTTTTAATGTATATTAAAACTACTTCGTCACGACCATTTGACAGACGCTGTCGATAACTGTCGCAACAAACAATTACAAAGCAAGAATAAAAAATGTGAATTGTGCAGTTTTCTTTTGCAAAAACTGCTCATCTAATGTAAATTCTCTCGATCATGGTGTCACTAACCAATTTTGAGTACTATTTATATATAATCAATATTTTATCGAAAAATATTCATACTTTCACTTTGACGTTATTCGACAACAAAGCGATACATAAATCAAGATTTTTATTCATAGTAGGAGGGCTAGTGAGGTGATAACAACGTTGTCTAATTTAGTTAGTGATTAAATTAGCCAGAGTAAAATTATAATATTAAAACATTCCGTAAAAATTTAGGATTGCAATATTTCTGAAAGATCTTCATCTACGGGAAAAGGGACGAAGAGTTTGTGGGTGAAAAAACTGGCGTACCTAGCATACAAGTACAATCTACTCCGAAAACTTTGTCTCAAAAAGTTTCGAAGAATGTCCGGACAAAAAAAGAACTTTATTTATCAGTTTCTGCAATGCCTAATTTAGAACTTCTTAGTTATAGCGTATATGTTTTATTTTCTTTACTTATCTCTGATACTTTTTTCACAGATCACTTTGAGAATTGAGAAATCAGAATTATACTACATTTTTTTAATCTTATTTAGATTTTGCCGGTACCGCCTGGTACAAAAACTTCTCCCCTGCTCACTAGTTCACAAAATTAAAATTAAATTATGTGAACTTTTTGAACGATTTATCAACATTTAATTATAAATACTACAGGTTTACTAGAATCCCTGCGACACACACTTTCCACTTGCGTACTTGTTGTACTTCTGTTTTATTTTTTGATAGTCACGGTATTAAAAAGTATCACAGCATAAGTGACGTTTGTTTTTTTTCCTCAGTTACCTCATTGAGTTGTGGTATTCAATCACACATGTTAACTATTGCAGTAGTTCAATAGTTAAAACTAGTGTAACGACTATCTAACATGACTTTGTTTTACATGTTCAATTAAAGTTTGACAAAACGGAATTATTCCTGATAAAGAATGATCCTATCCTGAAGTCCTGAAAAAAACAACTATATCAATTTATGCAAAAACGCAAAAGTGACATAGAAGTTTTGAAAAACGTAATCATTTATTTATGAATGAACCCCAAACCAAGACCTTGTTGATATTATAGTTGACATAATTAGTTGATTCATTATAATGGTTGTTTAACTTTAACAATTAATAATAGTTAAAAGTAGTGAAAGGACAAAATCAGTGCACTGAGTTAGTGAACTAATGAATTATTAGCAATGCTGTGTCATATTCCTTGAAAATTGTGTACGTGTGAATCCTGTCAGATTGTAGTTACATGGAAAATTAACTAAGTGTGTGAGGTCTCAGTATATGTGGCTACTTTGGCTTTGTGTGCACGCATTTTATTAAACACAACTTATATTCTGATACTTGTTTAATTGCACACATTGACATCAATATTCACAAGATAACAATTTTTACAACGAAAAAAACTACAATCATATCGTCTGCACACTGGTTTTTAATCAATTTACCTCTGTCCCAGGCCTTGGGCTGAAAAAAATGATAGTTGGTTTATTTAATGCCGGGTCTTTAGGCACTAAGCACGAGGAGGTTATAGTGGCGAGAGGAGAATCCGGACATCATGGCCATAAACAAAACATGGATGGAAATTGAGGATGACTGCAGGGCACCCAGATTACCAGGCTGCCAGCTGAGGCTAGCCTATGCCTAGGCCAAGCTGCATTTCAAAAAATTGTGGTGGAGGGGTGGGGTTTTATATTCGTCGAGGTCTTAATGCTAGGCTGCGCCAGCATCCTAATCCTGAGTCTGCTATACAGCAGATATGGCGATCAGTGCGCCTGATGAATTATAAAATCATCGTTGGAACCGCTAACAGACCCCCGAGCAAAACGTGGGTCTGTTACACCCCATTTCTTGACGGTGTTACTGAATTCGTAGCCGCCTTCTCGAGAGTAGATGGCATAGTGCTGGTAGGAGATTTTAACATGGACCAGCTGGACGTAGGCAGTAATGAGCACAGGCTTTTAAATCAATTTACATAATGCCTAAACCTTAAGCAGCTAATAACAGAGCCTACATACTTTACTAGCCACAGCAGCACTTTAAAAGATGTGGTCTTTTACTGATATACCAGCAGTGCAAGTGAAGGTAAGATATTCACCTGATTTAGGAGCACATGCGATGCTTTTGGCAGAACTGAAACTAGAAAAGGAAAAGGCCAGCCTCTGCTGGGTATCATATAGGCCACTGAAGAGCATACTGCCAGAGAGATTGGTTGCGGACCTTGATGTTATCCAGTGGGAGGGTCTCAATAGCATTGAGGATGTGAACTACCAAGCCAAAGCTTTTACTCTCTGTGTTCGTGGCCTCATGGACTTGCACGCACCACTGAAGACAAAAAAAATTAAACATCCACCTCACCCATGGATCACAGATACTATTAAGTAAATGATGAGGCTCAGGAATAAGTACCATAAACAATATAGACTGCAGTGGAGTCCATTTCTCAGGGACAGCTGTAGGAAAATGAAGCAAGTTGTAAGAAGAGCAATCGAACATCAAAAATCATGATTCTTTACCTATAATTTCAATAATAAACTCAGTGATGCAAAAAGGTTATGGAAAAACCTTAAGGACTCGGTACTTCCAAACAAAAAATCTAACACTGAACTACCGATAATATTAAATGACCCTGATATACTCAATACATACTTCCTTAATGTTGTGATAGTGAGGTCACCATCTCACAGCTGACTTATTTTGAGTACCATAGAATTGATGGCTCTGCTACCTTCTTTTTGCAAACGATGGGGCAGGAAACAGTTATGAAGGAAATCAAAGGACGGAAATCAAATGCTCTGGGGAGTGATGGAGTGTCGTTGGATATATTTCTGCTGTACAGCAAGTGAGTGAGGGAGGGCACTCACACACTTGCTACAATCACAGCCATAGTCAATCGCTCTATAACGGAGAGTCAATTCTCCGATGAATGGAAAGTGGCCATTGTAAAGCCTCTGCCTATTCCGGCCACCCAACATCCCTGCAGGAGCTTCGGCTAATAAGTCTTCTGCCATGTTCCTCCACAGTGTTGGAGAGAATAGTATGCGACCAGCTGACCAGCTACCTGGAGAAAAATAATTTGCTACCATCTCTGCAGTCAGGCTTTCGCAAGGGATTTGGGACGGCCACAGCTCTGATAGATGTTGTGGACGGCTTTCTGTCAGCCCAAGACCACGGACTGGTCTCAATCTTGCTATTACTTGATTTTTCACGGGCGTTTGACTCCATAAGCATTTCCCTGCTCCTATCTAAGTTGAGATACTTTGGTTTAGACACAGCGCAGTAAAATGGTTCCACAGTTACTTGACTGATAGACGATAATATGTGGAGCTGAAAGGACCTGACGGTACCATACTGCGATCTAAACGAACTGTTAACTACTGCGGTACGAACTATTAACAGAGGAGTGTCACAAGGATCAATTTTGGGGCCTATCCGGTACATTATATACAGCGCAGACATCACAGAATGTATCAGATATTGCAAGTACCACATGTACGCTGATGACATACAACTGTGTTTGCCATATTTTGTCCCTGCAGAATGTGAGGACGCTTTTACCAGGCTCCATGATGAGCTGCAGAGCATAGTGGACTGGTGCTTTGCAAACTCACTTACATTCAACGCAAGGAAGACAATGGTTATGGTTGTTGGAACCACAAAGAATTTGGCTAAACTTGATAATGCTGCAATCCAAATAACAATAAACACTGAACTAATTGAAAGAGTGGACAGGGCCAGGAACCTGGGTTTGATTTTTGACAGCAATCTCAGATTCGAGAGCCATGTTGCAGAATGTGTAAAGAATCGTTTCTACAGGCTGAGGCTGCTGTATAAAATCAGACCTTATTTATGCGAAAAACCGAGAATAACATGTAAAACAGCCTTTCTCTCAAGCCAACAACAAGAGGCAATAAATCATATGTGATTCGGTTCCATCAACTTACCAACGTGGTATGCGCGTCGTACGTGGGGGCACGGCAAGATCCACGCACCAAACAAGAGGCTAGATGCCTTTTTGTTTCTTCGTTCAGCCGTGCTTCTTATTTTAAACTCGGCAACAAACTGAATATTAATTTTAAATCTGGGGTGAGGTTTTACAAAGCGCATCGTGGCAAATTTCCTTCACTTTTTTTTGGTTAGATGTGGGTTGTAGCTAAGCTACATGCAGCAAATAAAGGAAAAGATAAATGTCGGGTCGTATCAGGAGGTTAAGAGAAAGGCGGAAAGCAGAGAGGAATGGAAAAAACTCCACCGACAAGAGCCTAGCTCTTAAATTGGATGATGTGGGTTGTAGAGCGAGTCTACTTATTTGACAGATCTGAAAATCAGTGTCGTGGCATGCTTACCATCTCCTGTCACGATATATAACTGGGGACCTTTTTGGCACACTTGGGCGCTTTGTTTTTTTTTCATAACTTTACTTTTTGTTGTTTTTGATTTGTTAATATTTCATTTTTTATGATAATATAATTTATTTTTAGGTGTTTGTGTCAATTAATAATAATTATATTCTATTCATAGTAACAAGAAAATGGGAGTGGCAACAAACGTCAAATTTTAGTAGTGTGCTGTACCTTTGTTTCTCGTCCCCCACCAAAATTAGCTGAGATTTTTAAAAAGGGGATTTGGACACATAGGGCCTATATACATATAAATAAATCCTCAATGATGTACAATAATCATTCGACAGCCTTAGTATACATAAAATAAGGATTCAACAAATTCTGCCCTCTTTCACATACGGTTGCCGTGCCATGGGTAGGATATTTAATTTATTTAAAAATTCGTACACAAATAGATCATTTTTATTTACATATCCCCAAATCCAAAATAACATTATTTAACAATACAAAGCTCCAAAATTAGCGTACACAGCATGCTCAATGGATATCTTCATAAGACAGATATTTTTGATATCGAATTTCATTTTACAGAAAACTATTCAATGAATGTTAATATCTTTTTTTCTTCAATTTTGATCGAATAGTTAATAATCGTCGTTTCATAACAATGAATAACAGTTCACCAACAAAATGTTTCGCAACTGTTTTGATAAGCAGAATCGATATATCAAACTAATGTTTCATAGAATTATTAAGTGATCGATATAACCTTTCATAAAAACTTGTTTCAATGTGTAACGGTTCCCATATATTTTTGCATACGCATGCAAGTAAAAAGGCATACATGCATGCATTAATGCATGCAAGTATACAGGCATGCATGCAGCAAGCAAGCAGGCATGCAAACAAGCAGCATGCATTAGGATTTCTTCGTCTCCGGAGCTGCGGGAATAGCAGCCTCGTCGCCCTTGCGTAACAAGGCGCAGTCACCCTCGCTCGCCTACACCTTGTTACAGCGGGCGGGGGCTGCTCTCCCTCTTCGCCTCCGGCTTTTGAATTACACTCTAGTATCGGGCAGACTAGTACCACGGCGAGTCGGAATTAACGCAGTTTATTTATTAGATAAATATTTATTACATATTTATATCAGTTTTGCTTTAAATTGTCTATTAATAAAGTATGCAATATAATATTAGTAACGAATTCGTTCGGACTTTAGTGAAGTAAAATTCGATGTTTCAAGAATTCTGCATATTGAAACTTACGTGGAAATAAAATAATGGGTAACAAAATAGAAAGCTAACGTTACTTGAATAAAATACGTTATTTATAAAAAAGAAGTAACGATTCAGTAAGTTTCTAGATAATAAGCATTCGACCAAACGAAATTGTGATGTAACAAGACTCTAGAATTTGTTGAATATTATTTTGAAACATCTGCGAATCGTTTTATTGAGAATGAAAATCGATGAAGAAAATTGCGAATAAGTGATGGGTTCCCATACCAATTCAATTATATAAAAACAATGTAATGTTCTGTTAAATTGCTAAATAATGCAACATACTAAAAGAAAGACAATGGATAAGGAAAATAAGTTTAACTAACACTAAACGAAAATAGGATGAAGAAGACCTAATAGTCAAAACAGGACGGACCGAAGCAGATGAAGACAGCTCAGGAGGTGAGAAGACGTGATATTTTGAACAACATAAATAAGAGGGGAGAAATTTGGGCGGGCCTTTACCTGAAAGCACACAGGAGATACTAAAAGAATCATAAACATATAAAAGTCACTACACATGTCTTCTGAATAAAAGCCATAAAAAATCGAAAATAGACAATCCTTTTCAAGACTTTATTTGAACTGACTTCGATGGAAATACCGAGACGAACAAATGATAGTTTCCATATGATCGTGCTGTAAGAACTTTATAGGGTCTTAACTTACTTACTGTATACAGAAACTTTGCGTTTGTTACAAGTACTTGGCTAGTAACTCTTCGAACATACTTTTCACCCTTTTAAATGTATCTTAGTACTGTAACTTTAAGGTAAATACTTAAGTTACTTTGAAACTTATATGATGTTATGAATGTTCTGCTTTGTGTACTAAGGTGCATATTGTTAACTTACTAGCTGCAGCGCACTATAATAGGCTACAATGATAAGTAAGTACTAAACTCTATTTTTACAACTTGATGTACCTGGTACCTTGTGGCGTGCCATTCAGATTTAATTTTATGCAATTACATAACATTAGCGTTACTAAAACTGAAGCAATTGAGCGAATATAACTTCATAAAAAAAGATCTTCGTAATTACGTACAATTACAAATAATAATTATAATACATATACAGTAATATATATTTATACTCAACATAATTTGCAATTATTAAAACTTATTAAAATTAATTTAAAAATTAAAGGTTAAAGTACATTCATCCGTTACGGGAAAAACACCGTATCAACTCGTTCAGTTTGCTTTGTATGAAACTCCATACTTCAAAGCACATCTGTCAACTTTGTAGCGACACCACCTCGGATCGAGATCATCTCGGGACCCACACTCACAGCAGTGGTTACGTTGTAACGCGCTTACGGCAAGTCGCCCGATGGTCCCGCCCGCCATGTCCAACGGTTTGTCATCTATATTAAGAATTTAAAGCAAACAAGATCCAAAGACATTTGTTTAGCCACACCTGATTTTTAACCGACTTTCAAAAAGGAGGAGGTTATCAATTCGACTGTATGTATTTTTTTTTTAGTATGTTTGTTACCTCATATCTCAGTCGTTTGCACAAAATGCACTAAAAAGTCTTAAATAAACTCTTGAACATTGAAAGGAAAGGAATCTATTTTAGGGAAATAATTTCTTTTTGGAGACGGTGCCATCACTTTGAAAATTCAGGCCCACCTGTCGCAGCACCGACTCCAAAAAGAAATTGTTTCCCTAAAATGAATTCCTTTCCTTTCAATGTTCAAGAGTTTATTTAAGACTTTTTGGTGCATTTTGGTTTTGAAGTCGGTTTTTACTTTTTTAAAGTTATTTTTTATAGATAAATATTTAGACTACAATTGTAATAAGTCATATACCTTGTGAGACTTGCTTGGCTACCACTTTCTTATATTAAATCTTCTTAGATTCTCCTGACATCGACTTCTATTTATATTAACTTTACTAGCGGTCCCCCGCGACTTCGTCCGCGCGTTTTGTGTTTGCTCCCTCCCCTCCCGTTGCAGCGTCATGTTTTATATCCCAAAGTCTTTCTCGATAAATAAGCTATCCAACACAGAAATATTTTTTCAAATCGGTCCAGCAGTTCCTGAGATAAGCGCGTTCAAACAAACAAACTCTTCAGCTTTATAATATACTAGCGGTCCCCCGCGACTTCGTCCGCGCGTTTTTTTTAGTTTGCTCCCTCCCCTCCCGTCGCAGCGTCATGTTTTATATCCTAAAGCCTTTCTCGATAAATAAGCTATCCAACACAGAAATAAATTTTCAAATCGGGCCAGTAGCTTTTGAGATTAGCGCGTTCAAACAAACAAACAAACAAACTAACTCTTCAGCTTTATAATATTAGTATAGATTAGCGCAAGCGCACGTTGTACTTAAGCTGCGAACATTATTTTGGTGCGGAGTTATGTTAAAACTGTGATAGCTCCTAAGATATTTATTGAAATCAAATGATATAAAGGGCAACTTGGTTCTAAATGAAATGTTCGTGATGATGAATGTATTTATTTTGATAAGAATAAATACGTGTGTGTATAATACACCTCTAAAAATAATGCATTATTTTTTTACAAATTTATTAACATAAAAAAGGTTGTAGTAAGTCAACCATAAAAGATAGACATATGCTGTCGCGGACTTTATTATAGAACTCTTAATGGTGAATAATCCTGTCATACATGATTTTTGTGTAGCTTAAGCGGTTTCCGCAGCGTATGCAGCGGAAGCTCTCAAAAGGAATATCTTTCTCCCGTTTTCGTAACATTTTTCATTTCTACTGTGGTCTTACGAGTCGTATCTTTATGTTATATAGCCTAAAGCCTTCCTCGATAAATGGACTATCCAACGTAAAAATAATTTTTCAAATCGGGCCAGTAGTTTTTGAGATTAGCGCGTTCAAACAAACAAACAAACAAACTCTTCAGCTTTATAATATTAGTATAGATAGCGGTCCTCCGCAACTTCGTCCGCGCGTTTTGAGTTTGCTCCCTTCCCTCCCGTCGCAGCGTCATGTTTTATATCCTAAAGCCTTTCTCGATAAATAAGCTATCCAACACAGAAATAAATTTTCAAATCGGGCCAGTAGCTTTTGAGATTAGCGCGTTCAAACAAACAAACAAACAAACTAACTCTTCAGCTTTATAATATTAGTATAGATTAGCGCAAGCGCACGTTGTACTTAAGCTGCGAACATTATTTTGGTGCGGAGTTATGTTAAAACTGTGATAGCTCCTAATATATTTATTGAAATCAAATGATATAAAGGGCAACTTTGTTCTAAATGAAATGCTCGTGATGATGAATCTATTTATTTTGATAAGAATAAATACCTGCGTGTATAATACACCTCTAAAAATAATGCATTATTTTTTTACAAATTTATTAACATAAAAAAGGTTGTAGTAAGTCAACCATAAAAGATAGACATATGCTGTCGCGGACTTTATTATAGAACTCTTAATGTTGAACAATCCTGTCATACATGATTTTTGTGTAACTTAAGCGGTTTCCGCAGCGTACGCAGCGGAAGCTCTCAAAAGAATTATCTTTCTCCCGTTTTTGCAAAATTTTTCATTTCTGCTGTGGTCTTTTGAGTCGTATCTTTATGTTATATAGCCTAAAGCCTTCCTCGATAAATGGACTATCCAACGTAAAAATATTTTTTCAAATCGGGCCAGTAGTTTTTGAGATTAGCGCGTTCAAACAAACAAACAAACTCCTTAGATTTATAATATTATTAGTATTAGTATTAGTATATATAAAATTGAAATCTATGAACTATCAATTGAATCTTAACGTTTGACATATAAATTGTTTTGTTATAAAATGCTATAAACTACTTGCATGCTACTTTTGTCTGCTAAAGATGTGAACTACAAGCTAATCATAAAATCAAAATGTAGCCCTCTTCAAATGCAAATAAGTATATTCATATTTCTTCTATTTCTTCTTCTTCCGAGAGTTTGCTATCCTGTGCCGATATCATGCCGAGACATAGCTGATCACTTTACGTAACGTGCTTCCATATGGTGGACGCCTGATTGGTGCTATTCAGATTACGGGTGGATATGTCTGATGTCACGACGTCCTCGCAACGCAACGTTAATGAGGCATTGCTTTGAAGAAAATAATTAGAAATTGTACACCTCGTATTACGCCTAGGGCTCGGCTCGGTATCACCTAACTAACATAGTAACTTTAATGTCTGAAAAATAAACTATTTAAAGAACCGGCCAAGTGCGAGTCGGACTCGCGCACTGTGGTTGCTGTGCCAATTTTAATTAAATTAAGGTTCCACTTACTTTTACTTAGCCAAACTACCACAATATTTTTTGACAACAAAAATAACAGTGTTTTTCATAGTATTTCTATGAAAGACAAAGTTATATGTAACAAAAACAACTGTGTTTTTCATAGTATATCTATGAAATACAAAGTCATATTTGCGGTTGTTGAAAATATATCTCAAAAACCACTTGTTCGATCTCGTCCAAACCAATTTTCGTCGAAAGAATTTGTAAAGCACTTCATTGTATTTTTTTTTTCAAAATTGACGCTTGCTTTTAGTTCCATGTATGAGAGCCCCCATCAAATGTCATTTTATTTTATTATTTGTATAAGAATCGTAAAGCAGTTATAAAGACACACCTACCTACCAAATTGCATCTATATATTGCGAATAAGTTCAGAATAAAGTGGCTGTGATATACGGACGGACAGACAGACAGACAGACTTGATGAAACTATAGGGTTCCGTTTTTGCCATTCGGCTACGGAACCCTAAAAATTGCCCGTCATTTGTGTGTACTTGATCAAAATTATTTTAAAAATCATCGGATTGGTGATAATGCAGAAACAGCATAATTAATTTATTACTCAGTTATACTTTTTTAATTTCCTGATTTCCTGAGCGAAGCGTCTGTCATATTAAATTCTGGTCATAACTTTCCATTATTAATGAAACAAACTTTGACTCCTCGTTCTATTTCGCTGCCTTATTTATATTCCCTCCATACAAATTCGGGATATAGCTTTCACAAATTTGTGGTGTCTGTGTTTGTCGCTAGCCGTACACCCACGAATAGGGCTCTCGGGAAATTAGCGACACTTGTCCGGTGGACCGCGTGAGATGAAAAACATGCCGGTCGACGCCTCGACGTTCATTCCGTTCATTCGTTGTACAGGTGTTGACATATCATTCAAAAATGTTAATTTATAAATTAAATTATTAAACGTGCGCAACACAACACACCAATTATCTTGGTTTCAAAGTGGGGGTATCCGATGAACCTAGCTAAAGATGTACGTGCTCATCACAAAAAAAACATTTTCCCCTTGCGGGATTTCAACCCGTGACCCCTGGCATAGAAAATTTATTTATTTTTAAAACACACGTCATATAGAAAAATGGGAAAATAAATTCAATGTAAAAAGCTGGATTAATCCGCTGGATTATGATTAATGGTCAGTTTTAGAGAGTACCTACGGCTTGCTCTAAACGCCATGATAATTTGGAGTCCCTAAAACAATCCATACGATTGGCAGTGAAGAATTTTCCCATGCAAAGAGTGCGTGCTTCTATTGATAACTGGCCTCAACGTTTAAAGGACAGTATTGCAGCATATGTAGACCACTCCGAATAAGCTTTTATATTTTAAACTGTTTTATATTTATGTATAAAACTAACACACTGTAAAAGTAATAAATATTATTTGCATTAAAAAAAAAATCTTTGTGACAATATTTTTGGCAAGACTAGGTGATTATAGTAATTGGATGTGTTTATGTTAAATAGGTTATGATTTATGTATATGACTTATATAAAACGCTCAAAATGGTTCAGGTAAATAAACACAATTTTTACTTTGCTTGACTCGCCGCGCGTGTCTGGATAATATTACCTACTATCTTAACGGCTTGCTTCACAATGTCCTTATTATTTTAGTTCTGTGTAGAGCTATCTGTCCAATAATCGAAAAAATGAAATGTCATTATTTAATTGAAATTTAATTTAACTATATGTATTAATTAATCGTTGGTTAGTGCTCATGTTTAAACAGGCAATATTACCTGTGAACGAATTTATCGATCTCTGATGTCTCTGACTGCGGCCTTTACTAGGTACTGTGAATAATGGAGCTTTAGATTGGTAACATTCTTTTCAAAACCGTTTCAGTAGTGAGATCTAGAGATTAAACCATTACAAGTACTTCTCTCTACTAGCGAAAGTAAAAAAAAGTATTGGTTTATTCTGTCTCTGACTTTTTATCGCCAGAACAAGGTTTCAATTTGTGACTAGGGTATAGGTACATTTAAAAAACAGCTGACAAGTATGCACATTTATTTCTATTCAAGATTTATTAGTGATTTATAGCCTTATAAAGTCTTTGCATTACGAGCACACTATCATACTCTTAATAACTACCACTCGGAACTAATTAAACGTATAAAACAATAATAGTATATTAAAACATTAAACATTCTTAAACAGTAATATCACATTTTATTACAAATCGGTATTGAGTTGGTTTGCATATCTATAACCGGCTTAAAAAAGGAGGTTAATTCAGTTCACGTCAATAATAATTTTTGTCATATTATAACAAAATCAGATAAATCTCTTCTGGTTTCATATCCCAGATTGTTTTAATACATCTAAAATAAGATAATACACTAAAATATCTGCATCTTCTGCCCAAACAAAATCTGTATGACTGAAGTCATACTTTTTAACTACATGATGAATTACGAGATTAGGTAAATTAGATATAAGACTCTCAATATCTGGAATCGTCGACAGCCAATCATCAGCTGACGTGAATACAGTTACTGGCAATGTTACATCATTTAGCCTGTAATTAGGTGGTGAAACATTCCCATAAATTTTTAAATTCTTTGTTCTACCCATATCAAACATTTGAAAGTGCCCACTCTTAACTTGTTGAATATAATGAATTATTGTTTTCGCAGAGCCACCAGCAGGCACTGCTTTTAATACCTTTTGCCTAAGGGCTACATTTGGAATACGTTGCCCCCCATTTGAAAGCAATAACAAAGGATTTGAACACAGTAATTCACTTGTCTTGCAAAATGTTTCTTCAAACTTTTTTGGAAAACGATTTAGTTGGATAGTATTTTGGACTCCTAAAAAATTTAATGATGTTAAATTGTTTTCGGTGTAAAATTCGGCCAAAAGTCGCAATGGTCCTTTCACCTGGTACATAAATACCAGGGGAGCCAATAGGACAGCTGCTTTAAAGACTTGATTGTACCTGGGATATATTGAGAGAAGTGCCAAGAGAGCTGTACATCCCATAGAGTGTCCAATAAAATATAAATCCACGTTATTATCACTTTGTTCTCGAACGTAGTCAATTACAGCTGACAAATCAAACTGCCCTATTTCATGCCAGGAAAAGTTCCAGAATGCATCTTCGTTTGTCTTTTTACTGGTATGTCTTTGGGAATATTTATTTCCTCTCGCATTAGTAAGCCACACATCGTAGTTAGCGTTGACCAATAAGTAAGGTAGAGATTTCTTTGGTCCCAACAACAACCAATCCTCTGAAGATCCAAGGAGGCCGTGATGTAATATCACCACTCCAGTTTTTGTGGAAGATGCATTTGTTGAAGAACATGTATTTGAAGTAGTCGGTAAAATTCTATGCACAGTTAGAATGTACCCGTCTGTCGTCGTTACAGTATGTCTGAACACTTTGTAGCCGTGTGCTTTTACTAATTCTGGAATTTGAATATCAGGTTTTCGAATTTCTGCTCCTGTTCTGATACTTGAAGGTGTCGTCGCCGTTGACGTCTTCGAGTGCCCAGTCTTGATCGTACTCGTATTCTGAGTCGCAGTCACGTGCCCAGATAAGTTCGTGGTATCATCGCCGAATGCTTCATCAAAAAATTTAAGTAGAGCTCTTTGTATAATCTTTATTCTATTATCAATCCTGGTTATGTCAACCTTGAAAATAGATTGCACTTCTTTTGTAAACTTTTTGAAAGACGACATAAAATCTTCAGCTTCAGTTTTATTACTCTCTTGCGAGCGGACAATGGAAACCAATAGCATAAAAATTAACCACATTTTGTCCAATATATTGATAAATGTACGAGTACGCTTGGAGAGCACGGACAAATTATTCCACAAAAAAATCTTCTTTAAACTGTAAACTAGAAGACTATCTGCTGTCTTGTTATTTAATGTAATACAATAGATAATTTTTTAAGTATTTGAACATCCAATTGATAATATTTTTAATTTATATTCAAACTTTTCTATTGTCTATCTCTACGCTACTACAACACCTTCACATCGATAAATAATTAAATTTTAAATAACTGTATTATACTTTGTTGCGTATGATTAAAAATAGTGCTAGTGAATTATTTTAGGACCGCTGGTAAACGCGAAGTAAATTGTGTCGCGGAGTAAAGCCTTCTGAGAACAGACCCACTAATGACAGACAAACTGACGAATATAAAAGTTTTTTGTTTAGAACAGATATGACTGTAGTCGACGACAATGTTTGTAAATATTGCGTTATTGATGATTTCATCTTATATTGCGTAATTGCATCAGTAACGAAAAAATATAGCACGAAAAACAAATCACAAGGCGCTTTTTCTTTAAAAAAAAAACTTTTCCTAGTTGTGTTCCTATAATAACCCAGAAAGTTCAGTAAAATATAATTATCAGAACCCCTTTGTGCACACCCACGACTCTAACAATTAAATGTACTTAACTTTTAGGTTTATAATTGTCCGTCAGTCGATCAGTCGGAACATAAATTAGTAAAAGCATGGAAATTTCCTACCAAAATCCTTAATAACACAAGAGGCTTCAAAGTAGGATACCAAAGCATAGAGGATGGAAAACGCTAATTAAATTTAATTCTCAAAGGGCTCTTATAATTAAATCCAAACACAGACATGAGAAGACCTATTTTGATATTCATTTTCTTTTACCAACGTGGGTTTGTACTTAATTAGACGCTGATTATTGTCTCGACTTAATTCTGTCTGAAATCTTGGGTGCATAAAATATTATGGCTGTTATTTAGTACATATTAACCACTGCGTATCACTGTCGGTGTTTTAGATATCTGTACCTACGAACAGAAATAATGATATTGTTTGAAGTGGGAAAAAATCTCAGCAGGTTTACAGTGTCCACAACTCAAACAATATCCAGGTAGGTGGAGCCAGCGAAATTGAGCCCGAATCATTTATAAATGGGGGTGAGTTGGGTGGGCGAATAGGAGGGGAAAGGTGCCGGACTGCATTTTGCATGAGTTCCTATGTTCGTTTCGCGATCTACCCAATTTCTCTCAATGTTTTACACACACCTGAATCACACAACGCTTTGTCTGACTCATACAATTATTTTTGAGCATTAACATCATAGTCAATCATTTACGTTAAATTTGATAATAAGCAGTTAGGTAGATTTGTTATATACCGCTTTGCAGATTTATGAGGGCCTTTTTCTTAGGTAACGTAAGATCTTAATGAACCAATGCGTGATACCAGGTTATGCCGCGTTCTCACTAGTTAAACTTTATTTTTCTTGGTAGTACAAAAATAGTTTGTCAGAAGTGGGATTCGAACCCACGCCCACAGAAATGAACTGCGACCTGAACGCAGCGCCTTAGACCGCTCGGTATTGTGTAGGGTTCTCATAGTCCACAAACGCTAGATGCATATTATACTCCTCGGACTTCTGTATAAATTGCCTAAGCGTATGAATGTAATCAAAAGTACTATAGTCTTTTCGTTATTCGGCTTGTTTGGGAGCAAGTGATTCGTGTTAACCCATAAGGCAGCTTGTAAACATAGCAACAGACCGGCTGATTCAGCGGAATGGTAAAACCATAAAATTAATATTCCTATCGGAATAGAAGAACAAGTAAAAGCTGTCAAACGAAACTGATTTAAGATGTCAGTAACTAACATTTTTAGCTTTAAATAAGATAACCTTTTGATCAGGTGATTTATAACAATGTCCCTAAGTTAAATATAGTAGTTTACTGCATGATAAACAGTCGACACAAAATATTTAACATGCAGGTCTAGTGTAAAACTAAATGTTATTTCATTATACAAAATATTCGTCGATCTACATTCCCTGTGTTATTCTGTCTTTATTTTTACGTTAATTAACGTTTGTAGAATAGAATAATCAAACTGCGTACTTTAAATTTGAAGCGCATTGATAAATATAAGTCGTATATTAAGAGGCTTCGATTTGAACTAATCTACCTGTTAAATGATTATTAGTTGGGGTTATGCCGCTGTAATGCATAACAATCAATCACCGATCAAGTCACCATGTTTCAGACGCATTATTTCTTCAAAATATACACAATTTCACTTTTAAATATAAAAAAACAAATGCACTTTACGCCAAATTAAGGCCAATCCGCACACAACAATGCCGGCACGTACCTACCGATCAGTTACGTATCCATCCATTTTTTACGACGCTCTCCGCACTCGTCAGTGACAGTGATTACCGAACGTCACTAAAGTTCACTTCGTTGCTATCTTCATATTTTGGACCATTCATTCGTTCTCCTCTCCTTAATTTCTATTTTTACTAAATCAGCACAAGTAAATATTGATCCACTTATTTTTCAATATTAATTTCCATTGCGTGGGTATGGCTTATGAATGGAATTTTCTGCTAGCTAAAATGTTTTTTTGTAGTAGACTATGATTCCACCGAAACCATTAAGGCAGCCAAGTTTTCAATCAACGGCTCCCCTCACAAAAGAAGTGAAACCTAACATGAAACCATAAGTACTAAGAGCCATGTATTACCCACAGCTACGTTTATGTACATGGTTTTTCGATAACCTAAAATTTATTTTATACAGGATGGCCAAAACAGTGACGTCCAAAATTTTTTTGTAAGCCTTACATTCAGGGCTATCCAAATATACCCTATGTATGTTAGCCGAATTTTCGTAGTTTACGTTATTCCTCCACTTTTTTTGGTGTTATTTCGTTTTTTTTTTAATTCAATATGATCCTTATAAATTAAGCTTACTTAGATAAAATTATTAGGTAGCTAAGATAAGACTACCAAAAATTAAAAATGTTTTAGAAAAAAACCTCGAAAACTAAAAAAATGGCTATTTGGATCATAAATATGGTTATTTGGATAGCTCTGTCTATGTGATATTGAGTTGGTTTTTGGAGTTGGATTTGATAAAAAAAATTTTGGTCATCACTGTTTTGGCCATCCTGTATGTTTAAATGCTACCCAGTCACCTGATTTGGAAACTTGAATAGATTTTGACAATATCCTATTATTATAATTACTGAATAATACTAGCGGGACCCAGTGACCTACAATTCGCCTCCGGCCCCGACAACTCCCGGCACTAGACAATGTGGAAGAAATTGAATCCATACATAGTTAATTTAGCTAAGCACAAAAACCTCGCTATTTACGGGTACATTTACTATAGATTCTAGAACAAGACTAAAAATCGAATTTATTTTTGGTTGGTCGCAAAGTATTTTACTTTTGTAACAATGCATGCAATGGGGGCTCGACCGTCTCCTTCATAATTTTTGTTTTCCTTTAAGCACACATAATTATCTAGTTAATTATCGCAAAATTTCAATATCTGGAAGTACCCATTGTACTAATAGCAAAAAACGTTATTTAAAGACACTAATATATCCTGTACGGAAAGAGATATTTGATTGAAATTTCGGTGTCAGTAATGAAATAATAGTCTGAAGAGATTACAGAAGTGTAAGTCAAATAGATTTTAAGTTATTCCGGTGAATAAAATGGCTCAAAATGGTTCGTGTAAATACCACATGGTCGCTGTACTGCCTTTACTGCTTCGCGAACTTGGCTAGCAAACGGCAGTGTGAAAATTTGGACACTTAATGAAATAGTGTGTAGGTTGTTACTAATCAGACATGATTTATCCTCGCATAATGTCTAAGCGGCAGTGGGTTTGCTGCTAAATGTAAAATTTTAATTTTATTGAAAGAATTATACTAATTAATTTATTTCAGAGTAAGTTATATGGTACTAGCCAAGTGTAGTAATACTGTCTGTAAAACAAGCACTTGTGATACCATTGAATCAGTATTGAAGATAGATTTCCTTTTCGATTAATAATGTTTATCCAAATAACATTTAAAATTAAGTAGAATAAGTTAATGACATACATATTTAGTTGTTGTAAGTATTTTTCTTATCATTTTTAGGATTCCGTAGCCGAAGGGCAAAAATGGAACCCTTATAATTTCGTCATGTCCGTCTGTCTGTCTATCCGCCCGTATGTCACAGCCAATTTATTCTGTAACTATAAGCATCACACTGTTGAAATTTGGTAGGAAGATGTATCCTGTTAACCGCTTTACGATTTTTATACATAAAATAAAAATAACGATATTTAAGAGAAGCTCCCATACATTAAACTAAATCCTTAAATTTTAGGTTTTAGGTTTGACTTAAAAAAAACTATTTTTTGCGTGTGGGGTCTACAGATAGGTCTTTTAAAATGACATAGAGGTTTTTAAAACTATTTTTTTAAAGACTAGCGTTTCATAGCTAGATGCTTCCAAAATGGTAAAATGGGCGTCCTCCCACATGTAACTCCTAAACTAAGCGAGTGTAAATTTTTAACAAATATCGAATGAGAAGTTTTTGAGATATGGCACATTTACAACAACCGCAAACATAACTTTGTTCTTCATACAAACACTATGAAAAACAAAGATATATTTGCTTTCAACAAAATATTATGGTAGATTGGCTAAGTAAGTGGATTCCTTAATTCATTTAAAGTTGGCACGGCACCCTCAGTGCGGAACTCGCACTTAGCCGGTTTTTAATTATTTTATATCTTTAATATTTTACTGCTCTGCTGCTTATAAACTTGCCTTATTGGAGTACCTCTTAAAATACAATACAAGTAAATAAATACACTATAGTAGGTATTAGTGTTCAGGTGTATTACTCTTGTTGTTGCATGCATTTACCTCAGCGGGCGAAGTCTGATGCAACATTTTTGACATTTCGCGTAGACAATTTCAATTTTATGATTTTCTAATTCAATAAATATCATTTTAATTTATGTAGCTTGTGTGTTTAATAAATCTTAAAAAAATATTTGTAATTTTTAAGCTTCCTTCGAAAATTCTTCTCGATTAATAAATACACGAAAACACTAATTTAGTTACGGCATTTTTCGAGCGCCACCTGGTGGTTTTACGGGGAACTATGTCGAGACTTCCGACACAGGTGAGGCATTTCGCCGCTAGTTAATTTACAGTCAAACTTTTTGTTAATGTTTATTAAAAATATTTTTCACTTCAATTAGTTATATTCGCTTAAATTTTATCATTTCGTTATTTTAAACCTTAAATTATTATTTTTATCGCTGAAATAAATATTAAATATTGAACACCAATCATATATATTGCTCTATTCCCAAAGTAAGTAGCCAATGTACTTGTGTTGTGGAAATCAGACACAACGGTGGTACCACAACACCCAGACCCGAGACAATGTAAAAAAAAAAGATTTCTATATTGACCCGACTGGGAATCAAACCCTGGACTTCGGAGTGGCGACGCCTTGAAGCCTAACGTGCTTGCCACTACACCACGGAGGTCGACATTATAGTCGTCGCATTTCAAATAGCTAATCCGCCACCTTGGGAGGCCGCCATATTGGATTTGTAATGACGTCTCTCAGCTATTTAGGTATTGTCATCAATACTCAGTCAATCAGAACTTAAAGCGTGTGCAAAATTTCATCCTTTGATTTCAAGAATATCTTACATAATAGTTACAAGTGAAGCTCATAGATCCGTAAATACCTGCTTTACTTTACTTTAATAAGTTATGATACAAGTAGTGGCTATCTGAAGTATGTCATAAAGAATAGAAGGGGTCATAACAAACAAATAATCCTAGAGAAACAGAGTTTAGTGGCAGTATCGCGAGCAGTGAGTGACCCAAGGCTCCTGAATGCTCTGTTCAGAATTAGGGTGAATTTTTTATGAAGACGCAGGTACCCCCTGGTAGGGGGAGGGCTGGAGTCACCTGCCCGGTCTGCATATTGCATTAGATTTAAATTGTTTACGTCGTTAAGAAAGAAACTTTTCCTCAACTGTTCCAGACGCAGAAAAGTTCTTCGAATGTTTAATTTTTTCGCATAATCGTAGAGAAACTGTTTTGTCCTCGTTTTTAACATAAAATCAAGTGTGATGAATTAATATAGATTTCACTAACAGTAACCCTGGCTCCGGTAGCCTTGAAATGGAACTAATGGAAAGTTTGCATGGAGCAAAGTGAATCATTGGTTCTATTCAAGTACATCAAATTATGCATAAATATTCTTCAACAGATTATTTTAATAGTAACTATTTTATTGAAATAAGGATAAAAACTGCGAGTCGAACTAGCGCACAAAGAATTCCGTATCTACTATGCAGAACTTTTATTGCCCTAATAATGTCCTGTAAAACATGATTGTCTACCGTTTAGTTGGGAGAGGGTGGGGACATTGGACTCTCACAAACGTTAGCCCTTAAGAACTGAATGTTACGGAAACAAACCACTTTATCAAAAAAATATGTTAGCAATCTCATAATCTTTTCAGTTGACCTTTAACGATACTCCACGCGATGGGTTTGTCAAGAGAATTACACCATTCCACGTTACTATGTTCAAAAAGAAAGCATCACATTTTTTCATTTTTTCAAATTTTAATTTGCCCTTTTTTGGAGATATAAGATTACATATTCATGCCAAATAATAGTTTTCTTATATTTAAAGTCTCTTCGCTGAACTGTGGACAGACGGACATATGGACAGACAGACGGACGGACATGGTGAAACTATAACTAAAGAAGGGTCAAAAGTTATTCGGGAGGTATACTTTAAAATTGATATCAGTCGCTATGCAGCACCGATACAGTCGCAAAATGTCAGTCTTTACACACTGCGTAGCGCAGTCAGCTTTAGCATCGATGCAGTCAGATATTTCATCTGACTACATTCATCAGTGTATTCCGGAATCGTTGTAAAATAAAGAGGAAATATACCTGTATAAGTTTCACGTCTTGTTGTAAGTACAAAAATATAACATTTATCTGTACTGTTAGCGTGGAACGAAGGCAATCTGTCACTTGGCCAAAGTGCATATTCCCAGGCCGTGAACTTTGGATCTGTCACTAAAAAGTTTGACGTTGACGGGTGACGGCCTGTTTTCGCAGCGTTTCCGGAGAGTGCGCATCGGGTAACTTGCTTTTGTTAAAATTTGAATATCGTTAACAGTACGTTTTTCTATCTATAGGTACTATACTTATGTATATGTTAAAACTCAAAGTTTTTTTGTGGAGGTCTATGGAAGGTTAAAAGGCGAGAAAAAATCGAAAAACGCGCGGACGAAGTCGCGGGGGACCACTAGTAAGATAACATAATAAAACCAAAACTCGAGGGGGCCGCTATTATGACTTACATGTTTAAGAGCCGCTTTTCCAACGTCAGTTAGGGAATATTCGTCGAATAAAATACAAATAACCTGGGTCAGATTCTTCAATTGTAGGTTGATAATAACTTACAAATGAAAAATCTGACTCACGCTCGTTTTAAGGATTTAGTTTAAAGTTTTTTGTTTTATCTATTATATTATTTTATATTGGCCTAACTGTTTTACTATATACCGTTTATAATAAAAATACATAACACCTAATTTGAAAACGACACCTGGGTATACTCGTATGTCAGCAATCGTTTATGTAAATTTCATTTCATATTCGGTCGTTTTAAACTTATCCAGTCGGTTGACTCATTTCTGACGTTGGTTAAATAAGGTTATTGATATCGTATCTTTTTCATATCAGGCGATAATTGTAAATAACACTGTAAGATATGAATCACTGCTAGACAATTAGACTTACGTACTTCCTACACTCCTTCGTAATTATTGCATTAATAAATTATGTCATTGTCTTTACGTGTACACCGCACTGCATTGTATTGTTCCTTAATTTTAAACAACACTACATTTGTATGACTCGATAATAGAAAGATGCTGTCATTTAACTATCAGTGCGTGAAGACGAGTGATAGTGAACAGTAGTCTAATATGAAAAGCGTATTATTTTTACTATTTACGGTTTTAATTCAAAGTCGTAATTCACAGTGTTTCGATTTGTTTCATACAATTTCAGTGATGTTCAATGAAATGGGAAAGGCTGTTACAAATACTTTTGATGGATGGTTCAGCAAAATGAAAGCCGCGTTCGGATCACCTATTGGTACAGAAAAGCAGTCTTATTATGCAGTAGAACAGAATATGTTAGAAGAAAAAGTTAAACAAGCCTTTAACGACTTTCTAGAGAAACGTTTATTTTCATCTGAAAATGAAAGGTCTGAATATTTGAATATGAGCTTAGAACCAAGTGCACTGATGACGACCCCTAAACTAGCACACCTCCATGGCAGGCAGATTGAGTCGCACTTCACCACGACTAAAGACGGATACATATTAACTCTACACCGATTAGTGCAGCCGTTTTCTTCGAATGACACCAAATTTTCAAATGAAACCATCATATTACATCATGGTTTACTCGGCAGCTCAGCTGATTGGATACTATTGGGAGCAGAAAAATCATTACCCTACATACTAAGTGACGCCGGATACGATGTTTGGATGGCAAACGCCCGAGGCAATTACTATTCAAGGGGTCACGTAACAAAACGCATACACAGTCCAGAATTTTGGAAGTTCACGTTTGAAGAAATGGGAGAATATGACTTACCTGCTGTGATCGACTACGTGAGGGAAGTAAAAAATAATACAAAGCCGATTAATTTTATCGGCCACTCTATGGGCGCCTCCGCATTATTAGTGATGCTTTCAACGATACCAAGTTATAACAAACATTTACGAATCGGAATACTTTTAGCGCCTTTGGTATTTATGAGCCATGCTCAAGGACCTCTAAGAATTCTAACGACAATGTCAATGAATCCTCCCGCTCAACTGCTTAAAGCGCTTAACCATACAGAGTTTTTACCGTCCAGGAGAATACCAAAGTTGTTGGCTACTAAGTTTTGTAGAGGACCAAATATCTACTGCAGCAACCCATTACTTTTTTTGGCAGGGATACTGCCCTTGAATTATACAGAAAATCCAAGCTTTTTGGCTAGATTGCTTTATCATATTCCAGCTGGAGGATCCACAGATACAATAATGCACTTTGGTCAACTTATCAGGAGTGAGAAGTTCCACAGATTTAACCAGGAGTCATCTGAGTTCCCACTGCATCAAGTGACGTTGCCGATCGCGATGATTAGTTCGGGTGGCGATTGGTTAGCTACAATCTCAGATATACTAAAATTATATGTCAGCATTTCAAATCCAGTAGACCATCATGTGGTTCGGATTAGAAATTTGAGCCATACAGAATTTGTTTGGGGTGAAGATGCAAATGCGTTGGTGTTTCCCAAAATAATGGATTACTTAGAAAATGGTTTGAATGTAAGTCTCACAAAACAGAATGAGATTTAAAAACGATTAATATCGATTATTGTTATACAAATCGTTTTCCTACTTAACCTAAAATAGTACATTGTTATTGTAAGCATACCACTACTCTACATAACATATGTAGAATTGCGTCGTGTTGTATGTGGTAGAAAACACCTTCCGACAGTATTGTTTTTAAAAGATACGGTTAAACTGTTGATCATTTTTTCACATAGTTAAAGATGATTGGTTTAAATATAGTTTCATAATGTCTTAACGTAAAATGAATACGTACTCTTTTGAATAAGCGTTGTCTGTAAATGTAGCGTTAATGTAGCGCTCCTACTTCGAAAGTCATTCAATAAATGCATTTACTTGTAACTTGTTTCTTTACTATTATTTATCACTCGCTTTTTCTCAAACTCAACTAAATCAGTTAAGGAATCAAGAATGAAACGTTTATCCAAGAGGTAAAACAAAGTGCATAATCGTGACCATTAGTCCAGAATTTCTTTGACCGGTAAGTTGATAAAACTTATCTTAAAGTTAATTAACAACATTTACTCCAACCTCAATTTCAATAAAATTAATAAGAAGTCGACTTTTGTTCAGCGACAATACAAAGACTACCAAACAACTAATGGAATGGTGCAGACAATGTGAAAAGGAGGAATAAAATAAATAAAAAGAGAGAATAATTTGCAAAACAGATTTGCATTTGTTCCAGTGGAGGAGATTAGTCGGGCCACATTGTCTTACTTTAACTGCTTTATTTTAATTTCCTGCATGAAAGAATTCTAATGCAAATAAAATATCATTGGGAAAGCGTCAGATAATTAATGAGACAGATTTAACGTGATGTAACTTTCCTCGAAAAAGCGCGAAAAAGTTCCTATACTTAGATATTAACCCTTCAAAAGCAAAGGTAATTTAAGTACTTCAGAATCACTTGGAGTCGTGGATAAAGGTATTTTTCCATTGCCCTGACCGTGTTAAGAACGTGTAAAGCACGAAAAGCAACAGAATACGCTCTACCTCATATACAAAGAAAACTCGCTTGCTCTAACTTGCCCACTGAACGGATTGACCTAGCGTTCTGTCTCATCGCGAAGGTTGTAGCACATTGTCACAGTCACTCCCGGCTAGTGTGGACAAAGGGTGTTTAAAAAGTACTAATATTCGGATGAAATAAAGAAATCCGGGTATTGCATTTGGCAACAACAGTTTATTCAAATTTGCTATTACACATCTACCTTTTAACACCTTTGAATAAAATCAAATACAAAACTTAATAGCTCAGAATTCAGAAGAGACTAGGTTAGGTTCTAATTTAGTTATCTATATCTATACTATAACAAATCTTTATGTTCACAAATTTCTAATTAAATAAAGATAAACTACCGATTTAAGTTTTTAATTTCCTAATTGATTCCAAAATTTATCCACAAAGGGATTCCTAAGTAATGCTTAAATGAATAGCTAAATTATCCCACTTTTCACTAAAAGGTTAAGTAAATACAAGGAAAACCAACCTTGGATTTCAACAGAGGTTACTCAAATTTCAAAGTTCAAATCTTTGTTGCATCAAACTACAGACACCTCTGCAACGTTACCCCAAAATTTTACCGATACCGGTCCATCCTCAAAACAGCAGACAAGAAGCAAATCAATCCATCAGGAAAATCTGACTTCAAAAATAATCCAAATGAGGTCTAAGTAAGGTCACCGAGGTTACAACATGATCACCAAATTGTGACTGTACAACTTACAGACACATATCAAAAGCGAAACCTGCAACAGCTGGCTCGCCATATAAATTTTGAATTGATTACCAAACATTTATGCTAATTATTCTATTTGAGACCATTTTCCAGTCATTTATATCAAATCAATTTCGAAATGAATTCATCCAAATTGACATGTTGGCGGCGTCAGGAATAACTATCAAACTAAAAAAATAATTGGGGCGTGCCCCGTAATCAAAATTTTTATATTTTTACACTTTAACATACGTTCCACTCCGACGCACGACCAACAGTGCGGAACCGGAAAAAACAGCAGCTGTCACACTTGACAAATGTCAGTGTCAGCATCCATCATATCTATGCCAAAATTTCACGACTATGGACTGGAGTCCTACATCCATTTAGCTTTTCGTTTCACGCGAACTTAGACAAAAATATAACGTTACAACATCTATACACTCGTCATGGTGACAGCACCGTATTAACTCAAGGCATTCAGTATTCTTTGTATAAAACTCCATACTTCACCTTTATCACCAACTCAGGACCCACTTTAGACCAGCGGCGCATGCGTTGTAACGCGCTTACGGGCGTCGCCCGCTGGTTGACGACGATCCTTTCACCCTATCGAACGGGCTGTCATTCACAAGAAGAACTGTTATAAGATGTAGCCAATACGATCCGAGGCGAGGCGTTCGCTGTCCGGTACCGATCTCATCCGAAACGTTGCTGTTCCCTTTACGTAACGTGCTTCCGTATGGTTGACGCTTAGTTGGTGCCGTTCCCGTGCCTGGTTGATAGATCGGGTACCTCCTTTATATGGAGCGAGAGCATGTATTTTCCCGGCGCATGCACGCTCCGTGCGTGGCACGCTTCGGTGTTGGTCGGTGACGGAACGGTTTAGTAGGCAAGATGTCATAGTTTTCAATACAAATTATATATTTTTTCCTAACACGTTCTTAGCAAGGTCATAGTATGCTACTGTGTACCACGCGATTATAATCAACAAAAAATACCATAATTCTATTTTTAACCGACTTCAAAAAAGGAGGAGATTATCAATTCGACTGTATTTTTTTTTTGTATGTATGTTACCTCATATCTCAGTCGTTTGTCAACTGAATCGAAAAAAAAATTCACCTACTTAGAGGGTGTACCTTCTAGTTGGTCCCATTTTTTCCATTTTGGGATCTGATGATGGGATCTTGGTGTAATCGAGGGAAACCCTCAAATTTTAAAGGCACGTATAGTGTTTCTTTAAAATTTGAGGGTCTTTAATCTTAATGTTGACGTGTTGTTACGTCTGATAGTCAACATCTTGTGGGGCTGAGCTGATGGTGGATAGGTAATTTGTAGCTTCTTAAAAAGAAGAATCATAAGGTGCAACTCCCCCCCCCCCCATTCTCCTGTAATCTGTAAAAATGAAGAAATAAAATTAACTTTAAAAAAAGTAAAAACCAACTTCAAAACCAAAATGCACTAAAAAGTCTTAAATAAACTCTTGACTATTGAAAGGAAAGGAACTCATTTTAGGCAAACAATTTATTTTTGGAGTCGGTGCCATCACTTTGACCATCAAGCATCAACTATCACAGCACCGACTCCAAAAAGAAATTGTTTGCCTAAAATGAGTTCCTTTCCTTTCAATAGTCAAGAGTTTATTTAAGACTTTTTAGTGCATTTTGGTTTTGAAGTCGGTTTTTACTTTTTTGAATACTGATCATAGTCACACGTGAACTAAGGTAACGGTACCTTGTTATAATCGCGCGCGATCGCGTTAACCACGTAGTAAAAAAAAAAACATTATTAATAAAAGCTAGTAAAATATGCATTGTATACCTATGAAGATTCTAACCAACAGACTGCATTATAGACCAATAATATTCATACCCTTGACTTATAATATAAAGCATAGAGAACATGGCTTTGTCTTTGTTTGGCGAATACCTCATAAATTGAGGTTCGAATCTGTCACTGGCCACTGTGAGAATTAATTAAGTGTGTCGGCTTAAATCGAATTGGTTTCAACGCAAATCACTCGTCTATATAGTGCAGTCGCCACCTCGCCAGAATATGCAATCTCAAGCCAAAATCACACCTGTTACAACTGCACTTGGTGTTAATTTTTAGCTCTTTGGACGTCCAGCCTATACATGTCATTGCCGCTTCGTCTTCATTTACCGTGTGAGTGGATTCACAATCCACAACATGTGGACAACAAATGTACTCCTATAATTATGGACTCTAATTGTATTAAAACCACATTATTTTCCCAGCGCGGAGTAATATCTACAACAAACTTAAATGAAAAATTATTCACGAGTTTCCTCTGCTTCCAATCAAAGTTTCAGAAGATGCAACTGTACGAACATAACTTCAACTGTAATCTAAAACATAAGTCTTTTGAAATAAACTACTAATATGTAAAGTGTTTCTTAAACAAACAATTTTACGTGTTAAATCAAATATTCAGAGAGAGAGAGAGATTATACACATATTATGCATTTCAGTAGCAACCAGTAATGAATCTTAAAATCAGTACTAACTGATTTAAACTATCCATCTCGCTTTATTTGTTACCGTAAACTTGTGAATGTTACGTTATGGAATGCGCCATGCAAAGTAGCTTTACGGTTTGTTTAAATTAAACCTAGCTGGCTAATTCCAAAAGCCACCAACTATCAAAACTTTGAGCCACTACAAATGATGCAGGAGTATTAGCCCCTTTGAATTCCCTGAGTTCGTATTCCACGAAAGTGGTGACATAACTACATCAAAGGTTATTCCAAAATCCGTTGAACAGGTTCTACAGTGGCAGTAATCTGATTGCTGTTCATGCATGTACAGTCCTATGAAACCTTGACTAATGAATAGCTTTAAAACCTACGCTTATTAGATTTAAACTTGTCCTGGCGTAAGTGGACTTCACAAACATATAGCAAGCATACATTGAGCCGCTCTAGGGTAAAACGCTTTGTTAAAACTTCGCCTGCGGGGCACAGGAGGGCGAATAGAGGTGAAGCGGGGTGCGTGAGGGGTGCGGGCGGGTGTATATCCGCCGCCCGCACTCCTAACGCAACCCGCTCTCGCCTTCCCCCGCATCTGAGTTTTTTATTAATTTCAAGTTCATTTCAAGGTCTGCCACTATTGTTAAACGAATGTGTTCGCGATGCGAGCGAGGAACAAACGCGGCCAAGTTTGCGCCGATGCAATACAGAATGGATGAATAATCTCGTCCGCGGCTTATGGTGGCGTTACGTGGCCTAATTTGCGTTAAGTATAATATGTGATACTCAGAATTTCAAAATTATAAATTTACATCTTTGCACATTTGAGAAAACTATTCAACAATCTTAAAATATGGACGAATGAAGTGAGATTACATTTTCAAACTCTTAAAGCAGTAAAATGATTAATCTTAACCATGGACGGCTAAAAGAACTAACAAGTCGATTCTTGACCAGCTCAAAATTAAAACTAGAATCTCCACTGAGTGTTATCAGCGCGTACTTACCTACTTTACTACAGGATTTTTTGATTTCTTTAATTTTCTTAAGGGACTACTAACACGTACCACAACCACACCACGATCACACACCACGTGGTCGGTCAATCATATATCTAGTATTGAAAATGAATAGGACCATTCACAGGTACAGTATATGTATGCTGGTGCATATCAGGTTACCCACTTTTGTTGCAAACTAGCCCTTATCACAACTGCATAAGATACCGCAGTGTTTACCTTGACGTGCTGTTGTCTGTACCACACACACACATTTTGCAGTTGTTATCGACTTCTTGTGTGATACCGACGACATTGTAACGACATCGCAACCACAACGCAGCCACCGTGACACCGAGAACTAAGGCCAAAAAAGAACCGAGAACCACATCGACATTGTCGGAAAACACAACGAAATTACAAAAAGATGTTCAGTGCGACATGGAAATTCTTGTCAATAGATGACATTGACGTTGACGGTGGCTAGTGCAAGAAAATCTCCCTTGATTCAGGGAGTCTATTTATTCGGGTATTTTATTTATTACCTTATATTGTTTAGTCGACCAAGACAAATAGGACTAATGGGAACGGTAATGATTATTATAGTACTTGACATGTATGCTTTTATTATTGTAGAACAATTGCATTAACAATCAAAACCATTGAAAATTATAACTTCATTTAAGTTGTTTAGCTCTACGATAAAACAATCAATTTAATAGTTTACACAGAACATGTACAAAAATAAAACAAAAGGGAAAATTGGAAAATCTCTTGTAAGATTGGGTAAATTTACATTCGATCTGGCAACTGCATTTTTAGGGTTCCGTAGCCGAATGGCAAAAAACGGAACCCTTATAGTTTCGTCAAGTCTGTCTGTCTGTCTGTCTGTCTGTCTGTCTGTCTGTCTGTCTGTCCGTCCGTATGTCACACCCATTTTATTCTGTAACTATAAGCATTACACAATTGAAATTTGGTAGGAAGATGTATGTTGTTAACCGCTTACCGATTCTCATACAAAAAATAAAAAATAATGACAGTTAAGGAGGGGCTGTCATACATGAAACTAAAACCAAAAAAAAATTTTTTCGTCAAACCTATGCGTGTGGGGTGTCTATGGATAGGTCTTTTAAAATAACATTGAGGTTTCTAAAACCATTTCCTTTTGAAGTCAAACGTTTCATAGCTAGACGCTTCCAAAGTGGTAAAATGGGCGTCCCCCCCCATCTAATTTCTAAACCAAGCAAGTGGAAATTTTGAAAAAAATATATGATGTAGATCTTAATAAATACTTTCAACGAAAATTAGTTCGAACGGGATCGAACCAGTAGTTTTTGAGATATAGCACATTTTCAACAACCGCAAACATAAGTTTGTACTTCATACAAACACTATGAAAAACAAAGTTATGTGTGTAGTCAACAAAATATTGTGGTATTTTACTAAGTAGAAGTAAATGGACTCCCTAATTCAATTAAAGTTGGCACGGAACCCTCAGTGCGCGAGTCCGACTCGCACTTGGCCAGTTTTTGAATTTGACAGCATTAGTTCTTTCTGATCCCTGTCGCTCTGTAGCGACACAATTTACACGTACCACTGTTTGACCACATTTTGACGCTGCAGTGTGGTGTGGTTGTGGTACGTGTAGGTTAGCTCTAAAGGTTAATAGTTTTTGTCAGTTTTTATGACTTGCCAGCTTACCACGCTATGAGCGCTATGTGAATGGAAAGCCCCTGCCTGTAGCATGAGCGGCTTTCCATACTCATAGCACTCATAAACGACGCGCGCGCCGTCAAGTGTACTGAACTTTATCAATTTCTTGATATACTTGTTAAAAAAATAAGGGCCACTTGGTTATTTCTATGTCGGGACCGAATTAATAACTTTGAAGTAATCATAAGTGGCAAACTTTTTTGTAGTGTTTTTTTATTCTCTTGTTTTTTTACGAGCAATTGGTGACTGTACCACTTGCATAAAATTAAAAGTGGGTAGAATTTTCATTCTGTTTTTTAACCACTTAAATTTACCCCACTTTATGACGAATGTTTGACACATTTAAACCGTGTATTTCTTTGTGAACAGTTAAAGCTTTGCTAGGTTATGTGATGTACAAAATAAAACTCAAACTCAAAAGTTTATTTGCAGTAAAGTGGGTAGACTTAAGTACTTATTATAAATGGTATGCACCGTTCGGTGAGTTTGTCAGTTTGCTATTAAACATGTTACTGGTTACTCGAGTGTCTTATTTCTCAGTGGCTGACGAGGTTTTTTTTTTCAAAATGGCAGTGGGCAAGATATCGGAGTTTGATATGGAAGCCGGGAACTGGCCTATACGTGGAATGACTGGAAATGTACTTTAAAATGAATTCGGTCAAAGAAAAACTTAAATTACCGACGTTAATTACCGCGAGGGGTGATCGTGCATATGAACTGTTAACGGATTTATCGAGCTCGAAGAAACCATGCGAGATGACCTACGCAGAAGCGGTTAGTTTGTTGCGAGAAGATTTAAATCCAAAACCTTCAATCCTAGCGGAACGGTTTGTGTTTCGGCAAAGAGTGCAAAGGTCGGATGAAAACATTTTGTGCTATGTAGCGGTCTTAAAAAAACTGTCGAAAAGTTGTGACTTTGGTGTTCATTTATTAGAAAACTTAACAGTAATCATTTTGTATGCGGCATAAAGGACGATGGAATTAGGCAACAACTATTCGCAAGAGGTCCGGTGACTTTTCAAGAATCAGTGGCGATGGCGGTTTCATTCGAATTAAACTGATCGAGTCGAATTCGAATTCGAATCGATCAGTTTAAATGTAAATTCCGTTAATTTACCTACATATGGAAATAGATACCGGGTCACCACTGTCTTGTATTTCGCATGAGAACTATGTTCGTTATTTGAAAAGTAGGCCGTTACATAAATGTCGGTTGTCAGTACAATTTTATAACGGAGTCAAAGTAAGACCGTTAGGGTACCTAGAAGTAGAAGTAAAAGTATTAGATTTATATGTGTTTGAAAACGGAAGGACTACTTTATTAGGCAGACTGTGGTTAGCGGAACTTCAAATAGATGTACCTAAAGTTTCGGTCGTGAATAGTTACAATGTGGAAACTACAAGTAGAAAACAGTATAATGAAACTGTAAATACTATCTATTATAGGTATAAGGAGTTGTTTGATGGCAAATTGGGTTGCTTCACCGGCGGACGAGCGTCACTGCGCCTGCGGGCGGGGGCGCAGCCCGTGTTTTGCCGCGAGCGACCGCTGCCGTACGCCCTGCGCGACCGGGTGGACGCCGAGCCCGTCAGGCCGGTGTCATCGAGCCCGTCGAGACCTCGGACTGGGCGACACCACTGGTAATTGTTCATAAGCCCGATGGAGCTTTGCGTATTTGTGCCGATTATAAAGTGACTCTAAATCGTGTCTTACAAGTCTATAAGTACCCTGTGCCAAAAATTGAGGATTTGTTTACTAGATTACGTGGTAGTAGGTACTATACCAAATTAGGCCTTTCACAAGCCTATAACCAAATTTTGTTAGATGATACTAGAGAGCTGACGGTGATAAATACGCAAAAAGGGTTATTTAGGTATAATAGATTGTCATACGGACTATCGTCAAGTCCGGGTATATTTCAACGGATTATGTCTAAATTGTTCGAAAATGTACCCAATGTTACTGTTTTCTTAGATGACATTTTGATAAGCAACGCCTGCTTGACGTCACATTTGGAAACTATTCATAAAGTGTTGGATATTCTCAAAGAAAATGTTTTGAAATTAAAGAAAAGTAAATGCGAATTTTTTGCTGATTCTGTCAATTATTTAGGGTTTAGGATTAGCAAGGAGGGCATAAAAGTAGAACAAGATAAAATCGAGCCGAAAAATGTTTCGGAAGTTAAGTCTTTTCTAGGTATGATAAATTTTTCTGGAAAATTTATTAAGAATTTAAGTTTTCACTTATCTCCGTTGTATGCTTTGTTAAAGAAAGGTAGACATTGGGTTTGGGGATTAGAGCAGAAAAAGGCATTTAACTACATTAAGAAATTACTAACCAGTTCAGAAGTGTTAGCGCACTATGACGAGTCATTGCCTATTATTGTGACATGCGATGCGAGCTCGCGCGGAGTCGGCGCGATACTGGCGCAGCGGCGGCCCGAGGGCCACGAGCGAGTCGTTGCCTATGCGTCGCGGGCGCTCACGCCCGCAGAGATTAATTATAGTCAAGTGCATAAAGAAGCTTTAGCTATTGTTTTCGCGGTTAAGAAGTTTCACCAATATTTATATGGCCGGCAATTAGTACTAAAGAGTGATCATGAGCCGCTTGTCAGCATATTTGGGGCAGAACACGGCATTCCAAGTATGACAGCCAGTAGAATGCAACGATGGGCGTTGTTGTTATCCGCTTATAATTTTACAATTGAATATATAAATACTAGTGCTAATACAGCCGACGCCTTATCGCGTTTAGTAGAAAGTTATAAAGCTAAGGGTACAGAAAACGGCGATACCGAGGAGCCGGAACAAAATTACCTACACTTTGCTTCGGAAGCATTGTCCCTAGACTTTACCGTAATAAAAAGAGAAACCCAAAAAGACCCAATTCTTGGTCGAGTATTAAGTTATATTAGGGATGGTTGGCCAGAGGACGTGGAGATTAAAGAATTAAAGCCATATTTCAATCGCAGGTTGGAATTATATTCCGAGTTAGGGTGTGTAATGTGGGGGCATCGATTGGTAGTTCTTGAAGGTTGTCAAAGTCGAATATTAGAAGAATTACATGACATACACATGGGTATTGTTAAAAGGTATAGCTCGAAGTTATGTGTGATAGCCTGGGGTGGACGAGGCCGTGGAGGCGATGTGCCGCGCGTGCCGCGTGTGCGCGGAGACCGCGCAGGCGCCGCCGCGCCACGCGCCTCAGCCGTGGCCCTGGCCAACACGACCTTCGACTAGGGTACATTTGGATTTTTAGGCCCAATTGAAGGACGTCGCTTTCTCGTAATCATAGACGCTTGTTCTAAATGGATTGAAATATTTCATATGAAATCCACTTCAGCTAGCTCAAGGTTTGGCATTCCTAAACAAATAGTAAGTGACAACGGACCACCTTTCACGAGTGAGGAGTTAAAGTTATTTATACTACATAATGGAATAGAACACATATTCTCGGCACCTTATCACCCAGCTTCTATTGGAACGGCGGAAAATGCTGTTAAAACTTGCAAAAAGGTTATTATTAAAGCTAACAAACAGGGTATAGATACGGAGGTGGCGTTACAAAGATATTTGCTCATGTATCGTAACACGGAACACATTACGACTGGAGAAAGTCCGGCCACCTTAATGTTAGGTAGGTCGCGCGCGGCCAGCGGCGGGCACCGTGCACTGCGCGTCGGGGACGGCGTCTGGTACCGCTCGTATCGAGGACAGAGTAAGTGGCTAGAGGGTATTATACAAGAAACTATTGGTCTAACGGATTATAACATTACATGTAGGGATGGCACAGTGGTACATCGACACATTGATCAGATAAAATTAAAATCAAAAGATAGAGGGGACTTAATTAATAAACCGGATCAGGAGTCTGAACAACAATCACAGAGCACAAGTAGGCAAAGTTTTATAGGGTGGCCGCACTTGCCGGTGGAGTCGACCGAAAGACTTGACGCCTCTTCGGACTCGGTGCCGCAGGCCGCGTTAGGTAACCATGAGTTAGTTGGCGGGTTGGACGGCAGCGGTCAATATCCTAGTGACATAATATCGTCCGCGGGTGAACACCGCTACCCCTTAAGGGAGCGTAAGCTACCGCAAAAATATTGTTTTTAATTTAATTATATAAAATCGATTCAATAGTATGATACCGGAATCAAAAAGTTAGGTTCTCAGAAATAGGTTAAGCATTTATTGGTTTCGTTGTAAGTAAATTATTGTTTTTTATAAATACAGTATTATAGTGTAATAAGGAGGGGAGGGAGGTGTAATGTACAAAATAAAGTGGGTAGACTTAAGTACTTATTATAAATGGTATGCACCGTTCGGTGATTTTTTCAGTTTGCTATTAAACGTGTTACTGGTTACTCGAGTGTCTTATTTCTCAGGTTATAGTGCAGGAAAACATTTAAAAAGAGCAATGCCTTGGATTCGGAGACATATGTAACTCCAAACCGCAACCATTACATTAAGGCAGGAGGGCCATTCGCAGCGTTCTGTAGCTTTGCAGCTGGGTTTTTCACGACGAGCAATCCAGAATGCTTGGAACTACTTTCAAGAGACTGGGTGGGTAAAAAGAAGAGCAGGTTCAGGCAGAGTTCGAGCAACTACGTCACAGGAAGATCGCTACATACGCCTGAATGCACGCAGTGAGGGAATTGTGACCGCCCGCTCTTTACAAAACCGCTTGCGCTAAGCTACCGGTACCCGTGTTAGTGACCAAACGATTAGAAATCGGTTGCATGAAGACCAGCATTTCGCCAGAAGACGTGTAGTGCAAATTCCATTGACAGGAACGCATCGTGCGAACCGATTATCGCACAGTACAACCGATATCGTGATTGGAGCACAGTATTGTTCACAGATGAAGGCAAAGTGAATTTTTTTAGTGACGATCGTCGCATAAAGATTTGGAGACGAGAAGGTGAGCGATTTTCGGATGCTTGTATCCATGAAAGTGATAGATTCGAGGGTCCCAAAGTCATGTTGTGGGGAGGAATCTCTCTATCGGGCCGAATTGAGCTCGTAATCCTAAATGAAGGCACGGTAACGGCTCAACATTAGCTAACGGATACATTGAGCAGGTTATCAGACCCCATGTGGTGCCATTTGCACAAAGATTTGGGACAGGATTCAAATTGATACACGACTACGCCCCCTTCCATACAGCTCGAGCCATCAGGGACGCTCTGAAAGAAGCCGGAATACAGGTCTTGCCGTGGCCCGCGAACAGTCCAGACACTTAATACCATTGAGCATTTGTGGGATTTGTTAAAAAGAAGTGTCCGAGACACAAATCAACCCGTGCATAATGAAAGACAGCTAATCAACGTGCTCAAAACAAGCTGGGAACAAATTTCACAAGAGCCTGTGCGACATCTGGTAGAAAGTATGCCTTCCAGTATTCGAGAATGTGTTCAAAAAAGAGGAGGACACACGCGATACTGAAAAAAGTGCATAATCATATAAAAAACGTCCGTTTTTTTTTTTAATGGTTTGCATCCTTAGGTAAAATTGTATATTTTTTAACATATTGAATATTCATATTTTTTTTAACTTTTAGTTATTGTTTTATGATTTTACCATTAAAAAGTTATTAATCAATTCAATTAAATCATTTCATTACCCCAGAATCCGAAACATTTTTTTACAAAACTTAAAATTTACTGTGGCCCTTATTTTGTTTTGACTAGTAAATATAAATTTCTTTAAAAATACAGAGGCTGGTACATCGTGGGCCAAATTAAAAAAAAGCGCATAATGGTGGTCATTCGCTATTATATCTAATAATGTTAAATTATATTGTATTGTATTTAGAAGTAGATGACGCCTCGCGAACTAAAAGAGTACACAAATATGGCACCGTCTGATTAATGGATGTCAATGGATTGACATCTATCACATCAGACATCAGTTTCGGAACAGGGTCTTAATAGAGTAGCTTTCTTAATATAATTTTAAAGTGTGTAGGTACATTACAATAGACTCGTTGGCCTAATTTTAAATTTGAGTTCACACTTTAGCTCGGTAGTATATTAATCAACAATAACATTTTATTTTAAAACTATTTAACATTTAAAACATTAAATAATTATCAAATAAAAGCAATTTAAACGTATCACGTGAAACGCCATGGCGCAAATATCAGAGTCACGTTCACTGCTAGGCATTCACGATCACGTGACCACATCTATATTTTTTACAAATAAAATTAATTAAAATATTTACAGTCCTTATTTTCTTAAATAAAGAAATATTTATTAATACACCATAGTCATCTGGCATCAAGAACATGCTCTCATCCCTCACAGATGTGTTAATAACAGTCTTTTGTTCTACTTTTGTTAACGCAAGTGCCGGTGACCTTTTGATCCATGAGCGTCTACGCTGTAAAATACAATTACAATTAGTTCAATACAACTTACTTAACGAAAATATGATATTTGTTTTTTATTTATTTAGTTAGTTGTTTCTGCAGTTTTAAAGGCGCACTGAGGCATTAAGACACTGACGCTATCAAAAACAGACTAATTCAAAATTATGACCCCAATTTAAAGTGAGGTGTTGTTTAGCTGAGCCATCTTTTAGCCTCTCACCGCTGATCTAGTTCTTAATACAATATCATTGTATTATATTCTGCCTTTTTTGACCTTTTTTTTTCATATCGAGTTTTTATGAAAAAAATTCGAAATTTGACATTCTAACTAATCATGTATGGCCCGCTGCCGTACATTAAGTGTATGCTGAAGCTAGTTTAAATAGTAGCTAAGGAAGCTGAAGGGCGGTACTCCGAAGAGAGCTAAATAACCAAACCCGGCGAGTGTTGATCGTACACTGATTTATTGTTCCACCAAATAATTGCTACGTAAAGGTTGACAAATGTGCATCCCCTGACGCAATTGCAAGACAAGCTAAACTTATTTGGGTCAACTTAAAAATGAACAAATTATATGTACGATTGGCTCGTACATCTTGCCAATCAGGAAAGAAAAAGGATAAAATTACTCATAGTGATAATAGTAGCTAAAGATTACCTTACAAAATGCTTAAACTGCTAAGATTATATATCGCAATGTATAGATAGCAACTAAATAGGTGAAACAAGCGCTAATGCTAATAAATTGAATATTTAATTTCGTTGTCGCTACAGCTAAAAATTATAATCAATGCTTAATGCTAAAAAACTATACAATGTTATGCTAATCTTAAAAATTCAATGAAAATAACAAATAGAGCTTAGAGTCCATAAAATCACACTTAAATGTTTTCACTGCCGCTTGGCGTGATTATGTCACCGAGGGACTCACACGGAATAGAAATCGACACTGCCCGCGGGGGCTTAGGCGGCGCCGGACGCCTGTCTACACTTAAAATGCCCATGCTCACTGATTTTCGTAAATCACTACACTCAGATTGCACTTGATGACCACCAGACTCTTCGCCGACCGACCGACCGACGCTCGCTGGGGTCTCCCAACGGGGAGCTGATATGCGACTTGAAGATCTCACGTGCGCAAGCTTAAGTTTCTTCCTTCGAATTCGCAGAATTACTGCTGCTACTACTGCTATCAGAATAACAGCAATAACACCATAGCTGATGGAGTACTGATGGATGTCATGTACGCTTAAGTCCGCCGTTGACTCCTGTTTTAAGTTGTGTATTTCTTTCATAATCTCATGATAGGCTAGAGTGTGGTTCTCGGTGGTAAACTCGTAGGCAGGAGCTGAAGTGTTGATGAGTCTGTTCAAAAATGATAGCTGAGGGGCTTCGATACTGGGTTGCATATTCAACCGTCTCACAAAGTCGTTATGAGCGTGTATCGTAAACGATTCTCCTTTAAGAGAGCAACCTTGACCTATTTCGAGTAGACCATTGCCCGCTATTGTGTTGATTGCAGTACCAGCTGGGCAAAATGTGCGAATGTTGCATTCCTTGCAACACGAATACAACCAGACGTTCTGTCTGTGTAACTTGACCCATCTATTATGACATGTTGATCGCTCATAAGTACACGGTGAAGTATTTTTATTTAGATTTAGCAGATTTAGGTCACATATGTTTTGCTTGATGTTTATGTCATAAATAGGTTTATTCAAGGTACAAAGCATTTTGTCACTGGATGCGTGAAGACAAGTTTGTAGATCAAATTCAGATATAAATATAGCTGCATCTTTACGTAAGTTAAACGCTAGATAAGGGTAGGTTGGTACAGTTAGGTAGGACGTCCCTTCTTTGTTACGAGGAACGGTAATGATTTTGTTAAGCTCGTATACTTCATTGCTGATTAATGGCACCTTTATTTCAATTATAAGGTAGTGTTTGTAGACTTTTGCGAATACTTTTAGAAGCTTGTATAGGTCCCCGATGTTTTTTAATTCAACGGGTACCTTGAGATCACCATGTAGTTGTCCCGATATAAAGTTAATTTGCTGTTCTAATTGCTCGCTCGAGAACAGATGAGCATCGAGGCGGCCGTGAGTGATATCAGTAACAGTATCTATGAGAGATGTTTGTATGTTCCTTAGGTTCTGAAGGATCAAGCTGGCTGCTAAAGCTGATGACGTAATGTAGAGGTCATTGTTGACGTCATGTTGCAGTCGATTTAGTTCTAGAGATATGTCCCTCATGTGAGTGCTAATGGAGAAAAATTGATGATTCATAACTTCTTCGTTACGCTGTATTATGTTGTACTCTGCTTCAACTATTGTTGTCTGATTTTTAATGAGCTGTTGGAGATGATTTTCATTATAGCTGATCTTTTCGATATCTTTGGCGTATTGCAGAGCGAAGTCGTCATCTAAGATACCGAATAAGTAGTTAGCTGCGGACCCGATACCGTTCACTAAGCCTCTCTTCTGGCGTTTTTTGGTGGGGCCCTGTAGAAAGCGATTGTAATGTTCAATCTCGGTTAATTCGTGTGCTAGCTGATAAGTGACTATCTTGTATTGCGAATTAGTTGCTTTCATAGTCATGCGCTTTAGATGTCTGACGTATGTCTCCAATTCGGTTAATGCTTCCCAGTAGCCTGTAAGGTTGTTGTATACTACTAGCTTCCATTCATCTCGAATGTGCTGAACAGTACAAATTCTATCGAAATATAATGCTGTGCTGTCAGGAAGTGCTGTTGAATTTATACTCGTAATATCTTGCTGTATAGATGGAGAGATAAGTAAGGCAAACTGAAGGAATATTAATGAGAAGCAGTTCTTGAGATTGACACCTTTCCTCTTTTGACCTTTCTTACCCGTGGTTGTAGATGCTGGAGGTTCATTCGAATTTGTAGCGTCTTTAGACGTGTCGATAGGGAGGGGTATGAGCTTTGTCACAGGGCGCTTGAGAATATTGCTTTCGGTTTTGACGGTTACGACCCTGACGTAACCGTCTTTCCCAGGATGCAGTTCTTGAACTCTTCCAAGTGCCCACTTTCCCGGAGGTAAGTTGTCCTCTTTGATTACAACAATATCGTCGATAGCTAAGTTTTTAGTAGGCTGTCTCCATTTAGATCGCGTCTGAAGGTGTTGAAGATAGTCAGCGGACCAAAGCTTCCAGAACCGCTTATTCATTGCTTGTATTAATTGCCATCGGGCTGGCAAGCTTATGTTATCTGGGTCAGCTTGTGGTCTTGACAGTAAAGAGTCTCCTATTAGGAAATGGCCTGGAGTCAGGTACGCATCCTCAGGATTCTCAGTTAAGGGCAACAAAGGACGCGAGTTTAGGCAAGCTTCAATTTGCTGAATTAGAGTTGTAAACTCTTCGTAAGTAAGCTTTTGCTCACCAATGACTCGTTTTAGATGTCTCTTAAAGCTCTTCACAGAGGCCTCCCATAACCCACCTGCAGTAGGCCAAGCTGGGGCATTGAACGACCATTCGATGTCCAAGTCACTGATGTTGCTGAAGAAGTCTGTGTTGATGGTTTGTAAAATCTCTTTGTATTCCTTATTCAATGCTCGCTTTGCTCCAATAAAGTTTGTACCGTTGTCGCTGTACATACGGCGGGGTGTCCCTCGTCGTGCGCAGAAACGGCGGAAACAAGCTAAAAATGCTGGTGTCGACAGATCTGACACCAGTTCTAAGTGGATAGCTTTCGTCGCTAGGCAGACAAATACAGCTACATATCCCTTGTAAGTCTTTGTTCCTCTACCTTTGCTCAGCTTTACATCGACATGACCTGTAAAATCCACACCTGTATGTGCAAAGGGGCGTGAGGGGGTAACTCTGGCTTGCGGGAGGTCAGCCATTATTTGATGGTTTTTTCAGAGCTGAAACGTCGGCACGTGACGCATTTTCGTAGCTGCCTCTTGATAGTTCTCATTCCGCTCAAGATCCAGTACCTTTCCCTTATATAGGACAAAGTCAGCCTTGGTCCCCCATGCAAGGTGGACATGTGCGCTTGATTTATAATGAGGTCAGTGAAGCGGCTGTGGCTAGCTAGTATGATGGGATGCTTAGCTGTACTGCTGACGTTAGATTGGCTGAGGCGGCCTCCCACTCTTAAAATTCCTTCTTCATCTAAATAAGGATTTAAATTAGCTATTTTGCTGTTTGATTGAACATAACCCTCCTTTTTTAAGTAATCTAAATCGCTTTTAAAGTCGTCTGCTTGAATATGTTTTATTACCATTGAGTAAGCTTTGTTTATTTCTACAGCTGATAGGTAGGTATCATGTTCAAGAGCTCGGTGTCGAAGTGCGGCAGTGAAACGTAATACCCATGCGATTATCTTTATGGCATGTGTGATAGAGCTATTATTTATTAAAATTGTATTTATAAACGTCGATGAATCAGATTCTTGTAAGGCTACGTTTACACTGACCTTTTTTTCTTCGAGTTTTGGTGCGTCATACGAAGCATTTTTTAAGCTGGAGGGGTCAAAGGTAGCTAGTGATTCCGGTCCTTGCCACCAAAGTGAGTTACTCTGAAGCTTCGAGACTGTGAGCCCTCTGGTGGCACAGTCGGCCGCGTTCTCCTCAGATCGGATGTGATTCCAATTTGTAGCTGGTATTACCTCAACTATTTGCTGAACTCGATTCGCTATAAACTGTTTCCATCGAGATATGTCGCCATGTATCCACCCCAATACTACCATAGAGTCCGTCCAGGCATATGCTTGGAATGTTGTGTTGGAAAATGATGACTTGACGACTTTCATAAGTTGAGCTAACAGTAGAGCTCCGCATAGTTCAAGGCGTGGTAGTGATACCTGCTTGTTAAGAGGTGCTAGCTTTGTTTTTGCTGCAACGAGGCGTGATGTGCACTCACCTTTACTGTCGCGTGCCACTAGATAGACCGCGCAAGCGTATGCCTTCTCTGACGCATCGCTGTAGCCATGTAATTGGAACTCTCGCTCTGTGTCACCTAAGTATCTAGGTATATTGAATTGACTTACGTTTTTCAAGTCAATTTGGAGCTCAGACCACTGTTTTGAAATATTGTCTGGAATCGCGTCATCCCATGCTAATCCAGCTGACCACGTTTCTTGAAAAATAAGCTTAGCTCTGATCGTTAGTGGCGACAGCCAACCTAACGGGTCAAATAGTTTAGCTATAGATGAAAGTAATTGCCGCTTTGTTTTGCAATTATCGTTGAATTCAGGTTTGCTAGTAAATGAAAATGAGTCGGACGAGGGTGTCCAACGTAGTCCTAGAGTTTTTCGGGACTCTGAACATTTAAAGTCAAATGGTTTATCTAGTTGTTCTGTAGATAATGTTTGTAAGAGTTCTGGATGATTAGCTGACCATTTTCTTAAGTTCATACCTGCGCCCTTTAAAATATCGATAAGCTGAGTCTGCAATTCTTTCGTAGCTGCTAATGTATTTTGACCGCTGAGAAGGTCATCCATGTAAAAGCTTTTTTCTAGTGCTGCGGCGGCCAGTGGATATTTTGATGCGTCATCCTTAGCTAGCTGTCTTAGAGTTCTCATGGCTAGGTATGGAGCCGCTTTGGTTCCGTACGTTACAGTTGTGAGGACAAACTCTTGTAACGGCTCGTATAAGCTATCTCTCCAGATAATAGACTGAAGATGCTGATGGTCTGCGTTGATTAAAATCTGGCGAAACATTTTTTCTATGTCCGCTGTAATTACGTATTTGTACTGTCTCCATGTCAATAATAACGTTTGTAAGTCTTGCTGTAGGTTTGGACCGCACTCCATTACGTCATTGAAGCTAAGTCCTGAGCTGCTTTTCGCTGAGGCATTAAAAACTACCCGAAGCTTGGTAGTAGTAGAATCTTGCTTTATAACCCCGTGATGAGGTAAGAAGCATTGAAAGTTGCTGTTTTCGCTAGTAGCTTTCATATGACCCAGTTCTATATATTCGGATACAAATTGCTTATAGCTTTGAGAATACGCTTCATTTTTGCTTAATTTGCTTTCTAGATGTTTAAATTGTGCAACAGCTATATATAATAATTAGATTTAGTTGATCCTAATTTTTCCTCGTAATTTTGTTTCATAGGTAGGGCTACTTCATACCTGCCGTCTGCCAGGCGTTTAGTTGTTGAAATATAATGTTCTTCACAATATTGTTCCTCTTTTGTGAGTTCAGGAATAGTGTTAGGGATCTCTTCTATCTCCCAATATTTAGCTATCTCCTCTAAGTTATTTATAACGACATTACAGCTGAAAGTTTTTACGTTACCCGATAAGATCCAGCCAAGTTTCGTTTGCTGAGCTATGGGCGCGTTGTGCTCACCTTTAACTAGTCCGCTCATAATGACATCGGAGTAAACAGATGCGTCTAGCAAGATATCGATAGGCTTAGATACATTGTATTCAGGATCTGCTAAGTTCATATGATGGAGATGAGGCCATTGGCGCTTAGAAAATGATACATTCGGGAGATCGCTGATAACACGTGGTATAACAGATGCTTCGGTGTAAAAGTCGTAGTCGCCGTAAATAGATTGACACTCGAGCGTCACTAGACTCTTACTTTGTTTAGGGCTCATACCTACGCCGGAAACGGATGCGCTGAATTTTCGGCGAGGCAGGCCTAAGAGCTGAGCTGCCTTTTCGGATATCAAAGTAATTTGGGAGCCCTGGTCCAGTAGGGCTCGTAATGTGACGTACGTACCGTCAACGGCTTTAATTTTTAAAAGTACCGTAGCTAGCAAGACTTCTTCATCACTAGCGCTGACATGGTTGGCAACGTACGGCTTATTGTTGAGTGCTTTACTAGTTGGTGGTAGAGAAGCTGAAGGGAGATTTGCTTTCATATCGGCTGTAGTCGGGGTCACCGAGGTCGACGACCCTGTACACGCTTCATGCAACGACGTATGATGTTCGTTATTGCACTCCTTGCATCTTTTGACGGACGTGCATTTTTCGCTGATATGTTTAAATAAGCAATTCTGACAAAGTCTGAGTTTTGCAACTGTCCTCAATTTAATTTCCGCTGGCATGTTTCTATACTTGTGGCATCGATAGAGCTCGTGATCGAAATTACACAAAGGACATTTACACGTGGATGTAATAGCTGCTTGAAATCCTCTCGGAGATAATTTGTTATAACTAGGTTTAGAGGCATATTGATTCTTAAGCTGGTAATGAGCTGGAGCTGGCTTACTTGTATATGTGTGGTCCTTTTCTCGCTTATGAATTGGTTCGAGGGCCATGAATTTACTCTCGAGGAACGACATAAGTTCTTCTAATGAGGCTAAATCTCTAGGAGACTTACGTGCTTCTTTATAGGCGCTGTAGGTATCGCTATCAAGCTTCTTAGTTAAAATATGTACGAGTATCGGGTCCCACGTATTGGTGTCCACGCCAAGGTTGTGAATGGCATGGATGCACTCCGTGGTGGTGTCATACAATCGTTTTATCTCATATGACGTCTGCTTGCTAATGCTAGGCTGATTGAGGAAAGTTTCAATGTGCGTTGTGAAGAGCACTTGTGGGTTATTGTAACGATGGGTCAAGATCTCCCACGCCACATCATAATTTTCCGCTGATATGTTTAAATGTTGAATTAAACGCTCTGCTTCGCCTTTCACTCTACCTTTTAGGTGCTGCATCTTTTGCGCTTTTGATAAGAATTGACTGTTATGAATAGATTCAGTAAACAAGTCGAAAAAGGTTGGCCAGTGAGTGTATTTACCTGTAAATATAGGTATCTCCAGTAAAGGAGTAGCTTGCTGAATGTGGGCAGTAGCACATAGCTTCTGATTTAGAGCTCGTTTTATATGACGAAAAGTCGCTTCTAGCTCGTAGTATTCGCTTTGATAGTCTTCATCCTCACCTTCAAGAATGTTATCTATCTCTAGATGTAGCTCGTCGATTTTCTGCCATTTCGCTTGAATATTGTGTAACTCGTCTTCGAGTTCCCATTTAGCTGATATATCACTCACCTTGATGCTAGATAAGTCTTCTAAAAGCTCGAAACTTAGTGCGCTGAAGAGATAAAAGTCTCGCTATGTTGCTCGAGGAGTCAGTGCTGGTATTTTTTAATATGTTATCTGCTGTAGAGGTGCTATCGCTCATTTTAACCTTGTCTGCTGTTGTACCTAACTCTGTCCCTACCGGCTTGTAAGCTAAAAGTTTTGCTCTTAATTCATCGTGATAAGTTTTAGTTCTCTCGTAAATAGACTCTTGAAAGTACCTTTGGGTCTTATTTTCGACAGCTTGTAGTAGCTCGTTATTTTGGTCGAACTCTCCCCAAAGACTACCTAACGACTCTATACGTAGCTGAAGATATTGATTAGTTTTACGATACGCTGGATCCTTCCCGAAGTTCGTTCCGATGCGCTGGAGTTCGGTAAGGATTTCACCTTGACGGTTGAAGAGTGCTTCAAATTCCGCCATTGTAAGCTCGAAGCAAGTAAAATATAAACGATCTTACTTGATAGCTGCTGCAAGGCGAGTCTGCTGACTCACGCTGAAGATGATGTTGCTCGCTGTTGTGAGTTTTACAACCCACGAAAACGCTGCTTTGCTGTCTTCGATATACTCGCACAAAATTCGCACTGATTTAGACTAGTGTTCACAGATGTAAGCTCACGAAACACGAGTTATCACACGCGAACTGTGCTGCTAGTTCGTTAGGCTCGAATCTAATGTATGGCCCGCTGCCGTACATTAAGTGTATGCTGAAGCTAGTTTAAATAGTAGCTAAGGAAGCTGAAGGGCGGTACTCCGAAGAGAGCTAAATAACCAAACCCGGCGAGTGTTGATCGTACACTGATTTATTGTTCCATCAAATAATTGCTACGTAAAGGTTGACAAATGTGCATCGCCTGACGCAATTGCAAGACAAGCTAAACTTATTTGGGTCAACTTAAAAATGAACAAATTATATGTACGATTGGCTCGTACAAATCATATTTTAAAAAAACTGTAATTATTTTACACTGCACCTCTTTTTGTATGTTATTGTGCACTATTTTGCGGTTATACTACATTACACATACAAACCATTTCGTTCCTTTTTTTAATTTACTTGCTAAGTTGCAGAACAAAATTTTCTCAAAGACTTGCAACTTTATATGGCTGTGAAAAATAAACAACGAATGACTGGACTCGTCCAACTTGTCCAATGAAAACTTTTCTAGACAGTGCTTATGGTAATGGTATGCCGCATGTTACGAAAATATTTAAACTACCCCATAATTGTTTTCATTAATTGAACCAGGTTGCAAAATGATGCAGGTTGCATACGATACTAGTTGTTTTACGAAAATTTTATGTATATATTTTATTTGGAAAACTGATATTTAATCTTGCAAACTGAATCTTTGTTATTTCTCTCGGTACAAATTTAAGTAAAAAAACAGACTTTGGACCTCGGGCAATACTTTTTTTGTATGGGAGCTCACTGTTAATTTTCATACAAAAACTTGTCTTACTGCGAATTTGGTATGCAGCAGTTCACAAAATCCGAAAATTACGGAGTAGTTTGAATGTTTTCACGACATCGGCACACCTTAACCATAAGCACAATCTAGAGATGTTGCAGGGCGCGTATCGCGATGCAGTTATGCTAATTAAGCGACCCAGCTTTACTGTCAAATTAGCAATTCGTATTGCGATTTCCCATGATATTTATAATATTATTACAATAAAACAACATAAATATTAATATTCGTACCATTGCATTAATATTATAATAATATTATATTGATACTATTTATTAACACTGAATTGGAATTGAGCTGCCTGGAAATTGAACGGCTAAAATTGGATTGCAATACGCCCCTCGGTCTAATATGAGAAAATTATGTTCCGCATCTATGCAAATGTTTAAAAAATAACGAAAAGGCTTGTGTGTGTAATTTTGTGTAGGTAGACCCGTAAAATAATGCACAATTTAGGGTTCCCTCTGAAAATCACTGTCTAGGAATGCTTACCATTGTTACACCTTATTTGGGAGCGGATCCTTTTTGGCTCATTTTGGGGCTTTGTTTTGTTTTATATAACTTTCTTTATGTTTTATTTTTACTACTTCTAATGGTCATTAATTTATTTTATGTGCATGTAGAACAAAATAATAATTCTATACAATTCAATTCACAACAACGTACATACGTACAAATGCAGAAAAAAATATTATAATAAAAAAATAAGATTCGAATGCCAAAGAAGACAACCGTAAGCTGCCGTTTCATGATTGATTGATTGATTGATTTACGAATACATTTATTATATATTCTATAACAAGATTGAAAATCGAATTCATATAATTCAACTTTGATCTGAAACATATAATTAAAAAGGCAGATAATGATAGCTATGATTAGCCAGCTAATGACCCCTATTATAAGCCATTTTAATTTGGAATACGATGTACCCAAATACCCCGTATATAATAATTATTTTCCTATAGGTACGAGTAGACGCGATGTGACGGGTGGAAGGCGCCGAGCACCGTATCGCATCGTGCGCCGTAGGCAGCGTCGCGTCGTAGACACGAGGCCGCGGCATGGTGGAATGATAAATCGAATTAGAGCTAAACATAGGCACCTTCTCATGCAATTATGGCCTGCGAGTCACTATATAGTGTCCCTCTATGAAATCACTTCATTAGTCGTGTACCTATATTGCCTATACTTATGTGAACAATCTCGTTACAATTTTATCGAAATGCACAGAATCAAAACATTATCAGCTTAGAAGTAGGTAATTAAAAACTACGTCTATGAATGTAACCTACTTAAAAAAAAACTATAAAAGATATACGTCACTCTGTTGACAATCAATCACAATCCGTCATTTTATTCCGCAAAATCGAAATAAATATTACTGAACAATTTAAAAGACGCTTTAAATCGTAAGTACTCTTACAATTATGTAGGTAGCTAATTATCAATAAAACAATGATTTTGTTGTTGACTTAAATGATTCTCGTAACAGCTTAGTGTTTGGTTCAATACGTATTTATTCCTTTAATCCGTGATATAAAATATTAAAAAAAATCCTTTCATTTCAGAATCTCACTATGAGTTGCATGCTTAGAAGTGATCGTATGACGCTGTGCGATCTTTATATTCAACGGGAAGCTGGTTTTGAGACCATGTCGCAACTCGGAGAAATGAGCTGCTGTCAGTTTTTGGATGTAAGGATAAACTATTCAAATTCTTTACAACAATAAAGCACTATATTCAACTACTGAGTCTGACTAGGTATACTATTATAGTATTCCACTTGACGGCCGCGGTCATTGTAGTCGCGCAAACTTAGATAAGGCGAAAGCGTCATTGAAGACGTCATCATTAAGGGTCACGCGACTCTCACACGATTACCTAGAATTTGTCGTCTGAATGTTTTTATTTTGGACTGGAATCAATAATTATGTTATTAAAATTATTCTTGTCATTGATATGTGTAACCTTAAAAAGCTGCATACAACGACGTGTAGCGTTAGCTGCGCAAAACCTAAGAATAGTTTGCTTGCAGTATATATATTGCAATATCAAAGCAGAATCAAATAAATGACTTTTTAACATGATTTTTCAAAAAATCTTTAATAAAATGTTGCCATCTGCCTGTCCGTATGTTAAAAATTTGTGAAGCAAGGCTCAGATGGTACGGTCACGTGATGAGAAGACCGGAAGATTATGTCGTGAAAAAGTACCTATCTATGGCTACCAGAAAAAGGGAAGGGGAAGACCTCAAACGACCTAACTGCCGAATGTGCAGAGGAGCATGAGGTGTCTTGGACATTCGGAAGATGATACCAGCCAGTGAACTAAATGACGCCGCATAATAACGTCAGGCGAACCCGTGTGACGGGAAAAGGCGAGGACGAAGAAGAAGAAAATGTTGCCTTGTCTATTCATTGATAACACAAGCTATTACGTGCGAAATCCCGCCGAAGTACCTACTTATGTAAGCAATGGTTAGTGACTATTGACTTTGACTTTTTACTGGCGTAGACAGTAATAATAAAAATATGTGAGCGCGGCGCAGCGACCCAGCGATATAGCTACCGAGTACCGACTCTTTCTCTCGACAGAGCAACATATCGCATCTCTTTTAATCACACAGCTTTCTGCTACTGACATCTCGCTTTTGTCGTTCTATTCCAAAGGGATAATAATTTTATGGATATAATCATGATTAACCTTTCTGTAAAATACAGTTACAAGTCAAAACGTAACTGTCTCAGTTTTTAATAAAATGATAGATTTTTCCTTACCATTGAATTCAAAATAATTACATCAGCCAACTTTAACCGACTTTTGACCAAATTCTTTACCGAACAAATGTTCGAAATGTTTGACTTTAGATGCAATGGAAGATCATCATCTCATCGACATCTATTTAAAAAAGATCGCGTTTATTAAAACTTAAGGAATCCAACAACTGAATTTAATTTAAAATGCACCTTAAACTAACAAATTATTTTTTTCCTCAAGTAAGCTGCCTAGAAGACAACTATAAACAATCGAAACTGAAATAAATAAGACAAAATTCAGCTCTTAAAATAGGTTGATATAGCCTTGGGCGCTCATCAGTTATGGATTTATTAATTGTTTTTCCCTTTCATTATAATAAAGTTATAAGTTAAACCTGCGCAGCGAAATTAACCCTGGTTGTACACATTACAATGACTAAGATATTTTTTTTCAATTACGAAATAAAGCCTAAAGTATTACCCATATCTCCAAAACGACCGCACCTTTTTTGATGAAACTTACACTAATCCTTAAGTAAGGAATACACCTGATTCAACTAAAAATTATCATCTCGCTGTGACTTCTAATTTTTTAGAAATCCGTGGACAAATAAACAAACTAACATATGCATCACGTGTTTGGAAGCTTAAAATAAAAAAGATGTACTTACTCAAATATTATAAAATTCCAACGATATCATTTACATCCATGTCGAAATGATAACCTCCTTTTTTGAAGTTGTATTATGGTAAGGGTCGAAGTATTTCTACAAGGGTAAAGGAATTATTATTCACACTTGCATCCTGCCCGTTCTTACTTAAGGAGCTCAGACGTGGTCATTGACCGAAAGTCAGAAGTCTAAACTCAAGGTTTGCCAACGAGCCATGAAAAATGAAAAGGAGAGTGCTGGGTATTAAAAGGATTGACAAGATCCGGAACACGACAATACGCTCCATGACTGGAATAGCGGATGTTGGTGAGAAGACAACAAAGCTGAAGTTGGCGTGGGCGGGGCTCGTGTGCAGAATGCATCCATATAGATGGTCCCAAGTTGTCACGCGATGGATACCACAGACGGCTACCGACGAAGAGGTAGACCTAAAAAGAGGTGATGTGACGACTGGGCCAGCTTTGACCAGCGAGGAGATTGGGTGGCATTGGCTGCTGACAGAGACCAATGGAAGGAGTTGGAAAGACCTTTGCCCAGCAGTAGGATGAAATCGGTTAATAAAACGTTTCTCAGCACTTGCCAAACTGTCTGTGTTTTGTCTCGAAGCGCTAGTAGGGCCCAAAAGATAAGGAGATATGTTCTTGCCCCATACGGGCCAAAATTGATTGATATTACACTAATTATTGACGTTCATAAGTGGCATTTTGTGTCCTAAATTAAATAATTTTTTTTTGTTTTTTTTTTTTTGTAAAAAATAAAAACAACCCCTGGTAAAGTAAGTAGAACATATTCAGCATCATTTCTACTACACCCGCTGTCTATTGCAGCTGAACGCAGACGTGCAGCCTTTCCAGAAACAGTATGTAGCCGACCTGTGCCGATGCGCTGAGATGGCGAGAAGGCTGCGCTACATGCGTTCCGAGATGATGAAGGATAATATACCAGTGGTTCCAGCTCCGGTAGAACCTCGGGCCTTGCAGCCTAGTGAGATGTCCAGCTTTGAGGTATGTGTGTCCATCAGTTCAGAAAGTAATCCGAAAAAAATCCTGAGTTCTTATTAAATAAGAAACCAAACCCTAGCACGCGGACTGGATATAAAACAACAACCTTTGGTAAACTGGGTTAACGCTCTTACCAATCGCGCTAACCGAGTCACTGGATCAGCGGCCCGTTCGAAATTCGTTGTCTCTTATCAATATGTCATTAAGCATGACCAGAGTTTTTAAGCTTTAAAAAAAATGTGATGAAATAGATATGTTTACCTTATAAGAAGTACCGAGTGACATCACGCTAGCAAATCATGATTATTAAGGAATTAATTAGCTTACTTGAATTTTTCAGAATTTGCTCGAGAAATGGGAAGATGACATATTGGAAATGTCTGATAATCATGTGAATCTACTGAAACGTTTTGTGGAACTTACAGAAATGAGTTACGTCCTTGATGAAATCGGACCACTTTTGGGAACCAACGAATTTTTTGATGATAAATCTTTGTTAAGAAGGTAATGTTTGCGCTACCAGGTATACCGCATTGAATTGTTAGGTCTCTAGGGTTTTGAAGTTTTAAATGTAACTTCAGAAAATGGGTATCAAAATAACTTCAAATACAAGCATATTGAATGGCTTTTAATCAAATAAATTTCAAACAACATGAAGCCTGCTAAGATAGGTAATTATATCACCTCTGTTGACATTCATGGCTGCATTAACCCATTGTACCTATGTACCTATTTGTAGGACAAATTACCGTAGAAATAGTTTTATCATATGAATAAGTATAATTGTAAGTTCTGCAGTATTGACATTTTTCATAAGCGGTTGACGCGTTTTCGCTATCTCTTGAGATCTGTGTAGGCTAGGGCATATTAGTATATTAATATTAGTTTATTAGACTCCCAGTTCCATGTAATTATTATTTTTGCTGTTTTTTCTCGCACCTTGTTGGCAAAATATTTATCTTAATTATCTTTGGTAACTTTAAATGATAATGCGTGACTTCTTAATATTAAGCCAAATGTAATATTGTAAAGCTGGTTTGTTTCATTATAAATATAAAATTAAATATAAATTAAATTTTAATGTCATTTTTGTGTAGTGGTCAAAAATCTTCTCGCAAGGACGAAATAGGCGTGCTTGGAACGCAACTGATCGTCATCACTGGAGTTGTAAGACGCAGCAATTGCTTTGCCTTCGAAATGATGCTTTGGAGAATCTCACGCGGCAATATTTACTACCGACAGGCCAATCGAGATAGGATTATTAAAGATCCGAAAACGGTAAGCATTGGTTGCATTAGTTATATTTACAAATAAATCCTTATTGTAATAATTAATATAATAAATCTTTATTTATAATATAAAATGTATAGAATAGGGTAATATTTAACTGCAAATAAAAAATACGTCTTTTACACAGAAATAAATCCGAATGTTAATCAAAAATACTGATTGCATAGCTAAATAGCTACCTCAAAATATTAAAAACTCAGCAACAGTTTATGATCCCAGTGCATTGCTATTTAGTAAAAAGATAAGTTTTTTTATGAATCCATATCTAATACCTAATAACTAGCGTACAGTAAATTTTACAGTACAGTTTTAATTAAAAATACCTATCAATTTAGGTTCGAAACACGCAGAATCTTATATACGAGTATAATTATATTCAACCAGTGTTAATAATACTTTTAACCATTCGTTGCGTTAACTATATTTCAAGAAACCTGCCCTTAAATAATTTTAAAAAAAATATTTTATTTGTTATAATAAATTTACGATATTATTGTTGAGCAACTTTTAAAATCCTTATATGGAAAATTGTTGCAAGAATATATAGTTATATAGGTGTGGGGGTATTAGATATGTCCGTACATGTAAATTTGCTTTGCAAGAATGAAGAGTATATTTCATATATATTTTTTTGGGTCTTTTACGAAATTTTTGTCGCGCATATTATGAGGAAATCATATTGTACCCTGTTGTAGTATGTATGTTTTCGATTGTTATGTAGCATTATTTTTATTGAACAATTGTATATTTGCTGTGAAATAGATTACTTAATGAATTAGATTTAGAAACGTGATGATGTGCATTTTAAACCCATTTAAATATTCATTTTATTTCACGCAGGGTACGGAAGTACGGAAGGTCGGATTCCTTGCAATCTGTCAAGGAGAAGAACTAAGCAGTCGTATGCAAAAAGTTTGCGCAGGTTTCCGAGTAAACGTATACCCGTGTCCTAAATCCTACGATGAACGAATGGCAACTAGTGCTACTGTAGGCTATCAGCTGCTTGACTTGGAAAAGGTTGGTTGTATTATTTAAAATTTAAAATGAGTTTCGTCTTGACTCCAGATCAAGTCAAGTGCGGTTAAGACGAAGTCAAGGATGTAAGGAGCTCGCCCAAGAGAAACCAGTTCACTCTCACTAATTTCGTATTGTCATCGCTAGAGTTTTAAACTGTTTCCTAGGAAACACCAAATTCTTGGCCGTGTGCATATCAAATTTTGATGAACTCCCTTATTAGCGGGACATCTACAAATTCTGCCATATCAAAAAAATACTTTTATAATATAAGATATTATAATTGGTACGCGAGCTAATTTGACTTGGACTCCATTAAAGTCTTAACGCCTCTGCGAATAGCGAGCCTTTGATATTATGTGAATACCTACCAACAACAATATTTGAAATGTATAATGTGTATGAACCTATTCCTTCTTGGTTGGCTCTCAAACTATTATAACCTTGTTGTAAATGTAACCCAAAGTGAACTCACGTAACAACTATAGGAAGAATGAGAGAAAAACTTAGTACTTTGTTTGTAATATCAGATTTATTTTTTGTACAGGTGTTAGATAAGACCCATTTCCATAGATGCAAAGCGTTGCGAGTGATTGGGCGTCAGTTGGATACATGGACGATGCAAGTTAGAAAAGCTAAAGCTATATACCATCATTTAAATCTGTTTAACTTGGACATTTCAAAAAACTGTTTACTGGGTCAATGTTGGGTCCCTGAACGGGATTTGCGGCGCGTTCAAAAGGCGTTGGAGAGCTCAAGTGTATGTCGGTTAAATATTTATTCAATAATTAAATCAATGGATACTTAAATTATATAATATTCATTCAATATTTTTGAAACAATTACAGGAAATAGTTGGGACTAATGTGCCATGTTTTTTGTCAAAATCTGTGGCGAATAGTGTTCCCCCAACGTTTCATCGCACCAATAAATTCACGCATGGATTTCAAGCTCTCATAAACGCGTATGGTGACTCCACTTACAGAGAACTTAACCCAGGTCATAATTTCAATTAATTAATTGTATTTGCATGAATATTGACATATCTGTCCACTTTGGTTAGTATTAAAATAGTGATGTCAATTTTGATCTGGATAAGGTTCTGGAAACCTTAGATATTTGTAGTATCACTTGGGTGTTTACACCAAACTCTTCAAATTTAGGAAATATTGTACCTTAATTTTAAGAGTTTGAGGGAATTCTTCGAGACCGTATTCGTGTGTTTTGTGTGTCAACCTCCGCTTTATTCATAATTTTTATTGCAGGGTTGTACACAATAGTTACTTTTCCCTTTCTTTTCGGGCTCATGTTCAGTGATGTTGGCCATGGCCTGATTTTGGTTCTTTTTGCTATATGGATGATTGTTTACGAAGAGAAGTTCATAAACCAGAAGAGTGATAATGAGATTTGGGACATATTCTTTGGGGGTAAGTAATTTTCTCACCAAACGTGCATCATTATAAATATTAACATTTGTCAGCAGATTCTTAACTATTTTACTCTGTGTTCTAGGCCGATACGTGATTTTAATGATGGGCATATTCTCGATGTATACTGGATTCTGCTTCAATGACATGTTCTCCAAATCATTTAACTTATTTGGATCTTATTGGGATAACCATTATTCAAATCAAGATTTAAAAGAATCCGAATCTCTGGACATTAACCCTAGTTTAACGAAAAACCCGGTATACTGGTATGGCGTGGATCCCGCTTGGTCGGTAATTACTTTTTTGTCTATTCCATTGTTCCGACTTCCTACTTATAAAGTTATACAGGGTCTATTGGTTATTTAACCGGATCTTTTTAAGAGGCGATGGGGAACTCATTCACGACAATTTTGACCCTTTATGTACTACCCAAAAATCAACCATTTTGGAACTACTTGGTTTATAAAGTTTTTTCAGTTAATCCAGACAATAAAAAAAAAACTAATGCTTTACCTCTTATTTTGTTTTTTTAAGACTACGTTGTAGTCCTTAACTCTAAATAAAACAATCACATCCATTTCGAATTTACAGGACCTTACATCAAAAATAAGTGATATATTGTGCCAAAAAATTACGAATTTAAATTTAGTCAGCTAATGATATTAAAATTATCTAAGGATTTTCAGATATCCAACGAGATAAAAAAATTCACCCCTGTACTGCACAATTACCAGCAGCCCTATGATGCGCGCCCATTTATCATTTATCGCGGCAATCGAACATTTCCAAACGTATTTTTTATCATATTTAAAAAGGTTTTAGTGATGTTTTTTTTTTTGATAAGCAATGAAGATTGATTAACAAAAGGAAAGTATTTGGAAAAACAGGTTATTTGGGAAATATCATTATTTCATCGACGCAATAAACAGTATCGAGGCGTGCATGTTAGGCTCATTGTTATTGTACTTGCCCTTTAGAACAAGCCAAGTCGTCGGGCATGAAATCAGTAACATCCCGATAGTTTGCTAATTTAACAAGAATAGAGGTATATCACTTCAATAATATAAGCCAAGCTTTAATTTTATTACAAGAAATATTTAGTATGGGAGCGTCAAAGTAAGCGTCATTTGCGACGTAGTAAACATCTTGAGATCAACGACCTCTATGTTACACTAGACACGCTGTTTAGAGCAAACTTTGTTTTACGGTAAGTTAAGGCCAAGTGGAGCATCTGTGTTTATTCTGTTGCCAGAAACTACCATATCAAAACGTCAAAAGACAATATAAACAAATTACTTAAAAATGTGTTATAGCGCCCGTATTTCGAACATTTAGTTTTTTTTGGTTGTATGTAGTAAATTTAAGTGATTAATAGATTCGTTGAAGGCGTAAAAGTATTAATTTTCGTTTTCTCACAATTTTCATAGAAACCCAAAGATCAACCAAAAACAGACATGCCAAAACTCTTATAGGTAGAATATGTTTTATCTATGTGTCCCCTTCAGAATTATAAGGCCAAGTTATATCTATGGAGTTTGAGTTTTATTTCAATTGACTTTATCATTAAAGTCCGATTTTCTTAGCGAGCGATGGAAAATATCTCAGTGTTAAATAATTATTGCCTATGTAAAATTTGAGTTTTGTATTTATCTTATTTTAAAATAAATCATTATGTAAAAAGTAATGTCAAGCAAGATTGTTTACAATATTAGACTAGAAAATAAAAACGGACTTTAAGTAAATATCTGTATGTACAGGAGTAGTATTGTAAGATAATTGGTACGAATTATGTTGTTATAAAATTGGTGGGCATATAATAACCCTTTTTTGTGGAAATAACATCAAATAAACATTATCATTTAAAGTTTAAAAAATAGACTTGTTACTAGTACATATATCGAATCATAGGCACAAAACTAAACACCAGCAAGGTGTCATACCTGTTCGATTACTATTTGCTACCTATGACAGCTCAGTGTTTTTGTTGTAGTGGCTATTGTCATGTTTGGAAGAAATGGGAAAAAAAATATCGATGTGATATCTTTTTGCTTTCTCTATTGCTTAAAAACGTTTTTAAATAGGTATCACGATGTTGATATGTATGTGCTATAGTAGCTTAAGATTGATTGTCCACGAAGAAATACGACAATAACCTGCATCAAATAGGAGAAATCAAAAATATTAAATTGCAACATTTCATACTTCTGTCATTTTAAATATGTAACAAAATTTGTTCCGAACAGCGTGTCTAGTAGAATACAAATAAGTCTATGCTTGAGATATACTCACCCGAGTCATTGGAACACCCCAGGAAAAACAGTGTTATTTTTTTAGTCTCGTTGGATAACTGCAAATGTGTAGCAGATTTTAAAATAATTCGCCGGCTGAATTAAATAGCATGTATATTTTTTAAACATACATATTGAAATAAGATGGCAAATTTTGCCAGTATTTTTTATATAATACCCTGTTATTTGAAAATGGATATAGATGTAGTGATTTTATAATTTGAAGTTATGGCCTAGAATGTAAATTTTAAAATAACGGTACAAAATAAAAGAGCCATCAGTCTTTGCGCGCTTCACGCGCCTCCTCACTATAAACGGTAGAAACGGCCGACACGCCGTGGGAAGCCACGTCGCAGGCGACGTGCGAAGCCTTGCATCTCCTTGAAAGAGCAAGTAGGTGCAAAATGGTTGACTTTTAGGTAATTCATTATGAGGTCAATAAGGACGCAAATGAGCTCCGTCATCGCCTCTTGAAAGGATCCGGTCGGATTACTAATAACTTGTATGACTGTAAAAAGTTTGTGAGAATGAATGTTTTTTGTAACTCTTCTTACGCAAAAACTATGCCATAGAATTGAAGAAACTTTACAATATTATATTTCATACATCGGAATAGTTCATGTTGTTTCTATTAGACAATGCAAATGTAATAATTCATAATGATATTATTTGGTATCCGACATTTAAGCGAGTGAATCCGCGGGGAAACGCTAATGTTCCCGTATGGTGTAATCCAAACCTGGATTCATCAGTGAAAAGCACAAGTGCAACAGCCCATTTTTATCTTTTTCCTCGATTGCCTTGCCTTAGCGCTGGTATCCGAAGTGACCTACGAGCACGTAGCTTGACTTCATAAAGATGACTGTGTCGTCTCAAAGTTTAACCACTTACCAGCAAAACCATGCTCTCTCTGTACCTTTGAACCACTTGCGTTGCCGTTATATTTGGTTGACTTCGTGTAGCATTTACTATGAATCGGCCCTGTATATGTGTTGTAATGAGTTGAGGTCCTCGGTGCCGTTCCACCACTTCCCTCGTGACACGATAACCGTGGACCTCAACGCATGAAGTGCATGAAAAGCAGCTTTTCATGCATCCTAGCAGGACTAGAGATAATATCCCACAACAGGATATTGACACTCTTGTTTTGAGTATGCAGAACCACTGCAGATGTGTCAGAAGTCCACGGATTATTAATTTTTAGTTTTCAATATTTTTTATAAAAAATAGTTTTGTTTAGGTTTCGATGTTTCAAATATAAAGTTAAGATTGAAATGTTGTCTGAGGTATGCATAAAGGCCGATCCACACACAACAGTGCCGAAACTGTGCCGATATGCGATCGGTACTGTATCCATCAGTGTCAGTGAAAAACGATATTGTAGCATAGATCTTGTACGACGATACCCACACTTGTCAGTGACAGTGATCACTGAACGTTACACCTACCAACCGCGTTTAGAATCACGCCGAGTTTAGTTACTTATGGTTTTGCGGTTCCAAAAATGTCAAGCATGTAAAGCCACTTTAAATATAGATGTTACCTTTCTGATAGATGTAAATAATTGAATGAAATTGAGTTTGCCGTGTTGTTACACAGTTGCTTCGTTGTAATCGGTTTTCCGATATCCTGACTATAGACGGCGTCCTCGATGCTACGGCCTGCATCAAATTGCATTAATATAATATAATAACATTTAGTTATGAACAAGCCCTGAACATCCTGCTCGTCATACTTTTAGTACCCTTCGATCCACCGGTGCTCTGAGTAATGGGCTAGTTGACAGCACCAATCGCTGACGTACTACCGTGGACACCGCCGCTTTACCAGTTGATGAACTAAATCGCTTGCACGTACACACTGTTTTTATTTCATTTTTTTCAGATTTCCACAAATTCAATCTTGGTAACGAATTCCTTGAAGATGAAGATTTCCATCATTTTAGGAATAGTTCACATGATGTTTGGGCTTTTTTTAAGTTTATGGGATCATATGTAAGTCGATTTTTTTATATAATTATTATTTCTACAGTATGTTCAGGATCGGACCCCAAATACTTCACTGACGTATTTTTTATTAATTTTGTTTCGGTATTATACTAAGAAAAGTTGGGTCGCATCCCTGATCAAAATTAACAAACAAAAATAATTGATTTTTTAAAAATATTGTTTAACTTTCTTGCATGTTCTCAGTTATTTAACTTTATATAAGCAACCAAGAAAAAAACAAGATATGCTAAGTATATCTTTTTTTAATAAGTTCGCAAGGCTCTGGGCTGTTCAATTAATGTATTAATAAAATAATTAAAGTTTTAGTAGTATTAATTAAATTATTGGAGATATTCACGTTAATAATAAAGTAACAGTCTCACATACTGCCTTTCATTTCTACAAAATATTTTCTGAATTCCATGTATTTTTATGTTTTTTTATACTCGAAAGGTATTAAAGGTAGTAAAAAACCTTTAATACCTTTCGAGTATAAAAAAATAAGGAAAGGTACATCCTTAAGAGTGATGTAAAATTCCAATTGTTTTTGTTACACCCTATGACTGCATTTATTAGAGTCTGCGTTTTACCTTAAGTTTAACTGACTCGGTAGCGCAGCGGTAAGAGGGTCGCACTCTAAAGCGACGGCTGCGCCAGAGATCCCGGGTTCGATCCCCGGGTCGGGCCAAAAATATATATCTGACTTTTACTGTTCAGAAATTCTTAGGGTAGCCCGGAGTTTGGGGTTTTACAGTGATTAACTCCCGTGCTTCGTTTAAAGCACGTTGTGTCAGATTGCTGTCCCATCGGTCTATGACAGTGAAAGGAATAGATAGTGCACCTGCGTTTGCGCACATACTTGTGCACTATAATATGTCCCGCGCAGTCGCTTAGTCGTTGTGACTGGCCACCGTAGTCAAATGGGCTAAGGGGTCTATATATATTTGGAGTCTGATGATTGCAGACGTGATAATGCCAATATATCATGGTAAAATTTCAGCAAAAACATGGAATTCAGAAAATACTTAGTTGGAAGGGTGTTGTTTTAACCTGTTTGTTAACTCTTTCTAAATTAATAACATGAATATCCACAATACTTAAGGTTCATTCTTGCAAACTAATTGATGAAAAAATGCTCAAAGTCTAAGAAGCATTTTAAAACAAATTTTATTAGGCAATAGTAAGATGTCACTTGTGAGTGTGGGCTACAGGCAATAAAAATTAAAAAGTTTGAATAAGCACCGAAAGTTCTGCATAGTGTATTTTTAAGAATTAGACCCCGTAAAAAACTGGGTTGGTTTCTTCTATAAAGAGACGAATGCATTGTATATTTAGCGACCTTCCTTTGCCTAGGTTTCTACCGATCAAAATTGCCTGTAAAATTCGTGGGAAAATGAAAAACAAAACACACTGTTTACTTTTTTAAATTTGATGTATCATTATTTTTTACAGATATTTCAAACGGTACTCTGCATGCTTTTTAGAGTTTGTACCAAAATTTGTATTCTTATTGTGTATTTTCTTTTGGTTGGTATTAATGATGTACTTCAAATGGTTCGTCTATAACGCCAAAACAAGTAAGTATTAGTCCATAGTCCGATTTAATTTGTTTTCTTGCAGAAATGAAATGTACAGGGTGTTTGGTACCTTATTATTTATCTATCATTTTATCTTTTATTAGCTATCATTTTTATTTATACCCTCTATTATTTGATACGCGATACGAGTATGGACGTCCTCAAACTTTGTATGGAGTTCTTATGCACCACGGCCGCAAAAGATGACAATTGTGGTATGCGTACATGAACGTGTTATTTTTGTATATTATTGTACATTAATTTGACATATAAAAATCACGATCAAATGCCACCATTCAAATAACTTTAAAACATATTAGAATACCAAATTTAATACATATTTTTGAAAACAATAAAAATCGATATAAAAAAACAACTGAGCCAAATAAATAGTCAGAAAATGATATCTAATGCTTTAACAAAAATATATTTTCATTTGGCACACGATGTACCAAATATTCTGTATATTAACTTGTTTGAGGCATAATCAGAAAATTTTATATGAAAAATAAAACTACTACTTCATGCAAAGAACCTACCCTCCGAGTTCCAGGTTTCTTCGATCAGCGTTTTAGACAGTGCGTTGATCCGTAATTCAGTCAATCAGTCGTTCGGGACAAAGTATAGAATCGTGTTTATTTATTACAGACGAACTTGCACTGACACCGGGATGTGCACCACAGATTCTTATCTTGTTTATCGATATGGTTTTAATGAGTGAAACGAAACCTGTCGACGAAGGCTGTAAGGCGTACATGTTTGATGGCCAAAGGACAGTTCAAACTATCTTGGTTGCAATAGCTTTGATATGCGTTCCCATAGTGCTGTTTGGTACTCCTTTGCATCGTCTTCGTATCAGCAGAAGGAAGCAACAACACGTATTTGTAAGAGCTTTATTTTATTGGCGTGGAATTCTTTCATAGTTTATAATATGTACTTGGAGTCTAATTTTTAATAGAAAAAGAAGACCTTTGTGATTTATAAACAGTGATGTTCCTTAAAAATAATGTCAATTGATTATTTTCATTGATTATGATTATTTAATAGTCGAAGCTTGAATTTGTGTTAAGCAGAAGAATATTAGCATGAATTATAACAGTTATTTCACAAACAACTATTCAAATAAAATCTGTAAATATTATGATTCGTACAATTATCATCGTTACTGCTAATAATGAAAATATGGAAAACAGCAAAAAGTCAAAATAGGTAAAAATAATACTATAAATTGTAATTGCAAGGTTAAGAGCTAAGACGTGTGCTCGTAGCGAAGTGGTGGCAGCGCTTTGGTTGTGATTCCGAAGTTAAGCAACTTACGGTGCGGTCATGTTTAGACGTGTGACCATTCTGACCATATTAATAATGTATATCACGAGCTCGTTAAGCAGTTGATCCCGGCTAATATCGGTCGATATTAGTCGTAAAGCCTTGTCAGACTCCTAGCCTTGTCTTCGGGTGCAAGCAAGGTTGACAGAAAGGTTTTTCGCTTGCCTTGCAAACACTCCTACGCCCATCCGCACTGAGCCCATGTGGTGAAGTATGACTCATATTTGAAGTAAGCCCAGCAGTGATATGTTTATAGGCTTACTCTACTTCTTTAGCTTAATGAAACGTTTTGCATGTACTATTTATCCAATTTAATTAGTACTATCCTATCACATTATTGAAAACTCAAAAACTCATTCATAAGTTCAACTATTAATCGGCACAATTAAACTGTCAGAACACTATTGTACTACGCTTGCAACATTAAAAAAGAAAAAGTGCGGAAGTAGCTGTCATTCTGGTCTATCAAATTCAAATTCAGAGTATAGATAGAGTACGAAATGGAATCTTCTGTTTGAAACCTCGTAGTATCTAATTGAAACTTTTTTTTCTCAGCAAGAAAGCGACTTTCGTAGATACCAACGGAGGGACGAGCCAGAAAAAACGTTAGGAAAAGTAGAAGCAGCGCATTCGGTGAGGTACCCAACATTCGGAGAGCTGATGATACATCAAGGTGTCAAGACTATCGAATATGTCCTCAGCACAATTTCCCACACTGCATCGTACCTTCGACTGTGGGCACTATCTCTAGCACATGCAGGTAGAAATATATTGGTTGATATGATACAGATTTGACAACCTGCGTTCTATGGAATTGTTTAGCAATCAGCAACAGTAGCCCGATTAACACAAAGACCCAAATATAAAAGTATGGTTACGTAAGTAGTAGTAGCAGTAAGTAAGTAGAGCATCTTTACCTTTGAGTGATTTTTTGTAGTTTGCATGTGCAATCTTAAGTAATTGGGATGTTCCAAATTCAATTCAAATGTCGAGAAAAGCTTGCAACACGTGTACTATAAATGATTACACTACGCTTTAAACAAGAAAAAGTTCGATGGTAGCTGTAATTTAGGTCTATCTTTCAAAAAATCGGAGTCTTGAAGTTCAACCAATGACCCTTGATCTATCGGCCATAAATAGAAGAAGAAAATGCGTTTTTTAATTTTAACTGGTGGTAATCCTGTGTTTTAATCAATTTGAATTCACCTCTTTTTGGTGCTCTTTTCAGAGCTTTCTCATATGTTGTGGCATATGGTACTTACTATTGGGCTAAGAAGTTACAATACTTATGGTTTTGTTTGCGCTGTCACATTCGGGATTTGGGCCTTCTTCACAATTGTGATCCTGGTGGTGATGGAGGGTTTGTCCGCATTTCTGCACACTTTGCGACTACATTGGTAAGTAATTCTAGTCGATTCAACGTTACAAATAATAATACGAGGTAAATCATTTTTTCGTTAACCTATTTCACATTTCAGCTTTCCGAGTATTTTTATTTTTTTCAATGACATTAACTAAATAGGTTATACCCATACCGTGAAAAATAAGTAAATCTGAACAAAAAGAGTTAGAAAAACAATTGAAACATTTCCTTTTTTTAAAGGTACCGTAAAATGGGGTTGAATAGGGTAACTTTCCAACTTTGATCTAGAAGTACCCTACGTATAAGTAAAAAAATGAAAGTTTTGAGAATTTTTTTATTTGTCCGGATATTTATATTTCTGAATGATGTATAACACTTCATAAGTTCCCATAACAAAATTATGAGAAAATCGCAAAAAACCTTCAAAACCCTATTCACCCCAGGCACGGGGTCAATAGAATCGAGACTGGGGAGAATAGAGTTTATGCCTAGGGTTGACAATAAATAAATTTGTAAACATATTTTTTTACCGACTTCAAAAAAGGAGGATGTTATCAATTCGTTTTTTTTGTGTGGGTATGTTACTTCATATCACAGTAATTTATAGACCAATTTGAATTTTTTTTCGCCTACTTAGAGATTATACCTTCTAGTTGATCCCATTGTTTCCAAGACGGGATCTGATTATATTGATCTTGGTGCAATCGAGAGAAACCCTCAAATTTCAAAAACAGGTATAGTGTTTTTGTTCTAGAATCTCAATGTTGATATGTTGTTATGTCTGATGGTCAACATTGTGTGGAGCTAAGCTGATAGAGGAACTCATTGACGTTTAGGAGTTAAGTGATTATAAATACAGAATTTATCATAGGTTATTTGTAGCTTCTGAAAGAACAGAGTCATAAGGTGCAACAACATTTCGGTGTTGTTGCAAGTAATAACTTGAATCTTTGAACATTTTTACAAATGATTTTTTAAATTCAAGCTGTACTAATATTGGCTTATTTAAACCCCAAATGATAAATTAATTAGCGCAAACTTCTTTTGTGACAACCCTATATCAAAATCCCTTTTCCCCCCTTTGTTGACTCTATTCATCTCGCTAATGAATCTATTAACCCCATAATATGACCCTATCCACCCCATCCTACAACTCTAATTACCCCTTAGAAGACCCTAATAACCCCAAAATTCTAAAAAACTTATATGTGAAACATATTTCATGGATTATATCTTAACCAGCAATAAACGTTACTTAATTTTTGTGTCCTGGGCACCTTTATGAAATTATTAATTTAATGAAATCACAGAAATCACTTACAGTTGTGTAATTTAATGACAAAATCAAAGCTTAGATGAGCTAAAATTTGGGCAGTTATGGCGCTTACATTCAAATGTTTTTTTTTTAAATATTTCCTATGGTTTACGAACATTACTCAAAATCAAAAATCAATCAAATCAAAATCAAAAAATATTTATTCAATTTAGGACACAATATGCCACTTATGAACGTCAAATGTACAGTGAAAAATAAAATAAAAATAATTGTGCCCTGAAGGGGCCGAATCATGTCTCCTTATCTTTTGGGCCCTACCAGCGCTTCGAGACAGAACACAGACAATTAGGCAAGTGCTGAGAAGAAACGCCGGAACAAACTCAGTCACCACTAGCTGCCGTAAAATCAAAATCATCAAAGGTAAGTACATCAGTCGGTGCAGGCTGGACAGACCACACATTCGTGTCGTTCAGATAGTCTTGAACCTTATAATAGCCTTTAGAAATAAGCGTGTTTTTAACGTGTTTCTTAAATTTATCAACCGGCAATTCGACAAGATTGTGTGGTATATTATTAAAGAATTTTATACAATTTCCCATGAACGAATTACTAGTTTTAACTAATCTGAAGTTAGGAACGACAAGCTTGTGTTTATTTCTTGTGTTATATGAGTGACTGTCGCTCTTCTTCATGAAATAATCTAAATTTTTACGGACGTACATTATATTGTCAAAAATGTATTGAGAAGCCACAGTTAATCCCTTCGGCCGCATTCGAAACCAAGGTTCGAAACTAGTTTCTAAATAAGAATAATGTTTCTTCTTTCGAAACTAGTTTCGATATAAGAGTTATATTTCTTTTTTCGAAACTTGTTTCGACAAAGGAATAACATTTCCTCATTCGAAACCGACAAATTAAATCAATACCTCTTTAGATATATAGCGCATGGGGATTAGTGAACTATAGTAAAGAAAATTTTCGTTTGAGTGGTACCAATATTATTAAAAACACTGTGAGTAAAAGTCAAATTAAATAATTTAAATAAACTACATGGAAATAAAAGCCGGTGCGTTTCCATACATACACGTATATTTAATTGAAATAATTTAACGAGTAAGATTAATAATGCAGTAAAAAGGGGGAGATAATTTCAACGCAATGGCCAACGGAGATTTCTTTCGTTTGAAGTTGCAGGATTGCTAATTTAATTTCTTCATCTACATATCAGTTTTTGTTATTTTTTGTAGTGGTCTTGCTTATACATTGTTATTTTTTTAAACTTTATTAATTAATTCTTTACGTGTATGTATGGAAACGCACCGGATTTTATTTCCATAGGTATAGTTTTATTAAATTATTTTTTGATACTCACAGTGTTTTTAATAATATTGGTACCACTCAAACGAAAATTTTCTTTACTATAGTTCACTAATCCCCATGCGCTATATATCTAAAGAGGTTTTGATTTTAATTAGTCGGTTTCGAATGAGGAAATGTTATTCCTTTGTCGAAACTAGTTTCGAAATAAGAAATATAATTCTTATATCGAAACTAGTTTCGAAAGAAGAAACATTATTCTTATTTAGAAACTAGTTTCGAACCTTGGTTTCGAATGCGGCCGAAGGGCAGTTAATATGTTGATTTTCTTAAAGACCTCTCTCAGGGAGTCACGAGGACTAAGTTTATAAATAGCGCGAATGGCTCTTTTCTGCAAAATAAATATGGTATCAATGTCTGCAGCAGAACCCCACAAGAAAAGACCGTAAGACATAATACTGTGGAAGTAACTAAAATACACAAGCCTCGCCGTTTCAACATCAGTCAGATACCTTATTTTTCTAACTGCAAAGGCAGCCCAGCTTAGCCTCCTAGCTAGGGCTTCAATATGAGGTCCCCACTGTAATTTTGAGTCAAGTGTAATGCCCAGAAACACAGTGGAGTCTATTAAGACTAGATTATTACCATTTAGTACATTATTTGGTGTAAGTTGCTTTACAGATCTTTTATAGATCTAACAAATATAAGTGTCACACCAAAAACACAGGAAAAGTCATACAAAACCAAAATTGCACCCAACTCTATGTTTCTTTATCCTATGACGAAAGAAGAAGTAAAGAAGGAAATCATATGTTTAAACAACACTATGTCTGAAGGCTTCGATGGCATAAGTACAAAAATAATTAAAATATGTGTAGAGGAACTAGTTCCTATCCTAACGTACCTAATTAATCTCTCGTTTTCTTCGGGAACTTACCCGAGTACTCTAAAAGAATCCATCGTCAAGCCACTGTATAAAAAAGGAGCAAAAACCGATATCACTAACTATAGGCCAATTACATTAATACCTATTATTTCTAAAGTATTCGAAAAGTGCATGTACAAACGTCTATTAAACTACTGCAACAGATTTAAGATTATTAAAAGTGAACAGTTTGGCTTTCGAAAGGCCAAGTCAACAACACTTGCAATATTTACACTTGTAAAAACTGTGCTAGATAATATCAATGCTGGTAATCTAACCACGGGATTATTTTTTGATCTATCGAAAGCATTCGATTTTGTCAATCACAATCTGCTTTTACAAAAACTGGACTCAGTAGGAGTGAGAGGACCCTCGTTGCAATGGATTTCTTCGTATCTGTCCGATCGCTATCAACGCGTAGTTGTTACTAAAATAATAAATGGAGAACTTGTGCCCTGCACATCTAACTCAAGAAAAAACACAAGTGGCGTTCCACAAGGAAGTATCTTGGGACCACTGTTGTTTATATTATATATTAATGACATAACAGAGGTAACTAAACATAAATGTATATTATTTGCTGATGACATATCCATTGTAGTGACATCTGATAAACTAACTGACGAATCTATTAAAAATCACGAGATCGAAATTGACACAACTATTGACAACATTATAAAATGGCTAGATGCAAATTATTTAAAACTTAACATAAACAAATCCAATTTCATACAATTTAATCAATCAAGACATACAAATTGCAATTTTAAGCTAAATATTGACAGAATAAAAGAAATAACACATACAAAATTTCTAGGTGTAAATATAGACCAAGACTTAAGTTGGCAGTTACACATTGAAAACGTATGCAAAAGGATTAATAGTTTCGTTTATGCACTAAACAAAATCAGAAAAGTAACTAATAGGCAGGCTGTCCTCACGACATACCATGCATATATAGTATCTCTACTGCGTTATGGTATAATAATATGGGGGAATGGTACGAACATTAAAAGATTATTCGTAGCTCAAAAAAAATGCATCAGGGCTATATGTGGGATTGCACCCGGCAATTCTTGTAGACAGGCCTTTGCACATCTTGGGTTACTACCACTACCTGCTCTGTACATATACGAAATTTGTTGTTTTGTAAAAAAAAATACGGAACTGTTCTTAAAGGCCAAAGATAGAAATGCAAGACTTCAAAGATATCCAGAGAAACTAGTATTAAACATCATTCCAAAATCGGAAAAATTTAAAAGGAACTGTACTTTCATGTGTATCCAGGTATACAATAAAGTTCCCTATGACATAAGAATTCTGACCATTAGCGCTTTTAAGGCCAAGTTGTATAAATGGCTAGTAGATAATAATATTTATGACATAAAAGACCTATTGAACCGTAGATTCTAATCTGTAAATGCTATGTATATCTGAAATTCATTCATAACATTATTTAACAGTGCCATGACATGTTTATTTTTTATTTTATTTTTTTATGTTGTTAATTATGAAATGATAATTCTATTGATTTTGCTTAATTTGACTTTATATTTGCATGCTAATAATTTGGCAAGACATGTATGTGCTCACTTTGACCTCTGTAACACCTATTATACCGTGTTCTTATGCAAATAAATAAATCTAAATCTAAATCTACATTAGGCAAAGTGAATTTTACACATTTAGTTTTACTAGCATTCAGCAACAAGTTATTGGTGGTGAACCAATTCAATACTTTGGAGAGAGTATTGTTTACTTCGTCAAAATTTTCTTCATGTCTTTTCATTTTAAAAATCAAAGAAGTATCATCAGCAAACAGAACTATCTCACAAAGATTTGTGGAATAAAATGGCAGGTCGTTTACATATATCAGAAAAAGTAAAGGCCCCAATATTGAGCCCTGGGGGACCCCCATTTGAAGAGGGGCTCCGGAAGAGTAGGTACCATTTATGTTAACTGATTGTATTCTACCTGATAAGTACGAACTTAACAACTTAGATGAGTTTTCCGAGACACCATAGTGTTCTTACTTAATGAGCAGTGTCTGATGGTCTACACAATCAAACGCCTTTGATAAATCACAGAATACACCTACGGCATCATGTTTGTCTTCATAAGCATCAAGAATGTGTCTGATGAGTGCTACTCCGGCATCAGTTGTATTTCTACCTTTAGAGAACCCAAACTGTTTTTCGTGTAGTAAATTATTAAGTTTAAAATGGGAAAGCAATTGATTATAAATGAGTTTTTCAAAAATTTTACTTATTGTGGGTAATATTGAAATAGGCCTAAAATTGCTGGGGTCACTTTTGTCTCCCGATTTAAATAAAGGGACAACCTTACTATGTTTCAATAAATTTGGAAACTGATTTTGGTCAATACATTCATTAAAGATATAAGATAAGTAAGGAGCTATTAGAGGTATAATGGGTTTTATTGTGTCTATTGATATACCCGATTTATCCTCTGTTTTCTTTTGTTTTAATTCTTTAAATGTTTTTATGATGTCTAAAGGACTAATATTTCTGAATTTAAATGAGGATTCGCACCTATGAACACTCGACACAAGTAATGATTTCGCGTGACTTGAGCAAGAACTCAACTGTTTAGTCGTCTCTATAGGAATGTTACAGAAGTAATCCTCAAAAGCGTTTGCTACCTCGTCATCAGATTTAATAAGCTTGTTGTTTATTTCTAGACTAAATTTGTTATCATGAGATTTCGTTTTACATGTTTCTTTATTAATAATATTCCATGTTTCTTTGATTTTATTACAATTTTTTTTAATTTTATCGCGTATGTAATTCGACTTAGCTACATAGCAAACTCTTTTGAAAATTTTTGAGTACCTCTTAACGTACTCATGAAACGATAGATCCTTTCTATATGCTTTTTTGTTATACAATTCAAACATTTTTTTCCTACTTGTATAAACTCCTCGTGTAGCCCAGTCACTGAATTTCGGTTTACAGTTATTGATAACTATTTTCTTTTGAGGGAAAGTAATATCAAATTGTTTTTTAACTACCTGAAATAATTGTTCATACAAGTCACTAGCATTTTTTTTATCAAAAGGTATAGACGGTATTTTATCACTTACAAGGTTTTTAAATTTGTCCTTACGAGATGCAGTGACCGGCCTGCATTTGATTTCTAGACGGGGTGGAATAAAACGGTTCTGTAGTGTAACTATCTGACCGCAATGATCCGATTTTACAAAATTAATAATAGATTGTTTGATGATTTTACAGTTGCAGAGAATATTATCTAAGCAAGTAGCTGTTGTAGGAGTTACTCTAGTGGGCTCAGCGAAAACCGGAGTGAGGTCAAATAATTTGAAAATGCTCAAAAACCGAACGCGATTTTCCTCCGTAATATCTATAATGTCCACATTGAAATCTCCACATACAACTACTTCCTTTGTAGTTTTACATATTTTGTTTAAGGCGCTACCCGGATTTTTACCGCGCACACTAGCGCCTCTTTACTAGAAAAATCATAACTCGTTAAATAAAAGACCAATCAAAAATCTGGTAGATACGATTGTAGCTCTGATTATGTGGTTTAGACACAATGTTTAAGTTCAATTAAACACAGTTATCTGCAGTTACAGTTAGCAAAAATGCTAAAAAAGGCCATATTTAGCAGTTTTTCTAACTCTAACTACAGTTAACTACTTTAGAAACAATTTAAACGTACTAAATAAACTATAGAACCTGTACTACAATCGTATCTACCAGATTTTTGATTGGTCTTTTATTTGACGAGTTATGTTTTTTTTACTAAAGTGGCGCTAGTAAGTGCGCTAAAAATCCGGGTAGCCCCTTAACACATTTTCCATTACAGATTCAAATAATTTAAAGTTTCCACTTGGGGGTCTATAAACACAGATACTTTATTACCAGTAGGAAAAATGATTTGTGATCTGTCATAAAAATCTACTTAACCATAGTTGGACTTTAGAGTAGGCACAGCATAAGTCAGCAAAGAAAAAAATCTGTTTCTACCCTATTCACCCCTGGGACCCTATTCACCCCATTTTACGGTATAGAATAACCATTCGGAAACTCAGCGATTTTAAACACGTTAAATATTTTTCAGACTTTTTTGCGCTTTATTTTTACAAAAAAAGCCTGAAAATAACAAACATTAGACGAGACAATTCTTTTTTCTCGTTTACTTATTCCACAATTCATTATCCATTGGTGTTTTTATTTTTTACAACCACTTAACTTAATAGGTTCAATCTATTGTGAATAATTAGTAAATCTAAATGAAAAAATGTCTGAAAAAATGTCCCCCAACAAACACACTTTTAAAAAGTCTCTCCGCACCCACTATCTTAACCTTGGCTCTCTTCAGAATTAAAAACCATTTTCTTTTATTTGTGTTTTTTGGATGTCATCAATATCATCACTTTTATCATTCATATTTTTGTATTTATTAAGTATATGTATTCTATGTATGTTTATTAGTCTTTTGCTTATGTATCTGTATATTATATATTTGTGTAATATTAGTATGTATGTTTATGTTAGTGCATTTTACTTCTTTTTTTGTACCACTCCTCACTTATTATTAATATTCCGCCACTAATTAAACTCTCTGCATTACCAGGTGGTTGACTGGTAGAGAATGCCATTAGGCATTAAATCCGCCAATTGTACATGTAACAGTGCAATAAAGTTTAAATAAATAAATAAATGTTCTTGCGGACCTTTCTGTGAACTACTCGCATTTGAAGCAAAGCGTTTTTTTAGGGTCGAGTTTATGAGTAAATTCTACGGCGGAAAAGGTTGGCGCTTCCGTCCTTTCAGTTTCAAAGTCATCCTTAAAGAAGACATGGACAAGGTTGAAGGGGTCTGCTCGAAGAAAACTAGACAGCAGGACCAGACGATTGTATAGACGATCTTTATAGTAATTTTAATAATATTTTATTGTTATTTTTGTAGTTTTTATTGACCAGAATGTAAAATAAATTATTGTATTAATCGTTATACAATTTTTACTTTATCAAAGACCTACATTTACATTCACTTTTCTTTTTTGTTTATTTAGCTAATAAATTAGTTGTAATTATGATTATTACTATTAGTAACTTATTTTTCTTGTCTAGTAAGATTATATTTTAGGTGTTATTTTTCTGCTGATACTGCTGTGTTCTTCTCATACATAGGTGTTCAATTCATGTGGTCTGGGAGATAATACTTAGGAGCTTTTATACAAAACAACATTAGGCCATCTGGTTACATACACTATGGTTTCAAAAAACATGATAGAAAAATACCTGACTCTTTTCAAAACAGATTCCTTTCATACTTTTATATTTATTTCATAATATTTTCACTCAGGCATTCTTCCTTTCCTTTGTTCCTTATTAATTGGTTGAATTAATTAACGAAGCAAAAGAATTGTTGGAACCTTCAGAGTTTTTATGCTTGTCATTAATATGTATACGAAGCAACGGAAATAATAAAACTTAATAAAGAAAATATTAATCACTATTATTACTTATTTGTTTGCTTTTGGGTTCGCCATCTTGGAACAATGAAACTCTGGGTCAATTCGGACTATCAGTAAGACTATACTTCTTAATAATATTACAAATTAAAAAGGGAAATAAGTGAAACTAAGCAATGCTTTACATGCCCAAAAACTATGTAGTAGCTTAATAGTTTAATTTTCCTACATTACGATTGTTAAACAATAAACATACTGATTAGATTTCCAATTTTTTAAATTTGGCAAATATAAATAATAATGAGGCAGTAAAAGTATGATTAAAGGACAAGCCTTCATGATTGAAAAACAAATTAAAATGTGAAATGCATATTTTATGAAGTTAAGAACATTCCCATAATGTTCCCATAATATAGGCTGTATATAGAGGTAGTACCTATACTCTGATTTCTGATTAATCATCATCAAGGAGATGGCTAAAGGCCATTGAAAAAAAACCGGCCAAGTGCGAGTCAAAAAAATGGTCATAAAAGAACATTCTTTATTATTTTGTAACTGTTTTTGTTACTGTTTCCTTAATGTGCAGTTTTTACACATCATTTATCTTTCATTAAAGTCTACCTTCTTTAATAACTTAAAAAAAAATCTTGGCACATAAAGTGGAAGTTTCAAAATGTTTTAGGATTAATTTCGATACATAGAAATTATTATTTTTGTAATTTTTAGGCCATGCGCCTAAATGTGTGCGTTGAAAATGGAGGAACTTTGATTTTTTTTAGATGATTTTTTTTGTAATTATTATCACACGATTTTATTTATTACTATTATAAAATATCACAAATAGTGTGATATAATAATGTAGCCATTTAAATGTAACAATGATGTGTAGCTTGACCTGTGAACGATTTCACAAACATAGTTTACGTTGCTCATTGCAAGAACTTTTTTGGTTAAGTAACCGTCAGAAGTCAGCCATCACTAGGACTAGTTCTTTGTGCTGGCCGTACAGTCGCCGTCAGATATATTGAAGCAGACAAGGTGACCAAATACTTCTGAACAGTTTAAAATGTCAATAAGTTCCATGCACTACAAGTTACCATTAATATCAGAATATTCATAACTTCATTAATATCTCAGTAGATGTTAGTCAATAATTTCTATACACACAACCAACCAATAATATCTGGACACTCACTTGTCTGAATTTATTTGTTGCATGACACTTTCATGACAGTGATGACAATACTGAAAACTACAAAGCGTTACAAACTGCCAGCGTCATCTTACTATAATATAAACTAAGAAAAGAGTTCCTATTTTAAAAAAAAAGTATTTATGCTTACGTTGGAAGCACTTCCTTCTGCAATTTTCTTTGATTGCTCAGATATTTAAGACCGGCTGCGTAGATTCATTTGACGTTATGAATGTTCAGATATTATTGGTTAGTTGTGTGCATAGAAGTTATTGACTAGCATCTGCTCAGATATTAATGAAGTAATGAATGTTCTGATATTAATGGTAACTTGTAGTGTATGGAACTTACACCCGTATGTTCAGACGTTTCCTCAAAACCGCCTCGACTCAGACTCGACTGAGAAACACTCAAGGAAAGTTTCGAGTAGCCCTCGAAATCGGTATGCTAAGTCAAAACGATTGACAATTTTGAGACACCTCGAGTAAGGTTGAGTGGAGGAAGAGTCGAGGAAAAGTGGCACAGATCATGCGAAAAATAACTGATTTTTACGAGAATTTGTAGTCTATGGTCGATCGAATTCCTAGGCAAAGGTACAATAAAAAAATAATAATTATGTATTTCAAATAATATTTGAATGTATGGAATGGAACGTATTTTTTTAAAATTTAATGAAGTAACAGACAGATGTCATGTACCGTCTACCGACTTGTTTTGCAGTTGATCTTTGCGCTTGCATAAATACTAGTATTTTGTGTTGAATTGATTACTAACCTGCATATTCTCCAAAATAATGTCTGGAAGGCATTTATTCAGTGAAATTGAGAAAATTTGTCTGCAAGAGCTCATCATCAAATATAAATTAAATTCAACGGCCACTATGTCGGCAGGAAATCCCTCTATAAAGAAAATGGCTTGGGCGCGCCTAGTAGAAGAATATAATTCGATTGAAACCAATTCTAAGGTAAATTACTCATAATATGCTACAATGATTTTTATGCTAAAAAAATTTAATATTATCTTCTACTATATCTGCATTTTTCAGAGAACTGAGGCCCAAATAAAAAAGTGTTGGGATAACTTAAAGTCTCGCCGTAAAGCCACCCTTGCTTTGGAGAAAAGGGAACGGATGAAGACGGGAGGAGGAGTTTACAAGCCTGAACCCGGCACATCAACTAGAGAAGACACTTTGATTGACGAGGCTCTTGACGATGTTACGGACGTGGAGTTAACCTTCGTTGTGGATAGCGATACAAAACAATCACTAGGTATTTTCTACAACTTATAACGAACATATCTCAGAATAGTTTTGTAGTCCATGCGAAACATATACTTTTATGTCTTACTTTCCAGAGAGTGAATCAATCTTGGATAGTAGATTCATCGCGGAGAAAGAAGCAGTAGAGGGCCAACACAACGAACTTCAAACCAGCGGAACATCTCAGAGGTAAAGTAGTTACCGTTTAGTTAGACTATTCTCATAAACACCACCATTTTTTTACGTACTTCAATATTCATCAATACAAATATTGCTCAGTATAGGATTTTGTTTTAATTGCACATCCTGTAATGTCCCATTAATATTTAATTATTCCTTACAGATGCTGGCTGTAGATCTACTTCCCAGCATACAGGTGGCAGTGCAGAGCAACAAAAATTTGGTAAGATGCTGCTATTTAATTAAACGGAATTTTATCATTTAGTTAATGGCTTGTGTTATAATATTTTTTTACTGTCTAGGTGGAAAAAATATTCGTGCAAAAGTTATAGCTGAAGAGTTTAACTTACGAAAAACAAATTATGATAGGATGAAGGAACGGGAGGAGGAGCTGCACGAGCTGCAGGACCAAGAAAAAAAGTGGCTAGCTCAGGCAGCTGAAGAAGACTTCCGCAAAGCTCACCTAGAGCGATTGAGTGCGGAAGAAATCCTGGCCTGCAGTAAAGCAAAGAGAGGAGGCGGAGTTAAATATATTAATAATAAAAAAGCAATTTCAATAAAAAAGCTTTGTTTTATTACAATATTTTTACAAATAACATAAATATGGAAGACATTTTTTATGAAAAATGCCTTCTTATAAAGGCAGACCTTATTATAGTGCCTCGTTGAGTGTCCCGTACGTTAAGTGAAGGAAAAATCTCTGTAGGTGTAGTCTGTTCAGGCAATTCTTCATTATAACGTATACTTATATTATGAAGAACAGCACACGCGACTATAATGTTGCATGTGTTGTGCAGGTTGTTCTGTAACTTTCTCGACAAACAAGCAAACCTTCTTTTTAATACCTACTCCATTCAATCTTTCTATGACATTTCTTGTGTGTATGTGGGATTGGTTATATTGCATCTCGGCCTGTGTTCTAGGGTTAGGAAGTGGAGTAAACATAAATAATGTTTGGGCATACCCACCGTCTCCAATCAATATTCCATTAAGTTCACCACTCTCGAACCTCGTACAACACCGGCTATTTGAAAAAAATCTTGAATCATGCACAGACCCTGGCCAACGTGCTACAATGTCATATATTTCCATATCTGGCCCACACACTATCTGTACATTTATCGAGAACCATCCCTTTCGGTTCCGAAATACTTCTCCACTTTCTCTGCTGGGATTTTTTATTGGGATATGAGTGCAATCTATGCAACCTAACGCACCTGTGAAGCCAGCCTTAAGGTTTTTTTTTTTTTTACTTTAGGAAACTGGTTTCTTTGTGGAAACTTTATAAATTGACCTATTTTTCGACAAAGTTCTTCTGAAGTCCTGCTAACAATTCGTGATGTAGCCGTTTGACTTATTTTGTGTAAGTCGCCGCACACAATCTGAAATAATAATAAATAAATAAGATTTCGATTAAAAAATTATATGTGTAACATTCTAGTTATTATAGAAAAGATAAATAAGATAACTTACTTGAAAGTTTCCAGTTGCATAAAATCGCAATGATAATAACACTTGGTGTACAATCCACGGCGTGGCCTTTGCAGTGGATGTACAGGTGAAGATGAAGCACGCAATCCGCTCAGATGGTAGAAGTAAAACTCCGGTGACCGTGAACGTAATAAAACGTATATTGTAGGTGGAATTACAATAAGTAGGACAATGTCCGACGGTACAGCGTGGTTATGCGATACTTAATGATAATAAGCAAATTCACAAGTTTTATTTGGCGACGGCCGTGACGCGCGCGCCTTATAGTGCAAGTTAGCTAAAAGTTAAATATGTTACGGTAAAACCGTACATGCTGCCCACTTGGGCCTAAGAGAGATAAAGGATAATTTGTATTAAGTATTACTAAAGTTACAAAACTAATCTAGTTACAAAATTATTAAAACTTATAAATTGAAAACAACATCAACGGGTTCGGATAGGCGACGCGGTAGGTTGACGCGTGTCTTCTCTGCGCGCTGATGGTGAAATCCGATGTCCTCTTGACGTCTGTCTTCAGGAGTGCGTCCCCGTCGTGTGCAATACGTCTTGGCGCCCCAGCAAACAGCTACCAACAGGAACAGACCCAGCAAGGTGTAGCCCAGAGCATATTGATGAATGTCATGTGTTGATAGGGCGTTCGGTAGGCTTCGTTCATGTGCCTTGAGTTGATCTAACTGTTTGTCAATTTCTGCCAAGTCATCGTTAGTTGCCACGGTTTTGTGGTCCTCAGGGCTGCTTGGTATTGTTAGTTTCACGATGTTGTTTATGGATGCTTCTGGCGAAGGTATGTTGACTTGTGTTCTCAGGTTGAGTCTGCTGTTGTAGTTGTTGTGTGACATTATCGTCATCTCATTTGTCTGTAGTAAACATCCTTGTTTAATTGATAAAATGCTTGATGTATGTAAGACGTAAGATGTCACATTGCTCTCGCAGATAAATCGCATTTTACATTGACCGCAACATCGAAGTAACCATGTGTTTGATGTTTGTAACTCGATCCAGGCGTCCTTGCAGTCTGCGCTAATTGTATGACAGGGCAAGGCCGTTGATTGACCGAGTAAGCTTATTTCGCACGGCGCCTTATCGCTATGCAGGTTGTAAATGGGTAAGTTGACTCCACACACGTAGGTATCTTCGCTTCTTTGTTTACATTGTCGTAGGTCATGGTCTTGAATTGTAACGAAGGTATTCTTTTTCATGTTGATTCCGATATAATGCGATTCAATTACTACCCAACGCGCTTCGTTATTTCTCACGTTTAGTGGAAGTGGGTGTACTTTGTAGAGTGTGTAGTCTTCATCACTGATTAGCGGCGTGTGAATCTCACAGAGAAGATAATTTCCTGTTACTCGTGTCTTAACGTACATAAGCTTGTAGAGGTCTTTAATATCGTCTTCGTTGTAGATTGGTAATGTCGAAGTCTTAGGAAGGCTTCCCGATATTGACTGAAGTTGTTTCATGAGATTAATTGGTGTCAGCAGCCGTGCGTTGACGTGACCTTTGTAGGTATCGGTAAGCGTGTCGAGAAGCATATCTTGAATGTTTTTCATATTTTCCATCAATAAGTATGTAGTTAAGGCTAAAGAGCTGAAGTAGTTTGCTGCCAAAGCTATCTCGATTTCTGACTCAACCTTTTCTAGGCTGCTGTTTATCTCTCTTATGTTTGCGTTTATCATAGTAAATTGACTTTCCATATTCTGTTCATTCTTCTTCAGCGTTTCGTTCTCTATTTCAATTATAGTCGTCTGATTTCTCGTTAGCTCAAGTAGGTAGTTCTCATTTTGCTGTATGCAGGTTATGTCGTGCTCGTATTTTTCCGCAAAACGTTGATCCAGTACTCCAAATAGATCGCTGGCAATGTACCCTACTCCGTTGATAAGGCCGCGTTTTCTTCGGTTTGATAAGTATTTATGTGGTGAGAGCAGTATTTCATTATGATGTTCCAGTAGTTATATCTGGTTGTACAGCTGTTTCAGGGTTGGTTCGCAAAGTCGGCTGTCCAGTTTTTTACAGGTAGTCTTCAGCACATCAAGGTACAATCGTAGATGTGCTGATGCTTCCCAGTATGTAGATAGGTTGTAGTACACGAGCAGTGTCCATTCGTCATGAATGAGTTCCAAATTTCCGACTGCCTCGTAGTAAGCTGGACGATCGGCTTCAAATTTGGTTATGTGAAGTAATTCTGACGTCACGTTGGCGCATTGTGATTGCGTTACTGTTACCGCCAAGGCAAATAGTATGGATAGCATGAGTGCGAAGGACTTCTTCATGCCTCTAGTGGTTCGTCGTGGTTTCATCTGTGACATCGATGGTGACGCTGCTGTGTCCTTGAGTTGTTGAACTTCATCTCGTGAATCTTCTTTTTCTGGCATCGGGAGCGGTGCTAGTTTTACGATGGGTCGTTTGACTATGCCTGTTTTCGTTTTCAATGTAGTGACTCTGACGTGTCCGTCTCGGCCTGGATGTAGTTCTATTACTCGCGCCATTGCCCACTTGCCAGGTGGAAGATTATCGCTTTTAATGAGCACAATATCATCAACCTTTATATTTGTAGTGGCGTCTTGCCATTTCGAGCGAGCTTGTAACTGGGTCAAATACTCGCTTGACCAGCGCTTCCAATATTGCTGAAACATGCTTTCTGTTAATTGCCATCTGTGGCGTACACTCATTGTGATATTATCATGATAGTTATATTCAGGAAGGAGTGTGGTTTGTCTTCCCGTTAAAAAATGACCTGGCGTAAGATAGTTGAAAAATTCTTCCGGGTCTTCAGTTAATGGGCACAGTGGACGTGAATTCATGCATGCCTCTATCTTCGTAAGTAGTGTCATGAACTCCTCGTAGGTTAGCTTTTGTTCCCCCAAGACACGTTTTAAGTGGTACTTCATAGATTTGATCGCAGCCTCCCAAACACCTCCTGCACTTGGCCATGCAGCTACGTTGAAGTGCCAAGTAACTTCCAGTTGGTGAATTTTATCGAAGAAGTCAGGTGGCATAGCTTGGGCAAAGGTCTTGAAGTCCTCACGTAATACTCTCGCTGCGCCGACGAAATTGGTTCCGCAGTCCGTGTAAACATGTTGAAGGGTGCCTCGTCTTGCACACATTCTTTGAAATGCGGCTAGGAACGTTTCTGTGCTCATATCTGATGCTAGTTCAATATGTACAGCTTTAGTTGCCATGCATATGAAAAGGACGATGTATCCCTTGCTCGTTTTTACCCCACGTCCCTTGTTTAGTTTGACGTCCACGTGACCGGTGAAGTCTATTCCTGTGTGTGTGAACGGACGTGATGGGGTAACTCTATAGTTAGGAAGATCACCCATCAGCTGATGATTTTTGTTTGTTTTATAGCGATGGCATCGTACACAGCGTGATAGCTGGGCCTTTACCGCTCTATTTCCGCCAACTATCCAATATTGAGCCCTAATTATGGCCAAGGTAAGGCGGGCTCCTCCGTGTAGAGTACGTTTGTGCGCTTGCTCAATTATAAGATAGGTAGCACGATGTTTGTTTGGTAGGATATCTGGGTGTTTCACTGTGAATGGTAGTGATGAGTTCGCAAGTCGTCCTCCAACTCTCATTATTCCCTTTTCATCCAGATAAGGGTTCAGCTTATATAGTTTGCTCTTCTTAGTCAGTGATTTTCCGTTTTTTAATAACTTATATTCGTTTTCGTAGCTCGTCATTTGCACGTGTTTTGTTATTTGATTTGCTGCATATGCTATTTCCGTCGCAGTCAGGCACTCGGTGTCACGTGAATTCTTGTTGCGTAGATTTGTAATAAATCGGATGACCCATGCAAAAATGCGGTGAATCGTGGTCATTGAACTGTGTTTCTGTAGTAAGTTATGAATAAAGTTATTATCGTGTTTGTTGTCTGCTAGGGTTGAACATGTTTGATTTATGTTTTCTAGTTTTGTTGTGAAAACATTTTTTTCTGTTGTTTTCTTCTCATCTTTCTTATTAAGATGTTTCAAAGTTTCAGGGCCTTGCCACCACAAGTCGAAGTTTATTAGTTTGCTTGGCGATAATCCTCGTGATGCGCAGTCAGCAGGATTGTTTTCTGATTTTATGTAGTTCCATTGTGCGGGTGGTATTACGTTTTTTATCTTCGTAACTCGGTTTGCCACATAGGGTTCTCGTTTTGAAGCTTCTCCTTGTATCCATGCCAGGACTATTTGAGAGTCGCAGTATGCTTTGACTTCGATGTTATGTTGAGTGTAGTTATTTTTCACTTTTTCCATGAGCGTGGATAGTAGTAATGCGCCACACAGTTCAAGTCGTGGCAGAGTTGTTTTATGTGATGTAGGGACAACCCTAGTCTTGGCCGTCAATAAAGTTGTGACTCGTGGCTCGTCGCTATTGTTTGTAACTGAGTATATGATACAGGCATATGCTTTTTCACTTGCATCGCAGAATCCATGAAGTTCTATATATTTGTTGGTGCTTCCGATCCATCTCTTGATTCTGATATCTTTTATAAGTGGTAGTTCACATCTTAGTCTCTGCCATTCGTTCTGAATATCATCTGATACGGGTTCGTCCCAGCTGATTTTGTTTTGCCACACCTTTTGAAATATCAGTTTCGCCGTTATAATAACAGGTGCGACCCATCCTAAGGGATCGTATAATTTGGAGATTTCTGATAGCAATAGTCGCTTAGTTAATACATCTGACTTTCCTTCATTAATTTCCCAATTATATGAGAATGAATCTGTTTGAGGGCTCCATCCCAATCCAAGTGTTTTCAAATTATCTTCGTTTTTGAAATCTATCGTAGACTTTGTTGATATTTGAGAGGGAGGTAGATGTTGTAAAAGAGTAGGTTCGTTGCTTGACCATTTTCTTAGATTCATGCCGGCACCTTTCAAGATGTTTATCAATTCGGTTATTGTTTCCTTTGCAATTTGCAGTTCAGTATGGCCACTGATGAGGTCGTCGACGTAAAAATCGTTTTTTAGCGCCTGCGCTGCCATTAGGTATTCTGAGCCATCGTCTATGGCTAACTGTTTCAATGTTCTCATAGCTAACCATGGCGCACATGCGGTGCCATACGTTACTGTGCATAGTTGTAATTCTTGTAGTGGTTTGTACTTTGAGTTGCGCCATATTATCTTTTGTAGTGCTTGTTGACTATCATCTAGCAAGATACAGCGATAGAACTTTTCAATGTCTGCGATAAATACATATCGGTAGGTTCTCCACCTCTACAATAAGGCTTGTATATCTTGTTGTAAATTTGGGCCCTTTTCTAAAACATCGTTGAGGCTGCATCCAGTGCTGGTTTTCTGCGACGCATTGAACACTACTCGCAGCTTCGTAGTCATGGCGTTTTCTCGTAGTACACCGTGATGTGGTAGATAGCACTGCAGACCGGTTGTTGGTGCTGCTGGTTTTAAATGATGTAGATCTGCGTATTCTTGGATGAATTCTTTGTACATGACTGATAGTTTTTCGTTTCTTGACAGTTTCTTCTCTAGTTGTATATATTGTGCGACGGCTTGTGGTCTCGAAACTCCAATATGTTGTTGATAGTTTTCCTTCAGTGGCATCTTGACGATGTATTTTCCATCAGTTGTCCTTGTGGTAGTTTGTTGGTAATATTCTTCACAGTAATCGTTACTTGTAATATCTTCCTGCTTTTGTAAGATATCTTCATTTTCCCAGAAGTGAACTAGCTCTTGCATGTTTATAATAGTCACGTGACAGTTAAAGGTTTTCAGTTGCCCACACAGAATCCAGCCCAACTGAGTTTGTTGAGCTGTCGGAGATTTCTGGCTTCCTTTGATTACACCTTCCATGATGATGTCTGCATAAACATCTGCCCCGAGAAGTAGATCTACGGGACGTGATATGTTAAATTCTGGGTCTGCCAGTTTCAAGTTAGTTATATGCGGCCAGTCGTTTCTCTCGAATGATGTATTAGGTAAGTTATTTATCATTTTATTCATGATTAATGCTTCGACGCTGAACGTGTAGTCGGAGTTTATAGATGCGCACTCCAACGTGATGCGCCCTTTGCAGTTTCCAGTTACGGCTCCAACTCCATGTAGTGTTGCATTGAAATGCTCTCTTTGTATACGAAGCAGCTGAGTCGCTTTCTCAGTTATGATGTTGACTTGCGATCCCTGATCAAGGAGCGCACGAAGTGTTATGTATGTTCCGTCCACCGATTTGATTTTCAGTAGCACGGTAGTGAGTAAGACTTCTATATCATCGTTGGAAATGTGATTTGAAGAGGCTTGGTTAGATGTTGAGGGTCGTTGACCGAAATTATTTCTTTCTTGTCTGTTATTATTCGGTCTAAATGCGTCGTTGTTATTGTGCAATAACGTGTGATGTTTTCGATTGCATTCTTTGCATGTTTTGTTTGATTTGCAGATTTGGTCACCATGTGAGTATAAACAATTTTTGCAAACTCGTAGTTTCGCAGCCAAGCTATTTCTTTGGAACGAGGTCATATCGTTGAACCTTGAACATTGCATTAGCGCATGGTTTTCGTCACATAGTGGGCATTTTATATGTCCCACATAGTGTGTCCTGCGGGTTTCCTTGTGATAAAAATTGTTTGTTTTGTTCACAGGAAAGAATCGTTTCGGCGATGATTGTTTCACTTGACTGTAGGCTTCTCTCTGTCGATTTTTTACGCTTTCGTACGCTGTTATCTTGTTTTCGAGGAAATAGGTAAACTCGTCTAGTCGAGGCAGCTCTCGTGGGTCACGTAGTTCTTTAATGTACTCGTTGAAAGTCATAGCGTCTAGTTTTTGAGACATAAGGTACACGATGATAGGGTCCCACGTTGAAGTATCGATGCCAATGTTTTGTAGTCCACTGACGCATTCTATTACCGTGTCATGTAACTTCTTAATATCGATTGAATTTGCTTGAATAGTTGGCAGATTCATCATGGTGTTCATGTATGATATTGCCCAACAGGCGTCGTAGTTGTCTGCACTGATGGTGAGATGCTGCACGATTTTCTCAGCTTCCCCTTTGAGTTTAGTTTTAAGATGTTTCATTTTTTGAGCTTTCGTGATCGTAGGGTTCTTATGAATAATATCCAAAAATAAGTCTTTGAATGAGATCCAATTGTTGTAGCCTCCATTGAATTCTGGTACATCAATTCTAGGTGTTGATTCGTGATAGTGTGTGTTAGACCATATTTTTGAATTTATCTCTCTTTTCAGCTGATCATAGCGAGACTCAATGACAGTGTATTTATCGCTGTATTCTGTGTTTGTTCCTTTCAGGATTCCTTCTATCTGCCAATGCAGCGTGTCGACTGCTTCCCATTTGGTTTTTAAAATGCTGAGATGATCTTCAAGTTCCCATTTATCAGTTGTTTTTGCTATGTTAACCTTTGACATAACTCTTGATAAGGCACTAAAGTTGCATTCTTGTTGTTCTAACAGTTCGATTACGATAGCATTCTTGTCTCCGGCGTCAGGGATTGGTTGTTGTTTTTGTTGTGAGTGTGGCTGCGACACTGATGTTTTTTCTTCTGATTGAGCGTTGTTCATGAGTTTCAAAATGTCTGTCCGTGTTTCCTCATACATGGCTTTAGTTTTCTGATATATTCCGTCGCGAAAGTATTGAATATCTTCGTTTTCATAAGTTTTTAATTCTTCATGACGTTTATCGAAGTCAGACCATTGGTTTTCAAGTGATAGTAAACGTTTGGTTAAGTATTCCATTGTTTTTCTTGATGGTCCATCCTTCTTATAGTTGGTATATAAAGTTTTAATATTTTCGAATACTTTGTTCTGCATGGTAAGTTCTTCCATGATCTCGTTGGTTTCCCAAATCTCGGGTTTTGTAGTAGTCAAATCGTTGAATTTGTCCGTTTAAGTTAGTGAGTTGCTTGTAGATATGTAGTTGTAGCTCTATTATAAGTTGCTTGAAGTTTCAAGGTACGTTATTTTGAAGTTTGACGTTTATAGTTTCGTTAGTTTGTAGCTCGTAGTTATGTAGTTTGGCGTTTGTAGTTCGTTAGTTGCAGCTCGTAGTTGTGTAGTTTGACGTTCTTAGTTTGTTAATAGTAGCTCGTAGTTGTGTAGTTTGACGTTGTTACTTCGTTAATAGTAGCTCGTAGTTGTGTAGTTTGACGTTCTTAGTTCGTTAATAGTAGCTCGTAGTTGTGTATTTTGACGTTGTTACTTCGTTAATAGTAGCTCGTAGTTGCGTAGTTTGACGTTCTTAGTTCATTAATAGTAGCTCGTAGTTGCGTAGTTTGACGTTCTTAGTTCATTAATAGTAGCTCGTAGTTGTGTAGTTTGACGTTGTTACTTCGTTAATAGTAGCTCGTAGTTGCGTAGTTTGACGTTGTTACTTCGTTAATAGTAGCTCGTAGTTGTGTAGTTTGACGTTGTTACTTCGTTAATAGTAGCTCGTAGTTGTGTAGTTTGACGTTGTTACTTCGTTAATAGTAGCTCGTAGTTGTGTAGTTTGACGTTGTTACTTCGTTATTAGTAGCTCGTAGTTGTATAGTTTGACGTTCTTAGTTCGTTAATAGTAACTCGTAGTTGCGTAGTTTGACGTTGTTACTTCGTTAATAGTAGCTCGTAGTTTGTGTAGTTTGACGTTCTTATATCGTTAGTTGTAGCTCGTAGTAAAGTTAGTTTTCTTCTTTGCAGATACGTTTGTTTTGTAGTCCCCGTAGGTTCCGACTCCTATCAGAACTTGAAGTCTATATTCTTGATGTCGCTGGTTTATCGTGGTAGAAGTCACTCGATGCTCACGTTCGCTCTAAGCACTTTACTCACGATTTTCCCTTTTCGAAGGACCATAACATGTACAGTCCACGGCGTGGCCTTTGCAGTGGATGTACAGGTGAAGATGAAGCACGCAATCCGCTCAGATGGTAGAAGTAAAACTCCGGTGACCGTGAACGTAATAAAACGTATATTGTAGGTGGATTACAATAAGTAGGACAATGTCCGACGGTACAGCGTGGTTATGCGATACTTAATGATAATAAGCAAATTCACAAGTTTTATTTGGCGACGGCCGTGACGCGCGCGCCTTATAGTGCAAGTTAGCTAAAAGTTAAATATGTTACGGTAAAACCGTACACTTGGATAAGGGGTGGAACTGGAAGACCCCTATTATTTTGATTTGCATTAGTACCACAAATCAGATGCACCAATACATTCACAACAGTGTCTTTTCGGAACCTATACCGTCTTTGAAATTCCATATCATTGTAAAATTCAACGGGATTTTCTGAGTCACGCAAGTACCGGCGTTCTGGATAAGGCGAGTCGTAGATATATTCGATAAAATTTTCGAAATCCATCTTGAATTGTTTCAAACAAATTATATCACACTTCACTTTGACGTGGTTTATAGCATTTGACAATAGATGAGTATTGCTTAAGGTAGGTCGCTAGGTACCTTGAGTTTGACAGTCGTTTACTCAAACCTTCCTCACCTCGACTGAGCAAAACTTTGAGTCGAGGATTTTTTTGGCGTTTAAGCATACCGATTAGATGAGATAAGGTTGAGGTGAGTATGAGTGGAGTCGAGGAAACGACTGAACATACGGGTGTTATTGACATTTTAAACTGTTCAGAAGTATTTGGTCACTTTGTCTGCTCCAATATATCTGACGGCGACTGTACAAGAACGCATTTTTCTACTATTATTAGGACTCACCGAGAGCAAAGTTGTAATTGGATTCAATTTTCGAAAAATCGTCGTGAATAAATAAAGGCCGTGTCAATCTTTTGACACGACCTTTATTTATGTAGTCTGGTTCAAATACTTTATTTTTAGGAAAACAAAAAGAAAAACATATCATAATAGCATATCTATTATAGTGGTATTATAGTACATTTGAAGCCTTATCAAACCGTATACAATAATTGTTTAGAGTATTTAGTTATTTTTGTATTCTTATTCCATCGCGTGTGTTACCCCAGCAAAATGTTGTGCTTTAGAAAGATGTGAGTATAACCGAAAATTAGTGTATCATGAGGACAAATTTGTTTAGCAACAGCAAAAATTGGTTGAATGATAGTTCTCGAGTTATTCGGGAAAAACAGATTTGGCTGGAATAATTTTCAAATTCTAACCCAGGCGAAACTTTTTAAAAAAAAACGGTTTTTAAAAGTCCAGATTAAAGTACGTATATGGACAGATCCTAGATCTCGGAAACGGCTCCATGTAACAGTTTGAAAAAACCGGCCAAGTGCGAGTCGGACTCGCGCACTTAGGGTTCCGTGACAACGTGATGACTGCATTTATTCAGTGACATAGTATTCAAGTGTTTGAACTAAGCAACGTGACTTACATAAATAAATGCACGCACTCAGTGTCGGATAACAATAACAGAAAGGCTTATCGGAAATATTTCAACAGTTTAAAAGAATCTTGTTTTCCAAGTTGCACCCATCCAGTATTAAATGGAGGCAAACTATAGATTGATATACACAAATATGGTACCTATATGTCTGGAAATTCAGATCACAGCGCGATGAAAGTGACTGCGAACGGCATCAGTTCGGCTGCTCTCGTAAACTGCGGCCTTCAGTATGTGTCGAACCGGAGAAACAAATTCGCCGCGTGAAGTAAGGAGTGGACAGCGCCATCTGTTAGTGTCCTGGGACTAATTTATTCTGAACAAAAGTTTACTTCACTTTTACAAAAAAGTAAAAACCGACTTCAAAACCAAATTCACCAAAAAAGTCTCAAATAAACTCTTGACTCTTTATAGGAAAGGGCTTCGTTTTTGGCGAACCATTTCTTTTTGGAGTCGGTGCCAGACCCACGTTAACACGTCCCAATTTAAACCCTACTACTGCTTTGGGATACTTGTCAGTTAGTGCCAACGCTTTGGCCATCTCAAGTATCATCTATCAGTGCATAGAGCAAGCAAATTACTCCACAACAAATTAATTTAATTTTAACATGCGTTTAGCTGACGCAAACTGCATGCAGCCGCTGCAAATCTGCTGCATTTATAACGTTTTTCTGCATGACTGTAGGAAATGTCAGAAACTATGGCACTAATTTAAGGAGTATGTCATTATTTTTGGCGCGGTCCCTTTTTATAATATCCTTTATAACTTGGTCGTCTTAAATAAAAATTGCTTAAAATTCTTGTTAGGTATTTATATATCCTTTATTTTATTCGTATTTGAATGTTGAAATTAACAAGATTGATCATTGATGGACTAATGTATATCATGTTTAGTTGTTTCATGGAAGTTGCGTTTTCGATCATATAAATTGGAACACTAAAGATTCAGGAAAAAAACTTTAATCAGCTATATGGCGCAAAGCCATATTTTCATTTATTTTAATTCGTTTTCAAACGAAATCCACGCGCGTTTTTTTCGTACAAACTTCAAATTGGGGAAGATGGTGTATCCATCCAGAGTATAAATATTAAAATCAGTCGATTTAATTCTGAATAAAAGATTTAATATTAAAACAAGGTCTTAGTGCATAGACCTGAGGGAATTAAAATTATTTATTTATATTTGTGTTGTGACTTTCTTGCTTACTGTGCTCTTAGCACTTTTGGCGGAAGCGTAAGACTTTTTGCTCAGGATCGATTTAGTCTCCGTTTTTTCATCATCAGCTGCCTCAACCAAGCTCTCTATTGAAATGGCGGGTGTCACGGTGATGTTATTATCATTATAGTCCACTTCTTTTGGAAGATAAATCCCGAAGCGATCCTGTGAAAAAAAGAAGATATTTACTCGTAAATAACCTCCGTTACTAATTGTAAGAACCCATAAATTCTCGGTTTTTTAAGTTGTATGCAATAAAAGCGATTAAAAAGCTTAATTTCTAGGTATTATAGCTACCAAGTTACAGGGCTTCTAATGCTCTCCTTTAAAGTAAAAACAATAATAATCAAAAAGCATTGACCAGGCTTTCATTCAAACAAAAGTATTTGTAATATATAGTCTAAGGGTACGAGGACCTAACAAAAGTTGAAATAAAAATAATATGTAATATTTAATTTGCACAATTTTTATTGTGGCAGGTAGCTTTTTTTATTAGAAAACCTTGTGTTTTCTAATAAACAAGCTACCTGCCACAAGTAGTTGAAGTAATAACATCAAAATTATCTCAAAATAATATTATTTCGGAAAAAAAAAATTAGTACAATTAGCGATGATATCGGCGGGCACGCATAACAAAAACCTCCTCCTTTCTCACTTTTGAACAAAAAAGGGATCATTGTAATCTGAGAAGTTATAGAAGCTAGAACGTAATGGCTAGAGCTCAAATTTTGAGAACTATGAAAACGTCACTGTGATCTTTCTCGTCAAAGGCTTTGTCATTCTTATTGTACCAAACTAAAAACCCATGTTTTTTTGGTATTTCTGTAATTACTCGGAGCGCGTACATTTTAGAAAGCTGCAAGTCTGAGTAAATTACTATACAGTTGGGCCCAAATAACATACCAAATATGCAGGTTTACCGTTACTATTGCAACCAAGCGCAATTTTTGCCTTATATGACTTCAAAAAAAAGGATTTAAATATTTTTCTGGTATTCTAGCTTCGATCGACAGATCGACGAAAGAGTCCATCTTTAAAAACCCCCTTGAATTCGACTCGTATTTTTTGCACCCTGTATAATTTTGGTTTCAATTCACTTTTATTTTTAACTATATTGAAATCAGATGGTGCCACCTCGCTGATCTTCTTGATTTTAAATTGTCCGCGAGTCGGCGAACAGCTCCAAAATAATGCATAGGTATGTTAATGCAGTTTGGTTCCAACGGGACACATTTTCAATCAGACACATTCCTATATCAACACATCAATTAATATACTCGTATCATCAGTTAAATGTGTCAATGAAAAAATACAAATCGGTCCACATAGCTTCGCCACTTCCATCTGTCCGAGGCTAAGTTTAGCTCAGAGACCAAGGCTTAGCCCAGAGTACTAGAAAACTGTATTGGTAGGGCATCGCATTCTCTCTCATATTCATTTCAACTTTAATTTTATTTTACCTCAAAACGCATTAACTGACGTTGAATTTTTATGTCGATGATATACACATCAAAAGTGTCTAGGGATCAAGCATTTTTATGCGGATTTCTTGAGATTGAGATGTGGCTTTGTAATAAATTTATGATTTTATAATTTTATATGGATCCTTTTTGGTGCATTTCATAATTGGAAACAGGAACTGTCAATCAAATTCGAGTAACAGATGAAAATCAGCTGACAATATTTTCCCTATAAAAACATACAACGCATTGAAGACATTATTAGTGCTACTGTTTCCCTACTACTGATTAAAACCAACGATTCCCTACTACTGATTAAGCAGGGAAGAAATGCTCAGAGCCGTGGGAATGATAGAAGCTGGTCCCCAGCAACGTACTGTGGCTTTAGCTCTGAATACAAGTCAGAGTGTTATCAGTCGACTTTGGACACGTTACCGAAGCAATGATACCGTGGCTGAGCGCCATGGAGGACGGTATCGCTGCACCACACGGAGACAAGACCGATACATTCAAATCACAGCTCGAAGAGCTCCAACAATAACCGCTATGATGTTAGCCGTGAGGCTTCATCACTCTTCAGGGAACTTAATTAGCGACCAAACAGCAGAAACCGCTTGCATGAAGTGAACCTTCATTCCTTTCCTTCCACCTAAGGCAATGCACAATCGTAGGATTCGATATCAATGGGCTCTTTAACACAGAAATTGGGCAGAAGAACAATGGCGTTTCGAGTGCTTTTCTGATGAGTCTCGTTTTGGTATGAGACCGGATACAAGACGTATACGACACTGGAGAACCCCTGGACGCCAACAGCGAAATCCTGCCAGGAAGTCTATCCTTATAGTGGTGGAACCATCATGGTATGGGCGGGTATTTGGATCGGCGGAAGAACTGATTTGATTCGGATCAGAGGCAACCTCAACGCTCAAATTTATGCTGAGACGTTTGTATTTGACGTCATCGTTCCTTTACAAGTGCAAATCGGTCCCTTTTTTCAGTTAATGCATGATAATGGACGACCGCACACCGCAAGAGTTGTAAGACAGAATCTCGCCGCAGCTAACATCAATGTCCTGCCCTGGCCTGCTCAGTCGCCAGACTTGAACCCGATTAAGCATGCATGGGATATGCTACAGAGAAGAGCTCTGCCGAATATGGAGGGTGTCCAGTCGCAAGAAGACCTTTTTTTGTTGTTGCAACGAACATGGGCGGCCATTTCACAGCGTGATTTGGATGAACTCATTTTGAGTATGCCAAACCGATGTTCTAGTGTTGTTAGTGTTCGCGGTAGAAACACGGATTATTAATTGTTTAAGTTACCCAATAAAATTTTAAAGAAAACTGTTATTTCAGTCTTTTTTTCGAACTTTAATGTTAGTGGTTCAAATGTCAAAAATCGCTTTATTAGGAAAATGGCAAATATCTTTAGTAATGCAAAGGTGACTTGGTTTATCGTTACTGTAGACAAACGAAAACACTTTATTTGATGAATCCTTAAAGAAAATTTTAATTAATATCAATCAGATCGGCAATCGGCTAGAGAATGCTTGAAACAATTAATTCTAGTCAAAATTAAAGGTTAATTCTAGTCAAAATTAAAGGTTAAGGTGAGTTGATCAATATATGTGTACATACATAAATTGCACTTGTAAAAAGCAACTTTGGCTGTGACAAACGGAGAATATAGTGACAAAATAATATAAAAACAAAAAAGTAATTAGATATACATACTGATATGTTAAGGTTATTTTATTGATTTATGGAAAATAGGCGAAGATGCTTTTATCTTATTATTTCATTTTGTTTTAGATTGTTATATAATTTAAGAGTTCATGTTTCGAATTATTTTAGGGTACCCTTGTACTTTCTTCAAGTTTTTCTGTCTGTCCGTCCGTATATCACAGCCACATTATTCTGAAACTATTAGTACTACACAGTTGAAACTTAGTTACTTATACAAAAAATAACGATATTTAAGGGCGGGTCCCATACATGAAACGAAAACAAAAAAATAATAACTGTCAAACCTAAGCGTATATTGTGTCTATGGATAGCTCTTTTAAAATAAAATTGAACAAGGTTCATAAAATCATTTTCTCTAAAGACTATCGTTAGAGAGATAGACGCTTCCAAAGTGGTAAAATAGGCGTGCCCGCCATCAAACTTTTAAACTAAGCGAGTATACATCTTGAAAAAAAACATGATATAGATCTTGGGTGCGATTGTGTAAAGCAATCGTATTCATTTGACAGTTCAAAACGTACGGTATGATCTGTCAAATGGCAAAGAACAAAGCGTTTGACAGATCATACCGTACGTTTTGAACTGTCAAATGAATACGATTGCTTTACACAATTCCACCTCTTGTCAACTACTTGTTTTCGAGATAGAGCACATTTTCAATAACCGCTGACAAAACTTTGTTATTTATTATTGACTATGAAAAACAAAGTTATATTTGCTGTCAACAAAATACTGTGGTATTTTGGCTAAGTGCAAGTGAGTTGATCTCTAATTCAGTTAAAGTTAGCACGGAACCCTAAGTGTGAGAGTCCGACTCGCTTGGCTGGTTTTTCGACTGTATATTGTCAGTAAATTGTGAACCAAATCATTAATGCGGGCTCGCAAAATGCTACGTTGCGTTGTTCTTGCATTGCAATTGCTCTTACTACCAATACTTTCCGCTATGCTTTTGCAGACCTGCCATTAGTCTATTTTAGACTTAAGATTTTAGAATTAGTATGAAAGGGTTTGCGCTTATACAAAGTTTACCATAGTGCCTTTGTTGCGGCGTGACCAAACCTTTTATTTTTCTAACTAGGTAATTTGTTTCTAGAAATGATATATTTTTCTACCCCCATTTTTGAATCACATAAAAACCTTTATGTGATTTATGAAGGTACATATTTTTGCATAGCGGTTGTGATGGATTTGTAACTTGTTTCTAGAAATGTTGAATTTTTCCTTCCATCGTCTTTAAATCCAAAAAACTTTTCAAAAATACATACTTTTGCATAGCGATTGTAATGGAACTGTGGATGGCAAACGCAAGGTTTCGGCGGTGGTATCTTGTAGCTCTCATGGGAGGATAGTACACTCTTCGGCGTAGGTGGAGTTTCGTAGCCTGAAGAAAGTAAATTTTAATAAGAACAAGATAAAGCATATACTAACTTTGACGCTTACTTCTCATTACGTTACAAGGGATTGCATGCATTGAGCGAACCTCTGTCGCCTCACCTTAGGCGGATTGAGGAAAACCACGGAGGGTTTAGTAGGTAAACTTGGACGAAAGAAATGAGTCCCATATTACCCACAGCTTCCTGGGTAGCTGTTATGCATAAAGCATTTTCTCCGCATAAAAAGGCGTGTTAGCCGCGTGACAGCCATTCATACAAATACAGTAATGGCAATATTGGTGTACGATATTTCACGTCAGTGTTGTAATAAAAAAATGATATAATACTATCTAATGTTGGTCGAATAAGTATAACGTGACAACACACCTTTAAAGTTGTTTAGCCTTCTCAAAGTCCTTTTCATTTTCTTTCTCATTCTTTTTTCCCACTCTATTTCTGCAGCTGTAACGAAACAGATAAATTGTTTTATAACTAAAAAGCGACCGCCCAAGAAATAAATACAAAACATAAGATTCCTAACATGGCCATCTGAGTTTTTATACCAACATACTATTCTGCTATCCAATGGGAAATCAAAAACCGTTCCATAGGTTGCAGTTCATTTACCTAGCTGGTTTATGCCTATTTTTACAGTGAGTATTAATGGTAATACAATCATCAATAAATACCCAAATGCCCTTATGCAACATCGCAACAACACATTTAGAGAATGGAACGGCAAAGCCAACAAACATCGAAATGTAAATCATTAATTAGTGCACGTGAATTCAGTCTGCGTTCCTTAAAATCGGTTAAATTGATGTTCATAGTGCGCGCAGAGTTTGCGGCCGAGTAGAATTACAGACTCGTAATAACATTGTCGGAATCTGACGGTCGGATGGACAAGGTATCCAACCAATGTAGGTAAACAAACTCGTACAATACCTGCCCAGGTGATGGAATGACTTTAACGAGCCAGAGTTCGGTAACCAAATAATGATGTAATTGATATCATAAAATATAAATTGCAAGTTAGGACTCGCACTGTTTGGTTGTTAAGGTTAGTTTGCTCAGTTCGTGTAAAAAGATATCATATGCGATGATAATTTAATCAAAGGCTAGTCTAGTTTTTATGATAAGTGCTGAGACATTTCCAGATATGAAACATTTTTCCGAACATTCTAAGAAAAAAATTTTTTTTTTAATTATAGACATTTGTTTTCATCCACCGTAGATGATTTGTATTTTTCTTTAATTATAAAAAAAAAACTGAATTATGCATGGAACGAAACTAGAACTATGTGATTGACAAAACCTAATCGGTCTAAAATCGTGTATATCCGAATAATCAGTATGGTTGTAATAATCAATTAGGTACTTAATTTATCTAGGTAAACCTCATGAAAAATTTAATCGCTCTCGATTAATAATAATCCATATTTATTTTAATGAATGATATCTTACTTGTGAATGTTTTACTAATGTTTGCCACTTGTTTTCGACAGAATTATCTTTCAAAAAATTAAAAATTATATCTTACGCCTAGAGCCTGCTTTTGTTTTAAATACACGCAACACTAATCAATTACTTTGCAAAATATCGGTTCAATTTCATTGGATTACATCACAAAAAATGACGAAATAACAACGTCTCAGCGATAATCATGAAATAAATAGTCTATTTGGCTAATGGCTTTACATGACACTATTATTATTCAACACTATAAGAAATTAAAAGAGTCGTCTTCTGTTTTGAAGATTCTGTAAATAGTGATAAAAACGAAGGTTCCTGCCTACTACACCGCTGCGTCATTACCGCGCTGGGAACGTGTGTGGCAAAAAAACATTCCTTGTATTGAAAAATATGTCAATGTTGACGTTCTGTAGGAACGCTGTAGAATCCATTCAGAGGGCAATAGTTGAGCGTATCGCATGTTTTTTTTCGTGTCTGATACGCTTCTAGCACGGTCATTGAATGGTATAATGTGAAACGGGCCCAGACATTAATTCTTTAACCTTAAATCAATCACGAACTATAATGTTGCTAACAAGTTTCAGCCGTCCCTGACCTCCAAGGAGTACTCACCAATGCGTTCTTTCTCCATAATATTAAGTTCAAACAATTTGTATGCGTTGTAAAACAGCTCAGCTATATCCTCTCTTATTTCTATGACTGGTATCTCCATGGCTTCCTCAACAACCTTCATGAGTTCAACGTATGCGGTGTCATATCTTAGAGCACTGTCGTCAACGTGAGCGTATATGGCTTTATCCACAGTGTTGGACACGAGTCCAAAGAACACCTCAGAAAGGGTCGGCTCAGGAGTCTTGACAGGTTCTGTGAAAGCAAATGTTTTATTAGTATCACTCAACCAAGTTAAGATGAAATAAGAAACCAAAAACTGCAAACTGGGCCAACGAGCTACCCTGAAGTCAGTACGACCACGCGAAATTTCTGGTCTCTTATGGATACGTCATTACGCGTGCCGTCAGCGCCATTTACCCAACTGTTTTGTAACAGCAGTGGGTCAAGTAGTTATTCATTTAAGAATAAATTCAACTTGGAAATTGATAACGCTTCCCTATTCAATGGTTTAGAATGTTTATAACATAGTGTTATTTTGTGTTGTTATAAGATGAAATAAGTAATAACGAAAACACTTCCTTTATGGGCCTCAGAAGGAGGTATTACAAAATTAACTTTTACAAAAAAGAAGAAACCGATTAGATAAATAAAATGCACTTAAAAGTCTAAAATAAACTCTTGGATTTTTAACTGCAATGCAATTTAAAAGAACAATTTATTTTTGGATTGTGTGCGGTGCCCTGATGGGCTGGTCAAATAAGTAGCGTAAAACCTTGTAGAGGGAATTTCAAGGAACACGATTTTTAACAGACTTCAAAAAAGGAGGAGGTTATCAATTCGACTGTATGTTTTTTTTTTGTATGTTTGTTACCTCATATCTCAGTCGTTAGTCGACCGATTCGAAATTTTTTTTCGCTTACTTAGAGGGTGTACCTTCTAGTTGGTCCCATTGTTGCCGATTTGGAATCTGAAGATGGGATCTTGGTGTAATCGAGGGAAACCCTCAAATTTTAAAGGCACGTATAGTGTTGTTTTACTAAAATCTTAATGTTGACGTATTGTTACGTCTGATAGTCAACATCTTGAGGGGCTGAGCTGATGGTGGAACTCCTTAACGTTTAGGAGTTCAGTAATTATAATGACAGAACATATGATAGGTAGTTTGTAGCTTCTTAAAGAACAGAGTCATAAGGTGCAAGTCCCCCCCCCCCCCTCTTGTAATCTCTAAAAATGGAGAAATAAAATTAACTTTAAAAAAGTAAAAACCGACTTCAAAACCAAAATGCACTAAAAAGTCTTAAATAAACTCTTGAACATTGAAAGGAAAGGAATCATTTTAGGGAAACAATTTCTTTTTGGAGTCGGTGCTGCGACAGGTGAGGCTGAATTTTCAAAGCGTTTATGTTGTAACTTTGTTTGGACTAGTTAGGAGGTCAACTTATCAAAAACCCCAGCCCGTAGCCCTTTAACTGGGAGGAGTCAAACCTTTTGCAAAATGAAAGATGATAAAATTTTCATCAATTTTACCTTAATCAAGTTTTAACCAGACTTCAAAAAAGGAGGTTATCAATTCGATACCTATGTATTTATGTGACATCGTTGGAATGGGATAATATTTGGGTATGATGTAGATCATCATACCCAAATATTATTAAGACACGTGTGCTTAATGTCGGTATGTGTTTGTTTGTTAACTGAAATATTGAAAACAAAATGCTGTATCGAGAATATACTGTTATCAATCAATTAAGTATATTCTGACTTAGGGACCAGGTTCAGGTGTCAGGTTCGCCAAAATTAGCTCAGTAGATTTTGAGATATGAGCAAAAACAAATACGAAGGAAAAAAATATAAGTTTAAACTTATTAACCGCCTTAAACACTCGATAAAAAGGCTAAAATATCCCTTTCGGAAACAAAGTCATCTGGAGTCTTTTAATGATGTGCGTAGACGGGTCTTTAGCTGTCCTTCCGCATTGCATCGTGCACGAAACTATCAATAAACATTTTCCGAACGACGTAAATATCTGCTCCTGATAGATTGTAACTTAAACTAAAACAGAAGATTTTTTAAATAGGATTTGCTTTTTTCCATATCTCAAAAACTACTAAACCGATTTTGATGACACTTATACTGGACCCTTAGTGGAAATATACTTAATTGATTAAAAAAAACTCGAAACAGCATTTTATTTCCAATATGTTCGTAAACAAATACAAAATTCTACAATTAAACAAATATCAAACATACGAACAAACAAACACTTTGAAACACACTTATGTGGACGCCTAAACAGATTATCATACTCAATTATTATTCAATGCCAATGATGTTTCAAAAGTACAGGCCGAATTGAAAACCTCCTTTTTTAAGTCGGTTCAAAACATGACTTAGCAATACTTGCAGCAAATCTTGCTTTGATTTTGTAGGAGGTCTCATGTCGCTAGCATGCATAGTTTGCGATTTATTTGCCAAAAAAAAACGGCCAAGTGCGAGTCGGAGTCGCGCACTGAGGGTTCCGTGCCAATTTTAACTGAATTAGGGATTCCACTTAGTAAAATACCACAATATTTTGTTGACAGCAAATATAACTTTGTTTTTCATGGAGATTGTATGAAGTACAAAGTTAGTTTGCGGTTGTTAAAAATGTGCTATATCTCAAAATCTTCTCGTTCGATCCCGTCCAAAACAATTTTCGTTGAAAGTATTTGGTAAGAATTATGTATTTTTTTCGTGACGCCCATTTTACCACTTTGGATGCGTCTAGCTATAAACGTTAGACTTTAAAAGAAAATGGTTTTAGTAACCTATATGTTATTTAAAAAGACCTATCCATAGACACCCCACACGCATAGGTTTGACAAAAATTTTTTTTTTGGTTTTATTTTCATGTATGGGACCTTTACTTGTCATTATTTTTATTTTTTTATATAAGAATCTTAAAGCGGTTAACAAGACACATCTTTCTACCAAATTTGAACAGTGTGATGCTTCTAGGTACAGAATAAAATGGCCGTGACATACGGACGGACAGACAGACAGACAGACAGACTTGACGAAACTATAAGGGTTCCGTTTTTTGCCATTCGGCTACGGAACCCTAAAAACGGTGCTTGATATAGCCTAAGCGATGGCACCGACTCCAAAAATGCAGTTTTTTACTTTAAAGACTCAAAAGTTTGTAATTTGCAATTATTTGTGACCATAGAAAGTGTTTACTACTTAGCTTTAGAAATGTCTTTTAGATTTGTCTCTATTCTTTAATAAGCTACAAATAACCTATCATAAGACCTGTCTTTATTATCACTGAACTCCTTAGCGTTAAGGCGGTCCACCATCAGCTCAGCTCCACACAATGTTGAATAACAGGCGTACAACATGTTATCATCAAGATACTACTAATACTACTACTACTAGGAAAACACTAAAAGTCGTTTATTTATTTCATGTTTATGGTCTGGACCCACTGGGGCGCTTTTACACGTCCCAATATAAACCCTAACACAGCTTTGGGACAAAAGTGCCTTTAAAATTTTGGGTTTTCTCTCGATTTCACCAAAAAATCCACCATCAACATGGCAATAACGGGACCGAAAAAAGGTTTCACCTCTAGGTAGGCAAAAAAAATCAAATCGGTCTACAAATGACTGATATAATTAAGATGTAATGTATGTATATAAACAAAACTGGCCAAGTGAGAGTGGGACTCGCACACGAATGGTTCCGTATCCATTATGTATGTAAGCACTTTTATTGCCCTAAAAATAACCTGTAAAACATTAATAAGATTGCCTTCCATTTAAAAGCATTGAATCCCATTAAATAACAAATTATAAAAAATTTTGAGACAAAACCGGTTGTATCTTTTGATAACGATAACTAACAACTTAGCTTTTTTTACCGATTGTAAAGACTATCAATACCAATATTAAGCTTAAGTTTCAGTTTCGTGTCTTAATGCGTTTTGGAGGAAAAAATGTAAAAGAAAATTAACATGAAAATTATTATGTTTTAAGTCTATAGACTACAACTGTCATTCGTTTACTTATCATAACTGTGATAGTTTTCCTTCCAAATTCATCATATAGGCTAGTGATGTGATTCTTTTAACGGGTTTACCCACTATCTGGCAGAGGGTGGGGACATTGGACTCTAACAACAATTTGTTTAAGACAATGTTACGGAAACAGGTGACTTTGTCAAAAAATGATGTTAGTAGCCTTACAATCATTTTAAAAGACCTATTCAACGATACCTCACACAATGGGTTTGGCAAAACAAAAAAAAACATCCCAACGTTACTTGTATGAGAAGTACGCCAAAAAAAAACAAGTTTTATTTAATTACTTTGGCAGTGAGATAAGAATACATTTCTATGCCAAATAACAGTTTCATAGCGCTTCAGGTCTCTCTGCTAGACTGCGGACGGACAGACGGACATAGCGAAACTATAAGAGTTCCTTGTTGGACTACGGAACCATTAAAAAAAACATACAGTCGAATTGATAACCTTCTCCTTTAGGAAGTCGGTTTTAAATATTAATAAGTTGTTTGTGGCCACACTATAGACCTTTCTTAAATATTATTTGCTACATTTATTTCTGAAAGTCTTGGTCATCGACTTCCGATCCCATAAAATATTTTCCAGCACATAATGGAAACCTCAACGTTCCTTTCAACGCACGCGTCAATCCATTTTTAGAAACAAATAAATGGTAGACAACCCGTTCTGAAATATGCAGACCCTTTTATCTTGGTTCATGATATTCTTCAGCAAAGCATCGGAACAATGAAAATCAATTTCCATTACTGCATTGTTTAACCTGACAAGCTTTCAAGTCTGCCTATATATAACTGACGCCTGACGTATTCACAAGAGAAACGAGCAGTTTGTAAAAACTAAACCCTTTCGTCATATTAAATTTCTATGTTCTACGAACTCGGAATTCCGCTGAAGTTGTCGAAACATGTACTGTGATTTTATTAACCTAATTGAAACAAGTAACATGGTATTTTACTAATAGTGTATCAATAACAGAATACATGTCTTGACGGGCCCCAAGAACAAACACGTAGAAAAATATGTCGATTTTTCGTTTTTTTTTTTATTAAATGTACTAAATATCACAGGAGCTAAGTGGGAGTGTTATTATTTTTAAATAACGTTTTACTTTTTGAGATATCCAATTGAACATTGCTTATCTGAAGTACACTCCGACGAACAATAACGCATCAACATTTAAAATCATGTTCACCGCAGTAAGCAGCACGTTCACCGCGGCCTAACGTCAGTAGCGAGTTTGTTCTTCGCAGTGACCGTCAATTTTGGAGTTTATAACTATTTATTCATTTAGGATAAAATTCACGCAACAAATTGTATAACACGGTGTCACAGTGTTTGTTTTGCGATGGCTGCATATACAAGAATGAAAAAATACGGATTTAGCTTTACAAACGGTTCAATATTATTGGTCTGATCCTGCTCTAACGAAAAATTACAATGAAAAAAATGATAATCTTGGCAAATACTGGTATATCAATTTCAAGTCACCCAAATTTTATTAATGACTAAGATATTTATTACATTTTAGTAAATATTTAACATATTGATAAGGTAAACATTTCATTTACGGTCGTATGTGAAAAAACAATTTTGTTCTGCGATAACTCCATAAAAATACCCTTTTACTATATTTGATATCGGCATTTATGACTTTAGAATAACTACTACTTTATTAAAAGCTTCAGTATTTAGTGACGATCCTGTGACATGGCGAGTAAAGGCCACCATTAAATAAGTGAAGGTAGATATAAGCTAAGGCTTTTGACTGGGCATTAATAAGATTAAATTAAATAAATAAATAAATTGGAGAAGGGAAACCCCGCTTCTTGAACTGCGGTGTGGAAGACAATAAGGATACCACCACACTAGCGCCCAAAATTAAGCTCCACAATTTCATGATGCTTACGTAAGATTTTGACCTTTTTATGAAGTGTTTTTAAAATATTTTTTTTAGATAAAGAGCATTTATAATTACATATCCACATTATGATATTTTTCAAAACATTAAATAAATATAGGCAAAAAGTTGGTTACTTATTATGAATATTTTTGTAAGTTATTTTCGGAATGTTGTTATTTGTTAATTAACAATATTTTTAAATGTAAAACATTATTTGATTACAGCATTAAATTAGTGATTATTTAAATGGTTTTACTTCTGACCCATACCTACATTTGAAACATACGACTACGTATATAACATACGTCATTTAGCCAAATATCTATTAACATTATCTCTTGTGCACATAATACTTAATATGATTATAAAAGTTTCATGAAACAAAGTCGCAGATGAAGTTAGGTCTTACTTTGTTCCAACGAACAAAGTCGTATCACTACATAATGAATCCATTTCAAATCAAATACTATTTAAAATAAAACATGAACAAAAGTAAGTAAACTACACAGACAAATACCTATCATAATAATTTTGTAAATGTTATAGTTTTAAAATACTGTGATTGACTTGCCAAACTTTAAAGCCTCATACTTTATTGTAAATTACTTATTACACAACGTATTCGTTTTGTTTTCCACAAAATTAGCCCCCTTGTTCATAATAACGCAAACAGTCTAATAAATCTATGTTCAAATTATATTTTATTGTTATTATAGTATTTTTGTCACTAAACAAACTTAATAATATATGACTTTAAAAAAAGTTTAAACCGACTTCAAAACCAAAATGCACTAAAAACTCTTAAATAAACTCTTGGCCCTTTAAATGAAAGTCATCCATTTCAGGCGAACCATTTTTTTTTGGAGTCGGTGCTCTGATAGTTGATGCTAGATGGTCAACGTGATAGCATCGACTACAAAAAGAAATTGTTTGCCTAAAATTAATTCCTTTAATAGCTACAAATTACCTATCATAAGTTCTGTCATTATAATCACTGAGCTCCTAGTGTTAAGGAGTTCTAACATGAGCTCAGCTCCACACAATGTTTACTATCAGACGTAAAAACACGTCAACATTAAGATTCTAGTATTATACCTAGGTCTTGCCATAAATATTGTCACAAACAATATTTTTTTTATTGCAAATAATATTTGTTGCTTTTACAGTGTGTTAGTTTTATACATGAATATAAAACAATTTTAAATATAAAAAGCTTACTCAAAGTGGTCTCCATTGGCTGCAATACAGTCCTTTAAACGTTGAGGACGTTATCAATAGAAGCACGCACTCTATCCATGGGAAAATTCTTCACTGCCACCACTGTATGGATTGTTTTAGGGACTCCAAATAATCATGGCGTTTAGAGCAAGCCGTACTCTCTGAAACTGACCATAAATCATAATCCAGCGGATTAAGATCGGGACTAGACGACGGCCAGTCTTCAGTTCTGATGAAGTCTGAAACGTTTGCTTTTAACCAAGACTGCGTGGACAAAGCTTTATGACCCGGCGCTGAGTCTTGTTGGAAAGGCCATGCTTGGTTATTGAACATGGTGTTGTTAAGAGACATATTTACCTTCTCAAGAATGGTATCTTGATACACTTGTGCCGATGTTTTGATACCTTTTTCATAAAAATTTGACTCAGTCATTCCTTCATAGCTAACACCCCACCAAACCATCACGAAAGTCGGGTAATGCCCACGTTGCACTCGGCCGACTAATTGGGAAGCTTTCTTAGAGGTTTGAGCATAAATACGGTCATTTTGTTTGTTAAAATGTTGCTCAATTGTAAAGATTTTTTCATCCATAAACAAAAATTTTCTGTGACCTCCCTTTGCTTCAGTAGTTTTTTTTTCGATTTTACCTCCCTATTCTTTTTTTAATTATCAGTTAAAATATGACCAGTGCGTCTCTTATAAGTGCAAGTGCTAAATCATCTTTTAAAATACGCGACATGGTTCTGGGTGCTATCTTCATCTCCCAAGATAAAATCTTTTGCTTTCGGGCAGGATTTCAGCGAATTCTTTCCCTTACTGCTTTGACCACTTTTTTCGTACGAACACTACGTGGACGGCCAGATCTTTTTCTGTCACAAACAGAGGAGGTCTCATTGTACCTATTATAGCCCGGTACACAAACATTTGACTAATACCAAGCGTATGGAGTTTTAAAAATTGCATTTGGCTCCATACCAACTTTGTGTAATGCAATCACAGCGATTCGGTTCCCTTTATTACCCCACTCCATTTGAATATCGCCAAATATTATAAAATGTATGCACCAAAATTAGAAAACACATTAAACAATCGTATAAAAATGACAGATTCCAAATTCAAATGTAATATCTTTCTTATTTTTAATTGTAATAGTATTTTTGGCCAGACTGTGTATATTAGAGGGTTTCCCTCGATTATTCTAATATCCCATCATCAGATCCCGACTTGGCAGCAATGGGAACTAGAAGGTGTAACCTCTAGGTTGTCGTTTTTTTTTTCAAATCGAACATTGTACTCGTAAGTCTGCTGAATTTTACAAGTACTTTCTTTAACGCGTAGGCTGCGTGATCTCTAGGATAAAATAGGTTTATAGCGTAACTATTACACTGAATTGTCTCGTTCTTTCTTGGCTATCACCATTTGACAGAAAGTCCACCATTAGAAAGAAGTCAAAACAGTTTCTTTGCTAAAAAAGGTTTAATAGACGGTTTAAATTATTATGAATAGGTAAGGGGGTAAGAATATAAATCAGACATCCTACATAAATAAAGGCCGTGTTAAAAGATTTTTATAAAATGCGCATTTTTTAGTTTTAACAAGTTTCATACAAAATAATTTGATTACTACTATGCTCTCAAAAAATGGCTATTAAGTTAATAAAATAATAATTATAATTGTCCAAATTAATCTTAAAGCATTTTAAAATTTTCGCTTATTGTGCTAACTTTTTTTTAAAGTTCTAGACTACCTTAACGCCATTTAGTGAGAGATAAACGATGTGTGACAATTGTTCATTAAGGAAATGATAAACTGCTTTTGAAAAACGATCTTAGTCGTGCATTAAACTTCTTTTCGAATAAATTCTTTAGGGAAAATATTCCTTTCGCCTTTGTATAAACATTGGTTTTATTTTTAGGAAAACAAAAAGAACACGTTGTATTATTGAAGCATTCGCCATGGCACTATTTAAATAATATGTTCCCTATGTTACCATCCGGGTAATTACCTACTCAGTAGTTTAGCCACAAAGAAAGAACATAAATAATTACCTACATACTTAGACGACTACTGCCTTACCACAAATAATTAAACTAGGTTTGGACAACTGTTTAAATATGATACGGCTAGTTTAAAAACAACGTCAATCAAGTCAAATGACATAAGGGTGACATACATTACACTTTAGCCGCATAACATTTAAACAGTAGTTCAAACCTTGTTTATTTATTTGTGGTAAGGCCGCTAAAATCCAATTCTTCTAAAGTCGGATAAAAAAGGTACTCTTTCGGAGCACATAGTTTTAAATGTTGATACTTATTCCAAAATTTTAATGATATTCATAAAAAATCCTGCGTTTAAATATTTTTGGCATAAGGTTTTAACTATCTATCCGGTCTATGTAGACTTTAGCTTTAATTACTTTAGACTGAACAATATCCGGTATTTAATTTCAAATAATTTCAGTTAACATTCCATTTGAATAAACAACAAACATCCTGCCCATTTTAATTAATATCATGCTCGGTTTGTGATAGGTAGGTACATCCCAGTGAAAATGCATTCATCGATAACTTATTTATCAGTTCTGAATGTACATTTGCTTCATCATTATATCAAATAGGTTTCCAATTTTAAACTTGACGTAAAATATTATCATCATCAAATAACGAAAACCACAATATGAATCCTAGTAATGTCACTCTAGTAGTAGTAGTTCCCCTAGCCGATTTCGACTACGGTGGCCAGTTACAACGACTAACCGACTGCGCGGGACATATTATAATGCACAAGTGTGTGCGCAAACACAGGTGCACTCTCTCTCTACTCTCTCCTTTCACTCTCATAGCCCGATGGGACAGCAATCTGACACGACCGGAGAGAGTTCCGAGGTTTCCGAGGCAACAGTGCTCTCCGAGGTACGGGGGTGACACACCGCCAACTTCCAAACTCCGGGCTGCTCTGAGAATTTTCTGAGCAGAAAAACCCAGGTACATATTTTTGGCCCGACCCGGGGATCGAATCCGGGACCTCTGGCGCAACCGTCGCTTTTAAGTGCGACCCTCTAACCGCTGCGCCATCGAGGCAGTGGAATGCCACTCTACAGGGGCATCAAAATGCATTCTTATAGGTCACTTTAATCTAATTAAATTAGCGGGGAAATGTATGGCGCCTTACGTTAAATCCAGTGTTTTTTTGTTTACACACTCGTTCATGATGATGTATGGAGCTAAGATTGGAACATTGTCAAAATCGACAATACTGCGAAAATGTTGGTGCCTATTCACATTTTGGTGAATTTAACCCTAAAGGAGTACTTGGTAAAAAAATATATGGACATCTTTAAAATCGAGCAACAATATGGGACTAAAACTTTATTTTTAGACGCATTAGATTCCTTGATCAAGCTTGTCGAAAATTATGATTTATACGTCTTACATAGGATGAAAACATGATTTTTTTAAACCAAAACTGATTAGTAGTTCTATTCTCATTCAAACATAGTCAGTTTAACTAGAAACAAGACAAAAGACGAATTTAATTAGTAGGTACCTATCTGTCCCCCAGGACTTATCCGCGCAGTTAGATAGATGAAAGTGATGAATTTTGACAAGCTCTATCTCGGAAACTATTGGGTCTCCAGACGTCTCGTTTTGAGGAGAGACAGTGAAAAATATATAATTGTGACCAAAATCTGTACAAACATGAAAATTTTCTATATTTTCGAATTTTCACAAGTTTCAGATCGGCGCTCGAGGACATAAACCTCGAGTTACTTATCAATGGGCCATCATCAAGAGTGCAAAAACATATTATAAATGGCACTTGTAAAATGCAAATGTGTCAGTCAAAGAATCAAGACATAGGTTGCCATAAGATACAGTAAGTGGGCGTAAGATACAGGACCTTGTGTCTGATACTAATGCTTTGAGTGCTATTTATCTTGGTTTGAGTTTTTTTTTCTTACCTGGTGTCGGTAAGGTTGTGTCCGACGTTATGATAGATATGAAGTCCGAGGACACTGTGTCGGGCGTTTTGACCACAGGCGATGGTATCTTCCTGAGCTTAGGTGGGTAGTTCTTCATGATGATATGCTTGATATCGTGCTCCAAATCTAAATCTTTATAACGGAACGTGGGCTTATCCTGAAACCGAAGTGAAGCTAAAGAATTTGTTTGCTTGTTGAAACTAACATTAAATTGAAAAAAAAAACTGAACGAGTTGTCTTCTTAAAAATACTCAATCGGACCATATGTTATTGATTTGTAAATTAAAGTACTGTCACCCGTAGTTTAGAAGAGATCCGGTCATGTCAGACTGCATGACCGGATAGAGATTATTTGTAAGATTAACAACTTGTATATTTTTTAAATTTTATCCAGGGCCCGAGAGTATTAAATATCATGCATGTTTAAAAAAAACAGAGCTACCTTCATTTCAGATCCAAGCGAATGTATTCGTTGTTCAACTTCAGCATTGATAACATCTGCAGGGCGTGTAAAATAAATTCCAGCTTCTTCTAGCATGTCCCTTCTCTTACCTTTCTGGATCATGGCGCTAGTAAAATTCGCCATCATCGCTTTGACCTGTTTAAGTAAATTATTATTGGTTTAGAATGTTTTTAACACTCACAGTGTCATATTTTACATTTATAAAGATGAAATAGGAAAACAAAAATTGTGCACGGGTGGGACTCAAACCAGCAACTTTCTGGCTATGCGGGCCATACGTAGGTATGACGTAGAGATAAGAAGCGAGAAATTTCGCACGGTTGGACCGACAGTATTAGATTAGCAATAAGAAACCAAAAATTTGCGCACGGGCGGGACTTCAAAAGTTAATCAAAAAGTTGCTGGTTCACAGCAACTTTTTGACTAACTGAGTCTACCAATTGAGCTTCGTGCCGTCTGTCCGACCGTGTGAAATTTCTCGCCTCTTATGAATACCTACGTATTGCCCGGATAGCCAAAAAGCTGCTGGTAAACGTCGCACATAATGACGTATCCGAAAGAAACCACAAATTTTGCAGGGTCGGACAAACGGCACGGTAGCGCAATTGATAGAGTGTTTTGGCCCGGTAAGCCAAAAAGCTGCTTGTTTAAGTCCCGCCCGTGCGCAAATTTTTGGTTCCTTATTTCATCTTTATGAATATAAAATATGACACAGTGAGTGTTAAAAACATTCTAACCATTAGATAGCGAAGCGTCATCAATTTCCAAGTTGAATTTATTGTGTAAAGAATAACTAGGTACTTGATCCACTGTTGCATAAACAGACGGGTAGATGGAGCTAAAAGTCACGCGTAATGACGTATCCGTAAGAGACTACAAATTTCGCAGGGTTGGACAGACGGCACGGTAGCTTAATTTTTTTCTTATTTAATCTTTATGAATATAAAATATGACACAGTGTTAAAAAATTCTCAACCATGGTATGGTAGTTGTATTTAAAACACCATCGTCATCATCAACTTCTTCCCTCATATTATGATAAATATGTATTCCATCTAGCGCTACTATATTACTCAGACCAACAAACAGGCAGTTAGAGGTCGATAATCGAAATCATTCGTGTGGTATATCTTAGGTACTACAACCGCTTAAGCAACGAGAAAACTAAATACTTTTTTAATAACTACTTCAAGTTCAGTACGTGACTGCGGTAAGTGGGTTATTTCTTATACTTAAACTGTTATTGTCCGTTTACCTCAGGATGTTCGCTCAGGTAAGACTCCTGCTCGAGTTGTATGGTCATACCGAGTCTTCTCGTGCATTGGGCCTGGCACGGAGTCAGAGCTTCCCAGTCATGATTCAAATACCCCTCATTGGCCACCAACTCCGAACACTGACCTTTCATTATTCTTCTCAATGCCATAATGCTTAGATTAAAATAGATATAATAAGCTAAAATGTACAATAACTTATAGAAAAAGTAACGTTTTTGCAATTGGATAAAAGTAGATCAAGTGAATGTACATATTTATTGATATCAAGAGAATGAGAGAAGTAAGGAGTGAATGAACAAAAATAATGAAAATGTATTGTACAGTTGACACATCACAAACTTTTTTACTTCAAATCAAGGACGCAGTCAACGTCAAAATACATACCAAAAAAGTTTGTATCTGTTTAACTAAACACAACAACAACAAGTAGGTACCACATGAATCTTTTGGCCAACGGCGAAAATCAGAACTAGCTGTCATATTCAAAAATACGGTTGACAGATCTAGTTTAGCCAAATCTTCTCAATCTTACAGGTGATTTTCCGATTTTTCTTATGCTTTATTTTCCCATTTATTCTTTGTAAACTTTCAAAATGATTATTTTTACATAGTGTAGAGCTAAAATCTTCAAAATTAAGTAATAATATTCCATGGTTTTTACTGTTTATAAAATTGTTTTGCATTTAAAACCAGTGTTCAAAATACATTGACTTTGCCATGTTTGGAGAAAAAAAAATTCGTTTACAGCTTCCTAAACTCCTTGAATTAGATTTTTGTATTGCCTATCCTTATTGAATGCTAGCGCCCCCTGTCAATGTCATCTATAGGCCAGCAGATCCTATATTTAGGTCTGATAGGAAACGATGCAATGCCTAATCTTTCCGATTTCCTGAAGAGTCTAAAATCTAGTATTAACTATATACTCTATTACTTTTTAACCTTATGCTATCGGTGCATTAATTTCAAATAGTTACATTCTGCTAATAGTCCATTGAATAAAAAGTTCTAGAGTGCGTGAGTTAGTAACGTAAGATGTTTCTTCGGAAACATGTCAAGAGTCCCTAGGTAATAAACATACTAAAACCCCGGGACACTAGGAGGAGCCCCGGAGTGGGGGGAGGGGGGGAAAGGGTCATTTTTTTCATTTTTCGCTTAAATCTCAAAAACGGCACATGTTAGAGAAAAACTTTCAAGGAAAAGTTGAAAGGCCATAAAATTATCTACAAGTTGTACCTGAATCATTTTTTCCTATATCCTACCATTTCTGAGTTACACGCAGTAAAAAATGATTTTGGGTCAAACAATTTCCCCATACTACATACCCATGTTTATCACATCAATCGATCAAAAAATATTTCTTTCTTCCAAAAAACTCAAATGTGCAACTTGTGACTAGTACTGATAGATTGCTCTTAATAAGGTCTATAATTGGTAAAATAAACACATTCCTCCATGGAAGCCTTTAGGAGGAATCGATTGTCAAAATATTATATTAGGGTAGTTAGAGTTACTGAACTTGATCTTTTTATTTTTTTCTTCCAAAAAACTCAAAAGTGCAACTTGTGACCGGTAAAGATAGATTGCTCATGATTAGGTCTATCATTGATAAAAAAACCAGATTCCACCATGGAAGCCTTTAGGAGGAATTCAATTTTATTAGGGTAGTCACGATACTTGAACTTTTTATTTTTTTTCTTCCAAAAAGCTCAAAAGTGCAACTTGTGATTGGTACTAATAGATTGCTCTTAATTAGGTCTATCATTGGTAAAAAAAACACATTCCTCCATGGAAGCCTTTAGGAGGAATTGATTGTCAAAGTATTATATTAGGGTAGTTACGCAACTTGACCTTTTTATTTTTTTTCTTCCAAAAACCTCAAAAGTGCAACTTGTGACCGGTACTGATAGATTGCTCTTAATTAGGTCTATAATTGGTAAAATAAACACATTCCTCCATGGAAGCCTTTAGGAGGAATCGATTGTCAAAATATATGTTAGGGTAGTTTGAGTTACTGAACTTGATCTTTTTTATTTTTTTCTTCCAAAAAGCTCAAGAGTGCAACTTGTGACCAGTACCGATAGATTGCTCATAATTAGGTCTATCATTGATAAAAAAAAACAGATTCCACCATGGAGGCGTTTAGGAGGAATTGAATTTTATTAGGGTATAACTACCCTAACAAATACAAAATACATACCAAAAAGTTCAAGTATCGTAACCGATACTTGAACTTTTTATTTTTTTTCTTCTATTGCCTCTCATATGATATGACATCAATGTCCCAACATTATCCGTTGTTCGGATTTTTTCGATGAAGTTTCACACGTAGCATGGGAAGGGGTTCGCCCTCGTTAAGCTTATGCTAAAGTTTGCTTATGTTTTCGAATTTTTCACCTTTCATGGGATGTAGCTCGAAAACGGCTGCTAATAGAAAAAAATGATTTAGGTACAACTTGTAGATAATTTTATGGCCTTTCAACTTTTCCTTGAAAGTTTTTCTCTAACATGTACCGTTTTGGAGATTTAAGCGAAAAATGAAAAAATGGACTCTTTCCCCCCCTCCCCCCACTCCGGGGCTCTTCCTAGTGTCCCGGGGTTTTAGTATGTTTATTACCTAGGGACTCTTAACATGTTTCCGAAGAAACATCTTACGTTACTAACTCACGCACTCTAGACCCCCCTTGGAGGGACTCATTCAATGGACTATAAGGCAAAGGTAGGCGCCCATTTTCTTTGCTGATATCCAAACTTTAATTAACGTGAATATTAATAATTGAGAGCAAAAGGTATAATTCATTGCTATGGAACTTTTTTAGAAATGAGGAGGTACATCGCTTGTAGCAAAGGGGGTTGATAGGGTTGAAACAATGCGCATAATCATACCGAATAATAAAAAGACGGTTACTAAAAAGGTAAACTTATATATATAATCAAAAATATATCTATCTAGGTATGTAGTTAGTGCTAACAATTTATTACTCAAAGTATCTACAATTAAGAGCAATCAAATAACAGCAAAGCATAGCAAGTAAAGTGAGTACACCTAGACAATAATTACATTGCATTACATTTACGGGAAAATTTTGAAAAATGTATTTATTTGAATCATTATCATCATATAAATTGCACTTGTAAAAGGCAACTTTGGCTCTGTGACAGACGAGGAACCCCGTGCCTTACGCTATCCGGGCTTATGCCTATACCACTGGGCCACCGTCACATTAGCAAGCCTGTTGAATTTTGCAAGCGCTTACCTACTTTAACGCGTAGGCTACGTGACGTCATCAATGTTGCGAGATTGCTCTCACAATATCCAAAGGAAATACTTTTACAAATATTTAACAATCGGTTAACATGAACGAAGCTAATTTATAATCACATTTTTGGCAATTTATAATTACAGCTTTGGCTCTGTGACAGACGAGGAATTCCTTATCTGTTACAGAGCCAAAGTTGCGTTTTACAAGTGCAATTTATATTATTAAGTTTGTGTAGTGACATAACACTATAAAAACAAAAATGTAATCATAATGATTATCAGCCAAAGGACGTCCACTGCTGAACATAGGCCTCCGCCACGGCTTTCCACAGCAACCGATCACTACCGGTCTGCATCCAGTTTGATCCTGCGATCTTGACAAGGTCGTCTGTCCATCTTGTCGGTGGATGTCCTACGCTGCGTCTTTGGTCGAAGGGTATCCAATCTAGAACTTTCCTGCCTCAACGGCTATCAGTTCTTCGCGTGTAACCTGTCCATTGCCACTTGGGCTTACTGATTCTCAAGGTTTTGTCCGTTACATTAGTTCTTCTACTTATCTCCGCAATGATTTGAATAATCATATTTAAGATTGTAAAAAAGGAGGTTTTCATTTGACCTCTATATTTGTAATATTGTTGGAATTGGATACTATAATATTTGGGTATGAATATCTAGTTAAACTTTCACACACGTAAGCCAAGTTTTGTAAATAAATGTTTGTTTGTATGTTTGTCTATAGGTTTCTCAAAAAAAAAGATATCAAATCAGTGATATTTTAAATTCAGTTTAGTAAATTCAGCTATATTTTAACTTAGAGATTAGTACAAGTTGCATCAAAGTCGGTCAAGTAGTTTCTGAGATATAAAGAAACATTTTAAAACAAGAAATAGGTGTTGTGTGTTGTGATCACTACATGTACAAAATGTTTTTAAAACAAAATGAAGATAGCTACTCATAATAAGTAACTTAATTAATTTATTTTAGAAAATGGGTCGAACTATGCCAAAATAAAATTTATTGGATGACCGATTTAGTATGTAACGTTAAAAAAAATCGTTTTCGACCTATGTTTCTAGAAGAAAGAAAGTCACTGATTTCGAGAGTTATATAATTTATTATAGGTAGTTTTAAAACATAATGTATAGTTCTGACACTCCGAATAAATAACATAGCTAACGTTTGGGTTGGTGCAGGCGAGGTTTGTAATATTTGGTGATCACTGAATATTAGGACGAAGAGCCACCCCTAGACGAATATCAAATTTATAACTGGTGGAACTAAGGGGACATCGGCAGAGGGCAACATTCGTATAATTGGATCAACACGAGCCAAATTAGTTAGTGAAATATGCATGCCAGTATTACGGTTTGGTTTATTTGTCTGCCCATTATTACTTACTTTTAATTATTCACCGTTACAAAAGGGGGAACTGATCCTTTACTAATTATTTTTGACATCAATTGTTTGAAAAGAGTCAAACAGAATTTTAGTAGATTAAAATTCTGTTCGACTCTTTTCTTTTAATTTTATTGATAATAATAATTTACCGTTATCAAACCATATATTCAGCAGAAGGTTCCTATGATCCAAAAGTTTCAACGCCAAACGGCATGAACACATAATCACACATAATCACTTACAAGACAAGTGTGACGTCAGTGCGAGGCTTGGCGATTCCAACCAACTTCGCCGCTGCTCTAGCTTTTAGTGGCTGATTCCTTGACATGAGAGGATGCCAAAGTATCGACATAAGTCCAATCTAAGGCCTCAGCTCGTAAAGAGTGTGTAGCCATTAGGTTTCCTGCCGTCATCAGGAATCAAACCACGTGTTTCCTACGTGAAAGGTACTTAATGGTGGAAAAGCTCTCTCTGGTAGTATCAACGTCATTAAAGAAAGTGTGACAAGCGAGACGCCCAACATTTTGCTGGCAACAAAGGCAGTATTTTTGTTACGACAAATAAAAACCGGGCAAGTGCGAATCGGACTTGCACACTGAGCGCTGCCATTCTGGTGTATCTTATTAAAACTCAGAGTATAATAAACCAATGATATTGTATTTAAAACTAAATCACCGGTGACACGCTTAAAGTTTGTCAAGCAAACAACACCACACTTCAAAATGGGATCTTAACTTTAACTTAGTTTGTTTTTGATTGCATCAAAGACAGCATGCATACGTGTTCCAAAACCTCAGTGTGCCTTAAAAACTGTAGAAACAACTATTTAAATACAAATGTTTCAGTTGGAATATCATATATTCGTTAAGTCAATTTCATTCAATGATGCCTATCATTTATAATTGATTTTTTTTAAATATAATTAGCGAGTTTTGTTTCTTAGCCAACTCACGCACCAACATGGCCGATATTTTGCCGTCAGAAGTCGATTTTCTAAGTGCCATACATGGAGTAGAGTGCTACTAGTTTTTTTAACAATAATTTAACGACCGTCATTTCACTCTCGAATTACAGAAACATCTCGAGTGAAATGGGTCATTTTCTCCCCTTGTATAACAATCTACTATTTTTTTCTTTGTGTGATAATATTATTACTAGTGGTCTTAGATCAGCTTACCTTGTATCACCTCGGCCCAATCATGCCCCGTCCCCGTTATTTGGTAAATACCTATTCCACTCGGGGCGGTGTCGAAACCCACAAAGTAAAATACATGAAAATCGGTTCAGTCTTGCTCGAGTTATGAGTGCATGTAACTACCAGGAGTTCCGATTATGTATATGTATAGGTACATAGATGTATCTTTTTTACCTTTTGGTTGACAACATCATTATTATACATACTTTTTCTGACCCAATAAATATTACATTAAATAAATAAATAAATATTGTTTTATATAAATATTGACCTAAAGCTTAACTAAACTTAGCTTATATAATATGACGAAAGCTAATACTTCAAACCAGCTGCTTCAATTTCACTATACATAGCTACCAACCTGGCCAAAAAAAACAGCTGTCAAATGAAAAGTCAAGTCAGCATGGCACTGTGTAACGAGTAGCGGTATTACTGTAGCGGTACAGACGCACAAACACACATACAGATAGACGCACACACATAGAAGAAGAGCGTCGAACCTTGGACGAATAAACCACTGGACGCGCAAAGACGGGCAATTTCGCTTGTGTCCCCTTAACCACGAAGCGGGCTTTTTGGCCTCACTTGCAGGTGATGTCTTGTCAGTACGGTGATAGAGCTCAGTGAGAAACATTGAGAGAAAAAATGGGTAAATGTGGCTTATTTTAGTAAAAAATTTATAGCAGCAAGTTTAAAAATATTTATTTTCATTCGTAAGTAACGTTTTATCCCAAAAAAGCTGTTATTTTTCATGGAAAATAGTGAAAAGTGTTTTCCAAGAGAAAAGTAACATTGCCATTTAAAAAGTGGTGGTCTGTTACTACAAAATCAACAAGATAACGTATACTATACACATATACGGTAGGATTGTAGTTTGTTTATCATTCGTTCTCTTGTCAGTTTAATTTCAATTATGCTTGACAAATGTCGACAAATCATATCGATAAAAGTTCTTTTATAAATTTTTTGAATATAATAAATACTTTTAAAATAAAATTATAAATCTGTAAAAGTTTCATTCAAGAGTAGATTAAGGTGATCTTAAATATACAACAGTTTGCTTTAAAATTTTAAACTTCATATTATATGACAATACATCCTTCTAATATAATTTCAGATTTCCTGTAGATCCATTATGGAAAATAAAGTGAGTACAAGCGACGGCTTGTACTCACTTTATTTTCCATTTCGGATGCGAAGAGAGGCAATATGGATCCCCACAAAACATCACCGAGTGACATAATGCGAATGCAAAAAAATCTTCTGGTTAATTATCCGTTATGAGGACTTTAATGGTGCAAGGCTATGTGTATTTACGGGCTGTTTTAATATGTCTAAGGGTTCTAGTTAGTGTTACTTGGCAGACCGTTTATATAAAACGACGTTCTATGTTTCAATTGTTCATTTGATGGTTTGTGCATTACATGCCCATAATGTTATTTATAGTTTTCGTGATCAAATTATATAATTTTACAAAAGATTCATTCGTTCCACATATATCGATAAAAAAATATCGACACTTTTATGCACTAAATGTCAATAATTGACACGACAAGCTCCCCCGCCCCGTAGAAATTGGCTAATGTTATTTTCATACATTCGCTCTTGCGTTTCATATCCAGTGGTTAATTCATCCAAGCGTCAAACATATAATATCCACATTTTTTTGCGTCGGGGGTAAAAAAAGTTGGTACTTACCGTAATAGTAAAATGACGTTACCATTATATAGCCATTCTGACGTTTGGTTACAGTAGCTTTTTTTCCAAACACACATAATCATAAATATTTAATCGCAGCTAACGAAACTTTACCATTTCTAATGATGAAGAAATTTGGCATTAGATACCCCGACGAAACATTTTATTTATTTAAAACGGCTTATCAAAGATTAAAATAACATTCACGTTGGGTTTTTCTGATCATTTTTTTCGGCTTATCCTTTTTATTTCACAAACTTGGCCGGACATAGATTAAAAACTAATTAACTATCAAAAAACAAAAAACACTTCATCTTCTCAGACGTTGAAGCCTGAAGAGTATTAACCCTTAAAACACTTGGCCAACGAATTAAACGTACATAAGTCAGCAAAGTCCAAAATTTAATTTGAGCTATAATAAATACGGCTATATGCAACTGCAGCCATATTTAAAACAGCCTAAAACCAGCGCGGGAAACTTTACAATTGCTCTTGAAAGTTTTGGATAGCGGAATAAATTTCAACCTTCATATTGCTTGCCGCCGGGTTATAACAGTTCGCTATATTTAATCTGTTTATACAGAGTAGTTAATTGTAGGTGGCATTTTACAGGCATTTTATTCTGCCAGAGTCGCCAAGCAATACGTGGATAGCGTAAAGGTATTAGAGCGAGAAACTCAGTTGAATGTGTCTTTCATAAAAAGTATGCGTTTTCCGGAACACGACAAATGCCAGGATTCCTATATAGTGTATACAGGAATTCTCGCTTTGTCGCATTCTACAAATAGCTCAAGAAAAATAGGAAACGAATATTATAGCGGCAAAATAAGTAGGTGCATCAATAAAATCTTCGTTCCTTGGCACTTGGAATCAGGATGCCCCCCTCCCTCTCCCCTCCAGGGGATATGGACATAGACTCCATTGTATTTTTGCACTCGATTTTTAAATTTTAATTTAAGGTATAGTATGGGTATAGTATATACAATGTGCGGCATGTGTGGTATCACACTTTATGCGATTTTCTGAGTTTTATCGAATGACGCCGTAACCATACTTTTAAGATCTATATTATGTGAGTGGTACGAGTAATATTGAAAAAGCTAAAGATGTATAAAACATGCAAATTCTTATCAAACCAGGCTAGTTAAGTATTATTTCAATGTAATACTTTGCGCTATATCGAATGAGACCATATTCATGTCAATAAGATTAATATATGCGAAATATGACGGGATTTCGTAGAAAAAGGTAATAGTCTAAACCAAGCACATCTTACAAACGAGACAAGTGAGCTTCCATTTTCAACGCATTGTCACGCGTTGAATTGGATTAGATCATACACGTTCTTATGGCATCGAAATTTCGCCAGTCATTAACGATTTTGTCAATAAGGGCAAAATTTTCAAAATATGTACATTTTAACAAACTGTTAGTGTCATGTTATTTTCAATGTAATGTTTTGCGCTTCCTCGCATTAAAACTATCATATATTCATACTCATAGAGTGCATATTCTATGTAGGAGATATAAAGGGTTTGCGGTAACTGCCAACCACATGATCCCACACGCCGCCAATCATGAGTAATAGTCTCATTCGATACAGCTCAAAGAAATGCATTGAAAATGATAGCTCACTTCCATCGTTTGTAATATATGCATGTTTTATACGTTCCCCTTCTTTGATTAAAGTAAAATTGCGGTTAAAGTAAATTGAAAAAAGTTGAGACTGCTCTAGACTGACAGTAACATGTAACATTAAGCAAATGTTTCACCATGTTTACCTGGTGTGTTACTCGTAGGTGGTTAGTAATACGGCGATATACCCAGATCGAACCTAGACACAGGTTATCATTTTGGTATTTATATACTGTACGAGTTGCGAGTACTATATTTTTATACGGATACTTTTGTCGATAATATATTTTTTACAACAAGGAAGTCGTACAGTAAAGCCATGTCCATAGTTCAGCGCAGAGACTTGTTGGGCGTAGCCCTTGGATGAATTAACCACTGGATATGAAACGCAAGAGCGAATGTATGAAAACATCATCAACCAGTTTTTGTGGGGCGGGGGGAGCTTGTCGTGTCACTTGTTGACATTTAGTGAATGAAAGTGTCAATATTTTTTTATCGATATGTGTCGAAAGAATGGATGAACGAATCTTTTGTAAAATGACATATATTTTTTATCACCAAAAAATTTTACATTATAGGCATGTAATGCATTAACAATGAAATGAACAATTGAAACATAAAAAGTTGTTTTATATGAACAGTCTGGCAAGTATCACCAACTAGAACTCCATAAGACATTTGGAAACAGACCGTAAGCACACATAGCCTTGCACCATTAAATACCTCCTATAGGATAAGTGATCAGTAGATTTCTTGCGTTGGCATTAAATCACGCTTGGTGTAAAATGGATACCACATATTCGGTGATGTTTTGCGGGAACCATTTTGCTTCTCTTCGGGCGGCTTCTACCCATTTTATTTTCCTTAATGAATCTACAGGAAATCTGAAATTATGTTATGAGGATGTATTGCCATATAATATTTAGTTTAAAAATTTAAAGCAATCTGTTGTATTTTCAAGATTACCTTTATATACTCTCGAGTGATACATTTTAAATATTTATAATTTATTTTAAAAGTATTGTTATTTGAAAAAATATACAAGTACGTTTATCGATATGATTTATCGACAATGTCAAGCACAAGTATAACTAATCTGACAAGGGAACGAATGATGAACGTACGACAATCCTACCGTATAAAGTATACGTTATCTTGTTGATTTTGTAGTAACTGACCACTCCTTTTTTATATGGCAATGTAACTGTTGTCTTGGAAAACACATTGCACTAATTTTAAGGAAAATTAACCGCTTTATTGCGATTAAAAGTTACTTACGGGTGAAAAGAAATATTTTTTGTCTTGGCGCTATAATTTTTACACAAAAATACGGCACATTTACCCATTATTTTAGAAAATGTTTCTCTCTGAGCTTTAACACCATACTGACAAGACGTCACCTGTAAGTGAGGCCAAAAGCCCGCTTCGTTGCCAAGGGGGCACAAGCGAAATTGCCCGTCATTGCGCCTCCAGTGGTTTATTCGTCGTATTCATAATGTATTATAGGTATATGTTTTTATGGTATTTAAATCATAATAAATATCATGTCTTAAAACTTATATCGACACACAAGCACACAGCAAAAAAAGAATTCTTTAATTTTAGCGCGCATATCTAGTTACATTTTAACTAATTCATGCATGATGAGTAGTAACCATCAATATCACAGGAGTCTCAACGTAACATCGACAAGTTAGTCAAAATAAATCAAATATTTCACAATATTTATCATATCTTTTCTTGTGATGAGAAACGGCCAAACTACATTATTTTGACTGAAGTGTAGAATTTGATATGATTTTGAAGTATGTTTGTAAGTTAAGTTAGGACGCGTAGGGTGAAAGGCTTGGCTTTACATGAGATTTCATATCTTTTTGACATTAAATGCAATACGATCTCGGCTTTTGGCTACATTTTACCCGATATTTTTTTTCTTCGGGAAGTCGCTTAGCCTTTTTATGCTATCCGTCTGTGACGGAATCGGGGATTTTTCTATATTAATAAAAACTAAAGTTTAAAAGCTTTTTAATAGAAACTTTGTATGTTTAATAAGTTCAATACAAACATTATTGCAAAAAGGTTTCGTTTGTTAGGTATAATAAGGACTGAAGTTAAGGCGTTCAAAAATTCGACGAATCACTTCGAGAAGAAGATGTGTACCTTTACGCTTCGCTTGGCTCGATTTTGGCGGATCTAGATACCGTAAAACGTGTAAAATTAAGCACTTTTCTCTTCTTTGAAATTCGTACCTAGTTAATATACTCCGACGTTTTTAAAGGCTTATCACCATAGACTTATTATAGAGGTCGTTGCTTATCACACACCAATATCTGTACTAAACACTGATGGTGAATGGTAAATCGAGCGATTTATAAAAAATCCTAAATAGTGTCGCTATGTTTAGTAAAAAATAATATTAGCGTTCAAATTTGTATTTAATGTTGTGTCTTTATATACTTATGTCAATAAAGTTATGCAGAAAACTAGCATACTTATTGATAATTGTTTTACCGTGTTACATTATAGTAAAAATACCTAAGCGACTCCCAGTAGGAACTCATCGATTACCCAGCGTCTGTGTTCTTATGTTATTCTTCGAACCCCATGGGTGGAAAGCAGTGGAATAATTTACTGTTTCTACAAACTTTTGACTTGGGACCGGGAAGGAATCTCCCAAGGGCTGAAGAGCCTATTTTCTACCTTCACAATTGGGAATGTACCACTCAATAGTTTATATTAAGGTAAATTTAAGGTAACGGAAATGGTGAACCAATTATCTTGGTTTAGGAGGGGAGTACATTTGGGCTTCAAACAAATAGCTCTTAGATTTTCTAGTTAACGATAATGGAGACATAATGTTTATTTTCTATTTATAGATGTGCCGTTGCCGGCAACATACTCGTGTCATAGAAAGGAATATTTAAACAAACAACACAGCTTAAACAGACGTCAAATTTGGTAATGTTAGGGAAAATAACAAAATTTTATCATCATTGCAATATACGAGGACTTTGCATTATAATGGACATTTCTACAGAAGGGCATTTTTTTTCTCAATTCGGTGGTTGATTTTTAATTTGGATTTTGTAGTAGTTTAAATAATAAAAAATGAAGTTTACTCCATCCTGAAACATAAAATAACGATTTGCCTAAATTTTGTTGATTGATCTATGAGAAAAGTTAGGCTCCGAATTGAGAAAGCACCAAATTGAGAATAGATGCAACATTATCTAATGTATTGTATTGTTTTGCATTCTATAGTGTATATATAGTGTATCTGAATGATCAAAATAAAAAAATACCTAAAGCGTTATGTTAACTGACTGCTGGTCTATCGGTTTAATAGTTTATGTGCCTATCTATATCAATAATTCTTTGTAATGTTAATAATAAAAAAAAAACTGATCAACACGTTTATTTTTCGATATAACTAATAATCAGTCTTGTTTTTAAAACTCAAACAATTTAAATATTACAATTTTCAAAGAGGATAACACAATACTATCTATTATCGATATATTTATATCTTTATTGTTTTATATATATAAATATTTATATTGTCTTTTTATCTTTATTGTATTTATTGTATATATTTATATCTTATTCTTATCTTTCTTTTTTATTGCTTTACTTAATTGAAGCGCTAAAGGAATCATTCTGCTAACTGAACGAAAGTTCAAATTAACCACATGATAGTAGCTAGTTACGTATCGGGAGCCGGGTGGGGAGTTTTTAAAAACTAACTAAATTAACAAAAATTAATTAATAAACACGCGAAAAGTTAATCCGCAAAAAAGTTGTTTTATTTCAATAACTAAATTAATTAAAATTAAAATCGAGTAATGTCTGCACCGATTCGAAGATGATTTATTACTGGCTAACTTATTCTAAATACAGGCACGGGCCGTTGAGGCTGAAACGGCTAAGTCGATAATAAACTACATGAGCTTGCCCTTAAATATGCTGAGGCAACCCTAATCTAAGACAGAAGGGGTTCCATAACTCCTCCCTCCCTAATAGTGAAATTATCAGAACGATTATTTTCAATATCTTTCCGATCATTTCGCAAATTTTTTAATAACCTTTTACGCAACACATATAAAGGGAATACAATTAAACATATTATAACTAAACATAATATCACAAAATAATCTAAATTAACACTGAAGTTAATGTCTTTTTATCACTCAAAACACTTTCCACTTCCGCACTGTGCTTAAGAGCATATGACATATATTTTATTTCATCCAGGTTAACTCTAACCATGTTTAGTGCGTGTGTGCTTGATAGATTCGTATGACCGTGCATCACAGGTAAGTTTATGATCGGGATCGGTTTCGCGGTATCTAGCGACTCGTAGATATGGTGATTGATTTTGAGTCCAAGGACTTCTAGGTTGCAGGGTTCATCAATAGTAACGAGGTAAGTCCCAAAAATAGGCTGCTTACTGTTCTGGTCGTGGTTATCACACAGACTAGTTATCGTTGTTGGTCTTCGACTATACAAGATCCAATTGTTGGTATTAACCCTCTGGATTCTTACTGCTTTGATTTGAATTTGATGCTGGTGACAATGTGTGAGAGTATTGTCGAACTCCATAAGCTGCTCCGCACAGGTAGGTTCATGGTAGACAGCTTGGCTGTCTGTCGTACATAAGAAGTGGTCGCCAGCAGCGAGCGCGCGGCATGGCTTGGAAATTGGTAAGTAATTAGACTTTCTCGCCAATAGGTAAGGAAATTCAGGAAAGATTGATATTGTGATGTTTTGTGACTCGTGGAATATTGGTAAGGAATAAATCTTATAATAACTATAAGTATAATTATCAGTTATTGGTATCTCCATTATAAATGTTATCTTGTCTTTCTTAACGAATGATTTGACATACATTGTTTCCTCTAATTTAAAAAAAACCTCTAATTTAATACCTCGTTAGGTAAATACATAAGATTTGCAAATTGAGCTATCGATTTTAAATGATTTAGTAATTCTTTCGAATTAACTATGGATTGATGTAAAACTGACAATTTACTTAAGGCTAGAGCTGTTTCAATCTCCCTTAATTGTGAATTTAGCCACACAGGGAAAACGCGGAATCTCCTTGAAAAATCCGATCCGGCTGCGCCAGTTACGTATCGGGAGCCGGGTGGGGAGTTTTTAAAAACTGACTAAATTAATTAAAATTAAAATGCAAGTAATGTCTGCACCGATTCAAAGATTTTTTAATACTGGCTAACTAATTCTAAATACAGGCACGGCCCGTTGAGGCTGAAACGGCTAAGTCGATAATAAAATACATGGGCTTGCCCTTTTAAATATGCTAAGGCAAGTTAGTAAATTATGTCTTCATAATATTTTGTTACATTTAATGTTTAAATTCAATTAATCACATAAAATATTTTATAATAAAATAGGAAATTGAATATGTTAGGTACGTTCGTAATATGTTATTGTTGAATTGTTAATTTGTCAATTTTAAGACACTTGTTAGTATTTTTGTACTAACTTACTGATAATTTATAGGGAGATCTGTAATTGGCCATACCCAATGTATTAAAACGTGAGTTATAGCAATGAATGTGCTGTTGATTTTCTCGATAAACAACAATAATCAACAACAACAATTAGCTAAATTAATAATATAAAAGTAAAACCTCAATTCGGTGCACCATTTTCCACGGAATTGAGATCCATGGAATTGAGAAAATAACACAATACATCAAATTACCCAAAAATGTTATGAGTTACAGTAATTTCTACTAAACCTAACGATAGAAAGCTGTTAAACACTCAATAGTTTTAGCACAAATCTCATAAAATACTTTAGATACATAATCGAGGTGGCACACCGATTCGAGAAATTACCCTGTACCAAAAACACCGAACGAATTCGTACCTTTGAAAAATGCTCCTGAGTGCTACAGATCTCCCGTTTACACTGTTCGTCTGCTCGGGCGCAACTGTCAGATGACGGGAACAAGAAGTGCGCGTTCCTATTATGCATAGTTAGTGCTACAGGTACATAAAAGTAAATTTCACCGAATTGAGGCACAAGCCTCGGACAAAATTTAAATGTGTCACTGTATTCAAATTAAAGGATTCACGATATATGTAAGCACGTATATGGCTTCATTATTTATTCCTTGTTATAGAAATGTAGGAATAATAATCAGCAACTTATTATTTTAAAAGTTATGAAACGAAAACGAGTAAATTCTGGAAACCGGACACTCCATTTTAGGCCAAATTCTGCCCGTTTTTGAACTTTCCAATTTTTTTTAGACCGTATGTACAACCTGGTGGTCTTCTTGACATGCTCTCCATCAGGCCAAGAGTTGTATAAATACGTGTGATTTTTTTCAGACACGTTATTCAATTTTAAAGGTAGGTTTTTTGCTCCAGTCGGTCAATCAGTCGCTTCTGTAGAAATGCCCTAATATTAATCATTGATATTCAAGTATCAATTTAAAAAAAAACATTTAGTTTTATTAGATATTGAGTATTTCGTTTTGTCACTGATATCCGTTTATGATGGCTCTTCTATAATTCCCTTGTAGGTTACTACGCGTTCGACGTTGGAAGTGCCTTTTTATTCTGCCCTATGTTGCTCATACCTGCTTCCCTACATTTAGGAAACATAATATTTCTGTTCGGAGTATTTATGGTCCGCCTAATATTTCTTTCGTTTTAAGATCTTTCATAACCAGGGGTGCGATTGTGTAAAGCAATCGTACCTATTCATTTGACAGTTCAAAACGTACGGTATAATCTGTCAAACGGCAAAGAACAAAGGGTTTGACAGATCACACCGTACGTTATGATCTGTCAAAAGAATACGATTGCTTTACACAATTCCAGAACTGAGCTAGAATTGTGTAAAGCAATCGTATTCATTTGACAGTTCATAACGTACGGTTTGATCTGTCAAACCCTTTGTTCTTTGCCGTTTGACAGATCACACCGCACGTTTTGAATTGTCAAATGAATACGATTGCTTTACACAATCGCACCCCTGATATGTTCTTTACTAGCGGTCTCCCGCGAAATCGTCGCGTTTTGAGTTTACTCTCTCACTCTAAAGCCGTTTTCGATAAATAAGCTATCTAACAGTATAAAAGTTTTCTTTTCAAATCGGTCCAGTAGTTCCAGAGATTAGTAAGCTCCAACAAAAAAGCTTTTCAGCTTTATAATAGTATATATTGGAATTATAATAGTATGGATTGTATAGATTACTCGTACACCTAGTACGAGTAAAAGTATAAAAAATTAAAATCAGTTTTTTTTTTAATTCTTTATTGCACTGACAAAAGTAAAGTACAAATGGCGGACTTAATGCTTAAAGCATTCTCTACTAGTCAACCATTGGGTGAAATGGAAACGATTGAGGCGGTGTAAAATTACACATAAAAGCAAAAAATTAAATTTAAACTACTAATATACTTACATAAATAATAATAAATAAACCTACTTAAACATACAATTATCCATACATAGGCTAACAGACATTAATAAAGGGGAAACAGAGAAGGACAAACCTTATCATCTTAACAAGCATCACGTGGTATTCTCACTAAGAAAAAGCTCACAAGTTTTCATATAGTTTCTTAGAAATTCAAATGAGCATTATTTATTTGAATATCAACTGAAATTCTAGAAAAGGTGTCTCAATACTACAATCAGTGAACTGGAGGCGGTATGGTACTGCCGCTTCCCCGGGAAATGTTGATACACTTCCTGTAAGATGGAAGCTTAGCGTTTAGGGTTGATATTATAGATATCTATTCATCAATAATACCTTTTAATAGAATATTATTAAGTCGACAAAAAATATGGATACGTTTAGTTTCATTCGTACTCTGGAATAGCGACAGTGAAAGTAAACTAAGAATACTTTTTCCACCGCAAACTTTTAGAAAATAATATACCAAAAATAGATTTATTTTTTATTATGAAAATATGTATCAATGGTTCAATAAACATTTTTAAGAGATTACAATCAGAACTTTGAAATTTCGACAACTTTTTTACAATCTTTTTTTTTTGTAAAAAAATAAATGAGACGACAACTGTAAATAATGTAATATTTATTAAGAACCGTCCTATTAAAGCACAACCTTTTATGAACAACAAAATAGATTTAAACTTGCATAAATCTCTTTCACATAACGTTCACAGCCCTACACAAGTCGTGTTTGGGAATAGAGGGGGCCGCCTTATCGTATTCAATTTCCTCCCGGAACTATCAACTCTATGAATTTGATTTATCATCACAACATGAATTAAGGTTAAAATTCAGAGCCGAATGGCCATTCTATAAAGCTGCGGTAAATAAGCTTCCAGCCGCAAGCCCAAGTTATTTTCTTTTAGAAAATAATAACGTCATGAAATTCGTGTCCGATTTTCACTAATAAAACTGTGAAGGTAAATTTACACATTATTTTTATCATCATACAATAAATAAATACAAACGTAGGTACGTGATCATTGAAGCACAGCTAGGAGACGGGCAAAAAATGTCGCGCGACAAGTTTTGGAAAATATCGAGTGATCCTATTGATCAAATATAACAAGCCTTGAGCAGTCAAAGCCGATTGAAATGTCGCCACATCGCTTAGATACATGCCAACATAATCAACAACCAGACAGATACACAGGCGTTCTATTCAGACTACCAACCTGCTATGTGGCTTAAACTGTAGGGACCTATTAACGATTCGCAATTGCTTGGCTCAGAGCGATATAGCAACCAATTCCCTATAATTTATAGTAAGGTATCGAATAAGACAATAAGATGCAAAAGATACAACAATTTCCTAAGTTGATTACCTACCCGTGAAGATTGAAGGGAGCTTATTCTGAATAAGTATTTTAAAATTTAAATTATTTCAATTTTAATCTTTACATTTAATGTTGTAACTGTATTATAATCATATTTTGACGAAATTTGTGTAATGGCATGTTGTTTAGAATATATTTTTTTGGATCAATGTTATCTGAAGTAAAAAAAAAACAACATTCTCCTAGAAATATGCCAAAAAATATTCTTCCATGAATCTCTCGATAAATTAGGTACTGATTCCGATTTACGTTATTCCGCTCCGTTTATTCAACCTGCTTACATTAGTTATTTGTTTAACGTTCTTGCATATTACAGGAAATGTATGAAACCTGCCATTGCATACATATACAATGGCAGGTTTCATACATTTTCATATAATGTGTGTTAAAAATTATATTAGACACTTTTCAGAGGAAATTTATACATTTTTTAATTAGCTTTAAGGACGGGACGAGGTAAATGAAAGATGTTATTGTTTCTACGTATGATATTATAATCCATCATTAAAAATATAGAACAATCGGTGATGGAAGCCAATTTATAATTATATTATGAGAGCTATCTCGCAACATTGATAAGGTCTCTCAATCAATAGTTAATAAGTCAAACTGTATCAACACTCAGTACAACCATTCACTATAATTGTAAATGCAAGTTAGCAATTAAACCTTAATATTGTGTGCTGTATACTTAATTTTATTCGTCCCATTGTGAATAGCCCCCAAACTCACTCCAAAACCTCAAAATGGATCAGAAAACATCTAGTAAAAGCATTTTACAGCCAAAGATTTTTATTGTTAATGACCACACGGCAAACCTGCGTCGATGTAATTGTTGCAACCAAAGTTGATAACCTTAATCGAGTAGATATTTACCTCATAATCGAGTCCAGATAAAGAATATTTCCTAGGAGTAGTATGTCACCGTAATATCGTTAAAACCGCGTGATTACAATCTGACGGCTTTAAATGCGTTCAATTGTAATCTGACGATTAATTGTAAACTGTGCCGAATTTCATATATTTTAACGTAAATTGAAACGACGAATCAGGGGGCAAAGTGGTGGGTCAGGATAGCTAAAGGATTAACGGGCTGAGCGAAGCAAATCCCCCTTTACATTTCATATTAGGTGGGTAACTTGTAAGTACGTATAAAAGTCATACATTGTAATGTAAATTGAAATTTCGAATCAGTGGGCAAAGTGGTGGGTCAGGATAGGTAAAGGATTAACGGGCTGAGCGAAGCAAATCCCCCTTTACATTTCATATTAGGTGGGTAACTTGTAAGTACGTATAAAAGTCATACATTGTAATGTAAATTGAAATTTCGAATCAGTGGGCAAAGTGGTGGGTCAGGATAGGTAAAGGATTAACGGGCTGAGCTAATCAAATCTCCGTTTACCTTTCGTATTAGGTTGACATGTAAGTTCCTATAAAAGCGTACATACTGAACCATTCGAGCATGTTTACAATTAAACGACAGATTACAACCTTACGAATTTAAAATCGTCAGATAGTAAGCTCTCTGTTAGTACAACATTACGGTTGTAGTGTGATCTACATATAATGATAAGGTGATAGGTGATAGGATGTCGAGTTGAAAGAAAATGTCGTGATATAGGGGAAAGGGTAATGTCACAATGTAAACGACCGATTCCGCCGAGTGGCTAATTTGCACTGATTTATTAGATTTATTTAGACATAGACAATTCCTAGCATTCATATATTTCCTGTAAAATACTTACTTCAACCTGGTTTACGTGTCAGCCGCACCTGCCATAAAGTCTCAAGTTCGTCAACGTAACTCCGAGCATCTGAGTAGAGAATTTTATTGATTCGCTTCTCTAACGTTCACGCTAACTAATTACAAAGGCTCCTGTTACGAAAACTGAGTGCACCATGCGATAGGTAGTTAGTTACCTCCCCACACACGCCAGCTCAAAGTCCTCCTTTACCCGTGTTTTCGAAGCTCGTATTTTGTAACCACTCGCGTCAATAATAAAATTAAAAACATTTCATGCGATTTTGGTGTCTCATTTGAAGCATTCTCCATTCATTTTGTGACAAATTGGCATTATTTTATTTATAAAATCTGTTGATAGATTCTACACTCGAGTAAATTTCATTAAAGGTAAGTATTTAGAAGATGATTATTATTAAATCATCGTGTCTGTATTTCGTGTGATTCTCATTGCGGTTTTGTTTTTAATTTCGATCTTCAGCTTTTCTTTTGGTCTAAATCATCTGATGATGGAGCCGGAAGATATGAACTGGAACTATATGTTGGAACATCGTATCAAAGCCGTGGTTGGACAAGGTAAAAATAAAACAATTTCTTAAATATCACAAATACATGCCTAAATACTACAACTGAATTCTTTCAGTCAAACGCAAAATAATCGTAGACAAGAATCGTACACAAGGGTCAAACTAAGAATCTCATTTTTAATTCAGGTAAATTTATCAGTCTCTAAATGAAACAAATACTATTCTGTTAAGCGCGTCTTAATCGGTATTATTGAGTCGGATGAAATTTTATCTCCTCCTGAATGTACGAACTAAGACCTGAACTGAACCTCCTTTTTTCAAGGCGGGTAATAAACACTTGATAAACACGCTTTTATAGCAGCACGTAAAAACCAAAAATAAATTATGGGTCGTTCAAATTGTTGGGCTGATGTGTAAACTAGAGGTATGTGCTTTTAATTATAAGTAATATATGATTGAAAATGCACAGTCCCTACTTATGCTGTAGGTTATTGTACCGAAATCATGCCTTTAACGTGTATCATTTAGGAAAATAAACTCCAGCATTTGTATTTATTCACGTCTCATTATTGTTCACTAATATCTCGTTGATATTTCTTTGAGTAGAATTTCAAGTGTTTCTATTGTTTTCTTTGTTGAAAATGTATTCATAGCCATAGCCATTCATAGCCGTGTGGGTACCTATTATTTTCCAATTGTTTCCAATACGTACAAAAGAGATCCATAACAATATGATCGAGCTTCACTGAATCATTACTATCTCACATTTATTTTCTTTTGCTTACAATTTTTCCAATAAATTATTTTATTTCCATTACACGAGATGTTGTACAGTAAAAAACTTTATTTACTTTATAAATGTATATATTTATTAATATACTGAAGCGCTTTGAAGTAAATATGATTACCAATATTAATTTACACCGTGCGTTTTTATCGAAAATGATGTTCGGATAAATTAATACCTGCGATATTAATATTCGCTGCGTTAAATCTGATGATGCTTCAATGAAAAATATAAAATATTGGCATACTTGATGATGATAAAATATTTTTATATTAAAATAAAAACCTACTCATTACGCAAAGGAGGTTCGGTTTCAATATTCGCTTTTAAGCCCTCCACAAACAGAATATTTTGTTTGTAATTAATTAAAGCGGCTTTGTGTATTAAAAGTACTTAACTTTAAAATTCTGATCCTACCCTCGAAAAATGACATGTTTTTTAGATATTGACAGGCAATATAACGCTCATTTTTTAAAAAAATATAACGGCAAAATAAATACGAAACATACATATTCAAATAAAATAAGATTGAGTTGAGTGTAATGCCAAATCTGGGAAGAACACAAAGTTTGTGTAAGCAAAGAATACAATCGTTACGCCTCACGTTCAATAGACATACGAAGAAACTTGTTAGGTTCGCTTTGTCTTCAAAAAGCGGTTTACTAAAGCCGCCTGACACACTTTTAACCAGTCATTTTATTAATTATAAGAAATAAAATGGTTAATGATTTTTCAATGTGGTATACTATTGTAAGCGTCGTAGGTTTATTTTTTATTTTTTTGTATATCACTTTTTCTTTATTTTGCCTCATTAAAGTAGACACCAGCGTAGTCATACATCGAAAAATCTTTACTGCATTGCCCCTTGGCGGGTTAGTACTGTTATCTAAGAACTAACATTGAATAAAATCTAAGTAGGTACTTCATTACTAGAAGCTGCATCAAAAACAACCTAACCATCCCAGAGATAAATCTGAAAATATGTAACTGCAGCTTCCCCCAGCGGATAAATTCTATCTCTATAATGCATATCTAAAAAGCATAAATCAGAATCATTTATTTAAACATTTTTTTTTTTCAACATGGTAATACAAAGTTTTTTTTAAGCAGTTCATGTTTGAATTATTTTATCATGCAAATTAAAATACGAACACAAAATTTTAGGTTTCAAAAATAAAAAGTACATAAATTCATTATACATATTTAAATATATCGTGATAGACGATAAATTAAAAATACACTACAGAAAACTGCATGTCAGTCGGTAAAGCCGTTCTGCAGATACGTGGAAACATTTGTTTACGAATACACAAACATCCTTTCACCCCAAACGCACACACCCTTCTCCGTTGAGTAGAAATCCACCATATTTTATTTGCCTATGCATTGGCTTGAGCTTGTTAGATGATTGGTGTAGAAACCGGACAGATTAGAGCGTAAGCTCATAGCGATACAAGTAAAATACGCGTGTTTGAAGTGATAGAAACAACACACTGTGCGTTTTCTTTGTCAAAGAAAATATCGTTTTTGATTTGTCAGGGTCATGATTTATATGTATTTAGATTGTGTTAACGCGATTGATATTTCACTTATTTTTTAAGTTAAACGGTTAAACTTGCAATCAAATTATTACATAAAAAAAGTTCGATTGCCGCGAGATTCGGCCTCCTGATTCCCTTAAGCATTAAAAAACTTTCCGGACGGCGATTGATTCATTAAGGAATGTATCCACACTTAAAAAATCTACCACACTGACAAAATCGAAATGTATAGAAATCGTGACTCTGATAAAGGTAAACTTGTTTTTCTGGGAAAAATAAAATTTGATCTGTGAACTTTTTTCGTATACGAACTGCTCGAGAATAAGGCACCCCTCCATCATCGTGATATTTACAAGAAAAAGTTAACTACACACATTAAAAAAAAGTGCGATCATTAAAAAGCACAATCTTTAGTGTTACTGTAAACAATATTATTACATACATTATTGTTATTAAAATATTATAAAAATCTAAATTTAATAAAAAAACATGACAAAGTGATTTTCTTCATACCGATACATTAAAAAACAGCTAATGCTAGTGATCACAAACTTTTTGGATGTAATTAAGAATAAAACTAAATAATAATAAAAAAACTATATTTTTTGATGTTACATCTGAATACCATTAACTAGGAACATTATATTCGTGTTCATCACAAGTATACAGAGAGTGTGAATCACAGATTCCATACCACTATTCACAGGAGTATTATATTTACTGACTAAGGCTTAAACTAATTATTGTTATTGGAAGTGCACAGGCGGGAAGAATTCCGGCTGTACAGTATATAAAAGGTTAAGATGGGAACTAACTCCCTAGTGGCGTAGATATCCTTTTGCCTAAGATACTAAGTCCCTAGAGCCCTAGCCCAGCCTAACAATAGATACTTAGATATAATAAGGATGTTGAGGTGGGATAGCTGCTCCCAGGTTGCCCAGGGTAGCAGCGTTAGGACGGTGGGTAGGTGGCGTGGACCCGCTGCCAGTCTGGCAGGCTCACCAGACTGATCATAGTGACGGCGAAAGGTGTCTTGGCCGCAGCGGAGGGAAATGAGAACCAACACGGACGGTTGATATCTAGTTTATTGTTTGTTATGATACATGTATTTATAATTATTACATAGTGTGTAAACATATAAAGGTTTGAGGTTGTGTGCCGCCGTTGTGAGTGCCGACGGTGCATGATGGGTCCATCGGTCAGCCGCTGCGATGTAGGTCGCTGACGCCGTGGTTGTCGCAATGTACGATGCTAGCTCGTACAGGAAGAATAAATACCTTAAAAAATTATCAGACTAATGGCCTTTGGTACTTTTTCTTCAAAATATGCAGAATCATAAATTGGTTGGTTACGTCATTTAACCGTTAGTTGAGTTAACTGTCGATCACGCAACCGGGCCCAAGTATGGTATGGCGGCTAAGAAGTAAATTAGTTATTTGAGGATTGGTGCCAGTTTTCACTTTTTCATATTATTATTTGCATTTAATCTTTGCTTCATTTACATAGGTTAATTAGTCTAAGACTAGCCTTAAATTCAATTTCGGGAATGAAAAAATATAGTCTTTATTATTAATATTATTATGTTGGCCATTTTCCAAAACATTAATATATAAGAAGTGTGGCACGAGCCGGCGATTATCCCTGTATGCACTCAACAAGTACACCCTGGACAACCCCTGGCTTGTGTAGGACTATTGTAACATTGTATTGTTCGAAAAATATGCTGGGTTATTGGGTTTCAGTGTTAGATGGACTGGGCAAGTGGGCTATGTAGGTTGAGACTGCGTATCTCCTGCCTGGTTCATAGCTTCAAAATACTGAATGAAATGGCTGTTGGTGACTCGTCATCAACTAAATGCCCCCCCCCCCCCTTCTCCTTACGTCATGAGTTGTATAGACCGGACTGAGGGGCAACACTGTGCTGACGGCTAAGGGTGGAAAGGCGGCCCCGGACTTTATACAAGGATCATGCGTTCCCTGCATCATGCATCACATGCCCACTTGACTCTTACGCAGCCACATCCACCCTTCGAGCATCACGCTCTCGCGACTCAACTCTGGCTGGCCGACCAAGGTAAGCCAGAGGTGAGAGTCCTGTAGTCCCCCTTGGATTCCACTTCAGCAAGCCGAAGCGGGGGTCTTGACCGACTCTCGTGAGCCCTCGGATTATCCCGTGGTGTCGCTACTCACCACAGCTCGCCACAAAACTGCCCTGCGGGGTTTATTACTCGTATTATTACTACGAGTATTACAAATTTCTTGCATTGAATTTTGAATATTTATATTTTCGTCGAAAATTTAGGTAAATGTCCTACGAAGTCGAAATGAAGGTTACGCTGTCCTTATTGCGGGCGAAGTGGGCGTTCGTCTGTGAAAATTATTAAATAAATTATTTCTAATACATTGTAGCGTTCAGATGTCGGCAATTCATAATTTCATATCTATATTAATAATTTCGTCAAGGGGTACGGTAGACTCGATCGAAACCTTTTATGAATAACAAAACATAAAAATATATTGATTTCGAATCGACAACATATATCCGCAAAATTCGGATTATGGAAAATTTCGTTCAATTCTAATAGCACTGACAAACAAACCGCAGTCGCCATTGACAAGACATATAGTGCATCATATGACAGATATAGGTTGGACAGCTCTTGTCTATTTATATTTCATCTCAACCCATTATTAGTGAGGTACTGTATCGTTTTAAGGGTTCGATAGCTGAATGGCAAAAAACAGCAGTGCTATTCTCTAAGCGCAAACATCCTAAAAACCTTGATTGCAGCTTCTGTCACAGTGGAGAACGCGTGTTTGGTATTCGCTAATTTACTTTTCAACGCTGTTCAAAACTAGCGCCGCACGGCTGTGAACAGCGCAATTAGGAATCACGAGTTTGACATTGTTTCTATGAATTTGGTATTCTCTAAGTTAAACAGCCTTCAGTTCCGACGACATCTTCGACAAACGCCTACGATTTTTAATGTCAAACGAAAAGCTTGTATTTTATTGCTGTTGGCTGTTTGTAGATTTTTTTATAATTCAGTGTTAATTACAGACCTAATTGGATCAAATATGTGTCTGCATGTAATTTCTTTGCGTTTGCGATCAAATGTAAAATTTTACGGCATTTAAAAATTTCGTAAGGTTACAAATTACTGCAGGAAAGGTTATGTTTCCAAAACCGATGTAAGTATCAAATAAATAATGGGGATATCATAATGTATTACAATCTTTGTCGCTTATCTGTAAATACAGTGCATATATCGGAAATATAGAGTGTAAGGTAATATAAATATGTACTATAAACATCATTTAAGTTTAAACAGTTGAATGTTAGGTATTGGAAATAATCAAGCAGAGTGCCAGCATAAAATGGCAAGGAACAGTGTGGACAGAATCATTAGAAACCTTAAGAGCAGCTTTTGATGTCACAATAAAGAATATTTTATTTTAAATTTTGACTTATGTTCTACAATGCATTTAGTAACTTATTAATGTTTATTTAATTTTACATGTTTAAACAATATTTAAGTTGGCAGGTACTACAAATAATTCCTTGAACTAATAAACTAATAGCACGTAAAAAAATATATAATTCCTTCAGTTCAAATCAAAATCACGAGTGAAAATAAAAATAACGTTATTGTGTAAGCCATTTTGCTTTATTTGTAATAAATAAATAAATAATAATAAACGTTGATTTATTTCAGATCAATGATCCATATTTAAAAAGTACAATAAAGAATACAGTTAAGATTTAGGTACATTATTAAAATAGGTACGTAAAAAAATTACGTACACGTAAACAGTCAAAAAAAGAGTCTTTTTTTACATTGCAATGACCATCCATTGCTTGTAAGTGTTTGTGTGGATTAATCTCTTATAAAGACTTTTTAGTATTACGTTGTTACTTTTGCCAACTCTGGACAAAAAAGACGCAATACGACCACGCTGAATGGCACCGAAAGAGTTGACATGCGCCTCAGCAAACATCTCAGATGCGCTGCACCAACGCTTCAACCCCATCAGCTGCCTAAAGGTATTGTTACGAGGGTCAAACTGAAAGTTCTTAGAAAATCAAAAACTGATTACATTAGCCAGTTATTAGTTTTATTATATCTTTTCAAAATATTGTCCATTGACGTCAATACACCGCTGCATGCGATGGAACCACTGGGAAAAGCACTTTGCCCACTCGTCCTTAGGGGTCTCTTCAATGGCATCGCGATACGCAGCCACCGCTTCTTCAGCATTCATAAACCGCTTTCCTTTAAGTTTTTCTTTAATTTTTGGAAATAAATAAAAATCACAAGGCGCGAGGTCGGGGCTATACGGCGGGTGACCCAGTAATTCAACGTTTGATGTCGCCAAATAGTCGATCGTTCGCTTGGCGGTGTGCGACGAGGCGTTGTCGTGGTGAAGGAGGATCCTACTGCGAGGTCGTTTCTCTCGAACTTTTTCCAAGACAAGTGGCAAACAATTGGTAGTATACCATTCTGCAGAAACTGTTTTTTGATCCTCTAACACAATTGTTGCGAAATGACCTATCCTTCCAAAGAACGAGGCCACCATTTTTTTTCCCGCACTTCGATCTCTCTTCACTTTAGTTGGCAACTCCTCGAAAGGAAACACCCACTGAGCAGATTGTCTTTTGGTTTCAGGATCATAACAGTAAATCCAGCTTTCGTCACCTGTTAGTATGTCGAACACAGCATTTGAGTCACCTCCGTTAAATCTTTCAATCATTTTACGGCACCAATCCACACGATGGAGTTTTTGAGCCTTAGTCAAATTATGAGGTATCCACCGGGCGCAAAGCTTCCTGACCGCTAAATGTTCGTGGAGGATTTTGTGCACTTGACTCATACCGATGCCTAAGCTTGTCCGAATCTGCTGATAGGTCACTCTTTTGTCAGTCTCTATCATACGCCGCACAACACAGATGTTATTTTCAGTCGTCGCCGTAGAAGGCCGTCCCTCACGTACATCATCAGTGAGATTAGTGCGACCACGTTTAAACTCATTAAACCAGTTGTAAACAGTCGCACGAGATGGGGCTTCATCGTGAAAGGCCAATCGTAGTCTATCATAACTTTCTTGTTGACTTAAATGACATCGAAAGTCATAAAAAATCATTGCACGAAAATTTTCTCGTGTTAAATTCATGTTGACGTGACACAGACAATTTTCAATTTGCCGCCAAATCGTAAAACAAATGACAAATGAATGAAATATATACTCAGTAATATTGGCAAAGAGTTCTATTTTCAAATTTTAGAATATTTTTTTTATTATATTGTTTATAAGTGGCCAGTTCAAAGAACTTTCAGTTTGACCCTCGTATATGCAACTCTGATGCCATTATGCGCTTTCTATGTATATTCGGTCCAGAGTTGACACGTATAAAATACTTGACAGTAAGACCGAAACAGAGTAACCCGTACACTAGGCGATGCTTTGCCGAATTTTCGAGACAACATATTGCCCACTGTATAAAGAGCTCTACGCTGCCTTTCGATATCTGCATCGTCCCTTAATTTATCCGTTACTATGTGTCCAAGGTACCTGAATGAATCTACAATTCTTACAGCCTGTCCGTTGAGGCTAACGCTGGGTATGTTTTGAGGGCCTTTTCCTGATTTAAATACAAACATCTCTGTTTTTTTAACATTATACGTTAGATTATGTTTTTGTGCATAATTCTCGCAAATAGAAATGAGTCTTCTCAATCCTCTTATTGAAGGGCTAAGCAAAACCATATCGTCAGCATAATTTAGGTTGTTGATATATCTATCATCGAGCCTAAGTCCGACCGCAGTTCTGCTCAGCTCCACAACCAGGTCATTCACATAAACATTAAACAAGTCTGGAGAGGTGAGACCACCCTGCCTCACCCCACAGGACAGGCTGTAATCCAAGGACAATCATTTGCCCCATCTGACATTATTGATCTGGTTGCGATACCGAAATGCAAGAAGATCAACAAACTCAGTTGCGGTGTTGGTATCACGCATTTTTGACCACAGAAGGTCGTGGTTTTAGGGTATCAAATGCTTTGCTAAGGTCTAAAAAACACGCGTAACAGTAGTCTTTCTAACTGTATAATATTTTACCACCTGTTTTAGCGAAAAAACAGCCGTATCCGTAGATAGTCCAGGTCTAAATCCAAATTGACCGTCATGAATTTCAAGGACCGAGGCCATTTCAGAATGTATTATTCGTTCAAGCACCTTGGCCACAATAGTTGCAAGAGATATGGGACGATAATTACCTAAACTGCTGATATTTCCAGTCTTATTTTTTAATATAGGAACTACAATGGTTTTAATGAGTTCACCCGGTAGTTAGCAGTACCGCAAGCACAAATTAAAGGAAATAGCCAATATGTCATAAATATACCGACCCGCACACAATAAATGTTTGAGGCTAAGGCCATCATGACCCGGAGATTTTCCTCGTTTCATATTTCTCAAAATATGTTTAACTTGTTGAGCAGTTACAGTAACAGCGTGATTCTCCGAGTAAAGGTGACCACCACCACGATATTCAGCTTCAGCGGCTTTGCCACATTTCTTCTCAGGCAAACTTGCATTAAAATGGTCTTTAAATAAATTCGAAATCTTTTGCTGGTCAACTTCACCCCCAACATTCAGTGACAGTCCCCTTTGGTGGCTGTTTTTCTACATCTCTTTCCAAAATTGCACAAAATTTTTGGAATAGTGATGCTGAGCTATTATATCTAACTTAATTGTATCCTGATTATTTTGTACATATTTCAAGGCAGCCTTAAAAAGTCGCCGAGAATCACACATATTATTATACAAAGGTCCAGAATTAGGTCTCCCACTCAATGACCATTGAGTAAAAGCTTGACGCGATTTCAAATGCAAGTACTTAACATGAAAGTTCCATCCTACCACTTTTTTATTATTTTTATTCCTAGTGTAAAACGAGGATTCGGCCGCAGTCTGCATTACATTAATAATATCTTTGTAAATTGTATCAATTTGTTTACATGGATCACAATCTGTATAGTTAAAATTATTCAATTCATTCAAAATAACATAAAATTTTTCGTCATATAATTTTGTATATAGACCTATTTGTTCTTTATTTCTAGTACCCCATATATATTTTAACTTACTGTCTTTTAGAGAATCTTTGGTACATTGCATTTTAGGCTTTATAAATTAGCATTATAAATTAGCCCTTATTACAACAGCATAAAACGTTTATAACACAAAACAGAATTTAACTGAGCTTACGTGGTAGAGTATGGTTCATACCACCTCATACTTACTTGAGGTTAGGCCTTTGCTCAGCAGTGGGACATTTACAGGTTAACTTTAATTTTTACTTTAAGTGTTTTTTATCCCCTACATAAAGGTGAACTGCTGTTACTTTAGTTTTAGTCCGAGTATACCTAGAATAATGCCCAGAGACTTAATTATTCGTGCAACAACGGAGCGATATAGCCAAGAAAAAAAATATGTAATAGGAATCATTTGGAACCATAAAATTGTTATCCCTTTGGAATAGAACGACAAAAGCGAGATGTCACTAGCAGCAAACTGTGTGATAAAAAGAGATGGGTAGCAGAACCATTTTTGGCAGATGTCAAACAGTTGACCGCCCCGCAGAAGCTCGCTGAAAATTACGTGCATTTGATTTTTTGTATTTAAAAGTGAAATTGTGTATATTTTGGAGAAATAATGCGTCTGAAACATGGTGACTTGATCGGTGATTGATTGTTATGCATTACAGCGGCATAACCCCAACAAATTATCATTTAACTGGTAGATTAGTCCAAATCAAAGCCTCTTAATATACGACTTATATTTACCAATGCGCTTCAAATTTAAAGTACGCAGTTTGATTATTCTATTCTACAAACGTTAATTTACGTAAAAAATAAAGACAGAATAACACAGGGAATGTATATCGACGAATATTTTGTATAATGAAATAATATTTAGTTTTACACTAGAGCTGCATGTTCAATATTTTGTGTTGACTGTCAATCATGCAGTAAACTACTATATTTTTAGGAACATTGTTATAAATCACCTGATCGAAAGGTTATCTCATTTAAAGCTACAAAATGTTACTTACTTATGTTAGTTACTGACATCTTAAATCGGTTTCGTTTGACAACTTTTAACTGTCCTTCTATTCCGATAGGAATATTAATTTTATGCTTGGAACACATTTTTTGCTTTCGTAACTTTGTTTGTACGAGTAAAGAGGTGAATATATCAAAGTTATTTTGAAGGGTACTAAACCGATTCGGTGAAACTATGTAACATTGTTTTCTAAATTGAAATATGCCTTAATGCTTCAACACCCGAGCGGTTGCAGGCAACCGCATAACAATAGAATTTGCATTGTGTCTCGTTCACATACGCTTGAGGGATTAATGACATATCTATAGGTACTAATATAGTAAAGCTGAAGAGTTTGTTTGTTTGTTTGAGCCTGCTAATCTCAGAAACTGCTGGCCCGATTTGAAAAATCATTTTTACGTTGTATAGTCCATTTATCGAGGAAAGCTTTAGGCTATCTATACTAATATTATAAAGCTGAAGAGTTTGTTTGTTTGTTTGTTTGTTTGTTTGAACGCGCTAATCTCAAAAACAACTGGCCCGATTTGAAAAATTTTTTTTACGTTGGATAGTCCATTTATCGAGGAAGGCTTTAGGCTATATAACATAAAGATACGACTCATAAGACCACAGCAGAAATGAAAAATGTTGCGAAAACGGGAGAAAGATATTCCTTTTGAGAGCTTCCGCTGCATACGCTGCGGAAACCGCTTAAGTTACACAAAAATCATGTATGACAGGATTGTTCAGCATTAAAAGTTCTATAAAAAAGTCCGCAACAGCATATGTCTATCTTTTATGGTTGACTTACTACAACCTTTTTTATGTTAATAAATTTGTATAAAAATAATGCATTTGTTTTAGTGGTGTATTATACACACAGGTATTTATTCTTATCAAAATAAATACATTCATCATCACGAGCATTTTATTAAGAACCAAGTTGCCCTTTATATCATTTGATTTCAATAAATATATTAGGAGCTATCACAGTTTTAACATAACTCCGCACCAAAATAATGTTCGCAGCTTAAGTACAACGTGCGCTTGCGCTAATATATTATAAAGCTGAAGAGTTTGTTTGTTTGAACGCGCTTATCTCAGGAACTGCTGGACCGATTTGAAAAAATATTTCTGTGTTGGATAGCTTATTTATCGAGAAAGGCTTAAGGATAGAAAACATGATGCTGCGACGGGAGGGGAGGGAGCAAACTCAAAACGCGCGGACGAAGTCGCGGGGGACCGCTAGTATAACATAAAGATACAACTCATAAGACCACAGCAGCAATGAAAAATGTTGCGAAAACGGGAGAAAGATATTCCTTTTAAGAGCTTCCGCTGCGAACGCTGCGGAAACCGCTTAAGTTACTCAAAAATCATGTATGACAGGATTGTTCACCATCAAGAGTTCTATAATAAAGTCCGCGACAGCATATGTCTATCTTTTATGGTTGACTTACTACAACCTTTTTTATGTTAATAAATTTGTAAATAAATAATGCATTATTTTTAGAGGTGTATGATACAAATGTATGATACAAAGTTGCCCTTTATATCATTTGATTTCAATAAATATCTTATCAGCTATCATAGTTTTAACATAACTCTACACCAAAATAATGTTCGCAGCGTAAGTAAAACGTGCGCTTGCGCTAATTGCTATGGTTGCTGACTTCTTAGTTACAATAAAACTGCGTATGTTTTGCGTTAAAATATTTTACTATTTTTATTCGAACATTATTTTTGAAGGTGTTTTATACACACGGTTATTAATTCTTATCAAAATAAATACATTCATCATCACGAGCATTTCATTTAAAACAAAGTTAAACATCATTTGATTTCAATAAATATCTTAGAAGCTATCACAGTTTTGAAATAACTCCACATCAAAACAATACTCGCAGCTTAAGTACTTACAACGCGAGCTTGCGCTAAGTATGGTTGGTGACTTCTCACTTACATTAAAATATATGTTTTGCGTTGAAATATTTTCCTTATATATACCTTTTAGTTTAATTTAGTTTGCTCCCTACGGAACGGTTGTCCCGCGCAACTGCTTTTTTGCGATACTTCAAGTGATTTCAGCCCGTAATACATAGTTTTCCTTTCGCTACTGAGGAGTAAATGACAAACTCATTATTTTGATTGCAGATATTTTCTATTAGGTAGATTCAGTAATACTTTTGGTTAAAATTCTTTCTTCAGATTTATGCAGGTTAAAGTTTTCTTTTCGCCACTGAGTAGGTTTTAATTTTGAATGCATCTATTAATTATTAAGTTTAATAGATTTAGTAGGTTACTTTTGTTATTCTTTCTTCTGATTTATGCAGGTATAAGTAACTGCGATAGCTCATCTCAGCATGTAATAAAAGTTTTTCTTGACTTAGTAATAAGTACCATTTAAAGTAGGTAGTAGGTAGGTATTAAATCTAAATGTGCATTTCTAATTTGATTTTGTAGTAGGTAATTTGATTTGATATTGTTCTTTTTATTCTCTGTAGAGTGATTGATTTCATTAGGTTAATGCTTAATTAATAAGTTGGTTGACTTAATTTATATTTACCAATCTTAATGCAAAAATTGATTTCATTGTAATTGGGTATTGTTTTGTTGTATCTCTACAAAGCTTTGACGTTTTGGACATTTTTTATGACAAAATTGTTAGGTTTTGTTTATATTCTCACCATTTTTAAATTACCTACCAAATTATAATTTTTAATAAAACATTAACTACTGAATTAAGAAGTAGAATGCCTAGAAAAAGGACTCAGCTTTCTCGGCAGTCTGCCACGTCTTCAACGTCCATCCGTCTCAAACTGAATGCTATTATTTGAGAATATTGCTGCAACATATTAGCGGTATATCTTATTTGTAAAATAAGTAGCCTAAATAATTAAAAAATCTACCCAAAGTCACTATTCCACGCGGACGAAGTCGCGGGCACAGCTAGTTAATAATAATCTCGATGCAACATCTCGTTACCGGGATATCCGTGAATAAATATAAAATTATACGCTTACCTTTTCGCCATTATTGTTTGGTGGTTATTGTTTTAACTTCAACCAGCTTTGGTTTTGTAAATTAATTCAGTACTATGTGGATTATACGATTTACTTGCTGAGGACTTTGAGATTTATAATGGTATTTGGTGCGGCTTCTTCTTAAACCTCATCAGCTTTATCATTCATTAGATAAAAGGATGTGGATTTAACCCGGCGTTCGTCGCTACTGGGTAAAAAATACCACAGACGTAATAAAACGCGTTTTTTTTTTCTTTACGTATTTTTTGGGACTTGCCGCTTGAAGTACCTATCCTCGTAGCAACAAGAGACGCGCTTCCCGTGCCGCTGTCAGTCGGCGCCTCGAGCTCTGATGCTGCAGAAGTTTGAATGGGTGAAGTGAGTTGAAGTGAGTATGGGTGAAATATGTGTATATTTCACCCATACTCACTCACTACCGGGTGGTAGCGACCGTTTGTGTTCTTAATTTTTTGTAATATTTTTATGATTTATTTTTATATTTTAGCACTCAATTACCATGAATTTCGCACTAGAATATGTGTTACGAATTTGCCAAAGCCATAAAAATTAAGACCCAGCTAATTCTGCGCTTAGTTGAAAACAACGATAACAATATGCCAAGTTGCTCTCAGATTGGCCCAAAACCATGCACGTCTCCCTGTGAAGTTTGTAATTGGAAAAAAGATCGCAAAACAAAAACGTCTTTTGGAATATGCAAAATAAGAATATACAGAGAGCCTAAAAAACCTCTTTGTGGCAGTTGCTATCAAGAAAAATATAAATAAAGTTATTGATGTAGTTGAACTGCAAATTTTTGGAGTTGTGATTTTTTGTAATTTTGAAGTACGATTTATGAAAAAAAAAGAATTAAAGTACATTTTTAGTTATTCAATTAGCATATTTTATTTAGTTTCACCATCTGATTTCATTTTGCTCGATTCCAAAGTGCAAAATATAATAATTGTTATTTTTTAAGATGACTAAGAAAGAAGTTAAGATTTTGGTTCCAATCAATGTATGTTTCTTAAGTAACAAAAAATACTTATTTTCATTTTAATTACAATTTTTATTTATATACAATAGTGTATTTAAACAAAATAAAATAATTAACCTCAGTTCCAATTACTGTTTTATAAAATATGCATCCTTAAATAATGTGGTAATTTTTACCCGGTAGCGAGCGTTTATATCCGTATTTGCCTAGCCGGGTTAATTATACGAGTACAAGATTTAGAATTGAATTGTAAAAAAAAATAACTATTAATAATAAAAATATAACGGGTTTAAAAAATTGTATAAAGCTTCCATTGTTCATAAAGGACATACATTAATTAATATATTAAAGCTTTCAGTATGTGCAAGGGTGATATTTTATTTTTAATTTATAGCTAAGCGAAGTGACTTCAGGGCACGGTGTGGTTGATGAACGACGCTAACGAGACCAAATATAGAATTCTGAACCAAAAACAAGCTCAAGTGGATGAGAAGATCCACACACTACTGCTTTGGCTCTGTGGTGGCCCAACATCAAAATAGGAAAAAGGCACGGGAAAAAAGGAATGAATATTAAGAAGACTCCCTTGTTGCCATAGTTCTGACTTATCAATCATCTATGGCTAATGATCTGAGAAGTTCTTCATGACAGAATCTCGCAACATACCTCCAGATTTCCAAAAACACTGTTGTATTTTACTAACCGTGTCATGTCAACAGCGTCGCATTATTCTTGGAAATTCACGATCGTCTCTTCCTGCTCACGCGAGCTTTGGTTTTCTCACAAGGAAATCATCCGGAACAAAAGTCAGTATATTTCTGTGTGGCTCACGGTTAAACATAGTCGCGCCCACACGTCGCACGCGCCGAATCGCCGACCGTCCAGTCCCATCTGATTTCTCACCGCTCGTACACGCCCCAGGTCAGTCGAATTTTAATTTAATCTAAGTTTACTTATCCCTTCAGTGACTCCAGCGAATTTATAACATCATCCCCTTAAGCGTAAGCCAACTGCTGTGCGATATTTCATTAATAATTTCTCTTTCAGCCCATTTTACTCGCGTACTCATCAACCAATGGAATTCAGTGTTCACATAATTTAAATTCAGATATCGAATGGTTGACTTATTTTTAGCTGTGCTGTTTTAGATTTACCGAGTGCATAATACAATACCTCCTGTTGAACGGACAAAAACCGGGTTTTCGATACTAAAAATACCCCCATATCGAATGTTTGCGAAATCTATTTTGAAATTGTTCTACTGTTCGACGCACGCACTTGTGTTCGAGAAGACAATTCATGCATCGATACGATAACTTGATTAATGATTTTAGTTCCTATCGTTGGCTGCATTAGTGACTTATATAAAAGCAACGATAATATTGTGTAAATATTATGATATTGATATAAAACAAAGTCAGGAAGTAAAAAAAAAATGAATCTCGATTTGGATCAGGGTCTACTGCCAAGAAACGTTTTTATCGCTTGTTGGTTTACATTTTAGGATTACGTCAAGATAATCGTCTTTTAGTTGATGATGAAATCCTTTGAATGCTATTTTAGTTTCTTTGTTTATTTCTTGTTAATACCTTTCATTTAGCAACTCGAGGTCCAAGCCAACTTTTCATTGTAGCTATCAGTTGTTCATTTTTTATGATGATCGCTGAGACATTTTTGGACATAATACTTTCTTCCGTTTCACATGTGTATTAGTATACGCGTTCTAAGTACGAAAATCTTATTTTATAATGTAAATAGAATTGATTTTTGATATTATTGTCAAAATATGACAAAAGAATGCTTGATAGGCCTAAAATCGTGTACGTCCAAATAATCGGTATGGGCGTGAAAATAAATGAAGATACGTAGAAGAACTAAGGAAACGGACATATCCCTACGAATCAGTAAGCTCAAGTGGCAGTGGGCAGGGCACATAGCGCGAAGAACCGATGGCCGTTGGGGCAGAAAAGTTCTACTTTGGAGACCTTTCGACCAAAAGCGCAGCGTGGGACGTCCACTGACAAGATGGATGGACAACCTTGTTAAGATCGCGGGATCACACTGGATGCAGACCGCTTGTGATCGATCGCTGTGGAAAACCGTGGGGGATGCCTATGTTCAGCAGTGGACGTCCTTTGGCTGATAATATATAGATAGATAGATAACTCTTTATTTCACATAACAAACATTGATTTATAAATTCGTTCTAAGGAAATGTACAATTTAGGCGGTCTTATCGCTATAAGCGATCTCTTCCAGACAATCTGTGGGTAAAGAAATAATGAGTTTTATAGGAAGGGGTATTTTAATGATAATGATGTTTCTTGATGAAAAAAAATTGCTATAGGTACATATTTAATTGAAAGGATCTTACTTTTTTATGTTTTACTACCAATTTTCTACTTGTTTTCCAAAGAATCATACGACAAAAAGATTCGAAGTAATATCTAATAATAATCTCTAAGCCCTGACCCGGAAAAAGATTAAAGTACGCGCAAAATACAAAACATTCAATTGCATTAAAAAACGTAAGAGACTAATCTATTACTTAATACAAAAAAAAACATCAGTTCAATTTTATTGGGTTGTTTTTTCGACAATTATCGTGATGTACGGCTCAGCGATCACCTGAGGGGAAATAAACTATACGAACAACACTAACGTAAAGTAACTGATAAATTATACCGACGTAGCTTATTTAATAGTTTGTTCATTAACGGTATGTAGCATCGGTATTTAAAATATCATAAGTAGCATCCGAAAGCTTTTCACCAGTAATTTTAATTCATTACTAACTGGAAACTGGAAATTGTGAATGCAATTCAGCCAGTAATATAAACTGACTTAATACTACCTGATATGATATATTATTAAAATTATTTTTACTTGTAATTAACAGGATTCTCGGAAGCGCTGTGTAATTAATAGCATGTGTATAGCTCACCGAATACTAAACAAACGTGGAATTGCTTTGACATCAGTAGAGTAGACAAGCACGGACAGGATATTACTCGTATTGAGATGCATTTACAACGCCGGGCTATTTCTAGAAATTCCGTGCCAAAGGGTCGCTTCTACCTTGTACTGCTAATTTACAAAACGTATCAATATTTTCTCCTCCACGTACCTAACATTTCATTATATCACTCAGAGTTAACACGAGTTTTCCGAAACGATAACTGTTACTTAATTAGTCTATAAATGAATAGTGGTTCCAGCGAACATTGTTTCCTCACCGGCCCCGCTATCTTATTCGAGCGGTGATGAATCTAACAAAGTGAAAATCATGAATATCGGACTTTCTAGGCAGTTATTTTCCAACACAGTTTAAACAAATACAGTCAATCAACAGCTGAAATGGTATGAATACTAATATTTATGTTATAATATAATAATAATATTATCAGTTTAATACAAAATTGCCATACGAATTGCTAATTTGGCAGTAAAACAGAGCTGCTAAACTGTTAAAGCTAAACGCAATACACACCCTGCCTGAGTAAACAGCACGAGAAGCTTTAATTCCTAAAGAATATTTAATTGATCTCTTTCGTCTATCAAGTTTTGTGGATCCGAAGCATTTTCGGTGTGCTTACTACGAAATTCATCGGATTCACAAGCGATAATCGTATTAAAGACTCGCATTTTGTAGTAGACCTTCTGATTAACCCAATTTCAAGTCTCCAATGATAAATGAGTTAAGCCACACACAGATTTTGAAACAGACTTCAAAAAAAGAGGTTTTTGTTTGACTCGCATGTTTGTATGTAGGTATGTATGTTTCTCAGTAGTTAACTCGCGTTTCGTAAAAACCGATTTTAGAAAAGTATTTGTTACATTTAGAAGAAGTTTGGTATAAATAAACAAAAACACAAGGAAAATTGTTTTTAATAGTAATGCCTGATTTTTACAACGTCATATAAGGTATATTCGCCGCAAATAAAATATCCATACCCCTAATTTGAAAACTTTTAAAATTATATCATTTTAAGATCGGTCGTTTTATTATTTAGCCTTAAAGTCTTATCTGACGTTAGAAAAACTGACCGTCAAACGATTAAAATAATGCTAGTAGTAGAAACACATTCATTTGAAGTCGGTGCATATTGTCAGTCAACTTTACTTTAACCAACGGCAACATTCTACGCATACACATCACGACTTCAAATCAAGGCTTGAAACCAGTTCAAGATTTACCGGTATATAACGGTTAAACCGGTTTTATCGTAAAATTCCGTTCCGGAGCGGAACCAAATAAGAGCGATACTGTGAACCTCAATAAACCGGTTAATTCGTAGCCGCTCGCGACGATCGCAACGCGACTTGTTTTTAGACCGAATATTCTTCAAAAGATGTTAAACTAATTATCAGATTCAGAAACAAACGTCAGATGCAATCACCGCTTGCAGATCTTAACGAAGTTCAGAGTGGTTGTCCTGCCTGAACGAAAAGTTGAACCGGTTAATGCAAAATACCCATATTTTTCCAAACCGGTTTAAAAACCAGTTTAAAGGATCATAACCTTTTTCAAAAAGTTCCACCTGTATTTTCGTCAAACCGATTCAAAAAAAATACCGGTTTCCAAGCCCTGCTTCAAATGAATTTGATTCGCCTATTAGCGTTATTTTAGTCCTTTCGGTGAGTTATTAAATTATATTACTCATTGCTGCATATTTCAATTATCGCTCATCATGAGAATGTATCATATCCCACACAATACGCAGTTCGTGTAAATGCAAAAGCTCATTTATGTACCTCATTGAACGTCATTTTGGAACGTAATAAGCCCATACCGCATTGGAAATTCGCAGAATATTTTGATGATCAAAGTGCTGCGGACCCGCATAGCAAATGCAATGTTAATATACGAGTATTCTGCTTTCGACATAAAGGACTTCACGCGAACGCTGCTTTTGACAACATATAATATTAATTAATTTAGAACTATAACAGAAATACCGACCCGTTATAATTATGGAATTGATACCCTTTTGTACGCTTTTCATATTATGATCAGGAGTAGATTGTGAAATTTATAAAAGGTTGGTTTTCAATCAAGAATTTTGGTTACGTAACTCTTTGCCAACCAATTGTTAAGAAGTTTGTCAGTCAAGTGAAATGGACTTCACTATTGCGTTTTAAATAACAAACTTCACAGAAGTGGTGCATTGATAAAATTATTTTTTATTAAATAACAAGAACTCTGAACTATGAAATAACGAATATCTGTTAAAAATTAAAGATTTTGTAAAAACCGTGATATTTAACTCCGCGGCTTGGGTCTGTCTGGCACACGTCTAAAGCTTTCACTATTATAATTTTTTGGTATCTATCAAGACACATATTTTTTGATACCGATTTTCATTTCACAGAAAACTATTCAATGAATGTTAATATCTTTTTTTCTTGATTAATCTAACAGTTAATAATCGCTGTTTTATAACATCGAATAACATTTCACAAAAAACTTTTTTTTGCAAATATTTTGTTAAGCAGAATAATGATATATCAAACTAATGTTTCATAGAATTATTTAGTTATCAATACAACCATTCATTAAAACATGTTTCAATGTGTAACGGTTCGCATTTTTTTTTCCTCGAGTAAGAAGTCATGCATGCACGCATTAATACATGCAAGCAAGCAAGCAGGCATACATGCAAGTAGGCAAACATGCAAGCATGCATGCAAGCATGCAGGAATGCATGCAGCAAGCAAGCAGGCATGCAAACAAGCAGCATGCATTTGGATTTCCTCGTCTCCGGAACAAAGGGAATAGCAGCCTCCGCCCGCTGTAACAAGGCCCAGGCAAACTTGGGTGACTGTAGGTACCTTGTTACGCAAGGGCGGACTCTGCGCCTCCGGCTTTTGAATTACACTCTAGTATCGGGTAGACTAGTACCACGGCGAGGAGACCATGGCGAGTAGGGATTAACGCAGTTTATTTATTATATCAATATTTAGTACAAATTTGTACCAGTTATGCTTTAAATTTTCTATCAATAAATAATGCAATATAATATTAGTAACATAAATCGCTTGGCGATACGGACTTTAGTTAAGTAAAATTCGATGTTTCTACAATTCTGTATATTGAAAGTTATGTTACTTTGATAAAATACACAATATATTGAAAAGAAATAACGATGAAGTAAGTTTGTAGATAAGCATTCGACCAAATAAAAGTGGAATGTAACATGATTCTAGAATATATTGAATATCGTATAGAAAAATCTGCGAATACTTTTATGGGGAATGAAAATAGTTGAATAAAATTATACTAAATATTTTTTAGACTACATTTTGATGTAATCTTAAAATATAGCTTGCTATCGTAACAGTTACATTGGTTGCACATCCTCAACACCCGAGCGGTCGCATCAGACCGCATAACAATAGAGCATAACAATAGAATATCTATTGTGTCTCGTTCACATACGCTTGAGGGATTAAGAGGGAAAAGACTGTTAAGTAAAGAAAAATTTCCACAATTTTTTCTCCTAAAATATAAGCTTTAATTCTCAAAGTTTTTTTTTATGATTCCACAGATTATCAAAAATGAGCCGCATAGGCAGAACCCGACGCACTCGCGTCTACGACTGCAACTACAACAAGGGCGAGAGCTACTACCGGCCGGTACTCGACCGGCTCGACGGGAAGACACCCACGGTCCGTGAGCCGGAGCGGGAACGGATCCGCGGCGAGGTGGAGAACCGGATCAAGACCGCGCTGGACGACATCGAGACCCCCCACGATGAGCTGTTCGACTCGAGAGGTGCGCGCGCGCAGCGAGGCAGGCCGCTCTCGTCTGCCTTTGAAGAGGACGAGCTATCTGAAGACGTAAGTAAACTTGATACTCTAGTTTTTACTCATGGATGGTAGTTTGCTAGGATATAGGTGACTGCATGTGCCGAAAGAAGACGGTGGATGTTTTTTTTTCTTATAACAACTCCAAATTAGGGAAGATGTGGTAGTTTAACTCATCACTGAGCTGTTCACCGTTTAGCTCGTCACTGAATATTGTAGCTTATAATAGAGAAACCCATCCCACTAAACTCTCAACTATCTTCTAGTCGTCTTCTCGCTGTTTCGTCGGGGAGTGCTTATTCACCATATTCGCAGCTAATCATCATATCTGGTCGCCGTTCACTACCCGCCACTTGAGACCCCTCTAGTAGCCTACAGCTCAAACCGAAATCGAAAGGTGAACTAAGAGGTAATTTAAGTATACAGAGTAACTGCATTGCCTGTGAGTGGACTGCTCCGATGGTTATTTAACATTGCTCAGTTTTAATTTAGGTAGTTATTATTCGAAGCTACCACTTTAAATTATTTTAGGGACTATTCATGCGTATAGGCAATAGTCGGGTTAACGCTGAATTCTGAAGCCAATTTGCGAATACTTTTGAGGGCGCATTCGAAGAAAGCCTTGAGGGCAAGAAATTATCAAATGAAATCCCATAAATAGAAACATAAAGTAATGACAGTTCTGCTAAGAACCGGTTACTCTGTTATTAAAAATTCAGCTGAGATAAAGCTATACCAATCATGGTTTTGTCAGAATACTGGTCATCAAGACTTTTGTCTCTCCGAATGCTGGTACCCTTATAACTGCTGTTTTTAAAATTTTCACAAATTGAACAAAGAGTGTTTATAAAATACAACTTTTTTTTCTTAATCCTTGATTTATAGAAGACGATAGTCACAAGATCCGTCTTGTATCCGTAAAAATACTTCACTGACTCTGTTCTTTACGTCAGGACTATGTGCCAACTTGTGGACACCTGCAAAAACATTTTGAGAACGAACTGTAATAATTTGTGAATCAACATTGCACATGCCGCTCCATATCACGAAATGTTTATAAATAGATGCCAAGTAATGTAAATACGAATAATTATATCAAGAGTAGAAGGTGTGAAAGACATGCTGCCAATTTTGGTTTCATGAGTCTCTAAAAATAGAAACACCTACAAAGCATCTGACTGACTTAGAAACATGCAGTATTTATGTCAGCCAGTAATATATATATTTGTGTGTAAGCTACTTGGCAATACACAGAGCTTTCTTGAATATTAGACAAGTATATCGTGTCATGATAATGTAACTTTTTTTTAATGTTCCCTGAATATTTTTATTCAATTTATTCAGACAACAGTTATTGCAATAGTTTTACGGACGCTCATTTTACTTACTTACTGCAATCCGAAACCCAACGGACTTAATACCTAGGAATTTATTTCTAATGCGTGTTTAATTTTTTAACTTTTTTTACATAATCGTTTACATTTATTTAATCATAAAAAATAAACAAAGATATGCATCCTTTTCATATTGTGTTCCATTATTAAAATCTTCGCGCTGCCTGTATTTTCTTTGTTAGCTGGCAGAGTTTGCTTTAGGGATTAAGTCCGCCATATGCACCATTAGATTGAATCAAATGTGAAAACTCAAGAATTAAAACTTTTACTTGAGTCAAGAAGGCAATTAAGGCTGCCTTGTCACGTTGGAAAGCTAACATTTATCTTAGGCAAAGAACGAACCATTTTGATTATTTTACAAAATAGACTTTAATTTAGGTGCAATTTTTCCAAACATCAATTTAGCAGAAAATCCCTACGGCCCAAAAGTTCATACACAAAACGGCGCAAACACATAGGTACACACTGTGTGTCAAGTATTTATCTAGTTATCACTTTTCCCAAAATAAACTTCAGAAATAATCTTAGGTCATCATATAAATCAAACTTCTCGAAAATCAAATTTCGGAAACATTCGCGACTTGCGCCCGTGAGACTATAAATAACATGTTATTGAATTCGTTTTCATTCAGAGGAACTTTATTTACTATATCCAAGGATGACGCGGGATAACAAAAATAAATGTCTCGTAACAGTATCGTCATAATGTTTACAGACGCAATAACGACCAGTAATAAATCAAAGTCTTGTTTTTTCATAATTATCGCCATAGACTCTGTAATGTGTCTAGAAACAAAATAGTATTTGTGAATCAAATTGTTTTTTTGGTCTACGAGTTTTAATTAGACAGACCGAAATTACTTTTCGTAATTTAAAAATAGTGTTGTTTCTAAATAATCATAAATTCAGTTTAGTGAAATCGTTGTTGAAATTATTGACAGAATAATTATAAAATTGTAGTTTTAGTTAGTGTTGTTCATCCAATATAAAGCATAAGTAGCTTAAATATTTTAGTAGCATAATAGCGTGAATTTTAAGCAACAGTAGTAATTACAAAAAAAAACTGAATATTGTCATATTTCTACAAGAATCGTCATTATAATTAAAATCATAACTTGAAGAGATCGTAAAATCAATTCACAAAGTTGTCGACGAGTACATTTACCTGGTACAAGTGATCCAATTAGGTAGGTCCAAGTTTGAAAAATAATAAGATAGAATCAGAAATGAGGAGATATTTAGAAGGAAAAGTTACGGACATGGCCCTGAGAATCAGTAAGCTGAGCCGTGGGACGTCCACCGACAAGATGGACAGACCTTGTAAAGACCGCAAGACCAAACTGGATGCAGAATGCTTGTGATCGGTCGCTGTGAAAAAACTAGCTCTTATTTTGGTCTATATAATAAAAATCGGAGTATAATTTATACATCTTGATTGTTCTGTGACAAATGTTACCATTGTTTGTCTAGAAGATATTTACAGATTGTTTGAGTAGGTTGGTTTTAATGCTCATAAGAAGTTGTCTATTTTTAACGTGTAGTAGGTTGGTACTAATATCTTTTAAGTCGGTTTTAATTGATAAGCCTGCACAATGAGCTGCCTACGCGCGTGAGTTTAATACTGTTTATTTTATAGACCGAGTGTACTTCAGTAAATTTCCAATATTGCTTTGTTAATCTTATTCCTAGAATACCTATTTGAAAGCTGGAAAAACCTTGTGTTAAAGTACTTTATCTTCATAAAAACTACTTTAAGTCACATACTTGAAGTATGTAACATTCGAAACCAATTGTGATACTTATAAATACACAGTCTGGCCATAACAGATAAAATTAAAAATAAGAAAGATATTACATTTGAATTTGGAATCTGTCATTTTGATACGATTGTTAATTGTGTTTTATAATTTTGGCGCCAATACATTTAATAATACTTTGCGATATGAAAATGGAGTGGGGTGATAAAGAGAACCGAATCGCTGTGATTGCATTACACAAAGTTGGTATGGAGCCAAATACAATTTTTAAAACTCTTTATACGCTTGGTATTAGTCAAATGTTTGTGTACCAGGCGATCAATAGGTACAATGAGACCTCTTCTGTTTGTGACAGAAAAAGATCTGGCCGTCCACGTAGTGTTCGTACGAAAAAAGTGGTCAAAGCAGTAAGGGAAAGAATTCGCTGAAATCCTGCCCGAAAGCAAAAGATTTTATCTTGGGAGATGAAGATAGCACCCAGAACCATGTCGCGTATTTTAAAAGATGATTTAGCACTTGCACTTATAAGAGACGCACTGGTCATATTTTAACTGATAATTAAAAAAAGAATAGGGAGGTAAAATCGAAAAAAAAACTACTGAAGCAAAGGGAGGTCACAGAAAATTTTTGTTTATGGATGAAAAAATCTTTACAATTGAGCAACATTTTAACAAACAAAATGACCGTATTTATGCTCAAACCTCTAAGAAAGCTTCCCAATTAGTCGGCAGAGTGCAACGTGGGCATTACCCGACTTCAGTGATGGTTTGGTGGGGTGTTAGCTATGAAGGAGTGACTGAGCCATATTTTCGTCAAAAAGGTATCAAAACATCGGCACAAGTGTATCAAGATACTATTCTTGAGAAGGTAGTTAAGCCCCTTAATAACACCATGTTCAATAACCAAGCATGGTCTTTCCAACAAGACTCGACGCCGGGTCATAAAGCTCGGTCCACGCAGTCTTGGTTAGAAGCGAACGTTGGACTTCATCAGAGCTGAAGACTGGCCGTCGTCTAGTCCCGATCTTAATCCGCTGGATTATGATTTATGGTCAGTTTTAGAGACTACGGTTTGCTTTAAACGCCATGATAACGTTTAAAGGACAGTATTGCAGGCAATGGAGATCACTCTTCGAATAAGCTTTTTATATTTCAAATTGATTTATATTTATGTATAAAACTAATACACCGTTAAAAGTAATAAATATTATTTGCATTAAATTTTTTTCTTTGTGACAATATTTATGGCAAGACTAGGTATAAAATATTAAGGACGCAAACCATATAAGTACATAGCTCTTATCCTTAAGTAATAGTTAATGCTTTTATGACAGAAATAAGAGATATCAGGGCACCCAAATCCAAGACAATGTAGAAAACTATGATTTCCACATTGACCGGACCGAGAATCAAACCCGAGACCTCGGAGCGGCGATGCTTTGAAACAATAACATTCATGGACAGAAAGACTGGAAATGGATTGAAACTAGAATTAGTTAATAAATAGCCTTAGGATAATGGTAATATTATAGGTAGGTATAAAAGCTATAGCATCTTTTTTTAAAGACTGTTACCCACATTTAGTGTACAAGGGTTGACCAAATTCTAAAATCATTATCTGACTGAAGTAGTTAGAACATAAGTTCTTTGTCTTCTTCTATATGCGCCAGAAAACGCATCAGTTGTCTTGGCTTAGATGTAAGGACTTTCCTTCATTGTGTTACGGATACTAGACAACGATAATGATGGGGGCGTCTCCCGTAAATGCTGAAATAGATATACACTTGGGGACTTAGGTACAAAATATGTTCGAGCTCATCACACAAACATTTGCCCCTTGCGGGATACCTTTGTTCAAAAGAATTTACGTGAGTAAAGTGCTTAAGATAACCAGATAGTACTTTATATTCGTGAACCTTTATTTAATTGTGATACTTTTTTAAAGTCTTACTCATAAAGAGTAGAAAAATCCTCACCTTTATTGTAAGTACGCAAGTAGGTACCTACATTAAAAGCACGGACGATTATTTTAAAATTTCAATAAGTTTATTCACTTTTCTAACTGAACTACAAAGCTATATATCAATATTTTAATAACCAGTATTCTATAGCCTTTACACAAATTAAATGATTTCCTGGTTTTCAATGAATAGACAGAATTATATTTTTGTTTGTTACTCGGTTGAGTGAGTTTGCAGTCAGATTCATATTTGATTAAAACGTATCATAATAATCGGAACCGAAGGTTTTGCACTCATATAAACAATTTGTTAATAAAATAAGTAAAATATTCAACGCTAGAGTCTCACTTTTTGTAGAGTGTTCTTCAGCTGTAAAATCAGAAATGGGATAGGGCTTACGTAGGAGTCAAATAAGCTAAACATTTCCTAACAACACAAAATTAAGATATTTCTTCTGTATTAAAAGTCAAGGACTCTGCTGTAAAAGCTTATTGTCAAAAAAAAATAGATTTTTATTTACAGCAATTAAAGCACGAATCACACATATCTATGCAGGTTGTTAACATTTAACTATTGTTATTTGTGTTCAGTAACTGAAATTATACTCTGATTTTAAATTAGATAGACTAAAATGAAATTTCGTGGGTAGCCACTTTTTATTAATAAAAATAAAAATAAAAATAGTGTTTTCCTAAATAATCGGAAAATTTAGTTTTTAATCAATCACTGTTTTATCGATAATACAACAGTTGATGTTGAATTTGTGTTTCGCTGAAGAATATTATAATGAATTTTTACAGTGTTATCACAAAAACTCGACATAAATAAAATCTGTTTAAAAATCATGTTTTCCACAAACTTCATCTTTATTTCTAATTTTAATTTAAATTATTAAATAAAATAAATTTTCATGACGTTTCATAGCTACTCATGTACGAGTATTGTCATCAGAACTTAGAGCGTGTGCAAAATTTCGTCCTAAACGAAGACCGGGAAGTGGATCAAATTTAAATTCCGAGATTTGCTTTCATACATAGTTACAAGTGAAGCTTAAGCGTTTTATTAAAAACATTTACAAAATAATACCAATGTATTATTCGTTTGTGACGTTTTTTGCTGACCGTTCGAAGTTGTAGTAAATAATGAGGAGGGCATTTCTTCAGAAAGTGTTCTTCGCGTCACCTTCGTGGCGAAAATTTATACTGATATTATTCAAATGAATAAAATACTGCTTTGAAGAAACTATCAAACTGTAACAAAATCTATTAGAATCATGAAAATCGGATCATTATTCATGTAGATATTTAATATTGAAATTTCGTAAGCCACGAAAGTTACTCACCGTGACACGAAAGTTACGCAGCGTCTTTTTGGATAGATAATTCCGTAACAAAAGTATCAATTACTTGAAATATTATAATAAATGAAACTAAAAGTAATGTGGTTTGGTATAACATATATTTTTTAACATTCGCGATGAACACTAACATGATAATAGTTTGTTACCATCGACATTGCTACTTTGCACCAAATTATTTATGAGTATCCAATATTTTGACACAGTTGCAAGTGCCATGATCAAAGCGTACCTAAATGATGCAAGTGAGCTGTTATTTGCAGACTAAATGGTCTACTCTCCTTCGAAGTCTTTTATTGCACTCACTTGCGGTATCCCTGACCTCAAATTCACTGTTTACTCGCTTTTGTTCTCGACACACAACACTGACAGTATTTGTCAGCGACAGGATACTTTGTTACATTTTCGAAGCAGTGGTATTTTGAAATTAAACATAACAGATAAACCCTTACTCACGATCGAATTTTTAGTATTTTGAAACTTAATCGCTTCCTTGACCAGTCTTGATGAGTAGTAGCATTATGTCGAAATTATCTGAGGTTATAAAGGTAAGGAAAATCTGTAGCAATCAACTCTTTACCCTCCAAAGTAGTGCCTCAAATTACATATACGTACGTAACCCTGCATTGTAGTAGTTAGATATTTTCCGGCTATTATGAGAAGAGATCAACTCAATTTCAAAGTCAAATGCAAAAGGTTATTGTCTTCATAAACTTTACAAGCAATAAATTAGTCTTCCAGATATTCTTCTTGCCTGGAGTAAGACTATTTAGACTACTAATTGCTGGATCATAGCTGTAAGAGCGTTCAAAATATGACCTTTTCTTATCCAATAAAGAATTAAACTATTTCTTTGGAATCTTTGGAAATAAACACCAGACGTCACGCGCTTATTGTCGAAACTTGAATGTTATAGTATCAGTGTTAATTGTAGTTTTTTTTCCGTAAAGCAAACTCATGATTTGAAGTCTTTATCTAGTAGCCTCAAACTAGACTATTTTATCGGTCTAGTGTACAATTTTCCAGCTTAAGACCAGGCTCACATTTTAGTGATGCCGCTTGGTTAAATAAATTAAGACGACTGGCATAAACTGCCATCATTCTTATTTATGGCAAAGAATTCTTTTTAAGGTTTGCTTTTGTGATATTCATTATTTTCTCATGTAAACTACACAAATTGGGGAAATTACGAAAAATGCACGAAAATTAATTAATTAATGAGTATATTCATAAAGATGAAATAAGAAACCAAAAATTTTGCGCACGGGCGGGACTTTGGTTTCTTATTTCATCTTTATGAATATAAAATATGACACTGTGAGTGTTAAAAACATTCTGAAGCATTAGACAGCGAAGTTGAATTTATTCTGTAAAGAATAACTGCTTGGGCCATCTGTTTCATAAACAGACGGCTAGATGGCGCTAAGCGTCACGCAATTGACGTTTTCATAAGAAACCACAAATTTCGCAGGGTCGGACTAACAGCACGGAAGCTCAATTGGTAAGAGCGTTTGGCCCGGTTAGCCAAAAGGTTGCTGGTTCAAGTCCCGCCCGTGCGCAAAACTTTTGGTTTCTTATTTCATCTTTATGAATATAAAATATGACACTGTGAGTGTTAAAAACATTCTAAAGCATTAGATAGCGAAGCGACATCAATTTCCAAGTTGAATTTATTCTGTAAAGAATAACTGCTTGGGCCATCTGTTTCATAAACAGACGGCTAGATGGCGCTAAGCGTCACGCAATTGACGTTTTCATAAGAAACCACAAATTTCGCAGGGTCGGACTAACAGCACGGTAGCTCAATTGGTAAGAGCGTTTGGCCCGGTTAACCAAAAGGTTGCTGGTTCAAGTCCCGCCCGTGCGCAAAATTTTTGGTTTCTTATTTCATCTTTATGAATAATAATAATAATAGTATGTTTTTTAAAGTAACTTATTTTGATTACTTAACGATATTATGTAGTTAGTAAATAGATTGATCAGGCGATTCAAAGCCGAATAAAAATCAAGATTTAAGACGTCATGTTCTACACTTTTTCTAGTAAGCTACATTATTTCTATAAATCATATCTGTACCTCTAGGAACAGTTTTAGTATAAAAATTCAAGTTTAAAACGTTAATGCGGTTATTTTAACTGCATTTACAAACCATAAAATATAAATTCTAGTGAGATCAGTACACTTTCATAACCTTTCGTGGTATGATTTGTAACTTTCGTGGGCAATTGACCACGAAAGTTGTGCCACGCAAGTGACGAAATTTTTACATTTTCAGAAATATTAAATTAAGCAACTAACGCTTATGTAATCTAATCAGCTCAAATGAATCTTGACTATGAGTTTTATGATTCAATAGTAGACATTTATTCCTAACGCTGACTTATAATCTTAAAACATCACCCATGAAGGGTCACATGAACTAGGGTCTGAAGAAAAAATATAAAAATCAAGAAGCTGTATTAGCTATATCATAGCTGTGAGATATTTATTTGTCTTATATTAGTGTTTTGACACGTTTGAAGTTTCTGCCGACCTATGGTTTGTGTCGATAGGTTGAACCTTTTTGAAGCTATGAGGATTTATGTGTCACATTTTCGAAAATGGCAAAATCGTGTGACCGACACAAAATTAATTATATTAAATTTAAATCTAAAGACGGATTTTTTCCGCCTCAATATAACTAATTCTGACTATATGTATAATTTTTCAACATATATGATGTTAATATAATGTAAAAGCCCAGCAATATACAAGTGTTTAAACTGAGCGCCAACTCGGTGTGACGCGCGAAGAACAGCAGTTTTACTCCCGATTCCGATGGTAAAATATTTTTTCCTACAAAACTACAAATAAAATAACACATTCTAAAGTGAATTCATATCGATAGATACATGATTAAACATACATAATTTATTCTTAAATTAAACATTGAATATGTTTGGAATTACAAACGTGTGACCATCAAAAAACGGTGCACAAATAATGGCCCAGGAACTGATTTCAAAAAAAATCTTACTCGTGCATTTAACTCCTTTTAGAATAAATTCTTTTGGTAAAATATTTACTTTGTAGAATCCTTGGTTTCATTTTCACCGTTTTTTTGTTTCCCTAAAAGCTATATAATATATACTTTTCATTGAAATCGGAGAAAATATAATTAACAATGATGTTTAAAGTCTTCATGGAATTAAAAGCTTCATCATCTTTGCTTAAGATATGAAATTAATAACACAATGGAATTATTAGTTTTCTGGCTTATATTTTTCATGGAAAGCAAGTATTCGTAGAAGTCTATTGTATGGGATTTTTGAGATAGTAAAATAATTAACTCTTGGCCCGGTTTGCCAGAGGTTGCAGGTTCAGATCCCACCCTTGCGCAATTTTTGGTTAACTTCATCTTTTAAGTGAGTTTAGAGAAGCTATGAGAAGCAAAAAGTGTGTTGCAAATACGACGCCACGATTGTGACTTTTTCCTTCAAAATTAAATTTCGAATTATAAATCGGAACTATGAGTTGATGTCCCTGTCATCAATTCATGGAGCACCAAATTTGTTCGTGGAGTCACTTCCATACGCTAGTAATAGTAGTTCAATGGTTCCAAACGTGACTGAGTAATACTTGCAGCAAATGAGCTCTTTGGCGCAACCACGCGCACACTGCCGCGTTCATACGAGCTAGTCTTCCAAATTCAAATCACATTACGTCACATGGGCTGCGATGGATTTTTATACAATATTTCGGCACGTAAGCTGTGATGAGTCACTTTAATTCAACATTATCTGAGTAATCAAACGTTGTTAGATAGTGAATTGAAAAATATATTTTTCATCTACACATTTTAAAAGTCCTACTTTCCGAGCAGAAGGATAAAAAAATAATTTTATTGTTTACGAAGTTAGTGGTGATTGTGTCCTAGAAAAAAATATGCTCATGATATTTTTATTAAGGGATAAAGCAAACAGGTAGTTATGCTGATGAAGCTTTTACGTTCTATGAAAACTACATTAAGTTGTATAATTTGCACTTGTAAAAAATAACTTTGGCTGTGCGACAGACGAGGAACCGAACCCCGTGTCTTGACGCTATCCGGGCGTATGCCTATATAGCTATGCTATGCGGATACGAGTATTTCTTGTCTGTCACACAGCCAAAGTTGCTTTTTACAAGTGCAACTTATGTTATTAAGTTTGTATAGTGACAAAACAATATAAAAACAAAATGTAACTACATTAAGTTGTTAAGTAATCGGTGGTAATTTTCAAGAAATAAGTCAGGGTAAATTTTGCATTTTGTAATAACTGGCAGGTATAGATTGTAATACATTCATATTGTACGTTTGAATATTATTAATAAAACTCATGTGTAAAAGATGAAGATGAATTAATATACCCAACTGAGCTAGAGTCGCATAATATATTAAAGGCATACGTAAGTCGAAATATTCCAAAGAAATATTCATATTTTGGGCCTTACCTACGTAATTCAATAAAAAGTAAGTTAATAATGTTATAAAGAGGTAATAAAACCTCGTTTGAAAAAGTGTTAACTCACTCGTGTTATATTGAATTACTCGTAGTGAGGGATACAATGTATATATGGAATATTAAGATGTGGAAAAATCCAATATTGCCTAGTAGCTTAGGCTAGGATAGATCATAATATAGAGATAATCGCAATCGAATTTTTTTGACTTCGTAACTTTGTTCGGACTAGCTGGAGTAGAAGGTTTAACATCGTTATCGAACAAGTGGGCAAAATTTTGCAAGTGTGTGTTTATTATGTCGAATTAATAACCTACTTTTTTAAAGTCGGCTTAAACATTGACGGATGGCATTCGACTTGTGGCAAATTTTATCAGCTATCATTTGCAGACGGTCTCATGTCGCTAGAACGCATCATCATCATTATCAGCCAAAGGACGTCCACTGCTGAACATAGGCCTTCCCCACGGCTTTCCATAGCGACCGATTACTAGCGGTCTGCATCCAGTTTGATCCTGCAATCTTTATAAGGTCGTCTGTACATCTTGTTGGTGGACGTCCTACGCTGCGTCTTTGGGGGTCTCCAATCTAGAACTTTCCTGCCCCAACGGCCATAAATTAACGCATAGTTTCCAAAAATTAAGTAATAAACCTAAAAAATAACCTTTTCGGCCTCTCCCTCCTCCCAGCTCAATAGCTATGGGCTGGGACATTTTGATATGTTGATTAAGTCAAAAATCGTGTTCCTTGAAATTTCCTCTATAAGGTTTAACTTCGCTTTATTGATTTGCCTTTAATGGAATCATATTAGTTATAAGTTGGTTGGAGATACTTTTAGTACTTCAGATATTCTTATCTTATCATATTGAAAAATACTCACATTTATCCATTACGTCTCATAAAATATTTTCCATTTGTATTATATTTAGTTCGCTTTGTAAATCTTTTAACGAAAAACCTTATAAAAGATATGTCTGGGCTCAGAGATATATTTTATCACTACCCGTTAGGAATGGAAGAAGGTACTCGCAATCAGTGACTAAACAATTTTCTCCTAGACAAATAGGTAGAAAACCGTCAATAACTGTTTATTGCTTCCACTTACAGAATCGATCAAGTGACCCGTCTGATTTTTATGTGCTGTATACAACTGCTTATTTGAATTGAAATAAAAATTGAAAAACACAAGAACGAAACATACTCGTATATCTTCGGAATATTGTTTAAAACATAAACATTCTAGGGACGTACCTAGATTAATAAGAGTTAAAATGTTTTAATCAATGATGACGTCGTTTTAACCCATTTGCTGCCACACTTGAGACACAATAGAAATTTAATTGTTATAACGCACGGAACCAGTTAAAATATATGCGTGTAGTATTCTAAAGATATAATGCCTTATCAAAGTACCTATATCAAAATCGGTAACTCGCAGTAAATGACAACAATGTCAAGTTCTATGTCTGTTTGACGACCCGTCTGGTGTAGTGGTCGAGAAATCGCCTACTACGCAGCGGGTGCGGGTTCGATCCCCGTACAATACAAACATTTGTGCGCATGAACATGTCTGTTTGTATTGGTCTGGGTGTTATCTATGTATATTATGTATGTATTTACAAAATAAAACAGTATTTAAGTATTATATCCGTTGTCTGGCACCCATAACACAAGCTTTGAGTAGCTTACTTTGGGGCTAGATGGCTATGTGTCGGAATGTCCAAAGGATATTTATTTATTATTATTATTATGTCTGGACACATTTGTTTGCAAATATGTTGCTGTACCGTTCCCATGAGTTTACTGCGGTTTAACTCGCTAGCAACGACGTAAAAAAAGTGTATGGAAAATTTTAGTTCTGCAAGTTACCGCTAGAGGCGCTGTGCAATTTACCATAGTCTTTTTTTATCGTCACTAGCGAGTAAAACCGCTGTAAACTGATGGTAACGGTGCTGATTCGATTTATTTTGTTAGAGGATAATAAAAACCATTTTAACATACAAAATGACCGTATTTATGTTCAAACCTCTAAAGAAGTTTCCCAATTAGTCAGCAGAGTGCAACGTGGGCATTACCCGACTTCAGTGATGGTTTGGTGGGGTGTTAGCTATGAAGGAGTAATTGATTTATTGGTTACATAAAGGGCCTATGTTATATATTTTTGCTCCTGTTACATGCCACACCTTGTATAACTATAACCCAGATATTCCGAAAAAAAATGGTTTAGATAGATAAGGTACTATGTGCCAAACGGGAAGAAAACTTGTTAATTTTAAATAAGTTTTATGATATTTTCAAAAGAGCATATTTATAATAAGTAGGTTGGTTAAAGTATTAAGAACATAGAATAATTAATTTTATAAATACACGTAAAACTGATAAAAAGTCAGCTTCTTGTTAAAACTTCATTTCTAATAACTAAGTTGTGTCTTTTATATAACAGTAGGAACATCTGGGATAATTACAGAAATCTGTCACTATATAAATAAAACATAATTATACGTAGTCTTTTCTTGAGAGACGAGTTAAGTTATTATTGTCATGAATAACGAGAACCGTAGAGAAAGTTGGACATAAACCAGCGAATCAATAAATGCCTACTATTTCAAAAATAGCTTTACAAAGTGCATTCTTTTAACTTTGAGCAAAATGCGCAGATAACGATTCGCGTTTCCTTGGAGAAAGGTTGCCTCTTTAGAGGCAAGAAAAGAATAAAGTAGGAGTCCTGTTACAAAAGAACACAGTCCTGTTAAAATTCTATTACGGAAACAGTGACTTCAGTATGCATTGAAGTTTTATTTACGCTAGTGCTAGAATATTTTTGTTGGTTAAAAAATAATCGAAACTGGACCTTTCAGTTTTATAGGACAGCGGGCTTCAATTTAGCACCATTGACTAGCATATTTGAGCCCGAATAATTAACGGTGATTTTTGTCTTTTCCATGTTCATTTTAAGATCCACTTGTTAGGTCTCCCAAGACTCGGTCAAAATCTTCGCGCGAACTGCCAAGGTCGTCCAGTGTCATTATCACAACAACTATCGGACAACCAGAAGTGTGTGATGTATTCGCCATTGACGTTGACGCCAAATCCTTCCTATTCCAGTAAATTGAAGGCGTCTTCTGATGCCACTGGAAACAGTTTCAGAGATATAACGTCTCCCTGTCTTACACCTCTTTGCAGTGGAATCGCCCTCGCATTCTGCTCCCGTACTTGAACCACCGTGTTGATTTTGTTCAGTGTAAATCGCACGCGGTAGTCTTTATAAAACTGACATTTTCGATGGAAATAACGAGATGGTTTGAAATAACAGGTGCCTTGCACTATTTATTATTGGCCAAAGTTTCCTACATACACATGTTCTACAGGAAAAAAACAGATGGACTGATTGAGAAAACACAGGACTATGACAAAAACGAAGATATTTGTACATTAAAATTGAGTTATTACAATCTTTTTCTGTTTGAATTTCGAAGAGTCGAACGAATAAGAGGTTGTATACGAAGCTTCAAACCTCTACAGAGCCATACCTCCATTCCAGTCATTTTAAAGAGAATGCAATAAAATGCACGTTTGGAAGTTGTTGTTTTGAGAAAACAGCTGAGCCTACAGGTACTTATTAAGCTCTTTCTGTTATTTGAAGTGGGTTACGTATTTTAGAAGATATTTCACGTTTTTGGCCTTTAATATATAAAAAATCTGAAATACATTTGACGGGTATCTTAAATCCTCACGGGTGTGTTTATCAACAGTCTTAGGTTATGCTTTTATTTATGCGACCGCCGGCGGCCTTTTGATCCATATGCGTTCAAGCCGTTTTTTCTGTTGTATTATATCAAGACAGGAAGCTTTATTAATTATCTAGTATTTTTAATAAATGACCAAAAATAAGTACTTTTGATGGAACAGAATCAACTTTTGTTTGTTTGTTTTGTTGTTTTGCATATTTTGAGTTTAATAAAATATTTTGTGAATTATGCTTTTATCGAATCACATTTGACATATAAAACGTAAAACAAAATATTCATAAGTATTTAAATCTCAGGAGCATTTTGCGTACATACTCGTATAACATAATCCGCAACCGGTCGGTCATTTCATTTCCAAAATTCACTCACTGGTGATGATTGATCACAGTATTCAATATATCAGGAATCAAAATGTAACACTAAGCATTAGATTCACTAGTAATACAATAGATACGCAAAATAACAGTCGTGCAATATATTTGTGCATCCAGTCCAGAACGAAATTTCGTCATTTTGTGGAAGCGAGCACAACAAAGGCTTTTGTTAATTTCGTCAGTTCTAGGAAAAGTTCATAAATGCGATTGCAGCTGAACGATTACTAAAAGGCTGACGTTTATTAACTTTAACTTATTAAATATTTGTATTAATTATTTTTTTAAAAAGGTATTTGTTTGAAACGTACCTAGGCAACTAGCTGACGGTTGACAAATAGTGTAGGTAGTATTCATAAAGATGAAATAAGAAACCAAAAATTTGCGCACGGGCGGGACTTGAACCAGCAACCTTTTGGCAAACTGGGCCAAAAGCTCTTACCAATTGAGCTACCGTGCTGTTAGTCCGACCCTGCGAAATTTGTGGTTTCTTATGAAAACGTCAATTGCGTGACGCTTAGCGCCATCTAGCCGTCTGTTTATGAAACAGATGGCCCAAGCAGTTATTCTTTACAGAATAAATTCAACTTGGAAATTGATGTCGCTTCGCTATCTAATGCTTTAGAATGTTTTTAACACTCACAGTGTCATATTTTATATTCATAAAGATGAAATAAGAAACCAAAAATTTGCGCACGGGCGGGACTTGAACCAGCAACCTTTTGGCAAAATTTGGCCCGGTTTGCCAAAAGGTTGCTGGTTCAAGTCCCGCCCGTGCGCAAATTTTTGGTTTCTTATTTCATCTTTATGAATATAAAATATGACACTGTGAGTGTTAAAAACATTCTAAAGCACTAGTGTAGGTAGTAATTTGTCCCTCACTAGTCAATATACATAAAAAGCCGGCCAGGAGTGCGTTGGACTCGCGCACTGAGTGTTTCGGGCCAATTTAACCTAAATTTTGTTTCAACCTATTTCTACTCAGCCAAAAGACCAATATTATTTATTGATAGCAAAAAATCATTTGAAGTTCATAGTATTTGTATGAAGGACAAAGTTATATTTGTGGTTGTTGAAAATGTGCTATATTTCAAAAACTACTATTTCGATCTCTTTCAAGTTAATAACATAGTGTATATTTTTCAAAAAATCCACTAACTTAGTTCAAAAGTTAGAAGGGGGGTAGGTACGCCCATTTTACACTTTGAAAGCATCTATCTTTCAAATGTTTGACTTTTAGATAAAATGGTTTAACAAACCTCCATGTCCTTCTAAAAGACCTATTCATAGACACCACTCACGTTTAGGTTTCAGCAAAAAAATGTTTTAGTTCCATGTTTGGGAGGCCCTCAAATGTTATTTTTTATATGGAAATCGTAAAGTGGTTAACAGGATACACCTCCCTACCAAGTTTCAACTGGGTAATGCTAATAGTTTCATAATAAAGTTGTTGTGCTGACATATTTGTCTGATATTTAGTTAAAGAGGCGCTCATACATAGCAAACAGAGCTTCCAAGCTTAACACAGCAGTTTAATTAGCTGCTAACTGTTTCGCACTAGAAACTCTCAGTACCGTACGGAATTAACAGTCCACGATGCAACCAAATCCTTGTTAGAACAACTAGATCTATAAATCAAATAATGAAGAAGTTAATGGTTCAGCTGAACGCCCGAAGACGGATCGATGCCTTGGGTACAAATTCACTAATTACCCTCTGTGTGTAGGTATATACTTAGTATTCCCCAAGCTCCCTTACCTAACTTATGTGTCTGTTACGTGTAAGTGTGATATAGAGAAAACCTTTACCATATTTTTATACTTGATGTGATTCTCCTAGATCTATTGTTGTCTGGCTGTGAATAATTTAAGCCATTTATAAGAAGATATAAAAAATATTTGAATATTTGTGGCAATATTTTGACTTTATTTCTAAAAACTAAAATCATGAAGCGCAATATTATATATTTGGTTTCCAAAACTAATGGAGCCCACATAATGGTATAATTGATTAAATTTCTTACGCAACAATTCATACAGTCCCTTCGCCGGTATAAATAGGATATAATCTCGGTCGTAAATTATTTGAATATTTCCTAACAAGCCGACGTTAAAAAATAACTGTCTGAGCCAAGACACCACATATACATGACGCTGTTATTGTGAGCTACTCTATAGACAGAAATAGCTTGGAACCCTAACCGCCAGAATTGATAGGGCTGCCAATCCACATGACATCGTACTCGAATCGAATTGAAATAGATTTTCTATGGTGCAGGTACTTAATCAAAATGGGGTATGGTCTGTAATTGAATAGCCTAACAGTAGACTAGGTTTTGCATTTGTGCAGCTTATACGGGAATAGGAATCCAGACATGTCAATGAAACTTAAATCTCTCTTCACTTCCGATTGAACTTTCATTTACAAAACAGGTGTAGTGATAACCATTCAAAAGCCTCTTTGATTCCAATCAATTACCATCAATTGCCTTTGCGTCTTTTACAACATTAGTTTATGGTGCAAAATGTTTATTGTAAATTTCTCTTATTTTAATGTCTATTTTATTTTTTGTTAATTGATCGTTATTTTATCAATTTCAGATCACCGAATCACTGAAACGTCTTCGCGCCGGCAAAAAGACATCACGTTTTGCAGAGGACATCGATTTCGAGAATGCCGTATCGAACATGGAAAACCGCATGAGGATCTCTGACAAAATCCTAGAGAGTGTTGGAATCGGCTCTTCGGACGTCAGTAATGCTAGGAAAGCGCTTCAAGAGAACGAAGAGAGGACAGAGAAACGTATTGCACGCAGGCTGAATGAGGAGAATTCACTGACGAAATGGACAGCGCTGAACAGCGATGAAAGCGCTGCAGCGCAAAGGGCAAAGATCACTAGGGCGCGCTTGAGCGACCTCGAAGATGAAATGTCAGAACTCAATGAGAGGACCGCCGCCAGAGAAAAGCGTGCCGCTCGCCTCAGAGCTTTGGTCGCCGACTCCGATGCCGACACATCTATTGCCTCCTCCAAAATCACCATCAGAGCAGAAAGGGAAAAGAAACAAGTCACCTTCTAAATAAATATCTTTTTAGAGCACTTAACTCAATCACTCTCTGCTCTCTAAAACCAATATTTTAGAGCTGTTGAGAATAGAAAATTTTGCTAGAGTATACTCCTGCATTTGCCATTTTCACGGCTCCACTTTTACTTACGCTTTTTTTATTTTCAATTGTATGTTACTAAAATATTTAATCTTTTATTGGTGTAGCTAAGAGTGCTGCCTTGTATATGGCCGAGTTGATGTCTATTTTATACGAGTACTTGTTGTGTAGAATAAAGCGCTGCGTATCGCCCTGTTTTTATTTCTCTGTTGAATAAAGAACAAAAGATAGAGCGTTTGATTATTTTGCTCGAAAAATCATTTGATAAGGGTTTGACGAGTTGACAGATTCATGAAACGTATGTTACATTCAAATCAAAGATATAACAAAGATTAAATCAAACCCAAATTTCATAATATTTATAGGTACTTATACAAAACATACATGGTAAAAATCTATACATACAGATGTAAAATGTACAAGCCAAATTCAAGGGGGTGGTTGAGAATCTAGAATATATGAAACATAAGAAAACCTGTTTTCTCATTGCAATCATTTTTTATTTGCGTTTATTAGAAAATATACCTGACCATCCATACATAGTAATTAGTTTAGATATAATTAAAGTGAAATCTCATCAAAATTATCAATCTACACTTTTTGCAGTACGCCTCGCTCTATTATACGCAGGGCCCGAACGGTTGATATCAAATGAAACAATGCAATTCAATGATTCTTCATCTACATGGGAGTGGAAACTTAACATTGCGATTACAATTAAAACCTGAAAGCCAGCCGTTTTTCAAACAAATTAATAAATTCAAACTGATGCGTAACAACTTAAACGAGATTCATTTATTGGCAATACTTTTATTATTTTCTCTAGAATACTTGTTCATTTATTCTTAACTCAACGGATTTGAATTTGGGTCGTACTTTGTTAACCAATGATATTGTATTTAGAAGTAAATGACGCCTCGCAAACTAAAAGAGTAGGTACACAAATACGACACCGTCTGATTAATGGATGTCAATGGATTGACATCTATCACATCAGACATCAGTTTCGGAACAGAGTCTTAATAGAGTAGCTTTCTTAATATATTTTTAAAGTATTTAGGTATATTACGTAAGCTTAATTTTAAAATTGAGTTCACACTTTAGCTCTGTAGTATATTAATCAACAAAACCATTTAACTTTCAAACTATTTCACATTTAAAATATTGAATAATTATCTAATAAATGCAATTTAAATGTATCACGTGAATACTTGAAACGCCATGGCGCCAATATCAGTCACGTTCACTGCTAGGCACTCACGATCACGTGACCACATGTATATGTTTTACAAATTAAATTAATTAAAATATTTTCAGTCCTTATTTAAATAAATAAAGAAATATTTATTATTACACCATAGTCATCTGGCATCATGTAAACAGGATGATTCCTTCAAATAACACGCTAATTGCGAGCGTACATATTTTTTTTCTACAATCGTGAGGATCATCCCTCACAGATAAATAATAAATATCCTTTGGACATTCCCACACATCGCCTTCTAGTCCCAAAGTAAGCTACTTAAAGCTTGTGTTATGGGTGCCAGACAACGGATATAATACTTAAATACTTTTTTTTTTTTGTAAATACATACATAATATACATAGAAAACACCCAGACCAATACAAACAGACATGTTCATGCACACAAATGTTTGTATTGTGCGGGGATCGAACCCGCACCCGCTGCGTAGTAGGCGATTTCTCGACCACTACACCAGACGGGTCGTCAAATGTGTTTATCAACAGTCTTTTGTTATACTTTTGTTAACGCGAGTGCCGGTGACCTTTTGATCCGGGAGCGTCTACGCTATTACTTTAAAAAAAATTGAAGGTGTAATTTATAGTTGTATAACAGACATATTAACATACATGTCCATAAACATATGTGTTAGAGTCGTGCGGGCGGGATTCGAACCCGCGACTGCTTATCTTTGTTGTCCGGAACGTAAACCACCACACTATTATGGTCATTAAATTGTTTTTTTTTTAAATATAGTACCAAACTACTCCATGTATGGCACTGTCTTAGAATATCGACCATGTTGGTTCGTGGGTTGACTAAGAAACAAAACACACTAATTTTATCGAAAATACTTCAATCACAAATGATAGGCATCATTTAAATAAGTTTTTTATTATTTAGTTAAGTGTTTCTGCAGTTTTAAAGGCGCACTGAGACATTGAGACACTGACGCCATGAAAAACAGTCTAAGTCAAAATTATGACCCCAATTTGAAGTGAGGTGTTGTTTAGATGAGCCATCTTTTAGCCTCTCACCGATGATCTAGTTCTTAACACAATATCATTGTTGTTAACACCATATGTACTGACATTTCGTATCAAGTATGTAGCAGAAAACCAAGACTAGAATTTGGCATAATAGTGGCGGTCTGCGGTCCGGTCCATAAAAAATTGCCCGCATGCGGTCAATATTATACAGACCAAACCGCAGACCGCAGCCAGTATGCAAAATCCTGGCAGATTCAATGTTCAGATAAAAAATAACTGACTGATATAAAGCGGCAGTATTTCAAAATTAAATTTATTATTGCGAATAGAAAATTATAAAGTTTTCAAATCAACATTGATTACTACATATCACGAATATTTTCTAATTTAAATTTTCAAACTCTGCATTACGGTATACCTACTGCTCGGCGGCATGCGCCGGCGCACAGTGGGTCGAAACAGTAATATGAGGGACATAGAGCTTTTTTTTCACAAATCGTATTTTTTTGGATGCCGATCGATAGCCCTTTAGACACTCGTAAAGACATATTATATAACATTTTTCAATAAACCTAATAGTTTGGCCATAAAAAAATATTTGTGTTTTTTTTGTATGAAACAAGACCTAAAGTACTAAATATCTCCCTGGAACTGCTTGACCGTGTCTTATAATGACTTAGGTTGGCATAAGTGCATTGTGCACTAACATCCTAATCTATTTTTAGCTGCTGCTGCTAATTATAATTATAATCCCATAATAGGATTATCAAGAATATTTTTTCCGAACTGTTTAACAGGCAAAATTGCTGTTTGGAGCAGCTAAAAATAGATTAAGATGTTAGTGCACAATGCACTTATGCCAACCTAAGTCATTATTAGACACGGTCAAGCAGTTCCTGGGAGATATTTAGTACTTTAGGTCTTGTTTCATACAAAAAAAACACAAATATATTTTTATGGCCAAACTATTAGGTTTAGTGAAAAATGTTTTATAACATGTCTTTACGAGTGTCTAAAGGACTATCGATCGGCATCCAAAAAAAAAACGATTTGTCAAAAAAAACCTCTATGTCCCTCATATTACTGTTTCGACCCACTGTGCGGCGGCCAATTCACTCCTGTCGCGGCGTAATTTTGCATAGTAAACAGACATTTCTTGACGTTTACCGCCGGCGAATCTGACGCCCAATGTTACACCATTAGACATTATGAAACAAGTCTTAAGGAAAAGTACCAAAATGAAAAATATAACAATGCTTCCGTTTGTACTATTAAGCTCTCTGACCGCATAACCTTAAGAGCCAAAATCACTTGCAACTCGCGTCATATTTTGTTTGAAGGTGTGACGCCTGGTTTTGTGTCGTTTCAAGCATTTTTTGGTTGGAAGTGGTTAGGCAACAGAGACCTCAACCGTAAGTCCTATATGTGTGCTTTCCATTCCATAGGTAAAATCTCTAAATGAGATTGACAAATGATAGCATCTATGTTTGTCAAAATTGCTAGTACTTTTATTTATCTCGGTGCTATTGACTCACAACCAACCCAATGTTCACAAGCACTAAAAGCACGAAAATTCTTGCAAAATAACTTTATTTTGCGGTCTATTATGTTACCGCACTGGCTTCTAAATATGCTCCCCAAGTTGTAATACCCGTGTCCTATACAAAATACGTAGACACTGTTTTATTCAATTTCCTGATCGATTTAGTACAGGTAGGCACATTGAGTTGTGACCTAATTTATGCCTACGCTAAAAGGTTTTCTATTCCTGACCTCGCTGCTCGAAACATGTTCATTGTTTAGTTATTGCATTAGCTACACTCAAAAGTGATTTTAAACTAGTGTGTTCATACGCGTTTAAAGTGCGGCCACTAATGGCTCCTCGTCGAATCGATATTGTAAAAATAAATGATTTAACAGTCTTCAGTAGTGTGCGTAAATATGATTCCGACAGGCTTCAAATAACTGATCTGACTGATGAAAGCAGCAGTTGAAGAACTGTAGTTTTGATCAATTTATTTTTTTATTAGTTTATAATCTTTTGCTGCATCTCGACTTCATCGCTGCTCAAAGTCAGAGTGTGCAAAGGATCTTTATGAATCAGACAGGAGATAATTGGAGGAAATTGTCTCTACTTTAATTTTGTTTTAGATATTTTTATTGTAAAAAGAGCCGTTATGAGGATATAGTCTAAAAAGTACTATTGCATGCCATTTTTAGGGTTCCGTAGCCGAATGGCAAAAAACGGAACCATTATAGTTTCGTCAAATGTGTCTGTCTGTCAGTCTGTGCGTCCGTATGTCACAGCCACTTTATTCTGAAACAATTAGTATTACACAGTTAAAACTTAGGTAAATGTATCCCTTTAACCGCTCTACGATTCTTATACAAGAAATATGATCAAATCAAGATAGATCAAAGAGATAGATGCTGCCAAAGTGGTAAAATGAGCGTAAAAAAAGTATTCTATGTCCTTTTCCTCGTTTGAAGCTACCAATTTTCAGCCAAATCTGTTTAGCTGTTCTTGAGTTATATAACACACGACTAACTAACACGACTTTCTTTTATATAGATAGATATAGATATAATATTTCTTGGGTATAGAAGGTTATACAAATATATTATATAGATTCATCATAGTGAATTTTAAAATTTTACTTCTGCGTTTCCACTAAGTGAGCAGCTCCAGATTCAATTAAATGTTTATTTATCATTTAGTTACATGTTTAAAACAATTGTAGAAACAAGGTTTTCTTTTTGTAATGCGATTGAATGAAAGATATTTAGTTAAATGTGTGCTCACTCAGTCCTCACAAGCGGTCAGCCATTTCTTCATACTGAAATAAGTTGGTCGATTCATTCAAGGTTCTTTTTTTTGTTAACTCTCTCTTTAATTGGAGCCTGTAATTTCAGATCGTCAAGTTTCGTATTAAAACATTTACAATTAATTTATTGTGCTCACTCCATCCACACGCTATTGTATCTTTATGAACCAACTATAGATTCGCATTCCATTGTTTACATTGTATGAATTGGCTAGAAATAGGACTATTCAGCATAAAAACAAACCACTTTTACTGTGCGTTCATGAGTAAAACGTATGCCTGGTGCTCACTCCGTCCGCCATCGCTAAATACTTAAATCTTTTTTGCTAAGTTAACTTAAAAGAAAGAGTGAACATATGATTTTATTGTACAAAAATACTATAAAATATTCAGCAGTACACAGTTTGATATTTCTTTTCACTTTTAGAGTTTAACAAAGTTTTTGTTCTTTATAGCTATTTTGTTTGGGCTGGGGTTTGGGTTTAGTTTAAATTTTGATGTTTTGTGTACTAAATATAAAATGACCATATCTGACCCGTCACATTTGTCATAAACCATACATGACCGGTCATATACGGTCAAATTCAATCAATTTGACCGTATGTGATGGTTGAAATAAGATGTAAATAACGGTGTTTCACGGACCTGCGCGAAAGTCACGTGACATGCATTTGACCAATCGCGTACGCACAACTGAAAAAGTAATAAAATATTACTGAATCAATATGAATGAATATTACCTTTTATGACAGTTGATGAACGTTTTTGACTAAATTCAATAGTCATTTTCAACACTAGCTCTATAGCCGAATGGTAAAATACGGACATTAAGAAAGAACTAGAACAGAAGAGAAGTTCAGAATAAGAACGTGTGTGATACTGACTGCCATTTGATTTTTAACTGACAAGTGATTATCGGTCAATGTGCGTAATTTTTATCGGTAATTCTAAACGAAGGAAGATAAGCCGTTCGATTTTTGGGTATGTTGGAGATTCTGTTTTTTTTTTAATTGGAATTGCAAAAAAATTTTTAATTTCTTGCCGGACTTTGTAAAATAAGTGCAAAAACCATGATTGTGGAAAACATATGACTTTGGCCCGTTAGAGCGTTTTGTGGGAACTATACGTCTTTTGCCTGTTTATGTCAATATTAAATAACTTTCTTTTGAATACTAGGTATTTTGCCTGACATCCCTATGTATTGCATACTTATAACACTTCAACAAAATAACCTCTTAATTTTGAATTCGTTATAAATAAACGTAATTTAAATTAATTTACATGAATTATATGTAGCGACAAAAAAAGGAAGTCCTTACCCAAGCACAGGGATTATTTCTCACATTTATTTTCAGGGTTATTAGTATTTTTTCTGGACTCTGTTGATGAGGAATGAAACAAGGCATTATCCAAAATCTAAATCTAAATGCAACTCTTAATTTCTTCCAGCAGTTTTCCGCGGCCTGGAGGCCGAGTCTCGTGGCAATCGAACTTTCTTCGTGTGGTACTTCGAATGCGATTTAACGTTTTTTACCTAAAAAAACAAGAAAAATGAAATAATATGTATACATGTATAAATCGCACGACCTAATTACTAAATATATAGAAATCGTGGCTCTGAGAAATTTAAAATTATTTTTTCTTTGACAAAGAAAATTTGATCGGTGAAGTTTTTTCGTATACGAATTGCGCTAGGATTGGTAAAGGATTAAACTGTCTCATTTTTCAGTTTTATTTTATGTCCTCTGATTATTGTCACGAGAAGACACCCTATTATATGTCATTTAAACCAAAAAATTAGTTTTGTATATCTATAAAAGTAAAAAGTAATATCAAACTGTGTACCGCCGAATATTTTATAGTATTTTTGTACAAAAAAATCATATGTTCACTCATTCTTTTAAGTTAACTTAGCAAAAAAGATTTCAAATATTTAGCGATGGCGGACGGAGTGAGCACCAGGCATCCGTTTTACTCATGAACGCACAGTAATAGTGGTTTGTTTTTATGCTGAATAGTCCTATTTCTAGCCAATTCATACAATATAAACGATGAAATGCAAATTCATAGTTGATTCATAGAGATACAATAGAGTGTGGATGGAGTGAGCACAATAAATTAATAGTAAATGTTTTAATTCGAAACTTGACGATCTAAAATTACAGGCTCCAATTAAAGAAAGGTAACTTATTTCAGTATGAAGATATGTCTGACCGCTTTTTAGGACTGAGTGCGCACACATTTAACTAAATATCTTTCATTCAATCGCATTACAAAAAGAAAACCTTGTTTCTACAATGTTTCTAAACCTGTAACTAAAAATGATAAATATACATTTAATTGAATCTGGAGCTGCTCACTTGGTGGAAACGCAGACAATTTTAAAGGCTATTGTGCCAGCACACCTAAACATACACTTTTCCATTGCATGTTTAACAGAAATAACAAACAAACATTGACAAGTTTCCGCGTAAAATATTTCGACTGAGATGTTGCAGTGCATGTTTAAAAAGGGGATTAATACTGGACTGTGTGCGACCAATAGGTATCAGACACGACTGATACCAAGAACAAAGAGACATATTTTGATGCATGAAATATTGCAGTTAAACCACTCTTGACTAATCGAAGTAAGTGGTTTGCTTGCAAACAAAAAGGAGAAGTAGACGATAATTTATTTGAAAACGCTTTTTGTGAAACGTACAGGTTGAAGCAGATCTAATCGGGTGCGTAATGTTTCATACAATAACAATCAAGCTAATAAAAAACTGTTTGATTCGAATAACAATTAGAATCAAATAAACCAATTATTAAGATTGGTCACATTTTAAAAAAACATCTTCATTAAAACGTTCCCCTGTCTGTTTATTATTAAGACAAGCTATCGCATGGGAAACCCTACCAAAATACGAATGTTAATGTAATGGTTAGTATTTTATGGGCGTAGAGACAGTAATATTATTATTTGACGACCCGTCTGGTGTAGTGGTCGAGAAATCGCCTACTATGCAGCGGGTTGCGGGTTCGATCCCCGCACAATTCAAACATTTGTGTGCATGAACATATCTGTTTGTATCGGTCTGGGTGATTACTATGTAGGTATATCATGTATTTTTTTAGAAACAAAAAGTATTTAAGTATTATATCCGTTGTCTTGCACCCATAACACAAGCTTTGAGTAGCTTACTTTGGGACTAGATGGCGATGTGTGGGAATGTTAAGAGGAGGTTTATTTATATTTATATATCATATTTATTATCTCTACGTAATATTATAATATCAGCACGCGCAGTGGCCCGTTGATATAACTATCTATCTACCGACTTCTCTCTCGACAGAGAACATCGTCAACAGAGCAAGAAATTATCAGAAGTTCCAGTAAAATTGAAACTCCACATTTTTTTTTCCTTCAGAAAAATGACTAAAATCCTTCAGAGAAATGCTACACATGAACTAAACTGTCACTTAATCAACTACAACTGCGATATTGTATTCATTACAGAACCATATGTCTCAAATACCGGTACTTTCAAATCATTTACAGGTTATACAACTTACCAATTCCCATCCAACAAATCTGTTATATCTGCAATCTTTATAAAAACTAACCTGTTCGCCATCGTTAGTGTTACAGTACATTCCAGCTCTAACATGTGCGTTGTACAGATTAAGGACAGATCCGGTCAAAAATTATATCTCACATACATATATATCGAAGCCCGCTTTGATGAATCAAGCACCCTCAGAAAACTGTAGCTGTTCCTACGTGAAACAAACGGGTCTACTCATCTTATCTGTGGGGATCTCAACGGACATCACGTCTCCTGGGGATCACAATAAAACAATCCCAGAGGCTGCACAATATATAACATTGCATTTCCCAATAATTTGTCCACCTGCAACATAGGCAACACTCCGACCTTTCACGCAGCTGCTAACGGAACTCTCCGCACTTCCATTGTCGATATCACCCTGACTAGCAACAACGGGCGCGTGACAGTCAGCGGATGGGTAGTTGACGCCAGCGTGTGCCCCTCCTCTGACCATAGTGCAATTTGCTTTAATGCAATCCTTAGCACATTCAGACCCGTTAGAAATACGAAATTATCAACATATAAATACAATTGTACACACGTAAAATGGGATGAACTTCGCTCTCCTTTCATCATGGAAATGAACCGACACTTACCAGATCCGCTAAACTTCTTGGAATGTGACACAGACGCAATTAATAAATATACTGAGGATTTCAGTATCACCATCCAAAGAACCTGCGATAATCTTCTTCCTAAGTCTACCGCTCCACCCCGGAGGGCCCCGTGGTGTAACGAAGATCTAGAAAAGCTTAAAAGAAATTGCATTAAAATACACCATGATCTTAGCAAAGCAGTGCGCCGCAACCACCCACTGGAAGACCTAATAGCAGCCCGTGACCGGGCTAGACGAACTTACACCAACGCCTTCAAAGCGGCTGCAACAGAACACTTTAAAGACTTCTGCAATCGCAAAAAAAAAAGATGTCTGGTCCGTCACAAACCGGCTCATCAAGACGCGCCACATCACACAGGCGCCTACTACTCCAAAACTTCCTGACGGTACCTACACAAAAGATTCGCAGGATACTGCTGAAGCCCTAATTAATCAATTTTATCCCAATGACACGCCAGACACTACGCCAGAACAACTCAACCTTCGTGCCCTTATGCACCAGCTTATTGGCACTCAGTCTGAACCTCCTTTTACTTATGAGGAGATCCTAAAAGGACTCCGAGGGATGAATCCTGAACGTGTACCTGGGCTAGATCACCTCACAGCCGACATACGCTTACAGGTTGGACAGTGGTTTCCCGCGGAGATCTTAGGCATCATGAATTAACGTGTTAAATACTTCCCCAAAATCTGGAAGATAGCAGTTGCAAAAATAGTCACCAAACCCAACAAAAATAACTACACAGACCCCTCAAACTTCAGACCCATTGGGCTTCTTAATGTCTATGGAAAACTTTTAGAAAGGATTATTGCGCATCGCCTAACCTACCACCTTAACACAACTGAGGCCAGCTCGCAAAAGCAGTATGGTTTCAAATCTCAAACTTCTACAGTTAAGGCCATCAGCAGCGCCCTCAATATCATTAAGGCCGCTAATTCCAATGGAGAACAAGTCATTGCTGTCTCCCTTGATATCAAAGCCGCGTTTGACCGCGCCTGGTGGCCGGCAAATTTTAAAATACTACGAGTTGCTCAATGTCCTGAAAATATCTACCAACTGCTACTTATCTATGTGGAGGACCGGGAAGTTTGTACAAACGTTGCCGACCGTAAAGTCAGAAAGGTCACGACCAAAGGCTGTATCTAAGGTTCCGTTTTAGGCCCGATGCTGTGGAACCTCATCCTCGACGAACTTCTATTCGCAGTGTTGCCGGAAGGTTGCAGTCTCCAGGCTTACGCGGACGTCCTCCTTGTAGCACACAACAAAAACACTGACTGACTAGAAGAAGACATAAATTCTGCCCTGGAAACCATACTTGCATCGGGTGAAAAAGTAAAACTAGAATTCGGACCGTCCAAGACCCAGGTAATTGCATTCACTAATCGCTCCACCACATGTACTATCAAAATTCGATCAACCATTTTACACTATGTGGATGAAATTAAATATTTGGGGCTTATAATTGACTGGAGACTTCGCATTATAAAACACATCAACTACATATCTGAAAAGGTTAAAAAAAATTACGCCAAATTGTCACTCTTCATTCGGCCCACGTATGCAGAGAATGTTAAAATTATTTATTCTCAGGTCATAGAAACTATTGTAGTCTATTAAGCGGGTATCTGGGGTTGTGCCCTCAGATATAAGTCCGTGAACAAGAAACTTCTGCAGCTGCAGCGATTCTTCGCCATCAAAATTGTCCAGGGCTTCCGAACTGTAAGCACGGTGGCCTCCATAATGTTGGCGCAGCTTACGACGCTTCGCACGCAAGTTGCAGCTGTAGCCGACATTGAAAATACAAAACTTTCAGGCGTCTCCTCCTATCTACCTGAAGATGTCCAAGTTGAGAAACTTTGTAACCCATCTGGCTTATTTTATCCGTCAGAGCGGAGAGGCATTAAACACACAGAAATATCTTCTGCCTCAGACCTTACTCAGATGGAAACCAGCTTCACCTGGCGTATCTACACAGACGGGAGCAAACACGACGGTATAGTAGGAGCAGCATATGTTGTCCACAGCCCGATGGTAGGGTAGCAACCGTGAAGCTCAAACTTCACGATTGCTGTTCCGTCTTCCAGGCGGAGCTGTTTGCACTTCAAAAGGCCTGTGAGTACATCCTTTCCCAAATAATTTCACCATGTTTTATACTTTCCGACAGCAAGTCCGGGCTAAAAGAAATCTCAAACCCTAACAGTCACAACCCATTTGTAGTCTCCAGATTCACCATCACCTACGACAGGCACAATCACAAGAACTCACCGTCAAGCTGGCATGGGTTAAAGCTCACGTTGGGTATGAAGGTAATGAGCAGGCGGATGCCGCGACTTAATCAGCTGCACAGCTTCCCCGTAGTCCAGACTATCTCGCAGCCCTAATTAGCTACATTAAGCTCAAAAATAAAAACGACTACACCAAAACTCTTTTCCCTACATACGCTAAACTTACAGAATACCTCTGTATCGCACCCAGTAATTTCTTCATCGCGCAGTATCTCACAAACCACGGCTTCCTAAGGAATATTTGAAAAGATTTCATATTGTCGCAGACGTCACATGTCCCTGCGACAACCTCACCACGCAATCCTGGAAACACCTGATAGAAGACTGCCCACGATTTGTCGCAAAACGCTAGGACCATACCGTTGCCTGCAATACTCTTAGCATTAACCCATTAGATATCACTGAAATAATTACAAAAGAAACCACTATGATAACATTCCACAATTTTCTTAAATACATAGTCAACCACCTCAAAGATTTTAACAATCCAGCGCAAGCACAAATTAATCAATAACCATCAAACTGTAGCACATTGGTTGTGCTCTCAGAGTAGTCCAATAGCTCTGAGAGTTCAGCGAAACACAAAACTCCTTTAAAAAAACATAATAGAGAGTCAGTCAGCCAGTCAGAGAAAGGTCATTATGACATTTTTAAAGTTCACATAATACCTAATCGTGTTAGCTCTTACCTAATTTTCTAGGTCTTATAGCTACTAAGATACAGGGCTCCCAATCTTCTCTATTTTTCCTTAAAGGTGATAAAATGGTGAAGGCGAAAAGCATTGACCTAGCTTGAACCAAATGTTGCCTAGGCATGAAAGCACTTTTATTAAATTTCTAAGGGTACAATGACCAATCAAAAGTTAAATTATAAAAAATGTACTTTATACTTGTATCAGATTTTTACGCGAATACTACTCTTAGAATTAAAACACAATGTACGGATACTTTTTCCAGATATTTATTATATTTTGTTTGTATCCCAACGTCCCGAACACTTAAAAGCGTTTGTGGTCACGGGTAGATTAAAATGTTACCTTTTTTCCATTTGTAGAGTTATGAAAAAAAAACTAATACAAATTAAATTAAATTATATTATTCACGTTAACATCCACGCAGAAGGAACTAACAGTTAGTTCCTGTCTTGTGATCATGAAGTGAGTCTGGCTTGGGTCTTTAAAAGAACCGGATCCCATTCTGGTGGAATTTTCCAAACATCTTACTCGTATATGTTGAAATTTGAACGTTTTCTTATTTCTATAGTTTCACGTTGCATTCAAAAACGAACCGACGTTATTATAAAAATACATTACTAATTAGCTAGACCAAAATGACAGCTTCAATCGCACTTTTTATTTTTTAATGTTGCAAGCGTAGTGCAATAGTGTTGTAACAATGCAATTGTGAACGATTAATTGAATTTGTGATACGATTTTTCAATTTTATGATTCTACTTATTTTGATAAATAATACATGTCAATCGTTGAACACAATTACAAAGAAACGTAATACATAAAATAAAATTTTCTAATAGGTTAAAAATTAAGTCCCTTCAATAGGTATCAATATTTTGTATGACTTCAACCTATTTTGACTATTTACTACTTTCTATAAATTCACAATTACAAATTATGATATTATTTTGCAGGTAACATGATCTTAAAACAAATCTTGTTTGGTTTTTTTTTTGTAATACATAACTATTTTATTTTATGCAAATAATTTCCTGCACAATACGAATTTAAACTATATCCAATTAATTATTCTATAATCATTTAAAAGCAACAATTGAATCTGAATTGAATTTGTCGAATATTTAGGCACATCACTATTTTTATATTACGAAAAAGTGGCATCCCACCAAATGTCATTTTGGTCTATTTAATTAAAAATTAGAGTATATGTATTGGTTGGATTTGTCTAGGGCATAATCACACACTGCAGATTTTATGTATAGGGTTAATTAGTTTATAAATATCGTTTCAATAAACAAGTTACCAAAAAAAGATCCATACTTACTCCCGCGTGGGACCATAAACGAGTTTTATTAGGAGCACGAACCGTACCTACTACATCGCAGGTATCGATATAGAGAGCTGCAAATCTAGGTAAATATAATCCAGTAAAAAACGACTTCAAAAACGAAGTACACTAAATAGTAAAACTAAATTGTTTTGTTATTAATACGACTGCTATCTGTAGCCGTTCCGATGCTGACGCGGTGATGTTGATTCTTTACGTAACGTGCTTCGTATGGTTGATGCCTGTTTGATATCAATACGGTGCTGTTCCCTTTACGGGTGGTTAGATATGCGTCAACCTTAAAGCAATAATTCGTTGCATTGTTTCTTTTGTTTATTGTTTTGATTCCGATTGGAGCCGCATCGTTGAGCTGTTTTAAACTCATTTGAACAGTTTAGTGCTTGTTTTTGTAATTTTGCATTTCAGCTTTAATGGTTTTCATTACTCGAAATATGAGTCCCAGGTTCTTTTTATTCTGTCTGGTGTTTTTAAAAAGACCTTTTTAATACCAATCGATTGTTAACTGGTTCTGCTGTATTTATGTAAGTAATAAAACCGACCAAGTGCGTGTCGGACTCGCGCAGTGAGGGTTCCGTGCCAACTTTAACTAAATTAGGGGTTCACTTACTATCGCGTAGCCAAAATATCACAATATTTTGTTTAAAGCAAAAATAACCTTGTTTTTTATAGTATTTGTATGAAGGACGATGTTATATTTGTGGTTGATGAAAACGCGCTATATCTCAAAAAGTACAAGTTCGATCTCGTTCAAACTAATTTTCGTTGAAATTATTTGTTAATGTTTACATCACGATTTTTTTTTTCAAAATTTTCACTATCTTAGTACAAAAAACAGATGACAGTGGGGGGGGGGGGGATTTTACCACTTTGGAAGCGTCTATCAACACTAAACGTTTGACTTTCAGATAAAATGGTTTCAGAAACCATTGTGGATTTAGTTCCATGTATGGGCGCCCCTCTCAAATGTCATTTTTTTTGTATGAGAATCGTAAAGCGGATAACGGGGTACACCTACCTATACTCTAATTTTTAATTCAATAGATCAAATGACATTTAGTGGGTGGTCACTTTTTCGAAATTTAAAGATATATTCAAAATTAAAAATGTTAAAAAAAAACATTACAAAATATGCAAATAAAATCAGCCTATGAAAATCTGTTTCCTGCAAAGATGATATTATTTTATATTTTTTTATGAAAGTATCAAAAAGTCAAAATAGAAAAAAACTAAAATATTGCAATTACAAGAGGAAGTACTTAGATTGTATTACTTATTACAAATAATATTTTATGTATTACGTTTATTTATAGCTGTAACGTTTTACAGGTTTAATTTACACAAATTAGTAAAATCAAATTATTGGAAATTCATCTGACAAGTTCAAATTAATCGCATACAATTGAATTGTTCCAACACAAATGTTACTACGCTAGCAACATTAAAAAAAATACCGATTGAAACTGTAATTCTGGTCTATCTAATTAAAAATCAATACGAAGTTTTAATCTGTGTAATGCTAATAGTTTCAGAATAAGTGTAAGCTAATAGTTTCAGTGGCTGTGACATACGGACAGACTGACAGACTGGATGAAACTATAAGGGTTTCGTTTTTGCCATTCGGCTACGGGACCCTAAAACATTTTCGTAATTTCGCATTATAATTTATTAAGAAAATCTAATTAATTGACTGCTTTCGATAATGTTAATACATACTTGAACTCAGTAAAATTATATTAAGCCTCTACAGGAATATCGATAAATCTTTAATACCTTATAAGAAGCTTAAAAACGCCTACATTTGTATTACCTTATCAGAGTATGAAGACGTAATTATTAATAGGCGGAGTCTAACATTGCCTTTTTTCGCCGTTGCCAAGTAAAAGCTTATTAGACAGAGTCAAAAGTGATTTATTTGTAAGTACGAGTAAGTCACTTGAAGGTAATTGGCTCCTTCAATTGTAACAAAGCAGTTGAAGAGGGTCCCACACAAACAAAAATTTTACCCACTAAAAAAGAGTAGGTTACCAATTCGACTGTAACGGTGTTTGTTTTGTTTTTTGTACATACCTCATATCGCAGTCATTTGGGGATTGATTTAATTTTACCGACTTCAAAAAAGGAGGAGGTTTATCGATTCGACTGTATTTTTATGGTTGTGTTCCCTCATATCACATCAATAGGTTATACCTTCTAGTTAGTTCCATTGTTGCCAAGTCGGGATCTGATGATGGGATCTCGGTGTAATCTAGGGAAACCGTCAAATATTAAAGGAAGTGTTTTTTTACTAGAATTATAATGTTGACGTGTTATTACGTCTGATAGTCAAGTCAAGTCATTGTGAGGAGCTGAGCTGATGTTAGAACTCCTTAACGCATAGGAGTTTAGTAATTATAATCCCCTCCCTCCTCCTGTAATCACAAAAAATGAAGAAATAAAATTAACTTTAAAAAAGTTAAAATCGACTTTAATACCAAAATGCACTAAAAATTGTTAAATAAACTCTAGACCCTTTGAGGGAAACGAATCCATTTAAGGCGAACAATTTTTTTTTGGAGTTGGTACCATCACTTTAACCATCTCAAGCATCAACCTTAAATGGATTCCATTTCTTTAAAAGATCAAGAGTTTATTTGACTTTTTAGTGCATTTTGGTTATGAAGTTGGTTTTACTTTTTATATTTATTCAATAGGTATTCACAAACAGTTGCAACATAATATCCCCATCCAGCCAGGGCTTGGAAACCGGTATTTTTTTTAACCGGTTTGAAGAAAATACAGGTGGATCTTTTTGAAAAAGGTTATGTTCCTTTAAACCGGTTTTTAAACCGGTTTGGAAAAATATGGGTATTTTGCATTAACCGGTTCAACTTTTCGTTCAGGCAGGACAACCACTCTGAACTTCGTTAAGATCTGCAAGCGGTGAGCGCATCTGACGTTTGTTTCTGAATCTGATAATTAGTTTAACATCTTTTGAAGAATATCGGTCTAAAAACAAGTCGCGTTGCGATCGTCACGAGCGGCTACGAATTAACCGGTTTATTGAGGTTCACAGTATCGCACTTATTTGGTTCCGCTACGGAACGGAATTTTACGATATAACCGGTTAAACCGTTATAATACCGGTAAATCTTGAACCTTTTTCAAGCCTTGCATCCAGCATTATATCAAAATCAATAGTTGTAATGGATAATAATTATAGGCATTTCATGATGTAGAAGCTCGAGTTCACTAGCATTGATATAAAATATTCAATGAATATCGATCGAGTTAATAATAGTAAGAGGACTAGAGAGAGTTGCTTTTGTAACTCGTGTTAGGTGAGAACCAACAATATAAAGTTATTTGTAACTCTTTATTTTATTACAACAGGAAATAAACCCTCTATTATAAAAACATCTTATTGTTTTCCTTTGCAATTAACAATGTACCTTCCAGAACCCTTTTAACAAAAATCTACTCAAAGATCGAAGATTGTATTTTTCATTAAATTTTATTGACGTTTTAATCGTTTATAACGAGCAATATCAACCAATTAATTGAAAAGCACTTGATCTGGTAGGGGGTTACCTGTAATGTTTTTTGAGAGTTGGAAATGAGTTATTTGTAGATTTTAATGAGCTCTTTTTCACCCCATAGCTAAGCCGCCCGCCGCCCACATTGTAAAAATTGCGTCTAATATAACTTTTTTGATGTTATTTCCTTTTCAGCTCATTGTACCATAAGAAAATCTATGACAAAATTAATTTAGAGAACATTGCTTAAGCTTAGTTTCGATGTACGAGCTCCGCAAAGTTACATGTAACTATGTTTTTTGCAAAATCCTATTTTAACGCCGTATTCATTTATTTAATGAATGTTATGAGAGAAAATTGTGTTCTTAAGTATATTTTCTCATCCTTGTTATAACAACAAAACCTATATAGAATTACAAATCTGCGAGTCCTTTTAGATGCGACCATTTCACTCATTCTCGCTCCTTCAAGGAGGCACCAATTTAGTCAGGGTTAAATCAGCTCAGATGACCAATAGGTACCCCTGTGCAAAAAAAAAATACTTTGTTGATAATCTGAAAGTTTGTGGACCTTCTAATACTGCAGTAGGTCAGGGGTCCTATATTTGAATCACTCGCTTGCATATGGCGTGTATTTTTTGTTCGACAAATTCAAATCAACAAAAATCACGCGAAATATACAAATAAGAACTCACAATTGAATTATCTTTTTTCTAATCACTCCCGTATAAAGGTAAAATGATTTTCATCAGAAAATCAGACATTAATCAATGAAAATCACATGTCAACTTGACATGAGTTAATCCAAAATCCCTGGAGTTATTCGGCGTAGAGCGTGTTACATTACACTTTACGCCACTGCAGTACGCCGGATCTATTAAGCTTAGGAAAAAGGTAGTAAATATAAATTTTAGGAAACGTTTTCGAGTTCAATATTGATCTGGATTGTCTCATCGTAAAATTAATTAAAATATATAGTGTGAAAAGAACTGCTATTCACACTTGCGTTGCGAGCGGATGGTCATACGAGGTGGAAAAGCTAAAATACGAGAAGAACACATATAATTTTAGCTGAAGAAACGCATGTGCCCGATGTGTCACTAGAGCGCGCTACGCAAAGTATCATAAAAACGCATGGCAACACGCAGTGAAATATATGTATATACAGTGCGCCGTTTTATCAATAAGTGCAAGCGATATAGACTGCTGACAGTACCCGGTGGACGGACAACCGTACCTGCAAAAAACTGCCGTGTGAACACACCCAAGTTTTCTGTGGTCACGTTCCAGTAATGCAATGATCCTGCACTGGTCTGCTGAGGGTATCGGTCTAGTCCAACAGGTAATTTCCAATCATTACATCCGCGAACTACTTGTAATGAAATTATTTTTTCAATTTTCTCCTGTAAGAACCTAGAAATTAAGAAACCTTGTAATAATATAAATTCAATTAGTCTGTTCATTCTGAATCGTCAGAAGCCAACTTAGTGAAAAGGCAATTCAAAAATAAATAAATTAGATTTAATATCAATTGAAACCATAGTTTACTTTATCATTTGACACGAGCTTTAGTGAGCTATTAAAAGACGATCAAATTCAATAATGCGTAACCTCATGTAGGCAAGGACGGGTCATGACTAATGTCGTCTGACATTTAGCAAATCGTCCATACATTTATACAGGATGGACTCAATTTTTTTGCGATACAGTTTAGTAAACATCTCAGATATAGTATTACGCATGTTTATGTGAGATTCGGGGTCTAGATGATGCACAAGTTTGGTGTGCATAGTTTTTTTATTAAACGTCTTCTACAAACGCATCTTTACGGTCTTGTATTCATCTTCCGACGACCGTTCAACCTCAAAGCTCACTATCCCTCATATCGCAATAATAGCGTCAACTTTGGCATTAGACCCCTTAACCACTGCGACTTTTAGCATCGATGCAGATACACGCTCGTTTTCACGCAATGAACAGATTAGGCATCCATGCGCTTTAGCATCGATGCACGCGTGTTAGTATAAATGCAGGGCATAATTTGTCAATTTCCAGTTTTTGCATCGCGACTGTGTCGATAGCATCGACGCGCGTTAGCATCGCGACTGTATCGATGCTTAAAGTAGCACTGTGTCTAAAGGTTGACTTTTTGCGACTGCATCGATACTAACGCGCGTTAGCATCGCTTCTTAAAGTCACAGTGTCTTACATTCCGTACCACGTCTTTGATTTTCGTTATATAATTACGAGTATATCAATTTGATATAGCAACTGTCAAGTTTGATGATCTGTTCATATGCTCGCCATCGCTTAGACAATATAATATAATATAACCTGATATTTTTGAGGATATGGGTGCTATGTCTTCTAAGAGAAGTTTACTTTCACAAAAGCCCGTGTAGTATTTTTAATCAGTTTAAATAATATAGAAGGCCGAGAAAAATATTGCTGGTTCTGGTCACCAACAGTCGTAAATTAAAATCCAAACCAACCGACTTTGAAATCGCAATGAAAGTCAAAGGGAAGTATTTTTATAACATCCTCTACTGTAATCGCAGTAGGTCAATGGAGTACTGCAAGATCGAAGCCAAATTATTTATCGACGCAGTGTCACGTACTGATTTGTTGAGTACAAATCGCTGCCGGACATCATAACAGGGACTTGAAAATTTATCCCACTTACCTTTTTCAACACTATCCCAGTAGTGGTTGGTCCCATCCCAACATATTATACACAGATTCTAATGGTATCTGTATTTTCGAATCTAAAAGCCTGTTTTACAATGTCTAAATAAGTATTATCCTTATCTGTACTACTAATTAATACAAAATCACTTTCTAAATTTGAATCATCTGTTGATTAGTGCTCATTTGTAGATGGTGACATAGTCGACGATGCAAGTATAACAGATAGCTCTATCTATTGAGTTTTCCGATTACATAAAATTTCCAAAAGTGCTTGACTACGTACTTTAAGTTGTTACCTTTGGATAACTAATCAATAAAAAATAATATAAAAAACTTTGTCAGCTTCACTCCAGCGCAAATGACAAAAAAAATTATAAATATTTTTTTGGAAAGTAGCAAAGATATAATTACTAACGTGTTTACTACAAATTTTGATATAAATAATTATTCTACCACTTAGGCTGTGTTACGATTTCATATTAAACAAAATATATAAATTAGTTAATATCGAACACCAATCACATACCTACTTACATTACTTTTAATACCAAAGTTAGTAGCTAATGGGCTTGTGTTATGGTAATCGGAAACAACACACTTAAAACCGAGACAATATAGAAAATATATATTTCCTAATAATAAGAGCCTAGCTCTCAAATTTGATCACGATGACATTGACCCGAACGGGAAGATCCGTCACATCTGAAAGTTTTAATTTTGTTATGTATCCATCAAGTCTGCGCGAAAGAAGTTGCGGGCAAAAGCTAATATAATATTAGCGAGTGGGTGTGTATTATTTTTTGAATATAAGATCCGATATCTATTTGTACATAATATCCGATATTTGTCGAAGCCACATGTAACCGCGTTCTTACTTGACAATAAGAATATTACAGGTGTAATTCTACATACCTAGTTTGTGTTTCTTTTAAACACGTTTTGGATGAAAATATTCTTAAAAAAACCCACGGCCTTCCATAAATCAATCGAGACTTATTTTGTTTACACTAAAAGGCACTTAGTCAGGAACACATTTTATTTTACAGTGGATTATTTCATGTAGTTTGATTAACTTATTTTTAACCGACTTCAAAAAAATCTGGTTCAAATTTCGATCAATTTTCGTATGTATGTACATGATGTCAACTTTAACGGACAGCAGCAGCAGAGTAAAGTGCGTTTATATGCTAGGCAAATAATGCAAAGCAATCTTTGTATGAATTAATAAACTAATGGATTTCCAAAGTACTCAGTATTCAACAATGAATAACTTAGTAAGGGTGAGAGTGTTTATTTTTAATAATCAATATGTATAGAACTATACATATACATTAGTATCTAAATTAATTAATTTATCAACATGAATCCAATTAAATTAATTACAATCAATCAACAAATTGTCAACATTGAGAACAAAACATACATGAGCGTTGAAAACATACCACTCCATTTTATATTTTTTGGTTTAGCAATTGTGGATAAAAGGGCTTCCGTGATTATCACCTTCTGCAAAAAACACTCGCAAATGTGTGATGTAAACCTGTCTGTCAATGTCTTAAGGATGCTATTTTAGGATTTTACGGTAAAAAGAAAAGTTAAAATGAATATATAAGAATCCCGCACGTACAAAGTTGCGCGGGTATCAGCTATTCATAATAATTCAAGATACTGTACACTATTTTAATTAATAATGATTCCAGTTGAGATTTCATTAATATCAATTGATTTCGTAGAAATTATATTCGTTTTAGTAGTAGTGAGTGATATAATTATTCAGACACCTGTGTTTACCTGAGGAAGTATTCTTTGCCAAGGATTATTGCTATAAATAACGTTTTAGGGTTCCGGCAAATGGTTGAAGCTTGATTTGATCGTATGGTATTTGAAAATCTAATGAGGGCTATAAATATCTAGACTTGAATACTTAGTTAATCGAAGCTTGAAAGGTTACGTCGTATTAATTTCACATGAAATAATAATATTTTATAGGTGACATTGACGATAAAACACTGAGCGACCTATTTTTTTTCCCCACCAATTATTGGTAAAAGAAACATCCAAATTAGTAGAGCCATTTCGGAGGAGTTCGATGTAGTCGAACTTTAATAAATTGCAAGTAAGTAGATCAACAATCTCGGAACCCTACGTAATTGGTAATATTCTTACTTCGCCTATTTTTATTTCTAGGATGTTTATTCTGGCTGTCAACCATATAAATCATTTGTTATTGGTCTCTATATATCAATGGCTGGTCGCCGATGCAAAACAATCAATAAACTGCCAAAACTAATAATATCAAATCGTCAATATTTATAATTATCACGAAGACTTGCCTTGTTGAGTGATATGACATGAATACATATACATATATATAATGTTTACGGCTAGCTAAACGCCTGTATCTTACGTTGTCGGCTGAACGGATAGTTTTCAACAAAAATGTACAAGTATTGTGTTGATAACTTCAAAGTGATAGTTACATTGTTTTGTCATCGTTTTACCATATTATCTAACACTCGTCTTCTATATTAACACCACAATTTTTGATTAACACCTTACGTATTGATTTTGCGCACATTTACATATATGGATTGTAAATTTTGAGCAAAACTGTCGATAATATCGATAGTATCGAACGCAACTCTAGTAGTATTATAGATATTAATTTTATAACAATATACCCTCAGTTACAAAAAGTGTAAGCTCGTTTAACACATTTAAATCCAAACTTTAAAATCATTTAAGCAATTTCCTATAGTAAAAAGTTTGATTGTGTTAGGTGAGTGACTTTTGTAACGGACGACAAGGAAGGAATTTGTAAATTTAACTATGTTCTCATGTGACTAAATTGTTTTTCGAGAATGATTTTTCTATAAACTTATATTAATAGTAATGCACAATGCAAATTTTCCTATCGGTACTTGACACAGTATTGAAAACTACTATACTTTCGATATTCTGAATAGCTCCTGACATTAAATATCCATAGTTTCGGAACACAATTTCTAACTCTAAGTCTCATGTGTGATACGACTGACGGGCGTGAATATGATTACGGCCAAGGCACACAAAAAAATCATACTCTGCTATTCAAGTAGCCATCTGATTAAACAAACACTACAGATACTCGTAGGGTTGCGGCTAATGACTTATTAAAATATCTATTTACCAAGGAGCTTTTTCAGATGGTCACGGTGGACGTCCTGCATTTTTTTATCATCACGGCCGATGAATATTGCGAGACAGTGTATGAAAAATTTTGTTCCGGTCGGTTCCATATATTTTTTTTAGTAAACCTATGAATTAATTCTTTTGCTTTGTCAGGAGATGGTTCTTAAGACAGAAAAAAAATGAATATTGAGAGGGTGGACCAAATTTACTTTGTCTGAATGATAATAATTATCAAACAAAAATACAGGGTTTGGCCGGGACGGGGGCAGGGGCGAAACAAAGTTTGCTGGGTACGTTAGTAGTTAAGATGAAATCGTTTTCGTATAATAAATTATTTTACCACGAAATTAGTGTTTGTATGGCTTTGATATTGAATTAGAATTCATATTAAACTTAAGACGGCTTATTTCATAAATTGTTAGTAACGAAATTAACTAGAAACGTAATCATATTGCGGTCGTCTTTTCTGTATACAGAAAACTAAAATTAAATTGCTTTCCAGTGGCGCGTGCCCACGCAAAGCATTCTGTAGTGCTTCACAAAATTAATTCATCATTTCGTGTGTGCGGCTTTCTAGTCACATTTACAATATTATTAACGTTGCTATCGTAACATTTTAATGAATTCATCATACATCCACCGGCCATTTGCAAAGGTATTTGAATTTCGTGAATATTCCAATCGAAATGCATTTCATACGAGTTTACTAAAATATACCAGATTATATCGTGTGTCGTTTTAGCGTTAGCACAATATTGAATGCAAATTCTGGTAGAGACTAAATAAATAACGTCTATTTAGGTTTACACTAAGCTGTTATGCTAAAGAGCCGGTTGCATGGGTTAGTTGAATAACAACACCGTTGCATCTTTAGGGTTGAAAATCGCAAAGTTAAAAAGGAATTCGCGTTTTGGCACGGTGATTTAAAACGGTGAGGAATCCGTCGATGCACGGCCGGCGTATTGACAGAAAATCATTGGCAGCTGATCCCACAAACTGAAGTGCTTGCGACAGTCAGGTGGGGTCGTAGGGAGATAATTTGGGAGGCTGCGCGACCAGGGCACGCCTGCAGCAGTCGCAGACGAACGATCATCCACTCCACACGTATTTCCAAACCTAGTAAGGTCCGTGCCGTGTCGCGTCTTTGTGTTGTGTGATTTGTTTATGTCTTGAAATTATTCAGAAACTCGGAGTCGGAAAGTTGGGGCGTACTATCCCATGTCTAGGAAAGCACGCTAAGCCGTTGGTCTTGCCCCTGATCTCTCACCGGTCTTGTCGGATCTGCCTTCAAACTAATGAGAGTAAAGGAATAGATAGTGTTCATGTATATTGCGCGCACGCTTGAGCACAATTTAGATTAGCTGCCGTGGTCTGATACGACCAGAATGACATTATGTTGTGTTTTAGTGATTGTTTAATAATCGAGTGGTTTTTGATCGTAGAGACCCCCCTATCGAGATGTGGGACGACGTGATCGAGGAGGACGTGCCAGCGCAGCCTGAGCCTGAAGTGGCGCCCGAAGCGGAAGCAGCGCCGGCGGAGGCTGCGCCGGAAGCAGAGCCTCCAGCTCCCGAGAACATTGTCATGGGAACCGAGCCCAAAAAACTCATATTTAGACATTGGATCAGGTGAGATATTTTCCCAAATTGACCAGATATCTGAAGCTGATGTGAATGTTCTTAATAAAGTAAGATTATTGACCAAAATTTAGCATTATTTCAACAAAAAGTAAACTTTTTTGCAATGTTTTTTGCACCGTTTTAAGAAGAGTTGGCTTTCACTAATGAAGGTATTAACCTGTTACAAATTTTCCAGGCCGAAATTCCTCCAGTACACCTACCTATACGACTACCAGCACAACTACTATGATGACGTTATCAATTACCTGGACAGGCGAAACAAAGGGTTGCCAGTAGAAAAGCCCCGTGCGCAAACGTGGGGCGAGCGCGCCCTCCGCACATACCTTTCTAAGAGTGCCTCCAGCCTTAGCTCAAGATCCTCGAGTCGAGATGCGGCCCTCCTCAGAGGCATCTCCGCCGGCGCCCGGTTCCATCGCTACCACAGCAAGTCCCTCATCTCTAGGAAGTATTCCAAACTAGGATTTAACACCGTCTCCATCTAGCTTCGCTCTAACCACCTGCTTGACCTGGCTACGCGGACCCCCCCGCCCGGTTCGCCGGCGTGACCTCTCTGTCCATGTTACAGGATTTCCTTGGTGTGATGGCAGCGCCGGTCACCGAATGAGTGGTTCAACCATTACAGTGACTATGCCTGTTCGGAAGCCGTCCGCATTCCTAATATTATCTGTCTTTATTGAAAGACAATAAACTTTTAAGTTTATGAAGCCGTTTTATTTCTCGCTTGCGTTTGAACGAATTGCGTTACTAACTGATTTTATTAGCAGGTACAATGTTTAAATAAATAGTGCAAAGCGATTTATTATATATCAAAATAACAGCTAAGCGATATTCACCCTCATATTGACTCAACATTAACTAGCATGAATCAGTGTTATTAGAGGTATACCTATAGGTACAAATTTAGTTTTGCTTGCTACGCCGATTATGTTATTGGCTGGGTTTTATCGGTGATAGTGAAACTAAGAAATACTTTTCGTATTACGGTTAGAAGAGATGAATTTTAATTTGTACAAACTTTAATTTGTTAAATGCCGTTGCATAGGTATTGTTATTGCAAAAGTTAGCAACTTGTTCGAGATTTTAATTATTTAGAATTGATGTATATTTTATGAAATAAGATGACTCTACAGAAATCCCAATTTTCAAATAACTGTTAATTATTTATTTATGTTGAAACCCAGTTTTTATCTACCTGAAACTTTTATTCAAAAACCTACGACTTTCTTGAGATTTGCTGTAGTAGTATATTTTATTTTTAGCTTTTAGCATTGCTGAATTAATGCATCAATATTTTACCATAAAAATAGAGCTATCTATACAGGGTGAAATTTGCAAGGGGTTTGCCAATTTTTTTGAGGTGAATGAGACCATCCATACGTATAGTTTTCACTACAGGGCCACGGTCAAACTCTTAGATAAAATTTCAGATGCCCCATACAAATCAGTCGGCTACTAAAATACAGTGTCAATATTTTTAATGGCCCACTTACCTAGTAAAAGTAACAGATATAGACCTCGTAACATCTTACAATATCACTCTGTATACTGTATTTTAACCGTAATCAAAGATGTTTCGTAAGTTGACATTTGAAATTAAATGGAAATAAGGCATTTATTTAAACTTATTTTTATATTGGAATAATTAATTACATCACACACACGTAGACATTTTAAAGGACAGGCCAAAGAGAGATAATAGTTTGACACGGTGTTTAGGTCTGGCACGTCTAAGAGAGTCATAATAATAAATGGTATATAATCCTTTTTGTGCGGTCACGCAATAGGCATCTGTCAAAATAATTACTAATTAAGACAAAGAATAGCTCTATAATCTGAAGCTCTATTTTTGAATCACTGGCGTCAGTATTCAGAGTTATTTTCGTTCGAAATAATTAAAAGTCAACGGAAATTGTGCTAAATATAGCCGCGAGCAATGCATTTTTTTAAAATAGTAAATCACTGCCGTGAGGATCTCAACTGATTTTCATTGGGAAATCTAACACTAATTAGAGAAAACCAGACGCCGTATTTAGGCGAGTGATTCAAAAATAGAGCTCCCGACTCGCTAATAAGGCATATTAGATTAATTGCTGATAAATGACCCCTATTAACTTTGCCCGAACAATAAATCAAGGCGCGTTAAATTTATTCATAAACTTGATTTATTTATAAATAACAAAAATATTTATTCGATGTCAGTGGTCAGGAGAAAATCTTTCCATATACAAATGTTACGAAATTTGAAAGATGTCAAAATACTTAATCTATGTATACAACACGTCTTTCAATTAAATAGCTTGTTTCAAGTTGTAGCAATTCGACGCATCATAAATACAGGCTGACTTGTGTCATGAAATATGATTAAAATGACAGTTTAGCAAACGACAAACACTTTGGAACACGTAAAATGACACTAGACCCATCCTCACCAATGTCAAGAAGTGTCACATCGAGTCGGCAGACACAGCTCAAAATTTCAATGCCGCCATTTCTAAAATAACTTATCTTTGACAGTTCAGTGAATGTAATCGCTTGGATCGGTGCCAAAGCTTCGAGCTACCTAGCAGGTAAAACAGGCAATCGGCCAAATTGCAGATAATTAAATGTTACAATGACCAAGACAGCCTAGACATCGATTAGATCGTAAGTACTAAGCAAAAATAGAAACCGAACGTTGCGAAACTTTGATCGATGTTGTGCAATGATTTGTAATTTAATTTAATACATCGTTATTTGATCAGGTAGTTGATTTAAGATAGAAAAAGGTAAGAATCTACAACACAAGCTCCTTCCTAGGAAAAGGATCTTTCACTCTGGAAAAGGACTTAATCCGCTATTCAAGACGCGCTTTTCAAGATCCAGATGTTCAATGTCTGTTGCGCTTTCCATGCACACCCAGTATAGATAATAAGAGAGGGCTCTGCTATTTAAATTGTGTTTACTTGTATGCATCTAGATTCAGGTTTAGAGATCAGGGTGTGTATGGCGATCTTGCTTTGACAGTTTAGCAGCTCTGCTTTTGAAATAAATATAATTATAATCTAATATGATTTAAAAAAGTGCATATGCATTCACCAGTTTTTTTAGGTCAGATAGGAAATTGTCTTCGTAATTCCTTATTTTAAATCTTAGTAACATTTGTAGTTCTGTATGAGACAATAGTAATTTTAAGACATTCTAATAATATTAAATAAGAAACGATGCTACGTAAGCTTTGTTTGGTTACTGTTTGCATAACTTTAATTAGGTAATATTATATAATAAAGTAAATACTTCATGGATTATAATAATAATAATTTAAATATAGACCACACCATTATTAACTTACCGATAAAATGCAGTTTTTACTGGGTAATTATCCGACTGCGACAACAAAAAAGGGTAAATAATTTGTTTATTAGGGTGAGTAAGATCTTTATGTTTCGTATATGATGATGATATCCGAAAAATAAAGATCTCATTAAGGATTTTATTATTTATACATATTTGAAGCGACATTTTGTCGTTGATAGTGGTGGCAAAATAACCAATACAAGTGGGAAAAACGTATCGTCTTGAAAAAAAGTACTATACGCGCCAATACTGCCCCAACTCCAGCTTCCTCGCCTGCATCAATATGACGCGATTGATAAAAAATTAGGCCCTGTTTATATGAGAGTTTCCCTCTATGTTGAGACTCACGTACCTGTTATTCATTCCGTAACTTTAATAGCGGAAATAAATATTTATCACTGATTCAAAATAAGGACAGTAATCAATTCGACCTGTATGTGTATCGTATCGTATCGTCAGAATTCGATAGAATTTCAGTAGGTTGAGGTATTAACATTTACATAAACGTCTGTAAGATTCGCAGGTGTTACATACACATTTGCTCGTCAGGATTTGTCGAAGTTCAACCAGGTGTAGTTTATTTATTTTATTTTATTTTAATTGAAAAATATCCACAGTTCTTAATGATTATTACATACAAAAACTGGCCAAGTGCGAGTCGGACTTGCGCACTGAGGGTTCCGTGCCAACTTTAACTGAATAAGGGAATCCACTTACTTCTACTTAGTAAAATACCACAATATTTTTTTGACTGCAAATATAACTTTGTTTTTCATAGTGTTTGTATGAAGTACAAAGTTATGTTTGCGGTTGTTGAAAATGTGTTATATCTCAAAAACTACTCGTTCGATCTCGTCCGAACCAATTTTCGTTGAAGGTAATTGTTAATATCTGTTTTTTTTTTTTTCAAAATTTACACTTGCTTGGTTTAGAAGTTAGATGGGGGGGACGCCCATTTTACCATTAGGAAGCGTCTAGCTATGAAACGTTAGACTTTAAAAGAAAATGGTTTAAGGAACCTTAACGTCATTTTAGAAGACCTATCCAAAGACCCCACACGCATAGGTTTGACTAAAAAAATATATTTTGGTTTTAGTTTCATGTATGGGAGCCCTGTCAATAGTTTTTATTTTTTGTATGAGAATCGGTAAGCGGTTAACAAGACACATCTTCCTACCAAATTTCAATTGTGTAATGCTTATAGTTACAGAATAAAACGGTTGTGACATACGGACGGACGGACAGACAGACAGACAGACTTGACGAAACTATAAGGGTTCCGTTTTTTGCCATTCGGCTACAGAACCCTAAAAACAGACATGTATCTTGGGGTACAGTGTAAGTTCTGTCAAAATCGGTTCCTTAGTTGTGATAATGGCAGTGATAACTCACGAAATAAATTAAATAATTAAAAACATTAAGTTGCCATCCAAAACTTTACAAAAAAGCGTTAAATAACGTGTTCTATTTAGGAGAAACAAATTCTTTTGATGTCGGTGCATGATGAGTGCTAACTGATGACTGTTGATGTAGGTAAAATTGACATCATGCTTCTCAAAATAAGTGGAATGCGTTAAATTAAGATTTTAAGTCGGCTTTTTGAGAGCAGTTTAATTTTAATTATTTTATTGACACAACACTTGTGCAACACTCCGTCCGTATACGTCACGTAAGTCTGACTGAGAGATAAGTATGTGCTGTCGCAGTATCACGTGCTATTGCCGCAGAAGAAACGAGTGTTTGATATTACCATAATATTTTGTGAAGCTACCTATATAATTTTATCGGACTTGCTTATTAAACTCGTAGGATTCAAGGTGACAATCATTAATAAATTATGCAAATCAGCTTTCAAAAACGTGCTTTACGTAACCTTCTCGGTTATCAAGTAAGTTAATTTTCTAATGCACCATCGTCATTTCATGTATTTAATGGGTAGCCCCAGTACATGAAATGCAACTGCATCGTGAGCCCAGCGATTAACATACAGGGTGTTGTTTTGGTCAGTGACATCCAACTCAGGGATGATAATATGAGTTATGCTTATTATAAAAAAAATGACTTTTTAAAATTCTGAACAAGTTTTATACAAGAAAACCTCTTCACAACAATAAAAAAAAATACAAAACGAATGGGAAAACTCGCACCCTAGCGCGTAGCTAGCGCTTATCTATGAAATACTACGCCGTATCTAGTAAGCTACGAAGAGGCTACCTGGTGTTGGTGGTTTTGACTCCGGTGCCGCTTAAAAATAGTACATTATGATACAAGTGTGCTAAGTTGACCATTATATACAAGGCGATATTGTGTGCGCACGAGCGAAAGCGAGTGCGCCATAAGAAAGCCGCGTATATAATGGTCACAGGCACACGCGTATCATACGACGTTTTTCAACACACTTGCGAAAAAAAACAACTCTTCATTTACTAAGTTTTTAATTATTAAAACATTTAGTAAAAATACATTTCACTCGACTTTGATGGCAAAAGACTATCGCACGCGTTTTTCGCCTCGTTACGTATGTCCGCCAGAGTTAGTTAGTTATAGTTTTCTTCATTTTCTTTACTTGAAGTAGACATTTTCGTTAATATTAAACTTCACAATTAATCCAAACTTCGTCGCAGCCGACAATTACCTATTAACGAAAAATGGCGCATTGTTTTTTTTTTCTTGCCGGGATACCGATGCGCGCGCAAGGCTAAGGGCGAACTAGATTCGCCAACAGCCAAGATTAAAAATCTAATAATTCGTGTTAAAAACACAAATTACAAAAAACAAATATGAAAAATCTGGATTTGCCATTTATGGAAATAAATACCTATGTAGAATACTGTTATTTTTTGCATAAATAATGTTTTTTGCTAAAATAAAAGTTATAACCCGACTAAATTACATCGTTTCTTCTTCTTACTTACGACTTGGTACTAGGGTACAAACCTAAATTGGTCGGGTTAATAAACTAAAGGCACTAGTGCAATAATATACTGAAAAAGCACGCGTGTTTAATATCTAGGCTTATGTGCCAAAAATCGGTGGAATAAAAACGTCGTTTTGAGCAAGTGTGTTGAAAAATGATTTTGTGGGTTTTTGCCGTTTCAAAAAAAAACATTTAAATATTTTTTTTGGCATCAGCATCGCTTGTACAACACCCTGTATACTTGTATCGATTCGTAGGTACGCGCGTTTGAATCGATGGAAACGCATGTTTTTGTGGTGTTTATGTTGTATTGGAATTGTATTGCGACTGCATCTCATTGCACTGCACAGCGGTTTACTATTGTTTAACAAAAAAATGATGACAAAAGATCATTTTACAAACGTTTGAAAAATTTATCATTTGACAAACTTTCATTCCGCAAACATGTTACTTTAAAAACAATCATTTGACATAATACATGTTTCGCAAATGTTATACTTAAAAAAAAAACTCAGGACTAAATAATTCGTTTGCTAAATTGGTAATTTTACAAAAAGTAAGAAGATAAATGATTCGTTTTTAAAATTTACTATTAGGCAAAGCCATCCAAAGGCGGTATTTTATAAATCCGATGTACCTTCTGAAGTCTTGGAGTGTCTACCATCAACATCTGCTTTAAAGCAGTGCATATATCAAAAAGAAGTACCCGATAATTCAGAAGGTGCAAATTTATCAGTGTATATAGTCAAGGGCACAAATCCAAGGCAAAAATTTTATTATAAAGGACCGTAAATACAACATAAAAAGAATTATAATATTGTCTACATTTAAATTGATGGAAATTCTGAGTAAATCAGATTATTAGATTTGGGATGGTACTTTAAAAATTGTGCCTACAATATTTACTCAATTATACACCATTACACCATACATGGATATATTTCAGGATGACCCACAAACCTTTCCACTGATACGTTCTCACAAGGACAAGAGAACATATGATATAATATTTAAAATTATCATGGCATATGGAGCAAAAAATAATATTGATATCAAACCAAAAGTGTGCATATTTCATATTTCATTATTATGTGACTTCGTAAAAGCAGCCATCTTAAGCCTTCGATCAAATTTTGAAAATATTAAATTGCATGTTTGAAATTTTCATCTTGGACAGATTATTTATAGACAATTAATAATTTTGTATTAATACTAATTCCATAGAAACTTAAGTATTTAAAAAATGTATGCATGCTTACGTATTTATCTATACTAATATTATAAAGCTGAAGAGTTTGTTTGTTTGTTTGTTTGTTTGTTTGTTTGAACGCGCTAATCTCAGAAACTACTGGCCCGATTTGAAAAATTATTTTTATGTTAGATAGTCCATTTATCGAGGAAGGCTTTAAGCTATATAACATAAAGATACGACTCACAAGACCACAGCAGCAATGAAAAATGTTGCGAAAACGGGAGAAAGACATTCCTTTTGAGAGCTTCCGCTGCGTACGCTGCGGAAACCGCTAAAGTTACACAAAAATCATGTATTACAAGATTGTTCAGCATTAAGAGTTCTATAATAAAGTCCGCGACAGCATAAGTCTATCTTTTATGGTTGACTTACTACAACCTTTTTTATGTTAATAAATTTGTAAAAAATAATGCATCGTTTTTAGAGGTGTATTATACACACAGGTATTTATTCTTATCAAAATAAATATATTCATCATCACGAGCATTTCATTTAGAAAAAAGTTGCCCTTTATATCATTTGATTCCAATAAATATCTTAGGAGCTATTACAGTTTTAACATAACTCCGCACCAAAATAATGTTCGCAGCTCAAGTACAACGTGCGCTTTCGCTAATTATATTATAAAGCTGAAGAGTTTGTTTGTTTGAACGCGCTTATCTCAGGAACTGCTGATCCGATTTGAAAAAATATTTCTGTTTTGGATAGCTTATTTATCGAGAAAGGCTAAAACAGGACGCTACGACGGGAGGGGAGGGAGCAATCTCAAAACGCGCGGACGAAGTCGCGGGGGACCGCTAGTAGATGTGTATTTGTAGTTAGTTAGCTTTATTTCGTGTTATTATTATTTTATTGTTTTTGTATATATTGTGATAATTTTTGGCAACTGTTAGTATTTAAATAATTTAATACACACTGCCTGAATTAAGCGAAATAAGAAGACTTCGGTTCTGGCTGGTTCGTTGTGGTCGCAGTTCTAACTTACCTAACCAAACATTGATTATAATGATTATTTTACTTATTTATTATTATTAGACTTCCATGCATGACCCCAAAGTAATAATATACACGTACTTAATAGCATACTACCTACCTTCTTCTGTTTGTAAAAATATCTTTGGACATAAGTTTTTTGATAAACAATAGTAAACCAAGAAATATTGTTGTTGATTAAAATAGATTTTGGTAAGAATACAAACAACGTATTTTTCAAATGTTATTTATGCTTGACGTTGTTTTGCCAACTTACATGTTTAACTGGCTACGTGTCATAAGTGGCATTTTGTGTCCTAAATTGAATAAATTATTTTTGACTTTGACTTTGACTTACCCTTAGTTTTTGGCTTCCAAATTACTAGTTACTGGCCGCGCTGACTTTAAACCAAATTTTGTACTAACTAACTTCAATTTTCAGTTTGGTTTTTTTTTTTTTCACTATGCAAAGTTAATAAAGGGCCGATCGCTGAGTGAGTTCCCCGCCTGACATATGTTGTGGTTTTAGTGCAATTTATAATAATTAGGTATGTTAGTAAAATAAAAATAAGAAAAAAACAAGTTGCAGATCCTACACAAGATTTGCAGCGGTGGAAATATCAACACAAACATTAATGGAGAATCATTACCACACACTGATAGTCAAAGAATTAGTCAGTGCATTAAATATGCTGAAGAATCTTGATACTGTGCCGTTAACTTTAACCGATTCTCTCAACGGATATTGAAGACGATAATAATAACGAGCCGGTGTAATACTCACAACAGTATCTGTTGGGAACTCAACTCTGATATAGTTATAGGCACCTGAAAGTAATTAGCCAAATAAGTAAGTTCTACTGCCACTTTGATTTTAAAAAAAGGCTCAAATGGAACCTTAACACAATTTTAACTATAAACCTAATGAAAAAGATAAAAGTTATGCGATGTGGAGACCTATTCTCAATATTTTTCTACGAACTCTACTCATAAATGATGAGGTGTATAAAAAAATAATAGGAATATATATAACACTCTTTACAGGGTGTCCCAAAAAGAGCGTGCCGAACTGACACTGGAGTTAGCTCAGTCACAGACCTTTCAGATATAGTCTAAATTTTTAAATTATGCCACTTTTTGTCTTATAAATGGCACACAAAGTGATACTGTAGATAGATTAGCAAAAGACCTTTTAAATAAAAATAATATGAATCTTGCGAAAATGTCATGGTGTGGGAAAAAATGCCACTTTCTTGTTTTCGTCATACAAGAAAAATACATATAAGTGGCATTATTTCCCAAACTATGTGACTTTTATTAGTCATAATATTTTTATTTTTAAGGTCTAAGGCTTTTCTAAGGCTTTTTAAATATTTTAAGGCTAAGCTATCTCCAGTTTCAGTTTGGCGCACTCTTTTTTGGGACATCCAGTATATTGTACTTATAATTTGTCTGATATTGTACTTATAATTTGTATGTTTTTATTGTTTAAGTTATTTTTGTCCTAACTTTTGCATTAAAGAATGTTGATATTTATTACTATTATATCTCAACAGAAACGAAACATTATATCTCAACTAGGAACAGTGAGTCAACCAAGTATTAATGCATAGCACAAAGGATAATCTTGTTGAACCCACTCCCGTATACGTTGGGAACTCAACTCTTGAAGTTGTCGACGAGTACGTCTACCTGGGACAAGTGATCCAATTGGGTAGGTCCAACTTTGAGAAGGAGGTCGACGAATCGACGAATCCAACTCGGCTGGGCAGCGTCCGGGAAACTGCCCAAGAGTGTCTTTTCAACTCAACTACCTCTGTGTCTGAAGACGAAAGTCTTCAACCAGTGCGTTTTACCAGTGATGACATATGGATCCGAAACATGGTCTCTGACTATGGGCCTTATAAAGAAGCTCAAAATCACACAACGGGCGATGGAGAGGGCTATGCTGGGTGTTTCTCTACGGGATCGAATCAGAAATGAAGAGATACGAAGAAGAATTAAGGTAACGGACATAGCCTTGAGAATCAGTAAGTTCAAGTAGCAGTGGGCAGGGCATCAAGCGCGAAGAACTGATGACCATTGGGGCAGGAAAGTTCTAGATTGGAGACCCTTCTATCAAAGACGCAGCGTAGGACGTCCACCGGTACTAGCCTAGAGGGCCAGTAACTGATATATGTTTCAATTTTCTATTCAGTTTTGTATTTTATATAAATTATCATACAAAATAAAATAGTTAACGGGTATTTACAACAAATACAATAATTTTATGTATCTACTGCCCGTTAACTTGTACTAAAATTACAAATACAACCATTAATAAGGTAAAGCTATGATTACGTTTTTATTAGTTATCAAAACGATTTTCTGATAATTTGAGCCTGACTGTAAAAAAATTACCGGCAAATTGGCTCGAGTGGCGAGATAAGTTGTTAAACGTTACGTTTGCTAAGTAGTCAATAGATATAATAGAATTAAATATTTTTTCAAATAAAAACTAGTAACTGTTTTTACTCGATTAAAACTTACAAATTTTATTACTTGCAATTTATCGCCACGTGGCAATTAACTGCCAGAAGCCAGCAATGGCACGGGTTTTCCCTTCGGGAGTACCTTAAAGAAATAGAATACCCAAATGTCAAAAATTTGCTCGTGAACCAATAAGCCAATAATAATAATCTTATTGTCAACCTTGCCAAAATAAGAAGTAAATAGAGGTGTCCTGTGTCGGAAGTCTCGACATAGTTCCGTGTAAGTAAAACCACCAGGTGGCGCTCGAAAAATGCTGTGCCTAAATTGGTATTTTCGTGTATTTATTGATTGAGAAGATATTTTGAATGATGCTTAAAAAACTACAAATATTTTTTAAGATTTATTAAACATATAGCAACGTAAGTTAAAATGATATTTGATGAATTAGAAAATCATAAAATTGAAATTGTCGACGCGAGATGTCAAAAATGATGCATCAGACTTCGCCCGCTGGTCTTTGCACGATAATTTATCGAAAGCAATATATGAACTCCTTTCCGAGAAGTTTTTAATTATTTTACTAACCTTGGTTTCGTTTTAGTGGTGAACACTTGTCATGTGAGTATTCACCACTCAAACAAAACCAGCATTATGTTCAGTTAGTAATCAATCAAAAAGCTGTAATTATTAAATAAGTTTAAATAAACCACTTACCGAGCTTCATTTTATCAAAATCTCGCCATAATGTTTCTTGGGGCGTTTTCTTTTGAACTCATTGCACACACGGACGTAAAATATATATTATATATATATATATATATATATATATATATATTTTTACGTCCGTGATTGCACATATTTTAAAACCATCTATTTAAAAACCACATATTTTTAAAACCATCTATTATCACTTTTTACAAACACAGAAACACAGATATAGATTCAGACATTGATTACAAGAACTAATTTTAAAGAATAATTTTCTCATATCGATTTGAAATAACAGTGAAAACACAAGACAAAATTATATGTACTGCATTTGTCTTTTTGAATATGACATGTTTGACATGTGACAGCTTCGCTATCTGGTGTCGATCACACATAAAATTAATATTCCTATCGGAATAGAAGGACAAGTAAAAGCTGTCAAACGAAACCGATTTAAGATGTCAGTAACTAACATAAGTAAGTAACATTTGTAGCTTTAAATGAGATAACCTTTTGATCAGGTGATTTATAACAATGTTCCTAAGTTAAATATAGTAGTTTACTGCATGATAAACAGTCGACACAAAATATTGAACATGCACCTCTAGTGTAAAACTAAATGTTATTTCTTTATACAAAATATTCGTCGATATACATTCCCTGTGTTATTTTGTCTTTATTTTTTACGTAAATTAACGTTTGTAGAATAGAATAATCAGACTGCGTACTTTAAATTTGAAGCGCATTGGTAAATATAAGTCGTATATTAAGAGGCTTCGATTTGGACTAATCTACCTGTTAAATGATTATTTGTTGGGGTTATGCCGCTGTAATGCATAACAATCAATCACCGATCAAGTCACCATGTTTCAGACGCATTATTTCTCCAAAATATACACAATTTCACTTTTAAATATAAAAAATCAAATGCACGTAATTTTCAGCGAGCTTCTGCAGGGCGGTCAACTGTTTGACATCTGACAAAAATGGTTCTGCTACCCATCTCTTTTTATCACACAGTTTGCTGCTAGTGACATCTCGCTTTTGTCGTTCTATTCCAAAGGGATAATAATTTTATGCGATCACAAGCGGAGGCGTTGCCATTTACGTAGCGTGCTTTTGTATGGTGAACGCCTGGTCGACGACGACTAGTTGGTGCCGTTCCCATGCCGGGTTGATAGGTCGGCTCTGACCTTTAGTCGGCTGAAGTGTTCCCTGTCAACTACAATTTGGACGTTTTCAAGATAAGCGTGATTAGACTGTTACTAGACAGACATGGTCCATTTTCGGACACATGTCACTTAGCCTTAGGCAATCGTGGCCAAATGTCTGGCTATTTAATTTAAAAAAAAAACACTAGGAGCGCTTATAATTGGTCCCTAGTTCCCTAGTTTGCATGAAATACTTATTTACAATTCTATATGCGATTAATTGCTTTGACATCACCATTGTATACATATCAATTATTTTTTTTTGTTACGAATAAGGGCTATTAAGATTCAAATTTCAATACATAACTAGTTTCATCCTAACTTACAAGCACAGCACACAGAAATGGATACCGACAAGCGATTTGGTGGCTTGCAACAAACTGAACACAAACTTTGAGATTCGTGTTTCCATGTTTACTAGTAAAATTTTCTTCTTTCGTCTTTTTTTATGAAACATGAACCTCATGATACATCACGACATAACAGTAAAGATTTGGATGAAAGATGCTGATGATGTTCATATTATGGAAACCGAAAATAGAAAAGAATTAAATTCCTATAACCTTACTAAGTCGTCGTATTTTTTCCTCATATGATATACCGTCTTATAAGGAAAAAATAAGACGAATTCATCTGGAAAATATTAATACTGAGAAAAACTTGGTATAATTTGATTTCAGCTACGTATTTACGGCGAGTATATCCTTAGAAATCAAATCAGTACTTAGCTAAATGGAAAAACCATTTAAGTAACAGACTGCTTCAGATAGCACTAGAAGAAGTGTTTATTTTATTTTATTTAGGTTCGCTCTTCACTCCAGTCCAGGTACGGAAGTCTCGACATAATTTTCCTGTTGAAGGTTGCGCTAGAAAAACACTGAAACAAGATTGTTTGTGTTGACAAACAATAATGTTTTCGTGTATATTGAAAACCTATTAGAATTAATCTAAATAATTCTAATAGAATTAATCTAAATAATTCTAATAGGTTATTGTAAACGCAAGCAAAGGGCGACTGAGCTTCTTGCTTTATGCGTTTTTGGTGCTCTATTATGTTAATAATAGATCTACTACTTTGATAATGAAGAAGATAATGGATCTATACTTTGTGGGAACATCAATTTTACTATTTTTTTTTATCGATGGACACCATGGAAAATTTCGACGTTCTCCGTGGTGTAGTGGCTAAGCACGCCACGTTTTAAGGCGTCGCCTCTCCGAGGCCCTGGGTTCGATTCCCCGTCGAGTCAAAGTAGAAATCATAATTTTCTATATTGGGTCGGGTCTGGGTGTTGTGGTTCCATCGTTGTGTCTGATTTCCATAATACAAGTGCATTGGCTACATACTTTAGGATCAGAGAAATGTCTGTGATTATGTGATTGGTGTCAAATATAAATAAGACAAAAAATATTGCTAAAGCTTCAGTCAATTCGTGTCGAGCAAACTAATATCAACCAGCGTATAAACGTTTTAAACAAGGACGTCTCCGAATTACAGACATCAGCCCAATTTCAGTCTAAAGAGTGTGTGGAACTCAAAAAACGTATCGAAGTTCTCGCTGAGAACACCAAGTGCTCTGACAGATGTGACTCGTCGTTGGTAGTCCTCGAAACGAAGCTAGATGTTTTGGAGCAACAAGCCAGACAATGTAATGTCGAGATATGTAATGTGCCTGAGAGGCGCAATGAAAACTTGCTCACTGTAATCGAGGCGCTCGGAAACATCATTAAACATCCCATTGCGCAGACTGACATAGTATCGATACATAGAGTGCCGCACGCGAGCTCTGATGACAAAAAGCCGAAAAACATAGTTGTTAAGTTTAAATCACGCATCATGAGAGACAACGTGCTTAGCGCATTTAGGAAACGTAAAGAGATTAAATCAGATCAGATAGGTGTCTCTGGCACCTCTTTGACAGTCTACATGAATGAGCATGTCACTCTAAAAAGGAAGAAGTTATTTCGTGCTTCCAGAGAAATCGTCAAAAGAAACAATTTTAAATACATCTGGATTAAAAACGCTACTATACTTGTTCGAGAAAACGACACGGCTCCCGCAATCGCTATACGGACGGAAGAGGACCTCAAGAAAATTAAGCGTAAGCAGGGTCAGCCTAACAATAGTTAACTTTATTATGATAACACTGTTTATTTTGTCAAGCTCTGTCTTTAGCTACCTTATTAAGGCTCTAAAATTTTACATTGTTTTTTTTTCGTGCTCTTCCGTAATCAAAATGGTTAATATGACAAGTTATTGTTATTGTTACTTCTTTTCTCATTACCTAAGACAGAGTTCCCGAAATTCTGGCTGTGCTCTTTTTTTATTTTATTATTATTATTAGGACCAAATGTGCTAGTCTTTTTAGATAATGCTAATGTCTATTATAGTGTAATTACTTTTTTAAATGTGTGTTTGTATTACTTAAGGTGTCTGGGATTTAATCACGCTTGGTTGGTTTTGCAAACTCTCCTCCTACTATTTTACTCTCTTTTCAAAATAGCATTTAAAACTTTTTTAGCAACACAATATTATATATCAATTTTCCTGTTTTATGGATAGTAATCTCACTATATACTATCAAAATTGTACTGGAATCAGATCTAAACTCCATACAGTTTACATGAATATTCTTTCTCTGGCCTATGATATTATAGTTTTGACCGAGACTTGGCTTGTACCAGAAATATCTGTTGGTGAATTCATGGACAGTCGCTACAACGTGTTCAGATGTGACCGTGACCGCCAGGCAACTGGAAAAAGCGACGGCGGGGGTGTACTTATAGCTATAAAAAGTGAGCTCAGACCAGTCAGTCTACAGATCAATCATTGTAGCTCAGCGATTGAACATATCATAGTTTCGATACCTTCCTTTGACCCAGCAAAAAGATACTGCTTCAGTGCAGTTTATATTCCGCCGCAAACTCCCCGAGATACATATATAGACCATTTTACTCTATTACAAAATGTCATTAACGATCAAAGCATAGAATCTTTCTTTATAATAGGTGATTATAACTTACCCAATCTTGATTGGTCAAACTTTCATCCAACGGCCCCCACCAATTCCCCTACCTCTATCAGTTACTGCCTATATAAGATTTTATCTACATTTAATGCTAAACAGTTAAATTCAATCAAAAACGATAATGATCGTATCCTGGACCTGTTTATATCAAACACGAATAGCAGCTTAAGCCTCTGCTCCCCTATAGTGCCCGTGAATCAGCATCATCCTCCAATTTGCGCGCTTACTTTCGTCAACTTAAAATCTAAACATATGCCTCGATATCATTTTCCCAAACCTAACTTCCACAAAGCAAATTATGAAGATATAAATGCTATTATAAGGGAAGTAGATTGGGAGTCAGTTTTGTCCGATCTCTCCGCTGATGAATCGGCTAATTTATTCTATGAAAAAATCCTCGAAATCATTCAATATCACGTACCTCTGTCAACAGTAAGATCATCACGTTTTCCTGTTTGGTTCTCCCCAGCCCTTAGACATATCTCAATAACAAAGAGCGTGCCTGGCGGAAATGGAAAACGTATGGAAACATCTCAGATTACGAATCTTTCTCTGTATTTAGAGCAAGATTCAAAGATCAATGCTCAATTTGCTATAGCAAGTATATTGATAGCGTCGAAGATAGTATTGGTCTGAATACAAAATTCTTTTGGTCATACTTAAGGAACCGTAAGAATACTACATGTTATCCTTCTTCAATGTTCTATAAGTCTAATACTGCGAGTGACCGTAAGGAAATTTGTAATTTGTTTTCTGACTTCTTTATGTCTGTATACGAACCTTCAACGCTTACCCTTTTTGATGACACTCAACACGCAGACGGCGGGGATTGTGACCTTCTAATCTCTGACATTGGCATAACTCTAGAAAACATCAGAAAAGTACTAAATACGCTTAACATATCTAAAGGTAAGGGACCAGACGGCATACCACCGTTATTCTTGAAACTTACATATAAAACTATAAGTGTTCCCTTGTACGTCATATTTAATAAATGCCTGCAGGAGGGCAACTTTCCTAGCGTATGGAAGAATGCTTTCATCACGCCTATACCAAAGACAGGGGACGCACGCAACGTGGAGAATTACCGGCCCATTTCTGTTCTGTCCACGTTGTCTAAGGTATTTGAACGCTTGGTCCATAACGAAATATATCCATTGCTGCATCACATTCTAATACCAGAACAGCATGGTTTTGTTAAACGTCGCTCTACATTAACCAATTTAACACTGTTCACAAACGACTTATTCACAAGTATGGATAGGAAAACACAAGTAGATGCAGTATATACGGACTTTCAGAAAGCTTTTGATAAGGTGGACCATAGATTGCTTTTGGAGAAATTGGCGTTTAACGGAATCCGCGGCAACCTCTTGCGCTGGTTTGCCTCGTATATATCTAATAGGACACAGAAAGTTGCTATCAATGGACTCGAGTCAGTCAATATTCTGGTCACTTCTGGTGTACCACAAGGATCTATTCTTGGCCCGTTGTTGTTCCTTTTGTATGTAAATGACATCAAAAAATGCTTTAATCACGCAATTTTTTTATTGTACGCAGACGACCTCAAAATATTTAAAGAAATAAAGTCTGTTAATGATTGCATTCTTCTTCAATCGGACCTTAATAAATTAAGTGAATACTGTAAGGCGAATAAATTATTTTTGAGTATCCCCAAATACAATTGCATAAGTTTTACTAAAAAGAAAACTATTTGTAACTTTGATTATCAATTGGCCAATAATACTTTAAAGAAAGTATCTGTAATTCGGGATCTTGGTGTTGTCCTTGACTCTAAACTTCACTTAGATATACATATTAACACCATAATTAATAAAGCCTATAAGATGTATGGTTTCGTTTCTAGGTCTGCAGTTAACTTTAAAAAACCTAACACATTTCTGCATTTGTACCGTTCACTGGTGAGGTCTCAGTTGGAGTACGCTGTGCCTATTTGGAACCCAATATACAAAAAGTACACCGAGTCCATTGAAAAAGTCCAGCGTAAATTTTTACGTCTAGTAAACTTCAAGTGTTATCGCTCCTGTGACCCTTATGAACAGCTGTTAGCAAAATTTAAATTCTTACGCCTTGAATCGCGCCGATCGCTCCTTTCTATTATGTTTCTTTTTAACTTAATAAATAATAAAATCGATTGCATAAGCCTTAGTAACAAAATAAATTACAATATCCCCAGGCGCGCTATGCTCAGAAGTACACGCAGACTTAGGACTTTTCATGTTAGCGTCTGTAAAACCAATGCAGGCAAGCGAGCCCCATTAAATAGAATGCTTTCCGATTTCAACGGGCAGTTTAATGAACTTGACTTTTCCCAGACTCCTTCTAAATTTAAAAAACTTGTTTTAGATATTCTGCAAGCCTAGCACAAATATGTATACCTCTTGTTTATTTTTACATGCCTATCTAAATTTTTTTTTTCTTCCCAAACTTGTAGCTTTTGAGATATAAATTGTTACATAGATTTTTAGACTATCCCATTAATTAGCACGCATTTTACCTCGTATATTTTATTAATTTTGTATACTTATACGTGGATTACGCGGTGGGATGTGTTACCACTCATAGTTTATAAGTTTATATGTTTTAATTAATTGTTGTGACACATTTGTTTGTAATCCCTAAAATAAAAATAAATAAAAAAAATCAGATTTGAGACGATTTGAGATTGACGACGAAGGTTAGAAACCTATAACTCGTACAGTCGCCGTCAGATATATCGGAGCAGACAAAGTGATCAAATACTTCTGAACAGTACAATACTTCTGCTTTAATATGTCAATAAGTTCCATACACTGCAAGTAACCATTAATATCAGAACATTCATTACTTCATTAATATCTGAGCAGAAGCTAATCAATAACTTCTATACACACAACTGACCAATAATATCTGAACACTCATAACGTCAAATATATCAACGCAGTCGCTCTTAAATTTCTGAGCAATCGAGGAAAATTGCAGAAGAAAGTGCTTCCAACTTAACTATAAATCTATACTAATATTATAAAGCTGAAGAGTTTGTTTGTTTGTTTGTTTGTTTGAACGCGCTAATCTCAAAAACTACTGGCCCGATTTGAAAAGTTATATTTACGTTGGATTGTCCATTTATCGAGGAAGGCTTTAGGCTATATAACATAAAGATACGACTCATAAGACCACAGCAGAAATGAAAAATGTTGCGAAAACGGGAGAAAGATATTCCTTTTGAGAGCTTCCGCTGCATACGCTGCGGAAACCGCTTAAGTTACACAAAAATCATGTATGACAGGATTGTTCAGCATCAAGAGTTCTATAATAAAGTCTGCGACAGCATATGTCTATCTTTTATGGTTGACTTACTACAACCTTTTTTATGTTAATAAATTTGTAAAAAAATAATGCATTATTTTTAGAGGTGTATTATACACACAGGTATTTATTCTTATCAAAATAAATACATTCATCATCACGAGCATTTCATTTAAAACAAAGTTGCCCTTTATATCATTTGATTCCAATAAATATCTTAGGAGCTATCACAGTTTTAACATAACTCCGCACCAAAATAATGTTCGCAGCTGAAGTACAACGTGCGCTTGCGCTAATTATATTATAAAGCTGAAGAGTTTGTTGGTTTGAACGCGCTTATCTCAGGAACTGCTGAACCGATTTGAAAAAATATTTCTGTGTTAGATAGCTTATTTATTGAGAAAGGCTTTAGGATATAAAACATCACGCTGCGACGGGAGGGGAGGGAGCAAACTCAAAACGCGCGGACGAAGTCGCGGGGGACCGCTAGTATATAATATTATAAAGCTGAAGAGTTTGTTTGTTTGTTTGAACGTGCTAATCTCAGAAACTACTGGCCTGATTTGAAAAAATATTTTTACGTTGGATAGTCCATTTACCGAGGAAGGCTTTAGGCTATATAACATAAAGATATGACTCATAAGACCACAGCAGCAATGAAAAATGTTGCGAAAACGGGAGAAAGATATTCCTTTTGAGAGCTTCCGCTGCATATGCTGCGGAAACCGCTTAAGTTACACAAAAATCATGTATGACAGCATTATTCAGCATTAAGAGTTCTATAATAAAGGCCGCGACAGCATATGTCTATCTTTTATGGTTGACTTACTACAACCTTTTTTATGTTAATAAATTTGTAAAAAAATAATGCATTATTTTTAGAGGTGTATTATACACACAGGTATTTATTCTTATCAAAATAAATAGATTCATCATCACGAGCATTTCATTAAGAACAAAGTTGCCCTTTATATTATTTGATTTCAATAAATATCTTAGGAGCTATCACAGTTTTAACATAACTCCGCACCAAAATAATGTTCGCAGCTTAAGTACAACGTGCGCTTGCGCTAATTGCTATGATTGCTGGCTTCTTAGTTACAATAAAACTGCGTACGTTTTGCGTTAAAATATTTTACTATTTTTATTCGAATATTATTTTTGAAGGTGTTTTACACAGGTGTTTTATACACACGTGTATTGATTCTTATCAAAATAAATACATTCATCATCACGAGCATTTCATTTTGAACAAAGCTCACATCATTTGATTTCAATAAATATTTTAGAAGCTATCACAGTTTTGAAATAACTCCACATCTAAATAATACTCACAGCTTAAGAACTTACAACGCGAGCTTGCGCTAAGTATGGTTGGTGGCTTCTCACTTACATTAAAATATGTGTTTTGCGTTGAAATATTTTCCTTATACATACCTATAAGATTAATTTAGTCGGCTCCCTACGGAACGGTTGTCCCGCGCAACTGCTTTTTTTGCGATACTTCAAGTGATTTCAGCGCATAATACATAGTTTTCCTTTCGCTACTGATTAGTAAAGGACTTGAGCTCATTATTTTGATTGCAGATATTTTCTATTAGATAGATTCAGTAATACTTTATGTTAAAATTCTTTCTTCAGATTTATGCAGGCTAAAGTTTTCTTTTCGCCACTGAGTAGATTTTAATTTTGAATGCATCTATAAATTATTAGGTTTATTAGATTTAGTAGGTAATTACTTTTGTTATTCTTTCTTCTGATTTATGCAGGTATAAGTCACTGCGATAGCTCATCTCAGCATGTTATAAAAAAAAACTAGACTAAGTAATAAGTAGGTACCATTTAAAGTAGGTAGGAGGTAGGTATTAAATCTAAATGTGCATTTATAATTTGATTTTATAGTAGGTAATTTGATTTGATATTGTTCTTCTTATTCTCTGTAAAGTGATTGATTACATTAGGTTAGTGCTTAATAAATAGGTTGGTTGACTTAATTTATATTTACCAATCTTAATGCAAAATTTGATTTCATTGTAACTGGGTATTGTTTTGTTGTATCTGTACAAAGCTTTGACGTTTTGGACATTTTTTATGTCAAAATTTTATCTTTTTACCATTTTTAAATTACCTACCAATTAATATTTTTAATAAAAAAGTACCTACTGAATTAATTAGTAGAATGCCTAGAAAAAGGGCTCAGCTTTCTCGGCAGTCTGCCACGTCTACAACGTCCATCCGTCTCAAACTGAATGCTATTATTTGAGAATATTGCTGCAACATATTCGTGGTATATCTTATTTGTAAAATAATTAGCCTAAATAATTAAAAAATCTACCCAAAGTCACTATTCCACGCGGACGAAGTCGCGGGCACAGCTAGTACTATTTAAAATAGGAACTCTTTTCATATTTTATATTATAGTAAGATGACACTGGCAGTTTGTAACGCTTTGTAGTTTTCAGTATTGTCATCACTGTCATGAAAGTGTCATGCATTAAATAAATTCAGGCATTCAGATTTGATGTGGCTACTCTTGATCACCTGATTCTCCAGTGTCCGTCTTTTCATATGCAAAGGCTTTTATTAATAGATGGCCTACTACAGTCCTATGAAGATGATGATATTCCCCGCCTCTTGTCATCTATACTGGAAAATGAAAATATATACAAACATTTGTATCAGTACAGAACTTCTACATTTAAAGAAATATGAGACCAGATGTCAAACGAAAAGAAGACTTAACTTTTCATTCCTCACAGAAGACTAAACTCCCAAATTGTTGAACATACAATATGACGACAACATTACATTCAGATTGGCCGTAATGGACTTGGTCCAAAAGCCGTAAAAAGGATATGAAAAAAAAAAACAGGCAAGTGAGTGTTCAGATATTATTGGTTACTTGTGTGTATAGAAGTTATTGACTAACATCTGCTCAGATATTAATGAAGGAATTCATGTTCTGATAATTATGGTAACTTGTAGTGTATGAAACTAATTGACATTTTAAACTGTTCAGAAATTTTTGGTCACTTTGTCTGCTCCAATATATCTGACGGTGACTGAACCTACTATTGGTTCTTATTGACATTTAATCTGCGCAAAATCTGAATTATCTGCAAAAACTTGCACCCTTTTTTACAATTACTTATTATTATAGTAATTTTACTTTTCTAGACTGTGATCACATAATAAATTATATTGACTTTATTTTATTCTAAATAAAAGTTGACTAAACTTTTAGTGGCCATGAAGCTGAAACAATCGCTGTGAGTAAATGAGGAAAAGCGTTATTTAGAAACACATGAGTTATGTCATTAGCCAAGATGTGTAGCATTCCCTAGACTAGGCCAATGTCTTGGACAGCTATTTTTAACTTTCCCAGGAAAACTATTGTCTACCTCTTTGGCCAATTGGAAACAGTTTGTGTACGACGACAGTTATTAATTGACACTGTAAATATTCTGTCAAAATAGTCTCGCGGAAGTTAAGCAGTGTTAAACGACTCCCAATCATATGTTTTATTTATGTCATTATGTAAAATCAAAATAGCGTCGCGTGTTTTTCAAGGTGAATAATCAACATTTGAATTATTGTTAATTCTTTTACGTACATGGATGACTCTAAGAGTAGGTGATTTAGTTATAAATAATGTAAAGAAGTTGATATAATATAACAATCTAATGTAAAGAAAGTGTCTGTATTCAGAACACTTACTGAAATATAATGTCAAAAAAAAAACAAAATTATCATAACTGCGCACTTTCATTCCGAGAAATAATAATCCTCTTTGAAGCACTTGAAAAACATTTTATTTTATCAGAACGTTCGCTTAATACTTTAATAAGATTTTAATGATGCTCAAGCCAACAATATTGTTTTTTTTTTCTAAGCTTAACAGAAAGGTAGGTATCAGTTAAAAAGTGTTTTTAGGATATAGTACACGTTACACGGGTTCGTAGTAATTGAGAGTTAATAGCTTATCTCTAGGGATAAAAAAAATCGACGGCGGAAAACGTTATTGCTGTAACTATCAAAATGGCGTATGTGTACTAAATACTCAGTCGAAATAAAAAAACTGCGTCCGGAACTCTTGTTGCTACGACGACATAAATTCCATGTTAATGGACCTTATTCATAAAGATGAAATAAGAAACCAAAAATTTGTAGCACGGTAGCTCAATTGGTAAGAGCGTTTGGCCCGGTCTGCCAAAAGGTTGCTGGTTCAAGTCCCGCCCGTGCGCAAATTTTTGGTTTCTCATTTTATCTTTATGAATATAAAATATGACACTGTGAGTGTTAAAAACATTCTAAAGCATTAGATAGCGAAGCGACATCAATTTCCAAGTTGAATTTATTCTGTAAAGAATAACTGCTTGGGCCATCTGTTTTATAAACAGACGGCTAGATGGCGCTAAGCATCACGCAATTGACGTTTTCATAAGAAACCACAAATTTCGCAGGGTCGGACTAACAGCACGGTAGCTCAATTGGTAAGAGCGTTTGGCCCGGTCTGCCAAAAGGTTGCTGGTTCAAGTCCCGCCCGTGCGCAAATTTTTGGTTTCTTATTTCATCTTTATGAATATAAAATATGACACTGTGAGTGTTAAAAACATTCTAAAGCATTTAATGGACCTTTTTAAAAAAAAATGTGTACGTGTTAAAATTGTCGTGAGTGTGCCGAAAAATGATGTTTTTGGTACTAATTCACTTAGCAATATATTACACAGGTGTTGATTTATGTTAAAACTTACGTCGTCGATATTTAAAACTAAAAACGCACTTAATATAACATTATTTTTATCATGAATTACTTTAATGGCCGATAACTGAGCAATATCTTTAGTGATTTTTATTTATAAAGATGTTTTTTTTTTAATATTTGTTAATTGGAAAAGGTGCTGAGCCTCTGAACTTCGGTCAGTTCTGTTCATCATCCATGATGATGATGTCAAATAAATCTGTATTAACTGATAAATGATGCAAAATAATTTCTTAACGTTCTTTATCATATTTATAAATTGATGCGAAATTACTTCCTATTTGGTTGGTTCCTTAGTTTCTTCTTCTGATATAAGTACACCTACATTTATTGACAGTAGGTAGGAATCCCTGCTTTGCCCAATTTTTTTTGTAGATTGGAGGAAACAAAACAGTCAATACATCATTGTATTGATTAACAAAATTAAATGTGAAAAAGTATGATAACGTTACCATAGACGTAACGTAACCTAAACAAGTTACATTTTTAAAGGTTTTTAAAAAGTTAATTGCTTTAAGTATTTAAAATCAGTAATCATAACTTTAGAACTAATTAAATTAAATTTATTCTTTGTTAGTGTACGTACATACTCGTATTTTACAAAATTGTGTACAAAAAATATCTTCCTATTTCGATTAGTTCATAAGTTATGATTTTTATTTTCAATATTTTATTTTTTTGGTTGGGTATGAGTTTTGCGCACTTTCATTCAATTACGTTTTCTTCCGTCGTTATGTAAAGCCACTATACCATAATTGTGTCGTGATTTTTAATTTATTAATAATTAAAGGTATGCAACGCCTCAAGATAAAATGTTATTATTGCCACCGTATTCATATAAAACATTGAATAAACATTTTCAATTTCGAACACGCGTAAGTTTTTATTTCAATCCATAACAAACTTCATTTTGCCATAAAACATTTATAACAATAAAATATGGGACTATACAAATCTAACATTCTCTCAGTGGCGACTCTCGGCGTACATTTAATATTGAGGTATATATAAGCTATACTTGCGTCATATTTATAAAACAAAAGATGACCGGCTTATATTTATTTATGGTGATGTTTTCAGTTATCTAACACTTTCTGAAGCTGACAACGAAGGAAATAGCGCGACAGCTGTTGCAGCCGATCAGAGTGCCACAGACGGTGAACTGTTCGTCAAAAGACTTCTTCATGGAGAGAGTGAGTATATTCCACAAAAATAACGTAAGTTGTAGCCAACTAATTGAATCACGCCTTGTAAATTGTGCGTTGTATTCTAGAAATAACGCAACGACCGGAGTATTTGCTATTCACCGCTCCGTACAGACTGTGTGTTAACGGATGCAAAAATGACGACAATTTCGTTTTGTCCTTCCCAATGTACGTTGGAAAAAAGGGTATGAAAGTATATCAGAGCATGTATCATCGCGATGCTGCAGGGTTGCAGTCTATGAACCCATATGCACCTTTTAAGGCAAAGACCACGACGACACAGACTCCGAAGACGACTTGCAAAACTTTATTCATAGACAGGTTATACACTACAAAGAAAAGAATTAAAACGTGTAAGAACTACACAGGAATGTGTCTTCATAAAATAAAACATGACCATTTAAATTATAATTTATCAAGCGATGGTTTTTAAGTCGCGCAGATCATGATTAAATATGATCTTCATTATGAATTAAAATATAATTCTAACACCGTTTTTTATTACTTTTTTACGCCTCCTTGACCTGGTAATTATAAACATCTTTATTATAAGGGTTCTTTGAAATACAGTCAAGTGAGCAATAAATTAAAGAACATTGAAAAATTTAACGTACTCGTGTATTGGCTAAGTATGCTGAAATTGATAGCGAGCATATTAAATGTTTATTGAACAGGGTAAAAATATTTCAATGTTTTTTTTCTTTTATTTATGTGAATACCCTTTCATACATACTTTGTAATTTTACGGTCGTATTTACTGTAATATCTTTATCTACACATTGTAACTAAAGTGCCTATACATATAGTTCTGAGACCATTCTAAATATATATTTATATACTTTTTTATTATTCCAGAGTGCAGTGATACTTATGATACTGTCGACGCTTAAAGCGTCAGAAGACATCCTCTGGCATAAGTGGTCGTGGGCGCAGCCACTTTCTCCGATCGAACATTTTTTCCGAAGACACGGCGAGATGCCCATCAAAGCACCAGACACCAACTTTGTCTGCCAATGCCCTCCAAATAAAGGTAACTTTTGTATTCATCAGTTATACTTGAAACCAAACGCAGGACAGAAGCAGAGCAAGTGAGATAGGGATTTGCAAGCATAACATACTCGTAGCTGCGCTGCGCGGCATTGCAACTACACGCGTTCCCATCGTGACTATTTTTAAATGCAACTGAGTTTTGTGTGCTGCTGTCTCTCACTACACTGCCGACTGACATGCCCCGCTCCCGGCCGGCCAGGTGGTTTGCTTCTATAGAGGGACTTTCATTGATATTAATACATTTTTTACAAGTATCAAAATACATAACAAAAAAAACACCGTCTGCCAAACTGAAACAGTTTGTCGGCAGTAGTTCTCGTGGACATTTACATGATTGTATTTTTTTATTACTACGATTGTATTACTACGATCTTTTACTTTAGAACACAAATATATGCAATAATAAAATGTATATTAGAGTACATAAACGGCAAACTAGTGGTACTTAATGGTTACACAACATTTACATTTCATTTATCATTTGTATGGGCATACTGACAGAAAATATTTTTTCAAAGTGGTCTTCAGATGGTTTTTATTAATAACATTAAATCTTGTAAAAGCTTATTTACATAGGCGGGCGTTATCCATCGCTGTGTTCGTCGTTCATAATAGTTATTTACTTTCGCTACAGCCAGTTTAGGTATCTTTGATGCTCGAGTTTGGTTGAAAGTTCCTTTTTATGTTCACCACAGATAAACTGCTAATCATAATTATGCTCTTAACTTTTTAATCTACTGGTAGTATTTTACAAATCCTAAATAATTTCTCTGTTCTGTTTCTTTTCGGTTCTAAGCTCATAAGTACATTTTTAACTTTTTTTTTTACTAATAACTTAAGTAGCATGATCTGCAATTTATTTTATTTAAGTATGTTAGGAATGTAAGACCATACGCACCCAACCCGTAAGAAATATCTGCATCTGCCAGTGAATAATACAGTATATAAGGTTAAATAATTTTAAGTGATAATATTTGAACACACGACAAGCAACACGATACTCCCATAATTTTTCGGAAAATCGAGATTTTAATTTCCTAAATTATCTTGAACCAATAAATTATATATTTTTTAAACAGTCTCCTGTAGATTTTAAAAGTTATCAACGTCATTGACATCGCCTTTCTCAATTCAATGCCTATTCCCTATTTTGCTCTTATCCTTATCATATCTTATACCTTAATTAATAAAAAATAAAAATCTGAAAAAAAAAAACACCTTCATCTAAAATTTTCTCAAAAACTAGCGCATGAAAACCCTAAGTGTTTTCTACAAAAAATGATTTTTATATCGTGCTGTATCGGCTCTTTAAATATTATCACTTAAAACGAGGTGACCTTATATACATAAGACCTATTGTAATAGTGCATCTTAGACTTTTTAATTTGCCTTGTTTTGAGCGTATTCTGTTACAAAATTAATGTGGCTATCTCAACTTAAGTGGCGTTCGATAGTCAGGCCTAGGTTTTTCTTTATTTTTACTATCTAGATGCACCGTAAACTCAGATGATGTGGTGAGAAAATGGTTAACAACTATTATCAGAAACATGAACTGGCCAAGCAAAACAAAAACTAACAAAAACCACAAACATTTATTTTTAATGGTTTTAATTAAAGAAAGAATTTCAGTTATTTATACTAATTGAAATAGAAATACTTAGTTCACTCGGTTTCAGGTTTCAGCTCACCGAAGTGCTCACTATTGGCATATTTGAGCACTTTAAGCGCCCCAATCCATTTGCATAAATAATTCGTCAAAGTTTATTGCTAGATGTGAATGCTGATAGTGTTCATTATGCAACAGTCAAAGGCTATTAACCATTCTGGAAGTGGACAGAACAGTTCATTTTGTTGTTCGAAAGTTCTTGTTCTTACTTTGTTGTAGACTTTGATCAAAGTTTAAAAATAGATTCCATTAAACGTCCGTCCGTCCTTTTAAATGTTTGTTAAGTGCTTCGACATAATAATTGTTTATAGCTGTGGGATTGAAGATTTTTGGTTTATAGTGGTGGACTTTATCGAAATTTAGAAATAGTGTTGTTCCTAAATAATCGAAAATTTCAAATTTATTCAATTCTTGTTTTATAATTTATTATTAAATATTCAAATAAAATATGTTTATAGAAATCTATTTTCCTAAAAATATCATCATTATTTCTAATAATTTATTTAAGGAAAGTATTAAATTTTGGATATGTAAAATCATACAGAAATAAGGTTTTAGGAAAGAAAATAAATGTCTAGATTATTATTACTCCTTACATAGACGGTTTTATTATTACATGTACTAATAGCTTTATATAATAGCTATTTAGGTACTTTAAAATTTAACAATTAATTTCGGGACAGTCGATTTAAATTTATGTTATATATCGTGTCAATCTATGCTGCATTTAAAAGGGAGATAGTTTGCTGAAATGAGACTAGATCCTGGTAAGTGCAAGTGAAAATATTACCACTAATAAAACCTTACCCATAATAAACTTAATAATTTATATTGATATTGTGCAATTAATATTATTTAGTTTGTATAGTGACAAAACACTAAAACTAAAACATATAAATTGGTTTATTTAATACTGTTGTTAAAAATTTGGAAAAATAATGTATTCCGATGTTGAGAGAGCAATCCCGCAACATTGTTGAGGTGACGCAGACTTGCAGAATTCAACAGACTTGCCAATTTGTCGATGGTATAGGCATGCGTTTGACACAACAGCTATTTACAAGTGCAATTAATAGCATATAGCGTATCTTAGACCCAATTTCCTCATCGATAGTAATGGTAAAGTTTCGTTACCAGCGCTTGAATATTTACGCGCCATAAAGGCGCCGCTACACTGTTAATGATAATGAAAAGCGAAAACATATTTACATAAATGTAGGATAGCTCGTACGATCTGTGTTTCGACGATACACTACCTTAAAAAAATTACAAAATTGCTATTTTAATGACCACGGTATGTTAAGGTAGGTTTTCTTCAAAACACACACAATCGTAAATATTTAACCGCTTGTAACGAGATTTTACCATCCCTATTGATTAAGAAATTGGGCCTTAAACACTTAATTTTCAGATGCTAAAAAATTCAAAATTTTTTCTTAATACCTTTGATAGTAATTATCAAGTAAATACTGCACTGGACCTGTTTTCGCTTTCCGAAACTATCGCAACTCGATACTGATTAGATCACTCACACACGGATGACCGGTCAGATTTTCAGTTACAGCGCCGTTTAACCGATAGCCGGTTCAATTGAATTTGCAATATTCAGGCCAGACTAGGTTTAGCGATAGACATAAGCACAATATAAAAAAAAACATTTTAGCGTTGAAAGATATGTAACAACACAAGAAAGAAAATATTAAATAAAATACAATTCCTCTGCCAAAGTCACTTGGAACCACATCAATTGAATAAGTTGTGTAACTACCAAAGTTACTGCGGAATACTTGTAATGTAAATTCATTACACCTAATCCAATAGATCTTACAGTATTTTTTCTTATAGTAGAAGTTTCTTAAGACAGAGTACGAGAAGAGCTGCCCCCCGATTCAGAACCATTCGGTTACGGATTGGGTTACGATTCGATAACTTTTACATATTAATAAAATTATAATAATATGCATTTATCCGATGCAAATATTTTATTATGTATTTTTATTATATTTTTTATCGAACTGACATATCGACATCCGGTCAAACTGCGACATTAATTTAAAAATGAATAGAAAATCTAGCCGTAACCCAAGCCGAATGGCTTATCGAACGTTCTGAATCGCCCTGCTGATCCGACCCCATACAATGGGACACTTCTAGCTAAAGAGAAGGAGATGTTTCCCAGGAAAACAAAACACAGACAAAGTCACGAGGAATCACTAATGTAGAATAAATTGACTCCCCCTGGTGGCCCGGTCAGAATCTCAGTAACGGCGCACCATTAGCTGGCCCCAATCGAATTAGCACTATTAGCGGCCAGACTATCTCACCAAAATAAGTGAGCAGATATTCTTGGCAAAATTTTGCATCATTCAGCCTAGAGAAAATAATTATTACTCATGTATCAAAATAGATTTCATTTATGTGAGTCGTTTTATTTTCTAATATACATACTTATTTTATTGAGATGCAGATGAATCTTAACACTGAACGGGTGTCAATAGTTAACTTTCTCGACACGTAATTCTATTAACTGAAACTATAAACTGAGTAGGTAAATGAAACTTACATAATGTATGAATAAATATTCCTATGATAATTCCCCTTTAAAACAATTTCTTTTTGGAGTCGGTGCCATCACTTTCACCATCAATCATCAACTATTAGAGCACCGACTCCAAAAAGAAATTGTTTGCCTAAAATTGCTTCTTTTCCATTCAAGGGTCAAGAGTTTATTTTAGACTTTTTAGTGCATTTTGGTTTTGAAGTCGGATTTTATCTTTTGTCACCTTTACTCTCGTTATCACCGATTGAGTTAAATCTCAAATGCTAGTTCTTAACACATAGAAATAAGTAGGTAAGCCTAGTCCTAGGCTAGTAGGCTTTGCCAACTTTTTCTGTGCATGGCTACCTGGCAAGTCGATGTGAACAGGTAAATCAGTATTAGTAACTGCAACGATCTGTTAACCAATCGAAATTGATATTAAAGGTAAGATTTTTTTATTACAAAACCAATAATATAGGGTTGCTTCGTAAAAATCGTTCATAAAATAATATTGCTAAGCTAAAAATTTTTGGGATTTCGCTATGAACACTTTTATCGAAAAAAGCTCATCGGGGCAAGTTACCACTGGCATGTTTGTTTATAAATTATATTTGATGAAAAATATATCTCATCGAGTTATCGGACGGTGAAGGTCAATCTAGCACGGTCTCTTCTGTTATAACGAAGAAATTAATAAGCTACTTTCGTATTCGAATCATTTAAGCGATTATAGAACAATATCACTTTGTTATTTAAAATATTGCAATACAAATGCGCTTATTCAAAGGTCTCCCACGTTTGTTTAACAGTGCGCATCATTTAAATCGTCCATCATCATGCCCATTCATATCAGACAATTAGCTCCAAAGTTATTCAGAATCAAAATCACATCATGGCTGGCAACTCTGCATGCAGTTCGAATGGATCAGAAATTTGGTATAGTTTGAATAAGTATCCGGACCCAGCCAGAAGCGTCGTTAGCAAGTTTGCTTCCGGGTCTTTACTCTATCAAAGGACGCGTCATAATACGAGTACGCCAAGTTTATTTTTAAGAACCTTTGCGCGCTACGACTGAATGATGCAGTCGCAGAATGTCAATATTTACACACTTGCGCTACTTTTAGACCTCTGCCTCTAATTTTGCGGGTAGTGGAGCGGTGGCAGTGGCGACGCGAGAGCGGCATGATCTTATGCGTAAAATGAAATAGACCGGATCTCGAAAACAACGGCGCCCGCAAATTCGAGGCTGAGGACTTAGCATCGATGCAGTCGCGCTTCTGCAACTGTTCATTTCGGGAGTTGCTAAAAATAGCAGTGTGTAAGGGGTCTAATCACTTGTTGGGATACTCGGTCGAAGTCTTCGAGCATTGTGCCAAGATCATCCAGCGTCTTTGCCACAACGACTATATCATCGGCAAACCGAAGGTGTGTTATGTATTCGCCATTGACGGAGATGCCGAATCCTTCCCATTCCAGGAGCTTGAAGGTGTCTACCAATGCCGCTGTAGACAGTTTCGGAGATATAACATCACCCTGTCTGACACCTCTTCGCAATGGAATCGTCCTCGTATTCTGTTCCTGTACTCGGACCGACATGGTGGCGTTTTTATATAGACACTTTTACACCTCTATATACCTATAGTCTATGTGACACCGCTGAAGCTGCCTGTAGGTTTGAGCATTAACGGAGGTTTGCAGTTCCATAGATCGACGTTCTGCCATATGGTCGAGAGTGTGGACCGAGAGTTTTTGAGGTCTATTTTTACGGCCAGGTCTAAAAAACTTAGATTCGACCGCTTGGACAGTTTCCACAAACCCGTTGTTTATTTCGTCCACTGATACGCAATTCTCTAGGCAATCAATGCGGTTTGACAACTCGAGTTGAAAGCTCTCGGGGTTTTGGATATGGGCACGAGTAGGTCGGAGCGTGGACTTCATCAAGCGAGACCTTTCAAATTTGACATTTATATTTAATGTGCCTCAAACCATACGGTGATCACTGCCAGTTTTTACCTTGTTGATCACGGAGACATCATTGAATAACCGTCTCTTGGTGGTCATGATAAAGTCTATCTCATTTCTCGCCTTGCCATCCGGACTCAACCAGGTCCATTTCCTTTGAGGCGGCTTCTGGAAGAAAGAGTTCATCGCAAAGAGTCCCTCTTCCTCCAGAAAGTCAGCCAGCCTATTTCCCCTGGCGTTCCTTTGACTATATCCAAAAGGTCCCACTTTCAACTCATCCTCGCCTCGCTTGCCGAGTTTTGCGTTGAAGTCCCCCCTTAACAACAGTGAAATAGGTTTTGGAAGTGTGTATGACTCTACTTACGTCCTCATACATTTCCTCCACCTCTTCATCCGGGTGGTTCGAGGTCAGTGCATATACCTGTAAACTATTTAGCAAATACCTTTCGGTTATTCTGAGTATAAGGTATATCACCCTGTTCGACACACTCTCGATGGTTACGATCTTGTTTACGAGAGACCTATGGACAAGAAACCCAACACCACATTGGGACTTTTGTTCACCCTCCCGGTAGAAGAGCAGGTTGCCGAGCTTCAGAGTAATCGTGTCCTCGCACGCGTTATAAGTTACCAGGGTCAGGTGTCGTTTGGTAGCGCGCCCCGCCGTTACCGTGACTGCTACCGGAATCAGGAATAACGGAGCTGCCGGAGACTGGGGGCCTGGACTTTTTGTGTTCTACTATTTAAGGGGGTATTTGCCAGTACTTGCCACGCTTGGCAGGTGGGTTGACGAGCGCAGAGGCGCAGTCTCTTTTAGGTGTGACGCTGCTGCCCATCACAGCTCAACATTTTACTGCGCCTTTTGATGGATGGTTATCCCGCCATCGGTCGGTCACCAGAACCTCGTCTGTTAAAACAGGACGCACCGCGTGAAGGTGAGGTTGGCTTGGAGCTTGGGGTCTTGGTTAAGCTCTCTTACGTCCCAACAACAGTTTAAGATAAGATATTTTTTTTAACTAGACTCATCCGTATTTAGCGTGATTTTTGTTGACTTTAAATTGATTTCCGAACTATAATCACTTCACATAAATAATATCCACTTCTACTTTAACCATTATGACGTAAATCTAAGACCCCGACATACATACTGCGAATTTTAACATCGATGTAGTCACGCGTTTTGAAAACGCGCTTCAGCATCGCGACCCACGCAATAAACAGATTTAATTTACCATCTATGCAGTCGCGCGTAAGCATCGATGCAAAAGCTGGAAATTGTCAAATTCAGCACTATATTTGACAATTCCAGCTTCTGCAACGATGTTAACGCACGACTGCATCGATGCCAAATTAAGTCTGTTCATTGCGTGAGATGCTAACGCACGTTAGTATCGATGTAGTCGCCAAAATTCAGTACATAATTTGACAACTTCCAGCTTCTGCATCGCGACTGCTTCGCTGCTAAAAGTCGCAGTGCATAATGTGACCTAAGAGCGATTTTGTTCGTATTTGTATTCTAAAAAAAAAACAAAATGGATTTTACTGCGCTTTCAACATATTTACGAATCGTTAGCTAATCGTTAGCTTCTTAACGAATCCTATAAAGAAAAAATATTTAAAAATTGAACCTGCCAAAAAAACGCATTCGTATTTAGATGAATCAAATTGTTTTGGAATCGTTACATGATGTGTGTAGACTGTTGGTGTACATAAGCTTTAACATACATACAGGTGGAATTGGTTCCCACTTTTTGAAAGTCCATAAAATAGCAAAAAAAGCCTGATCTGTAAAAGTTGACGCATATCGGATATATTCGATATTCCAAATTCACTGGCATATCCACAAGAAAACATTGCCATTTCACAATTTGAAAACTCAATACTCTATATGCTTTAAAATAAATATGATGATAAAGGTTAACAAAAAAAATATTGAAGAAAGAAAGGAAGCTCCAAACTAATTATTTCATTTTATTTGTCAACTTTTTTAATCAACTGAATTTTCTATACCCGCCGCGAATAATGACGTTTTCACAAAAAGTTATTTGGCTAGTTTTCAACAGACAATTTCGTGTCATTGTGTCCCGTCCGAACTCATCATCCATCACTAGGCCATGACGAATGTACTCTGTAAGAAAACTTTCAAACGGGCTTTGGTTTGAAACACTATTCCTAGAAATCCGCAAATGCTATTACAGGCTGATGCTTAAAAATACTTCTGTTTGAAGCGTCCATTATGAGCGAAATTTGTACATTTGTATGTAATAAAAGTAAATAAATAAGTACGAGGGCCATTCAGTAAATACTTAGCCTACAAAAGAAAATAGAAAACTTTTGAGAAAGTAGAGATTTATTTTTTAACATAGTCTCCTTTCAATTCAACACACTTGGCCCAGCGATACTCCAACTTTTTCAACCCGTCCAAAAAATACGATTTCCCGAGGTCTTCCAAATAGGCCTCTGTGGCGGCGATGACCTCATCATTCGACCCAAATCTTTTGCCGGCCAGTGACTTTTCAGATTTGGGAACAAGAAGAGTCACATGGAGCCAAATCTGGAGAATACGGTGGATGGGGCAGCAATTCGTAGCGCAATTCAACCAATTTGGCCATGACGACGGCGGAGGTGTAAGCCGGCGCGTTGTAGTGGTGGAACAGCACTTTTTTCTTTGCCAAATGGGGCCGTGTTTTTTCAATTCGGCGTCGAATCGGCCCAATAAGTCAGAATAGTAGAGCTTCGTGATTGTTTTACCCTTCTCAAAAAAAAAAAAAAAAGTGGGTAGAGTAAAGACGTACCTTATTTTTGCTCCTCATATTTATTATTAAAAACAGCATAATACGTAATTAAAAATCACAACAAACACAAGTGCAAGTAAAGTGCAAACATAACACATTATCACTTCCACAATATATCAACGCGACAGTGTTTTTTCCGCTTTTGAAATGCCGCGCTTGGATGACGTCTGCGACCGCAGATGCTGCAGTGGCTGCAGGCAGGAAATAGACCACCGTCGGTTCCTCACTTGCAGTCTATGCCAGATGCACTACGATCTGGAGTGCGCAGGTGTGTCGGAACAGCGCTTCTATAACACCTTAACGGGAGAGCACAGGGCCGCCTGGAGTTGCGTTACATGCAAGAGTAAGCGGCCTAAGGGTGACAACACTAACACTCCCGTGCGTGCTGCGGACGTCGGACGTGAAGACGGAGTTACCCTGCGACGCGGGGCATCCAGGCCGGTAGAGATGGACGCGTCTATGCTCGATGACACTGCACTCAATATGTCCGTTGAGCTTACCGACTTTCAGCTGTTCGTGGTGGTAATGCGCCAATTCAGGGAAGAGATGCGAGCGGAGGCGAAAGCGACCCAGTCCAGGATCGATGCTCCTCGCGATGATGTGCTAGCGCTCTCCGGCAGGGTTGTCCGCTGCGAGGCACGTTTAAGTGACGTCGAGGAGCGTGTCCGTGCAATCGAAATGGCCGCCAGCACCGCCGGCGTCGCCGTCGGGGCGCGCATCGACGCCGTAGAGTACAGGCTGGACGCCGCGGACCGGCGCCGAGCGGAGGCCGACCCGGACGCCGAGGCGGGCGTCGTCGCAGGGCTGGAGCGGACCGTCGCGGAGCTCAAGCTCGAGCTCAACGACCGGGAGCAGGAGGCGCTGCCGTCCGACCTCGAGATCGGCCAGCTCCCGGAGCAGAAAGGAGAGAGCGTCATGCACGCCGTGCTGGTGCTGGCCGGGCGCCTGGGCGTGCCGCTGGAGGAGCGCGACGTGGTGTTCGCGGAGCGCATGGGCGCGCCCCTGGCGGAGGCCAGCGGGGCCCGCGCGCGCCGCGTCGTTGTGCGTCTGGCGCGCCGCCACGTGCGCGACGAGCTGCTGCGCGCCGCGCGCGTGCGCCGGGGCCTGGTGGCCGAGGGCGGCGGCCGGGTGTACGTCAACGAGCGCCTGACGCGCTCCAACCGCCAGCTTTTTCACCGGGTGCGTGAGGAGAGCCGACGGCTGCAGTGGAGGTACGCCTGGACGCGAAGAGGCCGCATCTTTGCCCGCAAGGGAGACGGGGCGCAGGTCTATCAGATCCGGACGATGGGTGACATCGAGAGGGTCTTCCCTCCTGTGCCCCAGTCGGGACACGGCGAAACCAGGCACTGAAAGAGGACATTCCACTATTAAAGCATGTAAGACAAAGGTAAAATATAATCATATAATTGATTGCATTAGAATATCCTGTCACTTACCTTGTAATTTGCTGCTGTCTCCATGCATTACTTGTTATTTAGGAAGGGTATTGCCCAAGCACATAACTGATATTGGAACATTGACACTTCGGATTCACTTTGTTAGTTCAGTCAACCTAAAAATAGAAAGAAGACATATTACATATGAGATTATTGTGATAATTATTGTAACTGATAGCAATCAACTAATTATTCCTATATTATATTTAAATTATTCTCAAATTAATTCCATTATTCATTCACATCTAATTAAAAATAATCATTTAATATCATTTTTCTATTGTATTGTTATAATTTTTATTATTAATTCACATCTAATTAAAATTAATCATTTGATGTTATTCTTCTATTGTATTGTTGTAATTTTGCCCAATAATATACTGCCTTATTGGTTTTTATTTAACTTACCCATGACAACACAGGCGGCGGGTTAAATAACCTAGTAGTTGGTCTATTCAATGCGGGTTCTCTGGGGACAAGACAGGAGGAGCTTATGGTGGCAGTGGAGGAAGAGAAACCAGATTTGTTAGCTATCAATGAAACCTGGATGGAAGACCAGGATGACTGCCGTGCTCCAAAACTAGCAAGGTATCAACTGAAGCACATACCGAGACCCAGTAGCATACCTAGGGATCGTGGGGGGGGTGTGGGCTTCTACATTCGCAGAGGCATTAATGCACGAATATGCCAGCACCCTAACACTGACACTACAGTGCAACAAATGTGGCTGTCTCTACGGCTGCATAACAGGGTCTTGGTGGTTGGCACGGCATACAAGCCCCCATGGCAGAGTGTGAGGGTGTTCCTTGATGCAGTTACTGAATCTGTGATATCTTTTGGTGGGGCTGATGGTATTATATTGGTCGGAGCCTTTAACATTGACCAGCTGAAGGAGGGTTGCCCCCAATATAGAGCATTCACTCAGTTCATACAAGCCCTAAATTTACTACAGCTAGTAGAGGAGCCTGCTCACTTCACTGACCACAGCAGCCCACTAATTGATGTGGTGTGTACTGATGTACCTGCTTCTCGGGTAGTAGTGAGGTACTCCCCAGACATGGGAGCGCATGGTATAATCCTGGCAGAGTTTAAAATCAAAAAGGTCAAACCTAGTCCCAGATGGGTAACATACAGACCCCTTAAGAACATACTATTGGATCAGCTAAATAAAGACCTGTCTTTAGTGGATTGGAAATTTTTTGAGAGACCACTCGGTGCTGGTGTCAATAAGCTTGTTGATGCCTTTACACTTTGCATTCGGGGACTAATGGAGCTGCATGCTCCCACAAAAACCAGAAAATTTAAAAATCCTCCACACCCTTGGGTCACGGATACTGTCAGGGAAATGATGCGCATCAGGGATAGATACTTTAAACAACTTAAAAGACATGGCACCTCATCTCTTAAAGGCAGTTATAAGATGATGAAACAAATAGTACAAGGGGCAATAGAGAGAGAGAAAGCCTGTTTCTTTACCAAACATATTAATAGTAACCTAAGGGAGCCAAAAAAACTATGGAAAAATTTGAAGGGTACAATACTGCCCGATAAAAAGACACCTGTGGACTTGCCTCCCCATTTCAATGATCCTAACCTTATTAATGCTTACTTTCTGGATGCACCGGGATGTGGAAAAGTTTCTATGTCACAGCTAACTTATTTTGTAACACATAGATTCAGTGATCGGGCTCTATTCTCTTTTCAGACTGTAAGCAGGGACCTAGTCATGAAGACTATAAGCCGACTGCGCTCAAATGCTCAGGGGAATGATGAAATCTCATTGGACATGCTTCTGCTAACTCTGCCACACTCACTGGATGCCATCACCTCCATAATAAACCAATCTTTGATGGAACACACATTCCCTGACAGTTGGAAGGTAGAAGTTGTGAGGCCACTACCGAAGATCACTTCACCGGAAACATTGCAGGACCTTCGCCCTATTAGCATACTGCCCTGTTTGTCAAAGGTACTGGAGAGAATAGTCTGCGATCAGCTGACAAAATATCTAGAAGACAATGACATGCTACCTCGCCATCAGTCTGGATTCCGTAAGGGCCATGGAACAGGAACTGCGCTCTCAAAAGTGGTGGATGACCTGCTGTTTGCACGGAATCAGGGGAATGTCACATTCTTGCTTCTACTAGATTTTTTACGGGCATTTGACTCCATCAGCATTCCCCTGCTACTCTCGAAGCTAACTTATTACGGACTAGATTCCAAAGCTGTTAAGTGGTTTCACAGTTATCTTTGCCAGAGACAGCAGTATGTGGAGATATGTAGATTGGACGGAGTCAAAGAGCAATCTGCACCACAAATGGTGAGCAGAGGCGTCCCTCAGGGCTCAATCTTGGGACCAATTCTCTACATCCTGTACAGTGCCGATATCACCACATGTGTAACTCAATGTAGCCACCATCTTTACGCAGACGATCTGCAACTGTACCTCTCTTTTGATCCTAAACATTGCAGCAGTGCAGTGACTACAGTGAATAATGAGCTGGAAAATATAAACAAGTAGTGCCAGAAGAACTGTCTCACACTCAATCCCAAAAAGTCCAAACTCTTGATTATAGGAACACCCAAAAACATTTCAAAACTAGACATCAATTCAATAAATATAACAATAAATGGAGAACCAGTAAAAAGGGTAGACAGGGCAAGAAACTTGGGCCTACTATTTGATAGCAACCTGAGATTTGAGAGCCACATAGCAGAATGTATGAGAAACTGTTTTTATAGACTTAGGCTTCTATACAAAATAAGACCATATCTGAGTGAGACAATCAGGAAAATCCTTTGCGAGTCACTCGTGCTATCCAAGCTCAATTATTGCGACACAGTGTATGGTCCGTGTCTGCTAGCGAGGTCAGCGAAGATGATTCAGCGAGTGCAGAATGCCTGCGTGCGTTTTTGCTATCCCATCTCACCTCGGACTCATGTCAGCCCATACATTAGTGATGCAAGCATGCTTCGGATGGAGGCTCGCAGAAAACTCCACTTAGCAAGCCTGATGTTTGAAATCATTAAGACACAGAAACCAAGCTACTTACATGAGAACTTGGTATGGGCTCGAGGCGGGAGGGGGCGTGGGAGAAGGGAATGTGTAGGCGTCTTTCTGACCCCAAGACACCGCACAATAACTTTCCTCGGCTCTTTCAAATTTGCTGCGACACGGTGCTGGAACTCGCTGCCCCCGCCGTTGCGCGCCCTGAAGGTGAAATCAACGTTTAAAATGAAACTAAAGCAACACTTATTACAAATCCAACGTGAAAACGAAAAGCACGCGTTCACTTACCAACGGAGTATGCGCGTCGAGCGAGGGGGTCGCAAATCCAAACATAGTTGAGCCCGTGCAACGTGTCGCCGTTCACACCGAAAAACACTTATCATTACATGATTTGTCCGCGTAAGCTCCTTCAGGACCCCATGTGTCCGTCGCCGTCATTCGTACAGTCCGGTTATTTTGCGCGATTGTTTGGGGTTATCCAGGGCATAGTCGTTGTGGCAAAGACGCTGGATGATCTAGGCACTATGCTCGAAGACCTCGACCGAGTATCCCAACAAGTGGGTCTTAAAATGAACATGGAGAAGACGAAAATTATGTCGAGTTCCCTTGTTGTACCCACTCCAGTATCCATTGGGAACTCAACTCTCGAAGTTGTCGACGAGTACGTCTACCTGGGACAAGTGATCCAATTGGGTAGGTCCAACTTCGAGAAAGAGGTCAATCGACGAATCCAACTCGGCTGGGCAGCGTTCGGGAAACTGCGCAAGAGCGTCTTCTCGTCTCAATTACCTCAGTGTCTGAAGACGAAAGTCTTCAATCAGTGTGTGTTACCAGTGATGACATACGGATCCGAAACGTGGTCTCTTACTATGGGCCTTATAATGAAGCTCAAAATTACACAACGAGCGATGGAGCGGGCTATGCTCGGTGTTTCTCTACGAGATCGAATCAGAAACGAAGAGATACGTAGAAGAACCAAGGTAACGGACATAGCCTTGAGAATCAGTAAGCTTAAGTGGCAGTGGGCAGGGCATATAGCGCGAAGAACTGATGGCCGTTGGGGCAGGAAAGTTCTAGATTGGAGACCCTTCGACCAAAGACGCAGCGTAGGACGTCCACCAACAAGATGGACAGACGACCTTAAAAAGATCGCAGGATCAAACTGGATGCAGACCGCTAGTGATCGGTCGCTGTGGAAAGCCGTGGGGGAGGCCTATGTTCAGCAGTGGACGTCCTTTGGCTGATTATGATGATGATGATGATGATGATCCAGGGCTCCCCTTCCTTGTAGACTGAAGTCATCAATGTCAACGTGTTTCCTTATCTTGTATTGGTAAATTACGTACGTGGCAGCCGTGGCACTATCTTTTATGTGGCATTTTTATCTCGGTGAGCCTCGGACTTTGTCGGATTCGTAAATAAAATGGCTGCCGGACGAGCCGAGCCCAAGAAGAACGGAGACTTTCTTTTTTTTTTCTTTAGTTTGGCCACGTTCCGTTCCACAAACGCAGTAAAAATCGCAGAGCTCACAATAGGCTCACCAAGGTGACCCGAAATAATGGTGTATTATTATTAATTAAATTAATTGTTATGCTATTTGAGTTGATTTATTATTTATATTATAATTTGCAATTGTTCATACAATATGTCAAAATCAATTTGTGATTATTCGAATGATAGATTAATGTTTTGTTTTTGTGCTATTTTATGTCATTTTTTTTGTACCCACAAAGGCACTCGCTGAAAATCAATCGTGGTATGAGTTCTGCTGCTGCCACGACCAATGCTGAGCGGGTGCCTTATTCGGCCTAAGTAGACTAGTACATTAAGTTGAAATTTATAAAATTATTTTGCTTTAAATTTCCGCGAAGCTACGCCGGCGCAGGCAACTAACTACACGAACCGTCACCGCGTTTAGTATTAGTTCAGGCAAATGCAGGATGCACCACCCGCCCTCCCTCAATACGCATGCGGCACAGCTGATGCAATTAATAGTACCCAACACCAACGTGCAAAAAACCTCGACGCGTTTCGCCACTACACGTGGCATCCTCAGGAGAGGCGACAACATCTCGCGAGATGTTGTCGCCTCTCCTGAGGATGCCACGTGTAGTGGCGAAACGCGTCGAGGTTTTTTGCACGTTGGTGTTGGGTACTATTAATTGCATCAGCTGTGCCGCATGCGTATTGAGGGAGGGCGGGTGGTGCATCCTGCATTTGCCTGAACTAATACTAAACGCGGTGACGGTTCGTGTAGTTAGTTGCCTGCGCCGGCGTAGCTTCGCGGAAATTTAAAGCAAATAATTTTATAAATTTCAACTTAATGTACAGTCAACAGTCTCAGCTATCTCGTGAATCTTCAATCGCCGGTCTGTAAACACGAGATCGTGGATTTATTTTACGTTAACCTCCATAGTAGCCGTTTTTGGTGCACCTGGGCGTGGCTCATCAAAAACCAACGTGCGGTCACGAGCAAACTCGTTAAACCAATTTTTGACGGTCGCCATCGAAGGAGAAGAGTCACCGTACACACCATTTAACCGCTCTTGGATTTCGCTGCGCGTTTTCCTTACTTATCTCTGAACGATATTGATACTTTTCCATTTTTGTCAAACCGACCGACACGCTCGCTTCCAAAGGCTGTCAAAACAAAACAAATGAAGGGATAAGACTGAAAATTACATAGTAGACTTCAAAAAGTATTAACTGCACGATAGTAAAACTCTTTTGTAACAACAGCGCCATCAGGCGGCGAGGCTAAGTAATTATTGAGTGCCCTCGTAAATAGATTAATTATTAATAATTTATTTATTTAATATATTCATAGTAAATAAGACCTACCTGACCTTGGTAAAATTTACTCTAAATCTTGCGAAAGCAAGCTTGGTATAGCACTTACTTGCACACTTGACCAGTAGAAATTCTAAATTAGCATTAGGAAATACCAAAACATACCGCAGGCTAACTCGTTTTAGCCCACAATTGGTAGGTACGTTGATGCATCACGAAACTATGTATAGAGGATTACAGGTTACGTGGACCTAAATGCAGTAGTTTACATAATTCCTGACTGATTTGACTATAATCCCATATCCCAAACTTAAGCGTTCTTAAGTTATCGACCTCGCATATCACAATCGTCTTATTATAATTTTTAAATAACTTACAAAGCATATTTTTTTAAATATGTATTTTTTTTTATCATTCGACCGTAATAAAATAATAAGGCAACTAATTTACTATAAAAGAGGCAAAACGAATCAATTTAAGGTATAAAACACAAAAAGGGGGTCAATAGACAAACATTGGAAGTTTGTATAAAATAAATTAGAGGCCGATAGCTTGACACCGGTAAATTTTGGCATATGGGGTTCCATAATCAAATCAGTCAGTAATGTTGTAGAATACTATGCCCTAAAAGATTTAGGTCAATTTAACCTGTATCCCTTTATACACACTAATTAATGGACGAATCAATCGGATAAGTCCTATCTTATCACGACAGAATAAGTATAAAACATATGATTTTAAAATGTGATTTGTCATTCATTAATTGCTGACAAGTAGATGACGTTTTTAAAGTTTTAGGTATTTTGTATTATATTCGATGAATATTCCTTACCCGACTTTTGTAATATCGACTCTAAGTAGGTATTTGTTTCCCGTTAATACACTATGATATTAAATGGTGAGGGAAGGTAATTAAAACAACCAATAATAAATACGTTACAAAAGTAAATCTCGTTTAATTAGCTGAATCCGCGTAGCAATAGTACCTAAATTATATTTAAAAAATAATTTGAAAAGACGACCAAAATAAATCCTCACGCCTGTATAATACAAAAAGGTCGTTAATATTGAAAAATCGTATCACTTGCAACATCTACCACCCAATCAGCTCAACCATAATTGATCTTTACAGGTCCTACCAAATCCGGGTTGGGCGGCCGGCTGAGCGAATATTCCTCTGCCTCTCTATATTTTCGTCTAAATTTTACGACACCCAAGTTTGGCAGTGGTTTTTATTAAAAACTTTGTGAAGCCTAAGATTTGATTTAGGTTTGGCAACCAATCACATACATTGCTCCGATTATAAAGTAAAAGTACATCAGATACCTACAACGGTGGAGCCACAAGGCCCTGACCTGAGAATATATAGTAATTTATTATTTCTTCATTAACCCGACTGGGAATCGAACGTCCGAGGTTCGGGATTGGGTCGTACACCGTAGAGGTCGTCAAATTGAATTTAGAGTTGTTATTATGTTCCCGTGTTTGGGAGGATGAGGAGTGTATTGTTTTCTACAAAAAATATAAAGGCAAAACATAGCATTGCCGGCGGCCCTATAGAGGCAAAGGAAAAGCCGGCGTCATGCGCGGCAACCACGGCTCCTTATCGATATCTACGGTTGTCAAAGATACCGAAATCGATAGGTTACCTTCTGTAAGGGTATGACGGTAGGCTTTGGTGCCTGGGCAGCTATTATTGATTGTGTTGTAACCTGAATTTTAAATATATCAATAAATTATTAAGGGATTGGTGACAAACTGTAAAATTTATATGAGATAAATTACGAGAGATGATTAAAAAGCTTTTGTTTTTGTTCAAATCAGTGAAATTGAAATTCAGATACCCAATAAATCTTTTACATTGCTTGATTTTTTTTTTTTTATTATAAATAACTTTCTAAAGTGCAAATGTTAACTGTGAAATCATTGAGTATTCTGTCACTAAGTCTAATATTTCAGTTTTCTGTGGAGTGCGTTGGGTAATTAATGATGCTGCACGGTCGATTTCAGGAGATTGATAACGCTCTCCGCATGCACTAGCCTACCGCGAGGCAGCCAGCTGTCAATGTCAACCGTAACGAACGATGACAGATAATAATAGAACGATTGAATCATCGGACTATTGATGTATCGCCACAATAAGTAAAGGATCGTTTGGTGCACCATTAATCAAACACGTCTCGCGATACTTGGCTGCAGTTTCAAGAAGATTAACTCACTACACAATTACTCAAATTACTCTAGAGCCAGACAAGTGCAATAATAAGTTTTGTTATTAGACATGGGATTGTATAGGCGCAATATTAATTATGATGTGTTGGATGTAACGTTTTTAAAGAAAATATTAAAAGCATACTAGCCTACATTAAACCCGCAATATTTTGGTACACGGTATAAGGCTTCATATTATTAATTTAAGTAATTTGATGATTATATTTTGGAAGAGTTGGCGTACAGAAAACACTACGAAAACATGCTCGTATCCACAAAAACGACACGAATAAGTCATGCTCTGTCTTATTATTCATTGATTTTCTGTCAAGGAATTAATGATTTCCTGACGAAGCCTAACCAAAACCTGTCTTGCTAGATTTCACCCTATTTTTCCTAAATTATTTTACAGAAATTCAATGCACTTACTTGTTTCCAGAATGCAAAATTGACTTCAAAATGAATGAAGACATGATTGAGTTCTGGTCGCTACGCGGCGTGATCAAACCAGAACAGTTGGAATCGTACCAGAAAGATGTAGCGGACTATCGTAGGACCAATGGCCTGTCTCCGAGAGAACAGATACGCTTAGAACGAGTCAGGCGAAACAACAAAGGTGGTGAAGAGTGTTGCTGCCCTCCTCACTCTCTGATGGTACCGACGTTCATATCCGATAAAAAGTTCAACGAAATCCGCGATAAATTTGACAAGAAGCAGATTTCGCCGAATACCAATATTAAAATGTAAATCTTTTCGCATTTGCTGAATTTATAAACTACCTATTAGCTATCCCAGCGAACATCGTTTCGCCCTGGCCTCGTTCGGCCCTGGCCCTGAAGTAGTAACACAATCACACAGCACAGGTCGATGCTGTTGCGATTTTCGCCTTGATGTTTTGTTACGATCGAGCTATGTTTGACGGATTATTTCCATAAACCTTACTTCTAAGGTATTCAAGTTAAAGCGGAGACTTTTTTACGTTTTAATTTTTAAACTTACGACTTTTATGACAGTAATAAAATAATTTCGCATCCTCACCAGACGAGTATGCTTGACCATACTCGCTGGTGTCCGGATCTTCGTCGGCCTAAATTTTTTTTTGACTAACCACTACTTTCAAAATTTTAGTTGCAAATGTAATCAGTAAATTTCTAGTTATTTTGTCTATAATTAATTTTGGTAATATTTTTTTTGTAAATTTCTGGTCTAATTGAAATTCTAAACCTAACCTGTCTAGTGAGAAATGTGGGCAGTCAAATAATACGTGCTCCACGTTTTCTATATGCTGCGGGTCACAGACGCACGCCGGACTCTCCTTGCACTTGAAGCGATTCAAGTACTCAGAAAGTCCGCCATGCCCCGTGAACACCTGCGTCAAAAGGGGGCATAACTCTAACTTTCTCACTATGCAGAACGCTGCTTTGGCGTCTGGGAAGAACATTCGTGTCACGGCGCCTGTGTCGGCACTTTGGTATCTCCTATTCCATTCGTCAATCGTATCCAGACGGATCTGGCGCTTGACGAATGAAACAGGACGCACATCGTAGTCGGGCCGGCGCTTAATGCCCACCGCGGCCTCTTTGGCTAGAACGTCAGCCCTTTCGTTTCCCTCCAACCCCGCGTGAGCTTTAATCTATGTCTGCATTATGTATTAAATTCGTCCGTATTTTTAAGAAGAAAGGCGATGCCAGTCATTTCAATGTTAATTGTGGCAGATACTGCGATATGCTGCGAAATTTATAGGACTCAAGTTGCAGAGGTTGTGGTTCCAACTCAACAACGCAGCTCCAACAAGAGAGGTCCACTTGCTTTGACATCAAATCAATAAATTGAAGCTGTTCACGAATTATTAATAGAAGAGATAATATCAACTGGCTTCCTAGAAGATCCAGATTTTAGCTCTCTTGACTGTATCGTCAGAAGATACCTTATAATGAAGGGATATAAGAATAATTTGACAAATCTTACAGTTCAAGCAAATCTATCAAACCGGTCCCGTGCTGGGTGGATAGATTTGCTTGAACTTTAAGATGTAAGATTTATTGCAGTACCAACTAGGCGTCAACCATACGGAAGCACGTTACGTAAAGGGACAACGCCTCGGATGGGATCGGCACCGAATAGCGAACGCCTCGCCTCGGATCGTGTTTGCTACAACTTATGACAATTCTTCTTGATAATGACAGCCCGTTTGACAGGGTGGACGGATAGTCGTCAACCAGCGGGTGACGCACCGTAAGCGCGTTACAACGCATGTGCGGTCGATGTGGTCGAGAATGAGTCCCGAGTTGGTCTTGATCTGAGGTGGTGACGTTATGACGTCGATAGATGAGCGTTGTTATGCAGTTTCTTACAAATAACACTGAACACATCGAGTTGATACGGTGCTGTCACCATAATGGGTTAGTTAGTTAGTATTAGAGTAGTGAGATTACTGATCAGATTAGATTATGTAACATTTAGATTATGTTACTCTAGAAATACAAAACTATCAAACACTTTTTGGAAATCATCATCATAAATAAATAGATAAAATAAATATCCTTTGGACATTCCCACACATCGCCATCTAGCCCCAAAGTAAGCTACTCAAAGCTTGTGTTATGGGTGCCAGACAACCCTGTTTGGACATCTGTTTCATCTGGTACCTATACATATAAGATAGAGTATAAACAATCATTTACGTTTGCATGTAGGCCCGTAGACTAGGAGCAGTTTTTATTCTTAATAACAATTTGGATGGTGATTTCTGTCAACTGAGAGAAATAGTAACAATGAGCAATTTAATACTTATTTCTCCGGTGATTTAATCTTATATATTCACTTAGTGTTATTGTCTCACTAACACTGAATCTCAAGAAAAACCAAAAAACGATAAGTCGAAATTTGCAAGACTCTATATCGTTTGTCGGGATGAAATAAATTATTTGATGACATGATTTCCAACATTCTTTGCACTAGTGAGGTAATCACTATTGCTTTTAAAAACGAATAAGTACATTAAAGTTGAACATAGTAAAACCTATTTTAATATGAAATAAATGACACATGCTTAAAATTTATCAATTGCCGCGTTAAACGACGAAGAGGCGCGCATCCCTTACACACTGCGACTTTTAGTATCAATGCAGTCGCACGTTAGCATCGCTTCAGAAGCGCGACTGTATCGATACTAACGCGCGTTAGCAGCGTGACTCTATCGATGCTAAAAGTACAGCAGTGTGTAATGGTTGACATTTTGCTACTGCATCGATGCACGCGTGTTAGTATCGCGACCGCATCGCTGCTAAAAGTTGCAGTATGTAAAGGGTCATAGACCAACTGGTGGGTTATTAAATAATCCTTCTGAATAACACTATTAAACATTGTAGATTTTTCTCGGGTCGTCTGATACTAAGTATACTAATAATTTCATGTTGTTGAAGGTAGAAAATATGCAATACATTTAAAACGAACAGCTGTTGTGATATGTCGCATTCCATTCCCGATATTTGGAAAATACTCCATGCCAAAATATTCTAAATATCTAACACTAATATTGACTGTACACAGTATCTGTCTGTGCGTCAATAAACTCCTAATAATTCAGAATTTGCTTTATTGTTGCCACTATAAAAGTAAGGTTTTAATTCTAATATCTTACCAAAACTGAGCAATACATAAAGATAGATACTAGTTAACAAGTTAGAGGCGCGGCTACGTAATAGATAACCTAAATTATGGTTTAGAATGTTTTTATCAATTACAGTGTCATATTTTATATTCATAATTTCATAAAGATGAAATATGAACCTGCAACTTCTGGCTAACCGGGCCAATCGCTCGCATTTCCAACCGAGCAACCGGGCTGTCGATCCGAACGTGCGAATTTTTGGTCTCTTTTCGATACGTATGCGCTATCTTCCTAACTGTTTCTTTTACAACAGCCGTGGGCCAAGTAGTTATAATTGTCCCCCTAGTCGATTTCGACTACGGTGGCCAGTCACAACGACTAACCGATTGCGCGGGACATATTATAGTGCGCAAGTGTGTGCGCAAACACAGGTGCACACTTTATTCCTTTCACTCTCATAGCCCGATGGGACAGCAATCTGACACGACCAGAGAGACCAGGCGCAGGACCAACGGCTTTACGTGCTTTCCGAGGAACGGGGGTGAAACACCGCCAACTTCCAAACTCCGGGCTACCCTAAGAATTTCTGAACACAAAAAATCAGGTATATATTTTTGGCCCGACCCGGGGATCGAACCTGGGACCTCTGGCGCAGCCGTCGCTTTAAAGTGCGACCGTCTTACCGCGGCGCCACCGAGGCAGTTAAAGTAGTATTCATAGTATTCATTACAGAATAAATTTAACTTGGAAACTGATAACGCTTCGTTATCCAATGGTTTAGTAATTTTATAACACTCACAGTGTCATATTTTATATTCATAAGATGAAATAAGAAACCAAATTTTGCGCCCAGGCGGGACTCCAACCTGCAACTTCTGACTATTTTTGCTAATGTAAACTCTCAGCGGGAGTACACTCGAGGGAAAGTGGGCCCTTATTTTGGTTTATAGTTTGCACGAAACCCTCAGTGCGCGAGTCCGTTTCGCACATTGCTGTTTTTTGTCATTGACTTAGAAAGGAAAATCATTTGTAACTTCATGCAGTAGAAACGAAATCACATAACTGCGGCGAAGGGCCAATTGTGTGATCGATAGTCATCTCAACTGATGATTAAGTTACCAGAGGGTAAATATTTACGATTACGCGTGTTTTATTGAGAGATTATCCTAACCAAATGTCAGAATGGCTATTTTAATGACCATGGAAGAAGGCATTTTTTCTTCAAAATGCCGCAGTCATGGATCCTAGCAACTGGTTACGTCATTTAACCAGTAGTTGAGTCAACTATCCATCACGCAACTGGGCCTTAGCCATATTCCCAGCCTTTTAAAACTTACTAATAATAAACCTAGGTACTTACTAAAGCTTTAGCGAATCAAAGTCTTAAGTTGGAAACTAACATAGTTAAATGTTGTTAATGCTCAAGTATAAACTTTGAATGTTACATTCATACTGCCGATCACCTCATTTAATGATGTTAGTACGTATCAAACAAATCTAATAACAAAAATAATTATTATAAATATTTATAAATTATCGATTAATAAAAAGTGTACCTACTACATTTTGGCACAAACCCCGAGTATTAAGTATAAAGTTTCGTATGTTATTATTACCTCTTACGTTTTCATGCAATAATGATAAAATTTTACAAAATCATCAGGGGGAAAATTCTCGTGCATTTCGAATACGAATAAAGTTCACCGATCGAATTTTCCTTGTGGCAGAAAAAATAGTTTATTATTTCTCACTTTTATATTTTCATTTTTTTCGTGCAAAATTTTTGTAACGAATAGATTGTAACTTGTTTTTTATTAGGTAAAACGGTTTAATTCGCAATCAAATTACCACACGAAAAAGTTCGATTGCCGCGAGAATCGACCTTCAGGTAAAATTATACCCCATTTCTATAATATATTAGTCGAAAATCATGTCTGAAGTAAGCATAAAGTAATACGAGCATGTCTGAAGTGGCACCCATAAAAGTTACCAATTAATAAAATAACAAACAACTAAAAATAAATAAATCCCCCGTCTAGACAGAATATCTTGAAAAAACGCTGTGCTCGATTAAGAATAAACGTTCAAGTATGTTTTTTAGATCCAATGAAATTTATTTTAAATTATATAACTTAAGCTTCACGGCTTTTATATTTAGTAAATAATAATAAAATTTATTTATTCAGCAAATTGCTTTTACTCGTACAATTGCGGTGGAGTATTCCCATTAATTACAAATCACTAGTATTATGAATGAACCGCTGATTCCCGTCGGTCCATATAAAATAACTAGTGGTCCCCCGCGACTGTGTCCGCGTATTTTGAGTTTGCTCCCTCCCCTCCCGTTGCAGCGTGATGCTTTATTGTCTTAATCCTTACTCGATAAATAAGCTATCAAACACAAAAAAAAACAAATCGGTCCAGTAGTTACTGAGATAAGCGCGTTCAAACAAACAAACTCTCCAGATTTATAGATAATATAAGTATAGATAATATATAATTATTATTATTAATAATAGTTTTCAATGAGGCCATTAAACAAAACAAAAATTAAAGCACCTTAGAAAAACTGACTAAAAAGCTTTAAAGAGAATAAAGCAGCTGTTTAGGAGAAACAAATTCTCTTGGAGTCAGTGCATGATGTGTGTGTAGACTATTCGCGTGGGTAAGCTTGGCATCGGCACCGACTTTGAAAGATTTTTTCACGTCTAAATAGAAGGCGACTAGTGGCCGCCCGCGACTTCGTTTGCGCATTTTAGACCTCTTACACACTGAGACTTTCAGCATCGATGCAGTCGCGCCTTTTGAAAACGCGCTTCAGCATCGCGACTCACACAATGAACAGATTTAATTTAGCATAGATGCAGTCGCGCTAGATTTATTTTAATGTATATTTATCATTTAGTTACACTTAAAACAATTGTAGAAACAAGATTTGCTTTTTGCAATGCGATTGAATGAAATATATCTAGTTAAATGTGTGCTTACTCAGTCCTCAGAAGCGGTCAGCCAAATCAAAATACTATTTTAATCTCACTCTCTTCACTTACCCATTCATGACTGATACGATAATCCAGCTTTGCACGTATATTCATAAATGAAAACTGGCATCACTACGGTCCATAACAGACATGGCTACGTATTCCGAATATGCCGAAAATGTTTCCCCAAGCAGACGGTATAGGAAAAAAACATAGGAACGGTAGTCATATAAAACAAAATTCACTTCGGAATAAACACAGATAATATTGAACAGCCAGTCTCTATCCAATATTTTCAAACGAGTCTTTTTATTGCGTTATGAAATATTGATTTTCAAAAAAATTAGGACGAGAATAAGAAAAAAATTAGGGGACGTAATGGAGCCTGACCGAGACCTCACCCTCACCAACCTTACCCTTACTTGGTGCGTCCCGTTTCAACGGACGAGGTTCTGGCGACCGACAGATGTCGGTATAACCATCCAATAACAGGCGCAGTTAAATGTAGAGCTGTGAAGGGGAGCAGCATCTCAGCTATAAAGGGCTGCGCCTCCGCGTTTTCTGCCAAGCGTGGCGAGTATTGGCATCACAACTTAGGCCTGGCCGTATAAAAGACCTCCAATACTCTCAGCCCACACTCTCGACGTTATGGCAGAACGTCGATCGATGACACTGCAGACCTTCGTTAATGCTGAAAACTTCAGGCAGCATAATAGACGAATACGAAAGTCCCTGCGAAACGATATTTTCATTCCTTTGACTCGAACAGTGTTAAAGACACTATAGAGTAGAACCAAGGCTCCAAAGCGTTTGCAAGGGACATGTCTATTAGACAAAGCCTATTGTCGGAGATAGAGGTGTAGCATTGACGAGAGTAGAGGTTTTTAATCGAGGTAGAGAAGTTCTATAGTCACTTGTACACCTCAGTTGCAAAACTCGTTGGTAGCTCAAACAGAGACCCACGAGCTATCTTGACCCCGCACCACACCTAAGACATCCCGGACATCAGCTTATACGAGATTAGGATGACCCGGAAACAGCTTAAAAACAAAAACGCACCTTGTGAGGAACTAAAGCAGAGCTTCTGAAAGGAGGTGGAACAGCGGGTTCTCATAGTACTCCAGAAACTTCTTGACTCCGTGCTGCTAGAGGGCATCACGCCTGAGATGTGTAACAGGAGTGTGATGGCGTTGTTCATCAAAATAGGCGACAAAAAGACTCATTTCACTCATGAGCCATTTCTATAAGCTGTTTTCAAGGGTTATCACGAATCGTCTCGCACTTAGGTTTGATGACTTCCAGCCTCCTGAACAAGCCGGATTCTGAAAAGGCTATAGTACCATAGACTACATCATTACGCTTAAGCAAATTATACAGAAGTCCGAGCAGTGTATTTTTAATAACGTTGCGAAAAAATTCACTGCCACCGTGCATTTCACTGAAACAAATTAAAATACTATTAAATAAGTAATGTTACATACAGGGCTTTAAATACCGTTAAAATTCAGGTATCGTTACCTACGCCAGACGAAGGTAACGTTAATGGAAAGGGTAACGCTATGCTTGGTAACGATACCTTGGAGGACTTTTTACCGTTAAATTGACCTAACGTTATCGTCAATTTTATCGGTAAGTGATAATGTTACCATGGCCTAGGCTTGATAACGATACCAAATCAATACCACAAGTATCGTTAAACTTACCGTTATCATGAAGTATACTACAATAAAAACAAAAAAACTTGCCACCAAACACTAAGCACGTGTTTGCGAAACCAAATCGTGTGTTTGCATCTTTCTACGGGCTGTAGTCCATTGAATGAGTCCCTCTAAGGGGGGTCTAGAGTGCGTGAGTTAGTAACGTAAGATGTTTCTTCGGAAACATGTTAAGAGTTCCTAGGTAATAAACATACTAAAACCCCGGGACACTAGGAGGAGCCCCGGAGTGGGGGGAGGGGGGGAAAGGGTCCATTTTTTCATTTTTCGCTTAAATCTCCAAAACGGTACATGTTAGAGTAAAACTTTTAAGGAAAAGTTGAAAGGCCATAAAATTATCTACAAGTTGTACCTAAATCATTTTTTTCTATTAGCAGCCGTTTTCGAGCTACATCCCATGAAAGGTGAAAAATTCGAAAACATAAGCAAACTTTTGCATAAGCTTAACGAGGGCGGACCCCTTCCCATGCTACGTGTGAAACTTCATCGAAAAATCCGAACAACGGATAATGTTGGGACATTGATGTCATATGAGAGGCACTAGAGGAAAAAAAATAAAAAGTTCAAGTATCGTAACTACCCTAATAAAATTCAATTCCTCCTAAACGCTTCCATGGTGGAATCTGTTTTTTTTTATCAATGATAGATCTAATTATGAGCAATCTATCGGTACTGGTCACGATTTGCACTTTTCAGCTTTTTGGAAGAAAAAAATAAAAAAGATCAAGTTCAGTAACTCAAACTACCCTAACATATATTTTGACAATCGATTCCTCCTAAAGGCTTCCATGGAGGAATGTGTTTATTTTACCAATTATATACCTAATTAAGAGCAATCTATCAGTACCGGTCACAAGTTGCACATTTGAGGATTTTGGAAGAAAAAAAATAAAAAGGTCAAGTTGCGTAACTACCCTAACATAATATTTTGACAATCAATTCCTCCTAAAGGCTTCCATGGAGGAATGTGTTTTTTTTACCAATGATAGACCTAATTAAGAGCAATCTATTAGTACCAATCACAAGTTGCACTTTTGAGCTTTTTAGAAGAAAAAAAATAAAAAGTTTAAGTATCGTAACTACCCTAATAAAATTCAATTCCTCCTAAAGGCTTCCATGGTGGAATCTGTTTTTTTTTATCAATGATAGACCTAATCATGAGCAATCTATCTGTACCGGTCACAAGTTGCACTTTTGAGTTTTTTGGAAGTAAAAAATAAAAAGATCAAGTTCAGTAACTCAAACTACCCTAATATAATATTTTGACAATCGATTCCTCCTAAAGGCTTCCATGAAGGAATGTGTTTATTTTACCAATTATAGACCTAATTAAGAGCAATCTATCAGTACCGGTCACAAGTTGCACATTTGAGTTTTTTGGAAGAAAGAAATATTTTTTGATCGATTGATGTGATAAACATGGGTATGTAGTATGGGGAAATTGTTTGAGCTAAAATCATTTCTTTCTGCGTGTAACTCAGAAATGGTAGGATATAGGAAAAAATGATTTAGGTACAACTTGTAGATAATTTTATGGCCTTTCAACTTTTCCTTGAAAGTTTTTCTCTAACATGTGCCGTTTTTGAGATTTAAGCGAAGAATGAAAAAATTGACCCTTTCCCCCCCTTCCCCCACTCCGGGGCTCCTCCTAGTGTCCCGGGGTTTTAGTATGTTTATTACCTAGGGACTCTTGACATGTTTCCGAAGAAACATCTTACGTTACTAACTCACGCACTCTAGAACTTTTTATTCAATGGACTACTGATGATGTTGCCATTTCGCCGATCGGTCGGCCCGCGTAGCGTGGAATCGTGCACATCGCCGCGCCGAATAGCAACATCGCTTTATGTAACGATAAAAGTATCGATACTTTTAACGTTAATTGTTAACATTATTATACCGGAACGAATATTACACTACCGTTACTCATATAACGGTTACAGTTGTAACTTTATGAAAATATCGTTATTTAACGATAATTATAGTGTGAATTTGGTATCGTTAACAAGCCCTGGTTACATAAAAATGTAATGGCTGTTTTATCATTGGTTGTGGCCTTAGAGCCAGCAAGCGCGGGCAGCAGCGTCCGTCCTGCGAAAATAAAACTTGATAGACTGCCTCCGTTCGGACGCTACAATTATAATTTCGGTGTTTTTTTTAAAATGCAGTTTTCTTTTCTACTATTAGTGATTTTTGCTATCGGCTTTCTACGGTGTGCAATCGCTACACCAATAAAAGAACACAAACATAAAGGTACGGTGCTGATATGTTTTTATAGTTCTAAAATCAACATAATAAAGATGCTTCGTTTTCATTTTAAAATATTATTTCATTTCAGCAAACTGCGTTAATAAGGCTCCAGTTATATTGATGCCTGTAATTATTAAGTTATTGAGATATCCCAAAATAGACTTACAAAAGAAGAGTAAATCATGAACGTTCCATTTTCGATCATTGTAAAAACTAAAAATGAAGCTTTATATTGCAATTCATAATAGATATTCAGTAAAATTTTGCTCTTTTTATTATTTTCCCCTTTAACTGCATTTTGTCCATTATTGGTTCAGGAGTAAGCCTTTATCGATCGCAAGAACTTCACTGGTAGCAATATTCTCAGAGTAAGTAGGTACCTACACATAATTTATTGAAGCTTATTTTAAATACGCGAATTCAAACATCCTTACCTTACATAACGTTTAATAAAATAACCTGTTATATTCCTTCTTGAGAGTGACTCATTATTTGATGTATATGACCACTTTTTATCAAATCGTATAACGAGCATAAGACGGCTCTCATTTAAGAAATGAACTTCTTTTATTATGTATTAAGAAATGGATATACTCACTCTAGCTACATTTTTAGTGATGTAACTTGTACCAAAACTTTCTGGATTGCAAAATTTATTTGGCTTTGTATTAAAGGCCTCTGTCTTTAGAACTCTAGAATCAATACTATAATTGAAAAAGACCGAGCAAGAATTTGGTTTTGATATAAAGTTACTAAAGACAATGGTAATCAAAGTACCAAATATCGTTATTTACAGAATGAAATGTATTTTTTGACTAAATTTTTGTACCCTTTGACGAATACTTACACAAGCACCTACACAATTCATACTTCCGATAATATTGTGGTGTTGCATAAGCCGTCGGTGATTTGCACACGTAACTCCTGTACCTATAGTACAAGTAGTTGGCACTTACAACACTGAACGGGTGAGTGTGATAAAAGCGCAGACGAAAGCGGCTTGACGTTTTGGAAATTACAAGAATATGCTGGTACGTCTATATTCTCTTTGTTATCCATGAGTTATTGTTCTTGCCAGATATTGGCGATGCGAGATGTATTTGAATTTTGAACTCGTGTTGCTATGTGACAGCGTAGGTGTAAAACTAATTACTGAAAAGCGGTTCACTTTCAGAACGAATGCCTTTGAGTCGAAAAGTCAGTTATTACTAGTGTTTCTTTATAGGTATTTTAATATTGAGTCTTTTGGGCGTATAAAGCATTATATTCGATGCAGGCATAGTGTATGCACGACACACGCCACAAAATGTCATCAGCAAAACCACATAATAATTGCGGGAACGTTTTGAAGTAAATGATACGGAAAAATATAATTGATTGAGAATGATAAACGAGTCACATTACTTTGTTAAAAGCAACAATCGTACTATTATATTGCTGTGTCAACATACGGCCATTTGAGCAGCAACAAAATAAGGGTTTATTTAGTTTTTAATTAATTAATGATTTTGTCGTGGTATAAATTCCCACCGTCCACATATTGGCATGAAATTGCCTTCTACATTAATTTGGTTTTCATGCCGGTGAACGCGTCCAGGACATTATCATGCCTCAGAAAACAGTGCTATACCGATAATTCTATATATGATTTAATATTGGAACGAATTTAATTATCCGCTGTGTTGAATACGGATATTACTCGTAAATAGATACATATATGTGAAAAAAAATAATTCTGTGACACTTATTAGATTAAGTTAGTGTGCACAGAACGCGTTCAAAGCCACCATTTTGGTAACATTCTTGCGTTAGATGTGATTATTAATGATTTGTTTCTTTTTAGCTTAAATACCAGTGGTTCTCCCTACTATTGTTCAGTCTCATCACATTGAGCTCACAGTCCATCGCCGGGGTCACCTACATGGACAACTTTGACTTCGAGGAAAGGTACAGAGACGTAACCGAGTGCGACCCCTTTCACTGGTACCCGCTTCACCTACCTCCACACTGCGCCAAGATGTACGAAGATCTAATACGAAAGGGTATAACATCACTCACAAACACACCCGTCAGAATTGTGAAAGAAAAGGAAAAACAAGAATATTACCTCAATCCACCTCTAATTAATGAGTCGCCTCCTGATGACACTCAAGAATTTATAGAAAACTACGAAATGTCACCCTTGACTCCGTACTCAAAAATGTTTCAAATGCTACGGCAAGATGTCATGAGGGACCCGAGCTCTCCCGTAATAACTAATGTACCAGGAATGGGCGCGGTGGCTTTGTATAAACAACCGATATCCAGGAAAAGCGGTCATTACATCAAAAAAATCGCTAAAATCTATAGAAACGTACAAACCGATTTTAATAATTTTTACTCACCTTCCACAACCGATAAAAACGAAGGAAATTCAAATAGCACTGAGGCTAGTGAAAATGAAGAAGGAGTTAAAGATGACACAAAAACTATGTTTTTAAATAAAATTAAACGTGCACGTAATGAACGTCACGGACGTTATAACATCAAAGATAAAAAAATCATTGGTAATTTACTAACGGTACTGAGGACGAAGCATTACTAAATTGCACGTATCCTCTGTCTTATATATCGTAAAATTAAATAGCTTTAATAACAATATCTAAGTAAGTGAATTATAATTAAATCAAATTAATGTAAAGTTTGAGTCATTAGAACGAACGAAGTTACCTAACTCATCTATGTTATAAATGGATGGTGTGTTCCTCGGTGTTTTTTTATTCTTTATTTTTTTTTCTGTGATAATCAGCCCATTGTAGTAATCACAATAGGAAACCATTTCATTGTTTCATCAAGAGAAACTGCGTATGCCTGTTAGAAAATCGTGCGAATGGAGTTTAGACTGAAATATTGGTTTGCGTGAACTAAACATAAAGGGATCCATAGACCAGTTCATGTATCGTTGTGTATTGCCATTAATGTATTGATTGTGGAACTTCATAATGGCAGGTTCATTTTTGAAGGTTTGTAGATTCAAAGTGTTAATAGTTAATATTTTAAAACGAAAAACAAATACCAGTTTATGCATTCACTATTGTTGTTGCAGATCATTATAATTCTGGCTCAAGTAACAAAATATTCGCTATGTACCATTGCTGGATTAAGTTACATGGATGCATTGAACTTCAAGTCACTTAGAAGCGAACCAGACGCAGACCCGTGTAATCCTTTATTCTGGTACCCTAAACATCTTCCAGAATTCTGCTACATTAAAACAACGCCAAGACCTGAGGGAGACCAACAACCGTTACCGTTACCGATGCCAATACCAGTTCCAATGCCTCATCCCATCCCAGTGCCTGACCCGGTACCTTTTCCACCTCTACCTCCTATGACGCATCCTGCCATTCCCTCGCCACCACCGATACCTCCGATGAATCCGCTTCCGATACCATATGGACTGCCGATTGCACCATCTTTTCCTATGATGCCTGTGGTTGGCGTCCCACGAACACCTCCAATATACCCACAACCATACCCGAGCATGGCTGGAGCACCATATCCATTCATGTCTGGAGCGCCTTACCCAAGTATGCCTGGATCACCTTACCTAAATCCCTACCAACCACCAAGACGACAAGTTGGAATGGTCCCTGGCATACCGGGCATAGTATCTCAGGATGGGGGCATAAATATCTTACCATTTTCAGATGCGTATTCCGATATGCTCGAAAAACATAAGAATAAAATGCTGAGGAAAAAGCTGCGAAGGGTCCTCCTTGATTATAATGACTTCCCACTTGGTTTTAGAAGGCACAGGAAGTATCACGCAGCAATGTCAGAGTAGATGTAAGTGGGTTTCATGTTACTGTATTTTTTGACATGATCTCTAGTACAAAACACACTACGTAAAGAAAGACGTAAGAAATAAGCTAAAATCACTAAAATATGTTTTGAATATCGTAAAAATTAACTATTTATAAAATTCTATAGTTTTGATTTCTTTTTTCGGTATGCGAATACTTAAACCCTATAATTATGAACAATTGTGTAATATGAAAAAGCATGTATTAATGAGGGTATTTTTGATTATTCCGATTTTCCACACTAAAATGCACACTGTGCAAATTTTGATTGTTTGTCAATTATCCACAATGACGGCTTGGTGTAAAAGTGGACATATTAAGGTTCCACACTTTTAGAACGTTATTTGATTATTTCATAAAACGTTCCTAAATAAGTAATTTTGTGAAATATGCATATTTTTTGTAAACAAACTTAGAAAAACGTCAATACTCCTTGATTTTATAGAAAATTGTGTCAGTAATAGTAATAATCATAAGTCATAAATTTACACAAATCCCCAGTGATGTGCAAACGTGGAACCTTTCTTTTATTTTTCCACACAAAGCTCATCAGTGTAGATAAATGAACAAGCCCAATTTCTCACATAAGTATGGGTCGGTAGTGTGGAAAATCGGAATATTTTTTTATGGAAAGAAAGCCTTGTCTCTGATTCCAAATTTTATTTAAATATAAAAAGACTACACAATTATAACGATTATTCTAGTATTTAATAAATTGATGTTATTCATGAATATTTTTAAATGTAGTGAACTCTTAAATTTGTCAATAACCTAATCTTAAATTAATGGACGGACTATCTGAGGGTCTCATTTATATACATAATACATGTAGTACGTTACTTAATTTCCTAATTTATCACTAAATACATTATTATTCAATTTCGGTTAAATTAACTTAATTATTAAGTACATGTTTGCCACTAGAGAGTGTGTTATTCTATATTGTAAGAAAAGTTTTTATTTTTAAGAACACTTTTTTTTATTTTTTTATTTTTTAAAATCATCATTACAGATGAAAGCAAAAGACACTATTAGTTTTAAAGTGATGCTTAGTTGTAATCATATTAAAAAATGTGTAAAAAGTAATAATAAATTCGAATCGGACATAAAATGTAATCATTACAAAAAAACGTAAGTTAGTAAAAACTAATTTAATAGCATATTTTTGCTTTTACACGACTAGCAAAGTAGTGTTGATATGTAAACAGCGATGTTTAATAAAAAATATTGTTTCTGAGTCCTGTATTTTTCGGTTTATGCTTTTAATAGTTTAATAATAATGCTTTTTATGTGTCAATAAAAAAAAGACCAACATAACATAAGATTGGACTTGATAATTAAACAATTGCGAGTCGAGTCAGAAATTACAGCAAAAAAAGTTTCTTATATAATTAATGAAAAACGATGCGTAATGCTTAAAATATGAATGCGTACGACAGACCAAAATAACTTCAAGCAAAATAATTTCAAAGTTAAAAACGCTGTCATTTAGTCAAAAGTGAGAAAAAACACCCGTGCAATTTACGCTGCCGTACTTTCCTATCAAGGTCGACGGATTACTGTCCAGCTTATGAATAACGCTCACGGATCGATAGGCAGTGGTCACATAAACCAAAAAATAAAACAATAGAACGTTGATAAACGTTTCCTTAGCTAGAAGATGATTGATTTGTGAAACAAAAACTAGTCACTGCGTACGTAAGCGAAGATCTAGCAGGTGGGTGACTATTTATCAAAAGTTTAAATGAACAGTATTGTTGTCATTTGATGTTTATATCTAAATAATAAACAGTAAACAAAAAACAAAATGTATACCTATTGTAAATAAATGACTTTATAATCTTCTTCTTCTTTTCGAGTCGACAGCAAACTATACGGTCTCGGCCCAGAACTTTGCTACGAGGATAGCGTTGACAGTAGCTTTCATTAAATCCTCCCGCGTACAGTTTTATAATGTACAGACTTTATAATGATAAAAAAGTATTTTAATTATCCTTAGACTCCATTAGAAACTGCGACTTCTAGCAGTGATGGAGCATCAATGCACTCGCAAAATGTCATGCGCTACTACGCGCGACTGCATCGATGCCAAATTAAATTTATTTATTGCGAGTTGCGATGCTGAAGCGCGTTTACAAAACGAGCGATTGTTTCGATGGTAAAAGTCGCAGTGTGTAAGGAGTCTTGGTCATTTACGCATTTTACAATATTTACTCACAAACTTTTTTCTACGTCAATGGTTTATAGTCAACGTTAAAACAAATTGTTCCTAGAGCTAACGCCATCTAGCGACAGCCATAAAATGATGGTAAAAAAACTACTAATTACGAAAAATATGGTCACCTGCGCATATCGTTCCATTGTTTCGTATTACACATAGGCTGGAAACAAAAAGAATTGGACTCTATTGTTCTTACACTTTATAGTTCATGTATTGTTTGATAGGGCAGAAATCTGATTGATTTTGTTTTTGGCTTGTACGTAAATCGAACAAATGATTCTTTTGCAAAAGTTATATCGATATTACATGATACGTTATAGTTGTACCGCTGTGATATAATGTAGTGAAACCTAAAATACGTCGGCTACAGTGCTCCCACTATTATAAACTCTTATCCACCGAGAAACATAATGTTGTCGAACCTAAAACCTTATAAGAATAATAATAAACTAACACTTATAAAATATAAACGAAATATGTCTTAACCTTAATTATATTTTCTTACCTAATGGAATGTTTCGTATGGACGTTTCATATGTAATTACTACCAAAATAAATTAATACCTACCTAAAACCATTAGACCTCCTTTTACCTATATTCTATTATGTCTAAACGACTTTTTATTCATATTTATTCTAAACAATATTGTGATGTGTTTGATAGTGAAAGTATATAGTATATACACTAAAAATTAAGCTCATGTTTACATAATAAATAAATAAATAAAATGCGTAATAATACAGCATCCTGCCTGTTAAAAAGCTAAGCGTAAAAAAAACTTATAATTTTGCTTCTTTTTAAAACGGCTGAATTTAATTTCCTAGCTTTGACCAATTTACATAACCTGCGACCTACAAAAACTGTTTCTAAAGCCCGGTTGCCTGATCTATAGTAAACGAAATGACAGCAAAAGTATTAAATACGCTCTATCGTAAATATTCATTCGCGTAACGCCATTTACCTAGTTGAGTAAACTATCGATCACCAATCGGGCCTAAGCAGATGCAAAACGGAGCTATTTTACCACTGCAATTGTTTTTGAGGAAGTACCTACCTACATAATATTGCGTGAATTATTTATTATAGTCAATGATTTTAAAAAGAATAGTTACGTTATACGCTCACAAAACAAACGAAAAATCTGTGCCAGGTCGATAGCAACAGCACACATTCGCAATTCTTATAAACCACATTCCTTGACGATGTGTGAAAGAGATTTAATGATTTATGCATAATTCTTGTTTACCTACATGTCATACGAGATCTCCTAAGTTATTCAACTTTCGTATCATAGTTTATATACTTTTATACACCAACGATGGCTTTTTATAGGATTCACAATAACTATTAGAGGCGTCACACTTGTTGTATGCTATTCGCAGACTAAAGGTAAGATGTCCTAATTAGGATCTTTCTCGATCGCGCCCGGGTAACAGATCTATAATTTTTAAAATCATTGATTATAGTGATTCAATATTGGCATTATTCTACTGGATTTTGGCATTTCTACACAGGCAATTATTGAATAATGCAAATTGTATCTCGCTAGCTAGCTAGTGCCAACTAGAACGGTATTTGTAATTAATAACCTACGCATTTGATACTCCTCAAAGTATTTTAATTTCAACAGACCAATGGCAAACTGCAAGAAAATTGAAATTCAAAAATTACGTTCCTATCTAGAATTTGCAAAATACAAAACACAAAACGTAAAAGAAGAAAAAAATGTTAACATTCCAATTGGATGTAGAATCGAGCCAACCAATAAACATTTGAGTTTGTTTCAGTAAATTGTATTACAAGCAAATAAAATCTGGGAAATCATAGAAACCAATATGATTTCACGGTTAAGGATTCAATAATGTTTTCCAATATATTTTGTTCTAGCAATAAACTGGGAACTCTATTATAGTAATCATTCAGGAAACGATGTTGTCTTTCACTTTGTAAAGATTCAAATTCCTTTCCATAGATACTATCTGCCTGCTCTTCTAATTATTAGTTGTGAAATATGCAATTGTTCAAGTCATTAATCGTTTCTCCTTTAATGTTATAAGGGCTGTACAAAGCCCATTTTATAATAATTAAAACTAGATTTTCATTAATACTCCAGAAAATAGGGTAAACGCCTGGAATTCTTGCGCTCCGTACGTAGTTTTGGAAATTCAACCCAGTAAACTGCTAACAGCGTTCCTAACAGCCTCCTCGCTCGAATGTCGAACGAAACATGTCTAACAAGCTCCTAGGTTCTTGTGAGCAAGCACTGATGACACTGTGCCTACGCAAACTGCCACCCTGGCCAACTTTGTGCGCTTTTACCTTACTTCAATGTAGATGATCGCACGTTTATTGAACAGGTTTATAGCGTTGTAACAAAATTTCGATAACATTGATAGTTGATAAAATGTAAGAAAATCTAAGGCCGTTATCACTAACAGAGTGCCCCGTAAGTAGTGCTCAAAAAAAATCTGCACATGGATTGAATAATCTATCAGAATCAGAAAAACATTATTTTTTTTTCAGTATTAATAAAATATGTGACAGAATATGACGTAAGTCCAATTTAATGAAAAAAACACAAATTATTGTATATCGCTAAAACATGAGACTTTTTGTAGCCCATTTGAGCCTATTCTAGCAGAACATGACTTAATCCATGTTGGGATTTTGTTTGGACCACTACTACTACTACTTACGAGACAACATGTAACACAAAATCCCTAAAACAAAACAAAATTGTCTAAGTTCAAGATAAACACGAGTGTACTAAACCAGTCTATATCACTGCGGCGCATGATACTATACATATAGTGGCCTATTTAGCAAAATTACACGTTTTTTATACAGGGCTTGTAAAGTTGCATAATTGTAAAATCCACTTGTAAGTTCTAAAACCAAAAATGTATGCATCTATAGAAGTTAAAATCTTTACTTTTTAAACAAATTAAAAATTACGCGTGTAATTTGGATAAACACCTATTTGAAATTATGATTTTAAAAGAGAATTTCTTGTGATACAACTCCTGATGAAGAGGCTATATAGGTGTTCATTTCGATACTTCACAAAGCGACCGTTTAGTAAATAAAAATTGGGTAAACTGACATAACATGACACAAAACGATAAAAGCGATACATAGACAATGACTTAGAAAAATTAAAACAATCACATTACATTGCAAATGATCCGGGCCCCGCCACCATTTTCAGTAAAATCAGAAAAGCATTTTGTTCTACTCGTAACATACATACAGTAATCTTGCAGACGTATATACATATAACTTCAATATTTAAATATATAAGTTATTAATCTAGTATAGGTACTAAATCATTCTTACACAGTGCATTCTCAGCAATGAGTATTCTTTCCTCCAAAGTAAGTGCCAAATTAACTGTGCTTTATTGAAATAACAACTCATTTCAAACAACAGCAACATCGAAATGTATATAGTAATTAACAAGAAAACTTCAAGACACTGTGTAAGATTTTCTATGAAGACGCGCACGGTAAAATAATACATTCACAACACCCAATTCCACTAATCTAAAAGAGAAACTAACACAGCTATGCTGGAAAATTTATTTTAACCCGAGTTGAACTCGATACAATCTAGAGTGGCCTTACTTTTAACAAACATTGCCAAACCATTATTAATATCTTAAATTTAAGATAAACAAACATAATTATTTCTCATAAGAAATCCAAGGATTTTCCAGATGTACAAAAAGTGACAATAAATCAGACTTACTTATTTTTAACTTTATAGACAAACAGCACTTTAATTGATGAACAAAGTAGAATCTTCAAGAATCTGTAGTTAAGTTATGATAATGTAACTTTAACAGTTGAAAAAAGACATTCAAACTGGCTTATATTTATTTAACGTTACTTTTTAAACTATATAAATTATCTTAGACAACATTATTGCTGTATGAATACACGCAAAGTTCTATATGATTATAATCATTAATATACTTACTTATCTACTAAAATACTGAACTACAATGAATAGATTAAGTTAAAAAGATTTTTTTTTTACAAAGTTGGTTTTTGGCAGGAGACATAATCTGTCTGCGCTGTAGTTGAGAGGTCCCAAATTTTTATAATTTTACCATCCAAAATCACGCGTCAAAAGCTCTAAAAGGTTTCAAGTAAATAATCTCTACAAAGATTAACAAGTACACAAATACTTAATATCATAACCTTCTAACCTAACCTGTAAGCAGTTTAGATGTTATACGAATGTTCTTACCGCAAACAATTGCATGTCTGATCCAATGAAGTCATATTGATTATTAAGTACCTTCACTAAGTTTATCTTATATATTTTATTTTGTGATGAGAATGTGATGATTTTGTGTGTTACGATTAGATAGTTATTAAGTGTGTGTTAAATACTTGTAATGGAATTAATTGTTTTTTCCAGCCTTAAACTTGCATATAAACTATTTTTACATATTACCTACAATACAAAGACTTGCTTAAAAACCATAACGAAATGTGCACCTACTAACATTCATAAATTCAATAAACTGCACTAAAATTGAGCTATTCACAAAGAAAAACAATGAATTGCATTCTTGATGTACTATCGAGCTTCCCGAACATAAATCTTGCACGTCGCTACAGAAGATAATTATAATAATAGAACTTCATATTTTGTTTAAAGTGACGCCTGATTACGTGTTTTATGTGCAACCAATATTCATTTGAGAAGTTTTGGGCGCTAGACACCAAACGTATATTATTAAGGTTCCTAATAACTAACTATAAATCAAGTATGTGATTGATAACTTTTTAAGACTCAGACTATCTATTTTATAACAATTGATTAACTACATTAATATTTTCAAAACATACGTATGTTAAAATATGAAAAGCGACCTAACTGAAAACTTTGGCACCTATAGGTTACCAAAACGATTGCACTAAGTCAATAATACACCCCTCTTAATTATTTGCCGTGGACTTCTTCAGATCGAAATTCACGTCTCGTAGAATTAATCGGTAATAAGACCTAAAGAAAATCCACAACTACGGAATATTTACTCTATTTAGAGTTTTTTTTTATTATCTTTTTATTTAATTAAGGGCTAATCTCAAAACGCAAAAAATTTTATCTTTTGATTCACTTTATACGAATTATATAATATTTCGTGACCGTATTTATATTACTATTGGATGCTAAGTATAGTCGCCAGCACACCAGGTTATGCATTTATTTTGAAAACTAACCATTATTACAACTACAGAAGACATCGCAGTGTTTACCATGACGTGCTGTTGTCCATACATTAGTAATGGCGGTGTTACTCGATAGCAATTTAAACCAAAGTCTCGGAAACCAGGTCAAAATATACAAAGTCTATGTAAACTTAGTCGACGACTTCAAAGTACCTGACCATTTCTCCTCCAAAGTACACCTTGCCTCAGAACCTATGACTAGAAAGACCACCCTGTTCCGGAGGAGTATCGTTCATTGCCATGTTATCGTACGAGAAGTCGAGAGTTGTATCTTCAGCCGGGTGCCTATTACTCAGCGCTGTGCTGATAGTCTTCGGTGTGGTAGCTCCCTGACTCTTGTCAGCTTGGGAGTTCCTCGTCTCCAGGTCTCGTGCGTTCAGAGGCTGGTTTCGTTTCGGTGGCTCGGGGTTTCGTATCTCCAGCTTTAATTCTGGCTTCGATTTAGCCATTTCAGCATGAGGGTTGTGATGCGTGAGGTCTGTCGGGTAGTTTTTCACGCGGTTCTGGAATCAATGAAGATGGATATTTGAGGTTATGTTGCTGGCATCATCACAGTTACACGATGGGTGGTATGGCATCAACTATTTTTGCTCAACAGGATCGGCAACTCAAATACTCGTACACAGATCAAAACAAATTGTGATCATTAGCATAAGCTAGTTTAATATAACTGTATCAAGAAAATATTTTCGTCGTGTGTTCTCTTAAAATATAAAACCCTGATAATAACATTATAACGACAAAAAATGAAATTATATCATTAACCGTAACAAAAATATTTTAATTTTCAAAGTGTATGCAAACTTTTTTATTTGTCTACGTAATACGTACGTACTACTATTTACTAACACTCTATGACTCAGATCATCTTTTTTTACCCAAAACTCATGGTTTATGATTTATTTATATAATGGTATGGGTTCCATGGGCGGATAAAACACTGAGCTGATTTTAGTGAATGAGGTTCGAGTCTTTATTATAATCTGGATAACAAATAAGCTACTTTTTGTTAAATAATTATGACAATAAAATTTACATCAAAAATAAACCTTGTTTGAAACGACTGAGAAGGTTATCATGAAACAAGGCTAAGAACACTAGGGATAAAATTAACTATGACAAAACTAAACGAAAATCGGTTTATCTGTTTGGGAGATACGATGCCACACAGATACACTGGCAGGCACGTTAACTTAAATCACTTTTTTTGCATTGGTCATAAAAAAGGCCAACTACCTAGAGACTGTTACTCGATACAACAATATAATATATTTGGATACTTTAAAAAATATGTTTGCATTCATAACGAGTGGGGCATCAATTGTCACATGAAAGAAGACTTAAGTCGGAGCACAAAAATGTTTATTTATTAGGTAACAGTTTTCTAGACATAAGATCGATGATCGTAATCGTGACGAAAAAGCTAAATTACACTTTTCCTATTGTGATTTGAGTAATACTAACTTTTTGTGAAATTATTTTACGGAGAAATTTTCATTTAAAGATATGTTTTATATTTTGTTTTTGTATACACGAGTATTTGATGCAAAACTGATTCGTGCAATACGTTTCTCGGTAAACGAGAGCTGTTCACGATATTTCAATATCCGACATTTATTAAGCAGCTTTGAGTGATTCTCGGACCTTTCAGCTAGATCGGATCCAATCGTCGATATCACTATTTGCAAAGTTTTTATTCGAAATGACAATAACCAAGGATTATTTTTGACTTATTTGTGAATTATTTCTGAGGTATTAACGCAGTGCAATAATAAAGTCGCGAAAGTAAATTAATATTTTTATATAACAATTTTAATTTTCTTATTATGTGTTGTTATACAGGGGGCGTATTATGATTCAACTTTAGCCGTTCAATTTCCAGGCAACTCAATTCCGACTCAGCGTAAACGAATATTATCATTATAATAATACTACAATGATACGATTATTAATATTTTTATTGTAATAATATTATAAAGATCATGCGAATTGCAATACGAATTGCTAATTTGACAGTAAAGCTGAGCCGCTTACCAATCAACACTACATCGCAATACGCGCCTCGCTCCTCGCTTATAAACTCAGTTCAACAGGTTTTTTGAAAAGTGCCGGTTTTGATGATAAGTTGATGGAAATTATGTACCTATTTCCTTTGGTAATTGATATTAGTTTAAGGAGACTGGTCATTTTTAATTCTACTGGATATAAATAATGGGGTTTCAATGGTCAAATTGATCGTTTCATGACCTCCATATTATGTTATGGGAGCATTACATAAAAATTCTTCCATTTTGATAGTTGCTTAATTAATACTAATAAACCAATTCACGTCGGATAAGATTATGCTTTGCTTGAAGTTTAACCATAAGGTTAGTTATTTTCAAATAGTTTTTCTGTCTCAACGTCTTCGGAGTATCTGATTTATTGTGAAATCTTAACAAACTTCTCGTAATTTACCTTAGCTGGCTGCAGTTTCTGCTTGAGATATCGCCAGGAGAGCCGGCCCCGGCAGACGATGATGAGCACCAACACCAGAACAGCCAGCGCCACTCCACTGAGGATCAGCGCAGTTTGCGCTTGACGTTGGACACCTTCAGATCAATAGGTTTGAATGAGAAAAATCAAAAATCAACGTTCAGATGATAGTTGGTCTGTCAAAGGGTGAAGTCCTTCGCTATCCGGACCATAACCACATCGAAACTAGAAAAATTGAGCTACATTTTAGGTACATCAATAAATAGGCAGACAGGTTTTATACAGTACGTACATTACCGATCGCATTCACATGGAGCACCAGCTTTTACAATGAGATGGACTACATAAATCGTTAGCTTATCTTAAGATTAGCTAGCTTAGGAGCTTATCACAAAATAAATACCTAAAAAGTTTTGTAATATAAAAAAACAAAAGCAATTTATAGTTTACAGTTCACAAAAAAACATGTTAATATTGACCCGACCGACATCGAATCCGGGTTTAGATATAGCAATCTTAAATCATTCGAGTCACAAATTTTTTGACTGTGAGGCGTGTTTTTATTTTTACTGGGTTGAAAAAATTCAATCCCAGTGCGAGAAATTATAAACACATATAATATGTTACACCATTTATTAAAAAAATATTTTCTTGCGAATTTAAGCAGAGTTGACGATGTGATCCATTTGAATAATCATGATTAACTTACAATAGATCTACAAAGAGACTTACTATAATTACAGGTTTATTAACTATTCATAATCGTTGCATTAATAATAACTATACTTAGCTAATATTAATTATGCGTAAAGCGAAGACACTCTTAGGTGGCTTCTTAGATAATGCTCTATAATTAATAACAACTAAATTATAATCCCTTGCGTTAATAATTCAGCTTTCCTTTATTATTAATTCGCGGTGATGCGGTCCCAGTGAATTTCCTTTCGTTATATAGATAAATCTTTTATATGAAAAAGGTCGTGTAAGTTATGCAACTTGAAACTCCGAAATGGGTAAACGGTTGTCATTCTTTTTACTTTGTTGTATTTATGTTGGTTTCGAATAGAACCGCAACTCGTTAGTTATAAGAGGTTAGTAATAAACTGGTTAGTAATAAAGTTAAAGGAGGTACTCTAAGCTAATTCTCTCTGGCTTTAGGGTTTCTCGCTCACGCATAGTTAAAATTATTTTTAATCAATAAAAACATGAAATTTGTCTCAGCGGTTTTCGAGCACTCCCTGGGCGGTGATTCTCATATCAATCGCTCTATTTTCGTGTGGTAATTCGATGGCGACATTTCATTTTACGTTATAAAACAAGTTGTATTTTTCTTCAGCAAAGAATTTGTTGATCAGTGAACTTTTTCCGTATATGAATACACGAGAATCTGCCCCTAGGCCTCAATTTTCATGGAGTTCGCATTCAAACAAAGTTCACCGATCGGATGTTCTTTTTTAAATAAAATACAGTTTTTGCTTAATCAGTGTCATGAATTCTGTCGTATTTATAACGATTGTATATATTACTTGATTTCTCAAGTAAATCGGCGAAACTCGAAGTTAAATTACCACACGGAAATGTTCGATTAACGTAAGAATCGCCACCCTGTGTCCGTCGACTGGTAAATCATGTTCAGACTACCGCACCAGATCATAGAGTTATTTCATGAAATTAAAATAGCCTTATAAAATCCTTCTTTGGCTCTGATGAGTACACAAGTCAAACCACACAAATAACATTATATAAAATGTTGCAAACTAAAGTAGTATAAACCAACAGGTCTGCTTTATAGTATTATGGACAAACATAAAATGCAAGCATAGCAATTATATAAAGTTCACAAAACGAATTTAAATATCAATGAATATGCCTGTTCTTATTATGAAACGGAAAAACGATTCCCAATACTAAAGCAATCATCAATATTAAATAAACAGTGATTAATCGCAATATTCGCAGAAGCAAAATTAACTAGTACAAAAAAGGAATTCAAATAAGACATCGCATCGCTAGAATATTAAAGATAATTTTAATACAAATTCGCTTTATGGCATAAAAAAATAAGATTCAGCTTTACTGTAGGTAAAATTCTAACCCTCTAATAACGCAAACAGTTCTAATAAACATATTTAAACCATTTCTCTGTCACTTTCTGTCAAATGATGACAGCGCCTAGAAATAACGAGAAAAAACAGTGCAATAGCTTAAATCGGTTTTTTAGACTGTTTGCGTAAGTATGAATATTACGGGGGTACATTTAAAATGTATAAAAAAGTAACATCCACACTTACTGCTGTAATCGGAAGCAGGTGCACCATCACCCTTGCGCTGATATCTTAAATCCAGAAGATATCCTGAAAAGATACAAACAAATATTTAGTTTTTTTTGTCCAATTGTGTCTCAAAATAGGAAAGAAAATTAAATACCACATCACTTGCAATTATGTGATGAAACTTTAGACTAAACACTCATAATAAAAATATAACTCAGGCGCAAATCTACACTATGTTTATTTTTACACTTGTTTTATTTGCCGCTTTCGGAGCTTGGACGAATAAACCACTGGACGCGCAATGACGTGCAATTTCGCTTGTGCCCCCTTAGCCACAAAGCGGGCTTTTTGGCCTCACTAACAGGTGACGTCTTGTCAGTACGGTGATAGAGCTCAGTGAGAAACATTGTCGGAAAAAATGGGTAAATGTGGCTTATTTTTGTATAAAAATTATAGCGGCAAGACAAAAATATTCATTTTCATCCGTAAGTAACGTTTTATCCCAAAAAAGCTGATATTTTTCATGAAAATAGTGAAATGTGTTTTCCAAGAGAAAAGTAACATTGCCATTTAAAAAAGTGGTGGTCAGTTACTACAAAATCAACAAGATAACGTATACTTTATACGGTAGGATTGTCGTATGTTTATCATTCGTTCTCTTGTCAGTTTAATTTTAATTGTGCTTGACAATTGTCGATAAATCGTATCGATAAACATTTATTAAATTTTTAATATAAATTCTTTTAAAATAAAATGATAAATCTGTAAAAAGTTTCACTCGAGAATAGATTAAGTTAATCTTAAAAATACAACAGTTTGCTTTAAATTTTTAAACCTCATATTTTATGACAATACGTCTTTAAAATATAATTTCAGATTTCTTGTGGATCCATTGAGTAATATAAAGTGGGTCGAAGGGAGACAAAATAGATCCCCACAAAACTTCACCGAATATGTGGTATCAATTTAACACCAGTGTGATTTGATGCCAACGCAAAAATCTACTTCTTAATTATCCCATAGGAGGATTTAAATGGTGCTGGGCTGTATGTACTTATGGGCGGTTGCACAATGTCTTAGGAAGTTCTAGTTAGTGTTACTTGCCAGACCGTTCATATAAACGTTCTATGTTTCAGTTGTTCATTCGATGGTTTGTGCATTAAACATGTCCATAATGTAATTTATTACTTTAGCGATAAAAATTATACACTTCTGGACACATCTATTGGCCCACCTTAGAGTTTAGGTTTCGATGGCCCCTACCGAAATATGATTGCTAGATTGAACAAAAACTTTTGATGCAGATTTAAACCTGATACATTTTACCATCTTTTTCGATCGTATTGTTTTAAATTTGAATTCAGAATACCATACGACATGGAGCTACGCCTAACAAGTCGGATATACGCATTGCTAAAGGCAATTGATTTTTGAATAATAAACATGTTTTATAAAATGAATGTTTAATTTAATAACGCGTGTTGCCTCCATGGGCATCTACCACAGCTCTCATACGATTAGGCATAGAGTTTATCAACCGCTCTATGAAATTTTGAGGGATCATCTCCCATTCCTCTTCTATGGCAGTTTTCAACTCCTGCATCGTCTGAGCAACTGGCTGACGAGCCCTAACACGTCTTTTTAGCTCGTCCCACATGTGCTCAATGGGGTTCATGTCTGGGCTTCTGGCTGGCTAGTCCATAACTGTGATGTTCACATCCCGAAGATATTCCCTGACGATGCCGGCCGCATGGGCTCTTGCATTATCATGCATAAAAAGGAAATTTGGGTCCACATAGTCCGCGTATGGTGTCACGTGAGGTTCTAAGCACTCACGAATGTACCTTTCAGCATTTAATGTTGGCAGCCGTGGTCCTGTAAAAACCTCAAGTTAAGTTTTGCCGCTCGCGGATATACCGCCCCAGACAGTCCACGAGCCACCGCCATAAGCAACCCTCTTTTTAAAGCAGCATTGTGTGAAACGCTCTCCCTTACGTCGGTAGACCTTCTTCCTTCCATCATTGCCATGTAATACAATTTTAGACTCATCAGAAAAGAGTACACGGATCCAATCTTGCTGTGTCCAATTTAAATGACTGCGTGCGAAATGAAGGCGCGCTGTTCGGTGGGCTCGCGTTAGTTTGGGCCCATTAGCTGGCTTGTGTGGTACCATATCGCGTTCTTTTAACCTTCTCCGAACAGTTCGAGCGCTACTCTGTGGAAGTCGCGAAGTTGGTTTTTTATTTCTATGGAGGTAAGGTGGCGATTTCTCAAGCTGGTCATCACGATGAATCGATCCTGCCTTTCAGTTGTGACCCGAGATCGTGGCCTTTCTTGGCGACGAACAAAGCCGCCAGTCTCCAGATACCTCCGATAAACATTTCGGACCGCAGATCGACTTAAATTAAGTTGAGCACTCACGTTTCTTTGGCTGTGTCCGGCCTGAATAAGGGCCACAGCTTGGGTGGCGACTTCAGGTAAAGTTTCCATAAATTATTGATAGAACCTCACCTTAATGTTAAGAATAAGTAATGTTTGTTGCAAAACCAAAGATATCAATCACTTTTTCAAGAATTAAATCCAAGTAAACCAATAAAACCAAGTTTTCTTAGTATTCGATTGTTTGATATCAACAAACAGGCTCCAAATTGTCTTTTGTTTCTTTAAATTTTGTGTTCGAAATTCAAAAAACGACTATTTAATGAAATTGTGATTGTGCCAGGTTCAAAATTGCATAATAACTTTTTGCTCGACCTAATATAAAATTTTAGCTACGACCAAACGAAACTGAAAATACAAGGTGGGCCAATAGATGTGTCCAGAAGTGTATGTCTTTTTACAAAAGATTCGTTCATTCATTCGTTCCGTACATATCGATAAAAAAATATCGACACTTTCATGCACTAAATGTCAAAAATTGACACGACAAGCTCCCCCCGCCCCGCAGAAATTGGCTAATGATGTTTTCATACTCGTACATTCGCTCTTGCGTTTCATATCCAGTGGTTAATTCATCCAAGTTTCGGAGTTATAGGAGTTTGAGGTTCAAAATTTCCCAACTTAAAGTGACTATTTTTAAAATCAAATTTATAATATTTACAATCAGAAATAAGTGTGTATACAGCAGACATTCATACCTGCGGCTGAAGTCTGAAGCAAAATTTTTGACATTTCGGATCGACAATTTCTATTTTCTGATTTTATGTTTCATCAAATATAATTTTTAATTACGTGACTTTATCTCAAATAAATCTTTAAAAAAACGATGTCCTTTTTAAGTTTCATAACATCAATTTTGTATCAGCGTTGTCTACGCGAAATATCAAACATTTTGCTTTAGACAACACCCGCTGACGATTATATCTATACAATATTGATCAGCCCATTATAATGCACTGGAGTTAAATCACATTCCTAAGTACAGGTACAAAAACAGGGTAAATATTCATAATTACTGGATATTTTTACTAAATATTATTGATGATGCAGTCGCGTTTCCGCATCTATGCTAACGTGCGACTGCACCGCTGCTAAAAGTCGCAGTGTGTAAAGGGTCTATCACCTATTTTACTCCATAAAGTGCCTAATCTGTTCCTTTATCTAACCTACTGTAATTTTACCTAATTAACTTCAGTAGTGCTAACGTCCTCTTATCTTAAATTATGACTCACAGAGCGTCACTTATGTCACTTATATCTTCTACGCTGTTGTGATTTTTTAGAAGCGATAAAATTAGAAAACTTCACTTTTAACGAGTAGTTTAAAAAAATATTCAAGAATAAGTATTGTACTTTATTCACTCCAGTCTAACATTTAGTTCGACTTTCATTGCACTGGAAGCATCCAAACCAAAAATTGATACTAAAAATTACACACATTTTCCTGGTGCGAGCCGACAAAATAGAGCAATTTGAACAAAAACTGTGCGGTTTTATAACCTCAACAGGTTGGAAAAGGTGAATAAAAACTGTGCTAGAGCTTAGTTAACACCTTTTGGGGACAGGTAAAATGGGGCGAGCTTACACAGTGAGCGCTAGGCAAACACGCACACCAAAACCGTATGCCCGTGTCGCACAGTAATTTTTACCTGATTATAATGGATAATGTATTCTTATTCGAAAACACTGCAACTTTAAGCATCGATGCATTTGTATTGCATTATATTGCATTGATGCCCCACGCAATGAACAGATTTAATTTAGCATCGATGGCGTCACACGTTAGCATCGATGCAGGCGCCAATATACAGTTCAGAATTTGGCAATGTCCAACTTCTGCATCGATACATACTCGCTTTAGCTTCGGAACAGGTTTTGGGACTGCAAAGCATCACTCCTGAAAGCCGCAGTGTGCAAAGGGTCTTAGAGTTAGGTTTGTATAAACAAAATACAAGACTAATGTCAAAGTTGCAACACCCTCTTATGTATACCAGAATTTCTGTGGTTACGTATTATATAAATTAGGGTTATAAAATCACAAAATATATATACTCGTAATTTTATAACAAAGTAAGTATTTGGCCGCATTGCTTTCGTAACATAACCTGATGTTTTCATAATAAAGATGAGAGATGTCAATCTCAGTTTCTCTCAGAGAGATTCAGAACTATGTGTACATTGGAAATATTAATTGTTTTGTAGTGTGTATGTATTTTATTGTGTTATAAATACAAATATTTTTAGTAAATTAGGTAAACACGTTGTTCTAAATATCGCTCGCAAACCCGACGCTGATGCTCGCAAATTGCCAAGCCATAATTCTTTTGGATGAAAAGCACTTTATTGAATTTTCGTCAATTTTGGGGCATTGTATATGCACAATCGCCAGCACATCTGGTTATACATTTTAGTTGTAAACTGACCCTTATCCCGACTAAATAAGATACCGCAGTGTTTACCTTGACGTGCTGTCGTCCGTACATATTATCTCGCTAAAATGGTTGGTATTTTTTAACAGTTACTGAGTAGAATCACAGGTGTTGAAGTAGAGATCAATATAGCATAAAAATATCAAATCATTCAAAATACAATTTCCAATTACCTTACATGGTTAAGCGATGTTTTTTAACTGCTTCGTTGTATTTAGGTTATTAGAAGTATAATGGAACAGTATAAAAAAAACTCAATGCTTTTTTGATATGTAATAATATTATAGGTACATATACTAATAACAATGATTATAATTGTTATTTATTTCAATCATTAAAAGGATCACTAATTTATACAATTACAATTTCAATGAAATTAAATGAGATTACTGTTAAACATATATTAATTACAAAGAAATTAGAAAATAATCTTGACTGAGGTCGCATGAACCATATCACAATGGTTCAGGTAACCACAGTGAAATCTCTCTGAGAATGCCTTGATCAGTATAATGGACTTGGCTTCCAATTGATAAAAAGAGAGAACATTTGATGTTGCGAAAATATGTACATTCTAAAAGGCAAAGGATGTTTCTCGTTTACACTTCACATCGACGCGTCTTTTATGCAGTATTTATACTTCATTTGTTTACAGACGATGAGACGAGAGAATCGAGACGATAATTTACTTGCGGTGAAAGTCTCAACCAGCTTTACCTGTCGAACACCAGATGGCGCTCGGTAAACGCTTGAACAGAGAATACTGAAACCATCCTATACAAACTTGGGCCTAGAATTTAAAGAATTGAAAATGATACAAATAGTAGCTTTGTAAATTATCAAACTTTCACCGAATAAAGATGGTATTTGAGCACAGTATAGCCCAAGCATAGTTGGAACACATGCATAGTGATAGAATTTGGCTGTCAATTTCTGTCAATCAATGTTACAGATGTCGTTAGTGCACAGACTTAATATAATTAGATCAATTATATTTGAAAACGTTCAATGAATAGCGACAATGAATAATTGTATTCGATTTCTTTAAATGACGTTCGTAAATATATTCTTATTAAAGACATAAAATATGGAGAATAATGTGGTAAATTGTTGTCAGTGCAATTATTATTTAAGACTGGCGTTATATCATTTTCGAGTATTTTAACTTTTGTACATATGCGATTAATCATTTCCTCAGCTTAGTCTATATAAATATAACTTTTTTATCGACTACTAGCGGACCCAGCGAACTTTGTTTCGCCCCCAGACCCGTGCCGCCCCAGACCCGTCCTGCCGAGTCCCGTAATTTTAAAAGTTAAGGATTCCCAGTGAATTTAGTTTATTCCCAGTGAATTTAGTTTCGCCTTAAATTTTGTCTAAAAGATATAAAAAAAAATTAGGGGTGGACTACCCCTAACATTTAGGGGGATGAAAAACAGATGTTGACTGATTCTCATAGATACCGGATAAGCACAAAAAATTTCATCAAAATCGGTCAAGCCGTTTCGGAGGAGTATGGCAACGAAAACTGTGACACGAGAATTTTATATATAAGAGATATCACTACTTATTACATTTGGGCCTTTAGATCCCTGTTCCTTGTGTTGTCGTGATTATGTTGATCAATTTATTTTTACAATTTGAGCAATTATAAATACCTATCTGTTATTTTCTGATAGAGGCACAAGTTCAAAGAATGTTTAATGCAACATAAAAACAGAAAATTGCGATTCGAGTTAACACAAATTTTACTGCTTCAGACTACAGTCGCTGCATGGGTGTAATTGCATCGCTTCGTGAGTTGACGTTGTTAGAATGTATTTTATAAACAATGAGACAGAAGTAGCCACCTGTACATGGAATATGTGCAATTCACACTAGAGCGATATTTATGTGTGTGTACCTGTTGAAGTCAACAGACCGTATCGCGTGTGTGTATTGTCATGCCCCTTGCCATGCCCTCCGTCCAACCGTGTCCACCTGCCTCTGACGTTGGGTTGAAAAATATGACCGAGCAAGCGCACTTGCTATAAAAAGGTTCTCTACTACCGGTCTGTTCTGTCACCGTCTTGAGACACAGGTAATAAAAATAATAATTGTCTCAACTTTATTTAACGGCCATATAATGTATGTTGCTACAGCGAAAAAGTACACAATGTGTAAACCATTCTCAGCTGCTGAACTAATGATCATCACATACGAGTATAGCCCGCTGACAAAGGCAGGCAGACGGATATGCAGAGAAAAAGGTTCGACTATCGGTAACTAGTAGTACGGATCTCTAAAAACTTGCAATGAGCTCGCATACCGTGCGCAGCAGACTCCAACTATTTTAGAGCTCAACAAAGAATTCACGTCATGCGAATTTATTTCTGACTATAGGTGCAGGCATTTTCAATACTCCACTACGATTTCACTTTTCAAAATTTCAGGAATGATTTTCGTCAACTGGATAGCGGAAAAACTAACGAACTCAAAAACAAAATCTGTTCAACATAGTTTTGAAAGTCAAATATTGGAATTAAAGTTTTGGTCAAACCCATAAATGCACAAATATTTGTGTTAAGCTAGATATATCACTTACGGTTTTTAGCGACGTGAAAACTTACCTCTCCCTTCAGACTGCTGACCCTTCAAAATGGAATGTAATTCCTAGCTACTTATCTATTGTTCGTTACCACAGCAAAAGCAAAATATATGCTAATAAGCTCTACTATTTTTCAAAACTACTTTTTACTGTGGTTTATGGAGCTTGATGCAACGATCCTTATGTAGCGATATAAAACCTAAATACAAGGATTATTAGGATTACAGTATTATACTTATTGGTTCCGTAGGTATACTGCTAACGACAGAACCGCAATTACTGTTGCAAACTTTACTTAAGTTATAGTGGGATGCCTTTGAGACGTAATGCATTGCATTGTAAATAACTTTCTTAAGATATCAAGAAAGATATTTTTGCTGGCCCAAACATCTTAGTCACATTTCAAAAGGAAAAGTAACACAATACTCATTAAAATAAAGTTTTTATAAAGTGAATGCTCAAATGTGACAGGATTTACTAGAATCAATGATATAGAATTAAATCTACGTTTGGCTTAACATTGCATATTGGAAAGTCGGGTTTCACATTTAGTTTTACTTTTATTGAATTTTTACTTTTGTGCTAACTAGGAGTGAGACACATACAATAATAACGAGTATTTAGCTACCTAATTGCCCGTATCAAGGGTTTTTATCACATATTCGTTGTACGTTGAATAAGAAAACACTCACCTCGCAAAAACAAGCATGAAACATTTTACAGTGAAACCGGCTTTACAGCCTTCTTATGTAAGAACGAATAAGATGTATACGTTTGAAGAGTGCGGCCATACAAACCGTAGGTGGTTTGTGGTCACGAAACTGGTTGTACAGGTTTTGTCTGATGATAAAGTATACCTTGACGCCCTAAAATACAGTTCATATTGGAATGTTATTCCGAGTATATCGTTTGTAGATATTAGTCATCGCCGTCATCGACTTCGAGGATTTCTACGACGAAATAGAAACTCATCAGCAAACTATTAACATGTTCAAAAACTGTATTAGGTATGTATTTATGTAACAAGTCATCTCATTTACTGTGAAACTTGTAAGGTTTTACTTAAATCATACTCAAAATCTATTTCAAAAATACTGTGTTGAAATAAATTACATAAACTTGAAATGTCTAGGAAATTTGACCCGTCATTAAATTTAATTTCCTAGGGTTATTTCTGCTCGATTTCTGCCTCATTATATTGTTGGCTGATTAAATGGGATTGTCAAGATTATAATTTGCAAGATTTGTAATATGATTTTGGACAATGCATTCACCTTCTCTTCCCTTTATCCTATATGGGAGAAAATTGTTACATCATTAGTTCATTGTTTCGGTAAGCTAATATGTATGGATAAAGTTCTAGCGTAGAAAACTAGGAGCGTGGTACTATCTAGCTAAAATCTACCATCGCAAGAGACAACCTTTGTGAATTCATCAATGCTGCGCTTATATAGATACTTTAACCGGAACTCAAGCTGTTTACTTACAGACTTTGAAATATTAAGCGTTGGACCATGAATCCATACGAAATGTTACGGGTGAGTTTTCAGAGCATTGCCCTGTTCATATGTTAGCAAATATACATCAGAATTATTAGATGTAGATCTAATTCTTATGGAAATATATTTGACTGGAAATCTAGAGCTATTGAACTATTCCAGTACCTAACTAGTAGTTTAGATATAACTGAGTATTGTAGCGTCTAATTGCCAAACTTAATACATGCACCAATTAATTTGGCTGCAAGACGCCTCTGGCTAAAATCAGGTATACCTGACCGGTACTAATAGCTAACTCTAGCTTGAACTTGATATAAAAAAGGTAATTTATATACCTAAGAAACACCTTGTATACCCATATCCAGCAATCATATTAATTAGGTACCACATCGGCACAAAATAATGAAAGATACTCTTTATGAAACATTCAATATATACACACATCAAAAGTTTTGTGATTATCACAAGCATAAAGCAAAGTAAAGTTAGCCTCTAACATCCCAATGCTGGGCAAAGGCCTTACTCAACTATGAGGTAGTTTGAGCCATACTCCAACACAGTGCGGGTTGGTGGAGGGGTGTTCCGATCACGTAAGCCCAGATAATATAATACTGATGTAAGTGACGTTCATCACAAGCATCTCCTTGCTTTAGAAGGCACAATAAGCCGTTGGTAATAATATTATAATAACAATAATACGTAATGAATAATGATATTATTTCCTATAACATTAAAAAAGATTTTTCTAAGTGAATGCAAACTTTTTTGATATGTGTAGGTGGTTACAGTCACGTAGTAATCAGTAAATCTTTCTAAACAGATGTTCTTGTTTTTGCTTAACACCTCAATAAGTATAATCAATACGCTATAATAAAATGTCTATAGGCAGATTAAGATAATTTTCATGGGCAAAGATACCCGGTAATTCACGATATGTCTTTTGTTGAAAACTGCATCAAATATCGTAGTTACTCCAAAAGTTTTGCTGTTCTTAGCCCTTATTTTTGAATCACTCGCGTCAAGATGGCGTGTGATATTAATTGTTTAATGTCCGATTTTCCAATGAAAACTAGTATAATAACACGTAAAAGTGATTTGAAAAAAGATAAATGAATTTTGGGAGTACCAACGCCAATATTTTCCGTGATTTTCATTGATTTTTAATTTGTTTTCTAACAATACTCACACGCCATATTCAAGCGAGTGATTCATAAATAGAGCTCCTGGCTGCAGTTCACACACAATCTGCTGTATGCCACTGTGTGGGGTGTCCCGTAAAGAATGGATAAACTTATAACTGTTGATAGGCCACATCCATCATGGCCACCTGAGATATTTTTTTCTCGTGCCATTTTTAAAAAATATTAACTTATCTCAGTTCAATTTGTTTAGGTTTAGCTACAGATAATTAGACTATCAGAAAAAGATTTTAATTCAACATACTAATTGAGAAGTTTATAAAAAAAAATTGGTAAAAATACTTAATATCTCTCCTGTTCGGAAAATTTAACTTTCATGTGTGTTAAAAAGCTGGGAGGCTTTTCTATCCCAAGGGTGGAAGTAATTAATTTTAATACCTACGATCAGACATAGCGTCAAAAAACAATAATTGAGTCGCATCATATCATTGTTTGCTCAGCTAAACATTTATAAAGGTGTTTATTATGATCGATGATATAAAAAATAGAGAATCGAGCTAGCTATATTTTCACAATTAAAAAATCAACAATTTTAATATTTGGGTACACCCGCTATAGATACGTAGTGTCATCATGACACTTTTATTTTATTTTACATTATCTGTTTATTTATTTTTCTTCGTGTTTTACAAAATATTTTTTTAGTTTTGTCTATTATTACACAGATTATTAAGCTTTTGAAGGCAATTCGTCTCACGGTGGTGTTCATTATAAAATTTTCTTTCTCACTTCCACCTTTAGCTGTTACTTCATAGCGCTATCTCATGAGACAAAATCGAATCTGCAATTTGGCATAACCTGTGGTGTTTTCGAGACAAGGTTAAGGTTGCGCTCTTCCACTGTTATTAAACACAAAAAGGCACCAAGATATACCTATATTATTATATATGTATCAAAATATCGATAGTACCATCGACACTATGGCCCTTTAAAAGGTTTTCAACACCGTGGAAAGTATCGATAACAAAATTTGTGCATTACTTATAATACCGATAACGCTGATAGATTTGCGTTTGATACTATTGATATTATTGTTAACGTTGCATACAATTTACACGATGGACGCCTTAAATTTTGTTTTACACTAAGGCCCATAAAAATGCGAGCCAATATTTTTGCATTATCTATTTTATTTATAAGCAAGTTTGTTAAATTTAAATATTTTATTTTGATAGCCCAATTAATGGTGATGACACCGAAAAAATCGAACAAAAAATGATATCATTTGTAAAAATGACATGAGAAAAAAGAAATCGTGATATTTTTAGTAATGTCAAAATTTGTCATAAGAGGCCTTTCGACAGTTACAAACGTAGACATTCTTTTTCGGACAGCCTGTATAGTAGCAATCTTATTCCTTGGAACTCTTTGAGGCTATGGCTGCAGACAATAGCGCTTAGAGCGTATCTGTTGATGTCTGGCGAGCAGCACTCGTAAAAGTTTTAGCCGCAATGGCCATAACTCGCCCATCCCCAACATGGGTATATAACCCAATAAAATTTATCACGTACCTTGGCACTCCTTGACACAAAGCCCGGAATCTGCGTTGTGGTGCGTCTGGTTGCAAACTACAGCACAGGGGGCACATCTGTTGGTATCAGGGGAGCAGTACTCGTCGAACTTGCAACTGAGTTGGCCACACCGCACGCCGTCAATCGTTAGCTGCGCAGACGCAGCGCCCGCGACCGCGAGCAAGCAGGCTATGCGCGACATCGTTCTGAAAGTAAGGGTGGATGTTATTCCGCTGCAGATAAAAATATCCTTAAAAAAATATCCTTTGGACATTCCCACACATCGCCATCTAGTCCCAAGGTAAGCTACTCAAAGCTTGTGTTATGGGTGCCAGACAACGGATATAATACTTAATTACTTGTTGTTTGTAAATACATACATGATATACATAGAAAACACCCAGACCAATACAAATATACATGTTCATGCACACAAATGTTTGTATTGTGCGGGGATCGAACCCGCAACCGCTGCATAATAGGCGATTTCTCGACCACTACACCAGACGGGTCGTCGAGATAGGTAGTTCTACTTGGAAAACATTGACCTTTTTATAAGAGATTCAAATAGGCAGGTATATCTTTAATAGGTAATTAATATCTCTTAAATGGTGTAGGTAATATATTGTTCGAATGGGTAGAGAGGAAATATAGATATTCATATTTTCGCCTCTATGATCCTCTCGCTGGCAATGCTGAACATAAGTAATATAAAAGGAATAGGAAGTTAGGAACCAACTGAACGATACTAAGTAGAACCTCTAATATAATCTATTGTGTTCTTTGGGGTTAATATTATATACCTGACATAAAATTGCTGACCATATTTCCTATTCTATAGTTTACATGTTTTCTGGATTTTAAGGCTCATGTAGTTCGGGGTTTGGATGGATTCGATAAGCGCGAGACTTTCGAAAGTACAGCGATATTGAATATTAACACCGCTGACCTACAATCAATGAACGTCTTCGTTATGTATACACGTAGGTAATTCGTCCTGCGCGGGCGGAGTGTAAAGGCGTACCTCCATCCAATTCACGCAAGCCGCAAAAGTGATTATTAATTAAAAAATAAAATAGTTTTTTTTTCATTTATTAATTTTTTTTATAGAAGTAAGTTCGAAGGAATGACTATTCTTTCCAAATCGATGACTCAACTGATTATTCAATATTTTTTTACAAAAAAAGTGAGCTTTTGCGCGCTGCCTGAATGAGATACTTCACACAATGCACAGGTACCTGTACCATCACAAAAACTAGGTAAACATCAAGACAAGACCTTTTCACCGAAAAACCATAAATTATTTACTTATGTCGTTACCGCAGCAGACGATGAGTCATCGTCGACGGAGACAGGTAACCGACAATTGTTTACTAAAAAACGTGGCAGAATAGAATGGATAGGATCAACCATAAATCCAAGTGGATTTAAAAATCAACTTTTGGGTTCGGAGGCAGGATTACGACGGTAAATTAACTCTAAAATATTCGTTACAACGCTAGGTCATTTAATGAGCTCAACCATTAGAGATAACTCCAAATCCCTACCTTTGAGTAAAAACTAGTAAAGTTTTAACACATGTAGGCTGTACAACATCACTATCGAAACGGCATTGAACACTTAACAGCAAGGCAAGCGAACATACGAGTAATTTTTAGTGCCCACCATACTTTCTCTGCATAGTAAATAGGATGACTCATGCCTGGCGCAAGACTACATGACTACCGTGAGCACAGCTGTCTTAAGACAAAAAGTTTACGCTTGATTACTTGTCAGTAATAACTTGGTGTTCAGGGATCATAATACAATTTCTAAGTCTATGTTTATTGAGCATATAAAAATATATGAATGTCTCGGTGCAATAATGTTTGCTATTCTCTCTATCATTAAAAAAATATTCACAAATGATTATATTATGAGCTATTATGACATACCAAAAAATAAAATACATATTTACTGAATTTTGAATAAACCATAATATTTTGCGCGAGGAAGACTCTTTAAACTAATTTAAAGTTGGAACAATTCGTTTGTGGGAGGATCAAAGTTTGAAATTCGCTAACTCTAATAAAATGGCGTTAATCTTTTTTTAGGGGTTTATTTATAGTGATCAGCCTGAATGAAATTCCAAGTAGCTTGGCAAATTTCTCCTTTTTAAAAGTGTGACTTTACAAATATAAATTAAAGCATCTTACTCGCCTCGACTCAGGACTTGCTTCAGAGATTAAGATCTTTTTGCATCTCCTCACTTAATGCTACTTATCATACAAAAAGGATATAAATATAAACTATCGAATGGAATACCTGCTTTACATGTTGTTTTTTAAAACTCTACGATAAATATTTTGAACAATGGGTATTAATAATAATAAATAATAATGTCAAAAATAAACAAATTAATAAACACATTAATTTAGTTTTTTTTTTGTGTGTGACATGCACCATGTTTTATATTAAAGACATGGAATGTGAAGGCAGTTAGAGAGTCAGTAACCAGTAAAGGATGCTTACCAGGAAAAATCCCCCAGAAATTAAATAAAAACCACAATCACATCACAACCTAGCGGTTCAAGGCGGGAATTTAGATTCAAATACTGAAAATGGACGCATCGTAAGCAAAGCATATAAAACTATGAAGCTACTGAAATAAGGCCACGAGGGTGTTTGATGTTGAGTTCCAACACCGTAGCCTAGCAACCCAGCGAGTCTAACAACGATTCAGTGAATCACTATTGAATATAGTACATTAAATATATAGAGTCGCCAGTATCACAATAGCAGAACTATTCCAACTCTCTTCATTACGAACTTTGGGCTTACAATTTAGATATTAAGGTCTTAAACGCTGTCTTTGTATTAAGGTAAGGTTTTAATATAGCGTTTAAGGCGCAAATACAAGTTCAAGCTAAGGGTACGCTTCAAGTATTAATTTATTGAAAACTTTGAAATGAAAGCCATTTGAAAAACCACAAAACTGTGTAAGTTGTGAAATGTAAAGCGATATTAATTTAGTAAAACATAATGGCTTTGCCTTGGCCTTTGGCCTTGATGAAAACAAAAAAGAAATAATAAATAATATAACAGAAAAAGATGTCTCCATCGAAGCGAGTTAAGTGGGGATGTTGTCAAATAATGTTTTATTTCGCGTAAGTATTTTCAGTTGGCATAAATATTGGTTCCTATCTCGTACAAAGTCAGATTGATTTTTCACTGAACTATGTGAGTGAGGGAACACATTCTTGTAATACGCACATATACTACTTCCCCTTATATATTTTCTATATTTAATAATCTCTAGAGAGATATGCCATCATTCTCAAAATAAAAGAGAAGTTTTATTTAATAAAGGTGATGGGACAAATATGTCATCATCATCAACAAAAGGACATCCACCGCTGAACAAGGGCCTCCCCCACTGTTTTCCACAGCGACCAGTCTTGAGCGAACCAGTCTGCATCCACGTGATTCTGCGATCTTTATAAGGTCATATTATGTCCATCTTTTAAAATACAAATATATATTATAATAATATTTGATACGTGATATGTACTGTGCAGTGATTCTAACAGCCTGATCACCTTGAGAATGAGGCGCGCATACCTTAACCGTGTCTTATCAAATATTTTCCGATCGCTCGTCTCAATTTGCAGCACGTACATATTCAAACAGACTTGAGATAAAGCGTAAATGAAAATGAACCGCTTATGTATTTTTGGACATTCAGTGTCGGAAATAAAATAATGATTGTTTTCAGATTAGGCAATATGGTTTCCACTATTTAAAGTGCAACTAGTTTAGAAGGGTAGTGCCATCTACGACTTAACAATGTAAAACGTAGTTTTATTCAAGCTCCAATAAGAGTAACATCATATTTTATTCCACAAGCCAACGTCCATCGTTGCGAACGGTATTATTTCCGATGCATCCGCATCAGACTGCAAGTTGCAACTGTTTCGGTTCCTGATTGACATTATGTATGATGTCAGCGGCACGTATCGAAGAGGATCCCCTGAGGGCAGCGTCGGCTTTCCGGCGAGTATGGTACGGTCAGCATTATAAATCTCTGTACTTTAGTACCAATGTCGATGTAACCATTCAACTACACCCCTTTTATAGTAGCGGTGGTACTTAATCGGTATTATGGGATATTATTATGTACCTGGGAATATCATGTGGAAAAACAAACTTGTAACTTGTTCATGCTAGTAAAGAGTTGTGCGACTTATGATGCTGACTGTATCTAGGTGCATGCGGTCTATAGTAATCATCACTGGACGCAAATATGTTTGGGTTTTGCTACGCCAATAATGATCGTTGAATTGATGAGAGTGTCATGCGTGATTTTGAACGTCAATATGAAATCTATAAGGTTTTCTCACAAAATAGTAATGTCCCTAATAATATGTTTGAGATTAGGTCATAAATGTCATTAATTTTTCATCCAAATAGACCCACTCAGGGCACTTTTATTATATTTTACACGTCCCCAAATAGGAACCATCACACTGCTTTGCAGCCTGGGGACAATAATTGTGAAATAGTGTACAGAAAAACTAGAATGGTGGTGGTAGTAAATGATGTCAAATTAATGTGTTAATGATAAAATTTTTGATATAAGATTCAAATGCGCACTAACATAATCTTTTATCTCAATAGCAGCTAATTAGTAGAGTGTCAGAAAAGTTTATCACTATAATTTTAACTTCGCATTAAAATTAAAAAAAAAAAAAACACCTTCAATAAACTGACTAAAAGCTTTAAATAACGTGCTCGTCTTCTATTTAGGAGAAACAAATTCTTTTGGAGTCGGTGCATGATGTCAAGCTTACCTAAACTAACAGTCTACAAACATCATGCACTTACTCCAAAAGAATTTGTTTCTTTTTAATAGAAGACAAATGCGTTATTTTAAGATTTTTAGCCTGTGTTATGGAGGCGGTAAAAGTTTAAATACAAAAATATATTACCTTTTTTTTAGTTATTACAACTATTGAACCGGTTTTTAGGAAACTTAAACTGAACTATACCTGATTATACAAAGAACCATCTCCTGTGACAAACATACATACACTTCAGAAATTTTGCACTCGTGTTAGGAAGTCGAATTGATTACCTCCTGTTTTAAGTGGGTAAAAGTTGTAGAAATATGCCGGCCGGGGGCGTTTGCGATTTTGCGTGACAGTTAAAATGCTCTGATTTTGTATGGATTAGCTAATTTTTATTGCGATATCTTGATTTCGACTATATGAGTACGTGAGAAAGAGTTACATTTATTTTTTCTTAAGTTAAGTTGCAATACCAATTTCGCGACTCAGCTAGCTAAGTGGGAATTGAAATGCTTGGAACTTGAACCGATTAAAGCAAGCAGGCAATAGGCAGGTCCTAAGGCAGGCAGGCAATAGGCAGGTCTCAGTTCCTAAAGCAAAAACACCATCTGCTCAAACTCTATATATGAGCATTAGGTTTACACATCAAGAGCGTTTATTCCATCACACGTTCTACAAACCATTAGACGAATGCAACCTCTTGCGAGCCAAAGACAAGTGTAAACTAAAGCGCCTGATGTGCTGATGTGTTGATGGAAAGCGTCTGCGGTAGAATCACAATGGCATATTGTTCTATGTCAATTTGTATGCAAGTCGGGACGCCTTGACTCCTCAGTGCCGTCCTTTAGTACTGGCCTAACCTTCCTATGTATCGCAATGATGAAATATATTTAGCTCCCTATTTAAGCGCCTTGAAAGATAATGGCATTAGTGAGATTAGCTTATTTGGGAACCTCTAATATAGTTAAGTCAGAAAATTATAGTAGCATGAATCCACTGAAAAACAAGTTGCGACTTTTTACTTAAAATAATTCTACTTCAAAATAGGAGGAGATCAATGCGACTTGCTCTATTTTTTGGTCACTCGCGGTAATATATGAGTGATTTTCGGTCGAACACCAACAAAAGGTCGACGCCAATAGTAACAAAATTCAACTTTCATTAAATAAAAAAACACTGCCATGTGAATTCTCAACAATCTCCATTTGAAAATCAAAAATTACCACACACCTCATTTTAAATATATGGTCCCTGATTGTATGTAATATGTTCATATGATGTTTTATTGTTATTAAACGTGTAGGTTATGAATTTTTAACCTCCTTTATTCTAATGAAGTTATTTTGAATAATTTCCAAGAATACCTTTAATGTTGTAGGAAATCCCATTTGTAATAGTTATCTAGATTTTATGTAAGGGTAATTAAATAGCACATTCACACCACATTGACTCATGAAGCGTATCGCAGATGTATGATATCACTGTATCATTAAACAAGTATGAACTTAGGTACTTTGTAGTATTTCCGGTATTTGGTAGATGATCCAACTTGGAACACAGGATCTCAATTTGATGTTTCTTAATTAAATAGTTCTCTCAAGTATTTCTTGTTTTGAATAAGAAAGAGACAGGAAATAATAAATACATAAGTAGGTATAAGTATCTTTAAATAGATATCTTTGTAAGTACAAGAGTCTTTCCTCAATATTCCATAAAAGATAGAAGAGGGCTTTTCCGTTTTGACACGTACTCTCCCGTTTCGTAATAAAAAAAACACAATACTTTCGTTTCTTAACCTTTTTATCCTTCATACATTTTGTGGCGTTTGGACAACCATTACACTGCCTACATATGGTAACTTTTGCCAAAACTTTTTCCTGAGTAGTACAATAGGGATAAAAAAATAATGTGTTAATATTGTTTTTGTTTAGCTTTTCCAGCTTTTTTAGTTTTTTTTTACTTGCACAAAATGGACCTTTTCATATTTACCTTTTGAATTTCATATTTTTATGCAAAATTTACCATATGGTCAATTTTCAGCAGTAGAGGTCTTGCTGATCATAAATGGGACCGATGTCTATGTTATATAATCAACCTTAGGATAGAACTCTAAGATACGAAAGCTTTAAAACCATTATGACTATATTATTAATTTGCTGTCATAGTCTTTACGATATTTTACATTTAAACATACTTAAAATCTATTAAGCACCTAAATGGTTGTCCAAATGCCACAAAATGTAAGGAGTATAAAAAAGAGAAGAAGAATCGAAAATATGTCCAAAGTGAAAGAACCCATTTTAAATCAATTTTGATCTGAATCGGTTGGTACAAGTAAGTAAAATTTTATCAAGATATGGCCTCGAACTACTATAAAAAAACACATCTCGCTTCTATTAATGAGGAAATCTTCCGGGAGTAGGATGTGAAAGTGGGTTTTTAATTTATGGAGCAAAGGCTCTACCTGTCGGTAACGATTGCAACGACATCACTTCCTTCTTTTGTACTCAGTTAAAAGCCTTCACAGGAACGTTAGATACTAGCGCGAACTCGATTTCAGCGTTTGGACCTCAGTCAATCTTTTGACGACCATTCGTTTGGATGCAGCCTATCAAATTGTTTATAGTATACCTACCGACTTTATTTTAACAAAGCTTATTTTTTCTTTAGCTTTTTAGCACATAAGAGAATCGACACATCGATGCTTGCCATCACTTTCTCGTGGGTTTTGGATGCTCATGACGCTTTAGACAAGCCTGAATCGGTTAAAATGAGGTGCGACTATTTTTAGCGATTATGCTACTACAAATTGTACAAAGTACCTCCCTCTCTTAATGAACTTCTTGATGTTGTTAGAAATTAGAGACAACGTGACCTGTTATCGCAAAGTGATTATTACAGTAATTAGTAAGTTAGGTGATGAATATAATAAATTCTCGGAAAACTTGGTATTTTATTATTCATTTTCGAACAAGTCTTAAATATTCCAAAATAAATGTGGTACATGATGAGTTTGAATAACTTGAAAGTGCAATCTTAAGACTGTTGCAGATCAAACACATACAGTAGGTAACTACGATGCCCACGAAGACTGATCAGCTAGTAACTCCTCCACGCTGTGAGACTAATCTTTTTACTGATAAAGAGTTGGTGTTATAATATAGGTAAAAAGTTTCATAGACAGCATACTAATTTCACATCACATTTACCGAAGAGTAGTTGTATCAACATTTATCATCCAAAATGCATGAACAGGTCACATGCGTCTCTCCATCTACGTTGGTATTTGGTATAATTTTTCTCGTGATAATGATAATGATGCTTTTATTAGAAGAAGTATGAATTTCGCCCTCAATAGAAGTAAACAGTAAAATAGTTGACTGTGAAAATAAGCTTAAAAAAATGCTCCAAAGCTAACATAATTCTGTAACGGTAAAAAAATAATAAAGCTGGCTGGTTTCCAGCTCAAAGGATTAGCATTAGCCAACGCGGCAACGCAGCCAGTACCATAGCCTCTTTTTGACAAGGAATTGGTGGTTTTGAATAAGTAGGTTTTAAGTTTCTTTAGTACGATGTATCATAAGTATTGTGTTCAGAATTTTAGAACCCGTAAGTTAATGCAGCCTTGGTTATTATTGACTTGACCTGTCTATTACAAAGTAAAGCTAGAAAATACTAGAACGATACACTCAAGATACAGCATCTTCACCTGCATATCAGAATAAGAGATCGATTAATAAACTTATTTGAAATTACTTTTTGTAACTTTTTTTTTTACTCACATAACTGGACAAAATGTAAAATATAAGGCCTTAAAGTTAACATACACAAATGGAACATGGAAACAGTATTGTTAAGAAAATGACACAACTAATTTCAAAGTATTAAAAGCCGAAAACCATTTTAACTAATGCAACCATTTACACTTGGATCACATGATTCCTACTCAGTGCATTACGGTAGATCCGGTTGATTTAACTTAGTCTGACCATGATGGAAATGTAATTCCATAGTGTTTTTTATACAATTATGACTAGACCGATGCCGTAAGAACAATGATTCAAGCGATAAGGAAAAGGCTCCACAGTTTTTCCTTCTCATCAAGGGCGTTATTAATAGCAAGATAAAAAAATATAACCAGTAGCAAACATAGTAATAAAAGTGGTCAAACTTACTTTTCGAAGTCCTCAGAGTGATGTTGTCATTTTGCACTATTGTATCCCGTCACAAGCACAACAAAAATGGCTAAAAGTCAATAACGTAATGGAATGCCGAAGGCTTTGTGGCTCGGCGGCCAATCGCGAAGGTGGGCGACGGAATGCGACTCGTGCGCAGGTAGAGCAATGTCGGCTTGCGCTAGTGTGCGTCACGTTCCACGCACACTGATACTGTTACAACTTATTGTACACGAACACCTGTGCAGTGTAATAAAGTTCATCCCACCTATCTTTTTGAGAGGACGTCAAGTAGCGTCGGTAACTTATCTGAATAGGTGGTGATAACCATTGGATCCTATTGCCATGACATTTTAATACAAGTTTTTATACATTTTAATATAAGACGATTGTAATTATATTTGTAAGATTATCGTATTATGAGAATCAAAATTATCGTCAACAAAAAATGTATGAAAACTGCAAGGTTCGATTACAGCATCTAGTAATTCTAAGCAACATCCCACAATTAGACTCTCTCACTGCACATCACAATGAAATTGGTTAAACTTAAATTAGCAATAAAAACTATGCTATTTAAAATACTACTTTCTGGGTACGATATGTTAAACAAGAGCTATAGAAGTATTATAAAAAAATATATAAGTATAAGACGTTTGTAATTATACTTGTAAGATTGTCGTACTATTAGAATCCAAATTATTGTCAACAAACATGAATGAAAACTGCAATGTTCGATTACAGTAGTAATTCTAATGAATAAATTACCTACGAGTCCAAATCCAAAAATTTTATCTATTAAACGTTTCAATATTTGAATGCACTAAAATATTGAATTATGCATTCACCCGACACGGAGGATTCTATCTAACTAAGAGGCTCATAATGCTATGAAAATATTCAATTAAAACACACCTTAAGTAAATTATGAAAATAAATATTTAACTATCATTCAGACTTTAAACACTATATACCATACGAGGGTCAAACTGAAAGTTCTTAGAAAATCAAAAACTGATTACATTAGCCAGTTATTAGTTTTATTATATCTTTTCAAAATATTGTCCATTGACGTCAATACACCGCTGCATGCGATGGAACCACTGGGAAAAGCACTTTGCCCACTCGTCCTTAATGTCCTCGTCTCTTCAATGGCATCGCGATACGCAGCCACCGCTTCTTCAGCATTCATAAACCGCTTTCCTTTAAGTTTTTCTTTATTTTTTAGAAATAAATAAAAATCACAAGGCGCGAGGTCGGGGCTATACGGCGGGTGACCCAGTAATTCAACGTTTGATGTCGCCAAATAGTCGATCGTTCGCTTGGCGGTGTGCAACGAGGCGTTGTCGTGGTGAAGGAGGATCCTACTGCGAGGTCGTTTCTCACGAACTTTTTCCAAGACAAGTGGCAAACAATTGGTAGTGTACCATTCTGCAGAAACTGTTTTTTGATCCTCTAACACAATTGTTGCGAAATGACCTATCCTTCCAAAGAACGAGGCCACCATTTTTTTTCCCGCACTTCGATCTCTCTTCACTTTAGTTGGCAACTCCTCGAAAGGAAACACCCACTGAGCAGATTGTCTTTTGGTTTCAGGATCATAACAGTAAATCCAGCTTTCGTTACCTGTTAGTATGTCGAACACAGCATTTGAGTCACCTCCGTTAAATCTTTCAATCATTTTACGGCACCAATCCACACGATGGAGTTTTTGAGCCTTAGTCAAATTATGAGGTATCCACCGGGCGCAAAGCTTCCTGACCGCTAAATGTTCGTGGAGGATTTTGTGCACTTGACTCATACCGATGCCTAAGCTTGTCCGAATCTGCTGATAGGTCACTCTTTTGTCAGTCTCTATCATACGCCGCACAACACAGATGTTATTTTCAGTCGTCGCCGTAGAAGGCCGTCCCTCACGTACATCATCAGTGAGATTAGTGCGACCACGTTTAAACTCATTAAACCAGTTGTAAACAGTCGCACGAGATTGGGCTTCATCGTGAAAGGCCAATCGTAGTCTATCATAACTTTCTTGTTGACTTAAATGACATCGAAAGTCATAAAAAATCATTGCACGAAAATTTTCTCGTGTTAAATTCATGTTGACGTGACACAGACAATTTTCAATTTGCCGCCAAATCGTAAAACAAATGACAAATGAATGAAATATATACTCAGTAATATTGGCAAAGAGTTCTATTTTCAAATTTTAGAATATTTTTTTTATTATATTGTTTATAAGTGGCCAGTTCTAAGAACTTTCAGTTTGACCCTCGTATCATCGATGTCGCCAGTAACATAATTTGTGGTAGTTTGCGTAAGAAAAATGTGTTCATTAATTTAAGTAAGTTTATTGCAGTTTTAGTTTCCTTATAGTTTTGCCACGTCCATATGTCCTTCCGTCCGCAGATCAGCTAAGAGATCTTAAGTACATAGGTACTAGAAAACTAAAGCTGAACGCACACTTATCCGAGCCGAACGCCCAAACGAAACGAATTTTAGAATTAGTTATATTCTAAGATGTTTTAAAAAATTATAGATACGACTAATGCGCTCGAAAATGGCTACACGAAAGGCAGGTAATTGCCCGAAGTGCATTCAGTTGGGCACTTTTTCTCTTTATGACTAAACGTCCCGACAACACCTTAAATTATTTCTTATTTTCTGGTCAAAATGCCTTCCTGTGTGTTTAGGAGTAGTACCAATTACACTGCAACTGTTAGAGACAAGAAAAACGTGTCATTACGTTCATAAGTATAGTTTTTTCATTAAAAGGTATTAAAACACAAAATACGTATTTAGTCTTCACCATAATTTGGCAATGGCGGACATTAGGCTAAAGAGCAAGATGTCACGCGCCCGCGCCAATGAGCGCTCGGTAGCAATCAGTACGTAACGAATGTTATACATTTAACTCTTTCTATCAACAGGTATGCCCCATTATTTGTCTCTATTAGCGCTTAGTGTCGTATTACACAACTATACGTTCGTCTAAAGAGTAATCCTGGCGCCACTTTAAAATGCTTTAATGTTGGTGTGTATCGTGTCTATCCTTTTGTACGTCATTGGTTATATTTAATGATTTATTAAATGAAACCTTATCCGCGTCGAATCGACGGAATCTGGAAGAACCCCAGAAATCCTAGACGAATTCGGATGACGTCATCAGATTCGGCGCGGCTAATGCGGTCGACTCGGACGATTCGGACGACTCGCCGGATAAAATCTTCATACTCACTCCCACCTTAGATGTCGCTCATAGCGCTTTCTCATGACTTATTCGACGCGGTCGATTCGGTCAAACCGCCGGATAAAATCTTCATACTCACTCCACCTTTAGATGACCCTCATAGAGCTATACTTTTCTCATGCTTTCATCGACGCGGTCGATTCGTCCGATTCAGTCGATTTGGCCGAATCTGTTAAGTGTGCGAGGCCTGCTTTACGTCGATTCGTTCGGCGCGTTCGGCTCGAATAAATGTGCGTTCACCTTAAATTTGGCATGGGTATGCACTAGTAGTATGTTAATGTAACCGTCAATATTTTGTTTTTTGTTACCTCTCATACAAGTAGAGGTGAGTTTTCTTCTTGCCTAACCCATCACGTGGGGTATCTTAGAATAGGTCTTAATGATTATGAGTTTGGCCTGTTTCTGTAACGTTCAGTTTTAAAGGGCAATTTTTTGTTTGGAGTCTAATATCCCCATCCTCTCCCAGCAGAACGGTAGTTAATGGATACGTAAAAAAAACACAGCAGTAGCGTTTACTCGTATGATGAATTAGAAGAAAAACTATCACGGCTATGTAAATTTAACAAATTACGAGTTGTAGGCCATAAAATCAAAGCAAATTAATTTAAATGATAATTTTGGCTTTAATTATTTTTAGCTGCGAAAGGCGTGTTGATCTGAAACTGTAGTAATATTCAGCTTGATTGTCTCTTTCAGCTCAAAAAACACAAAATTTTCAGTCTATATTTAGCTATATTTTTAGGGGAATCAAAACCATAATATAAATCAATCCATTATATTGGACAGGATATACCTACTATTACACAATAAAAGTTCTTACATACAGTCGTCGTCATCTGATTAGCGACACTATAAAAAATAGTCAATTTAAGGTCTTCTCTCAACACCGATAAATGTTTCACGTAGCGGAAGATTGTTTTTTCTTTATGAACAAGTAAATGAACATCGGTTTTAAATTTTAATTAGTAAAAAAGAAATTTCTAATTGCTATCATTTTTACCCATGAAGACACTGATATTTCTCATACTGATTGCTACAAGCTTTTATTCAAATAATCACCTTTCAACTTCAGCCGAAATCAATACAAAACCATTATTGGCGTCTTTTTTTGTTGAGAAAATGACCATTAGCTGTGGCTTTTTAGCCTTAGTACAAGATTGAACCGTAAACAGCCCTTTTGAGCAATTAAGATACGAAATAAAGAAGAAAGTAACAACTAAAGGATTTTCTTAAATAAACCACTGAACTCATTGTATGAAATTTATTAGGATACTTACAACTAAATAAACTTAAATCTGAATAAAATACTACATAACATCGCTCGTCGCATCGTATCAAAGTTGCGAACAAGACTTTACTCGACAAAAGTATTAATAGAAGCAACTATAATAAATAATTGCGGCTTTAAAATCTAAATAACACCGTTTCAACGTGTGTTCAATTCCATTCGTATTATTATCAATATATTGGTAACTATAAAATCAGGAAAGTTACACCAAATTACGTCTATACTTAATTTTACGAAATGTCCATCTGTTATACGTCTCAAAAAATAACAATAAAATAAACTAATCAAGCTTCAACACCACAAAATAAACATTGTAATTGGTTGAAAACAAAAACCATTTAAAACGATTTCTCACTAAAATAAATTCTATTTGAGTCCATATTCTTTACATACGATCATCATTTTGACGTATTAACAACGTTGTTCATAAGAATTATTATTCTTATTTTAAATACAACACAAATTACTTAGGTCTGCAAACACTTAGGTTTTAAATTTAGCGATTTGGTAGCCATCAATAAAATAATAAACATAGCGTATTCTAAACAGAAAAGCCCTGTGCAAATAACGCAGACTTTAAACTTGACATTACTTAGACATAACTTGTGAGGACTGTATAAATGAGCAGTTTTCTCCCATCACTTTATATTATAAATGGAGTTGGGATAGCTTAAGGAATAATTTTTTTTCACATTGGCGGAAAACCACAGACAAAATTGCTCGAGTAAATATTTAAAAATGCGTTAATGACTTTTAGATTAATTACGATAATTGTTTTTGTCATTATACAATCCTTTATAATTTGTTTTATAATTTTACGTTGGCGAAAAGCAATAACCCTCTGTTACAATTCTTTAAATAAAATTTTAAAAGATATTTTCAAACGTGACGCCATCTCTCGATGATATAATGAGAAGAAAACTGTTCATTTCATTGTCATTGAGTGTTTTGGTTCTATCATCATTCCTTATTTTTATAAAATGTCTAAACATAAAATCTCAATTTTATTATTATATTCATATTTTAAGCATAATATGTTTTTTATTAATGTTGACAATATAATAAAAGGTATCATGGTTTCTTATTATCATAAAATAATTTACGTATTATACACCGTGTTTCCTAAGTTATACATTAACTTCGTCATGTTTATCAGACAGTTAAATTGATATTTTTTTACGATGGACACTTTTATGAATTCAAATTTCTTAAACATTATTATATTTTCATACAGACAAAATGATTACATGTCATTTATCTAATTAGATTTTTTTAAATCTGAGCTGGCATCGTCACATTTGAAACTTTGATCCACTTTCTTGACGTAAACAATGTTTCTTTAAAATTTTGACTTTTGAAACTATGACATGATGACCATTGAAAACGAGTTCAATTCAGAAATTCAGTTTGTTACTTTTGGTTTCACAAAGTGGCAACATCTCACAATCAGACTTTCTCACTGCACATCACAATTAAATTGGTTATTTAAATTACTTAACTTAAATTAGCAATAAACACTTTGCTATTTAAATGACTACTTTCTGGGTAAGATATGTTAAACAAGAGCAATAGAAGTATTATTAAAAGTTAATTTATATCGTCGGCAACACGGTGTATTATTTAAGATAGCAAAATTAATGTTTCTCAGAATATTTCAGTTTGACAGCATGGGGCTCTGATTTGTATGAAAAATTTTTCTAACGATTTATTTAATTACTAATTTATCGTAGATTTGCTACACGCAAAAATGAAATAAAATCAGATGGACAGCCACATAAACAGACGATAGAAATCATTTCTTAAATAAGTAACCTGACTTAAAACCCTAAACCTTAATAAATATACTTAATGAACTAAGTCGTATTATTCGATAATCAAATGCATGGAATATTCCACATCGAAATTACGACTACCTGGCAAATACATGCTGTATTAAAACGTTTTTATAACTATGGCAGTTTTAAACATAGAGAACACTATCCCTACACACAGTGTTGGAAACATACCGAATATTTTAGCATATTCAAGATCATTACAGGAAAGTAATTAAGTCATGCACTTATTTTACTTGTAATTTACGATTCTCTTTCACTTACTACCCGTATTTTCTACCAGGTGAGTATTAAAAAGTTTCACATTCAACAGTCACATAGTCACAATTTTATAAACTAACTTATAAGAACCCGTCTGAGCATGCCGGCAAAAAAAGCAAGAGTGAAACCAAACATGATAAGAAAATAATAATAAATTACATTAAAAGATTAGACTGCCTATAGTGTATGGTACGTTACGCTCTTTATACACTGTCAACTTGTAGACGTGTCATGATAGGAAGCTGTATAGTAAAATGCTAGGCAAAAAGCTGAAGATGGAATTATATGATGGAAGTATTTTGTAGTGTTGTGAAGCATTTCAGTATGCAAAATAATGAAAACCAGCTTATTCGTAAATAAATCTGTTTAGACTCTATTCGTTTATGTAATTGTATGATTGTTAACTGAATAATGGTGACCGTAGTCACGTGACCTAGCATTTTACGCGCGTATGCAAAGTTGGTTGAAAAAATCTTGTTTTATTACAAATGTTTTATTTCCAGCTAATTTAATTGTTTGTTCTCGTTATTATCTTACGCACGAAATTAGAATACTTTCCATAAGTTGTCAAGCAGCAAATTCGTTCAATATAGATATATTATTCGACGACACGAAGTTATTGTTACGTGCGTGTGGCGCGGTCCGCAAAGGCAGACCAGCTGTCGTTTATGCTTGGAGTACCTACCACATCGCTGGCGCGTACCAAAACACCGGAGTCACTCCCTGGCACGAGGCAGTAACGCACCAGGTTACTAGTGATGTGCTGAGTAGCTGTTTTGATGGATCGAGTCGACTCCAATCGGTTTATACTGTTTTCGTATCATGACTTGATTCCCTGATTCGAGCCCAGTACTCGAATCCTATGTTTGGCATTTGAAAATTGACTCGACTCCAGCTGATATAGTCTAGAAATTCGATCCTGGAAATAAGAGTCCGATTTTAGAACAAAAAGGAAACATTCCAAGGAGTTAAATTTAAACAGCGTGTTAGTTAGCTGAAAGTACTCAGTACTCACAATCACAGCTAACTGACACAAAAAAGTTATCAAATTGACATGATCAAACTTCTTTGTAATGTGAGGCGTACTCGAATCAAAATAAATTGGTATTCGAGTAGGAGACTTCAAAGCAGGAATCGAGTCAAACTGTACTCGGCACGTCGCTAGTTAATACGCGTAAATGTGCGAACGCAACACACCAGTGCTCTACTCTACTCTCTGTCTTTCTCTCTCTCTCTCGTAAACATACAACTTGTTTTATAAATATTGCGGCATAGCTACAGACGAGTCCCTCGACAGCTTCCTTACTGTCACCAGTTCAGTTTCTATTGTAAATACGAGCTACACCCCTCATAAAGCAGTATCGAAGAAACAGCTTCGCATCAATGCGCATCAGCAAAACGATTGCCCTGAAACCCTAGCTCTAAGTCGTCGTCTGCACTTCCATTTCGTCATCCGTCGGTGAAGGGGGGAGGGGGGCATCTTCTTCGTAGATCATAACGATCCTGCTGTACTCGCGCTTACGTTTTGCCAGCTGGAAATGATGGAAAATATGAAATTAAATAAAAATGTTACACCAAATGGACATCATATACGTTTTGCCAGCTGGAAATGATGGAAAATATGAAATAAAATAAGAATGTTACACCAAATGGACATCATCTTAGACAAATAGCATAGACATAACGCTTGCGAGCGCGGGAGCTAAAGCTAAAGCTAAAGTTAATAAGGAAGGCGAGCTAAAAGGTGTTCAATTAGACGTTTTTAAAGTCTGTTATGCTCCGTGTGAATAAAATTTATTAACTATTCGAATCAAAAAGCTTTCAGTGTCTATTGATGATAAATGATTCATGGAAGTTGTGGGTTTCGTAATAATATTATTTATATAAAAAACTACTTTTCGTTTTTATGTAATGTCAAGATTGTCTTCCGTACTTATAAAATAATATGTCCTGAACTACTCACTGACTGACTGAAGGATCAACTCACAGCCTAAAGCGCTGATTGTAGAGACTTGAAATTTGGAGGCTGTGTTTTTGTGTAACGTAGGTGTCCGATAAGACAATATTTCCTGATATTGTACCCCTGACGAGTTGATAAAAGAGGGCAAAGTTTGTATAGGACAACGTTATTCCTTGGTTTAATCTACTTCAAATCTTGCATACACATTCTATAACAGAATTAACAAAACCTGAGTTTCGTATTTTATTAAAATGTATCTCTTAATGGGGTCAAAAAAGGATATTAAGTTATTTTGGTAGTGATTTGATCTCAAGTTGATATCAATACTCCTTAGTGCTTTTGATTTTAATTACTTTTATCTCACTCACATCCACTGCCATCCCTCTCGCTCAGTTGTCAAAGTCAGTCACATAACGTATTTAGGTGGTACGTATTTGTCATGTGTTTTCAATGGTGTTTTCCGACAAATATAAAGAAACTTTTACTTTCATAATAATATTTTTGTGATAAATATGTAGTATTGCGTTTGTGTTGTTGATAATTAAAAGCTTGAGACAATTTGAGATATGTGTAATGAGGACAAAAGAAAAGATTCCACGCATCATTATTTTAAAGACTGATTTATATGATGAAATGAAGTTTGGTAAGTGGTTTATTTAACTAATTTCATAGTTACAGCGTTTCTCATACTTAATAGTATCAAGTTAAATGTTTTGAAACCTATTCATTCTATAAATTAGTGCGGTGGTGCGTAATGATTTATGTATTCATATGGATGTTTTGATCTGGGGGTCATCTTAGGCGTAGCGGAGAGGACGGCATATATTTGGGGTATAGCACTGTTTTGATATTGTATTTAGATGAAATTAAAGAGTACTGCATAATGTTTGTTTCAGTAATTTCAATTTGTGTATGCGGAATGACTAGGATCTAACATAATTCAATAACTTGATATTAATCTTAAAAACTTTCAGCTTATTCGAGTATACAAATTTTTCTACAAAAAAATTATATCTTTAAAAAAATCCAAAAAGTCGCGAAACTTAGTTTACTATTTTGTATGTGGTCTACACACTATTTTGTTTCTTTTGGCAAAATTAAAAATTTATAAACAGGACCGGTCTCGAAATTTGGGTTGTCTATTTTTCTCTATGGTTTTTCTGTTTCGAGAAAAAGAGTAATTATACTCAATGTTCAAGATACAGTACGACAAGGATCTTTTGGCCGATAGATGGCATTGTTAGGGGGCACTAGCATTCAGTCCGACAAGCTGTTTAAATTATATTTTTTACCCAACTAATATATGATCGGCAGTGGTCGAAGATTTCAATTTACAGCAGTATGTTTTAGTAATATAGCGTAATAAATACCGTGGCCGCATTAGTGATGATCTCCTCGCCAGAACTGCTGGAGCTGGTGATGCCTTCCTCGAGGGTCAGTCGCGCCGCCACGCCCTCTAACTGTAGATCAAGGTACAACTGGCCCAGCTGCTCGTTCACCATTGACGGCTGTAAGGAATAATAAAAAAAAACTGAAGATGTCTGACTGTCACCTTGTAATAGACGAAAAAAGCAAAAGAGAATCGTTGGCTTTTTAGGCTCTTAGTAAGTTTCTCACTTAAATATTAGATATGGTGTAATTAGCTTTTGATAAATATCAACCGTGACACAGAAATACTACTCTTAATTTTAAAAATAAACTATTTATAAGTTTGTTCGAGTTAAGCAGTAAATTAAGGTGTTTTAGTTTAGTTAAAATACAACAAATTATATTTTGGAATTTTAAAACTAATGTGCCATTCATTATATACTGTAATCATTATTTGAGGGATCTTCGTTCGTATTAATTAGAAAAGTATTTTCTTTAGCGAGCTCCATGACTCTAAATTCATTTATACTCATATTATAAAGCTGAAGAGTTCGTTTGTTTAAACACGCTAATCTCAGGAACCACTAGACCGATTGAAAAAATATTTATGTGTTAGGTAGCTTATTTATCAATATAATAAAATACCTGAACAAAATTGGCCATTTTCTCTTTGTCAGCAGCCAAAACTTCATCAAGTGGCTTAGTTTCAATGTGGTATTTGTAGATGAGCTCTGACGTTGCACAGACCTGGAAATAAATAAAACATGAACATATAGTTTGTTTATTGAAAGAATCATTTACAAATGATATATTAGATAATGATTTGCGTCTCCACTCATAACTAGTATTTATTCATTTACCTACTTCATACCTACTAATGAAATATTTGTGGAACAATAAATGACTAAGTGAGTATTATGCTAACTGAAACCAACTGCTACTTGAAAGTTGGCATTTTCAAAAGTGTCAATTTAAAAAACATACTAAACTTTCAATTGGTATTGTGCCACCAACTTATCTGAGGAATGGCCAACAATCGAACTACAGTTATCACTTTGAAAACTTCATCTGCCGGTACAAGCCAGTGTGATTGATTTTTAAAATTATCGAAAGCACATATTATTAAGTAAGCCCATTTTAGTTATTACATTTTTTTTATTATAGCAAACAAGGAGGTTATCGCTAAAATGATGTGATAAATTTTGGCTGTTTCAATTTTTTTTAAGCCTTATGTATAAGTGGTAGTTAATATATTTGGCGTTATTTCCACCTTTGGTAAAGTTTAAATAAATACTTGTTTTTAATTTTTCGTTACGGTGAGTAATAAAAGGCAAGAAGTGTATATTTATGTGAAAAAGAGCAACCGTTCTCGGTAATGGCGCCGTTCTGTTATTCTTCAGATAAGTTGGTGGCACTATAACTGTGAAGTCGGGAAGTGAAACAAATTTATGTGTTCAGTTGGCAAATGATTAGTCGGTAAAAAGTGAAACGTTAGTTGTGAAGTGATATTCGACTTAACGATTCTCTGCGAAAAGGCAGTGAACCAGTATGGCAACTGTAAGGTCAATATACACGATGAATTTCATCGAGGAAAATATCCTATATGGGTATATGTCTTACTGTTGAAAAATAAAGTAAAAATAATTACTAAGGTCATTTAATGTAAATATGAGAAGGGGGTATTTTTAATCGTTAATAACCCTTTAAGTAATCAATCAACATCAAAATGTGTGTACAAAAAGTCTATACGCAATCTTTTTCTCAATGAGAATAAATAACATGATATCTGTTCAGCGTGAAGTATGGATTTTATTGTATTTATGTATGTTTATTTAAAAAGTATTTATGTAAGTATATGTAATTCATTCATTTTGTTATTTTACGCCGCCTCAACTCTCTCACCCAGTGGTTGACTGGTAGAGAATGCTTTAAAGCATTAAGTCCGCCATTTGTACTTCATTTTGTTTGTGCAATAAAGAATATATAAATTTTTGAAATTTTGAAGTAATCGACCGAAGGCAGTGACTGCTACATTCATTAGAATAACCTAAATGCTTTTAAGCAATGACGTAAAAGTTTAAAAACATCTTAGCTTTTAAGTAATTTATAAAAGAGGTAAGACAATGGTCTCGTTTAAGTAAAATGTTAGAATAAATTGCCCGAATGCGCCAGAGAATTACAAAAAAGAACTGTCTCTCTATGGCAATAAAAAATGGAGTAAGTTGATTGTGTATTTTTGGTTACACCACATTACACCAAAACGGCGGGATACTCAAACCGCCGTTAATTTCACATGTGAGGTATTTTTTGTAAAAGTTAAAATAAAAGTCACTACAGTATTGTGGTTATTTATAATTGATCCCCAATATAGGCTGGTATTATCCTTGATGAAATTCATGATAGATTGCCCTTAAAGTTTTATTACTACACGATACACTACACACTATGCTGTATATGCTTCTACTGCCTGATGTAGCGGGTGATTGAATCTAGTGGAAATCCCATTAAACCCGTTAAAACTAGTCGCCTCATGTGCAAATCACATATCAGAATGTAAGGGCGTTGACGCTCCATAAACGAGTTAGTAATTTGAGTTTGTAAACTAGCTCTTAAACCTTTTTGCACACAGTGCGAAGTAGGCGTAAAAGAACTGTGAATTGTGATACAGACCTGTTCCATCCACGGCGGTTCCATTTTCCTGCGGATGGGCTTATTTTGGTTTTCGTATTTGCGGTACCCCATGTTAGGCTCCATAGAGCTCTGGTCGTCAGGTGAGGTCTTGTCGCAGAAGTTGGTTGTGGGCTGTTATATTAAAAATCGATAAAATTACACATAAAGTTGATAACTACAATACGCAAAAACATCCGAAAAAAAAATCAATACAGAACCGGTGGTGGTTCGATTCCCGGAAATGTATGACCTATTATTAAAAATCTTTGAATGCAGTTGTTTTAAATAATAATGTTTATGTTTCCTGCACAAAAATCTTCAGCCTTTAGGGTTATTTTCTTGCAGGAACCAACCTCTATGTAGAGGTTAATACCTTTGACGGCTTGTTGACCTCTTGACTAACAAACTATTTATACTTTTGGCTTTATCGCAAAAAGACACGAATCGTAACGTTCTTACTTATATACTAAAATAATGATTGACTTTAATGTTACACAGGTACATCCAGCGTCAACGTGATAAAAACGCACTAGACGCAAGTAATATGATCTGATGAACGTTTATGTGTTTATTTGTATGTATATAGTGTTTACGTACAATAAAATAAATTGACGCTCTTCAGACCATTTTGACTAGGGCCGTATCTCACTTTGCCACTGATTGTTCGTGTATAACAGGTATTAGTCACACTCACCAGCTGTTTAGTGCCATTTTTGCGATCGCCACTATCCTCAGCACTGCCCGACCCAGTCTTGAAAAACGATGAATAAGTAGACTCGCCATCAGTTTTTTCCATCGTCCCATCGCTAATCTGCATATTCGAAGGCTCGCAAGCTAATTTGCTATCCACCTCTGTCGTGCTTGGGTTTGTGATCTGTTGGCGCATTAGAAAATACCCTTTTGAATTCCCAATGCTTACCGTGACATTGAGAATCCTGTAATACACGTTTACGACACGACAACAAATACAACATCTGAACGACAAATGCATCAAAACCTGTGAATGAATGACCACAAATACAAACACGAATCTATCCTGTCATGTTAATGTTGGCTGCATTTCTTATCGATGGCTACAACTCAACATCAATATTGGTGCCCGTCTTTTGCATAAAAGCACACAGGCTCACTAACATCATATTTACCATTTAATTCGGAGTTAAGACGTTGCAGGGACAATCTGCCTCTGTCGACACCAAACTAAGAGCACTAGAACGATAGTGTAATCCAGAGCCAAGCTAACCCAAACGATTACGATTAAACTCTCAATCGAGTTACCAAATGAAAAAAGTTCGATTGACGTGAGAATCACCGCCCTGGGTGCCCATTCTCATGCAGTTTTTAAACGAAAGAAGTTTACCGATCAAATTTTCTGTCGAGGAAAAAAAATGTTTTTTATTTCTCTATTATGTCCGGTATTTTTGATGTGCGGAAACATGTATTACCTACTCGTTTTTTTTTAGGTAGAACGGTCAAACTTTCAATCGAATTACCACACGCTAAGGGGAGGCGAGTCTCGCGTCACTCGAACTTTTTCCGAGTGGTAATTCGATAACGAGTTTTACCGTTTAAACGAAAAAATAAAGTCATAAGTAAAATATACTCCCGCTTAAAATATAACCAGATGCAAAGAAATTTCGGAAAAGAAAATTCGAGGGATCAACTTTTACATACGAACTGCATAAGAATTGGGCCTCGACTTACTCAGGATCTTTGGTATTCTAATCAGCCGTGAATGTTGTTAGTATATTATGCCGATTTATAACATCAAACCTTCAGATCATTAGTTGTTCGCTCCATCAGTCATCGTTTAATATTTTTATTTGTTATTTGTTTAAATTATAATAATGAATATAACTAAAAGCTTACAACACTCATTTACTTGTAGATAGCGGATAGTCCATACGGAAGTAATACCAAATCAATATACATCATGAAAATGTGGGTATTTTAGGTAAAAAAAAGTCAGACTATCGGATTTCTGCAAGCAGTATTGTACGTAAATCTTACAACATAGATTCGTTACCTTTCTGTTTCTGTATCAGAAGTTATACAGTCAACCTTATATTTAAAAAAAGTCTACAATGTAAAACTGTAGACCTAGTGTTTTAGGGTCCTCAAACATGGGATCAATCATTTTTTTAGGACGCTCAAATAAACTGTTTACGAACTGATAGACTTCTGTTACAGTGTTTTGATATTATACAAAGATAATATACATTATAGCAATCACCAGGCGAGCGAACAATACAAACTTAAAATCTTTTCTCATGCTTGAAACGGAGAGCTAAAGTAGGTTCAAGATTAAAGCAGTGTGTTCCAAACTTTCTGATGTTGTTCAAACATATTTATACTAATACCTTAGGGCACTTAACGCCACATGAATAAGCGTGAGGGCATCGAGGCTCTTGCCGTCATCACGAAACAAACGTAGATATCATATATTTATGGGAAAGGCCCCTGGTCAAAATCATTGTATAGTACTTTCTTAACACAAGGAAGAATATTCCTTACTTCAAATCCAGACATTGAAGTGCCGTCCGGCGCATAAAAATGTTGTATGGAACTATAATGGTAGCAAGAGCTCTTCTAATGGCAGTATTAAAAGAAAGAGTAACGGGCGAGACGCCCATCGTTTTGTTGGTAATAAAGGGAATAGAGACCAAGCTTGTCTGAGATTTCTAATACTCATTGAAATGCAATGCGAAAGTTTGAAAACTTACACGTAGAGATTGCACATAGAGGGATACCAAGGCGCTGAACCACACACATTTGGGAAAACATTGCACTTTTTTTACAGATAAGCATGAAATCAGTGGCCTGAATATTTGCAGGACGAAGGGTCAAGAGCCAAGCGCGACATTTTTTTGATGATGATGTTTTTTTGATGTCTTCTCTAGGACAGAGACATCCTTAGCATTTCTGACATCAGAAAGCTGACGTAGACGTTGAAGACTATTCCGGCTAAAAAGGAAGTGTTAAGGAGAGAGAAGAGAAAAGCGGGCAGGATTGTACTAGAAATTTGGCTATGGCATTATCCCCACTAATAAATCAAATAGAAAGCGAAACCTGAGCCCAATAGGTGTTATCGAAATGTAAATTTAAAATGAAGATGAAATGTAAAGTGAGGAGCCAGTGAGTTAAAGTTATCAATGATATCCTGGCGGGGATTAGAAGAAACGTGATCATTTATAAAAGTTTACATTTAGAAGGTTAAGATCTAATTTCTTTAATCCTTCTATATTATTATCCTTCTATAACCAGAACTAAATCCTGAAAAATAACATCTGCTTTATCGCCAAAGGTACCGTTATTCGGACACTGGGCATTGAATTTAGAATTCAAAGATGAAATGACAGGGTGGATGCCTAAACTAAAAAGAGTTGGACCTAAAGGATCGCCTTGCTGAACACCGATTGCAGAAATAATCAAATGTTCATGGTAGTTATTTTAACACAGATTCGATATCACTGTTTTTTAAATTTGTATTTAACACGCGATTGATAATAAATCTGCTTTAAATTAAATTTTTGTTCTGATGGGTTGTTGAGATAGAATTCACCAATCACCAGCTTTGATTTGAATTTCAAAGTTATTACTTATTTTTCAAACTGGGAGCAATAAAACCTTAATCTGTAGCTGTTTGAAAGGCACTGCTTTAAAATGTGACTAGTCTTACCTGTTTCATATCGTTGGCAGATGAACTATTATCACCGCTGTCATCCTTTGTTTTGGATTCGGTCTGTTCTTCGTCAATCTCATGATCCCATTTGCCGTCTGGATTCAATGGCAAACTGGTCGACTTACATGCCTGCGTTTGTTAGTATACGACGGATCAGTTAAAGCTGACTCCAATCGGTAATACGTTTGCAAAAGTAGGGCACCTCAAACTGTCTATCTGATATCTTTGGCTATTAAAATAAGCATGTTGTCTAGTGCGTGTGTGGTGGGTTGCAGTTTCAGGAGCCAGCGTTATACCTTGAGGAACTGAGCCTACACATCACTAAATTACAATGACTTGTTTTGAATTAAATTTAAAATCATTTTGGTAAACAACAAATGATACAGATAATTATCTTTGTTTCTTCTCTGTATATTGTATTTAGCTAAAAAAATACCAGTGTTGGGTCCCGCCAACACAGGGCACCACAATACGCATTGGCAACACCTTTCAAATCGAAGCTGAGGATCACTAGAATACATACCTGAAGTCAGAATGCGGTGCGCTAATTTTGCATACGCAACTCCACTAGGAGTCTAAGTGTTAAGCTAGATATTACAGAATAAGCATGATGAGAACGCTCGCCGCGATGAAGCTTGGCGAATGATGAGACCTTGTAAATCAACCGAGCGTGATTTTTGGTGAAGTCTAAAGCTAGTGCTCATGGTGGAAATAAAAAGTGTTTATTTGGCGCTATTTGCACGTGTCCAGGCCAGGAATGTGCAAAATGTTGGACGAAAGCGCATATGCAGTAAAAACTGCTTGTGACCAAAACATGCAAAAGTGGTATACGTTATTTAATTTTGTAAAAGATAAGACTGGAGACTAGGACATGTGTAAAAAGCGTCTAAATATTAAAAATTTCAAAACTAACTTATTCATAATTTTATAACAGCGATATTTTTTATCACGTGAATAATATAGTTCATATATTATTAACAAACTATAAAAAATAAGACATATTATATGTAGATAAATTATAGACAAATAAATAAAAATATACCCTTTGATGGTAAATTGTCTGACACTTTTTTTAGAAGCTTAGTTTTTGCAAAAGAATAAATAACTATCAGAGAACCGATGAACCTTCTCCTAGATCATCAAATATTACTTTTAGTGATCCACATCTTATAGTAGTTTAAGTGTAGATAACAGGTAGAGTTGACTAAAATCTTGACGTAAATATGCTGAGGTCACACTTAAATAATAAAAACCTTCGGTATCATATTTGTTAGGTGCGCATTGACAGCGCAAACGATTACGGTGGACTATGATGTCGAATGACTTGATACCTACGTATCATTACGAAGAGTAAGTAAACAAACAAACAATTTCAATGAAAATAGTGACAGTCCGCCTGCCAAAACTTCCTTTTTCTGTCACCTATTTCGCACACGAATTATATTATTGTAGAATTATTCCAAAGAAATGTTGTTGTATTGTGTTTAACCCCTTATCCTAAGCATTTGCTACTGTCACTAGTTTATCACATATAAATAGTAGGTTTATGTAGCTTTTTGACATGCATGCACTCAAAAATAGCTATTTTACGTTGCATTAGTTAGAGTTTTTGTCTATATGTACTTAATTGTTATAAGTACATTTATGACCGCGAATCAATGTGTGTCTTTCTTCACAAAATACTAACGTAACACATGCATGGCGTTTGATGGCGTTTTAAACTATGGAACGATAAAATAATAGACCATTTGTGTATACGTACTATCTGAATTACGATTTTTAATTACAAAAAGACACGGACGTATGCAGTACTACGTCAAATATTATATTATAACATGTGATAAATTAATTATATTGTTTATCTATCACATACTATCAGCGCCGTTTTGTGAAAAATAATTATTATACAAATCTATGATCGATATTATGTGGCACTTTTCAGCAATTCATTTTAAAAGCTAGGCACCACATATTCTAATGAATGCAAATTAGGTCGATCAATTTATTAATATTCTAACGGATGTACACCATTTAAAAAAGTTTAAACTATAAGTTATGATAATAAAAGAACCTACATTTAAATTGTACGTTCCCAACCCCGAAAGATATTGCCAACGAATACCTTTTTTCGCCTTAACACCATGTTTAAAACGTTTTTATCTAGTCATAGGCTATGTTACTCGCACAAGTAAAATAAGACTAATGTAGATGTCAACGAAAAGAATACTATAGTCTTAGTATTCATCGGGAAGACCGCTATCACTGTTTGTTTTACTAGCAACATAGGTACAAGTAAAAAGAAATGTCTTAGTTCATTTTTGTTAATCCGAAATGAGATATAATATTTTTGATGGTAGTACGTACCACGAAAAACATTGGTCGTATGCAAAGTACGCCGAAAAAATATGTCGAGGTCGTCTGATAGCCGGATAATTCGTAAAGTAGTCAATAAGATTTCTAGTTTTTCCGTTTGCTGTGAGAGCAAGTCTTCGGCACATGGGACGATGGTTCCCGGTGAGTTCGATAATACTTCAGAGTTCTATTCCGAATATTTTCACCGATATCAAAATCCATGGAAACATGGAAACGGTTACAAGGTCCGGGGTACAAATTATTATCAGAGATAGGGGAAAATGTTGATGTAGGAGGTACCGCCATCTGTGCAGGCAATGTTACAGGTATGGTGTCAACGACAGATAGTTGCTGAATCTGCAAACGACGATAAGTCATAAAATATTTGTTTTTATGGTAACTAAGCATGATAGTGCAGGCCACTATTAAACTTATGGAAACCTAGAAATAAGGAGGGATGCAAAAATGCTAGAAGACCGTGACTGTAGGTAGAAACTCGCCGCTGCCCAAGATTAACGATTACTAATAATCACTAATTCGGCTTCCTCGTCAAAATTGATTAGCACAAAACTAAGTTTTTGTTGAACATATAATATCTCAAACAACTTTAAAATGATAAGTGCAGATGGAATCATTTTTGAAAGAACCTATGCATCCATATTTCGTTTTCATATTAACAAAATTTTCATAAAATAAATAAATACTGTATTAAATCTGATAGGTATTCAGTACATATGATTCTTAGGTCCAGCTGCGCATGTCAGAGTAAGCTGAGCTTAGATTAAATCAGCATTGTCTGAGTCAAGATATAAAAGAAACTGATTGACAGAATGATGATTAAATGCAGACAACTTATCTTGACACGCGGACTTGGGTCTTAAGGTACTACCGTGACCATAAAACTGAACAACGGTCTATCCCTCTCACACTTACGACCAGAAGGGTAAGACTGTTTAAGTTTTAAAGTCAAGCATTACCTGTGAAACGAAAATTGGTCAGCGACATATGATGGTAATCAAATACGTTATGTTATAGAGTTCGTTATGAGTAGACTCACCTCTTTGTAGTTGCTATTGGTTAGAGCCAGAGGGTTGAGAGTATGCATGTATTGTGATGGCATCATGCCTTGCGCGCCTTGCTGCATGGGGTAAGACACTTGAGGCGCCATAGGCGAGTACATGAACGGCGAACCGTACATAGCTTGGCCGTACATCATACATTGCACTGAAAAAAAAGGTAATTTCAAGTTAGTTACGCAACATATCCAAAGTACTTACACAGAATAGTTAATGCACAATACTCAACAGTTAGCCTTACCACTAAATTACCTGCCTATTGTTTGTAACAACTTTAAAATGCATGCAACAAATAGCTATGAACATATAAAACGTATAACATATTAACGCATACCCTAAAAGTAGTTTGTTTAGCATTAGGGTACAGACTCGATTTCAATTATTTTTTAACATTGGTAATTTTTTGTTCCGAGAATAATTTAAATAACGTAAATTGCAGTATAATTTCGAAGGAAGTCGATCAATCGAAGCAAATAAAACTGAAACTTAATATTGGCGGATTAGGGCATTTTGTGAAAGAGACATACAAAAGCTTAAGGCTGACGCGCACTTGTGACATTTTGTCACCATGACCCACCGTGACTGCACTGGCGTACTCTTATCGATTACGGTAAGAGAAAAAGAAAGATAATCATAAAAAATTTGCTAGTTCGAGTCCAGCCCGAGCGCAAATTTTTGGTTTCTTATTTCATCTTTAAGAAATTATAATTATAAAATAAAAATTAAAATTATAATTCCTCTTTCAAAATATGCTCTGGTAACTGTTTACATAACTTAAATTAGGAAATTATACATAAAAATGAAATACTTAATGCTGATACAATTGCAATCGACATTCTACTACTACAATTACTACAGACCACAATACTACAGACCTTTTTTTTTCAAATCGTATATAGCAAAGTCGGGACTGCGTACCATCCTTACCTTACCCTTGTACTTACGCTCTTTTAGAATGGGGAGTTTTTAATTATTAGGGAAAATACTGAAAACATATGGAAAAGAAAACATACGGGTGCCTTAATTTTTTAACTTAATTCAGGAGATAAGTAAATAAATGCATATATAGTTTTTGGAATGTTGTCAATTTACGTTATTTGATTTAATCTGTGTGTGTGACAACAGCATTCTAGCCATCACACGCGTCGTAGCCTCGATTAAATATATTGAATTGCGATTGTAGTTTGAAGTGTGTCCACGCTGTTCGCCTGTAATTAGCATAGCTGTTACTGTTACAAATGAATTGTACATAAGGGACCGTCAGTTAATCACGTGAGGCTCAAAAGGGGGGGGGGGGGAGCGGGTACGGAAAACATCACGAAACATCACGAGGGGGGAGGGGGGGTCTCGTTAGACATCACGTGTATTAATTTTATTTATTTTTTGTCAAAAAGCGCTATTTTTGAACAGAAATTTTGAACGGCGCGAAAATTTGAACGATTTGTTGTCACAAACCTCTTTGCCAATAACAACTGCCAGTGAAGAAGCTTTACCAGTTGTAACCTTAAATGAAAGTCTTGCAACTCCGTGGGACGAAGATAACATTAATTAATTATCCATTTATTTTATTGCAAATACATATAAATGTTTTTTCTTTTATTTTTTCTAGTCAAAAATAGCCTTTACATAGACTTAAAAAAAAAAAACACGTGATCCAGAGGGGGGGGGAGTGGTCTCAAACCTCACCAAATATCACCAGGGGGGAGGGGGGGGGTCAAAAAATGAATAAAACGACCTCACGTGATTAATGGACGACCCCTAAGTTATAATAAATACTTGTGAACCTATTTTTTCTTTCTTGTTGGAGTATCTGAGAATATACGTCATTCCTGACACATAGTTACAGAACTCATAAAGCCGTCAAATAAAGTAAAAGTAAAGGTAAATTAACCGTAACGTCCCACTGCTGGGCGAAGGATTTACCTCAACTATGAGGTAGTTTGAGCCGTAACCGCGCCGTAGGTTGCCTAACTACGGTAATTACTAGCTAAGCACTACAAGACAAATACAAATAACAATGTTAAACACTTACTGGCAGGTGCTTGAACCTGCGAGTTGCTCGTCGCAGGATCAGTGTTGTTAGCGTCCGTACTTGGGGGAGGCATGGATGTAGCCTGCGCCGGCGTATAGTACATGGGGAACATTCCTGAAAGACATTAATAAAGTGTCAATACATACCTACATTATACATATACTACGTATGTGTTGAGCACATTGGAAAATATCATGGTCAACAGATGTCTCAACGACATACAATTAGAACCCTAAATACTAATATTAAGGCAACTCTTTATGCTATACCAATGATATTTAAAAAATAATAGATATGTTATTCGGGCGCGCAATGTGCAGACGCTTAAACTCCATATAAGGACGTCTTACCTTTAGTCTGCGAATAGCTTTATAACAAGTGTGAAGTCTCTGTAACTGAACCATGAAAGAAATATCTACAAGTTTAATGCAAAGCTTTATAATGATGACAGATGTGTCTTTTCCGGTTCTTGCGTCTATGGATAGTCTACCTTACAATACTACTGTCAACAATTTTACAGTATTCTAATGAAGCATACCTTGCATTCCAGTAACTTGTTGAGACATGACCGGGCTCATAAGCTGCATCTGCTGCGGGAAGCCAACTCCTACGATGAACGCGTTCATGTTGTTCACAGGGTTCGTTTGCCATTGGGCGGCGGCTGGAAAATTAATAAATTCGTGAATATTTCGAGACGAGATACTTTTCATTTGCAAATAAATCATTTATATGGCTTACAGAGAAACAGACAAACTAGAAAACAGTTTTTTCATCTGTCCTGTTCGGAAAATTTAACTTTAATCTAAAAGAGAGAAAAAAGTAGTTTCCTCCCGCAACATAGGCGGCTGGAAACTATTTTTTTCTCTCCCTATACTCTGATTTTTATTCATCATTGGCCACATCATCTGTTGTAGATGATTGTTGCAGCGCTTGTAGGTTTCAGGGGTTCTTGCATCGCCTTTGATGGCTATAAAGCCCTATTGCAGCGCGGCATTTCTTGCCGCATCGATCGCATACGGAAAGTGAGTCAGTGGCAGGTGATGAAGCACGACGAAGTCTTTTTTGCTGAAGGATCTCCAGCCAATCTTCGTCATGTTTTGAGGTTCCGGATTTGATGTCATGACGCCATTCAGGTCTCATTTCAGCTCGTTTTTCCCAATTGTCAGTTCCAATTCCGAAACGGTTCATGTCCCGCTTGCAAGAATCCTTGAATCTAATAAAGTAAAGTATAGGACGACTGACAGGCCTTTTCGCATTCGCTAACTGTCCCAACATGACCTGGCGAGGCAGTCTTTCGGGATCCATGCGTTGTACGTAACCAAGCCAACGAAGTCTCCTCTGCTTTAACATTGCATTTAAGCTGCAGCAGTGTGTTTTTGAAAGGACAACCTCGTTGCTCATTTTGTCCTTCCAGGTGACTTCAAGAATAGTCCTCAGGCAACGCATGTGAAAAGCGTTAAGTTTGCGTTCTTGTTTCGCATACGTTGTCCAAGTTTCTGACGCGTACAATAATGTACTTAGGACGCAGGACTTGTATACGAGGATTTTGGTGTACGTAGTAAGCTTACTATTTCTCCAAACGCGTCCATAGAGCCTTCCAAAAAAAGTCGATGCTCTGCCAATCCGAGTATCTATCTCTTTTTCATTCGACAATGAGGATGTGGTAGTGGATCCGAGGTAGCAAAAATGATCCACGACATCAACAACAGCCCCATCGAGTGCGATTTTCGGAGGCTGGCTGACACCCTGTACCATGATGACAGTTTTCTTGGTGTTCACGCTCATAGATAACAAAGGACAAGCGTCGCTAAATCTTGACATCAGCTCCTGAAGCTCTTTCTCTTAATTTGCAACGAGTGCAGCATCATCTGCATACAGAAGTTCTCTGACAATTAAATTCTTACGATACTTTTAAGCCTTCAACAGGCTAATGTTGTACAGTTTCCCGTCTATTTAGTGTGCAGATGTACTCCGACATCGCATGATCCAAAAGCAGTCAGAAGAAGCGCCGAGAAAAAGATTCCAAAAAGGGTAGGAGCCAGTACGCAGCCTTGTCTAACTCCACGACTAACACCGAAAGCTGCCGATTTTTCGCCGTCGAATATTACCGAGCCATTTATATCATCGTGAAAAGACCTAATCAGTGATAGAAGTTTAGGAGGACACCCAATTGTGCGCAATGTTTCATAGAGCCCTTCTCTACTCACAGTATCGAATGCCTTATTGAGGTCGACAAAGGCCATATATAGCGGTTGATTATGTTCACGGCACGACAGTGGGTTTATTTGCATAACAAAACGAAGAAGCCCTTTTGACAGAATTATTCTAAATTTAGTGTGACACGAGCGTAAAATTAATATTCCTATTGGAATAGAAGGACAAGTAAAAGCTGTCAAACGAAACCGATTTAGGATGTCAGTAACTAACATAAGTAAGTAACATTTGTAGCTTTAAATGAGATAACCTTTCGATCAGGTGATTAATAACAATGTTCCTAAGTTAAATATAGTAGTTTACTGCATGATAAACAGTCGACACAAAATATTGAACATGCAGCTCTAGTGTAAAACTAAATATTATTTCATTATACAAAATATTCGTCGATATACATTCCCTGTGTTATTCTGTCTTTATTTTTTACGTAAATTAACATTTGTAGAATAGAATAATCAAACTGCGTACTTTAAATTTGAAGCGCATTGGTAAATATAAGTCGTATATTAAGAGGCTTTGATTTGGACTAATCTACCAGTTAAATGATAATTTGTTGGGGTTATGCCGCTGTAATGCATAACAATCAATCACCGATCAAGTCACCATGTTTCAGCCGTATTATTTCTCCAAAATATACACAATTTCAATTTTAAATATAAAAAAATCAAATGCACGTAATTTTCAGCGAGCTTCTGCAGGGCGGTCAACTGTTTGACATCTGCCAAAAATGGTTCTGCTACCCATCTCTTTTTATCACACAGTTTGCTGCTAGTGACATCTCGCTTTTGTCGTTCTATTCCAAAGGGATAATGATTTTATGGACACGAGCCGACGATTATCGCTGTATGGCACAATTAAAAGTGCATCCAAGGACAACCCCTGAATCGTAAGCGATTATTCCAAGATATTATTATGGATACAATTAATACTGGGTTATTATGGATGTAGGTAAACGATGGAATTTGTAGCTGGTTCTATGGCAGGACTATGGCTACTGCCTGACAGGTGTTTCTCACACGAATAAAATGAATGTAGGCTATTATTATTATTATGCACTGACCCATTGTGGTGGTGGCCGTGGTGGTGGGCTGCGCGGCCGCGGCGGTGGTCACGGCTGGGCGGCGGCGTGTCTGCCTCGGCGACGTGCAGTGGTGCTTGTTAGCGACGGCTTCCGATTCCACTGGCTTGGAAGCTCGCTTGACTCCGTGCAGCTGAAGGTATAAAATGTAAAACGTAACAGTGAATCCAAAAAAGCCTGGTAAGCAAAGCCAAAAATATAAAACTCCTGATGAAGGGTAGTGTATAGGCATCGACCTAACGGCACGCGAATACGCGATCATCTCAAGTTCGGATTATATAATTCGTATTTCGCACGAACGAGTGATACTCATAAGTTGACAATAATATTTTCTGACAAAGTACCTACCTATAAACAAATTGTTTTCGACAAATGCCGAGGAGCACAGACCGTCCTTAATTTCGTGCAGACCAATGTTTAAAATAAGTGAAAAATACACACCTTCCTTTCCATCATAGCAGGGTGCATGCCCAAAGCGGCCGGCTGAAACGACGCGTTGCATCTCGCCAAATGCTCTTTCGTTTTCTGTCTCTTTTTATTCGATGACTTCTCTCTCTCTCCCTTGCTGCTTGAACGAGTCTCGCGATGTACCCTAACTAGTTCCTTTTCCATCTCCTGATTGTGCCTGTCATGCCAAAATAGATTGATGAAAATAATTTTGTGCTCCATTTTTCACATACGTAAACTTAAATTAGTACGTAAATCCTTAATAGGTGGTGGGGTATATTACAAAACTTAACGTAACGTGAAGCCAACATTGCAGAGTAACAAGAGCTATTTTTCAATAACAAAAACAATATCATGTGTTTCGGAGCAGGATAATATCTATTTCCTTTTATTTAATACATAATTCCCTACCTATGTTATTTATAATCATAAAATGAATTTTAAAAAGAGCCCGATTAGATTGAGTACAAAAGCGAATCTCGCTGCTGTCAAAACATTTCAGTCGATTTCATTACGGTCATGTTTCTTGAGCATTTAATACAAAAAATATGTGACAATACTATTGACCATATCTATATTAAGTGACACCAAACTCTGGTTTAAAATGAAATTAGTTGTGATGCCACTTTCTCGTAATTTGAAAATAGTGTAATTTTGTAATAATCGACAAATTAGATTTTTATTCAACAACGACCTCTAAGTTACAATAGCCAGGCCGTTTAAAACAAACTTTGTACCGCAGTAAGTTTAGGCCAAATGGAGAATCCGGGTAGGGCAATAGTGTTGTATCAATACAATTGTGAACGATTAATTGAATTTGTGATACGATTTTTCAATTTCGTGATTCTACTTATTTTGATAAATAATACATGTAAAACGTTGAACACAATTACAAAGAAACGTAATACACAAAAAAAAATCCCATCGCATGCAAAACCAATATTTTGATTTGGACCTATTTTGACTATTTACTACTTTATATAAATACACTATTAGAGATTATGATATTATTTTGCAGGTAACATGATCTTAATTAAAACATTTTTTTTTGGTATTTTTTTGTAACACATAACTATTTTATTTTATGCAAATAATTTTCTGTGCAACACAAATTCAAACTATATCCAATTAATTATTCTATAATCATTTAAAAGCAACAATTAAATCAGAATTGAATTTGTCGAACATTTAGGCACATAACTATTTTTATATTACGAAAAAGTGGCATCCCGCCAAATGTCATTTTGGTCTACCTAATTAAAAATCAGAGTATAGGTGTCATATCTGTTAGTTTACTATTTGCTACATTTGACAGCTCAGTGTTTGTTGTAATGGCGATTGTCATGTTTGGAAGAAATGAGGAAAATTATAGATGTGAATTCTTTTTGGGATTTGTTTGGTTTCTTGGTGATTATTTTTCTCTAATGCTTGAAAACGTTTTAAAGTATCGTGATGTATTAAATGAATTTGCAATAGCAATTTAAGATGTACTGTCCTAAAAAACACGACTATAATCTGCATCAAACAGGAAAAATCAAAAATATTCAATGGCAACACTTCACACTCACACAAAATTTGATCTGAAGAGCGTGTCTAAATCGTAGCTTTTAAATGAATGAAGAGTAATTAAATAGTAGAAGTAGAAGTTTAATGAAATAAAACTATTAATACAATCTATAAAATCAAAATCCTTCCTAAATTTTGATTTCTATATTGACCCGACCGGGAATCGAACCCGGGACTTCGGAGCGGCGACGCCTTGAAACTAGCGTGCTTAGCCACCTACACCACGGAGGTCATCAGAAGAAGTCAAGAAGAAGAAGAATTAGAATCACATTATTGAAAATCGTATCACCAATTCAATTAATCGCTCACAATTAAATTTTTACAACACTATTGCGCTACGATAGCAACATTACAAAATAAAAAGTGCGATGGAAGCTGTAATTCTGGTCTGTCTAATCAAAAAATAAAAATCATACATTGGGGGGATCGTAAGTACTGCTCGCCTCGCGGTAATCAGTATAACTACTAATACATTGGATGAGCTCACGTACTTATTGAGCAGCGTCTCAGTAAGGCGAACGGACTGGTACTCTCCCGCCGAGGCCATGGGACTGCCTTTGCGCACCACGAGACCGCTCTCGCAAGAGCTGGTCACCTCGCCTGAGTCGCCGGATTGCTGCGCCATTGGTGATAGGCAAGTGCTGGAGTAAAAAAAGCAGTTGTTGCAATTAGTTGTTTTAAAGTCAAGGCATTAGCAAAAGTCTTCAAAAAACTGGCTAAAAAGCTTAAAATAACGCATTTGATTCTATTCAGGAGAAACAATTCTTTTGGAGTCGGTGCATCATGTCAAGCTTGAACACCAACCGTCTACGCACTCTTTGCCAGGCAACTCATACCTTCAAATAAGTTCATACAAATTTTCAGTTGAACGCACGCAAGGCGCTGCACTAAACAAGTTTACCATTTAAATATCAAGACGATTCAGTTTAGTATTTCGATCTGATAGAAACTGCCCGCCCTTTCTTTGTCAAATGGCTTGGTTATCTAATCAAAAATACGCTACGTAACATTTTCTACTACACAAACGTTTTCCTTACCATAATTAACATCAATATTTCTGCCCGTGACCGGAGATGTATCACCTTAAGTCACCATATTATGACGTGTTTTCAAACAATTCTGAGCAAGTGAAGCGAAAGAGAATGTTTATCTCTCCTTTCCTGTTCGGAAAATAAAAAATCCTACGAAGACAAAGCCGGGTGGATAAAAGCTTTTCGATCTTTAGGATGGAAAGAAATTTAGTTTTAATTGCTACGATCACGCATGGAGTTAAAGATATTGAGTCGTATCATCTATACTAATATTATAAAGCTGAAGAGTTTGTTTGTTTGTTTGTTTGTTTGAACGCGCTAATCTCAGAAACTACTGGTCCGATTTGAAAAAATATTTTTACGTTGGATAGTCCATTTATCTAGGAAGGCTTTAAGCTATATTACATAAAGATACGACTCACAAGACCACAGCAGCAATGAAAAATGTTGCGAAAACGGGAGAAAGATATTCGTTTTGAAAGCTTCCGCTGCGTACGCTGCGGAAACCGCTAAAGTTACACAAAAACCATGTATGACAAGATTGTTCAGCATTAAGAGTTCTAAAATAAAGTCCGCGACAGCATATGTCTATCTTTTATGGTTGACTTACTACAACCTTTTTATGTTGATAAATTTGTAAAAAAATAATGCATCATTTTTAAAGGTGTATTATACACACAGGTATTTATTCTTATCAAAATAAATACATTCATCATCACGAGGGGTCTACCTTGTTTCGCAGAATTTTTATTGTCATAATTTTATTTGGCATATCATCAAATAGCATAAACTCCCTTTCGCAGAACATCAATTAGCATTCACTCATTTATCAGACGTTCAAAACGCATAATCGTGTAAGCTAGAATCATCTTTAGGCAGAAATTTAATATCCATAATAGTCTTAAAGCAGAATCATCCTAACGCAGAAAGTTCACAGATAGAATCGTCTTGTGGCATACAATTCGTATATATAGTCATTAATAGGCAGAATCATCATATCGCAGAAAGTTCACAGTCCGAATCGTCTTTTGGCATATTTTTCATATTTAAATTCTCCTATAAACCTTAATTTCTCTGTGTATCCCAAGTAGTTCTATCTCAGCAATACTAACATACAACATGCATGGCAAATCAAACATGCAGCATGCAAGCAAGCATTCAGCATGCAAGCAAGCAAGCAAAGCATGCAGCAAGCAAGCAAGCAAGCATGCAGCAATCAAGCTAGCAAGCATGCAGCATGCATGCAAGCAACAGCTTGCATGCAGCATGCAACATGCATGGTTTCTGTCACGGCTCCGGCGCTGCGGGTTTTAATTACACTCTAGGGGTGGAGCAAACAAGACTGCGTGGAGTCGGTTTTGCACCGATTCATTTCTGTCACTAACTTTTGTACCACAACTTAATGACTTTTTAATTCAACTTTAGGGTAAAATACTATTTAAAAGAAATAGAAATATGCGTAGTGAAATTATTCTAAACGAAATTCTGCTTTCTTCATAGTATGCCTAGTCAAATTATGCCAAATAAACATCATACTTAATAAACATTATGCTTAGCGAAAGTATGCAAAATAAAACTTTGCCAAAGGTAAATATGCCTTATAAATTTCTGCTATTTAAAAAGTATGCCATTAAAAATTCGGGCATATAAATATTCGACCAAACAATAATTATGCTAACAGAAAATTCTGCCTGAATAATATTCGACTAAAGAAAATTATGCCAAGTGTGTTATGCCAAGTGACTTTCGGAGCAAAAAGATTCTGCCAGATAGAGGGAACCCCATCACGAGCATTTCATTTAGAACCAAGTTGCCCTTTATATCATTTGATTTCAATAAATATCTTAGGAGCTATCACAGTTTTAACATAACTCCGCACCAAAATAATGCTCGCAGCTTAAGTACAACGTGCGCTTGCGCTAATTATATTATAAAGCTGAAGAGTTTGTTGGTTTGAACGCGCTTATCTCAGGAACTGCTGAACCGATTTGAAAAAATATTTCTGTGTTAGATAGCTTATTTATTGAGAAAGGCTTTAGGATATAAAACATCACGCTGCGACGGGAGGGGAGGGAGCAAACTCAAAACGCGCGGACGAAGTCGCGGGGGACCGCTAGTATAAATATAATTAATAAAAGAGCATACCAATTATAATTTTTTGCTTAGATAAACATTGAAAAACGTGGTTTAGTATTTTTATATTAATTGTTTTTTTATGAACGTTGGTTTAAAAAATGTACAATTTGTTGATCTAATTTTTTACAATAAAAAAATCAACAATTAGAGCATCGGGTAGAGCAATTTTTCGAATATGTATGGCGGATACATATTCGTAAAATTAAAATTTCATGTGTAGATAGCCAGGTGGAAAATTAGCTTATCCATCGCTATACTCTGATTTTAATTAGATAGACCAGAATGATAACGCAATCGCACTTTGTATTTTTTAAATATTGCAAGCATAGTGCATTAGTGTTGTACCAATTGAATTGTGCGCGATTAATTGAACTTGTAATACGAGTTTTCAATAGTGTGATTTTACCATTTGGGATAAATAATACTTGTTAAATGTTGGATAGAGCTAAAACAGACGATTATTTTTCTAAGACTAAATAATCTTAACCCATTACGTTGCAATAGCAATATTATTGTATGGTTATTACCTATTTTGACTTTTTATACTTTCTATTAATAATGTACCTATAATAAAAAACGATGATATATGTAGGAAACATATCTTTGAAACAGATTTTATTTTTGGCAGTTTTTGTAAAGCACTGTTATTATTATTTATGCTTATACTTCTGCACAACACCAATTTAAATTTCGACATTAAAATAATCATTCGATTGAAATATATTGAATTTTTCGATTATTAGGAACAACACTATTTCCAAATTACGAAAAAGTGGCCACCCACCACGTGTCATTTTGGTCTATCTAATTAGAAATCAGGGTATAGGATGGAAAGTAATTAGGTTTTAATTGCTAAGATTTGACATTGACTCAAAGATAATAGAGTCATATCATAATTTTGCAATAAAAGAGCTTTCCAATTTTTTCGAACTAAACATTAATAAACGTGTTTTCTTATACCGTTCATTCAAAAATATTTACAATTAGTCAACATTTATATAACACTTTCATAACATACATCATCATCACATCTACAATCTCAAAGCTATTTTGTTTACAGACGAAATAAAAAATAGAATGTTAAACTGGGTAAAAGCATTCATTTTCATCACAATCGAAATGAAAAACAGTATAATATAAAAACTCGCGTGAATGCACCCATTTCGCTCTCGAATTATTGATGATCTCACTAAATTCGAGCGCCAGGAACATTACGAGTGAAATAGGTCGCTTTATCCCCTTCTATAACAATCCACTATTGTTTCTCCTGAATAGAATACAATATATTTTTAGTTATTATTACCTTTATCTCAAAAAATATTTATTTTGACGAAACTTACACTGATTGGAATAGACCTGATTGAAGTAAAATATAATAATCTCGCTATGACTTCGCGATTTCGAAAAATCCCTGAACAAACATACAAACATACACTTTAGAAGCCTTTTTAGAACAACATACTCAAATATTATAAAATTCCAACGATATCACAAATACAAATTCAAAACCTTTTTTTGAGATAGGTAATAATAAGTATTCGGGCACTTGTGTGCCATAATCAATAGCGCTTTTCCAGGCTTAGCTTACAAGAGATAAAATTATTCATAACTTTAATTACTTGTGATTTTAGCAAAAACAATGACTAAGTATCGAAATAAATCAACTTTTTTACGGATTAACTTTTCGCGAGTTTATTAATTTTATCCCGACGTTCAGAAACAAGTAAAAGACTAAGTATGTTGGGCCTGGATACTGGATAAAAATGACCACTTTGATACATAAGATTACGAACATTATTATCGGATCTTGCCATTCGTCCTACATTTGAACCAATCAGAGCAGTTGATTTTATATAAACGGATCTACCGTTTTGTTTACTACAACTCATGGAGAATTTGGAAATAGTTTATTCAAGAGTTTAGTCTGATTTTTGGTTACGGAATAAAATTATTTTCTTTGCAAAATAAGGACAAACTCAACCATAAAATAAACAATGAATCATGAGCTTCAACATATTTTAAAAAATACTTACTTTGTTGGCTTGGCGTCTTTTATTCCCAAAATGTTTTCGCCTGTTACTGTGTGGTAGTCTTCATATGAAAAGGGCTGGTGACTATCAAAATATCTATAAATTAATAATATCATTAGTAATAATCACACCAAAAACTGTGAGAAAAAAATATTTCAATCATTGCATTCATCCCTTTCATCGATAATTTGGAAAATTATTACATACCTTTGCAAGTTTTCATTGTAGTTCAACTGATTGTAACTCAGTGGTGTTGCAGTACTTGACTTGCTGTCATTGTAGTCATGATGAGGAGATATGCCCCCGAGCATGGAATCTCTTTCCTGTAACAACAGTATTTTGTTATAAATTATATTTCTATCACTGCACGATTCGATTGCATAACTACAACACCACAAGCAATTTGATTATTTACAGACGTCCAGTGTACAGAATGCGCAGACTAACATGTTTATGATGTTTATAGAGAATAAAACACAATTTCCAATGTCGAGATCACATTACAATATTAAATCATCCACCGAGTAAGACAATGCTGCTAAAACAAAATGTTCACCCTGGACAGAAAGCAAAAAGCATCTTGGTTAATCAGTGTATTTCTCCTTAGTGTTAAATTAAGAATAAGCCTACGTTATAGATCCGACCGCCATCAACAGGATTCATATTTCGGCGTTTTTTCGGAAATGTGATGCCTGCTTTAGTACTTGACTTCCTCTTCCCCTAGAAGAATACACAATATGAATAGTATCAAATACATGAGATAATACACGTTATGTTGGCCTTTCTTCCGTTTGGGTGAAATCACGACATGATCCTTTTTGTTTTTGTTCAGACTCTCGTACTGAGTTATCCTAAAATGATTATAATAGCTGTAATTTAAATGAAATTATTAAGTGAGGTTAGAAATATGAATATAACCTGATTGTAATATCTATAAAACGAATTATTAGTAAGCACTGACCGTGTTCAATCTAATGTATTTCATGCCGCAGTATATTTAACTTAGTAGCAAATCGTAAGAAAAACTCATCGTTTTATAAATATTTAGACCATCCATCAGGAATTGTAACTGGGAAATCACATACCTATTGCGGAGAATGTATATAGCCGATGACCTAAAGCGCGACCCATGTAGCTATCAGCTTTATCGATAGCCCAGATTATTTGTTGGAAGGCGAGAAATAAAAAAAAATGATTTCTTACATAGTAACTGTGATCGGCATCTTGTATCTCCAGCCGGAGCTCCTCATCAATTTTCGGCGGTTCCTCCATGAGACTTTCCATGAAGGTAGCGATTTCTTGGCAACGCTTGCTCATATGTTGCTTAGCTACTTCTGCTGGCTTGGTGAGGACCTGAAGATATAGATGGTTGAAGAAAAATATCATAAGTACACATGTGTAAATTGACTGGATATGTAATAGTCGATTGTTATGTTTGTAGTTGATGTTTCTGGCGCTCGAACGTAGTGAGAGCACTAATAATTCGAAAGTGAAATACTATTTTTCCTCTCAACAGTGAGGAAAATTAATAAATTAAGTAGTATGATTGATGATGTGCAGCCAATAAGACCCATTACACACTGCGACTTTTAGCATCGAAGCAGTCACGCGTTTTCAAAATGTAAAACAGATTTAATTTGACATAGATGCAGTCGCGCGTTAGTTTCGATGCTGCATCGCTGCAAAAAGTCGCAGTGTGCAAAGGGACTTAAATAAGACAGAGACAGAAAGAAAAATAAAAAGTGCTTTTGTTTCAACGAAAATAACAAATTTGATTTTATATTTAAAAATAAAAATAAAAGAAGTTCTAAGAGTTTGCGTGACATCCGAAAACCAAATGTGGGGGTGGTTTTTATACCCATCTTTGAGGCCGATTGCGCAAAGCAGGCCTTAGAATTTTTCGGTGCTCTGAAAAAGGGTCTGAACACCGAACACTGGAGGGTCCTCGATACGAAGGTCAAGAAGAAGGTCTAACTCTGAACGTATCCCTGGACGACCACTCGTTTGATCACCTTAGCCATTGATCCTTCTCTGAACCCTCGACTTCCCCCGCAACCCACACCACCCCGACCCCGACCTGTAACCACCTCCACCGAGAGAGCCGTGCAGGTCCGTGCAGGTCCACAACGGGACATCCCTCCTCAGACTCCCTCCACCTCCATCTCGACAGAGTCCATCAGGGGAAGAGGTACGCGTACCACTATGCGCGCACGTCAGTCCCGATAAAGGGGACACAGCAGCGGAACAAACCGAGGACGGCGGGGCACACAAGGACGTCGCGGCTCCCACCCCTTATAATCCCGACCAACCTCGACCCCCCAGGGGCTGGCAGTGCTCCAGGCTAACCTACAACACGGTATTGCAGGTTCTGCGGCTGTAGAGAAGATCTTCAGCGAAGGTGGCCTAGACATCGTTAGGTCCAAAGTACTTTTTTGCTCGGCATTTCCTGATGATAAGCAGTATCGCACTGATGAACTGACTAAAGTCCTGGACTATTCTAGAAGACAAAAATTGAAACCGATAATGAGATGCGATGATAATGCCCACTAAACGATATAGGGGAGCTCGGATCCGAACAAAAGAGGTGTGATACGATTCAATTTCCTACTAACTGCCTACATGTGCTGAACAATGGTTACACGGATACATTCGTTAAAAAAAAAAACAGTAATAGACCTAAATTTCGCAAGAAAACATGTATCAAAATGTGTCACAAAATGGCACGTCAGCTGATAAATCTTTAGGCCTAACCAGATTAAACGGGCTTAGAAAAAGATCCAACCATAACATTTTAATCAGCGGGAGAATATAGCATATTTTCTGCTCTGCTGCAAAAAAGAAACGACCTGCGTCTTTCGCATTTGGTAAAAATATTCAGAGAAAGTTATGCTGCACTGTACCAGAACCTTGGAATTGGGTCAAAGTTCATTTTATACCAAAAACAGGGAAAATAGGCTACTCACATCCCAAATCCTTCAGATTCATAAGGGTTACACCCTTCATAATAAAGACCATGAGAAGGAACCAATTAGCAAACATTAACTTCAATGCTTCAAAGCTTGAATTCCTTGCCACAAGAGGATGTCCACAAGGAGGCGTACTGTCCCTACTTCTATAGACCCTAGCGGTAGACCAACTACTTGTATGCTGATGATTTAATAGTAATCATCAGAGCACCGTCTACGACACCAAGGGCAGCTTTGAATGAAAAGTCAGATGGGTTTCCCAAAATCTGATAAGACTAAAGGAATCAGTACTCAAAAGCAGACAACGAAGCATGCCAAGTAACGACATGCATACGGAATGTAACTTTACTAAGCTATACTCCGTAAACATAACTACTACAGACAAATGGCTAGAGGGCCAAACGTCATTCAAGAAAGGAAGCCACGTCTGTTACACTGACGGGTCCTTAAAGGGCAATGATGTAGGCTGTGGAATCTACGTTAATATTAACATGGGGACTGAAATTTAATCTTTCAAGAAGAGGTCTTTGCCATAAACAAAGGTGCAGAGATAAACCTTGAGAGAAAGCTCCGGAGCAAAACATTCACATCAACTCAGACAGCCAAGCTGCCCTGCAGGCTTTAAAATCCTTCGAACAAAAGTCAAAACTGGTGCAAACATGCACTGAGACATTGTATGAACTGGGAAACACCAATAAAATCGCACTTACATGGGTACCAGGGCATTCAATTGTTGAAGGAAACGAAGTAGCAGATGGACTCGCTAGAGAAGGAGCCGATAACCCTCAAAGCGGCGGAGAACCATTCTGTGGCATCACCAAACAACGCGCCAATACGCTTCTAAACACCCTCTGTAAACAAGAGGCTATTCAGTCGTTTAAGTTTACACCAGGACAAGAACACTCAAAAGCACTCATTCGACGTTACAACAACAAAGTAACTCAAGAACTGATAAAGTTCGAAATAAACAAAGTTTGTGCAGTGAGCAGAATACTAACAGGCCACTGCAAACTGATCAAACATTTGTCCAATATGAATATGACCGAAGACGCTCTGTTCAGATTCTGTCATACAGTAGAAGGAAAGGCCATGCATATTCTCTGCTCATGTTGTTCGCTTATGAGCAAAAGAAGTATCCATCGCCCGAGATCATTCACCCGGATGAGATAGCAGATATCACCTGCTCTAAATCGCTAAGGGATGTCCGTGAAGTTATACAAGAACTATCTAATGCTTCTTTATTTTGAATCACCACAGACGCGTGAACTTCATATAATAATATCAGCTTTTGATATGAAAGATAATAATAAAGCTCTTTGCCCAATAACCGTAGCATACTATGACCGTGCTACGAACGTATCCGGCAAATAAATATTTTTTGTATCGAAAACTACGATACCTTGCACTTGATCGTGCCGTCACCGACCAACACCGTAGCGTGCCATGTACGGAGCATGTCACCAGCAAAATACGTTCTTGCTCGCTCTCGCTCTAGCTCCATATAACGGTTAGAGCGAACGCTTTCTATCCGTTCAGTGGGTAAGTTAGAGCTTATCGTGTTGCTTTTCTTGTTCCTAGTACGGTCATAGTATGTCACGGTGTAGTAGAAATACCTTAAATCTGGTTAACTTTATACCTCATTCATGATCTTGAGGATGCTGTTCCTTAGCGATTCGTATTTCTTATTATCCTCATCAGAGATCTTCGGGGCTTTATCCGCTTGCGGAGATTGGAACACATGTGGGTTGGTGGGGCCCTGTAGAAAGATTGAATTTTGATATAGAATTTATAAGACAATAAAATGTAAACTGAAATATTGCTACATTTTTTTTAAAACTGAAACAAAAGTCATCATCCCATCACTCAAATGAATACTAGATAGGTTTTGAATAGATAGTGTAAAGTTTATTATTACACTGTAAACTGTCATGTGGAGGAGAGTCCAAATTATGGACGGTGGCTAAACCAAATCTCTTCACAAAATATATAATGGACACTCAACTAATTATGTTTAGTCTTTTGCAATGTTTAGTTTTTTTTAACTTTGATATAAGGGAGACTTTGCCATGTCAAGGAAAAAAGTGAAAAGTATTATAGCAGCAAGCCAAACATTTTCATAATGTTATTCCCACATCCCACAACGTCATTGTAGAACAGATTTGAATTTCAAATACGCCTTACCTCGACGACGAAATGTTTTCCCATGACGAACTCTAGTTTCTTTGACCAAGGGTTGACAAACGCGGACCATTCTGTTTCGACCTTGATGTAGTCTTCGTTTTGTGACATGATTCTGTGTAAAATAAAATATAAATTAGTATGTATTAAATAAAATGCCATGCGGTAGACCCAGAAGACGGTGGTGTGACGAGTAAGACTCTTTTAACAAATACTAGTTAATAACTGCCCAAAACCGTGGAGATTGAAAAAAGGGTAGGGAGGTATTTGTCCTGCTGTAAGACACTACAGGCTCATTAAGACACAATGAAATTCGATAATCGTTGATCAAAAAATGTGTTGGACACATTTATTTTGATCTTATTTTTAAGTGGAAGCTCTCCGGTAAACGTCCTGAACGATTAACGCGATGTTAAGAAATTTAATTCTATTATGTCTCGAATTCAATTTAAATTGATAGAATGATATATTACCTGTAAGGTTTGCCTCTAGGCAGACCTCCTTCTTTGACAATAGTCTCGTAGACTTGTATCAAATATTCCAAATCATCCGGGTGGTACATCTGGAGTGCATCTTTCCCAATGATATCTTGTGGCAGGTAACCCAAATATGGCACCGATTCAGGGTCGAGATACTCAAGGTTCCCGTTCGCAGCGTGACGCATTACAAAAGGTATGGGCTTGATCGATATTTCGTTTGGTACTATAATCAAAAGTATAAATTTAGTTACGGGAAGTCAACCGTGTATAGCCAGTCATTTGAATGTATCGATTCGGGATATGGTACTATTGTCGGTTGATGGTACACTCAACATTTTAGTAAACGGATGAACCGATTGTAGTTAAATTTCATTCAGAGTATTCTTAGCCATGTTTCATAAAAATCTGTTCAGCCGTTTACGTTAATACACAAGAAGGCAATTTTTTAAGAATTTGTATACAAATAAAATACGGGTTGCCAAAAAGGATTTTATCAAACCATTAATTTTTAGCACTTGATATCGTTGATAGAAAACGGGCAAATCATTAATTTTGTCTCAAAAGTAGGCAGCATGTGTCGGCCTACCGGTATTATATTATTTATAGCGCCTCCAATAGCATAAATATTTTGAGTGAGTTCAGATTATGGCAAGCTCCCAGCATTTTGAGTGTAAGTTAAATGATAAAGTCTTACCTTTGAACGCTGAAATGAATGGTGTGGCTTGTATGACCAAATAGTCGAGTTTCCCTTCCTCGTCATTGACGTTCTTTAAAGTCAGCTTTAGTAGAAACGGCATGAAGGTGATCACTCGTTCCTTCACTTCAAAGCCAGAAGACAGCCCTCTATAGCGCCTGATACGACACACCATCGTTGACACAGGGTTCGCTGTTGCTTGTTCTATATGAACAATGAAAGATTTTAATCACATCGCTATACCGACTTCACAACGATTGAACGACAGAAGCAAGGTATTATGCTATCATATCGTGACTTATTTCACCTGCACAAAAGAATAGTCTTAAATACTTGGTCTGAAGTCTGAAACTATTGCAGGACTGCAAATCCATCTGTTTCAAACTCGAAAAAAACACTTTTGGTCGTACCTACGTCGTCGTTTAGACCCCAAAATGTAAACATTTTTGCAAAGTAAAGTCGCTTGGATCCGTACATAAAAAAATTTTTTGTTCATGTATCAAAAAAATACCACCGAGCTCGTATGCTTCATCTAACAACATTTTTCTGTTTTCCCCGCACAGTGTCACGATTCCATACTTTAAATAATCATAATAAGAATTCTTAAGAAAATATTATTGTTATGATTAATAAATACAAAACAGTTACACACACCTTTGCATGTTTTATTAACAGTACATTATTATATCTTATACTAGCGGACCCTGCGAACTATGTTTCGCCCCCAGCCCCGTCCCGTCCCAGCCCCGTCCCGTCCCAGCCCCGTCCCGCCGAGTCCCGTAATCCCAGCGAATTTTGTTTCGCCCTTAAATTACTAAACTGGCTATTAAAAAATAAGAGTTGATCGTAGAAGGGTGAAAATTGAGGATTGTATGTATTATTGTATGTATTTTTGTATGTTGTATCATAAAAAAAAATGTCTAAAAAATAAAATAAAAAAATTAGGGGTAACCCCTAACATTTAGAGGGATGAAAAATAGATGTTGGCCGATTCTCATAGATACCGGATAAGCACCAAAAAAATTATCAAAATCGGTAAAGCCGTTTCGGAGGAGTATGGCAACGAAAACTGTGACACGAGAATTTTATATTATTAGAAGAAGATTGCCTTAATATTATATGATATGGCCTTTCCGTAGCTTTTTAAACGGATTTTTTTTTATCAAATCTTCCACGTTTTGATTGTATTATATCTGAAGATCTTCCAACAGTTTAATCACCAGGAATGTTATACTTTACTGTTTCTTCAATTACGGAATCGATACCAAGGTATTTTTAATACTTTATATCTCTACCTAAAATTTGCGTTTTCCGGTTACTCGATCTCCAATACGTCTTACTTGCTTTTATAAAAAAAAAACTGAAAAAATTATTTGTTTAAGGATACTTTTACAGTTGATTATAATTTAAAATAGGTCGGCACACGGTTTTTTTTGTTTATGTTTGTTTGATGCTATATTTCGAACACTCAAAAATTTTCATATGTTTAGTTGTAGTAAATAAATATTCATGTCTCATAAATCGCTAGCAGCGCTCCTTTAGAGTTTCCTGGCATAAAGTATAAACATGTTTATCTACTCTTATTTCGTTAAATTCAAAATACAAAACTCAAAACGAGTTTATATAGACGTATTTTATAAATAGTATATCGAAATGAAATTAAAAAAAAATATATGATACTATTTCTCTAACATAATAATGTTATAATATTTTTTTTTCATTACGATACAGATTACAGATCATAGATACATCTATTTAATTTTTTATCTGTGGCTGCGCGCGCTTTGGCGCATGCGCGGTGATAACGGGAATTTTGGCGTCATAGTACGTTTGTGTTTCGGTAGATAATTATTAGTGTTTATTAAAATGTCTGATAGTGAAAGTGCAGAAAATTTGACGCCGCCCGACATTTTAGAGACTGCGACAGCAGTCTGTCTTAATCTACTACCAGTAAAGTCAAGAAAATTATACGATAAATGTTATCAAGACTTTTTAGCATGGAAATCTTTATCTTTTATTTGATATGTTCGTGTTCAATTAGAGTAGATAAAGTAGTGTATGAAACTGCACATAACTAGGTATTATACACTCGTGTGATACTTTTAAAAAACTCGCTTCGCTCGTTTTTTAAACTCACACTCGTGTATAATACCTCTCATTATGTACCAGTTTCATAAACTATTATTATACTACAAAGTGAAGTAAAATCTAGAGACGTATTTTGATGCATTTTGAAACTTAATTAAATTTTACTCTTGCTTCAATACATATTTATACACTCGTTTATATTTATTGATACTGGCTGTTTACATAAATGATTTAAAAACTCAATTTGAAAAGATTTCTCATCCCTCCAGCTAGACTTTAAAATAACTCTAAAATAAAATAATAATCTTATAATGACAATTGTAAAACTAAGCTAAGCGTTCGCAGGCATGATTTTAATGCAACCTTAAAGTTTAACGTTTAAGTTTGCTTACCAACACTAGCTATAATGATAATGCGAAAAAATTTTAAGTACCTTAATTGGTTGGACCATCTTTTCAAGATCATGTTGCTATATGACAAAGTCAGCAACAAAATTCTTCAAAACATACGTTTATTGTAAGGACTCGCGGCACTGTGCGTCAGTTGTGTAAACTTATAGCACTGATTTTCATCATGTGCAAATAAAAGAAAAAACGTAAAAAAAATAACTCTTTAAAAGACAAAAACATTATGAGAGATTTGAAAAATATTTCCAAGTGCTAACCACATCATAAAAAAATAAAGAAAAGTATGAAATAAACCTAAAAATAATACGTAAAAATAATAGTTTCAATGGGCGATCATCCCCTATACCATAATTTTATTGAAGACCCGATTGAATTCGCATAAACAAGTAAAATGTTTAGTGTCAAAGTGTTTATTTATGTTTAGTGGGTAAATTGGCACGATGGACACACATAGGAATTACCTGAGTCTTGCGTACTGTTTACAATCTTTGGTATAGCCAGACCACTGGTGATTTGGGACGCAAACGTGTTACGATCCTGAAATACAAAATAAAAAATACATATACAACATACTTGTTTCTTCCACTTTGGATAAACTGCCGTTTATCCGAAGAAATCAGACCATAATTTGGACGCTTTCAAGAATAGACATGTGACAATCACCATCAGGCACCATAAGATATATGGCAACGCCTCGTTTTAAGTAAAAATATTTTAAGACCACGCTAATTTACAATACAATTAGACTTCAATCATCAGCTTTCATAATTGGGGATTTTTATTAATCGAGATTAAACAAAAATGGTGCTTTGAAATGAGAGAGTCGGAGGCGATAAAGAGATATTCTCCATATTCATTATAGTAGTATTCTCCATGTTCATTATTCATATTTTATAAGTAGTATAAAAAATACCCGTTTTATTTTTTCAAATATATTAGCTATCTCGTTTCTATGATTAAGAGATGTTGTCGTTAAACTTTCATTTAAAGTGACCTTAAACATCTGATAACTTATATTTAAAATAATATTTCTCTTACCTTTGAATGTATGAAGTCAATAAAGGATCTCCCGATCCACATGTCTTTAGGAAAGCCCAGTATACTAGTCAGGGATGAGGTGGTGTACATGACCACTCCGTCGTGCATCGATATCACACACAAAAATCCGTCCTGCAAAAAAAATACTCACATTATCATGGCGTTATTTCGTTTCTATTTGATATATTTTTAAATTATCCAATCATAGGGAATTAAGCTAGGTGCAAAAATATATATCTAATAATTACCTACCTACCTACCTCTCTAATAAATTATTATCATCATGTATCAGTATCAGTTTCATCAATGATAAAAATAAAGGAAACACACATTTGCTACACAGACTAACCACGTCCTAGTTTTAAAATTATAAGACTTTTTCATCTTTGGTATTTATTATAACTTTTTTTCATGTCAACAAGAAAATCGTTCGGAAAATTGAACTTTCAGAAGATAGGCGGGTGGAAAGTAGTTTTTCTAACCTAAAGTGAAAAATAATTTAGTACTAATGAGGTACCACGATCAGACATGGCGTTACAGATAATTGAGTCACTTCATATTATTAAAATAAAAAAGCTTTTCATATTTTTTGCTTAGCTAAACATTAAAAACGTGTTAATTATGATTGTTTATTAAAAAAAAACATTTGGTCAAACTTTTAACACTAAAAGTCTATAATTACAATATTCGGTTGCCCGACATACATAGTGACACTTTTTTTTCATTTCAAATTGTCACATTTACTCTTTTTCTTTGAAAATATATTTATTAGGTTTTGGCCACTTTATTATTGTACGTCATTGTGCATTATTTTGCAGTTTCATTATAAATAATAATTTATCTTAAAAAATTGATGGATCACATCAATATAAATCGAATTTATACTTTGACTAAAATACGAGCGTCCTTTACAGCATCTTTATGGCTTCAAGGGACGGTTTAGGAGATTTTTACACAAAAATTACTTTATGGTATAATAATGAAGATATTTTTTTAAGGTTTTATTGATATTACTACTTTCGAACAAAATTAAAATACACGTGTAAGATTGTTTTATAAATTGAAAGTCAGTTCGTAATTATTTGCTCTCAACTTTTTTTTTGCGACGTTGCCAGCTTACCTATTTTCATTTGTAATACGCGCGGCATAGCGCAGGCTACGTCGTGTCGTATCAAACTTTAAAAAAATGCGTATTTACGAATATTTTTTAACACGAGCTTTGGTTATGTAGTCTAATTCATATCCTTGATTGTCCAGAAAACTAAAAGTACACTTCATCTTTATATTATAATCATCGGAATATCTTTTGGTTCAGTACGAAAATACCTAGTCTACAACCATCTCTAAACATTTTTGTTGATCAACGCCTGCAAATGGCTTTTTCATGTTTTTTATATTTTTGTGACAGCTGAATATGCATAGCCATTATTAAAATCACGTACCGACAAGGTCTTTATGCACATACATTTTTTACATTCTACCAGCTCATGTTTTAAAAGTGCAGCAGCTGTCAAATCAAAATACAGACAGACACCCTGTATATTTTGTTCGGAACGGTCGACATTTGAAGTTGAGAGTCTTCCCATGTGCCACGATCTCGTGTGGCAAGCGACACGTTTTCGTTGCTGACGTATCGTTCGTGAGTCATGCCTGTCACATGTTTGTGTGTAACGTGAAAAGTTCACGGCCCCTATTTTTGTGATTCGCGTCAAGATGGCGTTCGATATTATTTGATTAATGTACATTTTTCAATGCAAAATTAATAATGGTTCCCTAACGGAATGATGAAAAAAGATAACTGGATTTTGTAAGAAGTAACGTCTAGGTTTAGCGTAATTACCATTGATTATTAATTTGTTTTCGAAAATAACACGCCATATTCAATCGAGTGATTCGAAAATAGGGTTCCAGATTCGGTTCATGGCACTCGTAGGTGCTCGGATATTTCTGAACAGCATTAAATTTTAATATTTTAGGCTAATAAAGTCAGGACACCGCGATAACGTGAAAGTTCAGGATTCAATTCGTGGCACTCGTAGGAGCTCGGATATTTCTGAACAGCATTGAATTTTAATATTATGGGCTAATAAATTCAGGACATTGCGTTTGTTAATAGCAGCTTATATCATTTTATTTTCTGAACACACGAACACTTTAATACAGCTCATCTATAAATATCTTGTAGCAAATGTTGTTTATAAGTAATTAAGACGTTAAATTAATTTCGCAGACGCTTGAAATAATATTTTAATACTTAAGTGAACCTCACGTAACTATTCTAGTGCGTAGCGTTAGTAAGTAACTAGTTGAATATCAATCTAATTACAGTGAAATAAGGTCGTGATTTGCGCTTGCCAAAATTGATGGGTAATTTAAAGGTGCGTATCCATTGAAGACGCTGCCTCAATTTGAGGCACGCCGCGCCATGAAGCGAATTCGTTGCCGCGCCTTATTGTTCTTGGCGCGCTCAAAGAAACCTCAGTCCGAGGTGATAAGCCTTACCTTGATCCGCAACGTGGGTCGAGCTTATACCTCGAAGTGAGCAACCTCGATTAGCTGTAAATGAGGTTGCTCTAATCGATACGCACCTTTACGCTGACGTCAATCACACCGCTATACGTCGAAGTACCAAAATGTTCGGTCGTCATTGAGTTCTTGCAGATTGCCCACCAATTCATAGCATTTCATATTTTATTTACTTTTTCTTTTGAATAGTCAATTTTAACACCCGACAGAATATTCCTTCAACGTGACACAATCTGAATTATAGAGCCACCAACTTATCTGAAGTATGACAAAATGGCGCCACGATCGAAAAGGGTTGCCGATTTTTACATAAATAGATACTTCTAGCTTTTTAATACTCGCCGTCGTAACTCTATGACAAAAAAAATAAAACCAGTATTTTTTTAACATTTACGGCAGAACGAAAAAATGGAATTAACACCGAATGGCATTCTCTACCACTTATACTTCAGGGCTAAAGAGAATTGAAATGTAGGCTATTTTATTGTTCGCCTTCTTTCTCACTATAATAGTGTAGTATCAGTGCTGAAAATAATAATACTATTTTCATCACTGATTTTATATTCTACATGTATGTAAGTGATATTTTATTACATGTTCTACATATAATGTAGATTTTTAATATGTTCAACATATAATATAGAACATAAAAATGGACTAACACAATAACCGGTTTGTAATATCGTCGTTATCGAAACTTAGTTGTTAATAAATCATACCTATACTAAATTCGTACTAGCTGCAATGACGTTTTCAAAATGACAATTGTAGTTCCATTTTTGGCCACTCTTCAGGTAAGTTGGTGGCACTGTAATAAACACTTTTTGCTTACCGAGCAAAGTATCGCGGCCGGACGGCTTGTGACCAGATTCCCAGAAAGGTTAAGGGCTGGATGGTTGCAAGGGACGACCTATAAAATATGAGGTGTTAAAAAAACACACTTGAGTCAAAACAGTACATTGGTTTTAGCACACTAGACGCACTCAGCGGCCCGGTCAATATGAATACAGCCCACATCCGGTAAAATCCAGGAGACCGATTCTCGTGCAGTTCGAATACGTAAAAAGTTTACCGATCGAATTTTCTTCGTCGAAAATTTAAGACGTTATTCATTCCTCAGGATAACGATTTCAATTCGTTTCGATTTCGTTTGTGATATTTTTTACGAGTCGATATTTTACTTGTTTTTTTTGGTAAAACGGTTAAACTCGCAATCGAATTACCATTCGAAAAAAGTTCAATTGCCGCGAGAATCCCCACCCAGGGCTCAAATTCTCGTACAGATACGAAAAAGTACACAGATTGAATTTTCTTAACGAAGAAAACATTTTTTTTACTCAGGGTCACGACTTAAACGCGTTTCGATTTATTTCGTGCGTTCATTTTTTTGCAAACAATAAATTATCATCCAGATCGATTCATCCAGACGATCTGTCTAGCTTTGAGAGTAATTGGGAATTATTGGCCGCTGACAGAGACATATGAAAAATTTTGGGGGAGACCTTTGCCCAGCAGTGGGATGAAGTAGGTTAGATAAAAAAAATAATGAGATTTTTAAGCACTGGTACAGATTTCAAACGGTTAAACTAGCAATCGAGAAAGCAACTCGCACACGTGTAAAAAATCTACTGGGAATCTACATAGACGAAATCGAAAAGCATAAAAATCGCGAGCCTTAGAAATCCAAAACATTGTTTTTATTCGACAAAAATAAAATAAATTTATCGGTAAAATTTTTCCTGTACGAACTGCACAAGAATTTGCCCGCTGAACGGAGAACGGACACAGACTGATTAGATCTTTGATCCATAATTAAGTAATATGGTACCTCTTCTTTCCTCTCGAATTTCTCCGACGGAGCGACGTCCATGCTCTCGGGCCCCGTGTCAATGTGAGACACTGCCGGCGATGGGGTCTGGTCAACTGCAAAAAAAGGTACAGACGTAAGATAAACATGAACCTACTCTGCCACAACATAAGCGCATATCTGAAAAAAAGGTACAGGACAATCTTCGAGGTAAATATTACTGAAGAAATTCATACTAATCAAAACACATACCAAACACATCTGACCGAACTCCAAACGTTCATTACCATGGAGAAATACTATATTTGCCATGTACCTTGGAGAAATACTATATTTCACATAAATTTACAAAACCATGTCGTAGCGAACCTATAGATAGTGTTGCAAAAAATGCAAGAACAAGACAAGACTTGGCCAGTCTTGGTCTTGGTCTTGCATTAATACACCTGGTCTTGGTCTTGGAATTGAACTCTCAGTCTTGGTCTTCGTCTTGGTCTTGCAGCATGAGTCTCGCAAGTCTCGCAATTACCTATTAGCTTGTCGCTATTTATTAAACGTTACTTTAGATATAAGAACAACGCAAAAGAGTAGGCACATTTTGAGCTCGAATTAACATTACCGTGGTAAAGACCAACTATAAATTAATAAATGTCTAAACATTTCATGAGAAATTCAAAAAAACAACTGAAACCGGTTGGGGTTTGAACCCACAACCTAAGCGGTCAGTGCCGATGCTCTAACCAACTGAGCTATCACTGTGTCGCGCGGGAGTCAGTCTGTTTCTTAATAAATGTTAACATTTAATAATCTTCAATGTACTAAAACACGGTTTTATCATACAACAAAACCAATTAATGACATTAACTTGACTGTATTTTAAAGAACATCTGTCTAGAAAGAGATTGATAGACCTTCACACTTTATGTTTTTATTAATTTAAAAACGTCAAAAACAGTTCAGACTGCCATCATTTAATAATCTACTTTAATTTAATGTTAAAAAGGTTAATCAACGCGATATTCAAGGTTCGATTCCCAACAGATAGCGCGAAGTTAGTTGAAATGACTTTAATTTTTCAAACGGACAGATACAAAAGATACGGGTTCGATATTCACATTCTATTGGTGATGCATGGTACTTTTCATTGTAACGCCTAACTATTTACACTTGTATTTTAGGCGTGTTAGTTTCGTTTTATCTAATACGCTTTTTACATTAGGAATCCATAACCGTTAATAAGCCAGAATTAATAATATAAAATACTTGATCCTATTATACATTTAATTTTTTGAATTCCATTGCGTGAGGTTTACCTCAAACCAATATGATTTTTACTCCATTTTTACATGCATGTGAATATCAAAGCTTACAAAATATAAATTATGAAACAGGTAACTATACATATATTGCATAGTATAACTTAAAAATATAAGATGATTTATTAATAACTAAGTCTTGAATCTGCCCTCAATGGTAAATCGATAGTGATTTTTCGGGAATGACCACATAAGCTCCAACACCTGAGCATTTTAAGCTTAGAATTAAGATGTTGTTTATTTAGGCTAGATTCCACCAGAAAGCACAGGCTAGAGTTTAAACTGAATGCAGAAATCCTCTCTTCTCATCTTGCCTAGACATCAGACGAATCACGGCTATTCGCTGTGGGCGAAGTAGCAGGGACCAAATAAACAACTTTGGGAGACATCTGTTGCCAATTCTCTAAAAAAGAAAATTTAGTACAAAATGTACGTATCCGTGCAACTTTTTACCGACTAATAAAAAAGGAGGTCATTAATTCAGCCTGTATGTATGTGATTTCGTCAGAATTGTTAAAAGGAAATGGTGTGTTGATCTAGTACGGCGTGTGCAAAATTTCGTAGGTTTATGTACCTAGTCTTGCCATAAATCGCCGGCATCGACCCGGCGCCGAGTCTTGTTGGAAAGACCATGCTTGGTTATTGAACATGGTGTTGTTAAGGGGCTTCACTACCTTCTCAAGAATAGTATCATGATACACTTGTGTCCAAGCCTCCTTAGAGGTTTGAGCATAAATACGTTCATTTTGTTTCTTAAAATGTTGCTCAGTTGTAAAGATGTTCTGAACCGTAAACAAAATTTTGCTTTGACCTCCCTTTGCGTACCGCGCTTTCAGTAGTTTTTTTTTATTTTACCACCCTATTCTTCCTTAAATTATCAGTTAAAAATGACCAGTGCGTCTCTTATAAGCTGCAAGTCCTAAGTCGTCTTTTAAAATACGCGACATGGTTCTGGGTGCTATCTTCACCTCCCGAGATAAAATCTTTTGCTTTCGGACAGGATTTCTGCGAATTCTTTCCCTTACTGATTTAACCACCTTTTTCGTACCAACACAACGTGGACGGCCAGATCTTTTTCTCTCACAAACAGAGGAGGTCTCATTGTACCTATTGATAGCCCGGTACACAAACATTTGACTAATGCCAAGCGTATGGAGAGCTTTAAAATTGAATTTGGCTCCATACCAATTTTGTGTAATGCAATCACAGGGAATCGGTTCTTTTTATCACCCCACACTCCATTTTAATATCGCAAAATATTATAAAATGTATTGGCTTCAAAATTAGAAAACACAATGAGCAATCGTATAAAAATTACAGATTCCAAATTCAAATGTAATACCTATCTTTCTTATTTTTAATAGTAACAGTATTTATGGCCAGACTGTGTAGTTAATATTGACATTAAGTGTGTTTTGAAAAGGACATCCGATACTTCACTTACGTATTCTACAGTAAAGCGAGTTGTTGCTGTTAAATACTAGGCAAAAGAGGATCGCATTCATCACCCACCCCTTATAGTGAAAACCATTTTAAACATTCACTTTTACAAAAATTCACAGTGCTCATTCATAGTCGTTGTCTGCGGGCCATACACACGTATGAGACTATTTTAAAGTTGATAAATTTTGTTATTATTTGATACCATAATTAACCAGAAATACTGAAAAATAAACACACAAAAATCGTTGATTGTTTGAAAATGTTGGATAATTTTCGTGCATTGTCTGAGAGATTATAAGCCTTATTTTAGCAACCAAGTCCCTAACATATCAATATTGTTCGTCTAATTGTTTGCAAGTATCTGGATTGTTAAATGAATCTTAAATACAAAGCCATTCTTTACTTTACTGTAAAAGGAGTACTTTTTTATGCGACCGCCGGCGATCTTTTGATCCGTCAGCGTCTACCAACGTTATTCGATTCGTTCCTTAGATCGGGGGTTGGAAACCGGTATTTTTTTGAACCGGTTTAACGAAAATACAGGTGGAACTTATTGAAAATGGTTATGTTCCTTTGAACTGGTTTTTAAACCGGTTTGGAAAAATATGGGTATTTTTCATTAACCGGTTTAACTTTTCGTTCACGCAGGACAACCACCGAGCGCATCTGACGTTTGTTTTTATTCAATAAAACGTATTTTGTTTGTATATCCTATCAGATACGTACAGTGTTAATTGTTCGACATATTTTTGAAAATTTTACTTATATTATTAAACAATATAATGGCCAGGGAAATAATTGTGAAAAATCTGATAATCAGTATAACCTCTTTTGAAGAATATTCGGTCAAAAAACAAGTCGTGTTGCGATCGTCGCAAGCGGCTAGGCATTAACCGGTTTATTTAGGTTCACAGTATCGCTCTTATTGGGTTCCGCTCCGGAACGGAATTTTACGATAAAACCGGTTTAACCGTTATAATACCGGTAGATCTTGAACCGGTTTCAAGCCTTGCCTTAGATAAAGCTCAATAACTCTGAAAATGCAATTTTGGTACCTGGTTATTAATTATATCAACAGGTATCACATTTTATCAGCTTGAAATCAAAAACAATGAAAATTAAAAGAGTTTGAATAAGCACCGAAAATTTGTGGTGGAGTATGCGACCTTCTTTTGCCTAGTTTTTTACCGATAAACTTTGCCGTAGAAAACGAGAGTGAAGTATCGAAGGGCCGATCCAAAACGTACTGTATATAATGTAATTGAATATAAGAAATTGATAATCCGATATTTCATTAAAATATAATTTAAACGTCTCCAACGCTAGTGTCGTAGTTTGTAACGCAGCGCGGAGTCGTCGCGTAGGCACCCAATACTGAATTACATTTATTTATAATAAAAAGTTCACAGCCAAAAGCATCGTTTCGCTAATACTTATTGGTTTTAAACTGACCAATATATAATCAAATATATAATAATCAAAGCCAAACTGAAACACAGTTAGCCTTTAATAAAACTATTGTTCAGAGTTCGTCAGAGTTCAACAAATTGTGTAGGTAATTTTAAAAGAGACAAAAAATTGAAGTAAAAGAGTCCTTAATACAATGGAACAAGTAAAAAAGAACTGCCACTCACCATTATGTTCCTCCTTAGGTTTTTCCAATTCAGGTGCCTGAAGTGGTTCTGGAGGCTGGCAATCAGTGTCTACTGGTTTCTCAGTGTCTACTGGCACTTGCTTCTCCTTTTTAGCATCCTTCTCTTTGGTTCTTTTCTCTGGTGGCTGATTGCTGTGGAAGATGAGAAGGTCAGTGTGGTGTCTTTGCCATTGAGTATTAAGATCACTCCACATCACCTGCAGCTTAACCGGCGGCTTACGTCAAAACTTTTCAAATACCTTTACAGTACGACAAGGATCTTTTGGCGACGGCATAAATGTTAACTAAAGCTGTCATTTGTAGCCAAATCTCTCCAATCTTACAGGAAATTTCCCCATTTTTCCTAATGCCTCTTGATGTTTTAATATCGTTACTTTTGTTATTTCAAATAGTAATTACCTTCTTAAATAAAGTTATAATTTTAAATGATAGATATTATTTATACAATTGTTTTACTTTTAGAATCATTGCAACATACATCGTACAAACATCACTTGTACATAATTTATACCATGTAACATCATACCCAACTTGTGACATGCAATATATCTGAATCTGAACCTGAATCATGCTTATAATGCTTGAAATTAGTACCCTTCTCTTTGGCTTTGACATGGTTGGGTTAACATCTTTGTAAATTCCCTGAATAATATGAGTTAAAAGCTTTGTAAACTCCCTGAATCAAGGAAGATATTATGCACCGGCTACCCTCAATAAATGCTAGCGGCCCACCCGGATCGTTGTTCCTGCGCTTAGCTTCCTTGTTGACCATTGGAATGCGGACCACCTCGCATTTCAATGAGTTAGGTTCAGTTAGGTTAGTTTAGTGTAAATTTTAGTTGAAAAATGAAAATAAAAATGAAGAATTGTCTGTATGGCGTACAGCCAAAGGTGTTGAACTAGTATATAAAAAAAAGGTAGCGCCCCCTGTCATCTATCGTCCAGAAGATCCTTGTCGGATTGTATGGCTTTGAAGCTTAAAACTTGTCGAATACCTTTATGGCTTTGAAGCTTCTTTAAGTCATTTTAGTTCAGACTTATATTTAAACAATTGGCCAACTTTTACGGACAGTTAGACCCGTGAATAATAACCATAAAAATATTATCCCTTTGGAATAGAACGACAAAAGCGTAAAAAAAAAAAAGTAAAAACCGACTTCAAAACCAAAATGCACTAAAAATTCTTAAATAAACTCTTCACCATTGAAAGGAAAGGAATCCGTTTTAGACTAACAATTTCTTTTTGGAGTCGGTGCTGTGATTGCTTGATGGTCAAAGTGATGGCACCGACTCCAAAAAGAAATTGTTTGCCTAAAACGGATTCCTTTCCTTTCAATGGTGAAGAGTTTATTTAAGAATTTTAAGTGCATTTTGGTTTTGAAGTCGGTTTTTACTTTTTTTTAAGTTTATTTTATTTCTTCATTTTTAGTGATTACATAAGAGGGGGGGGGGAGTTGCACCTTATGATTCTCTTATTTAAGAAGCTACAAATTACCTATCATAAGTTCCGTCATTATAATTACTGAACTCCTAAGCGTTAAGGAGTTCCACCATCAGCTCAGCCCCACAAGATGTTGACTATCAGACGTAACAACACGTCAAAATTAAGATTTTTGTAAAGAAACACTATACGTGCCTTTAAAATTTAAGGGCTTCCCTCGATTACACCAAGATCCCATCATCAGATCCCAAAATGGAAAAAATGGGACCAACTAGAAGGTACACCCTCTAAGTAGGCGAAAATTTTTTTTGATTCGGTTGACAAACGACTGAGATATGAGGTAACATACATACAAAAAAAAATGATAAAAAAAACATACAGTCGAATTGATAACCTCCTCCTTTTTTGAAGTCGGTTAAAAAGAGATGGGAGATGCGAAGTAGCAGAACCGTTTTTAGCAGCTGTCAGTAAGTTCGGAAGCTTATGAAGGCTCGCTGAAAATTTCTCTCATTTGAGTTCTTGAAAATTTATGTGAAATTGTGTATATTTTGAAGATGTTTTTATGTTAAAACTTGGTGACTTGATCGGTGATTGATTGTTGTTTATTACAGAGGGATAACCCCAACAAATAATCATTCAACAGGTAAATTAGTCCTAAACGAAGCCTCTTAATATACGACTTATATTTTCCAATGCACTTCAAATTTAAAGTACGCAGTTTGATTATTCTATTCTACAAACGTTAATTTACGTAAAAAGTAAAGAAAGAATAATACGTGGAATGCATATGTTCGAATATTTTGTATAGTGAAATAATATTTAGTTTTACACTAGTGCTGCATTTTAAATATTTTGTGTCGGATGTTTATCATGCAGTAAATTAATATGTTTAACTTAGGAACATTGTTATAAATAACCTGATCGAAAGGTTATCTCATTTAAAGCTACAAATGTTACTTACTTATGTCAGTTACTGACATCTTAAATCGGTTTCGTTTGACAGCTTTTACTTGTCCTTCTATTCCGATAGGAATATTAATTTTATGATAATAACTAAATAAGATGTAACGTCTGACAAGTCGGACACCATAGCCAGCATGCAACCGGGCTGTGTAGATCCACCTAGACAGGCTAGTTTGAACTAATAAAAGAAGTTAATTTTGTATTGTATTTATACATGTAGTAGGTATCAAGCGCTTTAGTTGCCGTATTTTTTTTCGTAATTACATGAAATCCTGATTTAAGGCTTTTTCCTCTTTACGTGATTTTTTGTCATAGTAATTATAGGAATTGTTATTTATACTTTAGTTAAGTCTGTCTGTCTGTCCGTCCGTATGTCGCAACAACTTAATTCTGTAACTACTAGCAATACACAGTTAAAACTGGGTAGGTAAGTGTATTAGTGGACGGCACGGAAAAGCGCAAATCGATGTACTGGTTTGCCGTTTGGTACACGCATACGAGAGTTCAAAACATTTTTTTTTACCCGAAGTACAAAGGAGATCTTCGGTATGAAGCGCTGAGTCATCGAATATTATTTATAGGTTCTTTTTTAAATCTTTAGTAACCTTTGTGAGTGATATCGTTTAAAAGGGCCTTTTGAGGCGCTTTCGAAAATATAGAGCATTATTACATTTCTATCATTTATATTAAATTAAACAAAAAAATCATACCTTACCAAGTTTGGGCTCCAAATCATACGATATGGCAGATGTTTTGTCGGTAGAACAATACTAACGATACATAATATCATCATTTCTAACCGAATTGATATTGAAAATAATTAAATTAAGATTATATTGTACTTTTTCAAAACTACAACCTGAACGGTTATACTTTAGTACTTATTCTACGATTTTTATGGAAACGTAGTGTAGATAACTTTTTTACCCAACAAAAAAGGGGGTTATCGATTCGGGGGTTTTCCCCCATATAACTTCTAAATAAAGCGATTGTAAATTTTGAAAAAAAATAAGTGAAGTAGATTCTAACAAATTGGTTTGGATGGAATCGAACAAGTAGTTCTTGAGACATTTTCAACAACCGCAAACATAACTTTGTACATACAAACATATTTGTTGTCAACAAAATATTGTGGTATTTTACTAAGAGGAAGTAAGTTGGATTCTTTAATTCAGTTAAAGTTGGCACGGAACCCTCAGTGCGCGAGTCCGACTCGCACTTAGCCGGTTTTTAGTTATTGTTTAGGTTATTATGTACTTGATTGAATAAAATTGTAACTTAAACCTTCTCCTTGATATAAGAAATACTATCTGTCCAGCCATCGCGAGAAATTCGAGAACAAACATACAGGACAAAATGCGAATCTTCTTTTTTTTAATTTGGTTAAAAACGCGCTGACGCAGTTGTTATTGTACAAAACTGAAAATTACTGTGTCAGTTTGTGGTTTTGAAATATTCGAAATAAATACTAAATGCAATAATTTTCTGAATTGCTCTCTTGAGGTTAGAAATGAAATTATTGAGTATCGTTGTGATGTTCTACAGACAAAACCTTAAGCCGTATTGTAAATAGAGACCAAACTTTCCTTGCCGCAAAGAAATGGTTTCGTTTTTAGGTATATTTAAAGTTTTTTTTTAATGTTGCATGTATTAGTTTTAATTTTTGCCCAAACTTGGTATGGATTGTTTTTTTTTTTAATACAAATGATAGAAATGTAATGATGTGCTATATTTTCGGAAGCGCCTAAAAAGGACCTTTTAAACATATCACACACAAAAGGTAACCGATGTTTTTAAAAATAATTTTCTGACTCAGCCGAACCCGATCTCCTACCGAAGATTTTTACGTCCGTGGGTCAAAAAAAATTTTTTACCTCTATTATCCGTGTACCAAACGGCTAAACTGTTTATCGATTTGCGGTTTATTATTGCGTCCGATTCCAATATATCTTGTTAACCGCTTTACGATACTCATACAAAAATAATGACATGTATGAACTAAAACTTAAAAATAACGCCGCTCCTGCTGCGTGGCATTTTCCATAGTATTCAACAGGAAACTTAAACCTATGGCGGTTCCTATTTTTTTCTAAAAGCCTAACATTAAAAAGATAGACGCTTAGTGGTAAAAATAGGCCTTTAGAACTAATCAAGCGAGAATGTTGAACAAACATATACGATCTAGATCAAAACAAATACTTTCAATGAAAATTTGTTTAAACGTAATTAAACTCGTTGTTTTTAAGATACCTATAGCACATTTTCAACAACCGCAAACATTCTTGTCTTTCATACAAATACTATAAAAAAACAGTTTTTTTTTTTGTGTCAACAAAATGTTCAGTTAAAGTTGGCACGGAACCCGCAGTGCGCGAATGGAACTGTGAAGATGATAGTAATGTGCATTAATTATTCTTGTATTTCATTTTTATTTTTGTTTAATTCAATTCTCTGTATGGTTGTACACTAATCAAAAGGGTTCCCGCAGAATATCAGTATCGTGACATGCCTCGCGCTGTCACGAATTATGCTGAGCTGACCTTTTAGACACATAGGTACCTATTTTTATATCTGTTGTTGATATCTAATAATAATCTATAAATTAATTAATTCATTTGTATATTGATTATTCTTTATATCAAATAAAACACTTTCAACTCGCACTTGGCGGGTTTTGTCATGATGAGTATGCAATAGTAACATATTTTGACTAACCTGCTGCCTGTAGTTGAGGGCTGGCCTCCATACCCACTACTGCCACTCGAGTTACTGCCAGAATGGGTCGACTTGGAGCTGTGGCTGTAAGTAAAATAATTATATTACAACTATGCATTAGAAAGTGTTAAAAAGAGAATTAATAAGAATAATAACAAACACAGAATACAAAAAAAAAATCGCAAGTAGCTTTATAATATAAATCAAGTCCCACAACACAAAACAAAAGTAACAAAAATACAAAAGTGAGATAAAAAAGATATTTTGAAAAATCATTTGATTTTCCATACGTTTCGGTCAGTCTCATACATGCAAGAACGATGGAATCATATGTAAGTATCTCGATAAGTAGGTAGGAGGAATAACTGTTAACTGACCGATATAGTACACCGCTCAGGGATATTCAAGAAAATAATTATAAACTAAATAGCTCAATAAGATTTATAATTTCGCATAGCAAACACTTTTTTTACTTGGCAAAACGATATTTTTTCGTCAGAAACGAATAAAATCATCTCATCCAGCATTAATTTGCATTCAATAAAAGTTGTACATCACATAATCAAAAGTGGTGCGTTTGAACTTACTGAACAAAGCGTACATTGCATTAACATACTGAAGTTAATAAATTATTTTTATAATAACTAACCTCCTTCTAGATTGGCTGTTACTGCAACTGTTAGAATAAGCAGAGTCTGAAACTTTGACATTATTCTCCGTATCATCTGCGTTCCCCATAATGTTGTTTAATAGAACTGAAACAAAAAATATAATTAATATTGAATTCAACAGGTTAAACATTATAAAAGAGCACGATTCATAAAACTCCAGTATCATAATAATCTAAGTATATTTACTTTTGCTATGCCAATTTATTTTGTTTAATAAAAAACGAATTTCGTCTTGATCACAATTAGTACCACACAAATATAGCTAAAAATCTAAGCGATTAATACTACCGATCCAGTGTCAGGATACAAGAAAATTAAAGTATTAAGACAAATGTATCAAATATCCAGAAGCGTTCTGAACGCGACTACGAAAACTGAACACGACCGCCCTGGATCAGGGAAAGCTTAACACTGGCGTATAATTTCGAATCCAACTTCGAGCAGCACCCTTCCTTTACTACGGGATGACCTTTAAGATTCACCCCATTATTTCTTCAATTAAAAAAATACTGGCTTGCAAATTTTATAAATGTTTACTATTCGAAGGTAATTAATTACAACATGGGAAATTAAGAGAATGTTTACACATTATGCTTAAGCGATTATTGCCAATTTTGTTAATAATTGTTTTATATGCTCGAGCTTGATCTTATTATCTACGCAAATACATACGCGGATTAGTTTTCGAAATATGCTCAGAAGACGAGTTTCTAAGAAAAGCAATGTATATAACAGGGTAAAAAAAATTAAAGCACTCTTTGCTGGCCAGCGAATAAATGCTTAAAATGATAATTGTGCATATTGTTTACACCTTACAAATAAATATTTATTGGACAGCATCCACAGCTTTTATATTAAGAACTTTGAGTTATAATAATCCAAATAAAACAGAAATGCCAACAGTGGTGGAGTTATATTACTAATTATAATCAAATTAGAATCTGAAATTTCTTTACGATGATTGGCCGGGATTATGTGATTAACTGAATTTTATTTTATTGTTTTATTAACAACTAACTTAATGTTTATTTAAAAAATATACCATTTACTAAGAGGGTCTCATTTGAAAATTGAAATTTTAAATTAAATTTACTCATATTATTTATTGTTCTAGGTACGTGTTGTGACTGCATGCATATTCATAATAATACATTTGTTTCTGAAATACATTGACCAAAATACGTCCGAATTAGATTATTAAAGGAGAAAAAAGCGGATTTCGAATTCGCGATTGGCAAATGACGAGAATAGTAATTTTACTACATTTTAAATCACTAAATAAGAAAAGACTGGGTATAAATTCGAAGGGAAGACACTAAATTTTAAAGTCTGCTAAGAATCTATAGAGTACTTGCTAATTCAATAATACAGTTTGTATTTTTTCCATGTTCAATAATCTTATTTTCAGCTTGATAGTATATTGTATAAGAGGTGCTTTTCTCTCTTATACGTTGCATTTTTATACGTTATACGAATTATATTCATCTTTGACCTATTAAGCATCGAAATTCATGGTTTTATTGACTCAAATATTTTTAAACTAACTAACCTAGTAACATAATATCAAATTATAAATTTCGATACGCCACGGATACAAATCTGTTTTTCATCTCTCATTCATTCTGTTTGAATTGAACTTTCATGTGAAGATAGACGGGTGGAAAAAATCCTTTTCCATCCCTAGGGTGGAAAGTAATTTAGTTTTAATTACTAAGATCAGACATGGAGTTAAAGATAATTGAGTCACATTATATCATTAAAATAAAAAAGCTTTTCATATTTTTGTGATTAGCTAAACATTAAAAGCGTGTTTACAATTGGTCAAATTTTTAACAATGTTTTTTTTGTCTTTGACTGTATATTTTTTAGTTTGGTACTACTACTACTCACTCCCACCTTTAGATGTCACTCATAGCGTTATCTCATGAGGCAAAATTTAACCTCGAATTTGACATAACCTGTAGTAGTTTTGATGACAAGGTTACACTTGTGTTCTTCTACTTGATATTTTTCAATTCAATTCAATTCAAATATTTTCATTTCAGAATATCATTCCATATAAATTGTTAGTACTTCGTACGATTATGTTAGTAGCATTAAAATAAATAAATAATAATAATAATTTCAAATAATAATTAAAATACACATGTCAATTAATAATAATAAAAAAAAAACAACAAACAGTTTTTAACAATGATTTGAAATATTTGATATCGTCCGCGTTTTATGTACTCTGTCGTCTTCCGTGCCGTTTCCGTCCTTCGATTAATCGTGTGTTTTATATATAACGACAGTAAACAAACTGATATGTGATGTAAAAACTTGAGGTTTCAGCTCTCGATAAGCAATATACTATCACATCATCGCATCACAATCACACAGCTAAAATTGTTTGTTTTTCCTTACAGTCGAAATGAAAAATAGTATGTTTAACTCGGGTGAAAGCACCCATTTCACTCTCGAATTATTAGCGCTCTCACTCCGTTCGAGCGCCAAAAACATCTCGAGTGAGATGGGTCACTACTTTCTCCTCTTGTATAACAATCTTCTATTTTGTGGTAATGTTATCATATTTTGATAACGCCACAAAAAAGTTCAATGAAAAATGGTCATATTATAATGGCAACTATGGTTATCTCACTCACATCCTTTGAATTTGAATATGACGTCAGATGTCAAATTCAAAATCACACATTTGCCTTGTGTTTTTAAATGTTTTCCGACAAAAATAAAGATTTTCTATTAATGTATTAAATTATACTGATTAATTTTTAGATATGTGATTGTTCGTAAGTGATAATAAATAACTTGAGACGATGTTAAAGTCAAAAGAAACATAATCTTGGGATTTCAATGATAAAACGAAGAAGTTTATTTAAACACTAGCGGTCCCCTGCGACTTCGTCCGCGCGTTTTGATTTTGCTCCCTCCCCTCCCGTCGCAGCGTGATGTTTTATATCCTTAAGCCTTTCTCAATAAATAAGCTATCAAACACAGAAATATTTTTTCAAATCGGTTCAGCAGTTCCTGAGATAAGCGCGTTCAAACCAACAAACTCTTCAGCTTTATAATATAATTAGCGCAAGCGCACGTTGTACTTAAGCTGGGAACATTATTTTGGTGCGGAGTTATGTTAAAACTGTGATAGCCCCTAAGATATTTATTGGAATCAAATGATATAAAGGGCAACTTTGTTCTAAATGAAATGCTCGTGATGATGAATCTATTTATTTTGATAAGAATAAATACCTGTGTGTACAATACACCTCTAAAAATGATGCATTATTTTTTTACAAATTTATTAACATAAAAAAGGTTGTAGTAAGTCAACCATAAAAGATAGAATTATGCTGTCGCGGACTTTATTGTAGAACTCTTACGAGGGTCAAACTGAAAGTTCTTAGAAAATCAAAAACTGATTACATTAGCCAGTTATTAGTTTTATTATATCTTTTCAAAATATTGTCCATTGACGTCAATACACCGCTGCATGCGATGGAACCACTGGGAAAAACACTTTGCCCACTCGTCCTTAGGGGTCTCTTCAATGGCATCGCGATACGCAGCCACCGCTTCTTCAGCATTCATAAACCGCTTTCCTTTAAGTTTTTCTTTAATTTTTGGAAATAAATAAAAATCACAAGGCGCGAGGTCGGGGCTATACGGCGGGTGACCCAGTAATTCAACGTTTGATGTCACCAAATAGTCGATCGTTCGCTTGGCGGTGTGCGACGAGGCGTTGTCGTGGTGAAGGAGGATCCTACTGCGAGGTCATTTCTCTCGAACTTTTTCCAAGACAAGTGGCAAACAATTGGTAGTGTACCATTCTGCAGAAACTGTTTTTTGATCCTCTAACACAATTGTTGCGAAATGACCTATCCTTCCAAAGAACGAGGCCACCATTTTTTTTCCCGCACTTCGATCTCTCTTCACTTTAGTTGGCAACTCCTCAAAAGGAAACACCCACTGAGCAGATTGTCTTTTGGTTTCAGGATCATAACAGTAAATCCAGCTTTCGTCACCTGTTAGTATGTCGAACACAGCATTTGAGTCACCTCCGTTAAATCTTTCAATCATTTTACGGCACCAATCCACACGATGGAGTTTTTGAGCCTTAGTCAAATTATGAGGTATCCACCGGGCGCAAAGCTTCCTGACCGCTAAATGTTCGTGGAGGATTTTGTGCACTTGACTCATACCGATGCCTAAGCTTGTCCGAATCTGCTGATAGGTCACTCTTTTGTCAGTCTCTATCATACGCCGCACAACACAGATGTTATTTTCAGTCGTCGCCGTAGAAGGCCGTCCCTCACGTACATCATCAGTGAGATTAGTGCGACCACGTTTAAACTCATTAAACCAGTTGTAAACAGTCGCACGAGATGGGGCTTCATCGTGAAAGGTCAATCGTAGTCTATCATAACTTTCTTGTTGACTTAAATGACATCGAAAGTCATAAAAAATCATTGCACGAAAATTTTCTCGTGTTAAATTCATGTTGACGTGACACAGACAATTTTCAATTTGCCGCCAAATCGTAAAACAAATGACAAATGAATGAAATATATACTCAGTAATATTGGCAAAGAGTTCTATTTTCAAATTTTAGAATATTTTTTTATTATATTGTTTATAAGTGGCCAGTTCTAAGAACTTTCAGTTTGACCCTCGTAATGCTGAACAACCTTGTCATACATGATTTTTGTGTAACTTTAGCGGTTTCCGCAGCGTACGCAGCGGAAGCTCTCAAAAGGAATATCTTTCTCCCGTTTTCGCAACATTTTTCATTGCTGCTGTGGTCTTGTGAGTCGTATCTTTATGTTATATAGCTTAAAGCCTTCCTAGATAAATGGACTATCCAACAGAAAAATAATTTTTCAAATCGGGGCAGTAGTTTCTGATATTAGCGCGTTCAAACAAACAAACAAACAAACTCTTCAGCTTTATAATATTAGTATAGATAATATTCCATATTTAAATTTTCTTTTCTTATACCAAATAGCATTTATTTAAATATTTAGAACTCAGTGATACAGAAATGGGCGGTAGTAATCATGCGAGACGCAAGTGTTGGCCAAAAGTTTAAAACGATTAACGATTTGAAGCGATTAAATTTAAAAAGTAATGATTAAAATCATAATCAAAAAATTTGATAAGATAAATAAATAAATAATAATAAAATAAATATCCTTTGGACATTCCCACACATCGCCATCTAGCCCCAAAGTAAGCTACTCAAAGCTTGTGTTATGGGTGCCAGACAACGGATATATACTTAAATACTTTTTGTTTGTAAATACATACATGATATACATAGAAAACACCCAGACCTAAGTCGGATTGTATTATTCGCCATATATAAAATTACGGTAGCCGTTATCAAAAACAGGGCCGTTTTGAAATGCGGCGGTTGAAATCGGCCATGTCTTAAAATAATATTTACTTTATCCACTACCTCAGTTCGTATGTCAAATCAACAAGTTAATTTTGCTTACACCTAAAAATATTTTGTTTGTATTTTACGAATATCGTTTCAGTATATTACTCAGATTGACTCGCCTAAATAAATCCTTTCTTCTATATAATCTATTGCTTATAAAGAGGAAAAAATTGTAGGTACGTAACGAATGGTTGTGACCACTCAACTCAAAAACTTGTATAAAACCATTTTTTTGCAATTAAATGCAACATAACTCTCCAGTATATCCATATAATATTTAAAAGGAAATCCAATATATACGAGTGTGAAGCCGGGCACCGCTTGTAGGTAGACTTCAACAAAATATTTAATTTTACCTACCTAAATACATGTTATAAAGTGTAAATATTATTAGATCAGAGTAATCAAATTTTGTTGCGAGTATCGCACTAACAATTTGGCAAAACCATGAAAATCTGAGATCTCTCCTAGCGAGACCACAGCCCTAATAAAATATAATTTCGTTAGTCAGCTAACGTAAGCAGGCGCAACGTGTATAATTCATTTCTTATGAATTACACACCGTATGAACTTAAGGAGCGCGTTTCGAAGTAAGATGGTGTTATGAAATCAATGAATAATTTTCCTCAACGTTCTCTTTTTTTAAACGATGCAGGAACTTCTGCGAGTTATGCATTTTAAAAACGTATTTTCTGACGAAGCGTTTGATGTACTTTAGTCTGGAGAACTTCCTATAGCGCCGGTCGCGGGTTCGAATCCCGCAAAGGGGCAATTTTGTTAATTTAATTTAATTTTGTTAATTTTAAACATTGCACCCGTGTTGTCTAGAGTGATTCAAGATGAAGGCTTATAAATTCCTCTTGAATCACACTATCTATTAAAGAAAACCGCATCGAAATACGTGGCGTAGTTTTAAAGATTCAAGCATACATTCATACAGAAGGCGGGGAGCGACTTTGTTTTATACTATGTAGCGACATTATACTGGTTAACTATGTTTTATGAATGCCACGTTAAGACTATCAACGTTCAACAATTAATTATTCCCTATTAGCCACATATAATCAAGCGTCTGATCTATACTTTAATCTTGAATTAGATAGATCAGAATGACAGCTTCAAAAGAACTTTTTATTTTATTTAAACACAACACAGTTTACAGTTGAGGAGAAACAGATTTTATAAATAAATGAGTATTATACTGAACTGTAAGCCTGTAAACTGCTTGAGGAATGTTTAAAAGAATAAGTTACATCGTTTCGCAAATTCAACTCTTACTAACTATATTTTATTACACACGAATTTGTGAGGATGGAAGCTTGTTACTTTACAAACTGCTACTTAATTAAATAAAAAATGATACAAAATTAAATCAAACATTTATCATATTATAACATAATAATAAAAATATAGCTATGTGCTATATTTTGTGAAATCATAAAATCGGGTGAAGCCGCGGGAAACTATTTAAATACCTCATTAATTATAACAATATAAAGCATAAAACTTAAACTACCACGAAGTCTCGCGCACACGAGAGACCAATTTTTTTTTAAACATGAATAAATCGAAAGAAGACACTCAGACTAGATCCCATGATATCGATACTCGGATAGTCCTGCGGTAAATCATTGTAGAGGCTACACATCCATACTATCGGGTTGTAGAACAAGGTGTTGTAGTACGAGGTGTTGTTGCGATATACCTGGAGTGGTAAAAGCTGAAGCCTGCGATCTTGGGCCCTTTAATGCGTGTTTTTACTTATAGATTGCAAGTAAAGACAGAGAATCGATTGCAGAGTGTAAGATTTTATGCAGGTATATTAACTCGAAACGCTTGCGTCTCATTTCCAGGCTAACCATGTTAATTTTTTCGAGTCTATTCTCGTAGGAGGTCAATTTGCGATAGAAACCGCGACGAAAACAGAGATATCTGAGAAATATTTTTTTAAGTTGAAAGCGTTGCACCAATAGTGATGTAACAATTCAATTGTACAGTGGCCAGCTCATCAGGTTACTACAACTGAATAAGATACCGCAGTGTTTACCTTGACGAGCTGTTTTCCGTTCGCGATTAATTAAATTGTGATATTCATTTCCGATACTGTTGTTTTACTTATTACGCTTAATAAAACATTTAAATCGATAAAAGCTATTTATAAACGTTATACATAAAACAGTTTTTGTAGGGATAATAATATTTTTCTTCGCAATAGCCGTTATACTTCTATGATTTTACCAATTTTGACATTATACTGTGTTTTATAAATAGAAATTGATGAAATTTGTCGAAATTTTTATTTTATTTTAATTGTTTAGTAGTTTAATTGTAATAGCACTGTTATAATTTATGCTATTATACTTTAGTGTTACACAAATTCAAACCTCAAGTAATCAATAATTTCAGTATCAATTATGAACAACGATTAAATAAAAATTGAATGTTTCGGATATTTAAGAACAACAATATTTTTAAATTATGAACAAGTGGCCACCCACCAAATATCATATTAGTCCATCTAATTAAAAATCAGAGTATATTTCTGATAAATCTGATATACAATCGCTGTAGAGATTACACTTTTATTTTTACTAATAACGTAAAAGTATATTCAGTCACATGTAAACACCCAAGAAGTAATGAATATTAGAAGTAATGAATAAAGAGTTCCAGAGTTCCAGTTACTACTGTTTTATTTGACATGAGCAAGGCTTTTGATTTTGTCAATCACAAAACACTTTTAGCTAAGTTAGAATGTTATGGTGTGCGAGGACCGGCATATGATTGGATTAAAAGCTATCTCAGGGAAGAAACACAATTTGTGCAAATATCAAAGCTCGATGATAAGTCCCCTATTGTATTGTGCAAATCGGGAAATAGGCAAAACGGCTCTGGTGTGCCCCAGGGTAGTATATTGGGACTATTACTCTTCATCATATACATAAATGATCTCCCCAATCGTACGAAATATCCAGTCACACTTTTTGCTGATAACATTTCTATTACAATACACAAAAAACCTAAAATCGACTACAATAATTAAATTACTAATGTTACAGATTGGCTTAGTGATAATGATTTAAATATAAATACAAGTAAAACAAAATACATACAATTCTTCAACAAAAATGGAAAACCCGAAAACTTATTGGTTAAACATGGCGAAGATCCCATTGCCCTTACTTTATCAGCCACTTTTCTAGGTATCGTTATCGATTCCGAACTCACTTGGCGGAATCATGTCGACACAGTATGTCAAAGAATACATAGGTTCATATACGCTCTATATCGTCTGACCAAATTGTCAAATCTTCAGACAGCTGTGATAGCATATCACGGATATGTTGGTTCTATTTTGAGGTATGGGTTGATTCTATGGGGAAACTCAACACACCTCAACAGAGTCTTCATTTTGCAGAAGAAATGTGTTAGATCCATTTGCGATGTTGGACTGATGGAATCATGTAGGCCTCTTTTAAAAAAAATAAGAATTCTTGCATTGCCATATTTGTATATTTTTAAAATATTGGTATTTACAAAGAAAAATCATTATCTCTTTTCAAAAACACAAGACAATTGTAGTCGGGGTGGCTCAAGGAGGTACCCGTGGAAGTTATTTGTACCTATAGCAGCAACAACTTGTGTTGCCTGAAACAGTCACAGTATGTGCGTTCGACTATATAATCTGCTACCAAACCACATTCAAAATTTGTCATTCAATATTTATAAAAGAATCATTTTTAGAGTGCTGGTTGAGAACTGTTTCTATAGTGTAGGTAGACGAGTTTACAAGATTTTGCCGTGACGGACACTTAAAGCGAATTGTAATTTATAACTGACAAAAGAATTAAAGAATTACGTAATTAGTACTATATTATTATTAATATTATAATTTTAATGACTCTTAAATTTATATAATAATTTCAATGTTGACATTAATGTATCAATAAATTTATAATTTTACTTTCGAATTGTATGACAGATACAGATAGTTTTGCATGACGACGAAATGTTTGCATATCGATAAATCGATGAAACACGCATGTTCACTTTTAATTTTTAAGAACCTGACAAATGTACCGTGTTTTATGCAAATAAATAATTATTCTATTCTATTCTATTTCAGGACTCACCAGTAATCTGCGAAAAACGTGCTTCTACGAAACTTTTACTGGATGAATTAAGAATAATTTACGCAGTTGTAAAAATGTTTTCGTGCCTGTGACATACCTTAAGCTAAAGCATAGCTAGAGAAGTTTTCACGAAGTTGGAAGGGCCCATTGATTTTTTTCTAGTCTTATATAAAGAGGATGGTCAAATTAAAGCAAATTATATTCCGTAACTTGACAAGTAAAAACCTATGTGGTTTGTGCAAAATAATACACAATAAAATACAACAATAGTATGGAGAAAAAACATACATTGCCAAAGAAATATGATTCGAATGCCTAATAATAATGGATATTTTTCACAAAAGCATAAAAAATGGATTAAAAAACCAAAGCGCGAAAACATTTTTAAAATCAGGAAGCAATAGCCTCTATTACTTTACTTGCACCGCCTCTGTCCTGACCTGTGGTTGACTGGTAGAGAATGCTTTTGGCATTAAGTCCGCCATATGTACCTACAATTTTTTGTTGTGTGCATGAAGTTTTTAAATAAATAAATAAATAAATAAATAGCCAGTGACACCCCATATAGTCCATTTTAATTTGGTACATGTTGTAGGCACCCTAAAATAGCAGAAAATAAAAAGTATATCAAAATATATTTTATCCCACAGTGAAAAGGCAGCTCACGGCATTTTGCCTACGTCTTTTCATACCCCTGTTGCCTACCGGTTTGACCTTTAAAGAAAACGTGAAAATTATATTTAGGAGCACGTGATGTCAAGCTGCATTGAATTTAAGGGTAATAAAGTTCTCAACTTCCAACAAAAATCCTTGAAAATTTGCGTTTGGGGTACTTCTTTCCCCAGAAAAAAAAACATTTAGAAAACAATATCTTTTGTATTTATGTTTTCTTTTTCTTTTTTTTTCAGCGAAACAATAATAGCCACAAACCTGAGCGAAATTTTTCGAGCAAATTACAATTTTGCTCAGGTCTCCATGCAAACAATTAAATTTCGTGTATTTGGGAATAGCTACCCAAAGGGGACACGTGATCTGTTTAAAAAAAAACAGTTACAACGACATATTACGAAGTTTCCATATTAAGTAGAAACACGATAGCTTAACATTGTCTCGATGGAAAAGTAACCTACCATTGGTTCAAAATTTAACCTTTTTTTTCGTTTAGAATGTTATGTCAACACGGTTTTATTAGGTCGTCGTGTATGTAAATAATTATGTAATAAGATCAAGAAAAGAAGGATACAAGAAGGAATCGCTAGGAACAACATTATGTTGTTCCTAGATAGGAACAACATTATGATGGGGGGGGGGGGGAAGTCCACTTACTTTCACTTTACCAAAATACCACAAGTGGAGGAGGGACGTCCATTTTACCCCTTTGGAAACGTCTATCTAATAAACGTTTGACTATCAGATCACACCTACCTACTAAGATTCATGTATGTTATAAGTCATTTATTTATGCAATATTATTACTGTCCATTGAGGACACTTTTACACGCCTCAATATAAACCCTACCACAGCTTCGGGACAATAATTGTCTCAGGACTAGCCCACAAAGAAACTCGGTCACTATTGTCAATGCCTCCTTTCAAAATGTTTACCATGTTAGTAGTGATCCATACATTTCCATTTTTTAAATAATCATCTGCTTTATAATACCCTTTTCGTCATCAGAGTTTCTTTAATGGCAGTTTTAAACTTATTAACTGGAGAGTTTACAATGGGTACTGGTAGTTTATTGAAAAAAAATCTGCATTTTCCCATGAAAGAATTACCAACCGTTCGAAGCCTGAATTGTGGAATAGCAATCTTATCTTCATTCCTAGTATTAGAATTGTGCATATGTTTTTTTTCATGAAATAATGTATTTTTTTGCGTAAATACACAAAATTTTCATAAATATACTGAGAGGCTACAGTTAATATTCTAATTACTTTAAACACCTCTCGTAGGGACTCTTGAGGTTTTAGATTATACATAGCTCGCACGGCTCTTTTTTTAAATAGAAAAATTCTATACAACAGTACGAGTAAAATGCCGTAGGACATCAAGCTATGGAAATATCAATCTATTTCTATAACGTCTAATCCTTCGTACAGCAAAAGCAGCTGAGCTTAGTTTCCTTGACAAGGCCTCTATATGAAAACGCCATTGTAGTTTGGAGTCTTAAGTGATTCCCAAGAATGTTGTGGAGTCGATAGTACCAAGCAAATTGTCTTTTATTTTCACCTGAGTTGATGCCGGTCAGACGTAGGCATCGTCAACTTTACACCTTTAGTTTTACTTAATAATGCTAATAGTTTCAGAATAAAGTGGCTGTGAATTACCGACGGACGAACGGACGGACGGACAAAATGACAGACAGAGTTGACGGAACTATAAGGGTTCTGTTTTTTGCCATGCGACTACGGAACCCTAAAGGAGGTTTTCAATTCGCCCTGTATTTTTTGATATCATAAGTATGATGTCCACATAAATGTGTTGAATTTCGCAAGTGTATGTTAGTTCGTATGTTTGATATTTGCATAATTGTAAAATTTTTGTTTGTTTAGTAAAATGTTGGAAGCAATATATTGTGTCGAGATAAGTAGTTCCTTAATCAATGAAGTATATTCCGACTTAGGGACCAGTATAAGTGTATTGGAGATGGGCCGAGTACTCGGTTAATGCTCGGAACTCGGCGTACTCGACGGGTTTTTTGATACTCGTACTCAGCCGAGTAACTCGGTTTTAATGCCGAGTATACTCGGTTTAAGTAAAGCAATACATTGCGGTAGATGATATCATATAAACAACAATTTCACTATCTCAATAATGATACTAAACGAGTAGTAATGAGACAAAATTTGGCTAAATAGTAATTGAAAAAAAACAATATGTGAAATTTTATAAAGTAAAATTATGATGCAGTAAAGCAAAGCTCTCTGCACTTTCTGGTACACAACTTATATATTTTTTCTTCGTAGATGTTACTAGCCTCCGAAAGTAACCACGCTATGCGTGGTGCGTGCAGGAGCATCTAGTAACACTCGTGCTACACGTGCCAGTTCTACTAGATATCTTGTTTGGTGCCCTGCCCACCACTCGAAAGGACTTTTGTCTTTTGTCAGCTTATTCTAAAGTAATGAATGGGGCTTACTAAAACTAAAAGTAAGTATACTAAAAGTAGTATCTTCTGCGGCGCTGCGGAAAGTGCAGCCCTTTCGCCCTAGCATAGCGAATCTCAGGCCCCCACGCTCGCCTCCGCAGCTTCGGCTTGCTGGTCGCCTTCGGTGACCAGCCACAGCCGCTCCAGCTAGCACCGGAGCCTGAGATTCGCTACAGCGGGCGAGGACTGCTCTCCTCCGCCTCTCCGGCTTTTGAATTACACTCTAGTATCGGGCAGACTAATACCACGACGAAGGACCACGGCGAGACGGGGTCGATCAAAATTTGTTTTTAATTAATTTACCTCAATCTCACGAACCTCGATCTCAATGGTATACAATTTGTTTGGCGTTTCGTTCATAGGTCTTGTAAAAATCGGTATTTTTAATCATCAGGTTTTAAATTTCTCGGTAAATTAAACTTTCGGTCATAAGAACAGTCGGTATATTGAACTTTCGGTCATTAAACAGTCGGTATTTTAAAATTCGGCATTTTAGTATTCGGCATTCCAATTATAGGTCTTAAAAGATTCAGTATTTTGAATCTTCGGGGTTTCAAACTTTCGGTATTTAGAACTTTCGATAATATAAACATTCGGCACTCTAAAATTCGGCCTTCCGTTCGTAGAGCTTATGAAATTCGGTATTATAAAATTCGGTATTGTAATACGAACCCGAAACAGGAATCTGATTGAAAACCGAATTACTCGTATTACCGAGCCGAAAAAAATATGAACCGAGTAAAACTCGTTACTCGAAATAAAGTTCTACTCGGCGCATCTCTGAAAACGGTTAAGTTTAGGATGGGGGGTTCCATAGTGAAATCATTAAGAAATGATGTGTACTGCACGCCCTTAACGGATTTAGGTCGACTTTTACTGTAACGCTGTATATCACAAAAACTACTAAAACAATTTTAATGAAACTTACATTAGTCTCTGAGTCGAAATATGCTTAATCATAACATAATATAAATAGTTAAAACCGAATATATTTGAAACGAATGTATCTAATAGTACATTATGATAAAAGTGTGCTAAGTTGACCATTATATACAAGGCGATATTGTGTGCGCACGAGCGAAAGCGAGTGCGCCATAAGAAAGCCGCGTATATTATGGTCACAGGCACACGTGTTTCATACGACGTTTTTCAACACACTTGCCATTAATCCAAACTTCATCACACCACAGACGCCAACTATTTACGAAAAATGGCGCGTTGTTTTTTTTCTTGCCGCGAAACTGATGCGCGCGCAAGGTTAAGGCGCGAACTAGATCGGCCAACAACCAAGATTAAAAATGTATGGTCACAGGCACACGTGTTTTATACGACGTTTTTCAACACACTTGCCATTAATCCAAACTTCATCACACCACAGACGCCAACTATTTACGAAAAATGGCGCGTTGTTTTTTTTTCTTGCCGCGAAACTGATGCGCGCGCAAGGTTAAGGCGCGAACTAGATCGGCCAACAGCCAAGATTAAAAATGTAATTATTCGTTATTTAAAACACAAATTACAGAAAATTTTAAATGCATTTGGGTTATTTTTAGTAATAAAGCTGGATTTACCATTTATTGAAATAAATATGTACATACTGTTATTTTTCGCATAAATACTGTTTGTTGTGTAAGTTATAACCCGACTAAATTACAAGGGTACAAATGTAAATTGGTCGGGTTAATAAACAAAAGGCACTATGCAATAATATACAGAAAAAGCACGCGTGTTTAATATCTATGATTATGTGCCAAAAATCGGTGGAATAAAAACGTCATTTTGAGCAAGTATGTTGAAATAGTAGTTTATGAAACTGGTACATAATGAGAGGTATTATACACGAGTGTGTGAGTTTAAAAAACGAGCGAAGCGAGTTTTATGTGCAGTTTCATACACTACTTTATCTACTCTCATTGAACACGAACATATCAAATAAAAGATAAAGATTTCCATGCTAAAAAGTCTTGATAACATTTATCGTATAATTTTCTTGACTTTACTGGTAGTAGATTAAGACAGACTGCTGTCGCAATCTCTAAAATGTCGGGCGGCGTCAAATTTTCTGCACTTTCACTATCAGACATTTTAATAAACACTAATAATTATCTACCGAAACACAAACGTACTATGACGCCAAAATTCCCGTTATCACCGCGCATGCGCCAAAGCGCGTGCAGCCACAGATAAAAAATTAAATAGATGTATCTATGATCTGTAATCTGTATCGTAATGAAAAAAAAAATATTATAACATTATTTTGTTAGAGAAATAGTGTCATAATTAATTTTTTTAATTTCATTTCGATATACTATTTATAAAGTACGTCTATATAAACTCGTTTTGAGTTTTGTATTTTGAATTTAACGATATGAGAGTAGATAAAATATTTTTCAACACACTTGCTCAAAATGACCTGTCCGAAAGCAAAATATTTTACTCGGGAGATGAAGATAGCACCCAGAACCATGTCGCGTATTTTTAAAGTTGACTTAGGACTTGCAGCCTTTAAGAGACGCACAGGTCAATTTTTACTGATTATTGAAAAAAATACCGTGGCAAAATCGAAAAAACTACAGAAGCGGTACGCAAAGGGAGGTCACGGAAACATTTTGTTTATGGATGAGAAAATCTTTACAATTGAGCAACATTTTAACAAACAAAACGAAAAAGGTAGTCAAAGCAGTAAGGGAAAGAATTCGCTGAAATCCTGCCCGAAAGCAAAAGATTTTATCTTGTGAGATGAATTACACCCAGAACCATGTCGCGTATTTTAAAAGATGATTTAGGACTTGCAATTATAAGAGACGCAGTGGTCATTTTTTAACTGATAATTTAAAAAAGAATAGGGTGGTAAAATCGAAAAAAACTACTGAAGCAAAGGGAGGTCACAGAAAAAAATGTTTATGGATGAAAAAATCTTTACAATTGAGCAACATTTTAACAAACAAAATGACCGTATTTATGCTCAAACCTCTAAGAAAGCTTCCCAATTAGTCGGCAGAGTGCAACGTGGGCATTACCTGACTTCAGTGATGGTTTGGTGGGGTGTTAGCTATGAAGGAGTGACTGAGCCATATTTCTGTGAAAAAGGTATCAAAACATCGGCACAAGTGTATCAAGATACCATTCTTGAGAAGGTACAGGGTGGCGCAATAGAACGTGCATTTTTAAAATAATTATTAAAAAATAAATACAAAAGGTATAGTTAAAATAAAACTAAGCAATTATTAAGTGATAACTGAAGTTTATTTTTTAAAAATAACATCATCTAAATGATGACCCTCTCTACATTGGCACTCCTCTAACCGCAAACGGAAATTACCGAAAACTTTTTTAAGTAGTGCTGGTGTGATTGCTGCCATTTCACCACGAATATTCTCCTTGAGCTGACTGATGTTTCTCGGATTATTGGTGTAGACTTTGTGTTTGAGGTATCCCCACAAAAAAAAGTCAGGAGGCGTCAAGTCTGGACTGCGCGGAGGCCATGGGATATCACCTCTTTTCGAAATCAGTTTGCCAGGGAACATCTGCTTCACAACCGCCATGGAGTCATTTGATGTGTGACTGGTAGCTCCGTCTTGTTGGAACCAAGTCCTAGAGTTCTTTATTCTTGAATTTTCAAGTTCTGGGGCCAAAAAACCTTCCAACATCGCAACATAGCGTTCGGTATTAACAGTGATGATTTGCCCCCGTGCGTTTTCAAAAAAATAAGGACCAATTATTCCTTTGGCAGATATTGCGGCCCAAACTGTCACTTTAGGGCTATGTAACGGTTTTTGATGTTTGAGTCTGGGATTTTCACTATTCCAATAACGACAATTTTGGCGGTTTACGAACCCATTCACATGAAAATGTGCATCATCAGAGAAAAGGATGTTTTCAAAATTTGAAAACCGATTGAGCATTTCATTAGCAAATGTGAGCCGTGCTATGAAGTCAGAGTCTTTCAATTCTTGAGTTAATTGCAGCTTGTATGAATGCAATTTAATCTAAGTTTAAAATTCGTTGCAAACTTCGTCGCGATATGTTTAGGACAGACGATCTCTTGCGAGTAGACATTTGTGGATCTTCTCGTACCGACTGCTTAACACTCTCAATATTGTCTTCGGTCCTAGATGTGCGTGGACGACCTTTCGCGTGTGGTTGAAACGTCGATCCAGTCTCTTCAAAACGCTTTATCCAGATTTTAATTAAATTAGCACTCGGAGCCTCCCTAATTTGCCGTACACCATACTCAGAACAAAATAGTCGCCTGACAACTACGTACGAACGAGAGTTTTCGTAAATGCGCGCACGCAAAATGCGCGACGCTTCCCGTCGAAGTGACTCATCGTGACTAAAACTTTATGAACCGCGCTACCCAACGATATCGGTCTCCCCCCGCCCACGCCCCTTCTACCCCGCAAAAAAAGATGATGCAATATGCACGTTCTATTGCGCCACCCTGTAGTTATGCCCCTTAACAACACCATGTTCAATAACCAAGCATGGTCTTTCCAACAAGACTCGGCGCCGGGTCATAAAGCTCGGTCCACGCAGTCTTGGTTAGAAGCGAAAAGACTGGCCGTCGTCTAGACCCGATCTTAATACGCTGGATTATGATTTATGGTCAGTTTTAGAGAGTACGGCTTGCTCTAAACGCCATGATAATTTGGAGTCCCTAAATCAATCTATACGATTGGCAGTGAAGAATTTTCCGATTGAAAGAGGCGTGCTTCTTTTGATAACTGGCTTCAACGTTTAAAGTAAGTTACTTACTGTATTGCAGCCAATGGAGGCCACTTCGAATAAGCTTTTTATATTTTAAATTGTTTAATATTTATGTATACAACAAACACACTGTAAAAGTTATAAATATTATTTGCATCTTTTTTTCTTTGTAACAATATTAATGGCAAGACTAGGTATTACTAGCGAACCCAGCGAACTTTGTTCCGCCCCCATCCTCGTCTTGCCCGGCCTCGTCCCGCCCAGCCACGTAATTTAAGAAAAACGTTAAGGGTGGACAACCCTTATCACTAAGGGGTATGAAAAATAGATGTTGGCCGATTGTCAGACCTACTCAATATGCTCACACAATTTCATGAGAATCGGTCAAGCCGTTTCGGAGGAGTACGGGAACGAATATTGTAACACGAGAATTTTATACATAAGATTAGCGGACCCAGCGAACTCTGTTTCGCCCCCAGCCCCGTCCCGCCCCAGCCCCGTCCCGCCGAGTCTCGTAATTTTAAAAGTTAAGCATTCCCAGCGAATTTTGTTTCACCCTTAAATTACTAAAATGGCTATTAAAAAATAAGGGTTGATCGTAGAAGGGTGAAAATTGAGGGTTGTATTTTTGTATGTTGTATCATATAAAAATAGAAATTAAAAATTTTGTCCAAAAAATTAATTTAAAAAATTTGGGGTGGACTACCCCTAACATTTAGGGGGATGAATAATAGATTTTGGCCGATTCTCAGATCTACTGAATACGCATATAAAATTTCATCAAAATCGGTCAAGCCGTTTCGGAGGAGTTTGGCAACTAAAACTGTGACACGAGAATTTTATATATTAGACTAGCGGACCCAGCGATCTTTGTTTCGCCCTCAGCCCCGTCCCGCCTCAGCCCCGTCACGCCGAGTCCCGTAATTTTAAAAGTTAAGCATTCCCAGCGAATTTTGTTTCGCCCTTAAATTACTAAAATGGCTATTAAAAAATAAGGGTTGATCGTAGAAGGGTGACAATTGAGGATTGTATGTATTTTTGTATGTTGTATTATAAAACAATAGAAATTAAAATTTTTGTCTGAAAAATAAAAAAATAAATTTAGGGGTGGACCCCCTAACATTTAGGGAGATGAAAAATAGATGTTGGCCAATTCTCATAGATAAGATATAAGCACAAAAAATTTCATCAAAATCGGTGAAGCCGTTTCGGAGGAGTATGGCAACGAAAACTGTCACACGAGAATTGTATATATTAGAGAAATTTAGAGTTGATTTTACCAACGTCGCACAGTGGTATTTTTTAAATATTAGCAGTACGAAATTAATAATTTGAAAAATTTAGGTAATATGAAAAAATATATATTTTTACTTGTGGGTAAGGCATTAAAATTTTAAAGAAATATCATTACTGTACTGTTTTACTGTTGTTAAGTGATTTATCAGCGAGTTGCAGTGCTAATATTTTGTTGTACACGATTTTTTGTCTTCTTTCGTTATTTACTGATTACCTATCCGATAGTGAGTTGAGTAAATAAAAACGGTTTTCGTGTAAACGTTAACTGAATAAGGGAAATCACTTATTTCCACTTAGTAAAATACCACAATATTTTGTTGACAGCAAATATAACTTTGTTTTTCATAGTGTTTGTATGATGAACAAAGTTATGTTTGCGGTTGTTGAAAATGTGCTATGTCTCAAATTTTCTTTAAAGTATTTATTGAGATCTACATTATATATATTTTTCAAAATTTACACTCGCTTAGTTTAGAAGTTAGATGGGGGGACACCTATTTTACTACTGTGGAAGAGTCTAGCTATGACACGTTAGACTTTAATGCTTCAACACCCGAGCGGTTGCAGGCAACCGCATAACAATAGAATTTGCATTGTGTCTCGTTCACATACGCTTGAGGGATTAAAAGTCATTTTAAAAGACCTATACACAATAGTGGTTGACATGAACGAAATCTAAAATAATTTTTCGGTTTTAGTTTCATGTATGGGAAATGTAAACCTTCTAGCTCAACAGCTTCATCTGAACGACCGGGACTTCTGCGAAAAAGCTTAAATTTGAATACGAGGTGTAAACAATGAATAAAAAAGAGTTATTCTTAGGCGCTTCGATAAAATTACACTCTGAAGGACACAGAAACGCAGCTTCACTTATACCTGACGTCTCTGTGTCGCCAGATAAAGTACCAAAAAACCGCAATAAGACATTTTCTATTCTCCTCGCGAAGCTTTACATTTATATACTAAAATGAAATTAACACGTCATCAGTATGGACTATTCAGATAATCGGCAATTAGTTAAAGTTGAAATAACTTATATCCACCGTATTATTAACTTCTTGAAGAGAAAAACAAGTGCTTTCCAAAAACATTACATGTTACAGAAACCTCAGCGAAAATCCCCCTTCAAGATCTCGTTAACCATACGGCCTCATTTTTTATGACCAAATTAAAGTTCTAAATAATGAAGAAACTCATTTAGAGGTGGTTTACAAGTGGGGTGCTGGCAGTACCGGAAGCCAAAAAAGTTATAAGCAAAAATTTGGCGGCAGCAGGTTCGGACGATTCCTATTTATTTAAGAGTTCTTTAGTTTCTTTCCGTGTCAATTCGGTTAATGATCGAAACAAAATTTTCTGGAACAATCTACGTACAAACACTGTGCAATTTTGTAAGCTTATTCGCATGCGATTTGTTAAAGAGGCCAGACTATTAAAGACGAATTTGCTTATATCAAATTGCAATTTTATAGCCCGTCACAGTAACTATCAACGGTATTATTTTTACAGATCAGCATTGCCTATTTAAACAATGGTTCAAAGAAAAAATCTGCAACACATTATGTGACAATATAGCTACTACAAAGTGTTACTTAAGTAAAGCTTCATCTGCTCAATTTAATATTATGAAAAATTTGCATCCCGTCCTTATAATCCAGATAGTTGGGATCTAGGGATATCGCCTTAACATGCCTACATACTCTTTTATGAGTGTTTGTTACATGATTCATACTAAATGACAATACAAAGTAAACAAGATGATTGTAGCAGAAAGAAAATCACAGATTGAAACTGAATTTAAGGAACAACTTGTGTTGCTATTTGACGTACCTAGCCCGGTTTCGGAAAAACCAATGATGGAAGCAGCGCTAGATGCTTCTTTGCAAAGCCGGATGTATCGTCAAATATTATACACACATCAAAAGTGTCTAGGGATCAAGCATTTTTATGCCGAATTCTTGATATGAGATGTGGCTTTGTAATAAATTTATGATTTTATAAATTTACATGGATCATTTTTGGTGCATTCCATAATTTGAAACAGGAACTGTCAATCAAATTCAAGTAAAAGATGAAAGTCAGCTGTCAATATTTTCCTTATAAAACATACAACGCATTGAAGACATTATTAGTGCTACTGTTTCCCTTCTACTGATTAAAACCAACGATATTATAGAGCGGCGACGTCATTTAAGCAGGGAAGAAATGCTCAGAGCCGTAGGAATGATAGAAGCTGGTTCCCGGCAACGTACTGTGGCTTTAGCTCTGAATACAAGTCAGAGTGTTATCAGTCGACTTTGGACACGTTACCGAAGCACTGGTACCGTGGCTGAGCGCCATGGAGGACGGTATCGCTGCACCACACGGAGACAAGACCGATACATTCAAATCACAGCTCGAAGAGCTCCAACAATAACCGCCATGATGTTAGCCGTGAGGCTTCATCACTCTTTAGGGAACTTAAACAGTTAGAAACCGCTTGCATGAAGTGAACCTTCATTCGGTTCGGGAATCCGAAGACCGCTACGGGTACCACCTATAGAAATGCACAATCGTAGGATTCGATATCAATGGGCTCTTGAACACAGAAATTGGGCAGAAGAACAATGGCGTTTCGTGTGCTTTTTTGATGAGTCTCGTTTTGGTATGAGACCGGATACAAGACGTATACGAAACTGGAGAACCCCTGGACGCCAACAGCGATTAAAATCCTGCCAGGAAGTTCATCCTAATAGGTGGAACCATCATGGTATGGGCGGGTATTTGGAACGGCGGAAGAACTGATTTGATTCGGATCAGAGGCAACCTCTACGCTCAAATTTATGCTGAGACGATTGTATCAGACGTCATCGTTCCTCTACAAGTGCAAATCGGTCCCTTATTTCACTTAATGCATGATAATGCACGACCGCACACCGCAAGAGTTGAAAGACAGACTCTCGCCGCAGCTAACATCAATGTCCTGCCCTGGCCTGCTCAGTCGCCAGACTTGAACCCGATTGAGCATGCATGGGATATGCTACAGAGAAGAGCTCTGCCGAATATGGAGGGTATCCAGTCGCAAGAAGACCTTTTTTGTTGTTTCAACGAACATGGGCGGCCATTCCACAGCGTGATTTGGATGAACTCATTTTGAGTATGCCAAACCGATGTTCTTGTGTTGTTAGTGTTAGCGGTAGAAACACAGCTTATTAATTGTTTAAGTTACCCAATAAAATTTTAAAGAAAACTGTTATTTCAGCCTTTTTTTCGAACTTTAATGTTAGTGGTGCAGATGTCAAAAATTCCTTTATAAGGAAAATGGCAAATTTCTTTATTAATGCAAAGCCGACTTGGTTTATCGTTACTGTAGACAAACGAAAACACTTTATTTGATGAATCCTTAAAGAAAATTTTAATTAATATCAATCAGGATAAAAGTTATTGCAAAAATATATGTTGATCCCTAGACACTTTTGATGTGTGTAGATAAAGATATGATACAGAGGTTCAGTATCATTTTACAAACTCTTAACTCCGCTTACGAAATAAATTGAGCAAAATTTAATCAACATGTTAAGGAAACAGCTATGAATTATAATTGGTATCCTATGAGGTGTCGCCTGAGTTCTGGTATACGGCAAGGACATCAGATAATTTCTTAATACCTATCGGCATGCTCGGAGAGTACGCACAACAAGAACATAACACTAGAAAAATTACCAGCAAACTAACCAATAAAGATCTCATTAACACACTTCTAGTATCATCAGATTCCATTATGTCTAAAAAGAGATTTATATTCTTTAATTATAAGAACGCCGTTCCATCAGAAGTTCTAAATTTATTAATAGAACCTGAAGCCATACTAATTGAGTATTGACTTTCACATTTGCTTTTACATAGCTAAATTATATACAGAGTGGCCCAAATAAATAAGTAATGGATCAAACGAAACGAGGGGATAGCTGGGTTTATTTGCAGAAAAAAAATGTTCTACAGTGGGTGTCTAATGTGAACGCTACAGAAGTTATGATTTTTTTTGTAGTTTTTGTTAAATATGATATTTTTCTACCTTTAGTTATTAATAATACATAAATGTGTCATCCTGTAAGTTTTTTTTTTTTTGTTTTCATCTCATTGCTAGCAACCAAACAATGTATTAAACATGCTTTTTGTGGTTGTGTATGATGTGTATTTCAAAGAAATAAATAAAATTTACGATTTCTTTTTTTCACTCTGAAAACAATTCTCTTACGTTTTCCTGCACTGTGTAAAAAAATGTTCCACCGAAAAGTCAACCTGTATTAGTTTTACCCTGTATAAAACATAAGAATTTCACGTTACAGCAAGGTATTTTACACAATATAATTTTGTACCCCTAACTGCCGAAAATTGACCACTGTGCGTCGGGTAGGACATATCCGAATAAGTATAAAATCAAATGAAAAATCTGTCATTTTCATAAATGATTGCTAACAAGTAAACAAATTAGACGTTTTGTCTTATATTCGACGAATATTCCGTATCTGACCTTGGTAAAATCGTCAATACGTCTTAGTTTAAGTTTAGAGATCTATCTGTCGCTTAAACGTATAGTTTCCGGTAATTAAGCGAAAAACCTAAAAAAATAAAGCTGCCCCTCCTACCGGATCAAATTAAATTATTTCAAAATACGGCTACGGGTTGGGAGTTTTGATGTGTGACCTTACGGTGTCCTTACGGGTCAATACAAAGTTACGAAGTCAAAAAAACGTGTTCCTACAAATTTGCTCTGCAAGGTTTTACTAGTTTAGGGATCGCAGCGTCACGAAAATTGGCAGCTGTAATTAGTTCTGATGACAATACAATAATATTGTACTGTCGAAATGATCTGATGATGAAGCCGAAAGATATGAAATTGTACTTCACAATAAAACATCGAATCATAGCTATGTTCGGACTTGTTAGAAAAGTATTGTGATGAACTTTGAACACGATTAGGTTTCAAGGTCTGATGATTTGGACGGAAGATAGGCACTGGCATTCTATCATGGAAAATCGTATCATAGTCTTGTTTGAACTGGTTGTCTTGGGTGGTCTTGTGATGAACTTTGACCACGATTTAGTTTCATGGTCTGAATATGAAGCCGGAAGAAAGGAACTGGCATTTCATGATGGAATATCGAATCATGTTGCGCTTGTGGGAAAGGTCACGTAATGGATTTTGAACACCTAATTCAGCTCATAGGGATTTAATTCTCAGTCAAGAATACCTACGGTACGGTGAAAAGGTCGCGAAATCACTTAGGCGCCACTCGCCTCTAGGTTGATGAGCTAGATTATTCTAAACTGACAGATAAAACGCCATTACAAACGCACTGGCGGAGATGGAGAGATTGCAGGCTCATTTGCCTAATTGCAATAAATGTTTAAAAAAATCGTTATCAAAGACTAAAAAGTACAAAATAAATAAATAGTCTAAAAACACTAGATAAACACGCCTTTATAGCTGCACGTAAAAACCATTTGTTGCTGTCTCCATTGCTGGGCTAAGTGTAACCTATGTGCTTTTAACTACAACAATTGATTGTAAAAGCATGGGGCGCTGGAGTAAGAAAACTTTCTTGTAAACAAACACCTGTGTTAGTATTTGTTAACGAGAAATTCTTTAAAAAGCTTCCGCTAGAAAATAAGTATTAACTTCCTAGCGGAAGCTGAATAAGGTCGCACTAAAGTATAACGTTTATGCTGCCAGGGTTACCAAAGGGAACCAAAGATATCGCATCCACGAACGATTGCCACTGAAATTAATTTAATGCCAGAAAAAAGAGGCGTTCAAAATGTCGGTGAATGTCGTGTCTCTTCGCTGGCTCATCTTTAGTCTAAGTTCGACAAACTAGTACTTTTTTAAAATTAAATATCGGACACCAATAACATATTCTGACCCTAATGTAAGTAGCCAAGTAAGTGCACTTGTGTTATGGAAATCAGACAAAATGGTGGTACTACTACACCTAGACCCGAGACAATATAGATAATTATAATATTTCACATTCCACGACCGAACCTCCCTACCTACCTACCTCGGAGCGGCGACGCCTTAAAATCAGCGTGCTTAGCCACTACACCACAGAGGTCGTCAAAAAATTGGACAGACTGTTTCATGTAGAGCGACTAGTCGTACCAGAACTCCTGATAGAGCGCCGATCTCTATAACCAGTTTCCCGTAACACCCGTCGCTTAACTTAGATTTTTAGCAAGTAATAAAAAATATTTCCTGTTCCAGCGCCCTACACTTTTACAATCAAATATTTTTATTTTTATTAAAAGCACATAGGTTATACTTCAGCCCCGCAAAAAAGACAACCTGAACGATCCATTTTTGATATTCACATGCAGCTATAAATGAGTGAATTTCTCGTCATTCAATTGCGTTCGATTATGATTGTTATTATTAAACATTTATTTTGAAAAAACCAGCCAAGTGCGAGTCGGACTGGCGCACGAAGGGTATCAACTATGCGTGTACCTGTAAAATATGAGTAAGATTGCTTTATAAGGCTTTGGTTCCCTTTTAATAACTAAATATTATCATATTACGAGACATAACCGGTAATATTATCTTGTGATGGCGCTGTTTTCAGATTTTTTATTTTGGATGAAGATGAAGCGAGCTTACCAAGAAGAATCCTGTTCACTCTTTTTTTGAAAAGAACATGGTTGTAGACTCTCGGGAACGCAGATGTCGGCAGAGAGTTCTGCTTTGACTACAGTTACAGTTTCATATTTCATATTGGCGGGGGAAAAAGCGAAAATAAAATTAAATTAATTTGCTTTGAGTTTATGAACTACTACTTTGTTATTAGTAGTGATAGTTTCCTTCAAAAATTCTTCATACGCGTATGCTACTGCAGTGAGTTTTTTTTATACATAGCGACCCATTTATCCACATACTAAAGTTTAGTTGGAAGAGGGTGGGGACATTGAACTCTCTCAAAAAATTGCATTTTAAACAAAATGTTACGGAAACAGGCACTTAATCGAATAATGTTGTAAGCAAACTCACCTCAATACATCAATCCAAAACAATACATCGCACAATCGGTTGTATAAGAAAACTAAATTTTGTTTTACCACTTTGGCGGGGAAATTAGAGTACATACCCATACCAAATTCTTGTTTCCTCGTATTTAAGGCCTCTGAGCTGAACTGGTTGAACTGCAACGAGACGGCCAGACAGACGGACATGGCGAAACTATAATGGTTTCTTGTTGGGCTATGAAACCCTAATAACCCAATGGTTTCGTTGGTCTTTTGTATTGTTGACCAACGATTAACGAAACAATTCTGTTTGTCAGTTATCGAAACATCTCTCCGAACAAACCTTAGTGTCTGATAGGTATACGAGTATAATTATGATATACAAGGTGTTTGGTACCTCATGTGCCAAAGAAAATGACTTAATATAGGGGTCATTGGCTATAATTTTCTGTGTTAATTTTATTTTTCTGGCCCGGTGGTTTTATTTATATCGATTTTTATGGTTTTTTTAGGGTTCCGTAGCCGTATGTAACGCTGTGAATAGCATTGTTCCTTAATTAAGTTCGTATTGTACGAGGGTCAAACTGAAAGTTCTTAGAACTGGCCACTTATAAACAATATAATAAAAAAAATATTCTAAAATTTGAAAATAGAACTCTTTGCCAATATTACTGAGTATATATTTCATTCATTTGTCATTTGTTTTACGATTTGGCGGCAAATTGAAAATTGTCTGTGTCACGTCAACATGAATTTAACACGAGAAAATTTTCGTGCAATGATTTTTTATGACTTTCGATGTCATTTAAGTCAACAAGAAAGTTATGATAGACTACTATTGGCCTTTCACGATGAAGCCCCATCTCGTGCGACTGTTTACAACTGGTTTAATGAGTTTAAACGTGGTCGCACTAATCTCACTGATGATGTACGTGAGGGACGGCCTTCTACGGCGACGACTGAAAATAACATCTGTGTTGTGCGGCGTATGATAGAGACTGACAAAAGAGTGACCTATCAGCAGATTCGGACAAGCTAAGGCATCGGTATGAGTCAAGTGCACAAAATCCTCCACGAACATTTAGCGGTCAGGAAGCTTTGCGCCCGGTGGATACCTCATAATTTGACTAAGGCTCAAAAACTCCATCGTGTGGATTGGTGCCGTAAAATGATTGAAAGATTTAACGGAGGTGACTCAAATGCTGTGTTCGACATACTTACAGGTGACGAAAGCTGGATTTACTGTTATGATCCTGAAACCAAAAGACAATCTGCTCAGTGGGTGTTTCCTTTCGAGGAGTTGCCAACTAAAGTGAAGAGAGATCGAAGTGCGGGAAAAAAAATGGTGGCCTCGTTCTTTGGAAGGATAGGTCATTTCGCAACAATTGTGTTAGAGGATCAAAAAACAGTTTCTGCAGAATGGTACACTACCAATTGTTTGCCACTTGTCTTGGAAAAAGTTCGAGAGAAACGACCTCGCAGTAGGATCCTCCTTCACCACGACAACGCCTCGTCGCACACCGCCAAGCGAACGATCGACTATTTGGCGACATCAAACGTTGAATTACTGGGTCACCCGCCGTACAGCCCCGACCTCGCGCCTTGTGATTTTTATTTATTTCCAAAAATTAAAGAAAAACTTAAAGGAAAGCGGTTTATGAATGCTGAAGAAGCGGTGGCTGCGTATCGCGATGCCATTGAAGAGACCCCTAAGGACGAGTGGGCAAAGTGCTTTTCCCAGTGGTTCCATCGCATGCAGCGGTGTATTGACGTCAATGGACAATATTTTGAAAAGATATAATAAAACTAATAACTGGCTAATGTAATCAGTTTTTGATTTTCTAAGAACTTTCAGTTTGACCCTCGTAAATGCATTATAAATAAAATAAAATAACGTATGTCACAGCCATTTATCCTGAAACGACTAGTATTACACAGTTAAAACTTAGTACGTAAATGTATCCTGTTAACCGGTTTTGCGATTCTCATACAAAAAAAATATGAAATAAATAAAAAATATTTTTTATTAATACTATGGGTCAATTAATCGTCCTTTTCAAATGACATCGAGGTTTTTACAAATAATTTTCTTTTAAAAGTGTAACGTTTGAATTGAAAATGGGGGTAACCCCCCCCCCCCCATGTATAAAAATGATGTACAAATATACATGTGTAAATACATGATGTATACGGTACACATGATATACATGATAACGAATTAGTAGATCTTGACAAAGCCTTTTAACGAGAATTGGTTTGCACGTTATAGAACTTAGGGCCGATTTTTAAATGGTCAGATAAAACTTATCAGACTGATAAATTATACAGCGACAGTACGTATGATGCTGACAATTAGGTGACGTTTTCAAATTAGCAATATTGCATTTTGTTGGTCGAATATTTATTATCTGACTATTGAAAAATCAGCCCTTAGTCGTAAAAGCCATATCTATCTGGGGGCACGGCGGTCCCCACCAAGTCGAGCAAAAAAGCGTCACGGCCGTACCATCCTTTTCTCGAAGCAATTCAGACTATTTTCGACCACCTGTAACTTCGTTGTTGATAAAACTAGAAGACTGAAATTTTCAGTATCCTGGCAGGCATTGTAAAGACACGGTATATTTTAAATTAGACCTAGAAGCTTCAAATTTGGAATATAAGTAGTGTTTGGTGTATGAATTAAGGAAAAAATAAAAAATCTAGAAAAGACCGCAAAGAAAATTAAGCCCATACAGCCAAGTCTTCAGTTAAATTTTTCAATGTTGGCTTTATTCGTAACGATGTTTTACGGCAGTTATTATTATTGCGTGCGAAGCCGCGGGTTTAAGCAAGTCCCATATAAATATAGGCACATGGTAGTGCCCCTGCCAAATCGAGAAAAAATGGGTATTCCCGTCATGAAAACACGTCATGTAAATTAAATTATTTAATGCAAAAAACGTACCTACGTGCTTATTCGTACTTCTTACGAGTGCGTAAGATTGTAAATTAATTATTATACCACGCGCTGCGATGCTAGCGAGTGAGCGCGGGCCGTTACTACGCGCTGCGCGGTGCTAGCGCGAGGGCGCGGGGCGGGGACAGTGGGCTCTTAGAAAAACTGTAGCTGAAGCTCAAGAAGTAGTACCGGAAAATAGAAAACGGAAGGCTACCTACAAAAATAAGAAAAGATCATAAGTCAGAGAGAGGGCTTTAAGAAAATTCGTTGCTGGTAGATATACATATATACAATAAGTAGAAGGATAATAAGAAAAATACAAAAAGAAATGAGATCCCATCAAAAACAATACTTGTCAAAAAAAACAAGTCTCGCAACTCAGTTGTTCTGCGATAAAAAGTTGTGAGATCAATGTAATACCAAGTCGGTTATTAATTTATTCTATTAAGCGACTTTCTGTCTTAATACGTCCAGTCTCTAAGACCACGATCGTGGTCCATTACAATTGAAAATCAATTGTGTCTGGAATCTCCGTACTCGAAGCATTAAGTTGTTACGTAATAATTAACAGCATCTTATAGTGACGCATATCAATATTAAAATTCTTTAATGTTTTATATAAATATATTGAGACTTGGCCATCGCACTAAATAATTGAATTTACATGTGTTTTCAGGCGATTAAATTTACACGTGTTTTTTGGCGAGCCCTTAGTCGTAAAAGCCATATTTACTTATATAGTCTTTTTTTAATTTACTTGCTCAGGTGCGGAACATAATTTTCTCAAATTTTACCTGCAACTTTTTATGGCTGCTTAATACTTCACCAAAGTATCGCTGTGAAAAAAAAAAACAAGAAAAAAACGACGGGACTTGTCCGACTTCACAAAAACTTCTCTAGACTTTTCTGAAGGTAGGTATGCCGCTTGTCGTGGAAATGTTCAAATAATTCCGTATTTTTTTCCATTGTGACTCAGGTCGTAAACAGCTGCAAAAAAGTCGCACCCAAACTAGTTTTTAAATGGAAGTTATCTATCCGTTAAGAAAACTATATTTCACTCTCGATAAGTAAATCTATCTTATTGCTCCGGGTATATCATCAAAAAAATAACAGGATACGGATCTTGTGCAAAACTTTGGGAGAACCGTCTTATTAATGTAACAAAAGTGCGCAAAATATTAAAGGCAGAAAATGACAGCTAATAACGCTTGTTATAAACCATATTCATTTGGCACGCGATGTACCAAATACTCTAAATTACATAGCTATCCGCTTTCAAAGTGGTAAAATGGGCGTCTCCCCCCCCCCCCCCCCCCCCTCCCCTACATAACTTCTAAACTAAGCGAGTGTAAATTTGCAAAAAAAAATATAACGTTGGTTCAGACGGGATCGTGGTATTTTACTAAGGGCTGATTTTTCAATGGTCAGATAAGAAATATCCGTCGAACAAAATACTATACGGCTAATTTGAAAACGTCACCTAATTGTCAGCAATCATACTAAACTGTCATTTTTTAAAATCTGACCTTTCATAATTTATCAGTCTGATAAGTTTTATCTGACCATTGAAAAATCAGCCCTAAGTGGATTCCCAAATTCAGTTAAAGTTGGCACGGAACCCTCGGTGAGTGCGCGAGTCCGACTCGCACTTGGCCGGTTTTTTTATATAAATTAATGTCGCCGATTGATCGAATGTCGATATGTCAGTGCGGTAAGAAATACCAGGCCACTCAGAAAGTATTGCGAAAAAAGTTTTTATACGCGTATATAGGAGATTGTGGCCAAACCCAACCAACCCCAGTTGCTGCTCATCAACATCTTTTTCGGGTATATTACCAAGTTCAAGTGGCTATCAGCTCGACCTTACGACTGGGGTTGGAAGTTGGTCAACAATTCATTAGAACCAGTGCAAACGTTACTTTCACCTGCGCATTAAAAAGAACGCGCTCAATTCACTACCTCATAGGTGGCGTGGAAACGTGTGCATATTATGACGATTACAACTTTTACAACTTTTTGAATCGTTATATCTCAAAAACGGTGGCTCGTCGGAAAAAAAGGATTGATACGTCTATTGTAGATAATTTTAAAATCTACAATTTTTGTCGTGGGTATTTCTATGATGAAACTAACCGTTTTGCTGAAAAAAGCGAAAAACTTATTTTTTGACCTGAATATTTTTTCCCCTTACATGGGAATCATGGGGAACTTTATAATTTTATATTTCTTAGTATTTTAAACAATTTTACCGATTTTCAGCTTGGTGGGAATTTATGTAGCTTCGAATGTCTAAATTGACCGGACTAATATTCGCGTGAGGAGGATAGTATCACGTTGGGTGCCGTTCTACCTCACCGACGCTCAGAAGCAGGCCTGAGTGGAATGGTGTTGTGATGTGCTAAACGAGTTTGAAGCAGACTCGTCACGGCGTGTTTACGACATCGTTACAGTCCTGGATTTATCAATACGATCCAGAAACCAAGCGCATTTCGACAGTTTGGGTGTTTCAAAATGAACCAACGCCTACCAAAGAGAATCTCGGAGCGGGGGGAAGATTTTGATCGCCAGTTTTTTAATTAGACTGGCCACTTGGAGTCGTTTCTCTAACAACATCAAAGAAGAATCAACGCCGAATGGTATACTACCAAATGTTTACCAGAAGTTTTCTCTGTTGTAAGCAACAAGCGACCAAACACTGGGCTCCGCGGACTACTGCTCTACCACGACAATACGCCAGCACACACCGCGCACAAAACAAGTGACTTCCTAGACAGCACGCCAGTCAAACTCTTGGTTCACCCTCCTTACAACCCTGATCTAGCACCGTGTGACATCTTTTTATTTCCAAAAGTAAATAAAAAACAGCTCAAAGGGATAAAATTTTCGTCGCCGGAAGATGCAATGGCTGCGTTCGAGCAGGCTGTAAACGAGGTGTCTGCGGTGGACTGGAAAAAGAGTTTTGAAAACTAGTTCTGAAATGAATGAAAGCTGGTGGAGTATACTTTGAAAACGTTTAATAAAAATGTAGGTATGTACCAGTAGAACTATTTCTTTAGTGTCGCACAAATTGCGAAATTAAATAGTAATAATAATTACACTGTAGTTACCTTACACTGATGTTACATGTGCGTTACGTAAACTTTACTATATCTAGTACGAGTTAAATGTATTTGTACCGATTGCTAACCACAGTAAGTACCTACCCTAGTTGCTGCTTAGTTTGTAACTAAGTATCTCATATTAAAGGATATCTTTAATAAAAAAGTAAACATAATTGCTTAAAAATTGCTTGTAAAAATTAGTAGGGTCGCATCACCGGTACCCGGCCATGTATCGGTTTACGGCAGACAGAGAGACAAGCGACAGAAAAACTTAAAAAACCAAAACTATCAATCCCTAATTATTTTTATAAGCGTGAGTATCGAATTTGAAGCGAATTTCTATGTCAGGTAGTGGCCATCAAAAAAATAATGGGAAACCAATTGCCGGTAACTAGATATTCAAAAGACGTGTTGGTATTTACGGCTATAATCATCCATAGCTCTAACGAAAGTCTTTTGACTGACTGACATCAATAAATTGTCTCAATATCTCAAAACCAAAACTTGTGAACGCAACCATGAGGGTAAACCGTTTATATACCAATAAGAAAAATACTGCTATGAATCTTCCGAACACCATTATTTTATTTATTTAAAAACTTTATTGCACAAATGACAGAGTACAAAAGGCGGTCTTAATCCCAGACGTACCTTTAGGTCATGCAGAAAGATTTTAGGGGGTGCTGGATATAGAACTTAAAAACCGCAACGTTATACCATAGAGAAAAATCATACTATACCTACGTTTGTAATAGGGTACGTAAATAAATCCCTGTCCATTTTTTTTCTTACTTTATAACGGGGCTGTGAGTTGGACTAATATTTCGGAAATTAGTAGTAGGTAGTTGAGCTCCAAAATATAGGTTAGGCTTCCTTTAAATAAAATTACTCTTGTCAGACTAGTGGCCGTAATCCAGAAAATTCTGGCCGTAAACTGAAACTTTATGGCCTAACTTTATAACTAATATAACATTACTAGTGGACCCCCGCGGCTTTTGTGGCGCACAACACATATTTTTATTGTAAGTATGAGGACAACAACTATAGAGGTTAGTGCAAGCTCGCGTTGTTCTTAGGCTGCTTGCATTATTTTGGTGCGGAGTTATTTTAAAACTGTGATAGCTTATGAGATATTTATAGGAATCAAATAATTTAAAGGGCCTTTTGTTCAAAATGAAATATCCGTTATGACAAATATGTTTATTTTGATAAGGATAAGTACCCCGTGTGCATCAAAGCAGCTTCGAATATAAATTGATTTAAAATCAAAGACATAGCTAAATAGAAGTATAGGCGACTGCCTTAACAATGTATAAACATGCCACCTAGTGTTATACGAGTATAATTCTGGATAGATTTATAATAATATTTTGTATAAAAAAAGTTTCAAGAAATTTTCAAAAACCAACATGCCTTAACAATGTATAAACATGCCACCTAGTGTTATACGAGTATAATGCTGGATAGATTTATAATAATATTTTGTATAAAAAAAGTTTCAAGAAATTTTCAAAAACCAACATTATTTAAAAATAAAATAGTGGTAATTCCTACTTTGATTTGTTAATAACTTGTCAAAAAATGCTTTTTCTATGACGTTTTATAAGGCGTTTGTAGTTTCGTAGTAAGATGGGTAACCGTGACTTTAAAAATAAATATACCACTAACAATAAACAAGACGACAGTGAGCGCGATCGAGTGACCTCTTTTTTATCGCCTGTTTTTTTTTAGGTCATTATTGTCGAAAAAAATCAATATTAAAACTTATATATTTTAATTATTTTACTAAAGTTCAAGAGTAACACTAAATAGGGAATAATTAAGTAATGAAATTAAGTAATGAAGTTATAAGATATTGACAAATCTTTATACATTCTTAGGGCAGTCGTTTAGCCATCTCCTTTAGAAACATAAAAAGTGAGTAAACCATATCAGATAGACATATGCTGTCATGGATTTTTTAGTAGACCTATAAAGTGGAACAATCCCGTCATACATGATTTATATGTATATTAAACGGTTTACTCTGCGTACGCAACAGAAGCTCTTAAAAGGTAGGTATATTTTTCCTACGTTTTTGCAACATTTTTCATTGTTCTGCTCTGCTATTTAAACGCGATGTTATAAACAGCGGAAAGCCTTCCACGATAAGTAAGCTATCCAAAACAAAATATTTTTTTAATTCGGCCCGTTAGTTCCTGATAATAACGCTTTAAAGAAACAAACAAACTCTTCAGCTTTATAATATTAGCATTGATTTTTAAATCAAACTTCATGCGTCTTTAACTTGCATTCGTTTTTGATATTATCTTTATATTATAGGAATTAGATTTGATCACTTTCGATAAATATCAAATGAATAAAGGATGCAGATTTCTTTGTTTCTGTTGCGAGCTGGCACTAACTGGCCGAACACCGACAAAGCTACACTACGTAATTTACTACTTTTGGAGGTATAGATTGCTCAATATGAACCATCTTCTTAGTGATATAAAATAAGGAATACTACATCTTGTACATACTTGTACATATTAGTACTTTTTTACCCACTGAATTTCATACAAAATATAGATATCGCTGTTATATATGGAATATTTAGCATTAAATCAGTAACACACTGCGATTATTACAAGCAATCGGTACAAATATCTTTAACTCGTACTAGATAAAATAGGATTTTTTATCAATTAAATAAATAATAATAGTAATGTTAGCCTGTAACATCCCACTGCTGGGCAAAGGCCTTACCTTAACTATGAGGTAGTTTGAGCCATACTCCACCACGCGGGCTCAGTGCGGGTTGGTGGAGGGGTGTTCGCAAGGCAAGCGACTAACCCTGCTGTCAGATGTTATCAAGCCGCCCATAAGGCCTCTGACTAGGATTAACGACTAATATCAACAGATATTAGCCGGGACCAACGGCTTAACGTGCCTTCCGAAGCACGAAGATGCTCGTGATATACGTCACTTATTTGGTCGGAATGGTCAACCATCCAAACACGACCGCGCCGTAGGATGCTTCACTTTGGTATCACTACCAAAAGCGCTGCTACCACTGCGCTACGAGCACCTCAAAATAATAATAGATAAAGAGTAATTATTAAGTATGTATCATGAAAAAAAAAAAAACTTAATATTGAACAAACCGGCCATGTGCAAGTCGGACTCGTGCACTGAGGGTTCCGTCCAACTTTAACTGAATTAGGGAATTCACTTACTTCCACTTAGTAAAATACCATTATATTTTGTGGACAGTAAATATAACTTTGTTTCACAGTGTTTGTATGAAGTATGTCCAAAAATCTTCCTCGAAATTTACCTTCATGAGAGCATTGCGAACACTTTACAGAGTCGAACTCTCTGACCCGTCTCATTGACATTAATTTATCTATGTGTACCTTATTAAATGTGTTTGTTTATATAATATATACTTATTTGTTTATTTTTATATAATCGTATTGAAGTAATAGGCAGTATGTATGTTTATCATCGTATTATAGTTATCTTTGTCGTCATTCTCTTTTCTATATCGCCTCTATAACTTTACTTGCACCGCCTGAACATATATTTGTCTCTGTCCTGACCTATGGTTGACTGGTAGAGAATGTTTTTGGCATTAAGTCCGCCATATGTACCATTTTATGTTGTGTGCATGAAGTTTTGAAATAAATAAATAAGGAAAATATAACGTTATAAATAATTGCTTGTCTAAAGCACTGTCAGATTAACAAATAAATATGCAAGAATCGATTCAAAGAGTATATTTCAGCATCAACAAAATAGCACTAACAAATAATTCAAATATGAAACGATATTTCGTATGAAGTATTTGTCAGACAACGGTAAATAGGTATTTCACTCTATAGGTACGGACAACAGCACATCAAAATAAACACTGCGGTATCTTATGCAGTTGTAATAAGGGCTAGTTTGCAACAAAAGTGAGAAACCTTGATGTGCTGGCGACTGTACAATCATAGGTACACTGATGAATAAATGGTAGGTCGTTAAGCATTTAAATTAAGGCGCTACACCTATGGTTGACTGGTAGAGAATGCTTTTGGCATTAAGTCCGCCATATGTTCAATTATAATATGTTTTGTGCATGAATTTATTAAATAAATTAATAAGTACAAAGTTATGTTAGCGGTTGTTGAAAATGTGCTATATCTCAAAAACTTTTCGTTCGATCCCGTCCGAACCAATTTCCGTTGAAAGTATTTGTTAAGATCTACATTACATTTTTTTTTTCAAAATTTAAGCGAGTGCTTAAGTCAGAAGTTAGATGGGGGGACGCCCATTTTACCACTTTGGAAGCGTCTAGCTTCATAGCTACGTTAGACTTTAAAAGAAAATGGTTTAAAGAATCTCGATGTCATTTTAAAAGACCTATCCATAGACCCACACGCATAAGTTTGACTAAAAAGTTTTTTTTAGTTTAAGTTTCATGTATGGGAGCCCCCCCTTAAATGTCATTATTTTATATTTTTTGTATAAGAATCGTAAAGCGGTTAACAGGATACATCTTCCGACGAAATTTCAACAGTGTGATTCTTATAGTTACAGAATAAAATGGCTGTGACATACGGACGGACAGACAGACAGACAGACTTGACGAAACTATAAGGGTTCCTTTTTTGGCATTCGGCTACCGAACCCTAAAAACAGACTTATTTAAACTTATAAAACTGAGAAAGGAGTGAGCAAAAACAAATCGAAAACTTTGACTGCCATTTTTTCAACTTTGACATTTCCGACTTACTGCTCTTGTTATTAGTACGGCAGCAGGTATGCGTCAGACAACCAATTGTCATGTTTTTGAAGTAAGGAATTATCTTCATTGTCTTGTGTTACGAATACTAGACCACGTGGCACGCGGGGGCATCTTCATTAAATACGTAAATACATATTAAACAATTATGACTAAGAGGTACAATTAATATTTGTGCACATCACATATAAATTTGCCCGTAGCGAAATTCGATCCCGCGACTGCCGGCTCATTAGTCAGGTGCGCTAACCACTGCATCACAATAATGACGATCCATAAATACTACAGCTTTGTCAGCAATCTATGACTACTTTTTTCTGCCGAAAAATGCCCACGGTCAACTATGATAGACCTCATATTCATAACAAAAAGTACCTAGTTTGTATGTCACGTAACAGAAAACAAATTGAAACATTAGTAGCGTAGTTAAACGATATTGTATAGACGTTACTGGTAGTGATTGGTCTCCGAAGGCAGCACGTGGCAAGCCACTTGACATCGGGTAGGGCGCCCCGTGAGCAAGTGGGCGACCCGTATCGATTCTATCTCTGTAGTCATAGAGTTCAAAATCACCCACCTCGTAAACAGAAATTGAAATAACGTTCATGTTACATAATACAAATACAGACGTATGAACACGTTGCTGATGCCAACGTTTTTTATATAAAATAGGGAACGGTAAATTTCACAATGTTTTCATAATCATAACAGAACAATCTTTACCCGGTCACCTGCTAACAATGCTTGACAATTTTAGTATGGGCCAAACGTCAAGTTTTCCATTCTGATTTTGTTACAATAAATAAGTGGAATTGTGGCCCACAGAGTGTGTGTGTGTGTGTGGTAGAGATTGACTCGTAGTTAATGTCGTTAATCGTGATATTCTAAAACAAGATAAAAAACAAATTTTAATGTATTCAGTTTTGGTCCGACGCATGGAATTTTACTTTTGGGGCAAACAATGTATGGGGACGCGACCACTTCCTTTCGGTTTGCGGCAAAAAAGTTTTAGTTCACTTCCAAAACTATCTAGATTACGGCCACTAGTCTCACAAGGGTAATGTAACTTAAAAGAGCTATTGGGGCTAATAACTACTACTAATTAACGAAATATTTCGGAAATACTTACAAAACAATGGCCATTAATGCCAACACTCCTTTTGTATATCCGGTTAAGCTTCCCACAAATTTTAAGATGGCCTCTATCCAACATAGTATTATACTCTAAACCTTTAGTTTACGACCAGCTTAAAAACGCGAATAGTACCTCTAGGCTAGTTGACCAAAATTCAAAAACTAGATAATACTTTACATTCGTAAATATATTGATCAAAAATCATAATATTTTGAAAAACTAACTTTTTGAGTTTTTATAATTTAAATACCTACCTACTACATTTTTCAATGTTTTATAAGATTACATTTCTCCATTTGTTTTTTTGTTTTTTTAAATATCCTTTGGACATTCCCACACATCGCCATCTAGGCCCAAAGTAAGCTACTCAAAGCTTGTGTTATGGGTGCCAGACAACGGATATAATACTTAAATACTTTTTGTTTGTAAATACATACATGTTATACATAGAAAACACCCAAACCAATACAAACAGACATGTTCATGCACACAAATTGTGTTCTTAATCGATTAAAGTACCAATAAAACTATTAACCATAACTCATGAATAAATGAAACTCAAACTAATTACTTCCAAATCATTTTTTGGGTAGTTTAACTTTGTAGTGTAGGATTATTTAACTATTGAGATATATATAGGTATATTATAACATACGTATTATTATATGCCTTAATATTAAAGGTGTATTCTTCGTTCATATTCGATACTTCGGTTTATAAAAATAATTTAAGAATTTTTGTTTTCTTGTTTGTCTCTCAAACAGCCGTAACCGACTCATGGCCGGGTACTGGCAAAGCGACTCTAGTTAAGATGAAATAGGTACATACATTGCGCAGCGGCGCGCCGGTACCCACATTCATCGAAGATATTGACGTCATGAACGATTGTTCAAGCTTGTGACGTTGTTTGCATGAGAATAATTCTCCCTTTCCAAGAGCTATACATAACGCATGCCAAGGCCTCAAGTCTCAGGCCGATTGTACTTTCTCCGTGTTATACGTAAAATATTGTTTTACTGAAAATATCATGTATACAAACTAGCACACGGACGGAATTCGATAGCATGGGATGATCCTGTAAAAGAAAAGGATTTTGTCTTCGAACATAGATTGGCATACTTTTTATGAATGATTTGGCTGGCTTTGAATCAGCGTTTTGGACGTAGTTAATAACAATAAGTATTTAAATACAACTCATACAAATGAAATCAATATTTACATGTTTATAGCAGAAATATTTATATGCTATTCATACGAAGATAGACTCCTCAAATTTGGATTGACTTCGCTGCAAACTCGTAGGAATGAGCAGGAATTAATTTATCTGCACAAATTACTCCACTCGCAATTCGCATATATACTCCCCCAGTCTTCTTGGTGAACTTGACCTTAACATTAGGCAAAATGCGCGCAGGCCTAAATCCTTCGACATTCTTCTTAAACGCAACAATATCTCGTTTCACCAGCCACTTCTCAGGATGTGTAGACTATACAACGCATGCACAAAAATCAACCACAGTCTGCTGGATATGTTTGAGCACAGGATGCCGCTGTTTCGAAAGCGTGTAAAAGACTTTTTCTCTAAAACTGCATTGGACTGAAATTACTTTTATTTTATTATTGTATTTAGTCACATTTAATTTTGTAAAAATGTGAGAAAACAAACACATTTAAGGTGTAATTCTTTCTCACATTTCCTTAAAATACTACTGCATGCAAATCATGTTGTGAAAACTATTTTAGGGTATTACTCTAGTTAAATCAGTAATTCGCTTTTTAGGGTTCCGCAGCCGAATGGCAAAAAACGGAACCCTTATAGTTTCGTCAAGTCTGTCTGTCTGTCTGTCTGTCTGTCCGTCCGTATGTCACAGCCAATTTATTCTGTAACTACAAGCATCACACTGTTGAAATTTGGTAGGAAGATGTAGCCTGTTAACCGCTTTACGATTCTTATTCAAAAAATAAAAAATAATGATATTGAAGGGGGGGCTCCCATACATGAAATTAAAACAAAAAAATTTTTTTTTAGTCAAACCTATGCGTGTGTCTATAGATTGGTCTTTTAAAATGACATTTGAGAGGTTTCTTAAACCATTTTCTTTTAAAGTCTAAGGTTTCTTAGCTAGACGCTTCCACTAATCACTAATCACCACGCATCTAACTTCTAAACTAAGCAAGTGTTAATTTTGAAAAAAATACGCATAGCAAATACTTTCAACGAAAATTGGTTCGGACGGAATCGAACGAGTAGTTTTTGAGATATAGCACATTTTCAATAACCGCAAATTTAACTTTGTTCTTCATACAAACACTATGAATAACAAAGTTATGTTTGCTGTCAACAAAATATTGTTCTATTTTATTAAGTGGAAGTAAGTGGATTCCCTAACTCAGTTAACGTTGGCACGGAACCCTCAGTGCGCGAGTCCGACTCGCAAAAATCGTTATCCAAATCGTTATCGTTTTCCAAATTAAAAAATAATAAAAAAATATATAAGAAAGTTGTGTTAGTTTCACTCTTTGTAGCTCAAACACGGCTGAACCGGTTTGGCTGGAGATTGATTGGGAGGTTGCGTAGAACCAAGACAAGGACCTAGGATACTTTTTATCCCGTTAGACGGGGCCGGGATTGGGGTGGGACGAGGCCGGCGCAAAACAGTGGGGGGACGGGGTAGTTTAGAACCAGGACAAGTACGAAGGATACTTTTAAATCCCGTTCGATGGGGCCGGGGCGAAACAATGTTCGCTGGGACCGCTAGTAAATAATAAAAATAAAATTTGTGTTAGAGATCCTGGGACGGTAATTTAATGTTTAGAAATCGTCGCTAACTGATGATCGAGGTAAGATTCTGTACATGTCATTTGTTACCTGTCCATCGCACTTGCTTTTTCGCGCTTTTTGCTATGTTATGCCTATGCGAAGTATGACCAGTACAACAACTTTGTAGGATGACTGCCACCATTTCACTAGCAATTTTAGTACAAAATTTACTTATTCGTGTATGACATTTTATTAAGCTGTACTTATATCATAATGCTGAGGAGTTTGCTTGTTAGATTGTTTGTTTGAACGCGCTAATCTCAGGATTGATAATAACCTAAAATAACCGCAACCTTCTGAACCGATTTGAAAAAAAATTTTTTGGGATAGCTTGTTTATAGAGAAAGTGTGACAGGAGGGGAGGAAATAAAATCAAACGCGCGGACGAAGTCGCTGGGGACCGCTATGTTATAAAAAGTTGAAATTAAGTGTACATTCGGGCGTCTGAGTCAGGGTTCTAAAGAGATCTTGCATATCTAGGCTGAAAACGAATCGTAGGTGACGCTGATATATCCAGGTTTCATCGTGTAGGTGACGCTGACGCAATAGTTTTTCTGGAAAATAAAATAAAAACCAGGCTGACAGCCAGTATTCTATAATTTCTGACTTCAACTCAAATGGAAAACTTTTTGAAAATCATGAAACGTGTGGTTCAGACAGACTGATATCCGGTCGTCTGAGGCAACTTGTTTATCTGTATTTTTAACGAAATATTACGTTTCGAATCAATTATTTCAATTTGAATTTTTTAAGGATTTATTGATGTTACGTCGTTAGTAACAGCTCCCGAATAGGTAACTTACAATTTTCCACCCAAAAAAAAAGGAGACGACTAGCTGAATGGGGAGCCCTATCAGGCTAGCAAGGTGAAATCAGCAAAATGGCAAAAAAATACCTGAATTTGTAGCTAAATAGTTGCTAATTAGTTGCCAAAAAGACGATTTTTTTGCTCAAGCCGATCACGAGAAATCGCGAATAATGCTACCTTGATATAAAGGTGGCAAGGTAACGCCATAAATTACTTACTTTTCCTTTGACCATAACAGAAAAATTAGTTACTAATTTGTTGCTATAAGTGCGATACGACGAAACTGCAAAATCATTTTTTTTTGCATTTTTCGTGTTTTTGCTAGCTTGAAACTGGTTTTCTGTCCGACAAAGAGTGCTCTGAATTTGTTGCTTACCAGGAATGTACTGAAAAATACGTAAAGAACCAGCAACAAAATGGTCGGAGCCGATCGGAAAATTTTCTATTTTTTCTTTGATTTTCCAATTCTTGCTATCTTGAATCTGGGTTTTCTTCTAATACAGAGTAGTGCTCTGAATTTGTTGCTTACCAGGAGTGTACTGAAAAATACGTAAAGAACCAGCAACAAAATGGTCGGAGCCGATCGGAAAATTTTCTAATTTTTCTTTGATTTCTCCAATTCTTGCTATCTTGAATCTGGGTTTTCTTCTAATACAGAGTGCTCTGAATTTGTTGCTTACCAGGAGTGTACTGAAAAATACATAAAGAACCAGCAACAAAATGGTCGGAGCCGATCGGAAAATTTTCTATTTTTTTTTTTATTTTGTACTTCCTATACAGAATTTGTAGAAACTTAAAACAACATCGAAACGGGAAAATCAATTTATCTGTTCAAATTATCTGTAGAGATATTGAAGGAAAAAAAATTAAAAAAAAACATTTTCTTAACATAACTTTGAGATTCCTCAATTAATCTATTTTGTACTCTTCACAATATTTTGAAAGCTTTAAAAGATGCATTAACTATTTTTTTTCAAAAATTAAAATCTAACCCATTCAAAAGTTGCAGCTTTTCAAACATTACACTCCTGGTAAGCTACAAATTCAGAGCACTCTGTATTAGAAGAAAACCCATAGAATTCAAGATAGCAAGAATTGGAAAATCAAAGAAAAAATAGAAAATTTTCCGATCGGCTCCGACCATTTTGTTGCTGGTTCTTTACGTATTTTTCAGTACACTCCTGGTAAGCAACAAATTCAGAGCACTCTTTGTCGGACAGAAAACTAGTTTCAAGCTAGCAAAAACACGAAAAATGCAAAAAAATATGATTGCATGTTTCGTCGTATCGCACTTATAGCAACAAATTAGTAACTAATTTTTCTGTTATGGTCAAAGGAAAAGTAAGTAATTTATGGCGTTACCTTGCTACCTTTATATCAAGGTAGCATTATTCGCGATTTCTCGTGATCGGCTTGAGCAAAAAAATCTGTCTTTTTGGCAACTAATTAGCAACTATTTAGCTACAAATTCAGGTATTTTTTTGCAATTTTGCTGATTTCACCTTGCTAGCCTGATAGGGCTTGAATGGGGTGCGCCAAAGTTCACCTAAATTTTCAACTACGATAATTGGAAATCCGAAAATGTTCTTTCTAGCATTTATAATCCTAACAATCACAATTCCTAACTGCTCTGTCTCTAATGTTCATAGTTTCGAAGCATTCAACAAATTAAACATAACCGTAACTGAGTCGTCTTTTATAAATTTTTAGACAAAAATCAGTGAAACGACCTTTAATCATTCTAAACAGTTGTCTACCCACATGTATTTTTTATTACACTTGGTAAATGCTTTTCTGAGTATGAGTGAGAATATTATGCTAATTATGTTTAGAGATATAAGCGTTTTGATAAAAAAACATGAGGAGTTTAAATATATTTACATAAATGATATTATAATTACAATTTTCGGAAACATGAGTGTTATGCACATAGCCGGTAGTACTACAAATAATATGTATGAAAACTTTAGGATGAAAAAATTTAGGAAGAGTGATCATTCGGTTTACAAATCATTAGGAAGAACAATTTCGGGTAAATAACTTTCATCATCATCATCATAATCAGCCAAAGGACGTCCACTGCTGAACATAGGCCTCCCCCATGGCTTTCCACAGCAACCGATCACTAGCGGTCTGCATCCAGTTTGATCCTGCGATCTTTTTAAGGTCGTCTGTCCATCTTCTTGGTGGACGTCCTACGCTGCGTCTTTGGTCGAAGGGTCTCCAATCTAGAACTTTCCTGCCCCAACGGCCATCAGTTCTTCGCGCTATGTGCCCTGCCCACTGCCACTTAAGCTTACTGATTCTCAAGGCTATATCCGTTACCTTGGTTCTTCTACGTATCTCCTCGTTTCTGATTCGATCTCGTAGAGAAACACCAAGCATAGCCCGCTCCATCGCTCGTTGTGTAATTTTGAGCTTCATTATAAGGCCCATAGTAAGAGACCACGTTTCGGATCCGTATGTCATCACTGGTAACACACACTGATTGAAGACTTTCGTCTTCAGACACTGAGGTAATTGAGACGAGAAAGCGCTCTTGCGCAGTTTCCCGAACGCTGCCCAGCCGAGCTGGATTCGTCGATTGACCTCTTTCTCGAAGTTGGACCTACCCAATTGGATAACTTGTCCCAGGTAGACGTACTCGTCGACAACTTCGAGAGTTGAGTTCCCAATGGATACTGGAGTGGGTACAACAAGGGAACTCGACATAATTTTCGTCTTCTCCATGTTCATTTTAAGACCCACTTGTTGGGATACTCGGTCGAGGTCTTCGAGCATAGTGCCTAGATCATCCAGCGTCTTTGCCACAACGACTATGTCATCGGCAAACCGAAGGTGTGTTATGTATTCGCCATTGACGGAGATGCCGAATCCTTCCCATTCCAGGAGCTTGAAGGCGTCTTCCAATGCCGCTGTAAACAGTTTCGGAGATATAACATCGCCCTGTCTTACACCTCTTCGCAATGGAATCGCCCTCGTATTCTGTTCCTGTACTCGGACCAACATGGTGGCGTTGTTATATAGACACTTCAACACCTCTATATACCTATAGTCTATGTGACACCGCTGAAGAGACCGAAGCACCGCCCAAGTTTCGATCGAATCAAAGGCCTTCTCATAGTCCACAAAAGCTAAACATAGAGGCATATTATACTCCTCGGACTTCTGTATAATTTGCCTTAGCGTATGAATGTGGTCTATGGTACTGTAGCCTTTCGGAATCCGGCTTGTTCGGGAGGCTGGAAGTCATCAAACCTACGTGCGAGACGATTCGTGATGACCCTTGAGAACAGCTTGTAGACATGGCTCAGGAGTGAGATGGGTCTATAGTTCTTCAAAAAGGTTTTGTCTCCTTTTTTGAAAAACAACACCACCACACTCCTGTTCCATGCCTCAGGCGTGATGCCCTCTAGCAGAACGGAATTAAAGAGTCTCTGAAGGACTTTAAGTACCGGTGTTCCACCCGCTTTCAGAAGCTCTGCTGTGATTCCGTCCTCGCCAGGTGCCTTATTGTTTTTAAGCTGTTTCAGGGCCATCCTAATCTCGCAGAGGCTGATGTCCGGGATGTCTTCAGTGTAGTGTCGGGTCAGGATAGCTCGTGGGTCTCCGGTCGAGCTATCAACGGGTTTGGCTACTGAGGTGTACAACTGCCCATAAAACCTTTCGATCTCCCTCAAAACCTCTGCTTTCGTTGACGCTACACTGCCGTCCTCCGTCTTAAGCTTCGTCAACAGGCTTTGCCCAATAGACATGTCCCTTGCAAACACTTTGGAGCCTTTGTTCCGCTCTATTGTTTCTTTAACACTATTCGTGTTAAAGGAACGAATGTCATGTCGCAGAGATTTCATTATTCGTCTATTAAGCTGCCTGTAGGTTTGAGCATTAACGGAGGTCTGCAGTGCCATAGATCGACGTTCTGCCATAAGGTCGAGAGTGTGGACCGAGAGTTTTTGAGGTCTATTTTTACGGCCAGGTCTAAAAAACTTAGATCCGACCGTTTGGACAGTTTCCACAAACCCGTTGTTTATTTCGTCCACTGATACGCAATTCTCTAGGCAATCAAAGCGGTTGGACAACTAGAGTTGAAAGCTCTCGGGATTTTGGATATGGGCACGAGTAGGTCGGAGCGTGGACTTCATCAAGCGGGACCTTTCCAATTTGACATTTATATTCAATATGCCTCGGACCATACGGTGATCACTACCGGTTTTTACCCTGTTGATCACGGAGACATCATTGAATAACCGTCTCTTGGTGGTCATGATAAAGTCTATCTCCTTTCTCGTCTTGCCATCCGGACTCAGCCAGGTCCATTTCCTTTGAGGCAGCTTCTGGAAGAAAGAGTTCATCGCAAAGAGTCCCTCCTTCTCCAGAAAGTCGGCCAGCCTATTTCCCCTGGCGTTCCTTTGACCATATCCAAAAGGTCCCACTTTCAACTCATCCTCGCCTCGCTTGCCGAGTTTTGCGTTGAAGTCCCCCATAACAACAGTGAAATAGGTTTTGGAAGTGTGTATGGCTCTACTTACGTCCTCATACATTTCCTCCACCTCTTCATCCGGGTGGTTCGAGGTCGGTGCATATACCTGTATGACCTTCAGCGAATACCTCTTGGTTATTCTGAGTATAAGGTATATCACCCTGTTCGACACACTCTCGATGGTTACGATGTTGTTTACGAGGGACCTGTGGACAAGAAACCCAACACCACCTTGGGACTTTTGGTCACCCTCCCGGTAGAAGAGCAGGTTGCCAGACTTCAGAGTTATCGTGTCCTCGCCCTCTCTACGGACTTCTGATAAACCCACTATGTCCCAGTGTAACCTGCTCAATTCTTCCTCCAGCTCGAGCAACTTCTCGTCTGTCCTCAGTGTGCACGCGTTATAAGTTACCAGGGCCAGTTGTCGTTGGGGGTGGTAGCGAGATCGCCTCCGGGGATTCTTAGCACCCCCTGCCCCGCCGTTACCGTGACCGCTACCGGAATCAGGAATAGCGGGGCTGCCGGAGACTGGGGGCCTGGTTTTTTGTGTCCTACCATTTAGGGGGGTATTTACCAGTACTCGCCACGCTTTGCAGGCGGGTTGGCGAGCGCAGAGGCGCAGTATCTTTTAAGTGTGACGCTGCTGCCCATCACAGCTCAACATTTTACTGCGCCTTTTGTTGGATGGTTATCCCGCCATCGGTCGGTCGCCAGAGCCTCGTCTGTTGAAACAGGATGCACCGCGTGATGGTGAGGTTGGCTTGGAGCTTTGGGTCTTGGTTAAGCTCCCTTACGACCCTTAAATAACTTTAGGTGAGCCAATATGGACCCAGCTGAATGACGTTACCTATATCGATTTTTTGCATCTTGTCCCAAATGGGCCGTAAACAGATGGGACGAGTTGAGGAATTAGTGAGTTAGTTTACACCTTACCGAAATATTCTAATATCGTAGTATCTAACTGAAACTAGCGGTTATTTTCAAATAAATAGCTATCGAACTTTTTATTCTTGAAATATTTACGTGACACTGAAAAACAACTTCATTTTTCTTTTATCTCGGCGTAGGTATTGACTACGTAATGACATATTTTTTTATTTAAATAGCAGGCAAATGCACCGGCTTATTTATTACTACACTGCGCTACGATGGCAATCATTGCCTAGGATATGCTATGCTATATCCAGGGATAGGCTATGCTACCACATTCGACTATACAGTGTCTTTCGTTGGTGCACAAAAAAAAATAAAAGAACTTATTCTAGCTACGGAAAATATGAAAAAAAAAAACCTTTGAGTAAATTTGTTTTTTTATAGGTATTTGATTTTTTTTGTGTTCAACGCGACCATACTTACGATAGAAGCCTATAACTTTTGAAGTTTGTGATAGATGTCAATAAAACTTACGTCAAATCAAAGGTAATTAATTAGTCTATCAATCAAAGTCGAATTAAAATATATATATATTAACAGCCGGTTTCTGAATTGAGCATTTGACGTTGAGAACAACTTAAGCTCGACTTAAGTATGTCTCATAAGTATTTCTGTTTTTGAATTAAGTTTAAGTGTAATTTGAGTATTTGAGGTTGAGAATTCTCAACTTTGACATAAACTAGTGCTTAACACGAAATTTGCGTTGCACAACACAACTGACAGTACTCAAAGCCTGCTCACTGTGAACTTAAGCGTCTGAAAGCTAAGCAACCCAATGAGGGTACTTAAGTCCTATTTTAATTCAAATTTGCGACAATTTGCTATGGCTGTAAAAGATCAAGCTACAACAGGTAATAAGGAAGTGCAGGCAAAACGCTATTAAAATTCAGACAAAGTTATATTAATCACAAATACACAAAGGTGAACACAAGTAACAGTAAAAAGGCTTGGCACACTGGATGTATTTCTACTTTGAAAAAGATGTCAATCGTCGAATCCAAATCTGCTGGGCAGCGTTCAGGAAACTGCGTAAGAGCGTCTTCTCATCTGAATTACCTCAGTATCTGAAGACGAAAGTCTTCAACCAGTGATGACATACGGATCTGAAATATGGTCTCTACTATGAGCCTCATAAAGAAGCTCAAAATCACACAACGAGCGATAGAGAGGGCTATGCTCTATGTTTCTCTATGAGATCGAATCAGAAACGAGGAGATACGTAGAAGAACTAAGGTAACGGACATATCCCTACGAATTAGTAAGCTCAAGTGGCAGTGGACAGGGCACATAGCGCGAAGAAATGATGGTCGTTGGGGCAAAAAAGTTCTAGATTCGGAGGAGGAGTGAGGAGACCTTTCGATCAAAAGTGCATCGAGGGATGTCCACCGACAAGATGGACGAACGACCTTGTTAAGATCGCGGGATCACACTGGATGCAGACCGCTTGTGATCGGTCGCAGTGGAAAATCGTGGGGGAGGCCTATGTTCAGCAGTGAACGTCTGATAATGATGATGATGATGATGAGTGTATTTCGAAGTTCTTCAACTTATAAACTTTTCAATCATCAAACATCGCAGGAAATCAAACTTTATCAAGTTTGAGTATGACATTGACACTGATTGATTGACAAAAGACATTCCGTTCTCGGCAGCAAAAAAAAAAAAAAAAATGACTATTTAACTTAAAATCTTATTTGCAATCTAATGCTCTTAAGAGTATATAACTGACATAATGAAATCCATAATTTATTAATGCCAATAATAAAACCAAATCTCTTTATAAATACAAACTGGTAAAAATCGGTTGATTTTAGTTGTAACGGAACGTTGTATAATCAAGGACAAAACTCAGTTGAATATGGTTTGTGACAATCTTAAATTTACGAATGAAACGTAGGAAACTTAAGCATTCATCAACTATTTGAGCAGATCTCAACAGATTTTTACTCAAATGCTCAAATCAGAAACCGGCTGTAACAGCCGGTTTCTGAATTGAGCATTTGACGTTGAGAACAACTTAAGCTCGACTTAAGTGTGTCTCAAAAGTATTTCTGTTTTTGAATTAAGTTTAAGTGTAATTTGAGTATTTAAGGTTGAGAATTCTCAACTTTGACATAAACTAGTGCTTAACACGAAATTTGCGTTGCACAACACAACTGACAGTACTCAAAGCCTGCTCACTGTGAACTTAAGCGTCTGAAAGCTAAGCAACCCAATGAGGGTACTTAAGTCCTACTTAAATTCAAATTTGCGACAATTTGCTATGGGTGTAAAAGATACTGGGTGTACAAGCTACAACAGGTAATAAGGAAGTGCAGGCAAAACGCTATTAAAATTCAGACAAAGTTATATTAATCTCAAAAAATACTATAATTCAGACAAAGTTATATTAATCACAAATATACGAATTACGAAGGTGAACACAAGTAACAGTAAAAAGGATTGGCACACTGGATGTATTTCTACTTTGAGACAGAGGTCATCAATCGTCGAATCCAAATCTGCTAGGCAGCGTTCAGGAAACTGCGCAAGAGCGTCTTCTCGTCTGAATTATCTCAGTGTCTGAAGACGAAAGTCTTCAACCAGTGTGTGTTACCAGTGATGACATACGGATCTGAAACGTGGTCTATGAGCCTCATAAAGGAGCTCAAAATCACACAACGAGCGACGGAGAGGGCTATGCTCGATGTTTCTCTATGAGATCGAATCAGAAACGAGGAGATACGAAGAATAACTAAGGTAACGGATATATCCCTATGAATTAGTAAGCTCAAGTGGCAGTGGACAGGGCACATAGCGAGAAGAAATGATGGCCGTAGGGGCAAAAAAGTTCTAGATTCGGAGGAGGAGTGAGGAGACCTTTCGATCAAAAGTGTATCGAGGATGTCCACCGACAAGATGGACGAACGGCCTTGTTAAGATCGCGGGATCACACTGGATGCAGACCGTTTGTGTTAGGTCGCAGTGGAAAATCGTGGGGGAGGCCTATGTTCATCAGTGAACGTCTGATAATGATGATGATGAGTGTATTTCGAAGTTCTTCAACTTATAAACATTTCAATCATCAAACATTGCAGGAAATCAAACTTTATCAAGTTTGAGTTGAGTATGACATTGACACTGATTTATTGACAAAAGATATTCCGTTCTCGGCAGTCGTTTACATTTTCATTTTATTTAAAATATATAAGTGACTATTTAACTTGAAATCTTATTTGCAATCTGATGCTCTTAGGAATATATAACTGACATAATGAAATCCAGAATTTATTAATGCCATGTATAAATAAAAACTGGTAAAAATCGGTCGTTTTTACTTGTAACGGAACGTTGTATAATCAAAGACAAAACTCTGTTGAATATGGTTTGAGACAATCTTAAATTGACGAATGAAACGTAGGAAACTTACAGCCGGTTTCTGATTTGAGCATTTGAGTGAAAATCTGTTGAGATCTGCTCTAATAGTTGATGAGTACTTAAGTTTCCTACGTTTCATTCGTATATTTTAGATTGTCTCAAACCACATTCAACTGAGTTTTATCCCTAATTATACTGCAACGTTCTGTTACAAGTAAAAACAACAGTTTTTTACCGGTTTTTATTTATAAAGAGATTTGGTTTCATTATAGGCATTAATAAATTCTGGATTTCATTATGTCAGTTATACATTCCTAAAAGCATAAGTTTGCGAATAAGATTTTATGTTAAATAGGCACTATTTTACATTTTAATTAAATTCTTAAAATTAAATTGCGAACGATTGCCGAGAACGGAATCGCTTTTGTCAATCAATCAATGTCAATGTCATAATAAAACTTGATAAAGTTTGATTTCCTGCAATGTTTTATGATTAAAAAGTTTATTAGTTGAAGAACTTCGAAAAACATTCATCATCATCATTATCAGCCAAAAGACGTTCACTGCTGAACATAGACCTACCCCACGGTTTTCCACAGCGACCGATCACTAGCGGTCTGCATCCAGTGTGATCCCGCGATCTTAACAAGGTCGTTCGACCATCTTGTCGGTGGATATCCCACGCTGCGCTTTTGATCGAAAGGTCTCCAATCTAGAAATTTCGGCCCCAGTGGCCATCAGTTCTTCGCGCTATGTGCCCTGACCACTGCCACTTGAGCTTACTAATTCGTAGGTATATGTCCGTTACCTTAGTTCTTCTAAGTATCTTCTCAATTCTGATTCGATCTCGTAGAGAAACGTATTCGAGTATATCCCTCTCCATCTCTCGTTGTGTGATTTTGAGCTTCTTTATGAAGCCCAGAGTTAGAGACCACGTTTCGGATCCGTATGACATCACTGGTAACACACACAGGTTAAATACTTTCGTATTCAGACACTGAGGTAATTCAGACGTAAAGACGCTCTTGCGTAGTTTCCTGAACGCTGCCCAGCAGATTAGGATTCGACGATTGACCTCTTTCTCAAAGTAGAAATAGTTTCAAAGTTTATGAAATGGAAACCACAAAGAAGAGACACACCACCTTCAGGAAGAGAAGGAAAATTATAGTGTTCCTGTAGTGAATAATAATAATAAACACCATTTCAAACCTGATTTTAAAAATAATGCAGTGAAATTATTAAGAAAAATATACTTTAGATATATAAAAAAACAAGATTTGCTGGTAAAGATTTTAAAGGAGTTGGAAGAAGCTGTCAAGGATAACACATCTTATTGCTTAATATATCCCTTTAGGATTTGGCACACTGGTTGCGGTCTGCGGTCCAGTCCATATATAATTGACCGGATGCAGCAATCTTGTATGGACCGGATCGCATACCCTAACCAGTGTGCCAATCCTTTTTACTGTTACTTGTGTTCACCTTTGTATATTTGTAATTAATATAACTTTGTCTGAATTATAGTATATTTTGAGATTAATTTAACTTTGAATTATTATGGCGTTTTGCCTGCACTTCCTCATCACCTGTTGGAGCTTGATCTAGTACCAGCTATTGCCTTCTAATTGGGGAAGGCTGGTCACAAAATTCGCAAATTGTCCCAAATTTGAATTTAAGTAGGTCCTAAGTACCCTAATTGGGTTGCTTAGCTGTCAGACGCTTAAGTTCACAGTGAGCAGGCTTTGAGTACTGTCAGTAGTGTTGTGCAACGCAAATTTTGAGTTAAGCACTAGCTGATGTCAAAGTTGAGAATTCTCAACCTCAAATGCTCAAATTACACTTAAACTTAATTCAGAAACAGAAATACTTTTGAGTCATACTTAAGTCGAGCTTAAGTTGTTCTCAACGTCAAATGCTCAATTCAGAAACCGGCTGTTAAGTACGCATCAACTATTTGAGAAGATCTCAACAGATTTTCACTCAAATGCTCAAATCAGAAACCGGCTGTAAGTCTTAGAAAACCGAGGTTAAAGTAGAAAAAAAGGGAAACTTTAAGCAACTTATTTCAGAAACTAGGGAGAGAGGGGTATTATAATTTTTGATTGTAGATTATTTTATGTATTCTTTTACATTCTGAAACTGCCTTGTCACCGTGCAAGATAAGCTATAACAAATCCGCAGGTCAATAATCAGCTTCAGTCTGTATACCGTAAGCACAGCTTAGTGTCGATTTTACTAACGTCAGATAAGGAATATACGTGGAATAAAATACAATACGTCTAATTTGCAATCGTCACCTACTTGTCAGTAATCATTTATGTTAATTTTATTTTAAAATCGATCGTTATATACTCAGTCGGATAACTTTACTCTAACATTGGTAAAATCGGCCCTAGACATATAAATTCACATAAGAAACAAAAACACGCCCACGAGAAGTAAAATATTCGCTTGGCAAACAACTAGGCAACACTGACAATACTCTCAGAATTGATAGGGTATGATTTTAAAGGTGAACGCACACTTATCCTAGCCGAACGCGACGTCGAGGCTTCCCACAAATATCCCCATCTGACGAATCGACCGCGTCGAAGAAATCATGAGATAGCGCTATAAGTGACAGCCAAAGATGAGGGTGAGTATGAAGATTCCTCCGAGTCGACGGCATTAGCCGCACCGAATCTGAGCATCCGAATTTATTTCTGGGGTTCTTCCAGATTCGGACGATTCGACGCGGGCAAGTGTGCAAGGTTTCATGATATTTCATTCAAGAATTTCAAAATTCGTTTCTTTCGACTCGTTCGACGCGTTCTGCACGGATAAGTGTGCGTTCACCTTAAGTAGGAAGACACTTGCACTTGCACTGATATGTACCTTACATTATCCCAGTATCAGTGCAAATGGAGGATAATAACAAACTGATATTACGGCATAGTAGTATTAGTATTAATTGAATGAAACACCATATATTCAACATGAGTGTTTGGTCAAATAAATGAAAAAGAAAACAACATAAAATCTTATCAAAACAGAAATTCATGCCCAGAATTCATGCCCAGCTCAAATGGTAGCAAGCACATAAAAATTGTATTTGCACAGCTATTGAACAGAAAATGAATAGTAAATGCATATTGGACAACTTTACACGCATCATTTCAATCCTAAATTGAGTATAGCTGCACTATTTGTGAATAAGAAATCGTAAATAGTCTAGTTGTTTCACAGCACCAAACAGCAACAAATTATCATTCTTTATTTATTCGCACAGGGGTCGAACCCGGGATCTACAGAGATGGCGACGACGGTACGATGAAGTCCCTTACCCTCAGAATAATGCTCTCTTCTCTCTAGTGATGATATGAAAGAGACTCAGTCTTTTAAGTCGTTTAAAATAAGACTAGCCTCTTTTTACACATATTCGCTTTAAATTTGGTCGTTAGCTTTTAGTCTTAAATAATACGACTCAGTCAGATAATGTACAGACTCAGTCTTTTACAAGAGGGTGCCGCGGTGTTCGAGTAAAACGTTTAGGTTGCAATCAGTATTTTATACTGTACCTACGCTACATAGAGAAGGTGTTACAAAACTACTCGTAACAAATGCAGTGAGTTACTCAGAATCAGTAACTAAACAACTTTCTCCTAGAAACTAGGTAGGTAGCTAAATGAGCTACACAGGATCAAAACCTAAAAGAGTTTTTCGTAGAAACATTGGTCGATATACATTAAAAAAACTCACCTTACAAGTCATACGTCTCACGTGACCGATTTAGTACCTATGAGAAGTCAAAAATTTTTTGACCGTGTCTAGGAGAAAGTTGTTTAGTTACTGATACTGAGTAACTCCCGTCATTAGTAACCGGTAGTTTTTAACCCAGTATAATGGAGTGAAACATAATAGAACACAATTATTATTTATCCCTAAAGGTTAATAAATTTAAATAGTTAACAAGCCCTACGACTTTAGACTCCTAATGAGATGTCATTAGTCTTTTAAGTCCTTTAAGCTGTTTAAGTTACTGCTGAGCGTTTTACGTTAAAAGACTGGGACTAATAAGGCTTGTCTTATCATATGACTAAAGTTTGGGGACTAAAAGACTGAATCAGTTGTGAGGGGTCAAAAAGGAGGCGAGTCTTTATTAAAAGCCTGAAAAGTCTGAGTCACTTGCATCACTACTTCTCTGTATTAAATACATTTTTCGAAATTTGTCAAAGGCATGGTATTAAGTGGAAGCATAACATTATTAAATGCGGTAATTATAATATTTATGCAACAAACTACATACAACATTTGTCTGGCTTCTACACAAGCAAAGTGGCGACTGGCGACGTAAGCGATTGAGAATATATTAAGTTCATAGTAGGTAGTGTACGTAAACAGCATACGTGCAGTATTATTTACGCTCGAAGTCATAGGTAATTACAACCTTGCGTCGTCTTATTTTAAGTGATGCTTGTTTTTGTATCGTGGGTTAAAGCAATTTTCGTTTAGAAGGGGTTAGTTAGGCGAGAGATATCTACTTGGCACACAGAGTTATTACAGTCGCCCTACCACACTCAAACGAAAATTACTTGCTCACAACAAAGAAACACTAGGGTCACTTCAAAGAATAGAGGATGCAAGGTGCAAGCGCTTATGGCTCTCGGGGTGGTCAGGCGGCAACCTCAAAATTATATATGCACAAGGTTACTAATTTATGATGGATCAATTAAACCTGTATTGTTGTTTTATAATAAACATGTGATATAAATATAGATCAATTACAAACCAAATAAAAGTTAGTCCATATTCATAATGATTACTACAATTGCCAAATTCTAAACACTTCAGATTGCATTTAATGCTCAAATATGAGCTACAATTTAATCCATGCATTGTTTAAATGTTTTGCTTGGAACTGGACACACAATGATTTCCTAAGCAAAGCAGACTGCATCATCAATAATACTCAGAACATACGCCTCGTCTACAGTTTTCAACCGTGACAACAAGCTGACAATTTAGTTTAGTTGCCTGTCTTGTCTGTTATAATTAAAAAACCAAGAAACAAGATGTGCAACTTAATATAACTCCTCCTACTTAGTATTACTCTGTGACCAAATTGTATATGTATAAAACAGAAAGTTATAGTGGTAGTCCGAAGAGAGTACGTTTTAGTCAATAAATGCTCCCAAGTGAAGCTAATGATGCTATGAGATTTATTTTTTCTCTACTATAGAATTGTCTTACAAATATACCAAAATCACTACAATTTTGTAGCGTGATCATGGAAATGTAGTAAACATAGTAAAAAACAAGGAATGCTTTGGTACTAGAATTTCAGAAGTAAGCTTTGCATTGCTTGTAAAAGTCCAAATTAATTTAAAAGATGCATAATTGAATATATTTACTTAACAAATAAAACAAAAAAATAAAGCCACTTACCACTTTAGGACGATCAAAACACACTTTATTCTTATATTGTTTAGAAACTTCCTGTATAGTACATTATTTTCAATGCTTCCAATTAGAAAGAATTTGCATGTGAAAAACTGTTCCAAGAAGTTACGAAGACGCACTTAGTTTTCAACTTCGACACTAATAAGACCCCTGTTTTCCTTCACTAATACTTTGCATCAATCATCATGAAACTTGTATAAAACTGTTTTAGTCTAAGAAGAGTTCAGTTATTTATTCAAACACAAACAAGTATGAAAATAGCGAACAAATTCACAAAACAATGAAAACTTTAACCAACAGCAACAAGTACCTACCTACGTAGTATAGAACAAAACCAAACTATAGTGGTGCTCGTATTATTTTTTGATTTGTCGACCAAATGGATTATCGATATTTTTTATTAGGAAGTATGGTATGTTATTTTATAAAACTCAAACAAGAGAGGTAGTCCCAAAGAAGACAAACTATTCATCATAAGTGATACTAAGTCATTTTGAAAGTAATAAAAACATTGTGCAGGATAACATTGAAATTAAAATGAAATAAATTAAACTTTATTAATAATACCCACAAATTATACTATTACGCTAGTCAATATCTTTAAACGTTACAGAGATAATTTCAAGGAATGCTAGATTTGACTTCGTAATAAAAAATAAACATAATACACTAGCAATATATAACACTTATCTGGATACGTCAATAGATCATCATACTCATAATCCAACAATGTCAAAAAAATACAAGTTGAAATGAAAACCTCCTTTTTTGAGTTCGGTTCAAAGCTTGAACAAGTAGAACTTGACTTGCAGCTCATCTTATTAGATTTGATTTTGTAGACAGTAACATGTGATTTCGATGTGTATGCGAAAAACCTAAAAATTTTACCTTCAGACCGTTCTCCTCAACTCCACTCAAGAGGAACAGGCTGGGACATTTGGTATGTTATCCTCTTAACTAGTCCAAACAAAGTTACAAGCGATTCCCTCTAGTATCCTTCCTTTCCTGAAATAATATTGTTAACTCAGTTTTGACTATCGATTATATCGATAGATATATTTAAGAGTGGTAAAAGACATCCCTACTCAATAACACTGTTCACGCTCAAAAACACGTGAGCCGGGCGCGTGAGTGATAAAGCCGTATAATATGATATCTTTATCTTTGTTCCACGTTGTTTTAGCCTAGCCACAGACTATATCTGTAATCCACTGCCTAGAGCTGGCTGGTTGACTCACTGCCCGAGTCCAAGAGCTATCCACAGTATAAATCGCGCTTACCTGATCAAAAACCCAGCCACTGCATGAATATCCATTTACACCTTTTTACCCACCCAATTTTAATTATTATCGGGAATAAATTAGAGCCTGTTTTTAAAAGAAAAATATTTTAATTGAAGTTTGTAACTTTCCTGGTGCGATTTAATTTATTTTCAAGTTAATTGTAGTGAAATATAACAATGGTTTATTTTTATATAAATTAATACTCGTAATAAAACTGGCCAAGTGTGAGTCGGACTCGCACACTAAGGGTTCCGTCCTTTCCAACCTACCACCACCGTCAATGGCCACCTAGCCAAAATACCTCAAAATTTTGTTGACAGCAAATATAACTTTGTTTTTCATAGTATTGGTATGAATAACAAAGTTATGTTTGCGGTTATTGAAAATTTGTTACGTCAATCAACTAAATTAAGTAAAGATTATTGTATCATGAAAATCTTTTTACTATTCGTATTATTTTTTCATTTACCCTTGATTATACTCTTACCTCCATATCAATAAGTTTTAAGGAGCATTATCTGCTCCCAGAGAGTGAACTCTCAAGCATATTATTACACGTTCACATAATTTACAAGTCAAAAACAATCCACCTGAATAAACATCAATTTTGGAAAGATTCCGGAGATTTTTTCAAGGTGCCCATCCATCAAGTGTCTGCCTATCTTTAATTGACAACATTTAACTTTTGAAAAGGTATGAAATTTCGAAAATCTTTTCAAGACTTAGCGATTCTAAACACGTTAAATATTTTTTTAGATTTTTATGCGCTTTATTTTAATAGTTAAATGTAAAAGACTAGAAATAACATGTAAGTTTGCAGTTTACAGGTTACGCCTTTGCAATGTCATTTCATGCAGAAAAAAATATGCTTCTGAAGTTAGAGCTTGCTGTCAGCTGTCACTTTCACGTTTAGTGTTGCTCTTGTTTCCGGTGTTGTATTGGATATTATCGACATATTACGATAGGGTAAATTGAAGATTATTGAAGAAAAAAAATTTTTCATCCAAAATATTTTTTAGTTCAGATTCGAAATATTCATCACACTTCCTCATTTGAAATATGATTGATATTTGTAGTTATGAGAAAAAAAATGAGTAATTTTCAGACATCCAAATAATATAAAATAAGAAATGATGCTATGTAAGCTTTGTTTGGTTACTGTTTGCATAACTGAAATCAGGTAATGTTATATAATATAGTAAAATTTAAAACTTCATTAATATACCATTGATAACGACATCTTAATTCTATTTCCTGATTTATTGTTATTAAATTGATAACCCATATCACGAAAACTACTGGACTGAGTAACTTAACGTTAATTAACTAAGTTGCGATATATCAGATTGCACAAAAAAATCTAACACTAACATCAAAACACACATACACTTACGAAATTTTGAACACGCGTTTGCAACTTTGCAAGCCTTAATAGATAACCCCTCTCAAAAAATTTATACAATTGACAACATTTCATTTTTGTAAAGGTATGAAAATTCGAAAACAATTTCAAGATTTTGCATTTCTAAACACTTTAAACATTTTTTCATTTTTTTTTCACTTTATTTTTAAAGTTAAATGTAAAAGACTAAAAAGAACATGGAAGTTGGCATTTCACAGGTTACGCCTTAGCAATGACATTTCATGCAGAAAAAAAATGCTTTTGAACTTTGAGCATGCTGTCAGTTGTCACTTTGAAGTTTAGTGTTGTTGTTGTTTCCGGTTTTGTATTGGACATTATCGATAAATTTCGATGTGGTTAATTTAAGATTATTAAAAATAACACATTTTCATTAAACAAATTTTTACTTCATATACGAAATAATCACCACGATTCCTCATTCGAAATATGATTGATATTTGTAGTTATGAGAAAATATTAGAATTTTCTGATATCATAATAATATTAAATAAGAAAGTTTGCTGTGTTGTTTTATTTATAACTTAAATTAGGTAATGTTACATAATAAAGTAAAATTAAATACTCAATGGATATACCATTGATATCGACATTTTTACTCTACAATTGATACAGACCACAACACTATAAACGTCAGATATTTTTTTTTATCGAATAAAGCAAAGACGTGACCTCAAAACATCCAACCTCCTGTACTTACGCTCTTTTAGAATGGAGAGTTTTTAAACAATTATTATTAGAGAAAATGCTGAAAAGAAATGAAAATGAAAAAATATGGGTGCCTTCATTTTAAAAGTTCTTTCAGGAAGAAAATATAAATGTGTGTACAAAAATTTTGAAATGTTGTCAATTCTAACTATATCACGCACCTGCAGGTCAATGTGATTACCTCCTTTTTTAAAATAAACATTTATTATTATCACCAACACATTATTACTTTTCAGTTACAAAGCACAAAATAAAAATAAACCTTATAAATATTTTTTTGAGTGCTGTGAATCCAGCCTAAAAGTTCGTGTTTGTATTGGCATGAAAAAAGTAAACTCTTGTCCAAGTCAGTAAAAAAATAGTGAAATCAGTGAAATGTTGTTTATTCGTGATGGTTTCGTAAAGGATTTAATTAGATTTATCCATTAAATTTATTAATTAAAGTCATTTGAGTATTTTCCCGGTCATCGGTAAATTTACCAAGTTTTTACATGTTTTTGGTAAATTACTCGACATAGAGTAAATTACCGGTCACAAACCATAAGCTACGAGTTATAGTTCACGCAACGCGCACGAATATTTCTTCCTTGGTTTGATATCCACTGACACGTCCGTGGATAGATTAGTAGGTATCCAAAAAAAATATACTAACTTACGTCCGTGGACAGTTTGGTATCCACACAGAGTGTTTCATGGGTGCGTGCACAAAAGTTTAAATATCGCCATCTATACAGATTGTTCCCAACTTTTGAAAGTGTTTAAAGCAAGCTGACATGTTAGGTAAACTAAAAAATACAGATGGCGTACTTAACGCTTAAAATTTGTTACAGATATTTTTTTTCCTTAGTGCAACTTTTTGTGTTGAAGTGTTTCGTCGTTACTCGGAATTATGTCGTAATTGTACCGTATTTCATTAGTTAATTCTATAAGTGTTATATGCGAAAACAAAATTAAAGAATAGGCCTTTCCCACACACTATTCAAAAGACAGATTATATGGAAAATACTAAACTAAAGTTAACTTGAAAAGTGATTGTGTTAACCGTATCAATACAATGACCGCGTTCTTTGAGTTTTATTTTGAATATGCTTCCATTTAGTAAACCCATTGCCTTTACTTTCATATTAGTTATAATAATACATATATTTAAGTACTTTTTTGAAAGAAATATATAGAAATAAGGCGAGATTCACAAAAAAACTTTACACAATTCACAGGTTATTTCCCTTGGACGGTTTAGTATCCATGGACGTACTTTGATTCATCTGTCTAAGGGTCTGTACAAACGGGCAAAATGTGTGATTAAAGCACATTTATTATTTATTGGTGGCGTGTTATTAATGCTGTATGGAATAAGTTGCCGTGTTTTTTTTTCAAATGTATTGTGTTTTACTGCTCGTCTTATTATTTTTTTGTTTTTCATTTTTAATTAATTTTCATCATCTAACGCTATTTATAAACAAATATATTTGCATGAAGGTGATCTGCCCCCCTAATGCGAATCTCAGTTGACAGTGAGACAGTAAAACGCTATACACTGGCTATTTTTATTACGTATAGATTAACTTCGAGGCCTAAGTGCGACTTTTTTTACGTGAAAATTTAGTTCCAGTAGTATATAAATCTCAAACTCCATACAAATTTACATTTACGTTTTGATCGTGAACACGTAAAAAATTTGAGCTTCACTCGCACTAAGGCCTCTGTGCGCGGAAAGCCTAATTTGGCAGCCATCTTGCTGCAAATTAACTCGTCGCGTTGAATGAACGGCGCGTGAAACCATTGCAGTGAAGGCATTTTCATTATGCTGATTTTGCTCACGTTTAATGTTGTAAATTGAAACATCATAGCATCATTTTAAAGTGTATAACACCTTCTATTTTACTGTGGTTTCAGATTTTTTAAATATGACTTATAAGTGTAGTAATTATCACATTTAAAAAAAGTTTGCGTGATTTTTTTCGTTTCTGCATGATTTACCCTTTAAATTTTTAATGAAATTCTAATTCATGGGTTTTTTAAGGCATAAATTATTATTCTGTATACTCAAACCTATCCGTACATATTTTTTTTGTACTTACAGCTGCAAAGGTTTAGCTACTATGAAGCATTTATTGACGAAGGATTGAGGTTACAGAAGCGCGCGCCGTCACTTGCAGTGTATGGACGTTATCCGCGAGATTGATCGTGCGAGTCGGACATGTCAGTGGCTAAGGTGATCTAAGTTACGTAAAAATAATCAAATTTTTGTGTGTTTTTACCATCAGCACCGCCAACAACCGTCGGGATTAAAGCTTTATTCAGGCACAAATTATTCAAAAAACAAAAATAGCAACTGAGTATTTTACCGCCATTTGGTAAAAAAATATTATTTTACCTTTCTTTACCATAAATAACCGTATTTTTCGTTTTATTTCTTACCCTCTGCAGGCTTAACATGCACGCTGTGATAAATTTTTATCGCGGCATTCTATCCCGTTTGTTTGTCAAAAATCGACTTAACCACAGTTGCTAACATGGCTGCCATGAAAGTCACTTCGTACTGTCAAATTTCGAAATATGACAAAATTATCATTGGACGCTAACATGCGACACATATTTTTTACTTAATCCCCATGAGTCCCTCCTAGAGTTGGCCAGTAGGCCTAACATAAATGCCACAATATTTATTTCGATCGACATGACAAAATTAGTCGATCTATGCTATTTTATTATATTTCCTAACATGCCAACCACATTGGACAAATTTATCCAAAACGATAATGAGATACGACAATTTCTAACCATTCACTCATTTGTATGTCAAATTTGGCTGAGAATGATAAACTTTAAACAATGACAGATTGACTCGATATTGGCCATAAATGATGAATGCAAACTAATAAATATCTTAGGGATAAAAGAAATTCCACGGGGACTTTCTTTTCAATATTTTTACCCTTTATTGTATTTTGTGCGCCAAGGATAAGATATGGCGCGACACAGTCACATATTTTTGCTCTAAATAAGTTGTTTTTCATTTATCGTCGACGCTAATGGTGGACGATAATGTTCCACGGCAAAATGACAAAATTCGGAAAAAATATGTGTCGCATGTTAGCGTCCAATGATAATTTTGTCATATTTCGAAATTTGACAGTACGACATGACTTTCATGGCAGCTATGTTAGCAACTGTGGTTAAGCCGATTTTTGACAAACAAACGGGATAGAATGCCGCGATAAAAAATTATCACAGCGTGCATGTTAAGCCTGCAGGTTGGGACTTTTGTTCTCTGTGACCACAGAGTAGGATATAAGTGACAATGATCACAGTGACATTTCTGACATTTGACATTAGTAACAAAACTGACAGATGACACATTTGCTTTTTGAGTGGAGAAAGAAAAATCTTAAAATTAGTAAATTGCTTTTGTTATTAATTCACGCTATTATTTTGTGAAATCATATAAAAAAGAAGCGTATGTATATTTCTATTATTGATAAACTTTAAACATAGTAACTTTAAAATGAGTCAATATATTTATGATTCATTAAATTTGGTCTGAGTGTTTGACAACCTTTTTCCTCTTCAGTCGATCTGAGCAATATGTCTTCACCACGCCCAAAGTCGCCGAGAACTCCTGTTTTGCCCAAAAAAGAAGACAAAGAAGAATCTATTTGGGATAAGCTTGGTACTATTGGGCGTAAAAAAGGAATTAAAAAAGGTAAACTTAGCTTTCTCGCATCATTTCGTTACATTTGTTTAGTATATTTTTGCGTGGGCCATAAAACAGGTACAACAAACAAATCTATTACCTCATCGCTGACCTACATACTTGACTCATACATAGGTGACTTGTGAAATTTTGGGTATTGATAATTATTATTAATCTATTTTCTTTTTATTCTACAGTACAAGAAGTGCAAGCAGAGGGTAAATATGCTATTGATTCTCCTGGAAGCCCAACTGCTCCAGAGATTCCACCTGAAGAGTATAGTTTGCGTAAGTGTCCTTCAACATTCTTAAAAAAATAAAATGATAGCTAAACTGAATTAGTTTAGTGTTGCTCATCTAAATGGGGTGGTGATATGATTTGATTTCATCCATTAAAAGTTGTAAAAGTATTTCCTCAGTCAGATTTGTCCTGTTATTATTTTAGGGTATAAATAACTTACCTAGTTAATGTATGTGCAGTAATAAACCTTAACATCTGATGTTGTGATTTTTGAGTTAAATATTGAGTTAATCCCTCAAGTGTATGTAAATGAGACACAATAGAGATTCTATTGTTATGAGGTCTTATGCAACCACTCAGATGTTAAAGTGTTAAAACAACACAACAAAACCAATTTGTTTATGAAATAAAGTGTGGTAATTTTTAATAATGTCTAAACAATAAATCTACAAAAACACTTCAGATATTACATCTAAAATTTATAATTCAGATTTATGCAATTAATACAAAGTAGCGAAACTATAAATATTTCCCATTAAAATATAGTGTGCAAGGATATTTAACTCCATTTACTTTTGTTTGTCAGGTGCTCAAAATGTCGCTCTGTGGCCTTATGTCTCACCATCAGGCCTTCATCTTTTGTCTCGAGTTTTGTGTTTTGTCACCCTTGACAAAAAATTATATTTTCAAGACCTGAAAGGAAAATGTGTGTTACAGATGACAATGAAGAAAGAGCAATTATAGAACCCAGGTCTCTTGAAGACCCTAGGGTGAAAGAGCTTATACAAGTACTCATTGATTGGATCAATGATGAGTTGGCAATGCAGAGGATTATTGTCAAAGACATCAGTGAAGATTTGTATGATGGCCAGGTGCTGCAAAAACTTTTGGAGAAGTTAACAGAGACCAAGCTTGATGTTCCAGAAGTGACCCAATCTGAAGAAGGCCAGCGACAGAAACTAGCTGTTGTGCTGAGGGCAGTAAACAGAGTAAGTTACTACTTTTTAATGTTATGTGTAGAGACTGATAAGTCATCTGAAATCCTGTCCCGTCAGTCCAGTAAATGTCCAGTTTGCAGTTCCAGACTTGTGATGCAGAATTTTCTTAAGAGCTCCAAATATCAACAATAAGCTGTAATTACTACACACCAGGGATCAAAAATAAAATAAAAATAATAAATGAGGAAAACCTGTTTTTATAATACATTTATTTATTTAAACTTTATTGCACTTTAAGTTGTAGTACAATTGGCAGACTTCATGCCATATGACATTCTATACCAGTCAACCACATGGTAATGCAGGCTTCTGGTATATATTGAATATTTATCTAGGCTATGAAAAAGAAGCTAATTTCATTCTGTTAGGGGTTAACACACTTAAAAATGTGTAAGATATTTGTAAAATGGTTTATGTATCAAATAACAACAGTAATATTTAAAAAAAGAACAAGTACCTATTTTTATAATCCTCTGCTTTGGGAAAACAATATTCTAAATTGTAGTTTTTGAATGTGTTGAAAGAGTAAAAAATCATTAATATGCAAAAATGATTGTTCAAAAGACAGGAAATAAACAATTTATGTATATCAATACGCGGTCGCTCGCGTAAATTTCGGATTTGCCGTAAAATATTCCCCGCCCTAAAACCCTCAAGCAAGTTGTTTTTAAGGGCCTCGAATTTGAATATAAGAGAATGACCAGTGTCTATGTCTCATTGCTACATTTTATTTTTATTACAGGTGCTCTATGGTAGTACGAAACCTGTACAAAAATGGAGTGTGGATTCTGTTCATTCAAAAAATGTTGTCTCAATATTGCATCTTTTGGTTGCACTGGCACGCCACTTCCGCGCCCCTATCCGTCTGCCTGAAAATGTTAGCGTCAATGTTGTTGTTGTGAAGAAAGACGCGTCGAATCAGCTCTCTCATAGGTATGTTTTTTTTCAAACTTTTATCTTTAAATACTCCAATAGCATTAACTTACACTGATATAAAAAAGGGTGCATTACAAAATTACACGTTTCAAGATAACAAGTGCCAGGGCTACGATTTAAAATCCAACGTTGGTAAAAGAACTGAAATAAACCTTGCAACGCGTAATTGGTTAGCTGCACGATTTTCTTGTTAACCAGTGTACATGGTAGCAATTCTGTATCAAATTGTTCTAATATCTCGTTTGTATTTTATGCTCTTATAATAGTAGCATGGATCTGTGCAATCTATTTTTTTTAACTTGATACAAAATACTGAACTAAACTTATTTCAGGACGTACATAGAAGACATCACAACTACTTACGACGATCTTGGAATGAAATGCGAAAGAGATGCGTTCGATGCTTTATTTGATCATGCTCCCGACAAGCTGCAGGTTGTCAAAAAAGTAAGCACATTGCACTAGTGATTACAACGGTTAAATGTTGGATTATAAAATATCGTTATGAATTATAGCCTACGTGCTATCATAATATGATTTATATGGTTGTAAAGTTTCAACATAATACATCACGTCGCTTTTACGTGAAGGGCTAACAAAATAGCATCCAAATTTCTTATATATAATACTAGCAGAGTAGTTTCTCCGCGGGGCTGCACCTGCTTAAATATCTCAAACATATCTTTGTTTATAGCCCTTGTGCTATTCCAATGCAAATAGCTTTATTATTGTAAAGTTTAATCAACTCCTATGAGTAATTTATAGCGTGAAGGCGTAACGTACATACATCTATCATGACCATCTTTCGCGTTTATTATATTAGTAGAGTTTAGAGGAAACCGTATTGAGATTGCCCTGAGCAATGAAATTACTCTTCATGTCATGCATAAGTGGGCAATAGATATACTTATGTGTTCTTTTTGTTTCCGAAAAATTAAAGATATAAACCGGACTAGATAAAAAGAGGTTGTGCTAAACTATTTTTCTGAGCTGAGGTAATATTTTTTTTTAAAGATTTAAAAAAAAAATATTACCTCCATGCACTCGAGTGTGTCCTACCTGTGACGTTGGCAACGTAGCGTGCGCTATGCCGGTCGTATTATGAATGAAGATGGATAAACTGACAACGTCGCAAAAACACTGCGAGCAAATATGGACTAAATGATTAAAAAAAAAAATTGCACTCCAGGAGTGCCGGCAGAAGTGAAAACTTGAATATCAACGTTGTGCATTTTTGATTTTTTGGAATAGTTAGGGAATAATTTTGAATGAATTGCTCTTATTATCAATATAAAAGTACTATCATTTTTGTGATAGAATACAATAATAATAATATTAATAATAATAATAACAACAATATTTATTTATTGCGCTATCGTACACAAACATTGCAATTTATATTATATTATATTATATTATATTATATTAAATTACATTAAAAAGTTTATCTCTCAGAAAAATCAACTTACATCCATAATTTCGCCAACCGTCTTACGGTTTTTCGATCAGCCCACGTGTCCTGACGCGAGTTTCACATTTTTCCCCCATCCCACAAAAGTGCTCAACGCCGCTAAAGAAGTTTTCACTTCAAAAACAATCTAACTTCTGCATCATACCTCTGATAGAAGAAATTCTTTCGGGGAAATTATACTTAAATTTATTAAACTTTAATTTATTAGAAATATTACTTATATTATATTGTAGAAACCTTTGTTTGATTTCCCAGAAAACAAAAAGAACACGTTGTATAATTATGGTAGGTAACTACATGATGTCTTCTTGAAACTTAATTTAAAACTTTTGTTACAGTCTCTCATCACATTTGTTAATAAGCACTTGAGTAAAGTGAACCTTGAGGTAATGGATCTGGACACCCAATTCCATGACGGCGTATATCTCTGTCTTCTCATGGGGCTCCTGGACGGTTTCTTCGTGCCATTATACGACTTCCATCTAACACCACAGGACTTCGACCAGAAAGTTCATAATGTTTCCTTTGCTTTCGAATTGATGCAAGATGTGGGGCTGGCGAAACCAAAGGCTCGCCCTGAAGGTAAATAGGATTGCAACTATTACTACCATTTATTGGATTGGCAACAAGCGAAGCGTGTTTAGCGAGTGGTTTTTTTGGTTTACTCTTAAGTTCAATTTTCTTTACTGGTGAAAATTGTAAACAATCTTGGGATTCTTCTTTAATAAAATGATTCATTTTAAAATAAGATTGACACAATAAGTCACAACCGACTTAAGTACCTAGATAATTAATCGTTGAACATCTCAATAATAATATTTTAAGGGCTGTTTTTTCAAAGGTCAGATTAGAAATATTCGTCGAACAAAATACAATATGGCTAATTTGAAAACGTCACCTAATTGTCAGCAATCATACATAGCTGTTTAATTTCATTTTTTTAAAATCTGGCGCTTTATAATTTGTCAGTCTGATAAGTCTTATCTAACCATTGAAAAATCGGCCCTAAATCAAATATGTTTATTTACTGATATAAATTATTTTATGTTATATTCGACAAGCAAAAAAAACTGACTTTATTTATGTTTGCTTCGCGGCTCCCTGCGAATTAACCCACATAAGCCACCGCAAATATCAATATTTAATTAGTTATAGCCTATATGCTGTTTGAATGTCTATACTATATTATTGTACAGTAAAATCACAACCCATTTAGTAAATTTTGCGTGAGGAAAAACAAACATGCATTAATCCTCACAAAATATGACATCTAGAATTTTATTAGGATTACATTAAAAATTATGCATGGCGAATGGTACTGGCGTTGTAGCGAAATTATATTATTAATATTTCTTTTTGTTTCTTTCAGATATTGTTAACTTGGATTTGAAGTCAACTCTTCGGGTGCTATACAATTTATTCACAAAATACAAGGACATGGCTTGATTTATTGAATAATATATTTTTATATTTACTGAATAATCACACTAATTTATTTTATATTTTTGTGTTCATGTATTAATATTTTAACTTAACATTAAGTGTAATGCTCGTGCCTTAATATTAATTTAGTACTTATTAAATAATTTAACTAACAATGATGGTTTCTATGAATTTTCACATTGTTTTCATCAATCCATCCCCCTCATCCTTAATATCTGTGTAAGAATTTACCTAAGCGAATTGTTAAAGGAAGATGTATTGTTTGTTTTTATGAATCTTGATAATGCCGCATGCTACGAAAAATGAAATCCGTCAATGCGATAATCGTTTTGCGGATCCGTAACATTTTTAGAACCTAAGCAAAACTTATAACGAAGTGCTTAGGATCCGCAATAAGAAAATAGTATCGACCGATTACTTTTTTGGAGTTGTTTTTTTATAAATATGAGGATTAAACTGATAGTCAACTTATTTATTGATTATAGAACGAGCTCTGGGGTTGATATTTAATTTAAACCCAGCAATATTTATGAACCTCTTGAAGTTCACCTTGGTTGCCTTTGCGTGTTTATTTCTTACTTTAATTTCTGCCCTTTTGACCTGCATACACCAATCCGACGCATGAAAGTGCTTTAGGTATTCCATACACAAAAGTCTTATCTACCTATGAGATTTAATAACTTATTAGTAGTGATAGGAATAGGTAGCGTTTATTGCTTAAACTTCGAAGAATTGAGACAAGAATCGGAGACTTCCATGCAATAATATTTTTTTACCGGGGCGACTGTCCCAAGTGATGTCCCCACTTAAGATCTTCAATTTTTTTTTGGAATAGGAATTGGTAAGCTTACCAGACTTTGCGACATACAGGATGTTGTTTTAGTCATCGACGAGCGACTCAGGGGTGGTTGTACAAACAATACTCTGATGCCAAAAAAAATATAAGAAAAACTTAACCAGTTTTTGGATAGACCTGAAAAACTAATTATTATTGCTGGCTAGCGAGCGAGTCAAAACTACCAACACCAGGTCAGAAACTAGGTGCCTTCTGCTGTGTTTGATCTAAAATAGTTTGAACGTTCCGTCATGGGTATTTTTTTAGTATCGCACGTTTTTGAGTCGTGTGTGCAAGCGAATTCCGTTCGAAGGGACTTAGGTAACAAATACCTCGAAAGTCGTAACTTTGATAAAAACCGGCCAAGTGCAAGTCGGACTCGCGCACTGAAGGTTCCGTGCCAACTTTAACTGAATTAGGCAATCCATTTACTTCTACTTAGTAAAATACCACAATATTTTGTTGACTACAAAAATATAACTTTGTTTTTCATAGTGTTTGTATGAAGTACAAAGTTATGTTTGCGGTTGTTGAAAACGTGCTATATCTCAGAAACTACTTGTTCGATCCCGTCCGAACCAATTTTCGTTGAAAGTATTTATTATGATCTACATCATTTATTTTTTTCAAATTTTACACTTGCTTGGTTTAGAAATTAGATGGGGGGGGGGGGGGGGGGGACGCCCTATTTACCACTTTGGAAGCGTCTAGCTATGAAACGTTTGATTTTAAAAGAAAATGGTTTTAGGAACCTGTATGTTATTTTAAAAACCTATCCATAGACACCCCTCGCGCATAGGTTTGACAATATATATTTTTTGTTTTACTTTCATGTATGAGAGCCCCCTTAACTGTCATTATTTTTTATTTTTTGTATGAGAATCGGTAAGCGGTTAACAAGATACATCTTCCTACCAAATTTGAAGTGTGATTCTTATAGTTACAGAATAAAACGGCTGTGACATACGGACGGACAGACCGACTGACTCGACTAAACTATGAGGGTTCCGTTTTTTGCCATTCGGCTACGGAACCCTAAAAAATCGTGTAATTTTATCATTCAACTACTGGCGTATGGAACTGACACCACGAACATACACTTTTTTACCCGACTGCGCGCTGGAAATGAGGGTTATTTTAGGACGTTTTCCACTCGAAAACAACGATCCTATTCAAGTCAAAAACTCTTTATATATGCAAAATTAATACCTACGCGGATTGTTTGTTGCGCAATCTTACTTACTATGCATATTTATGACCTAACGTATCGATCGGATTTCGACATCGAAGTCACACCTAATGCGATGTGGTCTGTGACCTTTATAGCATAATTAATAACCTTCATATTGTTATTAGTAGGTCAACCAAGATATATTCGTTTCTCGAACATCGTGTATTGATTAGGTACCTAAATTACTGCGATTGTTTAAAAATCTTTCTCCCTCTGTTTATATCACTGTCTTAATATTTAGCACCTGAATGACCTGTTTTACTTAAAGATCATTTCCTTATAAAAATATACAGTGGAATAGCATTTTTTATTTGATGGTTTGTAGTTTCAATAAAACAACAGGTATATTTCATTACAATCTATTGTCAAAGTAAATACATAAAAAATAATCAAAAAAATAAAGATTCTTAATTTAAACGAAAATTTTATGAATGTACATTATTTTTTTTGGTACTCAGCACCTACACACTTAAAACTTAAGTAAATTAAATCAAATAAGGCACAAAAAATGTTGCTAAGTAAAATAACAACAACAAATTATAATAATACGAATAAAAAAATGCAAGCAATATAATTATATCAACATGCAAATTTAAGTAGTCGTCATAATTTGTATAAATAATCAACATCATTAAAATAGCTCTCTTATTTACTAACATTTAGAATTTGATTCATGATAAAGTGTTCATAAAATGCATGATTTCACTTATTAAAGTTAGGTATGAAAATAAGTTTAAATACATCAAGGTACCCTTACTTATTGCATAAAATTTAAATTTTTCAAAGAATCATTACTCCTTATAAATACGATATAATAAGTTTAGAAGATTCTCTCCACTAACAATCAATAAGAAGGTAGATATCCTTTACTTTAATACGGATTTCTGCCTTCGTGGCTTTGGCATTTCATACATGACTTTTTATCATTAGGCTGAACGCACATTGGCTGTCGGCACACAAGTTTTTAGCTGCTATTGTTTTTAGAGCAAGCGCACATTGAGCGATTAATAGTGGTTACTAACGCGACCGTTAGTGTCTTAACAAACTATATCTCTATTTCTGTATCTGATTTTACGATCCGACGTATTCATTATGACACACCATCAGCGCCGAGCTTACTAAAAATGTGTGCTCTTCGTGTCTAACTAAAAACACAATACCGAATTCATAAAGATGAAATAAGAAAACAAAAGTTTGCGCACGGTCGGGACTTTTTGGCTAGTTTATTCTGTAAAGAATAACTGGCCCACTGTTGCCTAAACAGACGGGTAGATGGCGCTAAACGTCACGCATAATGACGTATCCGTAAGAGACCACAAATTTCGCAGGGTCGGACAGACAGCACGGTAGCTCAATTGGTAGAGCGTTGGGCCCGGTTAGCCAAAAAGTTGCTGGTTCAAGACCCGCCGGTGCGCAAATTTTTGGTTTCTTATATCATCTTTATGAATATAAAATATGACATTGTGAGTGTTAAAAACATTCTAAACCAACACGATACCGAAGTTACTTGAAGTGGCTAATTATACGTTCCGACGTTTCGGCTTTGTGTCGTCAGCAGTAATTCAAATAGCATTGCAGGCGTAATCATGCCGAACTTCGGTCGCATAACTTCGGCATAATGTGTTTAAACACTAAGGCTCAGTACAATGCACTATGCGCGACCACTGTTTCCTCGACTCCACTCATACTTACCTCCACCTTATCTGATCTGATCGCAAAGGCAAAAGGAAGGTTTGAGCGAATGATTGGCAAGCAAACTCAAGGTATTTACGTACCTCGCGAGCTACCTTAGTACTCAATACTCATCTGTTTTCAAGTGCTACAAACCACGTTAAAGTGAAGTGTCTACATAGTCAATCGTTTTTTATTTAGAATAAAGATTTTATTCAAGGTATTCTCAAAACTTTTCTTGGGTTCTTCAGTCGAGTCTGTCCGAGTCCAGGTAGTCCCTTAGTAGGTAGTCGTTAACAAACAGCTACTCGTGGCTTAAACTTAACCACTGTCTCGAACGGTCAGTTTGCTTCGATGCTACACACAATGTATGAAAAAACTTGTCTGGAACTTGTGGTCACGATAAGTGGGCTCGTGAGCTTTAGCTCGTAGACCCCTTATACATTGCGACTTTTAGCATTGATGCAGTCGCGCGACTCACGTAATGAACAGATTCTGTATCGATACAGTTGTCAATATTCCATAAAATTAATATTCCTATCGGAATAGAAGGACAAGTAAAAGCTGTCAAACGAAACCGATTTCAGATGTCAGTAACTAACATAAGCAAGTAACATTTGTAGCTTTAAATGAGATAACCTTTAGATCAGGTGATTTATAACAATGTTCCTAAGTTAAATATAGTAGTTTACTGCATGATAAACAGTCGACACAAAATATTGAACATGCAGCTGTAGTGTAAAACTAAATGTTATTTCATTATACAAAATATTCGTCGATATACATTCCCTGTGTTATTCTGTCTTTATTTTAAGTAAATTAACGTTTGTAGAATAGAATAATCAAACTGCGTACTTTAAATTTGAAGCGCATTGGTAAATATAAGTCGTATATTAAGAGGCATCGATTTGGACTAATCTACCTGTTAAATGATTATTTGTTGGGGTTATGACGCTGTAATGCATAACAATCAATCACCGATCAAGTCACCATGTTTCAGACGCATTATTTCTCCAAAATATACACAGTTTCACTTTTAAATATAAAAAATCAAATGCACGTAATTTTCAGCGAGCTTCTGCAGGGCGGTCAACTGTTTGACATCTGACAAAAATGGTTCTGCTAACCATCTCTTTTTATCACACAGTTTGCTGCTAGTGACATCTCGCTTTTGTCGTTCTATTCCAAAGGTATAATAATTTTATGCAATATTCAGACACATTTGTCAATGGCCAGCTTCTGCATCGCTATTAACGCGCGACTGCATCGACACTGACGCGCGACTGTATTGATGGTAAAAGTAGTGCAAGTGTGTGCACCATTTGCAACTGCATCGATGTTGCATCGCTGCTTAAAGTCGCAGGAAAGGGTCTTACTGTCACACATAACATAGTTGCAATTAAGGCACGAAGAATACACTCAAGAGGCTCCAGCATTTCTATAGATACTTTTAAGCGGTTTCTTAATCGAATCGAATCTGGATCTGACTGCACGTGAGCTTATATTTTTTATATTTTGTGACGTGGCTTGAAATCCGTATCACAGGAAGGGCACTAATAGTAAAGCGATTTCTCTTGTGGCCACACATTACATTACACAACATTTAAAAGCATTTCTTTGTCAATTCATGAGTTTTGTTCTTTACTTTTAGCCATATAACTTTACTTCAGTTTCAACACAGTCTTTCATCAATTCATTTAAATCGTCTAAATTACACTGTCCTTTTTCATATTTTTGTATATAATCTTCTATTTCATTAAGGCATCCAGTTTCTATTTCATTTAGAATTTTTGATATTTCTTCATTGCTGTTCTTTAAAACATGTTCAGCATGAAGTTTGTATAAATAATGTTCTCTCTTAGCCTGAAAAAAGATGATACCATTAAGTGTTATCCTAGAAATGTATTATAATTTTCGTAATGGTATTACTCAACGAATACCAACCTCATTAGAACTTTCTGTAAAAGAAGACACCTGCGGTTTGGGACTAAACACAAATGGCTTGAAATAAGATACACTTGGGTCCGGAGTCGCAGTAAACCAATGGACATTCAAACCTTTGGAAGTTAAACTCGAAACCTGTAAATAAAAAATATGTTTGTATTACGATAGCACATCAAACTACACTTTGGTATCTTATGCAGTTTTAATATGAGCGGTTTTCAAATGAAAATGTATATTAACATGAGGTTTGTGTCAACAAAAGGTCTACTGTATGATATTATCTGTTGTATATCTCGTCTACAAAAGATATGTCTGTTCAATGCAGTAAACAATGTGGAATTCGAAACGCCGATTTATATGTCGTTTTAAAACACAAAACATCAGCTAACCTTTTTTCAGTTGGAAAATATTTATTTGTGTGACCTTGTTACCATTTCGGAAGGCATTAAATCAATCAATATGGATTAAACTTCGGCCTATATCGGATCCAACAAAGTAAATACGGAAAGTAAAACACCCTCCTTTGTGCATTGGTGTGGTTTCTTTGATTAATTGGATTTGGTAGAATATGCTTTGAGATCTTTATATTTAAAACAAAGTCGAGTTAGTTACACCATTCATAACACGAGAACGAATGCGTTGTTATTTTTTTTGGATTCGCCTTCGCCTCGACTACGGAATTACTATAGAATATAGAATTACTAGAACTAGAAAAATACTAGAATTACTATCAAAATATCGGGAATTAGTGGGACTCGGATGATACCGAGTTCGCCGGGTCCGATAGTGTAATATAATCCCACTATTTACTAAAGCAATGATAACGGAACAGGTAGAGGGTCGAATGGAAGGAAGAAGGTAGCGAGGGAGGCTGAGAATAAGCTGTATGAAGCAAATCTTAAATATCGAGTCATATCAGGTCAAGATAATGGCGGAAAATCGGAAAAAAAATACTCCACCGATAACAGCTAAGCTCTCAAAGGATATAGGTTTTGTTTGTATGGCGATAATGCAAAACCTTTTATTATTATATAAAAACGTGTTTTTTAACAATAGTAAGCATGTTAAGGAAATAAAAAAAGCTTATTTTAATGGATTTTGAAAGTTTTAGCTGCCAACTGAGACCTTCGTGTACCTTATGTAATTTATAACAATGAATTAAACTTAATTATGATCACAGATGATTGATATCCATGAAAAACCTGCACACAATACAGTTTTTTTTCCATCGATAATATTAAGCATGAATTAAGCCATATTTTAATATGTGCACTTTATGAAGACTCGCACTGTATGCAAGCCTTATGGTTTTTCGGAATGTTTTTTTTTTAAATGTACGGTGAACACGTAACAAGTACCTATTGAGAATAATAACATAAAGCAATATTACATAAAGCTAGATCTATCAAATAGCTGTCAGTCAATCAATTGATTCGCCCAAAGGCCGGGTACGAGTTATTTTCTTCTAACGTTAGATTGTATTTTGTATAGAAAAGATAAAGATGAGGTAGGTCTGTTACCTCGTAGTAGGCTGTCTATATTTTGTTTACACGATTCCGACCTTCGACCAAAGCCTTGGACACTTGATTTTGGGACTAGAAAAGACAGCTCGGGCTGCGTAGCTATGAAAGTATCTAATTTTCTAATTAAAATCACTTATTAACCCAGATTATACTACTGGCCTTTTAAAAGAAAACCTTCGTTATTAAAAAGGACAGGTAGTTATATCAAGTATAGCTTACTATTTATCAGTTTACATTTGTTTTAAATCCAAATAAGTAAAAATATACTTTTTTTGTGTACCTAACAGTCATGTTTTTAATTAAATGTAAATTGAAAAATATAAATAGATAAAGTACCTAATGTGTATTGTTGGTGTATAGGTTAGAGCTCCTGACTATTACGCCCGCCGTCGCGGGTTCAAATCCCACAAGGGCAAATGTTTGTGTGATGAGCACGAACATTTGTACTTGAGTCATCATGGGTGTTTAATATGTATTTAAGTATTTATGGGAGACGCGCCCGTCACAATAGTTGTCTGGTATTCGTTACACAAAGAAGAATTTTTTACTTCGAAACCAAAACAATTGGTGTGTTGTCTGACGCATATTTATGTATTTATAATAACTATTTTAAACAAACAAGTTTTTTTCCGTATTAAGAAGGTTCATATTAAATCACACTGAGATTTAATAAAGCACATTCAATTACATGTATTTTATACTATTTTTTGGATTGAATTTATGTAGTCTAAATTTTGCATTTTTCTAAACATTATGAGTCGACGGGTGCCACTGCAGTGGATCGCACTGAAATCTTTCTGCCTGTTTCATAATGTCCTAATACCTAGAAAGCATTTTCTGTCCAATACCTCACACGAAATGTCGTTCCGTATTTGAATTATTTGTTGATTAGTACTTAATTATCGATTGTTAAACAGGCCTTTATATATATATTTATATTTATAAGAAACTTGGTTACCTGACTCCCTTGTGTCGGGAAAGTGTCGTCACAGCCGCGGCAAATTCGACTTTCTTTGTGCCGTAAAACTTTGAACATGTCCTTTACATCGAATTTTGCTGCTTCACTGCCTTCTTTAAGCAGCCTCTCGCCTTCCCGCTGCCGTATCTCATCTCCGCCAGATGAGAAGCACTTCGTGAAATTAAATTCACCCTGCAAAACATGAGAAAACTTAAATCAAAATATTTTTGACATAAATCGTTCACCTCTGGCTACTGGCTAGGCAGAAACTCCAAACTATCTGAAGACAACAAGGTTCAAATAGACAAGGTCATCCTGAACCCAATCTGGATCGTATTCAGCTCGACTTGACTTAAACATCTTAAATCCAGAGGACACAGAACAATATCTTAAAGCAAATATCTAACTCACCATCGTTTAAAGATCGCGGAAATGCATGACCGCCTCAAAATGCACTCAGTCAAGGATGAGATAAAGGAATTCTCAAAAAAATATAAACTAGACTGAAAAAAACACCCTAACCAACTGGCTGTACAGATTACTATTGACATCTGCAAAACCGCCGCATGAGGCGTAAAATCCTAAGCACAGAAAGTTCATTCGTACGAATGTACTAAGGACTTAATGTACGAATACATTTTGACGACCCGTCTGGTGTAGTGGTCGAGAAATCGCCTACTACGCAGCGGATTGCGGGTTCGATCCCCGCACAATACAAACATTTGTGTGCATGAACATGTCTGTTTGTATTGGTCTGTTTTTTTTTTTAATGTAATATCATGTATGTATTTACAAGCAAAAAGTATTTAAGTATTATATCCGTTGTGTGGCACCCATAACACAAGCTTAGGTAGCTTACTTTGGGACTAGATGGCGATTTGTGGGAATGTCCAAACGATCTTTTTTATTCGTATTAATCAAGCGGTGCACCTAATGTGGTGTATCTAGCGTTCATCTTATCTGCTCGACGATGAGCCAAGCAGGCTGATCACACGTTTTAAAAAAAAAGAAACTATTGTTACGCTTATCAGCCTCTCAGGTTAAAATGATCTAAATACAGCAATACTTGAGCTGCAAATAATCAAAATGACCTAGATAGTACTGAGAGTCTTATGTTTATTGTTTTAATTAGCAGCAAGCCTAAATTCTGAGCAAATTGTATCTCTTGATAATATTTTAAAAGGCTCCTTAATGTTTATATAAGTTACTTTACAAAAAATATATACGGAGGGATATGTTTCACTTTTAAGTGTGTATTCACATAGAGAATGTAATGTTTCAAATGAAGAGTCATACCTGTCCATCCCAAAGTCCCATTATTTTCGCCTTCGCCTGTAGATTTTCGGAATGTTTGTCAATCTTTGTAGTTATAGTCAATCCGTTGGAAATGTTTCTGTATCCTGATGTCAGTTTTTCAGCAGCCCACAGTTTGCCACTGGTCTCAAGGACCCAGGCCTCTTTTGGATCAGCTATCAAGAATGAGTTGTGGTAGAAGTGACTGTCATCAAGCTCCGAGCAAGGACCACCCTGACCATACTTTTCTAAGAGCATTGTGATAACATGCAAAGCATCTTCTGCTGTATGACCTCTCTCCAGGCCTAGTCTGTAATGTAAGTGATTGAAAGAACTGATCACACATACCTACACAGTTTTATAATTATATTACGACAAAACAGATATTTCACAAATATAAATAATCAAAAACCAAAAATATTAAAATACATTATGTCTTCTGCTAGTTGACAGACATACTGAAGAATCTGTTATATTAAATCTTTGTGATTTATACTCTGGGACTGATAGGACGCAAATTAATAGGTCTTGGGATATAATCCCACAGCTCCCAGGCCAGAGCTATAATAAGAAAAGATTTGTATTCAAGCTAAAATTGTTAATTCAGAAAGGAGGTTCAAATGGCAACTTGCATGATAGGTAAGTAGGTAGTAAGTAACCTGTAATACATATTCACCTCACTAAATCCATTCCTAAGAGGCGTCTCTGCCTTGCGTCACCATCTCCTTCATTGTTGTTAGTCCACACAGCTTCATTTCCGATGACTACATTTTTATCGTTCGCTCCCATTTCTGCACCCCACATCCAGGCAGGCTTGCTAAGTATCACTGAGTTTATGGGATCTGAACTTTCATCAATGCTGATGTATGTGCACTATGTAAGATATAAAATGTTTATTAAATTTCCACAGAAGCAATTAAGAGATATGGTGTATGTTTGGCGGCAGATCGGGATTTCTTACTTTCACCGCAACTTAACACAATGACGTCCAAAAGGATAATATTAAAAAAATCTAAGGCCCTAAATAAGATAATTACCATAAAACAGGGCCGGGGCGGGACGGCGACGAAACGATGTTCGTTGGGACCGCTAGTTATTGCACAAAGTTTTTAAGCCCAAAAATACTGGCCAGTTTGAAATTATTTTGAAGAAAGCTGATTTTGTGAAGAATTCTAAATTTGAATTTGAACCAACAGTAGTTTCCCAATTGGCTATTTTTTGTATAATATTTAAGTTTTATAAACAAGTACATACTCAGTTAATTTCGAAATAATGTTTTTGTGTGTGTGTAACGAGAGAGGAAATGTTAAGAGCAGTAGGCATAGGCATGTTCCAACCTGAGGCTACTCAACATAGTATTGCTGAGCATATTGTGACAAGACAAAACTTTATATCAAGGTAATGGTCGCATAATCGTTCTACAGGTGAAGTGGTTAAAAAGACCCAGGCGGCATAACAACCACTCAACGCATGCATTTGGTTCAGAGGTCAGAAAAGAGAGTCAGAACACCAGTTGCTTGAGAGTAACCTAACTGTGAGGAGAAGGCTGCATAAAATTAAACTTTATGCTTGCAGACCGCTTACAACTCCAGCACTACGCCGTGGAAATCGTGGACGACGACTCACCACTCTAGTCTTTGTGAACATTTGCTCTGAGAATTGGTCTGTAGTACTGATTACCGATATGCCCCGTTCTGGGTTCTACCCCAAAACATGTGGAGTATGTGTTTGGTGAGTTATTGGTCGTGAGAACCGAGAGAGAAAGCTCATTCATATCACAATAATGATTTCGGCGGGAATAGTGTTGGTGCAAGAACAGACCTCAATTTGGATCAGAAACACGATGACGGCTGTAAAAAGCCGTCACAAGATTCTAGTACCAATCATCTATCCACATTGACCCCAAATGGCCAAGTATTCATGCTCATGCACAGTACCGCCAATCCTCGCAGTGAGTGTGGTGATAAGCTGGTTGCAGGAACATGACATATCAGTCTTAGGCTGGCCTGCCCTAGTTCCCATAAAAAAAGTGTGGAATATGCTTCAAAGAAGGGCTTTTCCCTGCAAACATTGTGATGGAAGAGCCAATATACTATAGCAAGACTTGGGTAACTTAATCTAAAGCATGAAAAACCACTGCAGGACCATTATTAATGTCATAAGTTGTTTTACTGACTACTAATTTTTCATATAACTGCTTAACAGATTGTTTTTGTCTTGAGAAACACATTCATTGTTTGTTTCACAATTATTCCACATTTTAACTTTATTTCAAGATGAACTTGTTTATACAAAAAAAGTTTTCCTTTATACTGGAGAAAAGTCTGTTATATGGGCTTAATAAAATGTAAATACATTCAATTTTGTTTTATGTTATTTATAATAAATTATAAATAAATTGAGTAAATAAAAAATATCCCTAGACAGTATTGAAGTGTGTATAAATAATTATAATTAATTATCATGAATCATTGTCCTCATGAGATCATATTAGGCTCATATTGTGTAATTAATTAAAATGAACGTACCTTCAGTTTCGGTTCTCTTACGCCGCCTTTTACGAGCACAACTTCTTGAACTTCATTCTGAGGTCGATCTGAGTTTTTCCCGAATATAACCCGCCCGTTCTGAGTCACCGGTGGCAGCACGACAAAAGTATCGCAAGATTTCGGAAACTTCATATTGCTATAGATGTTTTTACCTGAAACTGTGGACAAGATAAATTGATACAATAGTCTGCACTAAATACTAATTGATTGGTATTTAACGGTTTCACTCACCGGATGAAAATTATATTGATTGATCAAGGTAAAACCGCACAAGAAAGTACAACTAGACTAAATGAGAAATAATCTGGTCTCCCACGGGACTGATTCAACCTTTCTAAATAAGTAATACGGATTTTGGGAAAGGATTTCTGGATTAAATTAATCCGATCCGAGTTCGACCGACCGATAGGGACATTCCGATACAAGTAAATACGAGTAGGTATTCGATACTTTTGATTTGATACCAAGTAAAAATAGCATCGCATCAATCTTGCGATACCTACTCGGTATCGAAACAAAAGTACTTGGTATCAAATCGAATCAGCATATCATCTTTTAAAAAAACCTAAGACAACTAAGTAGCCCTGAGTAAGTCAGAACATGATGTCCCGTCTACTATAATAGCTGCATACGATTTTGGGAAACATCATATGGAGTTAGCACATGGCCACTAGAAGAAAAAGAAATCATATCATAAAGATGAAATAAGAAACTAAAAATTTGCGCACGGGTGGGACTAGAAGCAGCAATTTCTGGCTAACCGGGCCAAACGCTCTACCAATTGAGCTACCGTCCTGTCAGTCCGACCTTGCGAAATTTGTGGTCTCTTATGATAAAAGATTGTTTCCAAAATACCTTAAACAGATACTGTTTTTGGGCAATCTTAATGCTCAAGAGTTTTATGTTTAAAGTAAGCATGTGACGCAAAACATTTTAAATAAGTAGATTATTTTTCTTCTCATTTTTTTAAAAATATTGTCCTTTAACGTTCATTGTGAGCATCCTCAAAATAAAAAATATTAATAGTTTTTCGTACAGTATCGATATAAGTAAGTATCGATACTTTAGGAGTATTTGTTTGAGTAGTATCGAAAGAAGATTTGAGTACTATCGAAATGAGTAGGTATCGATACTTTGATGGTATCGAAACATCCATACCGACCGACTTACCTAAAGGACTGGCTGGCTGACTGACTGACTGAACTTGATTGATTGACAATTTGACACTCTGACACTGACAGCTCGCTGTCAATGTTTTTTTTAAATATACAAGTTTAACGTCTTTGTCTGTACGCCATACGGACAATTCTTCATTTGTATTTCCATTGTTCAACACTTAAAACTAATACTAAACTAGCCTATTTCAACCTAATTCATTGAAATGCTTTAATTGAGGTGGTCCATATTCAATTCTCAACAAGGAAGCTAAGCGCAGGATTAGCGATCCGGGTGGATTAGAGCTCGCTTTATCATAATTATCACTTTAACTTCATTGTTTTCTCCAGAAGCACAAATCACAAAAACACAATAATTGACCCGAAATAAACAATCTCTAAAATGAAGAATTTATATGGTCCATCCTTCCCTTTTCGTTTCACGCACAAAATTCCCGGCAATGTCTTATATGACATTTTGTCTTATCGATTTAGACTTGGGTTTACTGCTTTGAATCATTGAGCTACTATTACTAGCGTACAGTACGTACGAGTTTTTTAAATTCAAATTTGTTTAGGTTTTGTTTTAATATGAAATTCGCATTCATTGAATTTCATTCAAAGAAGTAAATCTTTTCGAACTTCTAACTTTGTATATAACTCCATAAATTTCTATAAATCTTTGTCAAACGCGTCACTACGTGTCACGTAGATACTTGACCAGGAACGAAATTTTATGAGCAGTTGGCATGATTCCAGCTGGCACTATCAATACTGCGGTTTCTGAAGCCATGAGGACCAGTCAGAGCGTTATATCCAAGCTTTGGTCACTTTATAGTATCGCGGGGGAAATGGTGTATCCACATCGTCCGCAGGCACTGGCCGGCGGCCGTGCCAGCAGCACCTGCCGCAGATGCCGCAACGGCATTTGCAACATGCCGCACAGGCCGCTGACATCATCATTTAAAATAATAATTTTAGATTTGACATTAATGGGAAAATATGTAACCCAGGCGGAAAATCACTATGCTTATCTTAAAATCATAGACACTTAATCCACAAACCCACCGCAGATAACTGCATGTTAGACGATTAATCCGTTCTAGAGATAAATGGAAACATTCAATAGTCATTTTAAGAAAGAAAGATGGCAATTGCAGCGCGTACTGGTAAATAAACACTATTATACTCATTTTGGAACCATTGCCAGTAAATAACAAAGCCTAGATAATTATTAAGATAATTATTACTAGATTTGCAATTTGACATAATCTGTGGTGGATTTTGTTATAGTACTATATCCACACCGCCCGGCGGTTTTGGCGGTGTGTAGATATAGTACTATATATGTCAATTAACTGTCAGGTACTATGGAAAATGCCGCTGCGTCCATGAGTTCAAGTCAATTTAAGTCACCATGTTTCAACATAAAAAATTCTTCAAAATATACACAATTTAACATAAATTTTCAAAAACTCAAATGAGAGAAAATTTCAACGAGCCTTCATAAACTTCCGAACTGACTGACAGCTGCTAAAAACGGTTCTGCTACTCGCATCTCCCATCACCTTCCATCGCTTTTTATCACACAGTTCGCTGCTAGATTTTCTGTGCTGCTAGTGACATCTCGCTTTTGTCGTTCTATTCCAAAGGGATAATAATTTTATGGTTTCAATACTGATCTTCTAAATATAGGTTTATGTATTATAGCTTGACAATTATGACCGTTTTTATTACTTAGTAATCTAAATATTTTCGTATTAACTAGTAACGAAACGGTCAAGCCACATTATCTACATTGTTGAGCTACAGTTTGTAAAGATTTTGAGGTAGGTTTTTGGGCAAAGTTAGGGCGTGTAGGTTTTGAAGCTTGTTTACGGGACGCGCCGAACCGTTTCTGTATTGGGTTTTCGAGGCGTGGTATCCATACCGGTGAGGTTTACTATTGCTGTAGTACTGTAGAGCTGCGGTGTGTGGAATGTATCGTAGTTGGTTTGGTGAGGCGCCTCCGCAGGGAAGAAGACTCCAGAATTTCGATGATAAAATATGTGGAGTCGATAAAGCTGAGGTCGAAGTATGTCTCTACAGAGAACGGGTGCTGTATTTTTAGGTACTAACTGTGTAATGGGACTTCCCAATTAAATTCTTTATTAAAAATCAACACTGTGTACTTAATCTATTACAAGGTTACTGTACAATGGCAATTGATTAATTGGACATTATACATACTCGTATACTAAACACTGAAGCTAAAAGACTATTTGCCAATATGAATTGTCTATAAAAACGATGTACTAAATTTATTACCTAGATACTAAACTATAGGCAATTTAAACTACTTATTAAGCTGCAACAATACGACTAACTACTATTGCAGATATTGCTGTCTAAATTATACGATGAACCAAATCTATTTAACAAAGTTTACTACCTAATAAACTCTTTACGATTAACCTGGAAGACCCCTTAAACGCTGCCACTTTTAGCATCGATGCATTCTGAAAACGCGGTTCAGCATTGCAACTCACGCAATGAACAGGTTCAATTCAGCTTCGATGCAGTCGCTTAAATACAGTAGGTACATAATTTGACGATTTCCAGCTTCTGCATCGCGATTGTATGGATGCTAAAAGTCGCAGTGTGTAAGGTGTCTAAGACTTACGCAGATTTTACTATTTTAATTATGATATTGTCATGCTTAACATACCTAAGGGAACGAAATACTGTACTAATCATGTATGAACATGATATTATACATCATACGAATCATCAACATGGCATTTCAGTAACTAAACTACTTAGCTATACCTACTTACTGATGGTAATTACTACAGCTGTGCTAACGGCACACGATTTCGGGATCATTTAATGATCCTTTTTAACTGCCTATTGCCTTTGCCTGCCTAGGCGGTTCTGCTGCTTACTATGAGAAAACAATTATTCTAACTGTCAATATCTAGGTACCTATTACACAATTGTTTTACTGTTTTAGGGCCTGTGTTTACATTTTGAAGCCAATACCCATCGCTTTATGTTTCCTGTGAAGTAGTCCTATTATCCTTTAATTACTTAGTCTAACTGTTGTTTCGGTCGTCGTGTACGACCAGTGGCCAGCATCATCACCCACTTTTGTTACAAACCAGCCCTTATTACAACTGAATAAGATACCGCAGTGTTTACCTTGACGTGCTGTTACCCGTACATGAGATCTTATAACTTTTTAAGACTGAAAGCCATACGAACGATCTCGTGTTTTGGCAACATTTAACATGAAAATGATTTTGGTGCGTGCCACCTTTCTTTAGTGCGTGTGTTGGACCTACTAGCAGGAGTGTGTCAGTGGTCACCGCTTTACTTACCTCGTTAAAAGGCGCTTCGCTCATCTGACAGTAACGATGATCGATGGCTTCGGGACTTCCCCTGTAATATCCGTCCCGTACCCCCGCAACCCTCACCCCACGAAACAACCTCCATTCGAAATGCCGCCGAATCCTAAATTTACGTTTAAGAAATCTGACTAATTGAGATCATATCTGAATCTCGGGGAACAGACCGACCAGTTATTATTAAGGAACTGCTTACTTTAACGCGTACGTAGGCTAAGTGACCTTATGAATGTTGCGAAATTTCACTCTCAACATCCGAGAGAAGAAAGAGAGTCATCAACATTTTTACCGACTCCAAAAAAAGGAGGTAAACAATTCAATGTGCATGTGTGTGATATCGTTAGAATTTATTAATATTTGAGTATGACGATCTAATAAGGCTTAAAACACGTGTAAGTGTATGTATGTATGTTTGGCCACCGATTTTGCGAAATGTTTTTTCATTAATATTATTTCCACTAATCTATTAGAAATTATAATGTAATTATAATATATATGTATTATTATATTTTTACGTAATGAGTATAATTTTGAACACCGGGTTTGTTAGTGTCACTCACGCTATAGAATTTCAACCACAAACCTTCTCAGAGGGCAAGATTATTATTATCTGCTGTCCGGAATATAGAAGAAGGAATAACAAAACAGGAAGAGTCTTTATTGATGGAAGCTACCTTTATCAGACAGACTTCTGTTATTATGAAATCTTACAAAACATCTTGAAAGTTACGAATATTCATTTCCGTCCGGCAATCCATCAGCACTGAAACAAAATAAAATGTATGTTACTAAAATGTGTTATGTGATAAAAAACAATGATTAAAAAGATGTTTCAATTCAATCAAGTAACCTTTACTTACTTTGTTCTCCCGACTATTCATTTTATATCGATCACTTTCCAAGCAGCTGTTGGGAATCTGTAAAGCTGAAATAAACTATTCTTCATTCTAACAGTTTATCACACAGCTACTACTGTGACTAATTATTTTTGGCGGAATAAACAAATAATTTGTAACAGGGCGTAAATTCTGGGCAATATCAGTATATTATGACGGCGCTGGCAGTGATCATAATACGGTATACATTATTTCTATCAATAAAAATGCTTAGTGCGGCGATTCTTGCATCAATCGAACTTTTCTCGAAGGGTAACTCGATTGCGACTTAAACCGTTTTAATAAAAATAAGTACGAGTAATATATCTATTCATAAAAAAAAAACTACCGCACGGACGAAATCGAAATGCATAGGAATCGTGACCCTGAGAAATCGAAAACGATATTTTCTACGGCAAGGAACATTCGATTGGTGAACTCTTTTTGTATACGAACTGCACAAGAATCTGCCCCCTGCTCTGTTCTAGTGTCCCTACCTTGGTATGTAGGTATACCTAACTTTAACGGATAATGAGGATGCTGCAATGGTTCCAGCAGACTCAGAGAAGGCACTAAAATATGCTAAAATAATAAAGATGCAGTGCCGGACAGCAGTAAAACTTTAATTTTAGTTTGTGAAGTCTTAATATTGTCTGTGCAGAAATTATTTCGATGGCATAAAATAACGTTATGAATATCGCTTGGCGTTAACGTATAAACAGTGGTCTTCTGTATCATCATCATCATCATTATCAGCCGAAGGACGTCCACTGCTGAACATAGGTCTCTCTCACAGTTTTCCACAGCAACCGATCACAAGCGGTCTGCATCCACTGTGATCCCGCGATCTTAACAACAAGGATCGTCCGTCCATCTTGTCAATGGATGTCCCACGTTGTGCTTTTGGTCGAAAGGTCTTCAATCTAGAACTTTTCTGCCCCAACAGCCATCAGTTCTTCGCTCTATGTGCCCTGCCCACTGCCACTTGAGCTGATTCGTAGGGATATATCCGATACCTTAATTCTTCTACGTATCTCCTCATTTCTGATTCGATCTCGTAGAGAAATATCGTGCATATCCCACTCCATCGCTCGTTGTGTAATTTTGAGCTTCATTATGAGGCCCGAAGTTACGAGACCGTGTTTCGGATCCGTATGTCATCACTGGCAACACACTCTGGTTAAAGACTATCGCCTTCAGACACTCAGGTGTCTTTAACCTAAATGTTCCTAAATACCTGAGTATTTGAGATGAGAAGACACTCTTGCGCAATTTCCCAAAGGCTGTCCAGCCGAGCTGAATTCGTTGATTGACCTCTTCCTCAAAGTTGGACCTACCCAATTAGATCACTTGTCCCTCGTTGACAACTTCAAGAGTTGAGTTCCCAACGGATACTGGTCCTCTGTATAAACACTAGGAAATTATATTTTGGGAGAGTAGTGGCCAAAAAAATTTAAAGCACTGTTCCTAGAAAAGATGGAATAATCATATAATTTTTAAGAGAGAAGATGGTTGGAAAATTCTACCAGCATGAGATCCAGTGCTAACGAGGACCCAAGCTAGACCACTAACTGCAAGATCACAAGACACAGTTAGCTCTTACAGAGTGGATAGGACGACGTTTATTAATATTATTGAGTGACGGTAATGTAAGTAATATTTCAAAACTCTGTAAATGACAAATAACATTTCAGTCTACCCGTGACCATGAACGCTGTAAAGTGTTTGAAACGTCGGGATAAAATTTAATGAACTCGTGAAAAGTTAATCCGTAAAAAAGTGTTACATTTCGATATATTTTTTTGTCACGAGCGTACTGAAATACGAATTTTAAGTTCTTTTTTGTCGGAAAGGTAAGCATACCTTACTACCTTACCATTTTATCTAGCTTTGGTAGATTCCACGAAAAATCTGAAAAAACACATATTATTCTGTCGAAATTCTCCTCACCCATCCTTGCACAAAAATAAAAAAAATGCCTATTCAAAACCTTTGCTTGCAAAATTCTCTTGTGGATTTTTTTCGTATGAAATTCGAAATGGAGCCTCACGAGCCCTTGACTCTTGGTTTACCGAGCTTAATGGGCTAGTCCTAAAATAGCAAACGATATTTACACGGACCCGATTGGGCACCGCAATATAAGTAACTATACAAAAATACATTTCTGCGTTGCACAAAATCATGAGATGTTTATTTACTTTAATCAAGGTTTGCCGTTAGGAAATTTTCGTTGGTATAAATAGCTAAAGCTATATTATCCGTTTTAAAAAAACAGGTAATCATTTCGATATGTAGGTAATGTAAGTGATGTACATATTATAAGTGATATCGTTTTTGAATTAGATAATATTTCAGTCACGTGTTCAAAATTTTGTATTCGTATATTTGTCCACGAATTTTTCAAAACGAGAAGAAAAACGAGAAGTGAAACGAGATGATTCTTTTTCAGTTCAATCAATCCGCTATATTGCAACTTAGTGCACATTGTAAGTTTCATCGAAATCAGTCCCGTAGGGTTTGAGAATATGGGTTTGGTGAAAAACATTGCGCCAAAAAAGATACCATAACCAAAATAACACTAGTATAAAAAAATGAAAAACTAACTTTACTTTTTTGGTATCTAAACAATAACGGATGATTATTTAACTTTTTGTCATTTTTATTCAATGGACAGAGTTGACGCCCGTTACAATTTTATAATAATGAATACATAAGACACATTCTTAACGCATAAACACCGAAGCGGTCGCATGCGACCGCATAACAATAGAATATCCATTGTGTCTCGTTTACATATGCTTGAGGGATTAAAGATGCAATAAAAAACCAAAAATGTGCGCACGGGCGGGACTCGAACCAGCAACTTTTTGAGCTTTTTGAACTTTTTTGAGCAAACGCTCTACCAATTGAGCTAACGTGCTGTTGGTCCAACCGCGCGATCGCTTATGGATCCGTCATTACGCGTGACGTTAGCGCCGCCATCTACGCGCCCGTTTATGAAACAGCGGGCCAAGTAGTTATTCTTTACAGAATAACTTCAACTTGGAAATTGATAACGCTTCGCTATCCAATGGTTTAGAATGCCTTAAACACTTACAGTGTCATATTTTATGTTCTTAAAGATGAAATGAGAAACCAATAATTTGCGCACGGGCGGGACTCGAACCAGCAACTACTTGACTAACCAGCCCAAAACCGGACCAAACGCTCTACCAATTGAGCTAACTTGCTGTCGGTCCCAACATAAAACACTTTGGTACGTACTGATTTAGTCTCAGAAGGTTAAAAAATAATTTATTAATACCATATTTTTAATTAGCTCTTATGGGCAATGGAAGCATGGATGGAATGGCAGCAGTAGAGTGTTACTTTCGTGTTGAATCAACACATTTTAGGTAAATACAATTGAAAATGACTATGCACACCTTGCTGACACACGGTCAGGAGTATTTCTGATATTTATATTTTGACGATCCGTGTGGTGTTCGAGTGGTCGAGAAATCGCCTATTGTATAATTGTATACTACGCAGCGAGTTGCGGGTTCGATCCCCGCTCAATACAAACATTTGTGTGCATGAACATGTCTGTTTGTATTGGTCTGAGTGTTTTCTATGTATATCATGTATGTATTTACGAACAAAAAGTATTTAAGTATTATATCCGTTGTCTGGCATAACACAAGCTTTGAGTAGCTTACTTTGGGACTAGCTGGCGATGAGTGGGAATGTCCAAAGGATATTTATTTATTTATTTAGACGATTCATGTGTGGTTTTAAAGTGTTTTTATCACTAAGCACCTATCAGTACCAACACTGAATATAATGTTACACGATGATTTCCGATCCTAGTCTGTCCCACATATTGACTTAGTTCTGTAATAGTAGACTTATGCACTAAACCACATACTCACTGTGTGTGACTTATGTAACCCCACTGTATTCACTTAATTACACATTCTCTTCCTCATTTTATGTTCAATACATCATAATTTATACACCTATCTAGGTGTCAAACCTATTTAACGTTTGTTATGGAAATGCCGGAAGAGTCCACCATGTTAAATGTAACTTGGCTATGATCTATACTAATATTATAAAGCTGAGGAGTTTGTTTGTTTGTTTGTTTGTTTGTTTGTTTGAACGCGCTAATCTTAGAAACTACTGGCCCGATTTGAAAAATTATTTTTACGTTGGATAGTCTATTTACCGAGGAAGGCTTTAGGCTATATAACATAAAGATACAACTCATAAGACCATAGCAGCAATGAAAAATGTTGCGAAAACGGGAGAAAGATATTCCTTTTGAGAGCTTCCGCTGCGTACGCTGCGGAAACCGCTTATGTTACACAAAAATTATGTATGACAGGATTGTTCAGCATTAAAAGTTCTATAATAAAGTCCGCGACAGCATATGTCTATCTTTTATGGTTGACTTACTACAACCTTTTATATGTTATAAATTTGTTAAAAAAAATATACATTATTTTTAGAGGTGTATTATACACACAGGTAATTTATTCTTATCAAAAACAATAAATTCATCATCACGAGCATTTCATTTAGAACAAAGTTGCCCTTTATATTATTTGATTTTAATTAATATCTTAGGAGCTATCACAGTTTAAACATAACTCCGCACCAAATAATGTTCGCAGCTAAGTACAACGTGCGCTTGCGCTAATATATTATAAAGCTCAAGAGTTTGTTTGTTTGAAAGCGCTAATCTCAGGAACTGCTGGACCGATTTGAGGATATAAAACTTCACGCTGCGACGGGAGGGGAGGGAGCAAACTCAAAACGCGCGGACGAAGTCGCGGGGGACCGCTAGTATAAGAATATTTTGGATTAATCTTTAGATTATCTTATTATTGAAATAATATTTTATTAATTGTAAATTGATTATTTAAAGATTATTGGGACACTTATTAGATTTTTATGTTTGCCGTATAACAAATGTTCATTTTGCCGCCAAAAGGAAGTTGACTCTGATTGGTTGGTGGAGGTTAGATTTATTTTAAATATTGTAACTATTAAAATAATAATCTAAAAGGCTTACTAAATTCATTACGATGAATAACTAAATAATTCATGAATTTATATATTTAATTAGCACATTGTTTATCCCTACAAATAAATATTATAGTAAATGTTCATATATGGAAACGGATGTCGTCCCCACTGATTTCCTACCGTGGTTCAGGGTTTTGTTTTGTATAAAAGCGAGCTTCATGCCAGAATATAGTCTCTGTTTGTACTTACTTTCACTTTGTGCCCTATCTTTGTGATATTTTGTTGGAATAAAACTATTGGAGAAGAACCTGGTGATTTATACTACGTGTATATTATTTAAGCACCCCACACGCGGTCACACCTCAGAAGTGGGATGTGCGAAAATCACGGGCCTTACGCTGCCGGCTCTGACCAAGGAAGATTCAAGGACCAAGAAGACTGCTAAGATTTGGAAGACATGAGAGAAAGGCATCGTCGAGTGACACGTGCTTACGCGGAAGACATCCGCAAATTTCATCGAGAAGAAAGTACGTGTAACATCACAAATTGACTGCTCAAAATCAACCAGCTGCGTGAACTCTGTGGATACTAATCTATTGATCATTGTTTGAAAATCTACAAGTAGAAGCCACGACGGCATTGCGAAAATCAACTTGGAGAAGAGGAAACTCTGAAGAAAGAACCAGTGCAACATGACCAACGGCAACGATACTGCAGCAACCAGGAGTGAGGCGGTACTACATCTGTCGACGGGTCAGCCAGAGATGCGAGTCTGCCGTACTCAACGACGCGACACCAACCAGCGCAGCGCTCCAGCGGCCACGTATGCATCGATTGATGGTTCGCAGCATCCAGTTCAACGCATCAGCCGCTCCAGCCACCTCAAGGTGAGTCGCATTATGTTTACTCCTAAGTGACGTGTTTAGACTAAATAGGTCAAACCATTAAATACTAAAATTTGCCATCGACCAGTGCAATACAGAGCTTTCGAGATGCTCACACGCAATCGCTAGGTGGATCACACATAGTTTTACACATAGACAATAGTTAGGGAGGCGAATAGGGGAATTTTCGGTAATACTCGAGCGTGGCAGTTTAAGATATGAGAGATACCTTGGACCTAATAGAACAACCTTGTAAAGTATTTAGCTCTGTATGTAGTGACGCGCGCCTTGGATAGACGATCAGATTAGTAAAAAAAAATTGATAGTCTGTAATACTCGAGCGCGTCAGATTAAGATATTGGGGGTTGATTTTAGTATTTTAAGACTAAATTTAACTAATCTGACGATAAGTCCTTGACGCCGCCGAGTTATAGGGTCGCGAACTTGTAAAAAAAAAACGTTAATCCGGCATTCTCGAGCGCGATTTTTTTATTTTTTATTTTGAAGAATATAATCTAAAACGTACTAAAAATACAAAATCTGCCGGTTTCCGCATGACCAGGAGTGTGGAGGAGCCATTTCGTCTTCCGAAAAACGCGTTGCGGCATATAAGTCGCGAACGATACATTTTACAAAAAAAAAGTTTAAATAAACAAAAAAGGTAATTTTATTTTACACAAAAAAGGTCTCTTTACATTTTTGTCCAAAGTTAAAACTTTTTGACTTAAAGCTTCATAAAAACTCAAACTCCCGGTTTTTTGAGTATATCTTGAAAACTGAGGGTGTTAAAAAAATGATAGGAAATAACGATGATTAAATTATGTTACTTTAATCTCAAAAAAATTTTTTTTTTCTAAAGCTTCTCGACAATTTTCGTGGACTTGGAAAAGGTTACGCGTATCTGTATACAAAAGTATTATTAACATGTACAGTTTCATGTATGTATATTATTCAATAGCCTGTTGATCCTCAAATTGTTTTTTGGACGTACCGTCAGCAAAACGAAGTGAAGAATTATTAAAAAGAAAGAAGAAAGGAAAAAACAAGAAACCAAAAAACCTTTCCGGTCAGATTAAGAGAACCCACCAACATTTTTGTCAGATTAAGAAAATATGCTTTCAGGATACCGAGATGAACCTCCCCTATGAAAATCTGACGCGCTCGAGTATTTCAAAAAAACTATTTTTTTTTGCATTTTCAAAAATTCATCGTAACTTATGGTCACGCCAAAATCGTCAGTTTTTTTTAAGGGAGCTTCCTTGGGGCCTACTTAACACCCCTTCCAAAAATCTGACGCGCTCGAGTAATTTTATTTTTTTTACATTTTTGACTACTTTATATGCCTACCCCCACCACGCAAACCGGCAGATTAGTATACCGTTGTTATCAGAGGCACTTGGGGCATACGTAGTATGAATATCTGACGCGCTCGAGAATGCCCAAGTAACCGTTTTTTTTTACATTTTTAAAAAACCGTACACGCCAATCCCACCGCTAAAATGGTTTTTACCATACGAGCTTTTCTTTTCGAAATTATTTTATCTTTCGATTTTGATAGGTCTCGACGGCGCCGTTGAATTACGCCATTTAGCTACCTCGCCTCCCTAACTACAACGTTTGCTCGAAAATAACGCATACATTACGATTACGCTGATAAAGATCTTATTGTTAGGTAACCTATAACCAAATTATTCTGGTGAAAGCTTAGCGACGGCGAGGTAGACAGAAATAATCCAATCAATCTAGACGAAAGTTAATTGAGTAAGTTAGTAAGGTTATTATTTTGAACGGTGATTATACTTTTGTTAGTGCGTGAAAAGGGGGTAGTTTGTGATGAATTGTTAAACCTAATAACTTCGTTCTGGGTGAAACATAACTATGTGTACTGTATATTTTATGAGTAACGTTTACAACAGATTTGATTTAACTGTAAGTAAAACCACGCATACAATATATTTTTTATTGCAGTATGAAAAATATACAACATTATGCAATGATTAAATAGTTGTTTAATGAGGAATCGACGGTTCGGGTTTCTTTTTTCCACCGTTGAGAAGTTTTTCTTTCTTCAACCTTAATCCCTCAAGCGTATGTGAACGAGACACAATGCAAATTCTATTGTTATGCGGTTGCCTGCAACCGCTCGGGTGTTGAAGCATTTAAACAAAAGAACATTGATATTAGGGTATAATCATTTATATTGGAGCAGTACAAATAGTAGTTTCATTTATAGGAGTATATTAGTAATAGCTACAGTATTTCAAATAATCCGGAATAAAACGTTGGCTATGTTATCTACGTAAACTTTGTGTGACCTAAATAAACTGATTTCTGTGTCGCATACGGATAATGATTGTCTGTGTGAGCAGCAGTGTCTATGTGACCTACGCAGCTACGTAAAGTAATGTATGTGTGAATGACGTAAAGCAATGCTGTGTGAGCTACGTAAATTGTCTGTGTGAGTAGCAGTATCTGTGTGGCCTACGTAAAGTACTGTGTGAACTACGTAGAGCAATGCTGTGTGAGCTACGTAAATTGTCTGTGTGAGTAGCAGTATCATGTTTTAATGCAAATAAAGATTTTGATTGATTTTATTAATTGATTGATTGTGGCCTACGTGAAGTACTGTGTGAACTACGTAGAGCAATGCTGTGCGAGATACGTAAATTGTCTGTGTGAGAAGCAGTATCTGTGTGGCCTACGTAAAGTACTGTGTGAACTACGTAGAGCAATGCTGTGTGAGCTACGTAAATTGTCTGTGTGAGTAGCAGTATCATGTTTTAATGCAAATAAAGATTTTGATTGATTTTATTGATTGATTGATTGATTGTGGCCTACGTGAAGTACTGTGTGAACTACGTAGAGCAATGCTGTGTGAGCTACGTAAATTGTCTGTGTGAGTAGCAGTATCTGTGTGGCCTACTTGAAGTACTGTGTGAACTACGTAGAGCTACGTAAATTGTCCGTGTGAGAAGCAGTGTCTGTGTGGCCAACGTGAAGTAATATGTGTGAACTATGTAGATCAATGCTGTGTGAGCAATATAAATTATTGTCTGTGTAGTCTACGTGAAGTATTATCTGTGTGACTTACGCTATGTCTGTGTAACTTGTATCGGCTAATACCCCTCTAGAATTTATTACACTTGCGGAAATTTCCTAACTTAGTGACTTACATGAACAAATTATTACCGTGTCCATCAAAACAAATTTCTTGCAAGTTTCCAGTATACTTGTTGATTCTGCTCTTTCTCATTTTCAGCACACCAACAACGCAGACTTCCAAAACACCACCAGAGCACCGTGGGACACGGTGGTTGCAGGATGGCCGAGTGTTACACGATGATTTCCGATCCTAGTCTGTCCCACATATTGACTTAGTTCTGTAATAGTAGACTTATGCACTAAACCACATACTCACTGTGTGTGACTTATGTAACCCCACTGTATTCACTTAATTACACATTCTCTTCCTCATTTTATGTTCAATACATCATAATTTATACACCTATCTAGGTGTCAAACCTATTTAACGTTTGTTATGGAAATGCCGGAAGAGTCCACCATGTTAAATGTAACTTGGCTATGATATAAGAATATTTTGGATTAATCTTTAGATTATCTTATTATTGAAATAATATTTTATTAATTGTAAATTGATTATTTAAAGATTATTGGGACACTTATTAGATTTTTATGTTTGCCGTATAACAAATGTTCATTTTGCCGCCAAAAGGAAGTTGACTCTGATTGGTTGGTGGAGGTTAGATTTATTTTAAATATTGTAACTATTAAAATAATAATCTAAAAGGCTTACCAAATTCATTACGATGAATAACTAAATAATTCATGAATTTATATATTTAATTAGCACATTGTTTATCCCTACAAATAAATATTATAGTAAATGTTCATATATGGAAACTGATGTCGTCCCCACTGATTTCCTACCGTGGTTCAGGGTTTTGTTTTGTATAAAAGCGAGCTTCATGCCAGAATATAGTCTCTGTTTGTACTTACTTTCACTTTGTGCCCTATCTTTGTGATATTTTGTTGGAATAAAACTATTGGAGAAGAACCTGGTGATTTATACTACGTGTATATTATTTAAGCACCCCACACGCGGTCACAATAATGTTTTTAATTAAGTATACCTACCTGAAATTATATCTTCTTTGGTGGTTATAATACTGAAGTATATATGTAAGTATTTATAGCAGACAGGTGTACACTAGGTCCGGCACATTATGATGTTTTTTTTTGCGGTCACATAAATATAAATAACTGGAGTAGTCCTTTCCGCAAGTAAATTTTTGATTTTCTTTAGGTAGGTTTTATGTTTATATTTATGTTGCATATCTTAGATTTATTTTTGTTTTTTCTTATTAATAACGATAAGTACTAGAGTTAATTGTATACTAATTTAAACACTAAACTGTGGTTTCTACTATAAAGGCTATACAAAGCTGTAATATAATCCGGATATTGAAAATGTATTCTCAAGTAATTAAGGATTGTGTACATTGTCTGAGGTAATTTCGGCAGAGTTGTTTTGGCTGAGATATTGATTAGAATATCTTAGTAGTAATATGATCTACAAAATAATATACCTACTTGTATTGTAGATATAATATTTTACTCGTGAAGATTTATACAACAACTTAAAAATAATATGATGAGACGAAAAATAAGGTGGTGGTTAGTTAGGTAATAAAAAAATATTTAGTGCCTATAGCATAAGTTTTAAATATTCAATATTTCTACAAGATTCTGTTCATTTCCACAAATATAAGAAAAGAGTACGACCTATTTACATGCACGGCAAAACAAAAAATGAGACTTATTTCAATTAAGATGGTGACGTGGTTTCTGGATCACAATCGCAATTAGGTTCGAATTCGTTCGAAACGGAATATTTATTTATTTATATTTATTTAAAACTATTGAGTTTTGCTGAACAGACATGAGGGTCATATCGATAGCCCTTGGTGTCCTTTACCTAGACACCCGCTGGCAGGGTGTGCCATCCTGTATATTACACGAAACATTTAGATATTTACCTTAATACCAGACCAAAGCGACAGGAAATAATGGCTTTGTATGAATATTTTAGGAATAAAACTTGTGATTCTTATAAGGCATTGATATTATCCACAGGAGTGCATGAATTTCAACATTACGAGTATCTATTTGAGGTACCTACAATCTTTACTCGTTTTTCGAGAAGTGTCTTTTTACTGACTTCAAATATCGTCTGAATTGGATGATAACATTTTAGTAGATATGTTGATACTTATTATACGATTAACCCGTGTGCAAAATTTCGTAAGTGTATGTATGTTTGTCTCAGGATTTTTAAAAACGAATAAATAATAATAACTAAATATCCTTTGGACATTCCCACTCATCGCCAGCTAGTCCCAAAGTAAGCTACTCAAAGCTTGTGTTATGTGGGTGCCAGACAACGGATATAATACTCAATTACTTTTTGTTTGTAAATACATACATGATATACATAGGAAACACCCAGACCAATACAAACAGACATGTTCATGCACACAAATGTTTGTTTTATGCGGGGATCGAACCCGCAACCCGCTGCGTAGTATACAATTATACAATAGGCGATTTCTCGACCACTCGAACACCAGACGGGTCGTCAAAATAAATATCAAAAATACTCCTGACCGTGTGTCAGCAAGGTGTGCATAGTCATTTTCAATTGTATTTACCCAAAATGTGTTGATTCAACACGAAAGTAACACTCTACTGCTTCCATTGCCCATAAGAGTTAAATAAAAATATGGTATTAATAAATTATTTTTTAGCGAGGATCGAACCCGCAACCCGCTGCGTAGTAGGCGATTTCTCGACCACTAAACCAGGCGGTCGTCATTTACTCTTTTTCAGGTCATCAAATTATTCTTTTTTAGGTAAATCAGGTACCTATAGTTCAACTAAGGGTACAGTGTAAGTTTCATCAATATCGATCCAGTAGTTTTATAAATATGAGTAACGACTTAAAATCATTAAAAAAAATTAACCGCACACAAAATACTGACTAAAATTCTTAACATAAATAAAAGTCAGTTAATTTTTTAAAAAGTCAAGACATTGAAATATTCTTTCAAAACTAGTCAGCCAGACAAACCAATAAGGTCTAGATATCGTCTCAAAACTCTCGACCGTAAAATAGAGTTCGTGTTCGAAATAGGGTAGAGCTTGAACCCATACAACTTTATCGGTTACTTTATTAGGCAAATACCCTTTGAAATGTACGACCCTAATGAGAATTAACCGACTGTCAGGCTTTATTGGCTGACTTGAAACAAAGAAGCCACATCTGTTACCAATATATTGCTAATTTTGCTTTGCGCATAGATAATAGATTTTAGCTCAAATGTGGTATGAGTAGTTCTAGTACAGAGGTATTAGGGAAAGATTTGATGCGACTATAGTAAACAGCACACAAATAACTACGCCTTACACAACTATTCTACAAACCCCAGCTGTGCCCTTTATTTCATTAATGATAAATGATAAATAAAAAAATATTTATTGTGTATAGGAGGTTAGATTGAATAGGTACAATTGGTCTTATATCAAATACAAGATTATTCCCTTCCAAAGATGTAAGCATAGAGCCATAAAGATTTATAAACTCTAAAACAGTATTTGATGGGAGTATCGTCTCATCATAGAGACCTCACCGCTATATAATTATAATTTATTTTCTTTTCACATTCGATTGCGTTTTGAATGGAAAAGATTAAGATGAGGTAGGTCGATGAGTCGGCTCTCCGACTGTCAATATCATTTTAATGTCAGATTCGGTTTATTTCATAAAATTATTATCCCTAATTTTATGGTTTATTTGCTGGTTTCGGGCCTTAGCCGGCCTATTTGATTTTAGCTCGGGCTGTCTCGTTATGAAATATAATTATATTATTTTCCAACTTAAAATTACCTTTAATTATTAAATGAAGTCATAATTATTTTATACTATTTTAGAGAAACTGTCTGCCCACGTTCTCATTAAAACATTTATTTTATATAACCTCGTACAAGACAAGACAGGACATCTGCTGACATAAAATACGCCATGGCATAATTGGCGTAGTTATTATCTAATGTAATCTAGATGGCTAATAATTCAGACATAATTAAAGCGTTGGCTTCGTGGCTTGACACCGAATGCCCCAATACAAACTGCCCTATTTGTCTCTCGCTTCGTAATTTCATTTTGTCCCTCATTTTACGGCAGGCTTAGTGTAGTCTAAGACGGCTTAGCCGATCTAGAATAAGTCTTACCACAGCTACGAGTCATCGGTAAGCTCAATTGAGCTGAACACAAAGCGAATAAAACTGATGGCCATTGGGACAGAAAAGATCTAGATTGTAAACCGTTCGACCAAAGGCGCAGCGAAGGACGTCCACTGACAAGGCGGCCTTGTAAAGATCGCAGGATCAAACTGGATGCAGACCGCTGGCATTCGTTTGCTGTGTCCCTGTGGACCTGTATGTTTAGTAATGGACGTCGTTTGACTGATAATGATGATGATGACACGTCAAACACTAGATCCTTGAAAGCAGAACGTTTGTGGCGTCACCTTTTCTCAACTACTGATTTAAGGAAAATTGTAAAGTGTTCGTCAAGAACACATACTAATCTATAATCTATAAGCAACATTATACAAATACAGCGCAGCGTGTCACCAGTAAAAAGAGCAAAATAATAATAATAATGATTCTACAGCGTATTAGTGACTTGACATAGTAATAGTGTTCTAAATGGCTGTGAAAAATAAACAAAAATCTGTTAGATTCGTCAGACTTAATGAAAACTTTTCTAGGCAGTGCTCGTGGTAAACATATGCCACTTTTTATAAAAAACATTAAAATAACGCCGGAAATTTTCTCATTTTGTGACCAGTCGTTTCGTTCCGCTGCGTTCCCACATTGCGGAACGCTACCGCCGCATTCGAAGCTCTGTTCACTCAAACAATCGCGTCTAGACTGTTTCAAAAATAAAGAACAATATTGTACCTGAAGGTACTCTTTGTCTCAACAAACAATCAGACTTTTTGTAAATATACTAGTGTAGTCTTAATTAATAGTTCTGGTTGCCGTTTTTCAGGGTTATAGGTTTCTATATTTTTGTTATGGACCGGTCACAGTTTTTTCGTTAACATATGTTATCCTTGTCCTTCTCATCAATGGACGTAGTGTAACCAGTTACTACCAGTTCAAGCTATAAATTAACTAAAAGTATTTTTATAGTCATTCATAACTTAAAATCACAAAGGTGAATGTATGTATGTATGAATGTTTGTCACTTCTCCACGTTAAAACGACTTAATAGATTTGAATGAAGTAAGTATCCAGATTGCCTATGTCCCGAAATAAAACATAGGATACTTTTAAAATATTGACTGTACTGCTTCACGTATTAGTATATTAGTTAGTAGTGGTTAAAAAAAGTTATTTAAAAAAACTAATAATGTATCTTATAACATTTTGTACAGTCGACAGCACATCAGGTTACTTACTTTTGTTGCAAACTAGCCTTTATTATAACTGCATAAGATATCGCAGTGTTTACCTTGACGTGCTGTTGCCCGTTCAACGTTTTCCTTCCACACGTTGGTCGTAAATGATCTTTTGTCATACGTTTTTTGTAAAACAATAGTAAGCCAATAGGATTCAATTGACTTGCGAATCACACACATAGTCTAGTTAAAATATGGGCCGATGCATTATTTTACTAAGAGTATGATCGCTAAAATCATCAATACCTGATAAATAAAACACCAGAAAATGAACACTGCATAATATGCATGGAAACAAAGTTACAAAGATCTTACAGCAAATACATATTTGCGGTTACTGCACCTAAGTTTAAGGAATTAGTCAACAACAGTTTATAGGCAGGCAAATGACAGTGTACCGTACTGTATGTAAGTATTATTTTGTTACCTACTCAATTAATGTTTTTTCTTCGTTCTCTTACCACTTCTGTATGTTGCAATACCTAGCGACTTTACGTTAACTCTGTTACCTAATTAGTGGGTAACGTAGTAGGTTATACATTTAATAATTTATAAGTTAACAATTTTTTTATAACATGTAATGTGTAACTGTTTGTTATTCCTTAATAAATAATAATAAAAAAAACAAGTTTCTCTAACAAGAATAATTGAAACTTAGTCATGCCACATAAATAAAGAACTAAAAATTTACCTATTCAAAAACAAAACCATTTCCTTGCGGCAAGAAGGCTATGATGCTGGCTGAGTTGCCATGTTGGATGCTGGAGCTAACTAACTTTTGAGCTAGGAATGCGCATTTTTTTTAACGCGCCAAACGGCGCAAACACATAATCAATTGCAGTGAGGCGTACATTCGACGCTTAGTGTTTTCGGCCAACTGCGCTGCTGCTCCAGCTTTAAATGCTGAATCTCTGAGATATGAGGGGGCCATAGTATCTACACAAGTCCCCATATCCAGGAAATGAGCGTAAGTCCATCGGATCCTTTGTTTATAGTGGCAAGAGCTTTTGTGATGGCATCATAAAGGGTAGCGTGATGGGCGAGACGCCCAACAAAGGTAACGGAGACCAAATCGGTCAACCTCCTTGCCACAGGGACACGTAAATATTTTACATACCTATCCAAGTTGGAGGCCCACATACACAGAAAGACTCACTATTGAAAAGTTTGCCCAAATTTTCGACGGTGAAGCCAGTGACCAGAATCATTGCAGGAAGCTGCCAAGAGCCTAGCGCGACTAATGTCACTGACGTAATGTTGAAGTAAAGAATTGAAGGTCTCCCTCGCAAGAGGGAAATCCCTAATTTTTTGGCGGTGCCGTTTCTTTGGGATGTCTTCTCTAAAACAGAGACCTTGCTAAAACTTCTCCGCCTCAATCACCTCAGAAAGCTGGCGAGGATGTTCAAAGATTTTTCCGGCTAAAACGGAAGTACTATGCCGATAGGAGACAACTATAGTAGAAATTTGGCGAATTCAGATCCCACCGAAATGAATAGGAAGCGAAGCCTGAGCCCAAGAATTACTATAGAAATGTAAATTATTAAATGTTTCCAAACTACTTTAAAGGGTATCAAATAGTTTAACGTGATTCTGCCTTCAAAGCTCAATTTTTGTCTGTGTCTTTCAATGTAACGATTATACGTCATCTTAGCAAATTGATTTACTAACTTACTTGCGTCATTATCTGAAGCTGGATAACGACATTATACGGAGCCTTAATAACTACAGCAATAATGTTAGCTCCGGAGCAAACACACGAGCAAAACGCTATTAGTTCCAGGCAGTGTTAAAATCTCACTCTAGTTAGTACAGTCGCCAGCACTTCAAGTTACACATTTCTGTTGAAAATTAGCCCTTATTACAACTGCTTATGACACAGTGTTTACCTTGATGCGCTACACAAAAGCTTTTAGCTACAAAGTTTTGGCAACTGCACTTGCTCGTTTCGTACATCTAATGCATGTTTAAACTTTAAAAAGTTAAAAGTTTCATCCTATGTACGATTCTCTGTTACTGCAGCTTTTTTGACGAATTTATTCACAGTAACTATTACAGTTAAAGTTTACTGGTTCAACTAATGATTAAATTTCGTTACCAGTGGTTGCATAGTGTATGTACCATGTACCAGTGGTATTTACGATTGTAAAAAAATAACCTTACCAAATGTCAGAATGGCTATTTTAATGACCATTGTTTCAGGTACTTTTTTCTTCAAAATACGCTCAGTCGAAAATATTCAACTGCTGGTAACTATTAGAAGAGTAAATTATCCTTAACGAAACCGGCCCTTAGTTATCTCAATTATTAAAAGCAGCGCAAACACGTTCATCTGCAAATCGGAATAGTACAAGAACAGATTGCGGTATCAAGATACCTATCTTAATATATGGAGGCATACTTATTACTATCCATATTTTGTGCTTATTATCTGAAGTGATATGTATACTGCAGTATTCTTATGTTTTCTCGTATGCAGTCGCTCATTAAAATAAGTTCATTTGAAATGACGAAAAGGGGTGAAATCTTTTTGTATGGATCGCACGTTCGTTGCTAGCGGATGAGGCCGCCACGTCGCGTCGGTTGGCGAGCAAGCTGTGCATTGTATTTACTATCTGAATAAAAATCAATTTCGGCACTACCTTTGCTATTGTTTTATTTCATCTATAGGAGGCAGGCTCTTGTGCAGTTCATATTCAAAAGAACTTCACAATCCTATGTCGATGAAAAAATACCTTTGAATTTCTCAGGGTCAGGATTTCTGAGCATTTCGATTTCGTTCGTACAATACCTAGGCATTGCGGTGGTTCTTTCCGAAACTCTAAATTAGGGAAGTTTCATTACCTGTGTCGGAAGTCTCGACATAGTTCCGTGTAAAACCACCAGGTGGCTCTCCAAAAATGCTGAGACAAATTTGGTGTTTTCGTGTATTTATTGATTGAGAAGAATTTTTGAATGATGCTTAAAAAACTACAAATATTTTTTAAGATTTATGAAAGATATAGCTACGTAAGTAAAAATGATATTTGATGAATTAGAAAATCATAAAATTGAAATTGTCGACGCGAAATGTCAAAAATGATGCATCAGACTTCGCCCGCTGCATATATTTAACTATATATTTTTGGTAAAGCAGTTAAACTCACAATCGAATCACCGCATTTCGCCGCCCTGTAGTTCTAACATGCACGCGTCGATAGCGTGAATCGCTATAAAATTATTTTATATCCCAAACAACATGTTTTTTTTTCACTTAAAAGGCAATCATAATTGCTTTTAAAAACACATGAATTCATTTAAGTTATTAGAAGCCTTTTAAATATGATTAAAATGAAGTTTGAAATTTATCGATTGCCGCAATAAATGATAAATAGGCGCGCATCTTAGGCCGTAGAACTAGATTCTACTGCGATAAAAAAACAGATGTTAGTTTTTATAGGAAAACGGTTGCAATGCATTCCAAAAAGCTAAGTGTTGTAGAATTTAATCTCTAGTCCTAATTTTATCACCCGTACTGCTTCAACCACTCGGCCAAGCCACTCTCGGCCACCAAGACATTGTTAAAAGTCTGTTGAAAAAAAGGCTCTTTTAGCCGTGGGGGCGACCTGTGTGTAGCTGTGGACGTCTTTCGGCTGTTAATGATGATAATGACGTTAGTCAAGTGAGTACAGTCACCGTCAGATATTTTGTAGCAGACTAGGGGATCAAATACTTCTGAAACAGTTAAAATATCAATAACGTCTGTTCACTACAAGCTACCGTTAATATCTGAACAATAATTAATTCATTAATATCTCAGCAGATCGTACTCAATAACTTATCAGGATCTGCCTATTATTTAAATAATGCTCAGATATTAATGACAACTTGTAATGTATGCAACTTATTTACATTTTGACCGTTTAGACGTATTTGATCACCTTGTCTGCTACAAATATCTGACGGTGACTGTAATAAGTTCATTAATGTTGTTAAATTACACATTGACAACAAGAAGGGTTGCTTGTTTATAATATTGTTTCGAGTTTTATAATTTAAAAGGAACCCTTATAGTTTCGTCATGTCCGTCTGTTCGGGGCTTAGGTCAGAGACCTTGGGTACTCGAAAACTGTAATTTGACATGGGTATATTCTACTCGTATTTTCCCTGTCAAAGTGGTAAAATGAAATGTTGATGATTTTGTGTTGCTGAACCCATCATGGGGTATCGTTATTTAGGTCTTTTGTATGTTACTTTTAGAGTTCTCAGTCCCTTCTACCAACTAAATGGTAGTTGGTTTGGTAATACGTGAAAAAATCTCAGCAGTAGATGTATGATGAATTTAGAAGGAAAACTATTACGGCTATGATAGGAATACAAATTAAAGAGTTATAGACCATAAACTTGAAACAAAGTGGTTTATGTATGATAATTGTAAGGTTTAACACTTAAAATTTTCTTGCTTCCAAAGTTGTTAAACTTTGAAACTAAAACTGTAGTCAATATATTGACTGTCTATTTTAGTTTTAAAAAGAAACAATATTTGAGATAGCGCCATCAAAAGATTTTACTTCCAATTTTGCCTCATAGTCATTTCGGATGTTTAGAAATTTCAAGACAATTTAAACTTTATAAAGCTATTTTCTTTGGTTTTAATCATGTCTTACAGGACATGTATAATGCTTTTATACTTAATTAGGTCGATACAGAAACCTTTTTGCGTGAATCCGACTCGCACTTGGCCGTTTTTTATGATTATAAGACGATAGGAGCAGCAGCGTAGAGCTGAAAAATAGTATTCATATAAGGTAAGTATTATGCTACCTAGACTAGTTTATAACCACGTAAGTTAGTCAAGCGTTCAAACCCAGGTAGAGCGGCTTCATTCAATTATTTATGACCGCGGCAATTGCGTTACGAGCGAGCAATCTTGCCTGATGGGCATGAAGGATAAATTGCACCCGTGACACGAGAACAGATAGTTTCTTGTAAGTATCACGGAAGTTATATCGGTTAATGTCACACATAAGGCACAATTTTGTTGATAATGACGAGTGTTAGAGCAAACGCATGCGCGTTTTTTCCAAACATCTTTTACAGAAACCCTTATGATTTTGATATCTAGATACGCCTTTATTTTATTTTTTCATATACCTATAAGTGTATATCGTCCTTCTCGTCGTATCCAATGACGGCAAGCCTTGCAATCGTGTTTTGTAATTCAGGATTCGTGAAGTTGTTTGATATGGGCTCGCTGTTGACTTTTGAAACAGAATTTGGACTGAAAATTTCGGTTGCATTGCGCACAGTGCAGCTGTGCGTGTTAATTAATCGTATAGGTATAGGAGGGCTTAGGCCAAGTTTTCGCCGAGTATATAGCTCAAAAGGTCCAGGTGATTAAGTCGAGATTCTTCAAAAGAAGCTACACCTTTTTAGTATGATAATACAAACACTATGAAAAACAAAGTTATATTTGCTGTCAACGAAATATTGTGCTATTTTAGATAAGTGGAAGTAAGTGGATTCCCTAATTCTGTTAAAATTAGCACAGAACCCTCAGTCCACGAGTCCGACTCGCGCTTAGCCGGTTTTTTTGACTGTTTTGCGCCACTCCGGTCTGATCTGCCACATCCTCCTAGTGGCCCTGTGAGGATTCGCAAGCTTTAAGGTGGTGGTTACAAAATGTTCTTGTAGCGTAGATACTGCCCCCCGTGACTCAGATTCCCGTTACATAGCTCAGAATAGAAAACTGATTTCGGGAGTCTGCATTAGTTCATGCGGCTGATATGCCACACCATCTTACTTGGCTCTTAATCAGAATAGCCTCTATGCCAGTCATACCAGAGCAGCGCAGCACCTCGCCATTGGTCACATGATCCTGCCAACTTAGACCCCTTACACACTGCGACTTTTAGCATCGATAAAGTCGCGCGTTTTGTAAACGCGCTTCAGCATCGCGACTCACGCAATGAACTGATTTAATTAAGCATCGGTGCAGTCGCGCGGAAGCGCAACTGCCTCTATACTAATCGATTCTAACACGCGTTCGTATCGATGCAGTCGCCAAAATTCAGTACATAACAATTTCCGGCTCCTGCATCGCGACTGCATCGATGTTAACGCGCGTTAGCATCGCGACTGCAACGATGCTAAAGAGGGTAAGGGTAAGGAGGGTAAGGTCTGCGTATAATGCAGCGCAGACATCGCATGTGAAACATGTCAAGTTTCTTGATGTCTCCCTTGTATAGACACCTTTGGGGACCATTCTCGTGCAATTCGTATACGAAAAAAAGTTCGCCGATCGAATTTTCTTTGTCGAAGTAAAAATAATTTTTGATTTCTCAGGGTCCCGATTTCTATTAATATTTAGAGTTTGTTTGGATATTTTACTTGAATTTTTAGGTTAAACGGTTAAACTCGCAATCGAATTACCACACGAAAAAAGGTCGATTGTCTCGAGAATCGGCCTCCGTCTCCGCTGCGTAAGTGAGTAGGGGAGAACCACTTGTACACAGACAGCTATGTTTGTAGCTTCAAATTATGCGACTTCCAAACTCGGTGGTTCAGTCTCATTCATAAAATGTATGTGAAGTAAGTAAGTAGACAGTAGGTGTAAGTAGGTAGTTTTGATTTTCATTATTTAATTTCATGAAGTTTAGTAGCTGTAAAATAAGACGTCATGTCGGTGTCAGGGACGATTATGTTATCACGAATAATTTAACAAAAGTTATGTATGTAATTTAAAATATGTGTTTTGCATTTACGTTATTACAGTTTTGATAGCTGGCCTAAAGTTTATCGCGCAGAAAATTGTTTACAGTCCCCCACAAAGCCTAATTATAATAATAACTAAAGTTACAGCGAAGGAATTATTTATTAAACCACCTTTTTGGTGAAAATGCATCTCACATAGGTATTTCTTTACCTTAAACGACATTCTATAAAATATTCTTGAGTTATCAATTCTATTATAATGTTCAATGCGAGGCAAAATCCTTCCCTTCTCCAAAATTCTTCAACTCAGTGACCTCAATGGTATCTGACTTGTCGCAAAACACCAGCGTTTGATTTACTTTCATCCCGATTTTCCGTTTGCTCTTTAAACAGCATTGGCGAATTGACCCGAGATGAGTTCACTGGTGCGTGTATCAGACACTTTGGAAGATTAAATGAGACCTGTCAGGATGTCAAGTCATCAATCTTAACTCGGAGATGATAAACGATGGATAAATCATCCCCATTTAAAAACGTATTATTGGCCAGTAAAAAGATTCGGAACTAGAACACTTAAATGAGACTTCAAAGAACATTAGCGGGCTCATTTGTATTTTATGAGCTGTTGGTTACCTGACAGGGTGAGCAATCATAGTTAATTTTGAAGCGATAAACGTGTGGCCTTGGCACCTTGAGAAGGAAAACCAGCCAGTCCCATTTAGTGCAGGAAAAATTACTACCATATAAGTACCCTTAAATCCACGAAGCCTTATGTGGCAATGATTTGTCGTCTTTGAGCACAATGCGAGTGTTAGTTATGATGGAGGTAGACAGATACTGTGGCTGAAATGTTTACGGCACCATCGAGACTGCGGAGGTCTCGCGTGATGGGTATCTTTCACATATCTTATTTTTACTGTTAGAGCTTGAACGTTATAGTAAATAAGTATTTTCTTCAAAATATTTCCAACTAGAGATACCGAAATTATGATACTGGACCACTTAAAAAGAAAATACTCTTTGCAGTCTTGTTAATATCTTCAGTTAGAATTGGGGGTAAATGGTCTGTTACATCATCATTTGGGTGAAACATAACAAATAATACAATAAAAAGTGTACTTACATCGATAATACTTTCCTGATATAAAAAGTACGTATGGTATTAATTAGTGTAACACAAAAAGTAAAAAAACAACTTTAAAATTAGAAAAGATAGTGTGGTGGTTTCCCTCTTGCCTTCCACACCGCAGTTTAGGAACTAAAGGTTTCCTGCCTCTTTATTCCCAGTCAAAAGCTTTTCTTTACATACTATATCTTTAGCCTTCTGTCAGTACTAATGTTGCTGTTACCAAACGCCAGGGGAACGCTTGCTAACCACCATATTCTCTCCGTCTCCGTCGACCTCTGTGGTGTAGTGGCTAAGCACGCTGTTTTCAAGGCGTCACCGCTCCGAGGTCCCGAGTTCGATTCCCGGTCGGGTCAATGTAGAAATCGAAATTTTCTATATAGTCTCGGGTCTGGGTGTTGTGGTACCATATCTGATTTCCATAACACAAGTGCATAGCTACTTACTTTGGGATAAGAGCAATGTTGTATGTGATTGGTGTCCAATATTATATAATTATATTATTTTAAGTTTACTATTATATTACACATTATTATTATATTATATATTATTATTTTATCCGGTGGCCGTTCACTATCCGCCACCTGTGACGTCGCCAGTAGCCTTTAGCAGCTCAGCCCTAGCAAAAGTTTCATAGAGAGTCCCAAATTAAACGAATGTTCGAAAAGTGGATAGAAAGAAATGTTACCTTAAAACTACAACAACCAGCGAACCATGATTGATACGCGTACCTACCTATCACGCGATTTCACAAAACGATGGATCCCCCTTTCATGGAGTAAAGAATCACAGTTGAACTAGGGAAACAATCGATCATCCTTATAAATAAAATAGCGTGACTTGAGTTAGAAAATCACGACTGGCTTTTGAATTATTAACGTAAAATGCTTTTAGTTCATATCGCTGCTTTAGAAAATATCTTCAAATAAGAAATATGAATCGAAATATTTACTTATTACGACGCGTACTTATTTCAGTACTGCAAACTATATGAAAAAAACTGCCGTGTTATTGTAACATGATGAAATTCCTCTCGAAAGAAATACCTTATTCAATGGTCATTAAAATAGCCATTCTAACATAAACCTTTTATTCTCGTACTTATATACCTTTCTATTAGTAAGGTTTTTTTTTTCAAAACTCTTAGATACTCAGACACAATCGTAATTATTCGTATTATTAATATAACCATTATTTGAGTTACTAACTAACGTAAGTAACTGGACCTAAAACAAGATACGATAGGTTCCGTTTTAGATTACGATTCATTTTGACCTGAGACCTCAAAAACTAAAAATACCCATCGAATACTGTAGCTATAAATGTATGGCTTTCATGCGCACATTAAACTTTGAAATAAACACTTTTCTTGGTAAATTACAAAAAAAGTAAAAACAAAAGCTTCTCATATTTGAATAAACTTATTTAAAGGGAATTAAATTCTCTTATAATATTATATGAACATAAATTGATAAGATTAAAGAATGTGTACACGTGCACTGTGTAAGTAGACAAATGCAATGTTCTACATTAAAAATACAACGGCTTACTCAAAAATCGGCGCAAAAAACATCAAACTTGCCTGACCGAACGAAAAAAAACGTCTGTTTCATGAAAACTGAAACTTCACCAGTGTGAACGAGCCCGGCGGGCGCACGGAAGCAGGAGGTAGACCGTCAGAAGCCGCGGGAAGTCGCTAGTACGTCCGGTGGGCCCATAGAGCACTCTATATTTCGGCTCATTGTTGTTGCGTATTTGCATAAATGATTTATGCCGGCCTCCTTTGCGCTGCGAAATATTAATTGATGTCCGCCTTTCTGTGTCTGTCAGAATACTTTTTGCCACATTTGATGTGAATAGACGCTTTTGAGGACCGACACAGGGCTTGAACTGAATCGCAATTTAAAGGCCTTGTTTTGGAACATAAAAGCACAGTAGCAGAATTGAAGAGCCGCCGGCCCATAAGTTTATACTTTTTTGTTCAAAACTGATCCTTATCACAATTGCATAAGGTACCGCGTGTTTATCATGACGTGCTATCATCGTCTATACATAATTCGCAGTATGGTGCACATAGACTGAAAAGTTTTACAAACAGAGAACTATAAATAGCCGGATCTACACGATCTCGTTTGCGTAACAACTCTGTCTGCTTTTTTTCCTTCTCAAACAAGTTTTTGTAGTTCGTTTTGTTTTTGTTATGCAGCTATGTTGCTCGAGACTTTATCTGCACAAATGTCGGATTTCATAAATTGGGGACAGAGGATTTGTCCTCTTGAATAAATTGATCATAAGAGGCCAAGTGATTCACACTTGCACACATGTTGTTTACATAAATACCTATATCAGTACCAACGTAGGATCCAGAAACTGCATAACTGTGTTCGAAATAGCTATTAATTCAATAGGGATGTAAAACAACATTATTGCTGCCACATTGAAACATTTAAGCATGCCACAATTACAGAGCGGAGAGCTGACGTAGCGACTGCACAAAACCAAACCCCTGATGATGATTGTTCGCAGTAATTGAGTGAATTTAACCGCGATCGAATGCCTGCGACAATAGACGCGGATAATTCAATCAATGATTGTGTTTAGCCGAAGAAAGCGCTTGATATCAAAATGACGGACGCTAAAATGTGTCCGCTGAGTGACAGGACACTATTTGACACCCCGTTTGCAACAACCATGGCGGCCAACCTCAGCTGAGACGAGCCATCGGCGCGGGACATAATAAAGTAATCATTACTGTGTACGTAATTCATAAACAAGGGCACTCTCTGTTCCTTTTGTCTCATAGTTCACTGAGATGACAATCTAACTTGACCGGAGATAGAGACCAAAGAATTGGCGAATCTTTTCAAAGCATTTGGGGTGCCACCACTAACTAACTTTTTGGCTCTGTGCTGTTTCTGAGTATTTTCAAAACTGATAAACCCTAGAAAAAACGTTTGACCAGGGATTTTGCTTTACAGTCATAGTTTGTCAGCGCTCTCAGGTGCTACCAAGCGCTTTTTTCACCCAATGTATTACCTTTGTGACAAATGAGTTATTCGGCTTAACATAATTGAATTCACAATGTTTTGACTGGTTTAAGACCGAAAAACTTTTAATTAAGTTGAAAAAGTTATTATATAAAAGAAGAATTTGTAAATATTTCTTTGTCAAAAATTTGCCAATTTAATAGCTTCGTATTACGGTATTTCATAAATTTGTATAAAAATAATATCCCACCTATAGCTTCAAGCCGATGTTTTAAAAACATTTTAAGTAACTATACATTACAGATAATGCAAACCTTAGATTTGATAACATCATAACTACTTATTAGGTAAAAAAGTGTAGACATAGGTTTTTTTAAATAATAAAACGATTTTCAACGCTTGTACAGAGTGTATAGAGAAATATGGATACCGATAATTCCAAACCTTCTCTAATCTAAAGCAGAGTGGCGCAATTCACAATAGCGTCTTTTTATTTCTGGCATCATTAAGACCATCAGGGCATCAGAATACCAGAAACAGAACGATAAACCACAGCAAACGCAAATAAACCATCTAGAAAAGATAATATTAACACCACATGCTTTAAATACGTTTTTCCTTTAGATATTAATCAGACGGTGAGAAACAACCACGGCGTATTAGCTATCGAACACCTCTCGCGTTGAGACTGTTTGTGCGTATATCGGGCTGTGACGATTGACACTGAGTCAATTTATCTCTCGCGAGTAGCTGGCCCCTACTCTTTACCATGAGTATTTTGACCGACTGCGCGGAAGCGCAATAAAAGCGTTTTACTTTATAATCTGCCTGTTCTTATAACTTAAGAACAAATAACAATGTTTAGCCCATCGCGGCGATACACAAAGAGGTTTACTTAGAGGTATATTTTTTTATCCGGTTACAAGATAAAAAGGAGATCTGTTTATAACGGACTGTATGATATAAATAACATTACATATAAAAGTAACATTTTATGTTCTAACACAAGTCTGTCAAAATCAGTTATAGCAATTTATGCACTGATTGGTTTCTTTTAAATAGAAGAAGAATATTTTAGGATGTTTTTTTTAATAATTTAGAGGTGTTTTTTTATTGATTTTAAACTCAATATATCAATTTCGATACACACACTTTAGAAACTTGTCATACGTGTTTTCATCATAATCAAATTTAATCTACCCATTACAACAATATCACATGCAAATAGGTCGAATTGATAAATCCTTTGTTTAAGTCGGTAATAAATATTCTATATTCCTTGTTAGATTTATTCAGATCAAAAATGAACATAGCATACAGACCAACGTTGCGAAAATTTAGTTATGTTTATCTAACCATCTACATGATTTAAAGTACAACAGCACCTCAAGGTAAACACTGCGGTATCTTATTCAGTGGTAATAAGGGCTAGATTGCAACGAAAGTGGGTAGCCTGATATGCAGGCCACTATACAGGCATGACTGTGCGAAAAAGCATGAATATTTTTCTTCTCTAAATAATGATAATCACTGAATTTGCAGTGATATAGCTTTACTCTGCAAAAACAAAGTTTTTTGCGACCCCTGTTGAATATTATTGGTAATTGTATGTGGTTTAAAATGTTTTTAAGTGTCATATTTTTAATTCCAATTCCATAAGAGATCAGAAATTTTGCATAGTCGAACCGCCGGCACGGTAGCTCAATTGGAAGAGCGTTTGGCCCGGTTAGTCAGAAAGTTGCTGGTCCGAATCCCGCCCGTTCGCAATTTTTGGTTTCATTTCATTTTTACGAATTCTATGTGGTAACCAGTTTCATACTATGTAATTTTCGTTGCGTCTTTTGCAGCGCGACGGATAGAGCCGGATAATTTGGTACGGACGGCACCATGGTAGGGCCCAGTTTTATCGCATGTCGACATGGCGATTATGACATCCATCAATTTTTAATGGATGCTTTGATTTGCTGCAAGAGAAAGAAGACACGTTGAAATGACAATAAATAATTTATCAATTCGAAATGGCTTTTTATTCGAACCAATAACTCATATAATCGATTGCACAAATATTTTACAATCGCCTTATGAAGAATCCTGGATACACTTATGGAAGAGTAATTGATATTTATTGCTCAATTATCTATATATAAAAATGAATTGCTGTTCGTTAGTCTCACTAAAACTCGAGAGCGGCTGAACGGATTTATCTTATCTTAGTCTTGAAATGTTCGTGGGGGTCTAGGAAAGGTTTAAAAGGCGAGCAAAAATCGAAAAACGCGCGGACGAAGTCGCGGGGGACCACTAGTCGGTCAATAATTAAATGTCTGTTAGTGTGAATGAATTACAAATGGTGTGTTACCAGTGATGACATACGGATCCGTTACATGGTCTCTAACTATGGGCCTTATAAAGAAGCTCAAAATCACACAACGAGCGATGGAGAGGGCTATGCTGGGTGTTTCTCTACGGGATTGAATAAGAAATGAGAAGATACGTAGAAGAAGTAAGGTAACGCACATCGCCTTAAGAATCAGTAAGCTCAAGTGGCAGTGGGCAGGGCACATAGCGCAAAGAACTGATGGCTGTTGGGGCAGGAAAGTTCTAGATTGAAGATCCTTCGACCAAAGACGCAGCGTAGGACGTCCACCAGCAAGATGGACGACCTTATAAAGATCGTAGGATCAAACTAGATGCAGACCGCTTGTGATCGGTCGCTGTGGAAAGCAGTGGGGGAGGCCTATGTTCAGCAGTGGACGTCCTTGGGCTGATAATGATGATGAAGTGTCATGTGACATTTCTGACGTCACTTTTGCCGCCTTCGTTATTATTTCCCACCGCATAATCCTTAAGTATGAAAATATCTTTCTCTCACCTAAAAGGAGAACATTCAATTCATAATAACAACTAGGTATGAAGCTAGTCTTGCCATAAATATTGTCACAGAGAAAAAGTAATAATGCAATTAATATTTATTACTTTTACAGTGTGTTAGTTTTATACAAAAATATAAAACAATTTAAAATATAAAAAGCTTATTCGAAGTGGTCTCCATTGACTGCAATATAGTCCTTTAAACGTTGAGGCCAGTTATCAATAGAAGCACGCACTCTTTCCATGGGAAAATTCTTTACTGCCAATCGTAAGGATGGTTTTAGGGACTCCAAATTATCATGGCGTTTAGAGCAAGCCTCTCTAAAACTGACCATAAACCATAATCCAGCGGATTAAGATCGGGACTAGACGACGGCCAGTCTTCAGCTCTGATGAAGTCCGAAACGTTCGCATCTAACCAAGACTTTTGACTTTTGACATTTGACCCGGCGCCGAGTCTTGTTGGAAAGACCATGCTTGGTTATTGAACATGGTTTTGTTAAGGGGCTTAACTATACCTTCTCATGAATGGTATCTTGATACACTTGTGCCGATGTTTTGATACCTTTTTCACAAAACTATGGCTCAGTCACTCTTTCATAGCTAACACCCCACCAAACCATCACTGAAGTCGTGTAATGCCCACGTTGCACTTGCCGACTAATTAAGAAGCTTCCTTAAAGGTTTGAGCATAAATACGGTCATTTTGTTTGTTAAAATGTTGCTCAATTGTAAAGATTTTTTCATCCATAAACAAAATTTTTCTGTGACCTCCCTTTGCGTACCAGTAGTTTTTTCGATTTTACCACCCTATTCTACTTTAAATTATCAGTTAAAAAATGACCAGTGTGTCTCTTATAGGCTGCAAGTCCTAAGTCATCTTTAAAAATACGCGACATGGATCTGGGTGCTATCTTCATCTCCCGAGATAAAATCTATTGCTTTCGGACAGGATTTCTGCGAATTCTTTCCCTTATTGCTTTGACCACCTTTTTCGTACGAACACTACGTGGACGGCCAGATCTTTTTCTGTCACAAACAGAGGAGGTCTCATTGTACCTATTGTTAGCCCGGTACACAAACATTTGACTAATACCAAGCGTATGGATAGTTTTTAAAATTGCATTTGGCTCCATACCAACTTTGTTTAATGCAATCACAGCGATTCGGTTCTCTTTATCACCCCACTCCATTTTAATATCGCAAAATATTATAAAGTGTATTGGCGCCATAATTAGAAAACACACTGCGCAATCGTATAAAAATGACAGATTTCAAATTCAAATGTAGGTAATATCTTTCTTATTTTTAATTGTAACAGTATTTATCTCCAGACTGTATAAATATAAATTGGAAGAAGAGGGAAAAGTGACGTCGGACTCGGAAAGGTCTTAATTTTGCGGTATAACTAAAGTTATTACTTCAACGATGTAACTTTATAAATTTAATAGTAAAATGTAAAAGCAAGGCAACGAGGCGATGGAAGCTATGAGTGGATGTATTGCAAACTCGTGGTGAATGGAGATAAGGGTTCTGTCACACTAGATGCATCTTGCTTGCCGCCAAAATGAGGTTCGGACAACTGCACGTCAAGGTAAACACTGCGGTATCTTATTCAGTTGTAATAAGGGCTAGTTTGCAACAAAAGTGGGTAACCTGATGTGCTGACCACTGTACTCATAAACTGGTTATAGTACGAATGGACCTGTCAGTGACACTACGTGGTGAGACAAGTGTGCAAAAATGAGCTGTATTGACACGAAACAGATAATTGCGGTTGTTGAGCTGAGAGACTGTGCATATGGCACAGTGTGTAATATTGCCTTAGATGTGGCCATCCATGTTTTATGAACTCAATCGTTAGATATTATTAAAACGTGAAACATTGACTGATTTAAAAAAAAACGTTTTAGAAGCATATTTTCTTAAATTATAGCATAAAGTCGACATTTTGTCAATAGATCAACCGATCACAATAACGCCTAACTTTATGCAGAAATAAATGGTTATTGCTGCAGTAGTTTAGGAATTCTTCATTAATTTATGATTTTCAAAAAACATTGTTTTGTCCGTTGTGCTTGCGTTAAGGGAGTTATTCTTAATTGATATAGATGCATTATATTTTTATCTATAATATCTTAAAATATTACTTGCCTATCATAAAGGAATCTCTATGGACATAGGGTTGACATCTGACTTTTTAAAATCCCGTCCGTAACGAAAACATTTAATGCCTAGTAAACAAGTATTGAAATTAATTCGTTGTACCATTATTTGTGCTAATCATCGACCTTTGAATCTGCTAAAATATTTTGTTCTGATTTTAGTACAATAAGTGTTGTCTAAATATATTGTATTTGTATTATCTAGATTTGTATATTTTGTGGTGTTATGTGCGGTCTCAGTATAGATGGTAACATTTTGTAAAGAGGGTTCCAAGCTGCTAGGGACTTTGTCTGACCTGACCGCTACAGGCAGGACAGGATACCTTCGGATTTCTCCAGTGTGACGACACCCTTACGAAGCTTTCTAAGTCAGGCGCATTGTACTTCCTTGCTGAGCTTTTGTAAATACAAAAGAGATGGTAATATTACACACACAGCGTCACATACTGGCTGCGTATGATGTATACGTACGTACAATGTTAATATAATAGAATATTAATTTTCAACCGGGATCAAAAAAAACGAAGAATATTTACTTACAAGCAAAATATATATTCTTATGTGTGCTTACGATATATATGGAACCATTTTAATTTCGTCAAGGTAAAATGGCTAAATAATTAAATTCTCAAATTTTTGAACTAGCCTAGTAAAAATTAAAAAAAAAACGAGATGTAGAGCTTTGAAAATACTTTCAACGAAAATTGGAGTAGTTTTGAACGAGATCGAGCGGGTACTTTTTGAGATATAGCACATTTTCAACAACCACAAATATAACTTTGTCTTTCAATCAAAAACAACGGTTGCCGTCAATTAAATATTGTGGTGTTTGGCTAAGTGGAAATAAGTGGACCCCTAATTTAAAGTTAGCACGGAACCCTCAGTGCGAGAGTCACAGTTAGACGATTTTTTTAAATTAATTAAGTTTTGTTGCTAGGCTAGAAGTCATTTCAGTCATTAGATCATCGCATCCAAAAATTGTTTTTTGGAAGCGATGACTCTAATATCTGAAATGAATTCTTTCTTTCTAAAGCCTTGGGCTTTGATATTTGAAAATATTTTGTATTTAAGATTTATTTATAGACCTAAAACAAGCCAAATTCTTATTCTAAGTATTTCTACTTTCGCTTGATTTCGCACGGAAAAGAAAATGTGTTTCCGTCAAGAAATACTGCTACTGGATAGTTACGTTAGAAGTTTCATAAAATTGATTTTATAATTGGAATAAATTTATGAAACAACCTTAGACCCTTACACACAACGACTTTTAGCATCGATGCAGTCGCAAACTGTCAACCTTTACACACTGCGCGACTTTTAGTATCGATGCAGTACTCGCGTTATGTCTATATTTTAGCGACTGCATCGATGTGAACGCGCGGCTGCATCGATGCTACATCAAATCTGATCATAGCGTGAGTCGCGATGCTGAAGCGTGTTTTCAAAACGCGCGACTGCATCGATGCTAAAAGTCGTAGTGTGTAAGGGATCTTAAATACCTACAGAGGTACGAGTTTAATAACCTAACTCGCCAATCATTTATTTTGAGTTGCTCATAGCTAAGTGTTTTTTTTTAGTTTACACAAATCGCCGTCTTGAACTATCGAGCCTGCCCTGCCCGACCAAGCTCGGTCTGGTACAATGAAAATAAACATTTTCTTAATAAAAAAGCTCCCCGACCGAGCAACGCTAATCAAGTGGCTGGTGCATTTCAATTATAAGTTTGCCATTTTCCTGATATTACGGAGAAATTTCTGTTACTAAAACCGGTTCCGTACTGCGTCCGATACGAATCCGACGCGATCCGGTGTAAATAGGGTCCGGTCAGTCGTATCACTATTTCAACGGTTTACGCTCAGACCTAGGTTCAGACATCACATCCGTTACCATGAGATTACAACGGTTTTACTTGCTCGCGTATATGGAAAATTTACACAGCGCCTCTAGCGGTTACTGACAGAACTAAAATTTTCTATACAAACAGTTACGTCGTCGCTAGCGAGTAGAACCGCCATAAACTCATGGTATCGGTACACATTTCTCATTTGTTATTTTCACTGGTTCGAATCGAATTCGGATCGGATGTAGTGTAGAGCTCTAATGGCACCCGGTTCATACTACTTGAGCTCGTGCAATAACGACGTGGACTGCCGGCCGAGGGGACAATTGTATTGTTACAGCGTCTCGCAAATGAAAGCACAGGAATCAATGTCGGCTGCGGATTGCGCCTTTGTTTTTCTTATTGCGGGATTAATGAAAAAAATAGCTATTTGGATGCGATGCGCCCTCGGAGCTATTCTTATAACAAAGACAGCTGTTGTAACGGTGCAGTCGCGTGTAGTTAAAGTCCGTTTCTTTCTGCTTGTGGAATATTGTAAACAATCGTGACATTTCCTTTTTTCCCGCGACAGAATGGAGAACGTGTATGCGTTTAGGGTGAGAGAAAGTTTGTGTGTTTGTATATTTGTGTGTGAACAAATGTTCCCATGTATCTCCAGGACGGCTTGACATGAAGTTTTCTGCAATAGATTAGCAATTTTTCCTGAAATAATTCATCTTAAAATAGGATAAACAAAGCTCACCAACTACATAGGTAATTCATCGCTTAGCACTTAGATTTTTGAAATCAAATAGTAAATGGATATTTCTCAGTGGTATTATTTTAAAAGTTATAAGATTGTATACATCATTCGATTAGCAAGGAAAAATGGACTTTAGAACTTTATATTTGGCTGGTCACCCAATGGTAAATGTAATTGTGACGAACACTCTTTGCATCAGTATTTGAGACGATGAATGTTACAACAGAAATGCAATCACGTTTTTCTTTTTTAGTCACGTTTTATTAGGGCTCCGTAGCCGAATGACAAAAAACGGAACTGTTATAGTTTCACCAAGTCTATTAGTACACAGTTGAAACTTAGTAGGTAAATAAATCCTGTTAACCGTTTTACGATTCTCATACAAAAAATAAAAAATAATGTTATGTAAAGGGGGGGGGGGGGGGGTACTATACATGAAACTTAATAAATAAATAAAAAAATATAGACATTTGGCTGGAGGATATCTATGGATAGGTCTCTTAAAAAGATATAATATTAAATATATAATTAAAAGATAGACGAACCCTTAGTGTGCGAGTCCAACTCGCACTTGGCCGGTTTTTTTATAAATATCTGCAAAACACGGGATATTGATGTTTGCGTCGCTCAGTATACATTCATGCCAGTGTTGATTGATTTTGAATTGCTTTCTATTCCGCAGTCGTTTCGTCGAAAATTAATTTTAGGAAACCAGTAAAGGGTACGTGAGTTGTCGAATTTGCGAGGTCGATTTTTCCTTTGTGATTGCAATCTAAGCAACGCACTATGACGGGGCATGACGGCCGCGAGCGACAAGACGTGGGTCTCATCCTCAAGGATCCTAAATACATATACGAGTACTTACTTGGTAGCAATATTACCTCTATACAGGGTGTAGTCAGAAATAGTCAAAAAATACAGAAATAAAAATATATTCATTAAAACTAATGTCTCGTACTAATATTATGACGTTAATATTAAGTCCTTTTTTTAAAGATGTAAGTTAATGAAGTGGAACTTATAAACACTATAAAAATATGTACTATTGGCTATCGGAGTAGGACGACAAGAGCGAGATATCACTACCAGCAAACTGTGTGATGAAATGAGATGCGATGTAGCAGAAACGTTTTTGGCGGCTGTCAAACAGTTAGGCGCCTCATGAAGGCTCGCTAAAAAACCTGACGGCGTTCTCCTGTGTCATTAGTGAGGCAAGAGTTGACGGGTGAAGTGAGAATTCGTCGCAGCTCTTGTCTCTGGCTCGCTTAGACAGCAAGCGCCACCCGGGTGCAGAGGGGACAAAAGTCATCCTTGCCTACTGCTATAAACGGTGCACGGAAAGCACCCATCACCGCTACGAGACACCTTTAGCGGACGACAGACACCCCCGAGTCAGTCGTCCGAGGTCCGTCGAAGCTCACTGAGGAGGTTCGTATAGAGGTCATAAACCCTCTTGCGCTGGCCAGCGCGTCGGCGGCGGATCAATGGGGCGTCTGCAGAAGCCTCTCGCTCCCTCTTCACGGCTTCTTTTTGTAGGATCACCTCCTCGCAGAATGTTTGCACCGCTTGCCAAGCCTCCTCCTTGTCCACCATTCGGACAATAACCACCCCTAGGGACAGGTCTCGCCTAGCTGCCGCGACGAAAATAGCACGCTCCCTCGCCCAGGCCGGGCATATCTTGAGGGTATGTTGCGTTGTTTCCTCGTCGGCAGTGCAGTGGTGGCACGTCGTGGATTTCTCCCGGCCAATTTGGCACAGGTAGGCCTCAAAATATCCGTGACCCGTCAGGACTTGGGTCAGCCTATATATGTCAAGCGATCGTGCTGGCGCCTTATCCACTGTTTTAGGACAGGGAGGATAGCCTCGAGGGTCCTGCCACCTGCTCGGCTGACGGCCACCTTCTTCGCCCATGCTTCTATGGCAATCTCCTCGAGATCGAGCCGCTCCGCCTCGATTTCGCGCGGTACAAGTAGCTGTCCTTGGGATCTTTAGTCTCCTCGCCACAGATAAACTGCGGCGAAGACCATGGCGTTGAGGACCCAGGGCAAACATCCTGCAAGAGCAATAGCCGCATCGGTTGACACGGTGCGGTATCCGCGAATCACTCGCACCGTCATTATTCTTTGAGCCCTCCGCAAATGCGTGATGATGGGTGGCGACAGGGCACCAAACCGGAGCCCCGTAAAGGGCCATACGGCACTCCCGGTCGCACTGTCCTAAAATGTTGCGAGATCTCATGTGTCTCATGTAATTACGTGAACGGTGTGCGTTGCTCGATCGCGTAGATTGACTTCTGTACTATCTTTTATTTGTTTCAGGTCGATATGAACTCGAATTTTTTCGTAGTAGTCGTACGGTTCTCAAAACTTTTTGAACAGCCTTAGTAGCAATGTTTTGCACATTATGATAGTAAGGAATGTTGTACGTTTAGCACAACATTCCTTACAATCATCGTTGATAGTTGATATATTGTACGTTAATTTTGGTCACAAACGTTTTATACTAGCTGGTGATACTAGCTGGAAGTTCAAAAGCAGTCAAAACTATAATAAAATTATGAGGAATTTCACTTTGCACTTCCGCGGATTTAGTGCGTGCAAAGTCTAGCTTTGCGCACTTATTATTATTTTCAGAAATATGATTATGACAGTTTAAAATTATATAAAAATTAAGTTACAGAGTACTGACGGTCGTAGTTTTGTTAGTTAGAAAGTTCCCAGTGACTCACGCGAAAAACCAACGAACCAAAAACTTACAAACTCGACGCCTCGTAAGAAGTTGGGTGTCAAAGTAGTTTTTTTTTTTTTGATTTCAGAGTTCAGCTGAGTCTGTTAGTTAAAAATTTAAATATTCGACGAGCTTTAAATCTTAATTTCGATAGCTAATTAGCTACTTAGGTCTTGATCATAAAAGTATATACCCCTATCGATTGAGAAGGCTAAGTAGAAGCAGTCAAACGAAACCGATGATGACATTTATGTGTATAAAATTGTTTATGTATGCGTGTGAGTGATATTTTCCGTATCACTTTTAACATAAATATCGATATCATTAATATTGATAAGTATCAGTTACCTATAGCAGTTATACCAGCAACCTTAGTTAGCACAAGCTCGCGTTGTAGGTACTTAAGCTGCGAGTATTTTTTTGATGTGGAGTTATTTCAAAACTGTGATAGCTTCTAAGATATTTGTTCAAATCAAATGATGTATAAGGCAACTCGTGATGTTGAATGTCTTTATTTTGATAAGAATCAAAAGCCGTGTTTATGAAACAAAAACAATATAGTGCATTATTTTTTAGCAAATTGACAAACATATCATCGGGTAGAGGCACAATATATGGTAATACCACGACAATGATGGTTGCACAAAATATTGGCATTGACATGCAAAATGAATAAACATTGCAAAATAAGCAATTTGTTAATATGACAGGCAGGGGTATGATCGTGATAAATGCAAAGCCGAGTGGAGAGCTACGGCCCGTGAAAATGTCTGTGTTTATTCCGTTTATATCACATGAATTTTGTAGTGGGTGTACTTAGCCGGCTGCCCCTCCGGCTCTACTCTGAAAGTCGTTTAAAGCTTTTCTTTGCAAGTCGAAATTGTTAAATTTTTTTTAAAAAAATAATATCAGTGAAGACAATTAATTAACTATTTGATAAAAAAGGGATCTCAGTGTTTAACGACCTTTTCAGGTCGTGAGTTTTGTGACAAACTTATTTTAAAATGAAAAATAAATAAAAAAAAATTAAAAATCATCAAGATCGTATACATACGGCAAGCAAGGAGAAAGGGACTGAACTTTAAGAATTTCCGGCTTTACCTATCGCATAAACTCTTGAATCCCTAGGGACTATCTTAAATCTATTTATTGACAACAAAACAAGTATTTATAATTACTTTCAAAATTTAACACTAAACCTATTTTTTCATTTAAATTATTTTACATGAATAAGGTGGACTTGCGCATGATGACTTAGTTCAGGATTACGCTAATCCCAGATTGAATCTCCATTCTGTCTCTGTTAACTTCAAATAAACTGACCGAGACAATAATGTGTCGGTCAGAAATAATAACTGTTTTATTCCCGTGAGTCGACCCTCATTATCACGCTAGTTCAAACAATCAAACTTCCGGCCACCAAACTGGTGACCATTTTTAGAACACCTCGATAAGATGGCAAATTGTGAAGACCTCCAATGAAGACCTCGCATCCAAATTTTAAGTTTGCAATGTATTAATACAATATCATTGGCCTAAACGTGGTGTCCCAGATGGCGATGCCGAACACGGACGCGTTTCTACTGTATCAATCCTTTCCGATTGTTGCACTGTCGCAGTACGAGCATCATTCTGGCCGGAGAAGCTTGAAAGGAAATGGCCGCGTCGCCATATAATACTTTTGGCCCGAAAGTAAAATTCTATGCGTCAAATCAAAAGTGAATTAATATGAATTCGTGCATTAATCTTGTTTTAGAATATACTGGGTGACTTTGTTATCAGTACCGAAATTTTGTGTAAAGACTCCACTGATAAATATGAAAAACTTTTACTATGGGGGCAATAGTAAAATCGAGAAAAAAAAATCAGCTGTTCCATACATTTTGACTGCGCGCCAATTGAACTTTTGTATGGAACAGCTGATTTTTTTTTCTCGATTTCACTATTGCCCCCATAGTAAAAGTTGTTCATGTTATCATAATATTTCGGCCCGTGAGTCGCGATGAGTAAACACGTGTCGTGTGATTGAGCGTTGCTGAGCAAGTGCAGTTAAAAAGAGTTGTAGGTGCACTATTTTGCATTCGAATAACCAGTTGGAGTCTGCTCTAAACAGCTAGAATTTAGTCTTTTAGAGTAAGCCCCTGTGTTGTGAATAAAACGGATCTGTGAAGACCGCACTTGCACTTGTTATAAATTCCACAGACAAAGGAAGTGGCTAGATATCAAACGCAGTAACCGCATATTAATATTGTTTAGCTTATTTGTGTTTCGTGGTAGCTCTATTTGAACTTGCCTATTTCAATTTGCATTTAACACAAATATTAGAGTCCGAGTTACAAGTTTGATGGATAAATTAAACCATTGCTCGGATGTGGAGCTCATTGTCATTTGACAACGTTTGAAAGCTCGTCATATTGGTGTCTGTTGTGAGCTCTATCTAATAAAAACCTTAACCAATTGTTAGAAAGGCTATTATAATGAGCATTGGTAAAGGTAATGTTTTCTTTAAAAACACGCACAAGCGTCATTCAACCGCTAGTAACAGCAATTAACCATTGGGTAAACTATCGATCACAGCCTAGATCTCAGTCTCTTCACCACCTTTTCTAAATTGGTGGTAGCTTATATCATCATAATTAAATTTACGAGGCTCTTGGTGGAGGTGGAGTTTTTTGGAAAAAACTCCATGGTGACTCCATTGCAGTTTAAGAACCGGGGGTGTCCTCTCAATACCCAGTCAAAACGCCTAGAAAAAAAAACGCCCAGAAAAGTAGTTGTATAAAAATGTAACTATACTTTAATTGCGTGTGAAGGTTGAAAAAAATAACGGCTAAGTGCGAGTCGAATTCGCGCACTGACAGACTTGACGAAACTATAAGGGTTCCGTTTATTGCCATTCGGCTACGGAACCTTAAAAAGTAAAAAAGCGGGGCTTTACGGAACTGCGTGAACCACCACGTTTATTTTCAAAAAATAACCAGGGTAACGCTTATTTGATTGTGGCGTTATTCGCCATGACACAGGATCGTCACTAGTTATTGTAGAGAAGCCCATCCCACTAGACTCCTCTCTACAATCTGTTAATCTTGCGCTGTTTGGTCGGGAACTGCTTCAATTTATCCGCAGCTAAACACCATACCTGGCCGTTCACTATTCGCCACTTGTGACCCCACTAATAGTTGAGCCTACAGAGGTATAACCTAATTGCCCTAACCAGCAGAATATTATTGATCTCCTCCAGGATTATGTACAATGTACTACTAAAAAAACTATTTAGAATTCATTATGCCATAATGTTTCCTTGACACAAGGAAGTTTAAATTTTCCTTATTCAAATAAATGTATACAAGCTAATGTTATTACAGGATTTCAAAACAAACATGTTGTTTTGCGGAGTTAAATTTTCGCCAACTCAATTTATTAATGGACGTGATTTTGTTAACAAATTCAGTGTTCGCGCTTTAATTACATGTGTGGTGTTATCGAACCACCAAGGTTGACTTTGATAAAAATATCAAATTAATTCAATTGGAGAGCCATAGTTACGCAGCTTAACAGCAATCAATGATTATTTCATCAACAATAAAAATCATGAACGATTAGAATTTTTGTATTTCTTTTCACGTAAAGATGCCATTGTTTTATTTTTGCTTGTAGCATTAATTTTGTTAATAGCAGATTGTGTAGTCGAAAATCTTAATAGCTCAATAAGTCTACGAGTATTATTGGAAATTGGAAAAGCTTAACAAAGCCGCTAAGCTGATGAAGAGCATTGAGATGGTAATACCTGAAAGCCATAAAATGATGTGTACCTTTTTATAGACCTACATAACTTAGTCCCTATTTCTTTAGCAACATAATAAAATAATCTGCTAAGCGATTTAATGACGACAGAGTGAGCTCAACTAGAAGAAGCAACTTTGAATACATAAAGTTTATTGATAGAAAAGATTTTGGAATATTTAATATTTAAAATATTATAAAGAATGGTCGAAATTATTGTCAGTTTTTATTTATTTGTATTTTATTATTTTGTATCCGAGGGATCAAGTCCATGCCTACCACAGTAAAACTGAATGAAGCAAGAATAAAATGCGACGAGGCGGATAGAATCGTATCCTCAGGCTATTTAGGTGGAAGCCGAGAGCTCAGTGAGAGTTCATGGGGTAAAAATAAACGTCCCGTTTCGATTGGTCCCTATATTTACCCTCTTCATATCACCAGGCAGGCAATATCACGAACAAACATTTGACGATGTGACATAGACCTGTTAATGCCTTCTGATTACTGATTGAGTGGAAAATAGTGGACAAGATCACATCGTATGAACGCAATGTTTTTATTCTTAGTAAAATAATAGTGGATCATCTAATTATTGACCTATGGCACTGGCACCATCTTGATTCACGAGCAAAACGAAAGGACCACGATTTTGATTAGCTTTTCTACCGAGCCTAGCGCTCGAGGGAGTTAATAGAGAATCCTGGGTATAACAAGGGGATCAAGCTCGCCTAAGACGAAGACACTTTAATTCTCGAGGAGAATACTCTGCTTTTCACACCTCCTGCGCGGCAATATAAATGATTAACTACTTAGTTCTTACTAATTATCTCTAAAAGTCATGCAATGCAGTATTTAAGCTTAAGTTACCACAAATGATATATAAACGATTCAGTTTAGTAAGTAATTAGGCCTTTTTTTATTTGAATCTGGTCAACTAATCAAGACGATATTACGTAACATTTTCTTGTAAACAAACCTATTTCTTATCGTAAAAAATCATATTCTAGACGCAAACATACTGCTGTTGATTATCTGAATAATTCGTTTATACTTAATATCTATACTAATATTATAAAGCTGAAGAGTTTGTTTGTTTGTTTGTTTGTTTGTTTGTTTGAACGCGCTTATCTCAGAAACTACTGGCCCGATTTGAAAAATTATTTTTACGTTGGATAGTCCATTTATTGAGGAAGGCTTTAGGCTATTAAACATAAAGATACGACTCATAAGACCACAGCAGCAATGAAAAATGTTGCGAAAACGGGAGAAAGATATTCCTTTTGAGAGCTTCCGCTGCGTACGCTGCGAAAACCGCTTAAGTTACACAAAAATCATGTATGACAGGATTGTTCAGCATTAAGAGTTCTATAATAAAGTCCGCGACAGCATATGTCTATCTTTTATGGTTGACTTACTACAACCTTTTTTATGTTAATAAATTTGTAAAAAAATAATGCATTACTTTAAGAGGTGTATTATACACACAGGTATTTATTCTTATCAAAATAAATACATTCATCATCACGAGCATTTCATTTAGAACCAAGTTGCCCTTTATATCATTTGATTTCATTAAATATCTTAGGAGCTATCACAGTTTTAACAAAACTCCGCACCAAAATAATGTTCGCAGCTTAAGTACAACGTGCGCTTGCGCTAATATATTATAAAGCTGAAGAGTTTGTTTGTTTGAACGCGCTTATCTCAGGAACTGCTGGACTGATTTGAAAAAATATTTCTGTGTTGGATAGCTTATTTATCGAGAAAGGCTTTAGGATATAAAACATGACGCTGCGACGGGAGGGGAGGGAGCAAACTCAAAACGCGCGGACGAAGTCGCGGGGGACCGCTAGTATATTATAAAGCTGAAGAGTTTGTTTTTTTTTGAACGCGCTTAAATCAGGGACTGCTGGACCGATTTGAAAAAATATTTCTGTGTTGGATAGCTTATTTATCGAGAAAGGCTTTAGGATATAAAACGTGACGCTGCGAGGGGAGGGGAGGGAGCAAACTCAAAACGCGCGGACGAAGTCGCGGGGGACCGCTAGTGTATTATAAAGCTGAAAAGTTTCTTTGTTTGAATTGAACGTGCTAAACTACTGGACCTATTTAAAAAAAAAAAAACTAAAATAGCTCATTGGTCGAGCAACGATTTAAGCTATACAACGTGTAACGTTAAATGCGCAAAACCTGAAAATAGTTTGATTAGAATAACGAGCAGAATCAATGAAATAACTTTTAAATAAAAGTCTCATTTTTACCCGACTTCGGCGAAGCAAAAAGGAGGGTTTTGATTTTGACCTGTATGTATGTATGTATGTATGTATGTATGTATGTGGGTATGGATGTTCATCTGTTCCCTCATAACTACTAAAATATATATCATACTAGCGGTCCCCCGCGACTTCGTCCGCGCGTTTTGATTTTGCTCCCTCCCCTCCAGTCGCAGCGTGATGTTTTATATTCTAAAGCCTTTCTCGATAAATAAGCTATCCAACACAGAAATATTTTTTCAAATCGGTCCAGCAGTTCCTGAGATAAGCACGTTTAAACAAACAAACTCTTCAGCTTCATAAATATTAGCGCAAGCGCACGTTGTACTTAAGCTGCGAACATTATTTTGGTGCGGAATTATGTTAAAACTGTGTAGCTCCTAAGATATTTATTGAAATCAAATGATATAAAGGACAACTTTGTTCTAAATGAAATGCTCGTGATGATGAATGTATTCATTTTGATAAGAATAAATACCTGTGTGGTATATTACACCTCTAAATATAATGCATTATTTTTTTACAAATTTATTAACATAAAAAAAGGTTGTAGTAAGTCAACCGTAAAAGATAGACATATGCTCTCGCGGAATTTATTATAGAACTTTTAATGTTGAACAATCGTGTCATACATATTTTTTGTGTAACTTAAGCGGTTTCCGCAGCGTACGCAGCGGAAGCTCTCAAAAGGAATATCTTTCTCCCGTTTTCGCGACATTTTTCATTGCTGCTGTGGTCTTATGAGTCGTATCTTTATGTTATATAGCCTAAAGCCTTCCTCGATAAATGGACTATCCAACGTAAAAATAATTTTTCTAATCGGGCCAGTAGTTTCTGAGATTAGCGCGTTCAAACAAACAAACAAACAAACTCTTCAGCTTTATAATATTAGTATAGATTTGGATAAATAGTTTAATGAGGTGCCGCTAGAAGCGTCTTAATCGTCCACTGGTTAGAAGCTACATGACGTTACGTTAAATTGACTACAACGCCCTCTAGGAGACTTAAAGTAAAGAACTCAAAAAATATTTTTTTACAATGTCGAGTGGGGATCAAGTGAAAGAGCTCTTTTAGCATATTTCAAATCTGTTAACAATATAAGCTGTTTCTCACGGCTTTGTTTGAAATTACCTGATGATTGCAAGAATTTATAAACTTACTTTTAAACTAGTGTTGGTTTAACTAGGTGTTAGGTACTATAATAGGTCTGCTCTACATAATAATTATACCTAACACCAAAATAAGGTAAATAAAAAGAAAGTTCATAAAGCTAAAACCTGACTACTTAAAACACGCTCTAAAAAGTACGAAACAAAAAATAGTCTTAAAGGATAGCCGTATGCTACCTACTGTAGCAAAACAGATTCATTATAATAATAAAATAAAATCAAAGTGGCATACTAGTGGCAATTCTTCACTGCCAATCAATTTTTACAACCATAAAAATGGCAATAGGGAGCAAACTTTAGGAGATAGTATATGCTAGCGGTGATTTTTATGTAAAACAATTTAAGGCAAACATTTTAGCCATACATAATATTGGTGTAAAGCTTACAGTTTTTGCAGCGTACGTAAAAAAGCTCGACCATGCCATTTTTTCCCGGCTTTATTAACATTTATCGTTGTATCTTCGCTAATTCAATTCATATCTTTTTGAAAAAAGACTATGATTATGTTATTCCAATGTATAAAGTTATCTATACTAATATTATAAAGCTGAAGAGTTTGTTTGTTTGTTTGTTTGTTTGTTTGTTTGAACGCGCTAATCTCAAAAACTACTGGCCCGATTTGAAAAATTATTTTTAAGTTGGATAGTCCATTTATTGAGGTAGGCTTTAGGCTATATACTATAAAGATATGACTCATAAGACCACAGCAGAAATGAAAAATGTTGCGAAAACGGGAGAAAGATATTCCTTTTGAGAGCTTCCGCTGCATACGCTGCGGAAACCGCTTAAGTTACACAAAAATCATGTATGACAAGATTGTTCAGCATTAAGAGTTCTATAATAAAGTCTGCGACAGCATATGTCTATCTTTTATGGTTGTCTTACTACAACCTTTTTTATGTTAATAAATTTGTAAAAAAATAATGCATTATTTTTAGAGGTGTATTATACACACAGGTATTTATTCTTATCATAATAAATACATTCATCATCACGAGCATTTCATTTAGAACCAAGTTGCCCTTTATATCATTTGATTTCAGTAAATATCTTAGGAGCTATCACAGTTTTAACATAACTCCGCACCAAAATAATGTTCGCAGCTTAAGTACAACGTGCGCCTGCGCTAATCTATACTAATATTATAAAGCTGAAGAGTTTGTTTGTTTGTTTGTTTGTTTGTTTGAACGCGCTAATCTCAAAAACTACTGGCCCGATTTGAAAAAATATTTTTACGTTAGATAGTTCATTTATCGAGGAAGGCTTTAGGCTATATAACATAAAGATACGACTCATAAGACCACAGCAGAAATGAAAAATGTTGCGAAAACGGGAGAAAGATATTCCTTTTAAGAGCTTCCGCTGCATACGCTGCGAAAACCGCTTAAGTTACACAAAAATCATGTATGACAGGATTGTTCAGCATTAAAAGTTCTATAATAAAGTCCGCGACAGCATATGTCTATCTTTTATGGTTGACTTACTACAACCCTTTTTATGTTAATAAATTTGTTAAAAAATAATGCATTATTTTTAGTGGTGTATTATACACACAGGTATGTATTCTTATCAAAATAAATACATTCATCATCACGAGCATTTCATTTAGAACCGAGTTGCCCTTTATATCATTTGATTTCAATAAATATCTTAGGAGCTATCACAGTTTTAACATGACTCCGCACCAAAATAACGTTCGCAGCATAAGTACAACGTGCGCTTGGGCTAATATATTATAAAGCTGAAGAGTTTGTTTGTTTGAACGCGCTTATCCCAGGAACTGCTGGACCGATTTGAAAAAATATTTCTGTGTTGGATAGCTTATTTATCGAGAAAGGCTTTAGGATATAAAACATGACGCTGCAACGGGAGGGGAGGGAGCAAACTCAAAACGCGCGGATGAAGTCGCGGGGGACCGCTAGTATATTATAAAGCTGAAGAGTTTGTTTGTTTGAACGCGCTTATCTCAGGAACTGCTGGACCGATTTGAAAAAATATTTCTTTGTTGGATAGCTTATTTATCGAGAAAGGCTTTAGGATATAAAACATGACGCTGCGACGGGAGGGGAGGGAGCAAACTCAAAACGCGCGGACGAAGTCGCGAGGGACCGCTAGTTTTTTATAAAACTTTATCAAAATCTATTTAGTAGTTTTTACGTGAAGGAGTAAAAATATCCTCACAAACTTTCAAGTGTATAATTAAAGTTGGATTATAACAATCAAAAGCATTTAGGATTGATTACTGTTTACTAAAATATTGATTCATTATCCGACACAGTTTCTTTTTACCCGTACAATTTATGATACGAAGTTAGGAAGTTAGACATTCATTCCATTAATTTGTGTCAACATTGAACACTTCAAAATAATTTGCCTGCTCCGGACGGCTAAACTATAGTAGAAAGAAATTCAATTAAAGTTGGTTAAAACTTTAATTCGATCCATTAAATTATTCGTTTACCTTTTAAGCCCACTTGAAACGAAGCAAAAACGGTCACAAAAATAGGTTGAAACATAAAAAACAATAAAAAGCTATAGTAATTATTCTTGGGAAAGCCAACGCTGCAATTTTTATTTGTTTTCAGGAGCGAAAGCGTTATAATGACTATCGTTAATTTTGAGCTCAGCAATCCCGACGATTCTGTTAGATCTCGGTTTTATTACGCCGGGGACGGCAGGTAGTCCGAAAACATGGTATTTTTTGCCTCGCACCAACTTTTAAGTTGTACATACGAGTATGTGTCTGCGCTAGACGTGAAAAAATACAACTACATGGTGCAAAATCAAGATCTCATCAAAGCATTTACCTTTTTAACACTTTCGTTCTAACAGCGTTATAGAACGTCCAAAAATGATCTTCGTGATGAGGCACATAGTGTAACCACATCCTAAGTTTTATTTTATTTTAAAGCACAACGGCTGGCGACGTTGAATCTCTGTGTAATCTTCAGGTAGCTACGTCATTGCGTCGCATCGTGTCCAATTTTCAAAGTTCTAGCGCTACAATACATTATTTTTTTTGTTACTTGTACATTATTCACACATGCATATAGAAATACCCACACACACATGAACAACGTCGTCAAACGTCGTGTTCGGTTGTACTGCCAGTCAACGTCTACGGACGCTAGCGACATACAATAGGCAATATTTTGTTTGCTATACGGCGATACGAATGTGGACGTCCTCAAACTTTGTATGCAGTTCTTATGCGCCACGGCACAAAATATGACTATTGTGGTATGCGTGCATAACGATAGATCGTCCAGCGTCCTGCTAGCAGGATTTTTTGTACTTCCGGAAGGACGCATTTTTATTGGGTCTCAGTTCCTTAAATAATTATAATTCAAAGTTCGAATTTACATGAAAAAATAGTGTATTTTTTTCTCTTTCACCTGAATATAATATTTATTACTAAACGGTACCGCTATTCAATTGGCAAGCGATGGCGCACGGATATAAACGCGGGCCGCGCGTTCGCGCGTCGGCGACGTGTTTCGACCTGCCCGGCACGGCACCCATCACGCCTGGAGTCGCCAACATTTTGGCGAACATTATAATACGCGTAAAATATTTGGAGTTATTGTGCGTGTTCACGAGGTAAACAAAGTACTAGTGCGATGGGATACTGACGGAAAATGAACTAATATTCCCACTTTGTTGATAAATACAGCGAATGACAAGTCAGGTAGGATTTCTTCATAATAAAAAAAAAATTAAAAAGGAATGTTATGTTGGTGTTTGAAGTTTATAATTTAAGAAATACAATAAAAAAATACTTCTGCGTTGTTTTTTTTTACAACCTTGCGTGGTCTGGATCATTCTCAATGCGAATTAGTAGGACTATATTGAATTTCATAGGTGGGCGATAAAAAGTTCACCGGGTAATCTAGTATTTTATAAAAGCAAACCAATGTTTACAACCCCTGGCAATACGAACGTTCAAGGTCAAGGTCACCGTACTGCCGGAAGGACCAGGAGCAGATTTCATACAAACCGCGTACTTCCAGCAGGACTCTGGCTCCGTCTTCCAGCAGGACTTTTTGAAAAAATCGGACGTCCTTCCGGAAGCGCTTCCAGCAGGACACGGGGTCGGACGATCTATCAACGTGTTAAGCAAGTTACGATAAAAATCATTAAACAACAACTTTGCTTTTAAGAGTTCTTGGGCACATTCATTTCTTTTAGTTAAATACTGGAACAGCTTCATAATGTATTGATTTAAACATACATTATCATTAATAACATAAAAAAGGTTATTGAGTGTGTAATGTTCAATTTATAATTGATCGAATTTGTGTCACTTTTAATATGTATAATGTATTATTCGTTGTATTTTAGTTACTTACTGATTTTTAATAAGGGACATCTGTAATTGGCCATACCCTGTGTGTAAAAACTAAACCTAAGTGATAAAAATGTATGTGCTGTTGATTTCCTCAATAAACAATTAACATTAGAATAGATTGCTACCATGTACCTTATTATTTTCGAGTTTCTGATCTTTCGGCACTGCACTGTTGCAAGTGCCATGGTCAGAGCGTAACTGAAGTTGTTGCGGGTAAACTGTTATTGGCAGACATATCGGTCTACCCGTCTTCGAAGTCTTTTATTGCGATCACTTGCAGTACCATTGTTCACAAACTCACTATTTTTCTCGCACCTGTCCTCGACACACAACACTTACAATATCTACTCGGGAAACGATATTTTGGTGAATTCCATGGATTTTTCATTTAAAAATCACTGGATGCCAGACCCATCCTCAGATTTAAACCCATCCTCACTATTGAAGTTTTTGTATTTTGTGATTTCGATCGCTTCCCTAACTAATCTTTGAATTTAATGGCGTTCGGTCGAATTTATCCTGGCCCTTGCAAAAGTGCCGAAATATCGGAAACTAGAAAATAATAAGGTACATAGTAGCAATCCCGTTACAATCTATTCTTAGCTTCATAATGATTTTAAATATGAAAAGTCAATTATCTCCGACGGCCAACTATTGATTTTAATTGTCACGAAACTTAGCTTTCTACCACATTATAGACAACCTTATAACCAAGACAATTCTTCAGTATCCGATGGGAACTCAACTATTGAAGTTGTCGACGAGTACGTTTACCTGGGACAAGTGATCCAATTGGGTAGGTCCAACTTCGAGAAAGAGGTCAATCGACGAATCCAACTCGGCTGGGCAGCGTTCGGGAAATTGCGCAAGAGTGTCTTCTCATCTCATCTACCTCAGTGTCTGAAGACGAAAGTCTTCAACCAGTGTGTGTTACCAGTGATGACATACGGATCCGAAATATGGTCTCTTACTATCGGCCTTATAATGAAGCTCAAAATCACACAACGAGCGATGGAAAGGGCTATGCTGGGTGTTTCTCTACGGGATCGAATCAGAAATGAGGAGATACGTAGAGGAACTAAGGTAACGGACATAGCCTTGAGAATCAGTAAGCTCAAGTGGCAATGGGCAGGGCACATAGCGCGAGGAACTGATGGGCGTTGGGGCAGGAAAGTTCTAGATTGGAGACCCTTCGACCAGAGACGCAGCGTGGGACGTCCACCAACAAGATGGACAGACGACCTTATAAAGATCGCAGGATCAAACTGGATGCAGACCGCTAGTAATCGGTCGCTGTGGAAATCCGTGGGGGAGGCCTATGTTCAGCAGTGGACGTCCTTTGGCTGATAATGATGATGATGAGACCAAGCGTTTTGAGTATTTGGATCTTACATTCCTGTACAACTCGGTTAGCCAAGGGATCACCTGACCTTCGCTGTCTCAACAGATGAAGCTCAGAGTCCCACGTCAACCACCCCGAAACTCAATTAAGCCTTTGCTTACTAGGTGTAAGCAAAGCTTTTTGGTAAAAAAACTTCCTTACAGCAAAAGTAGCTGAGTTAAGTTTCCCTGACAAGGCCTCTATATGAAGAATCTATTGTAGTTTGGAGTCTAAAGTGATTCCCAAGAATGTTGTGGAGTCGATAGTATCAAGCGATTTGTCTTTTATCTTAACCGGAGTTGATGCCTGTCGGTCATTAGGCATCGTAAACTTAACACATTTAGTTTTGCTTCCATTAAGAAGGAGATGGTTAACAGTAAACCAATATAATACTTGTAAAAGAGTATTATTTACATCGTCCAAATTTACTTTACTATGAAATAATTCTAAATATAATTGAATATGAAAGAATTCTAAATATAATTGAAGGCCGTGAAGTGAAGGATCGAATCAAAGGCCTTTTCATAGTCCGCAAACGCTAAGCATAGTGGCATATCATAGTCCTCAGACTTCTGTATAATTTTCCGAAGTGTATTGATGTGGTCTATGGTGCTATATCCTTTTCGGAATCTGACTTGTTCGGTAGGGTGGAGGTCATCAAACCTAGGTGCGATACGATTCGTGACGACTCTTGAAAACAGTTTGTAGACATGACTCAGGAGTGAGATTGGTCTATAGTTCTTCAATAAGGTTAATCACATTTTTTAAAGAACAACACCACCATACTCCTGTTCAACGCCTCAGGCGTGATGCCCTCTAGCAGCACGGAATTAAAGAGTCTCTGAAGCACTTTTGGTACCGGTGTTCTACTCGGTTTCCGAAGCTCTGCTGTGATTCCGTCCTCGCCAGGTGCCTTGTTGTTTTTGAGCTGTTTACGGGTTCTCCTAATCTAGTAGAGGCTGATATCCGGTATTGTATATGTCTTCGGCGTAGTGCCGGGTCAGGATTGACCTTGGGATTTTTTAAAACCCCTTCATAAAAAAGCGATTATTTGTCAAAAAAGTAAAGAATTAAAAATGGTTATTGTAGGTTAATCGTAATAGATAGACATGGACCATTGTGAGTTTATTGAAAACTTTTTAAAGGTGTAATGTTACAATTTTTATTTGAAATATTTTGTAGGGTTCAGCCAGCTTTTGCAATGTCAGCGAAATGTCACTAAGAAACCCAGAATTATCAATGTTTTACTACTATATTATTCATGTATTATACATATAAAGTATAAACATTCCTCTTGAACCTTTAAAAATACGCATCTGAATCCGTTGCGTAGTTTTAAAGATTTAAGCATACAAACAGACAGCGGGAAGAAGATGAAGCGGGAAGCGACTTTGTTTAATAGGTACATCCTCATCGTCATCATGAGCCCAATTTTATTTAATCTTGGATTTATGGCCCCCTTCATTTACACCTATGATAAGTGGTCTTGTGCCCGTGTTATCCAGCCATGTCCTCTTGTGTAGTTTAGAGGTCCATCCCAGTACCCTTTTTCCAGTGGTCGTTTGCTTTTCGTCCAGCCTAAGCCCATTACTCGTTCGCGATCGTTGTGACAAAATCACTCAGTTTATTTTTTTGGCGTATTCACAAGTTGCGCTTCTGGTCCTGGAGACTGATTACGAGCTATACCCGTCTATTCCTGTTTGCGCAACTCAAAACTTTTCCGCTGATTTTTTATTGAGGTTCATAGTTTTAGTGCTACAAGTACAGAATCTTGCCTGTTGCCCCAGTTTGTCCTTTAAGATCCTTTTGTTGGCTCGGAAGGCTGACCAGGCCTGCGCAATTCTGCGATGGACCACTGCAGTCTGTACAGTGTGGTTCCACACTCAAAAAAATATATACCTATGAAGTAAATATTATGAATTTCACTTGTTAAAAACATCTGTGCCGGGCAATGAAACAAACCCTGTGTCTTACTCTATCCGGGCGCATGCACCAAGCTGCCACTGACATATTGAAGCATGTTCAATTTTGCAAGTTAATGTTTGTATTATGATAAAACACTATAAAAGCAAAAGTACGTACGTACGTACGTATTCAGTTGATAATATTATGTAAGTACGCAAAAAAATTGATCTTTTTATGTAAAAATTGATATTCAATTGTATAAGACAAGAAATAAAACGAACTTGTCATTCCTAAGGCTCCAGGTTAGCCAAAACAATTAATTCGTTCTTGGGAAATTTTGTAAAATTTTTCAATAACATAGGTATGTTATTGAAAAATTAATTGACTGTATTGCCTTATTCATTATTGACTGTATTGTTCATGAGTGGCATTTTGTGTCCTAAATTGAATAAATGATTTATGTGTTTGACTTTAGACTTTGGGTAAAATTATAAGTAAATATTGTTAAATTTCTCTTAGAAATATAATCACCGTGGTCTGCATTTCAAAGATTTTATTTTAGTATCTGCAGCAGTATTCTTAGCGATAGCTCAACCGCTTGAAATTTTTTATTTAAATATTAAGCTTGGAAAAAGTAACAGATTTCCCGGTATTTTTTAATAACGATCGTTTACGGAGAAATAACTAAAAGGATATGCATTTGATAAACGCTATTTATAAGGTATCTTACCTTTTTTCATTACATGCGTAATATCTGGTATTCCCAAATATGAATAAAATAAACTTTAAAAAAAGTAAAAACCGACTTCAAAACCAAAATCTAAATGCACTAAAAAGTCTTAAATAAACTCTTCACCATTAAAAGGAAAGAAATCCGTTTTAGGCAAACAATTTCTTTTTGGAGTCGGTGCTGTGATAGTTGATGCTTGATGGTCAGATGGCACCGACTCCAAAAAGAAATTGTCTCGATGTAGAAGCTGAAAATTGTCAAATTATGTACTAAATTTTGGCGACTGCATCAATACTAACGCGCGTTAGCATAACGCATTAACGTGCGACTGCATTGATGCAAAATTAATCGGTTCATTGCGTTAGCCGCGATGCTGAACTGCGATTTCAAATGGAGTCTTAGATGTGATTGGCCAACTGTAGAATATTTTCGTTGCATATTTTAATTTCGTTTATTTATTATTTACTGTAATCCTTAGTTACAAGATACATGTTCAGAAGTTACATTAAAGACAAGTAAATACATATAAACCTAAAGACTATGGTGGGTTGACACTTAAACTAGGATAAATATCATAGTCAACAGTGGAAAATGTAAGTGGTAATTAGTGTTATAGTTATATTTCATATTATATATTATATGTTCGTGGACAAAATATCTTTGGTTCCCCTTGGAAATCTTTTGGAGACATAAAAGTTATGCTCTTGTGCGACCTCATGAAGTTCCGCCAAGAAGTCAGTCAGTTACAAGAAAGTCTTTCATGTTAAAGCGCCCCACGCTTTTATAATCAAATATTGTAATTTTAAAAGCACATACGAGTAGGTGACATTTCAGCCCAGCAACAGAGACAAGTTTAACGATCCATATTTTTTTTAGGTTTTTACGTGCTGCCATAAAAGCGTGTTTTTTCTTTCGTTTTTAACTATTTATTAAATTTATACTTGTCAGTCTTTGATATAGAAATATTTATTTCAAGTAAGCAAATGAGCCCGAATCCCGCATCCTCCCATCTCCGCCAGCGTGTTTGTGTTGCGTGGTGTTTTTCCTGTCAGCTTGGAACAATCGTGATCTTAGACCTAATACTAATTTATTTTATTTTATATATGGCTACTATTAATTTCCTTTATTTTATTCAGTCACATACGCCTTTCCAGTCGCAAAAATACGGGTAGGTACCTAAGTAGACCACTGCTGGTCTGCCTTACAACTTAAAATCACTGGGAGCATTGGCGTTTCCACCGTACCGTAGTCGTATTTGACTGAGAATTGCATGCCTATAGGCTGAATTAGGTGCTTACAGTCGCTTCTTGTAACCTTATCGTGTTCAAAGTCCATTACGTGACTTTTTTCACAAGTGCAAACTCGACTATGATAGGAAATCCCATCATGAAATGCCATTTCCTGTCTTTCGGCTTCATCATCAGACCTTGAAGCTTAATCGTCGTCAAAGTTTATCATAAGACCTTTTCAACAAGCCCAAACACGGCTGTGATACGATATTCCATGATGGAATGCCAGTTCCTGTCTTCCGGCTCCACATCAAATCAGTTTGAGAGTAGGATATAATTGTATCTTCATCAGAACTATATACATCTGCCAATTTCCATGATACTACGATCCTTGAAAGATGGTGAAATTAGTTACCTCAGATTCAATTACATGGTTACATAAAGATTGACCTAATAAAGGCCTGATAAAACCTACCTTATAATAGAGATTATACAGGATGTCCACAAAGAGTATCTTATTATCATATTCTTTAATAAAACAAGAAGTACTTAAAATATAGTATAATTTTTTCCTGTTTAATATTAGAATACGTAATAGAAATTGATTTCAAATACATAATGAAATCCAATTTGTAAATGTTATGCTGCTGCCAATCTCATAATCTGGTACAAAGATTAGTGATGACACGCTCACTCATAGTCACTCGATATTTCTGCTACTTTTGCCCCAATGTTTTGTTCCCATCGCGTTAGATTTGACGAATTAAGGTTGTAGCTCATCTATACACCCGTCATGGTGACAGCACCGTATCAACTCGAGGCATTCAGTATTCTTTGTATGAAACTCCATACTTCAACGCACATCTATCAACTACGTAACGACACCACCTCGGATCGAGACAAACTCAGGACCCACTCTAGACCAGCGGTGCATGCGTTGTAACGCGCTTACGGTGCGGTCGCCCGCTGGTTGACGACTATCCGTCCACCTAACTCAAACGGGCTGTCATTCACAAGAAGAACTGTCATAAGTTGTAGCAAACACGATCCGAGGCGAGGCGTTCGCTATCCCGTGCCGATCCCATTCGAGGCAGTGCTGTTCCCTTTACATAACGCGCTTCCGTATAGTTGACGCCTTGTTGGTGCCGTTCCCGTGCCGGGTTGATTAGTCGGCGCCGAACTCTATTCTCAGAACCTTATTTTAAATACATATAACCAGACAAAAAGGCAGTTAACTACTATTGGATTCCTTGCGTTTCACTGAGGAATGCTTACAACTAACAATTCCTGTTAAGGTAACAAAAACTCGTGTTTTGTTATATAAGTTTGAAGACAGACCCTCGAGATTGCTGCGGATTTAAAACAGGAAGCAGTAACAAAACAATAGCTTGTTTACGGAATTTACGTTTCGAGGGGTACAAATTGTTAAGGACGTGAAAGCTTAAGTCATAGACCGTAGGAGTTGTAATTACACTGGATCTGAAAATGAAACATGGAATATTATTGAATATAATGTGTTTTTGAGGAAATCCACGCAACAATAAGGAGAATATACTAGGCATTCTGTTTTTTATTATATTTCTTAATTATTATTTTGTAACTTTTGACTGGTCGTATATGTTTACATTGAACTGAATAAGATGATGATTGTATGCGGTCAATTCAATTACCAATGTGTATGTATGTGATATAGTTCTAATTGCATAATATTTGTGTATGTTGATTTCGTAACTCTTTCAAACACGTGCGATAAATTTCGGCAGTGTATGTATGTCTCTGTTTGTTCTGATTACCACCTTTTTTTAAGTCGATAAAAAGATAATTTTGGGGTGCGCAGTCCTTAACATTAGCGTGCTTCAGCCACAGTTACAATCGAATACAATACAATAATGTTTTATTAAACTACCAAATTGGCGGCAAGTATTGATACCTAGTAGCTGCGGGAAGTTTCTATTGGCAGTTTTTGTACACAAAGAGAAATCCAATTATTGGTTCTACGGCTCCATGGTAACGGTAAGGAAAAAATGTTGCTATTTGAAATGATCTCGTGTACAGCTACACGAAGCCTCTTTCCAATATTATTTGCCTTGTTTAACAGTACTGCGCCGAAATAGCTAGTACAATACTTTTATTTGGAAATGAAACGGAAAACTTCCTCAGCTCGTGGCTATGTTTGAAAACTTTTTGATACGGCTTCAATTGTGAAGTACCTTTATACATTTAGGTACTTTACTATCGATCGATATTTACCTTAGTAGCTTACCTTTATAAAGATACCCTGTTTTAAAGGTTGTGATTTCGAACACGTAACAGCAACACGTATGTTAAGAGCACAGTTTTTCACACTGCGACTTGTAGCAGCGATGCAGTCGCAATGCAGCATCGATGCAGTCGCAAAATTACAACCTTTACACACTTGCGCAACTTCTAGTATCGATGCAGTCACGATGCAGAAGCTAGTCATTGTCAAATTATGTTTATTTGTGACGAAATCGATACTAACGCGCGAATGCATCGATGCCAAATCAAATCTGTTCATTGCGTGATTCGCGATGCAGTCGCACGTCTGCTAAAAGTCGCAGTATGCAAATGTCGGGAAATAGGAACAACTCCCCGATATCCTGGCTTAAGGTTAAAGCTAATCTACTCACTCGGCACGGGCACAGCACCAACCCGGCGACAACCATACGGAAAAACGGGACAGCAACGCCTCGTACTGATACGGTGCTATTCCCGTAATGGGTGTATACATGTGCTACAATTTTTAGTGCACCTTCACATTAGAGCGACACCAGCGCGACAGCAGTGCCGTCGCTCTAATATGAAGGGCTTTCTGCTGTCATTTATGTATGAAATTCTTGAACGAATAAACCACTGGACGCGCAATGATGGGCAATTTCGCTTGTGCCCCTTTAGCCACGAAACGGGCTTTTTGGCCTCACTTACAGGTGACGTCTTGTCAGTACGGTGATAAAGCTCAGTGAGAAACATTGACGGAAAAAATGGGTAAATGTGGCTTATTTTTGTGTAAAAATTATAGCGGCAACACAAAAAATATTCATTTTCATCCGTAAGTAACGATTATCCCAAAAAGCTGTTATTGTCCATGAAAATAGTGAAATGTGTTTTCCAAGAGAAAAGTAACATTGCCATTTAAATAAGTGGTGGTCAGTTACTACAAAATCAACAAGATAACGTATACTTTATACGGTAGGATTTTCGTATGTTTATCATTCGTTCTCTTGTCAGTTTTATTATAATTGTGCTTGACAATTGTCGATAAATCGTATCGATAAACATTTATTAATTTTTTTATATAAATTATATTAAAATAAAATGATAAATCTGTAAACAGTTTTAATTGAGAGTAGATTAAGGTAATCTTAAAAATACAACAGTTGGCTTTAAAATTTTAAACTTCATATTTTATGACAATACATCTTTAAAATATAATTTCAGATTTCTTGTGGATCCATTTAGTAATATAAAGTGGGTCGAAGGAAGACAAAATGGATCCTCACAAAACATCACCGAATATGTGGTATCCAGTTGACACCAGTGTGATTTAATGCCAACGCAAAAATCTACTGCTTAATTATCCCATAGGAGGATTTAAATGGTGCTGGGGTGTATGTACTTATGGGCGGTTTCACAATGTCTTAGGAATTTCTAGTTAGTGTTACTTGCCAGACCGTTTATATAAACGTTCTATGTTTCAGTTTTTCATTCGATGGTTTGTGCATTAAACATGTCCATAATGTAATTTATTGTTTGAGTAATAAAAAATATATGTCTTTTTACAAAAGATTCGTTCATTCATTCGTTCCGCACATATCGATAAAAAATATCGACACTTTCATGCACTAAATGTCAAAAATTGACACGACAAGCTCCCCCGCCCCGCAAAAATTGGCTAATGATGTTTTCATACATTCGCTCTTGCGTTTCATATCCAGTGGTTAATTCATCCAAGATGAAATTATATCATCAATTATATTGATCATTTAAAGTCACCTAAGTGTGGGATCGCTCTTACTGTATAGAAGTTGACAGGTTATGATTGCACTTCTGTCAGAGCCATTAAGCATCAACGAACCATTAATTTCATCAAACTAGTACCTAATGATGGCATTAGTCGACCTAACTTATAGGATTAATGAACGTAGAATTTGTTGATGTAGGCAGATAATTACATTTAGATTTGTATTCATATTCATATCGGTTCCTATGAATATACTATATATTTTACCTATATAATATGACCAATATTAAAATGAATACCAACATGAATATTATACCTGTTACCGTATTTACTACATTGCCAGGTGCAAACACGTGAACCGAAATATTTCGAAAAAACGTTTCGCTTTTTTAATATTTACGAAGAGTTCGTTACCTAAATTCTAACTTTGGACAGATAGAAAAAAAGTATCCGTTCGAACACAGAGTAGAACGCTCTGTGCGAATCTACAGTGTACTGTTGTCTGTCTCTGTCGCTCTTGTTAGCGCAGCTGTGAAAATGAGCGTGATAGGTATAGTCCAAATAAGGCTCAAGTCCGTTCGTCTTTGCAAGTCAAATTTTGTAAACAATTTTTACATTCCTTTTTAAAGAATTAGTAATTTTAAAATAAGATAAAAACAAAACTCACAACTTACATATGTAATTCATCGTTTAAAAGTAAGATCTTTTTAAATCAAATAGTTAATTAATTTTATCCACTGTTATTATTTTCAAAGTTACGAAAAGATTGTTATAAGACTAGGAAAGAAAAACCGGCCAAGTGCGAGAGCCCCCCCCCCCCTTAAATATTTCATTTTTTATTTTTTGTATAAGAATCGTAAAGCGGTTAAAAGGAAACATCTTCCTACCAAATTTCAACAGTGTGATGCTAATAGTTACGGAATAAAGTGACTGTGATATACGGACGGACAGACAGACAGACTTGTCAAAAATAGAAGGGTTCCGTTTTTTGCCATTCAGACACGGAACCCTAAAAACGGACTTTATATCGTAAAGAGTGGTACATTTTTACGTTTGGTTTCGGGCGTGCCAGCAGAGTCGTGTGACTATGTTCGGTCAAATCGAAAGAACGCCGCGCTTCGGCAGCGTTAGGCTCGGCGCAAAAGTGAATTTCAGAAATTCAGTTCACTTGTTATCGTTGCAAGCATTTGTTTGTCACAGTCAATATGTAGGTTCTTTCATTTTTGACTTACAAAAGGCAGATGGTCCAGTAAAACGTAGGTATGTGCTATCGTTAGATTTGATAATATTTGAGAATGTGCTTAAAACATGGTTAAGATACAGTCGGGTCAATATATACTAAAATAATAAATAAAACCAAAAACTTTAAACTAAAATCTCAAAACGAACATGAGTCAGATTTTTTTCATTTGTTTTTTTTTTTTTAATTTATTTTGGTACAAAACAGTCATTACATCGAAATACTTAATCTAGAAAAGATGTATATGTAACAGACAATGAGTACCCAAGATTATTTTCAATTGAATTAGTTATATAAGGTTTTAAACAGATTTAAAACAATCAAAAAAAAATGATTGAAGTGCGGTAAAGACTAAATTAATTGCATGCATATAATATTAGAACCATGTTAAAATGGTGAGTGGGTGAGAACATATATTATGTTACAAAACGTAAAGCTTTTTAAATAATTGACGTTTGAAGTGACTTAGAGTCTGGTTAAATATGTCTAAATAAGAAAATTCTGAATTATAAAAAGTTAGGGAGCGGGTAAGATAGTTATTCTTAGTATATTTTCTGTGTGTTGGGGGTGGCACAAACATATTTATTGAGCGCGAGGAGCGTATTGGTAGACGAGCTTTGGCAATAAAATTAATTTTTGATAAGAGATCTGCACAGTCTAATTGTGAATTCAATAACTTGAAGAGAAAGATTAAATCAAATTGCTTTCGTCGGTTTTCCAACGATAATAGCTTGTTACTTTTCAGCGATTCCTTGTATGAGTGGCCATGATTATTACTGCGATAATCTAATATTTTTAATGATTTTTCTTGAACCTTTTCAATTCTGTCTATGTCTTTTTTAAAGTGTGGATTCCAAACAATACAACCGAAATCTAAAATTGAGCGTACGAAGCAAAAGTAAAGGATTTTAAAAGTTTCAGGGTTTTTGAAAGGTTTTGATATTCTATTTATGAAACCCAAATTTCGAAATGATCTTTGGACTATAGTTTCAAAGTGTAATTTAAAAGACAATGTACTGTTCCTTATAATACCCAAATCGCGTATACTTTTCACTCGATCTAAGACCATACCATTTAAATTATAATCAAAAGAGATCGGTGAATATTTCCTTGTGAATGTTATAACATGGCATTTATCAGTATTTAAAAATCCAAGTCACGTTGAAGTTTATGACAGTCATCTACATTACAAATAATTTTGAAATTTTTTGTGTCATCAGCGTATTGTAAGTGAATGCTATTTCGTAGTACTTCTTTTAAGTCGTTAATATATATAGAAAACAAAACAGGTCCTAGGTGTGATCCTTGTGGGACTCCTGAAGGTATGGGCAAGTAACTAGAGCAATAACCCTTCACACAAACTGCCTGGCTTCGATTACGTATATAAGATTCCAGCCATCTGAGCAGATTGCCATGCACACCGAGCCTCCGCAGCTTTCGCATTAATATGTCATGACTTATCTTTGGAGAAATCGGTGTACACAGCATCAACCTGGTCGTTGCAGTCCATGGCTTCTAAAATGAAGTTGGTATAAGTTACCATGTTAGTGTCGACACTGCGAGACTTGATAAAGCCGTGCTGCTTTTCAGAGATGTGGTGACGAATAGCATATTATGAAAGTTGGGAAGTAACAATTTTTTCTAAGATTTTACCGAACACGCACAATTTTGAGATAGGACGATATTGTGATACTAAGTCTTTTTTCCTGGTTTTTGGTATTGGAGTAACAAGAGCTCTTTTCCAGAAGCTAGGAAAAACGCCTGAGTTTAAGGATTCATAATATATAACAGAAATTGGTTTTAGAAGTTGTTCGGCACAACGAGCGATTAGAATAGGGTGAATTCCGTCAGAACCTGCTCCTTTATTTACATTGACATATTTAAGATGTTTGAGTATATTACTATCTTCAAGTGCTATGGTTCCAAAATCTATAATGGTATTATTCTCATTTTCAGGATCGGTTCTGACGTCATTCACCGGTTTTACAAAGACAGACTGGAAAAAGTCATTGAAAGCGTTACAAATGTCCTCTCCAGATGATAAAACGTTATTTTTATAAATCATTTTACAAGGTAGTTCATCAGATTGCTTTTTCGACTTAACGAAAGCCCAAAAATAATTAGGATTGTTCTTTATTCTATCCTCAGAAAATGCAATGTATTTATTGTACGTGTCCGTTTCTAATTTACGCAGCCTTGATCTAAGTAAGGAGAAAGTTCTTTAGTCAGCCAGGTTACCATAAATTTTCCATTTTTTATGATATTTTCTTTTTTCATTACTTAATTTTATGAGTGGGCGCGTGTACCAAGGAGGATATTTTTGGTTGTTGATATAAGACCGAACCGGCACGAATTTGTCAATAAGATCGTTTAGAATGGGATAGAACAAAGACACCATTGCATCAACGTCGTGTTTACAAGTTGAAAAAGTATTATCCCAGTCAATAGAAGCTAAATATTTATTAATAGACTCAAAATCTGCTGCTTGGTACATTCGTTTTTTAAAATTATTGTGTTTTAATTGTGTAGGAAAATTCACGGTTAAATCTATTTCCAAAGCCTTATGATGTGGATCTTCTTTAACAAATGGCAATTGTGATGCCTGCACTTGACACGTACTGGTACTCAGTATTAAATCCAATAAGCGCATGTTAATGTTGAACTCGCTATTGTACTGATTAAGCAGAGTAATTCATGAAATCTATTGTTAAGGAAGTGAAAATGTCATTATTGGGTTCAGCCGTCATACTGCAAAGCTCTTCATTATATTTCCATTGCGCGTATCTAACATTAAAGTCACCAACAATAAGGAAAGTGTCATCCGGATGGGAATGGATAAGTTCATCAACGTACAACGTACAAATAAAAAATCTGCCCCAGGTCACCATCCCGTGGTAACTTGCCCATGAGGCTGGCCACATTGCCTCTTTGAATGGCTAAACTTATACGCTGGCCAAGGTAGAGGCCAGCCTTTGCATTGTGAGAATTCAGAACGAAATCTCACGATACAATTTATGGGCACTTGGTCACCACGGCCCCAGAGTTCGACCCCAAACGGTTCAAACATGTAAGTCTCACTTAGACATACATATTTGCGCTGTTTGAGGACTTCAGTAGAACCAACTGCTGATCCAGCCCTATTGCCAGTTAAAGGAAGATGAGAGGGTGCTAAAGTGTCGACGCAAGTAGCGTCCCATACTAAGGGCCTGCCTATCATTCAAGGAACTAGAGTCATGCCGTCGGGCAACTAATATTTGAGCTTGCGTCAAATCCTGTAGATTCGTTTTTTGCAGGCTCGTTTATGAAACATGCCCAATAAATAAATAATAGAAGTTTGGTACCTCGTGCTCCGACTGGAACCTTAGCAATAAATAAATAGCCGAGAACGTTTTAATGATTTTACATATTTTGGCGATTTATTAGTCGGTTCTGGATTCCCCTCTTCAAGTCATTTTTTGATGAAACTTAATTTGCAACAATATGAGACTGAAATCGTAAATGCAGGCCCTATATTTATATATTTATTTATATATATTTAGTTAAATTAATAACTTTTGTTTTTTAATTGTGCGGCACTAAAATTTTCTCAAAAATTTAATTTTAAACAAAGTTCCGGTCAGAGCTAACAAGTTAGCAACATGAAAATGTGCAAAAATACAGATTAAGTAAAACCTCTTAAGCCGGAGCTTTATAGTTTCTAACAACTAGTTGACTAAAGTCAATTTTTCTTTGCTAGTCGAATATTGTAAACAATCTTGATATCCCTTTTATAACGAAATGAGGAGTTTTGTTTTAGAATGTTTTTAATACTCATCATTTTTATCATGATCATTAGCAGCCAAAGAACGTCCACTGCTGAACATAGGCCTTTTAATACTCAGTGTCATATTTTATATTCATAAAGATGAAATAAACATTCTAAACCATTAGATAGCGAAGCGTCATTAATTTCTAATTTTAATTTATTCTGTAATGAATAACTACTTGGCCGACTGTTGCATAAACTGACGGGTAAATGCCGCTTAACGTCACGCGTAATGACGTATCCATAAGAGACCACAAATTTCGCAGGGTCTGTCCAGACAGGACGGTAGCTCAATTAGTAGAGCGTTTGGCCCGGTTAGCCAAAAAGTTGCTGGTTCAAGTCCCGCCCATGCGCAAATTTTTGGTTTCTTATTTTATCTTTATGAAATGAGGAGTTTTAAAATAAGATAAACATAAAACTCACAATTGACATAACTTTTTAAATCAAATAATTTTATAATTTACTTACTGATTTTGTTATAAAAGTTATAAAAAGATTGTTTACATGGTTCGCCTAGCAAAGAGAAACGGACTGTAATTATTTTTTTTGTCATTGTACGGTATAAATGTACTACTTGGGTAGTTGGTATTTGCAAAAAAGTAGATAATCAATACTCAGACAAATCAGTGTGAGACGTCAGCACATACCCTAGTGTTTCCTTTGTCCGACTTCTCTCTACTCAAGTTTTGTTCGGAAAACACAAAAGGTGACCGGCTGCGCCCGCTTAATTCCGTAACAACAGATCATTTCAAAGGAAAACCGATAACGTACTCGTACGCTTCCGAGATGTCGCGTACTTAAGACGAGTTTTGTGGAGAGGCAGCCAGGTTCTATTCTTGAAACGCTCGCGTCTAGATTGCCTCAGAATTCGAAAAATAATTACGAGAAATCTACAGTTCGAGACGACGACACGAGAAAACAGAAGCTTGGAGGGCGCAAGTGTGAATACTAGCGAAAATGAATTTAGAGCATTTATACGAGAAATAGCGGTTTCTCAAGGCTTCGCCTGCGTTAATTGACTTCGCCCGCGCTCGAATTGACATAGTCAACTCATGATGACGCCCAAACGATGTTGTTGTTTTTGCTTCACACATTTTATACAATACACAACATTTTTTTTCTAGTTTACATTTACTGGTATATTATTTTGAATTTGGTATATTATTATAAACGTGCTAATGGCGCCAATTTCTGTGTACGCACGCACGCACGCACGCACGCACGCACGCACGCACGCACGCACGCACGCACGCACGCACGCACTCACACACACACGATGGCGATATCATGAAAACCATCGTGCGAACCAGAACTACTTTTCTTAAAACATGTTAAATATTAGGAAAGCATTTTTGAAGCATACAAATCAAAACTAGTATCCCAAGAGAAAATAAACCTAGCTTCGCAGGGCTAAAACGTAATAAATTGATACCGTGGGCGCGGCAATTCTGATAGCAAGCATAGAGCCTATCCCCGGACGAATACATACAAGTCACGTAATATTGTTATGCTGTACCACACACGTTACGATAAGTTGCGTCGTGCCATTCATTCAAAGGGAATTCTCACCATCAGAAACGTGGAGGTAGGCACCGGCCGACTTGTCTTTCCGAACACACAGCCCTTGAATACTTAATGTCAAACACATTTTTTTGGAACCGCAGTACCTATGTTATGGTTGTGTTAGAAAACTTAAACTATGGGATTGTGTGATCGCTAGTTAACACAACTAATGCTAAAATGTCTCTTACAGTTAAGAAAGAGTGTGTTTAAAAAAAATATACCACCAACGTCAGATTGGCTATTTAAATAACCATTCGTTTATTTATTTTTTTCAAAACACGCACAATCGTTTAACTTCTAAGTTCAGATAACTATAAATCACGCAACGGGGCCTAAGGCTTAGACCTTTTACACACTGCGACTTTAGCAGCGATGCAGTTACGATGCTAACGCGCGTTAGCATCGATGCAGTTATAAAATGTTCCAAATGTTGACATTGTAAAGGGTCTAACACACTGCGCTAATTTCAGCATCGATACAGTCGTGATGCAAAATCTGGAAATTGACAAATTATGTACTGAATTTTGGCGACTGCATCGATGCTAACACGCTACTGCATCGATGCTAAAAGTCGTAGTGTGTAAGGGGTCTTAAATGCATTTCGTTAAAACTGCCAATAGCTGATATCATGTGCATTGTAACAAATTTTCATTCCTGAATCTAACGGTTTACCTACTGCATAAATTTTTATTTGATTTCAAAATATATATCATAATTGTTTAGGCTTTATTTGGAAAATCTATTGGCGGGCAATAAATGACAAATGGCTGGCTGTCATTAAGAAAAGTAATTAAACCCAAGTTATATTGATGAAATATTGTATTATCAATTAATTCTACTCAAAAAGGTTAATCTATAGTGTCAATATTAACTAATACCAACGTTGTAAATTTTTTGGTCACTGCGAGAATTTTTTGGTCACTGCGAGCACTGTCTTCGATTCGGGTTCCCCTACCACCTTCTACGCACACAGCGAAAACATACATGTAAAAACGTGTTAGTTACACCATTTATATACAGGGTGTTGTTTTGATCAGCGACGAGCGACTCTGGGGTGGCTGTACAAACGATACTGATGCCAAAAATATGTATAAAAAAAATTTTGAAATGGAAAAAACATTTTTTTTATGCGGTACAGCGATCGAGTCAAAACTACCAACACCAGGTAGCCTCTTCGTAGCTTACTAGCTACGGCGTAGTATTTCGTAGAAAAGCGCTAGCTACGCTCTAGGGTGCGAGTTTTCCCATTCGTTTTGTAATTTTTTCGAACGTTGTGAAGAGGTTTTCTTGTATAAAACTTGCTTAGCATTTAAAGAAAACATTTTTTTTCGAATAAACATAACCCATATACGCATAAATCTGGTCTGTGACATCCAATTCAGGGATGATAATCCCTGAATTGGAAGTCACTGACCAAAACAACACCCTGTCTCTGTATAACTCTAGAACGGGTTGACCGGTTTTCATGATTTTAACTTTACTGAATTCTTATTTGCCCAGATTAGAATAATATAACCAAAGAATGAAGTTTGCTGGGACGGTAGTAATTTATAAATTAAACCAGATTTTTTGTAAAAGATAAAAGGTTTTGCGGGGGTGCAGTGGCTGGAAATCGCTGTGCATTATTGTAAATACGTACTCATATTTGATGTTATCTATTCCCGTTGTTATTTTCCATTTGAAAACTAAGAACGTGCATTGCAACTTTGTAAGTAACAGGAACGTAAAAATAGATACATTGTGAGCTCAGATAACATCTAGGCTCTCAGCGTGAATAGATAGATTAACGTGATAAACGACCATAATCGAGAAGTACGTACACGTGATTTAAAATCAATTACGTGTCACGTTATCATTTGCATATCGGAAATCGCGGGTCATGCGGTACATTTCAACAATGTAGCCTTAGGCTGTGTTCTGATTACATGAATTATGGCCCTGATTTGTGGTATCTACGTATGCCTAAAGCTAAAATTGAGTTTGTCCATCTCTTTGTCTGGTGTAAAAATGGATCATCAGGCGTGGTAGGTTCGACATTATATCCCTGTCTAACACCAGGTTGCACTCGAAAAACGTTGCGGCCAAATTCGTGTTATCGTGCGTTTATTATTGAATAAGAAAATTGTTTCCTGACGCTCCCGTTAAAAAAACTTTGTTAATTTGTTTTACGCACAGAATATTATTTGACAGAATCTCTGATACCGTCACGTTTAGCCATAAACAGGCTGTGAAGGAGGCTTGAGTTTTCGTTTTACAACTTTCATCATCAAATTGAAGAGCAAGGCTCTTGTCGGTGGAGATTTTTTCCATTCGTTACATTCTTCCGCCATTCTCTTGACCACGACGCGACGCAGCTTATAACGAAAACCTGACATTTATGTAATCCATCGATTTTTAAAGATTATATTCGTGGCCGTCATTCAGAAAAAAGTATACAAAGAGAACGCGATTCCATAGTTAAAGTTCCAAGTCCCTTATTTGATTTTGCAAAATATAGATACGAACAATAAAAAGACGGAACACGAATTTAGTCTCAGTTTTTTTGAGCGCCTTTTGGTGTTCAGAAAAAAATAACTGTATCAAGACTTCCACCATAGCACAAGAGTTCCTAGGTTCCTAGTATTCGCAGTTGCGGAATTTTGCTTTCTAATTTCATCAATAGGCAGCAATTGACTTTGCGAAGTCTTTGTGGCCAGAACCTATACTAAAATTTAATTGTCACCCAGTTTTCATTTAACTTATGAGCACACAGCTTAACAAGTCCATGGCCCTGATTCCCCGGGACCCTCTTGAGACGTTTGAACAAGAGCCTTGTCTCGTTGACGTCGATAAATACACGTCATGTCATTGTCATGTCAGAGCCGTGTCATGCCGCTCATCGCCCGCTACACGCGTTGTTGACTTACCAAAATTGCCCGGTTGAGATGATACAGCATTTTTAGATAACTATTTTCTTTTTTTGGGAGCACGCGTTAGAAAGTGTTGAAAGACCTGTGGGGTATTATTGATTGAACAATCAATGTAATTTGTTACTTTTTGCCAATAAGTTTTTCACGAACACTGCATTGTAATATCTTCGTATTAGCGTTTTGTTGAATGATACATATCTAAGAAGTATTGTGCTGGTTTTATTACACAATATATTTACATTTTACAATGTTTCATGTTAATGACTAGTCAGAGCAGGATGTAGGTTATGAGCGGATCGTACTCGATCTCAAGTTTACGTACACCACTACTCTAAATGAATTTGTTTAAATAGAAGGTAAATCGTTTATTTTGAGATTTTTAGTCAGTTAGTTTGAAGGCTGCTTAATTTTTTAATTGTTATTTTAATTAATGATTTTTACCATAGTTACTATCCATGTCTCAAAAATTACTGGACCAATTTTAATATAACTTACACTCTACCCTGAGTTGAAATATACGATGGCTCCAAAAATAATCATCTCGCTATAACTTCACGTTTTCGAGAAATTTTTGGACAAATACCTACATACACTTACAAAATTTAGCACATGGTGTTTGAAAACCTTAATAGATCAACATTCTCAAAAATAATCAAATTCCAATAATATCACTTACATATTTTAGTAATCAATTCAATGTGAATTGATAACAAAATTTTTCGAAATCGGTAAAAATAAAAGAATGCTTAGACATTAATTTCACCAAACGTTATCTGCCAGATACTTTACACGAAATAACGTTATTTATATGTGGTATTCGTTGCTACTTTTCGATTAAGAAACAAGCCCTTAGTAAACAAGAAACAAATGAGGTAAAGCTTGTGTTACAAAATCACAACTTTCTGACCCATAATTATGTGATCGATAGTTAAAATTATGGTTAAATGTTGTTACCAGCGCGGTTGGATATTTACTATTGTGGGCGTTTTAAAGAAAAAGAAACCGGCCAAGTACGATTCTCGCACATCGAGGGTTCTATATAAACCAGTAGGTAAAGTAACAGTTTATCCATCACGAAAACCGAGTTATAGTTATGGTATTTTGTTTCGCTAAACGCTACTGCCACCGATGCGGAATAAGACGAAACTCATTTGGCTTAAGTATGTAGGAATAATTTAGTAAAACAAGGCTCGACTCAAACATACAGCGTAGTAAGCCGCATTGAAATAGGAATAGAAATAATCATATTTTGGTTTTAATATTTTTCGTCGGTATCCGAACTTAAAAATCCAAATTACACTTGTAAAAAGCAACTGTGTCAGACGAGGAATCGAACCCCGTCACTTATCTACATGCATGAATATGTTTTTTTTAAACTGCAATAGCTCAATACTGACCTAAACATTATTAAATCTGTTGTACACTCTGTTTTAAATAATCCAAGTGACTAGCGAACTATCAAATCAATAAAAATGACTACCCGGACTGGAACCACAACCCGCTAAATGACCGCCCGAGAAACTGAACTAAAACTCAGAAGGGCACTGGATGAATTAAAGGAGTCAAGGACTTCCTGTGAGGAATAGCTCAGAGAAAGAGCTTAGTATGAGGAGGTAATAAAGACCAACAATGAGCACACCTCTTAACTCATAAAAGAATTGGCTGAACTGCATGTCCGCCTGCTGGAGGTCACCGAGCATCGAGAACAGCTTCGCAACACAGTCAGCACCTTCGATTCAATCAAATTTTACCACATTTTTCATCGAAAAAGCTATTGCATAACAAACAATTCGGTTTCTACTAAAGGTAAAAGCACCACGGATGCAGAAGTTGCTCTTTTAACAAAAGTATTTGATGCCTATGATAATAGGGAGAATGCTTTAGGTACTTTCTGTGATTTATGGAAAGCGTTTGACTGTGTGGTTCATGAAACATTACTTTAAAAATATGTCACTATGGAGCATCCTTCAACTTATTTAACTTAATTAATTCTTATATCTCAGGTAGAATGCAAAAAGTATGTATAAACGGAACTGAGTATTCAGGAGCACCTTGAACAATGGGTGTTTTCCAAGGATCTAAGGGAACTCTTTTATTTTTAATATATATAAATGACCTCCCGCACTTTGTAGGGAACCTTGGTGATATAGTATTATCCCATCAAAAACAATACTTGTCAAAAAAAACCAAGTCTCGCAACTCAGTTGTTCTGCGGTAAAAAGTTGTGAGATCCATGTAATACCAAGTCGGTTAGTAATTTATTCAGTCTCTACTTAAGCGACTTTCTGTCTTAATACGTCCAGTCTCTAAGACCACGATCGTGGTCCATTACAATTGAAAATCAATTGTGTCTGGAATCTCCGTACTCGAAGCATTAAGTTGTTACGTAATAATTAACAGCATCTTATAGTGACGCATATCTATATTAAAATTCTTTAATATTTTATATAAATATATTGAGACTTGGCCATCACACTAAATAATTGAATTTACGTGTGTTTTCAGGCGATTGAATTTACACGTGTTTTCAGGCGATGGCGAAGTCTCAACATATTTATATAAAATATTAAAGAATTTTAATACATATATGCGTTACTATAAGATGCTGTTAATTATTACGTAACAACTTAATGCTTCGAGTACGGAGATTCCAGATACAATTGATTTTCAATTGTAATGGACCACGATCGTGGTCTTAGAGACTGAATAAATTAATAACCGACTTGGTATTACATGGATCTCACAACTTTTTACCGCAGAACAACTGAGTTGCGAGACTTGGTTTTTTTTTGACAAGTATTGTTTTTGATGGGATCTCATTTCTTTTTGTATTTTGTAGACAGTTCTACTTTTTTCATTTTCGGTACTTTCTACTCATTGTATATATGTATATCTACCAGCAACGAATTTTCTAAAAGCCCTCTCTCTGACTTATAATTTTTTCTTATTTTTGTAGGTAGCCTTCCGTTTTCTCTTTTCCGGTACTACTTCTTGAGCTTTTTACACGTGTTTTCATGACGGGAATACCCATTTTTTGCTCGATTTGGCAGGGGCACTACCATGCGCCAATATTTATATGGGACTAGCTTAAACCCGCGGCTTCGCACGCAATAATAATAACTGCCGTAAATAAAACATCGTTACGAATAAAGCCAATATTGAAAAATTTAACGGAAGACTTGGCTGTATGGGCCTAATTTTCTTTGCGGTCTTTTCTAGATTTTTTAATTTTTCCTTGATTCATACACCCACCACTACTTATATTTCAAATTTGAAGCTTCTAGGTCTGCTAGAAGTAATTTAGAATTTTGATGATCGGTGAGTCAGTGAGTGGCAAAATGAAGAAATTTGACCCGTTATAATTCTTAAAATACTGGTTCAAATTGAATGAAATTTGAAATATACCGTGTCTTTACAATGTTGCATGGTTCCTGAAAATTTCAGTCTTCTAGTTTTATCCACAACGAAGTTACAGGGGGTCGAAAATGGTCTGAATTGCTTCGAGAAAAGGATGGTACGGCCGTGACGCTTTTTTGCTCGACTTGGTGGGGGCACTGCCTTGCCCCCAGATAAGCAGATGATACTTAACTTATAAATAAAATTCCAAGAGATGAAGGATTTTTTCACGGTGTAAATAATACTCTTGCACAAGTATTACATTGGTTTACTATTGAAATTCTACTTCTTAATGGATGTAAAACAAAAAATGATATGTTTACGATGCCTAATGTCCGCAAGGCATCAACTCAGGTTAAGACAAAAGACAAACCGCTTGATACTATTGATCCCATTCTTAGGAATCACTTTAAACTTCAAACTACAATGGGGTCCCCATATAGAGGCCTTGTCAGGGAAACAAAGCTCAGCTGCTTTTGTTGTAAGGAAGATAAGACGTTTGACTGATGCAAAAACTGCTAGGTGAGTTTATTTAAGTAATTTCCATAGCCTGATGTCCTACGGCATTTTAATGTGGGGCTCGTCTGCTGATATAGAATCAATTTTTGTATTGCAAAAAAGAACCGTGCGAGTTACGAGTATTTATAATCTTAAACCTCAAGATTTCTTACGAGAGGTGTTTAAATAAATTGGAATACTAACTGTAGCCTCTAAGTATATTTATGAAAAATTATTATATGTACGCAAAAAATACATTTATTGTCGAAAAAAAGTGATTTACTCAAATATAATACTAGGAACATGGATAAGCTTACTATTCGACAATTTAGGCTTTGAAAAGTTGGCAATTATTTAATGAGAGGTTTTTTTATCAATGAACTTCTAGAATGCAAGGGGAAAAAGGGGATAAAAACAAAAAAAAACATCCATCCACTTAGATTTGAAACTCGAGTGTCCACGTTTGGTGCCCGCCTGCTTTATTACTTTAACTATTGAGTTATTACAACGTTCTCAGTTTTGGAAAAAAAACGTATGTATTTTAGAGTATCATTACCATTATTCAAAGCCTCTCCTCCTCCTCAAACACGGATAAAATCGATGAAGCTCGTGCCGAGATCAACAAGAATTGTTCGTTTAAAGTACAGGATAAAGGATATACGATTTTTTGAAGACACTAAAAATGTACGGATTTCGGATTTTATCCTGCACTTACTACTTCCTTACTTTACTTTAAAACATTTGAATTTTAAAACGGGATGACGTGCCGCGTCGCGTCATTCGTCAAGATTCTGAGTTCACGAGTACCCTGTAGGTTTTATTTCCCTTGTGAGTTGGGAGTGTGTCGTAAGTTGAACGGCTGCATCTTTTGATTGCATTGGTTTAGTTAGAAGTTTGATTTGGTAACATTTTTTTAAAGCGTTAATCGTTAAGCCTTTTGTTACACCCTGTATTATAGATTTGAGTATTTGATATAGATTTCGATTTAATACCTTTACGCGTTCATGAGCAAAAGGGTAGTTGGTTAAGGGTTCCGTAGCCGAATAGTAAAAAACGGAACCCCTATAGTTTCGTCAAGTCTGTCTGTCTGTCTATCCGACGGTGTGTCACAGCCAGTTGTTCTGAAACTATTAGTATTACTAATTCAGTTGAAGTTGGCACGGAACCCAAGTCCGACTCGCACTTGGCCGGTTTTTTATTATGTGACTAAACATTTCCAGATTTCGCAATTATTCCTATATATTTGGACTTTAAGACGTTGTAAAGTTAGCCTGTAACGTCCCACTGCTGGACAAAGGCCTTACCTCAACTGTGAGGTAGTTTGAGCCATACTCCACCACGCGGGCTTGGTGCGGGTTGGTGGAGGGGTGTTCGCAAGGCAAGCGACTAACCCTGCTGTCAGATGTTATCAAGCCGCACATAAGGCCTCTGACTAGGCTTAACGACTAATATCAACCGATATTAGCCGGGACCAACGGCTTAACGTGCCTTCCGAAGCACGGAGATGCTCGTGATAAACGTCACTTATATAATCGGAATGGTCACCCATCCAAACACGACCGCGCCGTAGGTTGCTTCACTTTGATATCACTACCAAAGCGCTGCTACCGCTGCGCTACGAGCACCTCGTTGACGTTGACGTTGCTTCGTACCAAATGTAAAAACTCTTAGTTCACGGGACGTACGTACCGTGTAGGTTTTGATTCCCTAGCAAGTGTCTTAAATTTGCGGCATAAACGGCTGTACCCTTTGATTGCGTTGACTCAGAAGATTGATTTTTTCACAGCCATAAGGAACTGCAGAGCTGAGTATTTGGTATAAGTTTCAGCTTGATACCTTCACACGTTCCTGAGGAAAAGAATAGGGATAGACAGACGGACGGACAATGAAGAGATCCTACAAGGGTTCCGTTTTTTTCCTTGTCCAAATGTTCTTTAATAACTGTTGGTTAAGGGACTTTCTTAGTCTCAGTTTATTAAGTGGGTAATAAGTCAGAATGAATTTCAGTGACATTCCAAAACGACCGACATTGTTAGTGTTTCCTACCGGGACAGATATTACGCGTTCAACTAATACCTTCAAGACAGACATAATTAATATAGCAGTACCAAACGCGAGCGGTAATGTTTCCTGCTCACCTACCTAATTTGTATTAGGGATGGCCCTGTGTTTGTTTTACAATGATGGATGAGCTTTATCGATATTGATACTGTATTTAAAATTTATTTATTCTACATGTCAGAGATTTGCAAGCAGTCTGTGTTTATACGTACTGTGAACAGAATTGGTAGTAATAAATGCATTAATAGGTAATATAAGTTGACATCATGTTAATAAAATTAAAATGACGAATACATCACAAACTTCTGGTTTGCCGATGATATAAGTTGTGGCAAAGACACTATGACTACTTACCGCCCACCTACTATGCTCGAAATGAACACGGAAAAGACGGAAATCATGTCGAATTCCCTTGTTGTATCTGTTTGAAACTCAATTCTATAATATAATTTAAAATTTAGTACAAGTTATCCAATCGGCAGGTCCAACTTTGATAAAAAGGTCAATCGACTAATCGAACTCGGTTGGGCAGTGTTCGGGTAATTACGCAAGAGTGTCTCACACAGCGAGATGGAGAGGGCCATGCTTGGTGGTTCTCTAAGAGATCATAACAAAAATGAGGAGATACTGCTACTGATTCTCAGGGCTATGTCCGTTACCATAGTTATTCTACAACTAAGGTAAATAACGTAGCCCTGAAAACAGTAAGTCCAAATGGCAGTGGGTAGGGCACATAGCGCGAAAAGCTTTTGGGGCAGAATAGCTCTAGATTGGAGACCCTTCGACCAAAGAATTGGGGCAGGACATCCACCAACAAGATCGATAGACGATCGCGTAAAGTGTTTTTTTTTAATCGTTATTTATTTAAAGAGGATTTTTTTCTTGTAAGAAAAAGCCATCCTCATAGGTATAACAAAAAGTGCCTTATAAATTAGTATTATTTCTGCAGTTTATACCTTTATTTACTAGATTGTACAAAGCCCTGGCATCATCGGAGACAGGTGCAGCTAAAACCGCGGGGGAGGTATAGACCTGGTATACCTTTACCAGCAGTGGATGTTTTTTGGCAAAAAAAGTGGTACTACTCGTATTTTTGTTTGAAAAAAAAAAACACTTTTTAAACATTTCTTTTGTTTTCAAATATCGACACAAAACATAAAAGTGCATCCCTATTCGTGTTTTACTACGAAGCTAACCCTAATTCAAGTTAGCTTACAAACACGCTCCACCCATTTGAATATCGTCAAGTTTCCCTGCATTGTTTAAAATGACATTGTTGTGTGCCAACTCGCTAATTTTATGAATTGAGCCAGATGTGTGGAACTCGTAAATAGTAATAATTATGCATTCAAAAAATTTGGACCGCGGTAACATAATGACAGAGTTACTGTTAGAGAAAGGCGGCCAACCTGGGTAGTCATGCGCTAAATAACTGAAAGAGTTTGTCAGTAAGTTGAATGTGACTTTTCTAATTACCAGTATAGGTTAAATAGGAGTCCCGTGAACTTTGCTTACCTGTCAGGGCCAGCAAGGAAATCGAATCCTTAGTAAATATTTTTTACTTTTACATTTGTTTTAATTGTTGGTGCCTCGTCTTTATTTCAAAAAAATGGAAGCGGCTAAAACCACGAAATTTAAGTGTTGAAATATCAGACTAAACCCAAAGAGGTGGTTGTCGTTTAGACTATTAGATCAACGCGTAAATACTTCTTCCTGTACGTACACAGCTGAAGCAATCAATAGCTCTTACCCTGACAAACGATAATCCGCCGTTAGTACAAATCAAGAACGGGGGCTGGTACGAAGTCGGTACCTTTTATCCTCCATCTCGGTAGGTCCCTCAGCTTTTGTCCTTGGTGTATTCCTTTTTTAAAAGTTATAAGCCTCTGTTTATAAACTGTCTCGCACCATGCACTGGAGGGAAGTGTTAACTGATATTAAGTTTTGGAACTCCTCATATTATTGTCACGCAGCAGCGTGGAGTCAAGTTCAAGGAAAAGAACTGGCCAATCAGCGCTGTGTGTATATTTACACTAAACATTTCATACGACTTTGGACCAAACCTATCACTAATACATCAAATTATGTATACTCGTATTTAAGGTTTCTTACAACACAACAGTGCCGGCACAGTCCCGACACGTGCCCACTACTGCGTTTCCTACTATACACATATAATAAAGTCGGCAATAGGTATATTTCCATATTTTAAGGTGTTATACAGGGTGACTTTGTTATCAGTACCGAAATTTTGTGTAAAGACTCCACTGATAAATATGAACAACTTTTACTATGGTGCAATAGTGAAATCGAGAAAAAAAAACAGCGGTTCCATACAAAAGTTCAATTGGCGCGCGGTCAAAATGTATGGAACATATAATACAGAATGGACTTTTATATCAAAACTCTTCCATCGATTTCTGTGTGTATGTACTGTCTACTACACTTCTTACATTTTATATACTCATAAACTTCAAAAAAAATATATTAATAATAAGCAATCCCAGAGTCCTGCTTTTTTTAAAATAAAATACCACATGCTAAAGACGTCGCTTCCTCACCATGTTACAGACTTGTTTCATAATTTCGAAGTTATTAAAAGCCCAGGATTTTTATGAAAAAGTGTTTTTAAAGAACTTTGCCATAAATACCTAAATAATTATAACGTCCATGACTTAGGTACAAATGTTCGTGCTCATTACACAAACATTTTTTCCTAGCGGGATCTGAACTCGCGACCGCTGGTTCAGTAATCAGGACTTCTAACCACTGCACCATACGAGTCATCGTATCGTGCTGAATAAATGTTTTTGTTCCTTTCTTTCATTTTTATTTTCATCCATAATATCATAGCCAAAAACTAACTTTAGGTAAATATGCATCCGATTATCCGATCACTGGTAATTACTGAACGTCACTGAACGTCACGGCACTGTGCCGGCATTGTTGTGGGCGGATCGAAATTTATTGATATTCATACGGACAATAGAACCCTATTCTAGCTCAAAGGGTTACAAAGATATAAAAGTCTAAAAGTCGCAAATTTTCCACTGACTGACCTATAGATCAAAAACCTAACCTAACTCGAGATGACCTAGGCAGTTGAAATTTGGCATTTAGCATGTGTGTAATATTTAGGTAGATGTAAATAATAAAATTAATAAATTAAATACAATTACGACTTTATAGTTTTGATGCACGGTTCAAGATTACGTAAATTTCTCCAGCGACGTCCTACCTTTCACTGAATGGAGTCTTCAGTATCCTGGTGTTGCAGTGGTGGGAAAGTGTATAAATAAATAAATAAATGTGCGCCAGACAGCACACCAATTGTCTTGTTTCGTGGTAAGGAATTTCCTTCCTTGTGTTATGTATGAAGAGAGAGAATGTTGGAACACTTGATACAAGACGACAGTTTCATCAGAACGATAATAGAGGGAAGAATAGAAGGAAGAAGGAAGAGAAGAAGACCAAGAATATAATATATGCATCAAATAAAGCAAAAGTTGAATGTTCCTTCGTATCAAGAGGTCAAGAGAATGGCAGAAGAGCGTAAAGAATGGAAAAAACTCCACCGACAGGAGCATGAATATGTTACGACGTACCAGACAAGGATTATGATGTGAGCGTCTCCCATAAATACCTAAATACATTAGGTACAAATGTTCGTGCTCTTTACACAATTTTATTTTCCTATCAGGATTTGAAACCGCGACCGCTGGTTCAGTAATCAGGACTTCTAACCACTGCACCAAACGTTAAACGTTTGTTGTTCCTTTCTTTCATACATTCCGCATAGAAATCTCTAGCGGAAAGCGGTACGTAGAACACAAAATCTCGCATCGCTCGTTCTCCTAAACAAGATTACCAGAACGGAGTACTGGTTACGAACAGTATTTAAGTGCATGTTAATAACGCGTTAAGCGGCGCTTGCATCTGACAATTAGTGTTACAGTTTCAGTCCCTGTGTTTGAATCCAGGATGCAGAGATACAGCTTTCCGGACTGTGAACCATGTGGTTGTGAATTGTTTGCGAATCACGCAGCATAGCTATAGCGTTTGTTTAGAATACCGTCATAAATTTATGTTGGAGCTAATATTCTGCTAATACAGAATGTTTGACAGAACGATGCACCTATGGTTATTTCTGGGACCCATAACATACCTATGCAAACATTTTGAGTCATTAATGTTATAGTTATAAGTGCTTTAAAAAGCAATAATAACGATTATTTAAAAATATCAAACTTAAAACCATAACATACATGACTTAAATTGATTGCATAGGTGTCCTCAGTCGGCCCAAGAAATATCGTTCCACCAAACAGTCTTCACATTTAAAAAATAAAATAACTATAGGTCAATTATTAATGTTTTAAACGAAAATTATAAATTCTTATGAGTTGCACTAAAACTATATGTTTGGTAGGTACTGTTACAGGTACTGCTACCTATAGTTGGGTTTATAATTAAGACGTTTTTTTCGTTAATAACATTTAGCTATAACAAGCTTGCAATGGTAAAATATTTGTAATCTATGGATTAATTAGAATGGGTACTCTCGTTTAATGGCGAACATTTTATCTGAAGGGGGATCATCTTGTACACCCTTTCCTTTGTAAATAAAGTTATCTAAATTTACAGCGGTACAGATTACAAATTCCGTCTTCTTGAAATAAAATTGCGACTCCCTCGCTAACTAAGCAATTAACTATGTAGCGTTAATTTTGTAAAATTGACAACTTGTGCTGGGCCGTGACTTTGAGGATCCATGTTCTAATAAATATTATTTTTGATCAGGTATCTATTCTTTATGTGAACATCCATTTGCGATGAGTGGGACCACACACCCTGCAAAATACGCCACAGTCAGTCCCACCGCATACAGTCGAAAGACTTGGCGTCACTACAAAGCATATGCTCATCGGTTCATTGAACTCTCAACTCTTCGTTATAATTTGTTTCACATTGACAATTTGCTCTCTTGTAAAACGTGTACTTGTAACTGGGACAAAACTTGTTATTTGTCATTGCAGATCTTTTTGGGCGTCAACCACGCAGCTTGTCGTGCCCATCAGCATTTTTAGGGTTCCGTAGCCAAATGACAAAAAACGGATCCCTTATATTTTCGTCGAGTTAGTCTGTCTGTCTGTCCGTCCGTATGTCAGAGCCGTTTTATTCTGTAACTATACTCGTAAGCATCAAACTGTTGAAATTTAGTATTAAGATGTATTCTGTTAACCGCTTTACGATTCTCATACAAAAAATAATATATATATACTATATATATATATATATATATATATATATATATATATATATATATTATACTGTATATATATATATATATATATATATATATATATATATATATATATATATATATATATATATATATATACACAGTCGTGGTCAACTAATTAGGGACAAATATAACACTAAACAATATTAAATATTCATACCTCTGTATTACTCAGTAATATTAATACTTCTACCTATTACACTATAGTGATAATAACTATTATGAAACCTTACCAAATTACACAAAATAAACAAAAATAATACATGACTAAACTAATAAATACTTCAATCAAATCACTTGGATCGATATTTATGGTATTTACGTCCTGGCCACCTAATTAGGGACAGTAAAATTTCCGTTTCCTAAATTTAAAAAAATAAAAATAAAAAACTTTTTTCTGCGTAAAATTGATTTTGGCGCCATTCTGAATCGTAACATTAGTTTCGTACGTACAATAACAATAACAGTAATTTTTAAAATATGGGTCGAAACAAGAGTTGTGACGCAACAATGAGAAAAGTGATAATTAATTTTTATCAACGTGGATGGCCTTACAGGAAAATAGCTGATCATCTGAACTGTTCCAAAAATATGATATGCAATGCAGTGAGCCATTTTAAAACCCACAATACAACTGAAAGTGTTCCTAGAAAGAAGAGGCCAAAAAAAACTACCCCACAAGATGACCGCAGGATGGTCATTCTAGCCAAGAAAGACCCCTTTAAAGGTTCTGCAGTTATTAAGGCTGAAGTTTTTGGACCTGAACTGAATGTCGGCGTATCAGCAAGAACCGTTAGAAGGCGTCTAGTTGAAGCAAAGCTTTTTGGACGAGTTGCACGAAAAGTTCCGTTGCTGAAGAAGGAACACAAACAAGCAAGGCTGGCGTTTGCTCGAAAGTATGGACATTGGACTCCAGCTCAGTGGAAAAATGTATTATTTTCAGATGAAACTAAGATAAATTTAATTTCATCAGATGGCCGACAATACGTGCGACGTCCTATAAAAACAGAAATGAATCCTAAATACACCAAGAAACAAGTAAAACATGGGGGCGGAAATATTCAAGTCTGGGGCTGTTTTTCTGGACATGGAGTAGGGCCCGTAAAAAATATTGAAGGCAAACTGGATCAGTATCAGTATAAGCAAATCTTAGAAGAAAATATGATACCATATGCTGAAGAAGTTTTACCGGTGACCTGGACGTTCCAACACGATAATGACCCAAAACATACAGCTCAATCAGTGAAATATTTCCTGGCACAGCAGTTTGTGACGGTACTAGATTGGCCTGCAAACAGCCCAGATTTAAACCCAATCGAGCATTTGTGGTACGAAGTTAAAAAAAAAGTTGCGGCTCAACGTACCGGCACTCAAAATCAGCTCTACGAGAGATTTACAGAGGTGTGGAATAATATTTCAAAAGAAACATGCAACAATTTAATTACATCAATGCCTCGCCGTTGTCAAATGGTGATTACCAATAATGGCAACCATACTGGTTATTAAAACTATGTTTTTTATTTTCTTTGTTATTAAAATTTTGTTTGCTTACTTTTTGTATTATTAAAACTTAACATTTTCTCGTTATTTTTAAATTAATAGTCAAATTTCCTCCTGTCCCTAATTAGTTGGCCAGTCATTAATCAGTATGAGAAAGTAGCAGTGTAGTTTAGGTAGAAAAACTTGTGGCGGCAAGTAGCTTTTTCTTTTTTTGGATACTAAATATTTAAAATTAATATCCCTTAACTTGTTTATAATGATAAAACTTCAAAGCTTCGTGATTAGAAACACTTATTGATGTCGAAGGAAGCTCTTGCTCTTTTTGTGATAGTGTCCCTAATTAGTATATATATATATATATATATATATTATTTTTTGTATGATAATAAACATTTAAAAACGGACTTTACAAATGAAATGTTCCCAGCTTCATTTGGCATAATAATATTTTCCAGACTTAAACCCAATAGGCAAAAAATATATATAGAAAAACGGACTTTAATTTCGATGGAGGGCTCCCAATACATGAAACTAAAACCAAAATTTTTTTTTTACTCAAACCTATGCGTGTAGGGTGTCTATGGATAGGTCTTTTAAAATGACATGCGGGTTCCTACAACCACTTTCTTAAAGTCCGACGTTTCATAGCTAGACACTTTCAAATAGGTAAAATGGACGGGATCGAATAAGAAGTTTTTGAGATACAGCACATTTTCAACAACCGCAAAAAAAACTTTGTACTTCATACAAACACTATGAAAAACAAAGTTATATTTGCTGTAAACAAAATATTGTGGTATTTTACTAAGTGGAAGTAAGTGTATTCCCTAATTCAGTTAAATTTGGCACGGAACCCTCAGCGCGCGAGTTCGACTCGTACTTGGCCGGTTTTTTTCTTCTTTGTTATGTCGTTCCATGACTCTTTTGTAATCCATGTTTTATTAGGACCATCTGTGTTCGCATGTTGTGTTTTTTTTCGTGCCGTGAAAATCAGCTGTTGGAATGCTTTCCAGATACTATCATTATCTGAAAGTCCACTATGAACCAGGAATCTTTGGCGTTCTCTGTCCCATTGCCAGTGTTCTATGAAAACGATTCAGTTTTATGCTCATTTCAGCCATCAAAAGTTTGTGGTCATTACCGCAGTCAGCTCCTGGCTATGTTTTAGCGTTACGGATGCAAGATCTCCATCGCTTGTTAATTGTAATGTGGTACATTTTTTTCATGTCTCGATATGCAGGATTCACCCACAAGTATAGTGTTCTTGGATTATTTTCGCAACAAGTACCAGTGGCACTCGAAGTGTTACCAATTTGTCATGTCAGCTTAATGTTGTTAATTTTCATTTAATTATTTTTTCAAAACTTTAGACAATATTAAATTTATATACAATTTATCAACTTACCTTTAAAAATACAATTCATTCTTCGATGTAGTCACCTTTAGCGTGGAAAACACCAACAAATCTGTTCGGAAATGCTTCATACGCTCCACGAAAGTTGTTTTGGGATTGGGATATTATATCCGATTGTAGATATTTTTTTGCCAAAAAAGACCGTATGGAAAAATCTATTGGGTTTAAGTTCGGGAAATATCGAGGCCATTGTTATGCAAAATGAAGCTGGGAACATTTCATTTGTAAAGTCTGTTTTTTTGCTTGTCGAACATTGTAAACAATCTTGACATTCCTTTTATCCCAAAAATTCATTTTAGAATAAGATAAACACACAACTCTCCAACTATATAAGAAATTCATCGTTTAGCAATAAGATCTTTTTAAATAAAATAGTAAATGATTTTTAGCCACTGATATTATTTTAAAAGTTAAAGATTGACTAGCATAAAAAAAAGAAATTGTTACACGATGATCCCCGATCGTAGTCTGCCCCACATATTTACGTAGTTGTATAATAGTATACTTCAGCACTAAACCACAATACTCACTGTGTGTGACTTAGGTCACCCCATTGTATTTACTAAATTACACATTCTCTTGGTCATATGTTCAATACATCATAATTTATACACCTACCTAGATTTGACTAATTATTAACGTTTGTTATGGAAATGCCGGAAGTGCCCACCATGTTGAATGCAATTCGGCCATGATATAAGAACAACTTGCATTGATCTTAAGATGATTTCATTAGTATAATTATGTTTTATTAATTGAAAATTAATTATTTAAAGATTATTGGGACCCTTAAAAGATTTTTATGTCTGCCGTATAAAAAATGTTCATTTTGGCGCCAAAAGAAAGTTGACTGTGATTGGCTGTCACACCCACACGCGGTCACAAAATCTTTGCGTTTCACGAGCTTTATGCGATGGTGCCGAGTCATGTTCAAAACGGCCAGTACTAGTAGTATTATATTATCTGGGGTCCAGTGGTTATCACCGATTTTTTTTCGTGCCCAAGGTAACAAAGCGTCGTTTCAGATCTTTTTCCCGCCTGATGATTAATTTACTTTTACCCTGTTTAATGCAAAACGAGTGGAATCGTCTTGTAGCAGTAACCGTTGCCCAGACGCAGGCCCTTGAATTTGCAAATAAATTTGGTGATCCAAATTATGTTTTGGATTCTTCTCGTCAAAACCAATCTGTTCAATAATAAATTTTCTCATCAGTACCTAAAATTACTAAGCTCTTGACTAACATGTAAACATTTTAACGCAAAGGCGTTAGCAGAGCAAAGGCTCTGACTGGGCAAATGAGTATGTGTCAAATTTTGTATTTCTGTATTTAATACAATTTTACTTGTAGTTCATTTTTCAAAATGCGTCTTATGATACGAGCAGAAAAATAATCTTCTTTCCAATTGCTGCTATGCTGCATTTCATCTTGGATTCCTTAGAATTCTTGCTTTGACCTTTCAAACTACATCTAAAGATGTTGCAGTCATTAGATGTCTACCACCATGACTTTTTGCGATAATAATGTGGGCAGAAGCCTGTCCCCATCACCCCCGTCGACCACCTTTGGTGGTGTTGAATATGACAGAGCCCTTCAGAGGTGCTGCCCGATAAGTTTTATTTAAAATGGTGAAAATTATAAAATTTAAATAAACGACTCAAAGGAGGAAATATTAAAATGTCACAATAGTCTTAAATGTCAAAATTAAATAAATTGATAAAAATTAAATAAATATTCAAATAGCATAAAAATATTGACGATGAAGACAATTAAATTGTAAACCTACATTAAAATGATAAAATAAAACAAAATTGGGTATGTGAAAGTATACCCAAGTCCTAAGCTACAAATACAAATAACCTACTAATTCACTTAGAGCTACTCCGTCCAAGATTAGAGAATGCGAATGGGTGTCAATAAACACTCGGTCAGCATCCACGCGATCCTTTAAACGATGCGCTAAATACACAAAATTCAAAACTTTGATTTTCCCTATAGCCATAACGTGACTTGATGCTAAATGAAATCTGAGGGCGGGCGTTAGGGGTGCACACGGGGTGTCTGCGGATAAGTCTTGACTAGGCGCACAATATCTGCAAACAAAATATACAGGGTGGTCGAGCAAAATTTTTCAGTAGACCCGAAAAACTGAAATTTGACTATGAAATTTACTTTTGAAAATTTATAACACAAAAACTATATCGCAGGGAGCTGAAAACAAAGGGTACTTAATTTAAAAACCAAAATTTAAAAAAAACTGATAACCTTAAAAACTTTTCGATACAATTTTGTATCAAGTTGAAAATATGTAAAAATAGCCAAAATAAATGCAAATATATGCTTTCCATTGCTTTTTTTATCGTAAATAAATAGAATGTAGGAATTAAAATTTTATAGAAGCACAAAATGTGTCAATTTTAGCTTTCAAATGTGAAAATGTATTACCTACCTTGTATGAAAATCTATTATGAGTAAAGTTTCATTGTCATGATACGGCCATTAACAGGGTTGTATCCTTAAATCGATTTGTTGATGGCTGGTGATAAAAGTAAGGCGACTCCATCCTTACACTTATTCTCTGGTCTGGAGGAATATATGGTGAAAATTCCTGATTGTCTCATGTGTGTTAGTGAGACCCAAAATATCTGCTTTATTATTTGATTGTTCTGATCCAATGATCTCTGTCTTTACTGGATCTACCATCCCTCTAATGCTCTACGTCTCTAATCTGTTTTTTGGTTTTTCCTGATTCATGATGTGGGGTGTCAGCGCCAGTAGCATTCACTCCACGCTGAGTCTGACGCATCGCTCTAGTGGGGCCAGAAGCACACTTCACACCGAGCGATCTGGGATCGTCATGGCACGGGATGGTAGCCGGATTGTATGTCGTCGCTCTATCCTTTTCTAGACTTAACATTACGGGTTTCTTGAAAAAAAAAATAGTGCCGCAATTTCCCTTTACCTTCTGCACCGTAGTAGTGATGTCAGTATAATTCAAAGCGCCCAGCTGCCATCGCCTCACAATTAAGTGATATCGTGTCCGGAGCCCCTTCACTTATCTGCTTATTGGTAGGTCGAACCTATGTCTCCAAAGGGATTGGTTACTGCTACAGTACAGTTGCGGTAACCTTTTTCTTTTAAGCTCCATACCTTAGTCCATTGCCGCAAGATTACCAGCTTTACGGTATTTTACAGGCTTTACGTTTCGTTTCGTGTGTGAAGAAGCTCCGCTCCATGAGCTCTACCCACCAGCCCCCTTTTTCCATTGTACGTCTAGGTGGTAAGGATGGTATGTCTGCTGTTTCGAACAAAGCGCTTCTCATCAACATTTATAATGCCCACGACAAAGGAGTGGAACTCGCCGCCCGCGTCGGTGTTTCCTAGGGATTACAATCAGAATCTTTTCAAAGTTAGAGTGAACAGGCTTCTTCTGGGCGAGCTTGTTACATCTTCGACTTCGTCTTAGTCGCACTAGGCTCGGGCTGTAGTCAAGAGCAAACCCATAATAATAATAAAAAATAAAAAACTTGTTGGTAAGGAAAGGTTAGGAGAATATTCGTCACTCACCCTTGAACCCCAGAGAAGATAGACACCCTAAATTAAAATATCGCATATTTTTGCCTGATCCATATTCCATATGTTAATTGTTCATCCATATTCACAATATGGACATAACTGTTGTGAAAAGCGACATTGATCATGTATAAATACATATAAATTCAGCTCGATTGAACCACCTTATTTAAGTTGAAATCAATCACTTTTTCAGCTTTTGAACTCCACAGGAATAAACATGGCCGATAGATTAATTCTAGGCTCAGTTTTTTTTAGCCCTACCAACAAATGGTAGTTCCAACCAATTGTTATGATGGTTGAATAATTACGATTGTGTTTTAAAATAAAAATAAGGAGCCATAAATAGAGGAAATATTTAGAGTCAAAACCAAGCTTACTCGTACCGTGCTATATTATACCAAGGACGTTCAAGCGAATAATTTCCATGTAAAAATATCCAAAAATCTTGTATGAATAATTGGTATAGAAATAAATAAAATATGGTGTAGAAATAAATTTTATGAGAATAACGTGCTGGCTACCTGCAAATAAAAATACCTACTTAAAAGACACTCAGTTTTATTATTTTAATTGACACAAACCATTTAATTATGCTAGCTGATTGGACTGCCCGTAAAATTAATTTCCAAACACACCAGTATAATTATTGAAACAGTAGCTTTTAGGCTGATTTGCATACGATTGTTTGTATAAGTTAATTGGTGCATGAATACTTTTACAAATGTATGTACATTTATAAATTTCAGTTAATAATTATTACATTAAATTTTTAATTTCAAAATATCCCGGTCGCAACTAAAAATACTTTTGAAATTCATGTTGACGTAAATATCTATTTAGCAGTAAGTGTAATAAATGCAGGATTTAATTATGTATAAAGTTCAATATGAGGTAATATTTTAGGTAATTGATACGTTTATTACCGAATTATCTATCCAAAAACACGCTGCGTAACTTTTGTGTCACGGTGAGTAACTTTCGTGGCTGACGAAATTTTAATATTAGATATCTACATGAGTGATATACCGATTTTCATGATTCTAACAGATTTTTTTACAGTTTGATAGCTTCTTTAAATCAATATTTTTTTCATCTTCTATGTAGTATCAATTTTCGCCACAAAGGTGACGCGAAGAACACTTTCTGAAGAAATGCCGAGGTGATTCTTCGAGACGGTTGCTTCGATTACCCCATACATAGCTAAGCACTATTTCTAAAAATACAGCTTTCAAAAAACATAATCTAGACCAAATCGGTTAACCCGTTTAGGAGCTACTGCACCACAAATTGACTTACAAAAACAGAAACAGGCAGACTCACACACAAAGTGGTCAAGCTTGTTACACTCGTCTTTTTACGACTGTGGTTAAATACATAAAAGTACGTAAATTATATACCACTATTACTACTATAATTATTATTTTATTACTAATTACTAACTAGCGAGCGACTAATTAAAAGTCATAATACCTCAATCATCCTCATGAATCACTTTATTTACTGGTAACAAAATCCGCATCAAAATCAATGATGTAGTTTCAATAAAATTAAACAAAAAATCTGTCTTTGTTGTAACAGTGTCATACTCATTAACAGACGTTAACGGCTAAGTGCTTAAACCAACACGGTTGATTTAATTCGATCTATTTGTTAACTGTGGCTGTATTTTTCAGTATCTAAAGAGAATATTTATTGGTAGCTGTGAGCAAGGGTCGCGGAACATTTGGAGTTACAATTTTTATTTGTTTTTGCGAACGGTTTGGTAATGGTTGTCATTAATTCCGCCGGCGCCGATCCCTGTTTAGTTAGGTAGATCTTCGGTGATGGTAATATTAATGAATCGATGTCGGACTTGAGTGTGATCATGGTCCTACTAATATTATAAATGCGATAAATAAGGATGTATGTATTTGTTACTCCTTTACCCTAAAACTAATACATAAGAATAGCATATAGGCTTTTTTATATTAAAAACTTAAGGGTTTTCCTCCATTTCACCAAGATATGGGATCTTAGTGGAATCAGATCAGATCCCGACTTGAAAACAATGGCGACAATAAGAACGTAAATCCCCTGAAGGGGAAATTTATTTTTAAAATCGGTAGACAAATGAATGACTGAGATATGAGGTCAAATACATACAAAAATAAACAACATAGAGTCGAATTAATAAACTCTTCTTTTATGAAATCGATAAACACATTAAGATGATGTTATGTAACATTTTTTTATTCCATAATTAAAATTTACTTTTTAAAATTTTCCACGAACAAAAATGTAACCCATCAAAAACAATACTTGTCAAAAAAACCAAGTCTCGCAACTCAGTTGTTCTGCGGTAAAAAGTTGTGAGATCCATGTAATACCAAGTCGGTTATTAATTTATTCAGTCTCTACTGAAGCGACTTTCTGTCTTAATACGTCCAGTCTCTAAGACCACGATCGTGGTCCATAACAATTGAAAATCAATTGTGTCTGGAATCTCCGTACTCGAAGCATTAAGTTGTTACGTAATAATTAACAGCATCTTATAGTGACGCATATCAATATTAAAATTCTTTAATGTTTTATATAAATATATTGAGACTTGGCCATCGCACTCAATAATTGAATTCACATGTGTTTTCAAGCGATTGAATTTACACGTGTTTTCAGGCGATGACCAAGTCTCAATATATTTACTTAATGTACATAAATGTAAATATATTGAGACTTGGCCATCGCCTGAAAACACGTGTAAATTCAAGCGCCTGAAAACACATGTAAATTCAATTATTTAGTGCGATGGCCAAGTCTCAATATATTTACATAAAACATTAAAGAATTTTAATATTGATATGCGTCACTATAAGATGCTGTTAATTATTACGTAACAACTTAATGCTTCGAGTACGGAGATTCCAGACACAATTGATTTTCAATTGTTATGGACCACGATCGTGGTCTTAGAGACTGGACGTATTAAGACAGAAAGTCGCTTAAGTAGAGACTGAATAAATTAATAACCGACTTGGTATTACATGGATCTCACAACTTTTTACCGCAGAACAACTGAGTTGCGAGACTTGGTTTTTTTGACAAGTATTGTTTTTGATGGGATCTCATTTCTTTTTGTATTTTGTAGACAGTTCTACTTTTTTCCTTACTGAATCCATTGCGACTACCTACAAGTTAGATTGCAAAGTTATTTTTATGCAGAAATACGAATAGGTAATAAGAAATTTATAAATACTTAGGTACTTAAAGTATCAATATTTAATTAAAATTATTTATCCGAACAACGTCCAAATTTTAAGCAATTGTAAGCAAATAATATCAGTAGACCAATGAGAGTAGCCTTTAGTCGTCAAACTAATATAGCAATCGAAATTATCATTGAAAATCGCAAAGTTATAGGTAAGAATTCTGGGCACATCCGGACAACATTGGGTCGCTCGCGCGTATGAGCGCGGCTGCTGCTCGCTCGGCGACATTCACTTTTCCGCGCGCCCCGCCACTGTCTCCGCCCCGCGCCCTCGCGCTAGCACCGCGCAGCGCGTGGTATAATAATTAATTTACAACCTTATTTACTCGTAATAAGTACGAATACGCATGTAGGTACGTTTTTTGCATTAAATAATTTAATTTACACGTGTTTTCATGACGGAAATACCCATTTTTTGCTCGATTTGGCAGGGGCACTACTATGCGCCTATATTTATATGGGACTTGCTTAAACCCGCGGCTTCGCACGCAATAATAATAACTGCCGTAAAACATCGTTACGAATAAAGCCAATATTGAAAAATTTAACTGAAGACTTGGCTGTATGGGCTTAATTTTCTTTGCGGCCTTTTCTAATTTTTTTAGTTTTTCCTTGATTCATACACCAAACACTACTTATATTCCAAATTTGAAGCTTCTAGGTCTGCTAGAAGTGCGTTTGCATTTTGATGATCGGTGAGTCAGTGAGTGACAAAATTAAGAAATTTGACCCGTTATAATTCCTAAAATACTGGTTCAAATTGAATGAAAATTGAAATATACCATGTCTTTACAATGCCTGCATGGTTACTGAAATTTCAGTCTTCTAGTTTTATCCACAACGAAGTTACAGGGGGTCGAAAATGGTCTGAATTGCTTCGAGAAAAGGATGGTACGGCCGTGACGCTTTTTTGCTCGACTTGGTGGGGGCACTGCCGTGCCCCCAGATGAAATATGGTATCTTGCAGCCAAATCACTGAGTATTTAGACCCTGTTTTGAGCGAGGCCATCTCGATTTTCAAATTATGACCTAGATGGTGCAACCTTGCGCACAATGCAATGCAATGTGCAAACGGACTTGTCTTCTAAATTCAAATCTATTCGTACACAGCTCATGGGCCGTGATGTATTTACATACAGTATTTCGGCAGAGATTAATCGATTTAAGTTAACATTAATTGAAGCTGTCCGAGCAGATTGTGTAAATTTTTTGTTTCTGCAGCAAGTTTAATATCTGCAATGAAACGCAGACGGTACCAAATAATTCATGTGAAAAGTGTAAGTTTTTCAATACCATTAACGCAGAAGCCTACCTTCGTTCAAATATTACCCACTGTCTGGGAGCGCCCAGCGCCTGGCAACACAAGAATAAAAAGACGGGGACAATACACCGTTCAGTTCTGTGGAGGCCGAAATAAGAGGCCGTACACACTATGTATTTAGGTATCTAAATTTTTATACGAAGCCAGATTTTTGGCCTAATTATCTTGACACGTGGTAAGTAATGATGAGGGTGGAGCATTATCAGACTAGCACAGTTCATCATCATTTTCATGTTACTAACCTTTTTTCCTAACACTGTCTAGCATAACCTAGAGGTATAACTTTGAACAGTAACTTAAAATGTGAGTTCATTGCCCTGTTTTTTTGTATGCAATCAACATTCACTCACCGTTTGACTTACTCACTTCAATCAAGGTTTCGTAGTGCCTGCTACGGCCAATCACTTGGCTCAACGGTTGCTACATTTCGTAGCATGTTCAGAGATCGCCCATCCAATGTTGAATATAGTTTATATTTTTTAGAGTTTATTCTTTCGCTTTAAATATGCTTGAAATATAAGGTCAAGTCGTTTTAAGTGAAAATATTTTTGGTGTATTATGGTCGGTGGTTCTCGCGGCTATCGAACTTTTTTTCGTGTTGTAATTCGAGTACAAGTTAAACCATTTGACACAAAAAGTAAAATATCGACACGTGAAAACACTATCGCACGAATAACATCGAAATTCATAGAAATCGTGGCTGTGAGAATTTGAAAACTATTTTTCTTTTTGACAAATAATATTCGACCTGTGGACTTTTTTGTAAATAAAGATTATTTCATTTCCCTAACAAACACATTTATGGAAACAAGAAAAAAAGATAAGGGGTGCCGCCCCCCTATCTTTTTTAAAAGATATCAAAGTAAACGGATACGTGTCCCCCATTTTAATGTCCCATTATTATTTTGCCTCTAACCTTAACCTCAATTAAGAAAAAAAAATAGTAGGAAAAAACATGTTATCTACCTTATTAACAACAAAAGTATAAAACCAAAAGTATTTTGTACAGAAAATGATGCATTTATTTTGACCAATAAGCCCTTTAAATATTTTCTTTTTAAACGGGGTGACCTTATAAATACAGCAATTTTTAATAAGACTCGTAGTAGGTATTTATGTATACGACTAACTATTGTAGGCTTTGATCGTGCCAAATTAATTTAGAAAATAATATCTCCAAACAAAAAGTGTGTTTAAAGACTAAATTAAGGTAATTGTTTTCTATTTAGGAGAAACAAAACTCTTTTGGAGTCTGTGCGTAGAACGTTTGTGGACGATTGGATGCTTGATTTTATACGCCGACTCAAAACTTTTGAAAATATTTTTAGTTATTATTATCCGTAACTAAGATTATGTTGGTACTAACACTGCATTTAAGGTTGGAAAATATTTGAATGAACCAAAAAAATAATTAATTTGTTATGACTCCTCATTTTAGAGAAATCCGTGACGAAAATTCAAATATGCAAACATACATACACTTAGAAATATTTGCATGCGTATTCCTATCATCCAACATACTCAAATACTATCAAATTCTAACAATATCACGTACATTCATACATACATGTCAAATCGATGACCTCCTTTTTAATTTAATTTGGTAAAATTGGCTGCTCGGTTTTACAATCGTACCTTTTATTCGTTCAGAAAAACTATTACAAAGTACAAGTATGATCTGCTTGAGAGTTTGACATAGATAAAAGGTTGTCATTCCGAAGTTCGAGAACATGCGGAAGAAACAATCTTTAAAGCACCGGTTCTTAACATTGTGCTTTAGTTCATCTATTGTTTGCTACGGCCACACTATCATCGGGTTTTCAATCCAATAAACAGATTGCTTGACTTAAATCATGGCAGATGTTGATTACTTTCTTTATACTTTAACTACCTGTTAGCCGAGTCCGGCTGCGTAAACAAAAATTAAAAACTAAGAACGAAAATAAATAACAATGTAAGGAATAAAATGACTTATTTGTTGCAAACACAGAACCCAGTATCAGTAGTCGTGTTAAAGCAGAACTTTATTTGCGGGCCGTTATCGTCACGTTATAAGCTTATCAGATGAAATCAACCAGCGCTTTGCCCTCATCTCCGAATATTAAATTAAGAAATGTCGTATCAGGGTGATATGACGTCCCGGACAGATTTCAATCTACCCAATTTCGCTATCGGCATTATCATATTTGAGAATATAAAATTCGCTTATTGAGTGTGCATGGCCCCTTAGTTTTGAACATTCGGTCAAGCGTAAACTATTGAAGATAACATGCCCCTTTCAGCGGAGGCTTTTATCATGACTTCATAATTAAATATAGTGTTTTAAATAGAGAGTTTAACAAGTTAATGTTGTCACTGTGTTAATTTCATTCAAAATTCTCTCATCTGGTCGCTTCCAATAACGAGCTACCATGGTATTCTTGTATGTGATTAATTTTATTAACATCTAGAGTGGCCTTTTTGTGTTATTTTTAAAAAAAATAACTAATAAATGTTAGATATGCATTCATATTAATAAGAACATCACGTATACTTCGATTACAATAATAAAATGAATAGAAAATCCTGAGTGAAGCGATGGATATAAGTTCTCCCAAGAAGCATACAAGAACATTTAGACCCGAAGTGAGTACTTTGCTTTTCATGCTTTCCGCAAGGCAATACAATAATGTTAAGCAATAACGTTTCAACAAAATAAATGTACATCAAATTAATTATTGTGAAATTAAATTAAAGCCGATATGGGCTTTGCTTTTAACAAGTAATTATTAGAACAACAATTTATTATGTTTCGGACAATTTACAGCGTTCGTGGTCACGGGTAGACTAAAATGTTATTACTCTTTTACAGTTTTTTAAAAAAATGAACTCACATCACTCAATTATATTAATTAACGTTCCTATCCACGCAGAAAGAGCTAACTGTGTCTTGTGAGCTTACAGTAAGTGGGCTTGGGTCCTCGCTAGCGCCGTATCGCGGGTGGAATTTTCCAACCATTTTTCTGTTGTAATTTTGATGTTTTTTTTTATTCCATAGCTTTGCATAGCATACGTGGAACGAACCGACGTTCTTTTGAAAGTACTTTGGGCTGGTCAAAGCGTATGAAGTGGTTGGGTCTGACAAAGGCATGATCACACACACTGCAGATTTCATGTTCTGTCTTTCAAATTCAATTCAAAATTCTTTATTTCTTAACAAAGATTTACATATTTTAACTGGATGACGAAGCCTCCTTTTAGGCGTTAAATTGCCTGTGCCAGGAGACAACGCTCTGCATAACTAAAACCTTAATTATATTTTACTAATAAAATTAAACAACATCATATTATCGTTTTTAACAATTCAACTTAACTCTAATTTTGATTTCTATTTCTACTAGTCTAGTTTTGTGCTGGCGTGTGTATGTGTAAGGTGAGGATGTGTTGTGTAGAGTGCATGTGGTAAGAATATATTTTGTGAAGTGTGTATGTAAGTATACGTATTTGGTGTGAGGATGTCTGTTATACTTGTATTTGTCGGTAATATTTTATCATGCAAAAAGCAATCTGCTATTTTAGATTTGTTAACAGTTAAATGGGGAAATTGAACAAAGCCTCAGTTTCAGCGTAGTCCAATTCTTGCAACCAGTTCCTTACACTTTTGTCTATGTTTAACGTCAGGTCAGCGATAAGTTCTTTTACGTTTTCCCGATGTAGGAAGGACATTCTAGTCTATACACACCTACATCTTGAAGAGGTATGGTGCGCTTGTAGTAAAAATTGGTTAATCTTCTTTGGTGGCTTGATATAAGTCTTGATGGAAGCTCGCTTCAACATATTTCCAATCTTGTCAGTGTCTCCCTTTATGTAAGGTAATACCAGGCCACTCAGAAAGTATTGCATTTTTTAAAAATATATCATTGGAGGCTGGTCGGTTAGAATCTTTTTTGAAAATATGATTATATCTAAGTATAAATAGGAGTGTTCCTTTCTCAAAATTTCCCACTACATTTTTTGCGAGCCAATTAAAAGTATCGTGTCCAAATGAATGTGCACCGGGAACATTTTAAAAAACACCTCTCCACCGGCTTTGTTTAAAAGCTGGTGAAGAGTACTTCGAAAGGATTTAATAAAAATATGTGAATGTAATTTATGTACCTGCAGAACTATTTTTTTAAGTGTCGCACATATTTCTGAGTGTCCCACGTACAGCATCTGCTGTACAAAGGGCACGAAAGGCGTTTGACTGTCATGGGCTTGGCAATATTTTATTTTATTCCATGATTTTATTAAATTATATTTAATTCCATGAGTAGTATTTGCGTAAACTTCAGAAACAAGTATTTACTAACCTCATTTATTGAAGCGCTGTTATATACAAATCTCATTTAACAAATTCGTTTTAAAATTATAATAACATAGTCATATAGTGTTTCAGTTTCATTACAACCGTATATGTGCTTATGAAGGCAAATTATCTTCTCTCGTTTACGTAGATAATGATCTTGGTAATCTCGCTTTCAATTTGTTTTGTCCAAAACTCATTTTAGCAAAATCTGCCTATCCTATTACCTCTTTAAAATAAAAAGTTCTTAAATCTTTAAATGGAGATGATCGGTCAAGGCGTTCAGTATTCTTTGTATGAAACTCCATACTTCGACGCATATCTATCAACTTCAAATAGACAGTGCCATCCACGACAGCGCGCCCCATCATTCGTCTTTTAGCGCCTTCACACTAGCGTGTGTTGAGCATAGGTGTTCGATGAACGTATCCGCAGCGCAGACGCTGCGACAACGAGAAACGTCTCCGCTAGACCACACGAGTACGCGGCGCACGCGCCGCTTTACTTCGATGTAACGTACAATTATGCCGTGCTAGCCCAGCGTTTAATTAACTTCAGAAGAAACGCGTCGCGTTGTCGCAGCGCATACGTTCATCGCCTACGCTAGATAAACGCTAGTGTGAAGGCGCCCTTAATCGTTTAAATAGGTACTGTGTGCAAGCTTTTTCGAACATTTGGATTGAATATGGAACATCTTAACTTTATAAATTCACTCGCACATTACAAAAAATAAACTCAACGGGAATAATGCTCTCCTTAAATATTTTTTAAGGTAGTAAACGGAGCTCAGGTAAACACGGGTTACTTTTGTAAATCATTTATTTCTTAGAGAACAACACGCGACGCCATTTTACGACGCAAAATAGAGACAGAAGATACATGTCACACTTTTGGCGCGAATGCGCGCGCAAGTTGGAGAAGAAGTTATCTTTTTAAATGCCTTACAGTAGGTATAGTTAGCTACTCTAGGTGAGTATTACCATTTTTTACATTGCATTGGGAACATTTTTTCCCGATTCCTTGTTGTCGATTGATGCTATTGACAGAAACGCAATATTAACGACAATAACGCGTGAGAGTTTTAATACATTTTAATATTAAAAAATCGCCTTGATTGATTCTGGTCCTTGATGAATGAATAGCAGGTCTGCACCTGCATAGGTCTGCATAGAGGTCCCGGGTTCGATCCCCGGGTCGGGCCAAAAATATAGACCTGGGATTTTCTGTTCAGAATTTCTTAGGGTAGCCCGGAGTAAGGTTAGGGTCACTTTAGTTTGAAACGTAGTTAATCACTAGATTCATGAGTTTCGGATTCGTACTCTGCTGTTGTATTTACGATTTAAGATCGTAATGCCTTATGTATTGATCCTCTAAATTTTCAACGTGCTTACATGTATAAACCAGACACTTTGTATAGCCGATCAAAATAACAGCTTAAAAATCCAGAACTCCCTTGAGTAAGATTGTTACCAGTTTTTTTGCGTCGCAATATTTTTCCATTGCCTCGCATTTTGTCACAGTTTTGTGTAAAGCCCTTATGAGGGTATAGTGTATAACCAGGCCCTTGATCTCTAAATTTAAGATCTACTCTCCATCAATGTCCTCTATACGTGGTCGATTCAATTTAGCCTAAACCACGGGTCAAAGACTGAAAGCCTCAATTCCTCATTGGTCGACCTCCCAAGAACCTATTGTGTTGTGGTTCTGTAGTCTATTAAATTGATTTAGTGGTTGTATACCTTCCGACATTCTACTGTCTTAAAATTAACAATGAGTCTAGCTTAAATATATGTGAAATTAATAAATATTATTTTCTTGTTTATGACCACTCCCCTGAAATACCTCGATCGATTTTTATATTTTCTTTTTGTACTATTCAGTAGGTATAATATTGTTTTACTGACTAACGCTCGATTTAACCAACGTCGCAAAAAAAATATTCGTCGAATATGATTAAAACCGCCTAATTTGAGCACGTCACTTATTTGTCAGCAATCACTTATGTAAATGCTATTTTAAAATCGTTTATTTAATTCTTATGCAGTCGGATAAGCCTTATCCGACGTAGGTAAAATCAGCTCTAATAATAAATAATAGAATATTAATATTATAGATATTTACTGTCAAACATTTTGCTTCGATCTATGTGATCGGAGTAAAACCATGATTGGAGTACGACCAAAACGTTCCGATGAATTTTGGGGTCCACTAGTTCGAGGTAAACAAAATGGACCATAGTTATTTTTAACTTACATACGACAAGTATGTAACATTTAAGAATGCATACTCAACTCACAGACAGCGACCGGCGTGATGAAACCAAATAAAACTAATTGTTTTTTTTCTGAAATACTTAAGAAATGCAACAAATTATAAGATATCCGTCTCATAAAACCAACACATTATTTACGCTTTTACAAAAGAATAAAAAAATACATTTTCTTGTAAAACTGCTATAAAATCTCTATTCACCTGTTCGGAAAGTTGAACTTTCATGTAAAGATAGCTGAGTGGAAAATAGCTTTTTCCTTCTTACAGTGAAAAGTAATTTAGTTTTAAACGCTGAGAATAGCCACGGAGAACCACTATTGGCCAAAGCCGTGAAACCAATACTTTAAAAAAACTTCCACGTGCGTTCCACTTGCCGTCCGCGATGACCGCCACGCCCGCAAAAACGTGCTGATCGTGGCGCGCGTCGCGGACATCATATGGAACACACCTCCGGTTGCTCCAAAAAAAAGAAGTGCTTTATTATGCATTTAATGCGAGATAAAAATAAATACTGTGTCTTTTCTAAAAAATATTTCAGAAAGTAATTCTAGTGACTTAAACATTGATTTGACGCGTATTTCGATGCAGTTTTCATAGGTAAGCGGCTTAGCTTTACTGCCAAATTAGCAATTCGTATTGCGATTTGGATGATCGCACTTCTCCTCATACAGAAATTTGATGTGACTGATTGGTATTTGTAGGAAACCTGGGGTTTTGGGGGGATAGGCGGCAGTTCTTGCTGCTTCGTCCGCCTGTTTATTATCGCAGATGAGATGCATTAATGCTTATAGAGTCTCTTTAAAGAAAGCGCATCTAGAACTTATTTACATGGTTACGAATTTCATATGTGCAGCATACGTATGTAAGAGCATGCATATGAAAAATATTAGCATCTTCACTACCACATTTTCACTTGCAACATTCATCAGAGCGTCTTTAGCTGAATAACAGTACTGAAATATGGAGGTGCAATTTAAAAAGAAATAGTGGGGAGGTCGTATTAAAATGTGCATGTATTTGAATAAGTTCGGCGCGCGCGCGCAATCGCTTGCTCTTTTCACGTCAGATACGGTAAAATTTCTGAATTAGTGTTCGGCTGGGTTATTGAAACATTACGTAAATTAAAAGTAAGTTTGTTTTTTTGTAACATTAAAGTATGCACCCAAACAAAAATCTCTCTTAGGTATCATTTTCTTTACTTAAGTTTTTGAAACTTTGCGGGTACTTATAATTGATTTGCGCGGACTTAAACATTATAGATTCTGCTGAATAATTGATCTATTCATAAAACGATATCGTCCATACCGTGTCCGGTAACGGTGACCTCTGCACTCTAAATTTGGTTTATTGGTGATTAGCTCTGATGTGGCAAGCTAACCCGTGAACAAGTGTAGTTGTATGTAGGTTTATCTTCTGTACTACTTTACTTCAAGGTCTTCAAGACGCATTTTTGCAAAAGTCTCGACACTTTTGAAGACGGTGCGACGCTATTGCGATTGACGACCTCCGTGGTGTAGTGCTTATCACGCTAGTTTCAGGCGTCGCCATCTTGTGAGGTTCCGGGTTCGATTCCCAGTCGGGTCAATGTAGAAAACGATCTTTTCTATATTGTCTTGGGTCTGGGTGTTGTGGTACCACCGCTGTTTTCATTTACATAACACAAGTGCATTAACTACTTTGGGATCCGAGCAATGTATGTGATTAGTGTCCTATACTTTTAAATACTTTAAATTTTGAATACACGCGCGTTTCTCCCAACTATCCATATGCAAGTATTTTGCATGCTTTTAGATTTTAGGCAGTCTATGTAGCGCTAATATTGGCCGCCTCGTTTCCGCTTGCCACAAGACAGTTCCGAATAGATTACTGCCCTTGCCAGACTAATGTTTTTGATGCGCATGACACAGCCACAATTTCTTCTTCATAATAAGCGCCTTGATACTAGACATCCCCACGCAGAATTCGTGTTTAGAAAAATAAATGAATAATTCATAAATTACAAAGTAAGTTAAAGTTACAGTAATTTTAACTTGAAATCTTATCCACGTGCAACAGGCACAGGAATTATAATTTCCGTAATTTCCGTAATTATTATTCAGGGTTATCAGTATTTTCTCATGCATCTTATAATAAGGAATCCAACAGGGCATTATACAAAACCTAAAACCATATGGTAATTTTCTTTAAGCAGGTCTCAGCTGCCTGGTTAACGGTTAAAGACCTATTTATAGACCTATTTCACACACATGTATCGGCTACGTGTATCGGTTTGAGTAAAATAAAATTGGTTTTAGTATCATGTGAGCCTCCCCTTAAATGTTATCATTTTTTAAACTTTTGTATAAGAATCGTAAAGCGGTTAATAGGATACACATACTTACCAAATTTCAGCTGTGACATACGGACAAACAGACAGACTTGACGAAACTATAAGGTTTCCGTTTCCATTCGGTAACGAAACTCTAAAAATGCATTGCCGTAGCTTACCGTTGAACAAACACCCATATTCTGCCAATCCTTTAAAATGGGCCTCTGTTAAATGCGTTGGATCACGGCCGCTAGTGTTAAATGCCTTGTCTATGAATAATTTTGTCTCGCCATCGCTCAGATGACGGAAAGGACGAAGCGTGCGCTACTAATTATGCACCTCAATCAAAACGTAAAACATCTTATTTTATGTAGGTACCTTTTAGCACCTGTTGTCTCACGCTGACTGACGAATTAATTCATCCCTTATCCGAGTTTAGAATGAAAAGGCGCCGTATTTTGTTGCCGTTTAATCTCGCAGTTTGTTTCCCTAAGTTCGTTACGGGTTGCGCTCGACTTAAGGTCGGTGTCGACTTATCAACCCGGTACGGGAACGGCACCAACGAGGCCAACCATAAGGAAGCGTTACGAAAAGGGAACAGCAACGCCTCAGATGGGATTGGCACCGGATGGCGAACGCGTCGCCTTGGGATCGTGTTTGATACAACTTATGACAGTTCCTCACGTGAATGTCCCGAATACCCGTTTGACAGGGTGGACGGATAGTCGTCAACCAGCAGGCGACGCGCCGTAAGCGAGTTACTACGCATGCGCCGCTGGTCAAGAGTGGGTCCCGAGTTTGTCTTGATCCGAGGTGGTGACGTTACGAAGTTGACAGATGTGTGTTGAAGTAAGTCACAAAGACACCGTGACAGCGGATTTGCTATAAGGTAAGTATAAAGGTTAATAATAATAGTCCCCCTAGCCGATTTCGACTACGGTGGCCAGTCACAATGACTACCGACTGCGCGGGACATATTATAGTGCACAAGTGTGTGCGCAAACACAGGTGCACTCTCTATTCCTTTCACTCTCATAACCCGATGGGACAGCAATCTGACACGATCGGAGAGAGTTAAGGCGCAGGACCAACGGCTTTACGTGCTTTTCCGAGGCACGGGGGTGAAACACCGCCAACTTCCAAACTCCGGGCTACCGTAAGAATTTCTTAACAGAAAAACTCAGGTATATATTTTGGCCCGACCCGGGGATCGAACCCGGGACCTCTGGCGCAGCCGTCGCTTTAAAGTGCGATCCTCCTGCCGCTGCGCCACCGAGGCAGTATAAAGGTTATAGATGTGCTATAACCTTTATACTTGCCTTCTACTAGTATTGCTTGCCAACTTAAGTTTCAAGGATAATTGTTAGGTAAGTGTAGGTTAATGAACTGAACCAACTTTTAACAATAGAATTTCACTCTTCTTATGTTACTTGTGTATGTAAAGCTGTAGCAGGAATACTTACCTACTAATCTTAGACATTCCATCGTTAGCTATAAAACCGGGCAAGTGAAATTCGGATTCGCGCACCGAGGGTTCCATGCCAGCTTTAACTGAATTTAGGGTCTTACTTCTACTTGGGTTTGTGTCCCAAGTGAGCCCGTCCTAGTGGTATTTGACTCGGTCGATTAAAAGCATTTTTTCTTCAAAAGTACAGTAAGGATAAAAATGCTAACAAGCAACAAAAATTATAATTACAAGTAGTCATTCGAAGGCTTAGTTATTTTTGGTTTTATTTGTTATGTCTTTGAAATGAATGTCTTAGTTAAATTATGTCAAATGATTTATTTATAAAGCCAAGTATTTGTCATCTAATATTATAAAATATTTTGTAAAAAGTAGTAAAATCTCAAATTTTATTTTATGATAATAATACTTTATTATCATGAATTATTAACAACAATAAGTTAGCAAGAGTTTTGTAATATTAACTAAAATATCAGCCTTAAATGGTTGAGAACTGCGGCAAAAAACCTGCATAATAATTATTTATAATAACTGCGTTATAGATGCATGATTTTTTGTTTTATTTTTTATTACGGAATCTTTTTTGTTGACTGTTTTGTATGATTTTTTTTATTACAAAAAATATATTTCATTTATTAAAATCGGGGTCAAATACCACGGGGACAGATGCCACTGGGGTCACAACTACAATCCACGAACCCATCTATCAAAAATATGGCTCAATCACTCCTTCATAGCTAACACCCCACCAAACCATCACTGTGCACTTTACCGACTACTTGGGAAGCTTCCTTAGAAGTTTGAGCATAAATACGGTCATTTTGTTTGTTAAAATGTTGCTTTATTTTAAAGAATTTCTCATCCGTAAACAATTTTTTTTGTGACTTCCCTTTGCGTACCGCTTCATTAGTTTTTTTCGATTTTACCACACTATTATTTTTATATCATCAGTTAAAAAATAACCAGTGCGTCTCTTATAGGCTGCAAGTCCTAAGTCATCTTTTAAAATACGCGACATGGTTCTGGGTGCTATCTTCATCTCCCAAGATAAAATACTTTGCTTTCGGACGGGATTTCTGCGAATTCTTTCCCTTACTGCTTTGACCACTTTTTTCGTACGAACACTACGTGGTCGGCCAAATCTTTTTCTGTCACAAACAGAGGAGGTCTCATTGTACCTATTGATAGCCCGGTACTCAAAAAATTGACTAATACCAAGCGTATGGAGAGTTTTAAAAATTGCATTGGCTCCATACCAACTTTGTGTAATGCAATCACAGCGATTCGGTTCTCTTTGTTCACCCCACTCCAGACCCCTTACTACTGAGAAATTAGCATCAAGCAGTTACGCGTTTTGATAACCCGCTTCAGCATCGCAACTCACGCAATGAACAGATTTAATTTAGCATAGATGCAGTCGCACGTTAGTATCGATGCAGTCGCCAAAAATCAGTAAATAATTTGACAATTTCCAGCTTTTGCATCGCGACTGATACAATCGCAAAATGTCAACCTTTAATACAAAGTAAACGTAAACTCAATGTCTAAAGACAAAAGTCTTTAACCAGTGTGTGTTACCAGTGATGACATATGGATCCGAAACATGGTCTCTGACTATGGGCCTCATAAAGAAGCTTAAAATCACACAACGAGCAATGGAGAGGGCTATGCTGGGTGTTTCTCTACGTGATTGAATCAGAAATGAGGAGATACGTAGAAGAACTAAGGTAACGGACATAGCCTTGAGAAACAGTAAGCTCAAGTGGCAATGGGCAGGGCACATAGCGCGAAGAACTGATGGCCGTTGGGGCAGGAAAGTTCTAGATTGGAGACCCTTCGATCAAAAACGCAGCGTAGGATGTCCACCAACAAGATGGACAGAAGACCTTAAAAAGATCGCAGGATCAAACTTGATGCAGACCGCTAGTGATCGGTCGCTGTGGAAAGCGGTGGGGGAGGCCTATGCAGTGGACGTCCTTTTGCTGAGCATGATGATGCTGAAACGTAAACGCGCGTTAGCGTCGATACAGTCGCGATGCAGAAGCTGGAAATTGACAAGTTATGTAATGAATTTTGGTGACTGCATTGATACTAACGCGCAATAACATTGATGCAGTCACGCTTCTGCATCGATACTAACGTGCGGCTGCATCGATGCTAAATTAAATCTGTTCATTACGTAAGTTCCGATGCTGAAGCGTTGTAAAAAAGCGCGACTGCATCGATGCTAAATACATCTTCCTCAGTTTGCTATTGCTATACCAGCTTCGTAATATACGCGTCGCATAAACGCTAAGTTTTACAAGTTTCTTGTTTTTTTGATAGCTTAACACCCTTAACGATATTTTAATTGGTCTTGGTCTGGTTATTTATCTAATGGCGTAGGGTCTGACTTATGAAAAGGGTTAGGTGCTTTCGCCGAATTTGTTATACGCTGATGGTAGCTGACTAACTACACGGCATACGAGTATACTCGGCGGACAGCCAAAACCACTGGCTTTCATAATAAGTACATATGAACCAGAAAATAAAAGCTGCTTATTTATGGATGTGCTGGCGTAAAGGCATTCGGCAATAAAGCTCCTGAAGGAATATGACGGTCAGAATTGCTTCGGGCATACAGCCATACTTACAATCATATATGAATTAATAATGATATACAAAGTATATTGACCAAAGCCGGGCTCAGATTGCGTCTTTGTAGTTTATATTTCAAAAATTGTTTGAATTATAATTGCACTGGTATTTTAAGGGTAACTAAGTAAGTATTGAATTACTTTAGTAAAATATAACAATTACCTTCTGAATGTATCAAAATGAATGTGGGTGATGTGCAATAACTCTGCAATCACAAAACATAACCTTAAAATGTTTAATCTGCCATTGAACTCGTCGTAAACCTCTTATTCTTTTTCACAAAAAAAATTTGTCTGTATTCTTTAAAATATTTATATATTTTATTCGAACATTTTTTAAAGACGCATGCAGACGCAAAGTGAGCCGAGTTTCTATAGAGTTTTGGTCAAGATCCTTTGTTGCTGAAGTTGTGTGTTTGCTTTAATCAACGCTTTTACTGAACATCCAACCATATCCGTATGGGAAATCCGACAGTTGCGCAAAGCGGCAAGTTGATAGCTATCGACTATAGTTAATTGTGAGACACTTAATAATGAGGGTACAGGTAATCAATCAATATCGTTAGCTAGGCTATAAATTGTGCCCTTGTAATAATATGTAATTACTGCGAAACGCTGTAGTTCCTACCTAGTATTATCTTTGCCCGCATGCATTCAAGTAGGATTACTTTAGCTATAGCCAGTCTAATTGAGGCATATTATGGTATATTAAGGTATAAAAAAAGTTGCATCGGATGAATCCACGTTTTTATATAAGTGAAAGTTATGGAATCGTAACCGAACCCGTAACCTTTAGGCTTAACATGTTTGTCAAAAATCGACTTATCCACATTTGCTAATATGGCTGCCATGAAAGTCATGTCGTACTGTCAAATTTCAAAATATGACAAAATTATCATTGAACGCTAACATGCGACACATATTTTTACCAAATTTTGTCATTTTGCCATGAAACATTATCGTCCACCATAAGCGTCAACGATAAATGAAAAACAACTTATTTAGAGCAAAAATATATGTCTGTGTCGTGGCATATCTTATCCTAGGCTCTCAAAAAACAATAAAGGGTAAAAATATTGAAAAGAAAGTCGCCGTGGATTTTTTTTCATCCCTAAGATATTTATAAGTTTTAATTTATTATCTATGGCCAATATCGAGTCAATCTGACATTGTTTCAAGATTAACATTCTTAGCCAAATTTGACATAAAATTGAGTGAATGTTTAGAAATTGTCTTATGTCGTTATCGTTTTGGATAAATTTGTCCTATGTGGTTGGCATGTTATGGAATGTGATAAAATAGCATAGATCGACTAATTTCGTCATGTCGATCGAAATTAATATTGTCTCATGCACGTTAGGCCTACTAGTCCTGAATCGGGGGGCTGGCCTTGCTCTATATGAGTCTCTTAGAAGTCATTGACTGTGAAAATTCTAGTCGAAAGAGAAAATCAATTATAAAAACTTGTAAGAAAATCTTTAGAAGAATATTAGCGAAATATTTTTTTATTGAATTGGTGTTTTGCAACTCCTTTGGTGACGGGTAGAAAAGGTTTCTACCCTGTGAAGTTATGCAGCTAAGCATTTTACGTATAACAGAAGAGAAGAAAGTTTTAAACGTAAATGTTTAACGTCAACGGAAGATATTTATTCCAGAAACGTAGTAACTAGCGTTGGGTTTGTGACCGGTAATTTACTCAATTTCGAGTAAATTACCAAAAACATGTAATTTACTCGGTAAAATTACCGATGACTGGGAAAATATTTAAATGATTTTAATTAACAAAACTTAATGTATAAATATACTTAAATCCTTTACCAAATTACCATTAATAACATTTCACTCATTTTTACTGTCTTAGCATGATGATACTTCTTTACATGCCAATACGAACACGAAATTTTGAGCTGGATTCACATCACACAAAAATATATTTATTAGGTTTTTTTTTGTTTTGTACTTTGTAATTTATGAGTGATATTGTGTTTGTAATATAAACATATTCATGTTTATTTTAAAAAAGGAGGTCATCAATTCGACCTATAAGGTATGTGATATTGTTAGAATTTTATATGTTCGAGTGGGGTAATCTTTTAAGGCTTCCAAAGTTCCAAACACGTGTTCAAAATTTCGTAAGTGTATGTGTGTTTTGATGTTTTTTTCACCACGGATTTCTAGAAAACGAGAAGTCATAGCGAGATGATTATTTTTTGTTCAATCAGATATATTGCTACTTAGGGTACCTATAGTGTAAGTTGCATCAAAACCAGTAGTTTTCGTTTTATATGTTATTAATTTAATAACTGAAAATGACGAAAAAGGGTACAATTTTTGAAAAAAAAGGCCTCCTTATCATACTGACCTAAAAGCTAAGCTTATCATTCACCTCACCATCGCCTGCGTCGCCGGTTCCTTTTCACTTTCTTACTCAAGATAACTAACTAAACTAACGAGTTGCAGAGCGCAAGCCACAACTAATTCAACCTTCGGCATCTTCATGTACAACAAATGCTATGATTAATCTCGCGCAAGTGTGAATCACGAAGCGTCTCGCACGTAGGTTTGATGACTTCCAGCCTCCCGAACAAACCGAATTCTGAAAAAGCTACAGTACCATAGACCACATCTATTAAGGCAAATTATACAGAAGCCCGAGAAGTACGAGTATAATATGCTCCTATGTTTAGCGTTTGTGGACTATGAGAAGGCTTTTGATTCGATCAAAACTTGGGCGGTGCTTAGGCCTCTTAAGTGGTGTCACATAGACGATAGGTGTTAAAGTGTCTGTATAACAACGCCACCATGGTCGGTCCGAGTACAGGAACAAAATACGAGGGCGATTCCATTGCGGAGAGGTGTAAGACAGGGAGACGTTATATCTCCGAAACTGTTTACAGCGGCATTGGAAGACGCCTTTAAGCTCCTGGAATGAGAAGGATTCGGCATCTACGTCAATAGCGAATACATAACACGCCTCCGGTTTGCCGATGATATAGTCGTTGTGGCAAAGACGCTGAATGATCTTGGCACTATGCTCGACCAAGTATCCCATCTTTGAAAAAAACATGGAAAAGACGAAAATAACGTCAAGTTCCCGTGTTATACCTACTCCAGTATCCGTTGGAAACTCAACTCTTGAAGTTGTTGACGAGTACGTACCTTAGATGAAAGATCCAATTAGATAGGTCCAACTTTGAGAAAGAGGTCAATTGACGAATCCAACTCGGCAAGGCAGCGTTCCGGAAACTGCATAAGAGCGTCCTCTCGTGTCAATTACCTCAGTGTATGAAGACGAAAGTTTTCAACCAGTGTATGTCACCAGTGAAGACATACGGATCCGTTACGTGGTCTCTAACTATGGGCCTCATAAAGAAGATTAAAATCACACAACGAGCAATGGAGTGGGCTATGCTCGGTGATCGAATCAGAAGCGAGGAGATACGTAGAAGAACTAAGGACATATCCCTACGAATCAGTAAGCTCTAGTGGCAGCAGGCACTTTGGCAGGGCACATAGCAGGGAACTGATGGCCGCTGGGGCAGTAAAGTTCTAGATTGGAAACCCTTCGACCAAAAGCGCAGCGTGGGATGTCCACCGACAAGATGGACTGACGACAGGACCAAACTGGATGCAGACCGCTCACAACCGGTCGCTGTGGAAAGGCATATGTTCAGCAGTGGACGTCTTTTGGTTGACAATGATGATGATGATGTGTGAACTTCAATGTGAACAGCAAGCTCGCGTCAGCTCTCGTGCACGAATATTTCCTCGAACGTTTCGTCAATAACCAGACGAGAAACGAGCGCGAACGTTAAATGCAATTTAATAATTCACGCAACGCGCACGAATATTTGTTTTCTGTTTTATATGGTGACCCAATTAACGTAAAAAATAATCAATTTTTGAAGTGTTTTCTACCATCAACACCGCCAACAACCGTTTGGATTAAAGCTTTAAGCATGCACAAATTATAAAATAAATAAATAAAGCAACTGAATATTTTACGGTCTATTTGGTAAATTACGAGTATTTTACCATTTTTACCATAAATTACCATATTTTTCATTACTTACCATTTTGTTTTTTTACCTGCCCAACTCTAGTAGTAACACTTAACCTATCATCTGCGGACATCTTGGAGTTTCGTATCCAAACATCTTGAAATGTGATGTGAGATTTTTACTATCAGTTGTAAAAACAGGGAGTGATGACAGCGGCTAAATGAATAAAAAAACTTCAGTACAATACACAAGTATCCATTATTCTTGTTTCTTTCTTGTTGAATCATACACACACAAAGGGTGCATCAACGGCCTTTCAGAAAGGCTCTTTAAGCATTCACAACTTAACCTAAAAATGGCGTAAAAGACTGGGAATGTTTTGTGTTGAAAACATTCCACGGCGAAAATATTCGTTTTTGAATAATGGAGAAGAAAATTGGAAAACGTCCATCAAACGCGCGGACAGCGTAAAGAGGCTGATCATTTATCAAGTTTATCTAGATATCTGACTGCACCACCTCATTTAACGGATAAACCTATAGCTGTTACTTTTCAAAAGCGATTAAGAGCCGACAGAGCGAGCATAATGCCCGAATGTCCACCCACGTGAGATAAAACTCAAAACTCGACCGCTTTTCGTACGTTTCACTTCATTTCATTATCTCGCGATATCATTGCGAGCGTTGTTTTCCATTTAAATACAAATGAATTCCCCGGCGAAAACGTTGTAACAATCTTTGTAGCTGTTAAATAAAGATAATTTCTGTTCTCTAAAAACAAAGTGTAGGAGCAATTTAGCGGAATAATAAATGTATTCAGAAATGGTACGCGTAAGTATTTTTTCTTGTTACTAAGCAGTGTTAACGTTTAGGAAAATAAGCTAATACTAAGTACTTAAATAACCTAGATATCAAACTAAATAAGTTTCTGGCTCAATAAGATCAGGATAGGAGTCAACATCATCTTCATAAAATATTTGCGATGTGTTTTTGTACGTCGTGATTTGGCACGTCGCAGGTAAACATTTAACTAGGCTCTCACTCAGCGAGTGGGTGAGGTACATTTATTTCGGCCGCGTTTCCCGTTCTCAGCGCAAAGAGTTATAGCATAATTTGTTCTGGTGGGCTTCCAACACAATAAGGATACGAGACGAGGTGAGAGCCGTGAGATGCGTTCAGTATGTACAGCGTGAATTGATGACTGGACATTTGTTGTAGGCCCGCAACTTCGGCTTACAGGATTGCGCTATCCGATGCGTGACAAATTAGAATGCAACATGGATTGGGTATTATGATAGCATCGCCTAGCTTTGTCATCATTTGTTTTCGTATATCAATCCTCTCTAGCCGCATCCCTGACAAATAAAACAGCATCGAAAGGTTTGCAATATCGTTGAGATTTCATAGAAATGTTTTACAAAAAAGCACTGTCATCAAACATAAATCGCGAGGTAATTTTTCTCGGGAGTGTCATCGTTCCGTGAACATATAAATTTATTATACATGGTACGTGTAGGGAGAGTATCCGATTGCAGACATGAAAAATGTCAACGACTCGGGCGAGCGGTAATAAATAATGGGACCACACCGTGGTCGGCTTTCCGGCCAGTCTATGGTGACCACGTAGGTAGCTCCTGAGGTCATTAAGTACATCGTAATAATTTTTATTATACCATGAGTGAACACATAATATAGAGTGAACTCTAAAAATGAGCTACAAAAGATATTGATACGCGCATCACCCAAATTTATTTTATTTTTGTTATAATTTTATAATGATAGACCTATCCATATTTTTCATTGATAAGCATCGACCATCAAGCATGTTTTATGCAGCATTTATTTACGAATTTTAATAACACAAATTTGGTATCTACTCAATGAATTCATCGGAGAAAAATTACATTTATTCAAACTCTATCGGTCCTAGAAAAAACAGTTTGTGGAGTTTGTTTTCGGGAACTCTGGCTGTTTAAAAATGCAAGAGAGCTTGAAACAAATGCATTCTCGTTGAAGTCGAGGCAAATTAGTGGAGCGACGACCACGTCGGATTCGCGCGGAGCCCACCAGCCTAAGCTGAAAACACACGGCAGGAATCTCTTACGAGCTCGCCGCGGCCTCGATAGCGCGGTGGCGGTCATAAGTTTGGGTTGCAAGCGTTAGCAAATCTTGCGTTACATGACTGTAGTGCCAATTAGGGGAGTGACGACCACGTCGGATTCACGCGGAGCACACTAGCACACGCTGAAAATACACGGTGGGAGTCTTTATCGAGCTCGAAGCGGCCGCGGTATCACAGTGCGGCAGCAGTTACATATTGGGTTCCAAGCGTTAGCATTCTTGTGTTATATGACATGCCTGCAGCGCTAATTAGCGAAGCGACGGCTACATCAATTTCGCGCAGAACGCCGCGAGCGAGATTGTCTCACGAGTCTCACCACAGAGACAGCGAAAACTATGTGATTGTGATCTGCAAGTAACATCGTATTAGTTAGCGCTTGCAACTAAATTATCAGACAGTAGCTATCAATAGTGAACCAGCACATTATGTATCAGTATTGTCATTTGACTGACAGCATTGATAAATTATAATCAGATAAATAGCAGTTGCTACGCTTGGAATTATCAACGAGTCTCATATTATAGGGACTAAACATAAATATCTACGCAACGATGTCCTACTGATCAATTATTTTGAAAAAGCAAGCACCTTATAGGTGTTGGCAATGGCATTCTGTTTCATATGTAGAGATTACGTGTTTCTCCGACTTTAGTTTCCGTGATCGCATCAGGCGCGGGCGGAATTCACTTCGGGAGTTCTCAACCTTAAAATTTGAAAGCGGCAGGAAAACTTCAAGACGTTTTGGCAAACAAGTAAGTTACAGTTGGAAGTGGGACACGGTCGGTCTAGGCAGAGATATTTCGATGTTACATTTAGCTGGGAGTAAACCAAACGCATGTCAGCACTAGAGTCGAGTGACTTTTATTTTTAAATCGTGCAGTAGTTCGACTGCCAGACTGGAGCTAGTCAATGTCTGTGAGAACTAAATTAGTAATGTGACTATCAGCATTAAATGTACCAACTTGTATAACTATTACAATCTTATATGTATGGACAACGGCACGTCAAGGTAAACACTGCGGTATTTTATGCAGGGTTAGTTTGCAACAAAAGTGGGTAACCTGATGTGTTGTCGACTGTGCAGACGTAAATTGGTTAACGTTTAAAGTGATAATTATTATTGAAATCTGCCAAAGTTCTGGATGGAATTAATTTCATCGCTGGTGTAGTTCATGTTTAAGTTTGTAGAAAAATAAAATTAATTTTCATTATGATAAATTAACGCTATTTAGAATTGATACTGGAAGGCCCTCTGAAATTTTTGCAAGTCACACTCTGTGTACAGCGTGTAGAAGCAAACATTTTAATCAATGATTCTACAGTGTGTCCGTAGACACCTTGACCTGTGTCGGAAGTCTCGACATAGTTCCGTGTAAAACCAGCAGGTGGCGCTCGAAAAATGCTGAGACAAAATTGATGTTTTCGTGTATTTATTGATTGAGAAGAATTTTTGAATGATGCTTAAAAACTACAAATATTTTTTTAGATTTATTAAAAATATAGCTACGTAAGTTAAAATGATATTTGATGAATCAGAAAATCATAAAATTGAAATTGTCTACGCGAAATGTCAAAAATTTTGCATCAGACTACGCCCGCTGAGCTGCTGAGCATAGTGCTCTAAAATGCTTTGATTCAAGTAATAGTAATCCAAAGTTCTAATCCCTTGTCACATTTTGTTTGTCTTTGACAATTCATTTTTTTACTTTGATCGATTATTGCATAGATTATTAAGCAGGCGGAAGCGACTTGCCGCGATTTTGTTGTTCAGTAATCTTCTTACTCACTCCCACCTTTAGCTGTCACTCGCGCTATCTCACGGGCCAAAATTTAACCTGGAATTTGATAAAACCTGTGGTAATTTTGGTGACAAGGTTATGGTTGCAGTTTTCTACTCTTATTATTGCTGTGAGAAAAAATCGATCGATATTTTTAACAATAATTTAAAATATTTTATATCGTTCGCGTTTTATGTACTCTGTTGTCTTCCGTGCTATTACTGTCCTTCACAAAGCACCCATTTCACTCTCGAATCATTAGCGTTACTCAAAAGATCTCTAGTTTAAATGTTTGCTCCTATTACAGGCTACTGAATTTCTGACATGATTAATTTGTAATTATTATGACTTGTATGTATAGTAATGTAATGTATAATATAGTATGACAATAAATAAATATTACCTTATTTTTTTATGGAGTTAAAACCTGTGTAATGAAATTAATTAATCGTTTCGCCTAACTTAAATATTTCAATTTTGCATTTCGCCTGTGAAAAAGCATGATAGCCTATTATGAAATTCTGTTACCACATTTACCATGTTTTGAGCAAAGAAACATATTCTAATCTGTTGCTGATTAGGACTATGTTTTGGCAGATCCAAAATATTATAAAATAATAAATCCAAAAATATGCTATTCACTCACACACATACACACTCTGGTTGAAAACTTTCGTCTTCAGACACTAATGTAATAAGGATTAGACGCTCTTACCGTATTTAAATATATAATTTTCGTTATTGGCGGCTTGTTTGGGAGGCTGGACGTCATCAAACCTACCCGTGAAAACATGACATGACTCAGGATTGAGACTGGTCTGTAGTTCTTTCCCAATAAGGTTAAATCCACACTATTGTTCCATGCCTCAGGCGTGATACTCTCTAACAGCAGGGACTCTCAAGGACTTAGAGTACCGGTGTTCTATCCGCTTCCAGAAGCGCTGCTGTGATTCCATTCTCGCCAGCTAGCCTGCAATAAAAACAATGTAATAAGTATATAAAACATTTCAAATAGGAACCTACATTTGAAGGGTTTTATTTATTTCTGCTGGTCGGTACAAGCGTCAAGTGTATTCTATATCAAGAGATACACTTCAACCAAGTATTGGGCACCACTTTGACGCGCATACGCAAGTGGTGCGCGGCAACTAAGTTTATTTTTAATGAATATTTCTTCTTTATCAAACACCCTAATCCTTTTGCTCAGGTATTCGTATGTTTTAACTAGTGCAGTAAGTCTACCGTACTAAGCCTACAAAAACGCAGGGAATCTTTTCGGTAGGATATGGGATACTGCGGCATACTACGTAGCTTTCGAAGATAACTTTTATTAATTTGGTAGGATAAATTGGATTTAAAACTCTAGTTGTAACACTATTAGTCTTCATCTGAAGTCGAAAATTAATTCGCAACGCCGAAACTCTTTTACCTCTTAATAGCGGACAAACACAAGAGAAACTGAACACGTCTTGTGTTTAAAGTATCACGATCGCGTTTAGTATGCTGATGCATGTCGTCACTAACAGGCCTGCCTTAGTCTGAGGATAGTAATAGCCTATTAATTCGGTTTATTTACCGGGCATGCCTCGTTGGGCACACTCGAGTGGGCGAAAGTTCGGCGCTAAGTTAAATAGCTCATACGGCGGTCTCTTTGATAAATAGCCTTGCAAATTGGTCTGACTTCATTTCACCTCTTTTCGAGCGTATATTTGCGTAGACGTAATTTAAGCGAATCTTTTAAATCTTTAGTGATATACTCATTTGCTGTTTGCGAACATCATAGAAAATGCTTATTGCAATGGCTTTAAATGGTATAATAACTGCTGTCAGACATTTTCAGGTGCTATGAGGCGTTTAAATTTAAAATGTAAAAACGATGCTAACGTGTTATAAATACGGCGTGGTACCTGGACAGTTGTATACCGCTACCGTATATGAAAATTTATAAAATGTAAGAGTCGTCTGTGTCTTTGTAAAAACCTATCCATTTTACTTCCATTAACGCAGTCAGGTAATATTTCGTTAAAAGAGGGAAAAGTTTAAAATTTTACTGTGTCAACCCCAATCTAATAAGGCAATATATATACAACGAGTATATAATGGCGCTAAAGCAAAATTTAATGATTCTAAAGTCCTCGACCTGGTGATAGTGCTCTAAAATACATGAACTCAGAGAAATAGTAATCCAAAGTAAAAGCCCTAATCAATGTATATCAAAATCGCTAGCTCGTTGTAGCAAATGAAATTGTCAAGTTCTATGACTGAACACATTTGTTTGCACAATATTGCTGATTCGATTTATTTTGTTAGAAAATAACTATTATTTTCTTTTTTACGAACTTCACAAAAATGAGGTAATCAATTCAATGTGTATGTATGTGATATCGTTAGAATTTGATAATATTTGAGTATGTTGATGTTTATATAAAGGCTTCCAAACACGTGTGCAAACTACGTAAGTACCTGTACATATGTTTGTATATTTGTATGTGTCCACGTTTTTCTCGAGAACGAGAAGTCATACGAGATGATTCTTTTTTAGGGTTCCGTAGCCGAATGGCAAAAACGGAAACCTTATAGTTTCGTAAAGTCTTTCGGTTTGTCGGTCTGCTTGTCTGTCTGTCCATCCGTATGCCATAGCCACTTCTTTCTGCAATTATTAGCATTACACGGATGGAACTTGTTAGGTAGATGTATTTTGTTAACCGCTTTACGATTCCTTTACAAAAAATAAAAAATAATGACATTTGATACATGGAACTGAAAGATAAATTTGCAGGTGGGTTTCTAAGGATATAGATTTTTTAAAGTCTACTAATTTTCATTGGATTTAAAAAAAACAGTGTAATTGTGTATATTTTGAAGAAATAGTTCTCCTGAAACATGGTGACTTGATCGGTGATTGATTGTTGTTCATTAAACCCCAACAAAAAATATTCAACAAATAAACGTTTTACGGAAACGTCTTATCATTACCAATGCGCTTCAGATTGAAAGTACGCAGTTTGATTATTCTATTCTATAAACGTTAATTTACGTAAAAGAGATTTAAATATTATATGGTTTTATTTACAAACAAAAAAATAGTTTTTAAATACAAAGTTTGTAAATAAAACCGTAAAAAGTAATGACTGAATAACACAAGTAAAGCCTATCTACGAAGATTTTGTATAATCAGGGGGGTGTCACTCCGAAGTTTAGGTACTTTCGAGCGACTCGGTACGCCGAGCATAAATGAGCGCGGGGCTGCCGCTCGCGGACCGCGCCACGCGCCTGTGACTGTGTTTATTTTCTCAGCCTGTGACTGACTTCGTTACAACGAAATAACTATTAATAATTTGAGATATGTGTATTATGACATTATTTATTAAAACAAATTTTGTAGGTAGGTATTCAACATTTCTTGTTCAAAGAAATAGGTTTGAGTTAAAGATACCTACCCAGTTACTTACGTCAATCTAACTTAAAATAAACGGAAACAGGTCAATAAACTTACTTTAAATTTAGCATAATATTTATAAGTACCTACTAAATTACTTAAGTAATTTTGTGTTAGGATTTTACGTAGTCCAAAATTTAATAGTCCAAGAGCTACAGTTCATTATTTTACTTTAGCTATATAATATCACCCTTAATTTTTAGGTATTCCAATAAAATTAATCTCGATTTTGATAGCATTTATAAAGGTACGATAGATAAGGTTCACATAAACAAAAGTCTCTTTTTGTAGTTAAGTACGGACAACATCAAATTAAGGTTAACACTGGTATCTTATGCAGTTGACATTAGGGCTAGTTTGCAACAAAAGTGTGTGTAACCTAAGATGCTGGCGGATGTACTATATATTTTTTTATAAAAAAAATAAGTTAATATATTTTTTTATAGTTATTGAAATTATTTATAATAAACTAAATTTTTTAAATAATATAAATTTTAAAACGGCGGTGCGCCCGCGCAACATACTCACCGCCCTAACCGAGCTGAGGCCGAGCTATGATTTATGACCCAAACTGCACGGAGAAAATAATTCTACTATACAATTTTATTTGGTTAAGTGTGATGAACAGTCGACAACACATCAGGTTATCCACTTTTGTTGCAAACTAGCCCTTATTACAACTGCATAAGATACCGCAGTGTTTACCTTGACGTGCTGTTGTCCGTACATACATGTGTGTTAGGTTTGTACTTTCATTTCTCCGAATTCAGTAATTTTGTACCAAATAATTAAATTAGACAGAGTAAACACTTATTTTAATAATAAACGAACGCTGACACTATCAATTACTTTCTCCGATAGAACACAGTGCACAGTCAAGAAATGTGCTAGGTCCTCTAGACTATTTATTTTATTTGAGTAGCGCGTTGTGTACCTACGCGTATGTTCGTGCCACGCGCCGCTCGCAACCCTGACACATTCAAGGCCGCAAAACAGGGAAAGCGTTACGTGTTAGAAAGAGACAGGTATAGATAGGTAGATGAAACAACCTTGAATTTAAATCGTGCGAAGTGAATTGCACTTCATTGCGTTGCAGCGAAAGTTGTTTTTACTTTATCATTCTTAGCACAGTGAACCTTCTGTACGTAGTACTATTATATTTTCTGTGGTATAATGAAGTCATATTTAGTTTTACACTGGAGCTACATGTTCGATATTTTGTGTCGACTGTTTATCATGCGGTAAACTGATATGTTTACCTTAGGAAGATTGGTATAAATCACTTGAACAAAAGGTAATCTCATTTTAAGCTACAAATGTTACTTATAGTCCATTGAATAAAAAGTTCTAGAGTGCGTGAGTTAGTAACGTAAGATGTTTCTTCGGAAACATGTCAAGAGTCCCTAGGTAAAAAACATACTAAAACCCCGGGACACTAGAAGAAGCCCCGTAGTGGGGGGACGGGGGGAAAGGGTCCATTTTTTAATTTTTCGCTTAAATCTCAAAAACAGCACATGTTAGAGAAAAACTTTCAAGGAAAAGTTGAAAGGCCATAAAATTATCAACAAGTTGTACCTGAATCATTTTTTCCTATATTCTACCATTTCTGAGTTACACGCAGTAAAAAATGATTTTGGCTCAAACAATTTCCCCATACTACATACCCATGTTTATCACATCAATCGATCAAAAAATATTTCTTTCTTCCAAAAAACTCAAATGTGCAACTTGTGACCAGTACTGATAGATTGCTCTTAATTAGGTCTATAATTGGTAAAATAAACACATTCCTCCATGGAAGCCTTTAGGAGGAATTGATTGTCAAAATATTATATTAGGGTAGTTTGAGTTACTGAACTTGATCTTTTTTATTTTTTTCTTCCAAAAAGCTCAAAAGTGCAACTTGTGACCAGTGCCGATAGATTGCTCATAATTAGGTCTATCATTGATAAAAAAACCAGATTCCACCATGGAGGCGTTTAGGAGGAATTGAATTTTATTAGGGTAGTTACGATACTTGAACTTTTAATTTTTTTTTCTTCCAAAAAGCTCAAAAATGCAACTTGTGATTAGTACTGATAGATTGCTCTTAATTAGGTCTTTCATTGGTAAAAAAAACACATTCCTCCATGGAAGCCTTTAGGAGGAATTGATTGTCAAAATATTATATTAGGGTAGTTACGCAACTTGACCTTTTTATTTTTTTTCTACCAAAAACCTCAAAAGTGCAACTTGTGACCGGTACTGATAGATTGCTCTTAATTAGGTCTATAGTTGGTAAAATTAACACATTCCTCCATGGAAGCCTTTAGGAGGAATCGATTGTCAAAATATTATATTAGGGTAGTTTGAGTTACTGAACTTGATCTTTTTTATTTTTTTCTTCCAAAAAGCTCAAAAGTGCAACTTGTGACCAGTACCGATAGATTGCTTATAATTAGGTCTATCATTGATAAAAAAACCAGATTCCACCATGGAGGCGTTTAGGAGGAATTGAATTTTATTAGGGTAGTTACGATACTTGAACTTTTTATTTTTTTTTCCTCTAGTGCCTCTCATATGACATCAATGTCCCAACATTATCCGTTGTTCGGATTTTTTCGATGAAGTTTCACACGTAGCATGGGAAGGGGTCCGCCCTCGTTAAGCTTATGCTAAAGTTTGCTTATGTTTTCGAATTTTTCACCTTTCATGGGATGTAGCTCGAAAACGGCTGCTAATAGAAAAAAATGATTTAGGTACAACTTGTAGATAATTTTATGGCCTTTCAACTTTTCCTTGAAAGTTTTTCTCTAACATGTGCCGTTTTTGAGATTTAAGCGAAAAATGAAAAAATGGACCCTTTCCCCCCTCCCCCCACTCCGGGGCTCCTCCTAGTGTCCCGGGGTTTTAGTATGTTTATTACCTAGGGACTCTCGACATGTTTCCGAAGAAACATCTTACGTTACTAACTAACGCACTCTAGACCCCCCTTGGAGGGACTCATTCAATGGACTATTACTTAAGTTTGTTACTGACATCTTAAATCGGTTTCATTTGACAGCTTATACTTGTCCTTCTCTTTCGATAGGAATATCAATTTTAGACTAGTCGCTGAAAGAGATTTTTAAATTTTGAATTTGTTATATAATGTTTAATAAATTTACTTCAAATTCATGGCATTGTTATAATTTACTGACATTATCATAACAGATTTTATATAACCTATTTAATTATGTATTATAAAAGGACTTTTTGATTATTTTTGTAATAATGGTTATTAATATATGCACATATTCATGCTAGCTGAATTCACATACTTTTATTATTACATACGATTATTGTTTGATGTCGACTGATCGACATCAGCAGATACTTATTCATATGTATTTCTAATACCTACTAAATCGTTACCAATGTACTTGAAGCTAGCAGCCAAAATGTAAAGTATAGTTTTATTTTTCCGGTGAAATTCTGCGCAAGTTTTTAGCCTAAAAGTAAGCAACCTGTAGACTGGTCTATTGTAGTCCCAATGTAGGTCACTAGTCACTGTCTGGGACAAAAATGTTGCTACTCGTATTCGGAAACAGCATTGATCTAGTTTCACTTTTAAAGTGGTGTCATTTATGTGTGAATTTAGAGCAAGCGCACACTACCATGAAATAGACTTATTTTATATTTTTTACTGAAATCAATGACTTCATTTTGTGTCAATAACAAGTGTGCTCAGAGTCTTAATAAGAGATGACCTCCAAAAATGACCTCACGGAATCACAACGGTGCTTGTATATTTTTTTCTGATTTGTTTCAGCGTTAATAAATGCCACTATTTCGACCCCTAATAAAACCAAATTCAAAATCAGTCAAGATTTGATGCAAAGTTTTGACGTGTAGCAGTGGATCATAAAATGCACTACGATATCAATTCTAGTTTTAGATTCGAGTTTCGGCAACGGTCGTGTTCCAATACAATGAATAAAGAAAACTCACGATAAACGACTAGTGAAAACTAAAACAGACTAAAAAGAGATGCACTCAAATATGATTTTGTTACAAACGAGTTTCACTGGTGCATAAAATAAATGCATTTCTAGCCGGAAAACTCATATTTAAAGATGCTTGAAATCGAATGCAGAATTTATTTTTCGTAGTGGTAAAGTGTACGTAAAATATTTTTGTATAATATATCTACGGCACAATATGTAGATTGCGAATTACTTTTAATGTACTAGCCCTATATCATGACCATCACAAATAAAGTCGCTTTTTATCGCTACTCTAAAAATATTAATATTTTTTAAATAATATCAGTTGAAAAAAATAATAATTATGTGATTTTAAAAACGATCTCAGTGTTCACCAATGAATTATTTTTGTGAAACTTGTGTTTATATCATTTTAAAATAAATCTATTTTTAAAAAGGAATGTCAAGATTGCTTACAATGTTTGACTAGCAAAGAAAAATGGACATTACTGCGAAATGCTTTAGTAGATGAAAATAGAATGCAAAGTATATTTTGAAAAATAAAGATAGGTGAACTGAATACCACACCATACTTCGCGTTTGCTTACCTCACATTTATTGAGTAGTACCTAAAACTAATTTATAACAAAACGGCATTAAGTTCAAGTCGCAAAGTTTCTCGTGGCTTTATTCCATAATGAATCAAGCATAACAAGCTGTGGTTAGTTTGCGTACGATAACCGCAGAAAATAATTTAAACTTTGGAATCCCGAGATTTACGTGGGTTTTGCATTTGAAACCAAACAGGGCGTAAGCGTATGCTTCTATCCGCTGCAATATGTTTACGTTCTCGAGATTAAGTTATGAAACAAACTGCAAAAGTAAAACAGCAGTGCGGAACTTTTGAATCCAGAGTTTTCCGATCTTGAAGTATGAGTAAATGAGGTTAATCAAATTGGTAGTTAGCTGGCAATAAAAATGCGAGCATTTTAAATATGTATCTACACCTACCTATTCTATTAAAGCTAAATGCACTGATTATAAATATAAAATTTATCTGCTCCTATTTATTAAAAATACATCGCACTGTTAATAAAGTAATCAGCTAGCTATAATTTTACTATAAGGTACCTACTTAGCTGCAATGGTTACCTATATTTACCCTTATGGGAACAACACCGTATCAACTTCAGGGGTTTAGTATTCTTCGTGTGATACTCCATACTTCATCTATCAACTTCGTTACGTCACCACCTCAGATCGAGATCAAAGCCCTGGTCAGCCCTGGCAAACGAACTGTGATTCACAAGAAGAACTGTCATAAGTTGTACCAAACACGATCCGAGGCATAGCATTTCCTGTCCGCTGCCGATCTCATGCCGAGGCGTTGTGTTCTCTTCACGTAACGTGCTTTTGTATGGTGGACGCCTGGTTGAAGCCTGGTTGGTTCTGTTCCCATCTCGGGTTGATAAATGTGCTTTAATCTTAAATAGTATGCGTAAAACAGACTTAAAATCCACTTAGCTGTGATAAATATCTATGAAGTTATGTCGAAATTGAGTTACTTTTCAAGTCCTCTGTGTGTGAAAAACAAGACATCAGTCCATTTGATAAATGTGATTATAAGTTACGCTCTAGATATATTATTTACTACTTAATCAAAATGCGCACGTGGACGCAATGGGGCGGCATGTTCTTGTTTTCTATCATACTTACTTTCTACGATATTTTTATAGGCATCCATTTTACGCGCTTTGTATAGCCTCATCAGACATTGTGTTTTTATGAAATAATCAACCCTTATTGTCTGTCCTTCAACTGAACTGTATTTCCAATGCATCGTAAAAAGAAGAATAAAAATCTGAGCGACTACTCATCATGAATTCAAATCAAACTTTTGCGGTCGTATATAATATAAAAGTGCACTTTTCAGAACGCTGTAAACGATGAAATTATTTTTTCATATTTAAATGACTAAAAAAGGGGGTAATCAATTCGTGGTCTAGTTAAAATTAGATAACATTGTAGTATGTTCAGTATGGTGAGAAATTTTAGATATTATGCCTTACACGTAGGCAAAATTTCGTAAGTGTTTCTGTCGAACTTTTGAACTATCTAATGAACACGATTACTTTACATAATACCACCTCTTATCACGAAAAATACACTTTATAATACGTGTCACATTTTTTAAATAATGTTCATTAAAATGTTGCTCTGTCTATTTATTAACAAGACAAGCCATCAGGTGCGCAAACCCGCCAAAATACGTAAACAAGCAAAGGTTAGTTCTTTATGAGCGTAGATAGAAATAATAATAATGTCGGCGCAGCGCAGCGGCCCGGTGAATATCTACCGAATTCTCTCTGCACAGAGCGTAGTCCGCAGAGCAAGAAATGTTCAGAAGTGCCAGTAAAACTAAAACACCACATGAAACTTTGATTATTTTTGAAATTATGGTTTTCTTTCAGAATTATATTTTTTGTATTAAAAATCATTTGGGGTGTCTGAGATTTTGCGCATTTAACATTACACGTTGAGCTATAATGAAGCATGCAACGTGTGAATGCCTTATTATGAAATTCTTTAACACCTGTCTTTGAAACTATTGTATGTGTAAATGTGTTCCCTCATTAGGTAAACATATGTAATATTCTAAAACTGTACTCAATCTAGGGTAATTATTGAAAGTTTAAAACACGCGTGTTTATTATACCACTGATAATTAGCAAGGCTGATTACTGAAAGTATAATTGTTGACAAAAACGACGCTTGTATTTTTTGAATTTATAAAACTGCATGCGTTTCTCTACTTGAAAATATAACAAAGCAAACAATGGATTATCTTAGCTCTGTTTATTCTGACATCCATTAACGCGCAGCGTGCCGCCGGACCCCATTAGTACGAATTCACTGTAGGATTTGAATCATGCAGGGTAGTGGATGCAGCCGCTAATCTGTCATGAGATTAGAGCGCCGCTTATAGCTGAGCAACGGAGTTTATCATGTGGTATACAAACCGAGTCAAAGGTAGGAATTTGCTTCGTTTCGCCAAATTTGACAGACCACGCGGAAATTAAGGGATATTATTCACGGACGGCAGTTTACGGCTAGTTAGTTTAGCGACTTCTGTCAACTTGCTGTTGATTAGTTGACCTACTTTTAAAAACGTGACGTTGACAAGTCATTATTGTTAAGTCTACATGCGGGCATGTCCGCGTCTGCTGCAGCTGCCGTAGACACAACTTTCAAAGTTCAATGGCGCGACTTCGAGCGCTTTCATATTTAGGCGACTTTAGCAACGCGGCAGCAGCGTGACTTACGCGCAACAGTAGCGCTGCCGATGATTTCATACTATACACGGCAGCGCGGCAGCAGCGCCGCAGCGGCGCATAAGTCGCGCGGGTCCGTCCCACTATACCCATTACCCATTGCAATGGTAATACTATCCCCGTATTAGCACTGAAATGGGTAATGGATGTAGTGGGACCGACCGACGCCGGTAGACGCGCGACCGTCGTGCTGCTAATGTAAAAGCATCCGCTGCTGTCGCGCTGTTGATGCTCTGATGTGAAGGCCCACTACGTTTCACGTCAGTCAATCCTTACCACTGCCTTTTGTTGGTGTCTGCCGTTACATATAAATATCCTTTCCTTTAATATAATATAAATATCCTTTGGACATTCCCACACATCGCCATCTAGCCCCATACATATGTATGTCCGCAAATGCCCGTCCGTATGTAAACAATTCTCTACTATTTTATATTTTCTAATCTAACTATCTCTATCATCATTGATTTATTACTAAGACTATTTCGGCCAATCAGTGTTTCGAAATTCAAACCGGCCCGGACATGGCGAACTAACAAAACAATTTGACTGTCGATGAATACAAAACTAGCAAACGAAGCTTTGCCCCAGATTAACATGAAACTGAATATTTCAAGGGCAATCAACAGGATGTTTGTCGCAGCCCTCGCGATGACGGGGTCAGTGAATATTTTCTGTGCTTATTTCACGTTCCAAGTAAAACAGCAAAATACAACATTTTGCAGTCAGTTATTTGTTCAACAATTCATACGTTATTTAAAAAGAAAACAAAATAAAAACTGACATTACTCAGTACCATGACTGTTTGAAATTGTGCCTACAAAGTAAAAAGGGAGTAGGTATGTTTACACATATTTATATTTTAAAATAAAGCTTACACAACTCTGTGTCCAGCTTGCATAATAAAGTAAAAAGTTATCCGGCGCATGACAAACGTAGGAATTTATTTATGCTCTGAAAACGATTTAAAAATACTTCATTATACAATTCAAGTCCTAAATCCATTCCAAGTCCATCGTCTAGATTTCCGTTCAGTCGTTAGCATCGCTTATCAAATGTGGGTCACCGGACTCGAAAAATAGCATTCGCCGTCCTTGAGCATTGTGATCGATGCTCTCGTGTTTAAACGACTACCACAATTTTGTTGTCATAAAATATGAGATGTATTATGTCCCATCGTAGGTGGTCCTTTTAAGATTCGCCAAGTAACTGGTAACGGGAATACCTCGACAATCAATCACCCGGGACTAGGGTTCTACTCTGTTGATGATTGTGAACATTATCGGAGTGGCGCGGCAACGTATTTTCAGGTGACAAATAGCAATATTCAACGATTATAGGTTCAATTTATGGTATGTATAGTATTGTTTTGCGAGCATGTTTAAGAATACTGAAATTGCATCAGGGGGCGTATTGCGAATCAACTTTAGCCGTTTTTCCAGGCAGGCCAATTTCGACTCAGTGCAAACGAATATTATCAATACAATACTTTTATAGTAATACTACAATGGTACGAATATTAATAGTAATGTTGTTTTATAATAATAGTATTGTGAATATCATGTAAAATCGGAATACGATTTGCTAATTCGACTGTAAAGCTGAGTCTCTTACCTATTAAAACTGCATCGCAATAGGCTAGGCACCCACTTAGGCTTTCTACAATCATACTTCCAGATGCGAAACGTATGTCTTAATAAAATACCTGCCTGGCCATGCCTATATTGTGCAGTATTTAAGTGCACCTTCACATTAGAGCGACAGGAGCGGACAGCAGCGCGTCTCTCTAATGAAGGCTTAAGGCTGTCATTTTATGTATGAAATTGACAGCAGCGCGACTGCCGCGAGACCGTCGCGCTGCTAAAAACGCATAAATGTGAAAGCGCTCGAAGACGTTCTCCGCTCCTTCTGCCCTTACCATCATGGCCTGCACTACGTTAGCACTACCTACTATGTTACGTACTACTGTCATGCTGACATGAGTGAAAAGCACTGATAGTGACGAAATAATGGACAATGCCTCACAGGGTAGCATCCTTTCGCAAAGTAGGAGAGCGCGAGTCGTTTTGCCATTACCGAAAAATGGGGGAAATCTCTCGAAAACGTTAATATCCCCTATTTGGAATTTATTCGATACTTCCATAAATTGTGGGTAGGTGTTTAGAAGGTATATGTTTAACGATCTAATAAGACATTCTACACTCCTTTTTATATTCTAATGATAAAATGCACGTGGCTATTGGAATCTTTTCCTTTTGTAAATAAAATGCAAAGTGGTTTCCGAGAACTAAAAACACAGGCTAAGTTCATTCGGACAATAACGTGGATAATGTTGTGTTGTGAAGTATTTGTGACATACCTATTAAGAACACAACAACTGTTGCACAACGAACAGCTGTGAATTTTGTGTTATCAGTGCGCATTAATATTATAATAGTCCATTAAATCATATGCCCTCCGAAACAATAGAGGCATGTGTATCTAAATGTAATTAACATAATGTGTGAGCAGTTGAATTTGGTTTGGGTTGCGTTGGGATTCTAAATTAAATGTCATTTAGATTTTCGGGAGATTTGCTGTCGATAATGAGCTGGATAAGCCCGGGATTTCCTCGTGTGCTGTGTAAGCACGTAACCACTGTGCAATGGCATTGTGATAGATGTGAATGCTGATATATCAGACGTTAAACTGCCGTTTTGTGGTGGAATTGAGTTGGGATTTTACCAAATTCTTGATATATGTTACAGACAAACGGTTATAAGTTATTTACCTTCTTTTTGAGGGCTTTAAATTATGATTTAAAACTACCTTAATTGCCAAATAATTTTTTCTGCTTGTCAAAATCTTACGTCATGCTGAAAGATGGCAAAATGGATGCAGTAGAAAAAAAAAATAATAACAAAAAGTGCGAGTAGAGATTAAACCATAGAAGTACTATCTAAAAGGGATAATAATTGTATGATTTAAACAATAATAAATTAGTAATAAGCTTATGACAGGTAGATACATTCATTTGGCTGGGTGCAGTGGCCGAAGTCTGATGCATAAGAAATGTTTTTTTGTCATTTCGCGGTGATAATCAAAATTTTCTGATTTTCTCTGAAATTTTCTGATCTGCTACATCAAATATGCTTTTAACTTACGTAACTAAATCTTTATTACATCTCAAAAAATAATTGTAGATTTTAAGCTTAATTAAATAAAAAAACATAGCAATAAATACACGAAAATAGTGGACGGCTTACGAGTCAGATTTTAAGGTAAAACCGGTAATCGATGTAATTGCCACACGCATACTAGAGGTCAAAAAAAATAATGACTCGAAGTACCAAAAAAAACTTCGTAGGAATGGGGCGCAATATTTAAAATAAACCTTTTTTGAGATATCATTTGAACGGACTTCTTAAGGCGCTGCGCTGCCAAAAAAAAAGGTTTCAGAAACAGAACAGTCATTCTTACTATTTATTTTTTTAATATACCAAGTATGGGCTACATCAGTCAAATCGTTATTACGATTGACGATGTTTGTAGATTATACTTCAAATGACACTTAATATAATGACACTTATAATCTCAATAAAGCAATTTTGAAAATAAGACATTATCATTTTTTTGTAATTTTTCAAAACTACAATCTGACACAGTACTTACTTTAGTACTTATTATATGAGAATTATAGAACCCTACTGCAGAGACCCACGGAATAAATATTATTTTTCTCTTATTTGCCCCCTGCTCGTCCATAAAGATCTTTCATTCAGCTTTGAGTTACTTTTTTTTAAATCGACTTGAAAAAAATAGGTTATCGATTTGAACTCTATGCATGACAATACGATAAATTTGATAATATTTTGGTATGATGATTTTGATTTAAGCTTTTAAGCACCCTATTAGTAGGTATCTGCAGTACAGTTCTATAATTATTGTATAAAACTGAAATATAAATGTGTTAGTATGTTATTTTGTAAAATAAAACTAAATGCCGAATTTAAAAAAATGCTTTCTAATGGCTATAAAGATATTTAAGATCGCTTGTGATAAGTTGTACAAAAAAAACATCAGCTACTCGTATATTGTACTCGGAGGAGCCCGAACATAGTATGGTTTGAATATTATTTTTGATTTAATAAATAAAAATTTCCGTAACGTAATGCTATGATATATTATCAGAAGCGCCTTAAAAACTTCTTTCAAATGATATTAAACACATTAGGATCATGAAGTTTTATTTTAATTTTGCCAAATATTTGGTGAACCAGCTACCGAATATTTTTTAGGTACTTATGGTCAAAAAAAACCTTTGAACTTTATCCGTATGTCAAACAGCTAAACGGTGCATCGATTTGAGGTTTATTGCGTACAGCTGCCACTAAAACACCAATTTTGTCTCAGCGTTTTTAAAGCACTACCTGGTTTTTTGACAGGGAAACCATGTCGAGACTTCCGTACCGCAGGGCAATCCAGAACGATTGATAAGCTATTCGGCTTGGATTTCGGGTAGACTTTATTTTTATTTTTAAATTAATGTCGCAGTTTGATGTCCATATGTCAGTTCGGTAACAAATATAATGAAAGAACAAAGTAGAACAGTTGTATCAGATCTAATAAGTGAATGTTATCGAATTGTAACCGAGGGGCAGGCTGTGTATGTTTTTAGTAAAATATGTAAAAGTATGTACTAGGCAAAGGAAAATCAGGGTAAGCTTGACGAATGACGTCTACCCTGCGGTTTAATATTTAGTTAGGATGTCATACGATATGACTGGCTGGACAAGGGTACGACCTTTGATTGATAATCGTCACATACGTGCTTCACATATTTGACGTACCATTTTACGGTATTCAATTTTTGCAGTTTAACATTGTAACTTTTGCACAAGCAGTGCACTGAATCACTCACGCACGATTAAAAATATTGGGAGCAATGTTACTGAATTTTGAAAATCTGACTACAATTTTTGTTGTATCTGTAGAATAGACTCTAATATCCTATTGGTGCTAGTGCTATAGATAAGGAAACGGGTGACTGTGTTCAGTTCAATAGGGTTGTGAAAATTAAGTTCGAAATTATCGATCCTGCAGAGCGATTCAGAACGTTCGATAAGCCATTCGGCTTGGCTTTCGGCTAGATTTTGCATGCATTTTCAAATTAATGTCGCAGTTTGATCGAATATCGATATGAAAACCACGTTATTATAATTTTATTAATACTTTGTGAAATTTATCGAATCATAATCGAATCCGTAACAGAATCGTTATAAATCGGGGGGCTGGTATGTTTATTTATTCTGATTTATGTTTTTACAGGTACACATACAGTCAATATCTAATGGATTATTATTATTATGAAATCAAAGTCATAAAATTAATTTATACTATAAAGTTTACCTCCCGGTTAGTTATGTGAAGTCGCAAAATCCATGACCAAAAAAATAGTTACCAAAATCATTATATCTTGACCCCTATTCTTAACATGATTTTACTCAGAAGTAGTTAAGAGTCGCAGTGACCATGGCAGGGATTGTATTTTGTAAGTTTTAAAGCATACTTTAATATCTAGTATTAAGTAAAGATACGTTTTGAGTCAACAATAATTTATTCAATTTAGGACACAAAGTGCCACTAATGAACAGCAATAATTAGTTCAAATATCAATTAATTATGACCTATATGGGGCTAAAACATGTCTCCTTATGTTTTGGGCCCTACTTGCGCTTCGAGACAAGACACAGATATTCTGGCAAGAACAAACTCAGTCACCACTAGCTGCCACAAAAATTATACAAATCAAAATAAACAGGTACATCAGTTAGGTGCAGACTGGACTGTCCATTCATTCTCGACATTAAGATTGAGTCTTGAATTTTATAATACCCCTTCGACATTATGGTAGTTTAGACATGTACTCGTAGCTTAAATTTATTAATAGTTAGTTCTATAACATAATTATGTATATTATTGAAAAATTTTAAACAATTTCCCAAGAATGAATTAATTGTATTGGCTAACCTGAAGTTTGGAATGACAAGTTTGTTTTTATTTCTTGTGTTATACGAATGATATGACTTTTATCAATTAGATGTGCGTTTCTAAAACACTCCAAAACAAATCTTCTAAAATTCATTTATATAAACATTGTCGATGTCTAACCATCGACAGTTATCAAGCACTACCATAAATGCATTTTACGGGACTGCGTGGCCAGCCTCTCTCAAGATAAAAGCCTTTTCTACCAGGTGCAGTTCATCAGTGAAACTCTTAACGCTCTTTCCTCCTTTTTTAAAAGACATTGAGCACGGCAGCGAGAAATAGTTGGGACTTTTAAATTCGAACTCGGACTAAAAGTTTTTAAAGCGTAAATTACAGAGCGACTGTAAGCGAAACAACTGCTTAAGATAACTTAAATACTATAAAGTAAGCTGTGCTGCAACCAAACTTTTCCTGTTAGAGATAAATTGTATGACTAAGGGCTGATTTTTCAATAGTCAGATCAGAACGAACGAACGAACGAAAAGAGACAGAACTGTCATTTTTTTAAATCTGTCGCTTTATAATTTATCAGTCTGATAAGTTTTATCTGGCCATTGAACAATCGGCCCTTATTCATGTACGTCATGTATTTGTCAGCGGGACATTTAAACCGTAGTTGTAGAGACGCGACATTGTTATTGTTTATGGTATTCACAGATTCAATTTTAGGTAGCATTATTTTTACTCAGAGCTAAATTGAACCGATTTTAAATTATTATTATTATAATTTATAAAGAAAACAAGCTATTATTAAAACTTTGCTCAAGAGTCAGACTAACTAACCAGTCCGATTTGCAAAAAAATATAGGAAAATTGGTTCACTGAAAACAAAATCATCCACACCGTCATAATCATCGTCTTCTATTTGCCTATTATAATAAATCATCAAGTAAATACAAATCAAACTTATTTTATATTTGCTTGAACTGATGGAATTAATTAATTTTATTTTCATTTAGTTATACTTTATTGCACATCCAAAATTTGTACAAAAGGTGGACTTAATGCCATGTGGCATTCTATACGATTCATACTTTCAGGCTAAGCGGAAATGATTGTGGGCGTTGCGGAACTTGGAACAAGGGCATCGTAAACTTTTCTACATTTTCGTGAGTGTAACTTAAATAGTTTTAGAAAAGAAACGCAAGGATTTAGAGACTCGGTAAAACGTTTTTGTAAAGTTGTCATGCTGTTACTTTTTACTTTCAAGTTGACGGATTGAAAGTTTTCGTGTTAATGAGTGTACGGAAGAGTACATAGAACAAATCTTTCTGAAGTCGGAGTAAATACTTGTGAAATAGGACTGTTATTTTGATCGTATCATGTCGATGTCAAATTACTTCACCAGAGGAAGTAAGCGCGATGTAACGCCACACCGATACGATTATTACGTACATAAATCTTGGCCTCAACCCAGTCGAGAGCTTTATTAACAGAGTGGTCGTACGGCTTATGTGCCCAAACTACTCGACGAATAAATTATCCATATTTAATTATGCTAATACCTTACGACACTTGATGGAGCGTTCATTGAAATTTCAGTATTTAAATGGGCCCTCATTTGAAATAATTGTAGCCGTCAGTCAAAAAATATTTCCTTTTATGCCAATCGAATGGAGACTGAATTATTAATGGTGTTCCTTTTATTTATTCCTCATGAATTTTCGTCGCATGTCATGTTCACGTCGAAAAAATGCTTCATCAGATATTCGTATTCCTTAAGAAAATGTAAAACTCATTGAATAAAATAGAACAGACAAAATACTCGTACATAGAAAGAATGAATGGAAATAAAATTTGGGATGATTCGAATTCGAGACAGTTTAAGTGTTGATTGGACTATTCAATTATGCTCAACTTTTAATTTGTTCCTTTTCTTGCCACTGGACCTTTTCCTTGCTTAATTCTAAAGCGATTTTTTTAAAGATATATTTTGTAATTATGTTATTTTTAAAAGATGATTGTCCTTTGTTTCGGATAAGATCTTATTGTTACCTATGTGAATCATGATGACAATAGACGGGAACAGAAAGAAAAAGCTGAGTGATCAAGAATTATTCTCTTTTATAGGTTGAGGCGGCGATGTACATTGCCAATGGCGGGAGCGACAGGAACAAAAGGCGGTATGAAATTATATTTGTGAAGACAAATCTCTTAAGCTCACGTTCTTTCAACAAAGAGTACAATTGGTTCGCCGGCGAGATATTACATTTGCTTTTCAGGAAACATGTAGGAATGTTAGAATATTTAGGGTTTTCTTGATAATATTACGCTTGCAAGAATATTCTGGGATTTAATTTTTCCTTCCGGCGTGTAAACTTTTGGAATATAAACTAATAAAAATATGCTTCGGCTCTTGCGTGAAGGTTGCAAATTGAACTCACGACTTACTTAAAAATAAAGATACTTTAGAGGCTTATAGCCGAAAGCAGTCTCAGTAGACTGCTTTCGGCTATAAGCCTAATAACAAAATACTAGACAGTTCTAGTATTTTGTTTGTATCGGACTAGGCTAGGAAAAAACTCATGTAAAAAGTCAAGTTTTGAGTGACGTAAGAGGAGGAGGAAAAATATATCGCTATTAAATAAAATTATCGTGTCACAGTTTTCGTTGCCATACTCCTCCGAAACGGCTTGACCGATTTTGATGAAATTTTTTGTGCTTATCCGGTATCTATGAGAATCGGCCAACATCTAATTTTCTTCCCCCTAAATGTGAGGTAGTCCACCCCTAAATTTATTTATTTATTTTTTATAATTTTTTTTTAATTTCTATTTTTTTATGAAACAACATACCAAAATACATACAATCCTCAATTTTCACCCTTCTACGATCAACCCTTATTTTTTAATAGCCATTTTAGTAATTTAAGGGCGAAACAAAATTCGCTGGGAATGCTTAACTTTTAAATTACGGGACTCGGCGGGACGGGGCTGGGGGCGAAACAAAGTTCGCTGGGTCCGCTAGTATGTATATATTACTGTGTAGTCGTCGTATACTTTTCGTAATAAAATCTGTAGGAATTCCTTAAAAAAGGATTGGAAACAAATAAACACCTACGAAAATCAGAGGAAGCATTTCGTAATTAATATACCCATACCTCTACAATAATAATCATTATTTTGTAATACGGCGACATGTGCAACAGAGGAAGCATCGAATAGTAATCGTTAAGTGTAAAAAATTCGGTCAAGTGCGAGTCGGACTCCTATGCTGTAAGTTCCGTGCTAATTTTAACTAAATAACAGGTCAATATTTTGTTAAGACCAAAAATGATTTTCACAATGTTTTTATGGAGGACAAAGTTATATTATGCGGTTGTTGAAAATGTATTGTGTTATATCTCAAAATCTACTAACTAGTTCGATCTCGTTTAAATTAATTTTCGTTGAAAGTATTTGTTTAGATCAACATTGTATATATTTTTGCAAATGTATCTTGCTTAGCGCTTGCTTGCTTGTTTTCACACTCAACTTTTCTCGTAATTAAAAATAAAAACATTTCGTGATCCTCCAAAATAATATTTGTTTTTAACTCATTTGGTTTATCAAAAATCAAAATCAAATATTGTTTATTCAATTTAGGACACAATATGCCACTTATGAACGTCAAATGTACAATGAAAAATAAAATAGAAATAAATGTGCCCGGATTATATCCGCTTAGCCATTAGTGCCAGCAAGAAAATAGGTGCTAATATATAATATATAACTATAGATACTAATATATAATAGTGTATCTTTTAACAATTAGTATAAAGGACCCCGGAGAAGAAATTATAAGAACTGTGGTCAGTAGTTGCAGAGTAAAGCGTGTATTAGCAAAATATAGTTAAAAACAGGAAAATTAAATAATCTTTCATACAAACCAAGACGTAGCAGAAACACGACAGAACTTATGTCATAAAAACAAAGAGCTTTCACACAGAAAAAATATAAAACTGCATAAAAAAAGTATTTGCTCCGCAACATCTCTCCCTCTCTTTCAAAACTGATAGAAATATAACGAGAGAGATAGAGAGAGAGAGCGGGAGAGAGATGGCCTTTAAACAGGCAGTCGCACCAGCTTTTTGCAGGGACGGCGAAGGACTCCTCCTGCAGTAGAAACCTCGGCTACTCTCACTAGCCTATCTGCACCGAGAATACCCGGGTTATACGACCACGTGGCCATGTATCGCGCGGTAAGTTGCCATCGACCACCAGCACGAGATCACCTACACCAAGAGCAAGTCCGTCACCGGTCCTGTCACCTCGCCTAGGTGTCAGAGTCGGGAAGTATGCTCTAATACATCGGTTAATACACAATAAATCTGTAAGCCTCAATGCCTTACGCCATTGAGAACGCCCCCATAAATCCTGCGGCTCTGGTTCCTTACCGTAATGGTTAGCCGTGGATGCTGTGCCGATAAGGAAGTGGAAGGGCGGTAGTGCCTCTTCATCATTTGAGTCAGTGGGAACGTAAGTTAAGGACCTTGAGTTGACCACAGCTTCAGCTTCCATCAAAAGAGTCGTCAAAACTGGTTCCTTTGGGGCTCTCTCTTGCAAGGTTACTTTTAAAGCAGATTTCACTGATTGTAGTATTGGCAGGCATGTGCTGCTGCTCTGACTGTACTTCTCAGCTTCAAAATCCAGAACTGCTGCTGGAGTTGGTTGACAACAGTCTTGTTATTGCCATGAGCAAAGTGCCGATGGTAATAGTGAGTCAAAGGTTTAACTGCTGGGTAGCTTCTATCAAGAACAATCGGGAAATTAGTAGCCTCAGTAGATTCTGCAACTGCTCCGATGCGACCCGATAACGTCATTAAACCATCACTTCCGAGAATAACATGAAGCTTTTGTAACTTGCCCTGACGTGGCAATGGCTCTCCCAGTCGAAGCGCAGCTAACTCATCAGGGAACGAATCATTTTGGCATTTGATCAAAATATGCAGCTGAGCTAGGTGCAAATCTTCCGCAGTAAGAGGCGTAAGCTGGGCGACAGAAGTTCTTAGCCTAGAGGTAGGCGTTTAGTTTAGTTTAGTTTAGTTAATTTATTTTCTTCATACATCTACCCTTACAGACTAATCCAATTCGATAGATGCGGAAATAAGATATTTTTAAGCACAATAAAATAATAATAATTTAAAAAAAAAATACATATCATTAATTGCCACAATAAATAAAATCCTAATATTCACTTATGGTAACAGATTATGTGTAGTGTCACTCTCTCAAATTCGGCTCGTGAACAAAAGAACAAATCCAGGCAGTCAGCAGCTAAGTTGAGATTTTTTATAGCACGCGTTAGGGGAGATGTGGCCAGCAGCTGCGTTCTACCGCGCGGAACAACGAATAAGCTCGGACGGCGCCGTCTCTGCGCGTAGCCGTCGGGCACGCTCAGACTCATCCATTTCAGTACATCCGGGTTACTGATGATACAGCGGCATACTTTTAAGGCGTATTTTGCTACAGCCAGATCCCTTCTTGTCTCCAGTTTGTTGTAACCCACCATGCCTAAAACAAACAAGGTGGGATACATCAAGGGGAAGAATGGATATACTCCATAAAGCCTGAAATATACAAATCGTGTGAACTTGTTTTGTATACGTTCCAGCATGAGTTTGTATTTATCTTCATGCGGTGCCCATATTGCCGCATTACTCTCAAGCTGACTCCTTATTAACGCATCATACAATATTGCGATCGCTTTTACGCTTGTGAATGATCTCGCTCTTCGAAGCATAAAACCTAATCTTTTGTAAGCTTTTTTGCAAATATTGATTATGTGTTCTTTAAAAGTCAATTTGGCGTCTATCGACACACCAAGATCTCGGACTATTGTTTGCCTTTTCATTGGTGTATCGTTCACCCGATAGCCATATTGGAGCGGTGCCTTTGCGATGTTGAGGCCTTAGCACTCGCTCTACATCTAAAACGCCTGATGTACTGATGTGCACGCGCCGTTGACCGTAAGAAACGCAACCATTGGCTGAAGCGGGACGGATCCGCCGAAACAGGATGGAAGGGAATGGTGCCTACTTGAATGAGATATGAATGAATTTTAGCACTTGGTTTCAGCTCATCTTTGTTAAGGCTAGTGTTGTGTGGCTCAACTGGCCAATCATATTGAGGTGATTTTAAAAACTCAGGTCCTTCAATCCACCGACTATTTTTAAGGTCAGCGTCTGACTTTTGCCGCGTGGCGTCATCTGCGACGTTCAGTGCTGTGGGCACCCACCGCCACTCATCTAAAGATGAAAGCTCTAGGATGTCTGCTAACCTTTGTGAAACGAAAGGCAAAAACGAACGTGCGTCGCTGCGGAGCCATTCTAGAACATTCTTAGAGTCGGTCCATAGAAACCGCCTATAGGGTTTAAACTTATGAGCGTCGCAGACAGACGTCGCTAGACGAGCTGCTACCGTGGCTGCCTGCAATTCGAGGCGATCAATGGTGACAGGAGTTAGAGAGGCAACTCGGGACTTGCTTCATATAAACGAAAACTGCCCTGTTTTGTCAGGCAGTACCAAACGCCAGTAAGCGACAGTGACATACGCGTGCTCACTTGCGTCACAGAACACGTACAGCTCACGCTTTATGAGATGAGCTTGGTTGGGAACATGAGCCTTTCCAGGTGCCAGCGTGGGATTCGAATGTCTACATCAGAAGATATATCAGCAAGCCACTCTTTCCACTCAGTTCTTAGGTCCTGAGGAAGTTCCTGGTCCCAATCAATTCCTCTGCGCCAAACTACTTGAAATATATTACGAGCTTTTATGGTAATGGGAGCTAGTATACCTAGCTGGTCAAAAACTCGCGTCATACTAGAAAGTGCATGACGTTTTGTAATTTTTGAGGAAAGCTAGCGACGTTTTTAGGGCGGCCGTGTTAAAACCTAACTCATCAGTCGACGGTTACCATATCAGGCTAACGTACGCACGCTTTGTGGAAAATGACCAATATCTACGCCTGTGCTACCAGAATCTAGTCTCAAATTTGGTGGTATAAGAGTGAGCGCATCGGGTTCGTTAGAGACCCACCCGCGAACTTCAAAGTGCGCTCGCTCCTGCACCTATACGATGTCTCTAGATAATTGCGCGGCTTCATCTGTACCTTCCAAACTGCCAATGAAATCATCAATATACGTATCTTGGACAATTGCATGACCAGCCTCAGGATATGAATTTCTTAACTCTTCGGCATTTTTGTTTTTAGGATAGAGTGCTGTGAATGGGCTAGAAGCAGCACCAAATATCATTGATGACATTCTATATGTCGAAAGAGGCAAGTCGGGAGAACGCCATAAAAACCGCTGCGCATCCCTGTCTTCAGGCCTGATTTTCACTTGTGGAAACATTTTTTTTACGTCAGCTATCATGCCGATCTTATCCTCTCGAAAAAGATAAATAATATTTAAAAGAGAAGGCAATAAGTCAGGGCCGGTCAACAAAAGGGAATTCAAGCTAACTCCCTGAGAGCGCGCTGTGGCGTCATGAACCACGCGCAGCTTTCCTGGCTTGTTGGGGTTTACCACCCCAAAATGAGGTAGGTACCACACCCTAGTCGAATCAGAAGACATGCCACATGGCTCGGCGTAACCTTTGACTATCATAGCGTGTATATTTTTGCGATACTGGTGGGCGTAAGCGGCGTCTTTACGAACACGCTTTTCCAGACCATTAAAACGCGAAAACGCTAGCGGGTAACTATCTGGAATGTCAGTGACATCAGATTGCCATAATAAACCGGCCTCAAACTGTCCATCTGGTAACCGACGAGCAGTGTCTTCGAGAATTTTCGATGTGCGCTCGTCTGCGGCAGAACGGACTCGTTGCTTCACAATACCAATCGACTTTAACTTAAAGTTGCCCTTAATAAGACCCTCAATCTCCGAAAAATCATCTGACGTCGTGCTATGATTGAAAAAAGTCACCGGTTTAGTCCTACTGGAAGTAAAGCCAAATACAGCCCAACCTAAAGGCGTTAAACAAGCAGCTGGTTGTCTGTTTGAACCTTGGCGCACCTCTCGTGAGGTCAGCAGATTCCAGTTATCGATTCCAATTATCAATTTTTGCTCAGCGTTGTCATACGTGATATTAGGTAACGAAAGATGCCTAATATCGTCTGGGCTGACTGACTGGCGTGCAATACCTAGCGCCAATACAGACCGTGCTCTTTGGATTCGTGCACGCCTTTAATATAAAAATCTACATACTCAACTTCGGTTAATTTAGATAGTCCACCCATACACTCGACTCTAATTTGTGCCTTAGGGCCGACTGCGCCTATATGAGCTGATACCTCATCGTCAATAAAAGTGCCAGACGAGCCGTCGTCCAATAGAGCATAAGTATTTATAGAGCCCTTAGCTCTATAAATACTTATACTACTTACAGTAACAGCGACAACTTTCAAAAGAGCTTTCAGGTGCCCATTTGAAATAGCGTGAGCTACAGTCTCGCTTTCAGGCTCTATCGGCATAGTCGAATAACTAGGTTCGGGTTCGATTCCGTTCGAGAGCGTTTCATTAGTTGTATGGGAATTAACTGATTCAAAGTTATGCAACAATTTATGATGTTTGTATTTGCAGCCTTCCACATTACATAACGTCTTCGGATTACATGTCCTATAGCGATGCGAACCTTTTTTTAAACATCTGTTACAAACTTTTATGTCACGGGCCCAATTCAACCTAGCCATAAAGTGAAGACGAATAAATTTATCACAGTTGTCAATCATGTGCAATTGTTGACAATATAAACAATTTTACTTATTTTGTTGTGATTGTGAATTTGAATGTTTTTTTTATTTTCAGACGACTTATTACCTGAGTGAAGATTATTTTGTTTTGAATTCACCACGTTAACCTGAAATATTTTTGAGCTATTTGGTTGACTTAACAAGTTGGCTTCTGTAATAACGCCAAACTGGAATTCCGTGGTGACTTCCTCAGCTAAAAAATCAGCTAGCAACTCTAATTTCGTTCCTACAATCGGGTTAAAGCGAGACTTTGCGTAGTCTTTCCAGCGTGCTCGCATTGCAGGAGTCAATTTCAGAAGCAACGAGTTATTTCATAACTGCAATGCAACTGCGAACACGGCCAGCAAATAAATGCAAGTCATTGCCCTCAAAATTCACTTTAGGCAAAGCTCGCCTAGCGGCGACCTCCTGGAGGACGATGAGCTCCAGTCTACCAAACTGAAGTTCGAGAATGTCATAAAAACAAAGAGCTTTCACACAGAAAAATATAAAACTGCATAAAAAAGTATTTGTTCCGCAACAATTAGTCAAGGACGTGCTTGATCAGGCAAAGGAAAGGGACCTGTGTCGGAAGTCTCGACATAGTTCCGTGTTAAACCACCAGGTGGCGCTCAAAAAATGCTTAGACAAAATTGGTGTTTTCGTGTATTTATTGATCGAGAAGAATTTTTGAATGATGCTTAAAAAACTACAAATATTTTTTAAGATTTATTAAAGATATAGCTACGTAAGTTAAAATGATATACGATGAATTAGAAAATCATAAAATTGAAATTGTCGACGCGAAATGTCAAAAATGATGCATCAGACTTCGCCCGCTGTTCTTATTTATTTTTTTACAGAATCCGAAAATTTTGTTCCTCATAAGTCGTAATCTATGACAAACTGTACCCAGCGTGATTACTGTAGGTACCATCGAGGTCACCTTACCACTTTAATATCAAAAAATCCTTACACATCACGTTGTCTGTCGTTTGAAGAGTCGTCTGTTTTAGTGTCGTGTGTGCGTGAAAGATTTTCGTTTAAAAGTGAATAGGCGCCAAAGAGCACTAACGAATTTTAACGGCAAGTATCTACCTACTCAAGTCTGATATTAAGCACTCGAAATAAACGATGTACTTAGAATAATTGATTACAAGGACTAAAAGCTAGGAAAGGGCTTGAATTGAAATAAGTTTCTTTGTACTCCTGATTACGATATTAATAAATGGAAATCTTCTGAGAATTATCATATCATAGATGTGTTGTTTATATTGCTTCTTGGTAATGATGTCGAAGTATCGCAAGCAGGGCTATCTATACCTATATATATATATGTTACACTAAATGTATAATGTCCGTCATTGTATACAATTCCTGAAATTTACCACAGGTTATGTCAACGAACAGATTCAATTTTGTCTCATGAGATAGCGATATAACTAGAAGCTACAGTTAGGGGGAGAAGATTTTATAATGAATACGAACATTCCGGTGAGTCGCCTCCGCCTGCTCAATAATCTGTCTTATAGAATATATATATATATATGCAAAAAAAATAGAAAGTGACGTTGTAGAATGAAAAAAAGGTCATGATAACACTATGAATGGTAGGCCAAAATTTATAATAGGTGATTTCATACTTGTTAAAAATTAGACTAAATATATAATTTTTAAATTAACAATCACATTAACACGTTTTTTTAAATGTGCAGCTTAACAAAAATATATGAAAAGCTCTTTTATTGCATTAATTTGCTTTGACTCAATTATCTTTGCTCTAAGTATAATAAAAAGCTCCACGCCGCAGCATGGATCAAAGCAAAAGAGCAGCTATATAAGTTTGTCTGGATCTACAATGGTCATATATACGTCCGGAAGACAGACAGTTGAGAATGAACAGTCAAGATACTTCGTTATTAATTCTTCTGGATGGACTTCTTAAAGTTAATTAGATAGCCTCGTTTTGTTTTTTGTTTTTTTTGTATATATTTTTTTATTTTTTTATATAATATACGCGAATATATATATATATATATATATATATATATATATATATATATATATATATATATATATATATATATATATATTCTTAATGCATATTTAACACAAAACCCTCTAAGGCGAGGGATGAAATTTGTATTTTGTTTATGGGTCTAAAAGTATTTTATCAAAATATGAGAGGTACGAAATCAAAGACTCGTGAAATTTTGAATAATGTACTTAATAACGATTAGGATTTAAAATGCATAACTGAGACTTGGTTGGACGACACTGTTTTTTCCTCAGAATTGTTAGACAATAGATACGTTGTTATTCGTCGAGTAAGGAAATCGGAATTTAAACTTCGATACAGCAAAAATTATGGCGGAGGAGTGTTGGTAGCAATATCGAGGAACCTCGACTTTGAATTGCGCCCGGCCTGGCATAGTTAGTTCATTGGAAGACTTGTGGTTGCGAATTAGGCTCGGGAGTATGTTTATAAATCTATGTATTGTTTATATTCCAACATATATCTCTGACAAAGTATTGACGCAGTTCTTGAAAGGTTGTAAACAAATAATTATGTCCTCGCAAGATAATACTAAAAACCTAATAATAGGTGATTTCAACTTCCCCACTTTACACTGGAGTAGTGATAAACTTCCTTATCCCGACAGTTCGAGATCTTACGCACTTCTCGATTTCATCACTACAGCCGGGTCACATCAACATAACTATATTGAAAATACCCTTCGTAGAACACTCGATTTGGTGCTTTCGAATATACAACCATGTTTTAGTGTGCATCTTGCACAACCTCTTAGTAGGGTTGATGATTTGCACTCTTCTTTAGATTTTTATACTGAGGTTGGTGCTAAAAGATTGAGCGAAAATTTAGAGGCTGTACGATATAACTGTCGTAAGACGGACTATGAAAAATGTATAAAATACTAAGGTGATATTGACTGGGTTGAGTTTGAAATGATTTCGTGTAATGACTTTTTACATACATTTTATAAAACTCTATGGGACTGTATAATAAAATTTACACCAGCACGGAAAAACAGAACATCACGATATCCGATTTGGTTTACTAAGCCATTAATAAGATTGCTTGCAGAAAAAAAAATATCATCGCCGGTATAGAACTTACAATAATCCACGAGACTATGATGTTTATTCCTTATTGAGATCTCGATGTAAGTCGGTAATGAGTGATTGTTTCAAGGAATACATAAAATCTATCAAAAGTGATCTATCTTCTAATATAAAAGCTTTCTGGAGATATACTAAAAGTAAAAATATTACTAATGATGTACCTAAAACAGTACGTTTTAATAGTAAAGTCTCAGACTCAGGTTCCAGTGCAGTGAATTTGTTTGCTGAATATTTTGCCTCCGTTTGTAGCAAATCAGATACGGCAGATTACACACCTGTGTTTTCTCTGTCAAACTACACACTAACAACCATTTTATTTAATGAGAGCGAAGTGCTTACCCAACTTAAAAATCTTAATACCACAAAAAGCCCAGAGCCCGACAGCATACCTCCAGTTTTTGTTCGTCTTTGTGCTTCAGTTTTAGCCAAACCTCTCACTATTGTTTTCAATAAATCTCTACGAGAAGGTATATTCCCAGACATGTGTAAGATCGTTAAAGTTACACCTATACACAAAACAGGAGATAAAAGCGATGTGACAATTTGCAGGCCAATTAGTGTTTTAAATTGTTTTGCAAAAATTTTTGAAAGCTTAATGTACACGCATCTATACAGGCACTTTAGCCATATACTTAGCCCAAAACAACATGGATTTGTGTCTGGCCGATCAACTAATTCTAATTTACTTATATACAGTAAGTATCTATGTAAAGCGTTCAATGACAAAACACAAGTTGATGCCATTTATACTGATTTTGCCAAGGCATTCGATCGCGTGAACCATCACATTCTTTTGAAGAAACTTTAACATCTAGGTATTCACGGTGACCTACATCGGTGGTTCAGATCGTGCTTAATGAACCGATCTCAGCTAGTCTCATTGTGTGGTTATAATTCATGTCCTGTCGTGCCTACTTCAGGAGTACCACAAGGGTCAAATCTTGGACCTCTCTTGTTCCTTGTTTCTATTAACGACCTCCTTCAATCATTAACATGCGAGACGCAGATGACATAAAAATATTTGCCAGAGTCAAAGATGTAGGTGATTGTTTGGAGTAACAAAGCAACGTTGACTTGATATACGAATGGTGTGTGACTAATGCAATGACACTGAATGTTAAAAAATGTCAATATATTACATTCACCAAAAATAAAAACGTCATAGACTTTCACTACAGCATTCAGGGCAGCAGATTTAAGCGCGTCTTCATTGTCCGGGATCTAGGAGTCATATTCGATTCAACACTCTCTTTTCAGCACCACATAGACACTATAACAAGTAGAGCCAATAAAATATTAGGATTTGTTAGGAGAACTTCAGAAGCTTTCAAGAAATATTAGTCCCAACTTATACTCTACGCAACTTTAATCAGACCAATATTGGAGTACTGCTCATCAGTTTGGTCACCTATCTATTCGATCCACATTGACAAAGTGGAATCCGTGCAGAAGCGGTTCCTCAGATTTTTGTCAAGGAAACAGGGCTTACGAAGATCACTTCCTACCTACGAAGATAGATTGGCAAGATTCGGTCTATCAACGCTACAAAAGAGGAGAATGATAAGCGATTTAACGTCACTTTATAAAATAGCTAACGGGCAAATGAGTTGTGAACTCCTAAGTTTACTTTGTTTTAGGGCCAATAAGTCAAGAACTCGAAACCCTAAGCGTTTCGATGTTCCGCTCGCGAATAACAATGTTTCTTTGAATAACCCTGTTTACAGAATGTGTCGGGAATTTAACAACTTGACGTCCAGCCTCGATCTGTTTAACCAGAGCTACTGGACTGTAAAAAAATGTATTAAACAACACATGAACTTGTTTAATAAAATTACAGTTATCGTCTTTCACCTAGTTATAGTTTATTAATAATATTGTTATGTCGTGCATGGTTTTTCAGGTCACTCGACCGGCCATTTTCTTACTGTGTGATCATTTCTAATTGTATTAATTTGGTTGTTTGATTGTTACTGTGCCTTTAAAAAAAAGTCTGATCGTAGGAATAGAAACTAAACAACTTTCCACCCTATAGATGGAAAAGCTATTTTCCACCCGGCTATCTACGTATCAATGTTAAATTTTCCGAACAGAAGAGATGAAAAAAAAAATCTACCTTATTTTATGAATAAAAGAATCTTCTGGGTTGAAAGTCACGAATCTCTAAAAATGGAATTCGATTCTCATTAAAAGTTAAATTAAGTTTTCACAAGGTGGTTGAGCTGGAATTGTATTAGATTTTTGTTTAATACTAGTTTTAGCCGACCAAAAAAATTAATTGTCAAACTTTAATAACGTGGCAGTGATCTTTCGAAATGTTGTAATTGGTTTTTATACTATTTTCACTGAAAGAATAAATAGATTCAATGTTTAATTATCAGGCGTTGGGCGTAACAAAACTTTTTACACAATCGTATATCTTTTGCAAATATTTTTAAAACTGCATATCAGCCTGAGGCGTAGACTCAGCCGTCACAATCCGGCCAGCGCTGTAGCTTCGGGAAATATGTAGTTGTCGGATTCAAACATGTGCGCTTGTTTCAAAGTTTTCAGGAAACACCGACCGAGCTAGCCGGACACTCGGCTACCACATTCACCGTACTATATCACTTTTAGTTTCGTTATGTGATTTAAAAACTAGAAAATTGGCATCTGGGTTATACATATTTTATTATTCAGTGGTTACATTCACCCATAAGAACCTTTCAAAACCTTTTTATGTCACGGAATCATTATTATTTTTATTGTTTGCAATAATTTAGTTCTAGTCACAATTTCGCTGATTATGAACTGATTTTTGTCGTATTATGACCATTCAAATCTGTAGCTATAGAGTCACAGATGTTTAAGGGCCAGTTGCGTGACCGAAAGTTCACTAAACAATATTTAACAGGTAATAACCGGTAGGGCGTGTTTTAAAGAAAAAGTACATTAGCCAAATATCAGTTTTTTTTTAATGACCATTTAGTTAACTAGTTTTTTGTACAAAGCTCGCGTAATTGTTATTATTCAACCAATAGTTGCGGCTTTAAACCATTAGTTAAGGTAACTATCGATCACGAAGTCGGCCCTTTGCAGTTACTTCAGATATGAATACGTTCCTAATTGCCATATAAGAGTTCTCTTCGCCTAGCTAAGTTGTGGAGCAATAGTAATATGTATTTCTATTTGTTCCAGACCAATCAATACCTATACGTTTGTCCCTAGTTGTCGGAATCAAACATATGTGCTTGTTACAAAGTTCCCAGTAAACGTGGCACTGTTGTTCTAACACAGCCTGGGCTATTACACAACTCAATTGCTTTCATATTTAAGACCAAATAAATAAAAACATTCATTAAATAATTCCATTGCATACGTAAGAAGATAATACCAAGGACGGGACTGGAACTTGACGGGGACGTGATGACCTCCCATTCCATTTGGGACTCCATTGACAATGACATTTCCAAAACTTTACGTACAGTCCCCTTCATATAAAAAACCTGTCAAGTGCGAGTCGGACTCGCACAGTAAGGGTTCCGTGCCAACTTTCACTGAATAGGAGGTTCGCTTACCTCCACTTTGCCAAAATACCATAATTTTTTGTTGACAGCAAATATAACTTTGTTTTTCATAGTATTTGTATGAATAACAAAGTTATGGGTGTGGTCATTGAAAATGTGCTCTATCTTAAAAACTACTAGTTAGATGGGGAGGGGGGGACCCCCTCCTTTAACCACTTTAGAAGCATCTATCTCTCAAACGTTAGACTTTTAGAGAAAATGGTTCTAAAAACCTCGATGTCATTTTAAAAGACCTATCTATAGACACCCTTCTCGTATAGGTTTGAGAAAAAATAGGTTTAGGTTTCATAAATGGGCCCGCTTACCCGCTTTACGAGCCTCATACAAAAAAATAAAATAATAATATTTACGGGGGTGCTCCCATTCATGAAACTAAAACCTACATTTTTTTTGTAAAACCTATGTGTGTAGGTAGTCTATAGATAGGTCTTTTAGTTAGGGAGGCGAATAGGGGAATTTTCGGTAATACTCGAGCGTGGCAGTTTAAGATATGAGAGATACCTTGGACCTAATAGAACAACCTTGTAAAGTATTTAGCTCTATATGTAGTGACGCGCGCCTAGGATAGACGATCAGATTAGTAAAAAAAAATCGATAGTCTGAAATACTCGAGCGCGTCAGATTAAGATATTGGGGGTTGATTTTAGTGTTTTAAGACTAAATTTAACTAATCTGACGATAAGTCCTTGACGCCGCCGAGTTATAGGGTCGCGAACTTGTAAAAAAAAACGTTAATCCGGCATTGTCTCCCTTCAATATTTTTGTTTTTTTGTTTTTTGTAAAGCGGTCAACAGGATACATCTACCTACTAAGTATTACACACCTGGTGTCATACTAATACTATTAATATTTTAATATGTAACCAATCGTTGATATTTTTTTTTAATTGTCAAAACGAGCTGCAAGCGGTTGGCAGGATACACCGTGTTATTGTAATAGTTTCAGAATAAAGTGGCTGTGACATATGGATGGACAGACAGACAGACAGACTTGACAAAACTATAAAGGTTGAGTTTTTGCCATTCGGCTATGGAACCCTAAAAAATATAAACGAAAAGTTGGCCTTTAATATGGTATGTCCTGAAAGATTGGGGTCGTCGAATTGTTGGTTATTGCAGAAAACTACCCAATTGCTATTACCAAATGCTTCAAGTTATGTAATACCATTGCCAGCTACCGTTAATCGCACAACCCAACGTCATGGCAATCGTATAGAGTTTCCTTTGAGGCCGCTACTAGGTTTCTGTGCCGACTACGCGTTGATTAAATCTATACACAGGGTTGTTTACTAGTCCCCACTTTGTAGGAGGGGAAAACAAAGATGATTAGTTATTTAATCGACATTGACGATTTCAGGATTTAAATAAAATGATACACCAACGCATTCGCATGCGGCAGCGATGCGGCTGAACGATACCGACAAGGATCCAACTATCACATCATATAACATTGTTAGAGCAAGCCAAAGCATTTGAGTATTTAGCATGCCGCATGCAAAGGATCTTGACCAATACTCTATAGAAACTCGGCCCACTTTGCGTCTGCATGCGTCTTTACAAAATGTTCGGATAAAACATATAAATATGTATTTGAAAGAATCATAGAAAAAATATTTTCAAAAAATAATAAGGGGTTTACGTGGAATTCAATGGCAGATTAGATATTTTGAGGTTATGTTTTGTAATTGCAGAGTTATTGCACCTCACCTACATTCATTTTGATACATTCAGAAGGTAATTGTTATATTTTACTGAAGTAATTCAATACTTAGTTACCCTTAAAATACCAATACAATTATAATTCAAACAAGATTTTTGAAATATAAACTACAAAGACGCAATTTGGGCCCGGGTTTGGTCAATATCCTAACGGCGTAAAATGTTTCTTGCACTAACATTCCCGATTGACCTTGCATTCAATTGAATTGGTTGAAACTAGAAATAAACAGAATATCCTGCCCTGTGAAAGGGAAATGGGACTTTAAAAATGATGAACAAAATAAGAAGGGGAAATGATATTCTAAGGTACGCAGGAAGAGAAAATATTGAACAGCCACGGAGGAAATGGTAAAACGACTATTGAACGAATAAAATGGCAAACGAATATACTTCAGTCTATCGACCGAAGTTATGATTACGTGATTTCAATTCTGTATAATTCTCATGCTCTATTGAGTATTAATAAAAAGTTTCTCAGCAAACTCCACATGCGACTCATATCTCATATTGACGTCTTGTCCTGGTTTTTATACTATCTATCTATATCTCTTATATCTTATACCTCGTTGAAGACATAATGTAACTTACTAACCATATTTAACCTAAATGTTTTGTCTGCTGTTATGTAATGAGTTATTAAATGAATATGAATATTTGGGGACGAGAGTGGGGAAGGGGACTGCGATCTGTGAGTCGTCTTGTTGTGTCGATCTTGAGTAGACTTGTCTGACTGGAATAGTTGTGTAAAAGTTTTAGAATAAACGTCGAAGATTACTTATCAACCCGTCACGATGAATGACGGCACCGTATCAACTCGAGGCGTTCAATATACTTTGCATGAAACTCCATACTTTAATGCACATCTATCAACTTCGTGACGTCACCACCTCGGATCGAGAACAGCGCGCCGCATGCGTTGTTGTAACGCGCTTACGGCGAGTCGCCCAGTAGTGGGCACTAACCGCCCACCCTTGTCAAACGGGCTGTCATTCATAAGAAGAACTGTCATAAGGTGCATTGAGTCATCACTAGGGTAATTTGTGTAGTTGTGGCCCTTTGATGACATTGACTAATTCAAAAATATTTCTTGCCTGCATAAATTGCTCATAATTCAATTGATAAGTCATGAATCATTATTCTCTCTATTTTCACCTGATTGTGTTTAAAAAATAATACAGTTTAAAAAAATATTTCATAAAATGCGTCCATTTTGGCAGATACTGGCCACCATTTATTAGCTTTTAGCAAGGCTTGAAATCGGTTCAAGATATACCGGTATTATAACGGTTAAACCGGTTTTATCGTAAAATTCCGTTCCGGAGCGGAACCCAATAAGAGCGATACTGTGAACCTAAATAAACCGGTTAATGCCTAGCTGCTTGCGACGATCGCAACACGACTTGTTTTTTGACCGAATATTCTTCAAAAGAGGTTATACTGATTATCAGATTCTTCACAATTATTTCCTTGGCCATTAAATTGTTTAATAATATAAGTAAAATTTTCAAAACACTGTACGTATCTGATAGGATATACAAACAAAATTCGTTTTATTGAATAAAAACAAACGTCAGATGCGCTCACCGCTCGCAGATCTTAACAAAGATCAGGTGGTTGTCCTGCGTGAACGAAAAGTTAAACCGGTTAATGAAAAACACCCATATTTTTCCAACCGGTTCAAAGGAACATAACCGTTTTCAATAAGTTCCACCTGTATTTACGTTAAACCGGTTCAAAAAAATACCGGTTTCCAAGCCCTTGTTTTTGGCACCTCAATTACTAGTTACTGGCCGCGCTGACTTTAAACCAAATTTTGTACTAAAACTCTTCTTTTACAAAAATAATGTATCCTAACATAATAATATGCTGGGGACTTCAAATGATTCGTACGCAATCGTAAGATAACTAATTTCAATAATGCAAATAATGTTTTTTCTTTTATTTTTTTTCACTATATTTAATTTTGCGCCAAACGCTGGGTTAGTTCTACGTCTGACACACGTTATGGTTTTAGTGAAATTGTTAATAATAAGGTGTGTTAGTAAAAATATACAAGTAAAACAGGCTGCAGATCCTACACAATATTTGTAGCGGTAGAAAAATCATCACAATCATTAATGGTGAATCATTACCACATTAGCCGATAAATTAGTCACTGCATTAAATACGCTTGAGAATCTTGATACTGAGCTGTTAAGTTTGACCGTGTCTCTCAACGGATATTGAAATGATCAGGGATAAAAAGAAAATAATACCGAGCCGGTGTAGTACTGACTCACTCAAATATTTATTTATTTAAAACACTTCATGCACAAACAAAAGGTACATATGGCGGACTTAAGACTAAAAGCATTCTCTATTAGTCAACCATAGGTCTATAACGAGAAATTGCTGAATTGAAAAATATCTGACGGGAACTCAACTGTTACAGTAGTTAACCTGCCAGCCTGTAATTATCTAAATAAGTATAGGTTCTACTGCCACTTTAATTTTTTAAAAGGCTCAAATGGAACCTTAACATTATTTTTAACTATGAGCCTCATTAAAATGTTTAGCGATGAGGAGATCTATTCTCAATATTTTTTACGAACTCGACTCTTGATGATGAGGCGTATAAATCAAATGTATGTATCATCCCATAGAAAATAAATATAACAGTCTGAATAATGTACTTGTGATTTGTCTGTTTTTAATGTTTGTGCAATACAGAATATTTATAATAATTATTATTATATCTCAATTAGGAACAGTGAGCCCGATGGTCGTCGGAGAAGAATATTCTAGATTGGAGAGAAAAAAAAGAAATGCGTATTTACAACAAATACAATAATATAAATTATCTACTGTCCGTTAACTTGCACCAAAGTTACAAACTAAAACCATTAAATAGCGCAAATATTATTTAACGATTTTTTTAGGTTACGTGTGAAAATTGCGTTTCTTGGGTTATTCTTCGTAAATTTAAGGCACTTACAGTCTTAAGTTAGATTAAATATGTCTATAATTCTAAGTTCTAATAAGTCTGGTGTAGTGGTCGAGAAATCGCCTACTACGCAGCGGGTGCGGGTTCGATCCCCGCAAAATACAAACATTTGTGTGCATGAACATGTCTGTTTGTATTGGTCTGGGTGTTTTCTATGTATATTATGTATGTATTTACAAACAAAAAGTATTTAAGTATTATATCCGTTGTCTGGCACCCATAACTCAAGCTTTGAGTAGCTTACTTTGGGACTAGATGGCGATGTTTGGGAATGTCCAAAGGATAATTTATTTATTTATTTTATTTAATAATTCCGTTTGTAAAACCAACCCGCATAACAGAACTAAAAGCCGGGTAGCATTCTATCTATCAAGCTGCGAGTTCATGCCTCCCGCAGCTCAGAAGTACTGGGGTTCTGAGTCCTGGAAGGGTTTCCATATGCGCGTCGCAGTAGGTATCGGACAGTTGACAAAAGCTTATTAGGCTATCTCCAACATCTGCGCTGACGCGATGACGCCTACACGCATCCGTATAGTAATTTGTTAATTACGATTGGTGTCAGTTAAGATATTACGAGTCCCTATTATGTTGCTCCAACTAATTAAAATGAGGACTATTCGCATGATTTAGACTAGCTGTTTCCCGCGGAACATTAATATCGGATCTCAAAAATATCTTGATTAATTATAGCGAACGTGCTATTCTGATGTATGATGAACTATATTTTTTAAAATTCAATTACAATAAATTCTGCAGTTTTTGCGTGAAGGTGTAAAAAACATACATTAATCGTCCTAACATACTTAATTTAATAATAAAAGCAAAATATAAGTTTGGGTACCTCATTCATAAACTTCTAATGCAGTATTTTTTAGGTTTCCGTAGCTGATTGGCTAAAAACGGAACACTTATAGTTTCGTCAAGTCTGTCTGTCTGTCTGACCGTCCGTATCTCACAGCTACTTTATTCTGTCACTATTTATTATTACACAGTAAAATTAATAGGTATATGTATCCTAGCCCTAGGTATATGTTAAAATTAGTAGGTATATGTATCCTGTTAACCGCTTTCCGATTCTCATACAAAAAATAATGATATTTTTGGGGAGGCTCCGATAAATGATACTAAAATCTTTTTTTTTTTTGCCAAACCTATGAGTGTAGGGTGTCTATAGACAGTTTTTTTAAAAAGACATCGAGGTTTCTGAAACCATTTTCTCTGAAAGTCTAATGTTTAAGAGAGAGACGCTTCCAAAGTATAAATGGGCGTTCACCTTTCCCTATCTATCTTTTGCTTAGCGAGTGTACATTCTGAAAAAAAGAAACATAATGTAGATCAAGACAAAAAAAAAAACAACGAAAATTGGTTTGAACGAGATCGTAGTAGTTTTTAAGATACAAGTAGTTTTAAGATAGAGCACATTTTCAATAACCGTAAACATAAATTTGTTATTCATACAAATACTATGAAAAACAAAGTATATTTGCTGTCAACGAAATATTGTGGTATTTTGGCTAAGTGGGAGTAAGTGTATCTCTTATTCAGATAAAGTTGGCGCGGAATACTTAGTGCGCGCGTCCGACTCGCACTTGGCCGGTTTTTGATATTTGAGCCCTAAATTCTCTTCCCATTAGCCCTAGGTTAGACATCCCGAAAGCTATAATTTATTACATGAAAAATTAAACCTGAATAAAAATATAAATCTATCAATTACTATTCTATCAATTTCGCTTAAATAAAACAAATTGATGTCATAAAATTTTGTACCTTTTTTTATAATTTAATTGGAGCGATACGATCACAGTATACAAAATGAGATAAACTCAAGAAAAAATCAAACAAAAACGGTAACTGTGAAATAAAATTCTGGTTTTGAACAACTGAAATATCGGGTATTACAGTAAATAAAATTGGATGGCCATATGTATGGAGTATTGAATTTATCAAGCAAACGTGCTTTCAACGGGCCGCTTAACTTGTTTATCCATTTATTCACTTTTATCAGGTTTTACCTTACCGAAGTAAACTTTATTACGTCGACTTTTTTTTTCCATGCATAAAGTAACGTGAAGGTATGTCGGACTCAAAAGAAATGTGCGTACAACAAATTTTCTACAACTATTCCATCGACACGGTGGGGAGGTAGCTTAGAACCTTAAGAATGACATAGGATACTTTTTATCCCCTTCGATGGGGCCGGGGCAGGGGCGGGACGGGGCCGGGGCGAAATAATGTTTGTTAGAACCGCTCAACCTTTGAAATACACAGGAGCTCAGTGGGGCGGGCGGGGCGGGGATAGGACGAGACTGGGGGCGAAACAAAGTAGGCTGGATCCGCTTGTAAGACTTATACTCACAGATCCGTAAAGCACGCTGTACAAATGTGTTTTTCCATGGCTGCAGCAAAGAGGAGTGGCATGTCAGTGACATCCTGAGTGACGGGTGTTGAACTCAAAGTATATAGATACCTATTGAAATAAGAGTTAATGAAAAAGTATGTTTATATTATTAATTGAATTATGTAATTTAAAACCAAAGTATGTACACAAAACTCGGTGTATAAAAAAAACCGGCCAAGTGCGAGTCGGACTCGCGCACTGAGGGTTCCGTGCCAACGTTAATTGAATTAAGCAATTCACTTACTTCCACTTAGTAAAATACCACAATATTTTGTTGACAGCAAATATAACTTTGTTTTTCATAGTGTTTGTATGAAGAACAAAGTTATGTTTGCGGTTATTGAAAAAGTGCTATATCTCAAAAACTTCTCGTTCGATTCCGTTCGAACCAATTTTCGTTGAAAGTTTTTGTTATGATCTTCATTATATATTTTTTTCAAAATTTACGCTCGCTTAGTTTAGAAGTTAGATGGGGGGGGACGCCCATTTTTCCACTTTGGAAGCGTCTAGCTAAGAAACGTTAGACTTTAAAAGAAAACGGTTTTAGGAACCTCTATGTCATTTTTGAAGACCTATCCATAGACACCCCACACGCATAGGTTTGACTAAAAAAAATTTTTTCGGTTTTAGTTTCATGTATGGGAGCCCCCCCTTAAATATCATTATTTTTTATTTTTTGTATGAGAATCGTAAAGCGGTTAAGAGGATACATCTCCCTACCAAATTTCAGTAGTGTGATGCTTATAGTTTCAGAATAAATTGGGTGTGACATACGGACGGACGGACGGACAGACAGACAGACAGACAGACAGACAGACAGACAGACAGACAGACAGACAGACAGACAGACAGACAGACAGACAGACAGACAGACAGACAGACAGACAGACAGACAGACAGACAGACAGACAGACAGACAGACAGACAGACAGACAGACAGACAGACAGACAGACAGACAGACAGACAGACAGACAGACAGACAGACAGACAGACAGACAGACAGACAGACAGACAGACAGACAGACAGACAGACAGACAGACAGACAGACAGACAGACAGACAGACAGACAGACAGACAGACAGACAGACAGACAGACAGACAGACAGACAGACAGACAGACAGACAGACAGACAGACAGACAGACAGACAGACAGACAGACAGACAGACAGACAGACAGACAGACAGACAGACAGACAGACAGACAGACAGACAGACAGACAGACAGACAGACAGACAGACAGACAGACAGACAGACAGACAGACAGACAGACAGACAGACAGACAGACAGACAGACAGACAGACAGACAGACAGACAGACAGACAGACAGACAGACAGACAGACAGACAGACAGACAGACAGACAGACAGACAGACAGACAGACAGACAGACAGACAGACAGACAGACAGACAGACAGACAGACAGACAGACAGACAGACAGACAGACAGACAGACAGACAGACAGACAGACAGACAGACAGACAGACAGACAGACAGACAGACAGACAGACAGACAGACAGACAGACAGACAGACAGACAGACAGACAGACAGACAGACAGACAGACAGACAGACAGACAGACAGACAGACAGACAGACAGACAGACAGACAGACAGACAGACAGACAGACAGACAGACAGACAGACAGACAGACAGACAGACAGACAGACAGACAGACAGACAGACAGACAGACAGACAGACAGACAGACAGACAGACAGACAGACAGACAGACAGACAGACAGACAGACAGACAGACAGACAGACAGACAGACAGACAGACAGACAGACAGACAGACAGACAGACAGACAGACAGACAGACAGACAGACAGACAGACAGACAGACAGACAGACAGACAGACAGACAGACAGACAGACAGACAGACAGACAGACAGACAGACAGACAGACAGACAGACAGACAGACAGACAGACAGACAGACAGACAGACAGACAGACAGACAGACAGACAGACAGACAGACAGACAGACAGACAGACAGACAGACAGACAGACAGACAGACAGACAGACAGACAGACAGACAGACAGACAGACAGACAGACAGACAGACAGACAGACAGACAGACAGACAGACAGACAGACAGACAGACAGACAGACAGACAGACAGACAGACAGACAGACAGACAGACAGACAGACAGACAGACAGACAGACAGACAGACAGACAGACAGACAGACAGACAGACAGACAGACAGACAGACAGACAGACAGACAGACAGACAGACAGACAGACAGACAGACAGACAGACAGACAGACAGACAGACAGACAGACAGACAGACAGACAGACAGACAGACAGACAGACAGACAGACAGACAGACAGACAGACAGACAGACAGACAGACAGACAGACAGACAGACAGACAGACAGACAGACAGACAGACAGACAGACAGACAGACAGACAGACAGACAGACAGACAGACAGACAGACAGACAGACAGACAGACAGACAGACAGACAGACAGACAGACAGACAGACAGACAGACAGACAGACAGACAGACAGACAGACAGACAGACAGACAGACAGACAGACAGACAGACAGACAGACAGACAGACAGACAGACAGACAGACAGACAGACAGACAGACAGACAGACAGACAGACAGACAGACAGACAGACAGACAGACAGACAGACAGACAGACAGACAGACAGACAGACAGACAGACAGACAGACAGACAGACAGACAGACAGACAGACAGACAGACAGACAGACAGACAGACAGACAGACAGACAGACAGACAGACAGACAGACAGACAGACAGACAGACAGACAGACAGACAGACAGACAGACAGACAGACAGACAGACAGACAGACAGACAGACAGACAGACAGACAGACAGACAGACAGACAGACAGACAGACAGACAGACAGACAGACAGACAGACAGACAGACAGACAGACAGACAGACAGACAGACAGACAGACAGACAGACAGACAGACAGACAGACAGACAGACAGACAGACAGACAGACAGACAGACAGACAGACAGACAGACAGACAGACAGACAGACAGACAGACAGACAGACAGACAGACAGACAGACAGACAGACAGACAGACAGACAGACAGACAGACAGACAGACAGACAGACAGACAGACAGACAGACAGACAGACAGACAGACAGACAGACAGACAGACAGACAGACAGACAGACAGACAGACAGACAGACAGACAGACAGACAGACAGACAGACAGACAGACAGACAGACAGACAGACAGACAGACAGACAGACAGACAGACAGACAGACAGACAGACAGACAGACAGACAGACAGACAGACAGACAGACAGACAGACAGACAGACAGACAGACAGACAGACAGACAGACAGACAGACAGACAGACAGACAGACAGACAGACAGACAGACAGACAGACAGACAGACAGACAGACAGACAGACAGACAGACAGACAGACAGACAGACAGACAGACAGACAGACAGACAGACAGACAGACAGACAGACAGACAGACAGACAGACAGACAGACAGACAGACAGACAGACAGACAGACAGACAGACAGACAGACAGACAGACAGACAGACAGACAGACAGACAGACAGACAGACAGACAGACAGACAGACAGACAGACAGACAGACAGACAGACAGACAGACAGACAGACAGACAGACAGACAGACAGACAGACAGACAGACAGACAGACAGACAGACAGACAGACAGACAGACAGACAGACAGACAGACAGACAGACAGACAGACAGACAGACAGACAGACAGACAGACAGACAGACAGACAGACAGACAGACAGACAGACAGACAGACAGACAGACAGACAGACAGACAGACAGACAGACAGACAGACAGACAGACAGACAGACAGACAGACAGACAGACAGACAGACAGACAGACAGACAGACAGACAGACAGACAGACAGACAGACAGACAGACAGACAGACAGACAGACAGACAGACAGACAGACAGACAGACAGACAGACAGACAGACAGACAGACAGACAGACAGACAGACAGACAGACAGACAGACAGACAGACAGACAGACAGACAGACAGACAGACAGACAGACAGACAGACAGACAGACAGACAGACAGACAGACAGACAGACAGACAGACAGACAGACAGACAGACAGACAGACAGACAGACAGACAGACAGACAGACAGACAGACAGACAGACAGACAGACAGACAGACAGACAGACAGACAGACAGACAGACAGACAGACAGACAGACAGACAGACAGACAGACAGACAGACAGACAGACAGACAGACAGACAGACAGACAGACAGACAGACAGACAGACAGACAGACAGACAGACAGACAGACAGACAGACAGACAGACAGACAGACAGACAGACAGACAGACAGACAGACAGACAGACAGACAGACAGACAGACAGACAGACAGACAGACAGACAGACAGACAGACAGACAGACAGACAGACAGACAGACAGACAGACAGACAGACAGACAGACAGACAGACAGACAGACAGACAGACAGACAGACAGACAGACAGACAGACAGACAGACAGACAGACAGACAGACAGACAGACAGACAGACAGACAGACAGACAGACAGACAGACAGACAGACAGACAGACAGACAGACAGACAGACAGACAGACAGACAGACAGACAGACAGACAGACAGACAGACAGACAGACAGACAGACAGACAGACAGACAGACAGACAGACAGACAGACAGACAGACAGACAGACAGACAGACAGACAGACAGACAGACAGACAGACAGACAGACAGACAGACAGACAGACAGACTTGACGAAACTATAAGGGTTCCGTTTTTTGCCATTCGGCTACGGAACCCTAAAAACTATCTTAAACTTACTCATCCAAAAATCCCGAGTCATACCGCGATACAAGTGGTAGGTGGCGCCATCTATTGACTTTGCATTGAACTTACATTGTAAACAAAACACTTGCTTTAACAGCTACTGATGTTAGTTTTTTAATGATTTAAGGAACTCACGATGAAGCCGTAAACGCAAAAAAATCTTGCGCTGATTATTTTTTAAATTTAGCGGTAATTTCAAAAGACTGCGCGTCGAAATTAATTTCACGCAGACAATTTTAATTTGTTGTTTCGTCATGACTTCCGTTCGATAAAAATAACTCTTAGATAGACATTAGTTGCCTTTTCTTAAATAAATCCCTTCCCCTTATGAATGCTAATGACTGGTTTGATGAGTCGTACAAGGTGTCTTTCTACGGCGACCGCTGTAGAAAATATGTCCTGTTCGACTGGCAGTAAACGTTAAAAAATGATTGGAATATCACTAAATGTAATCTAATATGAGCTTTGTTAAGATTGAAGAAAAAATCGGCCAAGTGCGAGCCGGAGTCGCACACTAAGGGTTCCGTGACAACTTTAACTGAATTAGAGATCCACTTACTTTCACACTAAGTCAAAATACCACAATGTTTTGTTGACGGCAAATATTTATACGTAAGAGAGTTTTGAACCACGCAGATACCTCATAGTTAGGAGAACGGTCAAAAACGCCTTTGTTTAGATAGGTTCGGGTAAACAATAGAATAGTTTGACTAAGGTAACTAATTTTTCGTATTTAATATTATCATATGTAACTGAACCAGGATTCATTGATACAAGTTAGAATGAAAAAGAACATTTCGCCTTATGAACGTTCCTAATTAAAGATATAGATACGGAAGTTAAAAGAATATTGATGCAGCTGAGAATCAGACTTTTTTTAAATAATCTACGCGAAATGTCAACGTCAACCTTTGCTTCAGACTTCGACCGCAGGTCATGAAAAAAGATGATTGCTTAATTTTCTTTTAGAAAACAAGGATTTTAACAGTTGTGTTAATGCAAAATAATGTGTGATGTTACCAGTTGTTTTGAAAAATATTAACCAGCAATGCTTTAGAAGCAGATCCTCCTTCAACGACGGCAATTAAGACCGCAACCAGGGGCCGTGACTGGAGACACTGGCATCTACTTCAGGCCGATACAAAAATGGAGATCATGACAAGTGTTTCAGCCTTTTAACGAACTTCTAAACGTCTATATCGGAGTGTGTCGGTATAAACGTTTAGAAGTTCGTTGAAATGTGTTGTATGTATGGGTCAAGATGGGAAACTAAATAGTAGAACTTCTTATTATTGAAGAAAAAGATGGCCAAGGTTTGTTATTATATTGTTATCACAAGTGCAAAACTAAAATAAAATTATCTTTAATGAATTTTATGTGATGTCTGATTATTTCAATCCCAGATAATATAATACTACTAGTTCAATTAATCTTTCACTGCCTTTGTCCGTGAAAGTAGTAACGCGACTCTACTAGCCCGGGGAAGGGACCGTCTTGCTGCCAGTCGCGCGCCACGTTCGCTTGCTTATCAGTTTTGCACGTGAACTGACATCAGTTCAAGTGCAAAACTGATAGAAGCATTACATTGCAAACCGTCAAGTGATGGTAGCGGTCTCCAGTCGCGGTTTCCGGTCGCAGTCTCGTGTCTCCGTCGCGTCGCGAATCGCTTCCTTGAACCACGACAACGCCACTGTTTACTCCGCATAGCAAATAGATGCTTTTTAGTCTAAGAAAGGTGTTGAATCACTGAGTCTTTCTACCTACGGTACCGACCTAACACCTTGTGAGTTTTGATTTTTTGCAAAACTTAACACTAAGGGATTCCCTCTATGTACCACAAAAAAACGTCAAATGAGACTCTAAGGTAGAGTAGGCATACTGCTTTATTCAGATGTAACATTTTATATGGGGGTGTACAGATTGGAATTAAAGCTGCTTAATTAAACAAAAAAAATAACAACTGGTACACAAATTAAGGTACTAGGTCTGATATTTTTATTCTAGCTAGACTACTGCCTACCACTAGTTATGATCCTTATCGTAACTATAACGAGTCGCCCTCATAAATAAATGTGTTTTGCAGGATGCCTACAAAATTGTTCAGAACAAAAACACAGGACTAATCTTGTACCTATGTATTTGAGTGATGGTCCCACAGGGGCGATAAAATTACGTTGTCCATTCTAACGTAAAAAACTTCTTGTTTTCATTTGTTATAGTGACTCCCATTCATTTGGGAACACCCTCTCATGTTCCGTTATTTATGGTTTCAATAGCTTTCCTGTTTTTTGTAATTTGTATTGGAATAAATTAAAAAAGCAGGGCCTAATTCCGAATATTCTTTATTTAGCTGTATTGGAATAAAAGAACGGTGGCAACTCGAATTACGAACTTTTCTGCATTAATAAGGAGAATTCAGCAACAAAATTTTTATAAAAATGAGTTGTTAAAAAGCGTTTACGTAAGCAGAATCCGGGAAAAACTAGGTAATAGCAAGTATTGAAATAATTTATGTTGTTTGGTTCCGTAAGCAGCAATATTTGGCCGGATTGGCTTTTAATTGTCTGAACCAAATTAGTGGTTCGTGGTGTATTGACACAGAACTGTTTTAATGCCAATTTAAAATTGGCAATCCGTTTTAACCGTGAGTTTAAAAAAATACTTACTCCCGTATTTTCCTCGTAAAATGCTGTCACGGTAAAGAAGGTGAAGCTTATAAATATTTCCAATCAGATGGCTTCAATGAAGTTTTCACGTAGCTGCTTTTTGGATTTAACCCATAAAACACTCTTAATGACGATTATTTTGCGTTGCAAATTGATTTGAAAATACTTTAGTAATTGATTTTAATGCGTTCTTGGTACTATTAAGTAGAAGTAAGTACGTTATCGATAGGCGTGTTCCTATACTCGCAATGATGTGCTACTTTAAGTATAAAGGGTATTTGGTGCATTGTGCGTTTGTATTGACACGTTTCATGCGGCATGACCAATACAGACCACCCTTGACTTGACCAGCGTGCGGCGCAGAAAAATGAGATTATCACCTCAGTTTCATGTGTAAATTTCATGTGTTAATCCATGAGTATGAAAGAAACAAATAGATATTCCTCATTGTTTTTTATTTATTCTAAATTATTTGAAAATAGACATGGCTAAATAATGTTCACGACGCACACAGTTATCTACTTTTGTGTTGTGTGCGGCATGTCCAATATATGGTCGCGCTCTCGCTCCTTATGCCGCATACGATAAGTGTTAGACGTTAGCTATAAATAAATAACCTGCTTAACTGCGACACTCACTTTATCAAATTTTAGCGAACTAAATAAAAATATCTAACAAGTAGAGTACAGCAAATGTTACTGTCAAAGTGCATTGCAAGCTCAGGAATTCGAGTGTAAATAATTTTCATAACTATGCTTCACTGAAAGCAGAAGGCTCTAGAGTCTATAATTGCTACCTCGTCTGTAGTTGGTACGGTTGTAGTCCGAGTAAGTTTGTACTTAAAAATAAAATAAATAAGCACGCTGAACTTTGATAATTATTCACACACGGCATGTGTCGTGACGTTAATATTATGGAGTGTTTTGTATTATCTACTCGGTATTTATAAACCGTAATTCGAAGTAGGCTTTGGTCACCTCATTATTTATGCTTTTTGTTTCCATTAAAATTACATGTATAAACAACTTAACTAAGTTTGTTATACATGTAATTTTAAGTTCGGAGCTAAATAAATGAGCGTTAAAATATCATTTCTTGTGTAGGTAAACGATCAATCAAAGTATTGCTTTAAAATTACACGGGATCCAATCCTGACAGTAAAAATACTCATATACACGGTTTAGTTGTTTTTCACCAGCAAAAATACAGTCTTTGGAAGGCAGCACAAACACGTCATATTTTTTGTCACAAAACTAATTTCCTCAAGGTAAAGGCTTCATAAAAGTGACCTGAAGCGTCTACATGATTTTAAATTTCAGTTAATCTGCGTTAAACACAGAACAAACAAATGACAAATTTAACCGTCTGCAAAAACCCACTTAGGCCTGATTTCGTGATCGATAGTTAACTGGACTTATGCTTAAATCGGCACCAGCGGTTGAATATATACAAGTGTGCGTATTTTGAAGAAGAAGCGAAAGAGATAATAATACTTCCTGTAGCATGGGATTTCAGTTAGCCCAAGACAAAGAAACCCTAATGTACGACGTAAATACTCTACTATTCACGCTTTCTACGAGGCAATAAAATAATGTTAATTAAGTTACATGTATGCACGTGCGCGCTTTATGTCAATATTACATGACATGTAATTGAACGTTGCCGAACGAGTAACGTGAAAGGGTAATTATTTAACTTGTAATATAATCAATTAAAATTGAAAAAATGAAATATCCTTGAACTATTAGTTGAGTAAACTATCGATCATGCAACCGGGCCTTATTTAATTAATTAGGAGAAACAAATCATTTGAAGTCGGTGCATGATGTCTGTTGCTAACTGTAAAAAAATGTTTATTTTTGTTGTTTAATATTGTTAAGTTACAATGTACACAATTGAAGTAAAATGGTTTTGCCAAAAGCGAGAAAATCGCGGACAAATATACATACAGGTCAAACTTAGAACCTCCTTTATTTCCAGTTTGTTAAAGAAATAAAGTTAACTTTATTACGACGTCGGGAATTCGTAATGTTTGAAGCATCGTGTGGCGTGTTCGGAGGCTTCATCTCGAAATTGAGGCAAATTGAAACTGCCTTACGTGGAATGTACATATGGTAACTTAACTCGGTTCCGAAACTGCTAGGTGGCGCTGTTAGCCTACTCCACACAACGCCCGAATCTTCATACAAACCTGAACCGCGACATGTGAGTTTTCGATTGGACTAACCATAATAATTATATTACACCCAGACGGTAATACATCAGACTGTAGTCACCAGCCAATACCACCTCGGTCGGCAAGAAGCGTTTCCCTGTTCCTTCCTTATCTATTGCGCTAGAGTCGTTCTATACCTGCGTTACGTAAAATCGTGCTGACTGTACTGTGGGAAACTGGAAACCGTCGAAAAGTGAGCGCTTCCTGGCCATCAAATTTAAGAGCTAGGCTCCTATCGGTGGAGTTTTTATTTTCCATTTTTTTTTAATTAGGGAAGACGTGTGGTGTTTTCACTCTCGCCTTCCACAGCACACTTTGAAGAGGAGTTTCACGCATCTTAATACTAAGTTAAAAGCCTTTCCTGATATACTATTTTATCTGCCTTCTGCCATTGCTGATGTTGCCACAACACCAGGGGAATGCTTATTTTGATGGCAGTCTTCACTCGCCATGGCATAGGGTTGTCACTGAATTTGTAGCTTTTAATAGAAAAACCCATTCTTCTAGACTCCTCACTACATTCTGGTAATCCTACGGTTTAGTCATGAACTGCTTGTTTAACATATCGCAGCTAACCTGCATATCTGGTGACCGTTCACTATCCTCCACCTGTGATTCCGCTAGTAGCCTACAGCGGAGCCCTAGTTGGTGCGCCTGTCACATAAGCAGTTCACACTCATACTCTATCGCAATCTGAACCGTTTGCAAGTTATGTAATATACGTCAAATTATAAAACTGGCATCAACATGTAGTTTGAAGTACGAACAATAGCACGTCAAGGTAAGCAGTGCGGTATCTTATGCAGTTGTAATAAGGGCTTGTATGCAACAAAAGTAGGTAACCTGATGTGCTGGCGAATGTACATTTGTGCTTGTTGTTACTCTAGAATTTGCTGTAAGATGAAATACTTATTGAAATAAGTGTAAGTAATTAAATAAACACTCACTGAAGCACCGCTGTCAATAAGACTAAATAAACAAACACATTAAACATTAACATACGCGAATAAATTTAAACCCAGCCTTATTCGAGGCTGTTTACTTTGAACGAGTATGTATTTAGAATATGTTTGTTTTTACGGTTGAATAAAAAGACAATAATTCGGTATCTAGGTGGCTTAAGTTTTTAAAATAATCTAGCGATTATTTAATACGCGGATATTCATGTAGTCATTATCTAGTTTATGATACATGAATATAGTTCTTAGAATTTAGTGAAAAGGTTAGGCAATGTTTATTAATGCCTTTAGTTCACCACCTCATAGTCGCATTAAGCTTGCGAAACTCTTGCGGCGCTACGGAAATCTGTGAATTGTATGGCAATGACTCGCATATGCTATGCATTGGTCTTTCTTTGAAATATAGTTGGATGTGATAGTTGGGATCGAAAAAAAAACGAGGTGGTCATTACACCGACTTACATGGACTCAATTGTTTCGCATTAGATAATAGATAGGTACACAGAACGCTGTCAGTACGTCGACGCGTGACACGTGTAAAAGTTACCGCCGTTAATCACAAACGGCAGAGATGCGAACCTAATGCGGATTTTAAAACGTTACGCGTCAGTACGCCGCATTAAGTATCTGTTGTCTATTGCGATACACTTGAGTCCATCTGCGTCGGCCAAATCACCATCTTGCCTTTTTTGCGGAACGATACCGACAAGGGTGCAATACGAAATCTAGCTATGCAGGGTGTTGTTTTGGTTAGTGACATCCAACTCAGTGATGATAATATGAGTTAAAGTCATACTAAAAATATTTTCTTTAAATTATATGCAAGTTTTATAGAAGAAAACCTTTTTATAACATTATGAAAATTTTTAAAACGTATGGGGAATCTCGCACCCTCGCGCGTAGCTAGCGCGTATCTACGAAATGCTACGCCGTAGCTAATAAGCTACGACGAGGTGGTACCTGGTGTTGGTAGTTTTGACTCGATCACTGTTTCGCATTAATGAATTTATTTTCTGGCCTTTTTCTATTTCATTTTATTTTACACATTTTTTGGCATCAGTATCGTTTGTACAGCCAGCCCTGAATGCTCGTCGCTGACCAAAACAACACTCTGTATGCTAGAGCGAGACATAACATATGCGAAACGTTGCCAAAATTGAAAGATTTCCGCGGTGCCGTAAGAGTTTCGCATGCCACATGCGATGCGAATGGGTCTAACGCCGTTCATACAAATAAACATTTATAAAGTTTATGTCCCGTTCCGTTATTGAAATGTGAGCCTTAAATACGCTGAAATTATACATTTTGTAAAAGCGTAAGAGTCGTAAACCATTTATGCGAAAATGTGACGTTTTATCGGAGAAAGTTAAGATATCGGTTCACTTGTCGCATGATAGCTCCCATTCACAAGTTATGCGATAAATATTCCGCTTTGCGTATAGATAACGCTTTCAAACCGTATGTTATCCTGCCAAACACCTTTTTTATGTCCTACATAAATATTTAGTTTCGCGCTCAAAGCAAACGCCGTCATAATGTAGATTTGTCTCTGGGAAATGGTATTTTACTTTACTATCCATTTAAAAAGGTTTTTAGATGTGAGTGTCTGTCTAGAATAATATTATGTCTTTGAAAACCGGACAAGTGCAAGTCGAACTCGCGCACTGAGGGTTCCGAATCAACTTTAACTAAATTAGGGTTCCACTTCGCCAAAATACCACAATATTTTGTTGACAGCAAAGAAAAAGTTGGTGATTCCATATTGTGCTTGACGTTTCAGAATCCAATGAAATAATTTATCGATTAGTCTTTACCAATTTTTGACCAATCACAAATCGCGTCATCATATCTATCTAAATATAAATAAGTTATATTTGCGGTTGTTAAAAATGTGCTATATCTCAAAAACCACTACTTCGATCTCATTAAAACCAATTTTCGTTGAAAGTTTTTTGTCAAGATCAACATCATGTATTTTTCAAAATTTACACTCGCTTAGTTTTTAAGTTAGGTGGGAGGGGTGGGGGGGGTGCGCTTTATATAACTTTGGAAGCGTCTATCTCCCATATGTTGTTTGTTTGTTTTAGTTTCATGTATGGGAGGGACCCTCAAATGTCATTTTATTTTATTATTTATATTAGAATCGTTAACGAATAAGGGTTCCGTTATTGCCATTCAGCTACGGAACCCTAAAAACTGCAACAGCCAAAAGTAAGAATGTGGTCTAGGTTACTTACCATAATACTCGTAGGTACTTACCATGCAAATATCCTTGCATTTTTTGCTTGGCGAATAATGTAAACAATTATGTTTATTACTTTTAAAATAAAACTAACGTATAAAATTAAAATTATCTCAGTATTCAACTATGGATTATGTAGGTTAAATTTATTTTTTCAAATAAATCATTTTGTTAAAAAGGAATGTCAAGATTATGTACAGTATTTGCCACCCAAGAAAGACGGACCTTAGTTACTGTTTTAAAAAAATACTTTTAACAAACTGAAAATATGCTTACTCCGGTGCGATTAAATTCATTTTGAAAAGAAAGTTATAACGAAAGTGGTATCACTTAATGTTTACTCGTTTCTTTTATTGCTTTGTAGCTGTGGTATTGTCGATAGGCAATATCCATTTCAGGAACTGGATACCAAAATCTCGCGACGCGGTTTGAGTTGAAACAAGGCTGTATTTGTTTACTCAGTGGCAGGTAAACTGAAGTGTATTGCATCACACACACACGCGCGCTCGCAAAGCACCTGCAAGAGTTGGGCTGGGTAATTAATAAAACCGCAAGTAATGAAAAATACGGATTTCTATGGTAAAAATTGGTAAAATACTTCCTTTTTTACCAAATGGCGGTAGAATACTCAGTTGTTTTTTTTTATAATTTGTGCATGACTAAATCTTTAATCCAAACGGTTGTTGGCGGTGCTGATGGTAGAAAACACTTAAAAAATTGAATATTTTTTACGTTACTTGGGTCACCATATAAAACAGGAAACAATTAGATATTCGTGCGCGTTGCGTGAACTCTAATACGGCATTTACATATTCGCGCTCGCTTCTCGCCTTGTCATTGACGAAATGTTCCCCGAAATATTCGTGCACGAGAGCTGACGCGAGATTGCTGTTCACACATCATCAGCATCATCATTATCAACCAAAGGACTTCCGCAGCTGAACATGCTCCTCACCCACGGCTTTCCACAGCGACCGGTTGTGAGCGGTCTGCATCCAATTTGATCCTACGATCTTTACAAGTTCGTCTGCCCATCTTGTCGGTGGACGTCCCACGCTTCGCTTTTCGTCGAAGGGTCTCCAATCTAAAACTTTGCTGCCCCAACGGCTATCAGTTCTTCGCACTATGTGCCCTGCCCACTGCCACTTGAGCTTACTGATTCGTAGGGATATGTCCGTTACCTTGGTTCTTCTACGTATCTCCTCATTTCTGATTCGATCACGTAGAGAAACACCGAGCATAGCCCACTCCATCGCTCGTTGTGTAAATTTGAGAATTGAAAAAAAATGTGAAATGATATTCATGACGATTTGGTAAAAGATTAAAGTAGATTTATACGTTAAATTTTATTAATTAAAACCATTTGAGTATTATCCCAGTCATCGGTAATTTTACCGAGTAAATTACATGTTTTTGGTAATTCACTCGACATTGAGTAAATTACCGGTCACAAACCCAGCGCTAGCACCTGCTAGCGAACTTCCTTCGGCTTGTTTATGTCACCGTAAAATTGTAAATACGGCTAGATTTTAATCTCTCTAGCGATATTGTAAGCTGTCGATAGTTTGTGAACATTAACATACGGCTTGCAATTTAACCCATCATTTTCCATTATATTATAATCTATCGAAGTGAAACCACTAAATCACATACTATCGCGCTGACTTGCGCATTCTTTTGTCAAGTTGTCTCTGATTGGTCGTTCTTACAGTATGCCGTTATGTGCCCTTGAAGTTCTTTTTATACATAGACTAGTTACAGGGGACTACTAGACGGACGAAGTTACAGGGGGCCTTGTAACTTCGTCCGCGCGTTTTTCGATTTTTTCTCGCCTTTTAAACCTTCCCTAGTCCTCCACAAATATGTCAAGACTAAGATAAGACAAATCTGTTCAGCCGTTTTCGAGTTTTAGTGAGACTAACGAACAGCAATTCATTTTTACGTATACATAGACATAGATTATTTTTTCTCTTAGTTAGAAACTATCATTAAATATTTTTCAATCACCATTACACTGTTTATTTAGTTTCGAGAACAAACAAATTACGTTCAATCAATCAGCGCGCGAGGTAAGTTCTGTTCCAAGCCATTTCACAATTTGATGGTTTTACTTCTATAGATTTTAATCTACGTAAAAATTAAAACGTTAAATTGTAGACAGTATGTTAAGGGTTACTATCTATTGATAGTTCACAATATCGCGACTGAGATTTTAATCTAACGGTGTTTACAATTTTACGGTGACTTAAACGCACTGTTGTGTCACTAATCAGAGGAAAATCGTTTATATCAGAATACATAATACCTGTACCTTTACCATGAGTTTATGTTGGCTTTCCTCGTCAGCGACGACGTCAATTGATATATGGGAAACTTTACTTCTGCAAGTGACTCCTAGAGGAGCTGTGCACTTCATAAACTTTTTTCTCATGGTAACGCTACAGAGTACTAATGCAAGGAATAAGAGCAAGGGTAACAAGTACTGCCCAATGTAACCAAAGCGCAACCACAAACTACCGTAAGATGTATCTGGCCCGCACTTATAACTATTCCGTAATTATTCGGTAGTACGTACTAGCATGGTGGTATTTGGCATCATAATATATGCTCTAAAGCAGGATATCTTGCGGCGTATACCTTCGTTAGGCAAGCTGTTTGATTTTGAATATCTACGCAAAAGCTCCGCGTTTGCACTTGTGCACAAATGCAACAGTAAATAAATACGAATATAATATTTGAATGACATGCCCATGAGTGGTTATTGATCCGGATTTGCTAAAATGTATTTAATTATAATAGTAATTAAAATACTAAACTTTAACTCAGAAATTGTATAGATTTAGAATATTTTTTCCGTAACTCGAAAAGTTACGGAAAAAATATTCTGAGCTAAGGTAAGTAAATAAATAAAATAGTTTTTTTTTATTCTCTGATTATTTATTATTTACCCATATCTCAAAACTACTGCACTGATTATGATAAAACTTACACTGTACCCTAAGTTTAAACAAAAAACATCATCTCGCTATGTCTTCTTGTTATTGAGAAATCCGTGGACAAACATACAATTACGGAATTTCACACACGTGTTTGGAAGCCTTTATAGATCAACATACTCAAATATTATCAAATACAAACAAATTCATATGCATACATTTTGAATTGATTACCTCCTTTTTTGAAGTCGGTATAAAGACGGAACATACGATATAACCTACTTAAAAATAATTAAAGCAAGTCTCGAGCCAACATGGACGCTATTCCAGTGCCACAAGATAGGGCAGATTTATCTACAACAATTTAGAATTCCTTTTTTTACTGAAGAAGCTTACGTGTCCTCAGTCAAAAGTTAAGCCTTTCGAGGACTTCTGTCTGAACTTGAGACAGAGTGAGAGCGTAGAAATAAGTATACAAAGGTTAAATTGAGAAATATTCAATAAAATGTTCGCTATTTTATGGTAATTTTGCAACGTGTGGCAAAGACTATTGGACTTGAAAAAATAATTGAACCAACTTTGAGAAGTTAAAGTATTTTATGTGTCCATAAATTAAAACGCTATGACTTTAGTGCCACAACAACTTGCTTTGGATAAGATATTGTTCTAGGATATTCTCGAAAATAAAAAGATAAAAACATTTTTATTTCATTCCAAGCTTGTAAAAAACCGACTTCAAAACCAAAATGCACTAAAAAGTCATAAATAAACTCTTCAACATTGAAAGGAAAGGAATCCGTTTTAGGCAAACAATTTCTTTTTGGAGTCGGTGCCATCACTTTGACCATCAAGCATCAAACTCAGCTCAGCCCCATAAGATATTGACTATCAGACGTAACAACACGTCAACATTAAGATTCTAGTAAAGAAACACTATACGTGCCTTTAAAATTTGAGGGTTTCCCTCGATTACACCAAGATCCCATCATCAGATCCCAAAATGGAAAAAATGGGACCAACTAGAAGGTACACCCTCTAAGTAGGAAAAAAAAAATTTCGATTCGGTCGACAAACGACTGAGATATGAGGTAACATACATACAAAAAATAATAATAATAAAAAAAACATACAGTCGAATTGATAACCTCCTCCTTTTTTTTAAGTCGGTTAAAAAGAACAATGCTTGTGATTGAGACTGCCAAGTTAGTATTATTATAACACTTGTGGCAGGTAGCCCCGCTCTTTCATATCAATATTAAATCTAGATTTGAAACAAAATAAGCAAAGTACCAAATAGAAGATATATGAAACTTATCTAACATAACCAATGAATCATACAATTGATAATTTGTGTGGTATCCAAAAGAAAGTATTAGTTTAGTATTAGAAGAGCACATAGGTTAAAGAAAAAGTTTCAAATAGAAGTACTTACCTAGCCCAATACTATAAAATACTGACAAAGACCCGATTGGATAATTTGAAAGTGAAAGGTGTTTTAATTTAAGTTCATATTTGACCCCAAATGAAATCATCTCCTTGAGCTCAAATGAGCTTAGTTATACTTTCTATAGAGGTCTACGTACTGTAGAGAGATACTTGGTTAAAATTGAAGGTTCTTCAGACAAAGCTGAATTCGTAAATTAACTACAAGAGTCAAGACTAAACAGTAAAGGGTACATGCAAAAGCAAAGCGCAAAGCTCGCCACCGATTCCACTGGCCAAATATTTGCGTCTCACCGCCAAACTGTATATTAACTTGGTACAAGTTGCCTCGGCACAGGCTTAATTAAATTGGACCTTGACATTTATTATGTTGTTTTCTTTATTAATTTTGAATGGAGCAATTTAGTAGATGAGAGCCCTTCACTGGCGATAATTAATGAGTGGTTAAAATAAAAATATCGATGGCGCGGCTCGGAGGATGCCAGTTTGGTGCAGTGACACATTTATTAATACCGACGCGTCGGTTCCATATTAAATGGCATGCTTTTGTGCGATGCAATAATTGGATAGCCAAATATGATTACTTTTACCATACAAGTGTAGCATCCCACTGTTCTGTGTTTGAATAAGCTTCATGCCTTTTCTCATGTTGTAAAACCCTCGCTGCTACATGTTATAGCATTCTAGGCATTATAATCTTGAAGTAGTTCAGAAAATATTAATATTAATATTCATTTATTCACTTCATAACATACCTAACATTGCAGCAGAAAATATACAACATACTAGCGGTTCCCTTTGCGTCGGCCGCGTAAATTCCGGATTGCCCGTAAAATATTTAAACGCAAAACACATATAAGTAAGAGCCCAGAAACCGTAGCGGTTAGCGTTAGCTATCGCACGTTGTACTTTTAAGCTGCGAGCAATATTTGGTGCGGATTTATTTTATAACTGTGATAGCTTCTAAGATATTTATTGAAATGTAATGATGACATGGCAATTTTATTTCAAAATGCAATGATCGTGATGATGAGTATGTTTTTTTGATAAAACTAAATACCCGTGTGCATCAAAATATGTTTAAAAATATATTTTATCGTATATTTGTTTTTTTTTATTTAGAATATATTTAATTATTTAATCATTTATTTCAGGCCACAAAGGTTGTACCTGAAAGTCTTTCATACATACATTAATGATTTATAAATATCAGAACTAATGGAACACAATATTATGCTGGCGCAGTGTTGTCAATCTTTGTGTCTGGTAACCGCCCGCGAAACCGACGATACAAAACACCCTTCGGCCAAAATTCTGCTTCCATGACGATCGACAGCTGTTCGGTCGGAACCTTCACCACACACGAATTGAAATTTGTATTTAATATATAAACAATATATATGAACTTAACATGTATTTCATTTATGAATATTTTAATATATGAACTGTAATTTAGTAAACATTTCCAAGTTTGTATTGAGTAAACCTTATAAGATAGACATATGCTGTCTAGGACTATTGTAGTTTCTCTCAGCATGAAACTCAAACCTTTTTTTGTCAATATATGCGTGTACTGTCTATGGATAGGTCTTTCAAAATAACATCAAGTTTTTAAAAAAAGAAATACTGTAAAAGTCTACTCTTCTAAAGTGGTAAAACGGGCGTCCCCCCATCTAAATTTTAAACTAAGTAAGTGTAAATTTTGAATTGATGTAGATCTTGAGAAAGACTTTCAATAAAATTGGTTTGAACGAGATCGAACAAGTAGTTTTTAAGAGATATTTTCAATAACCGCAAACTTGACTTGGTCATACAAATACTATGATAAAGCTATATTTGCTTTCAACAAAATAAATTATGGTATTTGAGCTAAGTGGAAGTAAGTAGATCTCTTATTTAGTTTAAGTTGGCACGGAACCCTTATGTGCGAGTCCGACTCGCACTTGGCCGTATATATATATATTAGCTGTGCCGCATGCGTATTGAGGGAGGGCGGGTGGTGCATCCTGCATTTGCCTGAACTAATACTCAACACGAAGACAGTTTGTGCTGTTAGCTGCCTGCGCTCTCGACGCTTAGAGGTAATTAAAAAAAAACAACTCAATAATGGATTTCCGCAAAGTTACACAACGCTTGATCCCATTAATTATACTCGTAGCAAATTTTGCAGAAACATTCGTTTTTAATTTAATAGTAATTAGTTAGCAAGAATATAGTGTCATTAATATTGCATGTTTGCTCTTTACGTTCAACATACAACAACATTTAAATTCGAAAATACCAAGCTTGCGAATCACCATCTCGAAACGTAATATTGTGTTTAGATTTGAATGCTATATTTTATTGGCCGACACCCGAGCACGGACAAAATAACATTTCGAGTCTTGCGAAAAGAATTTCTTATTCTATCCTATTTATCGTTCAAAGGTTTCCTAGTGCATTAAAGCTGGGCAAATCCATAATATTAAAGCTGACCATTGGAACAAATGCGAAGAAAAATTTTCAAATCCTTTGAGCGTGCTTCTGCCTATGTATTATGTAAGTGTATCTGTCGTTTTCCTCAAAATACTGAAATAATATTGTAGTTGTTATTCTCATTGTGTTATTGGTTCACTGACTAAATCCGATGCATAAAGATAATTTCAACGGAAACAAACATAACGTGGTATTTGTATAGAGTTAATAAGTAATACTTCTTGTTAGACCCCTTACACACCGCGACTTTAAGCATTGATGCAGTCGCGCGTTCGGTAAACGTGCTTCAGCATCGCGACTTACGTAATGAACAGATTTAATTTAGCATCGATGCAGTCGTAAAATGTGAAGCTTTACACACTGCGCTACTTTTAACATCATTGCAGTCTAAATTAAATATGATAATTGCGTGAGTCGCGGTGCTGAATTGCGTATCCAAAACGCGCAAATGGATTGATTCTAAAAGTCGCAGTGTTTAAGGGGTCTTAGACCCTTATCACACTGTGACTTTTAGCAGAGATGCAGTCGCGATGCTAACGCGCGTTAGCATTGATTCAGTCGCAAAATGTCAACATTTACACACTGCGCTAATTTAAGCACCGATACAATCGAGCTGTCAACTGTCAAATTATGTACTGAATTTTGGAACTGCATTGATACTGACGCTGGTTAGCATAGATGCTAACGCGCGTTTGTATCGATACTTAATTAAATCTGTTCATTGCGTGAGTCGCGATGCTGAAGCGCGTTTTCAAAACTCGCGTCTGCATCAATATGCGACGACCTCCGTGGTGCAGTGGCTAAGCACGCTGGTTTGAAGTTCGAAGTTAGAGTCCCGGTCAGATCAATATAGAAATCAAAATTTTCCATATGGTCACGGGTCTGGGTGTTGTGGTACCACCGTTGTATCTGATTTCCATAACACAAGTGCAATTAGCTACTTACATTGGGATACGGGCAATGTTTGTGATTGGTGTCCAATATTTAAAAAAACTAAAACTATAACCGCAGCGTGTAAGGGGTCTTAGTTGTACAAAAACCAAACCTAACACAGTGGCATTTCTGTCGTTGTGCTCACTCTCTATAAAAGCTGTATGTTTCAAGTGCTTTTAACAAGAGATAATAAACTGTGTTTTATGCAAACGATAGAAGTGTTTATGTCACCATCAACGACTAAAGCAGGCTTGAGAAGACGTTAGTCGAAATATCGCAGTACTTAAATTGTCTCTTGGAAACACTGCGCTCGGTGTAACGTAAAATAGAAATGCATCTTGGCCTAGATCAGAGTTTACCAAATTTGTTTTTCTCGTGAACCACTTTAAAAAAAATACTGATCTCTGTAGGCCCGGTAGCCTGTTGCTAGAAATGTAGCTGACTACATTTTTACCAACGCACCAGCGTAGCTGCGTAGTGTGTAACAAAAATTGGGAACATTATAGTTATAGAGAAGGGTCTAGAACTACGAGAGTGAGAGATTGGTTACTAATTACTACTATTACTCTTTACTAGTCATACGAAACAACCACACAAATTTAGAACAAAAGTGAGCGTGACAAAAACCTAATATCGTAGAACAAGACAGATATTACAACAGTTTATTGTGCGACGAGACTTACGCCCTAATTTATTATTATAGCGGTTGATATTTTGCTTATTTTATTATCGATACCGGATAAATTGTGGTGGACTCCTACTTGCTATTACATCCCTATTTTTATCTCATGTCCATGTAGACCCTATGAGTCTCCCGTGCAAAACTGGTACCCCAGTTTTGCACGGGACCACTTTGGGAATAACTGACCTAGATAAAGAAATCCGTGTTAACACTTTTCTATCCTTCATAAACAGTTCGTTAAATAAATACTCGTAAATAATGCTGTTTAAGTACGTTCTTATACTATTCGTCAGTTATCATCAAGCTTATTTCCTCATCACAAACACATATTAACTTGACACAATTGTACTGTGTGTGAGTACGCTGGGTAAGAATTCCTTAGGCACATAATGGACAATGAACAGGTTATGCAAATCGCTAAAAATATTTGTTAGTGATCAATTTTGTTCGGATTTTGGTAATCTGAGATTTGGCTCTCATTATGTTGAGAAACTATTGTGTTGATTTAGTATATAAGTGATCAAAATATAAAACCATCGATAAAATTATACAAAACATATCGCGGATGAAAAATTACCTACTAGGTATGTTTTATTGTTTGTTTTTGATTTTTACTTTGAAGAGACCAGTTATAAAAAAATGATACTCCAATATGGATCCGGTTTCAAGAGCGCTCACGTCTGAATCAGGACATGTGAAAAAATATACAAATACTGGAACGAGGTGAGCCCGAGAACTCCAATTGATAGTTTTTGCGTACGTTCTGAAATGAATATGGAACCGTATTTGGAATCGTAATCATGACAACAAGACCGAGAACAAATAAATTGCTTCTGTAATGAAACATGTCTGAGCAGCAGTTTTTGCGTGGATTCACTCCATAAGTCATTAAGTCTCTTAAACCGCAGCGCTTTGCTCAAAAGCCTCTCAATTAAAGATTTTCCTGGTTGAGTATAAGACAAGATCACGTAAAACGTAATTGTGTTTGTTGAATGGGTGAGGCGCTCCGGTACCCTTCGCTGTCCTCATACCCTTTCGCGCTCGAGCCGCCTCCACTGGGCTGAAATCTCTCTTAATTCAATGTAAGCCGTAAATCCTGGCTGCAAATCATCCATCCACATCGGATTTACCGTCACGTCTTTTATTCCGGCGTCGTAAAAAAAGTCTAAAACCGCATTATGACTCTGACCGGTGTAAGGTCTACGGGACATCGTAAAATATTTTAATTTTCAGGTCATTCTACGGCCCGGACGCCGGCGAGGTTCAGTGCAGTAATAAAATTATGCATTTATTAGCATTTCTTAAAACTTTGCGCGCGCTTAATGGTGTCCGAGTGGTAACTTATTGTAAAGTAGGATATGAATTATTATGATTGATGGCGTCATGATTTATGTAAAAATGCACCACAACGACTTTTATCTTTTACAGTAAGTTAATACATAAAATTAACTTTAAAAAAAGTATAAACTGACTTCAAACCAAATGCACTCAAAAGTCTTAAATAAACTATTGACCCTAATAGGGAATGTATCCTACATTTTAGGAAAAAAAAAACTTTTGGAGCGGTGCCTTCACTTTGATCATCTCAAGCATCAACTATCACAGCACTGGTGCTAACCATCCCTTTTAATTTGGCTTGTATTTTTTTATTCCTGCATAGATTTTTTTCTTTATTATACAGAATATAAAAAAGGACGAGCCAAATTCAAGGGTGCAGTTGAGAGTCGAGTCTTGGACTCACATAAAATATAAACAATCAGTTTTTTTTTCTGTAAGGCATGCAACAAGACGCGTTGTCAGTATGCGCACAAAAAAGTACGAGTCAAATTCAAGGTTGTCAAGAGTTTATTAAATTTATTTATTTCATTTTTCCTGGCCTATAGACTATTAACTATCCTTTTTAATTTGGTTTGTCCTTTTTTACTCCTGCATATTTTTTTTCTTTCTTATACAGGGTTTAAAAACCAAGAGTGAAATTCAAAGTTGTCAAGAGTTTATCAAATTAATTGAATTTGGCTCGTACTTTCTTTTACACCTGTATAGGTAAATTAATTCAAAACTTGGCAAATTGTTGTGATACTGTATTTTATGTTTGGTTAAAACTGTCATGCACACTAAGGATTATTTGATAGAACCTGCGATAAACTGACGTGACTATCAATATCTTCGATAATATCCCTTCGGTTAAACCTAGCCTATAAGGACATAACTAATGCTAACAGCTATACGCACGCATGAATATTTGACGATGAATAATGTATGTACCAAAGATTACTATTTCGACACATTCCGTAACGGCCTTTATGAATACGTTATGACTGTGTCAGTTACTATAATAATTATTTTATGTGATTTGGGTCACAGAATGCAATTTATTTATGACGACCTCATGAAGTCACCCACCTTTTTTTTAAATTCCGCTGCATAAATGAAATGAAATTAAAAATAAAACATGTATAAATCTTGCTAAATACCAAACAAATTCCAATAGTTAAAATTATACAAAAAAAAAACTACGATCTCACCTGACGACGTTGGATCATATCTGATAAATCATTCCAGTTAAGGAAATAAATAATCATTAAACCAACAGACGGAATTAATTTTGGGATTACTGGAAACAAATTTATTTGTGGTGAATTTATATTGAGACAAAAGATCGTGATGATTTTCCTTCACAGATTCATTATCAGCATCGCGTTGCCGCCTAAAGGTCTGGGCTTACTACACCGTATTACCCTGATAGGTGCGTATCAGACATTACCGTGATGGGAGCGTATCAGACACGAAGAGCAACACCATACACTGACAGCGTTCTGTCTCTCCGTTAACTGGAGCATATTTTGCCGGTGCTGACACGCTCCGTGGATAACACGTGAAGGTGTTGGTCGGTGACGGAACGATCTGGTGTGAACAGTGTCATAGTTTTCCATACAAAAAATATTTTTGAACACGTTCCTGGTACGATCATGGTATGATACGGTGTAGTGGGCAAAAACCTGTAATGGTAATTGACTAAATTACCGAATAACAAACTTTATTCTGGAAATAATTAGGTTGTCATTAGCGGAAAGAAAACAAATTATTTTCGATTCCGTGTGAGTGGATATTTACAATGGCTGGGGTGTAATCAAAGGGGTAAAGTGGTACTTGGGCGGTTGTTCAGCGGGTGAAAGTAAGCGTTGCTTTTCAATCACGTACCGCCTTGAGGGCTGGCTTATCGGTTCGCTTAATATAGTCCAGTATGTAGTAGGTAGATATCTAAATAGGCATAGTAACAATTATGTTTACTGCTTACGTAATACAAAAAGGTAAATTTTGTGCGAAAATATTTAGAGTAGAAAAGCAAAATCTTTTTTTATCTATTTACAGGTTGTTCCTATTAGTAACTCGGTTTTGGATTTTGTAAGTTGATGGACCTGTACATCCGTCCGAAGCCAAATGGCGGTATATTTAAAAAGTCAGTAAGGTTTAGGTTTAAAGATCTTTATTCTCACTAAAACTATGTAGGTCACTTACATGAGAACAATGCCATTAAGAGATTTCAATGCATTCGAAGTCGAAATCATTCAATTTTGTAAAAGAAAATAGGCCCCATTTTTCGTTATACTCACACGCTCTCACTAATCAGATAGCTTAACGAATTTTCTACACATTACATGACGCTAAATTGCTCTATCACACACAGAAGTTATCTTAAAACACCATGATGCTAAATAGCTGGTTATAATAGTCCGTTCTTTTTCACCGAGTCTTGACATTCCTTTTTACCGAAATAATTCATTTTAAAATAAATTAAACGCATAACGCACGAACTACACAGATAATTTATCGTTTAACACTAAGATCCTTTTAAATGTTATCTTCATTAACTATTTAATGGATTTTATTCACTGGTATTATTTAAAAAGTCGTTAAGAGATTGTGTATATTATTTGACTAGCAAAGACGAGCAGACGTTAAAAGAAATTGCGTATATCAAATTTACACAGTTTTGCGACGGCTGGGAGGTATATCATTATTTAGTAGCACAATTGTAGTATTTTTTACAGACGGCATTCACTTAAAAATGGATTAAAATTCTTTATCATGTCTAAATAAGAAACACAGACGCCAAATTACTTTAAAGCAGGACATCAAATACCTTAAGGGTTTTTGCATAGATTTTTTATAGATGCTTCTTTTCGGAATTAAAACTTTTCTAATTTGTTTATCTGCAATACATTAAGTTATAATAAAATGCTAGTTTATCCTGTTTTTTGTAAGTTTAGGATTTTCATCATTTTTTTTAGAAAAACGTTTGTATGAACATTTCTATGAACAAACCTAAACAAAAAGCGGTTACTCATACGAATTAAAAGTTTATTAAAGTTGAACTTTATAAAATTATTTTGCTTTTAATTTTTGCTAAGTCAATACGCATGCGGCAGTTGTTAATACCCTCGACGCGTTTCGCCCATTACATGCGTATTGAGGGAGGGCGGTGCATCCTGCATATTTTGCCTGAACTTATACTAAAAGGTTACGGTTCATGTGATTGGGTACCTGCGCCGGCGCCGCTAAGCGGAAATTCAAAGCAAAATATTTTTATAAAATTCAACTTAGTGTAATCGACTTCAGCAAAGTAACGGATCTTTCAGTTTTTTTGAAGCTCATTAGCGGAGCGGTATCTTAAAATAAGGGTAAAATACATTTTTTTTTATTTTCTAAAAACTCCCATAAAAAATATAGTAAGTAGTATCTAGTTTAATCTACAATCTATACTAATATTATAAAGCTCTTCAGCTTCAAGTTTGTTTGTTTGTTTGTTTGTTTGAACGCGCTAATCTCAAAAACTGCGGGCCCGATTTGAAAATTTTCTTTTACGTTGGATAGTCCATTTATCGAGGAAGGCTTTAGGCTATATAACATAAAGATACGACTCATAAGACCACAGCAGAAATGAAAAATGTCGCGAAAACGGGAGAAAGATATTCCTTTTGAGAGCTTCCGCTGCATACGCTGCGGAAACCGCTTAAGTTACACAAAAATCATGTATGACAGGACTGTTCAGCATTAAGAGTTCTATAATGTCCGCGACAGCATATGTCAATCTTTTATGGTGACTTACTACAACCTTTTTTATGTTCATAAATTTGTAAAAAAATAATGCATTATTTTTAGAGGTGTATTACACACACAGGTATTTATTGTTATCAAAATAAATACATTCATCATCACGAGCATTTCATTTAGAACCAAGTTGCCCTGTATATCATTTGATTTCAATAAATATCTTAGGAGCTATCACAGTTTTAACATAACTCCGCACCAAAATAATGTTCGCAGCTTAAGTACAATGTGCGCTTGCGCTAATATATTATAAATCTGAAGAGTTTGTTTGTTTGAACGCGCTTATCTCAGGAACTGCTGGACCGATTTGAAAAAATATTTCTGTGTTGGATAGCTTATTTATCGAGAAAGGCTTTAAGATATAAAACATGGCGCTGTGGCGGGAGGGGAGGGAGCAAACTCAAAACGCGCGGACGAAGTCGCGGGGGACCGCTAGTAAATATAATAAAACCTTTTTACGCTGACGCGAAATCAAAACAAATTGTAAGAAAATCTTATATTTTCTGGTATGTAGGCAGAAAAATGTATTCTTTGCCGAAGCGTGTAGTTCGTCCTTTGAATGCAGACCGTTTGCAACCGCTCCGGTATACTGTGCAGTTTCAAATCATGGCTAAGTTAAGTGTGTTGGCTACTGTGACGAATCCAGCAAATCAGCTCCAATCCAGTTAGGAAGTTGTCGTTGCGATGATCAAGGCGCCTTCAGTCGCTTGTGTCCCGCTAACACGATTAGCGCCAGCTAACTCGTCGCCAATCAACGGGTAGTTACACTTTTAGTTCCAGCTGTCTTTGCGTGATTGGGCTAAGGACAAACTTTAATTAATTAGGTTACGTGTCCATGCAAAATAAATACATCTTTTATTTAACATATAAATTGATTGCTTATCAAATATATCTATGAAAAACATTTGAGTGGTGTCAGACACTGACAGAACCGTCATCACGGCTGATATAGCTCATTGGCTTGATCGGATCAAAAAACGGAATTATCTTTCTTATCAGAAAATCAGGTCCTTTCACGCGAGCATGTCCTTATACCGAGACGACAGAAAATTGCAAAAACCTACCAATGTATCTTTTCACAACTAGCGTTCGAACTCAGAATCTCTGGGCGGGGAGGTGTTGAACAAAATACATTGTATCTTCTAAACATAAAATAACTCAAGGTAACTGCATTTCAATCTCAAAAAGCTAAGCTTGTCGTAAGCATGTTTCCAGCGTGCACTCTTTGCGAAGTGGCTGCAGTTAAATCTGTGGATAAACGTTTATCAAACGAAAGAAAAATATGTATCGGTAAATTTTTCTTCAATACTGACTTCTTTTGAATCTATTATGGGTTAAAAACCGGATACCTACTTCTTACATTGCATATATTGCTGAGCCTGAGCTGATGACGATCGACAGCTGTTCGGTTGGAACCTTTACCACACACGAATTGAAATTTGTATTTAATATATGAACAATGTAGGTATATGAACTTAACATGTATTTTAAAGCTGGAGCAGCAGCGGAGTTGGCTGAAAACGCCAAGCGTCGCAAGTACGTTTCACTTGCAAGTGATTATGTTTTTGCGCCGTTTGGCGTTGAAACATTTGGGCCGTGGGGTTCTGCTAAATTGCTGTTTAGAAAAATTGCGTCAAAATTAAATTCTTTAAAAGCCAGTAATAAAGCAGGCTGGTTCTTAGCTCAAAGGATCAGCATAGCTATCCAACGCGGCAACGCAGCCAGCATCATAGCCTCCTTGCCGCCAGGAATTGGTTTCGTTTTTAGGGTTCCGTAGCCGAATGGCAAAAACCGGAACCCTTATAGTTTCGTCAAGTCTTTTCTGCCGCTGTAATGCATAACAATCAATCACCGATCAAGTCACCATGTCTCTCTTCTTGTGGTAAAATGGGCGTCCCCCCCTATCTTAATTTTAAACAAAGTAAGTGTAAATTTTGAATTGATGTAGATCTTGAGAAAGACTTTCAACGAAAATTGGTTTGAACGAGATCGAACAAGTACCTAGTTTTTAAGATAGAGCACATTTTCAATAACCGTAAACATGACTTTGCCATACAAATACAATGACGAATAAAGCTATATTTGTTGTTAACAAAATAGATTATGGTATTTTAGCTAAGTGGAAGTAAGTAGATCTCTTATTTAGTTTAAGTTGGCGCGGAACACTTATGTGCGAGTCCGACTCGCACTTGGCCGGTTTTTAAATAAAACTCTACCCCTTATGAATGTTAATGACTGGTTTGATGAGGGATACAAGGTGTCTTTATACGGTGACCACTGTAGAGAATATGGGTCCTGTGTGACTGACAGTAAACGTTGAACAATGATTGACATGATGTAAACTAATATGGGCTTTGTTATGACTGAAGAAAAACCATTCTTACATTAATATTATAGTTAGGCCGACGGTCTGGATTGGTATTAAGGTAAAAAAACGTTTTTCATTCTTTCGTGGGTGACCAAATTTGGATTTACTATTAATAGTTCAAATGTAAAAGAACTTTTCGCCTTATGACTGTTCCTAATGAGTATTTACCAACAACAAATAGAATGACAAAGTTCATGATCAATGATGATTACTTATTTTGTAACAACAGTTTCTGTAAAAGCTACTCGGAGAAGCTTTAAGTCTTACGTGATGCATGTGTTACTCGGGCTCCGGAATACGGTCACCTCCTGTTTCGACGGAACAGTCCTAAATACACCTTTGTCTCGCTGCTTTGCACGGCTTCCAATCAATATGCGTGTGTCTAGCCGGTGGGCTGGAATAATCCTAGCGATAGCCTAGGGTCACATTCAGTCCATATTAGGAATTCGAAGATATTATTGAAAGCTTGGGCCTGGCTGCTTTTTAGAAAATGGTACAGATACCACATATTATATTTAAATGACTTCAAAAAGAGGGAGGCTATCAAGAAGACTATTTTTTTTTGTTGAATATATATTACCTCATATTATCTCAGTAATTATTTGACCAATTTGTTTTTTTTTCGGCTTCGTAGAGGGTTTACCTTCGTATTGGTCTCATTGTTGCCGAGTCGACATCTAATGATGGGATCTTGGTGTAATTGAGTGAAACCTTCAAATTTTAAAGGCATGTATATTGTTTGTATCATAGTGTCTTTACTCTCTCTCTCTCTCTCCCTCTGTCTCTTTCTCTATCGCCTCAACATCTCCTGAGGATGCCACGTGAAACACGTTGGTGTTGGGTACTTTAGCTTTATTTAGGTATATATATATATATTAGCTGTGCCGCATGCGTATTGAGGGAGGGCGGGTGGTGCAGCCTGCATTTGCCTAAACTTATACTCAACACGAAGACAGTTTGTGCTGTTAGCTGCCTGCGCTCTCGACGCTTAGAGGTAATTAAAAAAAAACAACTCAATAATGGATTTCCGCAAAGTTACACAACGCTTGATCCCATTAATTATACTAGTAGCAAATTTTGCAGATACATTCGTTTTTAATTTAATAGTAATTAGTTAGCAAGAATATAGTGTCATTAATATTGCATGTTTGCTCTTTACGTTCAACATACAACAACATTTAAATTCGAAAATACCAAGATCTTGCGAATCACCATCTTGAAACGTAATATTGTGTTTAGCTTTGAATGCTATATTTTATTGGCCGACACCCGAGCACGGACAAAATAACATTTCGAGTCTTGCGAAAATAATTTCTTATTCTATCCTATTTATCGTTCAAAGGTTTCCTAGTGCATTAAAGCTGGGCGAATGTATAATATTAAAGCTGACCGCTGGAACAAATGCGAAGAAAAATTTTCAAATCCTTTGAGCGTGCTTCTGCCTATGTATTATGTGTAAGTGTATCTGTCGTTTTCCTCAAAATACTGAAATAATATTGTAGTTGTTATTCTCATTGTGCTATTGGTTCACTGACTAAATCCGTTGCATAAAGATAATTTCAACGGAAACAAACATAAAGTGGTATTTGTATAGAGTTAATCAGTAATAGATAGATACTACCTGTAAGACCCCTTACACACCGCGACTTTAAGCATTGATGCAGTCGCGCGTTCGGTAAACGCGCTTCAGCATCGCGACTTACGTAATGAACAGATTTAATTTAGCATCGATGCAGTCATCATAATCGTAAGGGGTCTAAGACCTCATTCACACTGCGACTTTTAGCAGCGATGAAGTCGCGATGCAGCATCGATGCAGTCGTAAAATGTTAAGCTTTACACACTGCGCTACTTTTAACATCATTGCAGTACTACACTATATTAAATATGTTAATTGCGTGAGTCGCGGTGTTGAAGTGCGTATCCAAAACGCGCAAATGGATCGATTCTAAAAGTCGCAGTGTGTAAGGGGTCTTAGACCCTTATCACACTGTGACTTTTAGGAGAGATGCAGTCGCGATGCTAACGCGCGTTAGCATTGATTCAGTCGCAAAATGTAAACATTTACACACTGCGCTAATTTAAGCATCGCTGCACTCGCGATGCAGAAGCTGTTTACTGTCAAATTATGTACTGAATTTTGGAACTGCATTGATACTAACGCTGGTTAGCATAGATGCTAACGCGCGTTAGTATCGATACTTAATTAAATCTGTTCATTGCGTGAGTCGCGATGCTAAAGCGCGTTTTAAAAACTCGCGTCTGCATCAATATGCGACGACCTCCGTGGTGGAGTGGCTAAGCACGCTGGTTTGAAGGCGGCGCCACTCCGAGGTCCCGGGTTCGAGTCCCGGTCAGATCAATATAGAAATCAAAATTTTCCATATGGTCACGGGTCTGGGTGTTGTGGTACCACCGTTGTATCTGATTTCCATAACACAAGTGCAATTAGCTACTTACATTGGGATACGAGCAATGTATGTGATTGGTGTCCAATATTTAAAAAAACTAAAACTAAAACCGCAGCGTGTAAGTGGTCTTAGTTGTACAAAAACAAACCTAACACAGTGGCATTTCTGTCGTTGTGCTCACTCTATAAAAGCTGTATGTTTCAAGTGCTTTTAACAAGAGATAATAAACTGTGTTTTATGCAAACGATAGAAGTGTTTATGTCACCATCAACGACTAAAGCAGCCTTGAGAAGACGTTAGTCGAAATATCGCAGTACTTAAATTTTCTCTTGGAAACACTGCGCTCGGTGGAACGTAAAATAGAAATGCATCTTGGCCTAGATCAGAGTTTACCAAATTTATTTTTCTCGTGTACTAATCATACGAGACAACCACACAAATTAAGGACAAACGCGAGCGTGACAAAAACCTAATATCGTACAACAAGACAGATATTACAACAGTTTATTGTGCGACGAGACTTACGCCCTAATTTATTAATATAGCGGTTGAGATTTTGCTTATTTTATTATCGATACCGGATAAATTGTGGTGGACTCCTACTTGCTATTACATCCCTATTTTTCTCTCATGCCCATGTAGACCTTGTGAGTCTCCCGTGCGCAACTGGGCCACCTGAAAAACTTTGGGAATAACTGACTTAGATAAAGAAATCCGTGTTAACACTTTTCTATCTTTCAAAAACAGTTCGTTAAAAAAATGCTCGTAAATAATTCTGTTTAAGTACGTTCTTATACTATTCGTCAGTTATCATCAAGCTTATTTCCTCATCACAAACACATATTAGCTTGACACAATTGAACTGTGTGTGAGTACGCTAGGTAAGAATTCCTTAGGCAAAGGTATTAATGGACAATGAATAGGTTATGAAAATTGCTAAAAATATTTGTTAGTGATCAATTTTGTTCGGATTTTGGTAATCTGAGATTTGGCTCTCATTATATTGAGAAACTATCGTGTTGATTTAGTATATAAGTGATCAAAATATAACACCATCGATAAAATTATACAAAACATATCGCGGATGAAAAATTACCTACTAGGTATGTTTTATTGTTTGTTTTTGATTTTTACTTTCAAGAGAAAGAAATAAAAAAATGATAGCGTAATTATTATGATTTTAAAGAACACTAACTAACTCATCGTTATCTCTGGATACTCCAATATGGATCCGGTTTCAAGAGCGCTCATGTCTAAATCAGGACATGTGAAAAAATATACAAATACTGGAACGAGGTGAGCCCGAGAACTCCAATTGATAGTTTTTGCGTACGTTCTGAAATGAATATGGAACCGTATTTGAAATCGTAATCATGTCAACAAGACCGAGAACAAATAAATTGCTTCTGTAATGAAACATGTCTGGGTAGCAGTTTTTGCGTGGATTCACTCCATAAGTCATTAAGTCTCTTAAACCGCAGCGCTTTGCTCAAAAGCCTCTCAATTAAAGATTTTCCTGGTTGAGTATAAGACAAGATCACGTAAAACGTAATTGTGTTTGTTGAATGGGTGAGGCGCTCCGGTACCCTTCGCTGTCCTCATACCCTTTCGCGCTCGAGCCGCCTCCACTGGGCTGAAATCTCTCTTAATTCAATGTAAGCCGTAAATCCTGGCTGCAAATCATCCATCCACATCGGATTTACCGTCACGTCTTTTATTCCGGCGTCGTAAAAAAAGTCTAAAACCGCATTATGACTCTGACCGGTGTAAGGTCTACGGGACATCGTAAAATATTTTAATTTTCAGGTCATTCTACGGCCCGCACGCCGGCGAGGTTCAGTGCAGTAATAAAATTATGCATTTATTAGCATTTCTTAAAACTTTGCGCGCGCTTAATGGTGTGCGAGTGGTAACTTATTGTGAAGTGGGATATGAATTATTATGATTGATGGCGTCATGATTTATGCGAAAATGCACAACAACGACTTTTATCTTTTACAATAAGTTAATACATAAAATAACTTTAATACCTCAACACCCGAGCGGTCGCATGTGACCGCATAACAATAGAATATCTATTGTGTCTCGTTCACATACGCTTGAGGGATTAAAAAAAGTAAAAACCTACTTCAAAACCAAAATGTACTCAAAAGTCTTATATAAACTCTTGACCCTTTTAGGGAAAGGATCCATTTTAGGAGAAAAATTTTTTTGGAGTCGGTGCCTTCACTTTGACGATCTCAAGCATCAACTATCACAGCGCCGGTGCTTACTATCCCTTTAATTTTTTTTTTTATTCATGCATATTTTTTTTTCTTTCTTATACAGGGTGTAGAAAAGAACGAGCCAAATTCAGCTGAGAGTCGAGTCTTGAACTCACATAAAATATAAACAGTTTGATTTTAAGGCATGCAACAAGGCACGTTGTCAGTACGTGCGCACAAAAAGTAAGAGCCCAATTTAAGGTTGTCAAGAGTTTATTAAATTTATATATTTCATATTTTTACTGGCTTAGACTATTAACTATTCCTTTTGTGTAAAAAACAACGACCTAAATTGAAAAGGGGGGTTGAAAGAGTCTTGAATTCAGAAAAAATATGAACGATTTTGTTTTTTTTCTGTACGGCATGCAACAGACTCGTTGAAACGATGCGCATTACCAGTACGCGCGCAAAAAAAGTACGAGTCAAATTCAAGGTTATCAAGAGTTTATCAAATTTATTTATTTTATATTTTTCCTGGCTTCTACACTATTAACTATCTCTTTTAATTTAAATTGTTCTTTTTTAATCCAAATTCAAGGGGGTGGTTGAGAGTCAAGTCTTGAATTCAGAAAATATATTAACAATTTTGATTTTTTATATCAATATATGTGTATATGTCGTGGCCAAATCGCTGAATTGATCATTTCATGAAATGGTTGACCATTTCGTGAAGTGTTCACGTTTCATGAAGTGGCCAACTAATGGTAACCAAATTATTAAACGATAAACGTTTAGCGATTTGGTCACCCACGTTTGAACATATCGTGAAAATAGGGTAACCATAAAATATATAATGCAAACTCAGAACAATTTTGTTACGTACTTGTTTATTTTTAGTTGTTTAAATTTACTATGGAATATTAAAATTATTTTAAAATAAGTATAACAAACTTACTTAATCTAAAAAAGGCACATGGACGAACGCGCTCACACGCACTGAACCACACGTGACATCTTAGGCGCGCTCTAGAGTTTTAAAGGTATCTCAAGTTTTTGGTAAGAATGTTTCTTTACCTGAGTCTTAATCACATACTTACTAATTAGGTAACTCTTATATTATTTATAAAAAATATAGGTAACATAACATTATCTAATGTTAAACAAAAAGTTAGGTACCTAAGTAAGTAAGTTTAATAACGAATTATTCGCGTTTTTGCTGTGAGAAAATACATCTTCGCTTACAAGGGCCGCCATCTTGACACATACAAAGGCGCTTTCAGCGCCTCTACCGGTAGTCAATGAAACAATTTCACGATATGATCGATTAGGATTGATTATTTCATGAAATAGCAGTGTGTCCAGCTGGCCCTATCGTCAAACAATTTCTTATCATTGATCTGGCCTAGGCACATCATGATATGGCCAATGGACAGTAAAATATTTAATGAAATGCAACCATTTCATTAAACGGCCGATCATTTGATGAAATGGGCAATTCTACGATGCGGCTACGACATATACATATAGATAAATTCCTAACTCGATTGATAACCACTTGAATTTGGCTCGTATTTTCTTTTACATCTGTAGAAGAGAGTTAACGTAAAGGTAAAATTAACTTACCTAAAATTAATTCTAAACTTGGCAAATTGTTGTGATACTGTATTTATGTTTGGTAAAAACTGTCAAGCAGACTAAGGATTATTTGATAGAACCTTCGATAAACTGACGTGACTATCAATGTCTTCGATAATATCCCTTCGGTTAAACCTAGCCTATTAGGACATAACTAATGCTAACAGCTATACGCACGCATGAATATTTGACGATGAATAATTTATGTACCAAAGATTACTATTTCGACACATTCCGTAACGACCTTTATGAATACGTTATGACTGTGTCAGTTACTATAATAATTATTTTATGTGATTTGGGTCACAGAATGCAATTTATTTATGACGACCTCATGAAGTCATCCACCTTTTTTTTAAATTCCGCTGAATAAATAAAATGAAATTAAAAAGAAAACATGTATAAATCTTTCTAAATACCAAACAAATTCCAATAGTTAAAATTGTACAAAAAAAAGAAAACTACGATCTCACCTGACGACGTTGGATCATATCTGATAAGTCATTCCAGTTAAGGATATAAATAATCATTAAACCAACAGACGGAATTAATTTTGGGAGTACTGGAAACAAATTTATTTGTGGTGAATTTATATTGAGACGAAAGATCGTGATAATTTTCCTTCACAGATTCATTATCAGCATCGAGTTGCCGCCTAAAGGTCTGGACTTACTATACCGTATTACCCTGATAGGTGCATATCAGACATTACCGTGATAGGAGCGTATCAAACACGAAAAGCAACACAATACACTGACAGCGTTCTGTCTCTCCGTTACCTGAAGCGTATTTTGCCGGCGCTGACACGCTCCGTGGATAACACGTGAAGGTGTTGGTCGGTGACGGAACAATCTGGTGCAAACAGTGTCATAGTTTTCAATGCAAAAAATATTTTTGACACGTTCCTGGTACGATCATGGTATGATACAGTGTAGTGGGCAGAAACCTGTAATGGTAATTGACTAAATTACTGAATAACAAACTTTATTCTGGAAATAATTAGTTTGTCATTAGCGGAAAGAAAACAAATTGTTTTCGATTCCGTGTGAGTGGATATTTACAATGGCTGGGGTGTAATCAAAGGGGTAAAGTGGTACTTGGGCGGTTCTTCAGCGGGTGAAAGTAAGCGTTGCTTTTCAATCACGTAGCGCCTTGAGGGCTGGCTTATCGGTTCGCTTAATATATAGTCCAGTATATTGTAGGTATATAAATAGGCATAGTAACAATTATGTTTCCTGCTTACGTAATACAAAAAGTTAATTTTTTTGCGAAAATATTTCGAGTGTTTGTAGCAAAGCATAATCTTTTTTTATCTATTTACAGGTTGTTCCTATTTGTAACTCGGTTTTGGATTTTGTAAGTTGATGGACCTGTACATCCGTCCAAAGCCAAATGGCGGTATATTTAAAAGTCAGTAAGGTTTAGGTTTAAAGATCTTTATTCTCACTAAGACTTATTAACTAGGTCACTTACATGAGGACAATGCCATTAAGAGATTTCAATGCATTCGAAGTCGAAATCATACAATTTTGTAAAAGAAAATAAGCCACATTTTTCGTTATACTCACACACACTCACTAATCCACAACAAATAATTAATTTTGTGTTTTTTTTTGCATCTGATAGCGTAGGTAACGAATTCTCTACACATTACATGACGCTAAATAGCTATCACACACAAAAGTTATTTTAAAACACCTATAGTCCGTTCATTTATGCTTGTCGAATTTTGGAAACAATCTTGACATTCCTTTTTACCGAAATAATTAATTTTAAAATAAATTAAACACATAACGGAATAACTACACTGATAATTTATCGTTTAGCACTGAGATCCTTTTAAATCAAATAGTTAATGAATTTTATTCACTGGTATTATTTAAAAAGTTGTTAAAAGATTGTGTACATTATTTGATTAGCCAAGATCAAGAAGAACAGACTTTAAAAGAAAATATTGCGTATCTCAAATTTTTACAGTTTTTCTACGCGGCTGGGAGGTATATCATTATTTAGTAGCACAATGGTCGTATTTTTTACATACGGCAATCACTACAATTAAAATTCTTTATCATGTCTAAATAAGGGTATACCTTAAGGGTTTTATTTTGCATAGATACTTCTTTTCGGAATTAAAACTTTTCTAATTTGTTTATCTGCAATACATTAAGTTATAATAAAATGCTAGTTTATCCTGTTTTTTGTAAGTTTAGGATTTTTATCATTTTTTTTAGAAAAACGTTTGTATGAACATTTCTATGAACAAACCTAAACAAAAAGCGGTTACTCATACGAATTAAGTTTATTAAAGTTGAAGTTTATAAAATTATTTTGCTTTTAATTTTTGCTAAGTCAATACGCATGCGGCAGTTGTCAATACCCTCGACGCGTTTCGCCACTACATGCGTATTGAGGGAGGGCGGTGCATCCTGCATATTTTGCCTGAACTTATACTAAAAGGTTACGGTTCATGTGATTGGGTGCCTGCGCCGGCGTCGCTAAGCGGAAATTCAAAGCGAATATTTTTATAAAATTCAACTTAGTGTAATGGATTTCTGCAAAGTAACGCCTGTATCTTTCAATTTTTTTGAAGCCCATTAGCGGAGCGGTATCTTAAAATAAGGGTAAAAAAACATATATTTTCTTAATTTTCTAAAAACTTCCATAAAAAATATAGTATGTAGTATCTAGTTTAATCTACAATAAATATAAAAATATTTTTTACGCTGACGCGAAATCAAAACAAATAGTAAGAAAAGCTTATATTTTCTGGTATGTAATACTACTTTTTGGCCTACAGCGTGTAGGTCGTCCTCTGAATGCAGACCGTGTGCAACCGCTCCGGTATACTGTGCAGTTTTAAATCATGGCTAAGTTAAGTGTGTTGGCTACTGTGACGAATCCAGCAAATCAGCTCCAATCCAGTTAGGAAGTTGTCGTTGCGATGATGAAGGCGCCTTCAGTCGCTTGTGTCCCGCTAACACGATTAGCGCCAGCTAACTCGTCGCCAATCAACGGGTAGTAACACTTGTAGTTCCGGCTGTCTTTGCGTGATTGGGCTAAGGACAAACTTTAATTAATTAGGTTACGTGTCAATGCAAAATAAATACATCTTTAATTTAACATATAAATTGATTGCTTAACAAATATATCTACCTACGAAAAACATTTGAGTGGTGTCAGACACTGACAGAACCGTCATCACGGCTGATATAGCTCATTGGCTCGATCGGATCAAAAAACGGAATTATCTTTCTTATCAGAAAATCAGGTCCTTTCACGCGAGCATGTCCTTATACCAAAATGGAGACGACAGAAAATTGCAAAAACGACCAATGTCTCTTTTCACAACTAGCGTTCGAACTCAGAATCTCTGGGCGGGGAGGTGTTGAACAAAATACATTGAATCTTCAAAACATAAAATTACTCAAGGCAACTGCATTTCAATCTCAAAAAGCTAAGCTTGTCGTGAGCATGTTTCCAGCGTGCACTCTTTGCGAAATGGCTGCAGTTAAATCTGTGGATAAACGTTTATCAAACGAAATAAAAATATGTATCGGTAAATTTTTCTTCAATACTGACTTCTTTTGAATCTATTATGGGTTAAAAACCGGATACCTACTTCTTACATTGCATATATTGCTGAGCCTGAGCTGATGACGATCGACAGCTGTTCGGTTGGAACCCTTACCACACACGAATTGAAATTTGTATTTAATATATGAACAATGTAGGTATATGAACTTAACATGTATTTTAAAGCTGGAGCAGCAGCGGAGTTGGCTGAAAACGCCAAGCGTCGCAAGTACGTTTCACTTGCAAGTGATTATGTTTTTGCGCCGTTTGGCGTTGAAACATTTGGGCCGTGGGGTTCTGCTAAATTGCTGTTTAGAAAAATTGCGTCAAAATTAAATTCTTTAAAAGCCAGTAATAAAGCAGGCTGGTTCCTAGCTCAAAGGATCAGCATAGCTATCCAACGCGGCAACGCAGCCAGCATCATAGCCTCCTTGCCGCCAGGAAATGGTTTCGTTTTTAGGGTTCCGTAGCCGAATGGCAAAAAACGGAACCCTTATAGTTTCGTCAAGTCTTTTCTGCCGCTGTAATGCATAACAATCAATCACCGATCAAGTCACCATGTCTCAGACGCATTATTTCTCCAAAATATACACAATTTAACTTTTAAATATAAAAAATCAAATGCACGTAATTTTCAGCGAGCATCTGCGGGGCGGTCAACTGTTTGACATCTGCCAAAAATGGTTCTGCTACCCATCTCTTTTTATCACACAGTTTGCTGCTAGTGACATCTCGCTTTTGTCGTTCTATTCCAAAGGGACAATGGTGTGTACTGTCTATGGAAAGTTCTTTTAAAATAACATCGAGGTTTTTTAAACCATTTACTCTAAAAGTCTACTCTTACAAAGTGGTGGAATGGGCGTCCCCCTCCATCTTAATTTTAAACAAAGTAAGTGTAAATTTTGAATTGATGTAGATCTTGAGAAAGACTTTCAACGAAAATTGGTTTGAACGAGATCGAACAAGTACCTAGTTTTTAAGATAGAGCACATTTTCAATAACCGTAAACATGACTTTGCCATACAAATACAATGACAAATAAAGCTATATTTGTTGTTAACAAAATAGATTATGGTATTTTAGCTAAGTGGAAGTAAGTAGATCCCTTATTTAGTTTAAGTTGGCGCGGAACACTTATGTGCGAGTCCGACTCGCACTTGGCCGGTTTTTAAATAAAACTCTACCCCTTATGAATGTTAATGACTGGTTTGATGAGGGATACAAGGTGTCTTTATACGGCGGCTACTGTAGAGAATATGGGTCCTGTGTGACTGACAGTAAACGTTGAACAATGATTGACATGATGTAAACTGATATGGGCTTTGTTATGACTGAAGAAAAACCATTCTTACATTAATATTATAGTTAGGCCGACGGTCTGGATTGGTATTAAGGTAAAAAAACGTTTTTCATACTTTCGTGGGTGACCAAATTTGGATTTACTATTAATAGTTCAAATGTAAAAGAACTTTTCGCCTTATGACTGTTCCTAATGAGTATTTACCAACAACAAATAGAATGACAAAGTTCATGATCAATGATGATTACTTATTTTGCTTTTGGTAAACGGTAAATCTGTAAACAATTTATAGCGATTGAGAGCTGTGTTAATGAAGATAAGTGTATTAATAATTGGTTACCAGTTGTCTTGAAAAATAATAACAAGCAATGCTTAAGTAGCAAAATCCTTCTTGACCACGACAACGCCATAGTTCACCATGCTAAGAAAACAAATATTTGTTGTGAAAGGGGTTGATGCACTGTGTCTTCCCGTCTATGGTACCAACCTGACACCTTGTGAGTTCGTGATATTTTCAAAAAAATAAATATACGCATTAAACGATTCCCTCTTTGTATTTCTAAAAGTTTATAAAACTACTTTGAAAATACGTTAAATGGGGACCGTAAAGAATTAAAAGAGAAAAGAGTAGGTCTACTGCTTACGGAGGTTTAATGAATGGAATTAAATCTAATTGATTATACAACAAAAATTATAACTGTCTTTTACATTATCGAGATTTTGATTTTCTTTAAGCCTTCATTGCGTCCTTCGTAAATAATGAGTATTAAGAGAAAATACAGCAACAACGTAGTTCAAATCTTACGAGGAATAATGCTTGTAGAACAACAGTTTCTGTAAAAGCTACTCGGAGAAGCTTTAAGTCTTACGTGATGCATGTGTTACTCGGGCTCCGGAATACGGTCACCTCCTGTTTCGACGGAACAGTCCTAAATACACCTTTGTCTCGCTGCTTTACACGGCTTCCAATCAATATGCGTGTGTCTAGCCGGGGGGCTGGAATAATCCTGGCGATAGCCTAAGGGTCACATTCAGTCCATATTAGGAATTCGAAGATATTATTGAAAGCTTGGACCTGGCTGCTTTTTAGAAAATGGTACAGATACCACATATTATATTTAAATGACTTCAAAAAGAGGGAGGCTATCAAGAAGACTATTTTTTTTGTTGAATATATAATATTACCTCATACCTCAGTAATTTACTGACCAATTGATATTTTTTTCGGATTCTTAGAGGGTTTACCTTCGTATTGGTCTCCTTGTTGCCGAGTCAGCATCTAATGATGGGATCTTGGTGTAATTGAGTGAAACCTTCAAATTTTAAAGGCATGTATATTGTTTGTATCATAGTGTCTTTACTCTCTCTCCCTCTCTCTCCCTCTCTCTCTTTCTCTTTCTGTATCGCCTCAACATCTCCTGAGAATGCCACGTGAAACACGTTGGTGTTGGGTACTTTAGCTTTATTTATATATATATTAGCTGTGCCGCATGCGTATTGAGGGAGGGCGGGTGGTGCATCCTGCATTTGCCTGAACTTATACTCAACACGAAGACGGTTTGTGCTGTTAGCTGCCTGCGCTCTCGACGCTTAGAGGTAATTAAAAAAAAACAACTCAATAATGGATTTCCGCAAAGTTACACAACGCTTGATCCCATTAATTATACTCGTAGCAAATTTTGCAGAAACATTCGTTTTTTAATTTAATAGTAATTAGTTAGCAAGAATATAGTGCCATTAATATTGCATGTTTGCTCTTTACGTTCAACATACAACAACATTTAAATTCGAAAATACCAAGATCTTGCGAATCACCATCTCGAAACGTAATATTGTGTTTAGCTTTGAATGCTATATTTTATTGGCCGACACCCGAGCACGGACAAAATAACATTTCGAGTCTTGCGAAAAGAATTTCTTATTCTATCCTATTTATCGTTCAAAGGTTTCCTAGTGCATAAAAGCTGGGCGAATGTATAATATTAAAGCTGACCATTGGAACAAATGCGAAGAAAAATTTTCAAATCCTTTGAGCGTGCTTCTGCCTATGTATTATGGAAGTGCATCTGTCGTTTTCCTCAAGTTGCTGAAATAATATTGTAGTTGTTGTTCTCATTGTGTTATTGGTTCACTGACTAAATCCGTTGCATAAAGATAATTTCAACGGAAACAAACATAACGTGGTATTTGTAGAGAGTTAATCAGTAATACTACCTGTAAGACCCCTTACACACCGCGACTTTAAGCATTGATGCAGTCGCGCGTTCGGTAAACGTGCTTCAGCATCGCGACTTACGTAATGAGCAGATTTAATTTAGCATCGATGCAGTCATCATAATCGTAAGGGGTCTAAGACCCCATTCACACTGCGACTTTTAGCAGCGATGAAGTCGCGATGCAGCATCGATGCAGTCGTAAAATGTTAAGCTTTACTCACTGCGCTTCTTTAAACATCATTGCAGTATAAATTAATTATGTTAATTGCGTGAGTCGCGGTGCTGAAGTGCGTATCCAAAACGCGCAAATGGATCGACTCTAAAAGTCGCAGTGTGTAAGGGGTCTTAGACCCTTATGACACTGTGACTTTTAGCAGAGTTGCAGTCGCGATGCTAACGCGCGTTAGCATTGATTCAGTCGCAAAATGTAAACATTTACACACTGCGCTAATTTAAGCATCGATACAATCGAGCTGTCAACTGTCAAATTATGTACTGAATTTTGGAACTGCATTGATACTGACGCTGGTTAGCATAGATGCTAACGCGCGTTAGTATCGATGCTTAATTAAATATGTTCATTGCGTGAGTCGCGATGCTAAAGCCCGTTTTAAAAACTCGCGTCTGCATCAATATGCGACGACCTCCGTGGTGCTGTGGCTAAGCACGCTGGTTTGAAGGCGTCGCCACTCCGAGGTCCCGGGTTCGAGTCCCGGTCGGATCAATATAGAAATCAAAATTTTCCATATGGTCACGGGTCTGGGTGTTGTGGTACCACCGTTGTATCTGATTTCCATAGCACAAGTGCAATTAGCTACTTACATTGGGATACGAGCAATGTATGTGATTGGTGTCCAATATTTAAAAAAACTAAAACTAAAACCGCGGCGTGTAAGGGGTCTTAGTTGTACAAAAACAAACCTAACACAGTGGCATTTCTGTCGTTGTGCTCACTCTATAAAGGCTGTATGTTTCAAGTGCTTTTAACAAGAGATAATAAACTGTGTTTTATGCAAACGATAGAAGTGTTTATGTCACCATCAACGACTAAAGCAGCCTTGAGAAGACGTTAGTCGAAATATCGCAGTACTTAAATTTTCTCTTGGAAACACTGCGCTCGGTGGAACGTAAAATAGAAATGCATCTTGGCCTAGATTAGAGTTTACCAAATTTATTTTTCTCGTGTACCACCTTAAAAAAATACTGAACTCTGTAGACCCGGTAGCCTGTTGGTAGAAATGTAGCTGACTACATTTTTACCAATAAAAAAAAACCGTAGTAAAAATGGGAACATTATAGTTATAGAGAAGGGTCTAGAACTACGAGAGTGAGAGATTGGTTACTAATTACTACTATTACTCTTTACTAATCATACGAGACAACCACACAAATTTAGGACAAAAGCGAGCGTGACAAAAACCTAATATCGTACAACAAGACAGATATTACAACAGTTTATTGTGCGACGAGACTTACGCCCTAATTTATTAATATAGCGGTTGAGATTTTGCTTATTTTACTATCGATACCGGATAAATTGTGGTGGACTCCTACTTGCTATTACATCCCTATTTTTCTCTCATGCCCATGTAGACCTTGTGAGTCTCCCGTGCGCAACTGGGCCACCTGAAAAACTTTGGGAATAACTGACTTAGATAAAGAAATCCGTGTTAACACTTTTCTATCTTTCAAAAACAGTTCGTTAAAAAAATGCTCGTAAATAATTCTGTTTAAGTACGTTCTTATACTATTCGTCAGTTATCATCAAGCTTATTTCCTCATCACAAACACATATTAGCTTGACACAATTGAACTGTGTGTGAGTACGCTAGGTAAGAATTCCTTAGGCAAAGGTATTAATGGACAATGAATAGGTTATGAAAATTGCTAAAAATATTTGTTAGTGATCAATTATGTTCGGATTTTGTTAATCTGAGATTTGGCTCTCATTATGTTGAGAAACTATCGTGTTGATTTAGTATATAAGTGATCAAAATATAACACCATCGATAAAATTATACAAAACATATCGCGGATGAAAAATTACCTACTAGGTATGTTTTATTGTTTGTTTTTGATTTTTACTTTGAAGAGAAAGAAATAAAAAAATGATAGCGTAATTATTATGATTTTAAAGAACACTAGCTAACTCATCGTTATCTCTGGATACTCCAATATGGATCCGGTTTCAAGAGCGCTCACGTCTGAATCAGGACATGTGAAAAAATATACAAATACTGAAACGAGGTGAGCCCGAGAACTCCAATTGATAGTTTTTGCGTACGTTCTGAAATGAATATGGAACCGTATTTGAAATCGTAATCATGTCAACAAGACCGAGAACAAATAAATTGCTTCTGCAATGAAACATGTCTGGGCAGCAGTTTTGGCACGAGCCAAATTCGGCTGAGAGTCGAGTCTTGAACTCACATAAAATATAAACAGATTGATTTTAAGGCATGCAACAAGGCACGTTGTCAGTACGCGCGCACAAAAAGTACGAGCCTAATTTAAGGTTGTCAAGAGTTTATTAATAGTACATTATGATACAAGTGTGCAAAGTTGACCATTATATACAAGGCGATATTGTGTGCGCACGAGCGAAAGCGAGTGCGCCATAAGAAAGCCGCGTATATTATGGTCACAGGCACACGGGTTTCATACGATGTTTTTCAACACATTTGCGAGGAAAAACAATACCTTTCAGTCAGTAAGTTTTTAATTATTAAAACAGTAAAAATACATTTCACTCCATTTTGATGGCAAAAGAATATCGCGTGCGTTTTTCGCCTCGTTACGTATGTCCGGCGGAGTTAATAATAGGTTCTCTTAATTTTCTTCACTTGAAGTAGACATTTTCGTTAATATTAAATATCACAATTTATCCAACCTTCGTCATAGCCGACAATTATTTACGAAAAATGGCGCGTTGTTTTTTTTTCTTGCCGCGATACCGATGCGCGCTCAAGGCTAAGGCGCGAACTAGATCGGCCAACAGCCAAGATTATAAATGTAATAATTCGTGTTTAAAACACAAATTACAGAAAATTTTAAATGAATTTGTGTTTTTTTTTAGTAATAAAGCTGGATTTACTATTTATTGAAATAAATATGTACATACTGCTATTTTTCGCATAAATACTGTTTGTTGTGTAAGTTATAACCCGACTAAATTATATAGCTTCATCTTCTTACTTACTACTTGGTACTAGGGTACAAACGTAAATTGGTCGGGTTAATAAACAAAATGCACTAGTGCAATTATATACTGAAAAAGAACGCGTGTTTAATATCTAGGATTATGTGCCAAAAATCGGTGGAATAAAAACGTCATTTTGAGCAAGTGTGTTGAAATAGTACATTATGATACAAGTGTGCTAAGTTGACCATTATATACAAGGCGATATTGTGTGCGCACGAGCGAAAGCGAGTGCGCCATAAGAAAGCCGCGTATATAATGGTCACAGGCACACGTGTTTCATACGACGTTTTTCAACACACTTGCCATTAATCCAAACTTCGTCACACCACAGCCGCCAACTATTTACGAAAAATGGCGCGTTGTTTTTTATTCTTGCCGCGAAACTGATGCGCGCGCAAGGTTAAGGCGCGAACTAGATCGGCCAACAGCCAAGATTAAAAATGTAATAATTCGTTATTTGAAACACAAATTATGGAAAATTTTAAATGAATTTGTGTTATTTTTAGTTATAAAGCTGGATTTACCATTTATTGAAATAAATATGTACATACTGTTATTTTTCGCATAAATAGGTACTGTTTGTTCTGTAAGTTATAACCCGACTAAATTATATAGCTTCATCTTCTTACTTACTACTTGGTACTAGGGTACAAATGTAAATTGGTCGGGTTAATAAACAAAAGGCACTAGTGCAATAATATACAGAAAAAGCACGCGTGTTTAATATCTATGATTATGTGCCAAAAATCGGTGGAATAAAAACGTCATTTTGAGCAAGTGTGTTGAAAATTTATTTATTTCATATTTTTACTGGGCTAGACTATTAACTATTCCTTTTGTGTAAAAAACGACTAGCCAAATTGAAAAGGGGGGTTGAGAGAGTCAGAAAATTCAGAAAAAATATGAACTCAGAAAAAATATGAACGATTTTGTTTTATTTTTCTGTACGGCATGCAATAAGACTCGTTGAAACGATGCGCATTACCAGTACGCGCGCAAAAAAAGTACGAGTCAAATTCAAGGTTATCAAGAGTTTATCAAATTTATTTATTTTATATTTTTCCTGGCTTCTACACTATTAATTATCTCTTTTAATTTAAATTGTTCTTTTTTAATCCAAATTCAAGGGGGTGGTTGAGAGTCAAGTCTTGAATTCAGAAAATATATTAACAATCTTGATTTTTTATATCAATATATCGTCACCGGAAATATGAAATGCTGTAAAGGACAAACCACAAATTTTCAGGAGAGCCAAAAAAGGATGTCTTTTTTTTAAAATGTTTTATATTTTTTTTAAATGTCACTTACACTTACTTTTTTTGAAAATGAAATAATGAGATCTAATGTAAGTCCTTAGAAAACTTTACTTGTATTAATGTAAGAAACACTAAATTTGGTATTAGTGTTACACTATTCGAAGTGTTTAAAGGAAAATGACACTTAAATCTAAGATATTAAAGTTTAATTGGCTGCTTCTAACAAAAGTTTTAGAAATTATTTTAGTAAGTACGATTTATCGACTGATTTTCTCTTTATATCATGATTAATAAAATTACTGTGTAAACCTTTTTTTTTTAAATAAAAAAATGAAACTTTAATTATGGCAACAAAAATAGCTATTACACTAAACAAAAACACAGCCTTACAATAAATGGTTTTTTCTTAAAATAAATTTTAATAAGTTTTTACTCCCTACGTAATTTAAATAAAATAAACACAAAATACATGTGTTCTGGTATTTATTTATTTATTATTATTCATAATGGGTCTCAGGTATGGTGTATAAATATTATTTAAAATAATTATGGTAAAATAGTCTCTCACAGCAGGAAACTTAATTAACAAAAAAAACAAGTCCTCTTATACAATACTAGGTACATTACACTTCAATAGCATAACCATTTTTATAAAAAAAATATATTTAAAACGTAATCATCAATTTTTACTCTTTATTTATTAACAAACAAGAAAAAATTAAACTAAGACATGCAACATAAAATAATAACTTAATATCTACCTATTCAAAAACGAAACCATTTCCTTGCGGCAAGGAGGCTATGATGCTGGCTGCGTTGATCATCAATCATATTTTCAAGGCAACAGTTTAAACAAATAAGTATTACAGAAATAATTAAAGAAGTATTTTTTTTAATAACAAGAACAAAATAAATCTTTTTCTTTTGGTAATCAAATATCCTCATCGAATTTTTTTAATTGTCTCTGCCTTTTCCTCTTCCTCTTCCTGTCCCTCTCTCTCTTCCCTTTCGCGCCTACTCTGGTACTCTTTTTCCCTTTTCATCGTCAATATAAATTATCTTTGGTACATTTTTCTTTGCTCTCTCATGTATAACTTCCTTATTTCCTTCAACTCTTTGGTGATTCCTATTTGTCTTACCTTTTCATAGTATTTGTCTAATTTCTGTGGTGTAATTTTCTTTGTTTCTTCGGTGTTGTTTCTGGCCTTTGTTTCAATTCTTCAGTGTTTTTTTTTTATTTTTCTTTTATTATCTATTTTCATCTTATTGCGTCACCTCAACAGTTTCTACATCGTTGTCAAATACAGTGTCAATGACTTCTCAATCATAGGGAAGTGTTAGATAGTCTTTGTGGTAAATTTTGCGGATAGTACCATCTTCTCACAATTTCTTTAGGTCTTTGTATTTAAGTTGAGAAATAGGAAGTCTTGTTTGATATAACTTTGTTGATATTCCGTCAAAAGTTTCGATTTGCCTTACATTTCGATTGGACTTACCCTATCCTACTCCTTTTTCTTTAGGCCTTAGTTGTTTTTCGTTTCTCTGCAAGTTTCGACGGGATGTCATATGGTTTTCGTCTTCTTTTATCGTATATTTTACTTCTATTAGATAAGATTACTTTGTTTTTGTTTTGTCCGCTGCAGAAGTCACTGAACAATCTGCTGTCAACTTTTTCCAAATATTTATACAAACATGTACCAATTTTGGCACTACCGCGCTTGCCATCAGCTTCCCCCCATGTATAACAGTAACCTTTTTTGGTTCTTAATTCGTACACTGTAAAGTTGTACATGGTATTTTCGACTATAATAGAGTAGAATAGAATTATTTATTTGCGTTTAAATGGGGTACACAGTAGTTTTACATTTAAGTTTATTTGCGGCCCTTTTAGCCATTAACAAATAGCCTGCAAATTTACAGTTTACAATAATTAGCTATTTATATGACTAAGAAAAGGTATTATTATTTTATTACAATCATCATGTAACAAATCGCATAATGAACGTGTCTAAAACAATAAGACTCGAAGTTTTATATTCCAACTGTTAATAATGCCCAAACATTGTTTAGTTCAATTTTGTCAATATTTCATATCATCAGGGCAATATTTATATTATTATCATTATTATAATATAATTACAGTTTATACAAATTAATTCTCCAAAGTTACAATCAAAATTAAATTAATTAATTTTTAGTAACAATTTTAACTTAAAACTATGTTATTATAAATGAAATAATAAATTAATGAAAACATAAAAATAAAATTATAAATAATTACAGTATAAAAATTCAAATTAAAATAAAACACAATATGCTGTCAAGCCTGAAGTATGCCTGGAGGGAAGGTACCCATTATGCTCGCCGCATTACCCCGCTGAATAGCCAGAGTCAACTTCTGGGCAAGAAATGAACCCGCACGCGAATGATTAGACCTTGCTCTTAAGCGACGACCCACCTCAGCAACAAAACTTTTGGCCTCAGACCCCCAACAACCCGCAGTTTCGACAGCAAAAGGGACGAAATGGTAGGTTGACTGCAAAGTACTGTACTTAGAATGCTTTTTCCATCGCCGCCGACTCAGCTGCTGCCCCAGGTGCCAACACAGTTCGTCCCAAGTGACATGCCGCAAAGGTGCTTACGCATGTCGCGTCCCACAAAAGGCACCTACCCTTATCCCATGGAACCAGGGTTAGGCCATCTGGTCTTTTACCATCAGTACGGCAAAGGCCCGGTGGCTCAAGAACACAAGGGATGTTTGCAGAAACCAGGGCTCTGCGAATAATGTCATTCTGAGCGTGATGACGAGGAAATCTACCCTCACAACGTCGGCAACTCAGTGCATGGTGACCGTCCGTCTCAACCCGAGAGCCGCAAATGCATAAATGAGGTTCGCATACATCGCAGCCCAAGCGAAGAGCAACCGCCACCCGCAATGAGTCAACATCTAATAAAGTGCCAAAATGAGGTGAAGGTAAACCCTGCAACCACGCTCCCGATTCTGGCTGTGACACCGCTCGCAGTCTAGCTAAATCTGCCCCAGTAGCGCCCTCCAACAAGCGATTAGAGACGCATTTAGCCCCAACATCGTCCCAAGCACGCTGCACCCAAGGACAATCAGGCATAATAACACCCGGGTGCGAGGCTGAAAAGCATCCAAAGCTTGAGGCATCATCATCATGTTAGATACATATTCAGTATTAAATCATACTATCTCCATGTGGTGTGTTGAGTACTTTTTGAAAATCAAAACTGGCTGTTAAATGAATTTTATACTCCTCTATATCTTTCAACGTCTTATCACAATTTGCACATTTTCTTTTTTAGGAATATTGACTACAATGTTATATTCACTCCAAATACTCCAATCTCCACTAATCTATAGTAAATAATCGTTCACTTAAAATATTATCTTTTATATTGTTTTCACAGTGCTTTTTGTAGAGTATACAAGTTTGACAGGTTTTTAAATTCTTGTGGTAGGTATAATTAGGTAGAGTTTTTCGAGTGTAAAGTGATGGTAAAACGGGTAAGGTAAAACGGGTAAGGTTTTTGTAATGTAGTTTTTAGGTAATTTTTTTTTGGGTTCCATCAAATTTATTAGGTGCATTACGTCTCCGTTGATCTTGTTAAGAGATTCTATCTTGAGTCTTAGCAGCGGTATATTATAATAAATACGTCTGTGAAATATCTAAACTGTAAAGTAAAAATGGCAGACTTGTCTTTTACCTTCGCCTTCATTTACATAGTACTCATAAGTTTGGCTGCGATAGCTAATAACAGCGTCAGTTTTATCCTTTTTATTGCCTTACGTCTTGAGCAATGTACAATAAATATTTTTTTTGTTGGTCGTTTAAACTCCTAAAGTAATTAAACACCTAAACATTGTCTCCTTTCTTCCGGGATTTAGAAAGATTAGTCTTCCTCGCAAGGATTTTCTTTTATTCTTCTTAGTTCTTTAATTTTCCCTGATGAAGTTTCGTAAGTCAAGTATTTTTCTTTAAATTATTTCCTTTTTTTAATCTTATTTTCTCGCTAATTTTTCTTGATAGGTGGTGTTTCTGTTGTCTTATCCTTATTTTTCTTTTGACTTTGTTTCTCTTCGTCTATTAAATTGTCGTTATCAAAATCCTTCGGAACTTCCGTCAGAATAATCACAAACATCTTCTGGTAACATAAAATCAATACAAGATTTAGTAAACTTTGAAGCTGCATTAGCATTACAATTATTAAATCCCTTTTTTCTTGACATGAAACAGTTTCAGGAGTAGAATAAGCGTGCTCAACGTCCTCCAATAACGAATTCAAAGTGTTAATATCATTTTCTTCATTCATATTGACCCCTTATATGTAATACTTGCACTCTAAATAGACACCAACACTTCAAATAAATTATTTCACAATACTTTTTTCGCTAAAATACCGAACGTGTCAAGGATTAACAATACACTAAGGGCTGATTTTTCAATAGTCTTATGAAATATTTATCGAACAAAATACAATATGGCTAATTTGAAAACGTCACTTAATTGTCAGCAATCATACGTAACTGTATTTTGTTTTAATCTGTCGCTTATAATTTATCAGTCTGATAAGTTTTATCTGACCATTGTAAAATCAGCCTTAAATGAATTAAACAAACTCGTCGCCGCTCGCCGCTTGCTCTGGCGCTTAAAATGTCTCACTCTAACGCGTGGTGGCAGTGGTACAAAGAGAAAAGGAAAACAATATATTCCCTGTTAATTTTTAACTATTATTCTAGGAGAAAATGTTTTCAAATAAGTAATGTAAGCATAATTTACAGAATAGAAACATTAGTAAACTTAAAGTAAAGGCCCAGGTGACTATTTATCTTCTCTAAAATATTTATTGTAAAGGACAAAAATAGTTTTTTCGTTATTTTTTCGTAGCTGTAAAGGATAAATTTTAATTGAATATCGTAAAAAGTTTAGCGTAATGGACTTATTTTTTTTTAATCATCAGCCTGTGTACATTAACGTCAACTTTTTTATTTTAAGTTTCTTTAAAATACTCAACATAAGAGACAAAGTTGAGTTCAAAGCATGAGAATAATAATGTAAACGGATATTTGTCTTTAACAGATACCTTTTCAACAATCAACTTTCTCGAACTTTTTTGGTTAGGTTAGTAGACACTTGATCACACTTAATGGTAAGCAAAGCTGGAAGCGCGCTAGCCTAAAAAGAACGTATTTACTCTTGATTTAAAAGTGCCCAGATTATAATCGTCAGGAGAGACAGAGTTCACGGAATATCTACCATGTAGCGGTAGCGCTTATTTAAAATATAATTCAAGAAATGAATGTAACGTACACTACTACGGAAATTGAGTAACTCATTTTAATGTAAATGACTTCTAGCAACACCAGATTCTTTTACATTAATTTGTTGAAAAAATAAACGTTAAAATTTATTTATGAGATTAATGTAAGGAACAGTTTTGTAGAAGTTCAGTAGCTTAGCTAATGTAAAAAACAAATTCACTATGTTAGTGTGTTTACAGTAAAAAGCTACAAAATTAATATGACGTTACAAGAATCTAAAATTCTACACAGTTCTTACACGTACTATGCATTACTTTTTAAGTTTATTTTTTACCGAATCAGTTGATGTAAAGGACATCATTTTTAAAAATATCCAAATTCTAAATATACCATTGGATAGAGCAGAAAATTTGCAATCGAACTGTATATAAAACTCAATTTCGACAAATTGTCCTTTACATTAATTCATATTTCCGGTGACGATATATGTATACATATAGATAAATTCCTAACTCGATTGATAACCACTTGAATTTGGCTCGTATTTTCTTTTACATCTGTAGAAGAGAGTTAGATTTAACTTACCTAAAATTAATTCTAAACTTGGCAAATTGTTGTGATACTGTATTTTATGTTTGGTAAAAACTGTCAAGCAGACTAAGGATTATTTGATAGAACCTTCGATAAACTGTCGTGACTATCAATGTCTTCGATAATATCCCTTCGGTTAAACCTAGCCTATTAGGACATAACTAATGCTAACAGCTATACGCACGCATGAATATTTGACGATGAATAATGTATGTACCAAAGATTACTATTTCGACACATTCCGTAACGACCTTTATGAATACGTTATGACTGTGTCAGTTACTATAATAATTACTTTATGTGATTTGGGTCACAGAATGCAATTTATTTATGACGACCTCATGAAGTCACCCACCTTTTTTTAAATTCCGCTGAATAAATAAAATGAAATTAAAAAGAAAACATGTATAAATCTTTCTAAATACCAAACAAATTCCAATAGTTAAAATTATACAAAAAAAAGAATACTACGATCTCACCTGACGACGTTGGATCATATCTGATAAGTCAGTCCAGTTAAGGATATAAATAATCATTAAACCAACAGACTGAATTAATTTTGGGAGTACTGGAAACAAATTTATTTGTGGTGAATTTATATTGAGACAAAAGATCGTGATAATTTTCCTTCACAGATTCATTATCAGCATCGAGTTGCCGCCTAAAGGTCTGGGCTTACTACACCGTATTACCCTGATAGGTGCGTATCAGACATTACCGTGATAGGAGCGTATCAGACACGAAGAGCAACACAATACACTGACAGCGTTCTGTCTCTCCGTTACCTGGAGCTTATTTTGCCGTGGATAACACGTGAAGGTGTTGGTCGGTGACGGAACGATCTGGTGTGAACAGTGTCATAGTTTTCCATACAAAAAATATTTTTGAACACGTTCCTGGTACGATCATGGTATGATACGGTGTAGTGGGCAAAAACCTGTAATGGTAATTGACTAAATTACCGAATAACAAACTTTATTCTGGAAATAATTAGGTTGTCATTAGCGGAAAGAAAACAAATTGTTTTCGATTCCGTGTGAGTGGATATTTACAATGGCAGGGGTGTAATCAAAGGGGTAAAGTGGTACTTGGGCGGTTGTTCAGCGGGTGAAAGTAAGCGTTGCTTTTCAATCACGTACCGCCTTGAGGGCTGGCTTATCGGTTCGCTTAATATAGTCCAGTATATTGGAGGTATATAAATAGTAATAGCAACAATTATGTTTACTGCTTACGTAATACAAAAAGTTAAATTTTGTGCGAAAATATTTAGAGTAGAAAAGCAAAATCTTTTTTTATCTATTTACAGGTTGTTCCTATTAGTAACTCGGTTTTGGATTTTGTAAGTTGATGGACCTGTACATCCGTCCGAAGCCAAATGGCGGTATATATTTAAAAAGTCAGTAAGGTTTAGGTTTAAAGATCTTTATTCTCAGTAAAACTTATTAACTAGGTCACTTACATGAGAACAATGCCATTAAGAGATTTCAATGCTTTCGAAGCCGAAATCATACAATTTTGTAAAAGAAAATAAGCCACATTTTTCATTCTACTCACACACACTCACTAATAAATAAATATAAATAAATATCCTTTGGACATTCCGACACATCGCCATCTAGCCCCAAAGTAAGCTTCTCAAAGCTTGTGTTATGGGTGCCAGACAACGGATATAATACTTAATTACTTTTTTTTGTAAATACATACATGATATACATAGAAAACACCCAGACCAATACAAACAGACATGTTCATGCACACAAATGTTTGTATTGTGCGGGGATCGAACCCGCACCCGCTGCGTAGTAGGCGATTTCTCGACCACTACACCAGACGTGTCGTCATCCATCCACTAATCCACAACAAATAATTAATTTTCTGTTTTTTTTTTTGCATCTGATAGCGTAACGAATTCTCTACACATTACATGACGCTAAATAGCCCTATCAAACACAGAAGTTATTTTAAAACACCTATAGTCCGCTCATTTTTGCTTGTCGAATTTTGTAAACAATCTTGACATTCCTTTTTTTGCTAAGAGTCAATACGCATGCGGCAGTTGTTACGAGTAATACCCTCGACGCGTTTCGCCACTACATGCGTATTGAGGGAGGGCGTTGCATCCTGCATATTTTGCCTGAACTTATACTAAAAGGTTACGGTTCATGTGATTGGGTGCCTGCGCCGGCGCCGTTAAGCGGAAATTCATAGCAAAATATTTTTATAAAATTCAACTTAGTGTAATGGATTAAGCAAAGTAACGCCTGTATCTTTCAATTTTTTTGAAACTCATTAGCGGAGCGGTATCTTAAAATAAGGGTAAAAAAAACATTTTTTTTTCATTTTCTAAAAACTTCCATAAAAAATATAGTAAGTAGTATCTAGTTTAATCTTCAATAAATATAAAAATCATTTTTACGCTGACGCGAAATCCAAACAAATTGTAAGAAAATCTTCTGGTATGTAATACTACTTTTTGGCCTAAAAGGGCAGTTATACAGGTAAAAAAAGGTATTCTTCGCCGCAGCGTGTAGGTCGTCCTCTGAATGCAGACCGTTTGCAACCGCTCCGGTATACTGTGCAGTTTCAAATCATGGCTAAGTTAAGTGTTGGCTACTGTGACGAATCCAGCAAATCAGCTCCAATCCAGTTAGGAAGTTGTCGTTGCGATGATCAAGGCGCCTTCAGTCGCTTGTGTCCCGCTAACACGATTAGCGCCAGCTAACTCGTCGCCAATCAACGGGTAGTTACACTTTTAGTTCCGGCTGTCTTTGCATGATTGGGCTAAGGACAAACTTTAATTAATTAGGTTACGTGTCAATGCAAAATAAATACATGTTTAATTTAACGTATAAATTGATTGCTTATCAAATATATCTACGAAAAACATTTGAGTGGTGTCAGACACTGACAGAACCGTCATCACGGCTGACATAGCTCATCGGCTCGATCGGATCAAAAAACGGAATTATCTTTCTTATCAGAAAATCAGGTCCTTTCACGCGAGCATGTCCTTATACCGAGACGACAGAAAATTGCAAAAACCTACCAATGTATCTTTTCACAACTAGCGTTCGAACTCAGAATCTCTGGGCGGGGAGGTGTTGAACAAAATACATTGAATCTTCTAAACATAAAATTACTCAAGGCAACTGCATTTCAATCTCAAAAAGCTAAGCTTGTCGTGAGCACGTTTTCAGCGTGCACTCTTTGCGAAGTGGCTGCAGTTAAATCTGTGGATAAACCTTTATCAAACGATAGAAAAATATGTTTCGGTAAATTTTTCTTCAATACTGACTTCTTTTGAATCTATTATGGTTTAAAAACCGGATGCCTACTTCTTACATTACATATTTAGTAAATTTTTGCTTCAAATCCAAAGTTATAAAGACTGGGGGATTACAACCATCCATTGTGACGACCTCTGTGGTGGACTATTATGATGACTTCCATGGTATTATTTAAAGTGGCTAAGCACGCTGCCTTTCAAGGCGTCACCGCTCCGGGTTTGACTCCCAGCCGGATCAATGTTGATATAATATTTTTTTATACTGCCTTGTGTCTAGGTGTCGTGGTCCCACCGTTGTTTTTGATTTCCGTACAAGGGGGTTAGAGGCGTTTCGTTTTTTTCTACTTTTTGTCATTCAGAAAAAGACGGAGCGTTTTGTCGTCCCTACAGTAAGTAATTAAATAAAACTAAGGGGGCGTTTCTCGCCGTTCTAGAAGTACATTCTGTCAAGAAATTATCGGGAAAGGTTGGTTGGTTTATAGCTCAGATTGTTTTTTTAGATTATATAAGGTCACCTCGTTTTAAGTGACAATATTTAAAGGACTGATTTAGCACCATCAATAAAATATTTTTTTTGTAGAAAACACTTTGGATTTTTATACGCTATTTGTGAAAAAAAAGTGCTTAAAGTTACTGAATATGTAAGGCTTTCAGTGAATTGAATTTATCAAGCACACGAGCTTTTGAGTGATACAAAGCTATCAAAGTAAAGACGTTGGTTTGCTTCACTCTAGTAGGATGATAAAGTCTTTAACTGAAGTTAACGTCGCAAAAGTGAAGAATATAGTGGCAAAAAATCCTCATTTAAGAGAGATATCTGGTGAAAATTCTGTGTCTATGAGTAGATTCATACGAATTTAAAGAATCACTTGGGTATGAAACATGTTGTCGCTCGGTTAGTCACAAAAGACTTCGCATACCTACAACCGCAAATTTATTTTTGACCACAACCTCTACACGTACATTTTTTTTTAATAATTCGAATAATGTGAGTGAGTGTACTTTAAAGGTGATAAAATACGATTGGATTAAAAGCAAAAATTTTGAGTATAATTGATAAATTCCTGTTACTCTTTTGACTTAAAAAAACAAGAACCTATGTAAGCTATAGGGCATGCAAACTTAGGTATAGTAATTAGGTAATTGCATGCATAATTAAACATTATTGTTGTAGATTTTACACATGCGTCCATTTATGTTTATTTATGCTAAAAAGCTGACGCTAACGCTAAAAAGTGATTTTCCAAATGATTCCATGGAAGGTTGAAATTGGAAGTTTTAATGTAAACACAACAAATTATTTAAAAACTACATGGTATTTTGAAACGACCTATCCTTTAGGAAACGGCAACTAAACGCCCCTATACTTTTTATTACATACTAGCGGTCCCCCGCGACTTCGTCCGCGCGTTTTGAGTTTGCTCCCTCCCCTCCCGTCGCAGCGTCATGTTTTATATCCTAAAGCCTTTCCCGTTAAATAAACTATCCAACACAGAAATATTTTTTCAAATCGGTCCAGCAGTTCCTGAGATAAGCGCGTTCAAACAAACAAACTCTTCAGATTTATAATATATTAGCGCAAGCGCACGTTGTACTTAAGCTGCGAACATTATTTTGGTGCGGAGTTATGTTAAAACTGTGATAGCTCCTAAGATATTTATTGAAATCAAATGATATAAAGGGCAACTTGGTTCTAAATGAAATGCTCGTGATGATGAATGTATTTTTTTTTTGATAAGAATAAATACCTGTGTGTATAATACACCTCTAAAAATAATGCATTATTTTTTTACAAATTTATGAACATAAAAAAGGTTGCAGTAAGTCAACCATAAAAGATAGACATATGCTGTCGCGGACTTTATTATAGAACTCTTAATGCTGAACAATCCTGTCATACATGATTTTTGTGTAACTTAAGCGATTTCCGCAGCGTATGCAGCGGAAGCTCTCAAAAGGAATATCTTTCTCCCGTTTTCGCAACATTTTTCATTTCTGCTGTGGTCTTATGAGTCGTATCTTTATGTTATATAGCCTAAAGCCTTCCTCGATAAATGGACTATCTAACGTAAAAAAAAATCAAATCGGGCCAGTAGTTTTTGAGATTAGCGCGTTCAAACAAACAAACAAACAAACAAACAAACTCTTCAGCTTTATAATATTAGTATAGATTTTAAAGATGACGAAATGCCCTTTACTGTATTGACACGTAAAATGGGTGACGATAAGTAAAATAATACCTAAAACGCCCCTAAACCAGTAAGTTTCTTTGAAATCAGAGTTTGTGATTCGTATTCAATATTTGCATAGTATTTTTTATTATTATTCATCAATTTTCGCTGAAATTGACTGATGCTTAAATGGTTATGTAATGTAAATATACGGCAGGATAGTAAGAGGCTGTGGAATATTAATGGCTTTCTAAGCTACTTACACAGTCTTCCGTTATGGCCAGATGTTGTGAGCACATGCGACTGCAACTTTGTGATAACTTCGACCTCATGCGGCAGTGGTACTTGTGTAAAAATGGTTCTTAACTTACACGTTTAAATAAAATGTTGATAGAGGTGAGGTTCAGGCGATTCAGGAAATGTAAAAAATGTTTCATTACCGCCGGTGCTCATTCATTGTAGAACAATCATAATATTATCAAAATTGCTAAGTTTTATTAATAAATAAAATGTAATTAAAATTAAGATGGTAAAGCTTCCTGGATGACTGTACATAGACTTGTTATTAAAAGTAAGGTCGTCGCTAGCGAGAAAAACTGTCGTCGCTATCGGGTAAACTCGTGGTAATGGTGCTGACATAGTAAAATTATTAAATACCTACCATCTACCGTCAATGTACCCACTAATAATAACCCTAATATGCATAACATGCAACATGAATTGTGTTAAATCCGAAATGATCAAAGTTAACAAGTCGCAGTTGAGTATTCCCTAGATACCTAGACTCTAGACTAGATCTAGACATTAGTAAGGCTATTAAGCACTGTTACTGAAACTGATAACAGATTCACTTTGCACTTAGCATTGCGTACAAGTGCAGTGCCAATATGATACTTAGCGTAGAACCATCAACTTTGCTCATGGAAGGCAACTTTGCCTAAACACGAAAATTAACTAAATCTGCCTATAGACATTTTATTATAGCTAATGGAAACGTTTTGAGGTGTCTAGCGAAATCTAAAACATCTCTTTAGCAAGACTTACTACTACAATCGCAGCAATCCTCATTCGGCTATGTGTCAGCTACTGTAAAAATAGCTCGAAAGTGGGCCAAAAATTTTAGTTCTCTTCTTAAAAAACATTTGTAATTTTTAAGCTTCATTCGAAAATTTTTCTCGATCAATAAATACACGAAAACACAAATTTTGTTACGGCATTTTGCGAGCGCCACTTGGTGGTTTTACAGGGAACTATGTCGAGACTTCCGACACAGGTTTGGGAAGTAACTTTGCCCGCTTCTGTTTTTGCCAATACCACAGCATCTATTAGGAGTTATACCACCTAGTTTTAATAGTTTGTTCGTGGCTATGAAAGTAAACTAAAGGTGTAGGAAAATCAAATAAAGGATGTTTTTGAATATAGTCCAAAAATCTGAAAAATTCGGGCAAAGTTACCCGGTTTCATGGTATGACCTGAATATCATTAAAAAAAAGTTTATTTTATTTTCTACAAAACAATTTCAGTGCTAAGGTTGGAGCCTACCTAGGAAGTACGCGTGGTACCTGTGTCGCGTTTTAAGAAAATACATGAAAATAAAAATTCAGTACAACATGTTTACAGCAGTAACAAACTTTCAATCTTATTTTAAACAAATAGCTATATTTATATGAAAATGTGTGTGTGTGTGTGTGTGTGCGTGTGTAGTGTTGCAAGCGCCGTAAGCTACAAACACGGTTTTGATAACAAATCTTCAACTTCTTTGTAAACGAGTGTGGCGAACCCTTTTAGCAAACTAATTTTGCATGTGTGGTATGGTAAGCTATAGATTTTATATAGTCTGTGCAGTTTATTATAAAGAAGTGCAGACTGTGCGCGGAATTGACGCCTTGCAAACGTGGTTTTACAGACAGGTATTGGAGTTAGCCTGCTCTTCTGCTCTTCTGCCATTAAGCACAGCTGGGTCAAAAGGTAAAGCTTTGTGAAGTTTCATGACTGATGCTATAATGTAAAGTTTTCTTACAGACATGATTTTATAATTTTTGTACAGTTCATCAGTAGGAAATCTGTAATGCTTAAAAAAACATCGTTTTTAGAAGACACCTTTGTGCCCTTTCCACTTCTAGGATTTTTGTTTTGGTAGCGCCCCCCCCATACCTATTTTCGAACATAAAAAATAGGTACATACATTTTATAAAGCACACAGGCACAAATAGTTTAACCAAGTGACAGCGACAAGTTTTCATTCTTTCACTGAAACTAAAGCTATGGTTTTGTCTGGAAAAAGACAATTGCGGAACGCTAGTGCGATATCTACTACCACTTTGACCCCTTACACACTGCGACTTTTAACAGCGATGATATCAAAACGCGCGACAGCATTGCGACTCATGCAATGAATAGATTTAATTTCGCTCATGCATCGATGCTAACGCACAATTGCATCGATGCTAAAAGTCGCAGTGTAAGGGTCTTCCTCTAATAAATAATTCCTAATTATAATTGCTAATAATAATAATAATTGCTTGCATAGTTTTGGATCTTCTGCTACAGTCAGTGTAGTCTTTAATTTTAAAAGAGACATAAAGACTAAATATAAAAAGGGTCTTCAATAGATTAAAAAAGGTTTTTAAATGCCCACGCTTATGCTCGGAAAATAATGTAACACGGTTACTCTCTTAAGTGTTCCTATTTTCCGCTTCTCGCCCACCGTTCAGCTAGACGGTATTTTAAACTTTGCTAACTCCGCGAAAGTCTTATGACATGAGCTGTAAATATTGCAACTAAGGAAAGATAACTTTCTGAGTATTTAAATTGTGTCTTGAGTTAAAATAACGAAATATGAAAAAACTTTAATATCTGTGATTTTGGAAAAAGTAAATGCCTGTTTGTGACAGACTTATCAATTTTATACCAAGATCATGTTGAAATATTTACGTGTCCCTAAACTCAAATATCTGTAATTTTTTGTAAAAAGCAGATGCCTTTTTGTGACAGACTTATCAATTATATGCTAAGATCATGTTGAAATCTTTACGTGTCCCTGTGGTAAGGAGGTTGACAAATTTGGTTTCCACTGCCTTTGACGCCAGCAAAGCGCTGGGCGTCTCGCCCATTACGCTACCCTTAATGACGCCATCAGAAGAGCTCTTGCCACCATTAGGAACCACGTGGATTGGACCCGATGACCTTACGCTTATTCTTAAAAAAATGTCTATTTCAAATTTTTAAATCATGGAATTTGTATGTGGAATATTTATGTATTTATTTAAAAACATTATCTACATGAAAACGGTACCTACATTTGGCGGGCTTAATGCTAAACGCATTCTCTACCAGTCGAACATAGGTTTTAGCAGAGAAAATACAGGCGGCGCGAAGAAAGTATTAAAGGTACCAAACTTTAAGAAACTTTAATAACTACAAATAAAAGATACAATGTCGTAATTTTAAAATGATAGTAAACATACATACTACTCATTACATAAATACCATATTCATTTACTTACTATAGATACACATAGTGCTTATACGTAATAATATTTAAATGTGAATCAATATTTTTAACCGACTTCAAAAAAGGAGGAGGTTATCAATTCGACTGTGTGTTTTTTTTGTATCTATGTTACCTCATATCTCCATAATCTCTACATACTTCGAATTTTTTTTTCGCTTACCTAGGGGGTATACCTTCTAGTTGGTCCCATTGTTGCCAATTTTGGATGTGATGATGGGATCTTGGTGTAATTGAGGGAAACCCTCAAATTTTAAAGGCACGTATAGTGATTTTTTACTAAAATCTCAATGTTGACGTGTTGTTACGCCTGATAGTTAACAACTTGTGGGGCTGAGCTGATGGTGGAACTTCTTGACGCTTAGAAGTTCAGTAATTATAATGACAGAACTTATGATAGGTAGTTTGTAGCTTTTGAAGAACACAATCATAATAACTCCCCCCCCCCCTAATCCTGTAATCTCTAAAAATGAAGAAATAAAATTAACTTTAAAAAAAAGTAAAAACCGACTTCAAAACCAAAATACTCAAAAAAGCCTTACTTTACTTTGAGGAATACATAACATATTTATTTATTTATATTATTTGGTGCAAAAAAAGATCTACAACCATTACATTACAAACAATATAATACAAAATATTTTACATTATAATTTGTTGCAGCTCCAAGAGCGATTACACACAGCATACTTATCAGGCCAACAGTATAATTTATATAGGTACTAGCTGACCCAGCGAACTTTGTTTCGCCGCCAGCCCCGTCCCGCCCCAGCCCCGTCCCGCCGAGTCCCGTAATTTTAACAGTTAAGCATTCCCAGCGAATTTTGTTTCACCCTTAAATTACTAAAATGGCTATTAAAAAATAAGGGTTGATCGTAGAAGGGTGAAAAATGAGAGTTGTATGTATTTTTGTATGTTCTATCATAAAAAATACAAATTAAAAAAGTTGTCCAAAAAATTAAAAAAAAAAATTGGCGTGGACTACCCCTAACATTTAGGGGTGGACAACCCCTAACATTTAGGGGTGGACAACCCCTAACATTTAGGGGGATGAAAAATAGATGTTGGCCGGTTCTCAGACCTACTGAATACGCATATAAAATTTCATCAAAATCGGTCAAGCCGTTTCGGAGGAGTTTGGCAACTAAAACTGTGACACGAGAATTTTATATATTAGATGTATAGAATTTTATATATTAGATATATTAGGTATTTAATTATGCAAGCAGTTGGTTTTTCGTGCAACGATGACACGATATTTGCACAACCCAAAACTTTGAACTAGTTCTAAAATAGATTGTGATGCAGACCTTAATAAGTGTACTTAAGTAAACAAACGGTATTTCGACAATGTCTATCACTGCAGTACTTGCATACTAATAAAGGACCATGCGGTCACAACGCGAGCACGGTCGGTTGGTCAGATTTGTATGTACGTTAAGTACGTACATACGGCACATTAAGCTTAGCCCTTCTGTATCTTGTGTACTTGTGATAAGGCCTTTTTTAGAGCATCAACATATAATCAGATGAGCGGCTACGTGCGGTTTGGTGGGCATTAACAGGATTATACCGGGGCCTTCAAACAAGGAATGTTCGCGGGATCGTCCGTTACGGGAATCCAGACGGCACTTACCAACCGCGAAACGGTAGGACGATTATACCTACCTATCTCGATTTCTATCGCTTCATAATCGTTTGTGACATCTTTACTGAAAGCAAAGGCAATGCGATTGCAATTCGTATCGCACGAACACATGGTCACACAAGAGTGCACAAGCCATAAAATTATTATCCCTTTTGGGATAGAACGACTAGTGCGAGATGTCATAAGAAAAAAACTGAGTGATAAAAAGAGATGAGTAGCGATGTATCAAAACCATTTTTGGCAGCTGTCAAATAGTTAGGCACCCCATAAAGGCTCGCTGAAAATTACTATCATGTGATTTTCTATATTTCGAGAAATTGTCTTAAACATGATGACTTGATCGGTGGTTTATTTTTGTTCATCACAACGAAATTACCCCCTACCCAATTTTCATTTAACTGCTAATAAGTCCAAATCGAAGTCTCTTAATTTACGATTTATATTTTACAATGCTCTGCAAATTTGAGATAGGCAGTTTTATTATCTTTTTCTATATACGTTTATTAACGTAAAAAGTAAAGGGAGAATAACACATGTTACATGTTCACAAACATTTTGTGTAAAGAAATAAATTTCCTTTTACACTAGGGCTGCAAGTTGAATATTTTTAGTCTACTACTATTCTTAGGAGGATTGTGGCCTTAATCACCTACGGATGATAATCTCATGTTAAGTTACTTACTGTTACTTACTTTTGCTAGTTACTGTCATCCTAAATCAGTTTCATTTGACAGCTTTTACTTGGCTTTCTCTTCCGATAGGAATATTAATTTAATGACCCAAGGTTGACTGACAGCGTGGTCAAATGTGACAGGATAACGCCATGGTCGAAAAGGGTTGAACTCTTTTGAACAGCCAAAGGTGGAATAAACGCCGACTGGTATTCTCTTCCACTCATACCTCAGTGCTAAAGAGAAACGAAATATCACTGTTTTTTACTGTTCGCCTCCTTACTCGCCATCATCGTAAAAATATGAAGTATATAAAAAATGTCTCTGTAAGAACATTTTCCATACAAAAATTACGTCGTCGCTAGCAAATAAAACCGTCATCGCTACCAAGTAAACTCATGGTAGCGGTACTGTTCGAAATTCGAATCCTTTTCGTCATTTATCATGGTCAGTTTGATTTCGAGACGGCGAAATTGTATCTAGATTCGAAAACACGAAATTTCTGCATAAGAATTGCCATAAAAATATTTTTTAAAGTAGTTGTTAAATAAAAGTTACATTTTCAAAATTGGTAGTTAATAAGCAAGTTTCTAAAGTCATTGACCCTTTCCTCTTGTTCGTTTTTTGTACACCGCAGGCTATGAAAGTCTGATGTTTGAATTAGACTTTACAGTAAAATTGCATTACCATGCACTTTTTGGGGTTACTTTTAAATATTTTTGATAAAAAAGCCATTTATTTAGATGTCCCAATTATTTGTGTGTAAAAATTAATACCGGTGAAGTGCGAGTCGCACACTAAGGGTTCCGTGCCAATTTAAACTGTATTAGAGATCTAATTAGCCATAATGGCAGAATATTGAATATTTTGCTGACAGCAAATATAACGTTGTTTTTCATAGTATTGTATGAATAACAAAGTTATGTTTGCGGTTATTGAAATTGTGTTCTATCTTAAAACCTACTGGTTCTATCTCGTTCAAACCAATTTTCGTTGAAAGTATATGTCAAGATCTACATCATATAGTTTTCTTCAACGCAATGGTCCGCGATGGACCACGGCATTAAACTGCCCAGTGCACCCAGTAAGCCAGGTAGTTGAAATGTGCAATAAATTTCCATCTTCCGTCAAAAATAAGACCTAGATGCTTAAGCATCAAAAGGCTTAAGCCTTTTGCCTATTTTTAATCCTCGTGCCGTCCACGATGAGATGTGATCCTGTTGGTGGCACTCGTCTTAGCCTATAGAAGCAGAGAGCCTCAGGTTTTTATAGCGCCACTTTCAATCCTAGGTCACCAATTCTTTGTACCGCAATCGTAACCCCATCGGTTGCTTTTCTAGTCGCCTCTTCAAAGTTAGCTCCACGGACTGTGACGAGCGAGTCACTGACCCACGGAGCACCCAATAGTATCCCAAGTTCCACAGGAGTGGCAGGGCGTTGAACGCATTGGCGATATCTAGGGACACTGGACCGTTGGGCACGGAAACCAAATTGAAATTCCGAGAAGTCAGATCCAATACCCTTAAGGTGCCGAACGAGGCGAGCTGCAATTATCCTTTCTAGGAGTTTAACAGCCTCGTCCAGTAGCACTATGGGCCTATACGCAGACGGCGAGTTCAGTGGTCGCTCCTCCTTACAAAGGAGAACAAGTTGTCCTTTCAAATCTTCGGAAACCGGCCCTGAGTGAAACACGCACTATATTATGCCCTTAGACAGTCCCCTAACGCTTGTATTGCGATTACCCACGCCATTCCGGGGACTCCATCAGGGCCTGCGGCAATCTTCTTGGCCTTCATTCTAAGTACTGCTGCTTCAAACTTGCCCTGTGACACTGAATCCGAGGTACTTACTTGAGCTAAATGGTGAAACTTCATCACTGGTGGGAAGAAAGTTGTCTGCGGTGGAAAGAGTCCAGCCACCTCGGTATAAAGGAGAGCCGGTTCCGCAGCATCCGTTACCGGAGGACGGATCACAACTTAGTGACTGAAGCTGTTATTTACTCGCGGGAGTCTGTATACAGTGGGTCCTAAGTTAATCTCGATCCGGGGCGGTTACGTCGCGAATTCTATAGGTATGTGTTCCAGAGTTTTATAAAAGTAGAATACTGAATGCCTCGTGATGATAAGGTGCTATTCCTTTTACAAGTAGTTAGATCTGCTTCAAACCCTCATTTTGGATAAATAGTGAAGTAAGTTTTGGTTACGTCAAGAAGTTTCCCTTGTCTTACTTTAGTTATAGAAACGTCAAATATATCACAAGTATACAAATAAGTTTTTCACTGTATGGTTACATACATATGATGACCGTGCCTATGACCGTGACTATGATACCTTGCCTATTAGACCGTTCCGTCACCGACCAACACCGTAGCGTGCCATGCACGGGACGTGCCGTCACCGGCAAAATACGCTCTCGCTCTCGCTACTTTTAACGGAGAGACAGAACGTTGTCAATCCGTTCAGTGGGTAAGGTAGAGCGTAACGTGTTGCTTTTCGTGCCTAACAAGTTCAAACGCTCACGGATCAAAAGGCCGGCGGCGGTCGCATAAGCAAAAGCCTAACAAAAGACTGTTGATAAACACCTCCGTGAGGAATTAACACAGTTATGGTATGTACGATGCAGTGGCAAAATACCTTAAAATTAATTTCTTGCAACACGACTCTGTTGAACGAACGAACTCGATTAATCCTTTTTAGTCACAAATAAAGCAGTTATTTTGTGTGATATTTAAAGAAACTGAAATTATAATGTATAAATAAATTTCACTTCCGCTGTACGTGGAAACGTGACACTGTGAATATTTCACAAAAAGAAAATACAATTTTCTATATAAAATTTTTGTACTGATATGCTTGTTATTCCCAACGTTGATTGATTTATAATTAAATCAATTCAGGTAAATTACGGCGTTATGAGTATGGAGTAGATAACTTAATATTTCGTGCCTGCTCGTTATTCAAATAATATATAAATGTTATTTATATATTATTTGAAAACTAAAATTGCAATGACATGTCAATTGAAAAAAAAATACATACCTACCATGTATTTTTAGTTATATATATATTGTTAGTTATACAGGTATGATCGTAGTTATTTTGTTAATACTAAATGCATGTAATGAAAAATTAAACCTCAATCTAATTTCAACCAATAAATTACTACTAGAAAATCTAGATATAAATTCTTTAGAAAAAATAAACCGCATATCTGACTAAATTGAGTTTCGGTCTAAAGATAAATGCAGTAGGTAGGTATTGGTATATTTTAGGATCTCAAATATTTTCTACTTTCAAATATATTTGAAAAGCCTCAGTTCGTCAATCAATTAGGTCTCAACTGGCGCTCCGGGAATTCTAATTGCTTCCGTTTTTGGTTTGACCAACCGAATGCTCTTTTATTCAAGTCCGAATTCATCATATCGACAATGCTAGAAATAATACTGTTTCCGATAATAACGTTTTCAAATCACTTCATTAATATTTCTCATTGTCAGCCATTGTATGTTACTGCGACTAAATGACTTTGTGACAGCCGCGCCTTTGCACAGATTTCTTATAATTTTTTGGCTAAGTTAAGTGACCAAAAAGTTAGTCAGGGCAAAAGGTCTACTGTATAATAAGAGGTCACGTTACGGGCATAGGACGAGAGTTCATTCACTTGAAAAGCCCACGATGTTTTCGCCTGTCTCGTTAGTAATTCAGACTTATGAAGATTCACTTGAGTCTAGCTTCGAGAATCAGTACGAGTGATTTTAAGTTTTAAAATTCACTTTAATTAATTCTGATCTTATTTAAATATTCTCCCAGCTAGACACGGTCATGGTCCTTAACTTTTATTAACACCGAAATGTTGAAATAAAAACTAAATTGGTTCCGCAGTGCCGTTGGCTGCGAGAATAGTTTTGCTCCACAGTTATTATGATTTCACAATACTAAGGGTTCGCTCTCGATGGCTGAATTCAAATAATTTAATAAAACTAATAACAAAATTTAGATTTTATATTCTATCTTAGTGACGGGGCAGTCACTAAGATAGAATATAACCAATAACTCTTTGCAGTTTTAAATAATACATAGAAAAAAATACTGATATTGTCAATTTTCCTAATTAATTTCTATCAAAATTATAAAATTTAGAATAAGCATTCTTTGGGTGACAAATTTTTTTTTCTTCAATTTGGTGTGTTTAAGTAAATAATTCAGACCTTTCTAAGATACTTTTAATATTTTTAATACACATTTTGCATTTTAGTTTGGATAAAAGCTTAACAAGGTATGTACAGAAACTAAGTAAGTAAATATTATATACATCAAAACATAAAATATTGTTTGAAAGACGCACCCTTACAGTTGAAAATTTTCACGGATTCAAGTCTCCTAAAAGAATTCCATTGTTTTCGTAATAATGGTACAAAACATTTTGTCTGGCCGCGGTTTGTTCAGAAATACCTCAAAAGAGAAAGCAACTATACAGTTGCACATTTTTTTATAAAGATATTACTGACGGCAAACTGTATTTACGTATTTACACTCATAAATTGATGTTAAGTTTTTATTACTGGAATTTGAAAATATCAAAGTTAAAATGCTCCTCAATTCTGAATAGTATTTTGTTCATTTAACTATTATATTGTATGGCTTAATATTGTTCTGATAGTGAATTATTGAAATCATTAATTGATTTATTTAAAAATGATTTAACCCACTCAGTTTTAATTAGCTATCGATATACGAGTAGGTATGTCCCGGAATGATACAACTTCTTCCTTCTAAGAACGCTTTCATAAAATTTTAATGGCAAGTTTCAAACAGACTAGAGCCTTCGCTTAATTCTAAGTGTTAATTTAGCAGTAGCAAGTTAATGCAGTCAGCCCATTAATGTCGACGTCCGACCCGTTATATGAGAAAACTTCGCTCCGACAAGAAGTTACATGAAATTTATCACTTGATGCCCATTCCGTGTTTAAACTATGTACTCGCACATTAGGGAGCGGTCGGGTCTTTTCGGCAATTTCATTAATTCTACCAAATTTTCCGAAGTGTAAGCGGATCATGGGTTAAATATACGTTTAGTTGGCAAATGCAGGTAACCAGAAGTCGAGCCTCGAGGTGTGCTCTTAAGTATGATTTACGCGCATAAGTGTACCTAATGTAAAGCGACACTCACACGTCTTGCGAGAGATAATACGCGCTCAAGAGACAAATGTTCGCGGCGTGGACTTGACATGAGGCTGTAAAAATAAATAAAGGGACCGCACGGTGGCGTCTTAAGCCTCGTACACACGATGAAATAAGATAATGTCACAAACGACACGCGATGCCGTGCCGCTGGGGCGGTTTGGAACGTCAATTTATTTTTTTAACAACAACTTTTATTATTATATACCAGTAATAAACAACGAGTTGAAGTGTATACCACGCAATGTAATGCCACTTAGAGACTGACTGACGCGCAGTAGACTTAGCTAAGCTAACTTTTTTTAACTATTACTAAACTAACGGTTTCCTACGACTGCGTCCGCGCGTTTTGAGTTTGCTCCCTCCCCTCCCGTGGCAGCATAATATTTTTCAAATCGGTCGACTTGTTCCTGAGATTAGCGCGTTCAAACATACAAACTCTTCGGATTTATAAAATTACTAAGATGTGTTGCTCTCTTTGTCTTTTACAGACGAGTAAACATTTTAACCTCGATTAGTAAATTTTAGTAAAAAACCTTAGTAAATCTGGTAGGCCTAAACCGTAGGCTGCAAACTGCTGAGTGAAGTCACTGAAGTATTCCAAACAGGCAATTTAGTTGTTAACATACGACTGGTGAATGGCCATTTCGACGGAATGATATTGGCAATCACGCCATTATGACGAAATTGGTCACGCGGCATGACGTCACACAATTTAATGGCACCGATACATCGGCTTTGCTTTAATCGGTTAAATGGCAATTGATTGGGCCGCCGAAATTCTGACGGCCTGATTAGCCATGGCAGGATTGATGCGCCTGCATCCAATTGGACTGTATTCAATTATCGCATCGAATAATCCAAAATAGCTGACAATCGCAATATATTTTCAAATTTGTTGTTTTAAAGGAAGAAAGGATACTAGAGGGAAACGAAACAAAATTTTTACATTTGGACTCAGCTCATATTTTATGGGAAACCAGTTATACCTTTCGTTGTGTTATCATATCGGCTGATTTTGAAGCGATGAGCTCTCTTTCTATAAGAGGCTCGATCTGTTTTAGTAAGCTCCACTTATTATTTCATTCTGGCTAATACTTTAGCCGAAGTACGAACTGACTTCAACGTGACAGATACTTAATTGAATGACTCGATTAGGTACTTATACTTAGATATTGCTATCAAAATAAGTAAAAGTAAATATGACTGTCAACTTCTTTCTTCCAGCTCTACGGCTGTGATGTGATTTCGTACTGATTAAACTTTAAGGGATCAAAACTGAAGGTATTTTTATATATATAATCCAAACAGTTACATATTGAAAATATGATAGTATTAATTAAGAATTGTGTTTACATTTTTAACTCTGTTACAAAAAGAGAAAGGAAAAGGAAAAGCAGATACTTAAATTAATACTTTTAATACAACAACTATAATAAAATTTTGAAGTATCATTTTTACATTATTTTGTATTTTTTGATATCAGCCACCACCTCAGATAGCAGATGTCTTATAAGCCACGGAATCAGTAAGTTAGTTGTGCGCTCGCCGTACGCATTGTGAAAATATAATCATTTTTTCCGTAGAGTAATTTGACAGATGTTAATGCCACTTTGTAAAATAATGTTGCCACATTTATTTTACTAGTGATGTGTTTTGTTCACTGGTTTGGTTTATTCATTTAGTTCACTCAAACAAAGTCATTACGAACAAACATAATATATTTTAAAAAACCGGCTAAGTGCGAGTCGGACTCGCCCACTGAGGGTTCCGTGCCAACTTAAACTCAATTATGGATCTTCTTACTAGCCACAATAAATAAATACCACAATATTTTGTTTACAGCAAACATAACTTTTTTTTTGATCCCATTCAAACCAATTTTCGTTGAAAGTTTTTATCAAGATCTACATTTTTTATTTTTTCCAAAATTTACACTCGCTTGGTTTAGAAGTTAGATGGGGGAGGGGGGAGCCCATTTTATCACTATGGAAGCGTCTGTCTTTCAAACGTTAGACTTTAAAATAAAATAGTTTTAGGAACTTCCATGTCTTGACTTGACACTTGACGAAACTATAAGGGTTCCGTTTTTTGCCACTCAGCTACGGAACCCTGAAAAGGTACTTAAGAGGGCTGCACTGAAAGTTTTTAGAATCAGCTAGAAAGAAGGGCTCTCCTGATGAAATTTTTGTATTACTTCCGATTAAGGAACTCATGATGAAGATGTAAGCAACGGAAAAAATAAGTGCTGTTTATTTTTATAATTAAGTATTCATTTGAAAAGACGGCGCAGCGGGGCGAGTTTGATTTCACTGAGATTTTTTTATGTGTTGTTTTTAGGGTTCCGTAGCCAAAACGCAAAAAACGGAACCCTTATAGTTTCGTCAATTCTGTCTGTCTGTCGGTCTGTCCGTCCGTATCTCACAGCTACTTTATTCTGTACCTATAAGCATCATACTGTTGAAATTTGGTAGGAAGATGTATCCTGTTAACCGCTTTACGATTCTTATACACAAAATAAAAAAAAATGATATTTAAGGGGGGGCTCCCATACATGAAACTATAACCGTTTTTTTTTTTGACAAACCTATGCGTGTGGGGTGTTAAATTGACATAGTGGTTCCTAAAACCATTTTCTTTCAAAGTCTAACGTTTCATAGCTAGACGCTTCCAAAGTGGTAAAATGGGCGTCCCCCCATTTTACTTCTAAACTAAGCGAGTGTACATTTAAAAAAAAGTATTATGTAGATCTTAAAAAATACTTTCAACAAATGGTTTGGGCGGAATCGAACTAATATTTTTTGAAATATAGCACATTTTTAACAACCGCAAATATAACTTTGTTCTTCATACAAACACTATGAGAAACCAAGTTATGTTTGCTTTCAACAAAATATTGTGGTACTTTGGCTTAAAGGAAGTAAGTGGATTCCCTAATTCAGGGTAAGTTGGCACGGAACCCTCAGTGCCCGAGTTCGACTCTCACTTAGCCGGGTTTTTTTCATGACTTTCGTTTGGGTTTTAATAAAAAACAATGCTTTGAATGGTTTAAATAGGTGTCATTTATAAATAAAACACTATCCCTTTATGAATGTACATCACTGGTATGATGAGACGTAATGTGTTTGAAGTAATCTCAGTGATCAAGTTTGTACAAGGTGTCTTTCTACGGCGACCGCTATAGAAAATATGAGTCCTGTGCGACTGACGGTAATGTTGAGTAATGATTGGGTTAATACTAGATTTTAACAGGTGGGGGTTTTGTTAGGACTAAAGAAAAAACCTTACATTCATATTAAGGCGTAAGGGAGTTTTGAACCACGCGGAGATTAGTTAGGCTGAAAGTTGATTCACGCTACACCGTGCCCGTACCGGGCCGGGTTCCGACCGGGCGCCGGCCGGGGCGTGGTTATACGTTATTTTATACATTGTGTATAAAGTTATTCATGCTTATCGCGTTGGAATGTCTATGGATTTTTTTCCCGGCTCTGTCACCGTCCGGCCCCGGCACGTTGTAGCGTGAATTATCCTTAAAACGCCTTTGTTTGGATTTGTAAGGGGTAAACTTGAATAATTTAACAAAGGTAATACATTTTTCCTATTTGATGTAGGTGACCAAATCTAGAGTAAAGTTCAAATAAAAAAGAAAAAATCGTTTTTTGAATGTGTCTAATGAGTTTGTTGGCAAATAACAACAATTAGAACAACACAGGCCTTGAAAAATGATTAAAGAAAACGGAATAAATCCGTAAACAATTTTCGTCAATTGAGAGCTGTGCTACTGCGTATCACTGTGTCAACTATTGTTTACATTTATCTTGAAAAACATTAACCAGCAGTGCTTCAGAAGCAAAATCCTCTTTAGACACAACAACGCAACTGTTCAATCCGCGAAGAAAACTTTTTTTTTGTCTATGAACGGTGTTGCATCACTGAGTCTTCATACCAACGGTACCAACCGAACACTTGTATGTTTTGATTGAGTATGTCCATAAATAAAATATAAACAAGAAGAGAATCACTCCATGTACCTACCCTAAAGTTGATAAGGCTACGTTTGAAAATACGTCTACCCTAAAGCAGAAAACTTACTGTTTTATTTAACTGTTCTTTCTTAATAATTGGTGGTAAACAGAATAAAATTCACACTACCTTATTACTAATACAACAATAATAATAATTATCTACCACATAATCCAGTTTTCAATTTTCTTAAGAGCAGTGCGCCCCACGTGTATGTAAATTCTATCAAAGACGAGGTACACAAATTTTTAGGGATTCTGAAAAAAATATATATATATATGGTCGGTTGTCTCACATTGAACCAGGTAAATTTCAAGGCTTCGAAGCGTACAGATTTTTCAGTCACTGCTTTTACTTTTTTGTGTGTAGTTAGTGAGTTTATTAAAAAACAATCAGGCAGACTTCTATTTTTCATATCCTTTTTGGTTTCAGTGTAAAAAAAGAATTGATGAAAATCTAGATTTGGTTCAATGCGTACGCTGGGGGGTGCACATTTAACCGGGGTATTTTCCACAATTAACCACCTAATTACTAAGACCTAATTAGCCATTTCTTTAAGATTATTTTTAGTCAAATTCCTTTATGATAAAATGAAAAACTGAATGTCTTTATTATTTTACTTTAAGACAATTATTGGTTTTACAATGTAATCAGTATTTGTGTACCTGAACAACATATTTTTATGTCAATGTTTATAACAAATATAAATATTATACACAATCTATAGACTATATCTACTAAATGTTTTATTTGAATCACAGAATATCTCAACACTGGTTCAATTAGACCTTAGCACCAGTTAAATACTGACTTATTACAGTAATCCCAAAATTAAATTTTAATAATTAAAAACAAATATGAAATCAAAAGGCATTGAATAAAGAAGCAAAAGCTCTTCTAGCGCTAAAAACATTGACTATTGAAAAGTAAATGATAAAATAAAATAATCAGAATTCACAGCTGAGATTAAAGAAGAACCTAACGAAAGTTTATTATGGGAGCAACACGTATTGGAAAGTTAAACGTTGAGTTCCGATATTGTGTCCCATTAATTTTTGGCTGCGGCAGAATCATGTTAATGGGTGAGGCCGTAGATTTTGCCACATTAGCTCTAACATAACTCTCCGCTGCATTTTAAAAAAAAAGTATTGTACGTATATGTTTTTCAATAACAGCATCGTATTTCTTCACAAATGGTGAAACGCGATTAATAAATATATTTGAATAACTTCAAACCCTTGGAAATTTATAAAACATTTTGCTGCAAAAAGCGATGATTTTTTCGTAAAATACGCTTATCCGTTCCGGTAGAGGTGCACTTCGAGCATCAGTAAAATCAAAAATATAACTCTTTTTGACAGTCTGTTTGCTTTGACGCTAAACAATAGTAGTTAGCTAGCCACGTTTTAAAAATCGTTTCGTATATCCTAAGGAAGATCATGAATTTTCACTCGTTTTCAAAAAACGTTAAAATCCGTTCTTTGCGCTACTTTGTATTGCGCAACTTATATGCCCATTCCGTTGTGTTTAAAAAGTAGCAGTATTCAAGTCTGAGTAGTGGCAGCACCGAAGAATATTTGTGTATGGTCAGTACGCTGTCAGCGGACATATTTTTGTCAGTCCGACATCAACATTGTTTGAAAGAAGGAAGTGTCATATTTTTTCCGGAGAGTGTTTTTTAGTATATCAATTTAAGTTTTTGATATATATCTATACTTGTTGTTGCGCATGATTTAATGAAATGTTTGACATCTTTCAAGGCTTAATTTATATTCAAAAATAGCTTATTTATCAAGTTATAATGGATTTTGTTTGCGCGACAGTTGCGCAAAAATGACATTTTGCCACTTTGCGATACCAGAGGCGTAGAATTTGCGCTACTTATTTTACGCTACCAAATAAAGGAGCTTACACACATAGGCTTGCAGGTTTTTTTTAGCTTGCATTGCACCTCTTATGGTTTCGCAATAAACTGAACTGTTTTTTTTATTGCTCCAGCTTAAAAACTCTTCCAGTTTTGGACTGTCTATTATGACAGACACTGAAAAGTTTAATTAAAAATATTTTTAGGTGATTGTCATGTGATTGTCATGCTTGAGGTATAAATGTCTTGTATGAAAAGCTCTTTTTTTGCCTTTTTTATTTATTTATTTTATTTTAAACTTACAAAATATCCTTACAAGTGGTCCTTGTGTCTTGATGGTATAATATACTAAGTAATTAAATTTCAGTAAGATGTCTACTTTGTTGTGTAATTTTATTAACAAGCAGACAGTAAAAGAACACGGAAAAATTAAACTAAGAAAAAAAAATGGTGAAAAAAAAGAAAAACTAATATTGATACAAAAGAAAAGTCAAAAGTTAGTATGAAAACTGTAAAGAAGAAGAAGATAAGAACATTTATTGAATCAAGCTCAGAAAATTCCGATATTCTGAGTCTAGCCGACACAGATAATTCTGAATGTGAAACATTTGATGATTTCATAACGACATGTTTAGAAGAACAAGGTAAAAAAGGAAAACTTCGAGCCAGCCATACCGTTTGGGTTAAGCGATGTTGAGTACTTTACAGGCGATAATGATATTTTAAAAAAGATGACTGGATCGTGGCAAAATTTTCTACAAAAAAAAGTTTGAAGCACTTTGTAGGACTTTGTTTTATGGATAAAAGATCAAATCTCTACTGTGAAGTTTGTAAGGAAAGTGAAAAACTTGAAAGGTAGTAAAGGGTTAGTCTTTACGTACCCAAAGGTTGAGGATGTATGTGAAATGCACTTCGATGACGTGTTAAAGTGTTACCCCAACCAAATATTTCCCGGCGGGATCAAATTATGTTCGACATCGATTTCAGTTATTGCAACGTACAGTAACAAACTATATTAAAATATACAGTTGAACATAATTCATGTTTGGTAAACTTTCATTCCTATTGCGGTTGTGATAGTAAATCAAAGCTTAGAAATTATGTTTCTGTCCTCGAAGAGTTTTTTGTTAGTTAAATACTCTTTATAATTCCATACTGATCTTTTTATGACTTTTTTTTTTTTGAAATTTTGATTTTTGTTCCTATAAATAAATTGTGTTTCTAGAAATAGAACTCTTAGTTTTTTTTTACAGACAAGAGTAAAATTTAACATTTGTCATACTTACCTTGTAAAAGTGTGTTTTATTTTGTAGCATTTTCCTAATAAATGTTACAAGTAAATCAAATCAAATCAAATCAAAAAATATTTATTCAATTTAGGACACAATATGCCACTTATGAACGTCAAATGTACAGTGAAAAATAAAATAAAAATAATTGTGCCCTGAAGGGGCCGAATCATGTCTCCTTATCTTTTGGGCCCTACCAGCGCTTCGAGACAGAACACAGACAATTAGGCAAGTGCTGAGAAGAAACGCCGGAACAAACTCAGTCACCACTAGCTGCCGTAAAATCAAAATCATCAAAGGTAAGTACATCAGTCGGTGCAGGCTGGACAGACCACACATTCGTGTCGTTTAGATAGTCTTGAACCTTATAATAGCCTTTAGACATAAGCGTGTTTTTAACGTGTTTCTTAAATTTATCAACCGGCAATTCGACAAGATTGTGTGGTATATTATTAAAGAATTTTATACAATTTCCCATGAACGAATTACTAGTTTTAACTAATCTGAAGTTAGGAACGACAAGCTTGTGTTTATTTCTTGTGTTATATGAGTGAATGTCGCTCTTCTTCATGAAATAATCTAAATTTTTACGGACGTACATTATATTGTCAAAAATGTATTGAGAAGCCACAGTTAATATGTTGATTTTCTTAAAGACCTCTCTCAGGGAGTCGCGAGGACTAAGTTTATAAATAGCACGAATGGCTCTTTTCTGCAAAATAAATATGGTATCAATGTCTGCAGCAGAACCCCACAAGAGAAGACCGTAAGACATAATACTGTGGAAGTAACTAAAATACACAAGCCTCGCCGTTTCAACATCAGTCAGATACCTTATTTTTCTAACTGCAAAGGCAGCCGAGCTTAGCCTCCTAGCTAGGGCTTCAATATGAGGTCCCCACTGTAATTTTGAGTCAAGTGTAATGCCCAGAAATACAGTGGAGTCTATTAAAACTAGATTATTACCATTTAGTACAATATTTGGTGTAAGTTGTTTTACATTAGGCAAAGTGAATTTTACACATTTAGTTTTACTAGCATTCAGCAACAAGTTATTGGTGGTGAACCAATTCAATACTTTGGAGAGAGTATTGTTTACTTCGTCAAAATTTTCTTCATGTCTTTTCATTTTAAAAATCAAAGAAGTATCATCAGCAAACAGAACTATCTCACAAAGATTTGTGGAATAAAATGGCAGGTCGTTTACATATATCAGGAAAAGCAAAGGCCCCAATATTGAGCCCTGGGGGACCCCCATTTGAAGAGGGGCTCCGGAAGAGTAGGTACCATTTATGTTAACTGATTGTATTCTACCTGATAAGTACGAACTTAACAACTTAGATGAGTTTTCCGAGACACCATAGTGTTCTAACTTAATGAGCAGTGTCTGATGGTCTACACAATCAAACGCCTTTGATAAATCACAGAATACACCTACGGCATCATGTTTGTCTTCATAAGCTTCAAGAATGTGTCTGATGAGTGTAAGTTAGTACTTATGGGTTCACCTAAAGATATTAAAAGTTATGTGAAAATTACATATCTTGTATGCACTCCTTAACAATTTTGCTTTACCATTTTGCGTTACTCCGCGCGACGGACTCGTAGAATTGTTTGTGACACCTTTGCGCTATTTGTGGCAAAATCTACGGCCTGACCCTAATATCGTTCAATTGGACATTAGCCAAATCAGGCTCAAAAGGCATCCGAAACTTCATAGTTTCTTTGTTAATTAGCCGCATTAATGAAACACCGTAGTTGGGACTGTCAACTTCAATAATCTTGCCCACATAATAAACTTTAAGATTTTTTGCATCAAAAACTACAAGGACATAGTCATCTTCAACTGGTTTACGGGTCAATTTCTCGAAATTTTCTTTCAAAATAAGCACATTTTCATCATCCTCAGATCCATCTACGTCACTAATTTCAGTCTCACTAACTTCTGGTACTATTCCTAGTTATTCCTCTGAACTAGATTCATCTGTGTCAATCTTCTTATTATTATTTTTCTTTGGGACATTTCTTTTCCCCTTTTTATTTAAAAATATGACTTTTTTCACTTCTTTTACCTTAGATTTTGGTTCTTTACGCTTATTCTTGCTTGGAGTGTACACAGTGAACCGTGGTTAAATGTGCACCACGCCAAAGTGGCTCAATGTGAGACAGACCATGTTTCGACAACAAACCTCAAAATTTTACGGGGAAAATAATCTCACAGGCAAATGAATTATGATACATTTAAATGCCGGATTGCTTTGTAAAACATTGTAAATATAAGTAAAGAACTATCATTTAAACAAAAAAAATAAAAAATGAAAGAAATATGCAGAAAAAACTTACTTTTTGAGTCATTTTTTATAAAAACGCTCCTCACACAACAATCTTGCACGCTATTGCCACGAAAATTAGTGGGCAGAAAGGGAACGCAAATACCTTTCTTTTACTCATATTAGCACGGTTTTGCAACGTCGCATTTTTGAAATAAGACAGTGGTTAAATGTAGCTGCCTGGTTCAATCTGAGACACCCGACCCTACTCGTAAATAAAACAGTTTATTGATTCTTGTTGCAAATATAATTGTTTGTAAAAAAAACGTTATAAACCAGTAACTAACTAAAAGGTTGTTAATAGAGTTAAAAAATATTAACGTTATTTAATTTGAGGGGTGATTGAATGAATGAATGACATTGTTATTCATTCTTCTGGTCACAACACTATTTCTTTTTCTTCTAAAAGTGGTATGACTGTATTCGTCGAATCACTCCACGGGATAAATAATTTAACTTTAGCGTTAATATTAGTCTTTTGAGTTAAGCTAAATTGCCAATTTTGTAGAAGTGCAATAGTAGATTGTTATACAATGGGAGAAAGTAACTTATTTCACTCGAGATAATTCTGACCCTCGAACGGAGTGAGAGCGCCAATAATTTGAGAGTGAAATGGGTGCTTTCACCCGAGTAATAAATACTATTTTTCATTTTGTTTGTGAGGAAAAATAAATAATTGATTGTGATGTGATGATGAGATATAATTTTGTTTGGCGAATGATGAAACCTAAAGTGTGTGCATCACATATCAGTATGTGCACTGTTGTTATACATAAAACACACAAATATAAGGACAGTAACGTTACGGAAGACAACAGAATAGATAAAACGCGTTTTTTAAAAAAATAGATCAATTTTTTGTCACAGCCAATAATAATAACAGAAGAACGCAACCTTAACCTTGTCACCAAGACTACCACAGGTTATGTTAAATTCCAGATTCAATTTTGCCTCATGAGCTCTATGATTGACAGCTAAAAGGTTTGAGTACTAAAATAAAAATTGTATTGTGAAAAACAAACATAAAATGTGTCAATTTAAAATGAAAAAAAAGTGTCACTATGTATGGCGGGCAACCGAATATTTTAATTGTAGAATTTAAATTGTTAAAAAATTAGACCAATTGTAAAAAACTAAAATCCAGTTTCTAACATAAACACGCTTTTAATGTTTATCTGTTAATCATAAAATATGGAAAACTCGTTTATTAATAATATGATGTGACTCAATTATCTTTAACTCCATGTCTAATCGTAGCAATTAAAACTGCTCGTAAATTACTTTCCACCCTAGGGATGGAAATGCTGTTTTCCATCCGTCTATCTTCACTTCAAATTTGCGAACAAAAGAAATGAAAAAATAATTGAAAACACCCTGTCCGCAAATTGCGGACCTACTGGGACAGGGTGTTTTATTATGACATATTTAGATGTCATAACAAATATATCGAATTTTAAGAGATAATTTTATTTGCACAAAATGCACTTGAAAAAAGCAACTGTGTCAGACGAGGAATCAAACCTCGTATCTACCTGCACTGGGCGTATGCCTTTGCCACTCGGCCACCGACACTTTTATGTTCGTAAAGTGACAAAACACTAAAAAACCAATAATATTATATTTTATATGTTTTCAAATTACTGGATTTTATTAAATTCGAGCAAAATTAAAACAGTGGGTTTCTCCTTCAGACCTTGCGATTTCACGTGCACTTACCCTAAAAATTGGATGTTATAAAGGCAATCATACAATCACGTGGTATCCACAATTTCATTGTTAGCCGCAGCTTCAAAACATAGTTTGAAAAAAACCTTTTACTGCCTCAAACGTTGTTAAAAGCAATTTGATATTGTTTATTCCGACTTCAAAGCATCAAAGGCCTTTAAAAGCTGTGAAAACGGTTTTTAGATGCTGCATTCTCGGGTCAGTTATGTTCTAACGCCGTTTGTACACCAACGCATTCGCATGCGGCAGCGACACGGCCGAAAGATGCAACTATCATATCTATAGGTAAACCACTTCATTGAGACGTCGCGTCGACGTGTGGGGGCACAGGGATGCAGGGGGAGGCGAAAGCGGAGTGTGTGAGCGGGGCGGGTATCCGCACTTGTATCCCTCCCCTCGCGCCTTTAAAGCGAGATCTCAATTTCGAGGTCTACCTATAGCTCTTTTAGAGCGCTTTAACACTAGGAGCGCTTTACCACTTGGACGTTTTTAGCAGCCCAGCGCAGCGATCGCGCGGCAGTCGCGCTGCTGTCAATTTCATACATAAAATGACGGCAGTAAGCCCTTCACATTAAAGAGACGCGCTGCTGTCGCTCTAATGTGAAAGCGCACTTAGGCGTCTATAGCAGCGCGACAGACGCGCGACAGCCGCCGTGCGCCTTCACATTAGAGCGACAGCAGCGCATCTCTCTAATATGAAAGGCTTACTGCTGTCATTTTATGTATGAAATTGACAGAAGCACGACAGACGCGCTGCTGATAACTTCATACAAAATGGCAGCAGCGGCGCGCGGCAGTCGCGCGGCAGAAGCGCCGGTGTTTTTTTTTAATGTATGGGCAACCTCTGCTGCCGCGCTGCTGTGAAAGCGCACTAAGAGAGAAATACGCTGTCAGTATACTGCTAACATTCGCATGTGGCATGCGAAAATCTGTAAATTGTATGGAAATGTTTATTTATATACTCGTAGCCAGATCTTCAAGCCTCGACAAAAATCAGAGTAAAAAACGACAAAAGAACCGACGCCACGATGACCCGATGGCGGGTCATAACGCCGTATAGCGAAAATTTGATCATCTGACAAGCATTCAATGGGGATCATCCCAGCTTGATAGGCTAGATGTGAAGTTGAATACTTGTCGGTATCGGTCCGCAACCGCATGCGAGACTGACGCAATTGTTCCGCAATAGATAATAGCTACATATTGTAGCGAACTGACGCGTGACGTTCGGCAGATGTCCTAACTTGCAATAGTTTCGCATCGGTGCGTGGCTGCCGCATGCGAATGCGAAGGTAAATTAGGGTGTAAAACTTCATTACTTTAGAAAACGCCCATTAAGTTATTACAAAGACGGCTACGGAAACTCGCAGATGACATTATAATTAACTGAAATCAAACTTTCCGTGTTATTTCCGCGTCCCTGGTCTGCTGAAAACGCAAATTGACAGGTTTTGTTATTGTCGTGTCAATTGCAAGATTCTATTCTGAACGAGTCTGTATATGATTTAGTTTGTGGTGTTTAAAATACTGATTAAAATAACAAAAATGGTTATTGTAAAACAATTTTTCGATTTAAATATCAATGTAATCATTAATCAAACGAATAAAGGACTTGTCTCTTTGGCGACACTTTTACACAGTTGATCAATTTCGCACAAAAGTCTTCATTCGATTGAGCACATCAATTTTGAATGCTGAATAGATTGCACCCAAACAGTGCGAACCGCTTATCGACCAACTAATGAAATTTTCAGCTCAATCTAAGCAAGATATATTTGTTTGTTCACACCCTTTCGAGCTGTTAAAATTTAAATCTACTCCGCTTTATTTGTAAATCTAATCATCCATTATTGAATTAGAGAAAATACAACAGTTTTATCAGACACATAAAACTTAAGCAAACTCCAGATTTTGGTAAGTGATGTCACCAACGAATGAATAAAAGTTATTTTCCTATACAGAACCTAAGTGGCCGTATTTAAGCCTAAGTCTTAATCTGCTTAATAAAACCTGTCGCAAACTAAAAGAAACTTTGGGAACCCGGCCCTGGAACTTTGTCTTAGTATAAATGTTAATATGTTTCTTACCTGAACGCACTTAAAAGTACCACCTACTTGATTAGTAAATGAAGAAAGAAAAATAACGAATTTACCGCAGTTTCCTAGACAACATCGACAAAATATAAATGAAAATTTATAACATTAATGCTATTCCTATGTATATGCTACATAATATTATTATTATTGGACAACTTTATCAAAATCTCACAAACTTTCGAATTATAAATATTATTAGGATAATGTAGATGAACCCTCGTATCCCCAGAAATTCCTACTTTCTCGACTAATATTATGATGACAACAGTGTATTAATTTTTTTACCGACTTCAAAAAAGGAGGAGGTTATCAATTCGACTGTATGTTTTGTTTTGGTGTCTCTGTTACCTCATATCAATGTCATTTGTGGTCTACAAATACTGATTGACTACTGATTTGAAAAAAAAAACACAAACCTAGAGGTTATACCTTCTAATTGGTCCCATTATTGCTAAGTCGGGATCTGATGATGGAGTCTGGCTGCAATCGAGGGAAACCATTTAAAGGCACGTATAGAGTTTTTGTACTAGAATCTTAATGTTGACGTGTTGTTACGTCTGAAAGTCAACATTGTTTGATGAGCTGAGCTGATGGTGGAACTCCTTAAAGCTTAGGAGTTCAGTGATTATAATGATGTAACTTTTGATAAGTAATTTGTAGCTTCTTAAAAAACAAAGTCATAAGGTGAAGAAATCAAATCAACTTTTTTAAAAAAGTTTCAAGGCTTCAAAACCAATGCATTCCAAAGACATTAAGTCGTTTAATACATTTTGGTTTTGAAATTGGGTTTTCCATTTTTAATGTTTTATTCAGTCACTATTTTCAGGATCAGCTTTTGGTTTATGGCCATCGAACAGACATCGAACCATGGATCCCTAAGGTGTGATGTGAATGAATGTGAAAATGAAAAGGGTTAAGGAAATCCAATATTTGCGCGGGAGAAGCCGTGGGGCTAAAGTAAGCCTTAGACTATAGGCTATTAGTATCCAATGAAAACAAAACATTTTAGCGCTACAAAAACATGCAGATCAGAACATAACAGCGATTCAGCGGGAATATTTACGATTGTTTAATGAAATAGATATTGGGCCGTAAAGATTATGTTTCCTTTAATACATTGTGTGCGTATTGCTATGATGTGAAGGTTAAGCAGCTTTGTTTTATAGGTACATGACTTTATTGTCAAATCAGCATTTGTATTGCGAATTTGCAATAAATTGATTACATCATTTTAATTTAATAACATAAATATAAATGTTCATGCTGTATTATTATAATAATATATATTATATTGATAATATTCGTTTACACTGAGTGCATATTGAACTGTCTGAAAATTGAGTGGATTAGGTACGTTGGATCGCAACACCCCCTGCTTAGTTTATTTATTTATAATACAAAGGTTTAACTTATCATATTATTACACCTATCAAGCTACATGACATGCCTATCACGTGTTTATGTAGCTTTAACACACTACTGAACAAGCATAATTGAGTCTATTAATAATGTGACCGGATATCGAGTCTGTGATATTCTAAAGCCTAAATTGCTTTTAGTCTTGCAATAACGCTCTCTGATGATATATGTCGTACCTTCAAGCAACGTTTGACGGACGACAAAGTGGAACAGGAGCTCATGTAATATATTATCGCCTACTCCGCTACGAGACTCCCTAATTAACTTTGCTGGACACGCCGAGCGTCTTACAATGTTACTTGATTTAGTGCAAGGGCTAATGAAAGGTCTCACTCCCATTCACGACCCGTAAGAATATCACCGAACGCGACACGGCGGAGGCGTGCGAGTTTTCCCTCTCGAAAAGTTTACGAATTCATTATAAAGAAGGAATTGAATTAATGTTCCTCTTCCGACATCTAACGGTACACCTTAGTACCTGCTAACTCATTATTTAAAAGTCGAACGAGAGTTCTCTCTTGAATAACTCCAGCCGCCTTTTCATTACGAATTTTCTGTAATACGTCTTCGTTCAATTCAACAAAATGAATTATAAATATTTTATCGGTAACGCTTTTTGTTCCTTGTTACAAGTTTTAACAATCAGATTTAACGAGCTAAGGAACACTTGTTGACTTGTTTAACCTTTTAACTCTGAAAACTGGAAGAACATGCTACTTTTAATAAATCAATTTAGTAAATTTGGTGTCAAAACGAGTTAACATTTCAATATGAGAAAGTTGCATATTTTTAACCGACATCAAAAATGGAGCAGGTAATTACTCGACTGTATGTATTTTTTTGATATGTTTTACTTCATATCTCAGTCATTTGTGGGCCAATTTGTTTTTTTATTCTCCTACCTAGTGGCTAACCTTCTCGTTAGTCCCGTTGTTGCCGAGTCGGGATCTGAGGATGAGAACTTCGTGCAATCGAGGGAAACCCTAAAATTTTAAAGGTAATAATGTTTCTGTACTCGAATCTTACTGTTGACATGCTGTTACAAGAACGTCTGTTAGTCATAGATTCACTCGCTAGCGACGATCGACGACGACGACTCATGGTACGGTACTGGAAAATAGTTTAAAATATATTTCGATTCAATCATTATGTCGGACATTATTGTAACTATCATTACAATGTCACAAAGACCGCATAGTATGTCTCAAATGCCTCAGCATTTAAATTAGTTGCGCAAGCGTTCCGTTTTCAAGTATTTTGTTTTGAGATGACCAGTGGTAGCCAAAATTTGGCTAATAATAAACGAATACAAAAATGATGTTTTCAACACACTTGCTTAAAACGACGTTTTTATTCCACCGATTTTTGGCTCATAATCATAGATATTAAACACGCGTGCTTTTTCATTATATTATTGCACTAGTGCCTTTAGTTTATTAACCCGACCAATTTACATTTGTACCCTAGTACCAAGTCGTATGTAAGAAGAAGAAGCGATTTAATTTAGTCGGGTTATACAATACTTTTATTTTAGCAACAAACAGTATTTATGCGAAAAATAACAGTACCTACATATTTATTTCAATAAATGGTAAATCCTGATTTATTACTAAAAAAATAGCTCAAATTTATTTAACATTTTCTGTGATTTGTGTTTTAAACACAAATAATTACATTGTTTAATATTGGCTTTTGGCCGATCTAGTTCGCGCCTAAGCCTTGCGCGCGCATCTGTATCGCGGCAAGAAAAGAAAAAAAACAACGCGCCATTTTTCGTAAATAATAATTGTCGGTTGTGACGAAGTTTGGATTAATTATGAAGTTTAATATTAATGAAAATGTCTACTTCAAGTGAAGACAACGAAGAAAACCTATTATTAACTCCGCCGGACATACGTAACGAGGCGAAAAACGCGTGCGAAAGTCTTTGCCATCAAAATGGAGTGAAATGTATTTTTACTGTTGTAATAATTAAATACTTAGTAAATCAAGAGTCTTGTTTTGTCCTCGCAAGTGTGTTGAAAAACGTCGTATGAAACACGTGTGCCTGTGACCATTATATACGCGGCTTTCTTATGGCGCACTCGCTTTCGCTCGTGCGCACACAATATCGCCTTGTATATAATGGTCAACTTAGCACACTTGTATAATAATGTACTATTCTATAATACCAATAGCGTTGTACATAATCATAGCATTTATTAATTAATAGTGTTGATAGTTATAATGATAATAGTGTTGATAGTTACTAATTATAAAATAACGTTTTTTTTTAAAGTCAATTATAGGAAATGTATTTTATTATAAACGCGGGAAAACCAAATCATTGACCTAACGATAATAGGGTTTATAGTGATAAATTTCAAATTCGAGTACTTTAAAATATGAACCTAATTATATCAAAGAATATTAACCTTCTATAACTTGAAAAAATTGGTAAACGCCCACTTAAGGTTGAGAACCTCTGCTTATGAAAAGAGTTACATAGAACAGTTTAAAGGCATGTGTGTGTAAAGGCGAGGGTGGGGGTCTGAAAGAACAAAACTGATTGGGAAATTATTTCAGGGACAGTGAATTTCTGGAAGGATTAGGAAGCGCCTAAGAGATCGATGCGCACGAAAGTGTTATTTGGAGGAGCTGCTGGAGGAGGGACCTAAGAGGGACAGGCGGAGCAGAACTTTTGAGCACCAATTTATTTGATTAGTTTCTCGTAACGCGTTTTATTACAGCACACGACGATAGTCTAATTAGGTTTTCAGTAAAGCTATATCGGGTTAACAGAGTAAGGCGTAATTTCTGTCAAGTGACTTTATCTAGTTAACATATCTGTTGAAGAGAGTATTCCAAGGAAGTGAATATTTTATATAGCGTTTCATTATTGGATAGTTTGCTTGCTGCGTATTTACATAAAAATAACATAAGTTAATTCCCCAATGCAACCTCTTCGCCGCGCGTGCTGGCCACTTGAAGCGCCGCGCGCTGGAAAAAGAAACTAGATGTTCTATTGTTTTCTTGTACCTATTCAAGATGGATCGATAATACTACTTCAGCATTGTTGCAGCAATATTGTCACATACATTAAACAGTTATATACGAAGAGCTTAACCGTTATATATGCGACAGGTGCATTTTTGGTGAGTTATCATATTTTTATATGATTTTCGCTGCACCCACATCGAAATAATTTACAGGCTAATATTTTTTCAGTCCACACTCATTTGTTATTTTCTCAAGTGTGTTGTGTGAACAGTACTATTTCAGACCATTTACACACTGTGACTTCTAGCAGCAATGCAGTATCGATGCAGTCGCAAGGTGACAAACTTTACACATTGTTCTAATTATAGCATTTATGCAGTCACGATGAAGAAGCTGGTAATTGTCAAATTATGTTCTGTATTTTGGCGACTGCATCGATACTAACGTGCGTTAGCATCGATGTAGTCTCGCTTCTGTATCAATTCTAACGCGCACCTGTTAACGCGCGAAATTCTGTTGCGTGAGTTGCGATGATGAAACGCGTTTTCAAAACGCAGGTCTGCAGCGATTCTAAAAGTCAGGTCAGTCAGGGGTCTAAGAGCTTGCTTGCTTTGGTTGCTGTAATTGTTTTCAGATAAAACATTACTATTGGTATTATGATGTAAATATTTATTGATTTTTGATTCTGGATTTGATTCCTGGCTGGTAAAGTTTTAGATAAAACGTGACTTTAAGTATTAATTTTGATGTGAATACTAATAAAGCGCATTGGTTTCGAGTCACAAAGCACGAGTTGATTTGATTTTACTACAATATGTTAAAAAATCAGGTTCGATTCCTGAGTTATTTTTAAATCAAAAGTAAATGAATTCGTATTTATTTACCGTGTTTTTATGGTGTAGGAATTAATGCCTTAAGTTTGATTCCCTAAACATACTCATAAATAGATCAAACAGCTAGGTAAGTGTTTAATTTCATGATCATTATTTACTTTGTTAACCATGTTAGCGATATATTTGTTGAGGTTTGATTTTTTACTAAGTATATGAGGTTTCAACAGTATTCTTAACATTTTATTTTATGTTGGTGGCTGGTAAATGGAAAAGCTTATTAGCTTGATATAAGTATTTTAAGTAAATATTAGACTATGATCCACATTTATTTGTCCCTTTCATACATATGTGATGTTAAATTGTGTAGTTCGTTTAATTCATAAATTAAATAAAAGTAAAAACCGACTTCAAAATAAAAAATGTCGGCTTTTACTCATTTAAAGATATATTTTTTAGGGATTACAGGGTGGTTGCACCTTATAAATCCGTTCTTTAAGAAGCTACAAATTACCTCTCATAAGTTCTGTCGAAAAAAACTATTGAACTTCTAAGCGTTTAGGAGTTCCACTAGCTCAGCTCCACACAATGTTGACTATGTCTGATAGTAACAACACGTCGGGGGCGCCAGCATTCAATCATGTTGACCGATGCAAAAATCTCCCTTGATTTAAGGAGTTTAGGAAGCTGCGTAAGAAATACATGCTTAAACAAACATAGCAAAGTCAAAGTTATAATGTATGTTCCACTGATTTTAAAAGTGAAACAAATAAACAAACAAATGGTTTTAAACCATTGAAAATTATAACTTTATTTTAAGAACTGAGCTCTACGGTATTTAATAAGAATAGTTTACATAGAATATGTACTAAAACAAAACATTTAGAAAAATCAGACAATCGCCTGTTAGATTGGGGAGATTCTACCAGATCTGGCAACCGCATTTTTGAAGATGACAGCGTTAGTTTTGATTTTTGCCGTGTGCCAATAGATCCATGTAGCACCTTCAAAAAGAAATGGTTCGCCTAATATGGAATCGTTTCCTTTTACCCATTTGCTGCCACACTTGAGACGCAATAGTAATTTAATTGTTATAACGCACCGGTGCGTGCTGTGGCATGGAACCAGTTAAAGAGTCAAGAGTTCATTTAAGACTTTTTAGTGCGTTTTTTTTTTGAAGTCGTGTTTTCCATTTTTTGGACGGACTGTTTTTCCGCATTAGTGTGGAGATGATAGTAAATATTTTCGAATGCAAATGGATTACTCAGTAAAGGACTTTTGTGTAAATATACTCTCTGGAGGGTTCGCTGGTTTAGACAAGTGCCTTGAAGTGCCACAGTGCTAGCGAATTTTTTATTTATTTATGGAATTTTCACAAGCATATCAAAATGTATTTTCTAGTTCTACATAGACTTTGAGTTGGTGAGGGCTCGAGAAAATTACTGATTCAATTTTACGTGGCATAATAATTCATGTGACTTCTCTTGTATCTTAATTAATAATACAGTATGCAAATTTAGCTTCTAATTCAGCCCCAGAAACACGCCTCAAGTCCTCAGCATATTTTATCTGATTACGCATAGTATAGGGCAATCAAATTAAAACCAGTGTTTCTTGAGTTTCCTCTGCGTATTAACTTCTGATTAAATTCGTTTCAAGGTAAGGGCAGATTTCCCACGGGTAGACCCGGCCTCAAAATTCTGAGTGCCAATGTGTGGTCCCCGCTGTTGATCTTACTTATAAGGAAAGGTATTACAATTGGGGCTTCCCGCAAACATGGTAGGAGTGAGGCATATGGTGTCATAACAATTTGTAACATAAATTGATTGTGAAAAAAAACTGCCCCGGAGTTGTTCGTTGAAGAGTTTAAGGATTTTTGTTGTTTATTAAAATGAGATTGACTGTACCTAAACATTTATTAATAACTAGCTGTATCTGCGACTTCATCCGCGTGAATTAGCATTTAACTGTGGGTAGATTTTTTGATTATTTAGGTTTATGATTTTACAAATGAGATACGATGAATATTTTTATGAGTATAGGTACGCAAGATATAAAGTATTTATATATATAATTTTATTTAAGTACATTATTATAAAAAACGCATTTTTGTCTTCCCACATTGGCAAGCTTTGATAACTAATTCACGTTATCTGCAGTTTCACATTTTGTTATGACTTCGTAAGTATTGCATCAGAATAGCTCTTGTAATAATATTTTTTTTCGTATGTACCTACCTATTTCCATACCTACAATCTTTTATCCCTTATTCCTTATTGTTATTTCACCGCCTTAAGGGTATTCTATTAACAACTCGAAATGAAAATTTATTTTTATTTACATAATCTACTTCATTAATCAAACGCCTTAGAAAACGTTTCATAGTTCCTGCTTAAAAAATGACTAATTTCCATCCAAACTTTCATTGCTATTTTTTAATCCCTTCAGGGTACTTCTTAGAAAATTTGAATGTATCATATCAAGATCTTTAAAAATAAGTTTCAAGGTTCTAGCTTTGAAAATGACGATATATCCATACAACCTTTGGTAACGCGATGGATGGCTATGCCGATGCGCTAGGAACTCTCATTGTATAGAAATCTGAATTGTCAAGAACTGGTCAAGTTCTGATGAATGAGAATGATTATACAATCATCTGCAATCATAATTAGGTTCTCTTACCCAAACTTAACAATAAGTTCTCATGTTTTACTGTAAATTTTCTAGCTTTAACTTTCCGTCGAGGGGAATGAAGCGATGTTTTATGACTTAGGTGAGTACTTCACCTACCCAGGCAGTAACGCTTTTTCTGCAACAAAGTAAGTTTTCGAATCTAAACCGAGCTCAGCGCATATTTATTTCGCGACCGTAAACACGGTGGCTTTAATTTCGGTCCACTCCAGCGTTCCTGCGCAAAAACAAAATTATTTATGGCTGGATGAGAATGTCCCGCGACGGTACACTTCCGTTTAACTTCCGAGATGATTTATATTAACATAATTTTCGGTGTGACCAAACTTTCGAACATTAAAACTGTTTTTATAACAACTTATCATAGGTTTTGCAGCACCATTGAATAGTTAATCGTTTGTGTAATCGTGACTTCTCCGTTTTTGCCGATTTTAAAAAAATGAGTTAATCAATTCAATGTATATGTATATGATATTGTTGGATATTGATAATATTTGAGTATGTTGATATTTTATGGCTTTTTAAACAAGTGTGCAAAATTTCGTAAGTTTACGTATGTTTTAAATTGATTTTTCACTGATTTCTCAAAATTTAGAAGTCATAGTGCGTTTTTTTTTAGAGTACAGTGTAAGTTTCATCTATAATCGGTCCAGTAGTTTTGAGTTAAGTAACAAAAAAATATGAAATAAAAAAATATGTTAATTTTAGCCGTAACACTTTTTATGCAAAGTTGGTTTAGCATTATATCAATTACTAACAGAAGCAAAATAATGATGCAAAGTAAGTAGAAATTCTGAAAAAAAAACGTCACAGGATTAATCAATAGTAGAATATGGTAAAAAATATGATTTACCTTATAAGAAAGATTGTTTTTCTTTCTTACAAGTGAAAGATTATTTGAGTAATATTTGTCAAGATCACTGACAGTATAGCAACTGCGGGCGTGATAACATTGCGTCTTTGTTACAACATCAGAAGTCCCGCGGTGTTGAATAAGGCTATTGCTTAGTAAGTTGAAGACGCTAACTTAAATAAGCAATCAAACTTGCCCATCGTGTGTGGCATCTAACTAATAACTTTGTCATCACTTCACTTGTTGAGCACCTCCTAAAGTCAGAAACACTTAGAAATATCACTTTGTATAAGCTTTCAGAGAACTTGATTATCAAACACAATCTTATACAGTTGTTATTTGTGTACCGCGAAATTTATTTACTGATGTACTGTAGAAGTGTTTGAACTTTTTATTGAGTCGGTGGTTTTATAAATTAAAAAAATATATAAATATTTGGAACATAAATCACACACAATGCTCTGATTGCAAAGAAAGACGTTGCACTTGTGTTATAAACTTGTGGTACAAACTACCACACCCAGACCCGAAAAAATATAGAAAAGCATGATTTCTACGTTGAACCGACTGGAAATCGAACCCGGAACCGCACAGCGGCGCCTCCTTGAAACACACCACGAAGGTTATCTGATATTGGTCAAATCAAAACGTGTATTGATATTTTACAATTGTATAACATAAAAAATGCAGATAGTCGATAGTTACGGGGCTAGTATTCAATAAAGTTTTTTTTTAATAACTCATTCCTGCACCTCACTTTAAACAGTTGAAATCCGATGATCGTATGGAAGATCCGATTTGTGCAAGCGACGATAAATAGAAGATACTTACACGAATCCAGTGTAATGAAAAAAAATGCACCAGATACTAAATGGCAGATAAAAGTTGCTGAATGGATGCTTTACATTCTTATTACGGCTTCACAAATCACTCCACAAAGTCTATTAAAAGAAGGGAGCAAATGGCTGGGAAGACATTAATTCGGAGTACTTATACCCGCTTTCACTTAAGAATAGTTTCAGTCAAGTTTTCACACATAATGTCCTCGGGTACGAAAACTTTTAAGAGTTCTTACGGTATTCTTGCGAGCTTAGGATTATTTCTATTGCTATAAGTGTTGTTCAGAAAGTTTTTATTATGTAGGTAATAACAATAGGCGCTGGGAATTTTGGCTTTTATTTTCATTACTGACATCGGTCTCGTATTATGATGTGTACAATATGTAAAAAATCTTGTCCGACCCGAAAGGGACATAAAGTTGCTTTAATAACATAATCAAGACAGGTATTATAATAACGTTAATAATTAAAACTTATTATCGATTTTCAAAGTCAAAAAGTAAAGCACCTATTTCCCTCAAACGGGAGGATTTCCAAAATACGTTTTCACTCCTGCCGCGCTACCTATGAGTTCCGGTGCAACTCCGCGCATCCCGCGCGCCCGTCAAACTCCTTCGGGTTACCATTTATGGTTTTTTGAATGTAGTTAATTTTAATTTTTTTTCTAATATTTTACTCGTATGAAAATTATTACACAAATAGAACCTAATGTCGACACCTAATAAACCCTTAATGGGTCGGACAGGTTTTTTTACACAATATACAAATACATGTAAACCAATTTAAATACATTAAAATTTGGTCCAGTATAAAAGACATAAACGAAAACGTTACAAATTTAAAATTAAGTCATCACAAAGTAAGATATAAGATGAGATAAAAAAAATGCTATAGATATCAGAAGATTCACCAAAGAGAAGCCTATACGCCCGGGGCCTCTATTTTTTAATCACGCGCGGCGGTATGGTGTGTGGTTTTCATTCTAAAGCGAACTAAAAATCAAAAAACACCGAGCAAAATATATACGTGAATACTCACAAAATTTATTATTCCGTTCCTATCACTCCTGTGAAATAAAACTTTTTCCATTCGAAAATCGGACATTAATTTATGTATATCACACGCCATTTTGATACTAGTGATTCAGAAATAGGGCCTCAGCTATGATAGGATATTGTGTGTGAGCGTATCGAGTAAAGCGGTTATTTTTTTGAGTTAAAAAATCAGTCTTCTATCTACTACGTACCATTCACTATGTAGACAGAGAAAAGAAGCGTTTGAATCCTGTCTCAAGGATATTGCTGGCACCCAGCCACATCAGTATCTATCGCACACAGAACCACGCGTCCCGAAACCAAGTCACGTACACTAAATCTATATTTTCTCTGAGCATGAATGTAACCAAGTTTTAAGAACATCTGCTTTTGATGTCACGAGAAAGGCTGATCAACCGACCCCAGAAGAAAAGTTAACTTTTAAACAACTGAGGGTTTTATGTTAAAATATTTAAGTATAGTTTGAGTTTTGTTCGATTAATTATCTGTTATCAAACGTTTGTAAGTTGTATAATCTCACTGCCACCAAAGGTTTGATGTTTGATGATACTAAACTTCGTGCGACGGATCATTTTTAGCCCTTACTCACTGCGACTTTTAGCATCGATTCAGTCGCGCGTTAGCATCAATGCTAAAAGTCATAGTGTTTAAAGGGTCTAAAATATATGCTTATTATACTCATTCTTAAATATAATAATTATTGGTATACGAATAATTATGTTATGTAGGATATGGACGTGGAACTGAACTTTTAAGAAGTAAGAGTTGCCAGACTAGAGGGAGTGAGAAAGGAGAAGAACGAATTGGACTAAAGAACGCGGAAATTGATGTTGAGACTGATATGTAAGGAAAGTGTGAGTGTTCAAGAGTGATAATCAGAGGACGACGTATTATGTTTGATGAATTACGAATTAAGTTGAGTCTGCTGTATAAAATAAAGAAGTAGGTAAGGAACAGGTATGATACCTCAACCGATCGGTTAGCGTGACGTCAAATCATTTGGTGAATTTTGGTGTAAGGAAGTGCAGAATATTATTTTACGGATGCTGGTATTGATAAACAAGCATCTAACATTGGTGGTTGCTGTTTTATAAATTGTGTAGATTAAAATATGACTTTGGCTGATAATGATGATGATGATGATGATAAAAATATTATTGCCTCACGATGGCAACAAAATCAAATGTGCAGGTGCAGTCGCGGGGGACCGCTAGTAAAACACACTTTTATGTTTTAAAGTTAAATCAGTTCAGTAGTTCCTGAGATTAGCGAGTTCAACTTTGTAACAGATTTTACATTAGGAGCTTTTGTTGAATTGTGCAAACGTTTTGGAATTATGGTTATTTTACACCTACAGATAAAAATAACAAAAATAATCTCCTGACTGAAACGTGAAACTCGACGTAATTGGCTTATAAAGTATTATTTTCGCTCATAAACAATGTATTTACTAAGGTTATTTTCCAGTATTAAGTGATGATATTTGATACTTTTTTATCCGCTTACTTATTGTGTGGGAGTTGTGAAACCCATTGTCTCGAGTTGAGTCCTTACATATTTACAATAAATTCAAGTAGAGTGAGAAAAAATATGGCATGTGCCGTGGACGATAAGTTACTTTCAATTTTCGACCCGAGGGAAATAAGTACTGGGGTCGTGAAAATAATCTGCTGTGTCGGTGTGATGGCAAGCCTGGTGTGTACCCATGTCTGTCAACACATGACACTTGTTCACACCAATGTTAATTTCTATTTATACAGACTTAAAAAAACCGCTTTAAAAAAACTGACGAATAACTTCAAAATAACACATTTGCCCTCTGTTTAGAAAAACAAATTTATTTGGAGTCAGTGCATGATGTGCGTAGCTAACGTACGCTTGAGATCATGCTCTGACTCCAAATGAATTCATTATTCTGGAAACCCTTACTTTGAGTTCACCAAACAAGACTATAATTTTACACTGTCCAGATTGTCTATGTCTTGTCTCGAAGCGCTTGTTCTAGCCCCATATGGGCATAATTGATTGATAAAAACTAATTATTGACGTTCATAAGTGGCATTTTGTGTCCTAAATTGAATAAATTACTTTTGAATTTGACATTGCTGAGCAGGTATTGTAAAAAAGTAAATTATTTAATAGACAAAGTTGTAATGTTTCTAGGTAAAAAGTTTAATTTTTCCTAAGTATATAAAAGGTTTGCGTGTATATTTTAAAGATAAGAGCCTTTCGGAAGGTGCTGTGCTCAGGTATCGTTTATCACCGCTAGAAAGTAAATAGCATGAAGAATTTTAACCTGTCAGATGGTATGACAATGCTAAATTATCATGCAGTTTTCTGCTTTTGCATGTGGTCAGCGTTGCCCCTTGGAGCCTAGGTTCACATCCATATGTTGGAATGTGAACTAGTGCAATTTAGTGTAACGGAAAAATATTGGCTTTTAGCGCCTCGGAGGGTTAAGAAAACTTCAGTTATAATCTTTTCCACTTTGACTTTATACGTTGTTGAAATAAATTCAACTGTTATTGGTATTCAATATATTTTTTGCGCTTATAACTATACTGTTATACTTATTAAATTTAATAAATATTTTTGGCCTTTGCTAAACAAATATTGATTTTGCGGTATTGAATCTTTAGAATTATAAGTTCATTCATTACGATTGTTTAGCATACCAAATAGCAATCAAAAACACAATGAGCGCCATTACAACAGTACAAAAGAACGTAGGCATTCCAGAACTTAACATGTAATTCAAACTATCCATCATAGCAAAATTCTATAGCCACGCAAAAGCTGTCTCCGCCCAAACCTATTCTTGAGTTTTGTTTGGAATAATGATTTCCGTTCCACAGTTTCAAGCTAAAAATATAATATTTACGAACTGAAATGGAGCGCTAGTTGCGTAACGCTTGTCAAAATATTATGCTATAAAAATATAAAATGAAGGTAATCGAAATTATGATGATCTTGGCACTATGCTCGAAGACCTCGACCGAGTATCCCAACAAGTGGGTCAGAAAATAAACATGGTAAAGACAAAAAATATGTCAAGTTCCCGTGTTGTACCCACTTCAATATCTGTTGGGAACTCAACTCTCGATGTTGTCGACGAGGATATCTACCTTGGACAATTAATCCAATTAAGTAAGTCCAACTTTAAGAAAGAGGTCAATCGTCGAATCCAACTCGGCTGGGCAGTGTTCGGGAAACTGCGCAAGAGCGTCTTCTCGTATGAATTAAGACGAAAGTCTACAACCAGTGTGTGTTACCAGTGATGACATACAGATCCTAAACGTGGTTTCTAACTATGGAACTCATAAAGAAGCCCAAAATCACACAACGAGCGATGGACAGGGTTCTTTTTGTTTTTTTTCTACGAAATCGAATCAGAAACGAGGAGATACGTAGAAGAACTAAAGTAACAGACATATCCCTACGAATTAATAAGCTCAAGTGGCAGTATGCAGGGCACATAGCGCGAAGAACTGATTGTCATTGGGGCAGAAAAGTTCTAGATTGGAGACCTTTTGATCAGAAACGCAGCGTGGGACGTCCACCGACAGGATGGCGGACGACCTTGTTAAGATCGCGGGATCACACTGGATGCAAACCGCTTGTGATCGATCGCAGTGGAAAACCGTGAGAGAGGCCTATGTTCAGCAGTGGACGTTCTTTGGATGATAATGATGATGATGATGAATTGAAATTAAGGTATGATAAATTCAAAATATACACCGCTTTTTTGTAAGCTGTCAAGCACAGTGAAAAGAAAAAACTAAATTTCAAAAATTCAAAATCTCTTTCTCTATACTTATAAAATACTTTGTCCAAAACTATTAAAGGATCATTGCAAAGCCTAAACCGCTGATCGTAGAGAACTTAGAGGCTGTGTTCTTTGACCTTAGGTTGCACTAAAAGTTAGCGGTCTGGACCACTTACATCGAAAATATTTGCACTGGGGGCACTTTTCCACGTCTCAACATTAACACTAACTCAGCTTTGTGATAATTGTTGGACAGTGCTGCGAAGAAGAAGTTGCGCAACAAACAAGATACCGTACGTAAGACGTAAAATAACTAAAATTAACTTACCTTGCCGTTTTAACGTCAGTCAAAATCCTTATTATTCTTCTTATTCTTCTTACCGCATAGGCAGTGGAACTGAGTTTCCCTGACAAGTTCTCGATATTAGAACCTCATTGAAACAAAAATGTTTACCTTTGAATAGTACATCGTGGTTCATCTTTAGCAATGATTGGCGTTGGGTCGTTGGCAATTGTAAATTTTATGTATTTGGTTTTACCTGCGTTAAGCAGTAAAATTACGATTTAAATCGTCATTTTCTTTGACGATTTGTGACGTGTGTGTGATGATTCGTGGGTTAAACATTATGGACGTATCATATGCGAATAGTACTATCTCACATACATCGTCTACAAAGTACGGAAAGTCATTTTTTAAATCATTAACAACAACACTTTTTCTTGTTTATAATATTCCAGGCAGCGTTTTCTTTATTTTTGGAACCTGTAACTATATCTCGAATATGGGTAGACTTAGCCTGGGCACATATTTTTTTCAAAATATTTTTGTGCAATTTCTCACCTATAAATAAAAATAATAGTAAAAATAGTAGATGTGATCTTGTTTCATTTAAATAGTAACAACTTGTGCCTAACAAAATGAATTGCCTACTAACCGTACGTATTTATTATCCAGATCCCTATCAAAGTGTTTTAATTAAGGAATTGTAGAGCTTTAGTGTATTAGTGATAATATAAAATACTGACTGAGACTCTGTGATTAGCATAAAGCTTTTTTGGATAATTGCCAGATTTTAAGGAATTGAACAAGAACTTATTCTTGTTTGGACTTCGAAACATGTTTTTTACGTTCCTGATCGATAAAGAATTTGCAATTAAGATTGATGATATCCCTTAAGCGTGAAACCGAAGGCTTGAAAGCAGCATGTATAGGAAACCCATTTTGTGACGTTTTCGGAAAGACATATTGTGTAGACAATGTCTACTAACTACACTTATATATTTTTGAGGTGATGATACAGACAGTGATTTCATACATCGAATCTGAGAGATGAAACTCTAACAAAGACAAAATAATGTAAGTTTTGCAGTTTAATGAAATAACAAAACAACCAATAATGTACGCTACAACAACATTATACAAAGTATACCTTACCTAGGCTGGTTTTGAGTAAGTCACAAATTTATTTATCAAAGTAGTAATGTTGTAGTTTTTCTTTTGTTCATGAATCTCACATAATTAATGGTAAGGAAATTTGTAACTATAGATGTGTGCCTATACCTACACACGTAAAGAAGTTTGCAATCACTTAGCAGAATAAAAAAAATATTTTTCGTTACTGTAGATAATTATTGTTATTGTAATTACAATATGTAATATTGTTCAGGGTTTTTCTATTTGAATAATATACACAACAAACGTGTTTTCTTGATAAAGTAACATAAAATAAACTTAGCTTATGGTAGTGATCACAAACTTTTTTCCATGTGTGTACGTAATGACAACAATGTATCCATCAATGATTTACCTGCCCTGATGAACCTTTAACCTTATTAGTCCCGAGATAATGGCGTACCTATACATACTGCATGTAAGGTATACCTACCTAATATGGTATACCCAATCGTAGCCACAGAAACAGAACAGCTAAAAACATTTGTGTAAAATCATTATGATCGAACTAACAGTAACAAACACTGCGATCAAGTGACTGGGTTGTGCGATTGTACCTTCGTCCGTGTCTGAATGCATTGGATAGTATTGTAGTAGAGTTTGCATTGGTAGTAGAGTTCTGCACGTGCTGCAAATATTTATTGTCAAATATTTTGATCGGGTTACAATGGCATTTCTTTGTCCTGTGATCAGAGCTGGAATTGTGTAAAGCAATCGTATTCATTTGACAGTTCATAACGTACGGTGTGATCTGTCAAACCCTTTGTTCTTTGCCGTTTGACAGATCATACCGTACATTTTAAATTGTCAAATGAATACGATTGCTTTACACAATCGCACCCCAAAACAGCTCGGGATTCTATTTTTAGTCATTTGCTTGAATCTTGCGTATGATTTTCGTCCGGAAACAAATTAAAAATCGACGAAAATAATGCGAAGTATACACATTAGCACTCAAAATTTGAGTTATCTGTTTTTCAATCACTGCCGTGTGATAAGCCCTGTGAACGCACACTGGTTGTCATTCGGTGATCGGGCATTAATCGATGAATATCACATGCCATCTTGACGCGGATGATGCGAAAAAATCAAATTAATAATCATTAATATTATTCCAAAAAAATAATTGAAAAACAGCGTTTGGATCGTAAAGAGGTTCTGCTATATTGCTGTTTGGAAAAAAGCACAAAAAATATTTCTTTTTTGTCGAATAATTAAGCTGGACGGTTCGTAGCTCAAAGGATTAGCATAGCTATCTATTGTTATAACGAAATTTGGCCGCAAGGATACGGTTTCGTTTTTGAATAGATATTTTTTTTGTTTATTTTTTATGATTTCATGTTTGTCCTAGTTTATTTTTACTCTGAAAAATGATTACTGAACTGTCCACATACAGAGTGAATGTGGATACTTGGAGGCAACGTAGACAATATCCCGCTGTATAATATGATATATTGTTATTTTGAAATGCATATTAAGAATACTGTTATTCAAGGGGAGAAAGTGGCCATTTCATTTTGGCATTTTGGCGCCAGGTCTCTGTTCAGTGGTAGACGTCCTTTGCAGAAAATGATAATGATGATGACTTCGTTTTTTTTTAATATTACGATTCAATAAAAAGAACAACATTACATCATAAACTAAAATAACATCATTACTTATTAAAATAATAAAACACAAACAACATTATAAATATTAATTGTACCAACCATTAATAACAATTATTGAGACAAAAAAATGTATAAATTACAATTGCCTACAGTTTCCAAAGGGAATAAAATGAAGTGATATAATGGTTTTATTATTTAATAATATGTTGTGACTCCATGTCTGCGTAGTATTAAAATTAACTTTCTACCCTAGGGATGAAAAATCTATTTTATATATTTACACATGAAAGTTAAATTTTCCGAACAGGAGTGATAAAAAGATATTTTGCTTATTAAGATATTACTTAGTCCAAAGTGTGTATTTAGTAGTTGTTTATGATTAAATTTTGGCCATATGTTTCATCAATCTTGTAATTAGTGATAGGCAAAGTTACATAAGCCTGTTTGATACTACAACATGATATCGAAAACTTTGACTAATAAAAAAATGCAAAGGTTGTTCAATACAGTGAACCTTTTTGTGAGGGCTCATAAACAAATACTTGACTAACGAGGCCCTTAAAATGGGCAAAGCCACGGCGGCATCAATTCAAACAATAAAGGTTTCCGATTGAAAAGTTGATCGAAAAGATCAGCGGAACGTCGAAAATTTATAACATCGCAAAAAAATAATTGTTTTACCGGGTCGTACTAATAAAAATACTTTTGATTGCTATTATACTATTTTTACTGGCGCGAATAAAACAAGAAGCAAGTTTTGTATCAGTTAAAATAATAAAACCTTATTGAGTAGTATCGTTGATGTTTCCGGAGAGACGTTGTCATTTCGAAAACTTTAGTGATGTAACCCAATAAATTGTACCGATGTTTGTCGTTCAAAGTTTTACGTGGAAATATTAAATTACAAAACTGCCTGTTTTTATATAATAGGTATTCAGAGTATAAGACTAGTCTGAACACTAAGGTGTTTGATTACTTTCTCAATATCTATGCTAAACAAAAGTGGGTAAAAATAATGAATACTTTAGCCTTCGTTTGAAATTGGAGTTCGAAACTGTTATAAAGGAGTGGCATAGAAAAACTTTACCAACCCAAGAGACGAACTTCATACTTCGACGTGCATTTGTTTGTTCTTCTGCAAAACGACCGGGTATACCTATATATGGCTTTAGGCGTGTGCTCCATGTTCATCTGCATGACAAAGGGCTCATACGAAAAAGAACATGGAAATTGGTTTAATATAGACGCGCCGTTGAACGCGCAAACAAACGTCCATTTGGCCCTAGCGTTTGCAAACTAAGACTACAAAACGTTACAAATACAAAAAGCTCTGCGGGATCACTGTATTACCGGATAAAGCTCTTGTGTTTTTTACACGGTTGTATCAGGTTTTTTTGCAGTTTTTTTGCAGGCAGTCTGTCAATATAGTCATTTTAACTACTGTCAGTGAAATGATATCTATCACGCTTGCACTTACTGCTAAAGGTTTGAGTCCACTACACCGTACCAGACCATGACCGTGTTAGGAGCGGTTTATCCGCTAGACCGAAGTAACCACTTGCTACCGGGTAGATACCCGACTTGGGCATCGAAAAGCAATTAACATACATTTATCATTGTTGAAATCTATTTTTACAATACAGTAGCACTTATTATGTTCTACTATCATATATAATTTTAAATAAGCATGGAGTGTCTTCTCATCTCATTTACCTCAGTGTCTTAAGATGAAAGTCTTCAACCAGTGTGTGTTACCAGTGATGACATATGGATCCGAAACATGGTCTCTAACTATGGGCCTTATAAAGAAGCTCAAAGTCACACAACGAGCGATGGAGAGGTCTATGCTGGGTGTTTCTCTACGGGATCGAATCAGAAATGAGGAGATACGTAGAAGAACTAAGGTAACGGACATAGCTTTGAGAATCAGTAAGCTTAAGTGGCAATGGGCAGGGCACATAGCGCGAAGAACTGATGGCCGTTGTGGCAGGAAAGTTCTAGATTGGAGACCCTTCGACCAAAGACGCAGCGTAGGACGTCCACCAACAAGATGGACAGACGACCTTAAAAGATCGCAGGATCAAACTGGATGCAGACCGCTAGTGATCGGTCGCTATGGAAAGCCGTGGGGGAGGCCTATGTCCAGCAGTGGACGTCCTTTGGCTGATAATGATGATGATGATGATGATGATGATGGAATTCATGGTTTACAATTTACTTATTTTAGGAAATAATAGGAAATTGTGAAACATAGTTTGTGTTTGTGTCATAGATTTTGAATACCAGGCCACTCGAAAAGTATTGCGCAAAAAGTATTTTATATATGGGAGACTTAGAATAAGGCCGGATAAAATCATTTTCGAAAATATGATTATTTACAAGTAAAAATAGGAGAGTTCCATTTTCAAAATTTGTATGTTACGGTGTAGTAAGGCAGAAACCATAGAGGTTAAACAACATTTATCAATTTTAATGGGAACAGCACCAACCAGGCGTTAACCAGGCGTCCACGATACGGAAGCACGTAGGGAACAGGCTACGCCTCGGCATGGTATCGTTACCGGATAGCGAACGCCTCGCTTCGTATCATGTTTGCTACAATTTATTTCAGTTCTTCTTGTGAATGACAGCCCGTTTGACAAGGCGGATACTCGACAACCAGCCGGTGCGTACGACGCATGCGTTGCTGGTCAAGAGTGGTTCCCGAGTCGACCTCAAGCCGATGTGGTGACGATACGAAGTTAAAAGATGTTCGTAGAAGTATAGTTTGACATTTCACACAGGAATATGTTATATTTTAACATGGAATTCCAGTTCCTGTCTTCCGGCCTTATCATCAGATCAGTTTTATGGTACCATATTATTGAATCTATAAAATATCATTTTAACTTAGGTAGCTACATCTTTAATGAACCTTAAAAAATATATATAGTTTTTAAGCATCATTCAAAAATTCTTCTCAATCAATAAATACACGAAAACACCAATTTTGTCTCAGCATTTTTCGAGCGCCACCTGGTGGTTTTACACGGAACTATATCGAGACTTCCAACATAGAGTAAAAAGCGTGGGGTGCTTGATTTATTAAATGTTTGTAATTAAAAATTCTTTGTAATTAATAAATATTTTCTACGTTTTAGTTCGGTTAGCTATAAAAGCGTGTTTTTTTTAGTTTTTTAAACTATAATTTATTATTGCATTGTCATCGGTCCTTGATACGTGTGCAAAGTTTCAAAGAAATCAAACTTCTGGAAATCGGTCAAATTTATGCTCAAAGATTCCATTACATACATACATACATACATACATAGATACAACCCAAGCTAATAAAAGCGTGGTAAAAATAGGATCGAAGATGGAAGTCCTTGCCATCTCCACATTTCAAATTTTATACCTAACTTTTGTAAGTTTTTTGTTAATAATTTACAAAATAAACTTAAGCCGAATATGAGATTACTGAACTTGGTAAAAACACATTTGATGACACTCTATATGTTGTAATAGATTTTATATATTAGGGTGATAGATAGACTTTACACCTTTTTAATCGATAAGACCCTGTCTTTACTTACATGCTTTAAAAATGAGCCTTCGCGTGTCATGGACATCACGACTTCAAAATTAGCTATTTCTCCGTCAATAATCTAATTTGAACTACTATTAAGTGCTTCAAATAAAAAATTATAGCAATTAAGATGCTTGTTACAGTCGCAGGAAGCTAGGGCAATAAATTATACAGGGTGGCCAAAACAGTGACGTCCAAAAATTGGTTTTGGAAAGCTTACAACCCAATTTATTATGACCTTTTGTTTTAAATGATATTTTTTTTAAAGTTTTGGAGGCTTTTTTAATTTTTTTTAGTCTTTGTTTCAGCTAGCTCATAATTTTATCTAAGTAAATGAAATGTATCAGGATAAAACTGCAATTTAAAAAAAAGACATAACATCATAAAAAGTCGTATAATTATTTGATTATGAATTCTTAAAATTTGCGAAACTAATTAAAATCTCGAAATCTACGAAAATTCGGCGAACTTACATAGGGTATACTCATAATAAAACAAAAAAAAAATGGTCGTCGTTGGTGATAAGAAAAAACACTTTACATTTCACAATTTACGTATGTCAAACGATAATGCTCTCTTAATGATAATGTAGCTAGGTATTTTTCATAATTTCTCAAAACATGTCTAGTAAAAATCTGCTCCTAAAATACGTTAATAATATGATAACGTTACGCACGAGAAACTCTCACAAAACTTTCAGAACCCTTTCATCTAAAAAGCTCTTAAGGACTGTTAGCGAGCTCCTAATAGATGACGAATAAGGGCATCGACCAATTTGTCGTACTAACTGACCCTCGTGCATTTCTGCCAAAGGACGATGTACCATTAACCTGGTGGAAGAGTGAGTGCAGACTATGAATAAATCTGCTAGTTTCATTTTCTAAGCAAGTGAAAGAAAAGTTATTGAACACTACCTATACAATGAATACACACGTTATAAATAAAAGATACTAAGCTAAAGCGCTTCACTGGACTCACATGTTTTGTCTATTGTTTCATTTGAAGACAAAAGTTCAACCCCTTGGTAGAGGTTGCACCAAATAGATTAACTTTAACATTATGTTAACTGTAGCCTTACCGTAACTTTAACTTACCTAAATTTTCTGGTGCAACTCACTCTTAGTCACATAACCAACGTTCAATATGGGTACTACGTATACACTTCTTGATTAGTTAATTAGTCAAATAACTTTGACGCTTTTGATCAATTTTCATTCGATTTGCATCCTCCATTTTTCCATTTTAGACTCAATAACAAAATACAATATAAAGATCGCAAGATTAAACTAGATGCAGACCGCACGCGATCGGTCGCTGTGGAAAACCGTGGGGGAGGCCTATGTTCAGCAACGGAACGTCTTTTTGCTGATAATGTGTTGATGACGTTCATTTATACTTGAGAGCAGGTTTCTCTATGTTGTGACGTAGTGATAGACTAATTATATAACTGTAATCTTGATTTATTGGGATTCATTATAATATCATACGTAGAAACAATAACATCTTTCATTTACCTCGTCCCGTCCTTATATGGCGACCCTGCCATTTTAAGGTTCGGTGTCCGGTTCGAACTAATAAGTCGTGAGTGATCAAGTGGTAAAATGATGGACTTTAGAAACTTCGATACCAGCGCGGTGTGTGGTACTGAAATAAACCTCAAAAACATTCAAAATGGGTTCATCGCAATCAACTGAGGAGGTTGTAATAGCTCAAAACGCGGCTGGCGGCACCAATAGTGCCGATATTCAACAACTGCACCAAAATGTGTCAATAACAAACCTAATATTGGGCATTATATTGATTATGCTTTCTATCGGAGCATTTGGCGGTCTGTATAAGCTGTACAGAAGGTGCCACCAAGAGTGGATGCGGCAGGAGATAGCAAGGAGTGCGTTCCGACGTTCTGGAGGCAGGCGCGAGACGCGCGCTCCCAAGGACGTGCTCGAGGTCTAGGAGGCAGCAGTAGTGGCAATCAGCCAAGGCCACCAACCATGAGAGGTATCCAGAAACGTGTGAGTGAGTGTCATTAAAAGTGCCGTGTTAATGTGAGTGTAAACTATAAATATTAATTATTAGACTTAAGAAATATAAAGAAAAGTACTGTCATAAAGTTTATTATAATATTATGTCAGATATTCAAGAAATATATAAAGATATTAAAAGTATAAAAATAAATTTTACAAAGCTAAGCAAAGTTAAAAGAACAACAGAATTTTTAGAAAGAAAATATTTAGAGGCAAACAATTTTTATACTCAGTATGTATTAAGCCGTAAAGAATTAGAAACTAGTATTGCAGAAGGACATATAGAACCAGAAGAGGCCAAATTAATTTTAGATCTTTGTAACCAGATAGAGAACTACTATTCAAGTATAGTTAAATTTTGTTTCGAGACACACATGGAACCAACACCAGTAACCATGGCTTCATTTGACGTTAAGACTGCAACATCCCTCATCCCTGTGATGACAGGAGAGGAGGAGGTCACAAAAAATTTGATTGACACAATTGATTTTTATAGCCAGACATTAGGCACAGAAGGCGAACAGTCGCTCATTAATTTTGTTTTGAAAACGCGTCTAACAGAGAGCGCAAAGCTGCGGTTAGCTCAGAGTTACACGTCCACTAAAGCTTTAATTACAGATATGAAAAATCATCTTCTTGCCAAACAGTCCCCGACGGCTTTACAGTTAGAGCTGGTGAAGGCAAGGCAAGGTTCACAAACCATTGATGAATTCGGTAAGAAAATAGAAGAATTATTTGTCAAATTGACTATTTCTCAAGCCGACGGCAATGATAGCGCATACGCAGTATTAAAACCATTAAATGAAAAATTAGCCATCCGACGATTTACGGACGGTTTGAGAAATAGCCGATTAAGCACCATTTTAGCGGCCAGGAATTACGTCGAGTTAAAGGACGCAATCAGAGCGGCAAAGGACGAGTCTATGCAAGGTGAAACAAGCTCCAATTCAGGTGAGATATTTTCAAGTCAAAGAGGTAAGAATACAAATAGAGGACAGATTTCTTACAGAGGTCAAGGACGTGCATCAAGGCCAAATCAACAAGCGCCACTTGCTCGTGGGTTCTCACGTGGTTATTCTCGCGGATTTTCGCGTGGGGATGCTCGCGGACGTGGTACATGGAATTATCGAGGACGCGGCCGGGGCTATGGCTCTACAAATCGCGGTAACGTGAATAACAGGTACAATATGCATGTTTTAAACCAAAATCAAATAGGTCAACCTAGTGGCTCCAGTGCCGAAAACACTGAAAATTCGACACAGGAAGTGGAGTTTTTTCGGACATAATAATTACATATTAGCTTGTGATTATAATAATTCTCTGGAACTTTCGACGAGCAATTCTAAATATAGATGGTTGGTTGACACCGGTGCCACTCTGTCAGCGGTGAAATTTGAAACAGCACAACATCTAAATCTTCCAATACATAAAGAGCGCATCAACATAAAAGGTATTGGAGGCCGACTGTACACCGAAGGCTTATAGAAATCAATCATAAGTTTTATGTTCTAAAAAGTCTTCCATGTATTCATGATGGTATTATTGGTCAAGATTTTTTAATAAAATACAATTGCATAATTAATTATGAAAGTAATCAATTAACGTTGAAACATGCAGGGATAGAACAATGTTTACCTTTAGATATGGGAAAATTAGGTTTTAATAATTACGTAGTAATACCCCCAAGGTGTGAAAAAATTTTTGAAGTTAATTTTGAGTTGAAAGATGAGTATGTGATTTTACCGAAAGAGTTATGCGAGGGAGTATTTATCGCTGGAAGCATCTGTCAACCTAAAAATGGTAAAGTTTTAATTCAAATTTTAAATACACGTGAAACAGAAGTTGGACTCAGTTATTTTCAACCCGATTTCGATAGACTATCCGAGTATCATATTTGTAGTTTTGATAAACAAGTGTCAGATGGTGAGAGAGTACGTAAATTATTAGCATTATTAAAATTAAATCATTTAAGCGAAGAGGAAAATAAATCAATTCAAAATATCTGTGCAAAATACTCAGATGTTTTCTATCTTCCCGGTGATAAATTGGGCACCTGTAATCTTTATGAACAAAATATTCAGTTAAAGCCAAATTCGGAACCAGTTTATATTAAACAGTACAGATTACCTTTTTCACAGCGAGACGAGATAGAAAGACAAGTTCAAAATATGATGTCAAACGAAATCATAGAACCTGCCAAAAGCGAGTGGTCTAGTCCCGTTTTATTAGTCCCAAAGAAATCAGACGACAAGTCAAAAAAATGGCGATTAGTTATTGATTTTAGAAAATTAAATGATCGTATTATGGATGATAAGTTTCCACTTCCTAACATAACAGACATACTTGATTCTCTCTCTGGGTCTATGTATTTCTCACAGTTAGATTTGACACAAGCATATTTTCAGTCAAAATTAGATTCAGATAGCAGAAAATATACTGCATTCACAACACCATCTGGGCAATACCAAATGACGCGTATGCCCATGGGTCTTAAAACGAGTCCAAGTTCTTTTTCTAGAATGATGACCGTGGCGATGTCAGGATTAAATTATGAAAAATGTTTTGTATATTTGGATAATTTAATATGTTTTGGAAGAAATCTTGATATTCACAATAAAAACTTAATATCAATTTTAGAAAGATTGAGAATCGTTAACCTTAAATTAAATCCAGATAAGTGTGATTTCCTACGAAAAGAAATATTATATTTGGGACATGTCGTATCATCAAACGGCATTCAACCAGATCCCGATAAAATTAAAGTTTTACAAGAATATCCTACACCTAAAAATGCAGATGAAACAAAACGTTTCGTAGCGTTTTCTAATTATTATCGCAAATTCATTCCTAATTTTGCTAAAATATGCATACCGTTAAATAATTTATGCCGAAAAAATATTACGTTTGAATGGGATGATAATTGTCAACAATCTTTTGTATCATTAAAAAGTTCACTTATGAACTCGCCCATTTTGCAATACCCTAATTTTGATAAGGAAAACACATTTATTTTGCAAACCGACGCTTCAGGATTCGCAATAGGATCGGTTTTGTGTAACAGCGACCGTAGACCAGTCGCCTACGCAAGCCGAGTCTAAACAAGGCGGAACGTAGATACCCAACTATAGAAAAAGAATTGTTGGCTATCGTATGGTCAGTAAAATACTTTAGGCCATATTTATTCGGAAGAAAATTCATAATAGAAACTGATCATCGGCCATTAGTTTACTTGTATAATATGACAGATCCTTCCAGTAGATTGATGAAATTCAGGCTTTTACTAGAGGAGTACGATTTTAGAGTTGTGTATGTGAAAGGGCGCGACAATGTAGCTGCAGATGCATTGTCACGTATAGAAATAGAAAGCGAGGAATTAAAGGCGATGAATGAACACATTGTATCAGTACTTACAAGGGCGCAAAGACGTAAACAGGATGAGTCATCATCTTTGAGTAACACTTCGGTGAAAAACATTACACGAGACGATTGGACTGATCACCCAAGAGTCGTGGAAATGCTTAAATTACCGAAGGATTACACAGAGTTGATATTTGTAAATGAGGAAGAATGGAGGAAAGTGAGTAAGAATATGATAATTCAAAGAGGAGATTTTGGATACTCTTCATCCGAGCGAATAATATTTGTGAAACTGTTTACCCAATCGCAGTGTACACGAGCTGTCTCTGTGAGGGAAATGGAATCTTTTTGTTCGTCTCTTAATATTGACACCGTATATTTAATAAAGAATGATAAAAATTCACATATAATAAAAGAGCTAGCTAAGAAAATAAGTGAATTGCCTAAGTGGTCCGGACCCCGCTTATGCGTTATAAAAGGTGTCAAAAGAATAACTGATAATGATACTAAAAAGGTCATTTTAAATGATTATCATATTCTTCCCACTAGTGGACATACGGCGAATGTATAACAATATTCGTAGAAAATATTTTTGGACAGGATTAGAAAAGGATATAAGTAATTTTGTGAAAAAATGTGACCAATGCCAACGATATAAATACTTAAAAGCGATTAAGGAACCTATGGTAATAACTGACTGTGGGTCCTCAGCATTTGATCGCATTTATTTAGATTTAGTAGGCCCATTAACGAGAGATAACAGTTATAGTTACATACTAACGCTCCAGTGCGACCTGACCAAATACGTCGAGGCGTATCCGATAGCGAATAAGGAGGCGGCCACCGTAGCAAGAGCTTTGGTAAACAACTTTATACTCAGGTATGGAATTCTACGTGAAATTATTTCGGACAGAGGGACTGAGTTCGTGAACACAACGTTTCAAGAGGTTTGTAAAATTTTAAATATCAATCACTTAACATCCACAGCTTTTCATCATCAGACTTTAGGCTCTTTAGAAAATAGTCATAAGCATTTAACTTCATACTTGAGAATGCAAATAAACGACAATCAAAATCAAGAGTGGAGTTCATGGTTATCATTTTGGTGTTTTTCGTATAATACTACCGTACATACCGAAACAAAATTTACACCTTACGAATTAGTATTTGGCAAAGTGTGTAATATACCTACGAATTTAACCAATACTGTAGATCCGATGTATAATTTTGACAGCTATCCAATAGAATTAAAATATCGAATTCAAGTGTCGCAACTAGAAGCTAAAAATAATCTATGTATTAGTAAAATGTTAAGAAAAGATAAGTATGATAATTATGTTAATCCTATTGTTTATAAATGTGGTGATTTAGTACTTATAAAAAATGAAAATTGTAATAAACTTGACCCTTTATATTTAGGTCCATTTTCAGTAGTTAAGGATGTATCACCAAATGTTATTGTATTAATTAATGGTAAAGAAAAAACTGTACACAAAAATAGAACTAGATTGTACGCAATATAGTGTATTTTTATACTTAGTTATGTAACGAACGACTGTATTTACCTCTCATTGGTTGTTTTGCTAGTTTTTGTTTTAAATCAATTATTAATAAAGATTTATTATAAAGTTTTTGATATGATATTTACTCAAATAAAATATTTTGTATTTTAAATTAAAACAAAAAAATGTACTTATACTCTACATTTTTTTTTTCTTTTTGAAGGGGCATGTGACGTAGTGATAGACTAATTATATAACTGTAATCTTGATTTATTGGGATTCATTATAATATCATACGTAGAAACAATAACATCTTTCATTTACCTCGTCCCGTCCTTATAATGTATTTGTGTGCAGAAATAATTCAGTTATAAGCTAAAGGATAACGCAAATCAAAACCACTCGTAAAGGGAACAGTACCTACCATATCAAGGCGTTCAGTATTATTTGTATGAAACTTTATACTGCAAAGCACACCTACCAAATACGTAACATTGCCACCGACAAAGGTCAACTCAGGACCCACTCTCGATGGGTCGTCTGCTATTCGTCAACTGTCCATCCACCTTGCCAAACGAGCTGTCATACACAATAGAACTGTCATCCGAGGTAGCCGATCCGATGTCGAAGCGTTGCTGACCCTTAACGTAACGTGCTTCCGTATGGTTGATATCTGTTTGATGTGAATACGATGTCGTTTCCTTTACGCGCGAGGATCTGCGCGAACCCTTACATAAAACAGCCTACGCAATGAAGAACTAAAACTGTTAGCAACTTCGATAAGTTGCCGCTAACACCACCCACTCAAGTTCCAACAGCATTAGCTGTTTTTAACCTGAAAGAAGTAATCGCCATGTAAGTATTTTGATGCAAATCTATACTATTGACGACCTCCGTGGTGTAGGGGCTAAGCACGCTGGTTTCAAGGCGTCGCCGCTCCGACGTCCCTGATTCGATTCCCGGTCGGGTCAATGTAGAAATCAAAATTTTCTATATTGTCTCGGGTCTGGGTGTTGTGGTACCACCGTTGTGTCTGATTTCCATAACACAATTGCATTAGCTACTTACTTTGGGATCAGAGCAATGTATGTGATTGGAGTCCAATATTACTAATATTAAAACGCTGAAGAGTTTGTTTGTATGTTCGAACGCTCTTATCTCAGGAAATGTTTATTCAGATATCTCTGAATACAAAGACAAAGTCTCAACGCACATAATATGTAATATATATTTTTAGTAACTAATTCATTTTAATCTACTTTTATAGTGAGCTTGTGACTGATTCAATTATATGGAAATATCCCTTACTAAGAATTCCTTTCATCCTCTCTTATTATGATGTTACTAGCGGTTCCCCGTGAATGCGTCCGCGCGTTTTAAGTTTGCGGCCTTTCCTCCCGTCACAGCGTGATGTTATATAGCTTCAATAATTCCAAAGCCTCGATAAATTAGCTATCTAACACAACATTTTTTTTTAAATCGGTCCAGTAGTTCCTTAGATTAGCGCGTTCAAACAGACAAACAAACTCTTCCGCTTTATACCTCTTATATTAGTATGAAAACTTTAATCAGTCTGATATTGTAAGGTACTAGCCGGAAGAAACCCTGTAAAAGTTTATTAAGTACTCGTAATATGATCAGGGAACTATCTACGTCTTGAGCTGATTACCTGTACCTACCTTACTGATAGAATGAATTCTTACAGCTAATCCGATGCCCCTGCCTGCTAATAAAATTAAAATGAATATTTTTTTGCTCGTGGCAAGTCAAGTAAAAAACCTTCTTCACCAAAGTGAATCTAGACCTTACTAAATAGACAGTGTATTATTTAGATCAATGTATTTACTAGTAATTTTGGGATCTCATCCATTCGAAAATCAAAAACTAATACCAGCGGTATTGTATTACACTTATAAAAACGTTATATTTCTAACTAAAACTAATTTTGTTTATGAATGGTACCAATTTAGTAGACTAGAATGTTTTTATGAGTGTAACGAAATACCGTAGGTATAAGTTTTTGGTATTATAGAAAAAATATGATTATATCAATATCAATTTTTTCTAGGTTTCATGACGCAAGTTGCTTTTGCTCTCAATGTTATGGTAAATATTTTTTACTGCATATCACATTCAGCTATGCGAGACATAGCAAATGCAAAATGCCAATGCCGTTTGCAAATTAGGTGAATTAAAGTTATTTGTTTGCTTTGGGACAAATTTCTTAATCAATAGTCATGGTAAAATTTCATTACCAGCGGTTGAATATTTGCGATTGTGTGTTTTAACGAAAAAATACCATAACTAAAGGTTTATTAATATGCCATTTTGACATTTGGCTGCCTTCTATCATCGCTCATCTATACTCTGATTTTTAATTAGATAGACCAAAATGACATTTGGTGGGATGCCACTTTTTCGTAATATGCAAATAGTGATGTGCCTAAATATTCGACAAATTCAATTTTGATTCAATTGTTGTTTTTAAGTTATTATAGAATAATTAATTGGATATTGTTTGAATTTGTGAATTTGTGCAGAAAAATATTTGCATAAAATAAAATAGTTATGTATTACAAAAATAATACCAAACAAGTTTTGTTTTAAGATCAAGTTACCTGCAAAATAATATCATAATTTCTAATAGTATATTTACAGAAAGTAGTACATACTCAAAATAGGTTGAAGTCATACAAAATATTGGTATTGCATGTGAAGGGACTTAATTTTTTACTTTGTAATTGTGTTCAACGTTTTACACGTATTATTTATCAAAATAAGTAGAATCACGAAATTGAAAAATCGTATCACAATAGTACATTATGATACAAGTGTGCTAAGTTGACCATTATATACAAGGCGATATTGTGTGCGCACGAGCGAAAGCGAGTGCGCCACAAGAAAGCCGCGTATATAATGGTCACAGGCACACGTGTTTCATACGACGTTTTTCAACACACTTGCGAGGATAAGACAAGACTCTTCATTTACTAAGTTTTAATTATTAAAACAGTAATAATACATTTCACTCGATTTTGACGGCAAAGACTTTCGCACGCGTTTTTCGCCTTGTTACGTATGTCCGGCGGAGTTAATAATAGGTTTTCTTCATTTTTATTCACTTGAAGTAGACATTTTCATTAATATTAAACTTCATAATTGATCCAAACTTCGTCACAGCCGACAATTATTATTTACGAAAAATGGCGCGTTGTTTTTTTTTCTTGCCGCGATACCGATGCGCGCGCAAGGCTTAGGCGCGAACTAGATCGGTCAAAAGCCAAGATTAAAAATGTAATAATTCGTGTTTTAAAACACAAATCACAGAAAATGTTAAATGAATTTGAGCTATTTTTAGTAATAAATCTGGATTTACCATTTATTGAAATAAATATGTAGATACTGTTATTTTTCGCATAAATACTGTTTGTTGCTAAAATAAAAGTATTGTATAACCCGACTAAATTAAATCGCTTCTTCTTCTTACTTACGACTTGGTACTAGGGTACAAATGTAAATTGGTCGGGTTAATAAACAAAAGGCACTAGTGCAATAATATAATGAAAAAGCACGCGTGTTTAATATCTATGATTATGTGCCAAAAATCGGTGGAATAAAAACGTCATTTTGAGCAAGTGTGTTGAAAATTCAATTATTCGTTCACAATTGCATTGTTACAACACTATTGCACTACGCTTGCAACATTAAAAAATAAAAAGTGCGATTGAAGCTGGCATTTTGGTCTATCTAATTAAAAATCAGAGTATAGACGCACTGCGGGATACCACTCTTACCTAGTTGACATTCCACTGATTAATCATGGATTATAACCCCAAAATTTTAAGTCAGAGTGGACAGGCTTCTTTTGGGTGAGCTCACTTCATCGTAGTCTTTGTCCATGCTGGAGACTAGAGCGAATACATTTAAAATAAAATAAAATAAAATAAAAATTGGTGAAGGTAGTTTTTCTTCATAACACATAATCGTAAATATTCCGCTGGTAACGAAACTTTACCATTCGATAAAGAGATTGTGCCTATAAAAAATCTGCTGACCTCGTGATGGATCCATAAAATTACCCAAGAAACATCATAATCTGTGGTCCCGTGACAGTTTTCATCGAGTCATATTTATTTCCCAGCCAGCAGTGGATCAACGACCAGGGTGACGGGATGTCCGTTCGAGCTGACACAGACAAAATCCCGCTAGTTATTTTGAGCCAGTCAGTGTCCATGTATATAAATCATTCAGGGAGGAGGGTTGATTGGCTACATTCATCTTCTGGCCGGACCGCGGAATCATCTTCGACACCACTGGCTACGATTTAATTCACTCTTATTATTTATGTTTTATGTCTTTTTGAGCAGTATGAAACATATGAAAACAAACTGGGTATGTTTTTCTAAAAATGTTAAACATAATGACTGTAGGTTACGATCTTACCTTATGAAAGAAGGACACCAAAACTTTCAAATCGTAGTGTTAACACTCCTGCTGGCAGCAAGTTGAAATGTACTATTGTCTATTAGTTAATAATCCACATACTATACCATTGGTTGGGAGCGGGTAGGGACGTTGAACTCTAACAAAAATTTAGTTTTTAAATAGTACGAAAACTGTTCTTTTTAACGACAAATTATTTCAGCAAACTCACAATCATATAAAGGGCCCTACTCCACGAAACCCCACAAGATGGTTTAAGAAAGAGAAAAAATATATTTATTTTATATATTTATTATATGAGTAATAATAAAAAAACTGTTTTTCAAAATTTTATTTTACTACTTTTCCGAGGAGATAAGAATACATACCCATGCCAAATCACAGTTTTGTAGTGCCTAAGGTCTTTTAGCTGAACAGGGACTACGGCTTTTGAGACTTCTCATAAAACTGGCCTCATACGCTGGGAAATGAGGCCAGCCTTTTTTCTCACCACAAATATGTAGGTTTTAAAAATATTAGAAAATAATTTTGTGTTTTTGTTGACAATCACTTGTCTGTGGTGACTGTTGATCTATGGCAAGAAAGAAATACTTACTTGTGATACAGACAATAATAATAAATAGTTACCTGTTAATTATTGGTTAAATTAATACCATAACGGCCTGCTTTACAATGACTTAATAAGTTCTGACCAGCGCGCTAGAAATTCATACGAGATGACGTCTCATATTTGAGCGAAGCGTTGGTTAGTGCTTATTTGTGGATGATGATTCAGGAGTCAAATATTTATTGACATTTTCCGACAGGGCATCGAGCTTATAAGCAATGAAACGATTATGTTTTGTTTTACGTTTTTAATAATTTACTTTTATGCTTACACTTCAGATAGGAGGTGTTATTTTTATGTAGTAGTGTATAGTGGAATTTTATATAGTAATAGAGACTGCGACCCATCTCACCCAAGATATTTCTGACGCTCGAACGGAGTGGGAGCGCCAATAGTTTGAGAGTGAAATGGTTGCTTTCATCCGAGGTAAAAATACTTCATATTTTTCATTTCCACTGTGAGGAAAAAATCATTTAGCTATGTGATTGTAAATATTGGAGGTCGGCGAAAGGCTAGTAACGGTACGGAAGAAAATAGAGTACATAAAACGCCAACGATATCAAATATTACAAATTGTTGTTAAAAATATCGATCGATTTTTTCTCACAGACAATAATAATAGTTGAAGAAAGCAACCTTTATCTTGTCTCGAAAACTACCGCAGGTTATGATAAATTACAGAATCATTTTTTAATGAAATAACGCTATAAGTGACAGCTAAAAGTAGGAGTGAGAAAGCAGATTTTATAATGAAAACCACCATCCCGAGAGTCGTTCACCTGCGTATTGATCTGTACGATAATCGGAACTAAAAAAAAATGTCAAAGACAGATAGAAAAATAAAAAGTGACAATGTTTAATGAAAAAAAAATCATCATGATGACACTATGTATGAAGGGGCCCCCGAATATTTTGATTGCTGGTGTTTTGAATTAGTTTTCACTCTAGGGATGGAAAAGCTATTTCCCACCCGGATATGAAACTTCAATTTTCCGAAGAGCGGAAATGCAAAAAATATTTACGATGTTAAACTTAAAACAACCAACCATACCTACTTACTTTCTTTGATCAAAACCACAGATTTCCTAGAGTTACGTCAGCTCAGTAGCCAGCTCTTTGTATTAGTGGCAAAGAGCTCTTGAGAACTCAATCTGACGAGCCCTGTTAACTTTGAAAGGAACTTTGAAAAATAAGCTGTTTCTAAGAAAAATAGAGCTTTGTCATATTCTTAAGTCTCCAATCTTAGCAACCAATATTATTTATGGAAGTAGCCTTGTTAAATGGACATTCACAATCTTATCAGATTGTCGGCCTACTTAGCAGACCCTTTTCGCTTTACTTAATAAAGGGTAGTAAATATTTGCAATATTAACACGGAATAGAAGTTGCTCGTCTTGTATTACCGAAGTTAAGCTACCTACGGAGCGGTTGTGTTTGATTGGGTGACCATTCCGACCACATAAGTGACGTATATCACAAGCATTTCCGTGCTTCAGAAGGCACATCAAGCGTTGGTTCCGGCTAATATCGGTTGATATTATAAGATGAAATAAGAAACCAAAAATTGCGCACGGGCGGGATTCGAACCTGCAACCTCTCGCAAACTGGCCAACGCTCTTTCCGGTCTCTTATGGTTACATCATTACGTAATGTTTGCGTTTGCGCAATTTTTGGTTTCTTATTTCACCTTCTATTCGAATACGAAATATCACTGTGAGTGTCAAAAAATTCCAAATCGGTTGATATTAGTCGTTAAGTCTAGTCAGAGGCCTCATAACATCTTTAATAACATCTAAAAGTACGGTTAGTCGCTTTCCTTTCAAACACCTCTCTCCTTCTCCACCCGCTCTGAGCTCCCGTGGTAGAGTATGGCCAAGATGATGTGATTTGAGTATGAAAAGCTGCCTCATGTTGAGGTAAGGTCGTTGCCCAGCAGTGGGACGTTAAGGAAGGGTAAACTTTATTTTATTTTTACACGGAATAGATAAATGAAGATGGAAGGCTGACCTACAGACAACAGCAACGATACAGTTACGATTAGACAAATCGACATTGGTTATAATCATAGGAAAACTAGTAAATGGAGCCGTTTATTTCAAAGAGCAAATCGTTTACATACAGTCTACCTATGTGTGTATTTGAAGTTGGTTTTACTTTTGACTGTTATAGTTTATTTTATTGGTTGTTGTTTAGTTTTGGTAACAGCGGGGGGAGAATGCGCCATTTTACTTCGTTCTTCAGTTAAGCTAGACAGTTACAAATGTTGTGGAACTTCCAAACGTTTAGGAGTTGCACTTTCAGCACAGCTCATAAAAAATATAAGACGCAAAGACAGATACTAGGGCAAGAACATTATACGTCGGTATAAGATTTGACGGTTTCCTTCGATTACATCAAGATCCTATCATCGGATCCCGACTTGAAGAAGACAGACAGAAAGGTGTTCTGTGTACAGTTGACAGAAAGTTTCGCTCAACAAATTTATATTTTTAATACAAGTAAGAAATGTATTCACAGCCCTCCAGGAAACATATACTTACACATAAATAAATATCCATCCTGTATAAGCAAAGCTGTATGTAGGACTGCATACGCGTGATAAATCATTCATTTAGGGTCCAGGGTCGTCTATATTAAAATTTGGAAACCTACAACAATCTAATTTTTCATAGTAGTAGGATTGCATATTCTGAATATTAGGTAGTATGTGCACAGTGATAAATCCACACGTATGGCAATGTACGTGCTGCGTGATTTGCTAGATTTCTCAGTAACGTTGCCTGGGGCTAATTTTGCTACGGTTGCAATGCAATGCTTTAACGTGATTTGTAATACTTCGGTTAATTATGATCATGTTATACAGAATGTGTAAAGAAAAAAATGATTATTTTTATATCTCAGGTTGAACGTTTACGTTATTTTAAATTTTCTATGAACTTAAATATTGTTAGTATTCGTATTTGTTGACTCTGTCCGTAATAAAAGTATTTTATTTTATGAATTAAATGTAAGTCTTCTGGCTCTTATTTCGTTATTTTTAACCGACTTCAAAAAAGGAGGAGGTTATCAATTCGACTGTATGTTTTTTTTTGTATGTTTGTTACCTCATATCTCAGTCGTTTGTCGACTGATTCGAAAAAAATTTTCGCCTACATAGAGCGTATACTTTCTAGTTGTTCCCATTTTTTCAATTTGGGATCTGATGATGGGATCTTGGTGTAATCGAGGGAAACCCTCAAATTTTAAAGGCACGTATAGTGTTTCTTTACTTGAATCTTAATGTTGACATGTTGTTACGTCTAATAGTCAACATCTTGTGGGGCTGAGATGATGGTGGAACTCCTTAACGCTTAGGAGTTCAGTAATTATAATGAAAGAACTAATAATAGGTAGTTTGTAGCTTCTTAAAAAACAGAGTCATAAGGTGGGGCCACCTTATCCCATTCTCCTGTAATCTCTTAAAATGAAGAAATAAAATTAACTTTAAAAAAGTAAAAACCGACTTCAAAACCAAAATGCACTAAAAAGTCTTAAATAAACTCTTGACTATTGAAAGGAAAGGAACCCATTTTAGGCAAACAATTTCTTTTTGGAGTCGGTGCCATCACTTTGACCATCAAGCATCAACTATCACAGCACCGATTTACATTTCTTACATTACATTTCACACATTTTAAGTCGAGTCGTCACGAGTTAATTAAGACTTTTAGTGCATTTTGGTTTTTAAGTCGGTTTTTACTTTTTTGAAAGTTATTACTTGTTTAAGGCATTCAAGTAAGTATGCATCGACACGCATTAATAATGTTTCAATGGAGCTTTCAAAGTTTATAACATTTTGCATTTAATCTGAACTTCATGCGAATAACAATTTATAATCATATTCATAATCATTATCAGCCTAAAGACGTCCACTACTGCATGCACCCCCTGTGAATATTACATAAATTAAACATAAGTTAACATTTCGGAACAAATGTTATAGTGTTTCGATCAATAAAAAGATTGTTTCGTATTTTTTTTAATGTTTTCTACTCTTTAGGGCATTAAATATTTATTTATTTTACTATTTCGTTATGCCATGACGCACATTCATACGCATAGCTTACTTGTTTTAATATACCTATAATTAATCAAGTTGACTTTTACTTAAAAGGACATTGTGCCAAATCGCGTGATTCAACTGAATATATTTTGATTTTCTGGTCACGAAAGATTGTTAAAAACGCGATGCAATATTAATAATAACTAAACTAAAACAAAGGCTGAGGTACAAAGGTTTAATTAGTGGAGAATAATGGGTATCAAACTTCACTTGCGATACATGATATAGGACCGAACCTTTATCCAAAAACCATATGTAAACTTAATTGAAAACGAAATGTTACAACAAATGAGGGTAAATTTAAATCTTTGCAATAACTTTACTATAATTTCATTGCAATTACTGCACTCGGTACTAGTTATCTCCCAGGGGAGCGTTTGTGAATAAGTTTCGCCTATTGTAAATTTTGCAGTGCATGTTTGGAACTACAATAAAACAAGTTAAAACTCTTTTATGTTTAAAAGTTTTAACTTATATTTACTGTTTAACTTCATTAGAATTTCCAATTATATTTCTTGTAAAAATATAGAGATACTGATTCAATTTCCAGCTGTATGCCGATATTTGAAGAAGCGCCTCTGCAACTCGTGTCTGTAATATTTAGCTATAAATCAATTTTCTCAGCAATCGTAAATCTTATATCGCGGGACATTGGAGATATTGGACACTTTATCTGCAGATATTGGACTTGCACTAATAAATTGAGTATTAAATAAAAGGCATTTCTTATGTGGCCATTAATTGGTACTATCCGAAGAAGACATTTTTTATAAATTCGGATGACCAACATAACTTTATATTTACTTTGGCTACAGTTTTATAAAACATAAACGAATCAGCCAGTGGGTTAATATCACAAAAGATATCGACTGCAATCTATTTAAAATACACATATCGATTGCTTGTTCGAATCACTAAAGTACTCTAATTGCTGAGGCTGCCGTCCAAATAAAAATTCACTTAGATCCAAAGTTACAAACGTAGATGCAGTCGCCAAAATTCATTACGTAATTTGTCAATTTCCAGCTTCTGCATCGCGACTGCATCGATGCTAACGCGCGTTAGCATCACGACTGCATTGCTGCTACAAGTTGCATGTGTAAAGGGTCTAAGATTTAACACGTCTGTCTAGTCTCTTGAATCCAGTTGTTAAAAAAAAACTCACTCGTCTAGTAACGAATAACAGAACACCTAGCTACATACTAAGATTGATACATCAAAATAAATAGATAGGAAGCTTTCACAGAGCACCAATCCGAACTGAATGCTAATGTTCAGATATGAAATACCTAGACACACACATATGTAATACAAGCTTCCCAGAAATTTGCGCCTAGATTTGTGGGTGCCTAAACTACCTTTAGCATTTGAGTTTCCCGAGTAGGTAAGTAAACTCCTGAAAATAGCCCGACCAAGGCCTCAGGCGGAAGCATGAGGCAAGTTATGTTTATATAATTGTAATCGCAATAATAATCTCCAAATGAAATAATCAATACCTATTTATAAGTAGTTACAACACCCAACACTGTCGGAAGTAAAGCTCTCATTATTACTTTAAGAGCTACTCGTTAATTGCACTTTATGAAAATACATACGAGTATTTGTCTTTGAATCGGACTTAGCCTTTCGGAATATCATTAATTGCTCGTAAATTTTAAAAAAAAACTGTCATTTGACACATTATTTCTTCGTATTTTTTTATATGTTATTAACTGGAAAAAAAAACAAAAGATAATCTAATGCGAAACGGTTCTTAGTAATTTTGAATTAATCTATCAGAACAAGAATACTTTAAAAAGCTACATTTCACAATCAATTTTGCAGTAAAAAGAAATAGTGCAACCTTAACTCTTCGAATCCCAAAGGGCACTAGTTGGAATCAAAGTTTTTCAAAGAAAGTTTGCAACTCTGGCAACCGCCATTTATGAGGCACTCATAGAATAAAAAAAAACATAAATAAAAGTATGTTCCAAATTACATGATTGCTTAAACATATATCAACCTAAGGGTGCGTTTTCACAAAAGCTGTGCTGAATGATTCTGAGCGAGATACATGACGCGATCTTGTTTTAATCTTTTCAAGTTCCAGACAGTTCAATCTCCACTCAACCAGTTGAGTCGCCAAATTCGCATTGCGATGGAGTTTAAAAAACATAATAATGTATTTATTTCTATTTCACTTATTTGTGTAGCGCTGTCCCACGCTAATCTCCTGGGTAGATTTTACGAAATCGCAATAATTATTTGCTAATCCGTTCAATAGCAGAGCTGCTCAACTGTCAAAGAAACATCGCCATACGCAATACCGCTTGATGGGGCAGATGGCGTCCGCAGTGCGCCGTCATCTCGTCCAAACTTGAGCTTCGCGTTTTGGTTTGCTCCAAGTCTTTACTACGTTTTTCGCTGCTGCAATGATTGCTTTGGGTGGCCACGTTTCCGATTTCCATTGGGGATTCTAGTTTAGAGTTTGCCTCGGAATGTGTCCAAGGTCAATGTGTTCGGAGCGTGTGGCTGATCCAATTGCACTTGCGACGTATGATCTGATGGTCGATTGGAGTCTCATTGCAGCATTCCCACATTTCCCGAGATAAGGGGTTTTCTCGCACAAGTAGACATAGACCAAGTACCGAAGACATAGTAAAAAGAGATGGCGACGGAGCTGAAGGGCGATTCAGAACGTTCGGTAAGCCATTCGGCTTGGGTTTCGGCTAGATTTTCTATTCATTTTTAAATTAATGTCGCATTTTGATCGGATGTCGATATGTCAGTTCGGTTACAAATATAATAAAAGATCATAATAAAATAGTTTCATCGGATAAATCCACGTAGTTATAATTCAATTAATATGTAAAAGTTATCGAATCGTAACCCAATCCGTAACCGAATGGTTCTGAATCGGGGGGCTGGTCCGAGAAGTCTTTTGTAACCTTCCACGTCACACACACAGCACCACGGTTTGAACTTTGGACCGGAATATTTTGAGCTTGATTCTCCTGGTCAGCTTTCGTGATTGCCATACAGGGCAGATCCGTGTGAAGGTTGCAAATTTGGAGATTATCACAAAAAACTAAGTGATACATCAGCTCTGGCAAATCGGAGATAATGCAATAAAGTGTCCGATATGGATTTTATTTTACGCGCACGAATTATCGACACGTGCAATATTCGTCAATTTGTAACTGGATTACTCAGCCTGAACCAGACCATTAGATTAACAGGATTGATTTAAACATCAGTGTTCATTCTACCCAATCGTTTTTTCGTCATATAACCTTCTAAATACGTAATAGTTACCATGATAGTCCCTTGTTGAGACTGACAATGTAGTGTTTACCTGATGTGCTATCTATTGTGCTTGATTACCTATTCAATTATTAACCTCTAAGCTTCGCGCCGTAGCACCAGTGTGTTGTGGTGATTGCTTATACAACATTGTAATTAAACTCCCAAACAATAGGGGATTTGCGCCGAAGCCCGGCCTTCGTAATAACCAACAAGTTTATTGATACAGAAAGCTCGCTGCGATTTAGATACAAGTAACTGGTATACTAGCAGACTGTGATATAATATAACTGCGGGTCCTCTTCTAAAGTCCGTTAAAGAAAGGCTTTTAAAAATGTTAGTAGCTGTAGTTTATCGATTGTCAAAATGAGCAGTTTCATTTTTCTATTTTTTGGGTACTCGTAGCGTTTTATATCTCTCACTTGATGACGTTGGTAAGTCCAAATGAATATATTTTTATTTAATAATAATAAATAAATAAAATAAGTTTATTTCATTAACAAAGGTAATGTCTTAAAACTAGTACATTTGAGCCTCCATTTAAGCAAAAAATGCCTGCGTTTGGAGGACCCGCTCTTCCATCATTATATCCATACATTAACAAGGCAGTATGGGTAAACATAACATAAACAACATGTCTTTTTTACGTTGGCAGAAAACAATTATCCTTACGGTGTATCTGAACCGCCCTGACTGATGGTTTTGCCGGTGGCATACGTCAATTAACTGTCAGATACTATAAAAAATGACGCTGCGGCATGAGTGGCATGGCCGCTGGCACGGCTGCTGGCACAGTATACCAGCGGACGGTGTAAATACACCATTAGCTATTCAATATTTATTCCCAAAGGCGCCATCTTTAGATGATAAAAAAACATAAATTACAAGACTAAAAATAAAACTGCTTATTGCATTGTACAGTATTATATTCGTTTTTAAGGACGTATATTCATGACAACACCTCAAAAAGTAATAATGTTATGATGTAATATGTTTTAGTTCTGTAAGATGCGTGATCACATCCCAAGACCCGAAGTGCGTCCCGGCATCACAGTCCGGGACCAATCCGTCACAATTGAGGACCCAATCCGATGGATTTATTATTAATGGTCAGGGGTGCCAAACTAATACCTCGTAGCGTCAAATTATTGATGTCGCCCTATCATCGTTACATTGCGGAATGCTTGTCTTAGCGATTTGTTTCGCCGTCTTTTCGTAATTTGGCCAATAAATTAAGGCACCGAAAAGTGGATTGAAATATTAAAACGAGAAGTTTCTTGATATTTTTGTTTCTGCATTAATTAAAAGAAGAACCTATGTCGTCCATTATAAACCCATCGGGTTTTGCGTTAAGTTCTGATCTTATGGTTATCAGTGTAATTTAAATTTTAGCTATTTACCTGAAATGAAATAAAAATATGAAGGAAAAAAAACTGTATATATCATCAGAGTACTCAAAAATTACCTAGGCAGGCCATCTAACGCTTATGGTCATCTATTGGGGCCATGTCACGAAATGCCCAGTTGTATCTCGAGCAGTTAATACAGATATGTAGGTACTACTTAGTTACGGAAGGCGACGCTATTATCTATTTCTGTATAAAGTCACCTCAATTTAAGTTAACATATTGAAAGAGTCGATACAGCACAAGAAATAAAACATGTGTGTATGTGTGTGTTTGTTTAAATAACTATATTTTTTCTTACGCTAGTTTTAAGAGGGATTAAGATTAACTTATCTTATTATTAGATTATCTTCTCTTTGAGAGTTGACAGCATGCTTTCAAAATATAAAATAATATTGATAATTATAAGAAATAAACCGGTTTAGACATTTTTTTTAAAAAAAGGTTCCAGTTATAGGATCTTATATGAGGCGGTGTTAAAATATTTCACATAAAACGAGGTTACCTATACATGATTGGTGCATCAATACACATGGTACAGTAAGTTTCTAAAATACTGTTAATCATCAAAACCAAAACAATAAAGCTAAGTACTCATTGATATAGGTATATTAATTACTTTCTCAGTTGCTTGTTTAATTAAATTAGCCCTTGAACTTCACTTTGAGATCGTTAAATAATTTGCTTAGAAGATGAGCACCCTGAGAGTCAAACGAGTAACGTTTCTGACAAGTGGACGTCTGAAAAATTGCTTTATTACATGTCTAAATCACTGAAAGTAGTTTAATTATATAATATAGATTTTTATATTCAAATAGTTGCTGGAAAAAAATAGCATACAACCGCTTGTTTGGTAATGTGAAGTAAATTAATAATAGTTCGCCACCCCTGCTTGGTGAATGCCCGGTGGCGCGATCTAAATCTGTGTGCCCTTGTCAACGTTTACCGGACTGTCACAGTTAACAAGACTCTATAAGCATTTTTCTTGCTAAAAAAGCGTCTCTCAGAAAAACATATGCTAGACTTCTATGAATACGACAGTGAGATATTCGTTTGTGATCTACAGAACCAGTCCCGAGAACAACACAATTATGTTATCAACCTCAATAAAATGTATGTTTTAGAGTATTGATTTACAATTTGTGATTAAACTGTACTAATGACTATCAATGAAAGTCAGACAATCGGACTCGAGCATGAAGGGTTCCGTATCTACATGTATGTAATCAACCCTATTTACACATTAAATACCAGTAAACATGATTAAGATTGCCTTATAATATAAGGATTTTACGGACAAAATATTCGAAATAATAAAACAAAACCGGCTGTATCTTTTGATCCAAGGCCAAAGAGACAATCTACACCAATATTAACCTTCTGGCTCAGTTTCATATCTTAACGCGTTTTGGAGTATTTTTTTATTAAAATTTATATCAAAATTATTTTGCTATAAGTCTATGGAATAGATATCTGTCATTTGTTTACTTATCATAGTGTTCCTTCTAAATGCATGAAATATGCTTGTTCTGTGATTTTTTTACGTATCCACCTACTACTGATTGGTTGGGGCAGTGTGGAGGGGACATTGGGCTCTAACAAAAATTTGCCTTATTCGAAAAAATATATAAGCAAACTCACAATCCTATTAAAGACAAGAGTTTGGCAAATAAAAAAAACATCCCCACGTTATTTGTATAAGAGGGACCCAAAAAAAGTGTTTTTTTTTTATATTTTATTTTATCTTACTACTTTGGCCGGGAAATTAGAATACATATCTATGCCAAATTACAGTTTTCTGGCAATTCAGGTCTCTGCGCTGAACTGCGGACAGACAGACATGGCGAAACTATAAGGCTTCCGTGTGGACTGCGGAACCCTAAAAATTATGAAAATGGCTTGGGATCAAATACCATGTCTTAGATAGGCATTTGTATTAATTTTTTATGGAATAATGAAATATCTAGCGATTGTTGCGAATACTATCAGCCGTTTTCTATGCAAACTTTATTGTAAGATATCTCTCAGCTATCCTCGATCAGAGACAGGAATTTGTAGTTCCAGAAGTATTATAGGGATAAAATCTAAAGGTTGATAACCATTTCTATCTCTATTAAGGACGCCGTAAGGTGATCACCAGCACACTTCTAAAGGACCTAGAGCCTTATTTCAACTGACGGGCCTCGCATTTCTTATCACACTTGTATCTCGCAAGTGTGATAAGGGTCTATCAGTTAGAAGGATAATTTTGATTTGACAGTCGCACTCACTTTATACATACGATTATTGGTTTACTAGATTATTGAGTTTGAGTTGATATTTTATTATATACCATTAAAGCATTGTATGATTGCTTCTTCATAAAATATCTGAGCGCCTGGCTTACTGACGTTAACGTGACCAAAAAATATCTATTGAGTGGGTGATTCAACCCGATGCATTGCAATAAGATGTGTGCAGGCTTTCAGCGCATCAATCTAGCGTTAATCGGACCGAACCAGTGGCACTTCTATTTCGTTCTCCAAGCCCATTTCTGTACTGTTCTAGTGGAAATTGATGATCCGCCTTCGAGCTATTTGTTTGTATAAATGTATTCTTCAGTCTTTTTTGCCTTTGAAATGCAGTCATATATAAATTTTAACTATACAGTTGAAACAGATTTCAAAACAAAATGCAGGAAGAATCTTAAACTGATGATTTGATCTTTGAAAGAAAGGATTCCCGCATCTATGGCCCTTTACACTGCGACTTTTAGCAGCGATGCTAACGCGCGTTAGCATCGACGCAGTCGCAAAATGTCAACATTTACACACTGCACTACTTTTAGCATCAATACACGCATGCACTTTGACTAAAGTCGCAGTGTGCAAGGGGTTTATGGCCACCGGATTGAAGCCATCTTGAGGTTAAAGCAAATCTTACCCAACCCGGCAGGGGAACAGCACCAACCAGGCGTCAAACATACGGAAACACGTTACGTAAAGGGAACATCAATGCCTTGGCATGGATAAGGCACCGGATAGCGAATGCCTCGATGCCTCGCGGGTCATGTTTGCTACAAGTTATGACAATTCTCCTTGTTAATAACAGCCCGTTTGACAGGGTGGGCGGATAGTTGTTAATCATCGCGTGATTTGCCATAAACGCGTTACAACGCATGCGCCGCTGGTCGAGAGTGGGTCCCGAGTTGATCTTGATCCGAGATGGTGACGTTACGCAGCTAACAGATGTGCGTTGAAGTATGAAGCTTCATGAACAATACTGAACGCCTCGAGTCTGTTGATACAGTGCTGTTCTCGTAACGGCTTTATAGATGTGTTACAACCTTTAAGCAGCATATCAGCACTTCCGACTTCAATAAGAGTTTGCTCGCCTAATATTTATATTAAACAGTATTTGGCGCAACAGGGTTAGGAAGGCAAAGGGACGCGCTTTCTACCGGGTGTAATGGCCGGGCCTTAACCGGTGTTCACCGTATTGTTTTTTTTTACGTAGTTGAGTCAGATCTCAATATAAAATATCGCAGTTCAGCCTCCATTATTTGACTACAGCGCCATCTAGTCGTATCGAGCCGTGTTGCGTGGAATGTAGTGTCAGCGGTAGATCATAAATATCGCTACATCACTTATCATCAAAAGGTCTTTGTCCAGTTAGCATACCACGACCGCGCTAGGAACGTGCCAGGCAAAAAATATATATATTTATATTGAAAACTATGACACCTTGTCCACTAGACCACTCCATCACCGACCAAAACCGTAGCGTGCCATGCACCGAGCGTGTCGGCTCCGGCAAAGTACGCTCTCGCTCGCTCTCGCTCCATAAGCGGTGAGACAGAACGCTGTCAATTCGTTTAGTTGGCAAAAGAGTAGAAGGGAAGTGGCTAAGCCTTTTGACTTGTTCTTTAGTAAGCTATACAGTGCCTTAAAAAGTAGTGATGTGTTTTAATTACTAAGCTCCCAAGCGTTACAGAATTCCACCATCAGTACGATTCCCCAAAATGATGACTATCAGACGCAATGACATATCAGAATTAGGATAACTACTGCAAAAAACACTTAACGTCCATTATAATATTTAAGGGTTTCCTTGATTTTACTGACATTGACATCCCATTCAGATTCCAAATTTGGTAACAGCTAATCAATTTGGGAGTAGATATATCCTCTAAGTAGACGAAAAAGTTTTTATAATCTGTACGAGCTAGCATCGTACATTGCGACAACCACGGCGTCAGCGACCTACATCGCAGCGGCTGACCGATGGACCCAGCAAGCACCGTCGGCACTCACACCGGCAGCACACAAGCATAAGCCTACACATGTTTACATACAATTAAAGCATTATAAATACATGTATCATAACAGCAATAAACTAGATATCAACCGTCCGTGTTGGTTCTCATTTCCCTCCGCTGCGGCCAAGACACCTTTAGCCGTCACTATGATCAGTCTGGTGAGCCTGCCAGACTGGCAGCGGGTCCACGCCACCTACCTACCGTCCTAACGCTGCCACCCTGGGCTACCTGGGTGCAGCTCTCCTACCTCAACATCCTTATTATATCTACGTATCTATTGGTAGGCTGGGCTAGGGCTCTAGGGACTTAGTATCTTAGGCAAAGGGATATCTACGCCACTAGGGAGTTAGTTTCCATCTTAACCTTTTGTATACTGTACATAATCGGTAGATTAATGACAGATATTTGAGGTAACAAATATACAAAAAAAGTAAATAGTCAAATTGTGAACCTCTTCCATTTTTGAAGTCAGTTAAAATTAAGGCGCAATCATTGCGTGATCGATTGCTAAATGCCTGAAATAAGAAATCTATAAAAAAATATACAAAATTACAGAGAGACACGCATGAACACATAATTATAATTCATCTATTTAATTGTTTAGATGTTGTAGGTACTATCATTTGGTTGATATAAAATTGTTTTGTTGCATAATATTTAAAAAAATGAATCCATTGCAAAGCAGCAGTTGTACATGATTCATATCTTTTTATAAAGTCAAACTCAATTATGAGACACTCTGTTAATATAATACCTACGTAATATTACAATTATTGAGTGGGAATTGGCTGAAAGCTTTAGACTGCTGAAATTTAATTAACAGAAACATTCGGCTGGGTGTCAATATTTATGCATCTACATCATAGTTAATATTTGGGTACGAGACGGTGAGGTTATCAGCATTTGGAAACGAAAAGACGTTTTACATATTATTTTACTGTACAAATTTATGAATCTTCCAATTAATAAATAAAATAAGATAGTCGCACGTTGTTATTATATGCTCTAAAATATTTTGTATAGTCATCGAATACATCCATACGTATTGTTACGGACACCCAATCATGCGATAGTGATAAGTTTAATTACGTTTTTTCATAAGGTATTCCATTAAAATAAATATGATTTTCTGTTATTATTATAACGAGTAAGCATTGTATTTAGCTTAGGGCTCGTTTTATTTCAATAATAAGAAATAGGTTAGTTAGGAATTCCCGCTTGCAAATTAGGTAGGCAGGTAGGGTAATAATTAACTAGCAAGGAAATATTAAGAAATATATAGGTAGTTTGGTACAGGACTCAGGTGGAGTGAGGCCGGCAAAGCCTTCGAATTTTCTGTCCCCCATCTCGCACTTTCTAAGGGTAGGTAGAAAACCCATAGAGTGGATTGTAGCGAGTGGGAATTTTATGACGATTAATGTTACCTATTTTTAGGTTGCAAAAATGTAAGAAGGAGATAGGTACAACAACATCGATTGTCTCCCTCCATATCTCGATGTAGGATGGTGGCTGTAGGAAGCGTACGAATGAATACGCATATGTTTGTTTTGTGATAAAAGAACAGTATATTTTTAAACAAATATAGGGCCGTGAGTAGGCCAGTTCGTACGCTCACGGTCACCGATCTCAAGAAGAAGTGTTTTATTTGAAATCTACAGTCTACACATCAATGGAAAAGTTCGTCGGATCATTGACTCAGCCTGTTGTCAATACGTATATACATTTATATAGCTATAATATTTAGCTGGATATATGTCACAGCAACATACAGTGCGACATGGATCTTGTGGCCAACGGTAACGATCAGAAGTTACGTCTATAATCTTCAAAAATGCGGCTGCCAGATTTGGTGTAGCCTTCCCAATCTAATGGACTATTTTCCGATTTTTCCTGCATTATTTTCGTTTATATCCTGTGTAAACTTTTAAAATGATTATTTTTATATACCGCATTTTCATATAGTTACTCCTAAAATAAAGTTATGCTATTATTTTCAGCTTCTGCATCGCGACTGTATTAATGCTAACGCGCGTTAGCATCGCGACTGCATCGATGCTAAAAATAGCGCAGTTTACACAATGCGCTATCTTTTTTGACGTTTGCGACTGCACCGATGCTAACGCGCGTTAGCATTGCGACTGCATCGCTGCTAAAAGTCGCAGTGTGTAAGGATCTTAAGAGGTTTCGATTTGAAACTGGTAAGGTGGTGATGCCCTTGGTGACTGAAATGACGACCGTACATGCGAAATGATTTAAAACTAGACTTGAGCTAAATTCTAGCTCGAGTTTAGAATTACAAACTTGTCTTTTGCTCTGTCTGCACTGTTATAACTAGCCCAGAGTTAGCTAACCACTAAAGTAGACCACAGTATTACACTAAATCCAGCTCTCAAGCTGCATTTTTCGGGTTGGTGGTGTAAGACCTCAGTGGTATTTCATTCTGATTTGAATAAATGTAATATTAATATTTTTTTATTATTTTTTCAACACACTTGCTCAAAATGACGTCTTTATTCTACCGATTTTTGGCTTATAATCTTAGATATTAAACACGCGTGATTTTTCAGTATATTATTGCACTAGTGCCTTTAGTTTATTAACCCGACCAATTTACATTTGTACCCTAGTACCAAGTCGTAAGTAGGAAGAAGAAGCGATGTAATTTAGTCAGGTTAAAACTTTTATTTTAGCAACAAACCGTATTTATGCGAAAAATAAGAGTATCTACATATTTATTTTAATAAATGGTAAATCCAGCTTTATTACTTAAAAATAACTCAAAATCATTTAATTTTTTTTTGGTAATTTGTGTTTTAAACACGAATTATTACATTTTTAACCCTGGCTGTTAGCTGATTTGGCGGCAAGAAAAAAAAACATGAACGAAAAAGGCACGCATTTTTCATAATTGGAGTCTTGTTCCTTCCTCGTGCTCCCTCGCAAGTGTGTTGAAAAACGTCGTATGAAACACGTGTGCCTGTGACCATAATATACGCGGCTTTCTTATGGCGCACTCGCTTTCGCTCGTGCGCACATATCGCCTTGTATATAGTGGTCAACTTAGCACACTTGTATCATAATGTACTTTTTTTGCACTACGTCTGTACGTATTAAAAAGTATTATACGGGTAATACACTGAGGTTAAAATTGTCATTTTTCACAAATTTTATTTTAAAATTTGGGAAAAATGACAAGAGAAAACTACTAAATCGGCTACTAGAAGTCCACGTCCAAGCCTGGAGGGACAAAAACGGTCGATCCGACTTTATTAGCGACGGGATCAAAGCAAACGAGTGCCCTCTACGCACTATATAATTATACATTCTCGAGCAGTAAAAAGAAAACTTTACAACTACGTATTTTACGGAATTTTTAGGGGCCCATTACTTAAAAGGAAATAAACCCTTGTAAGAGGAGGGTACCGCAGCGGTAAGAGGGTCGCACTTTAAAGCGACGGCTGCGCCAGAGGTCCCGGGTTCGATCCCCGGGTCGAGCCAAAAATATACCTGTGTTTTTCTGTTCAGAAATTCTTGGGGCAGCCCGGAGTTTGGAAGTTTCTCGGTGTTTTACCCCCGTGCCTCGGAAAAGCAAGTAAAGCCGTTAGTCCTGCGCCTGATCTCTCTCCGGTCGTGTCAGATTTCTGTCCCATCGGGCTATAAGAGTGAAAGGAATAGAGAGTGCACCTGTGTTTGCGCACACACTTGTGCACTATAATATGTCCCGCGCTGTCGGTTAGTCGTTGTAAATGGCCACCGTAGTCAAAATCGGCTAGGGGGACTATTATGATTATTATAAGTAAATTTAATAGTAGGACAAGTCTTGTCCTACTATTAAATTTACTTATAATAATACCATTACGAGTTAAAATATCAAGATATTTAACTCGTAATGGTGCAACGAAACCTAGGTAAAGAATGTGTCTTGTGCGTCCTCGTGAAAAATAATATTAGGTGATATAAGAGATCATGAAACCCCTCATAATTTTAGAATAAAAAAAAATTGCACATCAAATAAAATGCAACGTGACGTTTAAGTGATTTTGTAGGGGCTCCATCGGCATTATCAGTCTAAACAAAAGTGTTAAAACATGAAATTTGAAATTCAATAGAAACACCCGTCCGATAAATATTTTAAAACACGATTAAATAACGAATTAAAATTAATTCCTTTTGGGAATTTTACTTTTGTTTCGGGGCAAGCAATGTATGGGACGTGACCATTTCATTTTAAAATTTCGAGTCGGCTGTTTCGATTTCCATACATAACTAAGAAACATCGCTAATCAGCTTTCAAATATAAGAAAACACGTCCAAAACGGTTCATCCGTTTAGGAGCCTCAGTAAGACGAGAGAGCACACACTTATAACTCAAACTTATAACACCACTCTGTTTGCGTCGGGGGTTAAAAAATATATTTGGTGCGGTACGTATGCTAAGGTGTAAAGTCACATTAAAGGCTAGTCTTAAATTAATAATGTCGTCACTTTATACGTCGCAATATAATCCCTAGACGTAAAAGTTTAACTGGGTTCACATAATTAAAATAAATGCCATAAAAAGCTCTCAAATTTGTTGCCTTTACTAATTAACGTGCATGTTTTAATTTTCTCTGTTCTGTACCGACCGGTTGGTAAATAAGGGTAGCTTGCTTTCACGAAGATTTTAGTTACCTTTATGATCATGGTTATGGTTAAATAAAAAATGGAGTTGAGTAAAAGTTATCGTTAAGAAAGGTTTAGGGTTAAGTTAGAGTTGCGTTACTTCTAAATAAGGAATTGACATGTATTTGGATGCGATGCGGTGGTTAGATTTTCTGCTTGACACCAGTAATAATTAAATTGTATTTTAATCGTGTGTTAAGTTGACGTTAAAGTTCCGTTATTGCCGGTAAGTTATAGTTTTAAGGTCAAGTTTATATAAGTTAGGTAACAGTAAAATTGCGTTTGGGAAACACTTTTACAACAAGCTATTCCACACGTAATTGAGCTACAACAATTGAAGGAATCAATTTCATTCACCTGCAATGCGGTGTTCAATCAAACATTACAACTTGTTACCATACTAAAGAATCACTTGTAGCAAATTACCTCAGAAATTACTAACAACCCGTTTGTTATAGGATTGAAGTTTCGTTTCGGGAACAGCAAAAAAACAACTGCTTTAACTGAAAATCCATTTCATTAAATTAGAATGAATCAGGCCCAGTCACGTGATTGATAGTTAAATACACACAACCCAACAAAACTACTCGTTAAATATCGTTACCAGCACTTGAAGATTTACGATGTGCGTATACTTTAACGAAATGTCAGAATGGATATTTTAATAACCATTGGTTAAGGTATGTTTTCTTCAAAACGCGCGCATACGTAAATATCGACCGCTGGTAATAAGATTTAACCAATAGTTGAGTTGCCTATCAAACACGCAACTGGAATTTAGTGCGTTGTTTAATTTAATAGTTTTAGTCTGAATATGATTCCACTACAATATGTAGGTAATACATCTTTTGAAGCTTTGATATTTGAATCTATCAAGTTTACGGTACTTTGCTAACTGCATTTAATACTTATATACCCTACTACCTAGGTAGTAGGGTATATAAGTATTAAAGTTCTGCAGCGGGCAAGCTTTTTAGTTTCTAAAAGCAAATTGACGTCAAATAGGGCCTGCGTCACAGTCGCCAAAAACACTAGCCAATGAATAATTAAAATATGGAGAACCAACGAAGTATCGGAAGCCATATAGGTCTGTATGTTTTTGTTTCTTTTTGTTAAGTATTTTATTATGTTAGTTTTACCTTAGTTTATCTGAATATATCTAGACACTAGGCCGTATGTCAGCCAAGTTGGCGCCTTAACATGTTACGTAATTATTTAGCTACGACCAATTTCAGTTTACTGTAAGTATCAATACTATAATAATAGAGATAAGGACCTATTATCCTACAACAATTATGTGCTGACGGTTCATCCTTAAATTATTATTGACCAATCACTATTAACCAGAAATTAACTAATGGTCATAACTCGCAAGTACTTAGTACTATTTAAGGTTAAAGCACATCTAACCAACTGTAAAGGGAACAGAACTGAATCAACTCAAGTTCAGTATTATTTGTATACTTACTCCATACTGCAACGCATATCTATCAAATTTGTAGCTTAACCACCTTGGATCGAGATCAACTCGATACCCACTCTCGACCAGCGGCGCATACGTTGTCGCGCTCTTACGGCTAGTCGACTATCCTGTCAAACGTGCTGTCATTTACAAGAATAACTGTCATAAAGTAGCAAACGCGATCCGTCGAGGCACAGTCGCTATCCGAAGCCGATCCCATGCGTCGCGGTGTTGCTGATCCCTTTACGTAATGTGATTTCGTATAATTGATGCCTGTTTGATGTCAATACGGTGCATTTTCTTTTACAAGTAGAAATATTTCTTCAACCTTTAGTTTCCTTGACTAACCGCTAGGTGGAGTCGTTGGAATATCTCCACTACTATCATCTATTATGTACCGGAATGTGTATAGGCAGGCAGGGGCTCGTTCAGTCGAGCCTTATAATTATTCTAGGCGATAATAGTTAGCGGTAATAGCGTATTCGATGGGGACCCAATAAATCACTCGCAGTTTATAACTACAGCGTACACAAAGGACCATCATGTTGTTATTATTTTTGCTGATGGAAGGGATTTCGGATATTTTGCCATTTTCCCTTTAAGCAGACTTTTAAAAAATTAACTTAAAAAAATTAAAAACCGACTTCAAAACCAAAATGCACTAAAAAGTCTTAAATAAACTCTTGACTATTGAAAGAAAAGGAACCCATTTTAGGCAAACAATTTTTTTTTGGATTCGGTGCCATTACTTTGACCATCAAGCATCAACTATCACAGCACCGACTCCAAAAAGAAATTATTTGCCTAAAATGGGTTTCCTTTCTTTTCAATAGTCAAGAGTTTATTTAAGACTTTTTAGTGCATTTTGGTTTTGAAGTCGGTTTTTAATTTTTTTAAGTTAATTTTATTTCTTCATTTTAAGAGATTACAGGAGAATGGGGGGGGGGGGGCACCTTATGACTCTGTTTTTTAAGAAGCTACAAACTACCTATTATAAGTTCTTTCATTATAATTACTGAACTCTTAAGCGATAAGGAGTTCCACCATCAGCTCAGTCCCACAAAATGTTGACTATCAGACGTAACACTACGTCAACATTAAGATTCAAGTAAAAAAACACTGTACCTACGTGACTTTTAAATTTGAGGGTTTCCCTCGATTACACCAAGATCACATCATCAGATCCCAAATTGAAAAAGAATGTGACCAACTAGTAGGTATACCTTCTAAGTAGGCGAAAAAATTTTTCGAATCGGTCGACAAACGACTGAGATATGAGGTAACATAGGTACAAAAAAAAACATATAGTTGAATTGATAACCTCCTCCTTTTTTTAAGTCGGTTAAACAAGAATGTAATAAATTCGACCTGTGTGTATGTGATATCAATAGAACTAAGATAGAATATATAGAATCTATACTATATCATTGTACTAAGGAATTGAGTATAAAGACTTTCGATAAAAGACTGCAACGCTTTCAGTTCTATCTTGTGGTAGTGATTAATGTTTAGGTGGCGGAGTACCTTTTAAGTATTATGTATGATAGAGATACCACTGGCTGATGCATTGTTGTCAAGCTGTTGATCCTACACTATGGTATAACTGTTAGTTCTAGCAAGTCAAATATGATGAGAGAAAATCTTTTCAGATTTCTGTTATGTCAAATATTATAAGGTAGGTATTTTTTGACTTTGTTTAAAAATGATAAACAGTGGTATATGGAGATTGAATATACCGGCTTTAATAAATAAATAAAAACGAGCCATCACACGCATCCGAATACATGTTTGTGAAATATAAATCGGGTATCATTCAACATATGTGTGTCTGTGTAACAACAGGCCGTAGCGGATACGAGAAGAGAGGACAGGAAATAACCAATAGGGTTTCATTAGATTGAACATTTCCACCGTCGGTCTCTTTCAAAACGCCTGCTGGAAAATATATGACTCTCCTTAATATATGCTCATGACCTCGGCTTTGCTACACATAATATTTCCTGGTACATTTTATTGCCGCAGCGATTTAAGGCTATTGAGTACTGGAACTGTGAACATCCGATTTTGAGAACACAAAACCATTTTCAGTTTATCTGCCTGATTTATAATGCATTATTAAAGTAAGTCTGTTCTGAATAGTTTTGATTAAACTTAGGATGTATTTGTTTCATTTTTTTTGCTAATTATCTTCTGGTTTATACTAAGAAGCGAGTTTTGTTCGTTACTCCGCTTATGACTAGAGGACGGATGGGTTTCCAACAAGCACGGAACATAAATCGATTCTTAGGAATACAAATACTACTCTTGCATTTTGGTAAAGCTTTGAGCAAGTTTGCACTACCTTGCAATTTCTATATCAACAAACATTTTGCTTACCTAAACTGGATTAGTTAGTAATTTGAAATATTCGACTAAAAGTCGATTTTACCAACGTCAGATATGGAATATTCGTCGGATAAATACAACACGCCTAATTTGAAATCGGGCAAATTTTAAAAACCCGAAGACAAAACGGACAAACAATTTATTTGTAAACAAACAATATTTTCAGTTTTATAAACAAACAATATTTTCAGATGTTGGTAAAATCGGCCCTAATTCTACCAAAATTTACGTAGATTTGAGAAAAAAAGATAATGTATTGATTTTGCTTATCAAGATTTTGTTATAATTTATCGCGTCACACAATTGCTTGGTTATGACTCTGATAAGATAATTATCGTCAATGCATTTTTTTTTAAATAAGGGTAACGATCTTAGATGTTCACGCTCCATTTAATAGGTTGTTAAGAAAAGTTGTTAAATATTAAACCAATCTCTATTCCGAATCCAGTCTTAAATAAAAAAGGGTAAAGCGGTGATAATAAAACAATAAAAGTCCTAAACCGCTTTACAATTTCTACCACCGAATAAAGAAAGGGGATAGGTGATCTTCCAAGCACCGTATACAGGGTGGAAAATTAATTATACACGTATTTTTTGGAATTATTAAACTTCGAAACCGGATTCGAAACAATAATGATTGAAAAATTTGAAGCCTGTATTGAATAAATTTTGGCACTGATCGAAAACGACACTAAATAAATCAAACTGATTTTGACTAATACACCAAAATTCATATAAAGTTACCACTTAAACCAGAGATACTAATTTACAATAATAAATAAAAAAGTTTAAATTCTATTCATACTGTTATGATTTGCAAGTACTATTGGGATTTTAATTCTATTGTTTAATTGTATAAAACCCTGTCCATTCGTAACAATAAAAAGACGGTCAATAGGTTAAACTCCGAAAATCTCAATTCAATATTATCTCCTACCAAAAAAAAAAAGAATCTGGAAAACGTTTGAAATTCTACCCTATGGACAACTATACAGCGTTTACGTCACACAGATTATTAGCTACCCCCACAGTAACCGCGAAGTACCTACGCGTTGAAATATTCAGCACTCTTAAACGTTTGCCTTTCTGTTTCCCCGCCTGATTTACAAAAAATCAGGCCATACCTGAAGATTATAATGACATTAAAAGTGTAAAATGGATATTTACAAATCAAAATAAAAAGGAATAAAATAAATTTGAAAAAAAAATACAAGGAAGAAAATAAATTTGAAAAAGAAAAACGTCTTAGGGAAAAGCCAAAATGGCACATTCATTCTTTCTTTGCGGCACACAACCGTGGTTGGCTATTTGAAGTCCGAAACGCTCAAAAGGTTAACAAAACAAAACCCTGCCAATTATGCTAGGGCTTAGACCGAATCAGCTTAGTGGAAATAAAAAAATAAGAAAATTGGAAATGGTATATAGTCCATTGAATGAGTCCCTCCAAGGGGGGTCTAGAGTGCGTGAGTTAGTAACGTAAGATGTTTCTTCGGAAACATGTTAAGAGTCCCTAGATAATAAACATACTAAAACCCCGGGACACTAGGAGGAGCCCCGGAGTGGGGGGAGGGGGGGAAAGGGTCCATTTTTTCATTTTTCGATTAAATCTCCAAAACGGTACATGTTAGAGAAAAACTTTCAAGGAAAAGTTGAAAGGCCATAAAATTATCTACAAGTTGTACCTAAATCATTTTTTTCTATTAGCAGCCGTTTTCGAGCTACATCCCATGAAAGGTGAAAAATTCGAAAACATAAGCAAACTTTAGCATAAGCTTAACGGGGGCGGACCCCTTCCCATGCTACGTGTGAAACTTCATCGAAAAAATCCGAACAACGGATAATGTTGGGACATTGATGTCATATGAGAGGCACTAGAGGAAAAAAAATAAAAAGTTCAAGTATCGTAACTACCCTAATAAAATTCAATTCCTCCTAAACGCCTCCATGGTGGAATCTGTTTTTTTTTATTAATGATAGACCTAATTATGAGCAATCTATCGGTACTGGTCACAAGTTGCACTTTTGAGCTTTTTGGAAGAAAAAAATAAATAAGATCAAGTTCAGTAACTCAAACTACCCTAACATATATTTTGACAATCGATTCCTCCTAAAGGCTTCCATGGAGGAATGTGTTTATTTTACCAATTATAGACCTAATTAAGAGCAATCTATCAGTACCGGTCACAAGTTGCACTTTTGAGGTTTTTGGAAGAAAAAAATAAAAAGGTCAAGTTGCGTAACTACCCTAATATAATATTTTGACAATCAATTCCTCCTAAAGGCTTTCATGGAGGAATGTGTTTTTTTTTACCAATGATAGACCTAATTAAGAGCAATCTATTAGTACCAATCACAAGTTGCACTTTTGAGCTTTTTGGAAGAAAAAAAATAAAAAGTTCAAGTATCGTAACTACCCTAATAAAATTCAATTCCTCCTAAAGGCTTCCATGATGGAATCTGTTTTTTTTATCAATAATAGACCTAATTATGAGCAATCTATCGGTACTGGTCACAAGTTGCACTTTTGAGCTTTTTGGAAGAAAAAAATAAATAAGATCAAGTTCAGTAACTCAAACTACCCTAACATATATTTTGACAATCGATTCCTCCTAAAGGCTTCCATGGAGGAATGTGTTTATTTTACCAATTATAGACCTAATTAAGAGCAATCTATCAGTACCGGTCACAAGTTGCACTTTTGAGGTTTTTGGAAGAAAAAAATAAAAAGGTCAAGTTGCGTAACTACCCTAATATAATATTTTGACAATCAATTCCTCCTAAAGGCTTTCATGGAGGAATGTGTTTTTTTTTACCAATGATAGACCTAATTAAGAGCAATCTATTAGTACCAATCACAAGTTGCACTTTTGAGCTTTTTGGAAGAAAAAAAATAAAAAGTTCAAGTATCGTAACTACCCTAATAAAATACAATTCCTCCTAAAGGCTTCCATGATGGAATCTGTTTTTTTTATCAATAATAGACCTAATCATGAGCAATCTATCTGTACTGGTCACAAGTTGCACTTTTGAGTTTTTTGGAAGAAAAAAATAAAAAGATCAAGTTCAGTAACTCAAACTACCCTAATATAATATTTTGACAATCGATTCCTCCTAAAGGCTTCCATGGAGGAATGTGTTTATTTTACCAATTATAGACCTAATTAAGAGCAATCTATCAGTACCGGTCACAAGTTGCACATTTGAGTTTTTTGGAAGAAAGAAATATTTTTTGATCGATTGATGTGATAAACATGGGTATGTAGTATGGGGAAATTGTTTGAGCCAAAATCATTTTTTACTGCGTGTAACTCAGAAATGGTAGGATATAGGAAAAAATGATTTAGATACAACTTGTAGATAATTTTATGGCCTTTCAACTTTTCCTTGAAACTTTTTCTCTAACATGTGCCGTTTTTGAGATTTAAGCGAAAAATGAAAAAATGGACCCTTTCCCCCCCTCCCCCCACTCTAGGGCTCCTCCTAGTGTCCCGGGGTTTTAGTATGTTTATAACCTAGGGACTCTTGACATGTTTCCGAAGAAACATCTTACGTTACTAACTCACGCACTCTAGAACTTTTTATTCAATGGACTAATACCTAAATACCTAAAAATAATTTGTAAGTTTTTTTTTTTACGACCAGCAAATCACTACATTGTTTAAAACATTGCTATGTATGCACATATGTATGTATGCTTAAATGTTTAAAATTACGCAACGAAATTTGATGTAATTTTAATAGTGATTCAAGAGGGAGTTTAAATAAATGTACAAAATAGTAGTGAAACATGATAAATTTAAGAGGTTTCTAAGTGAAGTCATTTATTAACTCATTTTTTGCGCTTACATAGCAAACGCTGGCTGAACCCTACAAGATGGATCGAAATAATGTATGTATTACAGTATTGTTCACCTTAAAAACGTTTACAAAAAACTCGCCATGGTACATGTCTATTTATTATGAATAACCCACAATAACCATTATATATTCTTTACTTTTTACAAGAAATAATGCCTTATTTATGAAGCGATTTTAAGCAAAAATGTAATATTCCTAATGCAATAAATACCTTAAATATATACCTTAAATATATTTTCTATTTGAAACGAAAATTTTCAAAGATGTTAAAGATAAAATACAGGGACAGCGCGTCTGCGGCGGCGGTACCGAGATACCGACCGGGGCTGGGGGCTTAGATTTAAGCGTTGAGTGCTTTTCATATGGCCAATTATATATCGCTCTTTCAAGAGTAACATCTTAAGATTTTTTATTGTATTATCTAATGACAAAAAAGCTCTAAACGTTGTTTATAAACACAGCATTAGCAGCATTATCGAACAGGGCGGCTCGCTAAAACAAAAGATTAGATCAGTCAACACAATTTTTGTCTTTGATGTGAGATTACGATATTTTGAAAGCTTTATCAGTTAGCTAAATAAAAATAATATATACTTGTCAAAACAAAATAAGAGCCATGAGGTCTTTTTTTCATTTTGGTGTAAATTATTAAACATTTACATATTGAAAGTAGTAAAATATTGAGTATACAAACTCTTTGGTACCTAAACTTTTTAATATTATAGTATTCATCTAATGCTGGCAACAATTTTAAATAAAATTTAATTTAAATTTCTTTTTGAAAACTTTGATTCCATTTTCTTTGACGTTTTGCTTTCCTCAGCTTCTTGGTTTATTAGAAATTATCAGAGTTCATTGATATCTCGAGTCAGAAACATCTTTTGCAATATGCTACAAGCACGCAGGCGTTATATGGACTCGCTGACAGCAACCAGAGCCGTTACAATTATTGAAGAAGGTCATTCGCAGCGATCTGTGGGTTTTCAATTGGGATTTTCTCGAAGAGCTATACAAAATCTATGGGATCGTTTCCAAGAGACCGGCAGTGTTAGAAGAAGACCTGGTTTCGGCAGAGTTCGCACTACAACAGCTCAAGAGGACCGTTACATTCGATTAAGTGCTCGCCGAAATCGCACAACGACGGCCTGCAAGCTGCAAAATCGTTTACGGCTCACAACGGGTACTCGTATCAGTGACCAAACTATTCGTAATCGATTGCATGAAGACCAGCAGGTATCAAGAAGGCGAGTTGTCCGTGTTCTATTAACCAGAAATCATCGTGCAAATCGTTTAAGATTTTCCCGTCAACATTTGGACTGGGACATAAACCAATGGGGCATGATGCTCTTCACAGACGAATGCAAAGTTACATTTTTTCGAGTCGATCGGCGTATTAGAGTATGGAGAAGACGCGGCGAGAGATTTTCAGAAGCCTGCATCCATGAAGTCGATCGTTTTGGTGGTCCAAATGTAATGATTTGGGGCGGGATAAGCTTACACGGCAAAACTGAGCTCGCTATTTTAAATGTAGGTACTGTTACTGCTCAGCGGTATATTGAGGAAGTTGTCAGACCACATGTGATCCCATTTGCCAAGCGACCGGTCCTGGATTCATCTTGATGCAAGACAATGCTCGTGCACACACGGCTCAAGCGACTTGGTTTGTACTGGAAGCCTATCAAATTCAAGTCTTGCCGTGGCCGACGAGCAGTCCGGACTTAGATCCAATAGAGCACATGTGGAATCAGTTGAAACGAAGAGTTAGAGACGGTGATCAGGAGATCCACAACCAACAGCAACTCATCAACGCTGTTAAAAGGGCCTGGGAAGAGATTCCAATGAAAAATGACAGGCATTTGATTGAGAGCATGCACTCCACGCTTCAAGAGTGCGTATAGCGAAACGAGTGGGGCATACCCGTTACTAAAAGATGAGCATGGAGTATTTTCTTTTGTTTTCAGTAACTTTACATTGTTTTTATTTTTAACCTGAAATGTGTTTTTTCTTTTAAAAGCAAACAAACTTATTAATCATTATTATTGGAATAAATTTATTGGTCTACACGGTAAAAACAACATTAGTTTTCGTTATGGAGAAATATATATATATATATATATATATATATATATATATATATATATATATATATATATATATATTGGTTATATTATTTTCATGGAACAGATAAAATAGCTCGTGGCCCTTATTTTGTTTTGAGTAGTATATATGTCCTAGAAAAGGTTCCTTTTGTATACAAAAGAATGGTTAATAAATATTTTCGAAAAGCCGTATTGTTTTCGGCTTAAGCGACGTTTACAGTCTAACCGTCATTATACTGATTCGACCAATGTTCTTTTGTTAAACTTAAGATCCCTTCCACACTGCGACTTTTAGCATCGATGCAGTCGCGCGTTTTGAAAACGCGCTTCAGCGTCGCGGCTCAAACAATAAACAGATTTAATTTAGCGTCGATGAAGTCGCGCGTTAGTATCGATGCAGTCGACAAAATTCAGTTCACAATTCGACAATTTCCAGCTTCTGAATCGCGACTGTATCGGTGCTAAAAGTAGCGCAGTGTGTAAAGGGTCTAAGAGTGAAAAGTAAGCACAAGAGTCAGGTCTGAACCGTACGGTAAATGATTTTTGATTTTCAATCCGAAATCGAATGTGGTAACGTTGCGTAATCTAGGCAGAATCAAGTACAGTCTCGTTTAGTAGAAATACTTAGGTATTATCTTTTTTGTATTATAGCTGCGTTCCAATATGAGAAAATCATATTTTCCTGATAATAACACGTTTATTCATATCAATTCTTTACGATATCCTCCGATAATCCCAAATGATACTTGTAATTCCTTTTCAGTCGAAGGCACGGTCTTCCATTTCCGCTAAGGACTAGCTAGGACTATTCTACTGCCTTAATCTTCGTTTGGTTTCTGGCTCATAATAATTAACCTATGTTTTATCTCGTATACCATTATTTTGGATAACTTTGTCGATATTGATAAGTTTGATAACACATGGCTGCGAACATCATTTGAAGTGCGCCTGATTCTATGCAGCATCGGCGTTCACGGAACCAATTTTGCGGTAACTTTATCATATTTAGAGCCGATTTCACCATTGAAACTAAACGCGATCAGTTTAAGTAAAACTCGTTTACGCATCTAACTGAGTTCGGATGCTGCATTTTGGATTTCACCGACAACAGCTAATCGCAGTTAACGCAAAACGCGTTTTACGTTCTGAACTCCCGATATTGGCCGTTTAACGCCTTTAAACGCGTTCAATCAAACAATTGTCAATGCCGTCACATAATGCGTTTTGCTATGATATTTTGAATTTACCATCAGTTTATTTTGTGCACAACAACAATGAAAAGAGCATTAGCACTAGCTTTTGAAGAAAGTGATGATGAAGATGTATTTGTTCGACGTCCAAGGTGGATACGCGTCAGGGAAGAATCTTTTGACACCCTTGATGACAAAGATTTTGTTACAAGATTTCGTCTCACAAAACCAACTGTTCTATCGGTAGCTCGAGTCGGGCGGGCGGGAAACGCAATATTTGACAAATTGACTGTCATTGCATACATACTTTTTAATTTACGTTCCGTTCCTCCAAAATTCATTACCGGTTTTTAAAATCAATTAGTTTTGCTTTATTTTTTTCTGCGTGAAATGAAAACTATTATAAGATTTTTACTCTAATCTGTGGTTTTTGTCTATGAATTTAGGTGAACTTCGTTTTCGTAAACGCGATCAAAACATAACTACAAAATGTCGGTGAAATTCATTAGACGTTAATCGAGATCAATTTAAACATTTGAACTCAGTCAAGTTAAACTCAGTTTTGCTAAACTCGTTTAACAATGAAAACGGTGAAATCCGCCCTTAGTCAGTCATGTGTTATTCACTTTGTAATTTAAGGTAACGTTAGAAAGTTGAATAGACTCCTATAGATTCAAACAAAATTTTAGTGTCTCCCCATGATGATTTAATATTTTCCCGACAATTGGTGTGAAGGGTCTCGAAAAGCTGACCGGTGTGTAATAAAACAAAGTGACACCATGTATAAGCATCGAACGGATGGACCGATTTTTAGATTATATTGTTACATTCTTTGCTAATTCTTATAAAAAGAATGATTTAATACACTATCGATATTTCAGGGATATGGAAGAGGTATTACCCTAGTTTCTATGTAAACGTTAAATTACAAAGTATGATTACTACCCCAATAGCAAGCTTTTTTAGGAATGAAGGATTTGTGCTTTATTTTAGACAATAAGGATTAGGAAAATAATAATATCAATCTTAGGGCAAGGAAAAACTTTGTATTGTTTAGCGGCTCTTTTAAAAGTGTGTGAATCAGTTACGCATATTTAGTTTTTCTTATGGTTCCTTTACCTGTAATTGTATCATTGTTCCAAATAATTTTGCATGTTATGCATAAGTTGACATACGATAGAATTGTTATAAATGATTATTAAAATCATCACTTAAACAGTAGGCAATCTCTCAAGCGGTAGGTAATATAAAACTCTTTAGGTCTTAAACTCTTAACCTATACTTTTAAAGGGTTAAGTTTGTTCAATCACTGTGCTCTGAAAGGTTTCTTAGCAAATTAAATTATTGCGTTCTAAGCTAAAATAGCCAACATACATTCACCCCTCCCATAAAAATTCAAATAGTGGGGTTTAATGCGACATCTTTTTTATGTGCGTGTGTAGGTACCATAGTGATAGCAGCTTTTTGAATTTAAGTAATTACGGACCTCAAGTAGTAAAGCTATAGTATCCACTCTCGTATGCCTACAAGTACCTTACATTAGACTAAAGAGGTAGTTTTCACAAGAGCTTGAGACCGATGCCCTCACTTATCAAGTCATTGGCACCAGATAATCCAATTTGTTAGTAGATGGCCAGACAACGAGCCACCTTATGAGGAAGATCTTTTTAAGGATTGAGCTGTGTGATAAGCACCGTCAGCGTTTAGGTACTCTTCACCGCGCTACTACTAAAGTAACACTAACAGCGGAACACGAGTCAGATTCGTGATTGAGTTTGGAACCAATATAATACAGCACAAGTTGAGTATATGATCCGCGTTTTGTGGAACTTAAAGCCGAGTATTTCACATACACACACATGCAAATTAACTGTTCAAGATCGGATACCGTTGAAACAGGAAAATACGGCGGTCACAAGTGTTGGCACGGTAATTTTACAATTACTAATAATAATAAATGTGGTGTAAGGTTTGCGCCTATACTTCTGATATTGTTAAAAAACACGAAGTAGTTTTTTTAACTGCCATGCTGAACTCTTTTAAAATATTAAATTGTGTAATTTGTTTGTGTAATAACAATACAAATACTGATAGCTACTCGTACTTAAATTTTTTGTTTATATGCATCTTAGTTTTGCGAGAAACCACCCGCGCGAATATTATCGCTGCCAAAGTGGTATAAATTTCACACATGTTGTTTTTAATGACAAGAATTTTAAAAAATATTTTAAAGTACATTTCTTTTACTCAATTACTTAATACTCGTAAATTAGGTACAAGTTTACTGAACAAATTTACAACCTGTTAAGAGATAAACACAAAAATCATTTTATTAAGCTGCTATATGGGCGTCAATAGATGTATTTATAAATGTATTTTCGATCGTTTCACTTAGTCCAGTATTTATATTCGGTATTTTATTTGACAAACTTTTGCAGTTAAAAAAAATCCGCATTGAATGCTTGTGGATTACAAATAGCAATAAATTAATTAATGGGCTCCATAGATTTTCGTTCGCTTTCAAACGTGAATTTGCCGATATATTCTTTGGATAAGACATAGTCAAAGAAAACTCGCATCATTATACTACACTACATGCATTAATAAAGGTGAAATCTAGTACTTCAATATCCAGAAAGTGCCGTCAATAGTTGATTATTTATCAGTTCTTGCTCCAACCTTTTCTCATTGACCTTATTTTGGGGGAAGCAACGAAAAAAGGCTAATGTAAAATAAACATAAAACTGGCGGCAGATCTCAATAAGAACCATTTAAAAAAGTTACGAGAGCACGCAAATACGTCTCACGTTAGGGAAAAACTTGCCCAGTTAATACTCATCAATAAAGTTAATCTGTTATATGCTAGATATAAAAGTAAAGTAATTTTGTATCATCCCACTGCTGGGCCTTTAAAGACCTAACCTTTACTTTGGAGTACAGACTCAGTGCGGATTGGTGGAGGAGTGGCTGTAAGGTTAGCGACTAGAAATGCGCCGAGTAGCACTTTTGCCGAGTAACCAGTACCGAGTATTACTCGGTTCATTTTTTTCCCAACCGAGTACTCGGTCGAGTAACTCGGTTTAAAATCAAATTTTTGTTTCGGGTGTGTAAACAAGTACAAACAAGTTTGCGCAGAATTTGCTTTCATCTAGCCACTAGAGCGCGATGATACTTAAAGCCCCATTACTTTAGAATTAGCTGTCATAAAGTCCTTTCAAGTGGTGGGCAGGGCACCAAACAAGGTATCCAGAACTAGCACGTATAGCACGAGTGTTACTATGTGCACCTGCAAGCACCGTGCATAGCGAGTGATTATTTTCGGAGGCTGGTTACGTCTACGTTTAAAAAAAAGGAAAAGGCTGCTATGTTACCATACGTGCAGACATCTTTGTGTTACTGCATCATAATTTTACTTTATAAAATATTACATATTGAATTTTCTTCATAAACTAGTTCTTCTCATTTTGTCTCATACTACTCGTTTAGTAATACGATTGAAATTGTGAAAGACCCGTTTAGCAATATAATTGAAATTGTGCAAGATCTCCCCTGTTGTTTAGATGTTATCTACCTAAATATATTGCTTTACTTAAACCGAGTATTCGGCACCAAAACCGAGTTACTCGGCCGAGTACGAGTATCAAAAAACCCGCCGAGTACACCGAGTACCGAGTATTAATCGACTACTCGGCCCATCTTTATTAGCGACCAACCTTGATGACAGATGTTCATCAAGCCGCCAATAAGGCTTTTAACTAGACTTGAAAACTTATATCAACTGATATAACGTGCCGTCCAAAGCCCAGAGATGTTTGTGATTTACGTCACTGATATGAGCGGAATGGTCACCCATCCAAGCACGACCCGACCTCGCCATAGGTTGCTTAATTTCGGTAATTACTACCTAATCTCTGCCACCACTTCGAGCTCCAATAAGTGGGTATGAAACATTTATCCAACCATAACCGCATTGATACCCGTCTGGTGTAGTGGTCGAGAAATCGCCTACTACGCAGCGGGTGCGGGTTCGATCCCCGCACAATACAAACATTTGTGTGCATGAACATGTCTGTTTGTATTGGTCTGGGTGTTTTCTATGTATATCATGTATGTATTTACAAAAAAAAAGTATTTAAGTATTATATCCGTTGTCTGGCACCCATAACACAAGCTTTGAGTAGCTTACTTTGGGGCTAGATGGCGATGTGTGGGAATGTCCAAAGGATATCCAAAGGATACCTATCAGTATTAAGAAAAACCTGTTCAGATGTGTCTCTCCTTTTCACAAAGCTTATTTCTTGATATATTAAATGTTTTCATAAAGGTTGTAAACACTTAATATTAAACACAAACCAGTCCAGAACGTCCAAGAGAAAGGACTCTTACAGAAGGTTGCTACGAAACGAGCTTTTCAGGTTATTTACATAAACTGCAATGGATATCGCCATCGCTCAAAGGATTTACAATTAAAATAGAACATGCGCAATCATGCATATCTTAGACCCTTTACACAGTGCAACTTTTAGTACCGATGCAGTCTCGATTCAACGCGCGTTAGCATCGATGCAATCGCATGACGTCAACAAAGATCGCAATACGGATTCTATCAAGTTAGGTAATACCTCTGTTGATTTGTGCAGTAGAATCAGTAAGAGGGTAAATCAAATTAACGTTTGAGACCGCAATATTATTCAGCATTAAACAATCCTCGTTACTGTGGAAGTATCGGTTGCGTTTTTATTTTTATTACTCTGTGCAGGCGGAATGCTTTGTTTGTGATGGCACAAACAACTTGCTGTATCACATTTATCATTTGTAGTGGACGTTTCTTTGTAGAAGATATTGCAGCAGCTACAGTCTGAAGCATTTGATTTCTTTACATTTTGCTCGATAAGTTAATAGTGCCACCAAGTCATCTGAAGAATGGCCAAAAATTTAACTACAGTTTTTGCTTTGAAAACGTCATTGCTACCAGTACAGAACAGTGTAGCTATGATTGATATTTAAAAAAATCTCGGAAGCAATTTTAAGTAGACTTCTTTAGATATTCATAAATTGTTAACTATAATGATGACGATGACATCATAAAATCTATACAATAAGAAACTACACTGGACAGCAAATAAACCGAGACACCAGCTACCCTGGAACGCTGATTCGATTATCTCAAAAGTATAAAATTCACAACTAACAAATTTTCACGTACAAAAAAATCCTTTCATGCTCATTGAAATGACCACATGTTTATGCTACTGTACCGTCAAATCACATAATAAACAAGCAACAAACACGTAACAAAAGATTTGCTCCGTTTCGACTTGAGTTCACGATAAGCGTTGTTTTTACACAGGTGGAGAGTGGATATTTCTTATGATTTTTTTATTTGGTGTCTATCCTTTACTTAAGACGCGTATATTTTTTGGTCAATAATGGATTTGACACCTCAGGAAGCAGCTTAAGCTGTACCTCTACTTCAAGTAGGCATCCGCAGCTTAAGGTCACTTAAGGAGACTTCTAATCAGCAGATCTGCAATACATGGTTTACTGAATGCTTATTAAAATATTTTTTTTTTAATTTTATTTGGCTTAATTTTTTGTTTCATTAAATAATTCACCAACGATTTAACAATACAAAAAACGACTTTTCCTTGTTAAAAATGTAATAAATACTTAATGAATTGATTAATACTAATGAATTTCATGTCATTTTTATAAGCATGAAGAGCACTTTCTGTAAGCTATAACTTCGATGGTTGTAAGTTTAATACTTTTTGAGGAAATTGAATCAGAGTTTCTAGGTAGTGGCCCGGTTTTATTGCTATCTAGTGTATTTTTGTCCATTTTTGAGTTCTACACATTATTTTTATCGGTGATATGATAGCGAACAAGGGCCAAAGAGCAGAACACTTAAACATCTCACATGTAAATTATATCTAGGCCTAAGTGGAAGAGAATGCTATTCAGTGTTAATATCACTTTTGATGCTGCAATAAAGTTATAATAAATACTTGTTTGTGATTGTTCATCATAAAGAATACGGCAAGTATTAAAAAAAACCAGAAGTGTTTGTAAAAACGGCAACCCTTTTCGATTGTGTGGTGTCATTCTTAGATAAGTTCTCGACATGTTGTTGGCACTAATAGTAGTCTAGTTTTTCTGCTAAATCAAACATCCTTTCAACTTATGTAGTTATATTGACTTTAATAGAAAAAAAATCTTCGCGTCACGTGTTCCACAGGTACCTACCTAAATCATTTCAAGACTTCCGCGCCAGGCAGCAAAAAATCAGACGATTGAACTTATACCATTGCTTTAGTCTGCGGCCACAGGTCGCATTTATTACTTGGACTACGACTCAGGTATTGTACTCAACTTTATGGAGTACATCTACATTGCGGATGATAGTTATAAGTTTTTTCTTACTTGAAAGTGTTTTCTTTTCTTCCGAATTAGTTTTTGCGGCGGTTGGTAATGTTTTGATTTTGACATCATATCTGATTACAGTTTTTTAGCTCTTTTTTTCTAAAAGTTAAAATTAAAACGGTATTTCAGTGTTTTTGACGGGTTCCGTAGCCGAATGGCTAAGAACGGAACCCTTATAGTTTCATCGAGTCTGTCTGTCTGTATGTCCGTCCGTATGTCACAGTAACTTTATTCTGTAACTATAAGCATCACACTTTAAAATTTGGTAAGAAGATATAACTATCCTGTTAACCGCTTTACGATTCTTATACAAAAAATAAAAATAAAAAATATATTTAATGGGGCTTCGACACATAAAACTGAAATGGAAAAAAGAAATGTCAAACCTATGCGTGTGGGGTCTATGGGTAGGTCTTTTGAAATGACATAGAGGTTCGTAAAACCATATTCTTCTAAAGTCTAACGTTGGATAGATAGACGCTTCCAAAGTGGTAAAATGGGCGTCCCCCCCATCTAACTTCTAAACTAAGCGAGTGTTTTTTTTTTTTGTTTTACGTTTTAAGTGATTTTTTACGATTTAACTAGGAGCTTTTATTTTTTGTGTCAAATTATCGCCTATTTTTTTAGCTGTCGAATGAATATTTTTATGATGAGAGATCTTGTAGATTGGTTGACATTGCTTAATAAATGAATCAATCCAGACTAACTAGAAAAACCACAAAAAAACTGTATTTTTAAGTAGGGATAAAATGGTTTATTACAGTGAATTTGTTGATAAAATTGTTCAAATCTGCGCCCTAACAGTTCGGACATCAGTAACAAGACACAATTTGAATAAGATTTTTTCCAACTACATTTGTTTACTGAATAGACGCAGGAAGAGGAAGAACTAAGTATCAAAAATGTGTAATAGAATAAGACCCGGAAGACCCACGAACATTATTCACCCCGCTTCTGAATGCGCAAACGTCATAAAACTCCAAACAATGCTCGTATATTTAAACAATATTTTAATACCCGCCACTATTTGACTTGAAATCAGTATTGAAACAATACGAAGAATTCGGTAATAACAAAGGTCTCCTAACAAATTGGTCGTAACTTTTACAGCGGCTCATATTTTATTACCTTTTGAAACCGGGCGGGGAACTGAGAAGAAAGTAATTCAGGTTTAATTCTGTTAATCGGGGTCATTAAGTGTCATCACGAACTGAGTGTCGTGCCCGGAACGACCTTTCACGGACGCATTATGTAGGGTTGCCACCTTTCCAAACGTTTGATCGAAAACTCCAAATTTCTGTCTAGAAGCCACGTCTTTTTATGAATTACTGTTCGGATTTAATTATTTAAGCTATTGGGATTTGGGTGAATTAAATGGTTGGTAACATCGATTAAAATACAGGGTGTGGTTTTGGTCAGTATCATCCAACTCAGGGCTGATAGTGTGAGTTATGCTAAATTATATGGAAGAAGAAAACCTCTTTCTAACCATCTATTTTTTTCATAGTAAGCCAAATAACAAAGGAGTGACCTGGAATTGGTAGTTTTGACTCGTTCGCTAGTATCGTAATGATAAATCGATTGTGTGGGGATTTTTTCCATTTAAAAAATATTTTATTGGCTTCAGTATCGTTTGAACAACCATCTCTGAGTCGCGGGCGTCGCCGAGCAAAACAAAATTTCCTGTATATTGATTCCTGTATATTGATAACATCACATTATGTCCGTGACCCGATGCGTAAAACAAAACATAAAACTTAAATCAAAAAACTTATTGAGACCGTGCGCGACGACAGCGTCAGAAACTATTGAAAAACGTTGTTATGACAAATGTCTGTCATTACGAAGAGTAATTAAACGAAAATGAATTTAACGCAATATTGTAACAGCCATTTAAGGCTAATTCGCGCTACATAGTGCCGGCGCCAGGCCAGGCTCCGGCCGGGGCACGATCAAACATTATTGTATACATTTGGTATGAAATGGAAACGGTGGACGGAGAAAAGAACAGCTAAGCGCATCTTTTACTCAGAACTTGAAGAAGGCACGCGGAGGCATGGTGGACTACTCCTCGGGTACAAAGATGTGCTGGGTGACACACGAAGCAGTGCGACTTGAATCCTTCTCTGTAGGAGCAGCAGGCTGTTAGACGGCCGGCGTGTAGGGCACTTGCGTTAAATCTAGCGTCAAAGCCTTTGAAAACCGGCGGGTTCTTAAGATGGATGCCAGACGCGTCGTGCTGAAAGCCCGACCACCTGCAGCTATCGGCTATAATTTTGTGAACGGTGTGCTCTGATGCCCACAATGTGCGAGGATTTATACAAACAAAATTAGCTACCGAAGCCACATGCAAGCTCATTAACGGCAAAACCGGAGTTGAAGACAGTCGCCGTGGCCGAAATAGGCCGGGATTACATCAAACTGATATACTAAAAAACAATATTTCAAGCGTATTTTCTCCAGAAGTTTTAATCCTTCACCTTAAAATTAATTAAAATATGTCATCTTGTCAGGCGTTCGTAAAATAGCTTTCAATCAATTTTATAATTAAGGAATACCTACTATGGAGAGGATCCGCCACCAGCCCTATGTTCAGCCAAACGAGCGAGCTGGCAACCCTCACTTCCGAGCCCGTACCACAGACTTAGCCCCGAAATATTACTCCTGGGAGCGCGGTATGATTGTAATGGTCTTAATTGCATAACGTAACTATTTCACCAACGCCGACAATCACAAGAAATACCTAGATTTACGACTAAGTCAACGTTGATGGCTCAAGTCGAGAATTAATTGCATTAAAACCTTCTTATACAAAAAATTCCGGACCTGATTCACCTAAGTGAATTCTTGACTTTAATAAATAGATGTATACATGTGAATATGTAAAGTTTTGACTTTATTTTTAACCACTTTTTTTTCTTATTTACTTACTAAAATGCCCTAAGTCTATTTCCTGACCCTATGTCTATCAAATTTATTATCTAACCTTCAGTTGAGTAACTTACTAATTTATGGACACTGATCTTCGCGTTAAATTAGTTTAGTGAAATAGTCACTAAGTTCTAGTAGAGCTCCAGTTGCTTGATAACTTGAGGGCCATCTATCTTCCGATACACTCTGACTTCGAGCTTTAATTGTCTTAATAGCAAAACTCAATATATAACACTACGACCACATTTTTAATATTTTTATAAAGACATATATTTCAACATATTTGGATCGTAAAACTCGTTTCGTGAACTATAATAGCATTCTGGTAAAAATTATATCACAGAATCCTATTAATTAAATATATAGTATAGTAGGAGTACCTAAAATTGTAATAAGTTCGTCATAATGAAAAAGAAACACTTAGCAATTTCGAAACTTTATCCGCGATATCACGAGATAGTGATGTGAAAATACGTATTTACAGGAATCTTTAACAGGGTGAGGCTGGAATACGAGCAGAAGGTCCTTTAAGGATCAAATTTTTGATTCTAAATGGTTTTAATTTATTACGAGTATAATGTAAAATATATTGACATTTTTAAACAAAACAAATTTAACCAGCAATCATAGAACTTGACATTGTCATTTACAAAAAACGAATTACAGCCGGTTTCTGATTTGAGCATTTGAGTGAAAATCTGTTGAGATCTGCTCAAATAGTTGATGAGTACTTAAGTTTCCTACGTTTCATTCGTAAATTTTTGAATGTCTCAAACCACATTCAACTGAGTTTTGTCCTTGAGTATACTGCAACGTTCCGTTACGAGTAAAAACAACCGATTTTTACCGGTTTTTTTATAAAGATATTTGGTTTCATTATACGCATTAATAAATTCTGGATTTCATTACGTTAGTTATCTATTCCTAAGGGCATCAGATTGCGAATAAGTTTTCATGTCAAATAGTCACTATTCTATATTGTAGTTAAATTCTTAAAATTAAGTTGTGAACAACTACCGAGAACGGAATATCTTTTGTCAGTCAATGTCAATGTCATACTCAACTTGATGAAGTTTGATTTCCTGCAATGTTTGATGATTGAAAAGTTTATAAGTTGAAGAACTTCGAAATACATTCATCATCATCATAATCAGCCAAAGGACGTTCACATAGGCCTACCCCACGGTTTTCCACTACAACTGATCACAAGCGGTCTGCATCCAGTGTGAACCCGTGATCTTAACAAGGTCGTTCGAACATCTTGTCGGTGGACATCCAACGCTACGCTTTTGATCAAAAGGTCTCCAATCTAGAACTTTTCTGCCCCAACGGCCATCAGTTCTTCGCGCTATGTGCCCTGCCCACTGCCACTTTAGCTTACTAATTCGTAGGGATATGTCCGTTACCTGAGTTTTTCTACGTATCTCGTTTCTAATTCGATCTCGCAGAGAAACACCGAGCATAGCCCGCTCCATCGCTCGTTGTGTGATTTTGAGCTTCTTTATGAGGTCAATAGTTAGAGAACACGTTTCGGATCCGTATGTCATCTCTGGTAACAGACACTGGTGAAGACTTTCGTATTCAGACACTGAGGTTATTCAGACGAGAAGACGCTCTTGCGCAGTTTCCTGAACGCTGCCCAGCAGATTTGGATTCGACGATTGACCTCTTTCTCAGAGTAGAAATACTCTCAAAGTTTATGAAATGGAAACCACAAAGAAAAAAAGATGTCCTAACTACACACAGGAAGAGAAGGAAAATTATAGTGGTCCTGTAGTGAAAAATAATAATAATTAACATTTCAAACCTGATTTTAAAAATAAATCAATGGAATTATTAAGCAAAATATACTTAAAAAAGATTGAATTAGGATTTTTACAAAAAAAAATGAAATCCAAAAATTTTAGTATAAAAAAATTAAACAAGATTTTCAGGTAAAGATTTTAAAGAAGTTGGATGAAGCTGTCACGAATAACATATCTTAATGCTTACTACGGGTATATCCTTTTAGGATTTGGCACACTGGTTGCGGTCTGCGGTCCGGTCCATACAAAATTGATCAGATGCAGGCAATTTTGTATGGACCGGATTGCATACCCCAACCAGTGTGCAAATCTTTTTTACTGTTATTTGTGTTCACCTTTGTATATTTGTGATAAATATAACTTTGTCTGATTTATAGTACATTTTGAAATATATATTATAACTTTTAATTATTATGGCGTTTTGCCTGCACTTCCTCATCACCTGTTGAAGCTTGATCTATTACAGGTATAGCCTTCCCCAATTACGCAGGTCGCAAATTTCGCAAATTGTCGCAAATTTGAATATTTTTAACACTCACAGTGTCATATTTTATATTCATAAAGATGAAATAAGAAACCAAAAATTTGCGCACGGGCGGGACTTGAACCAGCAACCTTTTGGCATAACTGCTTGGGCCATCTGTTTCATAAACAGACGGCTAGATGGCGCTAAGCGTCACGCAATTGACGTTTTCATAAGAAACCACAAATTTCGCAGGGTCGGACTAACAGCACGGTAGCTCAATTGGTAAGAGCGTTTGGCCCGGTTTGCCAAAAGGTTGCTGGTTCAAGTCCCGCCCGTGCGCAAATTTTTGGTTTCTTATTTCATCTTTATGAATATAAAATATGACACTGTGAGTGTTAAAAATATTCTAAAGCATTAGACAGCGAAGCGACATCAATTTCCAAGTTGAATTTATTCTGTAAAGAATAACTGCTTGGGCCATCTGTTTCATAAACAGACGGCTAGATGGCGCTAAGCGTCACGCAATTGACGTTTTCATAAGAAACCACAAATTTCGCAGGGTCGGACTAACAGCACGGTAGCTCAATTGGTAAGAGCGTTTGGCCCGGTTTGCCAAAAGGTTGCTGGTTCAAGTCCCGCCCGTGCGCAAATTTTTGGTTTCTTATTTCATCTTTCTTAAACTAGTTAGTTTTTTAACTGCCTCGGTGGCGCATCGGTAAAAGGGTCGCACTTTAAAGCGACGGCTGCGCCAGAGGTCCCGGGTTCGAACCCGGGTCGAGTCAAAAATATAAGCCTGAGTTTTTCTGTTCAGACATTCTTTCCAGTTTAGGGTTGCTCCGAGTTTGAACGTTGGCGTTGGTCCTGCGCCTGATCTCTCTCCGGTCGTGTCCAGATTGCTGTCCCATCGGGCTATGAGAATGAAAGGAATAGAGAGAGCACCTGTGTTTGCGCACACACCTGTGCACTATAATATATTCCGCTGCAGTCGGTTAGTCGTTGTGACTGGCCACCGTAGTCGAAATCAGCTAGGGGAACTATTATTATTATTATTAAACTAGTTAGGAGGTCAACAAATAAAAAACGATTAAAGAAAGTCCCAGCCCGTATCCCTTGAGCTGGGAGAAAGGAAGGAAGGAGAAAGAAAGGAAGGGTCCTTGAAGGTAAAGTTTAAGGTATTTCGCTTAATTATCGGAAACTATGAGTTAAGCGAAATAGACCTTCTACAAAATGAAATCTAATAAACATTTGCTACAAGTTAATCTTTTCAAGTTTCAAACTAACTTCAAATAAGGAAGTTATCAATTCTACATGTATTTGTGTGACGTCTTTGGAATTCTAAAGCATTAGATAGCGAAACGACATCAATTTCCAAGTTGAATTTATTCTGTAAAGAATAACTGCTTGGGCCATCTGTTTCATAAACAGACGGCTAGATGGCGCTAAGCGTCACGCAATTGACGTTTTCATAAGAGACCACAAATTTCGCAGGGTCGGACTGACAGCACGGTAGCTCAATTGGTAAGAGCGTTTGGCCCGGTCTGCCAAAAGGTTGCTGGTTCAAATCCCGCCCGTGCGCAAATTTTTGGTTTCTTATTTCATCTTTATGAATATAAAATATGACACTGAGTGTTAAAAACATTCTAAAGCATTATACTCCAAATTAATTGATTTTTTTTTAAACAGAAGACACAGCCTTTTTATAGAGATTTTTAGGAGGGTTTAAAGTTGAATAGATATTTTTTATTTTTGCCCATATCTCAAAAACGACTGAACCGATTTAGATGATACTTACACTGGTCCTCAATTCAAAAAATAATTTCGAAACAATATATTGCTTACACAAATACACTTGCGAAATTTAGCACTCATATTTCGGCGCCTAAATAGATCATCATACTCAAATAATATCCATTTTCAACGATGTCGAAAAATACGGGGCGAATTGAAAACCCCCTTTTTTAAGTTGGTTCAAAACTCGACTGAGTAAAACTTGCAGAAACTCTTATTAGCTTTGATTTTATAGAAGGTCTTATATCGCTAAGAAGCGTCGTTTCCGATATGTATTCGAAAACCTAAACATTTAACCTTCAAACTCTCCCCCTCCACCCGGCTCAAGAGATACAGGCTGGGACTTTTGATATGTTAACCTCCTAACTGATCCAAACAAAGTTACACGTTGTCCTCTATAATCTTTCCTTTCCTGAGCTAGTAATCAAAATTAAGTTTCAAAATAACTTATCATTTACGATTTTTTTTCTTTAAGAAATAATGTGAAAACTGTTGTCGTTATCGTCTATTTTAATACATTTTCTGGCGACATAACGAAAATGTCTACTTTCACAATACCATTACGCTCGACTCAATAGTAACTATGATTGAAAAAATAAACGGCGCAGCGGGCCAAACCAAAACCTAATTTATTTCAAGGCTCCTCGAACCAAATTACCTTTAGACACGCCTTTTATGAAGTCCTGAACTTAACACAGAACGAAACTTATCTAGATCTTGAAGAGTTATTGGAATGGTATAAATCGACTACGACTCTAACGATACAAGTGATTATCCTTGATATTGCTCGCTATCTCGGGCTCCCAGCGATCACCGTTCGAGAGTAACTTTTCTTTGTTGTATAGAAGTTCTTCGTGCGTCTCCGTCGAGTACTCGAAGTTGGGTCCCTCGACTATAGCGTCGACGGGGCACGCTTCTTGGCAGTATCCGCAGAATATGCATTTGGTCATGTCGATGTCGTAACGGGTTGCTCGCCGTGAGCCGTCGGGTCGCTCCTCGGCGTCGATCGTGATAGCCTGCGACGGACAAATAGCCTCACAGAGCTTGCAAGCGATGCACCGCTCCTCGCCCGAGGGGTATCTGCGTAATGCATGCTCACCTCTGAACCGAGGCGACAGCGGACCTTTCTCGAACGGGTAGTTTATCGTCGCTGGCTCCTTGAAAATATGCGCCAGTGTCACTGCGAACCCTGAAACGCACAGAGCATCACTTTTAAAACAATATTTGAAAATCGTGTCAACTTTCACGCTTAGCCGGATTAGTCCTGAATGGGACTGTGTTTAGGGACTTTTAGGTAAATCACATAACGAAGCATCCGAACAGATCTTAAGGCAAAGTCTACAAATATATTACAAATCCCTGTTTACGACTTCAGATCCCTTTGAGAGCCTATTATTGTTCCGCTTTAGGGTATAGGCTTTCCCTGAAGTACCATCTCTAAATAAGAAGTTGGGCCATTAAGCTATCTGGATGGCGCGAAACACGAAGGTTACGCGTGGTAGGATTAACTAGTGGTCCTTATTGATTTCTAGTGTAGTAAAATAGTATTAAATTAGCAAAACCAAAAACCTAAGGGCCTTTGCCCTACATGCAGGCTTGCGAATGCCTTCCTACCCTTTTTCCATTCTCCACGGTTTTGGACAGCTAGCTGTTTAATAAACAAGTGAAACTTTAATATACGTAAGTACTAAATGAGTGTTTGAAGAATGATGACGCATTTAGTGTAGTGGTTAGCGCTCCTGACTACTATGACGGCGGTCGCGAGTTCGAATCCCGCAAGGGGCAAATGTTTAAGTGATGAACATGGACATTCTACCTTAGTCATGGATGTTCATATATTTAAGTATTTATAGAGACGCCCCCATCATAATCGTTATCTGGTAATTGTGACAAGAAAAAAATCCTTACTCCGAAACCACGACAGTTGGTGTGTTTTCTGGTGCATGTTTATTTTTTTTAAATAGAAATAATCATCTTTGCACCAAACTAATAAGAATTTACTATTAATATCGAGTGCTAGTCCCAAAAACAGTTAAACAAGTACATTTGGCACAAACCTCTGATAATTTCCGTCCAAAAAAATATTTGCGCGGCACGATCGAAGAAGTCGCTCATGTTTGTAGTCGGTGGCTTATCATTTACGTAAATAAACTTCACGTCGTATTTGGTTCTGGGGCAATAGTAAAAAGGTGGGGGCTGGGACGTGGGCATAGAGCAAGGGGGGGCATAAGGGGGGCACGGCGGACACGGAGGGCACGGAGGGCACTCTGGTGCACAGGGATTGCCACTACAATCTCGAACGAACATCGCAACAACTTTATTCATTTTGCGCCATGCTCCTCTAGAATTGATGAGGCTGGACATCAACATGTTTCAAATGGTTGCAGGATATTTGTTTATGCTGGTTTATTTTTATAAACAAAAAGTTGAGTTTTCTAAGCCAATATACCTTGACAGATTGGATGACAGTTTGGACTGACGACCACTAACGACTGCCATCAAAAATGACTTTTGTGGTTGTTTCTTTTTTTTTTTGTAATACCGTCAAGATTAGCCTTTGAAGGTTGTATAGGGTTTCAATTGTAATTATGATGATTAAATTTTAATTTATCGAAACAATTATATACTATACTAGCGGACCCTGCGAACTTTGTTTCGCCCTCAGCCCCGTCCCGCCCCAGCCCCGTCCCGCCGAGCCCCGTAATTTTAAAGTTAAGCTTTCACAGCGAATTTTGTTTCGCCCTTAAATTACTAAAATGGCTATTAAAAAATAAGGGTGGATCGTAGAAGGGTGAAAATAGAGGATTGTATGTATTTTTGTATGTTGTATCATAAAAAAATAGAAATTAAATTTTGTCTACAAAAAGAAATTAGGGGGATGAAAAATAGATGTTGGCCGATTCTCATAGATACCGGATAAGCAAAAAAAATTTCATCAAAATCGGTCAAGCCGTTTCGGAGGAGTATGGCAACGAAAACTCCGCATTAAAATAATGCTCGCAGCTTAAGAAAAACACGCACTTGCGCTAAGCGCCTTAGGCCTCTTACTTCTAATAAAAATATGTGTTTTGCGTTGAAATATTTTACGGCAAAACCGAAATTAACGCCAGCAACGCCGCAGGGGACCGCTAGGAAGTTGATATTAGCCTGTTCTTGTGTTTTGTCACTCAAACTAGGGTAATGGTTTATGAGAGCACAACAGCTAGAGCCGAAAATAGCACCGTTTTCCACCCCGGAAGGAAGAAAACGATTATTTCAGGTCTTGCCGAGGCTTGACCTTTCGGAGATTACCTACCTTACCCAGTGTACACACCAGCTAGCTACTTACTCCCTTTCGTCTCGTGTGTGCGGTGATTGCGGGTCGATGACCCCGCGCTCGCGACATTGCGGCGGCAGCAGGCGTGCGGGTGAAGGTCGCGCGCATACCTCAGTACCTATCTCCGAAAGCCGGCAAGGCATTACTCAGGTCAAGCCTCGGCAAGACCTGAAATAATCGTTTTCTTCCCTCCGGGGTGGAAAACGGTGCTATTTCAGTTCTGTGCCTTCGGCTTGACCTTTCGGAGAAGTGTTTCAATTCTGCCGGCGCTGTTAGTGTACTGTGATGTTTCTTGGTAAAATGAAAGAACAAGGCATGTTTGAAGAAAAGAAAGCTTTTTTATTACAGGATAGCAACTCATTCTACTTAGTTAAAAATGAATGAAAATAATAACATAGAGATATTCAACTCTAACAAAACTCAACAACAAAAACAAATTAAATTGAGATCATACGGTAACTTGCAGTCTCTAATTATCACATTGTTACCTTAAAACTATCAGTCCATTATTTTAAATAGGTTTAAACGAATTATTAATATTGTTTGTATTAACTAAAGTAGCGCGTGGCTTATCTACTAATTTACAATAATGCTTGAAAAAGGTTTTTGAACCTTTCCAGTTTCCTTGTTTTAAAATTTCGTCAAGTGGTACGTTATTTTCAAATCCGTTGGAGGCAACCGCGGATCTAATAGAGCCTGGGCTACAATCTATTCCCAAATCCATAAACGGTGTTTTCAGCCAACCGGCGATAACAGTCCTAGAGGCAGCTTTTACTTCACCTCGCGTAGTAATAAAAAGGTTATTAAAATTTTGTCGTGCCTTTCTTCTATCCTTGGACACATCTAACAAACAATATATCCATTTTACTAGACTTAAAGATGGATCACCTGAACAAGACAAATACCAACCAGATTGGCGATACTTCGAAGTGTCTGTTTTCGAGCCAAAGCGTGGCCAAAAGGTAATTGAGGTCTCATTTTTTTCACACGAATGGTCGTCTATATTGAGAAGCGTAAGGTCATGAATACGCCGACCAGAGGCCAGCAAATGAAGCAGGGCAACATGCCGAGAAATTTGAAAGATACTGTCTTTAGCCGGTATATTTGACCGTAACCATTGTATCATATCCTCTATGTTCCATACCTGTGATCTTGGGACCGTTGACAAACATTTTTTTAAATTAATAGCCTTAATCATGGCTGTCAGTAATGGATGATCAGGCAATCGTCTTTCCTGAGTTGGATCTCCTAAGGTGAGTATAACCGATTTATGGACTAGAATCGTCGAGGCAGCAAGATTCTTCGTGAGGGTCAGGAATCCAAGGTAAGTAACCAAGTCGTGGATTTATGGGCTGGATGGTTTGAGCCCTTTTTGCCTGCACCATGAAACCCACTGCTTCCATGCCGACCCGTAGGTGCGCCAAGTAGAACTACGCCATGATGACTGGATTAATTCTATGTCCTTTGGATCAAGACCTTCTATAAGCCTGCTCCAGCCTGTACTTTCCAAACCTCTAAACATAGATCTTTCACCTTCGGTGGTGGAAGATTGCTGACTAAGTCGATAAGACTGGTTTTCAGATTGTATATCTTGTAAGGTGCTTCCAAGGCTCTGCGTTTGAGGTCGCTCCTCCAAAAGGCAGCTTCCCAGCGCGGAGCCACCACGAGGTAAGTCCCTGACGAAACATTGAGATGTTGAAGAACTCTTGGTATAAGTGGTGGGGGTGGAAAGGCCCAGGCAAGATTGAAATGCCACTCCTGGCTGAATGCGTTGGTGAAGCGAGCCTGAGAGTCCTTTACGTCCAGTGACACATACTCCGGCACTACCTTCGAACGGTTGGTGGCAAACAAATCTATTTGTGGTACACCCCACTTCAAAAAGATCCTCCTGGTCACTGCTTCGGTAAGATGCCAGTCTGGTAAGAGGTTGCCCCTTGACAAGCTGTCGGCGATTAAATTGTAACGACCTGGTAAGTAAAATGAGTGGATCTCTGTTCTTAGTCTCATTGCTGTAAGAAGTATAGCCCTTGTCATTTCTAAGAGAACTACTGATCTTGTCCCACCCTGGTTTCGTAAGTAAGAAATCACCGTTCTGTTGTCGGACTGGACCATAACCGACTGGCCCGATATAGTTTCTCGCATTTCGGTTATGGCCTTGAGAACGGCAAAAAGCTCTTTTCTGTTTATGTGCCAACTTAGCTGTTCTTTTGACCAGATACCCGAGAGGTGTTGATTGTTCACCTGTGCCCCCCAGCCTAAGTCGGAGGCGTCCGTGGCGATGAATATTGTAGGATCAGGTCGAAAAATGGCTCCTGTGGTTCTTGCGTTCTGAGTCCACCATACGAGATCGTGAAGAGCTTGCTGTGGAACCGTGACTTTTCGTCGTGGTTGACTCTCTAATAGCTTGCGACTTGCTCGCTGAATGTGCCTGGTGTGTAAACGGCCAAGAGGTACCACGAGGGATGCAAAACCTAGCCTGCCTATGAGAGCTGTGCCTGTTTGCCAAGACCACAGGCCTGAATCCAATATTTCCTCCAGGTCCTTTATCAGCCGATCTACTTTCACGTCTGGCAGCTTCTTCTGATTTTTTGCACAGTTCCAACTGATTCCCAAAAACTCCATTTGATGTGTGGCCTTTACAATTGATTTTTCGCAATTCACACACCATCCGAGACTTTGAAAGAGTCCTATGACGTTCTTTATTTGACTTTCCAGAATATTCGGGTCGTGATGTGCAAACAGGAAATCGTCTAAGTAAACTAAAACCCGAATTCCTTTTTCTCTCAGAAATCTTGCTAGCCACTTTGTTATTTGGGAAAAGGCCAGTGGTGCACTGCTTAAGCCGAAAGGAAGAGAGTTCATTTGGTAGACGACTCCCGCGTAACTGAAAGCTAGGTACCGCCGATGACTCTTTTTTATGGATACGTGAAAGTACGCCTGACTGATGTCCAGTTTTCCTAAGTAATCTCCTGGATTTAGGAAATTGGGCACCTGATTCTGACTTATCAATCGAAATTTTGGTGGGGAGAGAAAGGCATTTAGGCGTCGTAAGTCGAAAATCTGCCTCAGTTTTCCGTTTGTCTTTGGAATCAAGAACATACGAGAAAGGAACCCGTTGGCTACATCGCACTTCTCCACCACTCCTGAGCTGAGAAGTTTCTTGAGCTCGTTGTCCATCGCTAGAGAGGGATTTGTTGAGAATTTTGAGTGGTTTTTGTAAAGAAGAACGGAAGGCGGCTTGGTCGTGAACGGTATTGAATATCCGGAAATTGATTTTAATATCGTTTCTGGGGCTCCTACTTCTTGCCACTGCGGCAAAAACATTCTCCGCTGCCCGCCCCGAAAATTGTCAATATTTACGACCAGGTCTTTTTTCTTTGCCGAAATGAGCGCGCCTCTTAGTGTCAGGCTTCGGTCCATATGGTCTCCTAAAATCTTCCGCCGGTCGGGCTCCTGGACGGGCTGACGCAGCGCTACTTGCCACAGAGGGGCGAGCTCTTCCTGAAAAGTGTCTGCCTCGAACTGCCTGGGTGGTTGCGGTTGGTCTACGAAAGGAATCTTTCTTCCCTTGGAATCTTCCCGGATATTTAAAAGAATGAAAAACCTGCGACTGACCACCGTTGTCCTTTAAGAAAGTACCCAGAAGCTTCTCGTCAAATAGGTGGGTTGGTGACGGTGGGATTGCATGCAGAGCTTCGTTGAGAGCTTCATTTTTGCTTTTGAATGCTTTTCGTCTTGTCTCTATAGTTTCGGCTCGATTAGCGCAGACATATTGTAATATCTGGTCAGATACTGTCTTAAAAGGGGAATCATCCAAAAATGTTTTTAACTCTACGCCGGCGCTAGGGCACTTACGTATAACGGCATTAAGCCCATCGGCTAAAGCCTTGCGCTGTAATAGCAAGCCGTGGGTAATGGTACCCAGTATGCTGTCCTTTCTATTTAAGGCCGGCGACGGTTGCTGCGGCAGGTTACCAAGTTCGGTGTTGACCTTTAGGGTGTTAAACACTGGGGCCGCATGCAAAACTTTCTCTACTTCTTTATACCGAATTCGATTCCACTTATCCGTCCCCAGTCTTTGGCTCTCAATGCCCTCCCGCATTATCTGTGGGGTAGGCTCTGGCATTGGGGGTTCGGCCTCAACAACGACAGGGAGAAACTGTACCTCGGAAAGTGGTAGGTCATCGGCCTCGAGGTTAGGCGCTTTCCAAGAACAGCCGTCTTCCGAAAATTCGGAAACATCGGACAGGCATTCCGATTCTACTTCCGATCCGTAATTCTCCTTACCTGAATCTGTTTCTCGGCCTTCAATTTTCTCCAGCAAAAGGGAAAACATCGTCTCCATCCGCTTTTCTAAATCCTTCACTGTTCTTGGTGGAGGTGAATCTACCTTTTTCCTTTTCTGAGCCGTGTCACCGCTACAGGAAGAAGCACTTCTCCTCTTTCTGGTAGTTTCCTCCGATTCCGAGAGACTACCCATTAAAATCTTGTTGGCTTCCGCTCTTGTGTGAAAAAGTGGTTTTAGACACTTTATCGACTCTTTAAATAGTTCCGTTCGAACTGCTGAACCCCTTATTCGGTTAGCTATGGCGGGCGGGCTAATAATTAGGGCTCGGGTAAAGGCCCAGTCCAGCAGTTTAGACCGAATTTCTGGTCTGCCTCAGGGTTGAAGGCACGCACTAGTCCTACGGTCGGTAAAGCAAACAATAACTTGTTTAATATATTTGCTTCTAGCTTCTCCCCAAAGATTTCTTCCTTGGTTGATCTGCACACCTCCCAGCTAGTCCATCCTTCAGGAAGTTGTTCTTGTGCCAAAAGCTTGATTCGGTCCAGGATCTCTTCTTCCTGGTCCGATATTCCGGAAATAACTTGCGGGTTAAGATACAAAGGGGGTTAAAGTCACAAGTACCAGCAATGCAAGCTGTAGGAATATTCGAGCCGCGCCGCTCAACGATTCGAACCGTGCGGATCAACATGTCGAGCTGCGCGGCTCAAATCAACGAGCCGCGCCGCCCGCCATATGAGCCGCGCCGCCCAATTTTTGAGACGCGCCGATCAAACGTGAGGCGTCACGCACGGTCAACTGGTGAGCCGCGCCGCTCATACATTTGGCCGCGTCGCTTCCATTTTGGGCGTTTCAGCGTTTAGGTGTTTAAGCGAGTGGGCAAATATGCACGACAGTGGCTGTATGGCCGACGAATCGTATAGCATAGTCATCGTTTGTGAATGGTATGTTCGCCAAACGTAAAATGATGAGTCACATATATACACCATTAATCCAATAGCCGCATCTAAAACACACGACACACACAAAAGACATAAAAATGAGAAACGACTTACCGCCTTGTTCGATAAATCCTTCTCAAACTATTCACAAAACGTTACAACAACGTTAAACTCGATCACAACAATTTGAAATGATACTATGACACTGTATCGTAGCGAGTCTTAAAATTTTTCAGAGCAAGTAGTAGCACGTGCGCACGCTAGCGTAAAAGATAGCGTACTGAGGTATGCGCGCGAACTTCACCCGCACGCCTGCTGCCGCCGCAATGTCGCGAGCGCGGGGTCATCGACCCGCAATCACCGCACACACGAGACGAAAGGGAGTAAGTAGCTAGCTGGTGTGTACACTGGGTAAGGTAGGTAATCTCCGAAAGGTCAAGCCGAAGGCACAGAACTGAAATACAAACTTTAAAGAGTTGGATCTAAGAATTACGTTTAATTGCGAAAGAAACGTGTCGAAGTAGGTATAAAAGCGTGGTGGAAAAACGAGATACTTCAATATGTGTGTGTTACCACATGATACATTCATTTGTGGGCCTATTTGAATTTTTTTGGCTGCCAAGTCGGGATCTAATGATACGATCTTAGCGCAATCGAGGGAGATCCTCAAATTTTATAGGCAAGTATAGTTTTTTTTTATATATTTTTTCCTTGAAATAGGTTTGCTCTTGACTCTGCCTACACCTAATTGGGCTTAGACAGAGTCGACGCTGGAGCGAGCTCACCCAGAAGAAGCCTGTTCACTCTGTTCTTAAAAGCTTTTCTCTTGGAAACACCGATGCAGGCAAAGAGTTCCACTCTTTGGCTGTGCGAATTATAAAAGATGTTGCGAAGCCCTTAGTTCGCAACAGTGGAATATCTACACGGTATGGGTGGTAGCCCGCGGTGCGTCTAGACGTGCGGTGGTAAAAAGCGTTATAGTGTTTTTGTACAAGCATCTTAATGTTAATATGTACGAGTAATTACATCTAATAGTCATCATGGTGTGAAGAGCCGAGCTGATGTTGGGACTCCTTAACGCTTAGGAGTTAAGTGATTATAATGACAGAAGTTATGATAGGTAATTTGTAGCTTCTTAAAGATCAGAGTAAAAATTTATTCCCTAGACGTATAATCACTAAAATTAACTTTCACAAAAAAGTAACAACCGACTTCAAAACTTTCAAGCCTTTTTAGTACATTTTGGTTTTGAAGTCGGTTTTTATCGTCGTTTTTTTTTATAATTTTATTGCATTACCGACTTCAAAACCACGGTAATATTATGTCTACAGTATTGTAACTTCATACAAACGGACGACGCGCGAGCTATACCTACTCGCTCGGATGTTGGCATGCGCTCGGCATGCTACAGTCGCGGACGTGCCGCAGTGACGACCGGACGGTGTGTTGGTTTTTAATCAGTAACCGCGCGAAGTTTTACTAGAAATAAGTGGAAATAAGTACACGTAGCTATTTAATGTGGCAAGTAGAATATATTGTGCTGTTTTTGGTTGCATGAATTCTTCAATAACGCAACCAGAGATAACATTTTTCGATTACCTGGAAACTCCGAAATGTAAGACTATAAAATAATAAGGCTTACTATTAGGTAAGTAGGTACCTACCTACTACGTAATTTGTGTCTTAATGGATTGGTATTTCCTTTTTAACCGACTTCAAAAAAAAGACGTTATCAATTCAATGTATGTATGTAATATTGTTGGAATTGTACCATTTTTGCGTATGTAAATCTATACTCAGTTTAAAGAACTTTATTAGATTCATAAAGAACAAAGTCCACTTATAATGAGCTTATAAACTAGTTTGACAAAGCGTAATGTTATATATACTACCTTCTGAATACGTGTGCCAAATATTATTCATGTTTGTAAGTACGTAATTTTGTATGTATGTTGATATGTATGTTTGTTCACGAGTTTCTCGAAAACTAGAAGGTTGATTGCGATGATTTTATGTTATCATATTAATATTTCACATTGTTTTTATTTATTTATCTATTGGTATCTGTACTAATAGATAAAAAAATATAAACTTACAATCTCAAAACTAGATAGAAACTCAAAGTAGGCATATGCAATAAAATAAAACGCTGTAGGTGGGCGACAGCCCTATCGCATGCTAACGTACTGTGCTGCTGTAGGTACTTATTTCAAGGACACGGGCCAGTTACAATACTGATAGACATAATATTACCGTGTCAAAACGGAGGTTATTCATTTCGACATGTATGTATATGATATTGTTAGAATTTGATAATCTTTGTTTATATTTATCTTTGAAGGCTTTCAAACACGTATGCAAAATTTCGCAAGAGTAAGTATTGTTTGTCCACGGACACCTCTAAAACGAGAAGTTATAGCGAGATAATTCATGTTTAGTTCAATAAGAAATATTTCAAATTAGGGTACAGTGTAATTTTCATAAAAATCTTTCCTACAGTTTTTGAACTATATTTATTTAAACAAAAAATCATAAAATCAAAAAACGCCTTCAAAACTGTTAAAAAAATAGTTACGTTAGGTTTCTTTGATTTCTTAGGAGAGACAAATTCTTTTAGAATCGGTACTAACCGCCTGTTCATCTTTTATTTCACCGACTTCAGAAAAAAGACGTAATGATTTAATATTACTTTCATTAACTTAACATTACCTTGTTCCCGACGCAAGGCAACAAATGGGTCATTACAAAATCAATACCAGCAAAGAGTTGGAATACCAAGGTATAGGAACAAATAGTAGCCAATTAAATAATAAAAACAATACCCAGCACAAACCGTAATAAGAGTTCAAAGTAGTTCATAGAAAATAAAATAAGTAAAGGAAACTAAAAGAAAAGTAAAAACCAAAGTACGAGTACGAGTTTGGAAACGTAGATGCTTTACTGGCAAAAGTACTTTTCCAAGATACAAGAACTGGGCCATGAAAACTCAAACAAATAAAACAGTGCAAATAGTAAGACTTTTTGCTTATTATGCAAGCCGTGCAATGTTTTCAGAATTAAACATCGGATAGAAAATTAAAATCATACAATTTACTGCAATTTATCTACCTAAATAGGTACATTTATGCAATTTATCTATCTACATAGGTATAAAGCTGAAGAATTTGTTTATTTGTTTGAACCAGCTAATCTCAAAAACTACTGATCCGATTTGAAAAAATACATTTGTGTTGGATAGCTTATTAATCGAGTATGGCTCCTGTTAAAGGTCACGATAAGATTTATAGGAGCAGACCAACAATGAAACATGTTGTAAAAACGAGGGGGGAAGGGGGATTTTTCTTTTAAGAGCTTCCGGTTGCCTACGTGAGGTAAACCATTTAAAATACATAAAAAATATATATCACGGGATTGTTTCGCTTTCAATTTTACAGTTAAGTTTGCGACATCATATGTATATCTGACCCTATTTTGAAATCATACACCTACCTTGTACAGAAAGTTATTTTTAAGCATTCAAAATGGATCTCCATCACAAGTTTATCTCCCCATTCCAGACTTAATTTTCTCCAATCCATTGATATTATCGATTTTAATTTTGATGTATTGAGTTAGGGTATTGCAATCTAATATCAAGAGGGCGGCTAAAGGGTTGCATCTCTGTTTTGACTGTTGGTCAGTTCGCTGCGGTTTCCGATTCAGTACAGATTTCCCCAGGGGCCTGTTTCATTCCACATCTCAGCGTAGCTATCAGTGTTGATCCAGATTCAGGGTAAATAAACAATTGCACCGCTTTAATGAACACGAGTCTAACAAGAAAACAGCTTCAGTAACGAAAAGTTCTAAAGTTATCTCAACAGTCAGGTAGTTGTGAAATACCCACTCCAAACAAAAAGAAGTACAAACCCTAAAGGGCGTTGCTTAAGGTGAACAATGCGACGGCACCGACTCCAAAAATAAATTGTTCCCCTTAAATGGAGTCAAGGTTTCATTTAAGATTTTTAGTGCATTTTCGTTTTTTTTTTGCAAAAATTTATATTATTTGCTAATTTTGAGTGATTTATAAAGGCGGGGAGAGGTATGCGCCTTTTAACTCTGTTCTCTAATAAGCTACTTCCACCATCAGCTCAGCTCCACAAAATGGTGACTATCAGACGTAAAGACATATAAACATTAAGATTAGTAGTACAAAAAAGCTATACGTGCCTTAAAAATTTAAGGATTCCTTCGACCACACTAAGAACTCATTATCGGATCTCAATTTAGACACAATGCGACCAAGTTGAAGGTAAAACTTCTACGTAGGAAAAACCTTCTCCTAAATGTAACCAATACTTTCCTAAAAACCACATCAAAATCTGTTCTGCCAAACGCGAGATGTTTGTGGACAATCATACATACTTACTGGTCAAACAGAGAGCTTCATTTTTTTAAGTTGATTAATTATCACAATAGCACTAAATTAAACTGCTTGTACTCATCAAAATCAGTGTACTTCAAGGATACCTACACGACAAAATAGCTGTACTATTTACCCCAAAAAGATCAAAGCTTTACAATCTCAGTGGTCATTATCTCACAAGAGCTCACTTTTCAACTTCCAAAATGAAACTACGAGTAAGTCTAAATTCCATATCTCTTATTTTATACCATGAATAATTCCTCTCAAAAATTATCCTTAAGGAGTCCTCGTTGTAACCTAAAACTTTAGATCACCAAAATACACAAAAGCTACTTAAAATACGTAACGCGCAAACCACGTTTTATCTGCAAACTGAAAATGAATCGTGCATCGAAAACTCAAGACTTATATTTTCTTAGCATATCTTCGAGTGTCGAGTTCTCCCCACGTATCTCAGTTATTTCTATGATTTGTGGTGCGGTATATAGCTATATTTGTATTACACATAAAGCTTTGTTCACATAGATAGGGATTAAAATGAATTATTTCGGCTTTTATTAGAAGCAATAGATAGTTGCGAGGTCGTATTATTGAATTCCGTTTGATAGTAAATTAATGACGTTAGGGCAAAACGAAGATCCTACGCGTTAATTAAGTCTCCATAATGTTTATTTAAGCGTATACGAAACGTAAATAAGGGTACAAAAGAGTTATAAAATTAACACAAAGACAAGTTAATGACCAGAATAAGAGCGAATAAAAACCACCTAATCGTTACATTTCAGCAAGGGGCAGCATTTTGACGCGACGTCCACTCGCCCCGACCGCGGCGATAAATGTTATGTCCTAAAATTACTATTCAACCGCTAAGGTCTGTTTACGGTCAATTTGAAATTACCCTTAATAAAATTTAAGATGCCAAAACGCGTTTGTCACGTAGATGTGAACCGGCGCCACGTGCCCCGAGCACTCGTTAGCTCGTCGTTATGGTAATATCCCCACGCGAGGCCCGTCACCCACTCCTAACGCGAACCAATCGATTCGCAAATTAGTATTTTCTTTTATGTCACGACACATTAAATTTTATCTCCCGGCTTCATACGCACTGAATAAAGGCGTATAGTTATCCAGACCGCGTCAAGAACTGTCAGCAACTTTTACTGCCGATAAAATTAAATGTTGCGGAACCGTACCGCGACACACCGTTATATTGCGCGACAAAGGGGATAGTGGCACGACAACTAAACGATTCTTCGCCGCGAAGATTTATGTTACCGCGTGGAGCATTATTTTAATATAACTTTCACGAAGAAAAAATGTTGGAAGCGAGAACCATGAGTGCCGTCGCTCATGATATATCTTTGCAGTAAAATAATTCGTCAAAATGTTGCTAAACTACCCAAGTTGCACTATAGCAGCCCCTGTAGAAATCCGTACAATAACTAATTTCTAACTGAATTCAAGCACAGCTAAGTTGATTTCTGTCTTGGTGTAGCTGTCGCTTGTAAAATTACTATTCTAACTACAGAGAGCAAATCGGGTGCATTTCATGCTAAACTTTACTTGTGACATTGTGACGTAATTCATTTACTACCTAATCCCTTGATCCATATTATTTATTGTGCTCCCTGCCTCTACTAAATAGCGTTTTGTATTAAATATAAATTCAGTGTCATTAGTGAACATAGAATAACCTTCGAAGTCCCCGCTTAATATTTTTACTTTCAAGATGGAATAGTTAAGTAGGAAAATTGCGATTCTATGAAAACATTTAAACTTAAAGTGGGCTATCTTATTAAAAGTTTCACCAAAAAACAGTCGTCGCTCAGCTTTCGGCGATGTCATTTTGTTTCACTGAAGCTTATCCAGCCTCCGACGAAGCATTGTTCAAAAAGTTTCAGCTGATGTCTCAAAACTTCGAAACGGTCGTTTGGACAGGTTTTTTAAACGAGTGTAATGACATTTGAACAGATCATTCCAAACTCAAACCGTTACAGTTTTCGTTTACTGTCCTTCTAATGAACTGACGTTTCTATAATTATGCTCTGATTTTTAATTAGTAAGACCATAATGACATTTGGTGAGTATGGCTGTTACGTTTTTGTAATTTAAAAATAGTGATGTTCGCAAATAATCGAACAGTTCAATTTATTCAATTGTTTTTTTTTTATATATAAAAATGAAATAGTTGTATTATGATTGTGTGTTGCGCAAGAATACTTTTAGCATGAATTGTAAAAAAATAATTTATTATAATCTACAAAAAATAATCGAACATATCGTTATTAATTTATAGAAAGTAGTTAAATGACAAAATAGGTTAAAATCATTCGATAGTTCCTATTGTTATCGCAAATAAAAATACTGAGATGTTTCACCCATGAGAACATTTGTTGTTTTTATTACGTGAATTTATAGCTCTTTGCTACGATTTACATCTATTATTCATCCAAAGGAGTAAAATCAGATTATTGAAAACTCATATCACAAGTTCAATTAATCGCACACAAGCAAATTGTCACAACATTATTACACTACGCTTGAAACATTAAAAAAGAAAAAGTGCTATTTAAACTGACCAGAATATCAGTTTCAATAAAAAATTGTACTGTCTTATAAAAAAAAATAGAGGAAAGCAAATCCAAAAAGATCTATTACATAAACTAGGGGTCCCCCCTGCAACTTCGTTTGCGCTTTTTAAATTTGCTCCCTCCCCTCCCGTCTCAGCGTCATGTTTTAGCCTAAAGCCTTCTTCAATAAATAGGCTATCCAACACAAAAAAAATTTTTCGAATCGGTCTAGTAGTCCTTAGATTCAACAAACAAACAAACTCATCAGATTTATATTGTTTGTAAAGATAACAAAGTCGAAAGCGTACATAACATGAGCGGTGTATACACACCACAGCGTTTTTTTGTTATTTTTATACTTACTGAAAAGTCCACTTTTACCTATTTAAAATAAAACATAATTAGTGATAAAAATTATCTCGAAGCTCGTACTTTATACACTATATTTTTATGAAGTCTCTTCTGCAAAGATGATACTATACTATCCAAGTTTATTTTTTGATCATTGTTATGTTTTTTTTATTACTTAGTTTGGTTTCATAGTTTACTTTCAAGATCAGTTCCTAGTTTCTCTTATGCCACAATCATCTTAATAAAATTTTTAATTGTCGAAATAAAACTGTCTGTAAGTATCATTAATCATTAAATTTAGTATGTAGATGCTCTAGAAATGTACGGAACGTATGGAATTATCTCGGGGGTGACAGCCACAGACGTTCTTTAGTCTCTTCATACGTAAAAAATTAATCCGTACCGTTGACTCGAATGAAGTGGCCCAATTTTTTCTTCTGGAAAGATTTTGTGACTGAAAATTTAAATTATGAAGTATTCCATAACGACCCTTTTAACACATTAATACATTAAGCTATCCACTTTGCGGGTATTCATTTAAATTGCCTTTTAAAGAGCCATTTAAGTACGAGTATAATATTAGGTATAAGTAAAATAATACTGTTGCGTTAAAGTAAATAAAAAAAACAATATGTGCCAATGAGTAATTTATATATTTCATAATTAATGAGCGATACATTAAGATTACACGGGAGTTCTGAAGTAGTACCTGCTTATAAATGATTTATATTCAATCATTATAAATTATATTGGAAAGATATAAATCTATCCCGTCAGTTTTATTATAAAAGTGACCTAATTTTACAAATAAATAGTCTAGTTAGTAGGCCTACGAAAGAAATATTTAAAAAAATGTTTTTTTCTTCAATTATAAATTTTGTTTCGCAAATTGGATATGTATTTTATCACATCATTCAAAACAAAGTAAAATAATCCACTTTTGTAAACATACCATGGTTTTTAAAACATAAATTGAGAAGCTTATTGTGATATATACATACATATTTATAAAATTTTCTTATAATATACTCGTATTCAAGAAAAAGAGGGCATTAGATTTCTGTCACCAGTTATTAATTCCATTAATACATAAAAATAATTCATATTTTTATGAAACTTGATATTTTTATACCATATACACATTAAATATGTATGCATATGTAGCATATTTTATAAATTTTATTTTAAAACACATCAGAAAGCTTTTGGCTAAGTAAATGAGAAAAACATATATTTTTATACCAGGTAGTTAGGCATACAGGAAAGTTGATTTACGACATTGGCAAGAACTCAATAAGTATAGCTCTCAAATTGCAGAAAAAAGGTACAGAAAAACCCATACATTTCAATGTATACTGGTGACAGATTCTACAGAGTTTATAAACACATTTGAAAAGATAAGTGAGCGTTATGGCATATCCACACAGCGACATGTGCTGGCGGCCGTGACGGTGGCCATGCCGCTCATGCAGCAGTGGCATTTTCCACAGTATTTGACACTGCGACTTTTAGCAGCGATGATGTCGGGATGCTTACGCGCTTTACCATCGATGCAGTCGCAAAATGTTAACCTTTACACACTGCGCTACTTTTAGCATCGAAACTGTCGCGATGCTAACGCGCATTACCATGGATACAGTCGCAATGCAGAAGATGGAAATTGTCAAATTATGTATTGAATTTTGGCGACTGCATCGATGCTAAATTAAAATTTTTCGTGAAGTCGCGATGCTGAAGCGCGTTTTCAAAACGCGCGACTGCATAGAGGCTAGTAAAGTCGCAGTGTGTAAGGGGTCTTAGTTCACGTATGGCCACCGGCAAAGCCGACGAACGGTGTGGATACACCATAAGTTCTATTTTGGACACATCATCATGGCCTTATTTAATAAATTCAAAACAGACAAAAAACTTTCCAAAACATTTCTTTTGACACCAGATCATCTTTTCTTGTTGCAGAATATTATATAATAATATATAAATATTACAATTTTGTAATTTAAGCATTGCTCAATTTTATGAATTCGTATTTAGTGCCACGATTATCAAATATCTACCTGTCCTTAATCAAAGTAATGTAATGTAGCTTAAATAAAATACCGAAAATTTATAATAATTTGCGCTTTCTGTATAATACTGTGCTTGAATATTATTAAATCTTCACTTTGACTTTTTGGGTATTTTTGTAAGTTTGTAATTTTACATATGTAAAACATTATTTCATAATATCTGCTTGATTCATCACTAGAGTATGGGAATGTTGTTTGTTTATTCGCATTTCTAATCATTCTTACCGTTTCTAAAAGTAGTTACGTTTGCGTCATGATAACAGAACATCCCAAAACCCTTAAAAAATGCAGAAAATAATAAAATACTGGAATGTAATCAGTTCCAGTTTTTATATTATAGGTATAATATAAAAACTGGAACTGAAAACTACACGGTAGATGCAGTTTACTATTTCTCTGTATGTTATTAAATAAACAAACTGATAATCGGCATATTGGGTTTCACAAAGTTAGTACCATTGATAAAAACACATATAGGATTTTTTTCGCGTTAATTTATTTGAATAACCTGCCTGATATTACCAATGTTTTACAGCATCCGTGGTCACAGGCAGACCAAGGTGTTATTTGAGATAATTATGTAATTTCTATGTAATACATTAAGTACTTATTTATTTGCCTGTGACCATGGAAGCTGCAAAGTATTCGAAACGTCAGACATTTAATACCAAATAATTTGCGCTAAATAAATCCTTGAAGTGTTTTAATCAATGACGATCAACACACTATAATGATATTATGTTTTCATTTTTACTAGCAGCAGCTTTTCTTACTTAAAGTGAATTAATGACTTACGTACTAAATATAAATATCAAAGTAATACTTAGTTAAATGTAAAACATAAAATAGAATGTCAATGAAAAATGGCTTGATGGGGATTTCGATGCATCTTTAAATGAGAAAACTAGAATATTAAAACCTAAAAAGCAGAGACTTAAATCTGAGGTGGAATTGTGTAAAGAAACTGTATACACATACCTATACATACCGTACGTTGTCTGATGAACTGTCAAATGAATACGATACTTTATACGATCCCAGCTCTGTTAACTAAAAGTTTTTGTTTTTAGAATTACTTTCAAAAATGACTATGATATTTAGAGCATATACAAATTATGTAACGATATTTCTGGGATTTTTACAAACATGAAGCACGTAAATGCCAAAAAAGGAAAGCAGTATTATTTCTATTGGCTCAACAAACGCCATGGAAACGAGACAAGATAGTAGAATTTTTCTCTTAAACTATTTCTTTTTGATTCAAGTGAATGGTTTGAATACCTGAAAACATTCTGTTACTACATTTATCAATCGTTTCATGGTCAGCTGAGAACAAGAAGAACATCATCTTACTGGCTATGGGTAGATAACTACAATAATAGTTTAGAATACACAAAACTTAAAAAGTGTATACGTCAGTTATGAAAGAGGCTGGTGCCTACGACACCTAGAGGGAGAAATATTGATCTGAACTGAAACTGAACCTAATATTGACAGTACTCAGTATACCAGAGAAATAAGTAAGAATAATTTTACTTAATCAATTCAATTTAAAGTATATCTTATTATCCATAACTAAGCAGTTATGCATTATAAATGCATTATTTTAAAACTGAAAAATAATGTAAGCATACATACTAATAATTATTTTAATTCTAAACGTACAGTTGCTATACAGTTTTTACAACATCGAATGTTAAAAATAACTATATATTACTATAATTCTATTTTTTTATTGGAAATGTTAAATTTCCAATAAAAAAATAGAATGAAAAGCCAAGCATTCAAAAAAACGTATCGCACGAACTTTATTTTATATTTTTGGATTTTGTTTATTATTAGGACACATATTTTGCAGTACCTAAAATAAAAACTTTGGCCATAGTTTTCAGTATCGGTTACAGGTAACATTGCTATTTAGGTTACTTTGACATATAAATAAAATTTAAAAAAAATAAAAGAATATTACTTAACGAACTTAATTTAACTGCAAGAAATTAAACAACGCTATCCTTTTTACATGATCGAAGTGTATTTATATACATTGCACTTGTAAAAAGTAATTGTGTCAGATAAGGAATTTAAATCTGTGTCTTACGCTATCCGAGCGCATGCCTTTACCTTATTGATGACGTCACGCAGTCTACACGTCAGAAAAAGCACTTGCAAAAGTCAACAGGCTTGACAAAGTGTCGACTATCGGTGGCCGAGTAGTGTAGGCCAGCATCCGTGTAGCGTTGCTCTTTACAAGTGCAAATAATTTAAATAAGTTTGTAACAATACACTTCAAAAACAAAAAATAAAAATTACGGGTATGATGGAAGCGAATGAAAATCATTGTCATACTCTTATCAATAAAAGACCTAGCGCGTACACCAATGGAGCACACAACATTAATATTCAAGCTGAAAATATTTGCAATATATGGGTTCCAAACCATTTCTTACTAAATTATACATTGACAATTTACACGCGTTCAGTAAACGTATATGTACAAGTAATCTGAGGCGCTGTGGTGAGTACCTATCTTTACAACATAACTTACATCCTTATTTTAAACATATTATATACTTGTTATGAAAAACACTCATTATAATTATATGCAAGACCAAAGATATTTAAGTGCTACACTATGAGTATGAATCAATAGTTCGGCTGGCAGAATAGGTACAGAATTGTTTTTTGTATTTAGTATTTTCACAATAAAACTTAATTGAAATCCTACACAGATATTATTTCATTAAAAATTAAAACACATGTCATTCATTGCTAATAGGTAAGTGTTTAACAAAAGCAGAATCTTTTTTCATAGTAACTGTACTGAGTAGAATGATTGAGTAAGTATACCGAAACTAAAACTACAACAAAATGAAATTGAGTGAAAGTCAAAATCAAATAAAGGGTTATCGACATGTAAAGAGTACGAACTTATAATTCTAAGAGAAATACTGTACGATTTGCAATTTTGACAAGTTCTTAATCAGTTGTCGTTTTAGGTTGAAATCTCATTTGTAAAGTATATACAAAGTAGTACCTAATTACAAAACTAAACATGCACAACAAAGAGAACATTCATAATTGTACTTATATAGACATAAACACAACACATAATTATTTTAAACCGATCTATTCTATTACAGAGTAATATTTATGTATAATGGGGCTCTTAAATATAGGTACATAGTCTTCTTTATAGTATAGACATCATCTGTTTTTCACAAACTTCAGTAAAAGTACGAAACACTTAATATACCGGATTATGCGTTAGACGTCTATTGTATGATACAACACATAATTCCCTATTTCGATTGTTTACATGTATTTATTTATAAGCTACTTGTTTTGGTGTTCATCTTACAGTGCAATCCTTGGCGATTGCCGCAAAATTATAAATAATTCAATAATATCTATTTATTGCTTTTTACTATAAGTATTTATGATTATATCTCTGATTATTAATATTGCTATAATAATGGAGTGATTGATGTTTTGAGGAAAGTTAATCAAGAACAATCCAATAAGTATAGGAAAGAAAGCTTTGCAATTGAGATGATCAATGCACATGAAATATAACACTACAAAAATGATTAAAACAGGAAGCATGCAAAAACCTAATTGTGGTTCATTATATTAGAAGCTTGGTTAATCACTCTATTGCATGTCAAACAAAGCACAGACCAGTACAATGGAATTAATATTGCCTTATCGATATTAAGTGGGTGTATTTACATTTGGTACCTTGTATATCCTCTATGAGAAGCTTATACTCCAGCTATTGTCAAAGCAGGTAAGACATGTTTGTAAATTACTTCAGTTAATTATTTCACAGGCAAGCTCTACTAATACCTACTTATCCGAAGGTCAAAAGTAAAAAAAAAAACAGACCTTTTTGGAAATGAAATATGATTTAAATAGGAGTGTTTAGAGGTACAAGACCGACAGAGACTGATTGTATAGTAAAGTTTTACTAATACGTAATGTCAAAATTACAGATTTGTAGATTAAATATATTTAAAGTTATCGGGGTAGAAAACGACTGATGTCCGTGTGTCTTAATAACTGAAATGATTAGTGTCGATGACATGGCGCGTCAATAGAAGAACAACCGGTTGGCGATTCAGTTAGCTAGCTAACTGAATCGCCAACCGGTATTGAGGTCAAACTAAACAAAAATGAATAGTACCTTTTTCTTACTTACGTTTAAAATAAGACGCATTGGAAATGGTCCTAATTAATACGAATATATATATATGAAATACGAAATCCGCTAATACATTCAAAAGCAGAGCAGCTTAGTCCAAGTATATGATTGTATGATTTGGTTGATTGTTTTAGCCGTGTAACTTACAAACATGTCGCAAACGTTCACAATTGTGGAATTCTCAATGTACAAAGAGACACGATTTTATTGAAATTATACAAAAAATATACGGATTAATCAAAAGGACGTAAGAAAGTTTAGTACCTAACTACAAGTTTACAGTTAATAGTGGATGGATAAATTTAAATTGTTTCTTGGACATGGACTGATTCATGCGTAAAAAAATAATAATAATCAAAAGCATATTTTAGAAAAAATAAAACAATATTACGTACCTACTAGAATAGTTACCATTATTACTGACTTGACTTTAATTTATTTTTAAGTCAGAATGATTCAAAGTAAAGTGGAAAATATATTTTTAGACCCAAATAAAAACTACCGGCCGAATTGAAATCACAAAGATAGGTACAATATTCAAACAAAACACAGTTCATTCAATTAAAATGCAACAACAAAAAGTTATACTTTGGCACTAAACCTACACTAATTTCTTATACTAATCATATATCCTAAATATCAGTGAGCGTTTTACTTAAGTATATTGTATTTAATAATATCTAATCAATATGTTTATTTGATCTTGAAAATATGTACATATAAATCTAACTATTGTTACAGTCAGATAGTCTTTTTAATAATATAAATAATTATTTTTGATATAAGTAACTTGGTGATTATGGAAACATCATTTTCCGTTATACTTTTGTATTATAACACTAGAAGGTATTAAGCATAAAACTCTGCTTCGCGTTAATGAATATCATCCCTTTTCAAAAATCTAAAAAAAATATAATTTAATTTAAAAAAAAACATAAATCCTGAGCGTTCCTGTGGTAAAAATAATCTCGACGACCACCTTATGTTAGTCATCATTACGCCTCCATATCGGTGTATAATCTTAATAACACAGGGCCAAAAAAATCAAGCACGTTAGAAAATTCAGTGTAGTCAGCTAGTTAGAATTTAATTTTAATACCGAATGAATTTCGCTCAAATAAATTTTAGAATACTTAGACGCCAAAATAAAATTTATTGTTGGTGTCAATTATAGGTATATTTGTCAATCAATAAAGTAAAAAATCGTAATAAATTTTGGAAAAATCATTTTTCTGGTTATTTATCAAATGAAAAGAATAGGAGTGATGCTTTTAATAGGCATATTCCATCTCTAATAATCTTCACATATTTGTTCGTCATTTTATAAATCAAGAATTGCAATATTACACAGGTATGTTTTTTTATTAAATCCAATTTTTTGTATATTTATAAAAGCATTTGTTAATTTACAATGCTTTTTTTTTAATAAAGGTGCCCCAAATTGCCGAAACGGGGCTCCTTAAGTGGCCTCCCAGCTCCCCTTCTAGCCACCCCTTACCTCCGAATTATTTGAAAAAGTGATTATGTTAATGGGCGATACTTTACAGTAGATAAACGAAACTTTTTCACCCGTATTTTTACGCGCATTTCCGAGTGATTTTAAGCACAGTACACAACTTTACTTACAGATTTAATGTCACACATTTTTATACCATACAATTTTGAAATTTAATACACGAAGGTTAATCATCCATGGTTTACCATTTAATGATGTTTATAAAGCTCACTGCGATTTTCTACTAACGGTAATTTGAAATTCAAATTACAGGTAGGACCGAAAAAAAAACAGTATCGCAAAGCATCTAAAAATAGCTTTAACTTATAAACTAAGGTAAAATAAAAAGGGATACTTACCAAAATACAGAAGTTATCGAATAGGATCGCAACACGTCATGTTCAGTCATGGAAATACCCAAATTACGCCGACCCCTTGTATAACGACCCTCGTTGCCGATACGCGATATAGATGTCGCAGCCATCTGATTAAATCAGCCATTCAATCGAATGCCTAGGCAGTTAAATGAAACGCCGCCGGCATCCAATCAAATAGCTGCGCCGATGATACAATCGACTAAATAAACATATAACTCCTTTTTTTTTCGATTCAGCACGAGTGAAAAAACACAACTTTGATCATCTTGGCGTGGTGAAAGTTATCCTTTTGAATATATGACTGACCAACATTCGGCCAAATGATTAAAATTTAGTTCAGTATTTTCCTATCGTAGCGCTACTAAAACAAACCTGGTGTCAATGCCGCAAATTGCAAAACATATGTACCTCCATGATACCTCCAAATAAACAATACTTTTTGATTATTTATTCTAAACTTACAAATTACCATCAACAACATCGAGATTACGAGTAGTTTGCTTACAAAACCGTCAATATCAAATTTCTAATTTTATTAAAAAAAAATGTAATATAATTAAATTAATATACAACATTCATCTGGATTTACGTTACATTTAAAGACTTGGCTTGATGTTCGTTTCATTAACTGGCTGATTTAACCAGATGGCTGCAACATAGCTACGAGTAGCTAGTCATGCATAAACTATCGGAAATTATTAGCTATACGACTACGGGTCAAGTCGTTACTCAAATGTACATTATCGAGAACAAGATAAATGATGACGTGTTTTAAATGGGCGATCAATCTTAACCAAATATAATTTATCTTACTGGAGCACAATTGAAATAAAATTCAACTTTCTTGCGTCGCAAACTCCTCCTAAAAATGATCACTAACAAAACAGTAATTCCCATAGTCATCAAGCTATATCGCTGTAACTTAAAATTTTATATATAATCAGAATCTCTTAATATTCTTTAATCTTATCTTACACAGATTTTAGTATCTTAGATACCTACAGAATTAAAATTAAATTGTATCCTTAACAGTCCTGTTTCAGGTGAAGTATGAAAAACTTACATAATACTCTTTTTGGTAGAAAAATATTTCTTCTTACAATTTTAATTTAAGTTCACTTCTATCTAATTTTAAATATCAACAATTTTACAGTGTCAATTAAAAATATTTTTAAAATATTAATTTTACGAACAGTTCCAGCTCAATCTTTGGCTTTACACTAGATCGTCATCAAATTCATATTCGTATCACATATCCTTGGAGTCGAGAATCGGCGGGGGCGGCGGCGGGAAGTAGCGGAGGGGCACGGCGTCGACCGGCGCGGACACGGAGGCGAAGGGCGCGGGCACGCACAGCGCCCTGTGGACCCGGGGCCGCGGGGGCGCCGCCCCGACGCCCGGCGACTGCGGGCGCCGTTAGCTGCCCTTCGACACCAGGTGAAACGGAGCGTGGATGGTCGCCACTCCACCCAGCTCCGTGCGCCCTAACAACTCCTCCGGGTGTTCGTGCTCGTGCTCGCGACGTTTCTCCTCGTTCGTGTAGTATTGCGCCGCGCGCCGTCGCGTGCAACACAGTGCGCCAGCAACCGCAGCCAACACCGCTATGCACAACAACATTAGCCCCGCTATTACGCTCATCTGAGCCTCGTGTGTAGTAGGACACGGATCCAACTGATCGAAACTCATACTTGCGAAACTCTTCCCCCGCAGACGCATAGGTGAGTAGCACTTCAGATTCCTTAAAGTCCCGTTCAGCACCGTCGTCGTCATATACACTATCATCGTCCCGGCTGAACACTGGTCGCAGTGCCAAGTATTTTTTGCTAAATCTATCTGCGCTATGGCCTCTAAACGCTGCAGGTCTTGCTCGGTGAGCGTGTGTAATTTGTTGTGCGATATATCTAGCCGCTGTAGGAATTTCGTCTTCGTGAGTAGTTTATATGGAAATTTTGTTAATTTATTCCATGATATATCCAGTGCGACCAAATGTTCGTTGTAAGTGAAGAAGTTGGGAGGTATTTCCGTCAAGGATAAGTTGGCCATGCCGACGCCGTGGACGTCGGGTAATATTTGGAGAACGATGGCGATCTCGTTGAGGGGTAAGTTGTTGCCGCCGAAGTTGATGGTTTTAAGGGAGTCAACGATTGGTGCGAATGTTTGAAGCGTGAACTTGTCGATCTTGTTGTGGCTGATGTCGAGATGCGCGAGCGCGGTGAGGTTGGTGAGCGCGGAGGGCGCCAGCAGTGCCAGCCGGTTCCGCGCTAGCGAAAGCGCGCGTAGCTCGCGGTTGCGCCCGAACATGTGGTCCACCACCACTGACAACTGGTTACCATCTAGCTTCAACTTCTTAAGCTTTTTAAGGCTGATGAATTCATCCGGCGTCAGGTACTTAAACAGATTCTCCCCCAAATCCAATTCCTCCAAATGAGGTACCAAATGATAAATCTGAGTATTAACTCTTCTTAGTAGACATCGTCTACATTTAAGCACCCTTAAGTGCTGTATATCTTTGAAAACCTCCGGGTTTAAATCGGCTAAGGGATTATCACTCAAATCCAAATAAGACAGTTTCGCTAACATCCGAAATAATCTGGGCACCAGTGTTGAGATCTGATTATTCGATAAAACTAAAGTCCTCAAAGCGGTGAGGTGTCGGAAAGTCTCACTCGGCATTTGCTCTATGTTGTTGTGGTCAAGGTGCAGCTCTGTGAGATTTATAAGTCCTCGGAAGTTATCTGCGTTAATGCTTGTTAAGTTATTGTATGTAAGATTGATAAGTCTAAGATTTTGCAGGCCCCAAAAAGAGTACTGTCCAATGGAGGGAATGTTTGAGTTGACAATGTGTAGTTCTTGAAGATTTAAAAAAGGGGCGGGTTGTGTGAATATTGGTCCGATGGTGAGAAAGTTAGGGTTGTCTTCTGGTGCTGATATGCTGATGATGTGAGCGTTCCGGTCGAAATAATCGACAGGGATTGAGTGCATGTCGCCTCGGGAGCAGGATATCCTTAGGAGCCTGCCTTCTTCTCTGTGGAATGTTGTCTTGCAGGTGCACTCCTCAGGACACGTTATCTCTGCCCCGTCATTGTTGATTGCCATTAATATTGTCCATCCTAATAGTAACCAATGACGCCCGGTCAATCTGGAACAAAAGATATTAGATTGTTAATTACGCTCTCTGTATACTTAACCATATCCGTTACAATTTTTAAAATTTTGGTTCAAATTGAAATTAACATTTCGCAGAAGCACAAGTAGCTTTCTAATGACCGGGCGCTAAGTAGTTGCTCCCGGGAGATGAGTATGTCCGGACAGAATAAATCAAGAAGAATTAAAGCCCACCAAAGTGTAAAAACTTGCCTAAACTCTGTGAACTAGGACGAGATTACAGTCTTGTGAAATATGCGGCTCGCTTTGTCCGCCGAATCCGAAGCGCCTGAAAAATAACGTGCAGATAACAAAAGGCATTTTGACGCGACGACTAAGCGACCGCCATTACCAGAAATTCCGAAATATTCATTCGCACCTTAATGAAAAAAGAAATTATTTTTATTTGTTAAATTTATGACTACCTATACGCGTGTGTATAACGCTCGTTATTCCACAATATGGGTGCCCTTATCTCAGGTCGATTAATAGGCCACATACTCGTATTATACCTGTTCGTATAACACCTAGGTTCTATTCTTGTAAGCACAACTTTTTACGTAGCTATATAAGCGGTTCCTACTAGGTAGAAATAATTACATTTAACACTATTTAATCCATTGGAAAAGGGATTTGATACCATCACAAATACTTTCGAGAAATAATAATTAATCAAACATGAAACCGAACTAAACCATTTTTAATCCAACATGGTACTTACAATTTGCAAATGAAAATGCTCAATACAATTTCATTTAAAAAAAAACTGAAAGAGATAGTAATGTATATGTTGTAAATCTTTTCTTAAACTGGAGGTAAGTAACAACCGATACAGCCTCAAAAACATTGCCATAAAACAATTCTCGAAATATCTAAAGGTGAAAAAAGCACCACCATTTGTTAACCTAACCTCTCTTATCGCTAAGCCTAATGGAGATAAGCCTTCATCAGCTATAACCTCTCGATAAGGACACCGCCAGACTGATTGCTCGAAGCTGCTGCTGTGATTTAAACTAATTGAAGATTAAATGGACCGACATGCCGTATCACTAATAGATAGTGTAATTACGGCTATTTATTCACACACGTGCAATATGTCACTCGATCTCAGATCCAGAATAATTTGAATTTGACTTGAGGGTGCGGTTCTTCGCATCACCAATTTGGGTTTTGAATTACGTGTTAATATATCATAGTCGTTTCTATATAATTATCTTGATCCATATCGATTATAATAAGTGTAGTCACTTTCACTGTGAAACTGGAAACGTCATATGCTTTTGTACATGCGTAATTAAGTTTTTTATTTCAGTGAAGGGCAAATATTTTTAAACTTTGCTTATTTATAAAAATATAACACACAAAACTTTTTTGATATTTCACGCACGGTTCACATTTCTTTGAAATGCTAGGAAGCCAAACTAACGGTGCATGATAGCTTACATACTGTAGGAGTAATAATTTTAGAGTGAAAACAGACCGTCTCCTTTCAATAATAAACCAGAGTCTTCGCCTGTAAGACTAGTAAAGCAGTCAAATTAAACATGAAAAGGGGGTTGTGCTTACAAAAGGTGCACTCAAATGAAAGCTTATTAGGTTTACTACAACTTAATTCTTATAATAAATGACGTGGGATGTTTATTTCAGAAAATAAGTGAAAATACTGAATTAAAAATCTTTTAAACGAATCCTAGTGTTAGGAAATTAAAGCTTTACCGATCAAAGTCAAACCCTTCTTTTACTAAGATATTGTGCAAAAACTGAAAAAAGACCGAAATTTTGCATGGTTTCTCGGGCACAATGCCGCCGTCGCTCGCACAGGACTTTGGAAGTTGGAAATCTGGTATTTTTATATTGGGATAGGCCTTCAATTCCTAGCTAGTATTACTCTTGGTAGCACGTATATTCAAACTGACTGTACTATAGATACACATATTTATTGTTTGTCTAATACGAGTCCTATATTTGTGACTGAGATTCGTGACTAATATCAAATGAAGTTGTTCATCTTGGTCCGGTAATAATCAGGAGATATATGACTTGAAGATAGATTGACATCTAGCCGAGATGCCAATCACATGGGCATGTATTCTGGCTAGATTACCTGTCATTTGCGGAACGATCGGATAATGACGCCCTAGCTCGGCTGTAAGGAAAAACTTTGCCTTTTGGACGACTCCACGAACTCATTCGAATGCCTTTTTAGTGGGGCTTGTATTAAAGGAAAAGAAATTTCTTTTCAAAAACGTTTATTGAATGTAATTACACATTGAATACTAATCACGAGTTAGTGGAATGATTCCGGGAAGGTGCTTTAATTTGACACAGTTGGATAGAAGTTTTAAAGTGACTTAACATCTATTTCGTTGTAAGAAAGATAATAAAGTTAAACATTTCAGGATAAAGGACATCTGAGAATGATGATTATTCATTTATTTCAAATCTTTATTACACAAGTAATGTTGTACCAGGCTGGACTTAAAACTAAAAGGAGTCACTGCCAGTCTAACTAGGTCATGCAATACTTCCTCCATAGCTTAAAGAATAAAGTTACTATCCTCAGTGCGCCTTCACATTAGAGCGACATCTGCGCGTCTCTCTAATGTCAAGGGCTTACTGTTGTATGAAATTGACAGCAGCGCGACTGCCGCGCAACCGTCGCGCTGCTTTAGTCGCCTAAGTGTGAAAGCGCTCTAAATATCATAATGAAAGCTAAATAAACATCAGTATTTTGTTTCAGTAGTGGCACAGCAGGTTTTTTATTTTTTAAATAGCCAGGCATTTGGTCACTGTCGAAGTGATAATGAAGCTTATTATGCAGGTAATGGTGCGTATTGCGATCTTGCTTTAATATTTAAGCTTCTTTACCTTTGAATGGATTAATTATTGTGATGTTTTAATTCCTACCAATTACATGACTTAATTTGAAGAAAAATTAAAGAAGAAATATAACTATGTATATAAATTTAAGAAAAAACAATAGTTCTGTTTTTCCTCAAATCAAACTTTCTCTTTGTACCGGTTTTTTCTTCGCTTTAAGAGAGCTGTCAGCGATATTTTTAAGTATAAAGGTTGGAGCCAACTTATCAAACCTGCACGGGAACGGCACCAACTGGGCGTCAATCGGGCGTCGCCCATACGGAAGCACGTTACGTAACCAGCAACGCCTCCGCCTGGGATCGACACCGGATAGCGAAGTTGTCACATGTCAAACATGTCAAATTCCAAAAACATTGCATAAGACCAATGCCATGCTCATCACCCGAAGATTAAAATTTACCCCTCCTAAACTTATAATGTCAGGAATACAACTCCCCCTCGTTGATGAGATCAAACTTCTCGGACTCATAATAGACAAACGACTCAACTTCAACTCACACGTATCCGCCATCTGCAAAAAGTCAGCGGACATATATAAACAGCTAGCGTGTGCAGCGAGGGTCACATGGGGTCTAAACGGCGAGATAGTACGGACCATATACGTGGCGGTAATAGAACCCATCGTCACATACGGCGCGGCAGCCTGGGCAGTGGCAACTCAGCTCCAAATGAACAAAAAGCGCCTGGAGGCGGTACAGAGGGGCTTTGCGCAGAAAATATGTAAGGCTTATAGAACCACTTCATTAACCTCTGTGCAGATTCTCTCTGGGACCCTACCTCTAGACCTACGCATCCAGGAAACAGCAACCCTGTACGAGGCAAAGAGAGGATACGCAGCCGATTTCTTACCCCCTGGCAGGAACCTGGAAAATAAAGTTAAATTTACAGAATTTCCACATCCATCCAACACCACTGCCTTGGGGTATGAACTCCTCGAGGATATGAACCCAGAAACCCAAAAACGCCACGACATCTCAGGTCCACAGGTTTATACCGATGGAAGCAAGATAGAGGGTAGAGTAGGAGCAGCCCTCACGTGGTGGGAAAACGGTAAGGAGACAGGCAGCGAAACCTTCAGCTTACACCCAACCTGCACAGTCTTCCAATCGGAACTATATGCTCTCCATAGGGCAGTGCTAAGGGCAAAAGAGAGCGGAACGGACACAGTGAACATATTAAGTGACTCACGATCTTCACTAGAACTACTGTCTAACCCCGCTCTCCTACACCCACTGGCAAAGACCATTAAGGAGAACATATCAGCCATGAATGCAGAAGGGAGACAGGTGAGGCTGTTTTGGCTAAGAGCACACGTTGGAACAGCGGGAAATGAAAGAGCTGACGAGCTAGCAAAAACAGCCGCTACAACAGAAAAGTCAGAGCCAGACTACGCAGAAGTCCCATTGTCTTATGTGAAGAAAAAGATCAGGGAGGAATCGGTCCAGAGATGGCAGGACAGATATGACGCCTCTGCAACGGGATCAGTTACCAAGGCCTTCTTCCCAGACGTACGCGAGGCGTACCGGCTGGTGAGAGCAGTAAAACTGACCCCGCTCCAGACCCAAATCTTCACAGGACATGGTGGTTTTGGGGAATACTTACATCGGTTTAAACTTCGCAGCTCCCCCGGATGCGAGTGTGACCCGGACACAAGCGAAACAGTCTGGCATATACTATTAGACTGCCCGCGGTTCCAACTGAGCAAGCACAACCTGGAATGCGACATTCAGATGGAGCTGACCAAAAATACTATGACAAAGGTCCTAAAAAGTGCGAAGTTAAGAACCACTTTCTTAAACTATGTGGAATCAGTCGCCAAAATAACAACAAGGCGAAATAGCGCAATACCAAATTGCACACCCACGACACAGGACACACAACAACAAATACAACAACTCACCACACAGAAACCCTCACAAAGTCAACCTAAACCCTACAATCTGCTGGCATCCGGTGAACCGGGAGAGCCTGGAATAAGGCTGCGGGGAGTCGCGCTGTTTATGGACAACAACTGGGAGCGGCTAGGAATCGCATTCTGTAACGCCATGGTACGAAACACGGTCTATATTTCACCCGGTCTCGGCGCACTTATCAACGGAAGTACCTTTAAAACATCAATGAGACGAAAGGTCTACAACGAATTACCAATTGTAACAATAGAGCAGCAAGAGTGTAGAATAGTGCGAAAGAAAAACAAGACTATCGCACTATTCTCCAACGAACTGCATGTTACGGAATTCGAACAGGCATGCAAGGTACTTACGAAGATAAGTGAGCGAGGGGAGAAAGGAACATCGAGACCGGTTAAGATCAGTCTGGATGCAATGGTCGTAAGCTACCAAAAAGGCAAAACCGAGGACTACCTTGGGGCCGTGGCAGCTTCTAAATATCACGAGGTCGTGGTCTATGAGGACAGAGGCCAAAACCTCAGCTTCCTTAAACCACGACAAGCAGACCAAAACGCACCACCACCACCCACTGATTGCTGGGACCACCCTATAGTCAGAACTGACATCAGTGGGTCCGAGCGATTGGAACTCAGGGTGAGAAGCGAAAAGTGCCAGACGAAACGGAGTGCGAAAGAGCTGAGCGTCGACGAGAAAGAGAAAACTCAAGACACACTCTCCACTATGACAGCAGCACTCAGCAGTGTTTTCAAGGCGATCCCGGAGATGATCACCAGAAAAATAACGAGGATGAGGAGTATAACAGCGATCGAGAAAGCAGTCGAAAAGTTTACCTCACCACCACCAGAGGAGGAAACAAACCCAAGAGTGGAACGCACCAGGGCAGACATGGGACAAGTAGCTCCACCGACTCTCAGACCAGCCTGTCAACCACAGGAGCACATGCTAAATGCCTTTATCGAGTTCGTAGCGGTAACTAAAGCCACTAGAAAAGTCAACGAAGACACTTGCAAGGGCATCATGCAAGCGTACAATCTTGACAATCTGGGACTGCTGCGAGCTAAATTAAGGGACGCAGAGGCCGCAATATACGATAGCGAACAATCCAAGGTTATCCATGGACAAATGTCGGGGTCGTATATGGCGGCATACAGCAACGCGTGTGGCTTCGTGGGACAGGACGAACAACTGAGTAACTTAGAGGAGGGAAAACTTGTCTTCAAAACACCGTCCGAAGACCCCATAGTCGTAGTCGCAAAGTGTACGAAGGTCATGCTCGACGACAGAATAATCGAAATGGCTAACACCATATCGGGAGATCTGTCGAAAGGTAAGGTCCCGGAACACTGGACTATACCGACAATTACATGGGTCAATGGAGTCCCTGGTTGTGGCAAAACCACGTGGGTAATGTCCCAAATAAACCCCGAACAGGACATAATAATCACAACCACGACTGAAGCAGCAAAGGACCTCCGAGAGAAACTGGCAACGAGAATAGGGGAAGAGAGGGCGAAAAGGAGAGTCAGAACAATGGCATCTCTACTTGTAAATGGTATGAGTGAGGGAGAATCGTGCACACGCCTAATGGTGGATGAAGCCCTCATGAACCATTTTGGATCCATTGTACTGGCTATCCAAATAGCGAAAGCCAGAGAGGTGACTTTGTTAGGAGATAATAACCAACTCCCATACATAGATCGCTGTAATCTCTTCACTTTGGAATACAACAGACCTAATAAAATCACAGAGGTTACTAAGGAGTTACTGTGCACCTATCGAAACCCCCAGGATGTAGCGTATGCCCTTAGTGAAATCTACAGCGGCATATACTCAGCCAATACTCAAGTACAGTCCCTTTACCTCAAGCGCTTCTCAGGTGCAGTGATCCCAAAATCGGAAAGAACCCTATACCTCACTCACACCCAAGCTGAAAAGGCAAGCCTTATCAGCCAAGGATACGGGAAAGACGAAGGATCACGCACACTTACCATACATGAAGCACAGGGGCAGACTTTTGAGTCAGTGGTGATAGTGCGCACAGTATCAAAAAAATCCCATCTCCTAAAGAGTGTTCCCCACGCTGTTGTGGCCATCTCTAGACACACAAAGTCTTGTGTTTATTACACAGACAATGCCACCGACGACGCCACAGCTCGTCTGATAATCCGGGCAGAGAAGGCCACACCAACAATAATCCGGGACTACAACCTGCGGATGGCCATGCGCAGGGGCGACGAGCAAGTCCGAAACAAGATATTGGCCAATCCACTAACATAACTAACTCTATCAACCAAGTCACTAAGAACATCTTAGTACCTAAAGGCGACGACGTAGAGGGATTACTTTACTCCCCAAACACAAACACAATCACTAACACAAACTAGAATAAGAGCAATATTGTTTAATATTGTATAGCAAAATCACAAGGATAATAGAATTCCAAAACCCTATAGAATAATACAAATATGTAATAATAATAATAATAAAAAAAAAACAATACAACAAAAATATATGCACATGTACAAATAATTATAGAAAAAAAAAATAGCAACTATAACAACAACACAAGAAAATATATATATATATATATATATATAATGAACCGTTCTGTGGAAATGTTGATCCAGTACGATGTTAGAATAAATGTTGATCCACCTTTTCGGCGTGTATTTTTGGCTCTCGGCAAACAAAACAGATATACTTTGATCCGTGATTGAAATGTATGGGGCGACAAGCAATATGCATCGGTCTCTTTTCGACATACTCGTGAACAAAAAATACATTAGTTTAAGATTTTTGTTGATCCGTAACGGTCGAAAAAATTATACTGATGCGTCAAATGTGAATCCGTTTTATATTCGTTTGCGTACCAAATTTACCTAACTAACGTTGATCCAGGGACATTTTACCATTTAACGGATTTTAATAGTTCAGAATGTAATTATTTTAATCATACGCGTTTAGACCTGAATCTCTTATTAGTATAGCAGCAGAGCATAGAGGAAGACAGGTATGTAGCGAACAAACGTTATATTGTATACGTGTATTTCCTTTTAAAAATATTATTTAGAATAAGGTAAGAACGAAGCGTTAATTGATTAAGGATATAGAATACAACAAACACACCAACAAACGCACGAGCTCACAACAAAATACAAAAAATAATTTTAGAAAATATTGACGCTCTGCGCGTGTAGCGTCGCTTGCCTAAATTTTGGCTTTTTCGTAAAATGTTTTAACGCAATACACATATTTTCATTGGAAGTAAGAGGCTAGAAACCATAGCGATTAGCAAAAGTGCGTTTTGTACTCTTACTGAAACTGCGAGCATTATTTTGGTGGGGAGTTATTTTAAAACTGTGATAGCTTCTTCTAGACCCTTTACACACTGCGACTTTAAGCAGGGATGCAGTCGCGATGCTCTCGCGCGTTAGCATCGATGCAGTCGAAAAATGTCAACCTTTATATACTGCGCTACTTTTAGTGATGTGAAATGCTCGTGATAATGTTTTTTTTTAATAATATTTATTTTAATACGAATAAATGCCCGTGTGCATCAAAACCTTTGAAATATGAACATTATTTTATATCAAATAAAAAAAATTAAAAAGCTTGTAGTAAGTAAACCATATCAGATGGACATACGCTGTCGCGGATTTTATTGTAAAAAAATTAAAGCGGAACAATTCCGTCATACATGATATTTATGCATTTAAAACGGTTTACGTTGCGTTCGCAACGGAAGCTCTCAAAAGGAATATAAGGCTCTCATAAGAAGTTGTATCGTGATTAGCGTTGAAAATTCCGAAAGAAACAAATTGTTTTTTTGGTGAAACAAATTGTTTTTTTCGGTAAAAGGAATGTTTTTTCGTTTTTTACCGTGTTGTTGGTTTGTTACATCGAAATGTATCAGGAAAAAGCCTCGGGAAAAAAACAGCTTTATTGAAATTTAAGTCGTTTGTTTCAAAAAATAAAATAAAAACGACGGACTGACAGCACGGTAGCTCATTGGAAGAGCATTTGGCCCGGTTAGCCAGAAAGATGCTGGTTCGAATCCCGGCCGTGTTCTATCTTTTAAGAATACCTATATGACACTGTGAGTGTTAAAACATTCTAAATAGTGAAAATATTCCACAAAAAAAACATCAATACTTTTCCTATCGTATTTTTCCGTTTCTTTCATATACTTCCGTTTTATTAATAAAAAATATGAAATATTTAATTCTTGTTTTTCTCAAAACTTACGAAAAAATCTTTCAGAAAAACGAGGGAATTTGAGAAAACGGGAATATTCCCGATTTTTTCAACGCTAATCGTGATGTTTTTTAGCCTAAAGCCTTTGTCGATAGATAGGCTGTCTACTAACACAAAAATAATTCGGTCTAGCAGCTTAGCCTCCTGCTCATTCTCTTCCCTCCTTCTTATTCCTGAGATTAGCGCGTTGAAACAAACAAACTCTTTAGCATTATCAAATTAAATTGTTAAATTCAAATAAAGTTAAAAAAACAAGACTACTGATATGGTAATTATTACACAAATGCCAGCCAAGCAGCGTGCGTGTGTCTGTGACGTCCGAACCAAAAGGACCTCACTCACTGTTGAGAGTTCTAGATATAAATGGATATTATGATAAAGAAAGCTTACATCTTGAAAAATAAGAATTCGAGGTGTTCTAACTGCATATCTACCAGAATTAATAGTATATTTCCAAATAGAATAACGTTAATGCGCTACATAGGTACCTGCCGTGACCTATGCGGTTTTGATGCCGTTGAGAGCTTCCGATTTAGATGGAATGATCAGGATAGCTCACATCCTGAACTATAGAAATGCCAGGAGTCTCGGCTTCCTGGTGTTCCACCAGAATTGTAGATTTAAAAAAAAAAGTTTTTTTTTCGCTACACACCTGTCTTTATGCTTTATGTCCTATGATATGCTGATTTGCTGTCGAGTGCTTTAGGTCTATATCGCTATGATTGACAGCTTATATTCTTATTTGTTAGAATCCGAGGGATTTGGGCTTCTTGTGGGCGGGCCTATCTAAATTAATGAGAGTTTTTCAAAGATCTCTCTCTACCTGAATTAATAAGATTTGTTTAAAAGAAAATATAATTTATTGCTACATACTAGTCTTCACCTATGCTTTGCTGATATGCTGTTGAAAGTTTCAGGTCCTTATTACTATGACTAACATAGTTCACATTTTGATCTATTTGAATCCGAAGAGATTTAGCTTCCTGGTGGTCTACCTGAATTACTAAGATTTTTTCAAAGAAAATAAAGATTTTTCGCTATATACCTGTTTTCAGCTATGCTTTGCTGATATGCTATTGAGATTTCCAGGTCCAGATTCCCATGACTAATATAGGTAACATCCTTTACTATTAGAAACCGAGGCGTTCTGGCGTCCTAGGTTCTACCTGAATTAACAAACATTTTTCAAAGAAAACAAAGGTTTTTTGTTTCATACCTGTTTTCACCCATGCTTTGCTGATATGCTGTTGAGAGTTCCAGATTAAACTGTGTCAGGTGTCGTTAACGTAAAATTACATTAGTTAAATATTTTTGTTGATCCCTAATGGTGGAAAAGTTACACTGATGCGTCAAATGTGAATCCGTTTTATACTCATGTGCGTATAAAATTTACCTAAACAACGTTGATCCAGAAACATTTTACCTTGATGCCCCGCGCGGTAAGTAGCGGAGGGCCCGGAATGGCTTGTTTTTCAATTCACTACAATCAATTTCTACCGGTCAATCACGTATCAATTCACGTCAATCAGTATTGTTTCAACTATCTACCTGTTAATGAGAAATATTAGTCAACTACCACAGTATTACGAGTAGGTACAAAAATGTTGTCATCTACAGTGAATAGTATATTTTGACTTAATTGAATGCAAAAGAATATGTATTCCAATAGGTACAACCGACATCCGCAGCACGTAGGTGGCACTAAAAAACTGTTGTAGGTAACACAACAACAGGGGAAAAAACTAGCTAAAGCACCCTCACTGCCTTTAAACTACTATTATTATTATTACCTATATTTTGAATTCATTTATATTTATGTACAAATATACTAAAAGTATTATATCGTCAATACGTTACATTATAGTTTTAGTTTTTTCAAACTACCTATTATTAAAAACATTTTAATTAATCTGTTATAGTTTATTACTTTTTCTTTTAATTTGGATGGAACAAAATTAAAAGAAGAATTATTTTGTTAAAAATAGACCCGACGCGTTAGTCCGACACGTCTGCTATTTACGAAGTAACTACAGGCATCTGACGCGTCGGGTATTTACGAATATGCATCCCGGTCACAACTATAAAGACCTGGAACTCAACAGCATATCAGCAGAGCATAGGTGAAAACAGGTATGTAGGGAAAAAATACATTTATTCACGTAGACCACTTAGAAGAATGCACCCCTCAGATTCTAATATTTTGCGGTGTAAGCTATCCCGATCACATCCATAAAGATCTAAAACTCCCAACAACATAACAGCAAAGCATAGGTATAAGCAATTTTGTAGCGAAAGTATATGTAAAATTTTCTAGGAAAACACTCTTTTATTTAGGTAAACACCCTGATAGCCTGAACTCTTCGAATTATAAAAGATTAGAATAGAAGTTATAGTATAGCTAGCTACAACTCTCAAAGCATAGCAGAACATTGGTGAAGTCAGGCATAAGCGAGGGTTATTTTCTTTGAAAAAATCTCAATAATTCAGGTAGACCATCAGCAAGCCAGAACTCTTTAGTTTCTCGTAGCAAAAGATGTAAGCTATTCCAATCACATCCTTAAAGACCTCGAATTCTCAATGGCATATCAGCAGAGCATAGATGACAAGTATGTAGCGAAAAAATTTTGTTTAAAAAAACATTAATACAGGTAGACCATCAGCAAACCAGAACTTTTTCAGTTCAATTCAGGCAAACCACTGGGAGACCCAAACTCTTCCGATTCTAATAAGTCAAGATGTATGCAATTTTGGTCGTAGCCTCTTAGATCTGGAACTCTCACAGCATGTCAGCAGATAATAGGTGAAAACAAGTATGAAGCGAAATCCGTTATTTTCATGGAAAAACACTCGTTCATTCAGATAAACCACCAGAAAACCTTTACTTTTCGGAGTCTAATACTTCCGGATTTAAGCGATCTTGGTCATATCCACTAAGACCTGGAACTGTAAACAGCTTATTAGCAGAACAAAGGTGAAAACAGGTATTTAGCGAAAAAACGTTATTCTATTGGAAAAAAACACTTATTAATTCAGGTAGAGCATCACTAAGCCAAACCTCTTTATGTTCAAGTAACGCAAGATGTAAGCTATCTTAGTCAAATATATAAAGACCTGGAACTCGCACCAGCATATCAGCAGAGCATAGGTGAAGACAAGTACGTAGTGAAGAAACGTTTTTTCTTAGAAAAATACTCATTAATTCAGGTAGACCACCAGGAAGGTTGATCTCTTTAGATTCTTATTGTCAAAGGTGTTAATAATCTTGATCATATATTTTTAGACCTCGAACTCTTAACAACATATCAGCAGAACATAGATAAAGACAGGTTTGTAGCTTACAACTTTTTTTTTTTTGGAAATATCTTATTGAATGAGGTTGACCATCAACAAGCCCCAACTACTGGGATTCAGATCTTTCAAGATGTAAATCATCTCTGTCAAATCTATTTGGACCCGGAACTCTCAAGAGCATATCAGCAGATCATAGGTGAATAATAGTATGGAGCCAAAAAACTTAATTTTCATGGAAAATAACACTCATTAATTCAGGTAGACCATCAGCAAACCAGAACTCTTTATCATCTAAAAGAACAAGATGCAAGCAACTTGGAATTGTCGCAACATATCAGCAGAGCATAGCAGCAGCAAGCAGAAGAGAGTTATGTAGCGAAAAATATTATCTTGGAAAAAAACACTAATTAATTTAGGTAGACCACCAAGAAGCCTGAACTCCTCAGATTTTAATAGTATAGGGTAAAAGCTATCTTTATCATACCCATTAAGATCTGGCACTCTCTAAAGCACTCTCTAAGCATGTTTGCTTCGAGGTTGGATGGTCAGTACCTGAATCATTGCTCGATGATTCATATGCTGACTAATAATAATAAATTTAAATAAAATAAAATATAATTTGCAATCTGATATAATTTAATTTAATGATACTAACTATTTTATTACTATAATTTTGAATAATAATTAACAATAATTTTTAACTATGTATTACTATGATCTGTGATTGGTCGAAATAAAGAGATTTTAATTTAATTTAATTTAAAGCGTATCAGCAGAGCATAGGTGAAAACAGGTATCTAGCAAAAACATTATTATCTCGGAGAAAAAACACTTATTAATTCAGATAGACCACCACGAAGTCTGATTCTTTGGATTCTTATAGTACAGGATAAAAGCTACCCCAGTCATATTCAAAAAGGCCTGAAAATTTCAAAAATATGTCAGCAGAGCATAGATAGTATGTAGCGAAAAAAAGTAGTTGTTTTAAAAAACACTCGTTAGTACAGGTAGACCACTAGAGAGACTAAACTCTTAGGTCTCCAATAAATCAAGGTGTAAGGTATCTTGATCATATTTACTAAGACCTGAAACTCTCAACAAGATATCAGCAGAGTATAGGTGAAGACAGGTATGTAACGAACAAACGCCGTTTCCTTAGAAAAAAAATTTAACTAATTCAAGTAGACCACTAGGAAGCCGACGTTTTTGCCTAGAAAAAGGACTCAGTTTTCTCGGCAGTCTGCCACGTCTACAACGTCCATCCGACTCAAACTGAATGCTATTATTTGAGAATATTGCTGCAACATATTCGCGGTATATCTTATTTGTAAAATAATTAAAAAATCTACCCAAAGTCACTATTCCTGCGGACGAAGTCGCGGGCACAGCTAGTAAGTATAATATCAATCAATTATGACCCATACGTCATAGCCTTACTGTGTCATAATTTATATTCATAAACATTAAACGCGTGACCTCTGACGTCGTTATGAGGTAGGTATTCTTAAGAGACCAGAAAATAAATTTTGCACGGTTGGACCGACGGGATGGTAGCTCAATTGGAAGTTAGCCAGAAAGTTGCTGGTTCAAGTCTCGCCCGAGCGCAATTTTTGGTTTAATATTTAATCTTTATGAATAAAAAAAATGTGATACGTTTTAAATTAGGCGAGTTTAAATTATGAAAAAAAAAACATGATGAAGGTCTTAACAAAAACTTTCAACGAAATATTTCCTGTCAACAATATTGTGGAATTTTGCCCAAGTGGAAGTAAGTAGATCCCTAATTCAGTTAAAGATGGCACGGAACCCTCAGTGCGCGAGACCGACTCGAACTTGGCCTTGGCTTTTTTAATTTATGCTCTGTCAGACTTTGCTCTGCTAAGTTCAGATACTTATAAATTCCTTAGTATAAACGACAACTGCCTTATGATTGTTTAATTTGAATCGGATCGACAATAAATCTGAGACTGCCTTCTGATTGGTTCATTTCAATCGGATCAGCCAATAATCGGATACTGCGTTCTAATTGGTCCATTTGAATTGGATCAACAATTATCGGAGTGGATTTGTATATCGGATCAACATTTTTGCTGCGTTACTAAAATCTCAACGGAGTTAATTGTTGATCCGACTGGAGCCACATTAGTTTTAGAAAGGCATATTGGATCAACAAAATGCACCTGGATCAACATACGTTTTCGGATCAACAAAGTGCTCGCGTGACGGCACGCATGATCAACATTTGACGGGTTGGGATCTCTATATATATATATATATATATATATATATATATATATATATATATATATATATATATATATATATATATATATATATATATTAAGTTATCTTAAGTAGAAATAAGAGACGATGTTTAACTTATAAGAGAGTTATAGCATAAACTAACAACCCTAGTAATAAGTATTGTAAAAAGCACTATAAATTTTTGCGCGGAGCAAAAATAAAAAGTAACACACATAACAAAAACCTAAATCAAAAAAGGCACGGACCAAAGAGTCTGTGGACTGTAGTTTTATTAATGAAAAAAAAAAAAAAAAAAATCCAAAAACAGAAATGCAGTACATTTAATTTTGTCCTGAGTTTTCACTGTTTTTTTTTTTCGATAAATATAAGAAAATTACTCTTTAAAAATTTCATTATTATGGTTAATGTCTGAATCTTTATCTATGTTTGTAAGAAAGTGATAATAAATGACTTTAGACAATGTAAAATATGTGTAATGAGTTCAAAAGTAAACGCCCCAGGAAACATTATGGTGAGATTTTAATGATGAAATAAAGCCCGGTGAGTTGTTTATTTAAACTTATTTCATAGTTACAGCTTTTCTTATAGAAAATAGCGTCAATTGAAATATTTAAAACTTATCAAAAATCGTGCGGTGCTAGGCAATGCTTTAATTATCGATATCAATAGTTTGATCTGAGGGACATCTAAGGCACGGCGGAGGAGGCTTAGATTGGGAGTATAACCCTTTGTTTAAATATTGCATTATATAAAATAATATAAAATAACAGTAATGTATAGTGTTTGTTTCAGGTTATTTCAATAAGAAAATTTTGTGGCATAACTTGAATCTAAATCCACTCACGTCAGATAAATATTCATATAATAGGTATGCAGATTTTTCAAGTATTGATATTTTACTTTAGATAATTTTAATATAGGAAGGGGAAAAATTAATTGAGTTAATATTTTTTATGTGTGTGGTTAAGTGCGTTATAAAAAGTAACGTTAAATGAATCATGGTAACGTTGATTGTTTTTGAATCTGAAATGTAATTAAAAGTAAATAAATATATTTTAATATGGTCTAGACACTTTAATTGATTATAAAGTGTACTTGTCTTGAGAATCGTGGTTTTATTTTAGTGGTGAATACTTTAAAGATAAGTGTCCACCTCTAAAGCGGAGCTAAGGTTAGTTAAATAATATAAAACTTCTCGGGAAGAAGTTTTTATATCGCTATCGATAAATTATCGTGAAAAGAGCAGGACATCACATTTTTTTATTATGCTAATTTTAGATCTTTGTCAATGATCTGTGTGTGTGCCAATTTCAATTGCAATACTAATTTGGCAACTCAGCTAGCTGAGTGGGAAATGAACTGCCTGGAACTTTAACGGATTAAACCAAGATCGCAATACGCCTCAAGGACGGATCATGCATAGCTGACTTGAAACAGTTTGTGTATTCATTTTTGATTATAAATCCAAAGTAGGTATGTGTCTTAAAATTATCACATCGGGGTTCATTGCTACACACAGTATTAAAAGCGTTTAGCTATCCTGGATTTTCAATTCAATACTTCCTCTCCTCTGGATATTGCTTAATTTATTTACGAATGACTCTGGATATTCGATACGATCCAGCTATTCAGATTGCCTACATCAGGGCCTAATTATCTAATTCTGTCTATGTTTATCTAGGTCATAGCTTTTACAGAATCTGGCTGCCACGTCTAAGAGCATGTTAGTAGTGAGAAATAGGTATACTATACGCCATGATAAGGGAAAATACATCTTTGATTAATTACTTACTACATCCGATGAACCTCAATAATAATAGTGAGTATTATATTATCACTTTCTGTAAATTAAAAGAAGAAACGTAAGTGCACACAAAATTAGGTTACTTTAAAATCAACCTGGAGCAATGGGTTAATAATTCGAAAATATGATTGCCTTTTGAAATGAAATTGGATGTATTATTCCATGTAAATTAATGAGTTGGCGTATAATGCACTAATCATAAGTAATTCATAGACCAATCAATCCATCAACAATAGATGTTACAATATTGTTTAGACTCAAATTTTAATGACTGCAGAACCAAGTGAAGCCGCTCTGAACACATACAGAGGTAAAGTTTGTTCAATAACCTTACGAGTACTCGTACCTGGAATCAAACCTGTCATAGCAAATAAGGTCGAGTCTACTTCAGTTTCTAGAATCGTAGGTAATAAGCACTTGTTATTAGAGATGACTAGTTAGAATACGTACTCAGGACTTTAGTAACCAATTTGTATACGAGTATTCGAATCAACTTGGTGATTGCTATTTTATCGCTCCATTAAAATTATTTTTTAAACACAGCAGTACAGAGAGAGAAAACTTAAATTTAAATTAAAACCGCTTATCTATTGCGCGCATTTAGTCCACGACAAAAAATGCAATAACGTTCTCTCTTGCACTTTTTATTTTCTAAATGTAACGTGGACAAGAGCAGATTTTATTAGACTAACGTTTCACAGAGTTTTACCTCATTATATTGTCATATTTGAGTTTTTAGAAAGTTGTATTTTAATATTAATTTGAAAGCTGAAATATCTTTTTGCTTGAATTCTTAAGAACAATTTAATATTGCAAACAATGAATTGTTTATTACGAGTAAATAGGTATATCTCAATAAAAATACCATCTTATTCTAAAACTTCTGTTTTGTCTGCTGATTTTTAGTGTCCATATCAAATATTGTGAAGTTTTTAAACGACTTTTAATCAATTTTTATCACACTTAACACCCTTATAAATAATTCTCACTTGCAGTTACAGCTCTGCTTTACAAAATAGGTCAGCTTTGACTTGGCTAATTTTACAGAGGAGCAAACAGTTTCCGATAAATTTCTAAAGAGGTTCTGCCCGACGTCGATTGAATATGGAGCAGGTATTTAAAATGGTACTACAGTCTTGAGAAACAATTTAATAAGTAGCCTGAGTCACGAAGATTTAGTTGATGTTATTATCGACGCAGCTTTACTCAAAAATGATAATGAATTTTAAAAGCGTTTCATTAATTTATATCAGAATAAAAAAAATGTATTGAGAACTTGACGAATCAATAGTTTCATCATTCATCATTATCAGCAAAAGGACGTCCACCCATTTACTCCCCCACGGTTTTCCACAGCGACAAACGGTTTGCATCTAGTTTGGTCCTGCGATCTTTGCAAAGTCATCTGTCCATCTTTTCGGTGGACGTCTTACGCCGCGTCTTTGGTCGCAGGGACTCCGATGTAGAACTTTTCTGCCCCAAAGGCCATCAGTTCTTCGTGCTTTTATTTCTGTACTTTTTATACTTTTATCTTCAGACCATAATTTTCTTCTTTTGTACTTCACTGAATGCTCATTTAGAAATAATGATCGTACTTATCACCAATTTTAAATAAAAAAGATTGTCAGTGTAAACTGTATGTAAGTAATATCTTTAGAATTGTTTCAATCTATTGAGGCTTTCAAACACATTTGCTAAATGTCATTGGTGTATGTATGTTTGTATATTTGTATGTTTTTCCGAGGATTTCGCGTAGTTTTTTTTAGTTCAATAAAGCATATTTTAACATAGGGTACATACAGCATACGATTTATCAAAATCTTTATTTTGAAATACGAGTAATAAGTAAAGAACATGAAAAATAAAAATAATATTAAGTGAAACTTTCGTCAAAACACTGACTAAGAGTCGATTTTACCATCATCAGATATGACTTATCTGACCGAATATTACCGACATTTACGTAAACGATAGCCGACAAATAGGCAACGTTTTCGAAAAAGGCGTTTTGTATTGTATTCCACAAATATTCATTATCTATAAAATCGACTCTGAAAAGCTTCAAATAATGGTTTTGGTATTTTTTTCATTGCATAGTTTTTATAATGCGTTCAATCCTTCATTTCTAAATGGTTGACATTGGAAAGTGTTCGTTTTTCACGGCGGCTTTAGATTTTTTACGACCTTAATAATAACTTATCAAAATTTGAGGTGAGGAATAGAAACCTGTATCCTATGGAAACTGGGCAAATGCCTGAACATCTCTTTCTTCTACCACGTAATGTATAACATTAGTGGGTTGAAAATGCCAAATGCCGTCGCAAACAACAAGTGCGTCGCACTTGCAAGTGATTACAAATGGTTATTACAAATACGTTTGCGCCCTAAAGCCACTGTTTGGGACCTTTTGCTTGATATCGATTTGGAAAAATTACAACTAACTCCAGTTTTGGCAAATAATAAAACTGGCTGGCTCATAGCTCAAAGGATTGGCACACCTATCCAACACAGCTAATCTAGCATCATAGCCTTCTGGTCACAAGGAAACGAAGGTTTTGTTTTTGAAAGGAAGTTTTATAGTTATTTTTTTAAGATTTCATGCATGTCATGTAAGGTTCCCATTACACGTATGTAAGATTTAGACGAATATGAACCATAATCGTCTTAAAGGAAGTAAAAATCTTAATGCTAGTGTGAATAATTTCCAGATTAATAAATTAACCGTCTTCGTGCAAATCCTGAAGGCCATTTCTTCAGTATTTACAAAAGAGCCTATATATATACCTTTGACAAGTCAGGAAAACCTACACAACCTACAATGTGCCAGTCCTAATTAATTATCTGCGCTACTAACTTCTTTGATTTACTGTGTAGTCCTATTCAGTTTATTTTCCGGGAAATTTAGCACTGAGAAAGTACAGATATGTACAAACCTATTCGTCATTATTAGCCAAAGGACGTCCACTGATTGCCAAAGGCCTACCCTACGACCATAGCGAACGGTTGTGAGTGGTCTACATCCAGTTTGATGCTGCGATCTTTACGAGGTTGTCCATCCATCTTGTCGGTGGACGTCCCATGCTGCGCCTTTGGTCGAAGGATTTCCAATCTAGAACTTTTCTGCCCTAACGGCCAGTTTTTCGCGCTATGTGCCCTGCCCACTGCCACTTTAGCTTACTGATTCTCTGACTCTGATATATCAGAGTAAGATCAGAGATATATCAGGGTCAGTTCTTCTACGAATCTCCTCTTTTCTGATCCGATCTCGTAAAGAGACACCGAGCATAGCTCGCTCCATGGCTCGTTGAGTGATTTTGAGCTTATTTATGAAGCCCATAGTTAAGGACTACCTTTCGGATCCGTATCTTATCACTGGTAACACACACCTATTGATGTGAGTAAATTGTCAGATGGCTGATGTATCTTAATAAAAACAAACTATAACACATATCAATTGAGACCATTTAATGCAATGAACATATTGCTGCTAATATAATTTTTAATTAACTGAGTGACGTCTTAATGTTATTGGGCATTCAAAACTGTACTTTACAAAAACGAGACTTGCATGAACAAATCCTATGAGATGAATTCGAACCCATCCCTTTTCCCCGTTCGAAACTTTCATCTACCTGTGACACTTTTTGCAGCCCCAACTTTCGCAACATTTACATAATAAATCCGTTCTAAAAACTCTTTTTTACGTCGACTAATGTAAAATACACGTAGTCTACGTGCTCTGATGCTTACTCTAAGTAAATTCAATTTATTTTGATGCTAATGTGAAATGGAGGTTATTTAGTTGATAGGAATTATTATGCAACAATTATTTGAGTTTGTATTGTTTAAAGTATTTTCCCATCGATAAGAAATAGGTACCTGATTCTCTTCGTGTATTTTAATAATTGAACAGCCGAGTTAAGTTCGCTCTATTTATAATTACCCGTTAGTTAAATGTCATTTTATTATTCATTAGGTTTTAGGCTATCTTCAGTAAAGGATTATGATACAGGATAGGCTCTGGATTTGAACCCTAAGAAAAACACAAACGTGGTCAACCAAACCAACTTGGCAGCGCACTGTAGCAGAATAGGTGTAGAGTATAGGCAAATCGTGGTGTAAAATAAGGCACGAAGCTCAAGGCCGTTCGCGATAGCAGAGTGTTGTGGATACCCTACGCCCCATCTAGGAGACATCGGAACATAAGTCAATTAAGTCAAGTTGTGTCAAGTGTTTGCAAATTTTTATGCCTATTTTCAAACATCATATCTACGACTAGTATATAGCTATCCAACGTAGCTACGAAGCCAGCATCTTCACCTCTTTGCCACAAGAAAACGATTTCGTTTTAGGTTTGTGGTTGATTTTTATGATTCAAATCATGTCTGAGTTTTATTTTAAGTCTAATAAACTGTTTAGGACAGTGTTAATTGATCCGCAAATAATGAACAGTACGACTACGCTACGAACTCTATATAAGTTTATTTCTAACATCACACACTAAAAACTTGCTAAAAGTAAGCATCAAAGTGTAATCTTTGGCCTGGATTACACATTAATAAGGAAACACTACAAAGACCGCGTATTTATCCAGGCAACCCAAATTATATGGGCTATTTGAGTCTCCGTGACGTTTAGTAATCAATAAACACAATATTATCAAAGCTTGATCTCGGGTTGGGAATTACCGACCCTTGGATTCGAATCAATTGGGTATTTAACTGTCTTATCTCGAGGGCTCGGTGATCCTCGCCATTCGTACGTGTAAGGTTAAAATTACGCTTCGCTGGATAACTTAAGAATACATTTAGAGTGGGTTGATCCAACCCGATTTAACAGTAACTAAACTACTATTCCGTAACATAACCGTAAAAGTAAAATTGACCTGTAAATGTCCCCCTGCTGGGAAAAGGCTTCAACGCAATTGTTAAGTGTACCAGGCATATACGCAAGAATTGAGGTGACGCCTTGCCCAGCGTGGGCACTCAGTGAGGATTGATGGAGGGGTTTTGCAAGGCAAGCTGAGCCCTGCTGTAGGATCTGTTGTATCAAGCCGCTGGGACCTCTGACTAAGCTCAAGAACAAATAGCAACCGATATTCATCATCATCATCATCATCATCATCATAGTCAGCCAAAGGACGTCCACTGCTGAACATAGGCCTCCCCCACGGCTTTCCACAGCGACCGATCACTAGCGGTCTGCATCCAGTTTGATCCTGCGATCTTTTTAAGGTCGTCTGTCCATCTTGTTGGTGGACGTCCTACGCTGCGTCTTTGGTCGAAGGGTCTCCAATCTAGAACTTTTCTGCCCCAACGGCTATCAGTTCTTCGCGCTATGTGCCCTGCCCACTGCCACTTAAGCTTACTGATTCTCAAGGCTATGTCCGTTACCTTGGTTCATCTACGTATCTCTTCGTTTCTGATTCGATCTCGTAGAGAAACACCGAGCATAGCCCGCTCCATCGCTCGTTGTGTAATTTTGAGCTTTTTTATGAGGCCCATAGTTAGAGACCACGTTTCGGATCCGTATGTCATCACTGGTAACACACACTGATTGAAGACTTTCGTCTTCAGACACTGAGGTAATTGAGACGAGAAGACGCTCTTGCGCAGTTTCCCGAACGCTGCCCAGCCGAGTTGGATTCGTCGATTGACCTCTTTCTCTAAGTTGGACCTACCCAATTGGATCACTTGTCCCAGGTAGACGTACTCGTCGACAACTTCGAGAGTTGAGTTCCCATGGATACTGGAGTGGGTACAACATGGGAACTCGACATAATTTTCGTCTTCTCCATGTTCATTTTAAGACCCACTTGTTAGGATACTCGGTCGAGGTCTTCGAGCATAGTGCCTAGATCATCCAGCGTCTTTGCCACAACGACTTTGTCATCGGCAAACCGAAGGTGTGTTATGTATTCGCCATTGACGGAAATGCCGAATCCTTCCCATTCCAGGAGCTTGAAGGCGTCTTCCAATGCCGCTGTAAACAGTTTCGGAGATATAACATCGCCCTGCATTACACCTCTTCGCAATGGAATCGCCCTCGTATTCTGTTCCTGTACTCGGATCGACATGGAGGCGTTGTTATATAGACACTTTAACACCTCTATATACCTATAGTCTATGTGACACCGCTGAAGAGACCGAAGCACCGCTCAAGTTTCGATCGAATCAAAGGCCTTCTCATAGTCCACAAAAGCTAAACATAGAGGCATATTATACTCCTCGGACTTCTGTATAATTTGGCTTAGCGTATGAATGTGGTCTATGGTACTGTAGCCTTTTCGGAATCCGGCTTGTTCGGGAGGCTGGAAGTCATCAAACCTACGTGCGAGACGATTCGTGATGACCCTTGAGAACAGCTTGTAGACATGGCTCAGGAGTGATATGGGTCTATAGTTCTTCAATAAGGTTTTGTCTCCTTTTTTGAAGAACAACACCACCACACTCCTGTTCCATGCCTCAGGCGTGATGCCCTCTAGCAGAACGGAATTAAAGAGTCTCTGAAGGACTTTAAGTACCGGTGTTCCACCCGCTTTCAGGAGCTCTGCTGTGATTCCGTCCTCGCCAGGTGCCTTATTGTTTTTAAGCTGTTTCAGGGCCATCCTAATCTCGTAGAGGCTGATGTCCGGGACGTCTTCGGTGTAGTGTCGGGTCAGGATAGCTCGTAAGTCTCCAGCCGAGCTATCAACGGGTTTGGCTACTGAGGTGTACAACTGCCCATAGAACCTTTTGATCTCCCTCAAAACCTCTGCTTTCATCGACGCTACACTGCCGTCCTCCGTCTTAAGCTTCGTCAACAGGCTTTGCCCAATAGACATGTCCCTTGCAAACACTTTTGAGCCTTGGTCCCGCTCTATTGTTTCTTTAACACTATTCGTGTTAAAGGAACGAATGTCATGTCGCAGAGACTTCAATATTCGTCTATTAAGCTGCCTGTAGGTTTGAGCATTAACGGAGGTCTGCAGTGCCATAGATCGACGTTCTGCCATAAGGTCGAGAGTGTGGAACGAGAGTTTTTGAGGTCTATTTTTACGGCCAGGTCTAAAAAACTTAGTTCTGACCGGTTGGACAGTTTACACAAACCCGTTGTTTATTTCGTCCACTGATACGCAATTCTCTAGGCAATCAAAGCGGTTTGACAACTCGAGTTGAAAGCTCTCGGGATTTTGGATATGGGCACGAGTAGGTCGGAGCGTGAACTTCATCAAGCGGGACCTTTCCAATTTGACATTTATATTCAATATGCCTCGAACCATACGGTGATCACTACCGGTTTTTACCCTGTTGATCACGGAGACATCATTGAATAACCGTCTCTTGGTGGTCATGGTGAAGTCTATCTCATTTTTCGCCTTGCCATCCGGACCGGACTCAGCCAGGTCCATTTCCTTTGAGGCGGCTTCTGGAAGAAAGAGTTCATCGCAAAGAGTCCCTCCTTCTCCAGAAAGTCGGCCAGCCTATTTCCCCTGGCGTTCCTTTGACCATATCCAAAAGGTCCCACTTTCAACTCATCCTCGCCTCGCTTGCCAAGTTTTGCGTTGAAGTCCCCCATAACAACAGTGAAATAGGTTTTGGAAGTGTGTATGGCTCTACTTACGTCCTCATACCTTTCCTCCACCTCTTCATCCGGGTGGTTCGAGGTCGGTGCATATACCTGTATGACCTTCAGCGAATACCTTTCGGTTATTCTGAGTATAAGGTATATCACCCTGTTCGACACACTCTCGATGGTTACGATGTTGTTTACGAGGGACCTGTGGACAAGAAACCCAACACCACCTTGGGACTTTTGGTCACCCTCCCGGTAGAAGAGCAGGTTGTCGGACTTCAGAGTTATCGTGTCCTCGCCCTCTCTGCGGACTTCTGATAAACCCACTATGTCCCAGTGTAACCTGCTCAATTCTTCCTCCAGCTCGAGCAACTTCTCGTCTGTCCTCAGTGTGCACGCGTTATAAGTTACCAGGGCCAGTTGTCGTTGGGGGTGGTAGCGAGATCGCCTCCGGGGATTCTTAGCACCCCCTTAGCAACTAATATTAGCCTAGACCAACGGCTTGACGTGACTTCCAAAGTACGGAGACGCTCGTGATATGACCGGAATGGTCACCCATCCAAAGTACTCCGGTATCACTAAGTGGTGCTACCACTGCGCTACGAGCACCTACAACCGTAACTCAATTTCAACTTTTACTTGTCTTAAGCTTACGTTAAATGAATATCTTTTACAAACTAAGTTAAGTGTGACTTTAACTTAATTGTAACTTTAACGTGACACTCGTTTAACACACTGAAACGTACTACGTCGAACCATTAAACTGTATTCATAAGCGAATCTCAGTTTGTGAAGACATTTAAGAAATGACCTTTAATTATAATTAATTAAATCGGGTACACGCAGTCATCTGCGGTGCGACGGCGCAATAAAAGAGGGTGGGTTCACCGATTAGTGTACGCACTTTCAGTTTTGTACCGCTTTCAGTAAATGTGTCGCAATAAGCGGGCCCTCGTAATTAAATGTCAAAACAAAATAAACAGTTCGTAATCCTCAAAGTCATAAACGGGCAAAGTCACTCTCACGAGTATTTTAAATTTTGATTAATTAACGTCTTAAATGACACCTAAGTAAAATTATTTACAACTTTGAGGAGAATACCAGCGGACTGTTTCACAATATCTTAATTAATTCTGACAAGCGTTATCTACCAAATTCTTTATACGAAATGATGTACCATGTTAAACGTTAAAGGGCTAGATTTTCCATGGTAAAACCGGCTCATATAAAAGCAAAACTTAAGTGACATGGGTAACTTTGACATATTGTGTGCACACAATGTCCCTGTCAGATGCTAGCTACTAACCACGTACGTTTTCAGTACTACGAGTAAAGTTAAGTGAATCATTCGTGCGGATAAAATAGAAGCAAACCAAAAAACCAGCTAGTGCGAGTCGGACTCGCACACTAAGTGTTCCGTGCCCACTTTAACTGAATTAGAGATCCACTTGCCAAAATACCACAATATTTAGTTGACAGTAAATATATCTTTGTATTTCATAGTATTAGTATGAATAACAAATTTTGTAAGCAGTTTTTGAAAATGTGCTGTTACCGGTTCGATCTAGTTTAAACCAATTTTTGGTGAAAGAATTTAAAAAGCAATACCAAAAAATACAATTCCAAAATTCTCACTTGCTTCATTATACCACTTTGGAAGCGTTAATATTCCAAATATTAGACGTTCAGAAAAAATATATTTAGAAACCTCGATATCATTTTTAGAGACCTATGCAAAGACATCCTACGAGCATAGGTTTGAGAAAAAAAAAATGATTTAATTGCATGTATTTTTGATATGTTAAATGATTTAATTGATGACCCGTCTGGTGTAGTGGTCGAGAAATCGCCTACTACGCAGCGGGTTGCGGGTTCGATCCCCGCACAATACAAACATTTGTGTGCATGTACATGTCTGTGTGTATTGGTCTGGGTGTTTTCTATGTATATCATGTATGTATTTACAAACAAAAGTATTTAGGTATTATATCCGTTGTCTGGCACCCATAACACAAGCTTTGAGTAGCTTTCTTTGGGACTAGATGGCGATGTGTAGGAATGTCCAAAGGATATTTATTTATTTATTATGTATGGGAGCCCCTCTCAAATGTCATTACTTTTAATTTTTGTATAAAAATCGCAAAGCGGTTAACGGGATACATCTACCTACCAAGTTTCATATGTGTAGTGTTTCGTATGAGTAGTAGTGAAAAGTTTTAGAATGAAGATGCTGTGACGTACGGACAGACAGTCAGACAGACTGGACGAAACTATAAGGGTTCCGTTTTTGCCATTCGGCTACGGAATTCTAAAAGGTTACTTGATATTAACTAGCGATTCTCTGTGACTTGTCACCAGTCGTCACGTCTCGTTCTCGCTTCGGGGTTGCCATACGAAGTCGAATGCGGCTGTTGCATTATTAATTTTCGGAAAATGATTTCACTATGTGTTGAGTACAGCTACCAGCACATCAGGTAATAAACTTTTATACAGTAAAGTAAAGTAAAGTAAAGTAAAGTAAACCGCAGTATCTGGTTTGACGTGTTGTTGTCACCGGTCTGAAACCACTTTAAAATCATAAAGATGATTTTAAAGTGGGTTTAGACCGGTGAAACGAAACATGAAATGTATCATTCTGTTGAACTATGAGACATTGACCATTCATGATACTTTGCAGCATTTTTCATTGCGAATTATATCAAGGCATGATACATTTTGTGTTATGTTTTACCAGCATGTAACTAAAAGATTAAGTGATGTATGATGATAATTGAATGATGCTGCTAATGGCTGAGGCTTACTTCTATGGTCGTGGTAACTAATATGACCAGCGATTTTAAGACTGCCAGAGCCGTGATCAAAATATTGTTTATGTATGTATTAAAACATAAGATAAGTCTTTAGTATGCAAAATGCGCGCGACCCATTTACACATTGAGTGCAGGGACCCGGTTCCAAGGTGGGAATTTATATTAAAAAAACATTGTGAGACGGAAACTAAATGAATCAGTTTATGTTAGTCACTGAGAGTGGTATTTTACCGACCTCAAAAAGAGGGAATAGTCTTGATCTATTACGGTTTAATAACACGTATACAAAATTTTGTTAGTGTATGTAAGTTAATAAGTTTCTATATTTGTATGTTTGTCCACGGATTTTTTAAAAACGAGAAGTCAAAGAGAGTTTTTTTTTGGTCAGACAGATTTTTTTATTTATTTTAGAGTGTAAGTTTCATCAAAATCGGTCCAGTTATTTTAGAAATGAAGGTAATTAAAATGATGAAATAAAAATAATTTAAGAATAAAACCGCCTTCATAAACTATAAATAACGCATTTGACCTATGTTTGGGAGACACGAATTCATTTGGAATCGGTGCTCAAGATTACGAGTTCGTTCATCAAAACTACGCACGTCATGCACCGACTTCAATTAATTTGTTTCTCCTAAACATAGAGAAAATGCGTCGTTTTGAGCTATTAGTCAGTTCTGTAAAGGCAGTTTAATAATTGAATTACTTTTTCATTAACAAACCCTGTTCTAGTTCTTAAAATCTTGGAGATCCTAAGTTCAAATGCCAGTTTGGCTAGCACAAAAATATTTAAACATTTTTTTCAGTTTTACTATCAGCTTATAAGTAAACATGGTTTTGTGCTTAAGATTGCACGATTTAATCAGGTCCGATGAATATAACGGCTTGAAAAGCTGTTGTTATGCCTGCATGGTAAGGAAAATAAGAAAGAATGCCAGAAAAAGGCTGACTTGCACTTAGCCAAAATACCACAATATTTTGTTCACAGCAATCATAACCTTATTTGTCACGGTGTTTGTATGAAGAACAAAGTTATATTTGCAGTACTACTAGTTCGATCTTGTCCAAATCAATTTTCGTTGAACGTGTTTGTTAAGATCTACATTTTATATATTTTTTCTAAATTTAAACTTGCTTCGTTTAGAAGTTAGAGGGGAGGGCCCCCCCTCCAACGATCTATCCAACGTTAGACTTTAAAAATGATTTTAAAGAACCCCTATGTCATTTAAAAAGATCTATCTATAGACGCATAGGATTGGCTGTAAAAAAAATTCGGTTTTAGTTTCATGTATGGGAGCGCCCCCCAGACCCATAAATATGTTTTTATTTTTATTTTTATTTTAGAATCGTAAAATGGTTAACACGATACATCTACTTACTAAGTTTCAACTGTTAGTTGCTAATAGTTTCAGAATAAAGTGGCTGTGTCATACGGCCGGACAGACAGACAGACAGACTTAACGAAACTGTAAGGGTTCTGTTTTTTGCCATTCGGCTACGGAACCCTAAAAAGCCATTCTTTGACCTTTTTAAGTTTGACACTAAAGTTAATGCTAAGAAAACATTAGTGATGGATATGGTTATAGTTACTCTGTTTACATAGGAGTGTAGTATTTGCTCGCTTTAACGGACTATTAGGCTCCAATTGTGTTTCCGTCTCCTTGTTCCAACCGGTAATTAATGGGCTCCGCATGTCATGACTACCGTTTAAGTAAGCATTTATTCAAATTATTATGCTTAACTTGGTGGCAAAAGACCCTTTTAATTTACCTTACCTACTATCATACCTAACATACTACTCGATAGAACCTTTTCTGACCGTGAAGTTAATGCGTGGGTAAGACAAATACTTCTAAACATAGCATAAAGAAGGAAATCTCATTGTCATTATAATTATGTACTATATAAGTGTACTCTTATAAAAGGTATTAACTTTGCTCTGAAACAATCAGGATTTTATTCCGTAAAATAAAATAAAACATACCTAATCTCTTCTATTATAATGTGGCGAGATTTCTGTTATCTTCTTGTTTGAATGCTAAAGTAACAGGTATAGCAAAGCAACTATATGACTCTTCTATAAGTTTATTATAAAGGTTTGCTACTTGTTTTACTATTTCCTTTTAATATTCTAATGTTCACCTGTATGGCCTTTTGCTACAATATTCATTTACTAATAAATTATGCTTTGCTTTATTTCCATTATTTGAGCCGATATCATATTTATCTTTTGCGAAAACAGAGTTTTATTAATTATCTAAATTATTTCTTATTGGTTTAGAATGTTTTAAACACTTACAGTGTCATATTTTATATTCATAAAGATGAAATAAGAAACCAAAAATTTGCGCACGGGCGGGACTCGAATAAGCCACTTCTTGGCTAAACGGGCAAAACGCTTTCCAAAAATGTTTTCCAACTCTTTTCAAAATAAGGTTGTTCTTCTTTTTTATGTATATTAACTTTTTTAGTCTTTTAAAGGTATTTGCAAGTTGTCATCATATTAGTTAAAATATTTTTTTCATGTCTGAGCTGGATCAAAAAGTTATACTTTAAATCTTTTATGTCTAAGCATCTACTTTCTCCTCTAAATATTTTTTATATATTTTCAAATTTGTTTAACCATTTGCTTTCTTAACACTATTTTTTTCGTTACTAAATTTGCTTGATACGAGTTGTTTTCACTTTCTTGTAACATTAAAGGCCTGGAGTTCACAAGAGACACATTTGAACCCGAATCATAAACCATATATTTCCAACTGATCATTCAAAAGTACCTAGTTTGATATTAATTAATTATACATTGATTAATGGTGTTATTGTTTGGTTTTTTTTTCATTTTCATTTAACTTTGCTCCAATTACAAATATGTTCACGTGTAAAACATAATATTTTATATTCGTGTTGTTTTTCCTAATTTTAAACCAGCATGCAGTTTCAAAATGATAACAAGTACATGTGTTAAATTTGTGACATATCTTGCACTAAGACTTTTTTTTTCATCAGACCTAGTAGTGCCATGTTTTCGTTGTGAAATTCCTCTTATTCACCAAACCATTTACTGACCTCATTAAACAAGTCTACATCTCTATCATTCCTATTCAGTATTTATTTCGGTAAACCAGAAGCAATAAGATGCACCAACGTACCTGAATCTATGAATTTTATCATGTCTAGTAAAAGCTTTGCTTTTCGTATAGCATAATCCAGAAAGGAACCGTAAATACGGTTCCGGATATGCACTTTCGTTTAAATATAAATATATTTAAACGAAAGTGCATATCTTACAGAATACCACCCTTTACTGGACAAAAACTCGCATAATTAGTTTTCCCATACTCTGTTTCCATTGACAACTTCATCATTATTGTGCTATACCATTCCACACAACTTTTATCCATAAATAACCTAAGAATTTTAATTTTATTTTCATATGTATGTAGGATTTCCGAGCTGTAGGCTACGTCCACACGGATCCATGGGCGGGAAGCAGCAATTAAATGACACACGGAAACACTTTCAAACTCTTTACTTGATTCGACAGAGTAACACTATAATTTTCCAAGGAGTACGCGGAATTGCGAGTATGCGTCCAGTGCAACGCTCTGAGTAAAAACTGCCCGTCTGAGCCTCGGCAATACCTTATAACGACATTCCCCCACTACCCCCACTACGCTCGTGACGCTGACGCAACTCGCAAGCCCACGCGGACTAAACAATCCTTCCTTAGAAAAATTACTTTTATCCAAATTCTATTACATAAAATAACAATGATAATTTTATTGGATTCTTAATAATAAGACAAAATTATCTGCGTATGTAACATGTTGCTAAAAAATCTATGTGATTTAAATTTGATAAAATACGATAACGCGGACTAAACATTTGTCCTTACATAAGTGACTTATTTCCAAATTCTGACACATAAAATTACAATGGTAATTTTGTTGGATTCTTTAAAATAAGACAGAATTATCTCTGTGTGTAACATGTTACTAAAAAATCTAAGTGATTTAAATTTGATAAAATACGATAATCATGGTACAGTCAGTAAAACCGGAACAGTTACTTTTTAACACTAAAATCGTAATGGAACAAAATAGAAATAACAAATTATTTCATAATTAATAAGGACGCACTGTCACATATTTTATGTGTTACTAAGAAATCGAATTAATTTGATTTTTAATAAAATTACGAAAAACATGCTAAAGTAATCAAGATCAAAACAATTACTTTTAAATGCTTAAATCATAACGAAACAAGATAGAAATAACAAAATATTTTAGGATCCATAGGAACGCGCCGTCACGGCCGTCCTGCGTCTTCACACGTCCTCGTGTGTCTCCTTGGCTTCTGGATCTGTAAAAGAGAAAACTATGGCTTTACACATCACATAAACAAGTTCGGCCATTCTGATGAGTTTAAGGCTATTCTTATTACGAATTGTTTGTCACACAGACTTTGTCACACAGACTCTGTCACACAGACTCTGTCACACAGACTTTGCCACACAGAATTTGTCACACAGACTTTGTCACACAGACTTTTGTCACACAGACTTTGTCACACAGACTACTTACTCTACACACTAAATGACTAGTTATTTTTAAAATTAATTACTTACTTTCGCCGTCAACGGCATTTCCATTTACTTCTAAATTGGCATTCAATTCCAATGGAACATAACAATCTGGCATAGCACGGACTCGGTCGTGTGCATACTTATATGTTCGATTAGAATTCAAAGCCTTAAGCAAATATCTATCACCATCAAGCAACTGAACTACCTTAAATGGGCCTTTAAATTTTGGTTCCAATTTGGTTTGATTCCGTTCATGGTTTTCTAAAAGAACAAAATCACCTACTTTAAAATGTTTTATTTTTGCTTTGGTTTGGTCAAATCGCTGTTTTTCACCTATGGCGCTGTTTTGAATGGCATGTGCTGCACGCTCTCGAATTTCAGTTAAATTGATATCACTATCATTTGGGTCTTCATCTAAGGTCAGTAGATCTAAAGGTCTTGCTACCCTACCAATTAATAACTCTAAAGGGCTGGACTTTGTTACGCGGTTAATTGTACTATTTAAAGCTATTTGTACGTCAGGCAACGCGTCTTGCCAGGATTTATTGTTTCCAACTTCAACAGCGGTGAGCATATTTTTCAACGTGCTCATTACGCGCTCAACTTGACCGTTAGCTCGACTTGTTCCCGTGGCTATAAGATGAAGGGTAATACCATGGGATTCGCAAAAGTTTTTAAACTCTCTGCTAGCAAAACATCTACCCTGATCAGCTATAACACGAGAAGGGGCACCAAACAAAGACACTATGTATTTTAGGGCTTGAATAGCGTTGGTGGTATCAATGTTAAGTGTGTGATGCAGAATCGTGAACTTAGTGAACGCATCAATCATCACGAATATGTATTCTTTAGTATCATTTTTGCCACTAAGTTTCCCAGTGGCATCTATGTGAATAGTATGCCAAGGAGTCGCGACTTTAGGGATGGGATGCAATTCAGCTTGAACCTTACCAGAGTGAGATTTTGACAATCTACAGGTGATGCAATTTTCAACAAATTTACGAACGTATTTATTCATATGTGGGAACCAGTAATGACAATAAACTTTTTCTAAAGTCTTCTCCCATCCTAAATGCATAATGCTTTCATGGACGTGATTTATGACAGCCCATTGAAACGATCTAGGAACAATAGGTAACCAAATACTTCGATTATTTCTCTCAATTTTTCTGTGCAAAATACCACGACGGATTTCGTAAGTAAGGGCAATATCAGGTTCAAGGCTATTGTTTTGCAAGCTAGATATTATTGATGCTATTTCCGGATCTTTTTGCTGTTCTGCCAGAAACCAGTTGTCACTTATTTCAGTGAGGTTAACCTGCTTTTGAGTCACTTTTGTTACGGGAGGTTGAGGGAGAGGATTACGAGATAGAAAGTCAACATGTTCCATACGTTTTCCGGGTCTGTATTCGATGTCAAAGTCGAAACTTTGTAGGAAACACCACCACCTATGAACTCGAGGAGTCAGGTCTGTTTTCGACTTGGATGCTTTTACCGCGTTACAGTCAGTTACTATGACAAACTTTTGACCTTGCAAATAATGTTTGAAGTGTTTTATAGCATTAACTATAGCAAGGGTCTCGAGTTCATAAGAGTGGTATTTAGATTCGCATGCGGTTGTTCGTCTGCTAAAATATTCAATGACGTGAGGCTTGCCATCTTTTTTATGCATTAGAATGGCACCATAACCTTCAGAGCTGGCGTCAGTGTGAAGTTCAATGGGACATTGAGGATCAAAGATAGTTAGTACGGGTTTATTGGTTAGGATGGAAATTATTTTACTGCGTATTGCTTCGAATTCAGGGGTCCAATTTACGGTTAAGTTGCCCTTTCCAGATGTAAGTCTGTAAAGTGGTGCGGTCAATTTGGAAAATCCTTGAATGAACTGGCGAAAATATGATGCTAGGCCAATAAATTGTCTTAATTGGGTGACAGTTTGTGGAGGTGATAAATGAATCAAGGCATTAACTTTACGCGCGTTGGGTTTTATTTGTCCTGATGATACCCGGTACCCAAGATATTCGATTTCAGTTTTAAGAAAAGCACATTTCTGTAAGTTTAGAGAAAAACCAGATTTAGTCAAGGCATCGAGTACTAGTTTAAGCCGATGGATACCTTCTTCGATAGTTCTCGACGGAATAATGATATCATCTAGGTAACAGATCGCAAAAGTTTCAGATAAATTACCAAGAGCTTTGTTAATGGCTCGCTGGTAAACAGATGGTGCGTTTCTAAGACCAAACGGCATTTTAACATATTCAAATTGTCCGTCTGGTGTAACAAACGCGGTTTTTTCAATCGAGTTTGGATGTACGGGAATCTGATGATATCCACTAGCCATATCTAGAGAAGTAAAGAATTCAGCACCCACTAAACGCTGTATTTGATCACCAATCAAAGGTAACGGGTATCTATCAGGAACAGTATTGCTATTTAATTCGCGATAGTCTACACATAAGCGATCGGAACCGTCTTTCTTTTTGACAAGTAATATTGGGCTAGCAAAAGGGGAACAACTTTCGCGAATGATACCTGCGGTAAGTAATTCTTTAATTTTGTCACGTACTATCTCCCGTTCGTTAGGGCTCATGCGGTAAGGACGTCGTTGCACTGTACGATTAGAATCTACAAGCTTTATTTCGATTTGACCAGAGGTCACTTTGCCTGTAGGTAGGCCATCGGCAAAGAAATCAGAGTATTGTTCAAGTAGTTGTTTTAATGTGTCCAATGAGTTTAAAGGAATGTCAGTATCGATATTATTGAATTTTTTTACTTGTTCACCGAATTCGCATTGAGCAACGACGCGAGTTTTATTAATTTTGATATGATTTTCTGAAATTTCGACAGAAAAACCTAAGCTTATTAAGTCGCGGCCTAGTAAAATATCAGTGCCTAATGAAGTATCTGGAATTACATGAAATAATAATTCAACAGAATAATTCTGTAGTGTAACTATTGCAGAGATCTGGGTACTACAATGAAGACTTGACTGACCTATGCCTAAAAGTGTGACTGGTTGGTAGACCCTCTTACCCGGAAATCGTTGGGCTACGGATTCTTTTATCAAAGAGCATTCGGAACCAGAATCAAAACAAAATGAAAACTTCTCACCCAGGTTGTAAAGGCAGTCCGATGCAGGTTTGATGGCGCAGATATTCACTCTTCGCTCAGGTAGGGATTCTTCATTGTTTTCGGGCTTCTTCTTCTGGGTGCAGTGTGGGGCCAGATGTCCAGGCTCGCCGCAGCGAAAACAGGTGATGGCCCTTGGCTCCTTCCGTTGTTGAGGGTTGTTCGAAGACGTAGGTTGTGAACTATTTACATGATTGCTGGTGGATCTATCTTTACCACGACACTCCGATGCTATGTGACCAATTTTTCCACAGCTATAACACCGCCTTGGATACTCCAGCCGTGGTTTCTTGGCGTCAGAAGCTTGATTTACCTTTTCAGAAGATGGTAAATTTCTCTTTTTGTACACGAATGGCATAAGTTCGCGTTGCAATTGAACTCTCGTTTTGATTTCAGTTGTAAAAGCAATTCTTTGAATTTGACTATCCAATCGTGCTACATGTGCAAGGGCGACGCTCATCGCAACTTGCTCGGTAGTCATATTTTGCCAACTAGTTGTTAATGTATTCAGGATACGAGATACAAATGCCGACATGTTTTCACCTTCTTTTGGATTGCTTGACAAAATATTGAAAAATGTGGCAGCTGGTGTTTCAGTTGTATGGAAACGAGATAAGAACAAAGGTTTCAGCTCCGACCACGTAACTTCAGCATGAGTATTGTGTGCTAGCCATGTGGCTGCTGATCCCTTTAAAGCACGGCTGAGGATAATTACCAGCTGACTTCCGCTTGAGAAGTTTTCTTTCATACAGATGTCCACGGTATTGCACCATGCCTGTGCATCTGCATCTGGATCATCAGGGTTGAACTCGGGTAGCACGAAATGTCGCTCCTTTTTCTGCGGCTCCAGTACTGTTTTCATCAACTCCATGAAGTTTCGATGTTGTAATTCCAGCAAACTCTTCCATTGATCTCGTTCAGTACGTAGTATAGGGCTGCTTTGAGGTGCGGTCGAATTTTCGGCTTCCTGGTTCATCTCCACTCCTGATGTAGGATTTCCGAGCTGTAGGCTACGTCCACACGGATCCATGGGCGGGAAGCAGCAATTAAATGACACACGGAAACACTTTCAAACTCTTTACTTGATTCGACAGAGTAACACTATAATTTTCCAAGGAGTACGCGGAATTGCGAGTATGCGTCCAGTGCAACGCTCTGAGTAAAAACTGCCCGTCTGAGCCTCGGCAATACCTTATAACGACATTCCCCCACTACCCCCACTACGCTCGTGACGCTGACGCAACTCGCAAGCCCACGCGGACTAAACAATCCTTCCTTAGAAAAATTACTTTTATCCAAATTCTATTACATAAAATAACAATGATAATTTTATTGGATTCTTAATAATAAGACAAAATTATCTGCGTATGTAACATGTTGCTAAAAAATCTATGTGATTTAAATTTGATAAAATACGATAACGCGGACTAAACATTTGTCCTTACATAAGTGACTTATTTCCAAATTCTGACACATAAAATTACAATGGTAATTTTGTTGGATTCTTTAAAATAAGACAGAATTATCTCTGTGTGTAACATGTTACTAAAAAATCTAAGTGATTTAAATTTGATAAAATACGATAATCATGGTACAGTCAGTAAAACCGGAACAGTTACTTTTTAACACTAAAATCGTAATGGAACAAAATAGAAATAACAAATTATTTCATAATTAATAAGGACGCACTGTCACATATTTTATGTGTTACTAAGAAATCGAATTAATTTGATTTTTAATAAAATTACGAAAAACATGCTAAAGTAATCAAGATCAAAACAATTACTTTTAAATGCTTAAATCATAACGAAACAAGATAGAAATAACAAAATATTTTAGGATCCATAGGAACGCGCCGTCATGTATATAACATTTAAACGCATACGCTTTCTTTGAATGTTCTTCCATTCGTTCGTATTGGATTTTTTGTAGTGAACTTCTCAATCACAAACTTTTCTGCAATGTTTCTTAAGTTATGTTGTTTCATTTCCTGTGTGTTCTCTTCTAGTCTTTGAAATATCTTACATAATGTTTCTGATTCAGCTTGATGTTCGAAACGTTCTTAGGTTAATACTTCTGAATACCAATCACCAAACTACAAATTATTAACTTCATCGAAGTAAATCGACGACCTTCGTGGTGTTGTGTAAGCACGCTGGGTTTCAAGGCGTCGCCGCTCCGCGGTTACGGGTTCGATTCCCGGTCGGGTCAATAATCAAAATTTTCGATATTGTCTCGGGTCTGGGTGTTGTGGTACCACCGTTGTGTCTGATTTCCATAACACAAGTGCATAAGCTACTTTCATTGGGATCAGAGCGATGTATGTGATTGGTGTCTAATATTTATTATTATGATTATTAAAAATCTTTTTCAGTTCTTCTGGCATTGTTATCAAAACTCATTTTGCTTATCCCAAAGGTATGACTAATATAAAATGTCATATAGCGTTAATTCACCCTATTGTTGAACATTTTACTTGACAATAAAGTATTTTGAAATAAATTGTTAACTGATATCTTTTAGTATTACTAGTTTTCATTATGTTCTTGTGATGGCTTACTGACTCCAGGTTTGCATACACCTTCTCATCACTAAGCGAAGTCAAACAACATGCATTAGATTTTCCGTCATCTGCAACCAATAGTTGGAAAACAAATCATCTCTCTCGCTTTAATACAGAATTATTGTTTATAAGGGTACTAATGTAACCAAAATAGTCTGTGTGTCTCTGAAAAAATCTGTAACTAGCAACTAAAACTATGTGCAGCCTGTAATTAAATAAAACATACCTGAAACAATCAGGAAACGATAATATTAAAATAGTCATCTTAACCTATCAATATTTTATTTTGTTTGTCATTATGATATAATATTTAATCCTAGCCACAGGGTGCTATGATAACAGTCATTTTTAGAAAGAACACAAGCTACCATAGGCTAACAAAAATATTTTTTGGTAACATATGTATTTGTCACAGTCGTATTATAAAAACCGCGCGATTACAAACTATCGGTTCCGTTGAAATGTAAAGCAAGTGTCAATTTATTGTGAACTATACCAAACTTCGTATATTATAACGTAAACTGAAATGACGAATTACTGGGCAAAATGGTGGGTTAGGATAGGTGAAGGATAATATATATAGTCCCCCTAGCCGATTTCGACTTCGGTGGCCAGTCACAACGACTAACCGACTGCGCGGGACATATTATAGTGCACAAGTATATTCCTTTCACTCTCATAGCCCGATGGGACAGCAATCTGACACGATCGGAGAGAGATCAGGCGCAAGACCAACGGCTTTACGTGCTTTTCCGAGGCACGGGGGTGAAACACCGCCAACTTCCAAACTCCGGGCTACCCTAAGAATTTCTGAACAGAAAAACTCAGGTATATATTTTTGACCCGACCCGGGGATCGAACCTGGGACCTCTGGCGCAGCCGTCGCTTTAAAATGCGATCCTCCTACCGCTGCGCCACCGAGGCAGTCAGGTGAAGGATAAACGGGGTGAGGGAAGCGAATTCTCCCCGCTTATCCTTCGTGTTATGTTGACATGTAAGTACAAATAAAAGCGTAAATCTAAACCATATCGAGATCTTTCAAAATAAATTTTCAAAGATTTAAGATTGTAATCTTGAGATTTAACAATATTGCGGTAACATATACCTACATAGTATCTTTTAAAAGGCATTTGATTTAAGCTCGATAGACATTTAAACAGTTCGTCGTAATAAATACATATCAGAAAACTAGAGTACATTTTTAATTGTTGAAAAATATCGTGTTTATTTTCGCTCGTGATAAACTGGATAAACGAGTGTAGGTAAGTAGCAGGAATTTCCGATGAAAACGTATTTTTAATTAAATTTAACGCATTTATATCATAACAGGTAATCGCGATTCAAGGTTAGCAATTAGCTGTCATTTTATGTGCAAATAATTAAACTTTATAAGGTCAAGAATTAGTGAGTGAGCGAATTCCCTTTCAGTTTACAAATAAGAAAAGTTTCGTAGAGGTAACTAACTAATCAGCGAAGTCTCCCCGAGATATTTGAGAATTTAAGGAATTGCCGAGATGGCTTTAGCTTTAATGTCGATCGGAGCTCGTGAAATTATTTCGTCGGCTCAGACGACCCCGGCAATGGTTAAACGCAAAATTCGCAACCGAGCCAGCACAATCGCTCGACCCACGTAAATTCTGCGGAGTCACTAAAAAAAGATATCATTAAAACATTTTTAAACCCCCAGCAAAAAGCTAGCAGTTCTCTCATTTCACTGAACTAACAAATAAATGCCACTTCAGTTAGCGAACTACTTTAAATCTTCTCTGAATTATATGATAACGCTTCCATGAATAGTCTAATAGACGTAGCGTGCGAAGATAAGGTTCATAAAATCATATTAATTTTATTTGGGTGCGACTCTAAAAACTTTGATTAATTTATTAACTCCTAAACTTTTCCCATTACAAACTGGCGCGGAGAATTGTTATCACAATATTTAATCTCTTTATGATCATTATGACTGAAAGTAATTCTTTGTGCAAAGAAATATTTGATTTTTATCAGTATTTAAATCGTAATTTGGATAAAAGTGACTTTTTATCACTTTGAAGCTTTGAAGGTTATTTTTTCATAGCATACTGATCTGATTTTCAGACGAGCTTTTATCAAGCAGGCTTAGTAAGTTAAATGCAAAGACTACAACCTTTAAGTCCTAAAGAAATGAAAAAAAACATTGCCGTGATAAACTCGTATTATTTTCACGTTTTTTTTACAGCTAACACGCTGATTTGCATAGGATGTGATGATTAAGTTGGTTGTTTCGGTCTCTACGAAAGCACGTAGTCCCGCGTCTAGCTCGGCAGTCACGTCCCGAGTTAGTGCGAGCGTAAACTGTGAATCTTTGCGAACACCTTCTTTTATGACAACCCCCAGATCCGTAATTACAACTATATTCGTTTCATTACTAATCGAGAGCGCCTCATACGCGACTAGGATTGAGCGTGAAACTCTTCTACGCCGACTTATGGGTCACATAAACGCGGTACAAGCTGTGTGAGGTAACGACAGTGGAAATATAATACACTTTTTAAAGAACTATTTACTCAACGAGCTACGTTATTTTGCATGTGATTTGAGCTTATGAAGTGGAGTATTTTTTGGTGCGGTTTGAAGAGTAGGTTTTTCTTTTGAATTTAGAACCCACTCAGATTTTAAGTACCAATACGTTAGCATAAATGTACACTACAGGTGAAGTTACTTAACATATAAACTGTTAACGCTTCCATGTATTTATATATTGGAACTTTGTCCTTCTGGTTAATGTAATCCACACTTGTTTACAAAAGTAGCGGATATAAGAATGAGGTCAATTCATATAAGAACTCAATAAAAACAAAAGTTGGTAACTGGAGGCCACAATACCTCTATGGTGGACAAAAATCTCCAATGTTTCTACAGTAAACAAGTGAATAGTTTAAAACGATTCAGTTTTCAAATTTTTTTGAAAACAAAATCATTTTAGTGTCCATAGTCCTCTCTATTACAATGTATACTTGCACCCAGCGCCAGGACAACGTGACAATATTCCAACTCAAATATTAATAGAAAATTTGGTGGCACACTGGCCCTTGGGCGGACGGTGTTTTACGAATATGGTGTTCGTAATTATGCAGCCGAAGCGTTGCGATGCATAATTCATGCACAGGCCAGTTATCCGATAAATATTCCGTACATTAAACGTGGAAGGGCCTGCAAGTTATAACTTTCCACCTTAAGTAAAGTACGATTGAAGAGTTGAAATAGATTTGACTACCTATCTTAGTAGCAGAAAAAGTTATCGTCAAAGTTAGTACATGCGTCATGATGCATGATATGATGATAACTGTGTCTTTGGTGATCGATGATCCGTAATTTAATTTATACACTTCGAAAAGTCAGTTATCCCAAAGAAAATAATAAATAAACACCTTTAGGAACACTCTCAAATAATTTATTTACATTTTATTATAGTAGGTATAATACAATGCGTTATAAAAACATTACACTTTCAATTTTTATCAAAATAATACCTAAACCATGAAGCTCAACTAAGCCAGCTTATACTCGAATCAATCACATCCCAACTGCCAGTAGGTCATCTTTTTACGAGCTTGACCAAGCATGAAAAATGCAATGCAAGATTTACGAGCATTTTATGCTCAGGATGCCGGAACACCCCAACAAAAATGTAATTTGTCTAGCCGGCCTTGTCGACCGAAGGGCAGGTAGCGAGCCGCGACCCACAACAAACGAACACTGGCATCGATTTAACTTCACATCTCTTTGAATGAATGATCCTTGATGTAACAATACCGGTTGGATTAACGTACGCTGAGGAGATAAGAAGTATTGCTAAAAATGTAGTAACACAAGTTATTAGCCGAACAAATCAATTTATCTCATCGATCAAGAAGCCGTCTGTGTAATAATGACGAAAAGTAATAACGATTTCTTATTATGTATCGTCTTATTCGTTCTAAGTCACGTAGTCAATCGGACTGAGCTTTGATTACGACGACCTTTTTTAGGGTTCCGTAGCCAAATGGCGAAATACGGTACCCTTAAAGTTTCTCCAAGTCTGTATGTCTGTCCGTGCATATGGCACAGCCACTTTATTATGAAACCATTAGCATTACACGATTGAAACCTCCTTTACAATGAAATAGCTGTTCACATAAGGTCCTTTAAATGACATAGCTGTTCCATAAACCAAAAAAAATGGCCTAAAAGTTTAACATTTGATTTTAAAAATATTTTACATTAGCTAACCGTCGTATATCAGTTAAAATTGGGTCGAAACCCTGGGTGTGCAAGTCTGACTCGAACTTAGCTGGTTTTTCATTCAGCAATTCGATGGAATAGATTAAAATTCCCTTAAACTTTTTATTTATAATCTATTTTTGGGTATAATATTAAAAATGAAGCATTATCATTAAAACTTGATTACATCTTTTTTTCCATCTAAAAAGTGCTTCTACTTTTACCCACTTATAGCTTTTATGTAATATGTATAAATGTTCCGTGAGTTAACATTTTTGAATTCTATTGGAATAATTCAAATAAGGGCCGATTTTTCAATGGTCATCATCATCATCATCATCATTATCAGCCAAAGGACGTCCACTGCTGAACATAGGCCTCCCCCACGGATTTCCACAGCGACCGATCACTGGCGGTCTGCATCCAGTTTGATCCTGCGATCTTTATAAGGTCGTCTGTCCATCTTGTTGGTGGACGTCCCACGCTGCGTCTCTGGTCGAAGGGTCTCCAATCTAGAACTTTCCTGCCCCAACGGCCATCAGTTCTTCGCGCTATGTGCCCTGCCCATTGCCACTTGAGCTTACTGATTCTCAAGGCTATGTCCGTTACCTTAGTTCTTCTACGTATCTCCTCATTAATGATTATATATATTATATGATTATATTATATGACATTAATTAATTTCAATGGTCAGATAAAACTTATCAGACTGATAAGTAATAATGCGACAGATTTTGAAAAATGACAGTTTCGTATGAATTCTGATAATTTGGTGACGTTTTCAAATTAGCCATATTGTATTTTGTTCGTTGAATATTTCTTATCTGACTATTGAAAAATCAGCCCTAAAGATAACGTAATTTCGTTCAAAGTAGTGAAGCCTCAAATGACATTATAGTATCAAAAGGAACAATTTATTCATCTAAGAAAGCTTTAAATACTATTCTTTATTTTAGCAGATATTCTATTAACAGCCTGAGACTGCTCGTTCAAACACCGGCAAATCGCTTCATCTCATCGAAATACTTAAAGCGGTATCGCTTAAGAGAATACACACCAGATTTTAATTACATTTTCAAGTGGAGCTACATCCGAATACTCCAAGGAGGTTCGATTAAGGCCGAGTAATGAAGCTGAGACGAGCACCACTCGACGGCAGGTGAGCTAAATCAATCCTTTAACGACCTTTCCGTGATAAGATTTTTAAAAGGTTAAGAACGTCGCACAAAAATCGTTTCAAATATCTGGTACGCCATGTCAAGTCAATAATCCATGAGTCTTGCCCTGGCATTGATTTTAGAAGCCTATATTAATTCTTTATGGACACAACACATGTGTCAAGATAAAGGAGACTATCGTCTCAGTACGTTAAAGTGCTTATAAGGTCTAATTGCATTGCATGATACTGGGTAGGCGGACTCTGGTTTATATCAATTCCGTTGCTTTCTTTTAACTCCGAGTAATTAATATGTTAGGTACTCCGGTTCGCGCAAATGGGTCTCAGTCAGATGTTTTCATACGTTCGGCCGGCAGAACCTAACTTGTCACTTAGATCTGGGTGCGTATTTGTATTGTGATATTATTTTGACAGTTAAGGCCTCTACGCATATAACAGTGTCGGTACGTGCCAATCAGTAACGTATCCATGGGTGTCTGTGAAAAATTATATTGTAGCATACATCTTGTACGATGCTATCTACACTTATCAGTCACAGTGATCACTGAACGCCACTGAACGTCACTGTCCCTGAGGACTGTGGCTAGTGTCATACACCATGTATGCTACAATATCATTTTTCACTGACACTGTTAGAAACGTTACTGATCGACACGTGTCGGCACTGTGCCAGCACAGTTGTGTGCGGAAGCTTTTAAACGGATCAGTATTTTAAAGTTCCTAGTTAGTATTCTGAACAAAAGATAGTGGCGTAATCTATCTACGTTCGGATCACGCTGTGTTCTACCGGCTACTTCGATTCTGCAAATAACAAAGCCTTACAATGTTCTTTTTTGTGTGGACCGAGCACAATGAGATAAGGCGTTATATAAAGAATCTTCTCCGTGGGTCAAATCGAGGGGCTTTATCGTTATTATTTATCTCAGAAACACATTTGTAGAAGCTCCTTTTATATCCCTTTATTTTACATGACGGCGGCACGGTACAAATTGATTTCCCGGGGCTCCTATAGTTCGAAGGCCGATCAGACACACAGTTAACACTGTTGAAGACAGTTTTTACTGATCGAAATCCAGGGTGTCAATAAAAACAAAAGTATTACAAATTTTGAAACTTTTTGAGACTTTGCAAATTAACGGGTTAACAAAGCATAATAAGATAAAAGGAATATGAAAAAAAAACAGTTCATTTTTTTTTGTGGTAAAAATCAATTGAACTGTTACATACATAGATACAATCCAAGCTAATAAAAGCGTGGGTTTTTATTAGCTTGGGTTGTATCTATGTATGTAATGGAATCTTAGAGCATAAATTTGACCGATTTCCAGAAGTTTGATTAATTTGAAACTATGCACACGTATCAAGGACCGATGACAATGCAATAATTTAATAACAGTTTCTCAATATCCTTATAAGGACCGCCAGGATTAATAAATTCTTTCGTGGATCCTCTGTAAGGGAGTAAGAAATATAGAGCTATCGCGTGTCGCATGTCCGCAAATAATTAACTGAAACATCGAACTAAAAATGAAAAATAAATAATAGTTTAAAAAAACTAAAAAACCACGCATTTATAGCTAACCGAACTAAAAAGTAGAAAATATTTTTTAATTACAAAGAGTTAGAGAATAATTCAATTCAGAGTCAAAAGCGTGGGGTGCAACATTTAATATATCAAGCACCCCACGCTTTTTATTCTAAATTGAATTATTCTCTAACTCTTTGTAATTAAAAATATTTTCTACTTTTTAGTTCGGTTAGCTATAAATGCGTGGTTTTTTAGTTTTTTTAAACTATTTTTTTTTCATATAAAATTGTTTTTTGTCCCAGCTTACTTCAGAAATCTGACTTTGTCAATTTTAACGGATTTAAATACTTTTTCGCGTAAAGTTGTTGTGGACGAAATGTCAAGAAGATTATTGAAAGTTTTACGAGGAAGAATACTAACTTTGAGAGAAGGGGGATACAGCACTTGAGAAATAACAGGCAGAATTGCTATATTCCAATCCTGTGTAGTGACCACGTTTCAGAGGTACCACGGGGTGGATAATTTAGCTGCCCCGGCTAGCAGTGGTCGCCCAACTTGTTTTAATAATTTCTAAAAGCGCTATATAAGATTGTTGGCAGCCCATGACCCAATATTTAACGGCACTAGAATAAAAGCAGAAGTTTGAGCTGACCATTTATTTGAATTGCTTGAAACAGCCTGGATTACAACCACGGAAGTCTTGGCTAGCGCCTCTGAATTCCCGACAACGTCAACGACGGAGATTGCAGTGGGCTAGGCTTCGGTAAAACGAAGAAGATATGGAAGAAAAAATTTGGCAAAACTGTCTCTTCTTTGACTAATCGCAAATCAGTACTCATCCAGATAACCGAAGTGTTCGTGTCTGAAGAAGACGAGGAAACCGAGAAAGAACTGCCACAGGAATGGTTCAGCGAGGTGGAAAATCGGTGTCATTTTGGGGTAGCATTATGCTTGGAACTGTAACGCCATCAACTCAATGGGCCGCCCGTGGCGTCATGAGTCGAATAAATAAATAAATATCCTTGGACATTCCCACACATCGCCATCTAGTCCCAAAGTAAGCTACTCAAAGCTTGTGTTATGAGTGCCAGACAACGGATATAATACTTAAATACTTTTTGTTTGTAAATACATACATGATAGAAAACACGATGACGACGAAACACGGGAACGAACCCAAAACCCGCTGCGTAGTAGCCGATTTCTCGACCACTACACCAGACGGGTCGTCATGTACGGTCGGAATATACGGTCTGAGGGGCAGCACGGTGCTTACTGCTTAGAGTGAAGAGGTGGCCCCGGGCTTTATAACGCTCACGCGCTTTCTGAAGGGGTTTCAGCATCACCTTCACACTCGCCGCTTACGCAGCCACATCTACCCTTTGAGCATCATAATAATTCTAAAGCAATTATGTGATGCACCCGAAAATCATTTTAGCATGAGAAGCATTTCTAAACTAAATCCGTAAAAACTTCTTTCAAGCAGTCTAGTAACGCCGAGCTAAATACAAAGATTCTCGTTTCGAAAACATCCCTTGAATTAAGGTTCATTGATTTCGATTTTTGACGCCCTGTATATTTGCCCCATACTGTGTTCATCACCTGTGCCCTATAATAGTTACTTTCAAACATACATTCATCTTATAAGAGAAAACACAGTAAATAATTTATCACGGATCTAAAGAGTTACTACCGATCTCTTGGGGAACATTTCAGTATGGATTTATTCTGGTACGATTTAGGAGCTCAGCTGAGGGTTCAATAATAACGCCGCGGCTGATTTTATTAAGTTTTTAAAATATTTACAATTGTATATAACTCCCTGTATTAACGATACGTTTCGTCATAAATCGGATATCAGATGGTAATGAGGTATTGTGTTGCGCATATCAACTCTCCTGGAATTAATTACTACGGATAGCAAACGGTTTAATAATAGAGGCTCGTGTGCGGTTTGTACAGCAGCGGCCCTCAATGCAACCAATGCATTAGAGTGGAGTGCGAGCAATCGTCTGTCTTATGCTCTGAACTATACCAAACGCAGGAACTCGCGGCAATCAGTGCCATAGAGCACTTTATGCGCCAACTACTTGACTATCAATAATACAAAATGTATGCGAACCCCCGTTTTGAAACATATCGTTATCGATAATCGCACGTATTCAAACAACTTGCATCTCTGTGTTAATCTGACGTCATACATAAACAATGCAGGTGGAACAGGTAATACGAGTATTATGTGCGCTGCCTATTGCACGTTTTATTGCTCCGCCTACCACGAATCTTAACGTTTACTATAAATATGATCCTTTATTTTGGCTCGTAACACTCGGATACGCTTAAATAAGCAAAGATTTTATGAGATTTATTTTCACCAAACGGGACCCAGTGAAAAATTGCGTAGGATCTGTCGTGCAAATTCTACGTCAATTGCAGAACGGTAGCCGTAACCTCTATTAGCTACGACTGCAATTTGTATTAAGGTATTATACAATTAGCAAACATTCCACCGCATTTTGCCTACAGCATCTATTTAAAAAAAAGAGAGAGAGAGAATAAAAGGGGGGTGACAGACGACTCATGATCACGACATTCACCCACTCACAAACCACCCCGCAACGAATCCACACGAATTATTATGGCAATTTAGCTTAATTCAGCAAACCGGTCTAAAAGAAAACAGACCGGAGTAAGTAATGCGCCATTCGAATACGGGTTTCTTTTGTAATTGAGGTGGTTGGACAACGACATCTTTTTAAAATTCCCCCTACAGTATTGAAATCTCTATTTAAGTATGCACACGTGCCGAGACATCTGCGCGTCTGGACCATTTTATATAAGAGCAGATGTGCCATTTTATTAATATTATAAATTTTATAACCTGGTGATTTAACCCCTCTGTATCTGTTGTACAATTAAACATCAATAACCGGTTTTACATAAAATACCTACCAACTACAAGTGTGCTTAAATATTGTCCCCTAGTAAATTTTCTTTGAACAAATCATATCTTTGGTCATTCAAACATGTAACAAGATATGCGTCATTCACGGGATCGGGTTATATCGCCTCTCACGATTGAGCAGTAAAATTACATCGTCTTATCTACGGTAGCTCATAGTGCCTCGTAACATCCAAAATAAATTCAAGTTCTTTACGAGCGAGAGCACAAACTATCCTAAAACTTTGCTAATATAGCAATGACGGCTTATAACAAAAAATATTCGGACGTAAAAAGCGAAAGTTTTATTAATAGCCAATCGTAGGCCCGATTCATAACGTTAGGCGCTCGCATGACTGACTGGATGCTCCAAGGAGTGTCGTCATTCGAAATTGGTACGACTAAAGCCGCAAACGGCCAAACCATTTGTAAGGAGGCCTATTGATATTCAAAGAGAGATTTTAAATGGAATAAAGTTCGTATTGATGCGCGTGTGTGAGGCAGCGCGGTCTCTGCGCCCCTAATAAGAATACCGTTGAGGGTAATAGGGTAGGATTTGGTTCATGGAGAAAAGATTAGGCACCCGACCGGGACCCTTTTCACCAACCACTACCTTGCTCATACCCGCGTTATTGCCTTGTACTCGTAACTACAAACAATTTAGCGAAATTGCGTCTCCCACGCGAATTCCAGTGCAACAATTAAACGTTTCTTTTATCCGATGAAAATCGGCTCAAATAAATAAAACCATCAGCATACATCAATGACACAATTAATTGTTGTTAAATGGTTTAAGCGCCAAAATGATGGATATGCCGATAAAAATAAATGTTATCATTTATGTCGGGGTCCAAATTGATTAAAAACGCACATATACGCAAAAACGGACAAAATGAAGATTGAACGTCGAATGCTGATACGAATGCGAATATCACGGCCTAATGATACCCTGGCACACAGTTGGTAAAGATAGATGGCACGGCTCGAGTACCTACCTATGTAAAAAATGGACACTTCGGGTCAAATAGAACGGCTTCTAAACTTCACTTAGCGCAGTTCTAATACGCTACTTCTGATAGTTCTGATGTCGACATAAAGTCATACATAATTATTTAATATTTTATCCGCAGTTTGTTTCACCAACACAATGACCTTCATAATACAAAGATAAAATGTTTTAATATTTGCATTTAAATCTATTTTTACGTCTCACATAATGATGAACTCGAAATATAATGTGTATGACAAGTTGCGTTTATTCATAGTGGTACGTGGCTGATTACACGTCGAGAACGGAGCTTGCCAAAAATATTTTTCCGAACCAGTGAACATCAACAAATGATTTTACATGAACATCGTATCGGTTGTTCAATTTAGCTTTCAGCTTTCGCATTTGGAGAAAATTAGGTACGACGGTTTTTTTCAAAAAAAAAAATACTGAGTAGATACTTGTTTCAACCCCAACAGATTTTACTACTTAGGCCCAGTTGCGTGATCGCTAGTTAACTCAAATATTGGTTTAAAAAAATGAAATGTCGTCACCAGCGATCGAGTCCCTATTTTAAAGAAAAATCAACGATCCTGTCTAATATTAATTTAAATAGCCATTCTGTCAATTTGGTATGGTATTTTTCCTTGCAATAACGCACAATCGTAAATATCTAATCGCTAACGATATTTCACCATTTTTTGAGTACACTATCGATCACGCAACCAGGCCTTTCTCGTATCAAAACTGTCAACAGAATCAAATCTACATTATAAATAATGGATCGGCAGATAAGAATCAAAGGAATAGTAGAAAATATTACGAAAAAGAATATCAATTGTTTCGATTATTCGATAATATGAATATTATGTTAACAAGAAATTCTAAGAAAACTAGATTAGTTCTAATTTACTTCGTACATCCCCTGACTCAGTTTCTAGTACTCTCTTTTATTGTACAGAAATTCTACCTCAAAAATTTTATTATATTATAGATTAAAGGACACCTGACACCTTAACATGCTCGACTTTTAGCCCTACAGTAACTGTGTTAAAAACCGTTTACCTACATAATTATTTTTCCATTCTAAGGAAAGCGTAAAAAATAAATCACGAATAGCAACCTCAGCTTTCATGTACTGAGAATGTAATATTCATAAAACGGTATTGATCACAAAACATTGCGCCTGTTATGTACACTTTGTGATTTATTATATTTTATTTACGCTACAAACGTAAAATGTTTTCGATTATCCTCGTAAAATAGAAGAATAAAAAAATCGTATTCAATCTGAGTAAATAAAAGTTAATTTAGAAAGGCGGTTAGAATTTTTTTATTTGACACAAAATGGCATAACCACCATTCAAAACGTTTTACGATCCGACGCACAAGTAACAATGAAAAAGGAAATCAGGAATTGGATACAAAATAATTTTCTAAATAATATTTAAATAACATTTAGTCCATAGAGCTCCGAGCAAGCAATCGAGACCGATATCTCACTTCAGATTATTAACCAGATTGTTTAATAGCTGCCAGTTATTAGTATTTTTATAATGTGTCTGTTTTAATAGTTTTTTGACTTTATACAAACTTAATAACATAAATTGCACTTGTAAAAAGCAACTGTGTCAGACATGGAATCGAACCCTGTGTCTGACAATGTCCGGGTGCATGCCTATACCACTCGGCCACGACACATTGGCAAGCTTGTGGAATTTGCAAGTTATTTCTTTAACGCGTAGGCTGCGTGACGTCATTAATGTTGCGAGATTGCTCTCTCAACATCCGAAGGAAATATTTATACTTAAAAAGTTAGTCGAAAGAATTCCATCGACAACATGGACAGACGTCTTTGTTAAGATCGCAGGAGCACACTAGATGCAGACCGGTTGCAATAGGTCACCGTGAAAACCCGTGGAGGAGGCAGCAATGGGCGTCCTTCAGCTGTTAATGATGAATGATGATTCGTTACAAGATTATCATCAGAAAACATCACACTGCATCAAAACATGTTCCGAAATCGACGAGTATTTAGCAGCGTGACCCCTTACCTACACACTGCGACTTTTAGCATTGATGCAGTCTCGCGTTTTGTAAAAGCACATTAGCATCACGACTCACGCAATGAACAGACTTAATTTAGTATCAATGTAGTCGCGCGTTAGCATTGATGCAGAACCGCGACTGCATCGATGCTAACGCGCATTAGTATCTCTGCCAAATTCAGTACATAATTTGTCAATTTCCAGCTTATGCATCGCGACTGTATCGATGCTAACGCGCGTTAGCATCGCGACTGCATTGCTGCTTGGTATTTATGTAACAGTTGACTTGGTTTAGCTAACAAACAATAGAGGTTAATAAATAGTAAACTTGCATGTTATAATTATAGAAATCTGCCCTCCGATTCAGAACTTACGGCTACGGATTCGGTTACGATTCGATAACTTTTATTTATTAATAAAATTACAATAACATGGATTTATTCAATGCATTTACTTTATTTTGTTCATTTAATATATTTGTTACCAAACTGACATGTTGGCATCCTTTCAAACTAAGACATGAATTTAAAAATGAATAGAAACTTGCCGAAACACAAGCCGAATGGCATATCGGACGTTCTGGATCACCTTGCTGGTCTACTCATAGACCTGGAGTATTAACAATTAATGCTATGCTATGATGGCGGCTTCTTCTCAGCACTAGCCGACAATTTTCCAGTCGTAACGTCTATTTTGGGAACCTGTATAAGTGATCCCAGTGGGTCTGTATGCAAAAATAAGCTACTTGAGTGACTTTACTTTTATTATTCGCTAAGCATGCTCTTATCTGTTAATATCACAAAAAAACTCCGGTAACCTGGCAGTGGTAGCTAGCAAACTAATTCTCAACTCGATCAAATATTTAAACAACATCCCGGGCAATTTAAAGGCTCATTGCCCACCTATTAAGAATTCATTAATGGATCTCATCAAACGTCTTTGGACCTTAGCAAAATTGATTCCTGATTTGCTTAAAGTATTAGAAAATTAATTTATAATACGTATCGTTTGTTTTACTTTGATTGTCAGTCAAATATTGTAAACAACTTTTTAACCAAAGAGACGGGTGTAAAAGTCTGGCTGTGTATTAATGTATCGGTCTGTGGTATCGTAGCGCCCAAACGGATGAACCGATTTTGGTCTAGTTGTTTTTTGTGTTATTAATAATTCTATCCCGAGGGTTCTTTGCCATGTTTTATGAAAAGTTATTCAGCCGTTTAAAGAACCTTAGCTCTTTTTAGATTATGTTTGTCAGTTAGATTCGAAATTTGGTACCGTTTTACTACAATGATATTAAAAGGATATGGTAAGATAAGCATGACCTGATCAGCCGTTTAAAGATCACCATCTCTTTAATAATTGATGAATGGATCAACTATCTTCCATGTGCCCTATTGATTCAAAATTTGGTACCATATTACTTCCAAATAATATTGATTATATATATAACGTGTCGGGGGGTTTTCATATTTTTATTTTTTCGTTTTTACATCAGTGATTATACTATAAGTTTTTAAAAGATCCTTGTGTTCAACATTGAATTAAAGTAGGTCGTGAATTCTGTGGTTATTTTATTTTCATTGAATCATTTCCTTAAAAACCGGTGAAGTGCGATTCGAACTCGAACACTGAGGGCTCCGAACCAACTTTTACTAAATTAGAGCACCACTTACTTCCACTTACCAAAATACCAGAATATATTGTTGACTGCATAAATAACTTTGTTTTGCCTAGTTTTTGTATGAAGAATAAAGTTATATTTGCAGTTCTTGAAAAAGTCGACAAACTTCTACATCGAACTCGTTCAAACTGATTTTCGTTGAAAGTATGTGTTAAGTATATTTTTGTATATTTTTTTCAAAATTTTCTCTTGAACGGACGGACAGGACGCCTATTTTACCAGTTTAGAAGCGTATGATTCCAAATGTTAGATGTTTGAAAAAAAATTGATCAAAAACCTCTGTAATTTTTAAAAACCTATCCACACGCACAGAATTGAGTATTTTTTAAAATGTTTAGTTCCATATATGGGAAGCCCCTTAAAAACATCGTATTCTTTATTTTTTGTATGAGAATCGTAAAGCTTTCAATAGCATACACCTTCCTACTAAGTTTCAACTGCTTAATGCTGTCAGATTCAGAATAAACAGACAGACAGACAGGCTTGACAAAACTATAAGGGTTCCATATTTTGCCTATCGGCTACGATAGAAAGATTTTCACGATTGTTTACAATATTCAAGTAAAAAAACGAACAAGACAAAACTCGATTCGTGTTAACTATACAATTCGTACTACCTAGTCCTAAATGACTTAATATCCACCTTATCTAATTTATTTGCAGCTAATACCTCGTGACAAAAAAGTAATTACTTTAATAGCTTCTCTTGTCCGGGACTAAGAAAAGAAACAACTTAACATCTTTCAATAGAGTTTTCGTCTGTAGTTTGATCAAATTAGTATCTTTATGAAAGTTTAATATGAATAGTACACATGACCTGCAGCTCATTTTATAATGCCGTTGCAGCTGTGAATTTCGTTATTATTATTTCAATATGATAACACCAGAATTATTTCATATTACAAACGATGTACAATATTTCAACCTGTCGTTATCAATTTTATTTTAATCGTTCCCGATCCCGATTGCAGAAATTGTTGCATGGTTTTGATTGCATTGTTTATTTCATGGGCGTTTGTGAATAATTTCCACTGTTGTAAAACTAGCACGTAAGCGACAAATGTTACATTATAAATAATTGTAGGTACAATTTGATCAAATGACATTTATTGGGGGGTTGGTGGAGGGGTGTTTGACGCACTGAGCCCGCGTGGTGGAGTATGGCTCAAACTACCTCATAGTTGTGGTAAAACGTTGGCCCAGCTGTGGGACGTTACCGGCTAACCTTGTTTCCTTTACTTTCTTGTTTTATAATTTTATAACATGCTATTTACTGAAGGACCAGGAGCAGATTTCATACAAACCGCGTACTTCCAGCAGGACTCAAGTTCCGTTATCCAGCAAGACTTTTTGAAAAAATCGGACGTCCTTCCGGAAGCGCTTCCAGCAGGACACGGGGTCGGACGATCTATGCTTAAGATTTTACGCCTGTTGACGGTTTTGGCAGATGTCAATGTTAAGGGTAATATTGGTAAGGATGATTTCCATACTATTCTCAGATATTTTTTAGATTTTCTTTATCTCGTTCTTGACTGAAAACATTTTGAGGTGATCATGTACTTCCGAGTACAAGCCACAGTGCATCAGATATCATATTCCAGATATTGTTTTGGGCCCTCTGGATAAATAAGATGTTTGAGTCACAGGCAGACCCTTCGCTGTATACCGTAGGACCAGATTGGCTATAGCATGATCTTATACATTAAGAGGTTGATGTCCACAGATAGTTGAAGTTTCTGCCTAGTACTCATTTCCTAGAATCGAATGATTTTTCGTTCGTTTTTGATTCAAAATGTTTTCCATGTCAGTTGCCTAGCTAGGTGATTACCATTGACAGTGTTACTATGCGAGAAAACATTCAGCCATTAGTGAGAATTTTAATAACGAATATACGTAACTAGCGGTCACCCCCTCCTGTTGCAGCGTGATACATATTGCAGCACAAATATATATTTTTTTTAACTTTATAATATTAGTATAGATAGGTATGAGTACTTAATAATTAGGTATCCAATCGTGCTGAGATTGTCATTATGGCATTAATTTAAATCTCATTTGACAACAATAACTTCAACGCATGTAAAATAATATTTCAACATTGTCTCCCCTAAATTATAGGATGTTTACGGCTTTAGTAAATATGTTTTACAACTAAGCAGACCGCAACTACGCTAATTAGAACAGTATCTTGAATTTAACAAAAATCGACATATTAAAATGTTTAGCGTAACCTAATTCAGCCTATGTACGCGCTCCTTCCACCGAGATCGTAACGAAAATGTGAAAATGTCTAAAACACTTGTTTTCCTTGTACTAAAATAAACCTGCCACCGCAGTACTCTAGTTTCCTATTTTCCTCGTCATGCTTATAAACGCAGACCCTTTCATAAGGAGCCTTGGGCTTAGCTTTTTATTAATCTATGCTCGGCAGGGTGGTCCTGCAGAAACCTATTAAGGCACGTTTCACACCTTTGTTCATGAAAAAAGCCTTTGTAAGTGCAAAGTACCGTAGTTATTGTTCAACAGTGTTGCACATTACTTGATTTTTTAAATGCAGTCTTTCCGAACACTACGAGTATGATTACAGAAATTAAGGGAAATAATGATATGATAGTTTTTGGCCAGCATTAAAATTTCAAAGAGAGTCTTTGTCCATGTTTGTAAAGAGATATAGGTAAATACTGAGTGCATAGTAGATACAAATTTTCATTTAGAATTGTGGGCATTGGAGTTCATACTTGACCCTTTTATCCTTCAATGGTACATAGAAATACAGCCACAGAACCGACCGCAATAGGCCGTAACTTGATACGTGGACGATTGCTCTTTACATTTCTATTTATATTTACTATTAGTGCTATTCATCGTCGCCCAAGCTGCACAGACATCGATCCTCAAATGATTTATATTTATAGATCAAAGGGCAGGTCCTCAATTCACCTTTGTGTGAGCTGTAAATTGAATGAGTTATGGGTATTAGCTGGGTCCGGTGCGCTGCAAGAATTAAAATTTCAATGGTCTGAATACAGTTTTTATTAGATCGATTCGAGATGGAATGTGGGTGGAGTTTAAATGAAATAGTACTTACGTAAATATATTTATAGAATCTGATGCTACATATTTTGATAACTACGGTATATAGAGTCTGCGGAATCTGATATTTATATACTTTGAATTGCGAGTGTAAAGAAACACTTAAGCACTCTACAATAATCGAATGGCTACAAATGTCTTAAAAGCGTTTCGCAGCTTAAGGGGAAATATTTATTTCGAAAAATAGTAGGGACTTAAGTAATTGCTGCTCTTTGCTGTGAGTTTACTTTAAATTCTAAGTGCCGTTAAGCTTGCAACACCCCGTCTTATTCTAGCCTTTTCTTCTACAACTAGGTATGTCATCTTTAAGCTGAAAAAAATGCTAGTACTTATGAATGTTTATAAATAAAAAACACATGATGCATTTAGTTCATCTAATTATCTAAAAACGCAGATGGGTATTAAACCACGAAACATAAGAAAACTTTCATCATTGTTACAAATGTGTACGATTAGCTGTTTGACGATGTTATAAACGAAGTGTGGATCAAATTCTAGATAAGCGGATTCCGTAACATCTTCCCGTAATTAGTAGGTATCTAAAACTGAACTCAAACATAGAAATAATAAAAACACACTGCTGAAAGCTTGAAACTAGAACGAATTGAACAGAACCACCTTATATTTGTCGCAAAAGGCCTTGAACCTAATGCACAGTGCTCACTGGGGAAACATTTGAAAAAGCCGTTCCGTTCGTGCTGCATAATCAAAAATGGCTGAGCTAGTTACGATACCAAAGGTGCTATAAAGATTCAGCATCTAATTCCACTCTGGGCCCCACTAACAGAAATGTCTGGGAAGCCACGTTCCCATTACGTCGTGACGATAGATTATCGCATCGTTTAAAGCATCGTAGCTTGTTTAGTTGGATGGGGATGTTCATGTAGGTATAATTATTATAATTTGCCGCTATTATAAGCCCACTGCTACTCCTGTGTAGCCAGGATCTACAGCATGGCTTAATTGAAAGTCCTAACCGGTGAAAGCGAGGGAGTCCCAGGAGAGAGTTACAATGTCATGGGCCCAGCAACGAAATTAATCTGACAGATTAATACGAGGATTTTGAAAGATTTAGTTCCGATATCCATCCAGTTCAAAGCGGGAGACAAATTGAGAAACAGGTTTACAATAAAAACCTAAAAGAAAAAGATAAAAATGATAATGGGTAGGTAACACGATACGATTTATGTCGAAGTCAAACAACTACAAATTAGGGCCGGTTTCACCTACCACGAGACGAATAAATTTGGCGGACTACTGTCGTCTCGCCATGATGGGACGAAGACATAATGGGAACGCGCCCTAAGGCGTTGTCCACACAAAGACGGCATGTACCGTGTACGTAGGTATGGGGACTGAGCCCCGTCTTTCGGCGTAAGGACAATTTAGTAGCTTGTGTTTGTACTTAGTCTAGCGTTTGTGTTACAGACATTTCAATGTGAAATTGTCTGTACTAGGTTTCGGATTGTTGTATTATACGAGTACATGAAAAGGACGCTTAAATCAGTCTGCAAGAATGAAATAATGCATTATTTGACGGAATTATTTCAGCCAGAGATTTGATCAAAGACTATTAAAACAATACATTTAAGGAGCTCAACCAATGTAAGTTAAACTGTGTAGTGATTTTTCTCGCATGTTGCCATCGGTTCTTCATACCTTTGATGAAAACAATAGCATGACAGCTAATTTTTGCGTACGTGTTTCGACCTTGCCGGCGTGTTAAAGGAAATCAATAAGGTTTCTTTGCGACAAAGACGACGTGTTATACACTAGTATTAGTAGCTCAATCCGCTTACAGGATTGCTTTTTGAGGATTGATAACCGCGCTCATTTGCAACTGCACAATTATACCTACGCTTGGGGTCCAAAGTTGTTACATCTTAAAGAATCGGCTTAAGCGCTACACGTCTCTACCTCAGATGCTGGCTATCTCACACTAAGGCCCAATTGCGTGATCGATAGTGCACTCCACTAATAGTATAATGTCGTTACCAGCGGTTAAAAATATTAATGATTGTGCGTGTTTTGAAGAAAAAATACCTTGGTACCCAACTTATGGTTAAATACCATTACCATTAGTTTAGTCAACTATAGATCTTGCAAACAGGCCTATTAGTTTACCGATACTAGTTACACTTAAATGGTTCGGGCGAACTAGTACGTAAGAATTTCGGCATTCAACAACTATCTAGAACAATTTATTATCCGTCTAGAAATGGCGTGCGAGAGTACAGACAGCAGATTCATATTGCTCGAAGTGCGGAATGGACACCATAATTGCAGGCAATTCAGCTCGACGAGCACTCGTTCTGTTGAAAGAAATATCTTTGAAACACAATACTGTTCCGCAATTTTCGACATTCAAATTATGATATAGTAGGTATAATAATTATATCTTTAATCATATACGAGTAAGTTACTAGATTTTGTGTGATGTGTGTATCTCGTAACTTAAAGGAATAGAGGGTCAAAATCACCAAGGTGGCGAATTCCAAATTCGGTTTTGTGATAAATTCACCAAGCAGCTATTACTTTGATGACCAGCCTAAATGATCCCTTAACTTATGTTTTAATCATATTTAGGTTGGCAGAGCATAAAACTGATTACTACTTTTGTAATTTAATTTTTAATGTGAGCTATCGCTAAAAAAGATCATTACGGGAACGTTTTTGTGAGGTTGAAAAAGATATTAAAATATTACTGAAGTATTAATTTTTTACCTTGTTCAATAGCGGATGTACGCTATTCATAAATAAAAATTAAAGAAATGTAAGGGAAATGCCAATAAAGACGTTTAAAAGCTAATCATAGTATGAATGGAGCTATTGTTACTGTTTTTTTGGCTAAATTATTTAAATATAAGAAAGATCGCTGACTTATATATAAAAAAACATATTATAGGTATAAAAAGTTTGTTTTATTTTAATATTATCACAGCCTGTTTAAGATTTTTTAATAAATAAACACATTATCTGTGATTTTAGTGATGTTCCCGGACATGATGAAATGTTCACGAAATGATGCTTGTGTTCCCTAAATGACGATATAGGTATTAGATAGATCCAATTTTACGTTTTTAAAATAATTAGCAATGTGTACGTCCTACTTATTTATTAATTGTAACATTAGCGTCCTCAATTAACAACAACGTAACTTAACAGTCTTTTAATTACTGGGTACAGCTGATTAGAAATTCTTAATAATCAAATTATTTTTTTTATTATGGTTGTAATAATCAAACCATCTTAGCATTGAACTTTTTGTTTTGTAACCAATATTCAATAAAATTTAAATCAAAAATAACCTTCTAATCATATTAATTAAACACAATAGTTTAATGTAAGATAAAAAATAAAAAGCAACGAATATTATAATTTTTCATAAACATCAATATCTCAAAGTAATAATACTCTATATCTATTCTCTTTCTTTGTTTTTTTTTCTTAAAGTACAGGCCTTTTCTTCTAATTGTGTAGCCCTTACTTCGTTAAATAAGAGATTCTTGCGCACTTCAGGAGGCACGTCGATATTTTTAATCAATTTGTCTACTTTTCTGTTAGGAGTGAACATTTTCCTGTTCTCTCTTTTCTTTCCTTCTTAGTAATTTCTTCAAAGTTTCATATTTGCGTTTTATGTTAGCAATTGTTTTCCCTTGTTGTTTTATTTTACGATGTGCTTTGGCTCTATCCTTCCGATCAATTTTTGTTCCCACTGTTTTTCTTACAGAATGCCGTGCTGCAGCTGATTTATTATCAGAATTGGGCGGAGTATTTTTTATTATATATATAATTATTATTATATATATATTGCATCCTTCTTTTCTCTGTATTTTTTTGATGTTACTTTGCAAATTTTTCTTTGCTTTCGCTTTTCTCTCTCAGTCATCTCACTAACATTTTTAGCAGCTTTCTTTTCAGCAGCTTTTCTTTTCAGCTTCTTTTCTGATAATACTCTCTAACCTTAGTTCTTTAAATTTCTCTCTCTTCCTCCGTCATCTTATCTAAAAATTTCCTTTTTGTCCTCACATTTGCTTTTTCTCGTTGTTGCAAATAAGCTGAACTTTCTTTTAACTTGCTTTTTCGGACGTTTTTTTTATTTTTTTTAACGACAAGAGCCTCCATATTGCTAAACAATATTAAAAATAATATTAGAAAATACGTTTGGCCAACAAACATTGAATAAATTATTAAACAGTTATAATAACAGGGTGTATTTCATTAAAAACGTCATTCCGAGAACACTCCGTCAAGTCCGGGAACGATCCCGAAATGACCGTTCTCGGAATGACTTTTTCATATAATTGCGCGGTTTTAAGGCGGCAGCCATTTTCGACAACCTGTTTGAATCTGTCATTGTAAAATATTTAAGGTTACTATTGGCAACAAAACACTACAAAACGTATTTTTTCATATTCCAAGTTGAAAAACGCGTTCCCGATATGATGACGAATTGATGTACGCTACATAAATAATGAATTGAAAGTTACTTACCACTTATTTTTAATTGTTTTGGCGAAAACTTTCACGACGCTCAGTTTGTTTACATAGTTCACATTACTGCATCATACCAACAAAAGGTTGCGTTCAAAAACTGATTTTTTTATCGAGAATCAAAGTTGCGTTCACTGAAATGACACTTTTATTGCCGGACACAATATTTTAGATTCGTGTGCTTTAATTTATTATATTTTTTTAATAATAATGCCAGCAAATTAATATTAGAAAAAATCATAGGCCATTTAGTAAGAAAAACGTTTCATTTTATTTTATTTTATGAATATTTTCGAAGTTTGTTTTCTAAACATTGGTTTGTAGGACACGTTCCCGGAATGATATTTTGTTGTTATTTCATCAAATAATAATGAATGTGCTTTATTTTTGCTTTATAAAATATAATGTACAGTTGATATAAGCAGAGTTAATAATATTTACACTAGAGGTTTGTATAACTAAACTAAATTCTGGCATTTATTTGCTGGCAAAGCAAATTCTCCACCTTGGTGATTTTGACCCATATGTACCTATTCTATGCGTTTAAAAGGAAGAAACTGATTTGAGTGACATTGCCGATTTATTCAGATTTTTTGTATTGCAATATTTTGGAAATACTGTCGCTCCTTAATGACTTTAATAAGTAATAGTGCTTTGAGGTTAGAGGTGAAATTTAGCACACACTGTCATCCTTGTCCAGTAGAAAGACAGCGATTGCTCTTTGGTTCTGTGAGTAAAGTTTGCGCGAGCTTTTAAGCCGGTTTAACATTACAGTACGGCCCTTGTACCTATAAATGTAACTTTGTCACAACAACACGTAATGTAAGCGGATTGGAAAAGACCTTCGGACGAAATCTCGAGGGTTTTGAAGGACAAAGCCCACAAACATTATTTACTGTTTTATATTCACACAAAGCAAACCCCGGCTTCAATTATCAACCCGCAACATAATTCATTATTTCGCTAGTATTTAATGTTTGACGACACATTTAATTTATTCTCTTTTAGTAATAAAAGCGGGACCACAGCACCAAATATTTGCAAAGACTTTTTATTAGCAACTCTGTGGGCCTGGTATGAAATTCTTTTGAACAGCTTGGTTTTAATAACTACGGTGGCCGTGTAAATATGACAATGTATTTTCGTCAACAATTTAAGCTTACTTACTTAGAAGCTTACTTTGAATATCAGATGACAATAAATATTCTACCAAGTGAGTCAGTACATTAAGCTGATGAAAATGGAAAACCGAATTATGAGAAGATGAGACTAGATTGTTTTCAATTTTCCTCTATTTATAATATTCGAAGGATCCATTTTGTTGATAACGTCTGTCTTTTGATGGTTTTGCAATTTTTCAAGCTGTAATCGCTTACGCACTACATCCACTTTAAAAAAACACATTAATTCTGATATGTATTCATGACATACGTATGTCCCTGATTATTTTGCAAGAAACAATAAAATACATTTTTTCAAAGGCTTTTATTTTATCATGTTGAGAATGATGGTAGCCTTTACTGTTTCTAAATTTTACCTGAATTTGCTAGAGGTGCAGAAACAACAAAGAATAGCTGAAGGCTAACTTGCATTCACTGCGTTTAAGAGTTGATAGGGACGCTCAGCGGGAACATTACAGCGGCATCATTAAACGACCTGTCGACTATCATAGAGCGAAGAGCTGTGCATTTTCGACGTCGAACACTGCTTAAACCATTTAACACTGTGAAATATACTTGAGCTAAATATCGCTAACCCCTCATTAGCGTCTGTAGTCATCAATAACTTAGATTTAAGTAAACTCTAGAATACTTATAGACGATTTTTCACTATTCAGATGACATGATGATGAGAATTAATGACGTTTTTAGACCTACAAAGTTAAAATGACACTGAATAAATTAAAATACAAAGAGTTGGTAAGACTTATCTTTGCAGAATAAACAGAACAAATCCGTGACTCAATTACCCTCCCAAGATTCTCGGTGACCTTTGCCGTAAAGATCAGCGCCAGCATATTATCTACTAATAACACAACCGTACTAAACCAATGCCGGTTCATACTACATAGGTAGTACAATAAGAGCCAACGGTCGCACCGAGCATTAACACGTTGCGGGCACGGAACGATCCTTTTATTTCCCCTTTTTCTTTACAAATGGGAAATCGTACCCACATTATTACATGTCTGCAGCGGCAGCGTGCGTAGATATGGAGTACTATGAACTGCTTGCCTTACACCAAATATATTTCTCATGCGGAAACGCGCTGAGATTTAATCTAGCTGAATAACAAATAAGACGTTCTCTCCAAATATTTTACTTCATCTCTCAGTACATTCAAAAACATATTTGTTTATTTAAACTCATTTTCTCAGCAACACAATGTACATATTAAACATAACAAGAATTTTCGGTACCGCTTTCCCCAGACAGATGCGAAATGTCCCGAAGAGAAGACGCTGAGCTTTTTACTCGAAACCAAAACTATTGTTTGGTTGACGTTAAATAATAAAAGCTTAACAAAAATCGGAAACAGGAAAATAATAAAGAGTAAATAAATGTTCCTTCGCGAACTGTGGTCCTTGAATCAATGTCAGGGGCGAGAAGAGTGTGTTATGGATTATTCCTTATAATCGCCAGAGTTTGTGATTACAGGCCCACATTTGGCGTGCGTGATTGCCAGATACCAATGATGGAGGCAATTGCAGAAATACTACGGGAGATACTAGTATTTTTACTTCAAACATACGGAGGATAATTCACCCGAAAAACTTGGCAGTAAGCGCAGCGTATGCAGCATTGCGCCTCTGTGAAGATACGGGCGGCCCCCTATTTCATAATTAAGCTTGTACAATCCATCCCGCTCACCTCTATTTAGGTATATCCCGAGTGGAGCACGTTTTAATGTTTTAAGTGTTCTTCTTTTTCCGAGCCCGAGGCCGTTCGTGGCACAAGAAATATTTCCAAAAAGTTCCGCCAATTTGATGCTAATGAAAGAGTCGGTTATACCGTAGAACATTCGAACCAACTATTACTGACAACTATTGTCGAAGTCTAATTGAATTACCGAAGTTCGATCGAGTACACCCTGGAGCCCATGATTGTGAATAAAAAGGCTAATTCACAATTCAATCGAATCTGACTTTGTCAGTGTGCTGGCTAAAGGTTGAAGCAAATCTATCCACACGGCACGGGAACAGCAAAAACCAGGCGTCAACCATACGCAACACACTACGTAAAAGGAATAGCAATGCCTCGGATGGGATCGGCACCGGACAGTTCTACTTGTGAATGACAGCCCATTGACAGGGTGGACGGATAGTCGTCAACTTGCGGGCGGCACGGCGTAAGCGCGTTACAACGCATGCGCCGCTGGTCGAGAGAGGACCCCGAGTTGGTCTCGACATGAGGTGGTGACGTTACTAAGTTGATAGATGTGCGTTGAAGTATGAGTTTCATACTAGGAATACTGCACGCCTCGAGTTGATACGGTGCCGTCACCGTGACGGTTTGATTAGTGGACTTCGACCTTTATTCTGTAACACTCGTACCTAGTAACAAATGTTGATTAGTAACTAAACACAACCAAATTGACCTCATTTCTTTTTTGATGGCCATTGAATATTTATTCCCTAGGAACGTATAGTGATTCAGTAGTTTAGTATTATGAGAAAAACATTTAACGTTTAATGTTGATTAAATAATAAGATAACTTAAATATTTTTAAGCACTATAAGTATTCATTAATCGTACGAAATACGAATACAAAACACCAATGGATATTTCTCTGTTTCTGTTTTCGAGCAAAAGCCTAATCAAAATAGCTAAGAAGGATTTGTAAAAAAATCTACGAATCAATAATCCTATTTCAAGAGATCTTAAAGTTATTTTCTATTCTATCTATTCGAGATTCCTAAGCATCGATTCGGTAGATTCTTACGACCGTAGCTCAGTAGGGGAAGATCACTGTGTACGGGAGCATTACTTCAGAGAAACATTAGTGGCGGTAACACCGTTATCGGGTGTTTTAGCTCAGTAGACATCATCCCGAACTTTGGCAGTTTTAACCCAATCGTCTGCGTCTCAAAGATATTGTGCCCGCAAACCTCTGCATTGTCATACTATGGTGGAAGAAAATACTTTGACTATTTGTCACAAGGATTTATGATTTGTATGCTGTTTTAGACGTTATAACAAACACTATACGTACCTTGTTTATTTAAAAACAAAATTGCACAAATCATGGTGTGCAAAGGTGGACCTTATGCTAAAAGCATTCTCTGCCAGTCCAACCTTTATGTCATGCAGAGAGATGGCAATGAGTGTACCTTAGACATCGACTACGAGTATAGCACGAAATATAACGTACCGTACCATGACCGTGCTAGGAACGTGTCAGGCACGGAAAGCAATACGATACGCACTAACTTGCCCGAAGAATTGTCAGCGTTTAGCCCGTCTTACATGGAGCGTTAGCGAGAGCGGGCGAAACATAAATTCATTCAATATCTCTCAGATTCTGTCTCAAGAAACAACAATAAACATTATTAACAATTTTCTTCAAATTATTTCTCTTCTCCAGACTAAAGTTACTCAATAACGAATGCAAGAATTTTTCGAAAATATTTTACACACATAACATAGTTCATAATTATTTGAAATGCTCTTGTTTAATTGACAGATATCTATCGCGATTGGTTGAACTGGAATAAATCACTTCTAATTGTATCAGTCTATACATTCGGTCGAACTGAAATGGATATAATTGACATGTGCCGATTCAGAGCGTGCTTTTGATGGCATGACGCTGCTCTATTCCGGCTATCCGCAATTTCTTGTTGCATTGAAAGGGTTAAGTGTGGGTAACACAGCCATATTGCGTTCGGCCCGATATTCACGAATTGTACAATTGCATTTGATCCAAGGTCCTACTGTGTTAGATGTACGATTTTTCTGTAGATACCTACGAATTTCGGAGATTCGAGAATTCGCTCACAACCTCATACAAATTGTCAATGGATTCCATTTTAGTTTTATCTAATGAGTAGCTCTAGTTTACTGGGTTAGTGATAAATTAAGTAAATGATGGACTTATTTATATTTTATTATAGAGGCCAAAATGACATTTGGTGGGTGGCCACTTAATCGTAATTTTAAGAAATAATGTTGTTTCTAAATAATCGGAATATTTGATTTGTATTCAATTGTTGTTATAATCGATTATGAAATTTAAATAGTTGTTGTTCAAATTTGTGTTGCGCAGAAGTTTAATAGCATCAATTTTTGACAGTGTTATTAGGTACAAAAATCAGCAAATGTAAAATATGTTTAAAAATCCTGTTTCTCAAAAATATCATCATTAATATTATATTTTTTAAAGAAAGTAGTAAAAAGTAAGTTAGTACTTTTGCAATGGAAAGTAACTAGATATTTTTACTTCTTCCAAAACTGTTTTAAGTAATACTTTTTTATGACTTAGGTTTACATTTTACATGTGTGTTCATTGTACTAATGAGTAAAATCGGGGGACACGGCAGTGCCCCTGCCAAGTCGCGTTAACACTGCTGTACCATCCTTCACTGGAACCATTCGCCGCATTTTCAGGTCCCTATTTGAGAAGACCACAACGCAAAAAACCTAAAAATGAATATTTCTAGTCTATAGGTCATTTGGCTACAAAATTAAGCGAAAGAAAAGTTTGCATTTATGACACTCACTCACTCACTAATGATCATCAAAATAGAACTAGTCTTTCCATAAACTCTGAGACCTGAAATTTGGTACACAGTTAGGGTTTAATGGCCACATAAGGGGAAAACTAGGATAAAAAAGAATAAACTAGGATAATCGAAGATGAAAACTAAAAGGAAAAAAGTAGGATAATCGAAGATGTGAAGTACTTGGTTACCCTGATTAGAAAACACAAGGCCCCAACAAACTATTAAAGATCGATTTGCCTTTACAAAAAATATTTAACTTGGTGGGCCGCGTCATTTGATGTCAAAAATAAAATGATTAGAAAACACAAGGCCCCAACAAACTATTAAAGATCGACAAACCGCCTTTACAAAAAATATTTAACTTGGTGGGCCGCTTCACTTGATGGCAAAAATAATAATTATGCCCATGTCTACAAAAAAAAATGAAGTCCCACCAAAAACATTCTGTAAAAAGAGTAGGCAAGTCTCGATGGAGCTGCTTGTTTATTTCTAAAAAGTAATAAAATCTAGACAAAATCGTGCCAAGTCTAAGGTTCCTTGCTGCGATTTCTTTATTATAGGTAATGTTGTGTGATTTGGCTGTTGAACATTCTTTATACCGACGTTAGTACGTTTATCAAGCCGGTAGCGATTTGGTGACAAATTGGTGCAATGGTGTCATGGCGCATCTGGGGTGCAATTGTCTAAAGCAATCGTATTCATTTGACAGTTCAAAACGTACGTACTCAAACGTACGGTATGATCTGTCAAATGGCAAAGAACAAAGGGTTTGATAGATCATATCGTACGTTTTGAACTGTCATATGAATACGATTGCTTTACACAATTCCACGTCTGGTTTTGTACCCTTCAACGGTCAAGTCACACAACATTACCAATAATAATAAAGAAATCGCAGAAAGAAAGCTTAGACTTGGCACGACTTTGTCCAAATTTTATTCCTTTTTTGAGAGACAAGCAGCTCCATCGAGACTTGGCTAGTTTTTTACAGAATGTTTTTGGTAGGATCACATTATTGAAAATTCATATCACAAGTTTTCATTATTCGAGTACGATGGAATTGTTAAAACACTACTGGAACGACGCTTGCAACATAAAAAAAAATAAAGTTTGATTCGATTGTAGCTAACATTCTGGTCTATCAAAAATAAGCTGAGTATAGGTACTTACAATTTATTTAATATTCTACAGGCGTTGCACATACGAACATGTTGAGGTAATGGATAAAACGGACTACGATTACTAAATAAACGTTTTGATCCGTCATGACTAGTTTTAAACTTCCTTATATAACGTGTCTAAAAATGCTGGAGTGCAATATTCTGATATTCTCAATTCCGATCACCATTACACTGTAGTCTGACAATGCAGCCAATATTAACAACGCGACACCGCACACTCTTTGAGTTAAAACTCCTAAACTCCAAGTCAGCAGCATGACTGTAATTCGTCGGAAACAGAAACGTACTGTCTTACAGAGTAGAGTACACAGGCCACTTTGAGGCTATTCCGCACAGGCAGGCGCACATACAATGCCGTATCTACTTTATCACGATCATGCGTTGCTTATAAGTTCTTGGAGTAGTTATTTAAACATGTGTACAAGAGTATTATTGGCGGAGCCATGGAGCGGAGCATGTTGGGACTTACAAAGAGGGACAGAAAAAGAGCTGAAGATATAAGAAAGATAACCAAAGTCAAAGACGTCACATTAAAAACTAAAAAACTAAAATGGAGATGGACTGGTCACATGCTCAGAGAAAACAAAAACAAGTGGACAAAAGACATCACAGAATGGACACATAGATTTCAGACCAAAAGGAAAAAAGGAAGACAAAAGATGCGTTGGTCAGACGAGCTAAAACATACTGGTGGTGCACTATGGCAAAGAATAGCCAGAGATAGGGAAGCATGGAAAAAGTTGGAGGAGGCCTTTGTGTCAGAAGACACGCCGACAAACGTGGGCAACTAAAGGCTGTAATGTAATGTAATGTAACAAGAGTATTATTAAATTGTTGGGTTTTGGGCCCTGTTGTTCCAAATTCGACCAGATATGATGTTTTGTAGCCCTTATGTGTAAAGTTCACTGCTAAGTCTCGTTGAGTCTATAAATTACCAGATTCTTTGGAGCGTGGTATGTGCTATCTCATCCGGGCGCATGATGTGTCGCCCGAGGTGGATACATACTCCTTTTGCTCATAAGCTGATCGCTAAGAAGCGTACAAGAGTAGCTGTTGCAAATGATTGAACTGCTAAGTTCTGTTCTTGTAACTTAAATACAGTCAAACACATATATTATTACACATCAAGTACTCGTATGACCCAATGAAAAATTACTTATACGTTAAACGCTTTTTCATTGTGCCTTTATTACTTTCTTCACGCCGTCTGTTTTCTCTGTTAAGACCTATTGGCTGGTGGAATTAAGCCCGCCATGTGTGTGTATCCTTTTAAGTGTACATGAAGTTAAAAAAACATCTTGCTAACGTAAATTGACCTCTTAATACGAGTAAGCATTTTCATGCATTTAATTATTGTTGCCAGAATAAATTTTATTAATCAGAAATAAAGATACCTGAATTACAGTAACGATGAAGAAACCTATACATAAATAGAAGCTTTATTAAAATATTATTGATCTAACAGTATGTAGCCATTAGTATCAATGGTTAGTGCGCAAATGATATGATTGACAACATTATGTAAAAAATTACGACTTCAAAACCAAAATGCACTAATAAACTCTCTCTCTCTCTCACACACACACACACACACACACACACACTCACACACACACACATACACACACACACACATACACACACACACACACACACACACACACACACACACACACACACACACACACACACACACACACACACACACACACACACACGCACGTGGATATAAAGAGAACCGTTGCAAAGAATCAAGTTCGTAGATTTCTGAAAGAGTGAATAATTGCATAATATTATTATTTTACGAGTATGTATGCATTTATACTTTATTTATGTTTATGTATATACTTTTATAAAATTTGTACTTTATTTATCTATCGCTATAGTCATATACTTAGTTTATTTCCTATATTTATTAGATTCTTGTTATAATGTTGTTGTTTTTTTTTTCACTGCACCGGTTGCTACTTTCTGCATGACCTAAAGGTTTGACTGGCAGAGAATGCTTTTAGCGTTAAATTGTTTAAATTTGTACACTAATATTTTGCATAAATGCTGTGCTTTAAATAATATAAATAAACTCTTGACCCTTTAAAGAAAAGGATCGATTTTAGGCAACCAAATTTATTTTTGGAGTCAGTGCTGATAGTTGATATTTGAGATGTCAAAGTGATAGCACCGACTGCTGCAGGTCAAGAGTTTATTTAATTTGGTTTTGAAATCGGTTTTTACTTTTTTAAAGTTAATTTCATTTAATGCTTTAGAATTTTTTTAACACTCACAGTGTCATATTTTATATTTATAAAGATGAAATAAGAAACCAAAAATTTGGGCACATTTTGGTTTGCGAAAAGGTTGCTGGTTCAAATCCCGCCCGTGCCCAAATTTTTGGTTTCTTATTTCATCTTTATTAATTTCATTTGTTAATTTTTAGTGATTATATGTGAAGGAAGAGAGGGGATGGCACCTTATGACTCTGTTCTTTAAGAAACTACAAATTACCTATCTAAGCGAAGTTCTGTCATTATAATCACTGAAATCGTGAACGTTGAGGAGTTCCACAATCAGCTCAGCTCCACATAATGTTAACTATCATACGTAGCAACAAGACAACATTAAGATTCTAATACAAAAACACTACATGTGCCTTGAAAATTTGAGGGTTTCCCGAGATTGCGCCAACCGACTGCATCAATGCTTAAAATCGGAGTGTGTGGTGTCTTCAGTGTCGAATATAAGATTACGAAGTGGACATTTATTATGAAATGATAATTTCACCAATTATGCGTGCTCTCTCAATATTACGACCTATATTTTGATAAAGCTGCACCTGATAGTCAACAGAATTTATAAATTACATGGTAAATTAACTCTATCAAAATGGAATCTCCCAGAGGTTTCAACTCAGAACCAACTGTCAGACGCAGTGAATGCAATCATAGCAAGAAAGCATACGTGCGCCAAAATTAATATCTCAACCTTCCCAGTAAATTTACCGTGGTTAGTTCTCAGTACATTTCTGTGTCGCAAAATAACTAATAACGTTTGTAGCAGTGCTATTCCGAGCTTATTTCGTATGTCTCGTAGGTCATATAGGAATATGAATATTATTGATAAAATGATGTCTCAATGAATCGCCCTTTGCTCTCTTTTGACACGTCAGCGTTTGTTTTATATCAAATACCATAAACAAATTACAACATATAATAAGCATAACCGTTGCTATGGTTCCTTGTACACACTGCGACTTTTAGCAGCGATGCAGTCGTGATGCAGCATCGATCCAGTCGCAAAATGGCAAATTTTAGTAGAGTAAGTATCGATGCAGTCGCGATGTAGAATCTGGACATTGACAAATTATGTACTGTATTTTGGCGAGTGTTAGTGCGTTAGCATCGATGCAGTCGCGCTTCTGCATCATGCCGAAGCTAAAAGTCGCAGTGTGTAAGGGGTCTACGTAACAAACATTTGTTTTCATTTTTTGGAGTTTGACAAAGTCTGTCTGTCTGACAGTCTCCTTAATTTAACATAGTGTTTAAGTTTACAACAGCTGTGTTTAAAGTATTGCGGGTAAAAAATTATAATCCTAGATATCTCTGACAGATTCGTAGGATTTGAGGTGCAACGGGGCAGAAAATTATAGATTGGAGATATTTCGACCAAAACCGCAGCATACCACGTCCACGGACGAGTTGGACAGGCGACCTTTTAAAGGTCTCAGGATCGCACTGGATGCAGGCCGCTCACAACCGGTCGCTGTGGAAACCGTGGGGGAAGCCTATTTCCAGCAGTGAACGTCCTTTGGCTGATGATGATAATGTTGATGACGAGGTCCGTCTGTATAAGTTAATGTCTCTACTGACAACTGCAGTCATCCTCTTCACTCAACTCCGTGTTTCGACATGTGGGAAAGAGACTTAAGATGGATTGAGGCTTAAGATATAAGTTTATTTTGTAGTAGGACCTGAACTAAGTTGCTACAAAACCCTTGCGAGCAATCGATTTCATACCTGAGTTATTATCCTGGGAGCATTTACATTCCCTAATTCTATGATATTCTTGATTCTATGATATAAGCAAACAGCGTATCGAATATGATAAACGTATTAGCATGTTATACGTTAGGTACTGGTTGTTCGTTTCGTGTTTTAGTGACAGTTTAAGTTTCAATTAGTAAATACATTACGTATTATGACAGTGTATATTTATTGGAAAAACAAAATTAAATGTAAAATTTACTCTTTTAGTTACGAAGCTAAATTACTGTCTCTATTAAGTACAATAAAATCACAGATAAACATATTATGAATATTTTTCGAATGAAAAGTTAGTAATTTTGAAAACATTGTATTGCTTTTATAAATTGTCTTCATATCGCGAGTACTTGTGGCAAGTATTTTCACGTATTTAATTACCTCTTTAATAATGAAAACCTAAAGTTAAATAATGAAAAGTCTAGAATTAGTGATATCAGGAATTCATAAAGCAATACATTATAAAAACAGCCCCGTCAATCAGCGGTGTAAAGCTAAATTACTGCAGAGGTGGACAGCTGGCCAATTCTGTTTTATTGATCGTTTTGCAAAGAACCTCAGTAGATTAAAAACAATTTTCAAGACTTAATACATAACGAACAAAAGTAGTAATAGTGTACTTTTCGTTTTCGTTATTAAAGCGCATATTTCATTTAACACTGCAAAATATTTTACACATTCTAATATATTTTCTGGAACCAACGCGGCGGTTTGAGTTTGAGAAATGATAGTTCTGTTTCTTTTATGCATTCAGAAACTGGATATAGTAGTTTCCAACTTATATTAGCAACTGATGCAGAGTTCTCGGAAAAGCACAGGGTCAGACATTAAGTCTGCTCGGTCACTTATACATATAATATATTCTGGATTCCGTTGGAAGACATATCTTTTGTGTTGCACAAACAGAATGCTCAGTTTTAATGAAAGTTCTTTACACAATGATGATACAACGTCATTTTCGACATGATTATCAGCCAAAGGACGTCCAATGCTGAACAAAGCCTCCACCGAAGATTTCCACAGCGGCCAGCTGCAAGCTGTTATCATCCATTATGATCCTGAGATCTTTACATAGTCGTCACATTTGTCCATGGACAACCAATGCTGCGCCTTAAGTCGAAAGGTCTTTAATATAAAACTTTTCTGCCCTAATGGTGCCATTATCACTCGATACGAATAACCAATATACATAGCTTAGTTATTACCATTTCACATCTTTTATATAAATTCTATTCTTTACTCAGCACACTGCAGTTTAAGAAACAGGGGTTTCCCGCCTCTTCATACCCAGTCAAAATCCTTTCCTGATACCACCACAATATCTTCTCTAATTTGGAGTTTTGGACCCAAGTCTTAAATTTGATGATGTTGGTTTCTTGCTCAGAGGAGCTAGCTAATGAAAACTTAAGTCAATGATAATGAATTCCAAAAACATTTTGAATTCATATTTCATAACATATCCGTGTTCTCTTACTTTTTAGCCAAATTTTGCTTCAAGCTCAGAAAAAATCTGCTGTCGTAAAAATCGATATCGCATCTGCATAACATAATCAGTCACCCCGATAGTTTTACTAATTGTGTTTAATGTAAAATGCGCTCTATTCCACTAGTTTAGAAATGAGAACGTGAGATAACATGTCGAGTTTCGCTGTGGAAAAAAGAAAATAAATTGGATACAAGTAAATTTAGTTTTATTCCGACGGTCGTGATAAAAATTATAGAGTTTACCTCTTGATCACCCATGCACCTTCGTGCCAGTTTTACAGTCGGCAGTGGCATTTTTTTATACATCTCACTCTGTACGGATTTGAACCAATAACATAGTGTTCAAAGTATAATTTAGCGACACAGCTATTATTCTTACTGCCCGGCTGATCGGTCAATATTTGAGCACTAAAATCACCCTAAAAGGGTGTCTGTTAATATTGTGATGTTGTGTATAGGACATGATAGCCCCCTGCATTATTAGCCCTAAATGCAGCTGTGTAGATTTCGCCAACGTGCATCTCGTAGGGAAGCCGAAAGGGGATCTTTGGATCTACTCGAGCGCGGTAAGCTAGCGCATGGAGATATACTCGTATTGCACGCTGTTTCGTACCTCCATTTCTCTCATCCTCAATTTTAAATTGAGATGCAGCTTAATGCAGAAGCAGTTCAAAATAAAGAAGCAGCCAAAGAAGGATAGATGTCTGACTTGTATGATTATTTGTTAAATTTTGTTATAATGAAAATGCCTTTTTCAGATAATAATTATAGAAGCCTTCATTGGAAAATATTGTTATTGCGATTTTTCTAAAGTAATACTACCAAAATTATTTGAAATCCCCGATAAGATCGAGTAAATCCACATGTGGAATTTGTTGCTGCTCCCCTTCCCAAACGAGACTATTACCTGCTGCGTCTGCGCAGAAAATATTATTCCGCTCCCAACGCGACCCTTTGAAGGGTGTTCCCCTTCTGATTTCATTACGCACTGGGGTTCGATCAGACGACGATCGATAGTGTCCTACTACTTTAAAGTTACTTTTGTGTAAATCCGTCCTTAAATATTTTCATCTGCGGATTGTATCTTGTAATAGAAAGCTTTTTTCAAATAAAAACATTTACGTCGTTCATATATTCGAAATATAGAAGCTACTTTGGGCGAACCTTTTTCCAGTGCGTCAAATCTATAAAGTGAATATTTTATTACATACATTTATTTGTGAAATTGCTTTCACGTGATCGTAATATTTATTCAAATTGTACAAACGTATTCTACCTCACGGGACGCGGGTAAAAAGGCTTTGACGCTTAACTCGGCTTTACTTATAAAATATTATGCAATTATGAAAGTTTGAAATATTTATCTACTGCTGAATAACTAAAGATTGGAAACCATTTACCGCAAAATCATGGTATGTTATTTAAACAACGATCTCTTACTGTTTCAAATTACATACCTATAAAGATTTATCGTTCCTTATCCACAATGAGAGGGTGAATGTCATATTTATTAATTTATATAAAGTTACTCATAATAATTAAAAAAAAATAATTAAAAATTAAAATTGTTTATTGGCTTTAACATTGGGTACACATTATTCAGTTTGTACATCCAGTGTCTCCTTTTAGGCTACAAATTGCCTGTGTCAGGAGACACTGCTCTTCCATAACACGAGTTTATTACACATACTAATACTAAGACTTAAGGTAATAATTAAGCTAAGATTCTGATACAATAATAATTGTGTGCGTGTGTGCGTGTGTGTGTGTGCGTGTGTGCGTGTGTGCGTGTGTGTGTGTGTGTGTGTGTGTGTGTGTGTGTGTGTGTGTGTGTGTGTGTGTGTGTGTGTGTGTGTGTGTGTGTGTGTGTGTGTGTGTGTGTGTGTGTGTGTGTGTGTGTGTGTGTGTATGCATGCGTGTGAGCATATGAGTGAGAGTGTGTGTGTGAGTTGACTAAATCAGAAGTGCCTCAATTTCGTCATAGTTCTTTGGCTTCAACCATTCTGAGACTATTTTTTTGCATTCGTGAAATTTCGTACTGTGTATATTTTTTTCCTTATTGATAATGTTGTAGAGATGGATCGATCTTTTGTTGTACTGCCTTTTAGCAAACGCCGTATTTACTATAGGAGCTTGAAAAGCAATGTATCTCCTCTTGTTTTTGTGTCTTTCAGAGTCGAAAGGTAAGGATTTGTGTCTTTTTAATGCCGACTGCAATATGTACAGCTTCCTAACCGAGTGAAGATTGGTGATTTCGTAAAGCAGCTCTGTAGAGAATCCTATCTTTTTAAATGACATTACCTTAAGTAAGCTACGTTGGGCACGCTCCACATCTAGAAACCGTGTTTTGGCTGCACCACCCCAGACTGGTATACAATATATCACTATTGATTGAACCAGCGAAATATAAATGTCAGTGAGGAGACTCCTACCCGGGCCCCGCGGGCCAGCAACCACTCTTGGCACTACATTTCGTAATGTTTTAAATATCCAGATGAGCTTCCTGAGTCTTGAGATAACATGTTCTATGTGAGGATACCAAGAGAGCCGCTGGTCCACGAAAACCCCCAAGTACTTCGCCTCACCAACCCTTTTAATAGCCGGACATTCACAAATTTGTCGATTCAAATCATATTTACAGCTATGGATTTTTATGTCTGTTACAACAGGATGTATGCTGTTATAGATGCTGAAGCAAATATAATTAGTCTTATCCGTGTTAAGTGTGAGTAAGTTATTACGCAGCCATTTGCTTATTTTTCTTAGGCCATTCTCTGTATACTCCCTAACAGCACTCCAAGTCTCAGCGGTAAAAACTACAGCAGTATCATCGGCGTAAGAAAAAATTGATCCGTTATCAATATGCATGTCACAGAGGTCAATTATATATAAAAGAAACAGCGTGGGTCCAAGAACGCTTCCTTGAGGTACACCATATGTTACCTCCGTATCTCCACTCATGACAGAATCTAGTTTTACTCGTTGGCGTCTATTAGAGAGATAGTCTTTGAATAATTCTAGAGGCATTCCATGTATCCCAATTGATTCTAGTTTGCGCACAAGGATGGGTATAGAGACAGTGTCAAACGCTTTCTTCAGATCTAAGAATACAGCAATACATTTTTTGTGTTTATCTAGTTGCTCAATCACTAGTGTACTTAGAGCAGTGACCGCATCTTCTGTGCATTTTCCTTTTCGAAACCCGTATTGAGAGGGCGATAGGATATTAAACGTGCTAAGATAATTGAGCAACCGTCTGTTTAGTAACTTCTCGATTATTTTAGAAATTGCTGATAGAACAGATATTGGTCTATAATTATTAACACTGTCTCTATCTCCTGCCTTATATCCGGGAGTGATTACTGACTGTTTAAGAGCCGATGGGAAAACCCCTTTGTTAAAGCACAGATTTGCGAAGTGAGTTAAGATAGGAACAATTTCTGATTTCGCATGTTTGAGGAAAGCAGTGGGAATTTGGTCCCAGCCAGGAGTACTGTTTGATTTGAGTGACATAAGTATGCTACCCACTTCATCTTGGTCGGTATCTAGAAGAACGAAAGAATTAGGCCGACTTGGCAAATTACGCATATAATCATGCATTTCTTCAGGAGATTAATGCTATATAATATTATACAATCTGATTTAGTATTGTTGTGATGTATGTTTAAAGTTAACTTTTTAAAGGGTAGCTTTAGGTGGCTGATCCTCGCTTAACCTCTTTTTATGTTTGAGCCGTTGCGACCAATTTATGTAAATGACAGAAGCCAGCGCATCAGGTTACACATTTTTGTTGAAAACAAACCCTATTTACAACAACATAAGATACCGCAATGTTTACCTTGACGAGCCGTTGTCCGTACCAACGCAATGTACATTAACAAAGCAACCCCTTGTTTATTTGAGTCTGCATTCAAGGTGTGCCAAAAAAATTGAGTCTAGAACCCTGGTATTTTTTTTAAAAACGGATACAAGCCTTTTTCAAAGCATGCCTGTAAATTTAAATCAAAAACGTTCCAGATTGAGAATAATTAACTCAATGCTGACACAATATATTCTACAGAATGAGATTAACGCAGTCCAGTCGCATTTAATTTGGGTGAATGAGAATTTGCTCTGCTTCACAAGTCTTTATGTGCGCGCTTTTTTGTTTTATAAATCACGGTTTGACTGACCAATCTACTATTTAATTTTTCCACGACCACTCACTAATGCATATTCCATTGCCTGCAGTGTTTACGAGAAAAATATCGCTTTTACTGTAAATTTTATGACAACTTTTAATAGAGTCTATAAATAATTAAAGAATAATTAAAGATTTATTTGATATATATATATATACATATATATAATATGTATAGTTATAACTTTCTCAACGATCTTATAAAAAATGGATAAAATTCAAGCTTAAGGGTAGGTCTATAAATACTCATTAGTAGGATGTAAGAAAACGACTACCGTATTTAACAAGTTGGTTTAATAAAACCAACTAATAAAAATTATGCTCAATAAGTTTGTTTCTATTTGTATGTTTTTATCAAATTCTGCTAATCAGAAACCCCATTCTTAAATAACTTTAACTTATTTTCGCACAGATTTTGTGAACTAGTCTTCAACAAAAAGGGTTGCTGCTGACCCAATATTTAGTGGATTTCAACCAAAAATATTATTCCAGAAAATTTCAGAAATGGTAGATCAAATTTAGTATGATCACATAGTTATTTGACTCGTGTGCATTGTAGTTGATGATTCAGTAAGTTAATTACTTAACAAAGCGTCCGCTTGGTCCGTCCGCGGCGCGGGCGCTGTCTTGAACAATTATTTATCGTTTATATTTCATTAATTTATCATTTTCCAGGAATATACAAAACTCTGCTACCACTAACATTGTTTTATTAAGACGGGTTATAACTTTTATGATGCAATGCACCAGAAACCCCTTAAAATGGCTCCGGCAACTTAGTGCAAAAGGCATGTTTAAAAAACGATTTATTTCAAACCTAATTTAGATATCTGGAGCGTTGGAGTTTCTGCTGATCTATATCGCGTTGATCTGATTAGCTGAATTTAATATTACGTTCGATTCGATTGCAATAATCTAATTATTTTTGGTAAAAATATTAATAGCATACTATACTTAATCGATAGTTGCGTGACTTGTTGTAAAGATAAATTAAAGTAAAGACCGACTTTAAAACTAAATGCACAAAAAAGCCTTACTTAAATAAATTCTTAACTTATTTTTTCTTTTGAGAGTCAAGAGTTTATTTAAGTATTTTTAGTGTATTTTAGTTTTAAAGTCGGTTTTTATTTTAATTAAAGTTAATTTGAAATAAAGAATTGTAAACAAAACAAACAATAGCACTCACATTTTATGTTCCAACTCATCAAAGCAACGCCTAAATCGGGTAAAGCTACAAAACAGGAAAACTAATTTGCCAGCGATTACTGCTCTTTGACTAGAAAATAACCGTTCAAGAAACCTCTGTTAAGCACAACAACAACTTATAATGTGCACGTAACCTGGAAACAAGAGGACCCAGGATTGTTCTGGGCAAATTAGGTAGTATTCGATAGAGTGAGCAGAATGGGCGTGTTGTTTGCACACAACACACACAATGTTATTAAAAGGTAACCTTGTTTACGTCTTTGGAGCAAGAAGATTAGTTCTAACTGAGCACAGAATGGTTGCAGAATGTTAAGAGACTTCGGGTTTACGTTATAATATAACCTACGCAAATAAATATGTTTCTGGGTATTTGTAAGTAACTGACCGAATCGTCTGGTCAATCTAATTTGAGCAATGAAAGTCAAATTATAATAAAACATCTTGAAAGTTAAAACAGTAGAAATTGTAAATGAAAATGAAGGAACCTTGGTCAGCCCTCCACTTTGGAGTATGATTCGTAACGTAATTTCCAAATGGGTATTTACATTTATTCTCTTTGAAGGATATTTTGGGGTAAGCTGCTGTAGCCTTCTATCACAGATTAAAAATAATGTAAAAAAAGGGACTATGATGAAACAAGTCTTTTGTCTTTGATAAAGTTATTTTAAATTAGTTTTCAAAGCTTCATGATGTTTGACTTGATTTCAATTGTTGGATTTACCGACGTTTTTTGTTGGTAATACGATGCCCAATTTTTCGGCTTTTTTCATCATTATTTGCACTTAAATATAATTTCAACAATATTTATAAATGTACGCAAGAACTGGGTATGTATTGTAATGTTGCTTTGACAGTTAAGCAGCCAACGGATAAATAAATTCGTTATGAGATTTCGTATTATCTACTCCGCACATTAGCGTGAAACATCACTACACGAGTAATTTTAATGATTTCTATTTGCACCTGTAAAAATCTTCAAAAATAAAGGAGGTAATCATTTTGATCCATAAGTATGTGATATCTTCAGAATTGGATAAAATTTGAGTATTTTGATCTACTTCTTAGAGGTGTGCAAAATTTCGTAGGTGTAGGTATGTTTGCATATTTGTATGTTGGTAGCAGAAATTGCACAATACGCAGCAGGAGTTTGCAGTGCTCAAAACGAACTTAGGATAACAACAAAATATTGTGGACTGTAAATTACTTCTGAGTTAACTTCTGCTGGCTGGCACTGCTTTGACAATAATTGATAGCTGTCCCGCGATCGATTCCAAAAAAAATACGAGTTTGGACAAGATATAGAACGAAAAAAGATCGAAGAGGGATTGTATTACTAAGTCGAGGTAGAGGCAGCACTTTCATCGAGGAGTTTTTTTGGCCGTTACGTAATTAATGACTATTAACATGTTTTTGTAGCCTTCCCATATTACTGGGCCATAGAGGCATTCAAATTATGAATAATCATTATAAATAACAATTGCTTTAGGAAATAAGAATGGTTTATTATTTGTTCATAAAGTAGGTCGTACAGCGGAGAGCAAGCCATGACCTAGGGGATCCGGGGCGGTGTAATAAAATCACGCTGCGCGACCGCCGATACGGAACTTTTGCGATCATTCAGTGTCCTTTTATCTATAGGGTTAGCTATTTCAGTAGGTTCTCCATTATTTCGGTTTTACGTTTATTTTATCCTACTGATATCCACTGAAAAGCAAGCTTTGAGAAGATTCCGTACACTAGTAGCGCTTATGACGTCGTCGACGAGACATGACAAGCAAGTTGTCGGAATGTTGACTGCATACGCCAACTTTTGACGGGGGTTGCTTTTACCAATTGCTGGCTGTACTTGTACTAACAGTACTTCTGCCGGTCGTGTGTAAGTTAACCCTTGTTCTAATTAGGTACCTACTCATTTCGCCAACATTATCGATCATTACTCTGCTAAAACGATTGAGTACTTGTTTGATAAGTGAATAAAAACTTGTTTTTTTAAAAAGCATTCAATCTGCTTATTTTGACTGCAAACTGCACCGTAGTATTTAGTTTCTAGGCTACAAGCAAGCAACATGCTAGCAAACCTTTGCTTATAAAAAAGTTGAGCTATTTCTTTTAAGAATCAAAAGTTTATTTGTGTTTTTTAGTGTTTTTGGTTGGTGGAGTGAGTTTCAACTTTTTTGTTAAAGTGAATTTTATTTGCTATGTTTTAGTTATATAGAGGGGTGAGAATGTGGGGTTGCACAACTTTTCAAAAGTTTCTAATACAAGCTGTGGCGTTTTAATTACTGAACTCCTAACCGTTAAGGAGTTCCGCCATCATCTTAGCTCAACAAATGGTGACTTTCACACGTAAAGACATGTTAAGATACTAGTACCAAAACCACTACAAGTGGCTATAAAATTTTAGGGTTTCCGTCGATTAAATCATCCTAAACCATCAGATCCCAACTTGGCAACAATGGGACCAACTAGATTCTAGTTCTAGTTACCATCTAGTAACTAAGGTAACAGGTCTAAGTGACTTTTTTTCTCAAAGCAAATGACTGATGATGATAACCTCTACTATTTTAAGTCAAATAATAAGAAATAATCTTGTTTCCATAATAACGAATAACTAATTACTCGAACGAATAAATAATAAATAAGTTTGGCTTCGCAAACTCAAGAAGAATAAATCCCAGGACGTCAGATCAAAAACCGATAACCCTATTTCTCTTATAGTGTTGTTAAGGGCATAAAACACAATAAGATATCGTTCGCACCACGCCTCAGCTAACTTCCATGATACAATTCCAATGTCTTTTATGGGTCTTGCTACTGTTGGGAATTCGGCTCTGCCGTTATTGATATAACATAAATAACTTCCCTTGGTCCAAGTTTTCTAGATATGAATGCTGCACGCTAATATTATAAAGCCGAGGAGTTTGTTTGTTTGGTTGGTTGATTGGACGCGCTAACCTAAGTGTCAAATAACTTTTTCAATCGTAGTATCACCAGGAAATATTATTTAAGAATAATATTGCTTATATTTTTGTGTGCTTCTTTGTCTGCGTTTCCACCAGGTGAGCAGCTCCAGATTTAATTAAATGTATATTTATCATTTAGTTAAAGGTTTTAAACAATTGTAAAACTAAGGTTTGCTTTTTGTAATGCGATTGAATGAAAGATATTTAGTTAAACGTGTGCTCACTCAGTCCACACAAGCGGTCAGCTATACCTTCATACTGAAATAAGTTGGTCGAGTCATTCAGTGTTCCTTTTTTTGTTACAGCTCTATTTAATTGGAGCCTGTAATTTCAGATCGTCAAGTTTCGTATTAAAACATTTACTATTAATTTATTGTGCTCACTCCATCCACACGCTATTGTATCTCTATGAACCAACTATAGATTCGCATTCCATCGTTTACATTGTATGAATTGGCTAGAAATAGGACTATTCAGCATAAAAACAAACCACTTTTACTGTTCGTTCATGAGTAAAACGGATGCCTGGTGCTCACTCCGTCCGCCATCGCTAAATACTTAAATATTTTTTGCTAAGTTAAGTTAAAAGAATGAGTGAACATATGATTTTTTTTTGTACAAAAATACTATAAAATATTCGGAAGTACCCAGTTTGATATTTCTTTTAACTTTTAGAGTAAAACAAAATTTCATATTTTGTATGAAGGACATGGAATAGGGTGTCTACACGTGATAAAATAGCAGGACTTGGCTGACTAAACTTCACGTGTTCACGCTAGCTGCGTGTCATCCTCGCTTACTTGCCTGAAGGAAAAGGTTTTGTTCTTAATAGGTACTTTGTTTGGGCTGGGGTTTGGGTTTAGTTTAAATTTTGAGGTTTTGTGTACTAAATGTAAAATGAATATATCTGACCGGTTACATTTGTCAAAAACAGATTTCGACCAATCGCGTACGCACAACCGAAAAGGTAATAAAATATTACTGAATCAATATGAATTACCATTGATGACAGTTAATGACCATTTTTGACTATTTAATAGTCATTTTCAACACTAGTTCTAAAGCTGAATGGTAAAATACGGACATTAGGAAAGAACTAGAACAGAAAATAAGTTAAGAATTAGACCGTGTGTGACACTGACTGCCATTTGAGTTTTTAACTGACTGTAGTTTAACTGACAAGTGATTTTCGGTCAATGTGCGTGATTCTTATCGGTTATGGCTAAACGAAGGAAGATACGCCGTTCGCTTTTGAGGTATGTTGGAGATTCTGTTTTTTAATTGGAATTACAAAATTAAAAAAAGTAAAAACCGACTTCAAAACCAAAATGCACTAAAAAGTCTTAAATAAATTCTTTACTATTGAAAGGAAAGGAACCCCTTTTATGCTAACAATTTCTTTTTGGAGTCGGTGCTGTAATAGTTGATGCTTGATGGTCAAAGTGATGGTTTACTTTTTTTAAAGTTAATTTTATTTCTTCAATTTTAGAGATTAAAGGAGAATGGGGGGGGGGGGGGGTACCTTATGACTCTGTTTTTTAAAAAGCTACAAACTACCTATTATAAGTTATTTCATTATAATTACTGAACTCCTAAGCGTTAAGGAGTTCCACCATCAGTTCAGCCCCACAAGATGTTGACTATTAGACGTAACAACATGTCAACATTAAGATTCAAGTAAAGAAACACTATACGTGCCTTTAAGATTTGAGGGTTTCCTTCGATTACACCAAGACCCCATCATCAGATCCTAAATTGAAAAAAATGGGACCAACTAGAAAGTATACCCTCTAAGTAGGCGAAAAATTTTTTCGAATCGGTCGACAAACGACTGAGACATGAGGTAACAAACATACAAAAAAAAAACATACAGTCGAATTGATAGCCTCCTCCTTTTTTGAAGTCGGTTAATAAATGTTAATTTCTCGCGGGACTTTGTGAAAGCAGGAAAATAAACATGTGGGGAACATATGACCTTAGCCCGTTGGAGCTAAGCGTTTTGTGGGAACTATACGACTTATGCCTGTTTATGTCAACATTAAATAACTTTCTTTTTCGACATTTCTATGTATTGCATACTTTTAACACTTCAGCAAAATAACCTCCTTATATAAATAACGTAATTTAAATTAATTTACAAGAATTATATGTAGCAACAAAAAAAGGAAATCCTTACCCAGGCACAGGGATTATTTCCCACATTTATTTATCAGGGTTATAAGTATTTTTTCTGGACTCTGTTGATGAGGAATGAAACAAGGCATTATCCAAAACCAAAATCTATATGCAACTTTTAATTTCCTTTATCAGTTTTCCGCGGCCTGGAGGCCGAGTCTCGTGGCAATCGAACTTTTTTCGTGTGGTACCTCGATTGCGAGTTTAACTTATTTTCCTAAAAATCAAATCAAGAATGTAGAACATGTAAAAAACTATCGCACGACCAAAAACTAATAATATAGAAATCGTGACTCTGACAAATTTAAAAATATTTTTTCTTTGACAAAGAAAATTTGATCGGTGAACTTTTTCGTATACGAATTGCGCGAAAATTGGTTAAGGATTAAACCGTCTCATTTTTCAGTCTTACTCTATATCCTCTTATTATTGTCACGTGGAGATACCCTATTATATGTCATTCAAACCAAAAAAATAGTTTTGTATATCTATAAAAGTAAAAAGTAATATTGAACTGTGTGCCGCCGAATATTTTATAGTATTTTTGCACAAAAAAATCATATATTTACTCTTTCTTTTAAGTTAACTTAGCAAAAAATATTTAAGTATTTAGCGATGGCGGACGGAGTGAGCACCAGGCATCCGTTTTACTCATGAACGCACAGTAAAAGTGGTTTGTTTTTATGCTGAATAGTCCTATTTCTAGCCAATTCATACAATGTAAACGATGGAATGCGAATCTATAGTTGGTTCATAGAGATACAATAGCGTGTGGTTGGAGTGAGCACAATAAATTAATAGTAAATGTTTTAATACGAAACTTGACGATCTGAAATTACAGGCTCCAATTAAATAGAGCTGTAACAAAAAAAAGAACACTGAATGACTCGACCAACTTATTTAAATATGAAGATATTGCTGACCGCTTGTGAGGACTGAGTGAGCACACATTTAACTAAATATCTTTCATTCAATCGCATTACGAAAAGAAAACCTTGTTTTTACAATTGTTTTAAACCTGTAACTAAATGATAAATATACATTTAATTGAATCTGGAGCTGCTCACCTGGTGGAAACGCAGACTGCTTCTTTTGTATCGCTCGAAAACTACTATGATAAAATTGGTGTTTTGATTTAGAAGAAAACGATTGATAATAGTTAACGCTACGTAAGTTTAAAGGATATTTAATGCAGCGGAAAATTGAAAAATTTAAATTGTCTACGTAAAATGTCAAAAAATATACTTCAGGCTTTGGCCGTGATGTGTGCGCAATAAACAAGTGCACTCTCTGTTTTTAAACTGGTGACACAACAGTCCGACTAGATCGATGAGATATCAGGCGCAGGACGTGTTTCCCGAGGCAATGGGGTGTCATCAACACCAGCTTCCTGGATCAAGGCAGAAAAACCCAGAAACAAATTACAGCCCGACCTAGGACTTGTACTCGGGAGCTCTTAGGTAGCAACCGGCAAACTAACCGCTACACCAACGACGCAGTCAATACTAAGCTTTACGTTTATTTATATAGATAAGTAAATACCCAGGCATCAAGCATAATCATGTTCTGAACTAGTTCACAAGGCCGAGTTAGAGAATTATTATGATTTCTGAACTGAATTCCCGGTTTAATGTTGTCCCACTGATGTTTCCTATCCCCTACCCTTGTTACAGTTTTGACAGATTGAGTAATAAATGTTGGATTGAATAAGAAATGAAATCGTATTTCGCAAACTAAAACAAATCAATGTTAGTAGACGCTTTCAATTAGGTACCTCTCTAAAATTAAATCGTGTTAATTAATTAGGACAGAATTATGAAATCAAGTACTTAAAGGTACTTAGTGGGCAAGTGAATTCCAAACTTTATTAGGTAAGCTTTCAAATGACTTTTGAAAAGTTAGTGTTGCGGTGAAAATTCAGTTAACGTCTGTGACACCTATCCGATCCTGAGGAACGTGTCACTTTTAACAACCTGCGGAAATCTTTAGCCGACAGCCGTCTCGACACGGTAGTCTATAAAGCCGTAGTAACTTCAATTTTCTTAAATGACGACAAAGAACCTACTTCTTTTCTTAAATTCTAAGGATTTAGAATCTAGTGTGATCGAGGGAACGCTTTCTTGTTTTTGCCGTCTTCAAAGAAAGGAAGTGATCAATTCAATGTGTTTGTATGTGATATCTTTGGAATTTGATAATACTTTAAGGCTTCCTAGCATGTGTTATAAATTTCGCAAGTATATGTATGTTTGTTTATGAGTATGTTTGTCTACGATTTTCTCGAAAATGAGAAGTCATAGCGAAATTATTCTTTTTTAGTTTAATCAGGTATATTTCAACTTTTAGGGTTTAGTGTAAGTTCAATCAAAACCTGTTCAGTACTTTTAATGCATGATCATTATCTCAAGCTTACGTACTAATAGTCTACGCACATCATGCACTTCAAATTAATTTGGTTCTCTAAGCACCAGAAGGCAAATGCGTTATTTTAACCATTTTAGTACGTTTTTATAGGCGGTCAATTTTAAATATGTTTTTGACTTATATATATATAAAGTAGATTTTATAATAAACTAACAACGGCCTATTACAATATGTCTGTTTCACGAAAAGATCAATTTTTGTTTGAAAATTCGTTAACCTATTTCAAAACAGTGAGTCGAATAAACTAACAAAATCTGGGAATTTTGATAACAAACTAAGGTTAAAATATCACCTCGTCTATCGGCCTCTGTCAACACTAACGAAAATGACAGCAATAATAGAAAAACCAAAATTAAGTTAATTCAAACCATGCAATGTCCCTAAGGTGAAAACCTGTACTACTTTGTTCGAAGAGTCCAGACTAGCGAGTGAGTGCTTCTGGCACAAAAGCCATTACCCAACTAGGTGAGCTCATTGCAAGTTGAAAACAAACTAATTTATTAAGAGTGATTAAAACCCATTTACTCAAGATACGAGCACTCATTCAGTTTGGTCAAGATCTCGCTTAATATCGTGAGAGATGTTCCAACTCTAAGTTGCCAGGCGAACTAGACCAGATGTATTCTTATGTGCTTACATTTCTTGTTTAGTATAGCAAGCAACAATGTTTTGCACCTAACACAAGGTGTATTCAACAATGTCCGTGGGTATATAGGCTACGTGGGTGGACTATCCGGAGTAGTATGGCAGTAACGTGAAACATTGTGGGAATCACGTTGTTCAGTTGCGATGTGACGCGTTATTGCATTTTAATGCAATCTATTTAACTAAGTTCGTAATTAATGTTATGATATCTATGAGTGCTATTTCACGGAAGTGCGAATCAGGCAGTTTGATTAAATGTTGTAGGTAGATAATACGGTAACTAATTAAATTATGACCAATTCAAAGCCATATTGCAGAGAGGTGATTGCTGTTTCAAAATAAACGTAAAAAATCTAAAGCGATCGTAGTGCTTAAAATCAAAAAAAAATGTTTAAGTTACATAAATGGTATCATTATCAAAAGGTCTGAAGATGTTTTGATACGAGTATTTATTATTGTAAAAGATAGCTTCAGATAAAGCTTTTGTAAATATAATTATAGTGGATAGCGAACGAGGTCAATTTTAAAGAAAAACCGCAAATCGGTCTGTAGGTTTGCCATTTAGCACACTACACTATACTAGAGGTAAAAAAATTACCCGAAGTTCTTATAAAAAAAAACTTAAGTAGGAGGGGAATAAGAAAAAATCTTCATAAACCTATCGTGTGAGTTATCATCAAAAAGGGATTTTTCTGAACTGCTATATTTTCGAAAGCGCAAAAAAAAGCCCCATTCAAATAGTATCACACACGATCGGTTTCTTAAGATTTGTTATTAATTTCCCATACATAATACTTGGTAAACCAGGGCCCTCCTCTTACCAAAGACTTTTTAGGTACAAAAAAAATTTGAAATTGAATTTCGACTCCACAGTTAAACGCTACTTTTGTTATAGGGATAGAAAAAATGTTTGTAACTTCATAGAAAGTCATATCTTCATACTCCGTTTTATATAGGTTGCCTGTAAACACAAGCACGCATTTTACTAATTTGTGCGCTCATTATATTTTTAAATTAAGTACACGCCGCCGCTACAAATATATTTGATTCCCATTATGGAAGCATACAGTTTGTAGAATAATAACTTTTTATTTGACTATTCGGTTTTTATTTTCAAACTAGCGGTCCCACGCGATTTCGTCCGCGCATTTTGAGCCTAAATAAGTTATCCATTACAAAAAAGAATTTATCAAATCGGTCAAGTAGTTCCTTTATACTATTTCGTTTTTAGTTGACTTTTTGGCTCATTTGTTTTACTAAAATCGATAATAATAACGCGCAATTGTGTTATGATTGTCTTGTAAGCTTTAGTCGGCCCCTGTTTCTATAATCGCCAATATAGAACAGTATTCCACTGGGGACTGTCCACTGGGTATTAATTGTGTGAACTTCCGTAGCACAACCTAGAATACACAACCACATTCCCGCAGAAACAACCAGAACAATATCGAATATCGTTTACATAAATACCAATGGTGTATAAATCTTCACAACTGAATTGTCATTTCTAAACTGCATATACTCGTAGTCCGTTTTATTTCTAGTCTCATATTGTAAACTATCTTGACATTCCTTTTAAACAAAATGATTAATTTAAAAATAAAATAAACACAAAACTCAAAATCTTCATTAATTAATCATTGAACACTGAGATCGTTTTAAATTAAATTGTCACTTATTTTTAAATAGTCATATTATTTCAATAGTTTTAAAAAAATGTTTACATTATTGGACTAGCAAAGTGAAAAGGACTTTGAGTATACTCCCGACGCGACTTTGCACCTTACATAGAATTTATAATTTGAAAAGAACAAACCTTCACAAAGAGCTTTTGATGGAGCAAATGCATTTAAGACTCCAATCACGAAGCTGAAGTAATGAAATTGTTGTTGTTATTTAGCTATTATTATAGAAAATGTAACTCAAGCTTTAAACTGTATATTTTTTCTTCAATTCTAGAAAGTTTATTAATAAGGCGATAGTTCCCAAGATACGTTTACGAAGGCCGCGTGTACAAATCTATTTCGCCTACCCTTTTCAAGTCCCAAAAGAAAATTCAATTTGATATCGGCTTCTTTTATGCTGGCATAGAGATATTTGAATATATATTTATAGAAATATAGTTATTGTTACGTAAATGTAGAAGGGTATAGAAAAATGATAAAAAGGAGTACTGTTATAAAAATAAACTTGACAAAAGAACATCGAGAAATAATAAAGTTGGATCGGTATCCGAATCCCAAGTCGGGCGAAAAAATATTTTTATTAGGTCCGAGGCAATATGTTTGATTGGATTCACCCCAGAAGCGGGAAATTGATTTATTTCCCAATTGGAATTGTTGTGTTCCCATTGTTCATTAACGCCTTTCGTCGGAAAAGAGGGTCAATACGTTTGCTCTATATTAAATTGTCTCTTAAATGTTTCGGAATGGTATGTCCGCCTTGCCTTGAGCTGTTTGAAAACTGTTGCCATAACCGCCCACTGAATAGTCCTCTCAATGGCGCCGAAATAACGAGCAATAAACGTGCCTTGACGATTTATGAACTTAGTTTTCGTTACGTAAAAGAAAGCCTATCGTGACGTGGTTTCAACTCGTTTCTTTTAATTTATTAATATTTTGATACAGTCGTATAATTTTGAATAGTAATTTATACCCGTATGTATAAAACAACCCAATTATGCGCCACAATAGCGTCAAAATCCGACCGTAAAAAGGCCGCTCACGTAAGAATCGCTAAGCACGAAAAAACAGTCGCCCAGTCGTAAACAAACATTCGCAAACAGCCGTACACAACGCGAAGTCAAAGTAAACAGCAAGTCGAGTGAGATTGTTTGTAACAAAATTGTTATAAATAATAATAAATACGAACCTTGGGAAGCGGCGGATGGCGTGGCGCCGCGCGTTTTCTCTTTTCATTTTCACAGTTTGTTTAAAGGATCGCGGCGGAAAGTTTGTGCGCGTACATGGCAAGTGCGTCGTGAGTTGACGCGCATAGGGAGCGGGGTTCCGCGCCGCTCGCTCCAGCCTGACTGAGGCTCAGTCACCGCCACCGACGCCGAGCCTGCGGGGAGGGGCCCCTCAGACAACCCCAACTTTGCTCTCCTCCACCCCAGCTTTAAGGCTTATTCCACCGGACACCGGGCTTTCGAAAAAAGCGAACGTGATATTGTTCGCAGTTTAAATACGAACTTTTTCATTGTCCTGAGTGTTCGGATCGGGAAACAGGAAAATAGGCTAGGAAGGCGGTACGGGTAACAAACACCGCTATCTAGACTGAGAGGCTTTGAGATTTGTTCAATGCTAATTCGTCATAACTCTCTATATTTCTATGATCTAACCCCATTTGCATCGACGCATAAAAGACAGTATAATACAAGTTCGCTGCATAGTTTAAAGTAAACACAATATAGTATCCGGAAAAAATTGGGAGTTTTTTTACGTACAGCGTAGATAAATAAGTGAAGCTTTGTTAAAACTTTAGGAAAAATTGTTTCAGAGATGAAACTTTCAAAGCTTTAAATCAGGGTCACGTCAATGTATGTAGGTAAATGTTTGTAGGTAGTCAATTTTTTTATAGATAGTCGATCGACCAACAACTGTATAAAGGCCCCTTGATTACCTTACCTTGCATTTAATACCATGTATACTGACATTTAATAAACAGTTAATCTGTAGAGCTTCTAGTTCAACTTCAAACGAAAAATAGTATTCGAGGCTTCTCCGCACAAAGTATGGCAAATTTTGATATAAGAAGTACTTACTCAAGTGAGTGAGTACGTTGGGGCAACAGAGTGCTAACAATGTCAATTATTCATACCAGTTTTAAATTCGATATAATCTACTATCGGATTCGGCAATTATTTTATTTTATTTATCTATGTATAATTTAATGCTGAACCAAATATTTGTACAAAAGGTGGACTTAACACCATATGGCATTCTATACCAGTCATACTTTTGGGCTAAGCAGATATGATTGTGGGCGGTGCGACAGACAAAAGAAAATGAGTTACTATTTAAATAAAAAAGGTAAATTTTACATATAAAAATACATGAACAATATATATTGTAAAACAAAAACAAAATGAATACAATTTTCTATAAATACAATATAAACTTAAAAAAAATGTTGAACGTTTACATATAAATGGCGTTTAATATGAAGTAATCCAAAACTGACCGTCCTTAATGAAATGGCCCATAACTACATAAACGGTTTTTAAACAAATGGAACTTCATAGTAATCTTATTAGTTTCTCAGACAAACAGCGTCTTATCTTACAAACGAGTCTTCCAGCTCGCGTTACAAGTGTTGGCAAATTGAAAACCACTTCAATTACCCAACTTTTCTGCACGAGGGTAAACGCTCGAAGTCTTGGACGAAAGACGTTTTCAGTCCTGAAAAACTCGATTTACATCGGAACTTTCAGCCTGCGGTCCGCAAATGCAAATAACATTTATTTTAGCATCGATGCGTTTTTAGGATGCCTTATAAAAACATTGAAGGATCAATTTTGACAAGGGTTTTAAAGTTAGATAGGTGAATAGAGGTGGTGCGGTAAATAAAAAATATAAATCATTTTTTGTTTTTTATCATATAAATTCTTGGATAAATTTATTCGTCCAAGCTGTTACTATATGATCCAAGCTCGGCACTTATTACTATCAATAGATCTGCTGCAAAAAAAAGATGATGATAAAGTGAATATGTCAAGCTTATCTACACCAACAGTTTCACACATTATGCACCAACTCCAAAAGGATATGTTTCTCCTAAATATAAGACGAATGCGATCATTTTAAGCTTTTTAGTCAGTTTTTTGAAGGCCGTTTTTTTGTCATGATTTTTAGGTATCTCAAAGACTATTAGTTAGTAAGTTTAATAAAATCGGCCCAGTAACCTAAGTTAAACTATACCTGGTTGAACTAAAACATAATCATCTCGCTATGGCTTCTCGTTACTGAGAAATTCTAAAACAAACATACAATCATACATACACTTACGAAATTTTGCACACGTGCTAGTAATTTTTATCCAATTCTAACGATACTACATACATACAGGTTGAATTGATTACCTCCTATTTTCGCCGGTAATTACAAATAATGCAGAATCAGATGGTGAAACTACTCGTCACCATTTTAGGGTTCCATAGCCGAATGGCAAAAACGGAACCCATAGAGTTTCGTCATGTCTGTCTATCTTTCCGTCCGTATGTCACAGCCACTTAATTCTGAAACTATTAGCATAACTCACATTAAACTTTATACGTAGGGGTGGCTATGGCTAGGTCTCTTCAAATGACACAGGTTCCTAATACCATTTTTTTCTGAAAGTTTAACATTTGGGAGATAGACGCTTCCAAAGGTAGCATAGCCCGTTCCCCATAACTTTTGGACGAAGCGAGTGTGAATTTTGAAAAACAGCATGATGTAATACTTTACAAATTCTTTCAACGAAAATTAGTTTGAACGAGATCGAACCAGTAGTTTTTAAGATATAGCACATTTTCAACAACAGCAAATATAATTTTGTCCTTCAAACAAATACTGTGAAAAACGCAGTTATATTTGCTGCAAACTATAGTGTTATTTAGTTAAGTGCAAGTAAGTGGATCCCTTCTTCAGTAAAAGTTGGCACGGAACCCGCAGTGCGCGAGACGGACTCGCACTTAGCCGTTTTTTTATTCCACACCTGGATTATTTATGTTGGTTATTCCGTTAACGTTTCACCGCAGAAATGAGTTAAGTACTAATTTCGGGTTTCAGCCGGTAGGTGTGGAATATACTAGATTTTATAGCTTTCAGTATTCCCGGGTAGCCACTGCGGTTCCGTGCCAAGTCTGCTATCTCCGTCCTCACCACGGGCAGTAGACACAAACGCCGTTAAAAACTATTGTTTCCAACTGAATCAAAGCAAAAATGATTTAAGAAAAATTACAGTCGCACTTTTTTCTCCGCTAAGTATATATGTTTGACTTTTTCTCTCGGACTTATCCGAGAGAAAAAGTCTACATACAGGGTGTTGTTTTGGTCAGTGACATTCAACTCAGGGATGATAATATGAGTTATGCTTATTCTAAAAAAATGTTTTTTTTTTAATTCTGAGCAAGTTTTATACAAGAAAACGTCTTCACAACATTCAAAAAAATTACAAAACGAATGGGAAAACTCGCTCCCTAGCGCGTAGCTAGCGCTTATCTACGAAATACTACGCCATAGCTAGTAAGCTACGAAGAGGCTACCTGGTGTTGGTGGTTTTGACTAGATCGCTGTACCGGATAAAAAAAATGATTTTGTGGGTTTTTTCCATTTCAAAAAAAAATCTCTATATTTTTTTGGCATCAGTATCGTTTGTACAGGCACCCCTGAGTCACTCGTCGCTGACCAAAACAACACCCCGTATATTTGACCTCGATCGTACCCCGTGACATGTGTGGATGAGGTCTAGGGGGTCGCATATCTGCTATCTAAGTAGCAGTCTCTTAAAACTTGCCTTAAAAAAGCTAAGATCTTATTTATTAATAATAATGTTTACGTTTCATTCGGCAGAAATCACGGGTAATCATCAAACTAAAACTAATATAGCGGAAGGGTGACTTTTCACGAGTCATCGTTCTCCCATTGCCATCATCAATTCGCTAATTAAATTATAAATATCTGATCATATTGCTCTGATCCCTTACTAACGCACTTGTGTTATAGAAATGTAAGAAAACATGAAAAAATAACAGTTGTACGGTACAATAATGCCCAGACTCGAGATAATATAGAAAAATATACATGATCTCAGAGTTCCGACGCCATGAATACCAGCGTGCTTAGCCAGTACACCGCGAAAGTCGACATTTTAGTCGTACTTGTCTGAACCGTTTGTCGGTATCGTATCAATAAAATGCAATTGAGAGACAACCAAAAACAAAGTAACACAAAGCACAGTTAGTTAGATCCAAAGTATCCAATCCACTTGAAAGACAAATGGGCCGTTACCCTTAGAATATAAAACGGGATGTGTGCTCTAGATCAGCCAATTACGGTCACGTGACCACACTCCACGACGTCGATTTAAGGCTAAAGGCTAGTTAGTACTTGTAGTAAGGGAGCCCAAATGGTTTTTATTTTATTTATTTGACCGTATTATCCTAAAGAGTAATTTCATCAACTATAGGTAGATAGTATCATCCACAAGGGCGCGCTACCATTCAACCTTACCTTAAATTAATGCTAATTATAAAAGTGAAAATAGACCTAATTTTAAAATAATGCACACTGTGCAAGCTTTATTGTTAAAATCCAAAAAAAAAGTCATGCAACTTAAAAAAATAAAGGATCTTAAAGGATTAGCATAGCTATTCAACTCGACATTGCAGCCAGTATCATAGCCTTCTTGCCGCAAGCAAAGCAATTTCTTTTCCGAATAGCTAGGTTTTAAGTTTAATTAAAAGTATTTTTTAATGTTTAAATGATTGTCATACACTACTTTCATAAATGGGTTCAACACAAACATAAATCGGTGGCTCGCGTGGATGGTAATATCTAACAATCTAGTTAGAGCGGCTAGAAAGTACTAGAATGAGCGTTTTAAGTTTGCTTCATTCCTCCGCGTAGCACCGTGACCTAAGTAAAGCTTTCCTCAATAAAGCTATCCAAACCAAAAAAATAATATTCAAATTGGTCTATAATACAAAAAAAAAAATAGTTTTGCCTCGTATGTTTTCCGCGAGTTTTGAAATAAATCATAGATTTTGAGGTGCTTTTTAAATTTTCAACTTTTCCACCTGTTATCTCAGTCGCTCGCGCTGCCATCTTAAAAAAACGGCGTCTAACAGAACTTTTTAGGCGATATCTTCTTTACGGCTCATTTTACGATAAATATCTATAACAAAATAAAAGTAGAGACAATTTGCTATAGCTAAAGCTCAGCGACATTTTTCATTAAATTAATAGTTTCGGTGTAATAACTCCGCAAAGTGTAAAGTAAATCGTTATAGCCGAATTCCATTTTGGAACGCGAAATGCGAAAATTTTCTTAATACCAAACACCGCTTATATTGGCTTGTGTACCAGACCAGATCCCTGTAACGTAGATGCGAACTATTCCCTCCGTCTCTTACTAACCAGAAAGGAGGAACCTCTTGACTTGTACATGGCTTAATAAGTAAAGATTTTTTTAATATATTGAGATAAATACATGAAGATTTACTCATCAATACTTGACCCCAACGTCACTCATGTCATGCACTTAAATCCAATAGAGCATCGTTGGCTCTCCTACTAGGCATCGCCTTTCTCCTGACGCCTTCTAGGTATTATATGTTATTAAGGCACCTTCAGTGCTACAATTAGCAATGGTCCTAATAGTGTCTAATTTAAAGTAGGGGTTGGGTTGGTCAGAGTCTACTTTTTTTTGTATTTGACCCGTTGCACTTTAGCTATGTTTTTTTTAAAAGTTAACAGCTATTACACTAATAAAATGAAATAAGAACATAATATAATACGATATGTAGTATATGACAACAGTTTAATAGCGAGATATAGCAATTGCACTCTCGTAGTCCAACTGATGCATAACTCAGTGACGACTTAATTAGCAGATTTGAGACCCTGTAAACTTACCTGATAAAAAAATGTAATTAACTTAACAACTTATTACCTCTAAGTACTTGATTTTATGATTCTGTCCTTATTACTTAAAACGATTTCATTTGTTTTAGTGAAGCAACTAATTAAAAACGTCTAGAAACATCATTCATTCCTAAAGTTTGCGAAATACGATTTAATTTCTTATTCAATTCAACATTTATTACTCAATCTGTCAAAACAGTAACAAGGGTAGGGGATAGGAAACATCAGCAGGACAATATTAAACTGGGAACAGTTCAGATATCATAATAGTTCTCTCACTCGGCCTTGTGAACTAGTTCAGAACATGATTATGCTCGATGTCTGGGTATTTACTTATCTACATAAATAAGCTAAGTGTTGACTGCTTCGTCGGTGTAGCGGTTAGCTTGCTGGTTGGTACCCCAGAGGGGTTAAATTCTGGCCGAAATTTGTTTCTGGGTTTTTTTGCCTTGAAAATACTCAGAACACTTTGGTGTCGGGAAGTTGGTGGTAATGACACCGCCATGCCCCGAGAAGCACGGCCTCACCAAGGGCTCGAGCATTGGTCTGCTTTCTCAATGGTCATGTCAGCCTGCACGTCTCACCGAATTAATGAGAGTGAAGAAACTGAGTGTACACCTGTGTATTGCGCACACATCTGCAGCCGAAGCCTGGTAGCATATTTTTTGTCACTACATGTTGGAAGGCAATCTTCATGCTTTATACTTCGACATGTGCCAAATAGAACAAACAGATAATTTGTATTGTTTTTTTACATTGTATTTTTTTGAAAACCTTTGGCATTACTTGTTAAGTAAGTTCTTTTATTGTGAACCTACAAACTGTCAATAATATTCATCTTGTATTTCCGGATTACTCTCATATCAATTAATTTTCCCGTACGTATTGCAATTTCTGATTTTTAGCTGCAACAAATACCCTTTTAACTTATGACTACAGTTTATCTATGGTTGTTAAAAAATGAGAATAAATTCAAAGTAACAAAAAAATATATATTTAAAGTCACAAGTTTTGCTTCTATTACAAAATGAATCAACACCGAAGGTCCAAAACGTCTCCTGACACTTTAACACTTTTCGGTCGGTAATTTGTTCAGAGTAATTTCGCAAAGTCACGCTTTGACGCGAAGAAACTTACTAGATTTGATCTCCATCGTCTAACAAACAGGAACTTCGTGTTTGCAATTATAATTAAAAATATACTTCCTGATTTTAAAGGTTGTGGTTTTTTCCCCTCTTGAAAACAAAATAAGAGTATCATCAATATCAATAAGTATGATTTGGCCAAAAAGCTGTTCCTGGAACCCTATTTTAGAATCACTCACGCCAATATGATGTGTGATTTGCGTTGATTAATGTTCCATTATAGATTGTAAATCAATACACACACGGTAGTGATTAAAAAGAAATATTCTAATTTTGTGACTACTCATGCTATATCAAGGCCAATTTTTTATTGATTTTCAAATAAAACTCATTCTTAATGTTGAAGTGAGTGATTAAAAAATAGGGCCCCTGGTCAGAAAACGTGATCAATCCAAGACCACGAGATTGTTATCAAATGCCTTATAATGCCTTCAATATAAAACATTTCTTTCTACTTTCATGGCATTTCGTCGGATGCCCAATTGAAATGTAGTATCGAGATTAGTTCATGTCTTGAATCTCAATATAATCATAGTAACTACGTGAAGCAAACCGACCAATATTGACTTCCTGAAATCCGTTTTAATTAAGTAACTACTCGATGCTGCCTTAGTATTATAACTGGAAATCATTTCTCCTCGGCTCCGTATTATCTGATTGGAACTCCTATTGCATAGGACTGCGCAGGCCAGGTAAATTAAAAGCCATAAAAATCTTAAGATTCTCGTGCATTTTACGTTAAGTTTAATAGAAATACATCTTTGCATAATCCTTTTCAGCACGTTTAGTAAAAAATGATATAATAAGTAACGAGAATAAATGTTAACATTAGAATAAATAGCTAGTTTGCCCAAGAGTATGACAATTTTGCATTTTATCATCTACTGTTCTAGCTTGCATGCCAGTTATTATGATTATGAGTTAGCTATCAAGTAGTCGATATATATATATATATATATATATAGTTTTGCTATTTGCGTCACATTGATAATTACACGCGCCAGTTTTGGTGACCCTCGCGTCCCCTCCGTCACATTGCATGCCAGTAAGCGTATCAGTAAGCGTCTTTCTTCACATACAAGTAGATGGCACGTGCAAGTAGCTGGCTAAAGCTGAAAGTGGGCCAGATACAGGCATTACTCATCATTACTTATCGCAGCCTTAACTCATACCCACCGTGTTATGTGAAATAAGAGCTCAATGAAGTGTAACATAATGACATCCGTTTGCCTTATGATTTACGTCATGAGTATGATATGATTTTATTTTTTAATTTGACAGCACGATTTTTATAATACGAGATTGCTTAGTTGGCAGGATTTGCTGATGATGATACTGCTGTGGTGCTGAATTGATTTGCTGAATAATAAGGCACAGGTCAAACAATATTGTATATATTTTGTATGAATTCATGTCTGACCGTGCACCGTCCGGGCCCGGACGGGGCATCCTATCTGACGTTGGTAAAATCAACTCTTAATATTATAAATGCGAAAATTTGTGACCATGGATATTTATGTTTGTTCCTCCTTCACGTAAAAGCTGCTGCATGATTTTTTATGAAACTTTACAATAATATAGCTTATAAATCTATGATAAAATTATAACAGGGAGACTTCATCAAGACTTTTATTCTTCGAACAGGGTACAACCTCTTCAACTTGATGCCGCAAACCAACTGAACTGCTAGACTCCGCGCTCTCCCCGAATGGTGATGCCAGAAAATTTAAAATATTTTAATTGTTCAGTACCAGATCGAATTAGTGATAGCAGCTAGCAGGATTTGAAAATTATGACACATCGGAACAGCGCATTGTTGACTTTTTTTTTACATCCGACATTTACGCGGGTGAAGCCATGGAGAACCTCCAGTACAAAATAATGTATAAAAATTTGAGCCACTGCACGTGTTATTGGTGATGTTGCGAAGACATCAGACTTACCCAGATGACACCCTATCAAATGCTATAAAACAACTTTAAAAACATGTGACTGTATTGTATTGCTGAAGTTCGTATAATGAATATTTATCTTGGTGATTGCATAAAATAACCTGTTTTTCTATCCTAGAAATTTTTGATGTACAGTAAAATCCTGATTGTACGATTCTGTCAGGACCAGCCTAACGTTTTGAGCTGCGTTAGACATTAATATGCATTCGTGAACTCATTATAAGACCTACAATCGTAAATTGTACTTAAGAATACGTTACATCATAGATTTTTTCCCTTTTGCCAATCTTCGAAAAACTAAGATTAGCTTATCCGCATAAGCAGTGATAAATCGACAGAATACAAATACAAACGGGTACAAAATTAACAAAGGTACACAATATCAGTAAAAATATAGCCGCAACTGATTCAAAAATGGAGATATGGTTTTCTTTTGCACCTCAATTTTATACTTTATTTTATAAACCATTTTACTATCAACCATGACAAGTTTCACTCATAATGAGCGTAACTAAGCGGGGAGACGAAACAAATAAATTAATATGTGCCAGTATATACGTATAAATGTATTCGTTAACTTTATAAAATATTTAAGAGCATATAATAAATAAAATCTTAAATGTAATTTTAAAATTATGAGTGACTTCAGTTCTCGGACCCTCCGTACTAGCAATGCCCTGCAGCTGTACACACCTTTGCATAAGACTGCTTATGTCTCCAACTCTTTTACCCTCAGCGCCATCAGACTTTGGAACTCCCTCCCAGATACGATCAAGACATCAACATCAAAATATGTGTACAAAAAGTCTATACGCAATCTTTTTCTCAATGAGAATAAATAACATGATATCTGTTCAGCGTGAAGTATGGATTTTATTGTATTTATGTATGTTTATGTAGGTTTATTTAAAAAGCATTTATGTAAGTATATGTAATTCATTCATTTTGTTAATTTTTTTGTTATTTTACGCCGCCTCAACTGTTTCTGTCTCACCCAATGGTTGACTGGTAGAGAATGCTTTAAAGCATTAAGTCCACCATTTGTACTTCATTTTGTTTGTGCAATAAAGAATATATATATATATATATATATATATATAATATAAATAAATATGCGCCAGACATAAATATTTAAATACATATTAAACACCCATGACTCAGGTACAAATATTCATGCTCATCAACCAAACATTTGCCCATTGCGGAAATCGAATCCGCGACGGCCGGCGTAATAGTCAGGAGCTCTAACCAATACACCACCTTTTACTACCTTACCTTACCTTATGATTTTGTTCTTTAAGAAGCTACAAATTACCTATAATAAGTTCTGTCATTATAATTACTGAACCCCTAAGAGTTAAGGAGTTCCACCATCAGCCTATCAGCTCAGCGCCACACAATGTTAACTATCAGACGTAACAACACGTCAAAATTAAGTGTCTAGTACTAGAACACTATACATCGTGGCTTTAAAATTGAATATTTTCTCTCTATTGCACCAAGATCCCATCATCAGACGAACTAGAAAGTATAACCTCTAGGTAGACGAAAACAAATTTCAAATCGGTCTACAAATGACTAAGATATGAGGTAACACAGCCATTAAAAAAACAATCGAATTAATACCCTCCTTCTTTTTTGAAGTTGGTTAATGATTAACATAGTCATAGAAAATACTTTTTCCTTAATAGGATCCCAGCTTAACACTTGATTGCCTATTGAATCACTTAGCTAGCAAAACTTTTAGACAATCGCAAGAAGAAATTACTGACTACGGGACCCTAAAACCTTAGTATAGTAAACCGAACAGCATATCGTGACGTGCGTACTCAGTTATACATCAGATCGGTATTTATTTCAGCACACCCATTCGTGTGTAACCGCAATAAATGAAAGCACACACAACAGTCGTTAAAGGAATTCGTGAACAAATAGTAGAGCAGCAACGAAATTTTGAATTTTATTGGGCTAGTATCAATTACATCTGGTCATTGAACTTGATACATACTTCAACTCATAAACTTAGTATCCTAATAATTTTATGCTTCAAAGTGATTGTTAATAACCATCGGAGGCGATTCTCGATTACGAGTTTACCTAAAATATAAAGTAATATATAATAAAAAATATAAATAAACATGCGCCAGACAACACACCAATGGTCGTGGTTTCGAAGTAAGGCATTTTCATACTTGTGTTACGAATACCAGACAACGATTATGACGGGGGAATCTCCCATAAATACTTAAATACATAACAAACATGACTTAGGTACAAATGTTCGTGCTCATCACACAAACACTTGCCCCTTGCGGGATTTGAACCCGCGACGGCGGTGTAATGGTCAGGAGCACTAACAATACACCAAACGCGTCGTCAAAATATACAGGATGACTTTGTTATCAGTACCGAAATTTTGTGTAAAGACTCCACTGATGAATATGAACAACTTTTACTATGGGGGCAATAGTGAAATCGAGAAAAAAAAATCGGCTGTTCCATACATTTTGACCGCGCGCCAATTGAACTTTTGTATGGAACAGCTGATTTTTTTTCTCGATTTCACTATTGCCCCCATAGTAAAAGTTGTTCATATTCATCAGTGGAGTCTTCACACAAAATTTCGGTACTGATAACAAAGTCACCCTGTATATCCACACGAGAACAAACTATCGCACGGAAGAAATCGAAATGCATAGAAATCATGACCCTGTAAAATAGAGATTTTTTTTTTGTCAAAAAAAATTGATCGGTGTACTTTTTCGTACACGAACTCCACGAGCATTGAGGTCCGTTTAACTATACTCATATCATATCCCATAGCTAGATTCTGCCCATGGCATGGCATAGTTCCTCATCATTAGTGTATTATGTAATTTGTATGGAGTTCAATACAAATAATACTGAACGCCTCGAGTTGATGCGGTGTTGTTCCCGTAACGAGTGGATAGATGTCTATAATCTTAAGTCAGTCAGTTAGTTGTCAGTAGTTCAGCCACGTCAGTAGTCATTATCAAAAATGTACAGGCTTTAGCTAGACTTACTCCTGGCTAAATAATCGCTTTTCCTGGCAGCGTAAGGTAAAACGGACAAAATCATTCACCCTCGTCCCTAGACAAAGGTCACACTTTCAGTCTGGCAACAGTCCATTCCATCATTCTGGAATGACTCAAGAACGATGGACAATTCTACGGCTTTTTTATCAGTCTGTCAGTCCGTATAGGTAACACAATTATTCGGGAATTGGAGCGTTTCGCACCACGAGGTTTTCGGACTGCGACGCGAATCACCCAAATGCAGTTTCAGGTTATTCGAATCGCAGTTTTCAATGATATGGGTCATTTCAATTGGGCGATTTGTTCCACTAAACCACTGGCGGTGCAAATGACTCCATTCTGGAACAGCACTTAAGTGATTTGCACCGCGGTGCAAATCACGGGCGAAATGCTCCAATAACCCCCACAATTATCCGATCATTCTGACTAGACTGGACTGGACTGGACTGGACTAGACTGATGGACCGAACTGACGCCAGACTGATGTTGTAACCGTTCGCGTTGCCTTTGCAATCACTAGTCAAGCTGAGGAACTATACTGATAAAAAAACAAAGCAAATGTAAACGTGTTCCTTTTAGGAACTGTTTGCAACACACCCAGAAATTTCGATTACTAGCTAGCTTTCCTCTTGCAACTAATAGAATAATAATGTGAATCAGTTAGAGTGATGGAAAAGGCGAGGCTTGAGATAAACCTCTTGTGATTTTGCTGTACTAACATATCTTATAGCAATCTCCTTGGGGATACAAATATAATACGTTCGTTGTTTGTGAGAGGGATGCGCCTTCGTATATGTTTGTATTACCCAAGACCTTTTAGAGCTTTATGAGTTTCTGCACTTTTAACCTAAATCCAAACGTTTAGAAAATAAAGCTAAAACAAAATCGGAAATAATAAAATTAACTCATAGAACTCTTTAAAACTTACCTAACTTTCATTTCTCTTTGTAGACGGTAGACTGGTAGAGAATGCCCCAAGGCATTAAGTCTATCAATTGTACAAGTCACAGTGCAATAAAAGCTATATAAATAACTTCCTAATACGATTCATTAAAATCACGACACTAAGAATCTATAAATGATTGCTAATTGGTACTTATTTTAGTAAAAGCATACACTGCGTTACTTTTTGCAGCGATGCATTCGCGATGCAGAAGCTGGAAATTGACAAATTATGTACTGAATTCTGGCGACTGCACGTCGCAGTAACTATATTTAGTATTGTGATCACACAGGTGCCTTTTTCAAGAAGCGCATTGTATTGTATTCGACCAATATTTCTAATCTGACTTTGGAAAAATCAGACCTAAGTAATATTCATTACAATCTGTGTCGAGAGTTCTCTTTGGAATCCTGTATTCAATCCAGTGATGAGTTTGTTTCAGACGGGTCTTGAAATTTTCCCGGAATAAATCGTCACGTCTTTGTCACATTATTTCTTTTACAGATTAAAGCAAATCGAGTAGACGCGGTAGCAGTGGAAAATTGCCAAAGTAGGCCGTCATTTATCAACGCCGTTTCGTGACATTTCACGCCTTCGCAGGACGTTAGGGTGGTCGCACATTGCCAACACAGACCAGGTACGGAAGTCTCGATATACCTAGTTCCCAGTGAAACCACCAGGTGGAGGTCGGAAAAAGCTGAGACAAAATTGGTGTTTTCGTGTTATTATTGATTGAGAAAAATTTTTGAATAAGGCTTAATAAATATCATTTTTAATAAAAGTTTAATAAAGATATAGCTACGTAAGATGTTTGATGCAGCAGAAAACTAGAAAATTGAATTTGTCTACGCGAAATGTCTAAAATTTGGTTTTAAACTTCGCCTGTTGTTGGTCGATTGTATCGTAAATAGCCAAGAAAACTTTTAAGTGACGTAAATTCTGTACCTTCAATGAAAATTAATATAACTCGAATTAGATCGAAATCGAGTTTATTAGTTATTCTGAATGCCTGATTTTTTTCTCACACTTGTATGAAATCGGTATATTACTGCGCCGGTTAATAAAGAAAATAATTTTGTGCTAAGTGATATAAGTAAGGCTTTGTATGGTATACATTATGAGTATTGTTTGGTGATTTTTGATTCATGTCTACTTTGAACAAAGTGAAACAGGGTGTTCATACGCTATTTTAATGTGACAAGAAATTTGTCTCTTGTATTTTTGTTGAAAGGCCAAGGTAACTTTTTAAGTGACGAGATTTCTTTTATTATTTTAGTACCAGTACCATTAATACGCTAACTCGCGTTATAAGACAGGCCCTCCAACTGGACAAACGAGTAAATAGACTAAAGTGTCCAAGCCCTATTATATGTGTGCATGACATATTCCCTATCTGAACATGTCACGTTCACAACCAAATGTATATAGATTAAAAATCATTTCACATGTCATCGGTTCCCATGATAAGCCGTGGTGAGTTTAGTAGTTTCCTAATGAACAATCAAATCGATTATTTAAAAGATTCTGGTAGAATAGTACCTTCATCATATAGGCTATGAGTTGGTGTCAAATTTACTGCCAATGTCATTAATTGTATACTAAGGTATTCAATACGACACACAACACTCCGTGACGATAAAGAGGCACAAAAGACGCATAACGTGTCAAGGCCCTAAGCGTCAACCTTGATGCGCTTGGACATCTCAGTATCCGCAAACCCAACTCCGTAATCTTGACGTGCCAACTGCCAGGGAATCTGCAGACAAGTTTAACATTTCGAACTACCTAGTTCGAAATACCTATCCTAACTTGCAGTAATATTTTAAATATTTTGTAATTTTTAAATTGTTAAACAAAAGCAAAACTAGTAGGTTCATCTTATAGCGAACCATTACTTACTTAGGTGAGTTCAGCTAATATCTGGCTATTCATTAAAAAGAAATGACTTGTGTACCAACCTAATAAAATCGATTTGTCTGAGGCGGCGAATCAAACCACCTCGTCCCGAGGGCCTATTTTTGAATCACTCGCGCCAAGATGGCGTGTGATATTCATTGACTAATGTCACATTTTTTCGCAGACTCAATAAATTCACACGCCATATCCAAGCGAGTGATTCAAAATAGGCACCCAGCACTATCTCCATCATTTCCAATCGGCCACCTCAACTTAACAAAACAAACCTTTGACACAATTTGTTTTGACAAATTGATACTTTATCACTAGAAAAAACAAAATAATATATATAGTTCAGTCAATATCTGCAAAATACGGCTAATACATCAGATACTGCAATTTCAACAATAATTGTTAATTGCATACAATTCAGATTAACCCTATGCTCAAAATGACAGTCAAATAGTTTAGTTATAGGGCATTGAGCATGGTTAGCCAGGAAACAGAAACCAGTGTCAAGTTGTTTATATTTCAAAGGTGTTATTTGTATGAAAATGGAAACGAGTGCTTTCAGTATTACTGAATTCAGTTTTCACCTCTATGTATTGCATATAATTACACAGATTTTATTAATATATTTGCTTACTTAAAAAAGAGGTAATCAATTCAACCTGTAGATTTGTATGTGATATCGTCAGAATTTGGATAAAATTTTAGTGTGTTGATATATTAAGGCTATCTAATACTAAGTGTTCGTATTTTTGTATAAGAAGTCATAGCGAGACGGTAATATTTTAGTTCAATTAGCTATAGTTAACTCACAGTAGTTTAAGTATTATCAAAATCGGTCCAATCGTTTTTGAGATATGAGCAATAACAGAAATCATATAATAAATAAAAAAACGCAATAAAATAACTGACTATAAAGCTTAAAATTATGCATTCGTCGTCTATTTAGGAGAAACAAAAGAAATGCCTAGTTGGCGCAGCGGTAAGAGGGTCGCAATTTAAAATGACGGCTGCGTCTGAGGTCCCGGGTTCGATCCTCGGGTCGGGCGAAAAATACATACCGGGGATTTTCTGTTCAGAAATCCTTAGGGTAGTATGGAGTTTGGAAATTGACGGTGTTTTACCCCCTTGCCCCGGAAAAGCAAGAAAAGCCGTTAGTCCTACGCCTGATCTCTCTCCGGTCATGTCGGCTTAGATTGTTGTCCCATCGGGCTATGAGAGTGAAAGGAAAAGAGAGTGCACCTGTCTTTGCGCACACACTTGTGCACTATAATATGTCCCGCGCAGTCGGTTAGTCGTTGTGACTGGCCACCGCAGTAAAAATCGGCTAAAGAGAATATTATTATTATGTTGCACTTTATCCTCGGTACTATGGGGTCCCGGACCTTTGGAACACGTACATGGGGCCGAAGCCAACACTCAGAGGCCCTTTAAACAACTTTAATCTAAATGCTATGCAAACTGATGATTATCCCTGTATGCACTATACAAGTGCACCCAAGGACAGCCCCGGTTCGTGTAAGTATTGCAAGATATGGACACAAAGTTACTTGATTATGGATGTGGGTGAGACTATGGAAGAACTATGGCCCCTGCCTGACGTATGTTTGTCACACGGATAACACGGCAAGGGGTGGCTTGCATACTCAGTCGATGGGCCCCCCAAATTAGTTGCTACCACTAAGTGACGTAGACAACAAAGGGGGAACATCAGTTAAGTTGCTAGGGGAGTAGAGAGGTGTATGGCTCTCAGAGCAATTCCGGTAATCGTTCAAGATCCCTACAAACATCTCTGACATCACCTGACACCCGAGCATCTCTGCTCTAGCGAGTCTCCACTTAAGCCAGCCAATGAAGGCAAGCAAGAGGTGGAAGATCCTGTTTCTCATCAGCGTTCACTTTGCCCAGCCAGTGAAGGCAAGACAGAAAAGAAGAACAGGGGTTCTCCCAGGAGCAATCAGGTACGTGGGGTCGCTACTGCCCAACAGCTCGCCACAAGCTGCCCTGCTTATTATTGTTATTATTAGGAGATACAAATTAATTTGGAGACGGTGCATGATGTCAAGCTTACCTACACTACACACCTACAGTAACAGTCCACACACTTCATGCATTGACTTCGAAATAATTTGTTTCTTCTAAATAGAAGACGAATGCGTTATTAAAAGTATCTAGTAAATTTCTTGAAGGTGATTATTTTTTTCAATACCACCCTTTTTTTGTCATCAATTTTTGGTACAACAGTTGGTATTTATAAAATGGTTTAAAATTTTGCTAAGAAAAACATTTTGGATAAAAACAAAGGCAGTCCTCAAGGCAAGCCAATATTTTGTTTAACGTTTATCTTTTTGTTTCGGACTTCCATTAAAACGTTTGCACTGAAACAAGCGGAAAGCAATTTGGATTTAAGGACAAAAGCACACATCATCTCAGCTTAACTAAAGCTTGACGTTGAAACACGAAATCTCATTCAAATTCCAGATATCTTTTTACAGGAATGATTTTACGGGTGGCCTGAAAGCATGCGGGAATGTGCACCTCCTGGTATGTGAAAAACGGTTTCATTTTTAGGGTACCGATGCCTCCGAAGGAAAAAGTATATGTATGTAGTTTAATAGTTTAATTTCTAGATATTTTAGTACATAAAACGTAGTATTTGTTATCGTGCTCAAGAGATTTTTTTAAATTTCTAGAATACAAACTATAACGTAATGAATTACAATAAAATACCACTTTAGCATAATTTCATATTCAAATCTAGAATCTCACTAGATTAAAAAAAAAAGTCTGATACGAAAACATAAGTCAAGATAACATGAAAAACATAACATATTATACAAAATCCACCCCCTCTGAATCGGGATCCCGCTTGTCTAGTTTTTAGTAACACAGAAGGTGACTTTAGTATTCAGAAGTTGCTTTATCCTGTGTTTGTCGCAATTCCGAATATCTTTGAACTTTGAGCTAGGGAACGGGAATAAACACATTAAATCACGTACTAGATACATTTTCAGTCTTTCAGTTGCTGTATTTTCTATTCTAAAAGATAGAATTGGTTTCTGTCTACCATTACAACGTGATATATGGGTTGATCGGAAAACTGAAATGTAAAAAGGTAACTGACCCGTTGCGTTTTTGGCAGAATGTAATAGTAACCTATCAGGAATATTAATTCAAATGAATAAACATGTGTTACGTTACGCTAACCTGTGTTTTGAAAGATATATTAGGAGCGGATGAGAATATCGCATTACATATTCTAATAAATATGTTACTGGGAAAAATATCTATTGAAATACTTACTCACTGCGACTTAGGCACATCCGGGTGTCGCGTGTCATTATAATATATTTAGGTAGGAGGATTTCTTCTTAGATTCGATTTGTTATAATTCACAAGCAACTCAAATATGTTTACTGGTATATTTTACCGGTCCTTCTCTAAATTCTAAACTCACCTAAACCTATTATGTCCTTTCATGCGTAACCTTAACCTTTAATGGCCCAGCCAGACACATTGGGTAGTTAGAAGCGATTTACATATACCTACGTATTTTTGAGGTTGCTTACGTCGAAGTCTACGCCTTACTAGCGCTACTTACGCTACATTTCAGAATAAGATTGTGCGCCTTAATTTTGCCAAGTGCTCGTCTAGCCAGTAGCCACAAGCAAGCACACTTGTTAGCGTTTAGCAAAAACTGTAAGTTAAGCGTCGCCGTAGGCGTTCTCTGTCGTGGGCGGAAGCAAGAGGACAAATACAGTACAAACGTATGCATTCCGCATTGTAGAGCATAAGGGTTATACTACACTAGTGTTTGCGATCACAGTTAAAATAACTTGGCATAGAGAACTTTGTAAGTTAAGAATTTGCTGTCTCCTTTTGATCCAGGTAAAAAAGAATTCTAGAATTCCTGATGCGTACTCTACAAATCCTGACTGAGGTGTGATATAAGGACTATTAATATGAATTAGGCATGTGCATGAGCAAAAAACCGGTCAAACTAAGGGTTCCGTGCCAACTTTAACTGAATTAGAGATCCACATACTTCCACTTAGCCAAAATACCATAATATTTTGTTGGCAGCAAATATAACTTGGTTTTCCATAGTACTTGTATGCATAACAAAGTTATTTTTGCGGTTATTGAAAATGTGCTCTATCTTAAAAACTGCTAGTTCGATCTCGGTCAAAACAATTTTCGTTGAAAGTCTTTGTCATGATCTACATCATGATTTTTTTCCAAAATTTACACTCGCTTAGTATAAAAGTTAGATGGGGGGACGCCCATTTTACTACTTTGGAAGAGTCTATATCTTAAACTTTCGACTTTTAGAGAAAATGATAAAACGAGGTTTTAGGAACCTCGATGTTTTTTTAAAAGACCTATCCATAGACATACACGCATAGGTTTGACAAAAAAAACGGTTGTAGTTGCATGTATGGGAAACCCCTCTTAAATGTCTTTTCTTTTTTGTATGATCGTATAGCAGTTAACAGGATAAATCTACCTACTTAGTTTCAACTGTGTGATACCAATAATTTCGGAATAAAGTGGCTGTGACGTACGTACGGACAGACGGACAGAATTGTCGAAACTATAAGGGTTCCGTTTTTTGCCATTTGGTTACACCCTAAAAAGCAGATTGATTCAAAAACAAAGTTTAAAAATCCAGTGTCTTATCTTACGAAAATAGTAAAACTTTAGCTTTGAGTGTCTATTTAGTATTTGGCAGCAAGCCCGTGCAAACTTGTACAAATTCATTCACCATTGTATTAAGCGTTTACGTAGTGCTTTTCTACTATAGTAGTAAAATAAAGAAATTTGGTAACCGTAAAGTCCTTTTTTCTTTTCTTAGTGAATATTTCACAAAATCTTGATATTCCTTGTTAACACAATAATTATTTTTAAAATAAGATAAACACAATACTTACGACCTAAATAGATAATTACATCGTCGTACTCTGAGATCTTTTGAAATCAAATAGTTGACTTATTATAATCACTGATATTGTTTTAAAAGTTACAAAAATATTGTTTAAAATAGTCGACAAGCAAAGAAAAACAGACTTTACTTTCACACATTATTATTCTTAAGTCTTATCGATGCGGCAAGGTAACCCGAGCGAATGAAGTTATTAAGGAAGGAGCGACCGTTAACGAATAATAATTAGGTAACTCTTTCTGAGGATTGGAATGTAAATGATGGCCCTTTTGAATTTAGATGTGACCGGGTCCTATCATTCATTTCGTCTATTTGGTCGTAACGTACCGTTAACGACTCAAAGCACATTAAGGGCCAGTTTCACCATCGACATACGAGCACTGTCCTGTGCTTTGAGTCGTAGAGCTAGACTTTAGTATGTGATTCATTATTGTCATCAAATTTAAGGCTACTCTCATGTCGGTGTGTCAACCTCTTTTACTTTCAGTGTGATAGTTAATAATAATTAATAACCACCAAATAACCGCACGTTGAATCCTACTTAACTACCTAAAAGTAGGTAGTACTTACGTTAAGTCAAATTCAAGTTGGTGAAAAAGACCACCATCACTAGAAACTATTACTAAAAAATAGAATCCTGGTATTAACTTAAAACCAACTATAATCATGATCACTCAACAAATTATTTCACGACTTCTAAGACCCTTTACACACTGCGACTTTTAGCAGCAGCTTGCTTCGATGTTACTTTGATTGTTACTTTAAGCATCGATGCAGTTGCGATGCAGAAGCTGGAAATAGTCAAATTATGTACTGAATTTGGCGACTGCATCGATACTAACGTGCAGTCGCGCTTCTGCATCGATGCTAACGCGCGACTGCATCGATGCTAAATAAAATCTGTTCATTGCGTGAGTTGCGTGAGTGCGCTGAAGCGCGTTTTCAAAACGCGCGCCTGCATCGATGCTTAAAGTAGCAGTGTTAAAGATACTTATATTATTGACTTGTCTCATTAAACTCTTGTTTTAAAATAGTGAGTGCGTTTGTCGATTCGTAAACTAAACCTATGTATCACTATCAATCCATTGGCATTTAAATACTATCAGACATTTTGGTTGTACCACTAACATGTAGATAGGAAATATATGTACAACGAGGATGTAGATATATGCATTTTGTAAATACATACATTTTCAATGCACGCCACAAAATATGAAATTGTAAAACCTGCGTTGCAATGATAAAATATCCGTAGCAAGCTATTTCTTATAAAAATATTATCTGTTTGCATCCAGAATTCTATATTATGGCGGAGGTTTAACGACCTCTGTTCGGTATTTACCAACCAATTTTTATGAAATACGAATTCAGCCAAAATTATTTATTTCGCCTGAGTCAGTAGCTGCTCAATTTGACCTGATTTGAATTCGAAAAATATTTATGGAGCTCACAATAGTAGGATGTCTTCTAAAATCATATTGAATTTGTAAGGAATATTGTAGAAATATAAGTACATCTTAGGAGAGTGTGTGTGTGTGTGTTGCGTGTGAGTGAGAGAGAGCTTAGCAGCACGTGTGTCTATTTGAATTTAAATCTAAGTAAAATGTTGACAATGTTGTAGCGTTCAGTATGTCCTCTGTTTCGAGGTAGGCAGAGTGACATTTAAACTAACAAAATGATGTCCTTGGTTGTGGATTGTCGTAGGGACTTCATTATATAAATACATTTGCGAACTCGTGCTGATAAATTGTGTATTTGTTGTTTGTAGGAAGGTGTTTGTCAATGTGTATTCCGAAATATTTTATGTGCTTGGTGCTATTTTTGGATTGGTAGCTACATAGAGATTATGTTTAAAGTATCTGGAAACAATCATGAATCTACAGAAATAGGGTCGGTGGAGGTGGTGAGGCTTTGGTTTTGTGTAACAAAGTTGGCCTTGCCAAAATTAAGCGTTCATATGTTTCTTTTTATCCAGTTATTGACCGTTGACATGGCTTTCTCTGCAGTTTTTTAGGTCTAGGAATATACCGATACAATGCCTGTTATTGTCGAGGGCAGTGGACACCATATCAGGCATGGTAATGACATCATCTTCTGCTGACCTGCCGCGATGGCACCCGTACTGACATTGGAGATAAGTTTATTCTCTTCAAGGTATAACAATAGTCTTTTGTTTACATTTTTTTAAAGCTTTGAAAATACTACTAAGGGCCGATTTTTCAATGATCAGATAAAACTTATCATACTGATAAATTATAAAGCGACAGATTTAAAAAAACTGACAGGCACCTATGATTGCTGAAATTTAGATGGCGTTTTCAAATTAGCCATATCGTATTTTTTCGAAGAATATTTATCTTATCTGACTATTAAAAAATCAGCCCCAAGAGAGATATCGGGCGATAGTAACCGGGCTACTTTTGTTCACGCTTTTGTAGATTGGCGATATGATGGCAATCTTCCACTTTTTTGGAAAGATACCTTCGGACAAACTTAGGTTAAAAATGTGTGTTAAAGGTTTTACCAAGGAAGATCTGATATTTTTAATGAGTGATGGCGGGCATTTGTCTGTTCCGGGAGAAGTATCTAATTGATGTCTAATAAAAGGTCGCCTACTTATTTTTTGTCAGTTGGAGTCATGAAAAAAGATTCTGCAGTTGGGTTTTTATTTTAACTTCGGATACTTAATTTTCTTGTATTTCTGAGAGCTGTTCTAGGGTTCTATTGGCTAGTTGATTACCTATGTTAACAAATAAAATCTTAAAGATATGTTTTAATGTTTGTTTCTGGCTCTTATTTAGGTGGCAGATATCTTTGATAGTACCTATGCCATAAATTCTTGGAATTATCTTTATTGGTGGTAAGCAGTTGACTTTCGAAGGATATTTTCGATTTTCGTTGTAAGTTAGTTAGGACATTTCTGTAGTGCTTGTAATTTCTGTTGTGCTTGTAATTTGGATTATTTCATTAGAGGGGTCTTGGCGAGCTTGGAAGTGGAGTCTATCTCTTTGCCTTTGGCATTTAAATTTTAATTAGACCTGGTTTTATCCAAGTCTATAATATACACATTTCCAGCGGCAGATTTACAAACGACTGTAACAGTATTTTTTCAATTGCGAGCTCAATAAGGCTACTGAAATTGGCAACTGCGTTGTCAATGTTGTCATTTTCAATGGCATGGGTCCAGTCTATAGAAGAGAGTTCGTTCGTTCGAGACTATGATTCTGGATGCATTGCCGCGTTGTATAGCTATGCTAATCCTATGAGCTAGTAACCAGCCTGCTTTATTATTGGCCATTACATAATTTAGTTTCGGAGCAATTTTTCTAAACAGTAATTTTGCAGAAGGTCCTAACTTAGTCACTTATAAGTGGGACGCAATCGTTGTATTGTTTTATTGTTTCAATTGAATAATTGCTCGATTTTTTTATTCAACGTATTAATAATTCAATTTAGTAACTAAATGTAAGCTATTATGACACTATCCTTGTTTCTTACACGTCTACAGAACACGTTGTTGGTGTATACTAGTACCTATATATTACCTTCATGTAAACAACTTTTGTAGATTTATGTGTGTGTCAGATAAAAATTATCCGACTTATAAATTATAAAGCGACAGATTTTTAAAAAAAAAACAGTTACGTATGATAGATAAGATAAGAAAAATAATACAATATAATTAGCAATATTGTATTTTGTTCGTTTCTGACTATCGAAAAATGAGCGCTAAATAAAATTTGTAATATAGTTACGTAAGTTTTTGCAATCAAGTACTTTATTAATCGACCTCTATAAAGTTCTAGGGACTTGAAGCAGCTTAACAGCGCTGTTAATTTAATTGGTCTTCTTCATTCTGTAGGTCAAAATGTCTGGAAAATGGTCTAGAATGTTTAATAAAATAAAAATACAACCATCGACGGTTAAAAGCAAATTGCACGGAGCTCTGCCGAGATTTGATTAAAAGCGGCTTTCAATATCAGTCTCGCACCTGCACGGTATGCTGTCTGTACCTTATTTGATTTAATTGTACTTACAGATTAAATGTCTATTTAAAAATGATAAGCAAATGGAACTGGATTTCATTTTGCGATTTATTTTCTGTACAAGTCTCGTCGTCTCATCAAATAAGGACTTAAAGTTTTGAAAATTGGTGTTCTTAGTTTAGATACATATAAAGTACATCGCGGTATTTCGTAAATAGTACCTGGTTTTTACCTGCGTAATCTGAATACCAGTTTTTAAGCGATTTACATTTCTCAAATTCAGCTTTATTTTAAATGCAGGTGAAGCGGTTATCGCGTCGTTAAGGGGCATTTTAAACCATTAGTAACATTTTAACTCTGAATTATGGAAAGTTCGCTGGAAGCACATTTGGCTCACAAAAACCTCGGCACGTCGCGCCGAAACGAATGTCTCTTTTCTGTGGAAGTGGCCTAACTGCGTAATTAGAGGGTTATGTAACTAGCGAAGTTTGCAACGTTCGGGGCATTCCCATTTTGCTTATACACGAGATAAGCACTTAGCAGTTTTGCGAAGACGTACCGAGGATAAAGCAAATACTTACCCTAAAAGGTCACTTTAATTTGGAAACGTGCTGCACCTATCTGCAAATTTAATATAATTTACTGTAGGGCTGATTGTTAGTATTTTGAACCTGAACAGTAATATCAATCCAATGGGTTTAGTTAAGTACTTCAAAGACTAAATACGTGCTTAATTGGAAGCATCACGCGACCTTCTTGTGCAGTAAGATTAGTTAAATTATTTATCTTTTAAGAAAATTATTATAAAGCTGAAGTTTGTTTGGTTGTTTGAATGAGCTAATCTCGAGTACTACTGGACCGATTAGAAAAAATATATTTGTGTTAGATAACTCATTTATCTAAGAAGGCTTTAGAGAACTAGTCCGCCACGGTTACTAGTCTTATAAGAAAATTAACAAACACAATATTGCAAAGAGCAGCTCTGGCCGCTTATCACAGTTTTGTCGATTCAAGCCGCTGAAAGTAACACAGATAACAATTATTAAGAGTTCTTTACCTATATGGTGTAAACGAGAGAGACAGTTGCAGACCCTTATTTGCTTAGTTAAAGATATTAAGTATTCCCATCCATACCTTCCTTCCCTTTATATATTTCTAATTTGACCGCGTTTAAACATAAAGTCAATAAACATTACCGAAGTTACAAAACAAAAACTTAATACTGTTGCACTATTCAACGTGTTCTTTTTGTTCTTATGAAAATTAAACCAACAAAAAAATCCTAAGGAATTTATTCTTACAGAAGTTTAATGCACGAGTAAGATTGTTTTTCAAAATCAGGTCGTCATTATTTTTTCTCAGTGTTTTTTGTGACGTTGTCAACTTTACTACAACTGTCAGCAAAAAAGGTCACAAAAAATACTTTGTTATTTTTTTGTAACTGTTTCCTTAATTATTTATCTCCCACTAAATAATAATAATAATATAATAATAAATTGTTTATTAAAATTCATCGGTCCTGAGCTACATGGCGTTAAGGTAGTCTTTAAAAGCTTAAAAAAGAATGTTAGCACAAAAAAGTGAAATTTTAAAATGCTTAAAGATTAATTCAGATACTTATTATTTATGATTTTAAAGGCCATGCCTAAATTGGAGGCGCACACTTTGAAAACTATTTAAAATATTTTTTATTGATTATTATTACACGTTTTGATTTTTCACGAAATATAACTGATATTGTAAAATAATAAAGTCACCATATAAATGTTACAATGATGTGTTGCATGACCTGTGAATGATTTCACAAACCTATCGTACTATGCTCATCGCAAGTACTTTTTGGTTAAGTAACCGTCAGATGTCAGCCATCAATTAGGACTAGTTTTTGTTGCTGGCCGTACTAGAACGCATTTTACTATTATTATTACAACACACAGAGAGCAAAGTAGTAATTGAATTATTTTTAACGAAAATTGAATCAAACTCTAAGATGCGAATTTTATTAAAATCTTTAACGATAACTTTGTGTATGTAGTCTGATTTATATCCTTCATTTTCAGGAAAACAAAAAGGACAGGTTGTATATCCCGGGCAAGTTTTTTTTACAAATAGTGTATATTATATGGCACCTTATGGCACCTAAAATCTTTAATCACTTTGCCGATTAACTTAAAGAGCTTAGCACTAATAGGTTAGAAATATTATTTAACATTCATAAAACTAAATTGATATTATCCCTCCAGGAATATTTTGATGATAAGATCACCACACCACAAAATTATAATTATTGTGTCTTTTAAAATAACCTGTCACTTATTGTTAATAAATATTTTGATACTGCAAATTAAACTTGTTCAAAATGTGGGTAGTCCAACTCCTTCGCTTTCACAGCCATTCGACTATAGAATGGGCTTTAAAAAAGTGTCCAAACATCTACCTCTATTTACTTTCAAAAGGGCATTGCGCACACTTTACAGAGACGAACTCGCTGACCCGTCTCATTGGCATGACTTTCTCTATGTCTACCATATTCTGTATATTTAAATTATTTGTATGTTTATATTTATACATATTTATTAAATAAATTCATATATAAGTAAAAAACAGTATGTATGTTGGTTAAGAATGTTATTAACACTCACAGTATCATATTTTATACTAGCAGCCCCCCGCGGTTTCACCCGCGTCATGAGAGATCTGCCTATAACCTTCACTCTGTTTAGTTTTGCACAACTCTTTTTATATGGGTCTTTAATACAGAAAGATTATTTTATTTTATTTTTGTTTTTCCATGTTTAAAAAAGATTCACTTTGGTATTCGAGTAAAAAGGGAATGTACCTACAACAATATTTTCGATTTTATTATTATTCGTACATATGTAAGGTTCAAGTTTAAAGTTATAAATTTAATTAGTTATTTTTATTAGTAATGCCCTATGCGGGATTCAAACACACGACCGCTAGCTCAGTAGTCAAGAGCGCTAACCACTGCACCTAAACGTGTCGTGTGTCGTGTTATTTGTCTCAACTCATGATTTCCGGTCCTTATTTCTGAGACGGGGTTGGGTCCCTTAGTACATTTGTACATTACACCACAGAGATGTGTTTTGGGTTATAGGTGTAAGAAGATAGTTCATCTCGCTTATAAACAGTTCATTCACAAACAGGCAGTATCGTCCTTGGTAGGTTTGATATATAATAAAAGATGATGCTGACAGAAGAGCTGCTCCTAGGTCACCCAGGGTTTCCAAATTAGAACGGTAGGTAGACGGTGTAGGCCTACCAGTATAATGATGCTATGTTTAAATCTTGTGTAGCTAATATGGTTGTGTGCAGGAGCACCCTGAAAGCACTAATACCAGGAGGTATTAGTGCTTTCAGTGCTGACTCCACGGGTCAGCCGGTACAATGCAGTTCACTAACGCTGAGGTTCTTTGTTCATAGTTCTAATAAGTAATCTCTGACCTATCAAAGCGGCTTCTTCTTACTTTGGGCCCAGATAATATAATACTGCTTTGGGCAACTTTGAGTGATCCACAAAGAGTCTTATATCTTTTTGTGTTTTATATGACTATCTCTACTTTCTTATCTTTCATCGATGGTCCTTATTATGTTGCTAGTTCTCATTATTTTTCCTAAAAGTCAAATATTCGACGCCTTACATCATAGCCAGTCTTACCATCTGCGTTTCCACCAAGTGAGCAGCTCCAGATTCAATTAAATGTATATTTATTATTTAGTTACAGGTTTAACACAATTGTAGAAACAAGGTTTTCTTTTTGTAATGCGATTGAATGAAAGATATTTAGTTAAATTTGTGCTCACTCAGTCCTCACAAGCGGTCAGCCATATCTTCATACTGAAATAAGTTGTTCGATTCATTCATTGTTCTTTTTTTGTTACGCCTCTTTTTAATTGGAGCTTGTAATTTAAGATCGTCAAGTTTCGTATTAAAACATTTACTATTTTTTTTTTTGCTCACTCCATCCACACGCTATTGTATCTCTATGAACCGACTATAGATTCGCATTGCATCGTTTACATTGTATGAATTGGCTAGAAATAGAACTATTCACCATAAAAACAAACCACTTTTACTGTGCGTTCATGAGTAAAACGAATACCTGGTGCACACTTCGTCCGCCATCGATATATACTTAAATCTTTTTTGCTAACTTAACGTAAAAGAATGAGTGAACATATTATATTTTTTTTGTACAAAAATACTTTAAAATATTCGGAAGTACCCAGTTTGATACTTATTTTTACTCTTAGAGTTAAACAAAGTTTCATATTTTGTATGAAGGACATGGAATAGGGTGTCTACATGTGATAAAATAGCGGGACTTTGCTGACTTAACTTCACGTATTCACGCTAGCTGCGTGTCTTCCTCGCTTACTTGCCTGAAGGAAAAGGTTTTGTTCTTAATAGGTACTTTGTTTGGGCTGGGGTTTGGGTTTAGTTTATAATTTTGAGCTTTTATGTACTAAATGTAAAATGAATATATCTGACCGGTCACATTTGTCATAAACTATACATGACCGTTCAAATACGGTCAAATTCAATCAATTGGACCGTATGTGATAAACCACGGACCTGCGCAAAAGTCACGTGACCTACCGAATTCGACCAATCGCGTACGCACAACCGAAAAAGTAATAAAATATTACTGAATAAATATGATTGTCTGAATTTTGACGACCTCTGTGGTGTAGTGGCTGAGCACGCTGGTTTCAAGGCGTCGCCACTACGAGGTCCCGGGTTCGATTCCCGGTCGGGTCAATATGGAAATCAAAATTTTCTACATTGTCGCGGGTCTGGGTGTTGTGGTACCACCGTTGTGTCTGATTTCCATGACACACGTGCATTAGCTACTTACTTTGGGATCAGAGCAATGTATGTGATTGGTGTCCAATATGAATGAATTATGACAGTTGATGACCGTTTTCGACTATTTAATAGTCATTTTCAACACTACTACCTCTATAGCCGAATGGTAAAATACGGACATTATAAAAGAACTAGAACAGAAAAAAGTTAAAAATCAGAACGTGTGTGACACTGACTGCCATTTGAGTTTTAACTGACAAGTGATTTTTGGTCAATATGCGTCATTTTTATCGGTTATGGCTGAACGAAGGAAGATACGCCGTTCGATTTTTAGGTATGTTGGAGATTCTGTTTTTTTTAATTGGAACTACAAAATAATTGTTAATTTCTTGCGGGAGTTTGTGAAATAAGGAAAATAAACATGTGGGGAGCATATGACCTTAGCCCGGTGGAGCTAAGCATTTTGTGGTAACTATACGTCTTTTGCCTGTTTATGTCAACATTAAATAACTTTCTTTTGAATACAAGGTATTTTTCCTGACATTTCTATGTATTCAACAAAATAACCTCCTTATGTTGAATTTGGTATAAATAAACGAAATTTAAATTAATTAACAAGAATTATACATACGTAGCGACAAAAAAGGAAGTCCTTACCCAGGCACAGGGATTATTTTCCACATTTATTTTTCAGGGTTATTAGTATTTTTTCTGGACTCTGTTGATGAGGAATGAAACAAGGCATCATCTAAAACCTAAATCTATATGCAACTCTTAATTTCTTCCAGCAGTTTTTTGCGGCCTGGAGGCCGAGTCTCGTGGCAGTCGAACTTTTTTCGTGTGGTACTTCGATTGCGAGTTTAACTTATTTAATGGTTTACTTATTTACCTAAAAATCAAGAAAAATGAATGAATGTAGATACATGTAAAAAACTATCGTACGACCAAAAACTTAATATATAGAAATTGTGACTCTGAGAAATTAAAAATTATTTTTTCTTTGACAAAGAAAATTTGATCGGAGAACTTTTTTCGTATACCAATTGCGCGAAAATTGGTTAAGGATTAAACCGTCTCATTTTTCAGTCTTATTTTTTGTCCTTTTATTATTGTCACGTGGAGACACCCTATTATATGTCATTTAAACCAAAAATGTAGTTTTTTATATCTATATAAATAAAAAAGTAATATCAAACTGTGTACTGCCGAATATCATATAGTAGTTTTGTACAAAAAAATCATATGTTCACTCTTTCTTTTAAGTTAACTTAGCAAAAAAGATTTAAGTATTTAGCGATGGCGGACGGAGTGAGCACCAGGTATTCGTTTTACTCATGAACGCACAGTAAAAGTGTTTTTTTTTGTATGGTGAATAGTTCTATTTCTAGCCAATTCATACAATGTAAACGATGGAATGCGAATCTATAGTTGGTTCATAGAGATACAATAGCGTGTGGATGGAGTGAGCAAATAAATTAATAGTAAATGTTTTAATACGGAACTTGACGATCTGAAATTACAGGTTCCAATTAAAGATAGGTGTAACAAAAAAAATACCAATGAATGAATCGAACAACTTATTTCAGTATGAAGATATGGCTGACCGCTTGTGAGGACTGAGTGAGCACACATTTTACTAAATATATTTCATTCAATCGCATTACAAAAAGAAAACCTTGTTTCTACGATTGTGTTAAACCTGTAACTAAATAATAAATATACATATAATTGAATCTGGAGCTGCTCACTTGGTGGAAACGCAGACGTCTTACCTACGTTGTAACCTCCTCTCTTACTTTAAATAGTAATTAAGGATCGACGATCGATAGACGACGCCTTGTGAGTTCTATTAAAGCCAAACGGTGTTTAAGTGATGGTTCACATTGTTGACGAAATAAATATTGGAAAGCAATCACATACATAGTCCTGATCCCTAAGTAAGTAGCTAATGCACTTGTGTTATGGAAATCGTACACAACGGTGGTAGGTACGCCCAGACCCTAGACATATTGACCCGACCGGGACCTCGGAGCGGCGCCATGCTCTGAAACCCAGCGTTCTTAGCACCTACACCACGAAGGTCGTCGTGTCAACACAAGCGTCAGTTGTTATCATCGACTCGAGATATATTAGGCAATTCATCTTAGGCAGTGAGGTAATATAAAAGAATGTGCTGCAGTTCAAACTTGCAATGCCTTCAAAGTCACGCTCCATGTATTTTATCTTGCCTGCCTGAGACCCTGGGCGCATGCGTGCGCGCGAGCGTGACTTGTAAAGCCAAATTTGGTGCTAAAGTGCGCTTTTACATTAGAGCGACAGCAGCGCGTCTCTCTAATGTGAAGGGCTTACTGCTGTCATTTTATGTATGAAATTGACAGCAGCGCGACTGCCGCGAGACCGTCGCGCTGCTAAAGTCGCCTAAGTTTGAAAGGGCTCTAAAAGTTTTTATTTTTTTAAAGTCTGGGGGCAAGAGGCAAAGTGGAGAGCCCAAGATTTCCGGTACCTGTACCTTTATACTTAATTTTGCATAATTATTTTACGCCTCAATGGCAAGTAAGAGTGAACTTTATTTAGGGACCCCTTGCACTCTGCGACTTTTACCATTGATGCTGTCGCGACTTACACAATGAACAGATTAAATTTGGCACCGATGCAGACGCTTGTTAGCATTGACGCAGTAGCCAAAATACAATACATAATTTGTCAATGTGCGGCTTCTGTATCGCGACTGCATCGATGCTAAAAGTCACAGTCTGTAAGGGGCCAATGTAATGTAATAACCTATACTTATAGCTAAAACACGGATTTAATTCTACAGACTACCTACACTCACATGGACCTTTAAATTAATCATACAATTAACTAGATCTTGTATATTTTTTTGCATGCGCATTGTGTACTGTATTGCATATAAATTTATCTTTGTCCTCCTTTAGTAGCATGGGCCCTACGAGCCCTGACAGCGATTCAAATGCAAATTGAAAATCGACCTCCCACCTCCATCAGTCCCCCCTTCTTAATTACCAACTTGCAGACGACAGCCGCTCAATGTCTAATTTGCCTCAACTTTCACATTTTTTGTAATAAGTTTAACAAAACACAAAGAACGCCTACCTACTGGCACCGGGTCGTCAGGACAATACAAATTCATAAACAGATTATAACGGAGCCTGTTTCGTGGATAAGGCTTCGTATTTTTATACGATTTAGAAACGACCAAGCGAGAATTGCTTGAAAATTTAGTATACGACACTTGTCGAATAATTCCTAAATGATACACTATGGTATATACAAACTATCTTATTCTACGTGTACCATTTTTTTAAAGTAAAAACAACATGCAATATTATACAAAATTAAACTTAGAACAATTTTACATTTAGGTGACTTTAGCAGCGCAACGGTCGCTCGTCAGCCGCGCTGCCGATAATATTAGTGTCATGCCACACTGGTGGATTACAAGCGTCTTTAAAGCGGAGTGGCCACGCAGCGAACACGCCGCTGGTGCGCGGCGAAAACGTCGCGGCTGCGCAGCGAACACCTTGCGGACGCGGAGCGTACGCGTCGCGGATTCGCAACGTTTCCGCCTTGAGTGGGCGGCGAACCATACACTCAGTCACAGAATGGATTCCGACGAGGAAATACTGCTGTTAGCTTTGTTACTTCTACGATGCAATAAACGTAAACCAATACTTTGAAGATATTGGGTGGATCCAATAACAACTTATCGACTGAATGCAAGCGACTACTATGTGGTGTTTTGCAAAATAATAAAAAATAATCCAAGACATTTTTTTTGTCTTACCTGCGTATGTCAAGACCTACATTTTATGAGTTGTTACATCTTATAACACGCGGGATAGCGCGGGAGCGGTGGTTTGCTACACTTGTCTCCGCGGTATTCGCTGCGCAGCTGCGACATTTTCGCCGCGCACCCGCTTCGTGTTCGCTGAATGACCGCTCCGCTTTTAAAACGCTTGTAATCCGCATGTGTGGCATGGCCCTACATAAATGGCAACAGCGGCGAGCGAGCGGCAGTCACGCGGCAGCAGCACCGCTGTTTTTTATGTAAGGCCATCCGCTGCTGCCACTCTGTTGTCGCTCTAATGTGAAGGCGCACTTAAAAGAATAGAGTTACCAAAGTTTATTTTTCGGACCACCAGTCCGATTCAGAATCATTCGGTTTTGATTCGATTTAACTTTTACAATTAATAAAAATTTATAACGTGGATTTATCCGATGCAACTATGAACTTACATATCGACATTTGATCAAACTGCGACATTTATTTAAAAATCAATAGAAACTCTAGCCAAAACTCAAACCGAATGGCTTATCGAACGTTCTGAATCACCCTGCTAGTTCCTAAACTTAGACAATGATACGCCAAATGTATCGTCATTTTTTATATTTGTTGTATAATCTGCGCATTCTGGCGTCGGGCTATTAGCACCTTACACAATTTACCTTAAAGATAGGCATATAATTAATAGGGTGCCTCGGGTAAATGTCGTTTTGATAAATTATTTACCAAAACTCTTGTGACCATTCATGCGATGCATCTAATGAATCTGATATGAATTGCCGTATAATAGTTTAATTTGCCTTTACGCCATAGGATGTACGTTGACGTGGTAGAGGACTTTCTCTGTTTAGCTTCCATTTTTTGAACCTGATGCAGTATAAACTACAAACTGCTTATTTACCGAAAGACACGATCAAAATGAACACAAATAAACGCACGACAAACAACAATTCAACTCGGCAACAATAATCATGGAATTTGACAGCATTCTAATTAACAAGCGGGAAGTTGTTAATAGCCGCAAAACGGAGTAAAAGTTGAAATGAAAGCTACCAGTATGCAGTAGCTGAATCTTAATTGAAGTTTGCCGAGACCAACGACACGTTTGTTTACGGTTAGCACGAAGGAACACAAGGGGAAGTTTCGGGTAGTAGCTGATCTAATCGGTATTTTGCGGTTTCCGCTAGCATGTTTTTGCAAGTGGACTAGATCTGTTTTTCTTGAAAAACATCGAGAGTTAATCTAGTCACAGTGCAATGAATGGTTAAGGTTTGATTGTTTGAGTATAAAGAATAATATATTAATAAGACGATTGTTATACTTCAAATTAAATGGCAAAACCGAGATAAGCCTGCAGTGCTATTGTAAAAAGATTATAAACTGTAAGGCCCGGTTGATCACGCAACCTTTAATTAACTTAACTAATGGTTAAATGTCGTTAGTGGTTGCATTTACAAATGTGTGTGTTGTTGAATGGCTATTTGAATAACCATTTTTAAGTTTTTTTATTTATTATAAACACGCCCGATTGGATATATTTAACCGCTGGTAACATATAACCAACCAAAATAACCAATACATTTAACCAATATTCATTGGTTTCTTCGTGGATCGTGTGTGATACCCAAAAGGAGGCTCACTTATCATAAGTCAGGTCCCCTGATGAACCTGACGCAGGTTTTCAGTGGGCCCCTGCTGAGTGAGGTACACAGAAATTGGCGCCAACGGCACGTATATAAATGTCTTAATTTAAAATAATATACGAGTGTATGACAACTATAAAAATAAAACCTAGTTGTGTTACCTATAAAATGTGTGAAGCTGCAAAAACTACAGCATCGTATGCGTGTCATCATGAGTCATAGTAAATTCGATCGCGGGCAACTGCGCACGGCGTACCTATTGTCAATAAAGTTAACAAAATAAAAAACCTACTTAGCATAGGAAATAAACTACCTATATATACGGATATACCTAAAAATCGCGACGTAAGTACCCAGTGAAATTACTAACATTACTACATCATGATATACTCGTGCATATTACCATGCTCGCATGCTTATCAAAAATCGCATCCTTATCGTTGCACAGACCTCGTGAATCCAACATTTTGAAATAGCTCATAAATAACCATTATTCCACTCACATGCTAACGTTCACCTTTGAACTGTTCAATAAAAATCATAGCCTTTACTGAATTCTGTGTCATGAACTATGGCCGATGCGAAAAATTCTAGGCTTTAAAAGGCATTATTGGGAGTAAAACACTAGGTTCAGAGAACCTAATAAGATTATAAAGATCGTTTAGTCCCAAAAGATTGTAAGGATAGCCCATAAGTATGTTTAAGGTTATATATCAGCGAAGAACTGATGGCAGTTGGGGCAGAAAAGTTATAGATTGGAGACCTTTTGTCCAAAAGTGCAGCGTGGGACGTCCACCGACAAGATGGATGGACGACCTGTTAAAATCGCGGGATCATAATGGATACACACCGCTTGTGATCAGTCGCTGCGGAAAACCGTGGGGGAGGCCTATGTTCAGCACTGGACATCCTTTAGCTGATAATTATTGAGATGATGATGATATCACATCTATCTAACCTGTTTCGGAAAGACACTGTATCAACTCGAGGCGTTGAGTAATCTTTGTATAAAACTCCATACTTGTGGTGTCTGTCAACTATTCCACCCTGTCAACGTAACGTGCTTCTGTGTGGTGGACGCCTGGTTGTCGTCTGGTTGGTGCTGTAAACATTACGGGTTGAGTACTGTTTACAAAATCCCATAACATTGGATAGTAACACGTACTAACTTACTTCAAGATACAAGAGTTATACCAAAGGTAAATCGTCTAACTGTTCTACCTAAATTAATATTTAATTCAAAGGATTATCATTACTATCCAACACGAAAACGTAGCTAGTATTCTCTCCTCCTTTACACAAGGAAATACGAGTAGCTACATTTTTGAAAAGGTAAAGTTTGATTTTTATGATTTAATGGATCGTTTAGTTTCAATTTGTTTTCCGTGTTACAAATTTATTTTGTTTCTATGAACATAGTATATGGGTGTGGAAGGGAAGAAATCATAGTAGTATTGATTAAAACAATTTACGGATTTATTTCACTCACATTAAATAGTAAATTAAACACCTATATAACTTTTCGAATGCTTTACAGCATACTACTATGTTGTTTTCCTCCCACTCTCATGTACTATTTATTATACACAGTAACAAATAATAGTTAACTACCTATCTACAACTCATTTGACTTGAAATCTAGCACTGAGATTGAAATTGCATTCGTCAGGGCCGGTTCCCACGAAGCCATCACGTATTTTGCTGGAACAGTATTCTGCAGGATGCCGTTATACTGCAGTAGTATACGCGTTTTAAATGTAATATTCAAACGGGCATCCCGTTTGCAGTGACCCGCAAAAGACCGATACCTGTTTCATTACAGGTCCAGTTATGTCATTCAACTGAACTAGTTAGTCGGTTAGTGCAAGCGTTAGACATGACACTGACAAGAGTTGAAAGGACTCAGTTGACGGACAACCGTACCTACCAAACACTGCCAGTCCAATTGAAATAAGGACTGTAAATATTTTTATTAATTTGATTTGTAAAAAACATAGATGTGGTCACGTCATCGTGAATGCCTAGCAGTTAACGTGACTCTGATGTTGACGCCATGATATTTCAAGCATTCATTAGACCCATTCAAATTGTATTATTGAATATTTTAAATGTTAAAAATAAAATGTTTTTGTTGATTAATATACAACGAAGCTAAAATGTCAACTACATTTTAAAATTAGGTCAACGAGTCTATTGTATTGTACCTACATACATTAAAAATATATTTATAAAACTATGAGTCTGTTCCGAAACTGATATTTGATCTACTTTTAAATATAATTTCATTGGCCAACACACCGGAGTTCTCTGCAGGATCCAGTAATGTAGTGATCCCGCAGAACCGGCGTGGGTAAAGGCTTTTATTGTTTCAGTAAACAAAGAACGATGTAGATAAAGTCAGTGCTTAGAACCAGAGTTGGCAGTTAATGCGAGTTTATAGACTTTGGGAAAACAGATGAAACTTATCTATTCTGGCAGATGGTTGAATGTTAACCAAGTCTGTCTAAAATTGATTATCAAAATATAATCGAACAAACAAGGAAAGTAATAGGATAGGTAATGGTATGTTTACTCAATACACAAAAGACGACACATACTTTGCATAGGTGGCTTGCGATAATGAATTATACATATATATATTTTTAATATTGTATGTAGGTACTCGTTTTGGTATATTTTCTTAACTGTTGGTGAAAAGCTTTCACTAAAAGGCCGATATGATGTAACTTAGGTTATTAAGTAACTTGCACGCGATTAGTAGGCGATTACAATCCGTACGGGCATGACCAGAGTAAACATAACCAAACCGGCTAAGTGCGAGTTGGACACGCACACAAAAGGTTCCGTACCATTGACTGGTTAATTGTACAAAATTTAATATTGCAACCTCTTTTTAGTTTATCTACTCTAGGTTTGGATGGAATGGGACAACTCTTAAGTATTTATTTTAATTTAGTTTTAGTATTTGTTATTTAAGTGGCAAAGGAAAAACATAATTTGAGAAAATTACAACTATCTAGTAACGAGGTTCCTCTTAAAAAAGGGCCTCGGTTTTAAACCTATATGTTTACTTCGGGGCAGCCAAAATGCTGTTATTACGTTATGTACGATTTCAATACAAAAACGATTGAGTAAGATGTGTTTGGTAATACCTCTGGTTACCTTAAGAAGCGGGACGGGAGAAACTTTTTATTTACAGGAAGCAAATGCCGATCACCAAAGTTTTGTTTCATCTCGTTTAAAGGTGACATCAAAGACATGTATGTGTCGTTTTTGCTGACATGCGGAAATGTTATTTCAGGCAGATAATGACTTATTGCTACTTACAAGTTTTGAGTGTATCCGCTGTTACCATAAGCGTCTTTAATTTAATAACAAAAATTAAAATAATTTCCAAACTTCATACCGAATCTATTTCAATATCATAACGTGTGTGAAAGCATGCACAAATTGAATTTATTATAAACGTTTTAGAAGATTAAGAATTTTCTATTGCTAACGGTATTCTAGACGACCTTGTAAAGATTGCAGGATCAAACATGATGCAGACCGCTTGTGATCGGTCACTGTGGCAAACTGTGGGGGAGGCCTAAGTTGCAGGACAACGATGCACCAAGTTTTCACGTCTCCAATTAAATCTCAAAGTCTTATCTTAAGCCCAGTTGTGTGATTGTCAGTAAACTCAAATAATGGTTAAGTTTCGCTACCAGCGCGCGTTTTTTTTTTAAGTACGCGCACAATCTTCTTCTCTTTTGGACCAAATCAAACTCAATGTACCGTACAAATATCCCCGTTATCCTATTCGCAAATTTTTCAGCATACCGCCCCATACCCAGTCATGAAACAAATTTAGGCCTGCATTACCCTCTAGCCAGAATACGTACTGAGTACAATGAAATAAAGAATAAGGTTCCGGTTATTGACATTTTCAATGACTCTGCACGTTGCTTCAAAAAAAAATTAATAAATTTCTATTCCACGTCCCAAGACGCACTCATTCCATTATCATTTAATAATGAATTCTTTACTCAATTTATTGTATTTTAATTAATTTGTTTAATGTGACTTAATTTCAATTTAGACGAACTTTCTTTTAAATAGCTACACTTCAGTAAATGTTGTGTATACCTTTAATAGGCAATCATATTTGTCAATTATTTTTTTGTCATGATGTTGTAGTGTAAATAGTGTGATATGGTATTTGGCGCACCTGTATAAATAATAAATAAATAAATCTTGAGTTGACTATCGATCACGAAACTAGGCCTAAATGTATACACGTTAGAGTTAAAGTAATTTGTGAGATTTTATGTTTGTAGTGTTATATTTGGAACTAAGTACAGAAAAGATGAATAAAATAATAAAGTATAGCCACATAGACGACGTGTTCTGTGTATTGGTTAGCGCGGGTATTGGGTTTGTGTATAACGCCGGCGGTCGTGGGTTCGAATCCTGCAAAGGGCTAATGTTTGTGTGATGAGCACGAACATTTGCACAATAGGCATGGATGTTTATAGGTATTAAAGTATTTTTGGGAGACCACCCCCGTCATAATCACTGTCTGGCATACGCACACAAGGAAGAAAATTCCTTACTTCGAAACCACGACAATTGAAATGTTATCTGGCGCATATTTTTTTATTTACCATAGCTGCTGTAAGTAGAATACTGGTCGCGTAAGTGCACTACCGAAGTAAGTCGCTAGTATTAACTAATTAATTAATTGAAACTAACAATATTTTATGATACCAAGTGTCAAAGAGTCAAAGAGTCGTTACCCCCAGCGACATCCCGTATTTTTCAGGTACTGTTTTCTGCTGGATAGGGTTTGGTAGTATACTCGTTATTATGCTAATATTCACACGGATATCCCACTTGCAGTGACCAGCAATAAGACGGGATGCAGTTATTCAGTAATCCTGCAAAACTGGCCTGCTGTGAAAACGCCCGAACAAGTACCTCAGTTATATGTCCTGGTAAAACTTTGTACGATGAGGTACCTTGTAATAATGTTTGTATTATTGTGTGCAGAGAAATGTTTCTATTTGTGTGGGTGTACTCGTAGCTAAGTTGGTATACCACACACCCGACACCAAATGAATCTGAAAAGCAACCCGAATATTTGCACATTTAGCAAAAACGTCCAGCGAGTGAAATTGAGAGGGTTAAGCACTCCAGTACTGCCTAGTAAATCATCCTACATTCACCGCTGTATAATTAAACTCCAAGTTTCCTTTCCGCAGGGAACATTATCTATTACAAATCTTAGTCTATGCATCCATTTATATAGATTATAAATGGATGCATAGTTTAGCGCTACCATTCGCTTTTCAACTTACTACCGATTAAATTATTTTAAAGTGGTCTGGAACACTAAACTTTAAGTTTAATTTTTCTTCCTTCTCGCCAATTATGAGCTATTATAGCGTATCTGAGGTTTTTATACTTGAGTTATTAGTAGAAAAGAAGGATCATATTCTGACAAAAATAATGATGATAAGTATCGTGTTGATAAATGGAGCTGAAAGAGGGTAAAACTATGCGAAATATGGAATGGATAGAAGGGTGTTGAACAATATTGTATCTTCTGATTTCAGTATTTGGTTCAAATTCTTTAATGTCTATAATGAGTAAAAGTTGTCAATTAAGTAATTCAATAGATATATTTTTCGACCCATCTGACAAGCTCCGTTGCACTTTGCCAGTCCATTTCTTATAATGTTCTCGTAGAATATTCACTATAATTTTTGTATATCAAGTTTATAGTATTATTATTTTAGTACGTGTCTTTTTATTAGATTAATATTGGTAGGAACACAAAGCTGATATTGTTATTAGCATGTTGTATCTGACTGTTATTATTCGTACATTTTAATTTTTAATCCTTCTTTTACTATCAAGAATCAAGAAATAAAATATAAAAAATATTTACAAACGTATCTGCAAACAGTAAGAAAACGAATGTCGGTAGTACCGCTAGAATTAAAAGAAATACGCCCGTTTCAGATGGTCTTATTTCAGTGCAACGGAAAACTAAAACTACGTAGCCCGAAGAAATAAAAGTGAATCGTGGATCAAGCTCTAGCCGCCTGATCCGGTATTAGTCCAAGGATTTAAATGCTCGGAAATATTTTTGTAAAGTAGAGGAACTATCAACATGAGGTTTTATTAGGGTTTCGTAGTCCAAAGATGGACCCTAATAGTTTCACCATGTCCGTATGTATGTCTGACCGTCTGTCTTTCTGACAATCTGTCTATCTGTTTGTTTGTCTGCCCGCGGTTTACCGGGATACTAAAACGCGTTAACATCGATGCAGTCGCGCGACTCTGCCATTTTTCAGATAAGTTCACGACCATGACGCGGTCATGTTAGACAGTAGAAATTATAAAAATAATATGCTTTATTTGCGTTGCTTTAAATTTTGATGCTCTGGCATATCCATACACTGTTTTTAACAATTCGTAAAGTAATCTGCGCATTTGTGTATGCATTTTGTTATACTAGATATTAAATTACAGACTGCCAATGGCGTAATCAGTATAAAATACAGCTTCAGGTGATAGCTTGATCAATCAAGACCATCATAGCATCATAGTATAGGGTTATATTCAACAATTTTATTTTGTTTTAATTTGTATAGTTCTATACTTCCAAAACCCTAGAAAATTTTTCCAGATGCAAGATGTCAATAATTAAAAACAAATTAATTATACTTTAAAACGTTCAATCCATAGCTAAGTAGAATTTATTCAAAAATAATAAGGTATCTTCGTTAAATCAATGAAATTTATTTGTATTTATTGTAATTTATAAAGAGCTATGAGCTATGAGACTTAAGAGAACTATTTTACAATAAAACTTGGGGGGGTATTGCGATCCAACTTTAGCCGTTCGATTTCCAGGCAGCTCAATTCCAACTCAGTTTAAACAAAAAATTTTATAATACTACAATGGTACGAATAATTAAATTTATGTTGTTTTATTATAATAACATTATAAGTTTCATACAAAATCGCAATACGAATTGTTTATCTTACAATAACAAAACCTTCACTGATTTTACACAATTCAATTTGTACAAAAGGTAGACTTATTATTACGATGTGGAATTTTCTACCAGTCATACTTGACAGTTAACCAGAAATTGTTGATTGCCTACTTCATTTCAATTTGAAATCTTCGCGCGGATCGCGTTCATCGCATGCATTCGGCTTTTCCCGCCCCCGCCGGCCAATAGCAAACGACACGTTCGGCGCCACAGAACACAGTTCGGCGCGGCAATTTGACAATAAATCTGAGCCGCTTACCTATCAAAACTGCATCGCAATAAGTACGCGTTCTGTTTTATTTTAGGGATTATATTTTTTTTTGCTTAAATCAGGTCCAACTGTAACTGTATAGATTATTAAGAGCAATTGGGGTATTTTTAATCGTTACTCTTGAAGTAATAGCCCGAAAGCTGTTGCTACATCACATCAATTTGTTAAATAACTCAAACGTTATTAAAAAATAATACCGGCCAAGTGCGAGTTGGACTCGCGCACTGAGGGTTCCGTGCCAACTTTAACTGAATTAAGGAATCCACTTACTTCCACTTAGCTAAAATACCACAATATTTTGCTGTCAGCAAATATAACTTTGTTTTTCATAGTATTTGTATGAAGAACAAAGTTATGTTTGCGGTTTTTGGTATTCAGCTACGGAACCCTAAAAAGGAATATCAATGATCTCGTTTTAGTACTATTTTAGAATGAATTGCCCGAATGCGCAAAACACTGTAAAAAAATACTATCTCCTTTCGGCAATTAAAAACCGGAGTCATGGTAGCGCCTTTTTTATAAATTAGTAACATCACACCTTTTTCTTTAAAATAACACCAAAAACAAGCCTCTACACGACGTGGGATTCAAAACGCCGTAAATTTCACAAGTTAGTAAATTTTCCAGAAAATACAATAAAAATCGCTACCATATGGTGGGGTTTTGGAATTGACCTCCCATACAGGATATTTTTCTCGATAAACATCGTAGATATTGCCCTTAAAGTTTTATTATTACATGCCTGGAAGCACTGTATAGGTAAGCTACTCTTTTGGGAGGAATGGGTCAGAGAAGGTTAAGCCACTCGACGAGTGCTCTTTGACAAAGCTGCTAGATTAGTCGTGGCTCCGACGACTAACTATCGTGCATAGCTCAAAGACAACAAAGCTAAAAATCTCTGGCTTACGAATAAAGTGCTTTGGTAAGCCTCTCAGCGTACTGAAATTTCTCGGTAGTAAAATCATGGATTAAACTAAAGTTTATGTAGTACCTACGTACCCTTATCCGTCGTCAAGAGTTAGATAATAAATAAGTTTTAAGCATGTTTTCACCGGTAAATACTCGTTTATGGTAGTTCGATGTAACTGTAATAAATACGTCTACAAAACCATTGAAGACATATTTTATATCAGAAGTTTATCGTCCTCGTATCATTCATGATACCCTGCGAAGATAATGAGGCTTTCCCAAAAAAAACTTAGTATTTTCGTAATACTTTTCAAATACATATTTACATTATATTTGCAAAATTTTCATCTATAATTGTGGACGATCCAACTTTCACTGGTTATTTCATTACATACCTAGGTACCTAACTTAATAGAATCTCTACAATCTAAACTGAACAATTTCGGATTATTTTCTGAAAAGTTATTAGTTACAGTAGTGTTGGACCTTCTTTTTAAGAGATAAAAGCATCGCTTTATTACTAACTGCCCAGATATGATATATGTATACTATACTAGGTACCTGTTAGTACTAACTGCGGAGTATTACTTTTCTCTATGACTAACTGGTTCAAAGGACTTTGTCTGCAATATCAGTCTGCCATACTAGTAGTGCCACCTATCGACGCCGCGTGAAAGAACATCAACATTTGAGATATGTGTGTGAGTTAAAATAGATACAATCTATTTCATTCTAATTTATAAATTAAATACAATGTGCAAAATTAAGATGTGGGGAAATAACATCTCATTCAATTCGTAGTTCAGAATAAAAAAAACATCTTAGGCTCAAATACAAAAGACCGAGGCTGTAAGATATGGCCGAGCGTGAATTAAAAAAATACAGGCCAATAAAGGAGTTGCCAGCTTCGACTACCTTCCTAGAAATATTGGGATTTCTCCATTAACAGATAAACTATACAGATATGTGCAGTTGCACGAGATACTTAAAGAAAAATGATTTGATTTAATTGAGCTATAATCCCGCAGATTGCTTCTGCGCCTGGTAGCAAGCCATTTTTTTCATGCTCCCGTTATTATTTCTTACGACATCTAGTTTTGTATATTGTAAGATTCATCGGCCATTTCCATAATTATATGACTACGGCTACGACTACTAAAGCACTACGGTTTTTTTACCTCTCAAATATTAGACTTTTAGAAAATGTGTTCTATGGAACCTCAATGACTTAAGAGACTTATCTCTAGTTTCCGACAAGCATAAGTTTGAGTTATTTTTTTTGTTTAGCCCTCCATTAAATATTATAAGTGGCTGTGACATACAGACGGACAGACAGACAGACTTGAAGAAACTAGAAGGGTTCAGTTTTTGCCATTCAACTACGGAATCCTAAACATTTGAGCCAACAAAAGACAGAAAATGACTTCCATTATGAGTCATTTACTTTTGGTACCTACACGATGTACAAAACTTTCCGTATAGTTGAATATCTTTAAGATATCTTCCTGGATATTTTTTAATTTACTTCAATTTATAATTATTAATTTGTTTCAATTTATATTTTACGATGCATTTCATTGCGTAATAATGTGTGGTAAATGGAAACTAAAAAAAATGGCAACTCCAAATTTCGTTTTGCCACTTTTGACTTTTGCCAGCTGGGCGGTACTACATACAACAAGCAAAAAGCATCAAGCAAAGGAAACCAACCATCGAGTCAGTCACCAGATAATGTTTTAGGCCTAAAACTATTGTGCTATTTGTGTTTCTCTGCGCTTTTGCCGTATTTGAATTGCCTGTTCCACAAAATGTAAGTAAATATATTTTATTGCCACGGTGGCGCGCTGTAATTTTCTCTAGATTCGAATCGATAACTACCTTTCTAGCTCTTTGTATTTACGAACGCAAGTAGAACTACAGAAACAGGTAGAACTAAATAAAGTACAATAACCCTGCTCGATTTATTGTTTATATACCGGATATCACACGATTGCTTAAAAATAAATGATCGTCGTTTATGTGCGTTTGCTTCACATCATAATTTATTTATTTTCAAACAAAACTTAGATAGGTAGGTACCTACTAACTTTGAAAGTAGATCTATGATAAACTCGTTTTATTGAAATCGGTTGATTGTAGCACTATAGCAAGTTCAGATTGCAGTATATATAAATATTATTAAGTATGCAGAGTGCTGCATATTATAATATTTTTTGTATCTTGTTCATTCGAATTACTACCTAGCCTTAAGGTTCAGCCTCTCAAACTTACACTATTCTCCTGTTTGTGCCTGTAAAATTTGTTACAATGCATCATTATTTTTTACCTTCTCTTGTTGTATCTATGTGCGTTTGGTCAGGTCCCCTTTTATGATGAGACAAATGTATTGTTTCTGTAACGACTGATGTTCAGTGTCACAAAAAGAATAATTATTACTATGAACTGCCATGGTAGACCTTAAGGTCATTAATGAAGGTTTAAAAAGTATTCATGGCTTGATCTATTCCTCATCACTGCGCACAATCCATTGAAGTTGGGATCCATTATAAAATAAATAAATTCATCAATATCTTTGATAGCAATGTTATATGCCATTTTGTGAAAAGACAATGTAAATAGTATTTAATTAACTTGCACAAAAATGGCTTAGTTTATTTTATATTTACAATAACTTATCAAACAGATATTTGAAACAATGGTAATAAGGATAAAAACTATTTTGAGAAATCTATTCTTTTTGTTGATAAATATGGACTTAGTATTTAGAAATCATTCAATACATTCTTTGTTTAAAAAAAAAATGTTTTTACTATTCCATCATATTTTATCAAAATATGGAAGTGAAATTCTGTTTTTTTTTCTTTAAATAAATAAATTTAATAAAAGCATGTTTGAGAATAAACATGTCAAGGGCAAATCATATAATTCTGCTTTTTACATATTATTATGGCATTTTCAGTTTGTAAAATCTATACCAAAGGTTTAATGTGTATGCCTGATATTATATTTTTCACAGGGTGTCAATATTCAAGAAAATCTCCCCTTTTTTTGGGTGAATTGTGTTTTATCAAATTTGTAGAGTCAATAAGTGGAAGTACTTAAAATAAAATAAAAAGCTTTTCATTACATATTTAACAATCTTAGTTAATCATTGTGCACAAATTGAAAGTAGAATATTTTCCATTTTTTTTACACTAAGCCTATCAGTCTGGATGAATATGATGGTCATAAAGTTTATTTCCACTAGTGTGATTTTTTGTCCAGAAAATCTGAATAACCCGTCAGTAAAACACTAAATCTTTATAACTAACAAAATATTAGCAGATTGCTTCTAGCTCAAGCGAAGCGCATGCACCATGTTGAAATACCTAGTTTAACTGAATGTGTTAGAACAAGTGTTCTTAACTGGTAAAACAATTATTGTGTACTCAGTAATATAAATAGTAGATTTCATTTATACTTTTTGGGTTCCTACCAAATCTCTTCCCACATAAACGTCTCACCAAATTGTCGTCGGTCAAAAAAAATGAGATGACATATAAAATTCTCTGATTCCTCAATCGATTGACTGGTAGAGAATGCCATAAGGCTTTAAGTCTTAATTGTACAACTTACAGTGCAATTAAGTTTAAATAATATAAATTATAAAAAACCGGCAGACACAAATGCAAAAACCAATGCAATAAAATAAAATAGATAAATTATCTATTATCTATTTTATTGATAATATCACCATTGATTTAAGTCCCGCAAACTGATCGAACGCACTGTATAATACTACAGACCGTGGTATTTACTGTCACTATACAGTTAGGTTCTGTTGCGTGAGTACCAGTACATAACAGTAGCGGCAGTAAGCGTGCGGAAATACGTCTAATAGAGAAAAAGCCGAGTAGGTACACGAAAAATTTAAATTGTCGATGAAAGAGACGCAGTTATAGGCCTCCGGCGAGAGCGAGCGTGATGAACTGATGGCGAACAGGTCGATGTACCCGCCACCACTGCGCTGCCTCGGTCTATCTCGACACGCATATTAGTCTCATATCTGCACTAAAGTAGCTGCTCTCGAATCTTATTTATAGCTGTTAATATGTGCTTACGAAAATATCTCGGCTTTCCTTCCCCCTAATCAAATTCAATCACAAATTGAGATTATTGAATAAAAACGGTTACTCATGCATACGCGTGTAAATCTTATGCAGACATCAGTGTCGCAGTTGATAAGAGGATGAAAGTTACCAACATAATTATATTTGACAACGCGTTTGGTCTAGTGGTTAGAACTTCTGACTACTATGCCGGCTGTCACGGGTTCGAATCCCGCTAAGGGCAAATGTATCTCTGATGAGCACGATCATTTGTACCTAAGTCGTGAATATTTATATGTATTTTAGAATTTATGGGAGAGGCCTCCGTTATAATCGTTATAACAGGGAAGAAAAATTCCTTACTTCAAAACCACGACAATCGGTGTATCGTCTGGCGCATATTTATTTATCATTTGTTATATTTTTAATCTTAATTATTTGTAGGAAGTAATCCTATCGACACTTTTATTGTTAGCGTTAGTTTGCACTTTGATGCTTATAAAGCGATTGTTTAAAGTGTGATTGCATTTCATACATATACATGCATGCACACAAACAGGACCGACTACACACACAGCTGCAACAGTGTTTTGCAACCGTTCAAACTTTTGATGTATTGTAGCCGCTCATTTGCAATAATTACAGCCGAATACAAAAGTGAAACGCGTTATACTTCGATCTGGTATTCGGCGTCTTACGCTCATAGTTATAAGAGTGTGACAAACCGAAACTTGATCAAACAAACTGCATCGGATTTGGCGTTTACTATTGCAACTGCAACCAATTAGGTACCTACGATAACAGCGGTACCGAACGTGAATTCTTGTAGTTGAACGAGACTCATAATATTATTTTAAAGAGAATTCTGCGCTTACTTGCCGCACGGCACATACCTGCCTGCAAACGCATTGGTATAGTCACCCCACTACCGGGATTACAATGGAATGGTAGTGCAAGAATAATATAGAGAAATGGGTTTGCCTTTCAAAGAATAAGTAATTTTACTTAATTCGGAAATAATGTGTTCATGATACATTTTCATTAGATACTCAATGTTAACATCAGGAAATATACTGCTGATTAGATCTTTTGCAAGATGATATTAAGGAATAAATACATAACATAAATTTCACTTGTAAAAAGCAATTGTGTCAGACTAAAAATCGAACAGTGTGTCTTACGCTATCCGGGCGTATGCCCATACCACTCGACCACCGACACATTCATTTCGTGTGATAATGATACTGATTAATGATAATGATAATATGTTTGTATAGTGACAAAACACTATAAAAATATAATTATGTACATAACATTTACGGAACAAAGTAGGTACCTACCTAGAACAGTTCACTTAGCATTATGAATCAATGCTTCCATGCTTCCTTCCGTCTCAGGAACACCGTCAGTAATAATTACTTATGTAGAAAAACCAATGATTGTGTAAACAACAACCGTGAGAAATCGAAGAGTACCATTGAATCATGGTTTTGTACAACAAGTAAACTATTTAATTTATTTGCTGTCATTATTATTCCAGTTCATACCTAAAGTCTATACATATGTATAGACTTTAGGCTCAATACATATGCTTTGAACCGTAAGTTACATATTATAGTAACATAAATTATATCGGTCATCAAAGAAATATGATACATAGGTACAATTTTGAGGATTAATTCAGTACTCGGATCAATTACTCCGTAAAAACTTATAGAAACAACAATAATATTTTGATTCAAATAGTTAACTATTTCAACAGACACAATTTATGACTCACGAATCAAACTATCTAAGTGAAGGTCAGTCACGCCAACAGTAATATGTTTGTATTTTTGTATTATTTCGAGGCTTGTAACTCGATAAAATGTAAAAACCACTCATTTATCAGAAGTTTCCGAATAAAATTATGAATGAATGTTTTTTGCACCTGCATGCGAAATTTGAATGATTTTTAAGTGCATAAAGCGAAGGCCTTTTTGCGTTTTGCTCAAGCGAACTAAAAGAATGAAGACTGTGTGCTTGTTTTATTTATTATATTGTGTAACCTGCGTGGCTGGTCATTGTTTACTTACGACACCAAGCTATTATTATAATCCGTTTACAGGCTTCCATGTTTACTGAGAAAACATTGCTTAGAATAAACTGAGCTATCTGCGTTCCATCCGACGCTGGGCAGTGGCATTCTCTTATTGTTTTCATAGATTCAGAAACGTCTATACAGAGTCTCTTATGTGAAGTTTTTAAACATCCATTGGATGAGTCTGACAGAATATTTCGTGCAATAATGAAATTGACTTCATTTGGCTAATCGGCGCGATGGTACGGCTAGCTATCCGATGTATTACAACAAGCGAATGTATAACTAACTGTAGTCATTACTATTACCGCATCGCGATGGCAGGTCGGATTAGAGAATGGCGGTACGTGTCAAACCGGACCATGAGTCACGGTTGCCTACCCACGTGGTGTAGCTGTCCTCGTCTGATGCGTTTTTTATACAAAAAACACGCATAAGGTGTGGCTGTTCGAAGCTTTGCGATGTTTTGAACCAAAATTGAAAATGCACTTTTATAGTTGCGACTTGTGGGCCAAACTTTTGAATACTCATCTCTGTCTACTTGATATCCCGACAATATTGAATTGATGTCTACTCCAACATAATTCACAGCAGTAAAGTCAGCAGTGGTAATTTTAAAAATATTTTTTATATCTCGTCTGTGCATCCCAAAGCCCCAATTAGAGGTATCAAGTGCATTACCTTTAATGGGATGAAAGGGAATTCATTTCTCATTCGAGTACTGGCTCTTCAGTCAGACGGCTGCCGTTAATAAAGTACCTAACTCGAATGTCAAAGGAAAATAAATATTAATATTTGTTGGTAACTCGGCAATGGTTTTTTCTTTTTCAGTTAATGTGCGAACCGTGTGAGACGACGACACACAGGCAGCCAGAAGAGTCATTTATTGAAGGTAAATTCAACAAATTATTTTATATATTTTCTTTCTTTTAAAGTCTGTCACAAATAATACCACATTCTGACAATCAATTTAAGGGTTTGGAAATACTTAGTGGTTTTAATAATACTGTCACTGTAACCTTCTGTTTAAACTCATTAATTTTGTGTGTTTAAATATGAGAAGCGTGTCAGTATTCGTAGATAAATCCGCAGTCATGAAATACTCGTAAACTTACTTCTGTACTAGTCTTTTTGTTACAATTATGAGTAATTTCCTTTCATTTGTATGCCTTTCTACAGCTGCTCTACATTTAATATTTCTCGAATATTTAAACTTGTGCGCGCAATAATGTGACACTTTCAAAACAATGTAGTATTAGTATTTTATACGTATTTAATGGAAGTAAAGTAGATTACTTCATACCATATAGTACCATTCAATAAGTGCTGAACTTTCGTTATAGTTAATATTCTATTTTATTTATAAATATTATTATATTTCATTCGGCGTACAAAATTTGTCCTATACAATTTAACTATATGTATCGATAACATCTATGCTATGAGAATGTTTCTCAAAAAGGGGACATTAACTTCAAATGACTCATTCGAACTACATAATGAAAATTGACAAACAAGGAACTGTTTCACAACAGAACGTTTCTGATTTGTTATTGCAAGTTTTTCTACTCGAACAGAGAATGTTATAAGAGCGAGGCGACTCATTCATAGTGTGCAAAAATGTAGTTAGTAACCTGATTTGCTTGTCTGCCAGAGTCAACACCGAGACCCTTAAAGTGGGCGCTCCCTTGAGTGCCTTCTAACATCCACAAACAATTTTTGAAAGCGTATCAAGTTTTATCTTAGTGTAGCTGTCGAGATGAGAATATAAATAAACGTTTTGTTTTTTTATAAATTTTCCCCATTCCCTACATAAAAAATATCCTACCATAGAGACGGGAGACGTGCTTATGAATACATTAAGTTCTGCCGCTGCAGCCAGGATGCACACTCAACGTGTTTATTCAGAGCAACCTATGAGTAGAGCTGCAATATATCCGATGGTCTCGTAACTTTCAGGCCATTCTAAACTGATTAAGCTGGTTTTGTAAACGAGCTTACAGTGGGTAGGTAACACTTTGGGCGACGACGTTTCCACTGTTATGGGTGTTTAATGTCTGATATTATACCTAATCATTAACTTGCAGAACCTTGTTCTTTGACTTGTATAGTTTCCATTCCATTTATCATGGATAAATGAGCATCGGGTAATCTATATATTTATAAACACATTCGTGGGTTTACCTTATTATGAAATATTGAATAACTTCAATATTTAAGAAATTTCGATGGTATTGTATCCCACTGTTTTCTCTATTTCATTTTAAAAATTAGCAGCCAACGATACCATCCTTGTGGTGTTTAGTTTTTTACTATAACTACCGTTCTTCAAAGTTCCGTCACAAATGCCGGCAACTTTTGGTTCATCAATAATGGAAACGTGCACAAAGTCGTTACGCCTGTCTGTGTCACACCCCCTGGGGTATTGACCTAATACCCACTTCGGTGAATTCAGTACAAGCTAAACCTAATAGCTGGCCTATATTAAACGTGAACAAATCAACTAATCGATGAGTTGGTTCTAAACTTTATCTGGCTATCTCAAAAGATCACTAAACGCGATAAGAATACTGATTAAATTACTCGTCATGTTTTAAACGCTAATTAAGAAGTTTAGTTAATATAGTGAATAATAAAGTAAAAATAAAATGATATCTTTAAAATTAAATATCAGGTCAATGAATAGTCCTTAAAATAGGTGTGGTTTTTATATCCGTGTGCGCCTCCATTTATTATTTGCTGCTTAATTTTAATTTTGGACATTTGCTGTAGTTAGGGCTGTGAGATTTCCTACTTTTTCCAATTTGTTAAAAGTATGAAGGCTTTCCTGGTTTGTTACTGCTTATATGAAGCTTTATCTACCAAAGCGTAGTTGAATAGTGCCAAAGCGTGTATTTTTACTATTTTACAGCTGCGTCATCAAACGAGATTAGCACTGGTTAATTGATAACGACATATTACACATTTGAAACCTACGTTTCCGATTTAATAACGAACACATGTTTTTCTGTCTACAAAATAATACAACACCTTTATAATTTTATAATTGATAGTCATTTTTTTATAGTGTTTCACTATGAGTTATAATATTTTTTTAATAAGGAGTTCTAGAGACTACTCCCTCAACTGCAACTCATGTGTTATCGTAATCTCAACTTGGACTAATAAAGACGAAACTAATCTAATTGGATATAGGCGTCCGAAAACCTATTATCAACTTAGGAGACTGTAAACATGTAAGATGAAATGGTATGTTTTGCACTTGCAGCAGGCATTACATTATGGCCTTTAAACCGCGATTATTTGCGACGCTTGCTCGTTAAGTTACAAATAAATGTATTCGGCGTAATGTTTGCTGTCTTGAAGACTGTGTTGCGCTGCAAGACCTCTTGCCCAACATATACTATACGCTATTATTTTCCATTATTTTAAAATTACTTCAAGTCGGTTTAAATACAAATATGATGTCAAAATAGTTATTATTCAAATACTTTTAAATGTCCAGCTAGTATTGTAGTAAAACTCGAAATACAACATAACAACCTTTAAAATTTTTGGTTATATGATTCGTGACCAAGTTCAGAGTAAAATTTTTAGTGAAAAATTGCTCTCTGAAACCTGCCAATCTAGTATTGTTCACATACGACAGCCCTAATGGATGCAAAGTGTGCGTCACCCGCAAGCCGCTAGTCTCACCGCGTATGCGTGAGTCGACGCCGCCAGTCGCCACGTACGACGGCCTTCATGCCCAGTAGGCGGATGACCGCTCCGCGCTGATCACGACTTTCACCTACCACTACGATCGCGGTTTCATCAAAACAAAACATTAACGTCACTCGCTACCCTCAACTCCTCGTGTATCGTTATATGTATTGTTTACCCGTTCATTTTATTGTTTGTGCATGGAGTTCGGTGATGCATCTTTCAAATTGGAGGAAGCATCAAGGGTGAAATTATCTTTATCATTACTAATAAGAAACCCCCATTTCAAGATTCAGATACTTTTGTTAACTGGTTCACTGCCCCCTTTTCGTATTGCGCATGTTCCCCAGTCCCCAAATTGAGTTGCTAAAACAGTGAGCGATCAGTTTCATCATGAGTGGGCTGATGGCGTGAGCGTGTCTGGTGCAGAGAGGAGCGGTGAAGCAGGGAGCGGCGCGGGGTGGACCGCCCGTACGGATGAGCCCCAACCATGAAGGTGGACGCCGATGCGAGGGAACCCACCGCGCTGCCCGCCACGCCGGGAACGCCGATCGCTAGTAATACCGAATCGCCTGTGTCATCCCTGGACGGTTTGTTGGCTAACAGTACTAATGCACTAACTCGATCCTGCATACGCCTGATACTCACCCGTAAACACCTTACGCCAACTCGTGCTGTGCTGCTCTGTATGCATTCGCTAACAGCTTTTATATATCACCTTTTATTGTCATGTTTGAAGTAGCGCTCGCACTCCGCGTGCCTTTCACATTAATTACCACTGATTTGCTAATTACTAAAATTCGTTTTTCTAGAAACCTGTAGAAATGTTTGGTTGTTCATCATTGACCATCAAAAGCTAGCGTTCATGAGTTTAGTATTAAAGCCGTACTTACGACTGTGTTATTAAAAGTAGATAAGGTGGAACCATTAGTAGTTTCAGACCAAACGGCAGTTGAAAGTAGGTGGCCGTCCACTAAAATGATTATTAAGCACTTAAGTTTCTTTAAGGAATTGTCCTGTTCGACTATTTGTGTTCTATTTCTATAGATTCAATCGTCGTTCAATTCAAAGTTAATGTAGGCATAAGTTTAATTTTACCAATCTAGTGTCTGGATCTCTACTGTGCTTTCATTTTCTGTCTAACTGAAGAAATAAAAGAATACCAACCTGTACAGGCACTAAACAGTAAACAGTATGGGAAAGGTTAAACAAACGACAGAATGAAGGTTTATATCACGTTTTGGGTGAGGTTGTTTGTGTGCAAACGACTGTTCCCGTTTATTTGTTTAACATAAACTATTCTCTAACTCTTATTTCGTGTTAACATGAACTATTTTGTTATTTATTAAGCTTTGTTGTAACATAGACTTCGAAGTGATACTGTAAAGGTATTTTCCCACTGCACCGTACCAAACCATACCTTGTCAGGCACGAAAAGCAACTTTTTTTGACAGCGTTTTGTCTCACCGTTATAGAGCGAGAGCGAGTGAGAACGTATTTTCTCCGTGCTTGGCTCGCGACAGTGTTGGTCGGTGGTGGAACAGTCTAGAGGGCAAAGTGTCATATAGTTTTCAATACTAATAATATTTCTAGCCAGACACTTTTCTAGAACGTTCATGGTATGCTACTGTGTAGTAACCATAAACCTTAAAGCGGACGCAAATTTCAGCCTACATCTAGATAGTAATAATAAGCAAAGATATGAACGAAAGTAGCAGTTAATTCTAACTTTTCCTAACAATTTGATGTAAATGAGATTACTGCACAAACTAATGATACCGTCACATTAATTCACCGCTTTATATACGTTGCGTAGACTGCACATAACGTAGCCATACTAAGTATAAAGCAGGTCCATATCAAAACCATAAAACATTATAAATAATCAGCAACCATGAATCAAAAAAGTACTCAACGTGTTGTAGACTACATTTCATTACTATTCGTAGTTTGGATAAGGGGATATATTTAAATATCAATCACAGGCATTTTTCTGGTGATGTGTGAATTGAAAGTATAAAAAAGAAATGGTGGGGTTAAATTGAGTAATGACACAACTATTTATCTCAACTGTTCCTTATTTTCCTTAATTTAGTATATTATAATAAATAGTTATCCAATATTTATAATCAGTACTTATCGATGTGATTTGTAGCAGCATCAACACAAACCTTAGTGGTTTAATCATGCTGGTTTTGTATTGTATCCATTTGTTTTGCTTTGATATGGTAATAAAAGAAAAAAAAAACCTATTGTCTATATGGAATGTATAGTTTGTAATTAAAACCTTTATGTCAATTGTTATACCATTGACATAAAGTTTTAATTTTTAAATGTAACTAGTCTAGAAGTTTCTTTCATAGCATAGATTTGTTACAAAAGTTGTTGGTATTGATACTTACACTTGCCTCACTTTTAGCAATAAAACATATCCTTGATGTAATTTAAATATGGGTTCTTTAATCAAAAAAGGGATAGTGACTAAACAATACTCATGTTCGTACGTGCCGAATTCTAAGATAAGATGTATAATATCAGATCGTGACAATTGCCATCTCTGGTGATGACTTTACCGGTTTATCTGTTAATCTATATTGAGATGGACATATTTCCATCTTAATAAAGATTAACCCTTGATAAAGTACGCCATAAACCAGCCACGTAATGTTCACTAAATTTTCCACAAAGATCGATACTTTTACTTCGGGTGAGATGCTGAACTGTCTTCAATTTTTACTAATTCTGTGAATAATTCCCAGCACTATCTATAAAAATATATTTAATCTATGGTTGTTATTAAATTTAATAATAAGCTCCTTGTAGTTCAGCGCTGAAAGAGATCTCTCATTTACGGCAGGTGGTGCTGACTACAAATACACTATCGATCGAATCTAAAATTATTTATAGTACCCCGACAGTATTTAAATAATTCAAGTATAATACCGGTTAAGGTGACAGTAAAAAGCACTCCAGGTGCGTTATTATTAAAAAACAAGCCATCGCGATTACTGAGAACGAGATAATATGGCGAAACACATCGAGAACCTAATCTTTCTCTATCAATCATCAGCTATTTTCGTATGTTATCCCAACTCTATATGATATCGATTCCCGTCATTGTATTTTAACACCGAGGGAGATGCCTACTTTATTGCTTTTTCTTTTCTAAGAGTCCCATATTCTATGCGCAGACTGCCGTCCAGTGCAGGAGCCTGAGGCTATAGCACCGCCCGACCGGGCGCTCCTCGCCAAACTGGAGGAGGAGAACCGGCGCATCGAGGCGGACGCCAAAAGCGCCTCGCTCACCAACGTGCACAGCCGCAAGAGCTCCGACACGTCACAGATCTCACTTGTTTCTGGTAAGGAACTTTCTGACAAACTCTCATAGGCTGTGAAGTCTTAGACGTTCAGCTCTAAATGCATAAGTCGTCTGTCTCCTGAAGAAAAGCTTAAGCCTTTAGTCATAACACCCGTATCGAATCGTAAGCTAAAATCCTCACTCTTACCAACGTGCACAGGGAAACAAGAGCGCACAAGTCACAGATCTCGCTTAGGTATCTCTGGTCAATTTCAGTCAAACTCAAAGGTTGCTAGCCTTCCAAACTTCCCGCATCAAGACTGACGCCAAAAGCGCCTCGCTCCCCAAAATAAGCGGCCGCAAGAGCTCCGACATGCCACAATTCTCACGTGTCTCTGGTAAGTCACTAACTTCTTCATTCCGCATCGAAGCAGGCGCACCGAAGTCTGCAAAAGCGCACAGCTGAAAGAGCTCCGACACGTTACAAATCTCACTTGTCTCTGGTAAGTCACTTACTTCTTTATCGTCACTCAAAAGACGTCCACTGCTGAACATAGGCCATAACTTACGGTGTTTTATAGCGGCAAGCAAAATGCATCTGGTGTGATCAGCGATTATCACAAGGTCTTATGTTCATCTTGATGGTCGACGTCCTACGCCTATGGTTGGAGGTTCTTCTTACCCCTTGCAGGAAATAAACCGTTAGTAGTGGTTAGTGCTACTGGCTACTGACCGCTGGCTCAGTAGCCAGTAGCACTAACCACTGTATCTAAGTATCGCCAAACACTGCTATTAAAATAAAATTTTGTGGTGTGAGATCTACAAATGAGATTTCTGGGGTTCTCTGCTTAATTGATCCTTGGCTTCGCAGATAGGAAAACCAATCAGCGCTGGCATATCTTTAACGCAGACAAGATCTCATTTACAAAAACCACCCATACTAGACTGTTTTAAAATTACAAGGACTAAAAAACACTTAAAGATATGGTCATCCAAAATGTAAATGAATAAAATAATAGAATTAATGAATCCAATGCATGCGGGATGAATAAATCCGAATCTCATTACTCTACCCAAATCTGTTATCAAATTTGCCTTTCAAATTGTTAACACTGTTTTATTACAATAGCGACTTTTCAGGCTTGCAGGCCCGCGCTGTGTTCTCTGAATTTTTAATGTGACTGTCAGTCATTCATTTCAGTCATACTACACTTTTAAAATTCGTTTAGTAACGATAACTTTTTCAAAACATTAATCAGTGCGGGCGAACTTGTAAACATGTTGTAGGTACATAATTTATCTCATTTATCAGTGACAAACTGATAAGAACACCATACCTTGCACTACGAGTTAAGTATTAGAGTGGTTAAGATGTGTTAACATTTTTGCGACATGAATGAAAACAGAGATCTTTATACTGCGGGAAAAAACGTGTTGGAATTCTATTACTCTCTTCTAGCAGAGAACGTCTTACTGTGTAGGTAAATTTGTAACATTCATAGCATTTATTTAACTTTCATCCAGTGTTCGAGAAAAGTATTGTTTGAGTTGACTTACTGTCTACTATCGTATCATAACATATTGGTGTTCGAAATTTAGGTTATCGCAAAGTTGACTTACTGACGGTGTCATAAAGTGCGTTTTTACTTGTGTGATTCTAGCAACGAGTTCCAGTCATGAGGAGCCCAGAGTGAGCTGCAGTAGCAGTAACAGCAGTAATGGCCCTGGCGAGGAAGATCTATGGGGGCAGTGGGGGCGAATCGTCAGTAACTGGGAGAACGAATGGAAGCGCCGGAATCAATTTGTGCGAGACCTGGTGCGCCAAGGAGTACCCCACCACTTCAGGGGCATTGTGTGGCAGCTACTGGCCGGCGTCGACTCGTCGCCGGAGAAGAAACTATATGCCTCATACATTAAGGTCGGTTTTACTTACTTCTGGGACCAGTGGTCGTATAGTTAGTAGCTGTCAGAACGAGTGGAAGCGCCTGAACCAGTTTGTGCGTGACCTGGTGCGCTAAGGAGTGCCCCACCACTTCAGGGGCATTGTGTGGCAGCTACTGGCCGGCGTCGACTCGTCGCCAGAGAAGAACCTATATGCCTCATACGTCAAGGTCGGTTTTACTTAGTTCTGGAATCAGTGGTCGTATAGTAAGTAGCTGTGAGGACGAGTGGAAGCGTCTGAACCAGTTTGTGCGTGACCTGGTGCGCTAAGGAGTGCCCCACCACTTCAGGGGCATTGTGTGGCAGCTACTGGCCGGCGTCGACTCGTCGCCAGAGAAGAACCTATATGCCTCATACGTCAAGGTCGGTTTTACTTAGTTCTGGAATCAGTGGTCGTATAGTAAGTAGCTGTGAGGACGAGTGGAAGCGTCTGAACCAGTTTGTGCGTGACCTGGTGCGCTAAGGAGTGCCCCACTACTTCAGGGGCATTGAGTGGCAGCTACTGGCCGGTGTCGACTCGTCGCCAGAGAAGAAACTATATGCCTCATACATTAAGGTCGGTTTTACTTACTTCTGGGACCAGTGGTCGGATAGTAAGTAGCTGTCAGAACGAGTGGAAGCGCCTGAACCAGTTAGTGTGTGACCTGGTATGGAGTGCCCCATCATCAGGAGCATCGTGTTTCATCTACGTACTGGACAGCGTAGACTCATCGCTGGAAAAAAAACTATATGCCTCATCGTTAAGGTTGGTTTTACTTAGTTCTGGAACCAGGGTCGTATAGTTAATAGCTGGGAGAACGAGTGACTGAATCAGTTTGTTTGCCCGCGACCTGATTCGCTAAGGAGAGTCCCACCACATCAGGGGCATCGTATTGCAGCTACTTGCTGGTCAGCGTCGCTTATTCGCCAAAGAAGCAGAAACTATATGCCCCATACATTAAATTTCGTTTCATTTACTTCATAACATACTCGTATGCATATACTGTTTTATCAAAAAGTTGACAAAGATATTTTATTTGTTATTACTTTTATTATAATTCACCAATCATAAGGTCCGTGCCTGTGATGAAAGAAGGCGCTTAATTAATAAATGCATTATGGTTCAAATGTTATTAGTAATATTATGACGGCACGTTTGGTGTAGTGGTTAGCGCTCCTGACTACTATGCCAGCGGTCGCGGGTTTGAATCCCACAAGGGGCAAATGCTTATGAGATAAGCACGAACATTTCTACCTAAGTCATAGATCCTTATTTAAGTATTTTAGGAGACGCCTCTGTTATAATCGTTGTCTGGTATTCGTAGCACAGGAAAGACATTTCCTTGGTCCGAGACCAAATAATACATTTGTATAATCTTATATGTATTTTTCAGGCAAAATCAGCGTGCGAGAAAGTTATACGGCGTGATATAGCCCGCACGTATCCCGAACATGACTTTTTCAAAGAGAAAGACGGCCTGGGCCAGGAATCCCTCTTTAACGTCATGAAAGCATACTCACTACATGACCGTGAGGTCGGCTACTGCCAAGGCTCTGGATTTATTGTTGGATTACTGCTAATGCAAGTAAGTTGACTTTCTATCCCTGTTGTGCTGATCGTTCTAGCTAACAATGAAGTGTGTTTATCATATCTTCACCTCCATAGGCAATTTAAACAAATTATTACACAATTATTCGTCCGTTATATGTATAAACATTAGACGCTCATGTTCTGTACCTGCATCAACACTATTAGTTTTAATTTAAGCCGGAAATTGATTGAAGGTTAATGGCTCAAATGTTTTTTGCCTCGCTGGCACAGAATGTTAAGCGAAGACCTTCGTTATTTCCTTCGATATTGTTCCTACAAACGAAAGACATGATAAAATTTATCATAAGGCTATCACCACCAATATGTATCATAAATTGCACTTGTAACAAGCATCTGTCAGGCAAGGTATCGAACCCTGTGTCTCTATTCTAAGTTGTAATATATCAGATTGAACTAAAAAGGAATCATCTCGCTATAACTTCTCATTTCCGAAAAATTGTTAGACAAACACAAGTATATAAACATACATACGTTTACGAAATTTGCACACCTGTTGCCTCAATAGATCGACAAACTCAATTTTTACCTAATTCAAACTATATAACATACGTACAGAAAGAAAACTTCCTATTTTAAGTCAGTAAAAAGTATATATACATACTTGTATATATAGTCGATCGATAACATTAAAAAAAGAACAGGTAATATGAAGGTTTACACCCGGCGATCATAACCAATATGTCACTGACCATTTACAAAGTGTGTATGCTGACTCTATAATATTTTCCCATAGGGGTATGAGAGTGAAAGGAATAGAGTGTGCAGCTGTGTTTAATACACAAACTTGTACACTTATTATAATATGTTCCGCGCAGTCGCTTTGTCGTTGTGTCTGGCCACCGTAGTCGAAATCGGCTAGGACAGTTATTATTAATAATACTTTTTCAGATGCCGGAAGAAGAGGCGTTCGCAGTACTCGTAAAGATAATGCAACAGCACCGAATGCGAGACATGTTCAAGCCGAGCATGGCCGAACTCGGTTTGTGCATGTTTCAGCTCGAAAAACTGGTCCAGGAACTGCTTCCAGACGTGGCTGCTCATTTCACTTCGCAGGTGAGTTTGTTAACTTTCCTTTGGATTTGTTTGAAAGATAGTTGTTTGAAAGACTGAAAGAAGATTGTGTTTGAAATTAAAATCCAGGCATGGAACATTTCATGAGTAGCATGTGAAAAATCATATGAAATGAAAATCATTATTTACACCTGCTACAACTATAGACTGCTACAATTCGCATCCTGCTAAATCATAAATCATACGCATTTCGTTTCATTGACGAATGAAAAGAAGCTGGTGAAGTCCTTGAGCGCAAGCGAGCGAGTATTAATGATTCTTGTGACTTACGACGCCCAGCAGTTTAAATGTGAACTTAAATCTCATAGTTATAAAGTTAAGATCATCTTGTAATGATTTTGTAGCAGGTCAGTTCGAAAATTGCATTAAGAGTGAAATTCATATGAAACTCATTAGTCGCATTCTCGAGTAGCAATTAACACTGCGTAATGAAACATTGGCAAGGAAATTTCACATGTGATTTCATATAAAAAATATTTTATTATAAATGATTAAAAGCGGTTAAGGATGCATCTCCCTACCAAATTTCAACAGTGTGATGCTTATAGTTACAAAATGAAATGGCTGTGGCGTACGGACGGACAGACAAACAGACAGACTTGACGAAACTATAAGGGTTCCGTAGCCGAATGGAAAAAAACGGAACCCTTATAGTTTCGTCAACTATAAGGGTTCCGTTTTTTTTCAATTCGGCTACGGAAACCTAAAAAATAGCAATCCTAACCATGCCTCCTAAAAACCTGTTCAAGTAATTACCAAGAGTGTTTTTGTAGAACATTTTGTCAAGTCTTTTTACGGTCCAGGTATAAATCATCAAAACCGAGTCCCCAATAGGTTTCATTTTACTCCAAGACTGTTTTTTTAGGGTTACGTAGCCGAATGGCATAAAACTGAACCCTTATAGTTTCGTCAAGTCTGTCTGTCTGTCTGTCGGTCCGTCCGTATGTCCCAGCCATTTTATTCTGTAACTATAAGCATTACACTGTTAAAATTTGGTAGGAAGATGTATCCTATTAACCGCTTACCGATTTTTATCTTACAAAAAATAAAATATAATGTCATTTTAGGGGGGCCCATACATGAAACTGAAACCAAAAGATTTTTTTTAGCCAAACCTATGCGTGTAGGGTGTCTATGGATAGGTCTTTTAAAATGACATTGAGGTTTCTAAAACCATTTTCTTTTAAAGTGTAACGTTTCATAGCTAGTCGCTTCCAAAGTGGTAAAATGGGCGTCCCCCCATCTAACTTCTAAACCAAGCAAGTGTAAATTTCGAAAAAAATATTTAATGTAGATCTTAATAAATACTTTCAACGAAAATTGGTTCGGACGGGATCGAACAAGTAGTTTAAGAGATATAGCACATTTTCTACAACCGCAAACGTAACTTTGTACTTCATACAAACACTATGAAAAACAAAGTTATATTTGCAGTCGACAAAATATTGTGGTATTTTACTTAGTAAAAGTAAGTTGCTTCCCTAATTCAGTTGAAGTTGGCACGGAACCCTCACTGCGCGAGTCCGACTCGCACTTGTTTTTTTTTAAAATAAATAACACGTTGTTACAGAGTTTTAGCACTTCAATATACGCGAGCAGCTGGTTCCTGACGCTGTTCACGACGACGCTATCCCTGCCGCTCGCGTGCCGCATCATGGACGTGTTCTTATCCGAAGGCATAGAGATTGTCTTCAAAGTGGCACTCGCGTTGCTCACTTTAGGGAAAGAAGACTTACTGTCCCTGGATATGGAGAATATTCTCAAGGTAATATTCTATTTAGTTTCCTGTACAGGGCTATTGGTAATTAGATCGGTTCCTTTTGAGAGCCGATTGGGGAACTCATTTGTTTCATTTTTGACCTTTTGATATACTATCCAAAATTCAACCATTTGGGAGCTACATGGCTTTTGAGGTTTTTGTTTAATTCCTAATTTGTAACTTTTTGAAAAAAAAAAATTAGTTTGAATCTAGTTTTTTGTTTCGGTTAATTTAGCTTACAGTAAAGACCTTAACTCCAAATAATAAAATCACTACAATTCGTATCTTTCGAAATTAAAGGACCTTTAATAATAATAAAAAAAAACCATTACAAAAATGTATTTTTTCTCCCCCGCCTCTAAAAAAGATGCTGATGATCTATGATCTATTATTTGTAATAATAATACCCCTATAAAAATATATTAGTACAGTCATCATCACCTGCTTGATTTCGGATCGGTGCAGCTTACCCTTTGATAGTTTTACTATACTATTTACATTTATTATTCTCTCGCAGTATATTCAAAAAGAGCTTCCTGCCAAAGCAGAAAAGGACCAAGAAGCGTTCATGAACCTTGCATACGCGATCAAAGTGAATCCGAGAAAGATGAAGAAACTCGAAAAGGAATACACTGTTATAAAGACCAAAGAGCAGGGAGATATAGCGGTATTGAGGGTAAGTAACCTATTTGTTGAGTCCTACTCTCTATTAGCACCTATCAGGTCTTATGTAGGGGTGGAAATGATACGCACGAATAACGACAATACCGATTTATTATAAACTTGGTAGCGTGCTTACATAGTGCTCTCGTGTTAAGGACTAAATATTTTAGGTTGGAAACGTCGATCGCTCGGCGTCCGTTATCGGGTTACATTGTACGTGTCTATTAACTACTCATACATTTGCGCGAGGTAGCTGTATGTGTGTGCTGTGTCAGCACCCACATATTAATACACGTTTTCTCCTATAACCAGCGTGTAATCAACTAAGTCGTGTTGCTGTCATATATGTATAGATGGTAGGCACATCGATACATTCTTACGCGTGTATGAAGTTATATGAGACCGTTTATCGTGCGATTTGATACGCGACTTTTGACAGGTCGCTACAAATCAAATTGCTAGAAATAAAAACCGGACTTATCTGTTTGGTGTTTGGTCAAGAAAATAGTGACATATCGCAGTAGAAAGCACTGCATGCTTTCTACTGCGATATGTCACTATTTTCTTGACGCGAACAAACTATAGTCACATTCTGCTACACATATCAACTCTTCTTTTGCAGTGTCTCCGTCAGGAAAATCGTTTATTGAAGCAACGTGTGGAACTACTCGAAAAGGAAAGCTCTTCCTTAGCAGAGCGTTTAATCCGAGGGCAAGTGGACCGTGCGGAAGGGGAAGAGGAAACATTTGCATTAGCTCGCGAGGTGCAAGCGCTACGCCGAGCAAATGTGGACGCGCAGCAGCGGCTCGCTGTCGCACAGGACGAGATACGCTCGCTCGAGATGACTATAGCTGAGGTGAGTTGTGTTAGAAATGACTATAGCTCCTCTCATCGATGGGCCTCAGGCGGCTGACACGGGGGTGTCAGTCGCTCTCTGAAACAGGCTCTTGACGGTGGTGTACGTACGCCGTCTACGGGAATTTGGGGAGAAACTCTCTTCCCCTGAAGCTTGGTGCTTGAAAACGAGCTCAGCCAGAGGCGGGGCTGCGGAAGAATGCTTAGGGATATACCCAGGGCGATAACCCACAGCATCCCCTATATATGGCACTGAACGACACCGACTGGTTTTCAGTGGGTATACCCGCCCTAACTGGGTGGGGGAGTCCCACATAACCCCTGGTCTCCCCCGAGATCAGCGGGTATGAAAAAAAAAATGACTATAGCTGAGGAACAAATGATTTTAGCTGGTGTTGGTGTGCCATTATAAGACAAGAAGTGGCATAATAAAAAGAATTTAGAGTATATCTGAAATGTCTTATGACTAAGCTAACTCCAGTGTTAGTTTGGCACGCTCTTTTTGAGACATGTATATGATTGCACAGAACAACTCGCGTCAGTCTTCACTCGAGGACACAGAGGGCGGCAGCAGCGCCCGTGGCGAGGAACTGGCGCGTTGCCTCCAACGCGAGTTGGTCCGCGCGAGGCTGGACGCGGCGGAACGCGAGGCCGCCGAGAGGGAGCTCACTGCGCGCATATCGGAGCTGGAGAACGAAAACAAGAGTCTGAGGAGGCAGAGGGTGGATAATAACGTGGCGCATTTGCAGGTCAGTTGAGAAGAGCTTTTTAGGGTTCCGTAGCCGAATGGCAAAAAAACGGAACCCTTATAGTTTCGTCAAGTCTGTCTGTCTGTCTGTCCGTATGTCACAGCCATTTTATTCTGTAACTATAAGCATCACACTGTTGAAATTTGGTAGAAGTATGTATCCTGTTAACCGCTTTACGATTCTTATACAAAAAATAAAAAAAATGACATTTAAGGGGGGGCTCCCATACATAATGACACCGAGGTTCTTAAAACCATTTTCTTTTGAAGTCTAACGTTTCATAGCTAGAATAAAATGGGCGTCCTCCCCCCCCTCCCCCCCCCCATCTTACTTCTAAATTAAGCGGATATAAATTTTGAAAAAAATATGTAATGCAGATCTTAACAAATGCTTTCAACAAAAATTGTTTTGGACGAAATCGAACGAGAAGTTTTTGAGATATAGCACATTTTCGACAACCGCAAACATAACTTTGTACTTCATACAAACACTATAAAAAACAAAGTTATATTTGCTGTCAACAAAATATTGTGGATTTTACTAAGTGGAAGTAAGTGGATTCCCAAATTCGGTTAAAGTTGACACGGAACCCTCAGTGCGCGAGTCCGACTCGCACTTGGCCGGTTTTTATTTTTAATCATTTACGACTCTGTTCTATGATAATGCAGATCTTTGAATGTCTGCCTCTTCGATTTTCTTCTTTCCAAGATGATTGTGACCATGAAACTCAAAGGCATACGTGCAAATACGTAAACTGCAAATCAATTCTACCTTAATGTAAAAGTTGTGCAAATCATATAACGAAATATTCGCCATCTGCCTGTTTACTTTATCACTGGATGTTGAGCTGACAAATTATGTATTACTTGAAAACGATTTCAAACTTATGCTTTACTTAACCACACTTGAATATTGCAGTGTTCTGGCGCGTTAAAACTTATTTTCATCACATATTCATTAATTTATTTTGTCCTTTATTAAAAATAAATTGCGATTTGCCTTTGCGATTACGATTTGAATTAATTATTGATTGACCACAAGACAAATTAATTATAATAAATTAAAATAAACCTGAGAACCTTTAAATCTCAAAGATTACGTAAATACTTTGAATATTAACATAGGTACTTGTATACATACATTTATCCATACATAACATGATACATATTGCTATTTATTTTGACAGGACGAATTGATCGCCGTGAAGCTGCGTGAGGCTGAGGCGAACTTGTCACTCAAGGAGCTTCGGCAGCGCGTTACAGAAATATCTGAAACGTGGCAAAGATATCTTCAGGTAAGCCCTTACACTCACAATCGTTCACTAGCACCACTCACTTTGTCTCACATGTCTAATTCACTAATCAACAGTGATCATCATCATCTAATTTAAAAGCTAAGCTCTTATCGGTAAAGTTTTTTTCCATTATAAACTCTATATATCGAAGATAGTGTGATTGTTTCCCTCCTGGCTTCCAAACAGCAGTTTAGGAACCGGGGGTTTCCTGCCTTTGAATGCCCAGTCAAAAGACTTTCTTGATATACTATATCTTTAGCCATCTGCCAGTACTGATGTTGCTGCCACCCATTATCAGTCACCAGGGGAACGATCGTTTAATGGCGGTGATTACTCGCGATGTCACAGGCGAACAGGTAGGTACATCAGTTTGGTGCAGGCTGTACTGTCCATACATTTCCGTCATTAAGATAGTCTTGAATTTTATAATACCCATTCGACATTAGGGTAGTTTTGACATGTAACTTAAATTTATGAATAGGTAGTTCGATAACATGATAAGGTATATTGTTGAAAATTTTACACAATTTCCCAGGAATGAATTCAATTTTCTTAATTAATTCTTCCATCTCATATACAGGAACACAGGACAGAGGCACCGACAGCGCCTGTTCAGTCTAACGTGGTCTCTGACATAATGGCGACGCCGAAGAAGTTATTGCGCGCGTGGGAGGGCCGCTCAGGAGACGTCCAGAAACTGGACGAGGAGCTGATGACCACGAGGATACGGGAGGTCGAGGCGTTGACGGAGCTGAAGGAGCTGAGGCTCAAAGTGAGTTATAATGATAAAAAACAATTCTTTATTTGCACTAATATAGAATTTTACATAAAATGTATGCAAACGTTACTTCCAAACTAGTGTAAACTGTGTTATAGCAAGTGTCTTCAAAAGGCGTGACAATTTGATTAGTACACACAAACAGCTGTTTAGAAAAATCTAGCTCATAAAATTCAAGTGAACTAAGTTCTACAATAACAAGGAAGTAACAAAATAACAATGATATAATTTATGTTCATATGATTGTGTGTGTGTGTGTGTGTGTGTGTGTGTGTGTGTGTGTGTGTGTGTGTTCATGAGTAGAAACGGTATTTTAGTATATTTCAGGAAGATGAATAGACATGACGACTCCTGATAACTTAAAACCAAACGCAGGTCTTAACGCGTTTCAAGCCGCTATTTTAATGTGGCATGCTGTATGTTTGCGGGGAGAAGACAGAACAGCAAAACGGAGGACATCAAAACCTAATGCGATCAGGCTGCTATGTCTTGTGCTGCTCACTCGCAATGTTTCTGATCTGGCACAAGTCACTTTCAATATAAGAAACTAACATAGCAAAAAAACACACTGCAAAACCCTTGTACCTAACCGCAATACCATGTTTTATTGAACCTCGTTACACTTGGGTTTTATTTAGGCATGTAGATTTCGTCAACTACAATTAAGTAGTTTAGAATGTGATTACAGTCAAAGTTTTATTTTTGTGAAACATTGAATAGCGAAGCGTTATCAATTTGCAAGTTCAATTATTTTATTCTGTAATAAATAACTACTTTGTCTACTGTCAAAAACGGTCGGGTAGATGGCGCTGACTTCACGCGTAATGACATATCCATAAGAGACCAGAACCACAATAGCTCGATTAGAAAGAGTGTTGGCCATTTCTATAAAATTTGAGCTGAAAAGCGACTTTTAAATCAACCGACGATATTGCTCAAATCTAGACTAATATTATACAGCTGAAGAGTTTTAACGCGCTAATCTCAGCACCTACTGGACTGATTGGAATCAATATTTTTGGGTTTGGTAGCTTATTTATCTAGGATGGCTTTAGGCTATATTATATCACGCTGCGACGGGAGGAAATCCTTCTCCGCAAACTCAAAATGCGTCGACGCAGTCGCGGGGGACTGCTAGTCAATATATATATTATGTTTGGCTTGTCATATTCTCTTGTACACCATTTTAATGTGTTTTATGAAGTTCAGTGAACTGATGAGACCATATTTAGCGCTAATAATCTGAGTTCTTACGATATAAGTGTTGACTTAATACATATCAAAACTTATTTTGTTTCAAGTGATGGAACTAGATACCCGAGTACAAAATGTCATCGAACCAACTGCGGCGCCAGCACCAATAAACTGAGTTTTCTTACGACATAAGTGTTGTATATGTGTATGTGTTACATACCATAAAAAAACTACTATTCTGTACCAGGTGATGGAGCTAGAAACCCAAGTCCAAGTGTCAACGAACCAACTGCGACGGCAGGACGAGGAAGCACGCGGCCTCCGCGAGAGCCTCGACGCGGCGCTGCAGCGGGAGAGGGCGCTGCAGGCGAGGCAGAGGGAGTTCCAGCACAAGTACGCCGACTTGGAGAGCAAGGTATATCTTATTAGTATATGGCATTTTGTTTATGATGATCGCTGATATATTTCTGATTTGTTATGTATACTCCATTCCAAAAACGAAAATATCAGAATTATAAAAATAAATTGTACAATGTACAATTTATTTTCATAATTCTGATATCGTTGCCTCAATAAAGTAAAGTAAAAAAAGGAAAAGGACATTTATTTCAGTAATCAGATATACAGAGCATTGATGAGACTTCCCATTGAATAATCAGGAGATACTCATGTTGGGAAACATAACAAAACAATGCCTTATTAAGTGTTAATATTTATTTTGATTCACAATGATGATCAGTAATTTTGTATTAAATAATTAAATATATGCATGAAACGCAACTCGTATAGTGATTGACCAAAACCTAATCGGTTTATAATCGGTATGGCTGTAATTTTCCGTCAATGTATTTATTTATGTTCCATTCCGTTTTTATCCCGAACAAGATGATATGAAAGTAACCGTTCCGAAAGTTTTTAATTGTTTAGTTTTACCAGTATTATAATAGTGTATTTTAATGCTAATTCACACAGACATACCATTTGCAGTAACCCGAGAAAAACCGATCCATTCTAATTTGCTATTCGGTTTTGACATTATTATGGGCCAGTAAAAAATTGTGTCTGTTTTATTGTGTAAACTGTCTTATTTACCCAATTTTTATTTTATTTTCTAGGCTAAATATGACTCCATGCAAGCGAATATAAGGAACATGGAAGATGCACAAAGAATAGCGGAACTTGAGACTGAAGTGTCGGAATATAAATTAAAAGTAAGTTTTACACTTTCAAATAATCATATTTAGATCTACTGGCATTTAATATGTTGTAACCTCGGGTCAATTATTCAATATGTGGCTTTCAGTATGTTAGATGTCGACAGAGACAGAATTACGTGTTGCCAAAGCTAAACTAGCCCGAGGTTGCCATAACCTCAGGCTAGTTTAACTTTGGCTTTCGAAAAAAACATAATGTTCTTACCTGTTAAGTCAAAAAATTAAACTTAAAATCAAAATCTAACAAAATTATATGTTGCTGTGTATATAAGGTCACCTCGTAATAAGTTATAATATTAATAGGGTCGATTCAGCACAATAAATGAATTGTAGAAAACATTGGGTTTTTTAAAGAAAATTTAAGCAGAGAAAATGGAGGATTGAGCATTGAAATGAGAGAGGCGAAGCCGATAACGAAGAGGACTTTTAAAATTGACAAGGTGCGATATTTTCTTTGTAAGAGAAAATAAAATAAAAATTAAACCTCGATTTTTCCAAAAAATATATGACAGTGCCCTATTTCTAACAAGTTAAAATATTATCACTTAAGGGCCGATTTTTCAATGGTCAGATAAAACTTATCAGACTGATAAATTATAAAACGACACATTTTCAAAAATGACTGGTACCTATGATTGCTGACAATTAGGTGACGTTTTCAAATCAGCCATATTGTATTTTGTTCGACGAATATTTCTTATCTGACTATTGAGAAATCAGCCCTAAAACGATTTAACCTTATATTTATTTGTTTACTAACAGCTACAAGCGCCTCGTCAACCATAGACTTGCTCAACAATTTTTTCACAAATTCTAGAACGAAGTGATGGCGACTGAGGGCGAGCTGAGAAACAACATGGATGACTCAGACAAGGTGCGAGAACTGCAGGAGCAGGTCGCTGAACTAAAGGCTGAGGTGAATAACACATCTGTACTACACACACAGTTTTAATCGAATATACCTACACTAGGCTTGATTCCCTTTACCACTTTTAATGTGCCTGTTTGACTTTCAAAAAAAAAAACACTAAACGACCAGTATTTTAAATATGGTACGTCATTTCGTATGTTGTATTGGACCGGTAACGCTAACCAAAACTTTATAGGACATTGTGAAACAGACCGTACTCTGAGACTAATTTAATGTCGAATGGAATTTTAACTGTCTGTCTGAAAATTTTATTTTTAACTGTCTTTGTCTCTTTCTTTGTTGAAAAATACAATAAACACAAATAAAGTGATGCCTATTCTCGTGCGTCTCTTAGTTTGTATATCCTAACTACGTTGTCTATGGATTCTGTAATGAACTTAGCAAACGAAAGCTATTATATATTATAACTTCTTCATGAAATAAAAACAATTGGGTTCTCTCAGAGTGCTACCGGGAATCAGGCCTATTATAATTACATAACACAAACACATTTTAAAACCATACAAATATGTTACAGAAACTTCATAATTTGTTAATTCAAAGTTGTCCATGTAATTACTTTAAAAATTAACATTTTCCATCTGAATATTACTAACACATCACAGGCTAAAAGCTTTGCTTGACAACTCAATAATAACAACTCACATTGTAAATAAATTACTTGTTTTTGCACAAATAAATAAAGCATTTAATACAATGAATTCACTAAAAACTGCACGTGTGGAGACACGCCATGGTTGCTTCACGGTCATCGTTTCTGCTTTACTCGTTTAAGGCTTTATCAAACAGTTAGCGGGAGTTACAGGGCGTTGTTTTGGTCAGCGACAAGCGACGCAAGGGTGGTTTTACAAACGATACAGATGCCAAAAAAAAAACATTATTTTTTGCGATACAGTAATCGTATTTAAACTACCAACACCAGATCGCCTCTTCGAGCTAGTAAGCTACTAGCTTCGGCGTAGAATTTCGTAGATACGCGCTAGCTACGCGCGAGGGTGCGAGTTTCCCCTTTCGTATTGTTTTTTTTGTGTTGTGAAGAGGTTTTATTTTATAAAACCTGCATTTAAAGATTTTTTTTAGAAATAGCATTTCTCATGTAATCACTGAGTTGGATGTCACTGACCAAAACAACACCCTGTATTTTGTTCTATCAGCTGAATTTGAAAATATCTACCGAAATTCGCCATCTGCGGAGGAGACAGTATATTACACACGTGTGTCAGGCAAAAGCACTCTCATTTCCTTTGGTTAACACTTGGCTAGAGTGACACTTCCTAATTTCTGGACTTCAGTGTGTAGGACAATTTTTAATATTCAGCAATTAAGCAGTCGGACTTGCCAGACAGTGTTCAGTCAAAGCCCGCTGCCTCTTTGACAAAGCTTTAAGACTTCCACTGTCACATCACATATACGTTATAAGGATTGTCTTCTCAGCACTCATAATGATCCTCGTGGAACGCATATGATACCGATTTTTTTTTGCCATGACGCTTTTCTAAATCCGTTAGATGTTAGTATTTAATACTAATTATATATATTCTTTATTGCACAAAGAAAATGAAGTACAAATGGCGGACTTAATGCTTTAAAGCACTCTCTACCAGTCAACCATTAGGTGAGTGTTTAACATTATTGTGGATAAATTAACTAAAAGACATTATATTACATTATATGAGTTCCACGATGACTTACATATTACGATATGATCAAACAACATACGCCTATTAACTAATTTAACCATAACATGTGCACACACTGAAAATTGTCTTAGTAACTAATAAATTAAAATTTGAAGCAGGCATCCCTCGGTCCTGAAAGAGGTAACATGAATGTGTATTTAGAATTTTATTACGTGCAATGCGCTTAACTAGATGTCTGAATGGATTGTTTTGTTTTTTTTTGTAAATTTTATGAATTTTGACTCCGCACAGTTTCCCACACCGATCACATCACCGGACAGTAAAAGCTGGCTCCCAGTTCAGAATAGTTTGATAGCAAACTGACAACCGATTAAATTATACGTTACCCGTTGAAAATGTAGCGGTAAATTTTTCGGATAATTTTCTATCAAAAAGTTCCGAATCGGGCTGGACGTGGGTCGTGTAAGTTACAACTTATGTTTTAAGTTTGCATCCACCTTTTGAGCATTAAAATAAAAATGATTGATTGTATCGCATTTGCATCATGTATTTAAATGTTCTATGTTTAATGACGTCATTTTATTGGAGCATGATAACATCAGCGGTGACAAAGTACGGACAAAAACACGTCAAGGTAAACACTGCGGTTACGCATTGTATTAAGGCCTAATTTGCAATAAAAGTGTTTAACCTGGTGTGCTGGTGACTGTACATTGCCTTTCGATCAAGTGGCAATTTGTCATATTTTTGCCGTGTTCATAATAAAGATAGAGTTACGGTGGAGAGAGTGTTCTAGGGGTGGATGCGTAGATCGAAATAACACGCTAGTCCGTTGTGTGTTAAGGTTGGTGAACCTCGCAGTATTGGCCTTTAGTATTCCCTGTAGTAGAGTACTACGTATATATGTGTTTGTATTATATGTTATTTTTTAAACGTAATGTTGCCAAGTTGCGGTAAAAATTTTGTTGCATTTTTCATTGATATAATTGCACTCCTGACGGTATTTTAAATTGTATTCAAAAATGATTCTGTTTAAGTGTGCAATCTTTTTAAATTCATGTCCAGTCCATATTGTTAGTAGTTAGGTTTCATATTAAAATAATTTCTGTTTGTTTTCGTGTGAGTTTTAGTGCAATTATCATGCATACTTTATTTTCACGCCTTACTGCAGCGCTGCTTCCATCCATTCACTCCCAGAAGTGCTGGCACATCTGTTGATCTGTCTAGTCGTTTGTAATTATATTATCAGTAATAGTAATTTGTATTTTAAACTTATGTAATAAAAACTGTAAGTACAAAATAATGCATGCGCCTGCTCTTTAATTATATTGTCAATTGATCCCATTCAATCATACATTTCACTATTTTTCTTTCATTAATTTAATGTCAGTAAAACTATGGTAGTGTCTTATTTATATCAGCATACTATTCTCGAATACCAGAATAGTCATATGAAAATATCATAGTGAACACGTAGAACCAATCAACTGATTGATTGCACTGTATATATTAATATTTTCTTCATATTTTATGTATCTTTGTTTATTGTATGGCACGACATGGTTTTGGTTTCTGTTTTTGCAAACAAGTTGGATGGTAATGGTTGGTGGTGATGGATCATGAAATAAACCGGATCAAGATAACGGCCTTATCACAAATAAATAAACATGGTTTCAACTACTGTTTAAGAGTGCTTTCACATTTAGGCGACTTTTTTATGGCGACGGTTGCGTGGCAGTCGCGCTGCAGCAGCGTTGCTATTTTTAATGTATGGGCGTCCACTGCAGCCTTAGTGCTGTCGTCGCTCTAATGTGATGGCGCCATAAATTTTATACGGTTAAAGTAAAATGTGATGTTACTTGACTTGATTTACGTTAATTTTGAACTAGCCACTTAGCCGTTGATTATTTATTTGTAGTAAGGCAGTAAATATTTAAGTAGTATTTTCTGTGAATACTTCTACATATGTTCTTTATGTCGTCCTTGACCTTTAAATTTCTTAAAGTAGTATTTTTTGCTATTTCATTGACGTCATTATTTTATCTAAGCAAAAGTTTTTTTTTCTGTTTAGTTTAGTGACCCGGGGTTCTTATAGCTAGGCTAGTCATGTTTTTACGTTCTTTGAAATAGGCTAACTTTCCTGTTACTTACATTGTCAAAGTACCTAACAAGTTTGTTTGTTTGCAAAGATAATTCTAAGAGCAAGCGCACATTGCTCCACTTATCATAACTATAAGCTGCGGATGAGTATTTTCATAAATGTTGTATGACTTCAGCGCAAACTAAGCGTTTGATGGGCCGCGTTATTCCTCGCTTCGCGCAAACGGTATTGTTTTTATACCGTTAAGTAGCGGACAGTAAGACACAGTTGGTCGCGTTAAACTTTCCATTCACAATAAATATCATTCATTCATTCATTAAGTTTCGTGGGCAGAGCCACCATTTTAGGCCGTGACTAAATATGCGCTCGCTCTAAGGAAAATCTTCGTCGGTTGTTATAAATCCATTTATTTTATGATGATTGCTGAGACGTTGTAATTTCGACATTTTTAGTGATTTAATCTATTAAAATTGAACCGATATGTTAGGTCTATGAAATCGATTATTTTGTCTGACGTTTTTTCGTTGTAATTTGATGTTTTATATTTTCCGTGTATTTAAATCCTTTCCAGGCTCAGGGCCTATAGGTAAACATAATTTTTAATATTTTTGACAGATAATTCAGTCGAAAACAAATAGTAGTACAGAAGTGAAACATTAACAAGTAGGATACCATTCATTTAAATAAATATAGCTTATTAATCGATATCGATTCTATTTTTGATGCGGCGTTTATAGATAAATACAGAAATAGATAATAACAGCCATACCGATTATTCGGACATACTTACATGATTTTAGACCGATTAGATTTTGTCAATCACTATAGTCCGAGTTACGTTCCATGCATTTTTATATTAAAAAAATAACAAATCATTTACGGTGGATTAAAATAAATGTTTATATAAGGCATTGTTTAAATATATTTTAGCAGTAATATCAATTTTGTATACTATTTACTTTGTAAAATAATATCTTCGTTCTTGGAATGTAGTATACGTAAAACGGAAAAATGTGTTATGTCAAGAAATCTCTCAGCACTCATCATAAAATAAATAAACTATAGAAAGACATGGTACATAACAGAGCGCTTTATATCCAAACCATATAATTGGCAAGCCCTAACTTCGCATATTTTATAGGTAATGAGGCTCGAGTCGTGGCGATCCCGGGCTCAGGGGCAGTATGAGCTCAGCCGCGCAATCTCCGTCGAAGAAGACTTGGAGGAGGACGACAAACTAAAGCTGATCCTCCGTCGCGAGTCGTCCGCGTCACTCGACCTCTCCTCGTCCTCGCGTAAGCCCGCGTAGCGAACGCCACAGATTAACTATACTCTAATTTTTAATTAGATAGACCAGAATGACAGCTTCAATCGTTTTTTTTTAATGTTGCAAGCATGGTACTAATAGTGATGTAACTATTCGATTATACGCGATTAACTGACCTTTTGATACGATTATTCAATAATGCGGTTTCGCTTATTAGTATAAATAATGTAAAATAATAATATATAAAACAGTTTTTGAAAAAGTTATTTAAAACAATATTCTTGTATGATTTTACATGTTTTGTCTTTCTAATATTTTCCATAGAAAAAAATTAGAAATAATGATGATCTTTTTAGGAAACATGATTTTTATAAACAGATTTTATTTGAATATTTTGTAATCGATTAAAATCCACAATAGATGAACTTGAAATTTTCGAATATTTAGGAACATTAATATTTTTAAATGTAGAAAAAGTGCCCACCCACTAAATGTCATTTTGGACTATCCAATTAAAAATCAGAGTATAAGTGTATGGGTAACAGCATGTCAGATGACACGACGTCTTTATGTTTGAAGATTGTGGGACTCCCGACAGCGTTTTTGAAGACTAAAGTTCATGTTGTCGATTTTTCTGCTGATCTGATACGATCTGATTTAACTGGACCCTAAGACCCACTGAGACTATTAGCAGCGATGCAGCATCGATGCATTCGCAAATTGTCCACCTTTACACACTTTCGCTACTTTTAACATCGATACAGTCGCGATCGTGTCGCGCGTTAGCATCAATGCAGTCGCGATGCGATATTGGCGACTGAATCGATGCCATATTAACCATTAATTAATTATGCCTAATTAATTAAACCTGATCATTGCGTGAGTCACGATGCTGTAGCGCGTTTTCCAAACTACTAAACGTATTTAAAACTACTAAATGCGCGACTGCATCGATGCTAAAAGTCGCAGTGTGTAAGGAGTCTAAAACTTGTTATAAAAAGAATTACACCATTAAATCCGATTTTTCTTAGACACGTTTGGTGTAAAGTTAGTGCTTCTGACTACTATGCCAACGCGGTCGCGCGGTCGATACCCGCAAGAGATCTATGTTTTTGTCTTAAGCACGAACTTATGTACCTAAGTTTGATGTATTTATGGGAGACATCCCCATCGTAATCGTTGTCTGGTATTCGTGACTCAAGGAAGGAAATTCCTTACTTGGAAACCGATTTTATATCTTCTATTCTGTATTTTTACGTATCTTCAGCAGAGAAAGAAAGTGATGAACTTAAAATTAGTCTCATTGTCTGGAGTCGTGAATCTGACTCCCTGTCAAAGTCTAAAAAAGACGCGTTTGTGTACAGTTTACTCCTAAAACAACTAAGAAATTTTGAAATCATTTTTTTTTAAGTTGACATGCTGTTGACTGTACATATTACCTACGAGTCTGTTGAGATGTGTGTGTTCTACAAGGCATTAGTTTTTCTTATACTAAATCTCATCGTAAACAAAATAAGTTGTGTATCTCAATTTGAATTCTGAATTTTTTTCTAAATTCTTGACCACATTTTTGAGACACAACCAAGTTTTGTACGTTTATAACCGACCAAATCGAAAATAGTGTTATAATGAAGGCATTCAATAATGGACAAAAGCTTTGCTGATTGGTCGGGTAACTTTATTCTGGTACTATCAATTTTGTTATAAGTTTTTTAAAGCTTAAGTTTGCGATGTGATCTGTAATGTATAATAATTCTGATACCTTGGATAACCAACGTGTCCACATTCTTAATGTATAGGTATGTGTTGATTCCGACTGTCACCGCTAGTGCCCCAAACAACCTTTTATAGGTTGACCTATAAAGTTATGCATACCTACAATAAACACTACGATAATCAAGCTAAAACTGTTCCTATCATCAACATTCATTAAGTGTAGTATTTCACACGTATTTATTGAATGTTGGTTGCTTAAAATGAAAACGACTTGTAGACCAAATACTTACTTGTCAAAAACGCCTATAGGTTAACCGCGAAACTGAGACGTTTCTGAACTTTAGTCGTCTTTTTCTTCCAAATAATGTACTCCGTATTATAATTATGAATTAAATGATCATCTTTTAGTTAAAAAATATAATTTAATTCTAGCGATAAATATGTACATTAATTAAGAGGTAAATGAAAATAAAGGCGACAAAAGTGACATCAGAAACGTGTCAGTTTTGCACTCGTATTTTGGAGATCATGAAAAGGATTCAGATTAAACCAAATATTATATTTTAACGCTGGTCGTTAAGCAAATCTATACTAATATTATAAAGCCGAAGAGTTTGTTTGTTTGAACGCGCTAATATCAGGAACTACTTGAACCGATTTGAAAAAATAGTTTTGTGTTGGATAGCCTATTTAACGGCGAAGGCTTTAGACTAAAACCCGCTGCTACGAGAGGGGAGGGAGCAAACTCAAAACGCGCGGAGCCAGCCAGGGGGGACTACTAGTGACATTATATCCTTACTAATCCGCGAAGATTTTTACACTCAAGATATTATTAACAAATATGAACCATATTTACTAGACGGATAAAGAAAATCTGCTTAATCAGTAAGTTTTTGGTCTGGTCTTTCAATCTTAATTTGCTTTACTTTATCTGAAGATATCAATCGCAAGATAAAGCACGGCCTGAACGCATGTATTATTATTTTTATTTCACTTAAATAAATAACAGTATATTCTTTGTTGTCTAGATTTTTATGTTTATAATGAATTAAGATAGATTTTTGATAGATTGTGATGTCAATTTACATAAGGATTCGGAGAATACGTTCACTCAGCATCAAAAGTAGATAACCGGTTACATAGAAACACTCGAACTGTTGCGTTACATTAAAATAACCAATAATATTCATATTTTTTATGTAATTTAATATAAGGCATAGTCTTAATGAAAGTACATGAATTAATTTTTTGGTGCTTATTACTTAAATAAGTCCACATCAGTTAGTTCCGTAACTTTAACACAGAACAGATAAATTATTTGTGATGGCTTGTCACTTTTGGTGTTGACTGCATAGCAAAAGACGGAAATCTTTCTAAACGTTGTAGATAAGCTAGTATTTAACTTAAACCCATAGATTTTAGGCTAAAATGCAATAATCGACACACGCTTAACTTCAATAGTGTTCAAAAATTAACTCGTGATGCCAACTACTACATCGATGCACGGTAGAATAATATTTGATATGGTTGTAGTTAAAAATTTACAGGTAGTGTTAAAATTTCGTACATTAAAATTTAGAGTTTTGAACAACAATCAGTACCAACTTGTGACGTTAAGTAAATAAAATGATGACAATGGTATAACCATTTATAACTAGATGAAACATGCCAAATCGATCACTTTGATCTCAAACACCTCGTTATTTTTGCAGCTGCTGTTGTTATCCGCAATAAAAACTAATGTTGAAGGGATTCGTATTTTTTTGGGCGTGGCTCATTTTTACCCGTATTTTTGTAAAATGGCGGCCACGTCTGACACCGCCTAAAATGGCCACATCCATATAAATCGAAATTAATTTCTAGTAAAACCCCGTAAAACGTGAACGGAACTCCTTCAGAAGGTTCGAATAGACATCAGACATGGCCGCGATAGTAAAAATTCAAAATGGCGGACAAAAAGTGAGCTATTTTTTTCATACCCCTTTGCTATGAAGATAAAAGATTCAACAGATATTGTAGTTCTGATGACACGTATCTTTTATTATAATCTATAAAATTTGTTTGAGAAACAAACAATACATTCCATTATTTGTACATACATATTATTAAAATATTTTTAAGCGTATTGTTGTTCTGTTGTACTTGGAAAACTGGGAGTTGTGACTACGTGATGATTTTTACAAAGTCTAACTACTCTTAAGTATCGTCCCCGATTTGAATTGGACATGACTAACATTGAATCAAGAACCAATATTTAACGAGTCATTATGCAGCTAAGTTTGAACAGCAGACATCAAAAGAACGGCAATATAGTACTTACATGTTTGATTCTTATTTAAATTTAATATTAGGTGTCTTCATGACTTAATTTATTATGCTAAATACTCATTTGCTGGACCTAAATAACATGAGTAAATATCGAAATATATATATATTTGTTCTTCACAAAAGGTGTTTATTTCTTTATAAAAATACTGAAAAAAATTTGAAATAAAATCAACTAGCTATCTTTTTTATCCGTTCTTCTTGAAACAGGGTTTTTTCAAACCTGTTCGATATCTACTCGTGTAATGATATAATCCTGCAAAGCGTTTGACCGTTTAGAATAGTTTTGTTTTTTTATATAATACTTCTATTCTGTGATACTGAACTGAATAGAAAAGCAATTATGTATTGTATTTTTTTTGTATTATTTTAATTGTATATTAGATATTGTCAATTTCTGTAACCAGAAAAACAACTTTTAATATTGAATTGTAATATGAATTACGCTAAAAGTGTGTCTTTAAAGCAGTCAATTTGTAAAAAATAAATACAAAAAAATGAAATAAAACCCTTATTATTTTCTGACGATTTTAAGGAACACTAAGTTTTAAGTTACTATTTTTTTTAGAAAAAGTGATTGGCAGCTTTTGTGTATCAGGTGTATAATAAAATAATTAGATTCGAACGAATTGATCGTTTTGAAGGAATTAATAATATCGTTCGCTTGTTCGTTAATTGCACAAACTTAGCCTCGTTAGCATTATTTCTAAATAAGCGTGAAATAGATTTTAATCTCCATTCGAAACGAGCAGGTTAAATAAAGATGGTACTTCGAGCCTTAAACTTTAAGTAAATTAATAGTTTGCATCCACACGGCCCCGGTCCATTATTCCTGCATTTTCCAAAAAATATATAGTTTAATCTATAGATAATTTATAACAAATCCGATTACACTGTTTTAAATAAACGTTTTATCACTGTTTTAATTAGTTATCGTTTCATTATTTTATTTTAGTTAAATTATAAATTTATATATCAGAGTAGAAGTCAGTATTATTTCATTTATGTCTCGTGCACTCCAAGTACTGCACTTACTGCCCGTTTATCATCTAAATGATGTATGTATATATATTTTGCATCAGCCAACAGTCCTCCATTGATAAATTCAAAGCCATGGAATATAAATAATGGCCGTTGACAATTATGACATAATTGCCAGTCTATGGCAGTTGATTAAGTTTGTGTCCCATTGAAGAGTATTATTAAATGAATAACCTACTAAGTATCGCTGCTTTAGTTTAGTCTGTTCATGTACAGTAGCTACCGTATTTCGGGCTAAGTTCGTTTATTTAACGCTATTATATTTATTGACTTTTTACGCACGTTTGTAATAAATTCTTAGTTTATTTTTGTTATTAAGCGAAGTAACATGTTGTTTAATTTAAGTGCAATAGGAATATTATGGCATGTAATTTCTGTTAAACTATCAAATAATCATTTATACTTTATTTTTACGAATCTTCTTGAAGCTTGTATAGTAATATCAAAGCTGTATTTTAAAGATATTTAGAATTAATCCGCAAGGAGCTCGAAATTTTTTTTGTACCTTACCAATCCAAAATAAAAGCGAAAAAGCAAAGTAGTTTCTCAGCGAATTTACTTATTTTCGTATAATATATTATATCATAACAACTTAATTCTTTCAATGACGTCACGTATTTTAGTAAATAAACTACTCTATTTATAAAATGTGTTTAATTTCTACCTGCTTAGTATAAAGAATTTACTTAACCAACCTTCGCTTAGCTTTCCTACCTATTATAATTTTACATGTTTCGTATCACAAAAAGAAAATTGGTTCGCTCAAAAGGGGATACCTACCGAAGTAATGTTAGGTACCGACTAGGGGTCTAAACAACTGGCAGACGTTGAAGAAAGCTTTGGAAGTGGTAGGACTGGGAGCAGCTTTTTCTGAATTTCTCCAAATCTCGAGCGTCACGAAGGTCGAGAGCTGTCGAGCTGTCACCGACGTCGTCACATCAGTAAATCCTAAAAACATTTGTTCGAAACATAATATTTCGTAAAATATAGAGAAAAACAAGTTGGCTTAGACGACCGGATATCAGGCTGTCTGAGCCACACGTTTATCACGATTTCTCAAAAAGTACTGGATTTAAATGGATGAACCTACTTAGGATGACCGTCACCTACGCGTCACATCACATTTTATAAGAAACAGCGTCCCGAAACCCTCTGATAGTTGAGATCCTGTGTCGGAAGTCTCGACATAGTTCCGTGTAAAACCACCAGGTGGCGCTCGAAAAATGCTGAGACAAAATTGGTGTTTTCGTGTATTTATAGATTGAGAAGAATTTTTGAATGATGCTTAAAAAACTACAATTTTTTTTTAAGATTTATTAAAGATATAGCTACGTAAATTAAAACGATATTTGATGAATTAGAAAATCATAAAATTGAAATTGTCGACGCGAAATGTCAAAAATGATGCATCAGACTACGCCCGCTGGAAAGTCAGAAAATGCGAAATTTTGGCTGTCTGAGCCTAGTTTTTTTTATTTTCCAAGAAAACTATTGCGTCGACTACGATGAAACCTGGATATATCAGCGTCAATTACGATTCTTTACCAGCATAGATATGCTAGATCTAGTAGCCTGACTCAGACGCCTTGATGTACGCAAAATGTGTGCTTACGTTTTCTCTAATCATAAATGCCTACCTAATCGTTTCCCATCTCTCTAGATAACCAAGTGCGTTTGCTTTGCATATGAAATAGCCAGCTCTAGATATAGATAAGCCGCTTCAATAGAGTTCGCCTGTGGGGCACAGTGGAGCCGGCGGTGCGGATACACCCGCCCGCTAGGCTTGTGTAGTCCATGTACTATGTTCTAATAGGAACTAGTTCATTGATGTGACCGAGAAAAAACTTCTCTTCTGGTCTTTTAAATCGGTCTTTAGTACAGTTCAGATAAGCAAATTTTGTTGTCTATGGTTCAGATCGGCTCGCGAGAGCAGAGTAAGAACGAATAATTACGAGTGTCTGTGCAGAGCGAGTTGAAAGATTACATACGTGTGCGTGATCGTGATGTAAGATGTACTAGATTGAGCGAGAACGAGACAAACGCGTGGGTCTGAGCGTGACGAAAAATTAACTAGTTAAGGGAGAAAGAGAAAGACGCGTGTGCTTGAGCGCGATAAAAGATGTACTAGATTGAACGACACGTACGTACGACCATTCTCTGTGTAGGTATTGCCCGAGTAATCGGTGAACTATTGAACTGATAGTATTAGAATACCGAACTAGTTCCTTTCAACGATTTTACTAGTTCGAAGCGCTCTGTTCAGTGTCCGAATAAGAACAAGACTAGCACGCACACTGCTCTCACCCACCTCCCTCCACGCCCCGCTACCACCTCAAACGAGGTTTCAATTTCGCGGTGAACTTAGTAGGAGCTACCAAAACTTTTTCTTCAAGTGGGCCACTGAGCAAGTAACAGCGAAGATTTTTATATGTACCATCGAGGTTAGCGCCACCTAACCACCTTAATTTCGCTTGCACCCCGCGTCTTGTTTTATTTGCAGTGACGCCTGTTTTTTACCAGCGATGGAATGGAGAAAGTGTATGCGTTCGATGTAAGAGGATGTTTGTGTGCTCGCTAACGAATGCTCTTATGCATCTCCAGAACAGCTTGACCGACTGACATGCAGTTTTCTACAGGGGATTTATAGTTTATTGGCGATGATTTCTAGATAGGCATTATATTAGGTATAGTAACAATCTGCAGAGGGGCGCTGCAGTCACTATTTCATTTGCTCGTAAAACGACTCGATTGTTCCCATTTATCTCTAGCTAGAACGGCTTGTTGCCCAATATCTGCAGTGTATTTATAATTTATCGTCTATAGTTTTTTGATAGGCATTATAGTATTAATCCGCTAGGGAACGCTGTAGTTTTATATATTCGGATTTATCTCTAGGATGGTTAGGCTGTTTTTGATTCAGCTTTCAGTCAGAGTTTTAAATCTTTCAGTAATGATGTACTTAGGTGTTTATCAATGATAATTCTTAAATAGTTATAACATTACAGCATTGTCCTGCCAAGGGGCAATGCAGTAAACATTTATCAATTTATCACTACGGTGGTGTCACCTTTTAATGCATCAAATTATTGCTAGAAAATAAAATAGAAATTTCTAAAAGAATATGAATAATATTTTTCTTAAGTAAAGAAATAATGAAATATTGTTCCTCAAATCCCCCGACCAACCCATTTATTAATTGCAAAACCGAGAAAATCCGTCGTAGCTGCAATTGCCATTTCATTGTTCTATTTCGAGTTTTCGGACCGGGTCGATTCGGGAATAACGCGAAGGGAATCATACACTACCAACGCACATGAAGGGCAAAAAGTCCGCGCCGCATTTTCGGGCGCCCACCAGGCACGGGCAGACTCGGTCTTTATAACTTCGCGGTCAAAAAGACCGGCATTCCAAACCATATTATTTGGTAAACACAATCGAGTAGGTAGAACTGTACAAAAAATATTGGTACGGGGCAGGTAATGGCAGCCACGACGATTTTCTTGGTATTTTAATAAATAGCTGAATACTAATTATCCACTTTGGTCGGGGATTTGAGAAAAATATTTATTTATTTAATAGAATTTCATTTTAAACGACAATCTTTTTTCAATCCGTGTCTCGCATTGTCAGGTGTTATACCAGGCAGGCATTACTTCTACATTTCACCATCATATTGTATAAACCGCATGATTACAAATAAGTACAAAAACGGTTCCGTAAAATTCAAGTCTGCCGATTTATTGTGAACACCGAACTTCATACATTATCTTCATCTTAAGTAAACTGAAATGGCAAATCATTGCCAATGGGCAAAGTAGTGGGTCAGGGTAGGTGCAAATTCGTGTTACGTTGACATGTAAAAGTACCAATAAAAGCGTAAATTTTACACATTACAATCTACCGTATTTATAATTTAGATTTTACCGTTAGATTGTAATCTCGCGGTTTTTAAATATTACGGTGTCATATATTGGTTGGTTGTGTGTATAGAAGTTATTGACTAACATCTGCTCAGATATTCATGAAGTTATGAATGTTCTGATATTAATGGTAACTTGTAGTGTATAGAACTTATTGTCATTTTAAACTGTTCAGAAGTATTTGGTCACTTTGTCTGCTCCAATATATCTGACGGCGACTGTACCTACGGCAGCAGTTTTATCGCTGCTTTCTGCGTTCATGTTTTGGAGCTTTAAACGATGTAAAAATCATTTTCTCCTCATTTAATAATTGCCATGTTTGTAAATAAATTAGGGTTATTAAAAGAATGCCTACATAAAAAACCTGGTAGCTGAAAAGCGCTAAACTCTCACTCGTTTCGTGTTTTTTCTCTAGTCTGACAATTTTGGGTCTTGATTGAATAAAAATGTTTATATCTTGGATTTGGATTTACTTACTACATAATAAAAAGCGAAGTAAAGTTTCTAAAGTCAAAGGTCCTTTATTTCCATGTACTTATACAACTTAGTCTGAAGTATCACATGAATTCGTAATTAAATCGAAATAAACTTCTTACAGATAGTGGGAAGATAAATATTTAAGCTACCTAATTCAATAGTGTCATACACACTACGTACTAACTTGTACACTGAAACATACCACTTTTTGAGATTATTTAATAAATGCCACATTATAATACCTAAATATTACTTTACAACAATTATTTTCCAAATAAATCATTTTATAACAACGACCTTAAATTAATATTATTGAAGTGCATGATACAATAAATTTGCCACTAAACACTGTCTGTGGCTTTTGTCTAGTGTCCGGTTCAAATATTCGGCGAACAATTCGTTTCACTTGCTGACTTTATGAGGTTTGAGCTTTCTTTACCATTTAGTACTGTAGCGTGTTTTTGAGTTGCCTGTCTCGTGTAGAGAAAATCATCGGGATAAGTTTCATAGTGCTACTAATTCAAACGCACTATCTCAATATTTTCTCTTAGGATTGGTTTCAAAATATTCGCTACCGAAAGCTTTTTTAAGCAAGCGATTAGTTCGCCGGATATAGAAACCCGACTTATAAGTGATATGCATTTCTGTCTAGCTAGATCTTAAAAGTGTTTAAAGTTTGTAATACGAATACATCTCAAAAATGCGACGGACATACTCCTCCTATGTGTGTGTAGAAAAACCAACGCCACATGGAAAAATATTGTATGCACGCGAATGACGAAAACTGTTAAGATTTATTGAACAAATTGTCCTCCGGATAGAGTCACACACGATATCACAAGCAAATGAATAAATTGCGATCATTCGATAAGTAGTGTGCACAAGTCAGAACCACAAGTGACCTTCATGCAATCCGCGTATTTGTTCTTGTAAGAATCATCATTGCAAGAATCTATTTTGTTTTGCCCATGGCGTTGATTTGTATCATTCTGTTATGATTAATTTTGAATATAGATATTACAATTAATTAATGAGATCTCGATTCTTTATAACGATTGTGCATAAGCACAAGTGGGTCATATAACCTACACAACTATTTCACTTGGGCAACAGAAATGGTGAATTATGTTTGATAGGTGAAATGAAAATACTAATCTAAATTGCTATATGTATTTTCGGCTTCTGCCGTTATATTTACTCAACGCCGCATATAAACAGGAGCAAAAAATACCTTTGAAGCCGAAACACAATCAAGACAAATAAGTTCTTACTGAGAGACAAGACAATAGGCTAGTTTCCTCCAAAAACAAATCAGAATATTGGTAGTTTCTAGAGATTTATTTTGATCTGATGATAACGAAAATTCGAAATCGAATCAATTTGTCCAGAACACAAATATTCACGTGACGGCACTTCACTGAACCATAGTAATTTTGCCGTCAAGAAGACTTAACTTTCAAAGTGACGTCATTCAGATCTGGACGCCATGACAGTTCGAGCTATTACGAGCCTCATTCAAAAAATTTTTTGAATATTATATAATGCAGTTAAATATATTTTTTTAAATAACAAGCTTGTAGATTAATATCTTTACTAAGGAAATTTGGTCAACTAGCCTATTTGTACACATAATTATTATACTCAACAATATCAAGAAACTTCTTTTATACTACTCCTGCAGCCACAAGTTATACAGACAGTTGGTAAAAAAGTATAATATTTACATCATCTTGACACTATTTTTTTATCAATTTTCTAGTAATAACAAATAATAATACATAATTCGCATCAACTATAGTTGATCTCATTGAAAAGCTTAAAAAAGATCCTGGAGCAAAAGGTCTCATGATCATTATTTTCTTGGAATCGGCAAAGAAGGCAATAACGAGATAATTTTCGTAAGATTTATTTACAAATATTTCTAAATAATTTATTTTTACTCATGAATGGGCTCTTAGTGATGCCACTTATCTTATTGTTTAAAACATGACACGAGACAACAAAAATAACGAAACAAAGAATATTGTAGTAAATTTCATATCGGTAAGAATTTAATCTCCGTAACAAATTCAATTTTAATTTATTTATGTGTATTCATGAGTATGTAATTGTAACACAAGAAGAGTATAAATTATATTGAACTCGTATATCCGAAGAATTATTAAATACTTAGTATACCGTGAAAAATTATGAGTACGTTACACAGGACTCGAAAACAAAGGGTGTAACAACAGGCTTAACGACGTGCGCCTTTAAACCTTGCATTTAGTACATAAAACCAAATTGTATACAACAAAATAATCGCTGGGAATATTTTTAAGCATTAAAATCGTGGTCAGTTATGTGCGTGAGCGCAATACATTGCACAGTTCATCGTTCAAAGTTATTTGTCTAAGGGAAAAGAGAGGGAGAGACGATTCTTGATCAAAAATAATTAAAAAAAACTTTATGACCATCAACATCTCAGCAACGAGCGACTTCACTAAAGTGACTGCGGCTAAAGTGTTAATTGGTATTATATGTGGTTTTCAGCTTCGTTAAGTCTTTTGTTACAACCTATATATGTAGAAACATAACATTAAGCATACAAACATTGAATCTTTCATAAAGAATTGTATCATTTTTTATCAGAAAACGAAACATTTATTGATGAGAATGGAAGGTCAAAACCTTTGGAAATGTGTAACAAAACATAAAATGTGTCGATTGGCATTGAGAAATAAACCAGCGTCTGTCCACCGTTAATAAAATCAACGAATAAAAACATTTTCGACACAAAAAAATCCGAAATAATAGTAATACCGTGTCATTCTACTAGCGTAATTAGTATAGTTATGCAATAATATACAATACTTAATTATAATCATCAAAATTTTACAAAGGACGACATCATTTCTGAGTCATTATTACAATCAACATGTGGCCTTAAAATGCAATTAATATGAAATTCATAAATTACATAAACATAATAATTAAGTTTTTAGACAATCAAAACAGTTTCAAAAAGGAATATTTAATTACATCAGTATTCATTATCATACAAAAGAAATAATTAACCAAAAGGTCATAATTTATTTACAATATTATGAGGACATACATTTCTAGTGAATACAAAAATAAAGATTCGCAATGAAACGGTTCACAGCACATGAAATATTCAGGCAACAAAACCAGAAGATATAATATTTTCTCTACACATACTTATTGCGATCGAGTTTCAATTAGTTATTTTTGACAAATGATTAACACACAAGCTGGCTACAAAGTAAAGAATACATTGAATAAAATGGCAAGTCTATGCTAGATTGTCGAGTCTTTTTTACTATAAAATATCAACGTCCATTCCGTGTTTTGTATCTGTATGCGAAACAAAATATAAATTCAATATAAGCAACTACAGCAACTTATGGTTAATCTTTATTTCCGAGAATTCTAGACAAGTCGACGCTAAATCAAACAATAATTATGGCACAAAGTACATAAAAAAATATTTTAAGGTCCATGTTATGCATATTCAGGAACGGTGGTAATAACTACAAGCTGTTGCGATAAAACTGAGTCAGCCAACACGTATCGTGGTACGAAGTTGAATTTAAAGAATACATAAATTCAGAGGGCATGCTGAGTGAGCAGACTAAAATGCACCCAATTCAGACAGCGACTTTGTTTAGATTTGTTATTAAAACATATACAGCGTGAACTTTTCCGAGCAATGAGTTTCCCTGAGTGATGTAATGAGTTCCTATGGTACATTGAAAAGCGGTGTATAACTCTTAAAATGACATCCACTTCATATTGGAAGCACTCTATATTTTCTGATCAGGTATTTATATTTAAAGACTTTATAGTACCTAGCGTCGTTTACATTTTGCGCAAATACATAACCGGAGAATGCTTTTAAAATATTTTAAATGTACTTGCGTTAACAAGGTGTTATGTTGTGCGAAGTTGGTAAAAAACCTGAGAGGTACCTCCGTAACATTTGAAGTTAGTATTAGTAAATGATGAATCGATAATGTATAACAGGATAAGACGTCAGGCAGGCCTTCGTCTGGTAAGAAAACATCCAGCATCAAAACAGATGCTTACAATAAACCTTACACACATTCATATCTGCAAGAGTTATCACCACACATTTCACTGTGAGTTGATTACATATGATTTTTGTTGCACTTACTTTTGAATTGAAAAAACTAAAAACATGACAACTAAATTGAAAAGATACGTTCTACTCTGTTTTAATCGTTAAAAAAAGACATCACGCGGCTAGTACTTCACTTTAATTCACAAGGCAATATGTTTTTTTGTTAGATTCCTTTCATTTCTTCTCGCTCCTACCAAGATCGCTACCTAGTTTTCTGAATGCAGCACGCATGTTCTTTATCTTCAGAACGTCGTCACGGCTATGTCGCAGATACAGGGTGTCCCGAAAATGAATTATTGTGGTCTAATAAAAAAAAACTAGTAAATGTCTCAACATTTTTACATTTTATATTTTTTCGAAAATTGCATCTTCGCTCATTAACTCATGTCAATTTTTGAAATAGTAACTTTTTCAAGCCCTGTATTTTTTTCAAACTTTTAAGTGATTAAAATGTGTTAGGTTATAGTGACCGGAATCAATCTCCAAAACTAAGATGTCTGTTGAATAACCAAAGCGTCGAGATCACTGATATGATATGAAAGTTTGAATTACAAAGAATAATTAGCTCCAATGTTAAATCACAAAACACAAATAAATCGCATGTGCGTCTTCTCAAGTGAGCTGAGTAAGCAGGACAATTGTTCCTCGACTGCGCCAAGCGGAGGATGTTGTTTATTTTTTGACACACAGGTTTCCTTTTGTTTCCGTTCAAAATTCTAATACTTTTTGTCATATATCTTGTTTAGGGTAATTTCGTGTCGATAAAACTGAAACATAAAGTTCGAAAACTTTTGTGCATTAAAACTGTTATAATTGAAGTCTGTAAAAATATTTTAATAAGTAATTGCTAAATAATAGTTTTCATTGCAAAATTGGCACTTCCAAAAAAATGACATATAATAAGACAATTCTGTGATCTGAATAAATGTGTTAAAGGATTATCCTTCATTTTCGGGACTGTACATTGCACCCTGTATGTACGATCGAGGTCTCTGCTGCCTTACCACTTTTAAACAAAAGCCGTCTGCCTTACCACTTTTAAACAAAAGCCGTTTTAAAAAAGATGACGCGACTTTAGCTTAGAATGTGTAAAGCCGCGGCGACCTCGACGGCACTTAGTTACGGATAAATTAACCGGTATCGAAAATCACAGAAAATATTGCTCGATACTAAGATTTCCATTTGTTTAAAAAGTATGTTCCTATTATAATTCTTTTAGTAAGCATTATTTTTCTTCTTTGTAGATAAATAATTAGAGCAAGCAGTAACTGTAAACAGCTGCTCTACCGAGAAACTAATAAAAACAACTACTCTATTTTTGAAAAATATGAAGGCGTGAATAAACAGCATCGCTAAAGATAAATCGGACATTAAATGAATAATTTACCGTCCGATTTATCTTAAAACACGTTACAAAAATCTTGTCAAATTTCGTATGTCATATTTGGAATGTGTAAAAGAACAATTTAGTCATTAATATAATTCATTCACCCAGAACAAAATACTGGTTATTTGACATAAGCCGTAACGAAATTGCCGAGTGAAGTGCGGAATATATACCTAGACCTACACGGCATTTTTAAAACATGCCATAAATCTATGCTCGCTGTGGACGTTTCAAACTACAGGAAAAAAAAGTCCTTCCATTAGTTACCTTATAAAATACTTCAATACATTTTGTATTTGCATCGAGTATTTCTCGCTATTACGCGCCATCTGATTGAGTATAAAAACAAGCTCAAAGGATAAACTACATGCATATTACTTTGGACAACTTGTGTTAAATTACAATAACTAATTTCCTTAAACATAGTTATTACATGAAAAATATTACACCTAACTGGCTTGCATTCATCCATCGCTCATCTGTTCTCACAAAGTTATAAGATAAAACAACAACATTTATTTATTACAGAATCCTAACTGATATATAGAAATTCATAATCACATACATGACTCCAATATTTACAGTTCAGTCCATTCTTCACAGTGTTATTATAATTCAAAGCGTATGTACATAATCATTATCAAAAGGATTTAGAGAGCACACAGACTACATTACTTTAAATGTATTCTTTTAAATAACCAAATGTTTGGCGAACGCTACAAATTTGCTTGTTGCACTCTTTAAATTGCAAGGGTCCCCGAAAATTCTGTTAAGTTGCAGGAATTGAGGATCATTTGTAATAAATGATCCTCAATTCCTGCAATGGAGTAGCTTTACTAATAGGGCAGCCATTAAATGTAACCGTATGTTATGTTTCAGTTGATGTCAAATGTTTAATGTGTACGGTTACTTAAATACAGTTGTCAAGTAATACGCCTGTGAACTCTCGCTAAATCATTGTGACATTTCAATATTTCCTATCGTATCACTAAATAAGTCTATCTCATTCATGAAATTCATTTGTATCACCTAACAACAAAGCGACAGTAACCATGTTAACATAGGTACCAAAACATCAAACTACACGCCGAATAATTAATTATTATTATAGATATATACAAAAGACCTAAATTTCTACATTACGTTACGTATTTATCAATAAATAACCTAATGCAAAGTCTTAGACCTTTTGGATCTCTTCAAAGCTTTTGAAGTCCTCACCCACGGGAGCATAAAGTCTCTGGAATAGAAATAAATGCGTATTTAGAACCAGTGGGCATGCCAACTTTAAATCAAGTTTTTAGGGTTCCGTAGCCGAATGGCAAAAAACGGAACCCTTATAGTTTCGTCAAGTCTGTCTGTCTGTCTGTCCGTCCGTATGTCACAGCCATTTTATTCTGTAACTATAAGCATTACACTGTTGAAATTTGGTAGGAAGATGTATCCTGTTAACCGCTTACCAATTCTCATACAAAAACTAAAAAATAATGAGATTTAAGGGGGGGCTCCCATACATAAAACTAAAACCAAAAAAAAAAAATTGTCAAACCTATGCGTGTATCTATGGATAGGTCTTTTAAAATGACATGAAAGTTTCTAAAACTATTTTAGTCTAACGTTTCATAGCTAGACGCTTCCAAAGTGGTAAAATGGGCGTCCCCCCATCTAACTTCTAAACCAAGCGAGTGTAAATTTTGAAAAAAATATATAGTGTAGATCTTAACAAATACTTTCAACGAAAATTAGTTCGAACGAGATCGAATGAGTAGTTTTTGAGATATAGCACGTTTTTAACAACCGCACCATAACTTTGTACTTCATACAAACACTATGAAAAACAAAGTTATATTTGCAGTCAACAAAATATTGTGGTATTTTACTAAGTAGAAATAAGTAGAATCCCTAATTCAGTTAAAGTTGGCACGGAACCCTCAGTGCGCGAGTCCGACTCGCACTTAGCCGGTTTTCATTAAAGCCTCGCGGCTCTATGAGCGCCCGCAGTCGCATAAACAAAAGTATGATAACAGAATGTTGATAAACAAATCTCTCAGGGATTAATAAAGTAAATCTGAAAGAACATTCATTAATAACCAATAAATAATGTATTACACTTTTAATTTTGATGATTCTGATTCTGATGACTGATGATCTTTTAAATCTTTTGAGATCTGGCTACAAGATGACAGCGTTACTTAGTTCCAATTTTTGTCGTCGCACACATGGGAAATTCAAGTTATTTGTAGACAAAATAAATAAAAAACAATGATGCTCCGATTGTAATAAGTAAACAAATTAATTATAATAATAATTATTTGTTATGATCATATATTATAATAATTAATAAGTAAACTAATTTAAGAACAAGACATATGGCGCCATGAAAGAACGACCTTTAAAACGTTTGACACTTATGATTTAGATACCGGCATAACTCGATTCAGTTTTGCTTGTTGAAGAAATTTTATAATTATTTTGAGCTTTTGTTTAACAACAACGCTAACACATTAGTAAGTCGATATTTGGTGTACAATATTGATAGATTTTATACCTACAGGTTAGTTTATTATTTTAGTATTACTAAAAGGTTGTATTACTTACGATGTCATAGATATAAAGCGCATCAGACACGGTTAAGATGCTTTAATATTTTTATATTAAGTGCCTTATGATATCGAGCAATATGGCTTATATACAGTCGTGGTCAACTAATTAGGGACAAATATAACACTAAACAATATTAAATATTCATACCTCTGTATTACTCATTAATATTAATACTTCTACCTATTACACTATAGTGATAATAACTATTATGAAACCTTACCAAATTACACAAAATAAACAAAAATAATACATGACTAAACTAATAAATACTTCAATCAAATCACTTGGATCGATATTTATGGTATTAACGTCCTGGCCACCTAATTAGGGACAGTAAAATTTCCGTGTTCTAAATTTAAAAAAATAAAAATAAAAAACTTTTTTCTGCGTAAAATTGATTTTGGCGCCATTCTGAATCGTAACATTAGTTTCGTACGTACAATACAATAACAGTAATTTTTAAAATATGGGTCGAAACAAGAGTTGTGACGCAACAATGAGAAAAGTGATAATTAATTTTTATCAACGTGGATGGCCTTACAGGAAAATAGCTGATCATCTGAACTGTTCCAAAAATATGATATGCAATGCAGTGAGCCATTTTAAAACCCACAATACAACTGAAAGTGTTCCTAGAAAGAAGAGGCCAAAAAAAACTACCCCACAAGATGACCGCAGGATGGTCATTCTAGCCAAGAAAGACCCCTTTAAAGGTTCTGCAGTTATTAAGGCTGAAGTTTTTGGACCTGAACTGAATGTCGGCGTATCAGCAAGAACCGTTAGAAGGCGTCTAGTTGAAGCAAAGCTTTTTGGACGAGTTGCACGAAAAGTTCCGTTGCTGAAGAAGGAACACAAACAAGCAAGGCTGGCGTTTGCTCGAAAGTATGGACATTGGACTCCAGCTCAGTGGAAAAATGTATTATTTTCAGATGAAACTAAGATAAATTTAATTTCATCAGATGGCCGACAATACGTGTGACGTCCTATAAAAACAGAAATGAATCCTAAATACACCAAGAAACAAGTAAAACATGGGGGCGGAAATATTCAAGTCTGGGGCTGTTTTTCTGGACATGGAGTAGGGCCCGTAAAAAAAATTGAAAGCAAACTGGATCAGTATCAGTATAAGCAAATCTTAGAAGAAAATATGATACCATATGCTGAAGAAGTTTTACCGGTGACCTGGACGTTCCAACACGATAATGACCCAAAACATACAGCTCAATCAGTGAAATATTTCCTGGCACAGCAGTTTGTGACGGTACTAGATTGGCCTGCAAACAGCCCAGATTTAAAGCCAATCGAGCATTTGTGGTACGAAGTTAAAAAAAAAAGTTGCGGCTCAACGTACCGGCACTCAAAATCAGCTCTACGAGAGATTTACAGAGGTGTGGAATAATATTTCAAAAGAAACATGCAACAATTTAATTACATCAATGCCTCGCCGTTGTCAAATGGTGATTACCAATAATGGCAACCATACTGGTTATTAAAACTATGTTTTTTATTTTCTTTGTTATTAAAATTTTGTTTGCTTACTTTTTGTATTATTAAAACTTAACATTTTCTCGTTATTTTTAAATTAATAGTCAAATTTCCTCCTGTCCCTAATTAGTTGGCCAGTCATTAATCAGTATGAGAAAGTAGCAGTGTAGTTTAGGTAGAAAAACTTGTGGCGGCAAGTAGCTTTTTCTTTTTTTGGATACTAAATATTTAAAATTAATATCCCTTAACTTGTTTATAATGATAAAACTGCAAAGCTTCGTGATTAGAAACATTTATTGATGTCGAAGGAAGCTCTTGCTCTTTTTGTGATAGTGTCCCTAATTAGTTGACCACGACTGTATATATAAAGTATCTTATGATACGAAATATATCGCAAAGTCCTTACATAGGTAGGTGTTCATTTATATTAGATGCAAAATAAAATAAGTTTACATTCGATGACAATATTGTACCTAACGTATTCCTTGAAATTTTATTGTCGAATATGAAATCGTTTGTACGAGTTAATGACAAGTGACGTCAATTCAAGGGACATAAAATTTGTTCGTGATGTTCGTACACAGATGTATCTTAACCGAGTGTGATACCCTAAGGTGCTATAATATTTTTTATCCACGTACCTTAAGATAAAATATTATAGCATCTTAGCCGTGTGTTATGCGCTTTATGGTTTGAACAGAAGTCAATATTTTAAAAGTTTTTTTTTTTTTTAGAAAAAGTTTATACTAAATAAAACTCAACCCGTTTCTTTTATATATTTCGAAAGAACATACAATCGTGATCATCTAATAAATCACGTAGCTTTGAAGTTATTTTCTTTATGAACAAGCAAATGAACATCTGTTTTAAATATTTATTGGTCAAAATGAGTTTTTTCCTTATGAAAACTGCTCTGATTTCCTCGCTAATAATCTACATTTAAGCCATTATGGTACGAAGTAAAAATGTAAGTTACAACTAAACGAACCGGCACTCAAACTCGACCTCTACGTGAGATTTACAGTGGTGTAGAATACTATTTTTATTAGAAACTAGCGGGACCAGCGGACCATGTTTGGCCCCCGGCCCCGTCCTGCCTGGACCCCGTAATTTTAATAATTATTTCTTACTCCGGACGGTGACGAATCTGACAAAATAAAAATCACGAAATTCGATCCCAATTTCAATTGGGCGTTGGCAAGATTTGGATCAAAATTCACCAATGTGCGTCGGCCAAAAGGGAACATGCCACCGCAGCATGACAGCTATGCCAGCTGCCATGCCGCCGGGCAACGTGGAGTGACATCTAAGTAAGTAAATAGAAAAACGAGGCAGTACGAAGTTTCTTAAGATTGTTACACACCGGTAGCGGCTTTGCCGGCGAGCATGCTGCCGGGTGGTGTGGCTCTAGACGGGGGAAACGTTAAATAAGAGAAAATGCCACTTTGTTTTGTTATCAAGTCTCGCAGATCGCATTTGTCATTTTTCATCGCGTCAATTTGTTTAGATCTACTAGTAAGCCAGATAATTTTATAAATATCATGGGTGCATTTCAAATAGACAATCCGCCATGTCGGATTTAGGTCAAGTGACAATTTTTTTTTCGTATTCTTGACAGCAACCTTTTTTATTTGATATATCATTGGGGTGCATCTCAAATAGCTTTTCCGCCATCTTGGAAAGGCTACCATATTGGATTTGTAATGAAGTTTCTTAGATATTCATGTATTGTCATCAGAACTCAGAGCGTGTGCAAAGATTTGATCCTAAGCGAAGACCGGCAATGGGTCAAATTAAGATTCCAAGATTATTTCATTACAAGTGAGGCTAAAATAAGTGTGTTAAAAAACCGCATGAAAAATATAATCGCTATGGATTAATCTATCTATATATAAAAATGAATTGCTGTTCGTTAGTCTCACTAAAACTCGAGAACCGCTGAAGGGATTTATCTTATCTTAGTCTTGAAATATTCGTGGAGGTCTAGGGAAGGTTTAAAAGGCGAGAAAAAATCGAAAAACGCGCGGACGAAGTCGCGGGGGACCACGAGTATATATATAAAAATGAATTGCTGTTCGTTAGTCCTAAAACTCGAGAACGGCTGAACGCATTTATCTTATCTTAGTCTTGAAATGTTCGTGGCGGTCTAGGGAAGGTTTAAAAGGCGAGAAAAAATGGAAAATCGCTAAGCTATATTTATTTAAATGAATGGAATCCTACTTTTTAATGTTTCACTAATGTTTTGCTACTTTGTTACGACAGAATTATATGTCAATAATATTAAAAAAATATATGTTATCTTAAGGCCCTGAGCCTGGATAAAGTTTTGAATACACGCAAAATATAAAACATTAAACTAAAACCGAAAAAAACGCCAGACACTAATCGATTACTTTGACTAAAAAATATTGGTTTAATTTTATTGGATTACATAAAACTAAAAATATCGAAATGTCAACATCTCAGGGATCTTCATAATATAGATATGGATGAGTAACTTATGGCCGATTTTTCAATAGTCAGATAAAACTTATCAGAGTAATAAATTATAGCGACAGATTTTAAAAAATGACAGGTACCTCTGATTGCTGACAATTCGGTGACGTTTTCAAATTAGCCATATTGTATTTTGTTCGACGAATATTTCTTATCTGACTATTGAAAAATAAGCCCTAAGTCATACAATTTTAATAAAACTATCACCTTATAGTAACTATAACTATCACCTGATAGTAAAGTTAGCCTGTTACATCCCACTGCTGGGCAAAGGCCTTACCTCAACTATGAGGTAGTTTGAGCCATACTCCACCACGAGGGCTCAGTGCGGGTTGGTGGAGTAGTGTTTGCAAGGCAAGCGACTAACCCTGCTGTCAGATGTTATCAAGCCGCCCATAAAGCCTCTGACTCGGCTTAACGACTAATATCAACCGATATTAGCCGGGACCAACGGCTTAACGTGCCTTCCGAAGCACGGAGATGCTCGTGGTGTACGTCACTTATATGGTCGGAATGGTCACCCATCCAAACGCGACCGCGCTGTAGGTTGTTTCACTTTGGTATCACTACCAAAGCGCTGCTACCACTGCGCTACGAGCACCTCTGGTGAAAAAACCGGCCAATTGCGAATCGGACTCGCGCACTGAGGGTTCCGTGACAACTTTACATGAATTAGGAATCCACTTAGTAAAATAGCACAATATATCGTTGACAGCAAATATAACTTTGTTTTCCATAGTGTTTGTATGATGTACAAAGTTGTTTGAGGTTGTAGAAAATGTGCTATATCTCAAAAACTTCTCGTTCGATCCCGTAAATTTTCCCAATCCCATATTAATCCAAATATTATATATTTTTTCCAAAATTTACGCTCGCTTAGTTTAGAAGTTAGATGGGGGGGGGGGGGACGCCCATTTTTCCACTTTGGAAGCGTCTAGCTATGAAACGTTAGACTTTAAAAGAAAATGGTTTTACGAACCTCTATGACATTTTAAATGACCTATCCATAGACACCCTACACTCATAGGTTTGCCAAAAAAATTTTTTTTTGGTTTTAATTTCATATATGGGAGCCCCCTTAAATGTCATTATTTTTTATGTGAGAATCGGTAAGCGGTTAACAGGATACATCTTTCTACCAAATTTCAATTGTGTAATGCTTATAGTTACAGAATAAAATGGCTGTGACATACGGACGGACAGACAGACAGACAGACAGACAGACTTGACGAAACTATAAGGGATCTGTTTTTTGCCAAGCGGTACCTATGATTGATGACATTTAGGTGACGCTTTATTAGTTTGGTAGGTTTAGGTGAAATTAGGTCTAATTTTTCAATTGTCAGATAAGAAATATCCGTCGAACAAAATACAAAATGGCTAATTTGAAAACGTCACCTAATTTTCAGCAATCATAGGTACCTGTCATTTTTTAAACCTGTTGCTTTATAATTTATTAGTCTGATAAGTTTTATCTGACTATTGAAAAATCGGCCCTTAGTCATATTGTATTTTGTTCGACGAATATTTTTTATCTGACTATTGAGAAATCAGCCCTAAGCCAGAAAATTTTAATTTTAAAAAAAACCGGCCAAGTGCGAGTCGGACTCGCGCACTGAGGGTTCCGTGCCAACTTTAACTGAATTAGGGAATCCATTTACTTCTACTTATTAAAATACCACAATATTTTGTTGATTGCAAATATAACTTTGTTTTTCATAGTGTTTGCAGACAGACATACAGACAGACAGACTTGACAAAACTATAAGGGTTAATTTTTTTTCCATTCAGCTACGGAACCCTAAAAAGGTGATAACATCAATTAAAAAAGTGGAACACTCACGAGTCCGGCAAAGCGGGCAGTATCTCGCCGAACGCCATCACTGGCAACGTGTCGGTTATCTCAATGTACATAAATATAAATAAAAAGGTCAACACTCACGAGTCCGGCAAAGCGGGCAGTATCTCGCCGAACGCCATCACCGGCAGCGTGTCGGTGATCTCGATGTACCGCACGTCGCGCTGCGGCTGCGGCCACACCGTGAACACGGCGGGCGGGTGCGGCTCGCCCCCGCCCCACGGGTCGCGCTGCCGTTGCCGCAGCCGTTCCACGTGCCGTTGCTCGCGGATGCGACGCATGTGCCATCTGGCGGGTGGAATGGGCAATCTTTAACTCCTTAAGTATCGACCGTACCAAAAAAAAATGAGACCAAATTTAAAGTAAATTTTATGTAGAATGTTTTCCTAGAAGTAACTGTAATGCTATTTGTGCAGGTTTTTGACTTATGAGCTAAAACCTAAGAAAGGGTCCTTTGACACCCCCCTACCCTTAGGTCATCCCCCACCCTTGAGGATTTTCGATATCTGGATATCTGGATATCTTAAGGATTAAGCTGCCTTTTGACTATGCGATGTGAAATGTTAGGATATATTTATACCAACGATATTTATCTTTCCCCTGTTCACATTCAGGGTTGGCTATTATCAAGATAATTATTTTCTTTGATAATTATCCGATAATTACCCGATAATTATCTGATAATTATCCAACTATCAAATCAAATAACGCATATATAAATGAAACTTTTTTTCTATATGTAGATATTACTTTTAGTTTAGGACATTTGGCGTCCGTTTGGATACACGCTTGATATTGTGACGAAAATACATGCGTTGGGATACACATATATAATTATTTCGTTTTGTTTTGTACAATATCAGTTACTCGTTATTATCAACATGTAATTATCATGATAATTATCAAAGATAATTATCACGATAATTATCGATGCCAACCCTGTTCACACTGTTAGATTATATAGGGTTACAGGTTTAGTCGACCTAAATTCTTTAATACGTAGTAGTTTACAACATTTCTGACTGATTCGACTATGTAACCTTATATCGCATACTTTACCGTCCTCAAGTTATCGGTCTTTCATTTTTTTTATAAAATTCCCGATTTATTATCTATTGCCCTGTTTTTTGTGTTAAGTGCCTAAATTTTGTTTTGTTTTTGCCTTTTTGCGTATTGGATTAGGTTTAATATTTTAAAAACTTAAAATGCAAGTAACTGTATCAATTGATTTGTAGTACACGACGGAATCGTATAAAAATAAATGAATTAGTGATAAATCTTTTTTCTTTGTAAGATATTTAAATAGAGCCTATGAGAATTGTGCTGCAAATGTGCGTTAAAAGATCTACGGTTTTAGCAGCTTTAATAAACATTCTTATTTTATTAGTGTAAAACGGTACACCATTAGTCTAAAAGTAAATAAATAAATAATATCGTATGCGATGCGACTTTAAAAAAAACTTATATATTACTGCAATAAATTTAAAAAAATAGTTATTATAATGTCATTTATTATCTATTGCCCTGTTTTTTGTGTTAAGTGCCTAAATTTTGTTTTGTTTTTGCCTTTTTGCGTATTGGATTAGGTTTAATATTTTAAAAACTTAAAATGCAAGTAACTGTATCAATTGATTTGTAGTACACGACGGAATCGTATAAAAATAAATGAATTAGTGATAAATCCTTTTTCTTTGTAAGATATTTAAATAAGATATTTTAATGAGAATTGTGCTGCAAATGTGCGTTAAAAGATCTACGGTTTTAGCAGCTTTAATAAACATTCTTATTTTATTAGTGTAAAACGGTACACCCTTAGTCTAAAAGTAAATAAATAAATAATATCGTATGCGATGCGACTTTAAAAAAAACTTTAATATTACTGCAATACATTAAACAAAATAGTTATTATAATGTTATTACGGGACTTTTATATTCAAAGAAAACTCACAACAAATGTTTTCTTGATAAAGTTACATTTGAAAAAGAACAGCTATAATGGACAACATTCACGAAAATTTTGTTTTTCACATTAATCAAACCGGGAATCGTACCCAACGTTCTATGCGAATACACCTAGGAGATTGTCCATTTGATTCTTGGCTATATACACACATCAAAAGTGTCTAGGGATCAAGCATTTTTATGCGGATTTCTTGAGATTGAGATGTGGCTTTGTAATAAATTTATGATTTTATAAATTTATATGGATCCTTTTTGGTGCATTTCATAATTTGAAACAGGAACTGTCAATCAAATTCGAGTAAAAGATGAAAATCAGCTGTTAATATTTTCCCTATAAAAACATACAACGCATTGAAGACATTATTAGTGCTACTGTTTCCCTACTACTGATTAAAACCAACGTCATTATGGAGCGGCGACGTCATTTAAGCAGGGAAGAAATGCTCAGAGCCGTGGGAATGATAGAAGCTGGTTCCCGGCAACGTACTGTGGCTTTAGCTCTGAATACAAGTCAGAGTGTTATCAGTCGACTTTGGACACGTTACCGAAGCACTGGTACCGTGGCTGAGCGCCATGGAGGACGGTATCGCTGCACCACACGGAGAAAAGACCGATACATTCAAATTACAGCTCGAAGAGCTCCAACAATAACCGCCATGATGTTAGCCGTGAGGCTTCATCACTCTTCAGGGAACTTAATTAGCGACCAAACAGTCAGAAACCGCTTGCATGAAGTGAACCTTCATTCCCGAAGACCGCTATGGGTACCACCTATAGCGATGCACAATCGTAGGATTCGATATCAATGGGCTCTTGAACTCAGAAATTGGGCAGAAGAGCAATGGCGTTTCGTGTGCTTTTCTGATGAGTCTCATTTTGGTATGAGACCGGATACAAGACGTATATGACACTGGAGAACCCCTGGACGCCAACAGCGATTAAAATCCTGCCAGGAAGTCCATCCTTATAGTGGTGGAACCATCATGGTATGGGCGGGTATTTGGATCGGCGGAAGAACCGATTTGATTCGGATCAGAGGCAACCTCAACGCTCAAATTTATGCTGAGACGATTGTATCAGACGTCATCGTTCCTCTACAAGTGCAAATCGGTCCCTTATTTCACTTAATGCATGATAATGCACGACCGCACACCGCAAGAGTTGAAAGACAGACTCTCGCCGCAGCTAACATCAATGTCCTGCCCTGGCCTGCTCAGTCGCCAGACTTGAACCCGATTGAGCATGCATGGGATATGCTACAGAGAAGAGCTCTGCCGAATATGGAGGGTATCCAGTCGCAAGAAGACCTTTTTTTTGTTGTTGCAACGAACATGGGCGGCCATTCCACAGCGTGATTTGGATGAACTCATTTTGAGTATGCCAAACCGATGTTCTTGTGTTGTTAGTGTTCGCGGTAGAAACACGGATTATTAATTGTTGTTAGAAAACTGTTATTTCAGTCTTTTTTTCCAACTTTAATGTTAGTGGTTCAAATGTCAAAATCCCTTTATTATGAAAATGGCAAATTTCTTTATTAATGCAAAGGTGAATTGGTTTATCGTTACTGTAGACAAACGAAAAAGTTTATTTGATGTATCCTTAATTTTTTTTTTAATTAATATCAATCAGGAGAAAAGTTATTGCAAAAATATATGTTGATCCCTAGACACTTTTGATGTGTGTAGTTATTGTTCTGTATGTGGCACTGAAATACCTTTTGTGTTAAGGGCTAAAAAATTGTTATAAAATAAATAAATTCAAATCTCATGTACTTACCTAAGTTGCCGCCTCTCCTCCGCTTCCAACTTTTGATGCCGTTTCTCAAATACCTTGTCGTCTAAATTCTCCGTCCCTTCTAAAGTATAACAGCTTGTGTACGGCTTTTCCCGCCATCTCGGCACCTGGAAATCATGAAAAATAAAGGCGTCTTTTGATTATTGGATAAAATATAATGGTTTAGAATGTATTTTAACTCTCATATTTTATATTCATAAAAATGAAATAAGAAACCAAAAATTTGTCCCGCCCGTGCGAAAATTTTTGGTTTCTTATTTCATCTTTATGAATATTGGATAAAATATATGATTATTACATATAATGATTAATAAACAGCGTGTTGTTTTTGTGAGCGACGGCCGACTTAGAGAAAGTATATTGATGCCAAAAAAATATTTAAAAAATATGGAAAAAACCCACATCAATTCAATTATTGCGATAATAGCGAGCGCGTCAAAAATACCAACGCCTGTTCGCCTCTTCGTAGCTTACTAGCTATGGCCTAGCATTTCATAGATACGCGCGAGCTACGCGCCAAGGTGTGAGTTTCACTATTCGTTTTGAAATTCTTTAGAATGTTGAGGAGAGGTTTTCTTTAATGATCCTTGCTTATAATTTAACGATAATATGTTTTAGAATAAGCATTACTCATATTATCATCTCTAAGTTGGATGTCACTGACCAAAACAACACCTTGTATTTTATGATATATGTATTTTATATCCCGAGTATCTTTCACCAGTTCACATATAGTAATACATATATTTTCTCAGTTTTGACCGTAGGGGGGCGGAAAATATATCATTCTCGAATAGCTCTAAAACAAACAATGAGACTTCCCATCAGCAAATTAATATCTTTTTTTTTCATTTTAACAATAGGATAAATCATATAAATATAGGTAGATATGTGAAATTATGTGCAAAATTTTAATGGCGACCTTAAAACTAACCAAAAGCTCAGCTTATCAAAGTCTCCTGTCCGTAATTTCTTTAGGAGAAGAAATATACTTTATTCTTCAAAGCATCAATTCCACCATTTGTCTCATTTTAATTAATTTAGTATGTACAATAAAGAAATTTTTAATACAGAACACTGACAAACTAAGGCCTGACTAACGCCAAGATAAGGAATATTCGTTAAATAAAATACAATACGACTAATGGCTGATTTTTCAATAGTCAGATAAGAAATATTCGTGGAACAAAATACAATATGGCTAATTTGAAAACGTCACCTTATCGTCAGCAATCATAGGTACCTGTCATTTTTTTTAAATCTGTCGCTTTATAATTTATCAGTCTGACAAGTTAAATCTGACCATTGGAACATCGGCCCTAATTTGAAAATGTCTACTATTTGTCAGCAATTATTTATGTCAATTTCATTTTAAAATCGGTTTTATACTTATTCCCTGATAAACTTATGTCTTGTCTGATGATGGTAATTGGTCATAAGTGGTAGTAAATATATCCTTTTTTAACATACCTCGACAGTGGAGACTTTGCTGTCCCCCGTTTGGTCCACATCCTCCAACTTGACATCCGGATCCAATCCGAGATACCAAGACACGTCCGGATCGCCCACCAAAGTATGGTACGGCTTATTCGTAACCATACCGGGCAAAGGAGATTTCTTTCCGCGACAGGCAGCTGAAATATTATGAAAATAAAAATAAACTGCAGTAAAACTGATGGATTAAAGTAAACTAAATGTGTATATTTAATTTCCAAAGAATAACATAATTTTATTTACATGATAGGCTTACTACAGATTATTTAACCACTAGCGTTCCCCAGCTACTGCGTCCGCGCGTTTCGAGTTAGCTTAAAACACAAACAAGCTCTTCAGTTTAAGTATTGAAGGTATGAAAGGCACCGATCGATGCCTTGCTGTTTTTAACCCCCAACGCAAAAAAATGAGGTGTTAAGTTTAACGTGCCCGTCTATCTCTCAAACGGATCAACCAACTTTTGTGTAGTTTATTTTGTCTCATAAATAATTAAATCCAGAGTATTTTAAGCCATGTTTCATGAAAAATCAAAAGCCATATTTTTTAATTACGAAGGGTTGTTTTTAATTTAAAATGTAATGTTATATTAATATTCTAGGGCCAAGAGACGCCAATATTTCATCATATAGAAGATAGAAGGCATATAGAACAAAAAAGACGGTGTTAAGCTGAGTTATGTACAAATAAACTGAGGTACTTGTTATTGTCTTACCTTTCCCTTTAATTAACTTAGGTTTCGGCCCAACCCCAGGCAACTTTTGGGAGTTTTCATTCTTCATATTCTTCCCCAGCCCCGTCGTCGACAGGGCACGTTTCCTCCCGCGTTCATTCATGTGCTTCATATCTTCTGCTTCACCCTGAAACGACCAAACGACTCGTATTAAAATCTATAAAATACATCTGCCTTAAGAACCATTTAGAAAAAGATACTTACGCCTAAAAGATTCGAGCCAATCAGACTGTTAGTACGACCTCTTTTTTTAGACTTATCTGTTTTATCGGCATTAGGACTATAATCTGTGGAGCTCAGGCTATCCAAATGCAACGGCGACCCCGGCGCAAACAGCTCTTGAAACTCCACCGACTCCAACGAAGGCAGAATATTCGTCGCCAAATTATTCGGGTTTTCTCCATAGGAAAAATCACATAAACTCGTTTCGTTCCCTGGCTTATTCGGATTGTACATCCGCCAGTCAATCTGTGGTTCCGTTTTCACTAAATCTAAGTCCGGCTCCTCGACTATCATTGTTTTCGCTTCTTTTTTTATATCTGCGGGGTGGACATACGTGCTGGGCAAGTTATACCTGTCCATTTTCATTTTATTTGAAACCTTAACATTAGCGTCGGCGGGGTCGTATATGCGTCTCGATGTGCTTTCGCCCGTGCCGTCGGAACATATCTTCATTCTGCCGTGGTTGGTTTTTTGCAACATTAACTTCGGAATAGGAGACTGCTCTCTTAGATCAGCTTCTCCCAACTGATAGGGGTCCTCACCGGTGGGTGTCGTGTCAATTAGCTGAAGCCTGTCTGATAAAGACCCCGTGAATTGGGACGTCCTCTTGTTTATGGCATTTCTAGACTTACCATAAGTATTTATCATTTTTGATTTCTTATTCAAACTAAAAGAACCGCTGAAGTGTTTATCATCATCAAATATTTTACCTGAAACATTTAGTACAAAGTTAGACAGCGTTTGTGGTGATTATTACTCGTATTGTAACCTTAAAAAAATACAAATTAAAAACTTACTGCTTTCAGGCATTTCTATCTTAGTACCAGGACTTTTTGACATCCTACTTAAACTGCCTATCCCTGACGATGTTCTTCTTCTGTTTCTTTGTATTCTTTGGATGACTGGATTACCACTGAAAGCATAAAAGTCAAAAATATGATGTCAATAAAGCAAACAAATTCATTCCATTAATATTGGCATAGGAGGGATAAGAGGCCGAGTTACAAATCTAGAGCTAATCTAGGCAGAAGAATATTATGATATAATAACACAAACAGGTATAAAAAAAATAAGTACATAAACATATTTACCTATTTGAAGTCACAGTATACAAAGCGTCAGAACGAGGTTCAGTCTTTAATTCTTTCTTGACAAAAGAACGCTTACTTTCAATCATTGTAAAATTGTCACAGTTTATATTACTATCCAGAATAGATGAGACGCCTAGGTCTCCTTGCAAGTAACTTGTCACGTCTGTAAAATAGGTTTGATAATTTAGAAATACAAGAGGTACCATTTATTTAAAGAATATATGTTTTACTTGGATATCAATATTACAGTCAAGTTCAGTCGTTTTTAATAGAAAGCTAAGCATGCCACCAACATAAACTACTTAACAAAAGAAGTCAGTTAATTTAAATATAATATCCATGGTTATAACAAATCACCGGATACAGAAGCAATTTCATAACTACTTAATGATTAAATTAAAATAAATAGACAATTTACCTTCTGTGCCTCTTCCAAGTTCAAACGAATCTTGTCCAAACGGTTTACTTTTATTCAAATCACTATCAAATAGAAATGAGTTTGTTCTATTATCTGGCAACAGTAGCTCGGTAAAACTATTCAGCATTATCTGAAAAATTCAATGGAGCATTACTAATGAATAAGTTATAATCATAACAATAAAAAGTGGGGTAAAATAAGCATTATGCATAATCAATATATTACTGCAGCAATATGTAATAAGTGGAGTTGAAATGTGCTATTGAAGGCAATCAATAAAGTATAAGTGAGAAATAAAGTAGATTTTATCCAACCCAGATTGCTAGTATTGCTATTCCTGCGTTAAACTTCCTTAATCATTCAACCATTCACGCATTCCCCGTGTGTTCATAAGTTTTGAGACGAAATTAATTATGAATAACCTATCTAGTAACTTATATTTCTATGATTTACAGGAAACATTAAGTAGATTATAATCAACAATATTTGAAAATGAATCCATATTGCTCTTGGTCACAGCATCGCGCGTGAACGGATGGAGCCTTTGCTTATTATTTTTTTGTTGTGTTTGTTATTGACAGAAGGTTTTATAACAGTAAAAAAAATGTGGGTGGACAGAATTTCATGATTTTTATTTTACTTTGACATATTTGTCACCTTTCAGAGTAAAAAAAATATTATTCAAATTACGGGGACGGGGCGGGATGAGCTCGGGGGCGAAACAAAGTTCGCTGGGACCGCTAGTTTACACAGTATAAACTATATTTTTTATTCAAAATGATCACCCTTGTTTTTAATACCTTTACCTTTTTAATAGGCCCTAAGACGGTTTAGCCAGGCATCAATGGCGACACATATCTTTTTCAGCGGGATTCACTTTGATTCTTGGACCCAGAGCCGCTTCAGTGTCTCCATTCTCTATTCTCTATTCATGAATAATCCAGCGGATTGAGGTCTGAGTTAGACAAAAGTAATTCGTTCGCCGCAATGAAGGCCGGCCTTTTTAGGGTTCCATAGCCGAATGATAAAAAAACGGAATCATAGTTTCCTCAAGTCTGTCTGTATGTCTGTCCGTCCGTATGTCACAGCCACTTTATTCTGTACCTATAAGCATCACAGTGTTGAAATTTGGTAGGAAGGTGTATCCTGTTAACCTGTTTTAATTGGCGATTCTTAAATCAAAAATAATGATATTTAAGGGGGGGATCCCAAACATGAAACTAATACCGAAAAAAATTTTTTTAATCAAACCCATGCGTGTAACCCTACACTTTTGATATTGCCGATTCGCCGATTTTGTCTTAAAATTTTGTGTTCTGACAACCTTCCTGTTTCGTCTTTTGTGTATTTTTGATAAATCAAAAGGTAAGCTCTTATGCAGGTTTAAAACTACATGTAGCAAATACAACTTTCGCACTGACATAAGCTCACATTCCTGGTAAAGCTTTGAGGTAGAAAATCTATAATGCTTGCTATACAAATTCAAGAAATTTTGTCTCTGTGGCTCCACCCCATATATGGATACAATATCCTAAAACGGATTGTACTAATGATATATATATTCGTTTAGTCAGTTTCCGAGAAGTTACATTACTAAGAGTTTTAAATATCCATATAAGTTTTCTAATTTGATTATTCATGAATTCAATGTGGGGATGCCAAGAAAGTCTGTCATCAAGTATTATTCCTAGGTACTTTGTGCTGGTAACACGTTCTATTTCAGGACAGTTGCAGGTAAAATTTTGATAGCTACAATATGTATATTTAATTTTAGAGTACGACAGGGATGTGTTTTTTAGTGTTACCAAAGCAAATATAGTTAGTCTTAGCGATGTTAAGCGTAAGTAGGTTCGATTGCAGCCAGTTGTATACTTTGACTAGGCCCTGGTGAACTTGTTCAAAGACCAAGCTCCAAGATGTATTCATGAAAAATAATGCTGTGTCATCGGCATAAGAGAACACGCGTCCCCCAGCAATAGTGATGTTACAAAGTTCATTAATGTATAAAAGATATATGTCGGTGGACATTTTCTTTGACAGTAAATAATTTCTCATCGGTGAATAGGACAAAGTTGGCGTCGCAACTTACGAAGGCAATCGTTTAAAAAGTGAACTTTCCTACTAAAATCATATTTCAGTATTCTGTTAACTAAAACGCGCGAAATATAAGTCTGAAGTGCGAGCTTTTTCCCTTTTTTTCTCTCGGATGATTTTCATGTTCGCAGGCGTCCTCACAGAGCGTGGCCGACCTCTCGTTTGGCGATATTGCAAGGATACACTATTAATACACGAAGTTACGGCTCAAACCAAAATTTTCACGACCAGGATAATCTCCATTATTATTTTTTTCCCGTCTTAAATAGCCTTAAAAAGCCCATGAACACTCGAGGTAGATGACAATGTTATACTTATTTGATCTATCTAGTATCTAAAACGAGCAATACTTGTATACAAGACGAAAACCCGGCTCCGCTCGGGTGAAATGTGACTCCTAATACACATCTAGGTACACAATGTAGGTAAATATTTCTGCAGTCATCGGTTCTCAAGGAATATTAAAGCCAAGCCGTAGATTCGTGTAGCTTCGTTCATTGTGTTTAATAAATATATTATTCTTACATAAATATTTTTTATTTTAAATCAACATTCTAATTAAAATAACATTAATTAACAAAACATATAACTTTTGTTAATTTATGTTAGTTTTATTCTCTGTAAGCCGCTTTGTTTTCAGCACTCGGTCTCTTTCTTTACTTTGGCGGGTAGATGAATACTTACTAATTAAAAAAAAACATCTAATCAGCGCTGACAGCGGTGCATTAAGCGCTAGATTCGAATATGTTCACGAACTACTAAAGCGCTAAATCGGCTCCGCTTTTTACACACATAAACACTTTTGGTTTTTTAATTATTCTCTGTCACTACATGATGAAAAATTAGAAAACGAATTTTTTTCAACTTTATTGCATAACATACGGTGGAATCAATGCCGAATGGCATTATCTACCAGTTATAAATACCTAAATACAAATTAGTATCTAAGCCGGTTGTTAATGCTTCAACACCCGAGCGGTTGCAGGCAACCGCATAACAATAGAATTTGCATTGTGTCTCGTTCACATACCCTTGAGGGATTAATGAGAATTAAAATATATTCATATAATGTTTCGATCGAGTCTCGTAAACCTTGACGTAATTAATAATATAAAAAATAGGGTGTCATTTAAAATCTAAGCCGGTTGTCAATAAGAATTGAAATATTATAACTCAATTAATGTGAAAATAAAATGGCGCTAGCGACACCAAAGGTTGCTTCCCCAAACATTATAAGGGTCCTTAACGCTCCAAGAGCTTTCCAATCTATCTGACATATCTATGCACTATACGCCTTGTCAATGGCGACTGCGGTTTGTTTGTCAGTGCTATTAGAATTTAACGAAATTCTCCATAATCCGAATTTTGCGGATATATGTTGTCGACTCGAAATCAATATATTTTTATGTTTTGTTATTCATATAAGGTTTCGATCTAGTCTACCGTACCCCTTGACGAAATTATTAATATAGACGTGTACATGTAGTGTAGCGGTCATATGATTGAATCAGGCAGTTAATTGGAAACCTAGGCAGTTCATGAAACGCCGACCTCCAATGAAATGGCTGAACGTCAACTAGCCAAGAATGTAACGTTCAGACTGATGGCTGAACTATGTGTAGTCAATTAGTTTTAACGACGAATTTTTAATGTTTGGTTAGGCTGTTTTTTTTAATTAATATTTTTAATGAGCTGAATGCATCCATTTGTTTGCTTGCTCAGAATATGTAAAATATGTGTCATGTGGCAAAAGTCGCAGGTGTACGTACCTGTGCAGGGGGACCGGGCTCCGCCTTCACGACAGTGGAGGTGACCGGGGGCAGCGCGGGCGCGGGCGGCGGCAGCCCTCCTGAGGGCACGTGCACGAGCGGAGGGGGGTTCGAGCTCTGTCTCTGACTCACTCCGCTTGCTCTTCTATTCAGTTTACTTTTCAGCTGCAAGCCAATAGTTTACCATTCAACATTCTTTGATAGAAACATGGTCAAGTATGGTACGAGTATATAGCTACTACACATACAGATATAAAAGACACTGAAATTGTCAGAATTATGTAAAGCAAAGAGCATACTATATTAGTTATGATATTTTTTTTTATTAATATCATTATAATCAATCAAAATTCATGCAAAATATAAACTCGCACAGCCACTGACTGAAAATAATCTTACACTTTCCTGCATTTTAAGTAGCAAAACTGTTGTTTTTCTAGTGATGAGGTTATCCAGAAGGATAAAGGAGGTGGAAGAAACTGTGATAAAAAGTATGCAAGTACACAAAAAATGTGCCTCCTACAATATTATTAATAAAACTGCACTCAATATTGTAAAAATGCCGTGTACAAATATTGTTTTACATCAAAACTTTATTTACTAACAATAATTTAATTAATAATAATATTTAATAATTTAATTTATATTGACCCGACCGGGAATCGAACCCAGGAGCTCGGAGTGGCGACGCCTTGAAACCAGTGTGCTTAGCCACTATACCATGGAGGTTGTCTGACTGCCAATCATAAGCTTCTCCCATAGTTTTCAGAAGCCTTTAAAATGAATAGTTTATTTAGAGTTTGCTCTGCCCTTGTCAGTCCTGATTTCATAATATTAACTAATGCATTGAAAAAACACAAAAATAATAGAAAAAATAATAAATAAGAAACGCACAAACTTTTTTACATTCGCTTCAGATCTAATTAAACATGGATATGGTACCAAGATATTTCTCCTAGAAATATGCCATTCACCTTAAAGGTCAGTCTTACCACTGAAATTAATTTCAATCAATTTAAGAGTCTTAATTAAGTAATTGAATCATCACACTTTTCAAAATATGGATACAAATATTGTTTGTTCCAAATGTGGTATGACTGAATATCAAGTAACATCATTCGCTTTGCTTACATAAATGTTTCTTTTTTAATTATGTTTTTGTGATAAATGCTTTTAAAATACCATTCATGTTTTTCACTGAAATATGTAAATAATTGTTTTTATAATGCATAGCACAGATCTAACAAAATTTGAGGTTATAATTACACAATTTACTATTTATAGTGAAATTTTTGGGTGAATGTATTATTGGATAAATTTAGTAAAATGAATGCACATAAAAAAACAAATCAAATGTTTATATAGATAGTGCCATCCATGCAGGTGCTAGCGCTCAATTTTTGATTAAGAAAAGCATAGAGTGCGAGGTGTGTGACAAATATTCACATTTTAAATAATCTATTTTTTATAATTATATTTATAATGATATATTTTAATATGGGTAATAGCTTCTACACATGTACAAAGACAATTATGGTGAATGGTGGTGGCATGGTATTGGTGGATGGCAGTAATAATTTATAGTGAGCACCATAATACATGTAAGCCAAGTGCAAAAGCTTAAAAAATCTGTGTAGTTAATTACACATTACATGTGCATGTTTAAATTTTACCTTATCCACAAACATAGTGCATGCATCTTTTATGGAAGATCTTTGCTAATTAGTTTATTGTTAAAATAAAAAATATAAAAGATACACCAATGACAACAAATAACCAATTGTTTATATACTTCATACAGATAGCAGTAATCACATAAAACCTACACCACATTCTGCATTCATTAGGTCCAATTGCAAAATCTCTTATTCATTTTACCTCAACTTTGGGTTAAACTATGATTCCACTGCTGTCAGTATTTTGTGTTGTTAAGTCGGGGTTAAAATAGTTGTAAATTTTGGATTGTGCAAGCTGTACAGAGTAAGATTTTTGTTTATAAAGTACTCCATTGCATTATCATAAAAGTAAAATGACATGACTAATATCCACAATTGCCAACAGCCACACAACAACACTTAGACACTTAAATCTGAGTACCAATGTATGATGTCCTTACCAAATATATTAAAAAACACATACTCACATAATTTTAAGCAGTTAATGAGTATTATAAGACAAACTTACTGTATCATTTTCCTGTTTCAAGGCCTGATACAACTTTTCCCTTTTAGTTATGAGTTCGTTTTGTTGTTGAATCAAATCTAAATGATAAATAAGGAGATCTTTCAACTTCTTATTTTGGTTTTCAGATGCAGCCAGCTGGCCAGTGAGTCTGCTGATCTCCGAGCTGGAGCTCACAACAAGATCTTTGTCTTCAGATACTACACAGTGTGTGGAGATTTCGACTTCTTTATCGAGCTGAAGCGCCTGTCTGCGATCTGAACTTTCAGAGTGACACGCGTAAATGTGGTCAAAAGGGAAACTCAGCAAGCCGTCCTTCGCGTCCAATTGGTTCAATGTCGACAGATCCGTCGAGAAATTCACCAAATTTGTTTCATTTACACTACTGCGACTGTTCATTTTTATGGGGAACCAATCTTTGGTCGCTTACGACGAGCCTGCCGGCTGTCAAAAACTAACTAACCGACACTGCACTTGTTCGTAACATTACAATTTCATTGATCATCTGTTTCACTATACACATTAAACACTAGAAAAAATACGTTCAATAAATTCGGCATTACATTGTCAAAAAAACAGCGACAAATCTACGTATTCCTCTATTCTGACATTTCTTTCACGCACATGCAAAATGATAAAAGACGCATATTAACTATGCAGTAGTTCCAACCACTATTTTTTTTTACAAATGCGATTCTATGGCGAATCATTTGTGTAATTATTAGAATTGTTATAATCAGATTATTCACTTCAGATTAAGCCGGGATTTTGTGTAAATGGAATAAAAACTGTATGAAAATTTCATCAACTAGCGTCAATCAAGGCGTCAACCGTAGACATTTCCCACCTTTTTTTTTGTTTGTCAAACACAGGCTACAGCACAGCAGGACAGTGCGTGCTGTTGGAATATGGTGGGGTTGCATATCAACATATTTCTGTATGGTCTATGGATTTGGTGAGTCTGAGTCTGGCTGGCTCACCAAAACACAACAACATCGTGTTTTAATTCACATTTTTCGTTGACTTATAGTATTTGAAATTGGGAATACACAGTACAATAAATTTTGTAGTATCATGAAGTGAAATGAAATTAAAATTAAAATGATATTACTCGCTTCGTTACTTTTCCTAATCAAATGAATCAAATTAAATCCACCAGCTCTTAGACAACTTTAAAGATTTATTAGACGGATCTACCACTACCTAGGGCCAATTACCTTAAGCAGATATTTATTCAAAATACTACAATCGGTTAAATTAGCCGTAGTATCCGTGCATTGAGGAAGTAATCATTTACAATTATGTAGACCGCGAAATTGGGACCTGGCCTGCTGGGCACAGGGGCGTGGGAGAGGTGAGAGCGGATTGCGTGAGGGATGCGGGCGGCGCGGACACATCGCAAGCAAAAGGTATAATTCCGCCGTTTACGTATGGCATGCCGAAGGTAAATTGTTAAAATTTCGACGACGTTTCAATACTTGATGACGATTTGGGGTGACCATGATAAAACACAGTATGGAGATAAAGTCCGTTTCTTTAAACTTGCCGAATATTGTAAACAATTTTGACATTCATCTTTACCGAAATAAATCATTTTAAAATAAGATAAACACAAAACTCACCAACTGCATAGGTAGTTAATCGCTTAGCGCTGAGATCTTTTTAAATCAAATAATAAATGAATTTTATTTGACACTTTACCGTTCTTGAGGTGCCGAATAACCTTAAAGTGTCGGTCAGTATTCAATGGATATTTTATCGTGGCCGTTTGAGAATCGTACTTTTTTTGTACCTTATTATAAATCTTCTCATTCCTCTTCATCACTACCACGTGTAACATCAATCACACACGCAGTATTGCCACTGTTTTTCAATCACATTTTCACATATAAATTCATCATTGACGCCATTTTTATTTTATGCTATATAACTACAGTACACCCGTGATACATAAAAGAACTAAATTCAAATTTTCTCGGCATTAAATGTATAATGCGTTACAATTGTAGACGAACGAAACGAAGACGCGCTAGCCTGACCCAGGACTCCATGCGACGCTGGCTAGGAATCTTGACATGATGGGGAAAACTTGGATCTAAATTTATGCGTTCGCTATGCTCACGTTCACATTATGGTTTTGCAGCTTTCAGGCATAATAGGTGAGCAATTTTTACGAAATCGCGCTAGAATATTTTCTTTTACTTAAATCAGGGTCACTAGCTGGAGCCTGACCCCATACATTGATGAATGAATTTTACCAACATCAGATAAAGTAAATTATAATAGTGTATCTGTCACCGTTATGGTGTATCCAAACCACTCCGTGGCATATGCCAGCGGCGATCCCGCTAATGCCGTAGCGGTGCCGCGGATTCCGCAGCGGCATTTTATGCCGCTGTTAATGTCACCAGGTTGTGGGGATACACCATTAGGGCCTGAAAAAACAAACAAACAATATTGTAATTAATTATTGCATAGGAGTTTGTCTTTGCAGTGACGTGTTTGGCTGTATGGCTAGAACCGAAGCCATTGAACTTTATTCAACAAACAAAAATCTTTGCATCTATGTATTGTGGCGCGAAATTTTAAAAATTGAAGATAAAATTGTGTATCTATTCAGCGGTTGTTGTATCCTAGGGGATATTACTTCTGTGTTGTATCCATAGATCAGTAAGAGCATGTCTAAAGACTGTATCTTAAATTATTTGAAATACCTGATGATTGTATTTTTGATTATGTAGGTAGCAAACGAATTATAATAGCCACATTTAAGATTAATGACATGAAGATACAGACTCTTGTAACTAGAACAAATTGACGATTAAGGTCAATAAAATGCAAAAGAGTCGGAAAGTGCACTACGAATAAATATTTTAACGTCAAAGATGGCCTAACTGAAAGAGGGTAAAAAAATAATAACAATATGAATTAAACATATTCACAGATAGATAAAAGTCTACAGGTAAGATAAGATAAGTAAAGGAAAAAATAATACTGCATCTCCAATTAAGTTAATTATAAATTCGTCTAAAGGAAGTGTACAATTAGCGGTCTATAAGTGTGCATAGAAAATCAAGAACTAATCAATTGAAATAGAAATATAGATATATGTTTATTACAATCATAGTGAAAATAATAATGTAAATATACCTCGAAATTGTATAATACTACTACTAATAATAATGTATATAAAGTATAACAGCAATAAAACATATATTATAAACCTAACATAAATATACACAAACCCATGTGAATGGTCGGAAATTGACTAGACATAGGACACTATAGGTAGTTATAGATTTTGATTGCCTGATAGCCAGTTGGCAAAGGAGTTCCATAAGCTTAAAAGGTCGCCGGTGTTCATCCTTAAAAGAAGTCTAGATTCCGTTGTTCAATTCTTGTTATTGTACATTAGAATTAAACTTTAAATAGAGCATAACATTTAACGTTTTGATAAACAACGTGACGTACGTAGTCCTAGGCTGAAGTTATAACTTTCATTATTCCCAAAGACTCTTACCTTCCTTTCATAAATGAAGGGAAATGGGATTGGCGTGTATTGGCGGTGTGCCAATTCCACTACATAACGTCGAACGTAACCGTGAAAATAAACTTCTATGAATACATTTTCACGGTTTAAACAGACAAGAATCAGTACGCCTTCGAAGTTTGGTACAGTTGCAGTTTTTGTTATAGATAAAAAACAACTAAAGTTTTTTGTTGCTCTGTCGCGATCGGGCAAAACTGGCGCATCAATTTTGGATATCCTATCATCCACCGACTGGTAAGTCTGGCAATGAAGCACGATCGAAGCAAATGGAAAGATATACTTATAAACATGACTGCGAATTTAAAGTAATAACTAATGCCCGCTATTATATTAGTCAACGGTTAGTTTTTTATCTTCATAGCATCGAAATACTGGTAATACTCAATAACTCGTAAATTTATTCTCATCGTAGTAATTCCATTTAGATTTGCCACACTACACCTTCTATGTACTAGATTTAAATGTTTGGTGTTGTCGGAATTCAGTAAACATGTAAAGAAAGCTCGCATAGAAAATAAACAGAAGCACAAACAGGGCACGTAGCAAGTGGGAAAACTCATGAATCGACGATCGGAACTATGAATGACATAATTTTATAGAAAGGAGTACAGTATCTGAGGGTCGATTAAGTATCTTGTACCAACTTTTGATGTTTGCTGTCGATAGGAAACAAACACACGTCCAGCGGTGATGAAACACCCCCTATACCAGAAGAAGAACTTGAACAGCAGAAAATTGAACATGAGAAACAAATGCAAAAGGTAGGTTTCTGAAGTGAAGTTCAAATCATAACATGCCCGAAATTTATTGACTCAAGAAAAGTCATATTGCATTAATGCAGTACTGGGGCCCTATTTTTGAATCACTCGCTTCGAAAAGGCGAGTGATTTTCTTTCGACAACGAGTTTTTTTCTATGACTTTTAATTCATCTTCGAACGAAAATCACTCGCCATCTTGAAGCGAGTTATTCAAAAATAGAGCTCCTGGCCTTTTGAATTAGCTAACATCGACTCACTGAGTGCAGCTTTTTCACCAATAATTTCGCGACTTAGTTGTGTTTGTGTTGATCCTAAAATGTTAATACTTACTCGTACTTTCTAACGTTAGAATAGTTTGATTCTGAATTGCTAATTTGCAACCATGGACCACCGTACAAATTATGATAAATAAATTTAAAATAATTCTGAATCCTCGCGAACGTGTCTTTCTAGGATGCATAAGTACCTGCCTACTTCTGTTCGTATAAATATACTCAAAGTGCCACATCACGTGTATCTTATTCAGACTTTTCATCACGTCATGCAATTTTCATGTAGTCAAATCGAAGTTTATTTTTGGATCGAAAGAGGATAAACAGAATGTAATAATATTTATCATGCCTTTGAACGGCTGACTTAGAATTTCAAATGATATTTTCAATCTTTAGGAAAAAGAATGCCAGGCGAGAGAAGCCGAGGAGGTCAGACAACTGGACATAGAACTATTACATCAACGAGCTATCGAGGCTGAAGAGGAACAGAAGCGCGAGGTTGGTACAGAGCTTGAGTTATAGTGGGCTAGCCTACCTAAACTCGAATGCTTACGTACGATCATGGGATCGTCACGGTAAGGTGCTATCCATATTTTGTGGTTAGCTAGAGTAAGGCACTAGTAAGTTAGCCAAAAAGGTGCTGGTTCGAGTCCCGCCCGTGCGCAATTTTTGGTTTCTTATTTCATCTTTATGAATATAAAATATGACACTGAGTGTTAAAAACATTCTAAACCATTAGAGTAAGGCGTTCGTTTTTCAATTATGCGAACCTAAAGTAGGTATAATAGTACTCGTATAATAATCGAACCTTACGTTAACATACCTACGTAATAAAAATCAAAATAAAACAAGGTGATTTGACTATTTTAAGATACTTACATAGGTACCTATTGCATATTGTTTAAGATCTAATAAATAAAGTTAGATAACATGAATCAGAGACACAATGTTTATTTTAAATCTTCATAATAGTCCAAGAAATTGGTAGTTTAGCCTGGAATGCTTTCCGGGAGTTCTGAAAATAAGCTATAGACTATAATCTTATAGACTTTTATGTGCTCTTCTCAAATTTAAATTTTTCCACCTCGTATTTCAACCACTCGCCCCGCCATCTTGTAAAAATAGCATTAAATAAATAGTTTCGGTGTAGGTACTAGTTTCGCAAAGTGTCATGTAACTCGCGTTTTTGCCGACTTCAATTTTGGCGCCGTATACTTTTATTGTAAATAATAAGTGAAAATTAAGTTCTAAAAATGATCTTTCCAACCTTGTATTATACGAGAAAGATACCAAACACCACCTATATGGGCTAATATACCTAAGAGCCCTGTGAAGTAGATACGAACTATTCCGTCCTCCTTACCAGATAGGACGATTGAGTACAGGACTCAATTATCGCTTATGTAAGGCAACTTCCTTTAAGGATGACAAATAAATAAATATTGGACACCAATCACATACATTGCTCTGATCCCAAAGTAAGTAGCTAAATGCACTTGTGTTATGGTAATCAGACACAACGGTGGTACCACAACACCCAGACCTGAGACGATATAGAAAATTATGATTTCTATATTGACCCAACCGGGAATCGAACCCGGGACCTCGGAGCGGTGACGCCTTGAAACTAGAGTGCTTAGCCACTACACCACGAAGGGCGAGGAGGAGGTTGATGCGAACTATTCCTTAAGGAGGATGAGGAGCCTCCTCTTTATCAGAGAGGAAACACAACTTAAGTACAGTGCTTAATTAGTTCAGAGGACCTAAAAGATAGTGGTCAACAAAATGCAGTATTTTGTTGACCACTATCTTTTAGGTGTGTAAAAGCTTTAATCGGCGAAATAGCGTGTTATGACGGTCATGTAACATGCTATTTCGCCCATTAAGCTATTTTTCTCTGTGATTATACAAGTCAGGATGGAGATTTTGGCTAAAAAGAACTATTAGCCAGAATGGCGGTGTAAGCTGCACCTACTGCAGTATTTAGTTGACCACAATCTTTTAGGTCTCCTGAGATAATTAAGCACTGTACTTAATTGGTGACTCCTCTCTGGAAAGAAGGAGGCTCCTCATCCTCCTTAAGGAATAGTTCGCACCTACCTCACAGGGCTCCTAGAACTACCAGCCTATATAAATAAATAAATAAATAAAAAATAAATAAAATAAAATGTCTTTCATTTCAGGTACTTACTGCCCCATATCAAATATTCAAAAAAATCAATTCAAAATTAAAAAATACTGAAAATAATTTATATACTACATTGAAATTAAAATTACAAATTATGACATAATAAAAAGTTATATTTCATTAATATATAGGTGGTGTTTGGTATCGTTTTCGTATAACACAAGGTTGAGAAATTGAAAATGTTGCTGATCATGAGTTGTAGGAAATCGTCTCTACTTTAATTTTGTTCCAGATATTTTTATCGTAAAATAAGCCGAAAAGGAGATATCGACAACAGCACGTCAAGGTAAACACTGCGGTGTCTTATGCAGGTGTAGTAAGGGCTAGTTTGCAACAAAAGTGGCTGACCTGAAACCGAAACTATGGATTTTCTGAAAATGTTCCCGATCAATAGTTGTAGGAAATGGTCTCTACTTTAATTTTGTTACAGATATTTTAATAAAATGAGCCGAAACGGAGATATCGACTGATAAGTCCTAATGGACGCCATTTTTTCAAGATGGCGGGACTAGTGGTTGAGATACGAGGTGGAAAAATTGAAATTCGAAAATAATTATATAATAATTTATAAGATAACTTATTTTCAAAACTCCTGGAAACCATTCTAGTTAGTCTAAGGGGGTATCTTTCATAAGACTGTGTCAGAAGAAGTTTTTTTTGATGTTTAAAACCATCACTTAAACGAAAGTAATTCATCCGGTGGTATTCTTGACGCGGACACTTCAAATTATGGTATGTTTATTCCAATGCTTGGTAAGATTTTTTTGTCAAAGAAAACTATTTCCTCAGATAGCAGAAGCGGTAGAAGAGCTGCGGGGCATGAACACCTCATGGTCCCACCACAGGCTGTGCGATTTACAGCGCCAAGCCGCCAGGTGGCGACACAGCCGACCATCTATACCGGACACCACTAAACATTACAGGGCAAGTAATTTCAATATAATAGATTTTCACAAAACGTTTTTTATACGTGTATATAAAAATAAAGATATTTCGCACTGTTCAAATCTACCAAATAAGTCTACCAAGTGTGTGGTGCAGTGAGCGGTGTTAAAAAGTTCTTCTTTCTTTTAAATACCTAAATTGCATTTGAAAAACGAAAAGTTATACCATAAATTCAAAATGAATCCAGTCTGTCAGATGCCTGAGTATTCGAATGAAATAAATGTATGTATATATCTTTGCCACTCTGTACATTCCATATGCTGTTTGTAAACTTTTAAGAAGGATTAATGTGAAACGTGTAGGAAGGTTTTGTATAGGTAATTGAAAGCCTCAAAGAAGTTTGTATATGACAAGAAGGCGTAGGAGCGACTTGTTTTGAAACCTGAGAACAAAATAGGCATCTAGAGTAAACAAAGGCATTGTCTATCGTGTTTGTCTAGCATAAATAGATAATATGATTTAGTGGAGAGAAAATTACTTTAGTGAGTGTAATATTTCACCCATTAGTTACATTATCTTGTGCTCAGCCATCAATGTCTGTCGGTCAACTAGAAAACAAAGAAGCTTATTGATTAGGTCGCAAACAAAGAGAACTTCTCCTACCTACCTGTGATACCAATACAATAAGCCAAGGTAAAAGAACCCGTCAACGAAAAACCACAAAGAAATGAGCTTTTTCGTTTACAAAATATAAGAAACGAAGAAATGTCGGGACTCAATTGGGTTCTTATAGTATTGGGCCAACGACGCAAACTATATTTGTCCATTTCGTGAGACTTACATAATATATTTTGGTTATTTGCGACTTTTTTTGATAAGTTTTTTCAATCCCAAAAAAAACTTATACTTAAGATAAATGATGACAAATGTATCCTCACAGAGCGTACTGAAGAAAGCTTGCAGCGCTCAACTGACTAAGCCTCAATCTAGCCAAAGCATTAGTGAGGAAGACGGCATATTCATCAATTTGTCCCGCCTTGGTTCTGGCAGAGGTATGTACTGTTGTATAATAAGATAATATTAACAAACTTAACCATGAACGAGAAGACATAATGCCAAGCGCTAGCGAATAAAAAAAATACAGAAACGATGATTTTAAGCGCTTACTTCTACTCTCTTTCACTTTATTGACGAAGCAAATGAAACATGCCGAATAAGCTCACATAAAATAATTCAAATGAGAGTAATTCTAACTTTTAGCGAATAAATTACCTTTGTTAATGACATGGTGTTGAGGTCTTAAATGCCTAATAAAATAGAAAATATTTTAAAACTATTAATTAATAAGCTAATTTTTCAATTCAGGCCTTCGAAGGTGTTCCTTACAGGTAGGTAATTTAAAAATCGGATGTCATTTATTTTATTTATTTGCGTACACGAAAAAACATCAACAAATTTTGTTAAATATAAGCTCATGGAAACCTGATACAATCACATCGAAGACGAACAGTTAGGTACAATATTGTTCCTTAATTCCTTAAATTATTATTTACCATAGAACAAGAAACCGCAAAGTGGTCGCAGTATGAAGCTTATTGTGCTAGGAACTTAATTTACCCACTAACTAACAATAAATAAAGCTACCACAGTTTAATACATCAATATTGTAAGCAACCCACAAAATAATAATGAAAAGGTCCCGTATTAAAGTTGCGATAGTGTTCGCTGGAAAGAATTGGACCGTTAAAGATATTCTTTTTACTTAGCACGTACGTGTATTGTCGTCAGTTATCCAATATAGGTATCCTAGTTTTAAATAGAATACTTAATTTAAAAATTATGTTATTTTTACAAGGGGGTAATATTGTCTTACCACACGATCACCGTTTTGAATCTCGATCGTTACGGAGGATTAAAAAGTTAACTTCCTCGCTTTGCTAAAGAGGTTAAATTTTTACGTGAAAAAGAAATACACCTTTTTTCGAGAAGAACTTTCTAATTGCCCTGCAGGCAACTTGTAACATTTATTGACGACCCGTTTGGTGTAGTGGTCGAGAAATCGCCTACTGCGCAGCGGGTTGCGGGTTCGATCCCCGCACAATACAAACATTTGTGTGCATGAACATGTCTGTTTGTATTGGTCTGGGTGTTTTCTATGTATATCATGTATGTATTTACAAACAAAAAGTATTATATCCGTTGTTTGGCACCCATAACACAAGCTATGAGTAACTTACTTTGGGACTAGACTGCGATGTGTGGGAATGTCCAAAGGATATTTATTTATTAATAAAATGTATACACCGCTGTGTCGAAGCCATTTAGGTAGGTATTTTAACTAAGAACCAAATTAATTGACTTTTAGTTTTCGTCTCAGAATATACTAAACCTAGCTGCCTTTACATAAATCATGAAGCTAATTTGTAAAAAAATACTTTTTCTGTCTACGGCAGGATGTGGTAAGTTTGATTTTTGAGTTTCTTTTGTTTTGAAGCCTTGGTGCTTTAAAAAAAAAAAACGAAATCTTGTCCTAAATCCAAATCACATTTAGGTACTTATGTATGCAAATGCAGGGCAATTATAAATGTGATAGATAATAACCATTTGGTTTCCATACATATTATAGATAACTACTTTTTATGCCCAATTCAACTTAACCAAGCATTTGCAGGAAACAAGCTTATGGCGGGTCATGGTGATCCGTCTAGTTGATAGTGCATACTTCAAAGAATAATTTTCACTTACATAATACATACTAAAACAAAAAGTAACTAGGCCTGGTTAGGCCTGACCATTAAACTTAAAAATTTCTTATATTTAACTAAGTATGACCACCGAGTTACTAACTAGCAATAAAAATATAAAGATGCCAACACCCAAATAATCACAATACCTATATTACTTAGTAATTACAATGGCACAGACAAAGTGATAATAATAATATTAAATCGTCATTTGTTACAAAATACGACAACCTTAAAACCTTTGCACCAGAGTTAGTAAAACGAAAAAAACTCTACACTACGTAAGTAGTGTAGAGTTATGCTTGAGAAGTGTTAGGTATAAAATACCGTCTAGAGCGTAAGCTCTAGACGGTATTTTATACCGTTCCTGTTTTACACCCCATTTAAAAAAAAAGGTATCACTTCGTCTGCAACATTTACAATTCATCCTTATAAGTTAGATAATTCTAGTAAATATTATTATAGTTATATTAAAAGAGAGATCTAAAAGAAAATTTGGGGCCTATAAAAAAATCATCAAAGAACATGATTCTCAAAATAAGAGTCTTGCATTTAATGACTAGGATATAATAAGGAACATTAGTAAAAATATATCGTAATAACTTCAGTCAGAATTTTCTTTAACCCTGATTGCCATCAGAAATAATTTCGTTAATATTATATCCTTTTCGAGAGCAGGAGGCTATCTATACATATACAGGGTGTTGTTTTGGTCAGTGATATCCAACACAGAGACGATAATATGAGCCATGATTATTCCAAAAAAGTATTTTCTTAAAATTCTATGCAAGTTGTATAAAAGAAAACCTCTTCACAACATTCTTTAAAAAAATAGAATGGAAAAACTCGCACCCTCGCGCGTTTTTATGAAATACTAAGCCGTAGCTAGTAAGCTACGAAGAGGCCTCCCGACCTATAATTATTCGGTTACGTATTCAGTTACGATTCGATAACTTTTACATTTTGATATAATTATAATACCATGGATTTAGCCGATGCGACTAATTTATTTTGTATTTTATTATATTTTTTACCGTACTGATATATTGATTAATTTAAAAATGAATTGAAAATATAGCCCAATGGGTTATCGAACTCTCTGAATCGCTCTACTGGTGTTGGTAGTTTGGACTCGCTCGTTAGCATCGCAATAATACATTGATTTTCGGGATTTTTTTCATAACTAAAACACTTATTATATTACTCAAACAACATCCTGTATAGATGTTTAAAACAATTTGTAAGTATCAGGTATTTTATAAATGTTGGTAAGTACGTATCTTTTTATATTATTACTTTTATATTGAAATGTTAAGTATTCCTTCTAACAACGTTACTTCGCTCATCAGTGTTCTTCTTCTTATTTAAGAGCTATGCTCTTGTCGGTGGACTTTTTTCCAATTTATTCGATCCCATGCCATTTCCTTATCAGTATTTTACTTTTCCATAATTAGCGCCGGCAAACATCTCATTCAAATAATTGACAAATTATTAAATTCTCTATCTAAAATTTTAAATTCTTTAAATTTTCAATTCTTAAATAAGTGATGTACTAAACAATATCTTCTTTTCAATAATTTAGCAGTGTTATGCTTGAGAAGTGTTAAAAATAAATGTAAATAATTTTATCTTTTATCACTATTATATCAAAATAGTTTTAACAATGTATAAGAAAATTACCATAAAAAACAAGTTATAAAAAAGTTGGTACCTCATAATACCGTTTCTTACCTCCGTTTTGAGCAATTTCATTGGTCAATCGATTCTCAACATTTGGTACAAAAATTTATACTTATCGCGCTAAAACGGGTAAACTCCCCCTTACATGCCAAATTTGGGAAATAATGTATAGGCCCAGATAATATAATACTGTATAGGCTAGAAAATAAACATGCAATCATCGCGTCTTTAATTTGGCTCAGAGATCACTAATCTAATATCTAACATTTATGGTTATGTTTTTAAACACATAGTAGCGCATAGCGGCTTGCCTAACGGTAACATTAATACACATACACAACACATTTAATTAGAAATACATATTGAGTGATGGTGTGACAATGTAGCAATAATGAAGTGGCGCAAAAAAAAATATGATAGAATGTAAACCCGCCAAAAACTAATTCTGTTTTGGACAGTAGTTTAAAAATAATCACATTTACTTTCAACAGTTCACGTACTCACTTTTTTCTGCCAACTCAATTTCAGCTTGCGTTTTCTTGCTTGATTTTCCTGCAAGAGGAAAATATATTAATAAAATAGTTAATCTTTTCTACCAAATGTATTTAGTGACGCATAGTGCGAGTGGGTGTACATACTTCAGCATTTGCCTTTATATTCGAGCATTTGTCTACTGATTTCCCTTTGTTGCGATTTGCCTGTAACAAATGAAATAGGTAGTTAAAAAGATGTACTTAGTTCCTTAAAACTAATTTATTTCTAAAGGCTACTTTGCTTTATTTGTTTTCTATATACCTTGGTTGGACGTGATTTGCGAGCGCTTCCTTGAGATTCTTCGCTACACTGTAAAAAAAATACTACAATGTTAAAATACTATAAGAGTTAAATCACAAAATTCCAATTCTATGGCCTTGTAGTACAGCCCTCAAATTGAGAGTGAGTTTTAGTGCAGACATATCGGACAAAAATAAGCACCGAAATTTCAACGTTTATCGTCTTTTCCATAGAAAATTGTATTGGCGTTCTAACTATAAGAAAAGTAAACTAAAAAAAGTTATAGACTTTTCTGGCCAGAACCTTTCTATCTCGCTTATTTGCACGGAATTCTGCTATAAGTCAGGGCACTTATATTTTAGAGAGCTGCAAATCTAGATAAATACTATCCAGGCTGACCCAGACAAACAGCAAAATACGAAAAAAATGGTTTAAGGTACCGCAAATATTACAACTTTACCAGCAACTTAAATACAAATGGCCATATTGCAAATCGGACGAATTGAAAATCTGTTGTTATATTTTTATGGCAACAGTAAATGAAATTCTGAATTACCGTTGGCTTAGATCCTTCTGTCAGGGACTTTGATTGTATCGGTATTTCTTTTTCAGGGCGCTTACGTACTGATAATGGGAGATCCAATTCGGCGGAAGTACTATTATGTTTTGTATTTTTCATCGACTTCCTGAGTCTTTTCCCTTTCTGAAACATAGAGAAGGTAAAAATGTATTTATTTATATGACAAGATATAGTCAAGGATATGAAAATTAATGTCACTTTAAAAAAACGGCCAAGTGCGAGTTTGACTCGCACACGTATCGTATTTACTGGGTTTGAAAATAGTAAAACCTGTTTCTTTTTAGACATACACGAGTACTTCCCATACCATAATTGGCTCTGCGAAACTACTACTTTATGCTTACGTCAATCTTACGTTAATCTGGTGTTTCGAATTTTGACAAAGTTTCATTGGGCCATCATCATAAACAAGTAAACGACAAACTGTAACACAGTTTGGCAGAATATTTCAAAGAAATATGTAGTGTTACTTTTAAAAATAAACTTTAAAAAAAGTGTGCAAAACCTCAGATCTACGAGATTCAACTCAAATTGGCCTTGTTTTGTAAATATAGTTAGATCTGATTTTTTGCACACTGTCACAAACCACCGACTTAACATGACTATAAATATAATTACCATAATTTTCGCATCATCCTGTCTTTTATCTTTATTAGGTTGCTTACTCGTAGAAGGAAGTTCCAATTCATCAGTTTTGGGTGGTGGTTTTTTATTCGGTTTCGGCCCCTTCTTAGGTTTTTTGCCTTTGCCAACCTAAAACATAATATGAGATTTGCACTTATTAAAAAAAAAACACTTACATCACGGTATTGTACACTGTATAATAAATTGTGCCCAAAATGTTACCAGACTTTTTATTTGTTTGTTCTAACTCACCGTTACTACCTCCTTAACAATTTTGATTTTTGCTGGGGCGGAGCTATCCTGCTGGATGCTGCTATTAACAGGTTCTTCAGTAGATGTATTCTTTTTATTCTTCTTTTGGATTTTCTTTTTATTTTTTATGGGTGTTGTATCTCGGTCATTACTTTTGACTTCATCATTCTCAACTTTGCTTAGGGGTGCCGTACCAAGCTGATCTTTGGCGCGCTGGAATTTCAATATTAATTGTATTTACTTGTTACTAAAACAAGTACAAATAATAAAGTAATAAATTTAATTTCTATATATCTTACTTAACCTAAAATTAAAAGCCATTACTTGATACTATTTGTCCTTCAAATATTTTACATTACAAGTATAAATCCGTAGGTATGTGTATTAAGTTTGACTGTTACATAAGAGTATATTGTAGGTCATACTCATACTCGTAGCTCATGAAAGGAAGGATTATAGAGGGAATCACTTGAATTTTTGACTTCGCTACTTTGTTAAGAGTAGTAGGATAGTCATATCAAAAGTCCCAGCCCGTACCATACCTCTTGGAGCCAGTAGGAGTAGGTAAACTTATTAGGTTTTGCGCATAATATCCGAAACTATGCATCCTAGCGACGTGAGACCTTTAAAAAAATAAAGCTAAAGAGATTTGCTGCAAGTTTTACTCACTCCAGCTTTGAACACACAGCAAAAAAAGGAGGTTTTAAATAATCCTGTAGTTTTTTGACTTCGTTGCAACTGGATAATATTTGAGTATGATGATCTATTTAAGCGTCCAAAAGTTAAGTTTCGCAAGTGTGTGTTAGATAATGGTATAGTTGTAAAAAAAAATGTTCAAGAATATTTATTTTCTTAAATCAATTAAGTATTACGACTTACGGACCAGAGTAACTCTCATAAAAACTTAGTAGTTTATGAGATATAGATAAATTAATGCTATGGACAAAAAATATGTTCAAACTTCAAAAGACTCCATAAAAAGGCATGTGCGAGTATTATAACACCATGCTAAATAATATACACCTTCATATATATCAATACACCTTCATCATATGTCTCAACGTAAAGTTTAAATATTGTATTTCTTATTGTATATTAATCAGATATTTAATATGATACTTTTTTTTGCACTTATCTAAAAAACTACTGAACTAATTTTGATTAAACTTTTAATTTTCTTCTGAATTGGAATATGCTTAAATTAATTAGAAAAAAAATCCTTATTTAAATAATCGTATCCGAGATATCCGTGAAAAACAATACAATTATACAAATATTTGAATATCAAACATCCAAATATACATACGATAACTACATGTGATTGAAAAACTTAATATATCATCATACTCAAATATTATTCAATTCCAAAGACGTCTCATAAATACATGTCGATCTGATAACCTCCTTTATTTGAAGTCAGTTTAAAACTTAAAAAACTTGTAGCAAATTTTATCAGCTTTCATGTTGTAGAAGGTCTCATGTCGCTAAAACCCATAGTATTCGATAATAACGCGAAAAACTTAAAAAAATAACTTTCAAACCGGTTCAAGGACTAACTTGTCGAACCAAAATTACTAAGTCAAAAATCGTGTTCCTTGGATTTCCTCATACAAAGTTTGATTAGCCTAGTCAGCGCACTTTGTGCTAATTTTGCGTCCACACTATGTCGGGATAATAATTCCAAGGTATACGAATATCGTGTCAAGTGTTCCTATTATACATATATAAAAATAACGTTTTATCGTTAGCGTAACATTACCTTGACGACATTTGGTTGTGTCGTCCTAAACGTCAAAACATTAAAATATAAAAGCCACGACACTTATGCCACACAATCATCTGCGGCCCTATTTTCAATAAAAAATGGTTTTTGATACGAGATAAACTGATTAATGTCCAATTGATGTTAGTTTAACTGCGCACTGGAAGAGGGAGGGATTAAAAAAATACAACTCAATATTATAAGTAGGTACTCAAAATTTTCCTGATTTTCGTTGATTTTTAACGAAAATCACACGTCGTATTCCAGCGTGTGATTCGAAATTAAGACCCCTGTTGTAAGGACAGGATGGAAACGCGTAATGTTTGTAATTGGAGCGCAACAAATACATAATAACGGTAAATCGATCCATTGATGAAGACGGTTAATACAATGCCTAAGAATCCAACCTTGCTGAATGTTGAATTTATCACGAAAATGAAACACAATTCTTATTGCTACCCTTCTTTAAATAAACATTTCTATCTTACGAATTGATCCTTGCATAAAAATGATTTTAATAGTGTAAATATATTACCTTTGACTTCCCATGTTCATCGGAAGTGTTCTGCTTCTTATTGGTACTCTGAGCTGATTCCTTTGGTTTGGTAATCGGCTCAATTTTTCCTTCTTGTTTCCGCATCTTTGCCCTCATTTTACGCATGTCCCTCTTGATTTTCATCTATTGAGAAATATATAATAGACAATTTTAAAAGTAAATCATTACTTACATAAGATTAGCAAAACTCTGCTCATGTGACCGTGAAATACTTAAAACTGACCACCACTTCGTGTATTCTTTAAAAAAAAAAAAACGAAATCTATAAATCTACATTATATGTAAAATAATTGGCTATGATATTTGTCCTCGAACGCACCAGGAGGCCGATTCTCGCGGCAATCGAACTTTTTCGTGTGGTAATTAATTTAACCTTTGAGTAAAATATCTTTCGTAAAATAGTTTTATAAAAGGCTGAAAACTCACCCGGCTACTATTTGAGTGTATTTCAGGAACAACCTGTGAAGCTTGTTTTATCGGCATTTCGACAAATAAAATAGTGTTTCTCGACTCCTGTAATATAGACGCAATATTAAAAAGCAATTTCAAAAATTCTTTAAAAAAATAAACTTAATAGGTCATACTAAACTTTCAGTTTGTAAGGTGTAAACCCCCTGCCTACTTATTTTAACTTACCGGATATATTATGGGAGAATCCTCAACCGGCTCTATATTTTTTGGTATCTTCTTCTTTTTACTAGTAACCTTTACCCAACCTTTGTCTTTGTTTTTCTGGAAAGAGTTGAAACGGTTAGATTATAGCTAATAAGTATGTTTAGAGTGAATCTCAGAATAAAATACCTTTATATTTTTAGCGCTCGTTTCAGCTCCGCCTTGGGGCGGTTCTTCTCGTCTTTTTTCAGTAGTCGGCTAAATACAAAGTAAAAACCCTATGATTTGACGTATGAAATTACAAAACTAGTTAATTTAATGCATTTTTACTTCAAAATACACACAATCGTAAATATTCAACCGCTGGTAACGAAAAATATTGTTAATTCAACTATATCGCATGCCGCGTGCAAAATTCGCATATGCCATGTCTCGCTTTAACACATCAAATATGATAGTCAAATCCTTGTTAAAAAAGTTCAGCTGCTGTCGTCTGTACGAACGGCGTTAAAAGGGGTAGAAAACTCACCCGGTTTCTATTTGAGCGTATTTCCGGAACAATCAGTGAAGCTCGTTTTATCGGCATTTCCTCGAATAAAATAGTGTTTCTCGACTCCTGTAAGAATGACGCAATATTTAAAAAACATTTCATTGTTCTTCAAAAAAGAGAAACTTAACAAGTGATGCTTATCAATAATGTTGCAATGCCTTTATAAACCCCCTGGGTACTTATTTAAACTTACCGGATATATAATCGGGGAATCGTCAGCCGGCTCTATATTTTTTGGTATCTTCTTCTTCTTACTAGTGACCTTTATCCAACCTTTGTCTTTATTTTTCTAAAAAGAAATGAAATGGTTAGATCTTAGCTAATACATCCGTATGTTTAAAGTATATCTCAGAACAAAACGATCCGTCACTGGCTTTTAAATATTGCCATAAATACCTTTATATTTGTAGCGCTCGTTTCAGTTTCTTCGAGTTTTAGGGGTGGTTTTGCTCGTATTTTTTCAGTAGTTGGCTAAAAAAAAGTAAAAACAGTATAATTTTCCGTATGAATTTACACAATAAGTTGTGTGTAAATCCTTCTATTACTATAAAAATATGTATATATATACATTGCTACGTGCTGTAATGGTGTTGCTATCAATATTTTCGGCTGGTGTAAGTATATTGCCCATCTTAAAAACCGCAAATCATGTAAATTTCAGTTACCACAAAAATACCACTAAGACTCTTTACACACTGCGACTTTTAGCAGCGATGCAGAAGCTGGAAATTATATTTTTATTATATTGGTAACATAAACGGACATTAATCGTTTAAAAATAGTATAAAAAATATTAAAAACTAAGAGAAACTGGACTAATGCCCTAAAGTGTTACACCTGTGCGCCGAACTCAAGATGCATGTAAATTAACTTAAACACAAAGCTAAGAATTAAATTAAAATACAAAATAAGATTTAAAGATTTTTACTCGTATCTTTTTTTTATTAACCCATGGATTTTTGTTGTCCGAAATAAATGAATTTGAATTTGTTTGTTTGAATTTAAAAATAAAACGGAAATTGTCAAATTATGTACCTACTGAATTATGGCGACTGCATCGATACTAACGCGCGACTGCATCAATGAAATTAAATCTGTTCATTGCGGGAGTCGCGATGATGAAAGTCGCGGTGTGTAAGGAGGGCCAATATCGTGAATTATAGTTAACTCAATACACTGATGGTTAAATGTCGTTACCAACATACAAACATACATACACTTACGAAATTCTGCACACGTGTTTGGAAGCCATAATTGATGAATATAAGAATAAGAATACATTTATTACCACAAAATGACAAACCAAAAGTGATGGCGGTCTCTACACTAAGCATGGTTGCTTGTCTAACGGAGGCCAAATAAATTTGTTACAGAAAAGGTTTTGCTTTATGGCACTTGGTCGGCAGAATACCTTCCTTACATTGGTGGAAATTTAGTTTTAGTGGCAAATTAAATTTGTAAGGAATAGTATTTAAGATAAAATAAAACTTAGAAAAAATATATCTTAGAAGGTAACATCTAAGGCGAGTATGTTTGTGTGTGTACTATATACTCAAATATTATTAAATTCCAACGATATCAGAAACATACACATTGAAATGATTACCTCCATTTTTGAAGTCGGTAAATAGAGATTCTTAACAAGTCATACTAATCTTTAATGTTGTAGTGCATTATTAACCCCCTGGGTACATGTTTAAGCTTACCGGATATATTATGGGAGAATCCTCAACCGGCTGTATTTTTATCGGTATCTTCTTTTTACTAGTTACCTTTACCCAACCTTTGTCTTTATTTTTCTGGAAAGAGATGAAACGGTTAGATTTAAGCTAATAAGTATGTTTAGAGTGAATCTCAGAATAAAAATGATCCGTCTCTGGCTTTTAAGTATTGCGATACCTACCTTGATATTTTTAGCGCTCGTTTCAGCTTCTTCGAATTGGGGCGGTTCATCTCGTCTTTTTTCAGTAGTCGGCTAAAAACAAAGTAAAAACAAAGTAATTTGCCCATCTAAAAAACCACAAATCATGTAAATGTCAGTTACTACAAAAATATCACTAAGGGCAAATATCGTGAATAATAGTTAACTCCATACCCAAATGGTTAAATGTCGTTACCATGCAGCAGCTTATTATTTCAAATACCAGTCTTGAAAAAAAAAAACTTAATCAATTATCATTTTTAGTTCAAAACAGTCACAATTATAAGAAATCAACCGCTGGTAACGAAATATAACCATGACTCTAGTTATTAACTACTGATTACGCATCCGGGCCTACTTAAAGTTCGAAATCTTACCTTTTCAACTGGTTTTACAAAAGTATGTTCAAAATATTGATTCGGGGTAGCACTAACACTTCGTAGACGAGGATACTAAAAATAGAAACAAGGGGAAAGTATGTATTATCGGTATTTCATAAATATTAGTTAATAATTACGTATTTATCACTAGACTCACCGATACGGCCTGCCTGTTGTTTCTAGTCACGCTACCTGCAACTACCGAACTGTACGATACAGGAACGAAGCCCTGATTAGGCGTCCCCTAAAAGCAGGATAATTATTTATATTTTTATCGGCACATACGACGGTATTACAATTACTTATTATTATATACTCACGATCACTGTGAACACATTACTTCTATCCGGTACCCTCCACAGCGCGATTTGTCCATCTCTATCATTTAACAAATTTTGAGGCTGAAAGACAGTTAAAAAAATATAGTTTTATTAAAGATTATTTATAGGAGGCAAGAGGGAAACTACACTATCTTCCTTGATTTGGAGTTGTTATTAAGATGAAGGAAAAACACCACCGCCAAAGTCTTAAATTTGATAATGATGATGATTCAGCTCAGAACTGAGCGCTCTTTTTGATTTTATGTTAATCTGAGGTAGGTACACTTATTTGGATCTGAAGTTTATGGGAATACTAAGCACTACGGATTAATATCACGCACATGTAATTCAATTAATGTGGTTCACATATTTTTCTCCCTCGCCAGGCAAATTTGTTGAATGCCTCAAGATAATCCTTAGGACAAGTAATTAAGTCACTTTAAATATTGCACATAGGGGACAGAATATCGAATATTGATAGTGTGTTTCTCACAAGTCAGGATAATAGTTACCTTGCTGGTGTTCGAATTAGATCTTTTTTGCTGAGTCGTTGCCATTATTCTATTTTGGCTCCTTAAATTGCGGAAACCATCATCTTGATCTATGTTTTGCTGACTCTAAAGCCAAGAAAAATGTGTGTAATTAGTTAAAAAAAAAGCATATAAACGGGTCATACAAAAGAAAAAGAAATTTAAACTTACTTTATTGTATCTTTTCCTTATTTTCTGATCTTGAACAAATTTCTGTGAAAAGGAGAGACAGCCATTAGTAAAGAGAAAACTTAAATACAATACCTAAAACGAAATCTATTAATCAGATAAATGCCCTATTTAGAAATGTTAACGTTTCTATAGCTGCACCTATGATTTTATTTCAAAGTTGTGGGCGCGAATTTTTTTACATGAGACCTTATTATTGTGCATGAGGTGATTAAAAACGTGCACTTGTTATTCTGTTATATTATGTAGATGAATCAGTGGACAGCGACGGCCGATGCGAGACCCCAGGGTGCACCATGAGTGCTGAATCTCGCCCCTGGATGGCCTCAGCCAACGACGTCAGCCCTCAAGGGCGTATGGACCTAGTCAGAGCCCCTTCTTGCCCCGGGTAAATACATTTCAATTTTATAAAGCTTACAAAAAATAACACTAACCTCCATTATGCACCTTTTCTGCACCACAATTTCAAATGTAACGGTTTTCTTTTTTCCTATTGCCGAAAATCTTCAAAAAAGCCCAGGTGAGGTTCTTTGAAATTAATATTTCAGAAAAGAAATTAATTTATATTCTCGTACTTATTTGAACGTCTAATTCCCCGAATCCCTAATCCCAGGCTAATAAAACTCAAACAACGCAGTCAAGCAGCACCTTGTTTGAGTAGGCGCCTGTAAGTCACACCCTGTTAGAGAGACGGGTCCATTCAATCTAAATATAGCACCATATCATCGCGCAGTCTCAGCGGACTACCAAAATGGCGATATTAAAAAAAATGTATCGATTGACCGAATATTCATAACAGAATATTCCCTAGGCCACCTACACAAAAACTGAAAATAAGACAAGCTGCTTCCCGCCTGTCGGGCACATAAACATATACATAAGTACCTATATTTTTTTACAAAACAAAAGATGTAAGATGTGATGACTTAAAAATAGGCACTTGTGTATAAATAAAAAAAAACTTGTTAATTTTAGACTTTACAATTAAGTTATAAGAATGTCAATAGCATTAATAGCATTTGTCTCAAAACAACTATTAAATAGATTTTAAATAGCTTGCTTGAGAAGCGTTTCGCAACAAAACTCACATAAATAGTTCGAAAATCTTAAGCCCCAAAACAAATAAAGCGTCTTCCAGCGCGTCTTCTTAAGTCAACATCACAGACGAAGTGCGCAACAAGTGGGCTATGCATCTGTAGGTGCCTCACATGCACCAACATTCCCAAATCAAAAAATCGACAAAAATTACATACCTGACAAGCGCCGTACCTTTCCATCGTATAAGTTAGACGATTTCCATAATCAGATGTGTTGTTCTGTTGTGTGTGTTGTGATTTTCTTTAAAGACTAATGTAAACTGCGAATGTGCACACACTCTGGACAATTCAAAGGTTTTGCCGAGTAGCCGGTGCGACCGGAAGGGAGCACACCGCCGTCCGCTGCATATACTCGCAGACTGCATTTATTTATAGAATTTATGCCTCTATATAGTGGGCAAGTCGATTTTCAACTGATACATCATACCGGAAAATTTATTATTTTTAAAAAGCCCATCAACATTTAAATACTGATATTGGTTTTTTGAGCTTAATGATAAAGTTATGAAGCTAAATGTATTAATAAATAAAAAAATATTTGAGTCATGTCACTCAGGTACACTACGTCTGGACGCCCAATGAACGCATCATTTTAGGATACCTACAGGTGTCCTACTCAACATACATTGATTTCTGTGTAACCGTGTCGAAACACACGTCCATGCGTGTGGAGACGATTGCATCTCTTAGATTTAGTTTGCAATAATTTTGAAGTTAAATGTGTACAGCTCAAAGGTTGGCATAGTATCAATCACAATGCCAAACGTGGATATCTATTTTGTTTCTGTCTAGCTCAGGCATAATGTGCGGGCCGCGGGGGCTGAAGCGCTACCTACATATAAATAGGTCACCCGCGAGCCCAGCGCGCATGCCCGGGCCACCTGACCGCGCAGCCCTGCGCAGACCTCCCTTTTCCGATTCCCTGCACCTGCAATACAGTCAATTTTTACTACGCAGCTTATTTTTCAACTCCGCTCCACATCTCTACAAATGTTGAGTACGTAGGACTACCAAATAAACCCTGGTGAGTGCAAAATGACCAATCGACTACGCGTTCAATACCCGTTGTGCCCACTTCACTGTCTTTCGACATGGTCCTCGATTTTGATTTGACTAGAATCCGATGCTTAGATGTTACAGTGTGATTCACTCGATACGTGTACCCTTAGCGGTCTAGATGTTAGCATTAGGGCATGCATGCTTCTCTATGTTTACCTATTATCCTTGAGTGTTAAAACTGAGCCCTTCCTTTTTTAGTGTCGTGTTGGGGGATCGGTGCGTGGAGCCGTGTGATCGTTTGATTACAGATAAGATGTTTGTAGGGAGTTAAGATGCCGTTGCTAAGCGTAGGAGCGGAATGAGGCGTCAGGAAATGCAGTGCCGCGGGGCGGAGGCCGGCGGCGGCAAGGAGGGCTCGCAGATGTCTCGCAGCGAGTCCACCATCAGCCGCTGCACGCCGCACACGCCACTGGGCCCGCCCGACAGCGCGAGCGTTGACTCCAACCCCATGCCCACCATCTATCGGTAACTCCTCGCCGCCCGAGGGAGAAGACGTACCACCACTCAGAACACTGCCATGCCAGCGCGCCGCACCCCTTGTATGCCGAGCTAACTCTGCGCATACTCAGACATACATCTGACAACAATTACCAACTAAAACTCATTATTGTTGTTGTATAAGTTGTCTTATTATGCGCATTCCATTTAGATGCATATTGGTTTATTGACCACCAATCGCTATTTTGAACCGTCAAGACTGAAGTTTTAAGAATACGGTCTTCTCCTGAAGGTCGTAAGGCCGAGAGCGCACCACGCCCGCATCGCGCACCGCGATCGTCGCATGCCAGTAGGTACCAATTGACACGATATTTTTATAAAGTCGTCAAGTTATTAACTATTAATCATGAGATTGAGAAGTAAAAGCGCGGAGCTTGACGATTGTATAAAGATACGGAATGAGACCCCTTCTGCTTAGCTTACCTCATGCTGGTACGCGTGAGAAACCACGAGGAGCACAGGTATGGTAAACAAACAGGTACCCTTATTACCGTCACGATGTCGCTTCCCCACCTTGCCTCATCACCTATTTTCCTTTGTCACTATCTGTACTTAGTTGCAAGCTTCCTGCCCGCCTTTGCGCTATACTATCTCGCTTATTAATATCAATTTAGGATTGATAGAGTCGAGCGATACTAATTAAATACTTCTGCTTAGTGGTACTTGGTCATTTAGGCAGAAATTACAAAATTAAGATAAGTGCACTAACTTTAATTAGGAATTAATTTCAACTCATCATGAAACGTGTATCATTGTAAATAATTAAAATATTAGTCATTCACCAAGTAGTAAGGTAGTGCAAACAATTAAAAAGTACTTGTATAAAGAGGTAGATTAGGTTATTATTAAGATATCACGAGTAGAGATTTACGTCTTAAAATGCGTAGTTATCATCTAGATATTCATCATTAAGAATCACCATCGTATCGTTTATTTTAGTAGATTTAAAAAAAGTAAAATAACGAAAACAAAAAATGAAGTTTACTTGGAGTTATTATTTCACATTTGTTTTTGTTAAATCGAAAAGTTACATTAATGTTTACAAATACAATCTATCCAAGTATGCTTCATTCTATGATAAATAGTTAATGCTGTGATGACAAGAATTTGTAGTGGGAATATAATGTAATTTGATTGTATATATTTTTTTATTAAATTGGCATATTGTCCTTAAATAGGTACAATACGTCATTGTACCATTAACGTTCTAAGATATGACACTAGTAGTGAGTAGTCTCAAGTTATCGCGCCACATGTTATAAGAACGTACTTTTTTGTTCACCAGATGTCGGGCCCCCATTGCTTCGCTTGATTGTATGGATGATTTTAGTGCTAACTCACAGCAAATGTTAGATCAAGGTAAGACACGAAATTTATTTCTACGTAATTTTTACTGCAACAAGCGATTAATTTTGTTTTATGTTTTTTTATCTAACTAGCACTATGCCATTGAAAAAAAAAAACATTTTAAAAGGCATACGCTACATATTCAGTGTCAGCTCCATTTTAGGCACGGTTTTTATATATCGTTTAGTTTGAGCTACCCTATTATTAGCAATTTAAATATCGGGAAAAAACACTTAATTTATATGTATATTCATTGAAAACCTATTTACGAAGCTTTGCTACGACGCCTACGCGCCTGCTACAACTTGCTACGAAAGCGTAGACATACGTAGCAGCTACGAAAAAATATTCGTAGTACAACATATATTCTTATAATGATTAGAATTTATTAAGAATATACATATATTTATGTACAGTCCTGATCAACTAATGAGGGAACCAAAAAGTAGCAACCGATAAATCTTTTAAATCACGAAGCTCTAAAGTTTTTTATGAACACAAAAACGAACAAGGGTTGAAATATTTATATCAACAAATACATTTCTATTTGCTGCCACAATTTTATCCATGAAAGCTACACTGCTAGATTCTCATTATGTATGATGGCTGGACAACTAACAAGGGTAAAAATTTAATTTTATTATTAATAAAAACAAACCAAGAAAAATAAACATTAGCTATCCATGTTTAAGTAATATAGAGTATAAAACACATTTTCGGTAACCATTGTTGGTTTAAACATTTGAAAACGGCGATAATAAAATTAAATTATTGCATGTTTTCAATGAAATAATATTCGTCACTTCTATAAATCTCTTGTAGAGATGATTTTGAGTGCCGGTACGTTTTCTTGTAACTTTCTTCTTTTTTTTGTTAACCAAGAAAGCTCAATAGGGCTTAATTCTGGGAATTTTGCGGGTCAATCTCATACCGCCATTATGTAGTTTTCCTAGGAAGAATAAGCCAAAAAAGCTGACATCAGGATGGTCATTACGAATCATTATGACAAAAAATACCTTAATAATCTGTATAGCTATTCAAGTCTAGAATTGCTCCTAAAATCAACAAAACAATTTGACCCTCGTAAATTTAACAAAGTTCTGTAAGATAAATATATAAAAGTGATAAGAACTGATTCATTAGACAGTTTTCTTGTTATGTTTCATAGAGAGAGCGTGAGTAAGACAAAGGAATAGATGGTTTCGACTCAACAAGCAGTCTGAAGAAAATAAGCCCAATATGAATAGACCGATACCGTCCATAGCCTCATCGCTTTCAGAGAGAATGAAGTTGTCGTTGAGGCTTAGCCTCCTTGACAGAGGTTGCATCATCGTATTTTTTATTATGAAGGATGATTCAGAATTATAAGACTAAAAAGATATTAGATGAGCCCGGCTGTAATAGGCCTCACCTGCCTTACACACTTCTTTTTGTTCCCTACCTGGCTCCTCACATAAAAATCTATATTTAAAGTAAACTAGCAAAACAGTTTTAAGTCTCTCAATTGCTATATTTTTGGTTTAAAGTAACAATTAATGAATCATTCTTTGTAGTTAAATGTTATTAATGTTATTATCTTACTGAACTTTAGTTTGACTCCTACAGAGCTAGTTGACTAGCTGTACCTATCAGCTTTCTGAGTAAAAGGCATGCGAAATAAAAGTTCAGCATGTTTCCCCCAAACCTTGCATCTGATAACTTGATGTTCCTTTTATTAAGATCTATCAATTTATGTGGTATATATCTAGAAACGCTTAGACACCCTGTCAATGCTTGTTTCCCTGTGAAGTTGTGTTGTTAAAAATACAGAGTATATTATGGTATATTGAGTTAGAAAGGGACAAAGCTATTTGTGATGATTCAGCATTTTTAGCAAAAGGAGCCATTCTTTGGATGAAAAAATAACTAAGCCTAATATGATTAAAGATACAATACATTTGTACCTTACCTACTGTAAGTACTGAAAACAATAAATTTAAGTAGTTGACAACAATTCTTAACTGTGGTACTAAACACAGACTTTCAAGATAATATATTGTATATCAACTCAAAATTAAATACGTTAATCAAATTTTAAAATTCTTTTTTTTATATTTAGGCTTCAACCTTGTTTGTTATTTCTGACACTTATACATTACATAAAAACAGTGTTCATTTCGTAATTTGTTTCATAAAATTGTATTTACCTATGTACTTGCTATATATTCATTGTATTTCGCGTGATATTTTGGAAGAAATGTGGTCAATTACAATATTTAACTGTTGGAATGAATGCTGCGCGCCCTACCTCCCCTGTTGCTAGACCCTTAGAAAGTGTTTCAGTGTTTTCCTTCCATTTCTCGAGTCTACAGAATAAAGTAAACGTATTCATTTCTCCGACAGCAGGGGAAGTGACAGTTTCTCGTCACATGTCGGGTTACATGAGCAATCATAACGCCATGGCCTCGTCTGTGACTCCCGGACTCCGCTATAAGAACCTGGGCAAGTCTGGGCTCAGGGTGCCCAACATCGGGCTGGGTATGTGGACTATGCAGAATGAAGAAAACACCGAAGATATCATAATGACGGCCCTGGAGAACGGCATCAACCTCTTCGATCTATCAGAGGCTCACTGTGGTTAGTGCATTTGATGAGCCACCAGACCACCATTAAACCATTAACATGAGCTTCCACAGTTAATTCAATTTATAAATTTTAAATTGTATATTGTTTTAAGACAGCTTATTAATACGAAATCATGTTTGATGTAACAATTCTTACTTTTGCGTTATTTACTGTGATCAATAATCTAATATGTTTAAATAACAATGTATCCATTCATGTTAAGCTATCCACTACAATGTTGTATTAATCAACACCATCATTCACTCCATACTGCGCTATATTTGTATCTATATTGTGTAATCACCGACTGTTTTATTCATTGCATATTCATATCGTCATAGTTTTAAACAAGCGCCAATTAAAAACAAATGATCATGGAATAATCACAGCTAAAGGCGAAGCTGAACTGGGCAGGATACTGAAGAAACGAAACGTGAGACGAACAAGTATTATTATAACTACGAAAATATACTGGAGCACCAAGTAAGTAATACTACCTTCTTAGTTAATTCAGCATTGTATTTGTGTACTAATATTTATGATATGTCCTGATTAAAAACTTTGTTTAACCTGTTACTAATTAAGCTTTAAAAATTAAAAATTGATATTATGTACATATTGAAATGAACAACAAATGTGACATGTATGTACTGCACTTTTCTTTCCCTGATTATTCACCATGCATACTTTAAATAATGGTCCATTTGCCTATAATGAAATAATAACACTATTATGAACACAGAATTCACCTATTCAATTTACATATTATGTGTTGACCTAACCCAATACCTTTTGTATATAGCACCCACGGACACAGAGAGTTAATATATTTTCAATTAACACAAGATGAGTGGAAACGCTAATTGCTCTTGATAAATATCTAGCTAATTACTTAGCACTTATAATATGAGCTTTTAATGCAGTGCTTCACGCTGTTCAATATTTCAATCTTGAACGAGGGGCACTAATATACATTGCTTGTTTTGGCAGATCAGACGAAAGAGGTCTCTCTAGGAAACACATCATCGAAAGTGTAAAAGCATCACTATCCAGGCTCCAAGTTGAATATATTGACGTAGTGCTCCTGCATAAAGTGGATCCAGTCTGTCCGATGGAAGGTCGGTAAACAACTTAACCCACTTGCATAAATGTTTGTGGAGTTTCTATTATAATATTTTGGTGCGTTCTTGCAGAGCTAGTGCGGGCTATGAATTTTGTCATAAATCAGGGATGGGTTATGTATTGGGGCACGGCTCGTTGGTCACCGTCAGAGGTTAGTATAAAATTAATGTACAAATAAACACTTATTCACTTCATAAATATAATATTTTTCTGTTTGCAGATAATGGATGCTTACACAAACTGCAGACAATTCAACTGTATCACACCAATAGTTGAACAGACAGAATACCACATGTTCTGCAGAGAGAAGCCTGAACTCTACATGCCGGAGTTGTATCATAAGATTGGCGTCGGTAAGAACGCAGTTCATTTAACTCAGCGTAAGGATCTAAACTGTCCATGTGACATATCAAACATAGTTTATAACACGCTTAAACAAGTATTAGCTTCACTTGTAACAATGTCTGTGTCTTGTGAAAATCTTGGAATCTTGATTGGTCAAATTACTACACTTTCTGGTCTTCGATTAGGATGAAATTTTGCACATGCTCTGAGTGTTGATAACAATACATGACTAGCTAAGAAACGTCATTACAAATCCATTCTGGCGGCCTTCCCAAGATGGCGGATTGGCTATTTGAAATGCACCACCATAATTTGGGTATGAAATGAAAGGGTTTGCTGAATGGAATACGGAAATATAAAAAAAAAAAAAAATAGTTTTGCAAACTATTATGTTTATTATTGTATGTTTTTAGCGTTGCAAACCAAGTAAAAATATCTTTTGACTCTCAGTATCGAACTAAAATACAAAATATTTAGAAACTGGGTCATGTGTGTGAAGGTATGGTGGTCTCGTTCTGATACAAGTTACAGAGCCGCCTCTCGTCTTTTTGAAATTTGCCCTGTTCGTGCATAAGATGCCCTTGCATCTGCATGCATCTGGCACATACTGTAAAGGGATCATTGTTCCAGGTATGATGGTGTGGTCAGCCATCACCACAGGCAAAGGGCTCGGCCGGGAGGAGATCACGGGACTTTTCGCTAAGTCACGCTTCAACAGAAAGTACAGCACGTTTAGTTGGTGCGAGGAAGATCTGGCAGTTCCTGAAGTAAGTTTTAACTCAATTATATTCCACCTCAAAAATCGATGTACCTACTGGCAGCAAGATTGGTATGTCTTGCAAATAGCTCACCACTATATACGCTCTGAGAACTACCTCCATCATGAGGAGATCCTCATACTTGAAATGAAAAGCCTTTGCCTAACAGTGGGTTGTTAAAGGCTAATTTATTACTTTGCATTACAAAATTAACATTTCTAGTCAGGTAATGTGGTCAGAATTCTACACTTTTTTTTGTAGAACCTATAACACAGTTGTCACAGATTAACGGAAAGTTAAACAGGAGCGATTATAGTACTTTCAGTACATTCGCTATCCTGATTCTCGGGACTCAATTTAACATCGTTATTTTCAGATGCGCAGTTCTGGCAGCAAAGAGCAATTAACTGGTGAAGAACCACGCACGTACGGAGACAAGCTTCGCGATCTTTCGAATTTGGCGAATTCATTGAGTACGTAACCCATTACCATACTTTCTTTATGCAAGCTTTTTAACTCGCTGGATATAGTTAACTAGTACGAGGACTGTACTGAAAGTATTTAGAATTAATTATACCTTGTTAATGTTATAGATTGCTCCATGAGCCAGCTAGCAGTGGCATGGTGTCTGAAAAACGAGTCTGTCAATTGCCTTTTGTTAGGCGCCAGCAGCGTTGACCAATTTAAAGAAAATATACATGCTTTACAGGCAAGTGAAAACATTGTACTATTGACATTTTTGTAGCCAATAAATTAAATAAGATTAATTAAGAACTTTAATGTCTAGAGTTCACATTTAAGATGATTTATTCGCGCTCTTCCCCATTCCACTATAATAATAGTGATGGTGTTCGTCTGCAGATTGTTCCGCAGTTGACCCCATCTGTCATGATCGAGATTGAAAGGCTACTGGCGAACAAGCCACAGCGGCCGCCCATGGTGTCAACATTAGCGATGCGCAACCAACAGAACAACACAGTCAGGATTGATATGACGTAAGTGACAACGTTAAAAGTTTTCACACAAAACTTGTGTTTGAAGTCTTTTAATCACAGTAGGCACAGGGATCTCCTTCATAGGTACAAAAAATAGGCACAAAAAATCTTCAACAATCAAGCAGAGTAAGAATCCGACTGTACTACTCATGTCAATATTTTACAAAGAGTTTTATTAGGTATCTTAGGATTGCTAGCATACGGTTATCGCTGATAAATAAATATTCAAATCAATAACAGTCAGTAGAACTATCTCTTGTTCCCCAGCTTGGGAAAACTAAAATATTCAAAGCAAACTTCCCGTACAAAAGGCCTGTGTATTGCATATATAATGTAACTGGTAATTGCAAGTTGTTTTTTTTTTCACTAATTGTTAGTAAGTTCTTGTGGAAAAATATCTTTAATATATTGTGCAAAATAAATAAAAAGTCCGTCATTTTTAGAGAATAGTTGCTGCTGATGTTTGCTTGGGGATCTGTTGAATTGTCTCATTTGAGTTTTAACTTACCCGTCTTCGTCACTCATGTTCTTTGGCAAATAGTTCGACAGCTATTGGACGATACATACGATACGATATTGGACATTTATATACATTGGTCCAGAGAAACCAAAACTGAAATCCCAAAATTTCCAATGGTCAATGGTTATATTCCAGGGGTGCCACCACGTCTGGTGCCGGGTCGCCGAAGCCGGATGGCGAAGCGGGCGAGGGCGAGGCTTCCACCCCCACCAAGGAGGCCGGGCGGGCCTTCTGTGAGATACAGTGACCGTGGTGGCGCGGAAGCACTGACTCTGCTTCCAAATCTAGCAAATCAAAGGTAACTAAAAATATAAAGTAAAATAAAAACTAATGCAAATATTATACTTTATTATCCTTCAGCACGTAACTGATATATTCTTATCCTTTCTTCAGGAATCACTTAAGGACTCAAAACCTAAATTCTTTTTAAATAATGCCGGAGAAGTCATTAAGCGAACAGGTTAGTATAACATTTTACCTTTAACAGCCCCCGGACCTTGTTTTTCTATGTCTCTATCTGCGTAAGTCTGGTATCGCCCAGGGACGGTCACCAGGTTTTATTACACAAGCATGACACACGGGTCCCCTTTAAATTGAACGTCAGATCTATTTATTAGCATCTATGCTTTCCCAAAAATATATTACGAATTGGTAGAGCCATATTAATTGTGTGATTTATTGCAGAACAAGACGGAGTGTCAACGGACGTGGTTATATCGGTGTCTTCAATAAAGGGTAAGCAGCCAGCTACCGGCGGTAGCAAGGTTAAAAAATCCAAATCAGACACCGCTCGACCGCGCTCTGCTTCGCTTCAACGATCTTCCTCCGGCCAACTTTCGGTTTCTAGGGACCGACGCCGATCCAGGATGGATCTCGCGTCCCCTGCTGACCTTTAAACAAGCACTTGCACTTGTATCTTGCTATGAGCCCTTGTAGCAAACCAGTTTTTAACTGCCCTGATCATTTTACACGTTTTATATGGGTTTTCTGTCATTGAAGGTTCGCCCTTTTTAAGTTACGGATTAAATATCTAAACGTCAAAATGACAGAGCAGTTCAAAGGCGGGTCAGCCATACGAGTTCACGGTAACGGAACAAGTCAGCGCACTAAGTCGTTGCTACATGAATTTTCTTTCAGGAACATCAGGATGCTCCGATACCTCCGCTAACCCGATTCTTTAATGACACAGCTACTTTAATGTGCTGTAATTTGTACATTGTCGAAATATTGTCATTAAATCCAGGATTAAAATCAAAAACTATGATATGAATACGGTCCAGGACTGAAATGGTTCGACACGATTTCTTTGAGATTGTAAGTTGTACGGGTTCATACAGTATTACAGATGTACGGTATAAATTGGAAAAGAACCTACTAACTGCTACTGCCTAGTATATGAAACTCCTTCCGGGGGGTAGTAATTGAATGAGCACATTATTGATAATGACCAAATGTAAACAATTGTAATATTTCAAAAACTGCACGTAGCATGTGAATATTACACAAATTAGTTTTAGGTAGAGTACATGTTAGGTGGAAGATGCGTTGGATAGTTACATCTAGTATTGATGAAAAAAAAAAGTTTGTGATTGATTATGATGGTTTACTTGGTTGTTTGATTAAAATCTAGATATGTAAGAAGGACTAAAAATCCATGTTGTAGAAACTATAATTCACACTATGATAGAATTGTTTAATGATAAAGGAACGTTGTCACAGCGCGATTTAAGAATTATGTGTCTGTTCGTAATATTAAATATACCTACTTATGGAGATCGTTTTACAGACCGATGAAGTAGCTTTTGGTAACGTTACGATCTATTCCTATTTCCCTTAGAAAAATAAGTAGACTGGATTTCAATCAAAGTAGTGGGTAGTTCGAGAAAAATATTTTTGACACACTAAAATGATTAATACAATCTTTTGAACACCGTAGTATTGAACCCTAGACTAAACAAAGAATTTAGATTGACACTACACAGCGACTACTAAATGATTCCTTTGAATACACTAACGAAGAAGCTGAGTCTTAGATATTCCTTTTCCTTATATTAACTAGCTTTCTTCGCTTGTATAGTCTGGCTTGAACGTAATACGTTACAAATAAATTAGGTTTAATCGAATTTTAGTAACGAAGTCAATTCGCAAATGTAAGATTTTGTGATGAATCGAGATCAAAATTGCTTAGATAAATTATTGAAATAGTTGCTGCTTTAGCTTTATTCACAGATTTATATATTTTATAACGCACCGCTCTATTTCTCGTACATATTAACTTCAGCCTGTGGAATGACCTAGATTCTACATATAAATCGGTACCTATTGTAGTCTTTTATTACCAAATAGCATTCCTTACAAGCACTTGTCGGTCGTTGATAAGTCTAATATTAAACATTATAGGATATGTGCTATTCGGTAGAGAAATATGCACTATTTTTTGTTGAAATATAAATGAATGTCTATTAGTCATTCAAATGAGTCATTACACGTCTCTATAAAAGAGACTGTGGTCGATATACATAATAAGTATGTGTTAGAAAATACACTATAACTATTTACTTGTAATGTAAGTACATTAAAAAATATTTAAAACCCTCGATGTATCTTTAAAATTTATATATTTATTACTAATGGTACCGTATTAGGGAAATTACCATAAAAACAGTGTTAAGAAAAATATTATTGTTAAGTTAGGCTAAATATTCGCCATAAGATGCAATCAGAGTCCAGAGTACCTGTTAATGTAATATAAATGTTATATGATAACTATTTATTTTTCAATGTGACTAATTATGTAGGCCAATGTCCTAGCTAAATAAATAATATATTTCTATGTTATTGATGGTAAATGTTGTAAGTTGTTTACTTAATCGTATCTTGTAATATACATTCGATGGATACATGTACACTTTGCAACGTGTTACCCAATTTTATGGGTTAATAAGACTATCAATGCCTGCCACTTTTACTATGGTGCCATCGTTAAAACCTTCATTTATTTCTGCCTTTCTATACAATATAGTAAATGTAGATAACTGATTTAGTATGGGTCACCTGAAATATTATGTTAAATTTTGACCATGAACTCATACTAAAAGTGGTGTGTATTGATGGTCTCATTCACGTCCAAAACTTTGGTAACACCTTGCAAAATTACTCTGTATAGTATCACTGCCCAAAGTACAACTTTGGCAAGTGTAATTCCGAAAACATATTTAATGACACCTACCTCTTGCATTCTTCTAAAGTCACAATTGTTACTACGAGGCAATCAATGAAATGTACATCAGATCTTATTTATGCGTAAGTAAAGAATTAAATATATTCCATATATTTGTTATTCTATAACAGGTTGATAAATCTTTAGACATTTTATTATATTATTTACATTTCATAAAAATAGGTACCTTTATATGTATGTATCACTCAATCGCGTCTCTAAATGTTCACGTCATATCATTAGATCTAAAATGTGCTCGCCAACTCAACAGGATTCGCTAAAAGCGCATTGCTTAGGAATAATTTGTTTAGTGTTTAATCCAGAAATGTAAAAAATAAATGCATGTGAAACACATTCTTTTGTTTTTCTTAATTCATAACCCATGCAAACAAACTGTTGTTTGCTGTCTAGTAAATATGCATGTAGCATGGCTTACGTTATTATCGTATCCAGTCGTCAAGTGCATCTAGGTAACTGAGAGTCACGGCTCTACAGCGGTAACTAACCAATTAGCCGAACTCATCCCTCCAATGGGCCAGTCCGAGATCCTTCCAAGGATAAATATAGCATCGTTCCAGCTGGCAGTTCCGCTCGGTAAATGCCTATTGTACACCGAGATAAAGTTGAAGTGTCACGGCGCGCGGACGCTCTCGCACCGGCGCAGTGCTCTCGGCAACATGACGGTGGTATACTTCGATTGGCTGGACTACCTCGTCTTCGGGGGCATGCTGCTCCTTTCGGCCCTCATAGGAGTGTACTTCGCGTTTTTTGCGCAGAAGAAACAAAACACCACATCAGAATACCTCATGGGAGGGAAGAAGATGGGCATGTTTCCCATATCCATGTCCCTAATAGCCAGGTACTTATTAGCCGCTTGCGATCCAAACATTGACCTTAGACACAGTTTCTTACAATATACTCTTTGTTATTTCAGCTATATATCTGGTATATCCCTACTCGGTCTGCCAGCTGAAATGTACACGTATGGTACTCAACTCTGGACTATTGTTTTGTCAGAATGGGCAATCTCTTTAACCATTGCAGTAATCTACCTACCTGTGTTCTATAATTTGCAAATCACATCAGCTTATGAGGTAAATTAATATTACTGATACTGTGTACTTAACTGTCTTATTAGTCATTAATAAATTATTAAATTAATTCTTAGGTTAAGAATATATGGAAACTGATTCTGAAATAAATGATTTCAATTTCAATTTTTCAATTAAATTTAGAACCTTCGCCAATAAATAAAGTTTATACTTATGGTCTCTTCAGAATTACACCAAAGCTATGATATTATTATTTCAATAATAATAAATTCTATTTTCTAGTACTTGCGCTTGCGATTCAATCAAAATGTTCGACTTCTGGGGTCAACAATATTTATCATCAAAATGTTGCTGTACATACCAATTGTTATTTACGTACCAGCTCTAGCATTTAGTCAAGGTAATGATATAAGAACTCTTGCTGCCATTTAATTAATGCATTGTGAATAAGGGCGTTCAAGTATCGATTCCATATTTCAGTAACCGGTATCAACCTTCACATGATTACACCGATCGTGTGTATCGTATGCATTTTCTACACAACACTGGTGAGTCTATCTAACTAATTTGTCGTTACGATGAAGAAATGACCTTATTTTATCCCCCACTTGAAGAGACAATTTGCTAGTGTCTGAGCTGCCTCGGATCGAGGTCGAGTAAATCTGTTTCGTCTGCAGTGGTGGAATATTCCTAATCCCAGCTGTTAATTGTATTATTATTTTATTTTCATGTGTAGGGTGGATTAAAGGCTGTAGTATGGACAGACACCCTACAAACTGTGATCATGTTTTTCGGAGTTATTTTTGTTTTGGTGTATGGCACGTGGTGTTTGGGGGGCGTGGGAAATGTAATTGAAATAAACAGAAAAGGTGATCGCCTCGACTTTTGGGAGTAAGTAGCGATCTTAAAATATGTGTACACATATGTGTATTCTATTACTATTTTTATCAATGTATATGCTTTAGCATGAGACTGGATCCAACAATACGGCACTCATTTTGGTCAACGGTATTTGGAAACTACTTCAGCTGGCTTGCATCTTGTTCTGTGAGCCAAGCAATGGTCCAAAGGTGCCTAGCATTATCTTCCCTGAAAAGAGCTCGTATGTGAGTATTGTAAAATATGTATATAAGTTAATAACTCTTCATGGGCGGTCAAATTACGAATTCAAACCTAAGCTACAAATTTAAATTCTGCCTCCATAAAAGTTGATCTCCAAAAATACCTTTACACAGTGACTAACATCTATGCCTAGTACCAAGATCTATACAATTTGGCGCTGTGCGTTATGATGACATGAATTGTTTTCCCTAATTTTTTACAGATAAGGTGTTGTTTTCATGTTTGTATTAATAACCATATTCATCCAAAACAATTCGGTGATTCTTAAAAGAAAACACCTAGTGTGTTTGAGATTAAAAATAAATTACATATTTCAGAACAATATTCATAATGGCGGGTGGTATTTTTACAATCGTATCGCTTTGCTGTTACACTGGCCTCGTCATATATGCCACGTTTGCGAACTGTGATCCTCTCAGTACTGGAGCTATACGGAAGAGCGATCAGATCCTACCATACTTCGTCATGACCATTACGGGCTCTATACCAGCTCTGCCAGGGATATTCATGAGTGGAGTGTTCAGCGCTGCACTAAGGTATTTACCAAGTGTTTCACTTGCATGATATGATAATTATCAGAAAAAATGCTTGATTAGGTATGTTAAATTGTAATTTTGCATTTTCCTATTTTTAAGGTGCATTCGACCAATCGAGAATAAATGTTAACCTTAAAATAAATCGCTAGTTCTCCGGGAGTAAACCAATTTTCCATTGTACCATCTACTGTTCTAGAACATTGCCTTAATACGGGCGTAATTCTTATACCTGCCGTGTTGCGTGGAATAAAGCTAATATGGATTATGGACGCATCCGCTTGCCAGTTGATTTTTGCCATTATGTCCGTCAATGTTAATAAATTTCAAACTTTTGGCAGCTCTATACTCAATCATTCGTTTGGTTAGCCGAGTTTAGTCATACCAAGTTCAATACTTCAAATTACTCGAGTATAAAAGTATCCTTCGTATCCTACGCGCCTATGTTTGGTCGAATCCACCCTTCAACTTTCAATTCTTATGGGCTATTTAAACTCGGGGTCGGAATAACGCCATAACATGGTAAGTTTGTAACCATTCAATTGTTATGCATATGCATAAGCAAGTTAAGAATTTTTAAACCAGTGTTACCTTTAAAATAAAATTGATTATCTGTCGCAGTACGATGTCAACCGGATTGAACTCACTGTGTGGAGTCATATTTGAGGACCTTATTAGACCAGCTCACAATAAGCCTATTTCAGAAAAAACGGCTAGTTTCATTATGAAGATCATTGTCGTTGTCATAGGTATGTATACATATTATGTTTATATAAACATATGTGTGTATTTTTGAAATTGGTATTAAATAGGTACCTAATTTTTCTGGTTAAAACATGAGCAATTTGAATTTGATTTTGAATATTCTTTAAGTAGATTGACATCGGGTCATCCATCGACACGAGACTTTTGATATTTAAACTATCTAAACAAAACTGTCAATCAATGTCGATGGGCATGTCCAGGTTCTGTTCTGTCTTTCATCAGTCCAGTCCATCAGTCTCCGTATAGGTTGCACGATCATACTCCGATCGTTCTGACTAGACTGATGGAACAGACTGATGCCAGACTGATGGTGTAGCCGTTCCCTCACGGACGTCGTTTGTTTGTTAGGTGCAACGTGCGTGGCGTTGGTGTTTATGGTAGAACACATGGGAGCACTGATTCAAGCTGGAAAGAGTCTCTCTGGAATCACAGCAGGGAGCTTATTGGGCTTATTTTCTATGGGACTTTTCTTGCCTTGGGCTAACTCCACGGTAAATACATTCTATAACTGAGTAGGTGTAACCTGAGGTGCGAATAATAATTTATTAGTTGAGCTGAGATACGAGTATTTAATCATTTTGATGCTTTAAACTCACCTAAAAAAGCTAAAGCTTTCTTGAAGGATGTCTATCTATGAAAAGGATAACCTTTTAGTAGACTCAGCCTTACTTAATGCGCAAAAAACAAATGATATTGTTTACAATCATGACACGTATCAAGTTTCTACACAAACTTAAACTTCGCTAAAAAACAAATACATACCTACTGTTATGTATAACAGTTTGTATATATACATGCAATACATACTGTTATACAAAGCATTTGTTTATAACCTGCGACACAAAAAAAGAGAAAAAAGAAACGTGTTCGTCAGTTGCATCGTAGCTCCCATGCTCCCAAACGGATGAACCAATTTTCGTTTAGTTTTTCTGTCAAAGAAAATTTTATCTAGAGTGTTCTTCGTCATATTTAAAAAAAAGTTCAGCCAATTGAGGATCATCAGCTCTTTTGTAGTTTTTAGTTGTCCAATCGATTTGAAATTGGGTTCGTGTTACTTCAATAATTATAATAATCAAAGTATATGGTAAGGTTACCACGACCTGGTTAGCCGTTCGAAGGTCATCAGCTCAATAATAATTGATAAGAGGTTCTGACTACCTTCCATAAGTTTTATCGATTTTAGTACCGTTCTTCATTAATGATATTGAAAAAACATGGTACGGTAACCATACTTTATATATGGCACAAGTCCTGTTTATTTTTTAATATTTTTAATGTTGGTTTATTGCTTGTTAGCTTTCTTATTCAATATTTCAGGGGGCGTTGGTTGGTGGTATCACATCTACACTATTCGTGGGCTGGATCTCTATAGGCACGCAAGCAGCTCTTATACGAGGGGACATAGTACACGCCGAAAAGCCAGTATCAGTTGCTGGCTGCCCGGGGAACCTGACTCTTTCTACACCCATGGCATCTACAACGCCAACTGTAGGATTTGATCGGTAATGTGGCTTACGGCCGTTCCCTATATGCAAACTATAGTCAAAGGTAGCTGGCTATTCTCGACCGGAGATAGGATTTCGTACTGCCAGAAGTTTTACAGGGACAAAAATCTAAAGGTAACCATTTCTACATCTAGTACAGCATAGCCACAGATAGGGAATGGCTGTTACAATATATACTTTAAAAACCTACGGACGGACCTACCTAGCGGACAGCGCATTGATGACCGAGCTAGCTTTCGGTATGTCGATGACATTTGAGCCACCGCGTGTAGGTAGGCAGCTGCTTATATCGTCCCTTGTGTACCGTTGAGACCTCTCGCGCCTAACCACCTTAAGAGCAAAAATTGCTTGCACATATTGTCATGTTTTGTTTGAAGTGAGGCTTGTTTATGTGTTGTGTATGTAAGAGCCCCTTACTATACATAGATGCAAGCGAGATATCTCCCAGTACCTACCAACGCAATCCAGTCTCAATACAGCCGTATAAATTCAGTTGCGCAACTGTCAAGCGATTGTGTCGCACCTAATTTGAAGATAGGTACCCTTTTGAATGGCGATGAAAATGGGGCATTGCTATTCGGGCTAATACACCGTGACTGTTTCAATAAGAGTATACGCCTTTATGAAAATTGACATGCGACTTGCTAATTCCTATATGGTCATGCATGTCTCTGAAAGGTAAAGCTTATTAAAGTATGTTCGTACTACGGTATATGAAATGAGCATCCATTTCTATTGAGTTACTTTGTAACAGAATCTGGAGTCGACTATCTTCTATAGTTAGAAGAAAATAGAAAAAGTAGGTAAGTTTTTATGCAGCATAAACGTCTTTTAACATTTTATTTATTAATAACATACGAGAACAAATAAAACTAAGACATGAAACATAAAAATCTACCTATTCAAAAACGAAACCATTTCCTGATGCTGGCTGCGATGCCGTGTTGGATAGATATGCTAATCCTTTGAGCTAGGAACCAGCCAGCTTTATTACTGGTTATTACAGTTTTTAACTTTGGCGCAATTTTAGTAGGTAAGTAAATGTAAATACTGACATAAGTTTACTTCTTATTTTTTCTGACTGAAAAACGAGTTTTCAATGACCCTGTGCGTTAAGTAAGACAGATCATCGTCTTTAAATAAATACGTATTTTAATTTTAATACAATAAAATTATTACACCACCATTTTGCGTAAATTTTTTATGTTATATTGATTTTAGTATTTTGGTATTGTTTGATTTTGAATTTAATAATTTGTTGAGATAATTGATATTTGTTCAATTTTTAAATATAAGTGAAAGTTTTTAATGTTATCCAATTTACATGATTGTGTGTAGGTATAAGTTATTGAATTCAATTGTAGAAAAAAGACACAGTTTCCAGCTTAAGCTAAAGCTTGACGTTGAAACTAAAATGTTGAGATAGGATAACCTTTTCAGGGTCGATTTAACCAAAGTCAGATAAGACTTATATGGCTGAATAAATATTAAACGACCGATTTTAAAATGATATTTACTTAAATGATTGCTGACAAATATGTGACGTTTTAAAATTAGGTGTGTGATGTCATCATCTAATTTAAGAGCTAAGTTCTTGTCGATGGAGAATTCTCCAGTCTTTACGCTCTTCCGCCATTCCTCTTTTGATAAGAGCAACATTCAACTTTTGCTTTTTTGATGCATATACTCGAAACCTATTCTTGGTCTTCTTCTCTTCCTTCTTCCTTCTATTTTTCCCTCTATTATCGTTCTGATGAAACTATCTTGTTGTATCAAGTATCCTTATCTGACTTTGGTAAAATCAGGACTAAGAATAAATCCTTACCTGAACACAATCCTGTTGTTCACAGGTCAGGCACGTTCTTCCTGTACAGACTGAGTTACTTATACTACACTTTCATCGGTATGGTTGTGTGTGTCGTCGTCGGCGTCGTCGTGTCGTATTTCACACAGCCAAACGATCCTGCTTTGGTAAGATCTTTTACGGAACCGTTCATCACGTTTTGATTTGCAAGGTCTCATCTAAGAAGACGCAGGGCGTCAAGCGTCGCGTGCGCTGTGGTTCTCGAAACGCGTGGGTATTTTTGCGTTTGTGTGAGGCGCAGCACGTGAAGCATCCAGCGTTATCTCACGTGCAAACTCAAAGCCCTTACACAATGCGACTTTTAGCATCAATGCTGTAGCGCTTGAACGCAATGAATTATTTAATTCGGCATCAATGCAGTCGCGTGTTGTATCGAGACAGAAGCGTGACTGCGTCGATGATAACTGACGCGCGTTGTCAATGATAATTTAAATCCTGAGAAGCAAGTCCTGTGCCAAGCACGGTCGCTTGACATAGGGCACTTGGCTGCTGCACTTCGTTTTTTGCGCATGAATCAAAAGGCTCGATCTCAAAGTGAGAGTACTTGGGCGAATTAAGTCCTTCTAACATATGTAATAATTATAGTCCCCCTAGCCGATTTCGACTACGGTGGCCAGTCACAACGACTAACCGACTGCGCGGGACATATTGTAGTGCACAAGTGTGTGCGCAAACCATAAAATTAATAGGATAATAATTTTATGGTGCAAACACAGGTGCACTCTCTATTCCTTTCACTCTCATAGCCCGATGGGACAGCAATCTGACACGACCGGAGAGAGTTTAGGCGCAGGACCATCGGCTTTACGTGCTTTTTCGAGGCACGGGGGTGAAACACCGCCAACTTCCAAACTCCGGGCTACCCTAAGAATTTCTGAACTAAAAAACTCCGGTATATATTTTTGGCCCGAAAATCTCTGACGCAGCCGTCGCTTTAAAGTGCGACCCTTCTACCGCTGCGCCACCGAGGCAGTTCCTTCACATATGTACTGTGTAACTATCAGGTGCACCGAGACCTGCTGACTCCGGTGATCCACAGCTGGCTACCGCCGCAGAGCGCCAACTGCCGGCGGCCGCGGCTCACGCAGCACGACATCGAGCTCAACGCACGAGACCTCGATCACTTGCACGCGCACACTCCGTACACAGTTCGTATCAGATAACTAAATAAAAAAATATCCTATATGTTTTCTTCTAGCTACGCCATTGAGAAGTTAACACTGATTTAACATCAAAAGGGCTATTTTATTAAGGACTGATTTTCCTACATCAGATTAGAGATATTCGTTGAATACAGTAGTATAGTAGTAGTCGAGAAATCGCCTACTACGCAGCAGGTTGCGGGTTCGATCCCCGCACAATACAAACATTTGTGTGCATGAATATGTCTGTTTGTATTGGTCTGGGTGTTTACTATGTATATCATGTATATATTTACAAACAAAAAAGTATTTAAGTATTATATCCGTTGTCTGGCACCCATAACACAAGCTTTGAGTAGCTTACTTTGGGACTAGATGGCGATGTGTGGGAATGTCTAAAGGATATTTATTCATTTATTATTATTATTATTTGTCATTTGTGAAGTAATAAGTCCTACCTGACATTGGTAAAATTGACCCTAAGTAAAGTTGGTAATTACATATTTTTTACGAGAATAAGTAAAAACATAAACATAATGATACGAATAATAACCTTGCATTTACATTCTATTTGGATATTTTTTTTAACTACAGATAAAAAATAGCTAACATTAAAGTATAAAACAACAGATTTTATTACCAACGACATTTTCATAAATGATTGCCGACAAATATAGGTGACGTTTTCAAATTAGTCATATAGTATTTTATTCATTAAAAAAACAGGCCTGGGCCGTAGTGAATCAAGTGTTGATTGTTAGTGGAGAGAGTCTTCTAAACTTATTATATCATTATTGATACGCAGATGATCATACCCATTCTCCAGTAGGTATTGGTTACGCAGTCACTTCAATGTTAATTTTAGGCGCAACCCTTATTTATAGCAATTTCCATAGCACTAAGATCATGTCATTTTCTTTAAAATACATTGATTTCGTTACATGCGACGTTTATTTCAGAAAGTTGATAGCAGCGCGGGGACCGACTTTCTACACCGAAGAAATAACAACAATAGCAGCTAACTAATTATGCAATCAGCATTCAGCTGAATAGTCAATATAACCCTTAAAAAACCGAGTTATTGATCCATTATATAGAACTCCTTATTAAACGAAATAAATATTTTTATTCAATCATATATATATATATATATATATATATATATATATATATATATATATATATATAAATGTTTCAAAAATATATTTAAGTCATTATAAGTGAATAATTGATTCAAATATTGTATTCCTTATTAAACAAAATAAATATTTATATTTTTAAAATGTCTCTTGATGGACTCAAGTTTTTCTGCAACTTTTAACTATTCTGTGTCTATAAGATCTATGAAAATTAATATGAAAGACTGTAAGATTTTTCTCATGTCAGCAAAATCAGTCTCATCGACCTAAATGAAAATTAGTAAATAGTACAGTGCTAAATTTGAAAAATAAACATTAATGGATGTGTACTCTCATTTATAACAAAGGACCTAATAATATACTACCTGACTTGACGTTTAACAGATTTAAAAATGCAATTTACAAATGGCTAACTGACCATTGTTTTTATAAAGTACATGATTACTTTAATTTGAGTCATGATGTTTGTTGACCTGCATTAGTATTATTTAAATTAGTTAAAATTGTACTCATCTTCCTCTTAACTTTGACATTGTGTATTAATGTTATGAATTTTGACTATTTAAATGTGTTTATTATTATGATATGTAAATTTGCATGCTATTCATTGATCGGAAGGCTTAGGCTATAAAATATCACGCTGCGACAGGAGGGGAGGGAGCAAACTCAATACGCACGGACAAAGTCGCTGGGACCGCTAATATATAATAAATGGCTACCTAAGTAAACTTGATTCGATTCATTGATTCGTGTGAGTTAGTTCAGTACGTTATCAATAGATGTCACGAGGCACCACATTGCTGACACCCAACTCAGACAAACTTACAGTGGACCCCCGGTAATCCGACAATCGTTTTGACGGCAGGGCAGTGTATAAAGCTCTCTTCTTGATTTTGTCGGATTATTAGGAAACCAACGAATAACATTAAAAAATGAGATATCTTATTTCACGGTGCGTCGGATTAGACAGAAAACAGATAGTAGGAGTCCACTGTTTGCTAAATGGAAAATAAATCTAAAGAATGAAATAAAAATCTATTCAATCAGTATATTTAATTATTCGTAAAAACTGTTACATTACGTCGTATATTATGTACAACAATTCCTCTGTAAAGACATGAAAACAGATCAGTATAAAATTATCATGTTAAAGTAACTAAATCTTACGAGATTCAAAAGGTATATTTGCTTTATTAAATAGATTTGTCCTGACGTCTTCTGACTGCAATTTTAAAGTAAAAGATATATATTTTTTAAGGAAACCACAGGCGTGTTGACACCATGAACAAAAGTCAAAGATGTTGTTATTGAAACACTCACTTCTATTAAAAAAAGAGATTCATGCCTATTTGACCAGGATTCAACATCAAACAGTTGTAGTTCCTGGGAGTTTTATACACTACGGCAGCATTATTAGATACTTAACAACGACCTCTATATACATATAAGTCTAAAATAACAATACGTCTAACATTGGTGCCAACTGCCCTACTCATACTAAAGAATTAAAATTTCAAGTTAATCAATTGTAAATTCTTTAATAATCTACAAAAATCTTGCGTAAATCTTAAACAAAATAAAATAGATGAAATTCGTTACGAACAGTAGCTGTGTGTGAAAACAAATCCGTTGTATTGTTATTCGGGCACTGTTCAGAGGTCCTACGCTGTAAGTTTTTGTCCATATTTTCGGATGTAGCCATTCCTATAATCCGCAAGTCCGTTAACTTTCGAGGAAGAAATATAAAGATTTGAAAATACAAATTTAGTATTACAGAGTAGGCCTTTCGAGTCGCCAGCTCCGAGCTGGACCATGGAACGGTAAGAGGCACAATAGTTCGTGGGCACACTCTCAACGGGTGAGTCCGGCACTGAGCTGTGCTGGCTAGTTGAGCTCGGTCCGCTTGCACGTGCGCATGTTGACGGGGAAGAAGACGTTGAGCTCAATCAGCGTGGCCAGCACCAGGAACATGGCGTACATCGCCAGGCAGGCGCGTCCCACCGCCGCGTCCAGCTTGAATTTGTTGAACCAGAACGTCAGGTACAGCAGCAGCAGCGTCGACAACAACGATATCGCCGAATATTCCAAGCCCATAGAGTTTATCTTCACCTGTTAACATTCCACATTCGTTTATTTATACCTACACGCAGATCAACCGAATTTTCACACAAGTAATCACAAAATCAAAATCAACAGAGATACAAATCGCTTTGCAGTACAGTCACTGGTCCGAATTCGCAGTGCATAATTAAATTAAATTATTCGCATTTGAACAAATAACTAGGTAAATATTATTGAATTCTAACCCAATAATGTCCAGGGTCAGTTGGAGTGAGAGACGCTTTGATCAGCCACGGAAGTCCAAGACATAATAAAATGTCGAATGTGTTTGATCCGATTGAGTTACTTATTCCCATTGAACCATGTCCTGTGAAACAAAAACATGATACTAAACTTGTATGATTCTTTTAGTTATAGAGCAAAGTACTGATTATCATTACAAAATATTATCTTTAATATTTTATGAGTAATCAATCAATACTGACAATTGAATCTTACTATACTCGTATCCTCTACAATATCGCATTGAAAAAAACAGTAATTTTTCAAAGATTGCTATCAAGTTTACTGACTGAAAGTGAATGACTAACAGTAGAGTATATATATTTTACAAATATTTGTAAGAAAAAATGGTTACCCTGCTTAGCCACTATTACACTAGAAACCGCTTCAGGAACAGATGTACCGGCAGCCAAAAACGTAATACCCATTACTGAGTCAGGTATCATCAGCGTATCCCCTGAAATATATTGAAAACGTAAGTTAATATTTTTTGTACATATTACGTTTTTCAATAGCCTTATAAGTGTAACTAGGTTTACCTATTATCGTAATCATCCAAGCCACAATGTACGATAGTGACCCTATCCATACGATGCACATGATGAAAGTTAGTGGGAACCAATTCTTGAATCGTGGTTTTTCACAATCGGGGATCGTGAACAAAAACACCAAGTGAATTGGCCAAGTAATAATCCAAGTGGTCTGTAAAATAAAATACCCGAGATATTATTACACGCACGAGTCGGTAGAAATTCAAAGAGATTTTACTCCATCAGAAAGGTTTATAAAAAAAGTACCTTCGTGAAACAACTTCTACCGCTTGGCCATTTCCAAAGAGAATGTTCATATTCATCTACAGCATCTTTATCTCCTACTTCCAGGTTCTGCTGACCAGTAATTTCTTCGGTACATGCAATTTCCACCTCATTGCACTTTGCTTCCATTTGGATATCAATATTGTTCTTTTCATCATCACTGACCTTCTCTGTTGGCAACGTTTCACCACTTTTTTCAATTACATCTGGGTAAAGAGGTAAGGCAGCTTTTATATTTCCGTTATGTTGATGGTGATCCATAGGCAAATCATTTTTATTTGTAGGTGAAGGAGGTTTTACATCTTTCACTTCTGGAAATTAAGGTAGTAAGAGCAGCTTAATCTGAATCTCTCAATTTAAAAGGTACTGAAATCAGAGTGAACTTAGACATTAAAATATTGAGAGCTTGATTTGGAAGAATTCAAAACTACGAACCATTGTCTACTGTCGCGACCGTATCTTGTTTACTGTCTTGGTTTTTGAACATCCTGGCCATACATTTGCAGTTTCCTAGAAGTTATAAAAAAGCAATTAGGGGCCTTTGATCACGTAGTGCAGATTATGCGATCGTCAACTGCTTATGAAGTTACCTCTAGCGAAGTTTTGGATGGATTTGTCGTAATACATAACGCAGATATAGACCCCATAGAGTGAGACAAGGAGAAAAGCCTCGTACCACTGCACGTACTCGTCGTGCATGATGCAGATCAGGATCGAAACCGTAATGCCGTAAGCCAGGCAGTCTCTGGTCAGCGGCCACCAGTCCAGAGGCACTACCTGGAAATTATTGTTATTAAAATCAGTATCGTGAAACTTGTAAATGAGCATCATTGAGTTTATTCTACGAACTAGATTTTGACTATTATAAAATAAATACTCAAGGATTTTTTCTGAGCATTTAATATCAGTTTCTCTATTAAAATACAAATAAAATCAATTCCTGATTAGAGGAAATATTTCAGTACGTAACTCATCTAATGATGTGTAAAGTTCTGGTTTTGCATAATATTGACAAAAATGAGAACAGTAAATCAAAAGTAAGATTTAATACTCTATTATTTAACGCTGCTCAATATCACATCACGCCGTCAAAGATACTAGATGCACATTATTTGAAGCTTACCATCCCCGCGCCGATTCCGCAGCATGCTGCCACTGCTAGTATATTGAAGACAGCAGAGCCAACAATGGTGCCGACCCCAATATCACCTTCCGTGATGAACGTTCCTATCACGTTCACAAACAACTCCGGCGCAGACGTTGCAGCCGCCATGAACGTAGCACCGGCCACGTCATTCGTCATATTCAGCGCTGCAAGGAAACGTTAAGCCATCAAGTTTTACGACCCAGCGCCAAAATTGGGTATCCGGGAATAGGGGGCGAAGCAATAAAAGCACTTATGTTGCTAATGAATGTTAAGTGCTTGTTCACTATATATAGAACCCATTCAGGGAACCATCAATTAAATGATTCAAGTATAACGGTGATAATATGTCTCAATACAATAGAAGAGTTTACCACTATAGGTTCTGTGACTTGTATGACACGATGCAACCAAATAAGCATAATGGAAGCATCAACAATAACACATAACTTGTTTTTACGCGTTAAAGTTTATATTTTCTCTTCGTAATACAGATTACGTTATTGGCGATAGTCGGTTCATTGTAGCGCTGCACAAAAACTCTTCTCACAGAGGAGCCGAGCACAATGGGATCGAACCGCTGCGTTACATGCGGTCTACTACTTTTTGTACGAGAACATAGTACTAGAACATTATTATATTTGATCAATACTATGCTTTGTTAAATCTAAACTAAGTAGTAATATTTGAAACATTTTAGTTTAAAATGTGAAAGTAGGTACTTTGTCAATACAATTATTGTGTGTGTGTTTTGAGACCAGCACTGATGAATAATGTTTGTGCCGTTATATGTAAGCTACTAATTTTAAAACATAGTTTTACATGGTGATCATTTTTAACCGACTTCAAAAAAGGAGGAGGTTATCAATTCGTCTGTATGTTTATTTTTTTTATTATTATTTTTTTTTTGTATGTATGTTACCTCATATCTCAGTCGTTTGTCAACCGAATCAAAAATTTTTTTCACCTACCTAGAGGGTGTATCTTCTAGTTGGTCCCATTTTTTTCATTTTGGGATCTGATGATGGAATCTTGTTGTAATCGAGGGAAACCCTCAAATTTTAAAGGCACGTATAGTGTTTCTTAACTAGAATCTTAATTTTGACGTGTTGTTACGTCTGATAGTCAACATCTTGTGGGGCTAAGCTGATGGTGGAACTCCTTAACGCTTAGGAGTTCAGTAATTATAATGACGGAACTTATGATAGGTAATTTGTAGCTTCTTAAAAAATAGAATCATAAGGTGCAACTCCCCCCCCCCCCCAATTATGTAATCACTAAAAATGAAGAAATAAAATAAACTTTTAAAAAAAGTAAAAACCGACTTCAAAACCAAAATGCACTAAAAACTCTTAAATAAACTCTTAACCATTGAAAGGAAAGGAATCCGTTTTAGGCAAACAATTTCTTTTTGGAGTCGGTGCCATCACTTTGACCATCAAGCATCAACTATCACAGCACCGACTCCAAAAAGAAATTGTTTGCCTAAAACGGATTCCTTTCCTTTCAATGGTTAAGAGTTTATTTAAGAGTTTTTAGTGCATTTTGGTTTTGAAGTCAGTTTTTACTTTTTTTAAAAGTTTATTTTTTTTAAAAAAGCTTAGATTTGACCTTGTCATCAGATGTGATAAAGAAATTTCCTTATGAGTATGTAGTTCGGAGCCTCACCATGGCATATTCTATCGACGGCAAGTACAGAGTACTTGCCGCAGACCACGGCCAGCGCGATGGCACCGTGCAGTCGCAGTATTTCCGTGAACAGCCCCAAAGAGTTGCCAAATAAGGAACAGTATGCAGTAATCAGTCTCACCATGGCATATCCTATCGACGGCTGGTACAAAGAACTTGTCGCAGACAACGGCCAGAGCTATGAAGAGGTACAGCGATAGGAAAGCGTGCAACACGATGGCGCCGTGCTGCCGCTGCAGCTCCGTGAACAGCCCTGAGGGGAAGTCGTCAATGGCCGGTGGCGTGCAGTTGCGAAGGTACCCATCTGAAAACACCAAGTGGATTTTTTAACCGATGGACATAGAAAAATTGCTAGGTGATAAATTAAGAACTACTGTTATAATTCAAGCCGTCATTTGGTTGATATGAATGATCAAGGTAATTACCGCGGCATCTTATGATAAGGACCTAAGTAATTACTGCAAATAAGTCTGATGTGGTGGTGACTCTACGCATTTTAAAAATAAGAATATTCCACAAGCTATAAAATATGTTACTACGGTTAAATACACTACGGTTTTTGGTGAAAAAAAATCATAACCTGACATGGAGAATTAGTGCACCATTTTCTCAATTCACCGTTACGACAACAACGTTAAACTGCTAGGTGTTATATTTCATGAAACAAAAACGAGGCAACCTAACAACTAGTTTGTTTTCTAAATCAGAAGCCGGCATCAGGTTTCTTATCCCGCTTACAACATTACGACTCTTCTGAACGTAACAATCATACCAACAACGCCACTTGCATAAACACACACTTTTTTTATGTGTCCGATTGTTATTTTTATTTTGCTTTATAAAAAATACGTTAATAATGTGACACGGTTGCCTGAGTTTTATTCACAACCACTAGTAAACATTTCATTTGACGTTCATGAAGTTCAGCATCATTAATGAAAATTAATCTAAAAGTCAATTTCACTCTTAATTTTTTATAAGAAATCAACGTATAACACTTCGCTTTTGTAGAGAACATACAAATAAAAATATACCGACCGACTCGTAGAATTGCGATTTTTCGGCGCTTATCAATCGAGACTTAGAAATTAGCATGATAAGAATACAAATGATTCTATATAATCCTAATATCAACATACAAACCATTAACGTAGAGTCATAAATAAATGGTTTTGAACTTCCTTGTCGCTATGCAAGATACATTTTAAATACGTACTTTTATTGGCGCCAAAAACCATGTCGCTCTTGATAAATAAATGACTGATAAAGCGGTTCTCGCAATTTGCAAAACGAACGAGAAGATCAAGATAAATTGCCTTAAACGACCACCGTCGTGTTTAACCGAATTATCCGATTTTAGAAAACACGACGTGTCGGCGGCAGTCAGGCGTCTTCACTGCGGTCTCTGGGCTCATGTTATATGCCAAAATGTGCGTGCCAGATCTCGTTTAGACACTCACCCGTCCAGAGTGCACTGTGAGGAAATTGACAGTTCAAAGAAGGCAGGAAGTCCGCATTAACGTCGCATAAGTCGTCTTTCGATCCTCTCGGCCTAGTCGATAACTTCGAGATTCAACTGTGCTTTGAAACAGAAGCATTTAAGAAATCCGTTTATGTCCTTAGCTAGTTAGAGAGAGACTAGCAACATTAACGACTTTAGAGTATAGGACATTTTGGGTATATATTGCTGATAATGCTGAAAGTTTTGTATAAGTCTCTAGGCCAATTGGTTAGGTGGATTTGTTTGGTCGTAATAGTTATTGGGCAGTGTCGTCAGCATGTCACGTGAAGGCCGGCAGTGCTCAACCTTGCGAGCTGCCCTGCGACGACGCAAATTGACAATTTGCGCGAGGAGCGACCGGATGAGGCGCCGGCTCGCTCCTGCCTCCCCTTCTAACTTCAACAAACGTCGCCCGCCTTTAACTGCCGCTTACAAAATTTACCTTACACACATATACTTTCTTACACTAAACAACTTCAGATATCAACTACCTACCATTGCCCTTGTTTAATCCAGCTCAAAAAACTACACTACTCTCTAAAGCACATCGTTGTTGAAGCCTTAGATATGTTCACATGCAATTAGAGATCATAGCATCAAGGACCCTCTTTGAGTATTGAGCTAAAAATAGGTATCGATGCAAGTCCGATGTCAATTATTGACTTGAGGTCACGATTTGAAATGATCATTATGATGGTACACCTATCCGTTAACTATAATAACTACACAAAGCTGCTTTTAAGGCGTAACATGTTTTACGATTGTAGCCGTTACGCATATGAAAAATGTTCACCCATGCATAAATGTTGTAAACAGTATTTTTACAAGAAATTGGAAATAGGAAAATTAGTTTACAGAGACACGTTAAGAGTATTCTGATTGATAAAAAGTAATTCACTACGTAGTACTTCGAGAAAAGATAAGAAATACTATGAAGTAAAGTACATTCCAAGTATAAAATTCCCCAAGGACTAAATAAAACTTTTTTAGTATTCTCGTCAGTTACCAAATAGGCACTAAGTGCGATTGAACAGATGATACAATCGACACCAATTCGATAACAAAAGCAAGGTACATAGCAATGAATGAAGATCTATAGCCACACCCTTCTTCATGGAGAAGTTTTTGTTGTGTATAAAAATCAACACTCCTTATTTATATCTTTATTAAGCCGTTAAGGAGCCATGAGTATGTACTCACCTAGGAGAAACCACCTGATAATCTTCAAAATGGCTAAAATTTCTAACAAATACCAAAAACATACCTGATGATGCCTGTGCTGAACGCTGTCTCCTCTGCCTATACTTACGAAACATCTTCGGCTATGGTCAGACATATCCACATCATGAGGCATCACAATCACTATAACTGGCACTGGAAACGCTATATCTTCTCCACTCCATTGATGTCACTTAGCTTTATTAGTAAGTGACGAGTGATTGAACGCACTTCCGACCTCCTTCGAAGAAACTTAGCTTGGTGGATATGAGTGCATCTCAGCAGGGCCGGTGACCGTAGTCCTCGGTGTTCCGACAGGTCGGTATCCTCAAAGTTGTCAGGATATAATGTAAGACAGTGGTCGTACCTCGATCGGAGGTATTCATATTGGCGTGGTGTTGCGTGGAGCGCGACGCAGGCGACCGAGGACGTCGCCACTGGCGTCCGAATGCCACTGCTCACGTTCAAACGGACATAATGGACCCGCCGGAGAGCTCGTCAAAAGAAGAATACAGGGGCCAATTATTTATTTCCATACAATACACGTAGGTACATACGTCGGGCAGCGCGCGGACGCAGTGCGGGAGTGACTCCCGCGCAGCCACCGCGCACCAGCTCCGGCCCGCCTTCGCAACCGCACCTTCGATACTATTTTACGAAGTAACTCGTTTTAATACCAACGCATTTGAATGGCAGACAATAAAAAACACATTTGCTGTTAAACGACCTATTAATTGAGCAGTCAATTAGGATAACATTTATTTACACATTAACTGTTTTTGTCAACTATGTTAATCTTAAAATGTTTGTGGTAAAAGTACGAGTATCTTGACTTTCTTTAAGTCACAAATCTTTTGTGTCAATGCATTTTCAACGAGATGCAAACACAGTGTAATTATTATTCTTTAGAACATATTATTTTCTTATCTTTGTTAAAATGTCGTGCATCATTCGGTACTACTGGTAATAACATAAATATTATCAATAAACAGTAAAGGTTCACGTATTATCTATATATTATGACGTATTTTGTTTCTATTCTTAATCTCATCACACACAAGCTAGATGCCTAGTTATTTAACAGATCTAACACCAGCTAACAGCTTCCAACAATCCGCCGGGTCAACCGTCAATTGTCGGCCCTTCCCAAAGAAATTGGGCTGCGTCCACATTGTGCTGTGCGATGATAAGCTATACTGAATACGTAATCCTATCCTATTACACTGAGGATACGTAGAATGCGGGAAAAATAAGGACTTTGGCATAGTTTTTTCAGAACTCATATAAACTAGTCCTCCAAAATACCGATCACGGAAATACATATAGTATGTAGAGTAATGTATCTCCTATCTCATTTTTTTTTCATTACATAAACGAAAGTCATGTTAATTACATCACTAATGACATAAGAGCGGATCGATCTTTATGATTTTTACTTTGTTGGAATTGTCAATGCACTGAATAGGATCTAAGGGGGAAACGATAGTTTATCCGGACCGCTAGTTTTTAATAAATTCTTCACAGTTTACCAGTAATTTAAAAAAACCCTTGTCCCGAAGATGTCAATCAAATAAAGTATTTTAAGGGGACCTTTTTACAAAATCTAACTACTCACACAGTAACCCTCACAGTATTTTTAACTCCTTTGACATTACCATTATGTACGTACGTCCGCGGCAGTAGGAACGCCGCTGATTCAATCAATCCTACAATTAGGCTTAATTAAGAGATTTGAGCACGAATATTAGTAATAAGCCATGCGGCCATGACTCATGTTCTATCTATATCGTCAAAAGAGCTAGAACGTAACAATGTTAAGCAACCTTTACACTTAGGTATTCTTTGGGAAATTTATTTGAAATAACCTTAATTATGTTAGTATATGCATATGTATCTACAACATCCTTTTTGTTTAAGTCGAGTAAGTCCAGTCTAGTAGTACGATGATGTTCTTTAGCCAAACCCTAACTTCAAATATATTTTCTCTCTTTAAAAATATTTAGGTAATCTGCCTTCAAAGACCGATTAAAAAGCTTAAAATAATAATTATTTTGGAGTCGGTGTATGATAAACTTGACATTATGCACCGACTCCACAAGAAATGTTTTTATTGCGAGTTATATATTTATTGTTTAATCTTTATTTGTTATTGTTATTACCCATATTTCAAAAACTACACACTATAGGTACTCTAAGTTGCAATATACATGATTGAACTAAAACCATGTCGCAATGACTTGTTTTGGAGAGATTCCTTGACAAATATTACATGCAAACATAGATACTCTTACGAAATTTTGCACACGGTTTTGGAAGCCATACTAAAAATGTATCCAATTCTAACTATATCTCATTACAGGTTGAATTGAAACCATTTTTTTTGAGTCGGTGAACACTACTCTGTATCAGTTGTTTATGCACGTATTAGGGTGACTACTGTGTGCAGGCAGAACAATTGACAACATTTCATTTTTATAAAGGTATTAAATTTCGCAAACCATTTATAGACTTAGCGATTTTAAACACGTAAATAATTGGTGTGATATTTTGATACTTTTTTCTAAAAAGACTTTCTCTCTAACAGACTGAAAAGAACATGGAAGTAGGCATTTCACAGGTTACGCCTTTAAATCGTTTTTTATAATTTAAACGAGCTTGCTAGTCGTTACTTTGACATAGCGTGGTTGTTGTTTCCGGTGCTGTATAAGACACTAACGATAATTCAGTTAGTTAAATAAAAGTAAATAATAATAATTTACGGTAAATAATAATTTTAATAATAAAAGTGCATTAGCATTATTTTTAGTTCAGAGACGAAATAATCAATTTATACTTTATTTTGTATAAAATAATGAAATAATCATAATTCCTCATTAAATATCATAGATCTATATTTGTAGTCATGAGAAAATATTTTTGTAGTTTTAAGACGTAATAATATTATTAAATAAAAAAAGATGCTGCGTTAGCTTTGTTTGGTTACTGATAATATAACATAATAAAGTAAATACATTGGATATACCATTGATATCGACATCTTACTTAGCTACAATTTCTACAGACTACAACAGCATATGTATTTTTTTTCGAATATAGCAATTTCGTGATTTCGTAGCATCCGAATTCTTGTGCGCTCTTTTAGAATAGAGAGTTTTTAAACAATTATTATTATGAAAAATACTGAAAAGAAACAAAAAATATATAAGGGAGTTATTTTTTTCCTAAAAGTACCTTCATTTGAGAAGTATAAGAAAAGAATAAAAATATGCATATAATATAAGTATTGTAAAGTAAAGCAGTAATGTGTTATCAATTGGTGGAATTACCCACATTTGCGATCGAAATATGCTTGCGATTTGGTCTCACCCAATTTCATATCCGTAGACGCATGACGTTCAAGCATAGTATAGGAAGTATAAAAATTAATGAGGACATTTTTTTTAATTCCATAAAGGTTGAAAACGTTATCGCGCCCGCAAGCCTAATTCGACCGCAAATGTAGACAATTCCCCCAATTGTTCCGCCTGCACACGCCTATCTTAAGTAATAATAGAAAGGCTTCTTCAATTATTTCTTACCTGTAAATACCACTTCTGATAGTTTTGTCTGGTGAATATTTAATACAAACAAGTATCTACATGATACGTGATCGAGAGCATTCTAAGTTTTCTCATTCAGACCGTCTTGCATTTGCTCGTACCCTAGCCGTAGCTTATCGATAGTATTTATTTATACCTGAGCAAACAGAGATGTAATAGTTACCTGTCCAGTAAACAGTGGAAAGTTTCATGTCCACTCGACGCCCGTAATCTATAGATTAAAGTTCTTAATGGAATATTTTTATCCACTGAATTATGAAGCGCCATGTAATCGAACTAGCCTAATCAGAGCACTGTTAGCCTTGAGTTTCCATGACCTACATAGTTATAGGTAAACCGTTTCTGACGTCACTTTTTTTGTCTTCTCCTCCCAAATAATGTACTTCATATTATTATTATGCATTTCATGTTCTCGTTTTTTAAAGATCGTTTAATACACAAGGATGATACGGAGTACATTTATTGAGAGGAAATAAATGTACTACGATGAAAACGAAGGCGACAAAAGTTAAGCCAGAAATGACTTAGTTTTGTGGACGACCTATAGTTGAAGGCAACGATAGCTTTAATAACGTTTCACAGCAAACTAGTGACGGATAGAACTAAATATTTCTTGATGGGTATAAACTTCGACTGAATTAGGGAATCTACTTACTTCTTCTATTTAGTAAAATACCACAATATTTTTTGTTGACAGCAAATGTAAGTTTGTTTATCATAGTGTTTGTATGACAAACAGTTTTAGTTTCATGTATGAGAGCCCCCCTCAAATATCATATTTTTTATTCTTTGTATAAGAATCGTTAAGCGGTTAACAGAATACATCTTCCTACTAAATTTCAACAATGTGATGCTTATAGTTACAGAATAAAGAGGCTGTGACATACGGACGGACAGACAGACAGACAGACTTGACGAAACTATAAGGGTTCCGTTTTTTGCCATTCGGCTACGGAACCCCATATAAAATGCTCACTTATAGGATTCTACAGAATGTAACAAAAAGCCTGAGTTAGGTGATTATTATTATTAATAATAATAAACACTTTGTTTCAGACCATGGTAGTCCATTTTGTTCGCAACAATCTTATAGACTAGAGTTAGTAATATATATAACAAAGATACATAAAAGAAAAATCTAATATATCTAGAAAAATACCTACTATTGCGCCATTCCATGAGAGATGGCGCAGCAATGATTGCAGTAGGTACAGTCCAGCCGACAAGCGATCATGCTAAGGATTCTGTTGGCGCTGCTACGTACTCTTCGCAACAGGGATGCGCATCTTTTACGCTTCGTAGCAAAAAAGGAATCTACGCGATTTTCAGCAAACATCCCTTAAGCACTACAGAATCGCTGCAGCTCCATCAGCACCCTGAACGCATTATTATATTGAACTCTGAGGGCACTGTAAGACTTGTTTGTATAGTCAGCCCACAGGCTGCACTGTGTAGAATGATGTACAATAAGACCTAAAAAGTGTAACTTTGATTTGTGTCGAACAACGTGCAAACCTGCGAGCTATCATGTTCGCTCGCACTGCCAGTGCCCTACGTTCTCTCTCGATGTCATCATTGTCTTGAGGTCAGAGGTCAGCATGTGTCCTAAGTACTTAAATTTAGACACCCTACGCAAACCTGTACCATTAAGCGTAATATCGGGAAACACATTGCCTGTATTGTTTCCTCTGGCCTCAAAGACCATGACTTCACTTTAGAGTAGATTATATTTCAATCCGTGTTGCACGGCATATTTCTCACAGATGGCAAGCAATTTTTTAATTCCACATACCGATGCACTCAGTACAACCATTTCATCAGCATAGCTTATGTTGTTTACATTAATTCCGTCTATATGACAACCTACCCTGGTCCCACTGAGCGCCACTATGAGGTCGTTCATATACAGGTTGAATAGGGTTGGCGAGGACAATCCCCCCTACCTCACCCCGCACTCCTACTTGTACGATTGCGGCATGGCTCCCTACCATCACACTCCATTGACCTGATTTCCGTACCAGTACTTGCAGATGTTAATAAGTTCCAGTAATTAGTGTTTTCCAACTTTTTCCATAGAAAATCATAGGAAACCAGGTCAAAGAGAGATCAAGAAAGCATGCGTGAATTGCATTTTGACGTCTTGTTTAGTATTTGACAGCATGTTTGACACACAAAACTGCACTGTCAGTGGATAGTTCGCACCGAAAGCCGAACTGATTATCATGAAGTTCAATATGTTTCGTTAGCTGCATGTTTAACACGCTGTCAAACACCTTCGATATCACTCTGGCAAGAGAGATTGGTCTGTAGTCATTCCTATTTGATAAATCAGCTGTTTTATTTTTAACGACTGGTACTACAAAGGTTTAATCATCTCTTCAGGATATGAATGGCTTAGACATAGGTTAAACAACATAGTTAACAATCTCGGTAAGTGGGATCCAGCATGCTGTAGATGTTCAATCTCAATGCTTATCCCGTCATGGCCGGGAGATTTACCTCTGGTCATCGAATAGATAATCATCTTCACTTCTCTAGTGGAACATCTACTAAACCCATCTTCCCCAATGTTGAACTGACAGTAAAATGTTGTCTAAACATAAGGGCGATTCAGAACGTTCGATAAGTCATTCGGTTTGGGTTTCGGCTAGATTTTCTATTCATTTTTAAATTAATGTCGCATTTTGATCGGATGTCAGTTCGGTTACAAATATAATAAAAGATCATAATAAAATAGTTTCATCGGATAAATCCACGTAGTTATAATTCAATTAATATGTAAAAGTTATCGAATCGTAACCCAATCCGTAACCGAATGGTTCTGAATCGGGGGGCAGGTCTGTTATTTCGCCGGCATCGCTTACACCGTCGATACACACAGGAACAACCGGTTTGTTATCAAGCTTATTTGTAGCTTTCCAAAATGATCGAAAATTGCCTTTTCGAATGATGAGAGGCCAGAATATGCATTTTCACCTGTTCCTTATGGTCCTGACACCATCTCAGACTGGTCTTAAAGATTTTCCTGGCCTCACCCATCTCGAATCGATATATCGAAAATCATCGAATTTCGTTTGCCATACGAGCAGAATTTCTGTTGTGTGTGTGTGTGTTTTATTGTCCTAGGACCCTAGGTAATATTTATCGAGGCACTGAGCGGCTACCTGTGTCGATCAGAAACGCCTGTCTGTTGACATTCGTAATGATAACGAAGATATCGACCATCGAATAATAATATTTGTTGATATCTCCACACTCGCTTCAAGGGCCTGAGGAATAACTGCATACAGTAAGTTATCGGCTTCTTGGGTGCCCACACGTTTATGATTCATGTGTTCTTTCTGCGGACCGCGGTTCTAATGCTATTGAGCTGTATACACAGCAAAATATTCGAGTTCTTCATTTGACAAAAGCTCAAAACTCAAAATATATTATAAGGTTTAAAATTTGGAATTTGGAATTCCAGTCAGTTTTTTATATTGTTTTAAATAAATGGCCAGTATGTTGATAAGGACTAGACGTAGTGCGTGCAATGCGCAAGTGGCAGTGGTGGTTCGTGTTTTGCTGTTTCTCGGTATTCCGGCGGCGTACTTTGCGTTTATGTTCCTAGCTGCGGCCGCGACTGACAGCGGCGATTTTAGTCATGCAAATACAGGTAATTGGTTAAATGTTACACCACTTTACAGTTACTCTAAAAATAATGTGAGTATGTTTTCCGTTTTTCCACATTCAGCCTAGCTGTTTCAATAACTTCGCCCATCTCTGAACTTTCCTTTGGCCAAAAGGTGGAATTCTAAAGGTGGAAATATATTTGTCTGTCGTGTCATGACTCATCAGAACGGAATCGGCACCTTTTGGCACCTATATAAAGTAGGTATCTACTAATACTATTTATGAACTTTTGAAACATTGCTCTAGGCAATACGCATGATTGATTTCTCCCTGAGTACAACTCCAATTAAATTCATTGGCCCAATTGAATAATCCTAAAAACAGTGCACAAAAGCTTGCGCGAACATTGACTCTTCCTTTGTGCTCCCAGTACTACATGCAGAAATGAATGACTTTTATGAATTTTTACACCTACAATTTTTTAAATTAACCCTTTATTCGCAGAATCTGTGGAAGGTTTCTCAACTCGTCACCTCCTGGGGCTGGTGGAGAGTGGAAAGAACTGCACTCCTGCAGCCATCTTGGAATTCCCGTCTGATGGGCTCACTCACGAGCAGCGGCGTCATGTAAGTCCTCAGAATGGAACGTAACATTTGTCAGTTAATGATGACGAAAATGATTTGGATACTATAAATTTTTGATTTTCATACAAATCACAGAGATATGGTTTTCATCAGTAAAATAATAAGAAGGTTGGACTAAAATATTTTTCCTAATTTTTTTCTATTCCGATTGTAAACCTAACACAGTTAAATACACTTTTGGATCTTATTTCAAAAATACTAAGCTATGCGTTTATTTGCAGGGATACATTCTTATCCACTGCATCTTGGCAATATATTGCTTCATGTTACTGGGCACGGTGTGTGAGCAGTATTTTGTTCCGGCTATCGATATCATTTGTGAACGTAAGTAGCCACTTATTAACTATCAACTAAGAACAGTCAGCGACAAAAGCAGCTTGTTACAGAATTTTGTAACTTTTACTTTGTTGGTCAATATCAAAAAAACTAATTTAGTAATACATTAATGAGTAGGTAAGTACTCAATGCTAACCGACATTGCGTTATGATACTGACAATACGAGTGTTAAGATAACATGACATTATTTCCCATTTAATGTAGATTTTTATCTAATCTTGTTTTAGTATTAGTTTTCAACAATAACACTTTATTAACTGGTTTACACGTTGATGCCTACTTTATTATAGCGAATACGCCTTTGTTTTGGCATTAACTAGAAAAATGCCTACGATTGCGCCGTGTGCCAGCGATAAGACGATGAGTATTGGGTATAGCCATCTGCCATAAAACAATTAAACCTTCATCGATAAATAAGTTGTACACAAAAGTTAACGCATAATCTAACAATGTGCCTACCTATTTTAAATTACTTACCTTTTCTTGACTTCAAATAATTTCATATTTCTTTTGCATTGCTTTCTTACCCTTACATGTGTGAAAGAATTTGAATTTATAAAGTAAAACTATTATTAGTTAGAAAGATTTTTACGGAAATACTTGACCAATTAAATATTTAATTGTTACTCCTTGCAAAAAAACTTTTATTGAAATCAGCCTGTAGTCAATGTTAATTATAACATTTAATACAATGTAATAATGTTGTTAACTGTATTCGAAATTAATCTGCCAATGCGAGAAATTACTTTTACGATGCTTTGCGATTGCGCACGCGATGCACATATTGAAACATTGTTAACACAAATAGCTTTTGCGTTTTTCCTTGTACTTGTACCGATATTTCCTTTAAGATTGATACCAAACATTATCAAAGGTTAAATGTGCGAATAATAAACCAGTCTAAATATGTAACGAAAATTCTAACTTTTTACAACTTTAATGTTTTCAAAGGGCTTTGAAATTTTTTACAATAAAACGTCTCACTTAGTTTTATTTTTTTACGAAATGAGGGCTACGACTGACACCTTCAAAAATCGATAGACTAGATCACATCGTGAGCCAAAAGATCCATAAGCCTTTCTACAAAAAAATGTTAAGCTTACAGTCTTTAAAAATCAGGGCGCTATTATATTCGACCTTTCGATTCGATTCGTACCTCATTCGTTATTTAATGCTACAGAATTAACGTTCGTATTTTTCAAGAATGGTAATCGAATCGCATATATAGGTACTGATGAGTGCGAACAAATTTAATGAATGAGTAAGGAAGGACTCAATCCATGCTTGACACTCTACCTTCAAGCTATGAAGCTAGTTTGACAATGTCACTCTAGCTTTTTATGAGAGTCTGACCACGTCATCAACAGCTAGATGATGGAACGTCAGTCAGTCGAGTCAATCTGTCAGGTACCATCACTCGATACCTACCTACTTTACTATCACACCATCAAGCATGGGTGACGGTTTTTATCCTAACGTTGATGCGGTAGCATTTGTTGTGATTGGCTAGAGCTATCGTTAAACTATAGTTTGATAAAAAACGAATCTAAGGAATAAAGATATAACTCAGCTCATTTCAAAAGTTTTTTTTACAAAATCGTAATTTTCCACAGGCGTGAACATGTCAGCCGACGTGACCGGGGCCACCTTCATGGCAGCCGCCAGCTCTAGTCCGGAGCTGTTCATCAATGTGGTGGGCACCTTCGTTACGGAGGGAGACCTGGGTGTGGGCGCCGTGGTCGGGTCAGCTGTCTTCAACGTGCTTGCTGTGCCAGCGTGCTGCGCGCTGTTCGCTGGCAGGGTATGTAGACTAGACTCACGAACAACGACGTCGGCGATGTATCTAGACGAGGCTGATTCATTAACGAAGCGAGATCTGGGTGTGGTGGGTACCGGCGGCTGCGGTCGGCTCGGCTGTCTTTGACCCCTCATACACTGCATCGATGCTTTTAGTCGCAACATTTAGCATCGATGCAGTCGCGCGTTTTACAAACGCGCTTCAGCATCGCGACCTACGCAATGTACAGTTTAACTTATGCAGTTCCGCGTTAGCATCGATGCAGAAACGCGACTGCATCAATGCTATCGTGCGTTAGTATTGAAGCAGTAGCCAAAATTCAGTACATAATTTGTCAATTTCTAACTTCTGCATCACGACTGTATCGATGCTAAAAGTATCGCAGAGTGTACAGGTTGAAATTTTGCCAATGCATCGATGCTAACGCGCGTTAGCATTGTGACTACTTCGCTGCTAAAAGTCGCAGTGTATAAAGAGTGGTTGACGTGCTTGCTGTACCAGCGTGCTACGCAGTCTTTTCACAAACATCGAGGTTGACCATGAATGTTGATAAAGCTGCTTCATTACTACTGCTACATAACGTGGTGGCAACTGGCACCATTGTGACTGAAATGTCTTAGCGAAACAGTCTGCTGCCCGCTTCTTGCAGCCAGACTTTTAGAGGTTACATCTAACCATGATTTAATAAAAAAAAGTAAAAACCGACTTCAAAACCAAAATGCACTAAAAAGTCTTAAATAAACTCTTGACTATTGAAAGGAAAGGAACTCATTTTAAGCAAACAATTTCTTTTTGGAGTCGGTGCTGTGATAGTTGATGCTTGATGGTCAAAGTGATGGCACCGACTCCAAAAAGAAATTGTTTGCCTAAAATGAGTTCCTTTCCTTTCAATAGTCAAGAGTTAATTTAAGACTTTTTAGTGCATTTTGGTTTTGAAGTCGGTTTTTACTTTTTTTAAAGTTAATTTTATTTCTTCATTTTTAGAGATTACAGGAGAATGGGGGCAGGCCTGCCTGGGTGAAAGGGCACCTTATGACTGTGTTTTTCAAGAAGCTACAAACTACCTTTTATAAGTTCTTTCATTATAATTACTGAACTCCTAAGCGTTCAGGAGTTCCACCATCAGCTCAGCCCCACAAGATGTTGACTATTAGACGTAATAACATGTCAACATTAAGATTCAAGTAAAGAAACACTATACGTGCCTGTAAAATTTGAGGGTTTCCCTCGATTACACCAAGATCCCATCATCAGATCCCAAATTGTAAAAAATGGGACCAACTAGAAGGTATACCCTTTAAGTAAGCGAAAAAATTTTTCGAATCGGTCGACAAACGACTGAGATATGAGGTAACAAACATACAAAAAAAAAACATACAGTCGAATTGATAACCTCCTCCTTTTTTGAAGTCGGTTAAAAATAGTCTAATGTTTTAAATGCTTTTTGCATGCATACAAAACTATCATTCCAATTTCAATTAAGAAAGGCACATATCTCTAATTGCCAAGACACTGAGTACAACTATGATATCCATGACCTTAACTTTAATCATTCATTTTATTGGTCGATAGCATAACAGGAACGTGCAAGGAGTAAGGACCAAAATACTTCCTATTAATTTATAATGTTATCTGCCATTGACTAACAAGGGTGCTCGAATCGAGTACCTCGTCCCGTCACTCAAAGTGGTATACATTGTAATTAGTTACAAGTTTTTCCTCATGAATTAGATATGTTTTTTTTGTGAACTTATAGTTGCAAAGCAATCATAAGTTTCCATCGATGATAAGAGTCGCAGTGTGTAAGGGGACTAAATCTTTAAAACTCCGGAACGGATTTAGATGCGCTTTTTAATAGATTGAGTAATTCAAGAGGAAGCTTTTATATGTATATATTGCACCCGTGCGAAGCCTGGGCGGGTCGCTAGTTTAAAATAAAAGCCAATTAAATTATTCAGTTCCCTAAGTTAGCTACATCCTACATTATTTTATTTCCGGAACGCTTATTTAATATATGTTGCTACAATGCAATTCAACAATATTTTTTTAGCTATTTAGCACTAATTAGCCTTGTAAAGATAATGTTCAACTTGGATACCTTGAAGGTTAGGAGAGTAATGGCGTCAAGAAGGCAGTTCCTATTTATACTTCACCATAGACTAGGTGTCAATCAGTGTTAGAGAAAGTAAGCCTGTTAGTACCCCAGAGACTTCCGCGAGGGGAGGAAGGAATGATTGCACTGCGTCGTAGGCCGCGTCTGTTTATGAGACCCGCAGCGCGATCCGTATGGGCACCAAATGCACCGACAAACCGTGCACTGGGTCTGATAGGAGACATACTTGCTCAGCACGTTGATTTAAACATTTTTGCTGATAGTTTGGCGAGTTTATTGACGTTATTTTATAAGATTGTTGACAAGATTATTAAATTGTTAAATAGATTACTGACATTATGGTTCTTTGAAATTTATCAATTTTATTTTTTACGTGTTGATACTGTGTTTGATGACATTGTTTTTATGATTAGGTTACTGAAAAAAAAATATTATTATTGTAATTTTAATCTAAACTAATAATATTTTAGTTTTAATTTAAGTGTTTTTTTTGCATTAACTTTTTAATTTAATTTAATTGTTTTTTTAGTATTTTGAATTTTACTTAAGTAACATTCATTAATTATGTTGTATGTTTAAGTTTGTACGCGAATTGGCGTTCTTAACCGACTTCACAAAAGGAGGTTATCAATTAGACTGTATTGTTATTTTTTGTATCTATGTTACCTCATATCTCAATCATTTGTCGACCCATTCGAAATTTTTTTTTGACTGCCTAGAGGAGGCAAACTAGTAAGTCCCATTTTTGCCATTTCTTGACCTGACGAAGGAATCTTGGTGTAATCAAGGAAAACCCTCAAATTTAAAAAGGTACATATAGTGTTTATTTACTTCTTTTTTTTTAAATCTTAAATGGAGTTTAGTAATTATAATTACAGAACTTATAATAGGTAATTTGTAGCTTCTTCAAGAACAGAGTTATTAGGTGCAACTTACCTCCCCCCCACCCCTCATGTAATAACTTAAAAAAAATAAAAACCTGAACCTGAACCTTCAAAAGGACAAAAGGAAAGGTAGCCATTTCAGGCAAACAATTTGTTTTTGACCGTCAGTACCATCCCTTTGACCATCAATAATTGTTTGTCTAAAATGGCTTCCTTTCCTTTCGAGGGTCATGAGTTTATTTACACTTTTTAGTGCACTTTGGGTTTAAAGCTTGGGTTTAAAGTCGGTTTACACTTTTTTTAAGTTAATTTTTACAGTAAGCTACAAGTGAAAATTGAATTGAAATAAAGTATGAAATTAGCCTGGGTTAATGGACTTTACATGACGTAAAAGATTAATTACAGGATTTAATCGCAATAATATGGAATTTGTGGTTAAATGATAATTTACGACGGTCATATAATACTTTCGTTTGTAATTAATTAATGAAATTAAATCACGAATAATGCATATGGAATCATTTATTTATGTGTGAAAATGTTTGAAGTAGGCAATAATTACGTTTCAATAGCCATAATTGATGGACAGCTTTGATAGGCGGTACACTATCAGATTGGTACGTCGTTAAACTTGATTGACTCCAATGATAAATGCGAAATTAGTGTTGTCAGGTGTTGATTACAAGTATGATCGACAAGGCACACAAATCACACAGGTGCCACTTTAAATGAGCTGTGAGTGGACTCAATGAATAAAAATATTTTTGAATTTTAAATCAGTTGAGGTACATAAGCCGTATGGATTAACGACATACGTGGTCGAGTGGCTTGCATGCTGCGTTCAAGGTGCGCGACCTCTGTCTGTAGAGTCTCCGATTCCCGATCGGTTCAATGTAGAAAGAAACATCATTTTCTCTGATACCACTGTTTCTGCCCAGTTAGAGAGTGATCGTGTGCATAAATCCTATTTAAGTGATGGACTCGCTACCCATTTTCGGGATGTCATGCCTAAGTAGTAGAAGACGATTTTTACGAGAGATTATTTTGTGAACCTCTAAATTAAATCCATGTATTCTTGGTTTTTTATTTCATCTTTATGAATAAAAAATATGACACTGTGAGTGTTGAAAACATTCTAAACCATTAGATTGCGAAGCGTCATCAATTTCCAAGTTTAATTTATTCTGTAAAGAATAACTGCTTGGGCCCACTGTTTCATAAACAGACGGCTAGATGGCGCTAAGCGTCACGCAATGACGTATCCATAAGAGACCACAAATTTCGCAAGGTCGGACTGACAGCACGGTAGCTCAATTGGTAGAGCGTTTGGCCCGGTCAGACAAGAGGTTGCTGGTTCGAGTCCCGCCGGTGCGCAAATTTTTGGTTTCTTATTTCATCTTCATGAATATAAAATGTGACACTGTGAGTGTTTTAAACATTCTAAACCATTACATCCATGTATGTTGACCAGGTGATAGATCTGGACTGGTGGTCGGTGTCGCGCGACTGCTTGATGTACGCGGTGGCCGTCGTGGCGCTGATCCTGACGCTCCTCGACGACACCATCTACTGGCACGAGGCTCTGCTGCTGGTGCTCATGTATACCTTCTATATACTTGGTAATACTCGATGACATATCTTTGCAATGCATTGTATTCTATTGTTTTGTATCGTGTTTTTGCTATTGCAATTAATTTTGATTGAATTTATCATACGTCCTTAAGAAAATATATTTTCATTACTTATACGTAGGCATTACCTATATATGTAAATCATAGATGGTGCTTTTATTGACTTCCGATCTGTTGCATTTGCAGTTGCAAATTATTGTTTTATAAGATTACCAACCTATTGAACATTTGATATTTTATCAAATTTTTGACACTAACTATTTTTACAGCAATGGTTTTCAACGGTCGCTTAGGATCATTTGTGAAGAGCGGCTGCTGTGTCCCGTCAAAGCCCAAGATCTACACAGAAGTTACACCACTACTCTTAAAAGGTAAGTAATAAATATTTTACGATATCTGATTGGCAATGCTTTATTACTTGTCATGTACGAGTAATGTTCACTTAAAGTGATTCATCGCGACTCACGGGCCGAAATTATGTATGAAAATCGCGGTAAGCGGTAATGTGGCACAATTCGCCTGCAACATCATCCAGCGAAAAGGATATACCTAGTTCAAAAATCGAACTGGCCACCATGCACCAGACCGAGAAAAAAAATGCGGAATTATTAGTACTTACAATAATATTGACTTGAAAAGCAAAGATGGGAAGCTAATTTCACAAAAATAAAGTTGATGTTATCTGGGGTTGATGTAATAAATTTATTTTGTTGAAGTGATTTGATACAGCGTGGCGCACCGGTGTATACTCGTTCATCTGACTTATAAGTTAACATTATTTTATTGCCTCGCAGGAAGTGTGAAGAACAAAGTATTCACCTTGTCTCTAATATAAACGTGTCTTTCTCTTGGGCGAAATTAAATCCCTCGCATAACTAAGGTTATCTCCCGCTGGACGCACGGGAGTAAGATTATTCGTGCCCTCGCTTCACTCGGGCCTCAAATGTAACAATCCTCACGCTTCGCTCGTGATTCGAGGTACCACCCGCGTCAAAAGACACCACTTTACGCCCTGGATTCCGTGATTAATCTGCTATTAATAATGTATATTATGTAAGTATTCATTACATGAATTGAAGAAGTCAGTAACAACGCGTCTACCAAATATTGTCTATTACGTATTCATGACTTGGATTGAAGAATATTATTATAAACAATCCTAAAACTTATTCATAATTTACAGTCATGAAAAACGTAATTATTATGTCGGATGTCCATATCTAGCTGTTCTAGAATTGCATGAGCCACGTTAATGAGGTTATAAATGATTTAATAACCACATTGTAATTTAACAAGGAAATAATTATTAACTAGCCGCTAGCGTGTCACTGGATTTGTTATAAACAAAAAAGTTATACGAACGCTTAAACCGTAATGTAATATTACGTTTTCATTAATTGACTTTAATTAGCACCGGTATGATTAATCAAAAACTTAATACCGGGACCGGCCGAACTGGATTACCGAATTAATAAACGTCTACTTATTATTTTTTTATTTTTATTTGTAGAAAAACAACATCCTCTAGACGCTTCTGGGCGTATGGTTCGTAACGGCGACTTGGAAAATGGCATAGAAATGTCGAAGAGACACGACTCTACTGGGTCAGGTAAGCAGTTTTATGATTTATATTGTTAAATTACGAGTATAGCAGGAGGGTCAACAAATTTGTTTGATTGTAAAAATCGTGAAAGGGTGCCAGTAACGTCAGTTGTGTCCAGAAGAGAAGATAATCGGTTATAAAGAAGCTACGGTTGATTAGTGACGTTGCTACTGGTTCTACTTCTCTGTGCCACCATCCCCTTGATTAATACAGTACTTTAGTTTACCCTGTCTTTATAATCCCTCAACACAAGTAGCATCAGCTTGCTGTGACGAAATGCCGTAGGCTTTAAAGACGCTTCTATGGGTGGTGAATCGCCCGTCGCTCTAAACCACCACCTCTGTTTTCTGAACCGTGCATCAAAGTTTTACTATTTCTACTAGATACCAGCAGCGTTAGCTCACTGTGGTCGTGGCCGGACGAAAAGACATCAGCTCTGAAAAAGCTGCTGTGGGTAGTGACATGGCCGTTGGGGCTGCTGCTCTGGGCCACCATCCCTGACGTAAGGCGGCGCCCGAGCCTGTACCCGCTGACGTTTGCCATGTGTATAGCCTGGATCGGAGGGGTCTCGTACCTCGTCGCTTGGATCATTACTATACTTGGTAAGTCTGTTGGTGGTATTTCAGTATGTTTTTACTCCCTCAATGGTGTAGCGGTTAGTTCGCTGATTACTGCTCAAGACGTCCCTGGTGAAGAAATTTGTTTCTGGGTTTTTCTGTCTTATAAATACGCTGAAACAGCTCGGGAGTAAAACCATTCGTGCCCTCGCTTCGCCCGGGCCTCAAATCTACAATCATCACGGTTCACACGTGATGACGTGATTCAAGGTGGCGCCAGCGCCGTAACACTTTACGCCCTGGGTGATAAATCTACTATTATATACCCCTTTGCCTCAGAAAACACGTTAAGCCATTGGTCCTGCACCAGATCTCTCCTTGGTCAGACTCACTGAATAAATGAGAGTGAAGGAACAAAGAGTGCACTTGCGTATTGCGCTAATACCTGGGCACTATAATATCACCTGCGTACCCGGCCTATCTCTGTTGAGAAGGGCCACAGTTACCGAAGATTGGTAGGAGAATATTATCTAAATAATGTAGGTACTTAAGTGAGAAGAGGGAAACTTGATCTTGAATGAAGTAGTACCCAAATTGCTTCAGTTTAATTTTAAGAGTAACTTAATCACCCAATATTAATGATTGATTCATTAAATTAATTTATAGGTACAGAATAAATCTATGCATTTGGTACAGGTGACACCCTGGATGTGCCAGACAGCATCACGGGGCTTACAATCCTGGCCGCGGGGACCAGTCTGCCTGAAGCTGTCTCCAGCGTTCTCGTCACCATGCAAGGTAATACCAGATGTTAACCTTGCCTATCCAAAAAAGTTAAACCTTTTTGCTCGATTACTGCTTATTCTAATATATGCTGAAATGTGTAGGTACCTCCTACTTGTGCTTGACAAGTGCGTAACACTCACTCTACGTTTTGAGTTTTTTTTTCCTTTTCCTTTCTGACCATATTTCACCAAAATTACTTATAGTCCAAACATATTTAAATTAAGAGTTAATTAGACACCTCTAATGTTTACAACACTCGATGTCATTAGTACACTTATTAATATTAAAATTGGTTTTGTTACAGGTCATGGGAATATGGGCATTAGCAACTCTATAGGATCCAATACCTTTGACATTCTCCTCTGCCTGGGCCTTCCGTGGTTGGTCAAATCGGTATTCTTCCCGGCAGTACCAGGAAACCATTCGGTAAGAAACTGGATTTAAAAAGGCTTTATTCTTATAAGAAAAATTCTCAATGTCCAGTAAGTCACGGTTGTCCAGTTCTCCAAAAATCATAATATCATAAAAATACCAGGGTCACTAGTACCTACATACGGCTAGCTAGCTCTGGGTTAAGAACATAGTGATAACCTGCATTAGGCTAGTTGCCAGACAATCTATTGTTCAATGGATTTACTATGGCAATTTAAAACTATGACGTCATAGTTATGGGTTCAACTGACGCACTCTTTACAGAGATATAAAAAAGTGCAAATTAATAAGAATGATTAATGTAAAGTTGTCCTACAATATTGTGTTTTAATTTAATACTTGGGTCGTGGAATTATGGGTGATTGCCGGAAATTATCCATTTGTTGCCGCCGGTTCGCTAATCGTTGAAGGAGACAGAATGATAATTCAATCCAAAGTAGATTTTAGCCAAATTGACTCTAACTAACTTTAGTTAACAGCGCTTTTTTTCCTTTTCAAGGTGACAATAAACTCCAGTGGGCTATCCTACAGCGCCATTTCGTTACTGACGACATTGCTATCACTGTATGGCTGCTTAGCGCTGAACCGTTTCCGGCTGGACTGGCGCGTGGGCTGCGCGTGCGCCGCCGTCTACCTCGCGTTCCTCGTGCTCGCCGCGCTCATCGAGCTCAACGTCTTCTTCCTCGTCAACTTACCCATCTGCCCACATTAATAAAGAAAAGAACTACTGAAAGGCCGCCGGATTGCTTGGAAATTTTACTAGCGACTACATTGAGCGTTCGGGGGTAGCAGTTTCATTGTACTGTATAATGTATGTGTCACTACGCTAACGTAGCGAACATACTTACGTACGTAAGTCAGGTCGAGTACTATCTAGCCTAACCACCATAAGAGTCAAAATTGGTTGAAGCTCTCATCTCTTTTGTTTGAAGTGACGCCCGTTTTTGTGTCGTGCGTGCAAGCGATTAGTGGTAAGGCACGAGAGACCTCAACCGTACGTACGTATCGACGTTACGCTGCCGCACTATATGTTCTTACACACAAACGGCACTTGGTGAAGGGACCACTGCAGTTACTGATGCCGTTAATATGTTCAACGGCACTTCTTTAGCTAACCACCGATGTACTTATGGCTTGTACTAACAACGGTGGCCGTTGATAATATCCTTTTGAGTATATTGTACGGACCGTGGGGACACGTCGGCGGGCTGACGATCGGCAAATTGTCGTTCACGGGTAACATTACAAGACTTGCCCGAATGTCACTCGTAGATTTTGTCAAAAACTAAAATACGATGTTTATCAAAGCCAATTAGCTAGAGCCATTTATAGAATATAGAAAGACTTAAGGTTCAATAAGTCAAGCATGATAATGTGCTTTTACACGTAATTAACTAGGTTTCATACATTTCATTTTTAATTCAGTAAATTAGTTAGTTATTAGGGTGAAGAATATTGAAAACGCTCAAAGGTACTTAATATGCACGAAGTTTATTTTATTTTCTTTAAAGTAAAACAAAACATGAGTACTCGTGTTACTGATTAAAGTTGTACATAATTGTACAATGATCTTATTTTATACCTAAGGCAAGTCTGAAGCTTATAATTATTTTAGCTTCCAATAGACACTTTGAAGCAAGATTCGAATGGTATTGTCTTTGCATCGATTATTTTTAAATTTACGCTTTTTGGATACTTATGTCACTTAAATAGATATTCTAACATTAAAACATGCGTTAAAATAATAATAATACCGCTTATAGATAGGTAGATAATTTAATAACGGTTAGTCGAAACAATTGTATAACTTACAGGGCAATAAAGTTTATATAAATAAATAATAAAAAACCTGAAAAAAACACAATCGCCTGCTACTTTGATATCAAAGTTTACGTACACCAACAGTCTACATCATGCACCGACTTCAAAAGAATTTGTTCTTCCTAAATAGCAGACGAATGCGTTATTATACGCTTTTTAGTCAAATTTTTAAGACGGTTTAATTTCTTAAATAAAAAAATATTTTTAGTTACTACTCATATCTCATAAACGACTGGACTGATTTCAATAAAACTTACTCTGTCCCCTTAGTTAAACTATACCATATGAACTAAAAAAGAATCATCTCGCTATAGTCTCGTTTCGAGAAATCCTGAGACAAACATACATAAATTTTTTGCACACGTGTTAGGAAGCCTTAATGGATCAACATACCTACTATCACATTACGAAACTGAACTTTTTTAGTTTCGTCAATACCGCCTGTAACACATTTTTTTTAAATAAAACCTTAATGTAACAATCCTTCTTACATTTATGGTGATATTGATATATGATATTTAATTGTAATGTAAAACATAGGTCAGTTGGACTCCAGTGAATAAGTGTTTTTTAAAGGGTCTAGTTCATAAGTTTTTATAAATTTATTTAAGCAAAGAAACACTAGAAAGTATCTAAAGGAGTAATAAACAATGTAATGTTAAAAAAAAACGAGTGTTTATTTTTATAAACTTTGAACTACCTAATCAAAACAAAACAAACACAACTAATAAATCATTAAAATAGTATGATCGGTGCTTGCTACTTTTCTGAAATGAGAATGTCAATTTACTAATTTCAGATAAGTACCTACCTAACAATATACTATATTTTCAGCCTTCTGCCAGTACTGACTGATGTTGCTGCTACCCAACACCAAGAGAACGCTTATTCAATGTCGACGTTTACTTGCATATTGAACTTAATGAATACTGTATATTGAGGCTGAAGATATAGTATACCAGGAAAGGCAACCACAACACTACTTGTCCTAATTTGGAGTTTTGTAAATAAACTCTACCAACAAGAACCTAGTCCTCAGTTTTAGGATGACATAATACAAAAAGAATTTTAAAAAATAAGAAAACCAATAAGTTGGTTTACAAAGTTTTTGTTAGTAAAACCAACTTATTGTTTTTCTTATTTTTACGAAGTATAACAAAGTAATTGTTTTACGAAGTACGCTATATTTACATAACTGTATATAACACAAACACCCAGTTACAGCATCAGAATTTAAATTTAGAAGGCAACTTAAGGATGATTCACGCTACAGTGTGCCGGGGCTGGACCGTGCCGGAGCCGGGAATAATTCCAATAGACATTCCAATGCCGTGCCCCGTCCGGGCCCGGGCGGAGCACGTTCAGGTATGAATCACTTCATACAATAACGATTGACCGCGCCCCGGCCGGCGCCCGGCCGGAGACCGACCCAGCGCCGGCACGTTGTAGCGTGAATCAGCATTTAGTCTAAAAGCCGTTGAAGATCGAACTTCAGCGATCTGATAACTCAATGAGACATATTTTATCAAATATATCTTTAAACGAATTGCCGAGGGCGCTGGCCGGGGCGCGGTTAAACATTATTGTATCGATCTTCCACGTCTTCTACTAACTCTTAAAACTTATGAGTTCTTATTCTCCGGGATAAGGACGTCTTCGTCTCATGGTCCTGTATGTATCTCTCTAGAATCTAGATAGCTAGCTAGCTCCTTTGTGGCGCTTGAGATTGAAGTTGTCGCCCGTGCAGCAGTAACACTACCAGTAGTAAGTCTGCTACTCGGTGTATACTGAATACCTACTCTATAGTTATTATTACAAGCATATGTTACAACTTATTTATCGATTTCACAATATTACTAGTGATGGTAACTATTAGATAGAGAGAAAGTCTTTCCATCCTACTTAAAACTATATCAGCTATTACTATCGAATATTATAATCCATTAAGTGCTTAATTGCGATTCCTGCTAAGTAAACAGTTACTAAATACACCGCGCAGGTACCTACTATGGGAACAAAGTGACACACACATTTAAAAAATAATTATTTCATCTTTACACATAAGACGTTCAACTTTTCCATTTCGATGAGTATAAGTGTAAAAACGAAGACAATACATAATCGGCGTCGGTAATTAGAAGTGTAACACGCGAACAGACGACGGTGTGCCTGTCTGTGGTGCTGGTGGGGCTCGGCGCGGCCTGCGCACGCGCATACTGCGCTACTATACCGCGCCGGTAATGAGCGAAACACCGCCTTCCGCGTTGCTAGTTATTACCGTCCACCAGCCCACAAAAAACTATGAGAAACGTATTCACGTTAAACTGTTACTACAACGCCACATTACATTACGACATAGAGTTACGCTTTATTACTAAAACAGAATTATAAATTAACATTTTGTAAACAATAAAAGTACATCAATGATTACAATCACAGTTCATGCCTTTACTATCTACCCCGTGGTAGAATAGCGTTCAATAGTCGCTGGAACAAATTTGGTCTTTGGGTTGTTGTATACATCATGTGCATAGGGTTCATGCAAAATTTATATGGTCTGCTTGAAGTTCCTTGCATCACGAAGGGATACGGGTGTTTGAGCAGCGGCGACATGGAGCTGCCGACCAGACTGATGGGCTTCGTAAATTTTATCGGCTGGGACTTGACCACTTCTGTCTGGCTCGCCCCTCCAAGAAGGATGACCGGAATCGAAGACGACTTAGTGGGCTTAGGTGAAGGCCTAACACTCGATAATTTTGGCAGAGGGCGTGGTGTGGTAGATATTTCGATAATTTCTTGAAGTATAGACTCATCGTAGTCCCTGTTGTCTTCGACGAGTGGCGAGACGAAGACCACCTGTCGCAGCCCGTTGATGTCTTGCACGAGCTTGGCGTGCTCTTTTACAATGTCTTCAGCGTTAGGCAGCAGGCGGTCTATTCTGCGAGCCATTATTTCGTTGGTGTTCAATAAAGGGAAGGTGGGGTACGCCGAAGTCGGTCTCATAACTCGTATGGTCGTTTGCGGTCGCCAGCCTGCAAAGTATTAATCACACGATTACTTTGAATTAAACGTACCTAGCATACAAAACAAGACCAATTATTACCTTTACTAATAGCTCGGCCATGTCTCGACTCGGACAGGACGGAATAGTCGAAGCAGTTAGCCTAAAACAAAAAGTGTGGAGTTGCAGGAAAAGATATAATCATAAAGTTATTAAGATAGTATCGCTACAGTCTGCACTAAACTAGCAATAATACAATACAGTTAAGTTCATTAACTCGCTGGAGGCGTGCAAACAATGCATTTTCGCTACACATGAAGTTCGCTTCAATGTACGTGGAGTAAACAAAACGATCATATTAATTGAACAATGAAAGCGATTTGAAATTAGGAAATTTAAAACAGAATAAATTATTACTCGGCGTCTAATACAAAAATTGTGTAAAATCGATAAACAATTAAATAAAAGACAACAGAAGAAGGCAGGTAAAGTCGTTAGGTAGTCGTCGTTGTAAGTGCCAGAAAGTGCTGGTTCGAGTCCCGCCCGTGCGCAAATTTTTGGTTTCTAATTTCATCTTTATGAATAAATTTATTTTTGTAGCTAATAAACTACTAAGTGGGTTTACTTTGGTAATTTTTACTCACCTATACTCCTATCTACCGGTGTATTTCGTGACCCAAACATTGTAATGGTTCTAATTAGATTTAAAATTGATTTTCCTTACAATTACCAATCATTAATCACCCATCATACCTTGCATTTTGTATCGCGATACGCAAAGCGATTTCTTTCACTTGTCACTAGTAATTAGGCATCCATAAATAAATTAGCAGTACAAGTTTGCAATTATCACACATTCTATTTTGTGGAGGAACTGAAGTAGGCACGCATATCGCGCGTTGTAAAATATTACACTAATTCGGATAACTCTCTTCACCCAGTTTCTTTGAACATTTACATTTACATGGTAACAAAATATATTTTGTCAATTTCTGTACGACAACAAATCAGGCTCCCGATTATTACGTCAATCGCAGTTTACGGTGTGGTAATTAGATTATTTGTTTCACTGTTTTACCAAATAAATCAAAGAAATTTACATGCATAGACAATGTGACCTTAATAAAGCAAAACTTATCTTCTAATATATAAAGTTTCCATGTCACAATGTTGGTCACCGTACTCCTCCGACACGGCTTTACCGATTCTTACCAAATTTTATATGCGTATTCAGTAGCTCTGAGAATCGGCTACTATCTATTTTTCATACCCCTAAGTGATAAGGGTTATTCACCCTTAAATATTTTATTTTTATTTTTTGGACGAAATTTTTTGTTTTTATTTTTTTATGTGGCATTAAGAAACCTAAATTTTTACTTTTTTATCACCAACACCCTTTTTAATCCCTCAAGCGTATGTGAACGAGACACAATGCAAATTCTATTGTTATGCGGTTGCCTGCAACCGCTCGGGTGTTGAAGCATTAATAGCCATTTTAGTCATTTAATCATTTTTCATCCCGCTCGATAGCTGATCAATTATAGTGTGTTTCTTAACTTTTAAAATTACGAGGCTAGGCGAGACTGGGCATGGGCGGGACGGTGCTAGGGGCGAAGCAAGTCCGCTAGTAATTATGTATATTTGAATAAAAACGAGCGGTATTTTTTTTTTCAATTCGAATTCCATGAGAGTTGAGGCCTAGATTTTAGTTTAACGTGATTTCGAGTATTATTATAACACTTAGACTGATTGACTGCAACAACAAAATAGTAAAACGAAAGAAGGTATATCTAGTGTAGGTTTAAGTGTAGGTATAGGTAGGTGTAGGTAGGCTGATATACTCGCATAGGTTTGATTATAAAAATAGGTTTTAGTTTCATGTATCGGGGAACCCCCTTTAATATCATTATTTTTTATTTTTTGTAACGTTTAAAAGAAAAATGATTTTTTTTAACTCTAAACTTTATCAAATCTGGAAGAAAAAAAAATACATTACTTTGGTATCTGCAGTATGGTTCCATAATACTCGTAAAAAATGTATTGTTATTTGAGTCTAGATTTTTTGACATAAAAAGTTCAAAAAATAAGGAAATCTATAAACATTGCATAGTAGTATAGGGAATACAACCTCTTTCAAATAGAACGAAGTCTGTCGGGACATGCGGCTATTTTAAAACTAAAAGCAAAATATGGATAGTACTAAAACTGTCCAATCAGATGATACCAATAACACTTGCAGTAACACTATGGAAAACGGACTATACACGTTCTTTTCAAACAAGTTTAAAAACAGACCTGCATTATGAACTCATGATGAGAGGCTTATTATTTTCCAACTTTTCACAAAAACACATCGTTACAAATTCGCTGCATTTCACACAATATCCGTACCTGGGTTGTGGGCAGCTGCTGTCTCCGAGAGAAATATCGGAAATCCAGTGTTCCTCCTACTAACAGTAGTGAGGTGGCCTGCCACAGTACCGCCCACCGCCACATCTTCACACAACTGACAGACTGCTACTGCCGCCGCTGCCGCCGCCGGCGCAACGCACCACCACCTCACTGTTACCAACATTATCTAATCAGTTTTTCCGCAACAAAACTCAAGCAAGAGATCCTATCTCGCAAAAGCAATGGCGTGATAATGGACTGTAACTTAAGAAGCAAGGAAGCTATTTATTTTTCATTGCGATCCATTTCGTTTCAATTTATTAATTCTACACTTTGTTTATAATGCAGATTACTCACGTAATAGTTAATAAGTGGGTAGATCAATAGTTTTCTTTTATTCATTTTTGAAAGTAGCTTTTGAAACTCGGCAAAATAGGCTTTTGTTGCCGCGATAACCTCTTCTTGATGTGTTTTTAGGGTTCCGTTGCCAAGTGCAATAAACGGAACCCTTATAGTCAAATCTATCTGTCTGTTCGTCCGTATGCCACAGCCACTTTATTCTGTAACTATGAGCATCACACTGTTAAAATATTTTCTGATTAAGACCAGTGTAAGTATCATCAAAATCCCGTAACCTTTTCGAAATCCGCCTTGTTCGGGAGGCTGGTGGTCATCAAACCTACGGGCGAGACGATTCGTGATGACCCTTGAAAACAGATGTAGATATTTCTCAAGAGTAAGATGTGTCTTTAGTTCTTCAATAAGGTTTTGTCAAACGACACCACCACACTTGTTCTGTATCGGCATGAAGCCCTCCGGCGACACGGAATTAAAAAGTCTCTGAAAGACTTTGAGTACCGGTGTTCCACTCGCTTTCAGAATTGCTACGATTAGTCATGGTGTCAAATAAAATTGAGTCATAACTCATATCGTATAATTGAAATACATAATAGAGCCGGACGACCCATCGATATTCTCAGAGGTTTACTTCTAATTAAATTACTCTTGTTTTCTACACATAAGAGAGAGCCTCCGTGCTTTCTAACCCAAATATTACTGGCGTATACTAACCAAGCAGCTCACGTAGCTTTTAGTATTATTATAATCATCATTAAGCACCAGGATTAGACACTGTACATTAACCTCCTCCATTTCCATAGCAACCTAAAGAAGACAGTCTCCATCCATGGTGATCCTTTAATTATTCGATACAAGGTCGTATGCTAGTAGACATCGTCGCTGGACTTTTGATTGGGTAATCTAGTTTTTTCTTGCCCCGAACCTATCATCATTTGCGCTCTAAGCCTTGCGCATTGCCACTTGAACTCACTATTTCGCAGGGTTATGTTCGCAACAAAGATTTGTTTTTTCTGCATAGGTAAAAGTACTGTACTGAAACCTAGTTTTAAGCATAAACTACCTTTATTTTACTTTTAAATGGATTACACTTTTCACGTTTAAATTCCCTACCTCCCAGGGGCCCTATTTTTGAATCACTCGCTTCAAGATGGCGAGTGATTTTCGTTCGAAGATGAATTAAAAGTCATAGAAAAAAACTCGTTGTGTCGAACGAACATCACTCGCCATTTCTAAGCAAGTGATTCAAAAATGGGCCCCAGGACCTACACGAATTACCCTTACGTCATTTCAAGTCGGGACCAAGCACTGGATATTAAGCAAACAAAAAAAAACCGGCCAAGTGTTCCGTTCCGTGCCAACATTAACTGAATTAGGGAATCCACTTACTTCTACTTAGGGCCGATTTCTCAATGGTCAGATAAAACTTATCAGACTGATAAATTATAAAGCGACTGATTTAAAAAAATGACAGTTACGTATGATTGCTGACAAATAGGTGACGTTTTCAAATTAGCCATATTGTATTTGTTCGACGAATATTTCTTATCTGACTTTTGATAAATCATCTCTTAGTAAAATACCACAATATTTTGTTGACTGCAAATATAACTTTGTTTTTCAGTGTTTATAACTTTGTATGAAATACAAAGTTATGTTTGCGGTTGTTGAAAATGCTATATCTCAAAAACTTCTCGTTCGATCACGTCCAAACCAATTTTCGTTGAAAGTATTTCTTAAGATCTACATTACATTTTTTTTTAAATTTACACTCGCTTGGTTTAGAAGTTAGATGGGAGGGGGGGCGCCCATTTTACCACTTTGGAAGCGTCTAGCTATGAAACGTTAGACTTTAAAACAAAAAAGGTTTTAGAAACCTGTATGTCATTGTAAAAGACCTATCCATAGACACCCCACACGCATAGGTTTGACATTTTTTTTTTGGGTTTAGTTTCATGTATGGGAGCTAGAGAATACAATCCCGAGCATGTTTTTCAATCCCGGGATTACGGGATTTTTGAACCGTAATCCCGGGATCCCGGGCCTATCCCGGGATTAGACTATGTGGTTTCTAATTGGGCTCAAATTAAAAAAAAACTTGAGTAATTAGAAAACTTTATAATGTCTTTGCACAACAGTCAACACAAATCACAATAATAATAAGAAAATAAAAAAGACAAAACAAAAAAACTTGGGGAATCACCTTAAAAGTAGCATATTTAATACTTTCGTACAGGGAAACCCCGACGGGAAATACCCGCAAAAATATTATGATATTATGAGATGATCGGGTGATTCCCCTGTTAGTTCATTCATTGGGGAATTACCTTAAGAGTATTGTATTGAAGTACTCAGAGTGGGGAAGTCCCTTCTAAGTTTACAACAAACATATTAAGACTGTACCTGTGTGTGTAGTGAATAGTACGTATCGTATGACGGCGTATCTAAAAGTGTTTTTTGTCGTTATGTATTAAATGCTATTAAATAACCTAGGCAAGGTTATCGTCAAGGCGCAACGGACTACGGCATATAAACTAAACTTGTATGTGGCAATCCCGAAAATCCCGAGATTAGCCAAGTGCAGTCCCGGGATTTTCGGGGCCAGAAAACGGTCGGGATCCCGGGATCCCGAGATTCGGGATCCCGGGATTGTATTCTCCAATGGGAGCCCCCCTTAAATGTCATTATTTTTTATTTGTTGTTTGAGAATCGGTAAGCAGTTAACAGAATACATTTTCCTACCAAATTTCAAGTGTAATGCTTATATGTAGTTACAGAATAAAATGGCTGTGACATACGGACGGACAGACAGACAGACAGACTTGACGAAGCTATAAGGATTCCGTTTTTTGCCATGGAACCTTAAAAATGTTTGGAGTAGTGATGTAAAATGAAAAAAAAAACAAGTTGTTTTTTTGTGAAAAATGAAAAAAAACTTAGCACCGTTGTTATTTTTTCTAAATTAGTTTTTTTTCTGCCTTACATTTTAGTTCAATTATAAATGAAATTTGTATAGAAAATCATCTTTAAGTTGTTTAAAAACTTTACCCTTTAGGTTTATGTTTATTTCCATATGCAAATGTAATTGATTTAAGGGAGATTTCCCTTTCGTGGATGTAAAAATGTTACCAATATATTCATGAAATCTTAGTACCACTCAACCAGAAAAGTAGTTAAAAAATAAACCGATAACTCTATTACCTTTGTATTCTTAAGTATTTGTCTTAAAAGTTTTGGATTTCGTACTCTTGAAAAAGTCATTGTCCAGAAAAAAACAGTCCGTTTCAGGGTTTTTTTCAACGTTTTTTTTTTTCACACAGAAAACACAAACGTTTTTTTGCAACACTAGTTTGGACGTCACTGTTTGGGCCACCCTGTATAACGTCACCTACGACACGGTAATGTTATCCATAATAGGTACTCGTCCGAAACTTTGAAAGAAAAGTCTACAGCTGCGCCATACATAACGTACGACATGTACGTTATGATTTAACATGTAATACGGTGCAGTGAGAAAATATTTTGGATTTGGCACACTGATTGCGATCTGCGGATCCGGTCCATATAATATTAACGGCAATCAGGCAATTTTGCGTGAACCGGACCGCAGACCGCAACCAATGTGCCAAATCCTATACTAAGAGATAAGCCGGTTCGATTTCGGGTAATAATAGAGGTCACCAAAATCATTAAAACATCGGTCAGTGGTAGGTATGTTTATTACAAATACTAAGACGAATACCTAGTATTTACACGAATAACAAATTATTACAAAACTTCAATAGACAGATAGTATTCATTCGTCAAATCAATATGTATAGGTTTTACAAACCGCACTCACACATTTTACGATTAGAGGTATGAATTTAGCAAGTAATAAATTCTTTTTTTTCGTTGAACTAATTTTTTTATGTAACATCCTAAATTTAAATAATAAATAATTACCAGGCACCCTCGATATAAAGAAAATATTATAATCATTAGGAATGTGTCGACGCGTCGCTACCACGATTGGAGGCAGTATTCAAAAGCGTCGAAAGAAGCATAGTTTTAAATATCTGCGTGACCCGAAACAACTCTTTTGAGACCTAAAGTTAAGGTCTCATCATAAAACCTACAGTCAACGTAATTAAATCAAAAACACGTACAAAGAAAAAATGATTTTTAGTCTTGAGTAAACTAAGAATATTAAAAAAGAAGGAAAATTATCAAGTGCTCATAGAATCGCAGTGCTATTATTTTGATATTGAATAATGATCGGTAGTAGCTTCTGTAGAATTAGGACAACTTTTATCTATCACATGCAAATTATGCTTCACTAACATCGGCTTATTGCAAGAACTCATTAACTACAAAATCAACATCGTACGCACATTTAAAAGCACTAAGCAATTTCTTTGGATGCGTTTAAGATTATGCAACTATAACAGACTGGCTATGGTATCAAATGACAGCAAATTTAATAACCTTTAAAATGAGGATTTGTGTATGCGGGCTACAGACAATCATAATTAAACAAGTTCTGGTAGTTGCTCCACTACTACACAATGCATGATTATTAAACACTACGATAAATAATTCAGTTCAGGAGTTTTAGCCAGTATAATAATAATAATAAAGTAACCGCATTCACCAAGTGCAAGTGTACCCAGCGTATGTTACTTTTGGTAGTTGTTCTTATGAGAGCAAGGCTGAGCCGCAGCCACCGCTTTGTCCCAAATGAAAGTTTTTTAAATTTACTACAACTTGATTTGTATAACATTTTACGTTTGATGCATATTAAGGAAATGATTCAAAAAATAAGTGAACGTACCGATTTACGTTTTTTTTTAAATGATGCCATTATTCAATGAACAGTTCATCATGGAAATTAATGGCTTTAAAGAGCTCGCTCGGATTCAGATTCGAATGTAGTTAACTTTAAAAGTATCAGAAACTTCCTTTATAGTCTATTGAATGAGTCCCTCCAAGGGGGGTCTAGAGTGCGTTAGTTAGTAACGTAAGATGTTTCTTCGGAAACATGTCAAGAGTCCCTAGGTAATAAACATACTAATACCCCGGGACACTAGGAGGAGCCCCGGAGTGGGGGGAGGGGGGGAAAGGGTCCATTTTTTCATTTTTCGCTTAAATCTCCAAAACGGTACATGTTAGAGAAAAACTTTCAAGTAAAAGTTGAAAGGCCATAAAATTATCTACAAGTTGTATCTAAATCATTTTTTTCTATTAGCAGCCGTTTTCGAGCTACATCCCATGAAAGGTGAAAATTTCGAAAACATAAGCAAACTTTAGCATAAGCTTAACGAGGGCGGACCCCTTCCCATGCTACGTGTGAAACTTCATCGAAAAAATCCGAAAAACGGATAATGTTGGGACATTGATGTCATATGAGAGGCACTAGAGGAAAAAAAATAAAAAGTTCAAGTATCGTAACTACCCTAATAAAATTCAATTCCTCCTAAACGCCTCCATGGTGGAATCTGTTTTTTTTATCAATGATAGACCTAATTATGAGCAATCTATCGGTACTGGTCACAAGTTGCACTTTTGAGCTTTTTGGAAGAAAAAAATAAAAAAGATCAAGTTCAGTAACTCAACTACCCTAATATAATATTTTGACAATCGATTCCTCCTAAAGGCTTCCATGGAGGAATGTGTTTATTTTACCAATTATAGACCTAATTAAGAGCAATCTATCAGTACCGGTCACAAGTTGCACTTTTGAGGTTTTTGGAAGAAAAAAAATAAAAAGGTCAAGTTGCGTAACTACCCTAATATAATATTTTGACAATCAATTCCTCCTAAAGGCTTCCATGGAGGAATGTGTTTTTTTTTACCAATGATAGACCTAATTAAGAGCAATCTATCAGTACCAATCACAAGTTGCACTTTTGAGCTTTTTGGAAGAAAAAAAATAAAAAGTTCAAGTATCGTAACTACCCCAATAAAATTCAATTCCTCCTAAACGCCTCCATGGTGGAATCTGGTTTTTTTATCAATGATAGACCTAATTATGAGCAATCTATCGGTACTGGTCACAAGTTGCACTTTTGAGCTTTTTGGAAGAAAAAAATAAAAAATATCAAGTTCAGTAACTCAAACTACCCTAATATAATATTTTGACAATCGATTCCTCCTAAAGGCTTCCATGGAGGAATGTGTTTATTTTACCAATTATAGACCTAATTAAGAGCAATCTATCAGTACCGGTCACAAGTTGCACATTTGAGTTTTTTGGAAGAAAGAAATATTTTTTGATCGATTGATGTGATAAACATGGGTATGTAGTATGGGGAAATTGTTTGAGCCAAAATCATTTTTTACTGCGTGTAACTCAGAAATGGTAGGATATAGGAAAAAATGATTTAGGTACAACTTGTAGATAATTTTATGGCCTTTCAACTTTTCCTTGAAAGTTTTTCTCTAACATGTGCCGTTTTTGAGATTTAAGCGAAAAATGAAAAAATGGACCCTTTCCCCCCCTCCCCCCACTCCGGGGCTCCTCCTAGTGTCCCGGGGTTTTAGTATGTTTATTACCTAGGGACTCTTGACATGTTTCCGAAGAAACATCTTACGTTACTAACTCACGCACTCTAGAACTTTTTATTCAATGGACTATTACTAGAATATTGACCAAAAACTAGAGATAGACCGAACATTTTATGATTTCTTGAGCACAGCGAGGGCTGCGCACAGGATTTTGGATATTGCAAATCTGGTATTTTAATATTCGTTTAGACCTTATTAACATTTCAAAAAATTAGAACGATCGGAAATTTTGCGACCACAACCCCCTTAACATGTTTAATTTGACTGGAGTAATTATGTGTAGTGAAAGAGTTTGAGAGATGTTTAAAGTCAGGAATAGTTCATTTATTGATTTCTCATAATTTAATTTCGGTCACCTAATAAATTCTAGGAATAAGCCGACGAAATTGTATTATACAAGCCCAAGATATACCATAAAACAAAACTACAAGAATAAATTATGTAAATAAAAACATCTGAACATAAGGTACTGCAATTTGAACTAAAAAAATACAGCTGAACCATATGCTACGTAACATACAGCTAATTTTGACACGATATCCAAATTCAAGGCTTTGATATTCAGTTTCTTACAAAGTATATTTAAATTGAAATAACGCAGTTGGTTAGGTTGACGTCGCATGTTTGATACTATGTCAAACGAAACCAACATAGGGAGTAAAGGGGCGAACAAGTAAGTACGCACAGTTTATTGCTATGCAATCGAGCGCACTCTGCGCGTTGTGTTGTACCAATTGAGTGACACAAACAACTGACATTTTTTTGGCTTCACTGGCTACGTGTGATCAGACGGTCGCCTAGCCATAGCCCAGTCGACGCATATTGGCTACGTGTGATCAGCCCTTCGTCCAGCCATAGTGGAGTGGAGTCGACGTATCTTGGTTACGTGTGATCAGACCGTCGCCTAGCCATAGCCGAGTCGACATACGAGATTTTATATGTGTTCTATGGATACAACAACAACTATAAATTTCGAAGAGATTGGATTGTGTGCAAATTGCGTGACATTGTAATCATTTGCAATATGAATATTTTTAATGTTTGCAGTTTTTGGACATTCTTTTCAATAACTTTCAGTAGCTAAGCTTTACTGCCGAATTTCGCATTTTTTGTTTTGTGACTATAAATAAATTCAAAACGTAGGTACATTATACATATTATGATTGAAATAAATATAAAGTTATACACTATTGTTAATATTATAGTCGAATAAACCACAAAGCTATTTTGTCTGAAGGCATCTGGGACGGGCAAAAACATGTGTTTATTATTATTATTATATTACTGTATTAGGTACTTTGGTCAATGATCTCCGAGAAAATGTTAATCTGATCTAACTATTAGTAATATTGTAATAGAATTTACTAACTATAGAACATTACGTCAGCTATAAGCTCAGTCCAAATGCATTTTGACACGAGAACCCGGAACCGAAGAGCTGCGAATGCTTGTAAAATATTAAAACGCGCATTGAATAAATTCTTAACATTGAACTTGATAACAAATTATATTTTAAGAGCTATCCGGATGTTAAAAATGAAAAATAATAAATTAACATTTGTTATGCAATAAATTAATATTAATAACCACTTTTATTGTTGTATTATCGGCCAACAATTTTGTACCACGCTGAGCCTGAACCGGCAGGCTGGCAGTCTATCTAAGGGTGAAGATATTCCAATACCAAAGTTTGCTCACTAGTCTGATTTCCTACTATTTAATCTTCATACTAAGTGGAAAAGCAGATACCTTTTTCAAATATGTGACTACAATAACTAACGTAAATAACGTAGCACAAGACAATAACTTAATGCCACACGCACGCTGTTCTCAAAAATTTAAAAAAACTACCGAGGTCTATCTCTACGAGTATACCCTCGTTAGGTACCTCGTGTTCAGTCCAAGTTAACCCGGTAAGGCCGGCTTACGCTTGTCAGGATTAGTCGATTAAATCACGGTTCTGTCTTTGTCAAAGAAACGGATAGACAGAATGGTTTAATCCAGAACAGAGCTTACCCTGACTTGCGTAAACTGGGCTAACAGTTCTCCCGAGTTAAACTATCACTACTCAAATCCGGCGCAAACAACCCTTCCTATTATTAAAGTGCCATTGCCGGCAACTATGACATATCTAAGGTGGAAATATTGTAGCAAAATTACTTAAATAGCCGGCAAATTTGGGAACGTTACCATTTTTATCATTTTTTCATTGAAATATTAATCATTTTATCCCAACAAAATCCACAGCTCTCATAAAGAAATAATATAACAAAAGTTGATACAAAATTTTAATGTTCCGTTCCATAACCAAAGTTGATGGCAATTTAGGAAATGTTGCTTCCATAGGTACTTCATCAGTACTTTCAAAACGCTTTTACTTTCATGCAAATTTGTTCACACAAGTATAAAATATGAGCAAGATAGTTTCCTCTCCTTCAAAAATTAATAATGACATGCACATTTTATAATACACTTTTTATCAGTTCGATTTACAAAATGAAACATGCACATAATATTGAGAATCATACAATTTTGAATATTAAATCTTAAAAAATCGTTTGACCCTGTTGATTCAGGGCCAGAAGATTTGCGCAATCAATTTCAAAATTCCGACAACAATCTCTTATTCAATACGAATAAATATTGTAATACCACATCAATGCGTACTGACATTGATGTACACAAGTGATTTTGTAAAATCGAAATCGAATCACTCAGATGATTAAAGTGAACGCACACTTATCCGAGCCTAACGCGTCGAACGAGTCGACAAAACGAATTTATGAATTCTGTATATGAAATCTCATGAAAGCTCGCACACTTCCCCGCGTCGAATCGTCTGAATCTGGAAGAACCCTAGAAATCCCAGATAAATTCGGATGATGTCATCAGATTCAATGCGGCTTATGCGGTCGACTCGGAAGACTCGCCGGGTGTTTAAATCTTCATACTGACCCCCACCTTCAGCAGTCACTCATAGCGCTATCTCATGAGACAAAATCGAATCTGCGATTTGACATAATCAGTGGTAGTTTTCTTGACAAGGTTAAGGGTGGGGATATTCACTAAATAATAACACAACGTTATTCTGTTGCGTAAGTCTAAAATATTAATAAATATAATAAACGATTTCTACGACGCGATAGATTCTTTCGGCGTGGTCGATTCGTCTAGTGTGGATGCGGATGTGTGCGAGGCCTCCTTGACTTAGATTCGTTAGACGCGTTCGGCTCGGATAAGTGTGCGTTCACCCTTTAAAGAGCGTTAATCATAGTGATCTTCAGAAAATATAGGACATAAACATTTTGTTTGTTTCATTCGAGTTAAATTTTTAACCCCTTACTCGGGTATTCTTCTTGGCCATCTCTCTTACCTTCAGCCTCCTTTTCACTGGATATGCACTATATATAAAATGTCTCTTATACGTTTTTAAGATATTTGCAAACTGCTTTCTGTAATAGATCCACATAATTGGCTAGCAAATATGAAAATTCCCTACAAATCTGCAAAACCTCACATAAGGCTTAAGTTTACTTATTCAAAATTGTGTAAATATATATATCTAATTTAAAAAAAAAAAACGAATTTAAATGTGAATTTGAAAATCCTCCGCAAAAATCTATTTATTAGAGCTTTTAGTTTGTAGCGCACATAAACCGAATAACCTAAAAATCGAAATGGAAAAACATACAACCAAGTCAGACATCCAGTTACCACAAATAACCACTTACTATGAAACATAATATAAATCTGTAATTCCTCATTATCAGTAATAAGGCAACGTTGTATTAACGATCAACAATTATCTTCATTACTCATAATGTGTATTTATTCACTTCGGGACACAACTTTTATTGCTTTACATTATTACGTAAGCTAAAATCATCTTAAAAACGTTCACAACTTTATCTTTTAAGAATCAATTCATAAAGGGATAGACGGGCCCTAACACTTAGTATACATTCCAAGTAGTGTGAGTTTTACTACTAATTAACAACAATAAAAAATCTATTCATTATGTTCCCAATGCGTCACTGCCTAGTTCTTATTTCAGGTTTGCTAGAGATATCCAAGGTTTCAATAATAAATCACTGGCAACACAGGCCGGGGCAGTGAGGAGAGTTCCTTTAGAACAAGAATGCTAAATTCTAGTCTCTGTTATAATTACAGATTCACTTTTCGGTAAATACCAGAAGTATTTTACAATTTCTTTCAACTTTTATTCTATGAAAAATAAGTTTATTCGTACAGTCCAAAAGCCCTCCAAAAATAAGTATGGGCACCTAAGCGAAAGTCCTATGTATAAAGTTTAATATAAATAACAACTTTTGCAAAATAATACAAATCTCTAACAGCGTTCAATGTGCAAGTAGTATGGAGTCATAGGCCGTGGCGTTTGTAACTATGTTTACACAACAGGTGCACAGCACTTAGCAGTCTTGGTAAAAAAATCGCCGGTATTCGGTACTTCCTACAACATTGGAATGTACACTAATTTTAACGAACTCGACGGAGGCTCGTAATGCCCGGTAGCATTTCGCGAAGGGTGGCAAAGGCAACGGCAAGCTTCAAATAATATTGTTGGCGCTCAGGTAGGCCAACGCGGTCGAACCCTGAAACAAGACCAGAATGAATAAAATTATCCATGAATTGAGTTTGTAAACACGGTACATTCTGTGATTTACTTATACCTGGTTATCGTAAGAATAGACTTGTCACCATTTCGTTCCACGTACGCACCAGCTACTGAGCTGTGAGAAAAGTGTGCAAAATTGAACTATATTGACACGAACGGACTAACGCGGGCAACGGTTCATTCTTATGATAACCGGGTCAATATATTCATGAAGAGAGCTTATTGCGTTGTATCATGGCCATTCAATGGCCAACGCAACTTTTTACAAGGGGCTATTTAGAATCCAGCACATAAATGTTCTCTATTGTAAGATCAGATAACGCAACCTACATCACGGTAGTAAGATAACAATAAAATCTATTACCGAAATTTAAAATAGTATCTTAATACTTGTTTTTCCAGGCGGCCTCGTGCACTTAAGCTAAAAGGTACAGTGATCATCTCCACCATTCATTTTACTAAGGTTGCCATAATAATATCAATTTCGTCAACTATAGTAAAAACACATCCTCAAAACTAACCAATGGGAATATCTTGTACACTTTCTGTACGCTTAGCAAACAAGTTTTGTAATAAAATGTTGACTAAACAATCGCCAATATTACAAAAATAATATTTCAAAGTATATTCTCATTCGCATTATATGACGCTGATGCAAATATCTGGCATGTCATGAAATTGTCGCGTCATATAATTTGCAAAGCAAAATTATTTACTTATTTACTAAACTAAGCACTAATTTCAATCAGTTTTATTTAGCATTTAGCTATCTACATGTACTGCGTTGCTTAGCTTAGATATATTAAGTAAAAGTAAAGTAAGCCTATAACGCCAAACTGCTGGGCAGAGGCTTTGCCTCAACTATGTGGTAGTGAAAACCATACTCCACCACTCAGTGGCTCAGTGATATATTATTATGAAACATATTACTCGTATTTAGGTATATTAACGCATTGCATATTTTTATATTCACTATCTAGCGATAACCTACGGCCCTGTCCCGCAATTATCGAAATTCCAGTACAAACTTTCATCCCTCTTGAAAAATCTGAGATATTGTATATGAATCCAGAGTTCAATCTTGCGTGATGGATCAGGTAATAAGACACATATTCATACATAATATTTACTATGACACATTCATAAGTATGGATTGCCTATTTTCAACGGTTTGGTCAAATGTCTAGTCATAAACGCTATTGCCTGAATGGATGGAATTTAATGCATATTTTTGTTATAAAAGGTGTATTAGGTTATTATTTCCTACATACTATACTTACACACACAGCTTTTATTTATCAAGGCACATAAATTGACAACAACAGCTAAAGATTTTTGGAACATCACGACGACAAGTTATAATGGTATTATTTTACGATCGGGGGTATGTTCTCATGGTGATCATTACATGACGAATGTGGATCGCTTTTATACAGAATATTTTTTTACATTACATCAACAGAAATGAGATAGATTCATAACAGATGAAATGATTTTGCACAAAGTTCTTATAACTTATTTCGCAGGGCTTCGTTTAAAATCGAACAAAACGCGCCAGATACACACAGGCCACACTTTCGCTTAGCAATAATGGAAATTTCCAAGATTGATATACGTATTGTCTGATTAAGCTGCTAGTTTGCTGTCGTAGCTTGAGCATTAGGTAATTTTTGCAGATGTTTTACCAAACCTCATAATAATGGCCTCTGAATAACCAAATTCTAAGCTCAGTGTATAAACTATCATCATCATCAACCACAGGATGTCCACTACTGAACATACGCCACCTCCATGTTTTTTCATAGAAACCAGTAGCAAGTGATCTGCTTCCAGAGTGATGTGTATATTAATACAAACAATATTATATGAATGTTATGTCAAGTTTCGCATGGCACATGGACATCTTGCATTAAAGTAATCACAGCGCAGCAAAACACAAGCAGAAATCTAAGTAAAGGTATAAGTAGGAATGTATGTGTCAAATAGCCTAATGGAATAGTTTTATGAGGATGTCACCATCACATGAGACTTATTTATACATATTGTTACTTAAGCTTTATAAATAAAGACAGGAGGCGCTTTGAAAATATATGAACTGCCATCAAATTCGAGTGACTTTCAGAAGGCTCAGATCTGTTAGATTGCTAGTATATACATTTCCTAAATGTCTGTATAATCCCCAGACTAAGCGAACTTCGTTTCACTATAATATTTGTTCTAAGACACTCTAAAGATTGATACAAGCACGACGCCTTAAAATATGGATTGTAATATAGTACCTTATTTCTCCTTGGCTGATGTCGATTTGGCTGTCTGCGGTATAACGGTAATTTCATCGTTGATTTTCAGCGGCTTAGCGCGCACGTCGCCATTGCCCTTGGTTGCCGGAGCGCTAGGCTTGCTCTTATCCATCGCACGCTTCGCCACGACGCTGTGCGCGGAGTACACGTGGCTCTCGAACTGCTTGTACATCCCAAACGTGGCCGTGCAAACCGTGCATTTGTACGAGAGGTGGGCCGGCTTGAGTGTCAAGTTGTGGTCCGTGGCCACGTGGTTGAGAAGTTTCCATTGGTATACCTTAAAATTAAATTACAACATGCATTAGCTTGAGTTTTCAGACTACGTACGCCCATTTTATTTTAATTTTAGGGCTTATAATGTAGGATGTAGCTAGTGAAACGTTATTTTGCCAACAGCTTTCACCAATAAATAAGATAATTAACATTTTTGTTTATACTAGTATTTCCTGATATTAGCAAGTTTAAAGATATGCTTTAATATAGAAAATTACCCTGCCACAAACGGGACATCTTCCAGCATCTTTTCCTTTATTGGCCGCTTCCTGCATGGAACTGGTAACAAGCCCATGAGACCCTAATAGGTGCCGTTCTAAACCTTGATCAGTGAAAAACCTAAAACAAAAAGTGTCGGTAAGTAAACTAGTAATGTGTTTTTTATTTTATTATTAAAGAAGTGAGAGAAATTATATTACCTAAATTGACATTTCTGGCAATTAAGAGGAGGCCGATTGTATATCATTTTCGGGTGAATTTTGACCTTATGTATCCACTGCATATGGTTTCTTAGCTGTTCTAAGTCTTTAATGTATCCATCACAGATTTCGCATATAACGAACGTGCTCTTCGTTAAAGCTGTGGGCGGTGGCTGTTGGACTTGTGACTGCGGCTGCCGCGGGAGTGGGGTTATTGATATCGAAGGATGAGACGGCTTTGATTTTGCAGCATTCTGAAATTATAGAAGAAAACATTGTTAATAAAAATAAAACAAAACTTAATCGCGACCTTATATGTGATCGTTTGTGCGTTCCGGATTTATTACAACATAAACTGAAGCTTTGAAACGATTTATTATCTATACAAATCGATAATATCGTATGTTTTCACATGCACTACATAAAGCATAAGTCAGAACTTTAGGAATTTAATTTATATTTGAAAATATTTCATTAAGAGTGTGTCACGTACGATTTATATTAAAATATTTATCCCTACACATTACTAAAGTCTGTTTTTCTTTGCTAGTCCAATATTGAAAACAATCTTTTCATAACTTACAGGTACATCAGAACAAGTAATATCAGCGAATAAAACTAATTTACTTATAAATTTTAATAATATCTCAGTGTAGAATGACGAATTGCCTACGTAGGTTTTAATTGTTTTGTAACTTACTTTAAAATATTTAATTTCGTTAAAAAGGAATAAATATCAATGATATTGTATTTAGAAGTAGATGACGCCTCGCGAACTAAAAGAGTACACAAATATGGCACCGTTTGATTAATGGATGTCAATGAATTGACATCTATCACATCAGACATCAGATTCGGAACAGAATCCTAATAGAGTAGCTTTCTTAAGGGCGCGGTCTCGCTTCGCTACGATTAGGTTTGGGCAGTGACGCTACCCGAGGCACCCCCGCTCACCCGCTGCACTTAGAGACGTCATAAACCGCACGAGAAGGTTGCTCTACTTCGCGTACCTATACGATTATTATTTAAAATAACTATGAATTCTTCAGCTCCTCGTTTACTTTCATGGTTGTTTGGCTATTGAATAATCTATTTTTAAAAACAGGTTAAAAGAATCTTTCCCTGTTATTTGTTTATTTTTATTCATACTCACATTCTGCTTATGTAATAATATGAAGGTAATATTCTTCATTATGTGCTCTTTCCGTTTAATATTGGTATGTAAGTAAGTTTATTATTAAATGTATATGTATTTATTTATGGTTTATGGAAGTTTATGAATTCTTTTAACATCCATTATTTTATTTTACTTATTCTTGCACTGACTGTCATTTTCTCTTTTTGTGCATATTTAGATGTATTGTCGTATATCTATATGCATATCTATTGGAAAGCATGGCTTGTTAGGAATAAGGCTGCAAATTGTACCAGTCTTTCAATTTATTTATGATGTACAATAAAGTGTTATTTTATAATTTTAAAAAATTGGTATGTGTCTTGGAAATAAACAACATGGATTTAATTAAATCATTATAATCAAAAATAATAGTAACTACACGTAAATAAAAGTTGCAAAGTTGTCTGGAACAAATGACTCACAGCAGTAAGATCACCTTCTAACTTACTCATCTTTATACAAATTCTGTATACATAATTTTAAGAAATACATTTCTGAAATAACTTGTTGATGAAATTTATTTATCAACAGACAAGGTGGACGCTTGGTTCACATTAGTTTTCTCTTTGTTTTTTTTATTTTTTTTATTTTCTATTGCTGCTATTATGTGTGGTGGGTCTTTTATTGACATTGAACGTTCTAGGCGCGAGTCAATTAATTCTGGTAGAAGACATTGATCATAAAACTGTGTTAAAGGACCAACCATTTTTGATTCCCAAAAACCTTTATCTCTTGTGATGTATTCTACTTTCATCGGTTGCTGTTCACTCGTCCAAACTGCAAAAATGCAAGTATTTTGCTCAGATATGTTTAACTGACCTTGTATCTGATAATAATAATCATGATTTGTATCTACTTTATACAGGTTTTTTTTTTGGTCGTATTTCCAAAATGTAATTTTTTTCTCTTTAACAGCATCTTCAGGATTCATATCTTTGGCAGCAAATGGACATTTCACTTCTATGATGCCTGTTTTACCTTCTTTGTCTTCAAAGATGCCATCAGGAGTGGCACCCAAGAAACACTTAGATTTATGAATGTATAGTCCACATGGTTTAATTTTAATTTTTTCCTGATGCTCTAGCTGGGAAAGTGCTTTCACTTCATTCGCTTTACCATACGCAATCGAAGGAACTTTAGATAAATCTTTTGGTCTGACTATAGATTTCACCAGTGGAGCACAACTTATATTATTTTTCCTTTTACAAATTTTACCGAAAAGTGAAGCTGTAAGTCTCTTTTTTCTTTGCTCTATCCAGTCTTGGCTACTGCTTTGTTGGACAGTATTTTTTTGAATAGCATCTCGCTCTTCTGTAGTAACTTCCAATTCTTTTAAAAAATGTTGTTTTGTAACCTTAAAAACTTCTTCCGACATGTCCGGGCGTTGAGCGTTTGTACCATAGTCTGGATCATTTTTAGTGGCAGCACAAAACCTTTTTCTAAACTGTCTTGTATATTTTCTTGGCTTCGTTTTATGGGTCTCATATATTCTTGTGAATTTACCTGCAGGTTTATTAAATATAAAACTGTTGATTGCAGTGATTGGAGATTTGGTGTTAAAAGAGATCGCGGCGGCAGAACATCTTTCTTGGTAAGAATTTCTAAGAGTGTAATTTATCCTCTTACCTCCGACATATTTGGCTATAACTGAATTAAATGTTTCAGCCGCGTTGCTATCCACGTCGTAAACAAGGCTTTTTGCATTTGATGCCAAATATGAGACGTGTTGGCTCATTTTTATCCAAATAGCCGTGTTTTGCAAATTTTGCGTCACATCTATGTCAAGTTTATCAGTTGCAGGGCATATCTGATCTTCACATTTTGTATGATCTCCTAGAGCATGGCGTAAGGCATTGTAAATATCTGCGTTTAGCTTTAATACCTTTTCGGTTTGTGAAATCTCCGCATGTTTCCTTAACTTTATTGCACGTACAACGTATCTTCTCAATTTCATTATTTTTGACTCTGTAAAGAGTTTTCTTTGTTGGATGGGAATTTGAGTGTCTTTAATAAGGAGTCGCATCTTATTGCAGAGGTTTCTCAAAAGGTGATTCCGACATTCGATCTTCTCAACTTTTACATTTTTGTAGGGGTTGCTACTTAATATTTTTTTTATGGTGCTGGAATCACCGTCTGATATCAATTTGGCATATATCAAACCATGCGTGTCAAGGGATTGTTTGAAGCCTTCGACCAGTGCAGTTGATTCCATACTTGATGAGCTCCCTGTAAAATTTTTATAGCATGTATGTTCTTTGGGCTCAATTTTCTTATTGGCTGCTCGAGCACAAACCATGCAGTATTTATTTTTGATACCTAGGTATAAAAGTTTCCCAGTATAGGCGCCAATTATTGCTGCCGCGCCGGATGCAGCTGCATAATTATTTCGAAATGATCGTTTGGACCAGCATCCATCAGCAATTACAACTATCATTGGATTTCCTTCCCTATCAACGCTTCCAATTTCTTTTGCATGCTTTGCTTCTTCTTCACCTGCCTTGCACATTTCTTTTTCCGCCGTTTTGTGATACCAGTCATAAACAACTTGGCTTGTTTTAGAATACAGTTTTTTTGACATAGCAGGTATGTTAGCGTTTGCCGCCAATTCATTTAAATTTTCAAGTCCGCAGCCAATACTGATGGTGCCGGCGACAACACTATGATTTATATCATAATTAGAAGCGGGATCGTCGGTACTTACATTAAATTCTACATTACATAGATCACACTTTAGATGAAGAGTGAAATAAAACCTTTTCGGGTCTCACCGATGCATTTTAAATTCGAAAATCTACATCCAAATGATGCTACGCTATGATCTGCAATCGCTTGCATAGATGCCAAAAAATGACTTACAGAAACAATTCTACGTCCATCTAAAACAAAAGAGTCATTTTTATCACTAACTGCATCTTCATGTTCCGTTTGAAATTCAAAGCAGTCATATTTATCAGGTACAGATTGCTGGCACTGAAAAGAAATAGGTTTATTGTGAGTGATGGTAAAAAATAAAAGGTAATGAAGTAGAAGCTATTGTGAAGTTGTGGCGGAGAAATAGCCTTTTCCAAATAGCCAATTTCTTGTACCTATATTTTATTAGTATTACCTTTCTTTTAAAAACCCTCCGAAAAGGTAGGCTATTGTTTGCTTTTCGTTTACGGCTCTTCTTGATTACCTAAACATAAACAGAACATATCAGTTATACTGGGTGTTATGATAAGTCGATAGCGATAACATTCATCAGTTTATTTATTTTTTCAACATTACCAAATTTTCTTTGTCTGAATTCTCTTGTGCTAATTTGGCATCAGCTGGCATTGATCTAGAATTTTCCGTTTCCACTAAAATGTTTTTAGTGGGAGGCTGAGTTTTTATCTCTTGATTACTAAAATAAATAAATAAATAGTTATTGCTGTGTATTTTTTAAAAGAATGTAACCAATATGTTTATAATTGAAACGATATTTCGTAAGAACTACACATTTTAAATATTAGATATAAAAAAAAACAGTGCTGGTTAGGCCGCGACGAAGACCATATCAGATATGGTTTCATCACAGATTCTGTGATGATGCCTTGCAATCAAATATAAAGCGAGTCGCATTCTACCAAATAGACACGTGAGTAAATCCGGTTATAAATAACAGAAATTAAAAAAAAAAGGTTTTCTTACCACTGCACAATATCATTTACTTGAAGTAGGTTGTTGCTAATATCTGACATCGGGTGACGATCAAAAGATACAGTGGCGGTTGTTCGACTGTGAAATATAGACATTTAGATAAGTAAAATAATGAGTACCATAGGAGCTATTTAACACTTAAATGAAATATTATGATTAATAAATAATAATATCTTTAATCATTATAAATAATATTATTGTATTTTGTATATATTTTTTTTTTTATAAATTATTCAAGATACTCATTCTAAAAGTAATAGATAGATAGATAGATAACTCTTTATTGCACACCAGAAAGGTAAATCACAAATTAATTTCGAGAAAATTTACAATTTAGGCGGCCTTATCGCTATAAGTGATCTCTTCCAGACAACCTTCGGGTAAAGAAATAATGAGCTTATAGGAAGGGGTATTATGTGCATAATAAATTAAGACAAATTGTTATTAATAATAAAATTACAATTAGGTATAAAAAGTAATATATAACTTACCTCTTTAAACGGTTTTTTTTGATTATTTCAACTTTTGATTTACACTTCTTTTTATTGACACAGGGATATTTCTTTCTTTTCCGATCCATAGTCGTTTACTGATTCGGTGATATATAGTCAGGCAGTATTCAAGTAGAGCAACTTTCAATACGCGCTAGGCTTCGTCATAAGAATAGCGCGAGGGAAAGGGAGCAACCGTGCGAGCGAGAGGTAAAATGTAAGCAAACTACAGTACACACGTGCGAACGCTGCGATGTCCCAGCGGAACTGAGGAAATTTTCGACGCGTATATTGTTTTAAACCCTCGAGATGTTTTGATTGAAAAAATGTACTTGTAGTGGTTTTTTACATACAGTTTTTTCATCATTATATTAATTACTTGTTCTTTTCTAAGTGGTTTAAGTATTACTTCTCTTAAAGATGTTTTCTTATTGAAACAAATAAGTTTTTGCAGTAGTCGAATTCTTAAAATTACTGCTAATGAAACCACTTAAAATAAGAAAACTAAAGCATTTCTCAAAAAAGTAGGCAGGTAAGATTATTGTAGAGGAGTTAATAATAAATGTTATCTGTATACATTTCGTGTTTTTGTCATACTTTTTACGTGACGTGTGCATGAATTAGACCTTAAACGCGAACAACGTAAACATAGTTATTTTAAAAGCCTAACAAACATATTAAAAGTGATATCATAGTCAATAAAAAATATGTTTTCAAAACTTGAAATCCCACACTATAAAGTTACGTTAAATACATATAATTTGTAGCTTTTTTAATAACTTAAAAAAATATCTTAATTTGTGATAATTCTGCAAGAACGCTGATTCTTAGGAGACTGGCGCCTTAATATATATGATTCCTTCAAATAACACGCTAATAGTGGGCGTACATATTTTTTTCCACAATCGTGAGGATCATCCCTCAAAGATGTGTTTGTCAACAGTCTTTTGTTATACTTTTGTTAACGGCAGTGCCAGTGACCTCTTGATCCGTTAGCGTCTACGCTGTTACTTTAAAAAAAATGAAGATGTAATTTATAGTTATATAACACACATATTAACATACATTTCCATAGACATATTTGTTAGGGTCGTGCGGGCGGGATTCGAACCCGCGACTGCTTATCTTTGTAGTCCGGAATGTAAACCACCACACTGTGACGGTCGTTAAATTATAATAAAAAAAAACATAGTACTAAACTACTCCATGTATAGCACTGTCTTAGAATATCGACCATGTTAGTCTATGTGTTGGCTAAGAAACAAAACTCACTAATTTTATTGAAAAAACTTCAATCATGAATGATAGGCATCATTAAATACAATTTACTTAATGAAAATATGATATTCGGACTGTTTTTCTTTATTTAGTTAGGTGTTTCTGCAGTTTTAAAGGCGCACTGAGGCATTAAGACACTGACGCCATCAAAAACAGACTACGTCAAAATTATGACCCCAATTTGAAGTGAGGTGTTGTTTAGCTGAGCCATCTTTTAGCCTCTCACCGGTGATCTGGTTCTTAATACAATATCATTGATATATATATATCCTTTGGACATTCCCACACATCGCCATCTAGTCCCAAAGTAAGCTACTCAAAGCTTGTGTTATGGCTGCCAGACAATGGATATAATACTAAAATACTTTTTGTTTGTAAATACATACATAATATACATAGAAAATACCCAGACCAATACTAAGAGACATGTTCATGCACACAAATGTTTCTATTGTGCGGGGATCGAACCTGCAACCCGCTGTGTAGTAGGCGATTTTTTGACCACTACACCAGACTGGTCGTCAGGAATGTCATGATTGTTTCCAATATTCGACTAGCAAATAAAAACACACATTAATACTTTTTATTACGAAATACCATCATCTAATTAAAAGTTAGTGTGTACTCACTGCCGTAGCTATGTTGTTCGTCATCATCATGGGCGGCGTCTGCCGTATACCGCGCAGTATGGGCACGCCGCGCGGCAGCACCGAGCGGCCGCGAGCGCGGAACCCGCCCGCGCTGGCTCCCGCCACGCCCATGGCCGCTATGTTTAGCGGAGTACGAATCGCGTTCACCATTTGCCCGCGATTCATCGCGTTTTGGTAAGGCGACATTATGTTGTTACGAGGTTTGGCAATCTGGATAAACAAAGTGAACAATGACGCAAGATTAATTGTTTGTATGGTCCATTTTATTTATGATGATTGCTGAGACATTTTTACGCATACTACATTCCAAAAAATTTTTTTTTTGTTTTTTAAATACATACAATACAATTTTGAATTTGTTGCCAAAATATAACAAAACATTGCCTTATTAAATATATACATTTATTTTGATCATCCACTAATGATTTACTGTTGGTTGACTGGTAGAGAATGCTATTAGGCATTAAGTCCGCTAATTGTACAACTTACAGTGAAATAAAGTTTAAATAAATAAATAAATGTTTTTTTATTTCCTAGAAAAACATCAAAAATATGCATCGAACGAAACTCGAACTACAGTGATTTATAAAATAAACTTGCTGTGCTGTGATAGTTGATGCATGATGGTCAAAGTGATGGCACCGACTCCAAAAAGAAATTGTTTGCCTAAAACGGATTCCTTTCCTTTCAATGGTGAAGAGTTTATTTAAGACTTTTTAGTGCATTTTGGTTTTGAAGTCGGTTTTTATTTTATTTCTTTATTTCGGGGTTTATTTTATTTCTTTATTTTTAGTGATTACATAAGAGGGGGGGGGGGGCGTTAGTTGCACCTTATGATTCTATTTTCTACAAAGCTACAAATTACCTATCATAAGTTTCGTCATTATAATTGCTGAACTCCTAGGCGTTAAGGAGTTCCACCATCAGCTCAGCCCCACAAAATGTTGACTATCAGACGTAACAACACGTCAACATTAAGATTCTAGTAAAGAAACACTATATGTGCCTTTAAAATTTTAGGGTTTCCCTCGAATACACCAAGATCCCATCATCAGATCCCAAAATGGAAAAAATGGGACCAACTAGAAGGTATACCCTCTAAGTAAGTGAATTTTTTTTTCGATTCGGTAGACAAACGACTGAGATATGAGGTAACATACATACAAAAAAAAAATGATAAAAAAAAACATACAGTCGAATTGATAACCTCCTCCTTTTTTGAAGTCGGTTAACAAAACCTAAAAGGCTTAAAATAGTGTACCTACTTCCGAATAATCGGTATGGCTTTATAATCAATTACTATATTTATTGATAAAAACCGCATGAAAAATACTATTGCGATTGATTTTGATTAATAGGCAATAATTATTTAAATTAATAATATTCTACTTTTTCTTGTTTCACTGCTGTTTTTCTACTTGTTTTCGACAGAATGATCAGTCAACAAGGTTAAAATAATATGGTCTTTGGCAAAAGATTAAAATAGCCACAAAATATAAAAAACTGAATAACAAAAAAACGTAAGACGCTAAAAGATTAATTTGTTCGACGCACATAGGTAAATTTTTATTGGGTTACATCACTAAAATTGTCGAAATGACAACGTCTCAGCGATCATCTTAGGTAAAATCAACTATAGTTACGGATGTAACTTACGCATCGTCTTATTATCAAGTTGAAAAACTTGTCTTAAAATAATATAATTAGACTGAAGTTCTTTTTTTATAGACGTCCAACTTAAGTTTGAGTCAAGACTACGAGACTTACGAGTTCGTCACGTCGTACATACCTTTGGTATTTTAGCTGGCGGCTCCCAGTCGAAAGGTGGACATAGATTAGTCTCGGGTCTGAACTTCTTAGCACAGACGAGAAGGTGGCGCGCCATCTTGCCTTTGCCGTTGTCCTCGAACGGACAGTTGGGGCACTGCCGGTACGACAGCGCTCTCTCTAACCTGCCGCGAATATTATGCTCTGCTTCCATATGGAACAAAATATCATGAGGCGTTCGAACCTCAAACGAACAAAAGTTACATTTGTACATATTATTTTTCATGTGCGGTGTCTCAAGATGGTTCGCCATAACCAACATAGATTCAGTTTTAAAACTGCAAAACTCGCATTTTTTCTGAGGCTGAACATATGGTGCATTGTTTTCTTTACTAAACTCTAAATTTTTCTTTAGTTGTGCTATTGATGATTCGGTTGCTTTAGTATTTTGACCAGATTTCTTTTCTTTGTATAATTTGCGACTTTGTTGTTTTAATAAATCATTTTGCACATATTCCTGAACAAGGTTAAGCCCAATATCAATGAAGAACTTTCCCAGTGAGCAATCCATAGAGCTAGGGATGGCCTTGCTTGAACAAATCTTATCAGCGGTTATCTCGGTAACATTTTTTATTTGATCAACATTTTTATCGTCATATTCTGCAACAGTTACAACTCTTTTCTTTGATAAAGATTTTTCATCTTCACTCAGTACCCCTTCCGTATCCGAGTCGGACGTCCCATCCCACGATCCGTCGTCATCATCGTTTGTAATGAGCTTTCGTTTCTCTGAAAATCATTAATTATAGTATTTTAAAATAGTGTATACTAGATACTAGAATAGACTTTATTTTTTGGACGTAATTCACTTTATTAACACTTTAGTGGACAATAATCCAGACACAATATAAATTTTATTGTTATCACGCCTATAGGCGTTCACTGTCCACTAAAGTGTTAGACATTATTATATTAAGCATCCCAGGCATTGTTAACTTTTATGAAATCAATAAGTTTACTAATTTATTGAATGTATCCAAAAAAATTTTTTGAGATTTCAGACATCTAGGTGTACTCGAAAATACCCCATGTATGTTCCGCGATTTTTTGTAGTTTTCGAGCTATGATTTTTTTAAATCAATTTCAGAATTTTTGACTGGACCCACTTATGTTTTTTCGGAAAGTAGGTATGCAACTTTTTTTTAACTTGTACTTTCACCCATAAAATACCCAGCTTCCTGCTATTAATGTAAGGTACAAAAATATTGACCGAAAGTAAAAAAAAAAATGGTGTAAGCAAGTCATAGTTAAATTTTCAACTTTGTATTTAAAAAAAAAGATGACTTTTAAGTAATTTTAAAAACTGCTCAAGACCCTAAGCTTTAATTATAATCCAAAAAACGTGGTGCTCAATAGGCCTTTTATTAGCCGAAACTTGCCTTCAAATGTAGAATAGTGAATTTTCTTAGATTTTTTATTAGCTATCATATCGTTCATAAGATTATTTTTATAAATTAACATTACAATGATACCGTTTATTGAATAAAGAATTAAAAATAACTTTTACAAGCATGCTATTATAGAGTGGTAACATCGATATTTTTGTTATTTTGGTTATACAGCAGAACAGAAAATTAAATTAGTGTTATGTGACAAAACTAAAACGACACATACCTTTTCTATCCGATTTTTTCTTCTCGCTGACTTCTGGCGTATCAGGTTTTCGGGGAGATTGGCTGTCACTCTCAACTTCAGAATGTTCTAGATCATCTTGATCACCATCCTCTTTTTCTTTAGCAACATCTTGGGCCTGTTTCGTTTTTTCTTCTGATTTCTCCTTCTTTTTTTGCTCTTCAAGCTCTTTACCTAGTTTGAATACGAACTCTCGGAAGGGTTTTAATGACGGTTTTTCATAAACATAAGGTACAATAAAAGAAGGGGCTTCCACAACGAACATGTCGTCCGTCAGAGATGGCAGGATTGGAGGCTGAGTGGTCTGCGATGCCTGCGTGGCAGCATTACTTTTGATGCTGACTGGCGTCACTGTGGTGCCTCGGGCGACAATGCTTTGATACAGGCTTTGAGCACTGGACACTGAATTTGTCGTAGTGGTACGGTTTTTCGCTGCCGCCGACATTTGTTTCGGTTGAGAAGAGTTTGTATCTATGATAACTACAGTTGGTTCTTTTTTATGATTATTTCCTTTCATTTGCTTGGCCGCCATCTCGACTAATGTTTTTGTGTCATTAATAACTATTGGTTTTCCTTTACGTAATGAAGAGTCTTCTATCTCAACCTCCTCAACATCTGACTCGTCTCCATTATGGATACTATCTTCGTATTTCCTGCGTTTTACAGACCTCCTACTACTACGCCTCAATGGTAATTTTTCGTTTGCCGCAGAAGGTTTATCTTCACTAGCCACGACACAATCGTCGTTATCACTTTCAATTTCATGCACTTCTGATTCGAGATCTTTAGAGTTTCCGTTTTGAGCAGGTAGGTTTTCTGAATCTAAAATTATAATATCACTTGACCTGTTTTTTGTTTGACTTTCCTGAGACGTTTCATCTCCATCTTCATCGGAATCTGAATGAATGCTAACCAAATCTTCAGTTTTTTGTTCACCTGATAACGATATACTTTCAATAGAAGAACCTTCGTCAGATTCCATGTGCAGATCGTCTATGATAGTCTGGAAGTAAAAATAAATAATATGATGTAACTTTAATAAGCAAGCCATTTTTTTATTGAAAAGTGGGTGTTTATTTTATTGGTGGTAGACAGGTAACTATTGAAAAGGGACAAACATCGTCAACATCTGTCATATTTTTTGGATAAAACCGGCCAAGTGCGAGTTGGACTCGCGCACTGAGGGGTCTGTGCCAACTGAACTTAACTGAATTAGGAAATCCACTTACTTCCACTTAGCTTAAATACCACAATACTTTGTTGACAGCAAATATAACTTTGTTTTTCTTAGTGTTTGAATAAAGAGCAAAGTTATATTTGCGGTTGTTGAAAATATGCTATTACTCAAAAACTACTAGTTTGATCCCGTCCAAACCAATTTTCGTTGAAAGTATTTGTTAAGATCTACATCACTTTTTTTTTCCAAATTTTTACACTCGCTTAGTTTACAAGAGGGGTGTGCGGACGCCCATTTTACCACTTTGGAAGCGTCTATCTATCAAACGTTGCAATTTAAAAGAAAATGGTTTTAGGAACATTTATGTCATTTTAAAAGATCTATCCATAGACATAGACATACACGTATAGGTTTGCTCAAAAAATTTTAGGTTTTAGTTTCATGTATGGGAGCCCCCTCCCCCCGAAATATCATTATTTTGTAACAAATGTAAAGCGGTTTACAGGATACATCTTTCTACCAAATTTTAACAGTGTGATGCTTATAGTTACAGAATAAAGTGGATGTGTCATACGGACGGACAGACAGACAGACAGACTTGACGAAACTATAAGGGTTCCGTTTTTTGCTCGAACCTATGCGTGTAGGGTCTTCTATCGATAGGTGTGTTTTTGTAGCCTCAGGACGTTTATTATAGGCATGTGCAATAACTGATTTAAACGATAACGAATCGAAACGATATCTCGATATCCGATATCGGATATTTAAACTATATGTTTATTTCTAAAACTAAATAATATTGGTGTATCGATGTGATATGTGTATCGATATTTTTGTGTTAGATAGCTTTTTTATCGAGGAAGGCTTTAGGCTACGATAAAACATGACGATACGACTTATAAAAGCAGAGCAACAATTTAAAATGTTGCATAAACGGGGGGAAAATATTCCTTTTGAGAGCTTCCGTTGCGTACGCGTATGGCAGCGGGTTGTCGGACCTAGTGTGTATGTGTGAGTGTAGAGCATGTACTACAAACGAAATTGTAGTAGCTTGCATGCTTCACATTTTTTGAGTGTAATGTTACGTCCGTGACGGTGCCATATTTGTGTACTCTTTTAGTACGCGAGGCGTCATCTACTTCTAAATAAAATATCATTGCATAAAAGCTATCACAATTTAACTCCGCACCAAAATAATGCACGGAGTAGGTATAACTCGCGCTTGCGCTAACCGCTATGGATTTTGACCTCTTATTTTCAATAAAAATATGTGTTTTGCGTTGAAATATTTTACCGGAAATCCGAAATTTACGCGGGGGACGCCACGGGGGAACGGTAGTAGAATAAGAACAATTAGAAAGAGATCAAGGGCATAGGTGTAGGTAGGGCAATATACAGTGAGAATTGCAAATCAAATATACTTCATTATCTTGACAAAATAAGTTACATTCAAAAGTGCATACGTTCACAAGAAAGTATTCAAGTTAATATTATTGCAACCTACGATTATCCAAGTATTGCCGTTTTACTCATACCCTCTCATTGGTATCTGTTCGTCGTAGTAGCGCAAGAGCCTACGCCTGCTAATCCGTATCGCAACGGGATACGGTGTGATATCCTATATCTATAAATAAAGCGCGATCCAAGGCGTACCTTAACTCATGCATGCAGTATTGCTGCCGTTTCGAAAATATATGGACCGATATCGGATATGACGATATTGATCTAAAGATTTAATACCTATATAAAATTTTAAACGGCCATGCATAGTAGGACTGTGTGCTAAGTTTAGCCTAATAAATAAGAGGAATGACTCAGAAACTTCTGTAAGTGATAACCCTCTTCGGGAATATCATTTATGTACCGCACGTTTCATTTTGCATAATCAAATTTGAATAAAGTATGCTTGATGTCATGAAGCTGAATTTCAAATCAATCACATAACTCTTACGTGGCGAGGGACCGAAAATTATGTAAATTACTATAATTTAATGAAATGTAAATGAAATGTAAATTATCAAATCTATGGTTTGTCTACTGAGCGTAGAGTGCAGTATTCATACAATCGGTAACTATTTAGTCGGTTAAAAAAATACAAAGTTTAATCTCGTATGACGGGACGCACCTAATTTAAGTCGGCCCAAACATTGAGTAGGTAACCGCACTTCAGAGTTTATCCATAACAGATATGGATGAATCCATATAAACTACACTCACCCCGATATTTTATTTTAACTATTAGTTACCTCTAATAGCACGATAAAACAAACACAACCCGGCACAAACTGCAAATATGGCGCCCGTGATCGAACAGACTGTTTCTAACATTACACTTGGAGAATACATCGTTTTTATATGGGCGCGGAATTTTCCATACAGAATAATTTTAAACCAAAATGCCCCCAATTTTTCATACTTTAAGTTCAAAATCGTTCAACAGCTAGTAGCAGTCGGGACACGTGCAGGACGGAAAGTAAAGTTACGCATATATTTTGAAACTCCCGAGATTTCGTCTGCGCGTTGTCGTAGGTCGCGTGATGTTTTATAAGCTTTAATATACGTAGTAATATTATATCTTCTGTGCCATAAATAAGCTTCTTTCCTTTTTTTTCATTTTTTATTTTATAGTCTTTTTTTCAGAAATTAACTTCTTTTTTGTCCTTCCTAATAACAAATAACTAATCTTTCTTGAAAAAAAGCTATACAACGCATTAATATTTTTTTCAAGCGGGATTAGCGCATACAAACAAACTCTACAGCTTTGACAGCAGTCTGCATGACAAAATGTCAGTTATGAACTAAACAGGTTAAAGTATAGAGCCTATTTATAAAGAATAGAGCCTATTTATAAAGTATATAAAGTCTATTTTAACTCTCTGTACACAGGCACCCATCAGCCATTATAACCAAATAGCGTACAGTTGTGGAGTGTGGAGGGCTAGACTAGATATAATGACGCGTTCAGAATGCTGATGGGGCTACGACGCTATTTTGAATTTTTTTGAATTGTATTGCTTAGAGGATTTTGGCAGAAGTTGGTGTTGACAGCTTAGCGGCTATTGTGCAAAATTGCTTTAAATCATTGATCCAGTTTTGTGGATTAATATTGAGCTGATTGTTACATAAACATAGGGATAGTTCTGTCGCTTATTCTTAGGAGACGTCAAATTGTATGTGCTCTGTCTCGAAGTGTAAGTAAGTTCCAAAGACAGGAAGACAAGTTTAATCTCTATTAAAACAGGCAATGACATTTAAATATTTTAGTTAGTTGAAAGAATGCAAACTTCAAGAAAGTTGCAGTCTAGAACATCACATCATATGACTTAGAGAAACGGAGTTAAAACAATATTTGCAGACAAAGTCGGGTGGGGCCACTCTAGTGATGTAATATTATTATGGTGATCCTTATTGTACAACCATACTTAGCTGTAGTACCTGTACTGCCTAGTAACAGGCACTAGCTAGGCAGATGGCTAAGGATAAAAATTGATGGATTTGGAGACTGTAACTTATAAATAATCTAACTTTATAATGATGTGAACTTATAAGGGCACTAATAATAAGAGGTCTTAATTTTGGCGTCTAGCTAAGTACAATAGCATTTCAAGTTGTAATTAACTATCAGTCAGTTGAATAATTTAAAGTTATTCTGTTCTGACTCATATTTTTTGTTGTTGAGAAGTTTTGTTTATAAATACATGTATTCATAACAACAAGCTGTTATAATAGTTACCTGCTTCACATCATGGTCAGAGTTGCAATCTATCTCTTTATTATTGTCCTTTATACTATCAGCATTCTGCTTTTCTGCAGTGTTTGAAGTATTAATATGACTATCTGTAGCTGGTCCCAATTCATTGCCATTTTCACAGTTGTTTTGAATAGAATTATTAGTATCATCCTCATGTAACACTGGAGTGGTATTTTTTTGATGTAATTGGCTAACAGATTCATTACTGTTATGATTCAGTGAGCCAGTAGTTATTCCATCATTGATAGAATGATTGCTTGAGTCACCATCACCATGGTTACCAGTGTCTATGTTATTGCTATTCTCACAATTCTCTGTAATATCATCACAGTCTTCATTGGTAACTTTTTCCTGGCATGATTTGTTGTTACTGAGGGAAGTTGGCAGAGCTAACTCAATTGGCTCATCCATAGTGCCATTTATATCACCACTCATTATCACCCAAAGCTACATTCCATGAAATACACCTGGAAAACACCATAATTAGAGTTAGGTTATGTTTATGATTGCAACTCAAGATGATAGTAATTGAAACCTAGTTTTAAGAGCGACACATTTTTTATAGTGGATTGGATAGTACCCCCCTCCCCCTCCCGCCGCCCTTCTCCCCCTAAGTAAGGCGCTAGCAATCAAAATGGCGGTTCCATGGTACCGCTCTGTAGAGCTACGTGTACCAGCTCCTAATACTCCTATTAAAAACCTTACGACATTTATAAAATAATTATGCTCTCCAAACAAAACTCAAAGTTAACGTTTTCATAAGGAAATTTTGGTTTCACGAACAAGTTTTAATCAGAGAATGAATGAATTCTCACGAAGAACGTAATAACCTTGTAAACTAATATTGCACGAAATCCCCAATAGGAAATCACAAAGATTTAGTATACAAATTGTTTTAGGATTTTGAGACACAAGCATCGTAAATAAAACAAATATGTACGTAAACATTTGACGCCGGTGAAGTTATCTCGAATTAGTTATTAGATCAATGTCTTAATTTTTCATATGCAGTTATTTCACTGGCACCCTCTTCATAAATTGCGTTTTGAAGAAAGTTTCTAAAACCTATTCAGTCCGCCGTACCTACTTTTAGTTGGTTAGTTCAATGGTGGAGTGGAACCCTGGATATTCTCCTTCAATCAAGATGTATTCTTTCACTTTATAAATATTGCTCAACAGCTGGCACGCAAAGCTTAAGTTTTCAATATATTAGAAACATATAACAGCCAATTACTAAAACTAAATTTTAAATTCATAATCGACAGCACAAAACGCGCACTACAGGTACTTCAGAAATGCAATATGGCGACGATTTTAGGAGTCACGTGACCTGTTGAATATGAGTTACTTACGTGTAGGATTTTTCCAGCGTTGTTTCAAACATTTTGTCTCTTTCTAAAATATATTAGATTAAAAAGTCACTAATTTATTTAAATAATATTTTTTCAATGCATCATCATTTTCTTATGAAGAATATTAATTAATAAGTTTATTATTTGACTATAATAGTGTTGCCCAGTTTTGACATATCCGTTGTTGAAAGGATGCACCAGCAAAAATGTCGTAACACTTATTCGATAATTATAATAATCGATTAATAAATTGAGTATCCTATCCCAAAACGGATAATAATACTACATTTGCCATTGAATACTTATTTATTTATTAGTCAACTCAAAGGAATTTACACATGCGAGCAAATCACGAGGCGAGTGACGCTTGCACGCTCGCAAGGTGAAGACAAAAAGAGGTGGGTAAAGGCTGATTCACGCTACACCGTGCCGGCGACGGGCCGAGCTCCGACCGGGTGCCAGCCAGGGTGCCAACAAACATTATTGCATACATTTTGTATGAAGTGATTCATGCCTAAACGGTGTTGAAATGTCTATGGGATTATTTCCCGGCTCCGGCACGGTCCAGCCCTGGCACGTCGTACAACATAAGCTACATAGCGCGAATTTAACCGTTACCTAAATACCGACATGTACATACCGACCAGTGATGTGCCGAGTTAGCTATTTTTGGTTTTGACATACTGAGACCGTAGGTACCGATTCATCTACCTACTCAATCGTCTAATGTCCTTGTCATACAACTTATCTGTGCGACTCGTGTACGAGTCGAGCGAGCAAAGGGCATGAGTAATGAACATTTTAAATTAAAGGCTGGTTTCACAGTACACAGATTAATCAAATATTCAAATATTAATCAATATAAGGTTAATTTTTATTTTGTACTTTATAATTTATGTGTAATATTGTGTATGTATTAGTTCGTAATACAAGCCATTTTTGTTTTGTTTTGTTACCCTGCATGTTTTTACTTCAAAAAAGGATATCAATTCGACCTGTATTTTAAGTGACATCGTAAGGATTACTGAAGTTTGACTATTACGACTGGTACATCGGGTAATTTTAGGGGTGGCAACGTGTTTAAAATTTCGTATGTATAGTACCCCAACCTTATATGAAGGCCCCAACTTGTCTGAAGAATGTCAGAATGGATGGCGCCATGATACACACACACACACACACACACACACACACACACACACACACACACACACGAACATTGATATATATAAGTTTAATATCTAGTTGGTATGCTAAGCTGTAAAATATTTTTCATCTAATGTTTTATATAGATTTCTATAACTGCTTCTTTACGAAAAATCCGCGCTCTTTGGCGGTTTGCTGTAGTGGGAGGCTGATGACCTGTAACACAGGTAATTATTACCTAGCATAGGCATCAGTCTCACACAAACACTATAAATTGTTAGAAATTAATGCTGTGTACACATGTGTTTGTTTGTGTTGAGAAATAAACTTGATTTGATTTGATTGATCGGGAACGATTGCCTTCTTTTACTAAAATAAACACTTCCGGCCTTTTTGATACTCGCCGTAACTACATGATGAATAATTTTAACCAAGTTTTTATTTCAGAACTTCAAGGACAGTATCCCAGACTTCCAGACACAATATAATTTTTATTCACTTAAGCCGTTTACTATCACAAAAAGTGTTAAGTATAATTTACAACCAAGATGTAACTACGAGTAGCACCAAATGGCAGTTTCTACAACTTATTCCTTTGGGATAAGAATAATTGAAATAAGGTTTATTTCAGTGTTCACCTCCTTGCTCGCTTTGATGTTAGTGAGGAAAATAATACGTCGAACGTAAAAATGGACTTACATAATAATATTTTACATACAACATGACAATAGCTAGTGTTTGGTATTGGTATCGGATTAAAACAAACATCAAGTTATTTATTTTAATTGAAATGGTTTTACAATATCGTCGTTATCGTTACTTAAAAGTAAAAGATTCCTAAAAGAAATAAAACGGCGCTAAACTTGCGTTCTAGAATTTTAAATATCAATTATGGTCATACTGCAGTCTTGAGCTCCGTTGTCGAGAGCTACAAGTGGACCTAAGCTGCTATCACTTCACGTTTGTATTGTACGTATGTCAGTGGTACGTATGCTTTCTTCAACAATCAACATTTTAATCTACATTCTAATAGTGTCATGGTGGTTATGGATTGGTGGATTTTGTTCATATTGTGTTACACGAAGTAGTTTTAGTTTGTGGAATGTATAAAAACACAGAAATTATTTCCACGATATTTTTGTTTCAGATATTTCTTTACTATATTTAACTTAGATAATCATCGGAACATTTACTTTTTTTAGTGTCTAGTCATTTGAAAATATTGTGATATGGTGATAATGGCTTATCGAGTGCTGTTATTAATTTTTATTTTCGCAATATGTGTAAGCACCGAGGAAGAGCACACGACATCAAAGATGACCAAAGCAGAGAGGCTTAAGTTGAGGTCTGTCAGACAATTAAATAACTGACTGTTTAGAATTTAAAAACATATCATTACTAAAACATACCTAAATATTATGATTCCTGTATTTTACTTAACTTGATTTTAAAAAAAGTACCTGACATGTTTTTACCTGAGCTGGAAGTAAATAAAAGCTATTGTTTTTTTTAAGGGAGGAGGCCAGGAGTATGTTCTACCATGCATATGATGCGTACATGGATAATGCATACCCAGCCGATGAACTAATGCCTTTAAGCTGTAAGGGTAGATGGAAAGGCATAACTCCAAGTAGGGGTGATATGGACGATGCTCTGGGAAAGTATGTATAGCTTATCCATTAATCTGTCTAAGTAGGTGACTTAAACAAGATTAGATCTATTTTTTTTTTATATGCATTTTAGTTTTCACAATATACTAATATATTATCAGCTCAAATTTAACCGTTAATTTTTGAGACCTAGAATTAACATGATTTTTTATAGCTATTTCTACCTAGTGTTAGATAAGGTAACAGCAACAATATTGTATTTAGAAGTAGATGACGCCTTGCAAACTAAAAGAGAATGGCATACACAAGAATGGCACCGTCTGATTAATGGATGTCAATGGATTGACATCTATCACATCAGACATCAGATTCGGAACAGAGTCTTAATAGAGTAGCTTTCTTAATATATTTTTAAAGTATGTAGGTACATTACAATAGACTCGTGGGCGCATTTTTAAATTGAGTTCACACTTTAGCTCGGCAGTATATTATTCAACAATAACATTTTATTTTCAAACTACTTAACATTTAAAATATTGAATAATTATCTAATAAATGCAATTTAAATGTATCACGTGAAACGCCATGGCGCCAATATCAGAGTCACGTTCACTGCTAGGCATTCACGATCATGTGACCACATGTATATTTTTTACAAATTAAATTAAATATTACATAAATATTAAAATATTTACAGTCCTTATTTTAATAAGTAAAGAAATATTTATTAATACGCCATAGCCATCTGGCATCATGTAAACAGGATGATTCCTTCAAATAACATGCTAATAGTGAGTGTACACATTTTTTTCTACAATCGTGAGGATCATCCCTCACAGATGTGTTTATCAACAGTCTTTTGTTATAATTTTGTTAACGCGAGTGCCGGTGACCTTTTGATCCGTGAGCGTCTACGCAGTTTTAGGGTCGTGCGGGCGGGATTCGAACCCGCGACTGCTTATCTTTGTAGTCCGGAACGTAAACCACCACACTGTGACGGTCGTTAAATTATTATTAAAAAATATAGTACTAAACTACTCCATGTATAGCACTGTCTTAGAATATCGACCATGTTAGTCCGTGGGTTGGCTAAGAAACAAAACTCACTAATTTTATTTAAAATACTTCAATCATGAATGATAGGCATCATTAAATACAATTTACTTAACGAAAATATGATATTCGGACTGTTATTTAGTTAGGTGTTTCTGCAGTTTTAAAGGCGCACGAAACATTAAGACACTGACGCTATCAAAAACAGACTACGTCAAAATTATGACCCCAACTTGAAGTGAGCCATCTTTTAGCGTCTCACCGGTGATCTAGTTCTTAATACAATATCATTGGGTACAGTATCAATATTAGTTTTTGGAATTGAGAAAGCATTGGCAATCCACAAAATAAATTGACAAAACCATATCTGTTATTCTATTACTCTAAAAAATACAGTACTGTCTTGCAAGCAAACAAATCAACTCAACATTAATGCATTAATATTTCTAAGAAATAAATAGCTTACAATGTATTTTATACATTTTTGAAAAGTTGACTATTAAGCTTGGAATTATTACCATTTTTACTAATTTTCATGTAATTTTATGAAAAAAAAATAGTGAAAAATAATGGATAGGTTCCAGTAATTAAAAAAAAAAAACTCAATATTTTGCGTTCCCTCCCCTAGCCCTGATTACAGCTTGCATTCGATTTGTCATTGATAACTTGGTGAATCCCCCACACCTGAAGTAATGCTACCTTCAACTCATCTACAGTCTAAGGGGCTGGATTTCTAGCCCACTCTTCATTTGAGCTCATCCCATTAGTGCTCAATGAAATTCATGCCCTGGCTGTCTACAGGCCAGTCCATTGTCTGTATTCCCAAATGGCAATGGGCATTCTTATGCATTAAAACAAAGCTCTCGCCAATGACGCCTCAGTACGGAAAGACGTAAGGACGTCAGTGATGTAGCTATCGACGTATAGCAGGCCGTTCTGCGGGTCTAAGATGCGCGCCTATTTGTCATTTATCGATAAATTTCCATCGTCTTTTTTATCATTTAAAAAAAGTTTTTTAGTTATTTTGTTGTATTTATTTGTTTTAAAAAGCAAAAAGGATTGATATACAAGTGAAAAACATGTGTCAAAACATGTTGTTTAGGAAATAAAATTATTTTATCGACGCCATAAACGGTATCGGGGCGTGCATGTTAGGCTTACTGGAGTGAGGTTGGCTTCTTTTCGCTCACAGTCACCCCTCGAACACGCCTCAATTCCTGTTGCACATTGACATCCATGAGGTGCAGTTTTCGCGAGGAAGTCGAGACAATGAATCGATTATCTCTCTCTGAAGTGCAGCATTGGCAGCTGGTTCTTGGTCTTTTATTGAAAGCACCTGTCACCAAAATCTTCTGTAGACTCTGGATACAGCAGATTAGCTCAAATTAAGCTGAACACTGTACACTGGCTCAACCTTGTTGCAAAAGAGCAACAACTTGAGTGGCTTCTGCAGGTGTGTCTATTGTAATGACAAAACAATGGATGCAATATGTGGAGATGTGTACAGGTCAACTTTTGATAAGCGACTGATAAGGGCGAACCTGTGGGGGTTGGTTTTTATATGGGGACAAGTAGCACAGTTAGTGAGTATTTTTTTGGGCAAATAAATTCTAAGAAAAATAAGAATAAATAAGATGCAATGAAATCGTTTCCAAAATAGATATTAATTTAAAGCGAAGGTTTTAAGTTTTCAATCAATGTTTAATACTCGTCATTGCAACTACAAATACTATTTTTGGCATTAAAACCTTTGTTTTAATTTATGTGTTTAGTCGATTTAGTTGTTCGCGAGTGTAATTCAGATAGTTTCTTCTAACAAGGTGCAATTCCAACTACCGAAACCATTAAAAAATATAAACTAGTACTACCTACAGTGATAACATTAATTGCCTTCAACCCTCAAGGCTGTTAGAGCCAGCTATAACAATTTGTTACTAAAAAGTATAAATCTTAAAAATTATACGACAATAAATACACTTGCTTCGTCATAGCTTTCGTTTTGTTGATGTTCATATATACTCCTACATCCTGACTAGCATCATGTTCTTTAATCATGCATTGAAGTTCTTCAACTGTGTTGGAGAATATTATTATGTCATCGTCAAATCTTAGATGAGTAAATTTTTTACCATTTATGACCCGTCCTCTTTGTGTCCAATCCAACTTGCGAAATACTTCTTCTAAAACTGCTGTAAACAACAAAACGAAAACTATGACAAATGGAACAGCTAACAAAGGAATAAACATAAACAGCAATTTCATAGAGTTTGTATCAGAATACATTTACTTAGGGCAAAGAATATCTTTAGAAGACTCATTAACAAAAGAAATAAATGGAAGAGTTAGGAATGTTTGGAAAAAAAATTGGTCTTGAAAGCTATCTTCAATTAACTTTATAAAAAAATAAAAACCGACTTCAAAACCAAAATGCACTAAAAAGTCTTAAATAAACTCTTGACTTTTGAAAGGAGAGGCACCCATTTTAGGTAAACAATTTGTTTTTGGAGTCGGAGCTGTGATAGTTTATGCTTCATGGTCAAAGTGATGGCACCGACTCCAAAAAGAAATTGCCTAAAATAGGTGCCTCTCCTTTCAATATGTACCTCCTAAGCGTTAAGGAGTTCCACCATCTGCTCAGCCCCACAAGATTTTGACTATCAGACGTAACAACACGCCAACATTAAGATTCTAGTAAAGAAACACTAGTAAAGATCCCAAATTGGCAACAATGGGACCAACTAGAAAGTATACCCTCTTAGTAGGCGAAAAAAATTTTCGAATCGGTCGACAAACGATTGAGATATTAGGTAACATAGATACAAAAAAAAAACATACAGTCGAATTGATAATCTCCCTCCTTTTTTGAAGTCGGTTAAAAAGCATCAGACAACCACACACATAAAGAGATATTCTGCCCATTCTCACCTGCGGCAGCCAAACTTAGGCACTCGCAGAAGCACAATGCAAAGACTAAAATTCATCCAACGGGCCATGAAAAGTAGTTTAACTAACATTAAAGGTACTGATAGGATGAGAAACAAAGACCTGAGAGCCAAAACAGAACTGATTGACGTAGCAGTAACACAAAAAGTTTAAAATGGAAATGGGCAGGACACATCATGAGAGGACTAGACAAATAGCGTAAAACAATAACAACTTGGTACCCAAGAGCCTTCAAGAGAAACAGGGGTAGACAGTTCAGGAGGTATATTTTTGGAAAATGAACAAATATATACAACAACACATCTCTTCTGAATAAAGGCTATAAATATAAATACACTTGCTTAGTGGTTATGTGAATGCAACATTAATTTTGTTAAAATCCATGATCACGATGATGACACAGTTTCAACCTTATGTTGTATTTTTATTTATCAATGTTTATCTGTGAAACCTTGGGGAAAACCTAAGATATAATGTAAACTCACAAACAACAGTCAAATTCTAGGCAATATAGGCTGCAACTATTTAACTGTTGTTTTAAATTTATAGGTTACATAATAACATACATATACATTAATAATGGCCGACAAATAGGTAACGTTTTCGAATTAGGCTTTTTGTATGTATTCAATGAATATTCCTTATCTGACATTGGTAAAATCGACATATATATATGACGACCCGTCTGGTGTAGTGGTCGAGAAATCGCCTACTACGCAGCGGGTTGCGGGTTCGATCCCCGCACAATACAAACATTTGTGTGCATGAATATGTCTGTTTGTATTGGTCTGGGTGTTTTCTATGTATATCATGTATGTATTTACAAACGAAAAAGTATTTAAGTATTATATCCGTTGTCTGGCACCCATAACACAAGCTTGGAGTAGCTTACTTTGGGACTAGATGGCGATGTGTGGGAATGTCCATAGGATATTGTCCTATCTCAAAACTGTGCGTGTTCGGTAAAATCTTAGAAAAAAAAATCTCCAAAGCTTTTGATAAGATAATAGTCCATTGAATAAAAAGTTCTAGAGTGCGTGAGTTAGTAACGTAAGATGTTTCTTCGGAAACATGTCAAGAGTCTCTAGGTAATAAACATACTAAAACCCCGGGACACTAGGAGGAGCCGCGGAGTGGGGGGAGGGGGGGAAAGGGTCCATTTTTTCATTTTTCGCTTAAATCTCAAAAACGGTACATGTTAGAGAAAAACTTTCAAGGAAAAGTTGAAAAGCCATAAAATTATCTACAAGTTGTACCTACATCATTTTTTCCTATATCCTACCATTTCTGAGTTACACGCAGTAAAAAATGATTTTGGCTTAAACAATTTCCCCATACTACATACCCATGTTTATCACATCAATCGATCAAAAAATATTTTTTTCTTCCAAAAAACTCAAATGTGCAACTTGTGACCGGTACTGATAGATTGCTCTTAATTAGGTCTATAATTGGTAAAATAAACACATTCCTCCATGGAAGCCTTTAGGAGGAATCGATTGTCAAAATATTATATTAGGGTAGTTTGAGTTACTGAACTTGATCTTTTTATTTTTTTCTTCCAAAGAACTCGAAAGTGCAACTTGTGACCGGTACAGAAAGATTGCTCATAATTAGGTCTATCATTGATAAAAATACCAGATTCCACTACGGAGGCGTTTACGGGGCATCGAATTTTATTAGGGTAGTTACGATACTTGAACTTTTTTTTTTTTTTCTTCCAAAAAGCTCAAAAGTGCAACTTGTGATCGGTACTAATAGATTGCTCTTAATTAGGTCTATCATTGGTAAAAAAATCACATTCCTCCATGGAAGCCTTTAGGAGGAATTGATTGTCAAAATATTATATTAGGGTAGTTACGCAACTTGACCTTTTTATTTATTTTCTTCCAAAAAGCTCAAAAGTGCAACTTGTGACCGGTACTGATAGATTGCTCTTAATTAGGTCTAAAATTGGTAAAAAAACACATTCCTCCATGGAAGCCTTTAGGAGGAATCGATTGTCAAAATATTATATTAGGGTAGTTTGAGTTACTGAACTTGATCTTTTTTATTTTTTTCTTCCAAAAAGCTCAAAAGTGCAACTTGTGACCAGTACCGATAGATTGCTCATAATTAGGTCTATCATTGATAAAAAAACCAGATTCCACCATGGAGGCGTTTAGGAGGAATTGAATTTTATTAGGGTAGTTACGATACTTGAACTTTTTTTTTTTTCCTCTAGTGCCTCTCATATGACATCAATATCCCAACATTATCCGTTGTTCGGATTTTTTCGATGAAGTTTCACACGTAGCATGGGAAGGGGTCCGCCCTCTTTAAGCTTATGCTAAAGTTTGCTTATGTTTTCAAATTTTTCACCTTTCATGGGATGTAGCTCGAAAACGGCTGCTAATAGAAAAAACTGATTTAGGTACAACTTGTACATAATTTTATGGCCTTTCAACTTTTCCTTGAAAGTTTTTCTCTAACATGTACCGTTTTGGAGATTTAAGCGAAAAATGAAAAATGGACCCTTTCCCCCCCTCCCCCCACTCCGGGGCTCCTCCTAGTGCCCCGGGGTTTCAGTATGTTTATTACCTAGGGACTCTTGACATGTTTCCGAAGAAACATCTTACGTTACTAACTCACGCACTCTAGACCCCCCTTGGAGGGACTCATTCAATGGACTATAAGTCATGACATATTAATGCAAAAGCTGCGGAGGCTCGGTGTGCATGTAAATCTGCTCAGATGGCTGGAATCTTATATACGCCAAGCCAAGCATTTTGTGTGAAGGGTTATTGCTCTAGTTACTTGCCCATACCTTCAGGAGTCCCACAAGGATCACACCTAGGACCTGTTTTGTTTTCTATATATATTAACGACTTAAAAGAAGTACTACGAAATAGCATTCACTTACAATACGCTGATGACACAAAAAATTTCAAAATTATTCGTGATTAAGATGATTGTCATAAACTTTAATGTGACTTGGATGCTCTGAATAGGTACTGTGAGAATCAATTATTTTTAAATACTGATAAATGCCATGTTATGACATTCACAAGAAAATATTCACCGATCTTTTTTGCTTATAATTTAAATGGTATGGTCTTAGATCGAGTTAAAAGTATACGCGATTTGGGTGTTATAATGGACAGTACATTGTCTTTTAAATTACACTTTGAAACTATAGTCCAAAGATCTTTTCGAAATTTGGGTTTCATAAATAGAATATCAGAACCTTTCAAAAACCCTGAAACTTTTAAAATTCTTTGCTTTTGCTTTGTACGCTCAATTTTAGATTTCGGTTGTATTGTTTGGAATCCACACTTTAAAAAAGACATAGACAGAATTGAAAAGGTTCATGAAAAATCTTAAAAATATTAGATTATCGCAGTAATAATCATAGCCACTCATACAAGGAATCGCTGAAAAGTAACAAGCTATTGGAAAACCGACGAAAGCAATTTGATTTAATCTTTCTCTTCAAGTTATTGAATTCACAATTAGATTGTGCATCTCTTATCAAAAATTATTTTTACTGCCAAAGCTCGTCGCGCTCAATAAATATGTTTGTGCCACCCCCATCACATAGAAAATATACTATGAATAACTATCTTACCCGCTCCCTAACTTTGTATAATTCAGAATTTTCTTATTTAGACATATTTAACCAGACTCTCAGTCATTTCAAACGTCAATTATTTAAAAAGCTTTTCGTTTTGTAACATAATAGATGTTCTCACCCACTTACCATTTTAACATGGTTCTAATATTATATGCATGCAATTAATTTAGTCTTTACCGCACTTCAATCGTGTTTTTTTTGTTTTAAATCTATTTAAAACCTTATTTATGTAACTAATTCAATAGAAACTAATCTTGGGTACTCATTGTCTATTACATGTACATCTTTTTTAGGGGTCTACCTTGTTTCGCAAAATTTTTAATGTCATAATTTTATTTAGCATATCATCAAATAGCATAAACTTCCTTTCGCAGAACATCAATTAGCATTCGCTCATTTATCAGACGTTCAAAACGCATAATTGTGTAAGCTAGAATCATCTTTAGGCAGAAATTTAATATCCACAATAGTCTTAAAGCAGAATCATCCTAACGCAGAAAGTTAACAGATAGAATCGTCTTGTGGCATAAAATTCGTGTATATAGTCATTAATTGGCAGAATCATCCTATCGCAGAAAGTTCACAGTCCGAATCGTCTTTTGGCATATTTTTCATATTTAAATTCTCCTATAAACCTTAATTTCTCTGTGTATCCCAAGTAGTTCTATCTCAGCAATACTAACATACAACATGCATGGCAAATCAAACATGCAGCATGCAAGCAAGCATTCAGCATGCAATCAAGCTAGCAAGCATGCAGCATGCAAGCAAGCATGCAACATGCAAGCAAGCATGCAGCATGCATGCAAGCAACAGCTTGCATTCAGCATGCAACATGCATGGTTTCTGTCACGGCTCCGGCGCTACGGGGCTCCGGCAGTTCCACGCGAGCGTATCGTCGCAGATGGTTTTCGCTCATCACCTGCTCCTCAGCTCGCGGGCTGCCTCGCCCCTCCGCGCCTACGCGATTTTGAATTACACTCTAGGGGTGGGGCAAACTGGAGTCGGTGGAGTCGGTTTTGCACCGATTCGCTTCTGTCACTAACTTTTGTACCACAACTTAATGACTTTTTAATTCAACTTTAGGGTAAAATACTATTTAAAAGAAATAGCAATATGCGTAGTGAAATTATTCTAAACGAAATTCTGCTTTCTTCATAGTATGCCTCGTCAAATTATGCCAAATAAAAATCGTACTTAATAAACATTTTGCTTAGCGAAAGTATGCAAAGTAAAACTTTGCCAAAGGTAATTATGCTTTATAAATTTCTGCTATTTTAAAAGTATGCCATTATAAATTCGGGATATAAATATTTGACCAAACAATAATTATGCTAACAGAAAATTCTACCTGAATAATATTCGACTAAAGAAAATTATGCCAAGTGTGTTTTGCCAAGTGACTTTCGGAGCAAAAAGATTCTGCCAGATAGAGGGACCCCTTTTTTAGATTAAGTATTTCGATGTAATGATTGTTTTGTACCAAAAAAAGAAAAGAAAAATATATTTATTAAGGATATTTATGTTTATATAATGTCATATTAATCCTTCTGTACCATGTCTTACTTCTGAACTTTTATTCTCCTGTTAATTTTCTGATAAGGTTAATAATTAAGAGATGTATATTCCTATACTAATATACTAATATGACGTATATATATATATATATATATATATATATATATATATATATATATATATATATATATGTACTCAAATAATGCTATGATGAAATTTTCAATTGTGACAGAAAATGTATGGAAATAATGTCTTACTTCCGAACTTTGTTTATTTTCCTGTTAATTTTCTGATAAGGTTAATAATTAAGAAATGTATATTTCTTCTAAATTATTTTATTTTATTCCAGCTTCTCGCTCACCTTAGTTGACAGCTTGGATACTCTAGTTGTGATGGGAGATTTCTCAGAATTCAGCAAAGCCATCAAGCTAGTTATAAAAGATGTGACATTTGATCATGATATCATAGTGTCAGTCTTTGAAACCAATATAAGGATGCTTGGGTAATAGCAAATACGTTGACAATACAGTCACTAAATATAATGATGCATTACTACAATGTAAGATATGTTTTTTGTCTTATTTTAGAGGATTATTATCAGCACACGTATTAGCTGTGGCTCTCAAACCCGAAGTGCCAGTCTTGCAATGGTATAATGGTGAATTGCTCGCAATGGCTGAAGACTTAGGGAAAAGATTATTGCCAGCCTTCAATACATCGACAGGAATACCTCATGGACGAGTGAGTATTATTTTATAACTCTGGTATGCCCTGGTGCAATTGTAAGTTAGAAAAAGTCAGACTGATTATACTCTGAAATATATCGGAACCTATAGATCCAAAATCGCTTGCATCTCGCGTCGTCTTTTGTTGAAAGTGACGCTCGTTTTGTGTTGTGTGTGCGTACGATTTTCTATTGAAAGAGGTTCGACAATACTTGTATACTATACCTACATTAAGTTGCTGGAAATGTTTTTTTTGTTGTGAATTAAAAGTGACTTTTCTGATGCGTTTTTATTTTGTCTTAGATAAACCTCCGCCACGGCATTCGCGGACTGTCCGAGTCCCGTGAGACATGCACAGCTTGTGCAGGAACTATGATTTTGGAAATGGCGGCCTTATCGCGACTCACCGGCACTCCGGTCTACGAGCAGAAAGCCCACAAAGCCATGGATAGGCTATGGAAAATAAGGCATAGGTAATAATCGTCTTCATGTAGTAATATCACTTGATCTTAAATTTAGTTATGCTGATTAGTCATCCAACGTTTCAAAGATAAATGTTGATACAAGTGTCGATAATGTATGATGACGCGTAATCTATATCTATACTAATATTATAAAGAGGAAAGATTCGTTTGTTTGTTCGTTGAACAAACAATCGTTTGCTTGTTTGTCAAAGTCAAAAATCATGTATTTAATTTATGACACAAAATGCCACTTATGAACGTTTGTAACATCAATCAATTATGGCCCATTTGTTTATATGCATCGATTTGGCTCCGAAACTACTGGACCGATTTGAAAATTTCTTTCACCATTTGAATCCTGCAATATCTGTGACGAACATAGGCTATATCAAATTTTCAATAAAGCTAGGGATCCGTACGTAAAACATAGATTGTATAACCGAATGTGTGTTCGGAAAATCTTTATATCGCTAACGTTGCCTAAACTATTCACAATAGAGCAAAGTGATGCAATACAGTTTTATAGAGTACATCAATATATACACTATAGTCCCCGATATTATTTGTCTAACTTTTACAGTTTTGTCACACTTACCCTTTTTTAAAGTTAAAATATGCAATATTAGCGTACAAAGTAAGCCACAGATTTCATACCACGGTATTAATCCTTATCCAAATGAATTATGTCGTATTCAAAGCTATATCAGTACTGTAAATTACTTTTTGAATTATTAAAATCGGACATACCATTACAAAGTTCTCATGAGAATAATGTTTCATCAAAAATTAAATAACAGAAACAGCTCGCGCCCTAAGTGATAAGTGATTATAGTGTCTCGATGTGCTAGATGGCGCTGTAAGTTTTTAACTCACAGTGAGGAGTAGGAATAACTGCTAAAATTCGCTAACAGTGCTACTGATCAATATTATGTTAATTTAAATGTTATAATAATATGAGTCTTGCTGGACTGTTATGCTAAAATTAGGACATGTTAATTTTATTAGTTACTGATGTAACTGTTATATTCATAGTACTGCAAACTGCAAATTGTTTTATTGCTAAGACTTAAAACTCAATTTTAAATGTCGCATAAAGTCTTAAAATCACAACTGTTACTGTTATTAGCTATCTATCTGTTATGTTATCGAATTACAGCAACCAAAACCTGAGTTATTGCTATGACTAAGAACACAATTTTAAATGTTGATAGCATTATTTTTATTATAGTTTTCATTTAGAAATATTTTGCGTGTTCATTAGAACCGAAATAATGCAACGTACTAAAAATAAATATTTTGTTAATTAATCTGCTATAATAATATTCGCCCACACCTACTTGCGGTAAAGCTCGGGATTTTCGGAATGACCAAAGCCTTGGAAGGCTTCGTAAATATAACTGATCCACTGCTGCCATATCGATATCGATGTTCTATACTTTGCTCCATTGGCAAGGGGCAACTGGGTCTTGGTGGAATGAGAAAGTGGGAGAAAGTGCAAGCAGATAGACTTAAGGTTATACACGCCAACTGTTCGGTACTACATTTTGATAGGTATAGTGTAAAACTGAAGAGTTTGATCGAACGCGCTTATCTCCTATACAACTGATCTGATTTGAATAATAACTCCGAAATAATGCTCATAGCTCAATTAGCTACGTTAACGCGCGCATGCGGCAGTCGCAATGATAGCTGCAGTTACTGTCACCGCTGCCTAACCACCTCAAGAACCAAAATCGCTTGGACCACGCGTCGTCTTTTACTTAAAGTAATGCCTGTTTTTGTGTGGTGTGTGCAAGCGATTTTCGTCGTGCAAGTGGTTAGGCGGCAGTGACCTCGACCGTACTAACCATTAAAATAGGTACGTGTTTTTAGTTGAAACATTTTACGGAAAAACGCCGCGGGGGACCACTATTTGCCAGATAATTAATTTGAAAAGTTAACCTTATATTAAGCATACAGTAACGAGTATCTGTGTCCAAGCTATGTCCTCGAATCTACTTAGCTGTTATAGTACTCCCTAATATATAATGTATATTTGTATATGTGCATATAGCTGGACACTACAATCAAATCATTCCATACACTCATTGAATTTAACGTTTCCCATCTCAAAGACTTTAATAAATCTCCTTTAATACTTAAAAAAACATCAAACAATGCTTTACAGCAGGGATGCACAGACCGCGGCCCGCGGGCCGCTTGCGGCCCGCCGGTCGAATACTGGTGGCCCGCCGACAGCAAAAATAATACTCTCGTACATTCGAAAAATATTGAATTCTATTCCAGAATAAAACCAAAAAAAATATGTTCGAAAAGTAATTTGAATCTCGCGCGCGCGCTCTTAAGTGCACGAATTCCCGATTGCTCGCGTAGGTAGATACACGAAGCTTCCAGAGTCGGTTTCGAGATTTCTCCAGACAGTTTTCGACTCTATACGCGCGGTATAAAAGCCACGCTAACCGCAGCGACCCATAGTTCGGTTTTAATTTGAGTGAAGTGTCAATAGTTCTAGTGTAGATTTTAACTCGACTAGCCGGTGTCATATATTTTGATCCACATTCAACGTAGATTTCCCGTCAAGTGCCGTGTATAATTGTGTTGTGAAATCGTAAGTAAAACTCTGTTATTAATAAGTGTTTCCCTACCTATTTAAATCAATTATTTTTGCTAATTTAAAAAAGGATGGGTAATTTAAGTAGGTACTGTAATTGTTTTTAGGTGCTGTGTTAATCCTAGCCAGGATTAGAACGCAACATGGACAAGCCAGGACCTAGTAAAAAACGTAAGGTTAAAGATGAAAATCGGCAGTTTCAAGAAATTTGGACTGAGAAATACTTTTTTGTATGGTCGCATAATAAAGTCGTTTGTTTAATTTGCAAGAATTCTGTTGCGATTGCAAAGGAATATAATGTAAAAAGGCACTATGAAACGCAGCATCCTACTTTTACCAAGTTTACAGGCGAATTAAGAAAGCAAAAAATGTTGTCTTTAAAACGGGAGCTTATTGGTCAGCAAGCTATGTTTACAAAACCCATCCAAGATTCAGAAACAGCTACAGAAGTTAGTTATGAAATTTCTCGAATGATAGCAAAGCGCAGTCGCCCCTTCAATGATGGGGATTTTGTAAAAGAATGCATAGAAATTGCCGCTAAGAAAATGTGTCCAGAAGCAGCAAAAAAGTTTGAGAAAATTCAACTGAATCGTATGACTATCCAAAGACGTATTATGTCTTTGTCAGGTAATATTGCGGAACAATTAAATGAAAAAACTAAGATCATTGAATTTTTTTCATTAGCACTCGACGAATCCACTGATATTACTTCCACAGCTCAACTTCTCATATTCATACGAGGTGTTACTCAAGATTTTGAAGTCTTAGAAGAGTTGTTAGGAATGTGTTCATTGAAAGGTCAAACCAGAGGAGTTGATATACTCAATGTACTTTTGGATGAGTGTTCAAAAACTGATTTGGACTTATCAAAATTATCGGGAGTTGCCACTGACGGTGCTCCTTCGATGATTGGTGTCAATTCTGGGCTAGTTACTTTGCTGAAAAAGCATCTGCAAGAAAAAAACATAAACGCTGAAGATCTCATGCAGTTTCACTGCATTATACACCAAGAAGCCCTCTGTTCTAAAAAAATTGAATTTCAAAATGTCATGAAAGTGGTAGTTTCGACTGTAAATTTCATAAAATCACGAGGACTCAATCACAGGCAATTCAAACAATTCCTTGATGACATCGAAAGCGAATATGGAGATTTACTGTATTATACAGAAGTAAGGTGGCTAAGTCGTGGATTGACCCTGGAACGATTTCTAAATTTAATAGAAGAAATTGGAATATTTCTGGCGGAAAAGCAAAAGGATGTCCCGGAACTTAAAAATCCTGATTGGTTGTGTGATTTGGCTTTTTTAGTTGACATTACAAATCATTTGAATGTCTTGAACACACGGCTTCAAGGCAAAAATCAACTGATATCCCAGCTCTACGCTCACGTATCATCCTTTCAATGCAAGCTGACACTTTTCAGATCGCAATTGAATTCTGGAAATTACAATCATTTTCCGAATTATAAGAAAATGGCTGAAAAATTCAACAAAACTGCGATTAATTTCAGTTATGTAGAAAAGCTAGATATTTTGATTCAATCTTTTCAAGAAAGATTTTCGGAGTTTAAAAAAGTGAAACCTCTGTTGGACATATTCAGCAATCCTTTCACGATTTCAGTTGAAAATGCGCCAGAGTCAATGCAGTTAGAAATTTCGACATTCAAAACGACCAAGATTTACGCAACAAATTCAACGAAGGAGACTTGCTGAACTTTTACCGCTGCATTGATAAAAATACGTACAAAGAGTTGCGCATAAACGCTCTGAAATGTGCCAGCTTATTTGGTTCTACCTATATATGTGAACAAACCTTTTCAATACTAAATAATAATAAAACAAAAAATCGAAACCGCCTTGCAAATGAAAGTTTGGAAGCAGTTTTACGTGTTGCTACAAGTAAATTTGAGCCAAATATAAAAAAGATTGTAAGCACTATGCAGTGCCACGCTTCAAATTAATAAATTCTTTTTCAATTTTAATACATAATTATCAATTCTTTATTGTCTTTAATTACCTATACTTCTGGCGGCCCGCCATCAGTTCATAATTTGCCCGAGTGGCCCCTAGTCTTAATAAGTCTGTGCATCCCTGCTTTACAGCATCAGCTGTAATACATTCGAAACGTTCGGTATATAGTTTTAATACAATGTGCGCAAAATGAATCCGTAAAGTCTTTCATTTCAATGAGTAGTATTCGCGTAAACTTCAGAACCAAATACATCATACAACTACTAAAAACCCACCAGTTCAAATCCGAATCCATTTAATGTTAGAGTGAACACAGGCTTCTTCTGGGCGAGCTCGTTGTATCTACGACTCCTTTGTCGCACTTGGCTTTGTCTGGAGTTAAGAGCAAACCCACCTTATACCCATCCATACTAATATTATTAAGCTGAAGAGTTTGTTGTTTGTTTGAACGCGCTAATCTCGAAAACTACTGGACCTATTTAGAAAATCATTAGTAAATTTATCTAGAAAGGCCTAAAGCTTAATGTATATAAGCTTTAGGCCACGCATCATGCACAGGAGGGGAGAGAGATTTTTTTTGCGGAGCAAATCAATAGCTTTGGGTTCAACAAAAAAGACGGTTTAATGCCTATATTTATGTTTTTTGTACTTATGTATTCGTTTTACTATAGTTCTTATTCATTGTTACCAGGACGTCAGACCTGATGGGCACCGTGATAAACATCCATTCCGGTGACTGGGTGCGAAAAGACTCTGGTGTGGGCGCCGGCATCGATTCGTATTACGAGTATTGCCTAAAGGCGTACATCCTGCTGGGGGATGAAAAGTATTTGGCAAGGTTCACGCGCCACTACAACGCGGTAATGAAGTACATCAGCCGGGGGCCTGTCATGCTGGCGGTGCATATGCACAGGTTAGTGAATCGCTAGTTATCTGTGAGTAGATCAATTTCTATTTGACCATCTACTGTTCTAAAATATCGCGTTTATACGGAAGGAACTCTTAATCACCGTGTTGCGTGAAATAAGAGCTATAAGTATAATTTAATTATATCGTACGACGTCCGCTTGCCATCTGATTTATGTCAGTAAGTCAAAATGTTTTGTCAATTACAAAAAAAAAAAAACACTCTGTGACTGCTGATTAAACGAGGGCACTCCGAATCATATCGACAGCAATCAGGTTACCCACTTTTATTGCAAACTAGCCCTTATTACAACTACTTAAGATACCGTAGTGGTTATCTCGACGTGCTGTTGTCGGTACAAAGTTTCCTTCATCTTTACGACTACGACTTTTTACCGACAAAGATACCCCGTTATTTGGACCTACAATTTATTATTCCCTCCCTTTTACGTCAACAGCAAAATGTAAATATGTATGTAATAAGTATGATATTATATTATTAAAATAACATAAGAAATGACTCCTTTCTCCGCTCGCTCTATTTTAATACCTCTTTCATACTAACAAAGTGTTGCCATCGTTGGCTATTTATACCTACTCGCAGAACCACTTGTTTTGTTACTATATTATTATTTTTAGTAGTTTACATTTTACTCCTCTCTAAACAAGACATCGGCGGAATTATCGGACTGTCCCTAGTGGATGGATACGATACGTGCGCTTGCCGCATGATAGCCACAAAAAAAAATGTTTTGCCAGCTCGATACTTTTCCACGGTATAGTTTCATATTGGTGCCACGATCGAAAAGGGCCGTTTTTACCACGCTTTTATTAGCTTGGGTTGTATCTATGTAGTTAATCTAGTAGTTAGTTTGGTTAGCTATAAAAGCGTGGTTTTTTAGTTTTTTAAAACTATTATTTATTCCACAAAATATAACACTTCTGGCTTTTTTATATCAAAGATGGAAATGACGCCGAATTGCATTCTCTACCATTTTACCTTATACCTAAGGCCTAAAACAAATTAGAATGTAGGCCATTTTAATGTTCGCTTCCGTGCTCCCCATAACATCAGCGATGAAAATAAATGGACTGACATAAATAATAATATTTTACATATTATATGACAATAGCAGGTGTTTGGTATTGGTATGCGAGAAAATCAAACATCAAGTTATTTTTTTAAATTTAAATGATTTTACAATATCGTCATCATCGTTACTAAGTAATAAAAGTGCTTTTTAAATATCAAAAATGGTCACACTGACTTGTACCGGCCCGGCAGCGAAGACGTTTTCAAAGTGACAACTGTACTCGTAGTTCGATTCTTGACCATTCTTCAGATGAGTTGGTGGTATTTTTTTTTAATTGACTGGATTATTACTTTTCCACCATACTGCTTTGGTTCAGCATCGATTTGCCGAATAATAATACAGTTCAATCATTCGTTCTGTTATGCGAGTTTAGTAAAAACATAGACAAGTAAATTCGCTTTGCTCAACCCTACAGTGCGACTAGGATCTTCTGGTCAATAGATGACATTGACAGGGCGGCACTAGCAGTAAACCAAGGTAGCCGATGCAAAAAATCTCCCCTGATTCAGGGAGTTAAGTAAACTAATATTTCTTACCCAATATTGGCAATGTCAAGGAGAAGGGTACTACTATAAACTAGTAATAAGCATGATGGTACATTCTCTCATGTACGTTCGACCGATTCAACACGCAAAACAATTGAATATACAATAAAAACAATTTAAAATTATAACTTCATTCAAGGAGTTAAGCTTTCCGGTTTCCGGCTTTTCTAAAAGAATCATTATTTTTTAACAAAATGTGTAACGAAAATGAAAATCAGGGAGACGTTAGAAAAAATGGGGAAATCTCCTGTAAGATTTGGGAAATTTGTACACTACATCTGACAACCGCATTTTTGAAGATTTCGCCGTCGGCCAAAAGATCCATGTCGCACTGTATGAGTATAAGAGCGAAGCGAGTTTTTTTTATCTTTGAGTAACCGCATTACAATTTATCGTCGAAAAACGACAATTTTTTTTCGAGTATAAAATCAAGGTACCTTTCGTATAGTTATGCGCGCGTGTGTAAGCCTATTTTTGGTCGAATCCAAACTTAAAAGTACAATTTATAATATTAAGGTACATATAGTATAAAAGCATAACAGCAACCTAAGCTAAACTAAGCGACTAAGGAAAATAAATCAATAAGGCGATTTACCCTTATCATACGTTGATATTTTACTCTTGCTTTCATACAAGGCGCTTTTTTATTTGACACGATTTGGGCGTTTGACACGATTCAATAAGTCACGCTTTACTCGCGCAAACACTTTTAAGTAAATCGCAATGCTATAACATTTATAATTAGTTATTCTTCCTATCTTCATACAAATGCATCATTTCATGTACCTACAGGTAGGTCATATAAAGACGCTATTATAACTCAAACTGAAAGCGAAAGTGTCTGATCAACATTTTATTATAGCAAAGTATATTATGCTTGCTGGTAGTCGACCACGATTAACTTACAATTTTCGATTCGAAACCATGTGTACCATTAATAGTTTTAAACCATAGTATCAATGATCATAGTGGTAGTGATTAAAGCGTGTTTTGTGTCCCCAGGCCACACCTGCAATCACGCAACTTCATGGACGCTCTGCTAGCCTTCTGGCCGGGTCTGCAAGTGTTACTGGGCGACGTGCGGCCCGCCGTCGAGACACACGAGATGCTGTACCAGGTGATGCAGCGGCACACCTTCATACCGGAGGCGTTCACCACCGACTTCCAGGTAAAAAAATCTAGCCAACGCCAATTCTAGGTCATCATTATCAGTGAAATGACGTTCACTGTTGAACATAGGCCTCCGCCACGGCTATCCACAGAGACCGATAACAAGCGGTCTGAATCCAGTTTAATCTGCCCCGACGCCATGCCCACCGCCACTTAAACACCTATTTGTCCATTGCCGTAGAATGTTACCGGTTACTTGAATTTCAAAAACATTATTAAACAAGTTAAGTTTTATCTTCTCATATTAAGCTTACTTTCCTAAACATATCAGTATTAAGTAGTTAAGTTCAGGGTTGAACAAGCATTTTGTCTTCAAGTATTTGCCCACTGCACCGGACCATACCATGACCGTGCTAGGAATGTGTCAGGCACGAAAAGCAACACAATACGCTCTACTCCTAATCCGTGTAATTCTAGTATTCAACGCGTATGATACCCGAATGTAATATGTTACGAGTATTTGGCGGCAGTGAGCGAACCGCGATTCGTTTTTTATTTTGTTGGGAAAGTATACCTAACCCAAAAGCCGCTCTGACCCAAAAGTTCGTGATCCGACAGTCTGTATCGATAGGACTGTCAATGCACAGACTTAAGTTACGGCGACGACTTTATAACGGTCAACATACGCGGCTAAGAAGCCGTAGTACGCTCACCAGTCTAGCAAAGTTGTGTGTCATGCACGGAGAGGGTCAGCACCGGCAAAATACGCTCCGTGCATGGCACGAACGGTGTACTGGGACTCGGAGTTAAGTTAACCCTGACAAGCGCAAGTCGGCCTCTTAGATTACACCTATTATATGTTGTAGCATCTTTAAACGCTAGCTCAGTGATTATACTTCTATGTACGTGTGAGTTACATAATGTGAATTGCAACGAAGTAGAATCGTATGCATTTCATCAAATGTTGCATAATCTCCTGTGTTATTAATTTTGATGGAAGGACGTCATGTCTTATGAATAACTGTTCATGCACTGATTTGTTTAGTTACTTTAACGCTCCATTTATTAAATTACTACTAATATTATAATAAACGGTCCCGGCGAACTTCGTTATGCTCCCGGTCTCGTAATTTTGTAGTCCATTTCTTTAAGCTGGTGGCTGAATCTTTTTTTTTACATACTATTAACACAATTTTCCATTTCACCTATACTACATTCAATGAACGAAATCATTATTGTACACAGTTAATTTAAGAAAATATATATTGGTGTCAAAATATAACACAACAATGCCCTATGAAACATATTTTTTTTATACTATTCGGGGCGGGGGTAAATGAGATGACTTTATTTTATGTTTTCATATAGATAGATATAAGATGTGAAAGGGTGTACCTTTGTTAGTTCCATTTTTAGCGGCTGATTTGCTGTTATCTATATTTTTTTAGACTATGCTTATGCGAAGCGCTGAACAGTTAAGCCGCTTAACTGACAGTTTCTCATAATATACCCCCAACTGTATTTTTTAAGCAAATTCTCTTTTGTATTGCTGTAAAACCTTTATCTATTGTTCAGGTGCACTGGGGTCAACACCCTCTTCGCCCCGAGTTCCTCGAGTCAACGTACTTCTTACACCGCGCCACCGGCGATGACCATTACTTACGCGTCGGCGAGGCGGTGCTCAAAGCACTTCAGCAGCACACGCGCGTACCATGCGGCTACGCAGCTGTGAATGACGTGAGGACGCGGCTGCATGAAGACAGAATGGACTCCTTTGTGCTGGCCGAGACGTTCAAATACTTGTACATGCTGTTTGGCGAGGACAGGTAAGCAATTGTGTTTTACTATACACTCCCGTAGTTCTTATAGCCGCGTGGCGCAGAGGCCTCCATGCGTCCAGCCGCTTATGCATTCCGCATTGTTCGGAAGTCAACCTTATTTAACAAACCGCTGCGGCATACTTTCTGCAGCGGCTAAGACAAGCTAAGCTAAGCGGCTTAGCTATGACAAACCTTCACAGAAAGATAGAATGGTTCTTTTGTACTGGCCGAGAAAAGCTTTTGTAAACCACTACATTACATGCGCTGCAGCGGCTATGCTGTCAATATCGTGATTACATTATGCTTAGATGCTGTTTGGGGCGGACAGCTAATAAAAAAGTAGGATAATTATTTCAAAAATCGTATTATTAGTCCCCGGCATGCAATTTTACTCGCTAAATATCCTCCCATATTAACACCTATTGTAACTTCTTAGCTGACAGAATCTTGAGATATAGGCACTTGATAAATGAAAAAATGAGTGATGGAAAGAGAACTTAAATGTTGGTTTAAATTAACAATTGTAACGCCAATTCACTTTCTTTTTGACTTTTATCCTGCTAATAGCTGAAACATACAAATTATTGCAATGCAGTTGTACGGATTATGCGATTGTGATGTGGCTTCTACATAAAAGTGTCAATATCAACCAAATACAATTTAAATTATACTTAATAATCTACGTGTGTTTGTCATGCTATCTTAAAATTGCCGATATGTTAGTTTGAGTGCAACGCTAGATACATTCAAGTTATAAGATGCATAAGCGAAAGTATGTTCCTGTTATCATAAGCCTTGACCTTGAAAATAAGTACAATTGATGAATGTGACTGCAAACATAGCGAGTGTTTTATTTTAATTAGTTTTGTTGCTGGGCTCTGACTATGATAAGCGAATGTGCTTGAATGCCAGCCTTCAGTCAGTACTATGAATGACACAAATTAAAAAATTCATTCAATGCGAATTTCGAAAGAATTATTTACATTTTCGCTATTAACTATTAGTTTTTTTAGCCATTACGTAGCATTCCTAAGCGAATTTCTATCTATTGTTTGGTGTAGTGTACTGGTTGACACTCCGGATTACATAGCCAGTAGTCGCGGGTTAGAATACCGAAAATGGCATTTTTTTTTGTACCTACATCATGAATATTTTTATATATTTTTTATATTAAAGAATTTAATAAATTAATAAAATTAACTGCCTCGGTGGCGCAGCGGTAAGAGGGTCGCACTTTAAAGCGACGGCTGCGCCAGAGGTCCCGGGTTCGATCCCCGGGTCGGGACAAAAATAGATACCTGAGTTTTTCTGTTCAGAAATTCTTAGGGTAGCCCGGAGTTTGGCGGTGTTTCATCCCCGTGCCTCGGAAAAGCACGTAAAGCCGTTGGTCCTGCGCCTGAACTCTCTCCGGTCGTGACAGATTGCTGTCCCATCGGGCTATGAGAGTGAAAGGAATAGAGAGTGCACCTGTGTTTGCGCACACACTTGTGCACTATAATATGTCCCGCGCAGTCGGCTATTCTTTGTGACTGGCCACCGTAGTCGAAATCGGATGGGGGACTACTACTATTAAAGAAAATTCACTATTATAATCGTCTGGTATTCGTAACACTATAAAGATATATTTTTTTACTTTGAAACCAAGACCATTAGTGTGATGTCAGGCTGGCGCATATTTATTTGTGTCACTTTTTGCCTTCGCTAAAAGCATCATACTTAGCCATCACAATAAAGTGTGTAATAACTGTGGCATTCGTTAACCTAACTTTTATGACCATACAAACTTTTATTAACTATGTGAACTCTGAAAACAAAACCAAAGTACTTGGGTTATTCAATCATTCAATTAAAATGCAATAGCTTAACTCCATTATTAATTGTAGAGTAAAATCAAAGGACGCTGTGCGATTCTGATGTCTATTTTGGTGGTTACAAGGATCACCTACTGCATTATTTGATCTTGTACACAACAATTAGCTTTAGACCGTACTTGCTTACAGTCTGTTTTTATTCGAAAGTCGAATATTGTAAACAGTCGTGTCATTCCTTTAAAAAGTAATGATTAATTTTAAAATGACATAAACACAAAACTCACAACTTACATGGGTAATTCATCGTTTTATTCTGAGATCTTATTGAATCAAATTGTTTGTTAATATTGTTCACTGATATTCTTTTAAAAGTTATGAATAGATTATTTACATTATAATATACATACAATATCCAAGGAAAACGGAGTTTAGATTGTATGAATGTATGTTTTTGCGTAAACGTATTTCATATTGTGTTTCGTACGCCCATTGTTTCGCTAATCTTGCAGCCTAGATTAAAGTTTGCAACGTATCGTATACTATAAAAGTGAACTTTGCATTATTAAAAAAGAGGTCAAAGAGCATTGCAGTGAATTTTATTAACTGTTAAAGTTCTGTGCGATTAATTGCGACAAAACTGTACTAAGTGGCTGTGCATATCAGGAATAAGGACCGTTTCGATGTATCAGGTGGCAATATTTTTTTTCGGACTTGTTTAGCCGCTCCGAGGTTGCTATTTCGTCATTTTCAGATTTGTCACTTTTTTAAATTGTCAGTGTCATTTTTTATTTTATTTTTTGTCTGGGCTCTCTTTTTTTTAAAAAAAATATTGGCCATTATGATCTGTGTGGAATAATTTTTAACAACAATTTTAATTATTTGATATCATCTGCGTATTTTTTTAACTCTGTTTTCGTACGTGCCTTGTTTTCTTCTAATCGTGTGTTGGATGTATTAGTACTGTTATTAAACGGTCATATTGTGCCAAATCTTAAGTATTGATCGCTCGGTGAAGAGCAAAATACTTCATCACCACGTCTACAACTACACAGGAAAATTTAATGATTTTCCTTACTGTTGAAATTAAAAATAGCATGTTTAACTTAGGTGAAAGCTACCATTGCACAAACTATTGGCGCTCTCACTTCGTACTAGCTCCAGAAATATAACTCGTCCCCTGTAAACCAATCTACTATTGTTACTTTTATATGTCTGCTTATAGTAATGCGAATATGCGATTGAAACCCACCGATTATGTCCATCTCGTGTCTCTAGTTAGTCTAGAGTAAAACCATAATGGACTAATACATGCTTATTATGATATAAGGACTTTGCGCATAGAATACCATGACCGTGCTAGGAACGTGTCCGTAAAAGAAAGTTTTAAAAACTATGACACGTAGCCCACTAGACCGTTCCGTCATCGACTAACACCGTCGAGTGCCATGCACGGAGCCTGTCGGCATCGGCAAAATGCGATTTCACTCGCACTCGCTTTTGCTCCCTTTATAGGTTTGCGTTTGTTTGTCGGTGAGACAAAACGCTGTCAATCCGTTCAGGGGGCAAGGCAGAGCGTATCGTGTTGCTTTTCGTGTCTGACACGTGCCTAGCACGGTCATGATGGTATGGTACGGTGCAGTTGGGAAATACCTATAAGCTTAATTTATTGTTTAACTACGTGCGCTAATCGGTTTATACTTGAAAGTGAGTTCAGAAATAGCACCTGCTAGTTGATAACAGACATTTGTTCCATTTACCCGTTCATGTACAGCATAAATAAACAACACATTACAAAAATGTCGTCTGTTAATGTTGTTATTTATAATTATTCTAAGAAGGAATATTTATAGCTCAAATAGCCGGAAATGTTGTGGAAAATAAAATATCATCTTTGCATTAAAATATTAATCATGTGCATTTTAATCAAAAAAAAAGTTCCCGAAAACTGCTTAAGCTGCCGGAAATACTTCCACTGCAATGTTGCCTGCAACGGCACATCTATACGCCCACGTTATAATTACTGCCTTGTATTTGTAACATAAGGATGAATATTTATTACTTCGAAACCAAGACTGGTGTGTTGTCTGGCCCTTTTGTGTAACCCCAAAAGCTATTTGATCATATTAAAATAATATGATTGGTACAATATAACCTTATAAGTATCTGTTTTCTCTCACACAGGGATTTGCCAGTAAAATTGGAGGACTACGTGCTGACCACCGAGGCCCACTTCTTGCCTCTCTCGCTCGCCGCGGCCGGCAAGAACACTTCCTATTTCACCCTGAAGATTGATGACGAAGATGACGACAAGTTTAGAAAGTAAGTGTTCAAATCCTTGATCATGTATACTAAGATATGGTGTGCTTAGTTCAAAATTAAGACTCATACCTATACTCTGATTTTTAATTAGGTAGACTAGAATGACAGCCTAAATTGCACTTTGCACTTTTTAATGTTGCAAACGTAGTACATAGTGTTGAAACAATTCAATTTTGAGCGATTAATTAATTTGGTAATACGATTTTACAATAACGTGATTTTTCGTATTTGGATATATATTATACGTAAAACGTTGAATACAGGTATAAACAAACATAATCCATAAATATTTTATCTAATGTGTTAAAAGTTTAAGTCCTTTTACTTGCAAAAGCAATATTCTTGTTTGACTTTAACCTATTTTGACTTTAGCTACTTACTATATTACATAGTTGCGATGTAGTGATGACATTAGTAGAAAACCTGTTTTTAAAACGGATCGGAATGTTAATGATTGAACAACACAAATTCGCGCAACGATTGAATTAAAACTGAATTCGCCGATTATTTAGGAACAACGCAATTTACGCAATCCCTCCAAATGGCATTTTGATCTAGCTAATTAATAATTCGGGTATATGTATGAGTCTTAATTTTCTCTTACTGTTCTCTAGTTCTAACTGATCTCTAACTTTCACCTCTGTCTAGCTGAGGTGACAGTTTGAGATCTTAGACTACCTCTACCTCTATAGAGTATAGAGCTAGACAGAGGTGATAGAGATCATACTAGTGTACCATGGCCGACGCGACGCCATAAGTAACTGATTGCTGCCGTTGACATATCAGCGGCTAGCCATAACACCAGATGTGCCTAGATGATAAAAATCTTCGTCATGTGCCGGATCGTGTGTTACAGAACTTGAAGATTGCTGCATAATAAAAAAAGTCACAGCTGTCAACATTTTGAATATCCACAGGTGCCGTTTGTTATTGTATCAATACCACTTATAACAATTTAAAGTCGCGCTATTGGGTTACCGGGGCCTACGTGACATAATCTAGATAATCAGCGATAAAAACGAGAGCTTAGTAATCGGTTTTAATTGCGTGTCAGTGTTTTCTTGTATCAACATTTAGGTATTAAAATCGGCGTTCATGGATGCATAACGAAAGTGGAATACGAATCTATGACCTCGATATTGTACTACGATAATTATGACGCACTTGACTTCAGGTTATAATTAGGTCAAACCTGCGTTCCTTATAAAAATAGTTGTTTACTAAAGTAAGACGACCAAAGTACTAACTAGATAAGGCATTGTGCTAAAACTGATTTATACATTTTTCTATGCATACTGTGATATTTGTGTGTTTGATTATAGTACGAGTAGTTAAGTTTACACAGGAACCTAGATAAATACAAGTTTAAGAATAACAACACACGCATTAATAAAGCTATGCTCTTAAATACCTCGATTAACCTTCGAATGTATTCAAAGACGGCAGCGTTATCTTTAAAAGATAGCGCTGTTCGTAATTTAGTGCTGCCAAACAAGTTAATGATTTGGTTGTATTAAATACAATACAAATCGTTTTCTTTGTACCTACTTCTTGATACTTAAATTTACTGTTTATTTATTGACTTGCAGAGTATGCACGTTTGTTAGTGTATCTGAAGGTGCAATGAGGAAAAACAATACATTTTATCCCAATAGGGTTGGTACGGTTTGCTTGTTGTTTGTGTTTTGTCTCTAGTAGAGTCCGAGAGATATGGGGTCATGATAATTGATCTATCAGCCACCTGACTATGGTTTTTTCACGTTCAACGCACATTCTGCTTCCAAAATAAATAATGGACGCTTTCACATTGAGCTCTTTTTTTGTTAATACTACCAAGCGCGCCTTTAGTGGCGAGTTTGTTCCTAATGCAGGCTTTACTTTCTCGGCTAGTCATTTTGAAACATCCTGAAATGAAACCGAGTGTAATTTCCACAGTTATAGATTATACATCTATTACACTGTAGATAGATAGTAGCTTGCCCTGGAATCGAAGTTTTTAGTGTAGGTTTTTGCGTTTGTTTACTTTCGTACTCTATTTTGCTTAGGGTGTCCGTCGAGGTCACCACCGCCTAGCTAACTTAAAAGCCAAAATCGGTTGCACCTTGCGTTTTTTTATATTGACGCCTGTTTGTGTCACATGTCAGTTTAGACGCCAGAGACTCCGGCCGTACATTTTCGTTCTGAGGATGCCACATGTAGTGGCGAAACGCGTTGAAGTTTTTTGCAGTTGGTGTTGGGTACTAATAATTGCATTAACTGTACGGCATGCGTATTGAGAGAGAGAGCGGGTGGTGCATCCTGCATTTGCCTGAACAAAACTCAACGCGGTGACGGTTCGTGTTGTTCGCTGGAGTCGTTTAGCGGAAATATGGAGCAAAATAATTTTATAAAATTCGAATTTATACCTGTACAACTTGCAGGACATGTCCGAACACGGCATCGCTAGTAGCGGAGAAGGTGCGTCAGCCGATGCGTCAGCTGCTCGGCTCGACGGCCGCGCGGCCCCCCGCGCGCCTGCGCCCGCTCAACGACCCGCGGCAGGTCCACGCGCTGGCTGACATGGGCATCTCCGTGCTTACTTTGCCTGATGGACGAGTGCAGCTGCTGTATACCACGTCCACGGTGAGTTGGAACACACATCCGTCACGTTAAACGTACGCTCAAAACGATCACGAGTTAGCCTGTAAACATCTACTAAGCTTGACTGCGTCCTCGCCCTCCCAACGACCCGCGGCAGGCTGACATGGGCTCTTTACCTGATGGGCGAGTACAGCATACCAATAGCCGGGCATTCGGCCACGATACTGTTTTGGTGAGCCTTCGCCTGTAGCCACTCCACTGCGGGCATGACTGTGGCAGGTGTATCAAGCGCTGGCCGACATGAGCATATACATAGTGAAGCTGCTGTCTACCACGTTTAATTTAGCCTATCACTGTAGTCACCTCATCATCATCATCATTATCAACCAAAAGACATCCACTTCTGAACATAGGCCCCATGGTTTTCCGACCAATCACAAGCGGTCTGCATCCAGTGTGTTCTTGCGATATTAACAAGGTCGTCCGTCCATCTTGTCGGTGGAAGTCCCATGCTGCGCTTTTGGTCGAAGAGTCTCCAATCTAGAACTTTTCTGCCCCAACGGCCATTAGTTCTTCACGCTATTTGGGGCTGCCTTACTTACTTACCTATACTTGACTACTGTAGTCACTTATAAGTGAACAAGAACTCCCGCTGACCGATTTGGGCATCTCTGAGCTCACTTTACCTGATGTACAAGTGCAGCTTCTTTATAGCACGTCGACGGTGAGTTGTAACACCCATCCATCACGTTAAAAGCACGCCTAAAACGACCACCATTGAATAGATGATGACGATACTGTAGTAAAGGATGGTATGAGTGAAGTATTAGCCTATTAACATAAAAGCTGGGCTTGACTGCGGCTGCACCCCCTCAAGGCCCATGCCAGGTTCACGCTCTGGCTGACATAGCTTGATGGGCTAGTGCAGTATACCAATAGCCGGGCATTTGGACACGATCCTTTTAGTTAAGTCTTCGCCGTCATCTACATACTGCAGCTGTTATACAACACTACCGATCCCCCGCCACTGCGATCGCTCGTTTATCCCCTTCCGTGTTGAAGCGTGATGTTTTATAGCCTAAAGCCTCCCGCGATAAAATATTTTAAAAAAATATTAGTGTGGATTAAATTGGAGTCGGTCACCTATTGTTAAGGTATCATACTGTACAACATACGAGTATAACTCTCGCTGACCGTCTTGGGCATCTCTGTGCTTACTTTACTTGATGGACGCGTAAAGCTACTATATAACATGTAACAGGAATGACGTACATCATCAAACACACCAATTTATGATGTTAACAAGTCTTTGAGTAACTTATGTGCAATTCATTTGTAAAAACAGTTATACTAATTACGGCCGCAGTTCATTGGTGGTGGGGGGTGTTCAGCACGATACCTAATAATAATAATCGCATATTTTGAAATAAAACTAGAGGCTACCATGATGGCTAAGAGGCAGGTTTCACACACATAAATTAGTTATAATTATATTTATTTTTCTCTTTTCGTAAGTGAAAAGATGATGCTAGTACAGTAACGGTAATAATTACTAGTGCGCACCTAGCCTTTCATAAACAACTTTAGGGGTGCGCGTGGTGTGCTAATATGTCACACGTTGTATACTAGGTCCAGATCATTTTTGTTCCAAAAGTCTACGTCAAACATTCAGCCTATAAGCATACTACTGCTGTGACCTATTTATCAGAAAGTAGTAGTTCTCCATGGGGCCCCCGCTTATATTTTGGATTTCCCGTGAATTGTTTCATGATAAGCAACGGACGCTACCATGATGAATATTTTTCCCTGTTTCACAACGGCTCCTAGTTGTAGCACGATATTATGTTTCCTTCCTCGATATGCTCTCTTTATGTTTCTGTAGCCGAATGGCAAAAAACTGAACCCTTATAGTTTCGTCATCGGTACGTTTATCTGTCTGTCTGTCTGTCCGTCCGTATGTCACATCCACTTTATTCTGAAACTATGAGTATAACACAGATGAAAATTAGTAGGAAGATTTATTCTGTTAACCGCTTTACGATTCTCATACAAAAAATACAAAATAATGATATTTAAAGGAGGGGGGGCTACCATACATGAAACTAAGACCATACATGAAACTAAACCTATGCGTGTAGGTGTCTACGGATAGGTCTCTTAAGTGACACCGAGGTTCCTCAAACTATTTTCTCTAAAATCAACGTTTGAGAGATAGACGCTTCCAAAGTGGCAAAATGTGCGTCCCCTCCATCTTTTAGACTAAGCGAGTGCATTTTTGAAAAAAATACATGATGTAGATCTTGACAAAGACTTAACGAAAATTTTGAGATAGACCACATTTTCAATTACCGCAAACATAACAATGTTCAAATGCCTCTTATGAACGTCAATAGTTAGTACATACCAATCAATTATGGCCCATATGGGGCTAGAACATGTCCCCTTATCTTTTGGGCCCTACTAGCGCTTCGAGACAAGATACAGACAATCTGGCAAGTACTGAAAAGAAACGCCGGAACAAACTCAGCCACCACTAGCTGCCACAAAAATGATACAAATCAGAATAAACAGGTAGGTACATTAGTTTGGTGCAGGCTGGACTGTCCATGCATTCTCGTTATTAAGATAGTCTTAAATTTTATAATACCTATTTGACATTAGGGTAGTTTTGACATGTAGCTTAAATTTATTAATAGGTAGTTAGATAATATTATTAGGTATATTATATTATTGAAAAATTTGACACAATTTCCCAAGAATTTTGGCTAACCATAAGTTTGGAATGAAAAGTTCGTTTGTTATATGAATGAATATCACTTTTTTTATATAAATATCTAAATTTTAGCGTACGTACATGATATTATCAAATATGTATTGACAGTGAAGATGTTAATTTCTTCCAACAGTTCTCTGAGGGATGCGCGGGGACTAAGTTTGTAAATAGCAGGAATGGCTGTTATTGTTACTCATACAAATACTATGAAAAACAAAGTAATTTGCTGTCAACAAAATATTGTGGCATTTTGGCCAAGAAGTTAGTGGATCTTTAATTCAGTTAAAGTTGGCACGGAATCCTTAGTGTGTGAGTCCGGCTCGCACTTGGCTGGTTTTTTTCTTTTTTATGTGAGATAACACTAAAAAGATATTCTTCTAATCGAACCAGTAAATAAATATTCTTTGGACATTCCCCAGTAGTTCCTGAGAATACATATACATGTTCATTTTCGAGGAAAATGTTGACGTTTATTTGACGAAGGATAAATTCGTATTATCGACAAATAAACAAACTCTTAAATATACCTTACCCACATGAAGTTCAATACCCGATAATGGGAGCAGTACTTTAGTTCCTGAAGTAACTCATTCATCCATCATAATTACCTATTTTCCAATACTACCATGTTGATATGTTTGGTTTGCCGCACACCTGGCTTTGAGTCACTTTGGCTTGATTTATTCATCGTCAACGGCCTGATTTTTTTCAAAGAATATTCATCGACTATAGTCCATTTTATTTTTGATGATTGCTGGGACATTTCTTGACATGAATTTCTTCCATTTCACCCATACATACTACATTACAAGAACAAAAATATTAAATTACAAAATAAATAGAAAAAAAAATAATATCATTGCCAAAGTATAAAAAAACAATGCCTTATTAATTATAAACATTTATTTCGATACATCACTAATGCTTTGTAATATTCTCTTCTTGTAAAAACTTTAAAAATTGTGCATGGAAAGAAACTCGAATTATAGTGATTGACAAAACCTAATCCGGCCGTAAATCGTATAATCGCTATGATTGTGATAATCAATTACTACATTTATAAATGGATACCGCATGAAAAATACTATCTCTATCGATTAACAGGCTAAGATTTATTAATAAAAATGATATATTATTTATTCTTGTTTCACGATTGTTTTTGTACTTGTTTTCGAAAGACTAATTTACAATTTGAGTAATTTAACCCATTAAAATTGAACTGATGTGTTTCGTAAAAGTAATCAATTAGTGTCTTAAGTTTTTTTTGTATTTTATGCTCTAAGCCTGGCAAATTATTTAGAACACCAAATGTAAAATTAAAATAAAAAAACGTTAGACACTAACAGATTACTTTGTACGAATAACATCGGTTCAATTTTATTGGGGTACGTCAGCTCAAATTGTTAAAATGATAACGTCTCAGCGATCATTTTAAGTAAAATCCACTATAAAAGACAAAAATCCTAATTTAAAAACGTCACCTAATTGTAAGCAATCATTTATGTAAATGTAATTTAATATCGAAAGAATAAAATAAATATTCTTATCTGATGTTGGTTAAATCAGCCCTTAGACACACTTCCTTTCCTCATTTACGATTTTGAGAAAATCTTGTACTCATTATCTTTCTTATACCTTTTATTGGTATGTCCGTTATGTATAATTCATTAATTTTCCTTTCACCCTGTTATATTCTCGATATTTTCATATGGATCCCTAACTTTTTTGAAAATGTTACATACAGGCTGTAACAAAATTAACTGCATCCTTCTCGGTGGTGAATCTGTTGCTGAAATACAACTTTTATTTATGGGACAAACATCGAAATCCCATTTTTTTTACTTCCTCATACAAATCAGCAGATCGGCAATCTAGTATGGGAAACTAATTTTTTGCGTTTATGATGAAATTAACCCCAAGAAGAAATGCAGCTGATTTTGATAGACCCTATAACACTATGTTCATCACAGATAATGCAATATTCTAATAGTGAAAGAATTTTTCAAATCGGTCCAGTAGTTTCGAAACCTATTTGATGCAAACAATCAAATCTTACCTATTTGTAATATTATATTATACAATGTGTAATGTTTAATGCACTAGAACCAATTAAACCACTTTTTAATGTGGGTTACATTTTTCAACAATCTTCACACAAATGTTGCCCTGTCTATTTATTAATAAGACAAGCCATTATGTGCGCAAACCCGCTAAAATACGTAAGGCAATGGTTAGTTCCGTATGAGCGTAGATAGTAATAATAATAACATCAGCGCGGCGCAGCGGCCTGGTGATATATCTACTTATCGACTCCTCTCTTGACGGAGCGTCGTCAGCAGAGCATGAAATGTTCAAGTGCCAGTAAAACTAAAACACCACATAAAACTTGTGTGGTGGTACATACATAAACTAAATTCATTTAAAAAAATCTTTTTTTATCTATTAGGATTAGGTGAACAGAATTAAAAATTATATGAGGTGTCTGTGGTTATACGCATTTAACATTACGCGTTGTATAGTATAGAATTATAAATCACCACCATACAATGGCTTATCGCAATTTGACTTAGTGCGTGAAACCTTTATTTTCGAGAAGATCAATATGTAAAGATGATTTTTCCGTTATTTCCAGGCAAAATCAGCTAAAGACGCCGCGGAAGGGCTGACGTTCATGCGCGAAATGTCAAAATGGAACTCGTTGAGCGACGTCGACAACGGCGTGGTGCCGGCGGGCGTCACGGTGAACGACAAGGTGTTCCCCGCCGGGCCCGCGCATTTCGGCAAGGAGCTCGCCGGCGACGAGCGCCTCGCCGCCCGGCTCGCCTTCACCGTGCCCTCTGACGCCTGCACGGAAATACAAAACGCCATAGACATCAAAAACATATTCGCCATCGCCAAACGAGGCCAGTGCACCTTCGCGCAGAAAGTACGCAACATACAACAAGCCGGCGCCAGACTAGCGATCATTTTAGACAACGTTCCCGGTTCCACCCACGATAACACCGCCCTATTCGCAATGTCCGGAGACGGCAAGGACGACATAGAAATACCCGCCGTATTTTTGTTCACTAAAGAAGGAGAATATCTAACCGAAGCGCTGTTCGGGAACCCCGAACTGACCGTCGTGATCGGAGAACTGAAATCGCTGAAGAGGCAATACGAGAACAGCTGCGAGGACGGCAACTGCGAAGCCGTTGTTCAGCCCGCCGACGCCGACACGGACAAGGAGACCTTCGACCACCTCAAGAAGGTGCTCAACCAGCTGGTCGCTCAGTTCGAGCTCTCGCTGTCCAACGAAGACAACACCGCCCAGAAGACGTGCGGCGAGAAAAATGTTGACGTTTATTTGACGAAGGATAAATTCGTCAACGATGAAGTCCGGATCGAAAACACTCCAGTTAGCAACATACACGGCGCCTCCGAAGACTCGGACCGAGAAGCGGCTACAAGTGAAACCAAAACAAAAGACGTACTACCGAAACAGATCGCGGGAGAATTCTGACACCACCACAATTACAACATTGTAAATAACAATTAGGACGGTACTTTGTAAAATTTATAAAAATGTACATATTCGATTGTAAGCACGTTACTGAATGGATTTTTGTGCCTTTTAACGAGTACTAAGTTACTTTTTTTAGTTTTATATATTTCGAAGACATCTTTATTTCCATATTTTTTAATTTTATTCTTACTTAGTGTATGATATTAGAAAATAAGATTACTGGAGTGTTTGTCCATCACAAAGTGGGTTTACTTTTCCTGTCCAATAAGTCTGTTGAAATCAATTTATTTTTCATCACAAGTAAATGTGTTCGGAAACAATATATCTAACTGATAAATTATAAAAAAGACGCTAAACATATTTTAAATAGTGAAATAAAGAAATACTTAATGTTAGTAGTATTTTTATTTGATTTTTAATAGAATAACTGCTTACGCGACTTTACCAATATCTGATAATTTTTTTATGAAATTGATACAATGCAGTATTTTTTGCAAAAATATTTATTTGGTACGACTACTTAAATCCTATTTAACACAAATTGACAATATAAACTTGTCTGTTTTTTGTTGTACAAGACTGGAAGGGTACATTCACTGGTTAGTAATTACGTATTACGAGTTCTAATAAATACATTTTGAGGTATAAGTACAGTCGAGCAGATTTTTCGAGGAAACCTATCTTTTCATGATAAGAAATAAAAGAAGTTGTTTTTCAATAAATTGTATAAAGGGTCAAATACGTTACGAATATAATATTATTATGTAGGGTAAGACGATTTTGGACAGGATTATTATTCATGTAAGTACATACTTCCTAACTGACTACATAAATCGTCCTTGATATTTATCACATGGGGAATTATTGTGCACTGTTAGGTAAACAATAGTTCAGTTAAAATCTTACAGAAGTTGCGTAGCTAGTTAATTGAATGCTTATTTCATTGACATTGCTTTTCGGTCACCCGCACGGCGCTACCGAAAACTCCGTTGCATTAGTATGTAAACAATATGTTCATTTAATATTTATGCGACCAAAGTAATTTCAGACTAAGGAGAGTTCATTACAACATTGCTTTAGGGGAGGTCTCATATGTGAGTGTTTGACCAAAAAGGGAACTGGGGGAATTGAAAACCGTTTTGTTAATTGTTTTTTTTAATCGGTGGTTTTTTATCTTTGTTTTGGTCTAACCAGAATATTTTTAGGCGCCATGTTTTTTTTTAATGAATTCTTTTGTAGAGCGACGCAGTTTTGGAAACATTACACCTTACACACAGCGTACACTAGTTTTTGTGATGATAGGTAAGTTATTGACTTATTTTACTTTTAGGTTCTTCCTCAGGTATAAAAAAAAGCTCGTACGTGTTCTACACGAAAATTCAAACGCGATTTACTCGATCAATTATTTTCCCTTGAGGCTTCGTTTTGGTTAACAACTCACATTTTACAGTTTTCTTTATGAACGTGGTCTAGCTAGGCTGTTTTGACATACAATTATAAATTCTCTTTGCCATTTTGATATGATTTAAATTTTACATGTATCCGGACTTGAGCGCGGACTTAAGGCGGCGTGGCGTGGGACTGTAGTCGGGGGCGGGCAGGGGCGGCGCGTGGGACCGCCATGGGTCGCGCCAGCTCTGCTCCACGGCCGGCGCCGCGGGAGCACGCACTGGTATCGGCTTCTTCGCTTCCTCGAGGTAAGAGAATGGACGCCCCGTGGACCCGGGCCCTAGTTGCCAGGAGTTCGATCTGTCTAGACCATTTCTGTCCAAAAGATAAAAGGGTTATGTTTGAGTTGAAACTTTGAATGTAATTATAGAGCGTTGAACACGAACATTCATCTATAGTTCAGCGGAATTCCGCCATGCCTTGCTAACAAAGCATTTGTTCAATTCAAATCAATGTAAAATTATAAAGATCTGAGATTATAATCATATGTTAGAAATATCTGTCTCTATCCGACTTAATAAAGTTCAAAATGAAACAAACAATTATATTGAACAAACCACATATGACTTATTTAAGAGTAATTCCAAATAATAATTAACAAATTTCATAAACTTGAGGATTGTTATTGAAAATAAAAAACGAAATTAGCAAGATACCTATGACTGTTATCAATATAACCAATAAGTATTAATGGTAAACATCGACCGCACATATTTAGAATTCTTGATAAGAGATATAGCTTTAAACGGTTATCATGATAAAGGATTCATTGCATGTGCGTTGTAATATTGTGATGCGTCATAATATGTTAATAGAAAATAGGTAAATTGCAATACTTACCCATTATATTCCGATCTATAGCTGTCACGCATTGGACTGCGAGGAGGTTCCTCGTCATTCATGTATCCGTAGTTCATTTGTGGCCTGAAAGATAAAACATTTATTGATGCAAGAGCTAAAATTTTTTGATGAGGGGCTCGTAACATAACTAAGTTTCCTTTTCTTGATGACGACGACATGACGACCTCCGTGGTGTGGTGGCTAAGCACGCTGGTTTCAAGGCGTCGCCGCTCTAAGGTCCCGGGATCGATTTCCGGTCGGGTCAATATAGAAATCATAATGTTCTATATTGTCTTGGGTCTAGGTTATGTGGTACCACTGTTGTGTCTGTTTTTCATAACACAAGTGTAATTAGTTACTTACTTTGGAATCAGAGCAATGTATGTTATCGGTGTCCAATATTTATTTATTTATTATTTACTCAACTCTAGACCTAACTAAGTGTGGCTTAGTAAAGTCGTCTATAAACCGAGCTGAGTCTAAAGCTGTGTGGAAAGGGATCAACTGTATAGATATCACCGTTACAAACTAATTCAGTTACCATTTATAACGCGGATAGTCATAGTTAAGGCAAGGATTTGTGGCAGTCGGGCCATAAATCACTTTTGTAAACGCGTGAATTACTGGACTATCGATAATACCAAATGCATGTGATTCATCGATGCACAAACCCGGGCTCATTAAAGTATTGATCGTTCGTGACTGATGATTACTATACTCATGTTTACTTAATTTAATATCATGTATTGTAGTAGATGACAATGTCAAGTTCTATGACTGGACGCATTGCTGGTTCGATTTATTGTGTTAGAAAAAAAAACAATAAATTTATTCATAAAAATTAAATAAGAAGCCAAAAATTGCGCACGGGTGCCACTCAAACCAGCAACCTTCCGGTTATCCGGGCCAATTCCTCTTCCAATTGAGCTACCGTGTCGGTCCGTACATGAGAAATTTCTGGTCTCTAATGAATACCTACAGACGTCACGCGTAATGACCCGTGACGTCTGCGCTTTATTAATAAATGATTTTTTAATAGTTATAAATAAAAACCATTTAGAACTGATTACTGGTTACTTAAACAGCTTATATTAAACATATTTTCTTCTATTACCAGTACCAGTTTTACTGACGTGATTCGGGGTTGGGTTGGTTTCTTTTTAATTTATTTTATTTTGTTTACTTTTCTTCATATAAGTTAAGTTTTGAGTTATTTTAATTCTTTTTAATTTTATTATACTTGAATACATTTTACCATATAAAAGTAAATATTGGTACACAATGAGGAAAAAAGTATATAACGACCAATTATAAAATGTCATTTACATAAATAACTGCTGACAAATAGGTAACATTTTAAACTTAGGTTTATTTTGATAGATAGAGGTTTTCCTTAACTGACGTTGAAAAAATCAGGCCTGAAAAAGATCGGAGAGCAATTATTTTTGCTTATAATATCTTAATGGATATCGTCGTGGTTTTTTTCACATTACTAAACATTAATAAAGAAACTGTATTTCGAATTCCAGGATAGCAGTTTTAAATCGGCTACACCTTATTTTTTTAATAATCTAAAGTTTCGTATGCTATGCAGCACCTGTGGTCACGTGCAGGATGCACTCTGTAATGCAACTTTTGTACAAGTAAGGTTGGTCTTGACATAAATAAATTGATGCATTAACTACTACGAATATTATACTTTGTTGAAATTATTCTTCTACTAGCGGTCCCTCGCGACTTTGTCCGAGCGTTTTGAGTTTGCTCTCCTCACGTTGCAGCGTGATGTTATATAAATATGCTATCCAACATATTTTTTAATCACTCCAGTAATTCCTACATAAACAAACAAAGTCTTCAGCTTTATAAGATTAGTATAGATATTCTAAAAAGAAAGACTTACCCTGTTCTAGGCGGCTGGTATGGCTCCCGTCGAAGTTGTTGACTCGGCTCTCTCTCTCGTCGTGTACTACAAGTAACACGAATCATACAAATATAGCAGTGTATGTATATGAACGACATATATTTTTTTATGGTTTTTTCCCACTACATGGTATGACCGTGCTAGGAACGTGTCTGGCACGAAAAGCGACACGATACGCTCTACATCGCCCCCTGAACGGATTGACAGCGTTTTGTCTGACCGATAGATAGAGCGTGAGCGAGCGAGTGATTTTGCCGGTGCTGACAAGCTCCGTGCATGATACGCGAAGGCGTTGGTCGGTGACGGACCGGTCTAGTGGGCAAGATGTCATAGTATTTATTACACAGAATATTTTTCTGCCTGACACGCTCTAGCACAGCCAAGGTATGCTACGGTGTAGTGGGCAAAAACCTTAAAACGCGTTTTATGAGTCAGCATCACCAACAATTTCATAATAAAAAATGTTTTAATAACTGGAACCAAACACTATAAAGCCAAGTACCAAAGTTAGTTATGAATGAACACTACACACGGGCGTACCCGCGTAAATAAATGTTTGTTATGAGTTTTAGGCTCATAAGCAAAGGTAATATAAATGATATATTAACTTACTCAAAGGCTCCTATTGCTCCCAGTTTGTGAATAGAATGCTGAAAAAAATAAAATAAGATCTTAGTTATATAGATGCTTAGTATAATAAAGAGCTTTCGCTGTGAAGAACGATTTCTTGAAAACAATCACTTATAAGATAACAAGTGCAAAGGCTACGTTAACAAAGAACTGAAATAAGTTTAGAAATGTGCAATTTCGTTAGGTCACCTTTTTTGTTCATCGGTTTTTTTAATTCATTTATTTTTAGAGAGTTTTTTTTTTAAATTAAATGTCTTATGATAATAATAGAATAGGAATTGTACAAACCTCCTGTCTGTTCTGTATTTCAGTATAATCTACTAAGTACACGACTAACAAGATAAGTAGAACTATGTTTATCACATGTCCAATGTAGGCTTTGAGAGAAATCGTCATGAGAATAAAAGCACCTATACGAATAACGTCTCTCTCGTAATTCAAGCCCAGGCCTGGTGAGGAGTTATCCTGAAAACGAGCATAAATATATATTATTTTTTGTTGGAAAACAAACAGCAATATATTACATGTAGTATAATGTTAACGGGAGATATAAAACTAAAACTTATACTAAACTTTCTTTTTTAAAATGGTTTTAGGAACCTCTGTCATTTTAAAAGACCTACCCATAGACACCCACACTCATAAGTTTGTCAAAAAAAAAGTTTTAGTTTTATGTATGGGAGCCCCCCTTAAATATTATTATTTTTTATTGTATGTATAAGAATCGTAAAGCGATTAACAGAATACATCCTCCTACTAAATTTCAACAGTGATATGTATGATGATAGTAGTTATAGAAAAAAGTGTGTGTGACATATGAACGGACGGACTGACAGGTAGACGTGACGAAATTATAATGGTTCCGTTTTTTGTCATTCGGCTACGGAACCCTAAAAAGGGAATGCCGGATAGGTTAATAATATCTATTAAAAAAATAGTTATGCTATTTTGTAATGATTATGTCACGCAGTAAATAAGTTTATACATATTATGTAATATATTGAGTATATTTTTTTGTAAAACCAGCAGCTACTCTGTATTCATATACAGACGTATGTATGTATAGAATTGACGTTTTGTTTAAAAAAGTCAATTCTATAATTAATGATCGGCGGCAGTTTTACATGGAGGGTTATATAATTTCTTCTGAGATAAGAACGAAAGGGAACCTGGAACCTAAAATATCTCGATATAGGTACTACTTTTTAATGAATTCATGTTGAACAATGTACCTTAAATAATACTTTCCGGGCTAAAAAAACAATGATCATAATAGGGCACATGCTTACCAAGAAATTAGTGAGAAAAGTATAATCCATCCCAAAATGTGCTGCAAGCGTCAGGTCCACGGCAAGCGAAGCCACATGCACTCCTACATAACTATACACAATCATGCCGAGATACTGATACATCTCATCTGTCAGAACAGCTGAAAGGCAGAACAAAGTAGAAATATAACCTTCGATTATTCGATGACATTTAAGCAAATTAGTAGTGATAAAATTCCTAAATGATGTTATCATTTGATAAGTGTGATTTACTTTACAGAGAATATGGTTATTCCCCATTGCTATCGAATTTTAATTTACGAGTATGACTCGGTATTTGAGAAATGTAGTTTTATGTTTATATTGTTTCTTTTATTAATAAAGGTTGAAGTTAAGGGTAGATAAAAAAAATATTTCGCATTGAATTGAGAGAGGCAAAGCTAATGCGTAGATAACTTTGTTTTGTTTGATGTTTATTGATGTTATAAAAGTTTAATACCTGGATGTTTCTTTTTAGAAGTGCAATTTATTCTATTTAGATGGTATAGTGATAAAACACTACAAACCATAATCAAATTATCATGGGCATTGTTCCCTCAATCCACAAACCTGATATCAGGATAATGGCTGCGACTGCCGAGACAACGGCAGCGCTGAGGATGATCGTCACGAGTACAAATACCGAATAGTCTCCTGTGATACCGTCTATTTTGATTGCATGTGGACATCCATCGGAATCTGTAAATGAACGGCATCATTTAATCGATAAGTAAGGTACTGATTGACATTAACAAGTTTCTGACTTTTGTACGGACAACAGCACGTCAAACTAAACCCTGCGGTATATCATTTAGTTGTGATAAGGGTTATTTTTCAACGAAATTGTATAACCTGATGTGCTGTACCGCCTGCCGATACTGTACAATAAATGAAACGAAGTTACTCAAACTTATTTTAATCTTACAAGTGCTGCAGTGTTATGATGACTAATTTCGTACTTGCAATACTTACCCTGTAAATAGGTCCGGTATACAGTGTTGAGAAAAAAAGAGGAGCCTGGAACCGAGGCAGGGTCACCAGCTTTACAATCATATCGAAATATTAGCGCAACTATACAGAATGCTACATAAATTAAAGACATCACCTGAAATTTCAAAATCAAACTGTACGAATGTCTAATAAGTGTATCTTATCGCATTTAATTTTTCCTTATTATTAGGATAACTAACAATAAAACTTACGTAATAAAATTATGAATAGGTTCACGTGTTTTTCAGGATTAAAATTCAAAACAAAACATAAGATTGGCAAAGAATGTATAGTGAAATGAAAAGACGTCGCATAGCTTTATTAAATTAAATGATGATTTTCGCGTGCAAAATGAATGATAATTAAAAATTACTAATGTACCCATGTTACTAGTAAGAAAATACTAATCAATAACATGCTGATAGCAAGTACCAAGTAGTAAAACAAAAATCAATGAGCTACTTACAATAGTAATGGCACCCGATATTGTTGCTGATAAAACTAATTTTGGTGTTGGCTTAGGGATCGACGTGCGGGGGGAATTCATTTTGATTTTTTTACCTTTCGATAGCCAACAAACACGTCATGTCGAGCTCGTATCCTTCCACAAAGGGACAAACAGCGTACCTATCAATGTTAATCGTATCGTGATAATTGTTATCACAGAATTAATGTGCGCACTATCGATGACGTTCTGCCTGAGTATACGGGTATCCGCCAATTTAGCACGGCCAGCACCAGGATGATCGACGGAACCATCGAACTTACACTTCCGCATTAGTTATTGAATAATAAAAAGTATGTTAAAGCTAAACGTTATATTTTGTGAGTTCTATCGCGATAATCCTATTTTTTAATTCGATGATGTAAACAAGGTATCCAAAAAATGATATGTAGATTACGCAAAATATTAAACTACCCCCCAGAGAAGGCATTATCCAAACTCATTTACAAACATCAGCCAATATTGTTTACTAACTGTGCTTGTCAATTTCTATCACGGTATCAACATGAATCAAGTGACAATTCCTCGGAAATTGCTCGTAAAGCTTTTTGTTAATTAAAAATGCCGTAAAATGTAAAATCTGTGTGTTATGACCGGCCCAGAAAGAGTGTTAACAACTGTACTCTACTTGTTCTGGTTATGGCGTATCTGTTCTTTTCTGTATTCAAGTTATTCAATATCTGATGCCGTGACTCAAAAAACTTCAAGTTTTTGGACAAAAGCGTGTGTAATGTTGTGTGTGATGGGCAGTTGCGTAGCGATACAGCTGGTGCCTACAGACGGCTTCCCAAGGGTCGGCCTGGCCAACCGGATTTTAAGTATCCCGTCTCAAATCTACTCATTATACTTCGCACATAGATACATAGGCAGGACACTTGACAGTCGAAGAGTTACCATATTTCTGTACATAATGACGATTTTATCAATTGCAGAGACAATGTACGCTATTTATTACTATTGGGATAAAATACAATGAATTTTGTATTTGATATCGTCAACGACGTTTTAGTTAAGAATTGGTGCTGTTATTTTCTTATACTTATGAATAATTTATTCGTTTACAATAAAAAATGTTTGATATCAAGAAGTATCTTAACATTCAAGCATATACCCGTAGGTTTTTAATTTATTTATTAATAGACAGTCAAATCACCAATATTCTGTAATCAAAATTTATTGAGAAACTTACATTATAAAACTTTTTATTTAAGTAGGACGAATTATCTAGTATAGATAATGACCAAAACTTATCAGCATCTCATAAGACATGAGACCTGAAAGCTGTTTTAGTAGACTGTAAAATAACTAATAGAATTCGTCATGATTACCTTTAGAAAAGGTATTGAGAATTAATAAAACTTATACAAATAAAAACAGAAGTTCGTCCTTCTTAAAGTTACAACTCGCATACTTAACATATACCCTGTTTTATAAAAATATTTACAATACTTTTATAGTAATAATAACACATTTATCTTAAAGTACACTATTTCACTAGTAAATAATTCACGTCCGTAAATCAGGCACGTTGTTTCGTAGATCCACTCAATACAACACGTCTGACTGTGTTATTGTTGCTGCAAACAAAGGGAGAATGTTCACATCGCAACACTTGTTCTGTTCATTTTTATATCGTTGTGTGGTCAGAGTGGCAGGTCTCAGTGTGTGTGGTTCAGAGTCGCGGGTTTAAACACATTTCCGTCTAGTTTATAATTATTTCAACGTGTTTAGGGTCGGTTGTAGACGTTATACTCACGGCGTGACTGTGCGAGCGCGTCCCGTTTTTGGATGAGCGAGCTGAGACTGGACGCCGCTCGGTGGACGGCTGTGAAGATAAATATGGATTGAATATTTGAAAATTTTGAAATATTTGCGGTTAAAGAGGGTTATGCAAGGATTTCCCGCTGCATCCATTGTCATCACTCTGCATGACCTAAAGGTTTGACTGGCAGATAATGCTTTTAGCATTAAGTCCACCTTTGTACACTATGATTTGTGCAATTAAGTCTTTAAATAAATAAAAATAAATAAAATTACCAAGTGCTGTTTGTAACATTTTTATGTTACTTTTGACAAACGTCATTTTACCTGATGTACAATTTTTTACGTATAATAACGTGTGAAAAATATTCAGATGTGCTTTGCTGTTTTCAGAGCCTCTACGAGTTTATTGTATTTGAAAGAATTAGTTATGAGTTTTCACAGCGTGTGCTTTACGAGCGAGTATTAATCGCATTTTACTTTCATGAGGAGCTTGGTAGGCTGTTATACTATACGATAAAAAGCTTTGGCTAAAATAAAATGACCTTACTTTTTGTCGCTGAAAACAAGGCCGAATATGACGTTAGTATAGTACGATAAGTGATGTAAGAATGTAGGTTCACTCACAAGCTTTCCTGAAGGGTTGTATCGCGGTATAGTCTGGTAACGGAACGGGCGGTAATTCCTCGTCTGGCGGTAGCTGGTCGCGCATGCGTCGCGAAGCAGGAATGTACGCCCACGGTAGCTGTCCTTGCAACTCGGCCGCCGTGCCGCGTCGGCTTTGAAGACTATAGAAGAAGCACAGCTTTAAGGCATGATATGAAATAGAAATTAATAAGTAAATGTTGATACTTTGCCGAAAAGTCGTCCTGATTACGTGCCTGTGGATGGCCACTGCCTTTGTGGTAACTAGCTGTGATGTCAATGTTGGTTTTTTCAAGGGCGGTGCTGGTGGTCACCAGCTAGTTTTAAAAGTTCAGAACGACAAGGTTGTTGACCAGGATAAAATGTTCCATTGCCGTCCATCACCTGTCATTATATGCGCCCTTAGTAGTAGTAGTAGTATTACTTTTATTCATCAGCAACTTGGATCAGTAGTGACTAGCAGGGTTGGCATGATTAAAACAAATGGTTTTAAAACACATGTTTAAAACAATGTTTAAAACAGTTTGATTTTAAACCGTGTTTTTATCACACGTTTAAAAACACAGATTAAAACAAGTTTTAAACATTGTATAAAACGATGAGAAAAAAACAAGCTTTAAAACTACTTTTCATTGCGAATGAATGATATAAAATGAAAGTAATATTTTTTTGATAAGTTATTTATTCAGTCAAACAAAGATCTAAGTACCTACCAAGTACCAGGATTTATATGGGTAAAATGGGATAAGATAACACGTATTTTTGAAACATGTATTAGATAGTATAGAATATTAAAAATTTCAATTTAAAATCAATCAAAAACAAAATTATAACAAACAAAATTACCTATATTTAATAAACATTATAAAATCAAAATTGTTTGTCAGTCAGGAGAGTAAGACAATATGACAAGATCAAGATAACAATTATTTCTTCTTTTCTTTATTAAGGTATTTAAAAACTGTAACAAGTTTTGCAGCTTTCTCTGTACCCAGTTTATTTCGTACGTCAGAATGAATAAATCCAAATGTTGAAAACAGTCTTTCAATTCCAGCACTTGAAGCTACAGCAGTGTGAAGCTGAGCCACTAAGTTCATTGTTTGACCATTAATTTGTTTTTTTAATGACTGCCACCATTCGAGAGGTCCGACCTGATTTACTACATGATCTTCAAATAGAAAGTTATGAAAGGGATCTGTCATTGCCCTGTATTTAACAACATAGGGCATCGCCTCTTTGTGATAAGCTTCTATAAATAATAAAGCCTCAGAAATATCTTCACTCGTGAGTTTTTCACCCCTGTACTTAGGATGTAGTAAGTTTGCTGCAAAATGAGCTGGAGACATTGCCATTTCATAACGAGCTTTGAACTTCCTTAAATCATCCAATGAATACTCGGTCTCACGCAGTCGTACATTCTCTCCCTCAAACATATTTTTAAGCTCTATCCATGCTTCAGTCACTTCGCCAATACAGCAGGATGTCTTTTGGGAGATGTCAAGTGTAACTGCGATGTTTTCCAGTTTTTTGTAGAGAGCCTGGACTTGTTGCTTCAGCGCCATGTCATTTACTTTCAATGAAATTGACAGATCTATAGCAGTTGAATGATTTAAGCATATATGTGACATTATATGCCAATTTTCTAATAACACTTTTAAGCAGTCAGCCATTGTGTTCCACCGTACCTGTTGTGGTATAACAATTGCTTTTCCACCAGCTTCTTTATATTTGGCAGATGCAAAGTGAGTGTATTTGAAGTACCGCATTATCGACTTAACTTTATCAGTAATATCTTCTGCATTCAAATCCTTTGCTAGAAGGTTTAATATGTGTGATGAACAGCCGTATGTAAGTATATCCTCGTGAGAAGCTAGTTCTTCCTGTTGGGCTAAATCTCGTCTCATACGGCTCATATTTGCTGCGTTGTCTGTCACTACACTTCGCACCGTACATTTGTAAGTTTCACATTGTTTTATTGCCGCAGTAGTAACTTTAACCAAGTAGTCAGCTGTATGGCTTTCGGCTCCTGTGTCTATTGTATCAATTAAATGAGTTGAGTCTGTCAACACATCGGTAACACAGACACAAACTATCGAGTCCTGCCTGACATTACTCCACCCATCAATTGCCAGATTAACAACTTTGTTTTTCAATTCATTTTTTACGGCTTCTTGAGTCGAGTTGTAGACTTCGTCGAGTAGCTTGCTAGCAATTTGTTTGCGGTTTGGAGGTTTATATCCTGGGCGTAAAATTTCCATTAATTTCAGTAACTCTGGGTGTTCTACGTGGTTAAAAGGCGTGTTAGTAGCAAACATATAACGAGATAATTGTAAATCAATTTTCTTCTTATCTTCTTGACTTGTAGCAATAATAAATCTTTTCATTGAAATGTTCACGCTCGCGCTGCTGCTGGTACTGGCATTTTTAGATTGAAGAGTAGTAACAGAAGATGTGGGTGTAGCAGAAGAATTATCTGAAGATCGGGAAGAACCAGCATCACTCAACAACTCCTCCTCCACGTCCCTGTCCGCGTCAAGATTTGCGTCAGTGTTAGAACCGGTGGTGGTGCTACATTGCTGGAAGTGTGCCTCCATTCTTTTCACAAGTCCAACTAGTTCTTTCTTACATTTTCTGCAACGCACCCTATTGGTCTTCAGTGTGGTATTTTCTTGGGGGATCGATGTGAATTGTTCCCAAATTGCATGCTTTTTGCGTCCTGGAGTTGACATTTTTATGAGGTGTTATCAGTCGCAGAATTAATAATGAAATGAAATGTGAGAAAGAAAGGCACTCGTATTTATAGAATTCATATTAAGTAATTCCCCGCCGGTAAAGTCCCGTTAGGAAAGTCCCTAATGGATGGCTGTCGAATGGAATAGTGGTTATTTTATTCCCCTCATTTAAATATAAATATTAGGGATGGGCCTAACTTCGGCATTCTTCCGAAATTCGGTTGAAATGCCGAACATTCGGTATAAGAAAAGAGTGAAATAGTTGCACAATTTTGATTTTAAGATTAATAAAACATAAAAAAAATCAAATCTGTCATACTCACTCATACCTGATTAAATAAATAAGCCTTTTACATAATTTAAAATCATGGTAATTTATTTATTAATCAAGTAACTAACTGTCATTATCAGTTTCCTTTTTCGACATTTCAATCTTAAGTTTTAGAATTAAAAAATCAAATTCAATAAGTTCTTATTAAATTAGGAAGTCTTATGATTTGTTTGAATCAAATAAACTTTTTGAAAATTCAATATATTAATTACTTATAGGTATATTTTATTGTTGTTTGTTAGTTGTTACCATATAAGTGCAGAATAAAAACCGAACTTCGGCATTTTTGATTTTTACCGAATGTTCGGCCGAAATTCGTATTCGGTTCAAACCACATTCGGCCCATCACTAATTAATAAATATTGGGGGTGCCCCTATTCATAGAATAGAATTTATAGTTTATAGGTATTTCCCCGCCGGTATAGTCCTGCTAGGAAACATTCAGGGTGAATGTAAATCGTTTAGTAGTGATTAGAGATACGCACAACATAAAATAAATGTTTATCCATTGATCGTTTTTTGTCAATATTTATTTCTAAATCTAGATCTAGTCTGGAAATGAAACATTATAGGTCGAATTCGAATTAATTTAAAATAATGCCCTAAACTAAAAAGGACAAAAAAAAAACAAAAAAAAACAAAACAAACACTTGTTTAAAACAATTTGAACTGTTTGTTTTATAAAATTTAAAAAAAACTGTTTTTTTTCCAACCCTGGTGAATAGTGACTCACCCCAGCGACAGCGAGCGAAGTCTGAAGCAACATTTTTGACATTTCACGTAGACAATTGCAATTTTGATTTTCTGCTGCATCAAATAGCGTTTTAACTTACTATATCTTTATTATTTTTTTAATAATATTCGTATTTTTTAGATTCATTCAAAAATCCTTCTCCATCAATAAATACACGAAAACACTTTAACATTTTTTTCAGCGTATTTCCAGCGCCACCTCGTATTCAACAGGGAACTAAATTACACTTCCCACTTATCCCTGGCCACTGTGAGTAGTATCTCATTAAGTCCTTACCCTCCAGTCTCTGGTTCCTTCTCAGCAGTGCGACACGGCCAGCGAGGCGCGCGGCGGGCTGTTGCGGCTACCACAATTTCAATAGTGACTTTCTAGCTGGCAACAACACTAGGTTCTCCATAGCAACTGTGGAATGTGTAGTGACTTGTGACTCACCCCCTGGGCTCCGGTTCCTCCTCAGCAGTGGAAGGCAGCTGCGGCATGGACTGCGAGGCGCGCGGGGGGCTGTTGCGACCGGCGGCGGTGTCCACGACAGCACGGTCCAACCTTCGCTGCTGCTCTGCTATGAGGTTTTCTAACCGTTGCGGTAAAGACAATAGATTTTCCGGAAAGTTGACCGTCCGCTTCTTGTCTATGTCCAGGTGGTTGGGCTTGGGTGACCTGCAACGATCAATGCGTCTTTTAGGAGTAGGTTATGTTCAAGCTGTCATTGTTTTATTTAATCGACGCTCTATTATTTGCCGTTTAAGCGTGAAGACGGATAGTGCCAATACTATACTCGACTTGTTGTGCCAATAGTTAGGGAGGCGAATAGGGGAATTTTCGGTAATACTCGAGCGTGGCAGTTTAAGATATGAGATATACCTTGGACCTAATAGAACAACCTTGTAAAGTATTTAGCTCTATATGTAGTGACGCGCGCCTAGGATAGACGATCAGATTAGTAAAAAAAAATCGATAGTCTGAAATACTCGAGCGCGTCAGATTAAGATATTAGGGGTTGATTTCAGTGTTTTAAGACTAAATTTAACTAATCTGACGATAAGTCCTTGACGCCGCCGCGTTATAGGGTCGCGGACTTGTAAAAAAAACAACGTTAATCCGGCACTCTCGAGCGCGATTATTTTTTATTTTATTTTAAAGAATATAATCTAAAACGTACTAAAAATACAAAATCTGCCGATTTCTGCATGACCGGGAGTGTGAAGGAGCCATTTTGTCTTCCGAAAAACGCGTTGCGGCATATAAGTCGCGAACGATACATTTTACAAAAAAAAAGGTTAAATAAACAAAAAAGGTAATTTTATTTTACACAAAAAAGGTCTCTTTACATTTTTGACCAAAGTTAAAACTTTTTGACTTGAAGCATCATAAAAACTCAAACTCCCGGTTTTTTGAGTACCTATATCTTGAAAACTGAGGATGTTAAAAAAATGATATGAAATAACGATGATTAAATTATGTTACTTTTATTATATCTCATTTTTTTGTTCTAAAGCTTCCCGACAATTTTCGTGGACTCTGAAAAAGTTACGCGTATCTGTACACAAAAGTATTAACATGTACAGTTTCATGTATGTATATTATTCAATAGCCTGTTGATCCTCAAATTGATTTTTTGACGTACCGAAAGCAAAACGAAGTGAAGAATTATTAAAAAGAAAGAAGAAAGGAAAAAAAAAGAAACCAAATTATCAGAGGCACTTGAGGCATACGTAGTATGAATATCTGACGCGCTCGAGGATGCCCAAGTAACTGTTTTTTTTTACATTTTTGAAAAACCGTACACGCCAAACCCACCGCTAAAATGATTTTTACCATACGAGCTTTTCTTTTCGAAATTATTTTATCTTTCGATTTTGATAGGTCTCGACGGCGCCGTTTAATTACGCCATTTAGCTACCTCGCCTCCCTAACTACAAGTACATGTTTCCACCTAACTATTGGACTTCTTCGCTTACCCTTGCGGTTGCGGGAAGTGAGGTATAGGGTATACCTGTTAGGTGAAGGGTTGTAAGACTCGGCGTTGGACGAGGACCGCGCCACTGGTATGGGCGACGGCTTTCTAAAGAGGAAGGCCTTCATCCGTCGGAAGGAGCGGCTCAGCCCCGGCCGGGGAAGGCGCGGAAACAGGGCTTGATCGCTAAGAGTGCTGCCTTCCTCGACATCTTTGTCGCTTGTGCTGGCGTCGCGAGTGCCCATAGGCGCTTCCACTTGCTGAAAACATACACAGAAGTAAGTTACATACTTCTTAAACATCTCTATAACTATTCATATTAGTGATATGCCTTGAGGCCAGCTGAACTCGCCAACCACAGGGTCAGATATGACGGATTTCTGTCATATTTAGTTGTGACCAATTCTATTATCCCAAAACATTGGATTATTTAGAAATATAAGCGTTAGCATTTCAGTGGTTCTTAGAAAAAGGTGTATGCATAAGGTTACTTAATTTAAAAAAAAAACAAGCTTTATTGGTTCTTACATTCTAACACACTTTCCATACGTAAAGTATGTTATAAATGATAAAACCAGACTGCACTTACCGTAGCAGTAGTGACCGGTCTACTCGGCGCGTTGCAGTCAACGATCACAATCACAACCAGGATCACGTTGAAGAGGAACAGTATCACGAACCGCGAGTACACGATGACCATTATCCAGGAGACCCAGGACGTGTCCAGGTCAGCGTTGGCGATCCCGCTGGCTATACCGCCGATGAACTCCATGATGTCTGATAGCGTCTGGGTGTAAAGAATATGAAGCTATTGTTGTTAAATAGCTAAAACCATTTACTCTGTATAGTATGCATTTTTTATGGTCCTTATATTCTTCTTATTAGAGAAATATCTAGAATGATAATTGATGGTGATTTCCACAATACACAGTGTAGCCAACCGAATAAGAAGTTGAATATTTATCTCTCCCATAATTCAACATCTTGAGTTTTAGGAAACCCAAAAGACGCAGGTTTGATTACCATCATTGTCACCTTATTATTAAGTTTAATAGGTTTTAAATGTTATTACGTATTTGATGAGCACCAAATGTTATTTTGTTCATGTAGCGCCTTGTAATAAATACGATTGAGCATAGATAATGAACGTGGTAGTCAAGAGAAAAAGAGAGAGAGGCAGATTGTTAACAAAGTAAAAGTACGTCTTACTCTGGGCCACTATTTCTTTTTTTAACTCGCGTCACGATGGCGTGTGATATTAATTGATTCATATCCGGTTTTCCGATGAAAAATAGTATAATTTCACACGCGAGGAATTGAAAATAAGATAAATGATATTTGTGAGAACTAACGTTTCAATTTTAGTTTAGATTTTTAATGAGTTTTTGAATGAAAATCACACGCCATATCCAATAGAGTGATTCAAAAATAGGGCCCCTGTCGAACGCGTAAAAGTGGCACACTAGAATAGTGAACTTACACACCCTAGTGTAGAAGGAGTCGTTAATGTATATGACGGCAGCGACGAGATCCACACCGCTGGCCATCACTGTCACCACCACCCACGGCCATCGCACGTGCTTCGATTGAGAGTTGTTGGCACCACCCACTAGAAATTCAACAAGAAACAATTTAAATAGACGTTTCATGGCCACTTTTCGTCTGAAACTTCAGTATCATTCTAGACAGTAGTGCCGAGTCGCCCTGTGGCGCAGGCGACATCAGCATTGCTTGGTCCCTTTGTAGGACAGATGTTATCAAGCCAGTTGCTTGAGTCAACCATGCATATTTAGTCACTATACCTGACTGAACTTCCAAGGGTTAACGTCAATTTAGAAATCTGTCATACTTTAATGTGTCTTAAAAGAGAGTAAGGCAAAGAGAAATTAGGTACATTGTTCTTGTACCGTTCTTTGAAAATCCTCATTAACCTGAGTGTTGTGGAATAGACTAACTTATCGACAGATCTTTATCGACAGATCTTTACACGTAAAATTAAATTAAACAAATCTTAACAACTTACGAATCATGAGTATACTCGCGGGCACCCATAGCCCGCCGATGCCAAGATTGGTGCAGTTTATAATGAAAGTTCGAAAAGCCGTGAGAGGTTCGTTGGTGAGTAAGACGAGCGCCTGGTTTGGTAAACTTTCGATCGCGTTCCCGATGTTGATCACGGTTCCACATGGTCCGGGCTCTGTAAGTTTTTATTAGATTAGCTATCAGTCAGTCAAAGACATGTCTGCCAGTGCACGTCTATAAGTAAATAAGGTAATACATTTATATAATCATCATTATCTTACTCAGGCGCAATCCGATGCATTTCAGTAAATGACCGGTAAAGGAACTGCAATCCTATAATCTCAAAAACTTGATCGTCATGAGTTAAGATGTATTTGTAGGTCTCTTACTATCTGATTTAAAGGTGGTGCAAAGTCAGTATAGATATAGAATTATTAACTGATAGTTCCCCTTTTACGGTTAATAAAGACATTGATATGCATGTCCTTCACTCGGCCAGGCGGAGGATTATGTGGGGCTCCTCTCCAGAAGGGAGAAGCTATTTACAAAATAGCCAAACCTATTTTACCAGTACACCGTAGAATACCATGACCGTGCTAGGAACGTGTCATGCACGAAAACGAGATGGCATGCAGTGCAGTGAGAACATAAAATTTAATGTATCCTACGCGTCTTTTCTGACAAACAATAAGCTAATAAAATGCCGATGTATATATACTTACTGTGAAAATACATTATTCTTATGTACAGCAACATCGGTAGTTCCCGCAGGAAGTCAACCACGCAGTAGTACTGGGCCAGACCCAGAGAACAGAAAACTATTTGCCCCACAGCCTGTAACTGAAAATGGGACAATAAAAGATGAGCAGTGTCTAGAATAAATATTTTAAAATGTTAATATCATGGTAAGGGGTGGTGTGAAGACTTGAGAATCAATCAGTGTGGACGTAACTAATACAATAGGTGAGGTGGTACTAATGCATCACAATGAGTGCTGAACACTTGACACATAAAACAGCCCTATAATAAGTACGTACCTGCCATCGTGTGATGGGCCATGGCTCTTAGATAGTAAGAGGTTTATTCCGATTTACCATACTGAAAATCCACACTAGAGTGGAAAATTAGACTACATGTCCATTTATCCACACAGTTGGCTTGATGTGGAAATATAGACAAATGATCCGCTTTGGAAATTGATTACTTAGGATAATTAAGTAGGTATGTAGATATTCAACACTTTTTATTAATTTTTAGTATTTCCACTAACTGACTACAAATTTATTTGATTAAATTAAAGTTTACGCAAAAAAAAACAGTATGGATAAATAAAATAAAAAACAATAGTGTGGGTCTTCTGTGTGGAAAATCGGAATAATCCTAGAAGTTATGCAGGGTGTTGTTTAGGTCAGTGACATCCAACTCAGGAATGATAATATGAGTTATGCTTATTATAAAAATAATGTTTTCTTTAAATTCTGAGCAAGTTTTATACAAGAAAACCTCTTCACAACATTCAAAAAAAAATACAAAACTAATGGGAAAACTCGCACCATAGCGCGTAGCTAGCGCTTATCTACGAAATACTACGCCGTAGCTAGTAAGCTATAATGTAGTATAGGTTGGTAGTTTTAACTCGATTGCTGTATCGCAAAAAAAATGATAATGTGGGTTTTTTCCATTTCAAAAAAATATATATTTTTTGGCATCAGTATCGTTTGTAGCCAGCCCTGAGTCGCTCGTCGCTGACCAAAACAACACCCAGCGTTAGGTCATACAATAGTTATTTTTCTTCCGCGAAAGCATAGAAACTCAAGCCGGAATGATTACCTATATCAATTCTAATCCGATTTTATTAACTCCAAAACGTTATCATCGGAATCGATAAACGATTTTGTAACACAACTTTTCACATTTAAGAGCATTTCTAGCAGATTACGGAGATACTATATCTAGATATGATAAGATATGAAAAAGTATAGAAAGTTTGTTAAAGCATCTTCGTAAGAAAATAACATCGTCGTACCTAAAAATGTATTGAACTACGTAAAAAAGTTCTCAAAGCTATGTAATAGGTGCGATATCTAAATGAATGTTCGATATATAAAATTTACATGAGCACTTATTTCTGCAATCATATTTCTTAAGCAGGTTGTCAGCTAATAAGACGATTATTATGTTGAATGATTCTACAGGGAGTATTTTTTACTATTATTTACTATTGCATACTCTGTTTTAACATTTTAGAGCACAATGACCAACCTACCCATTCGAAACCATCCGGTTAAGATTCGTTAGCTTTCACTAATTAATAAAAATATAATAACGTGGACTTATCCGATGCAACTATTTTATTTTATACTTTTCATATATTTGTAACCGAACAGACATATCGACATACGATCAAACTGCGACATATTTTTTTAAATTAATAGAAAATCTTACGAATCCCAAGCAGAATGGCTTATCGAACGTTTTGAATCACCCTGCTAGTTAAGGTAACTAAGTATAGTAGAACTATTATTTTATTCTTAAAACAGGCTACACGCTGCATAAACTATTCCCCTTTTATAATAAATGAATAGAGCATTTTTTGATAACTAATCCAAAAAGCTTTTCCTGAAAATATAACGGAAGCGAAGCATTATGACGATCTCCGTGGTGTAGTGGCTAAGCACGCTGGTTTCAAGGCGTCGCCGCTCCGAGATCCCGGGTTCGATTCCCGGTCGGTCAATGTAGAAATCAAAGTTTTCTATATTGTCTCGGGTCTGGGTGTTGTGGTACCACCGTTGTGTCTGATTTCCATAACACAAGTGCATTAGCTACTTACTTTGGGATCAGTCAATCAATGTATGTGATTGGTGTCCAATATATAATCAGCATCTCACCCTAAATAAAGAAATGTCGTATCCATCATGTCCTTATAGTGCGACACACAACACAACTAGAAATAATAAGCTGTTAATGAATCGATAAATTAGTATCTATACCTGCTTACCCTACAAGTTTCAAGGTAAATGCCTAATGCTCAATTACGGTCAAGCTTATTACTAAATTCGCAATGCCAGTTAAAGAGGTTGACGCCAGCAAAGAAAAGTAACGCAAGTAGGTAGCTTACCAGGGTTGCAACTCCTGCAAAGACGAGAATTTTATTCGCCATGGTGGTAGCCACTCCTGGGGCGTAGGCGCTGGGCAGGCAGAGCTCAAGCCTGCGGATCACCGAGAACACACGGTACACGGCGGAAACAGCATCACACTGAAGTGAAGACGAGATTACGCGTCTCCACGTTGACGCCGCACCCGCCACGCTCTACTCATCGGCTTCGGCTCATCTATCGATAAAAGATATGTGACGCTACGATAAAGATGTGTGCCGATGGAGATTGGTCCGTGAGACGCATTCCTGCTTTATCATACCTCCAAAAATTATCATCAAAGTATCTTGCTTCTCTCTGATGTCCTTCGAGTGGTTTGGCGGGCAGAAGAAATATAATAATAAATTAATAATGAGACATTTTGGTTTCAATAATAATAAATATATACAATTTTATGTTTTATTCATGAAGTTTCAAAAAATGAATTTAAAATTTCTATACCAACCTCATATTATGGACCAAATAAAATTGGAGTTCCGTTAATACCCAGACAGTTATAGGGCATAAGACACCATGTAATTTCCTGAAAGTATGTTAAGCTATAAATGTTATCCTTCATGTTTAGGTACCAACACTTTGTTTATCATATCAGTGTCATATGAAGACTCATACCTACAAGCCTCTTTAGTATTGATTATGAGCAATTAACATAATTTGATCTCATTGTTCATGAGACAGTATAAATGCGATAATCAAGAGAATCTTTTCATTACTTCTGCAGAGAATTCTACAAGATAAAAATACCATTTCGTCACTCACGATGAAACTGGTGAGTTCCATATCCAATTTGGTTCCAATCTAGTAAAATAATAATAATATATAAAACAGTATTTATATTTTCCAGACAGTGATATGGATTTTATCATTGTTTGGAAGTGTAATGTGTAAGAATAACACATCATCTAATTCGTCAGATCCTAATAAAGACATGTGAGTGATTTTGCACATTTCCTAAATGTTACTACTATTAACCTAGGTACGTTTAAAGGTGATATGTACTTTGTTGCAAGGTACGTGATACATGCCATGGTATATCAAGTTGGTATTCTAACAAACAAAACAGATGATAAAGCTCCAAATGCCACCATGTAAGTAAACAGCACATGATTAATACATGACTGTGTTGACATAATAGATCACTGATTTTCACCATTTCGTAGGGGAAATCAAGAAGCTCTAACATTTTACCACATCAATGGCTCGGATGTGGACCTAAGCGGCATTCCACCTCCGCTGCTTACCAATGTAACAGCTCAGAGCATGGTCCAAGTAGGTCCAAAGACAATGGCGGCTGGTGAAGAAAAACCACAGATATCATGGTCAGCGTTAAAAGACTTGGCCTCCTTGCCCAAAACTTCTGAAGGTATCCAATCCACTTCTGGAGGTATGTTTACTGGTATTTTGAGTTGTAGGGCAGAATATCAGTTAACACTATAACGTTAGTTAAGGTTATATTTTTGAATACCGGAAAATTATCTTTCAATCAAAGCGCGTTAAAACGCGCTAATTGTAAAATAAGGATGATATTACGATATTATTAAAAATAAATCGCGGTAATTGTAAAAGTAGATTAGGATGACATTAGAGCATTCGGAATGATATTTGAAATGTTGTTCCAGAAAGTGAAGGTTTAAGAATCGCAAAACGTGATATCTTTCGGGATTACGTGCCGGATATGATTAGTGAAATTGATTACTTCGACATCCCTAAAGCTAGCATAAATAAAAGATCAGCAAATAACTCATCACATGAGTTTAAAAGGAAGATGTCAGATAACAAAGCTACAGTAAGAGTGGTGAAGGGTGAAGCTGTGGTCCCCCCGAGTGCCGGTGTCCAATCTATTGCGATACCACCGCTGCTCACACTCAACAAAAACTTATCTGATATACCAGTCCCAATCCCCAACACTTCAGTTGTCCACTACGCTAAAATCAACACGCTTGTACGCACGCCTTGAAACGATGAGATCAGAACACGGGTTAGATACAAGATTATTGACAACGGAAAACTGTATTTATGTCTAATGCTGTAGATGATTAGATGGCAGATATAATATAGTCGTAACAAACCATTGTTTATTTTACATACTACACTTAATGAATATTCGGGCTTTGGTAAAATATAACTTGCGTGAGGATATATCTACTTGTCTTGTGATTCAAATAATTGTTTTTACCCAAAATATCTTAATAGTGACTTTGTTAATGACGCAGAAACTTTTACCATTTTTTATTAATGATTAAAAAATTAGGTCAGCTAATGTAAAGTCCGTTTTTCTTTGCAAGTCGTATATATTTTAAACAATCTTGACATTCTTTTTTATCAAAATGATTCATTTTTAGGGTTCCGTAGCCGAATGGCAAAAAAACGGAACCCTTATAATTTCGTCAAGTTTGTCTGTCCGTCCGTATGTCACAGACACTTTATTCTGTAGCTATAAGCATTACACTGTTGAAATTTAGTAGGAAGATATATCCTGTTGACCGCTTTACGATTCTTATACAAAAAATAAAAAAATAATGATATTTAAGGGGGGGGGGGGGGGAGGGAGGGCATCCCATCCCATGCATGAAACTAAAACCGAAAAATAATAATTGTCAAACCTATGCGTGTCTATGGTTTGGTCTTTTAAAATAACATAGAGGTTCCTAAAACCATTTTCTTTTAAAGTCTTACGTTTCATAGCTAGACGCTTCCAAAGTGGTAAAATGGGTGTCCCCTTCCCCCCCCCCCCCCCCCATCTAACTTCTAAACTAAGCGAGGATATATTTTGAAAAAAATATGTAATGTAGATCTTAACAAATACTTTCAACGAAAAATGGTTTGGACAGGATCGAACGAGAAGTTTTTGAGATATACCACATTTTCAACAACCGCAAACATAACTTTGTTCTTTATACAAACACTATGAAAAACAAAGTTATATTTGCTGTCAACAAGATATTGTGGTATTTTACTAAGTGGAAGTACCTAAGTGGATTCCCTAACTCAGTTAAAGTTGGCACGGAACCCTCAGTGCGCGAGTTCGACTCGCACTTGGCCGGTTTTTAAATAAGATCAACACAAAACTCTACACCTACTTACATAGCCAATTAATCGTTGAACCCTAAGATCTTATATCTTTCAATAAAAAAATACTTGAATTAGTTTTATTAACTGATATTATTATAAAAGTTACGAAAAGATTGTTTGCAATATTGGAGTCGCAAAGAAAAACAGACTTTAGGAGGAATCTTATCGAGTTCTGCGAATTTCGACGCATTTAAAGACATAATGGGCTTATTAATATGATGTTTAGGTACTGAATAATTCATTGTTACTTTTATATGAGTGCTAGAAGTAATGGATGAGTGCTATTATATTTATTGTGTAGTTGTAGTTTAGCTCCAATAAAGTCATAGTTTGATTTTGCCTTTTAGAAAATATTGCGTTTCTACAATGTTACTGGTATGAGGTTTTCAATCAGTAATTGAATGATGAGTCCTTCATTATTTAAAGATGCAATGCGTGTGTCGGAAGGTTGCGGTTCTCCACCGTTCATATAACAATGATATAAGGTATTATTATGGCTATACAACCTTCAAGTGTTTTCGATGGGTCATAGCTTTCATATTAGATTTATATCATGCAATTAATATGGTCCAAAGAAACATAGAACACGACTTCTTTCAGCAGTAAAAGTACCAATAAATCTATTCCCCCTTATTTTTAAACTTTGTGTATTATCGATCGTTACTATCTATGTGCTAAGGACTATGCCTGCTTAGGTTTGTACTTTTGTGTTCTTTTAACACTCTGTCCGTAGAGACGATAGCCACTAGCGGAAAAGATTTTTTAAATACTAGTTAATACGTGAATATGTATAGAGCTCAAATTCAAAGACGGTATTTACATGAACTCCGTTGACCCAGTGATCATCATATTGACAAACGTGTAAGTGCTATACCCGATCGCAGAGCGCATGCCTGGTTGGTAACACCAAAGGGCATACTTTAAATAAGCTTAATAGATTAAACAAGGAACTAATAGTAAAAATGAGTCTCAAAGACTATGACAATTATTTTAATCAATGCAACTTTCAATTTAGTGAAGATTTTAATAAATTTGTAAAGGGGACGAGTCTGACGCATGTGCAGCCAGAACGCATGCGCGAACTCGCGCTAATGATTTGCCTCGCTCAAAAGCGCAGGTGAAAGTTACCAATAGAAGTATGATTAGATTTTCTAGAATTGTTTGCTAGAAATGAAATAGTGAGTAGGGTATGTATTTAAAATTTCGGTAGCATCGACCACAAGAGCCTTCGGGCGAAAGCTAGCAATATGAGTTCCCCAAAACTCAATGAACGATGCCCAAGCAGCCTAAGTAATGGCAAAAAGCTGTTGAGCAACGACTCCAAAGAAGACTCTTTGGACAATTCAGTAAGTATTGATCAAAGTACTTTTGATTACATAATTTTTCTAGTGCTGTTAAAAAAATCGGTGCAAATAACCATTATGTGAGTAAATAATTGCACTTTTCTAGTGAGCAGTGAAAAACAAAGGGTTAATGACCCAGTTATATTTTGTTGATGAAATAAACTGGATATTTTTTTTATAGATTCGTGAGTCTGTTAAGTCTGAAAGAGGTGGGAAAGGCGAAGAGGACTGGAGGAGACGCACGATTATAGTCGAAAAGAAAAACGGCACGTATGGATTCACATTGCAGAGCTACGGCATTCATTACAAGAAGGTAAATGTCTAATCAAATTATCATAGTTAGTAATATGAGTTAATTATTTAGAATATTTACTAATCTAATAAGCAACGCGAAGTTAATAATACCGTTACCGTGATAATTTCTGAATAGCTATATCATCGACGCTATTTTAATAATTCTGTGTGTGTTAGTTATATTGAGTTGCTCGCACACTCACTTAGGTCTAGATCTACACATGACCCAAACGCGAGAGATAACAAGTGATTGTAATTAGAACAAACTGTAATAAATCGGTCATGCTCTGAAGTCCGTTGTTTTTCTTAGTCGAAGTGACGATGTTGGGTGTTTTGTTATGCAGGAGCAAGAGATCGAAGTGATCACGTACGTGGACCACGTGGAGGCGGAGGGCCCCGCGGCGCTGGCCGGCATGCGCGAGGGAGACGTCATCCTCGCCATCAACGGCGCCGACGTGGAGCGCGCCGACCACGCCGCCATCGTCGACGCCATCAGCCGCTGCGACTCCCGCATGCGCATGGTCGTCATCTTTGAAGACTGCGTCCGCAAAGTCGAACTCCACCTCAAATACATTACACTACAACGAGCCATTCAGTCTAAAATGAGAGAACTCGACCAGTTGACCGTCCGCGAAAGACAACTCTTCGATTCCAACTGGAAAACCCATAGTTTGCCGTCGCAGAAAAAGAAAACTTCTCCCTCGGACGTCATATCCGATTCGGAGGAGAACAACGCCGGTGACGGGGTTAATAACACATATTGCCGACCCACGCTCTCCAGCGAGAACGTCACCGCCGCTAAGCCTCCACAGGCTAATGTGTTCATGTATCAGTATCTAGACCCCAGATACGGCGCGTGTGTTATACAGCCTAATGTTCGGACGGGGAGCTTTGTCATCACTGTTGGCTCACCGCGAAATAGGCGTGATTGCCATCATTATGTTGTGAAAAATAACAATGAATGCCACCGAGCTTCGGAGACATATAAAGCCGCTAACGGGAAACACAGCAAAAATCACAGAAACAACCATAGCCACAGCTGCACACCGTGTATGCCGAATCATAACAACCAAGACGCAAACAGTCTCGAAGCCTACGACCTGGCCAGCCCTTGCTGCGACCCTCACTGCGTGCCTAACTCGAGGAAGAAAATACGCCGCAAAAAGGAGTGCTCGAAAGAACACAAACGAAAGGAAAAGTGTCAGCAAGTAGATAAGTCAACTCAAAAGCCCGATGGCTGCTCGCACACTCGCGCCAAGAAAGTTTGCTCATCCGGACATTGCTCAAGTCGTTATAGGTATTTAACTACGGAGTCGACACAAACGAGTCAATGTAGCCTACAGTCGTACGCGACCAGTAACGCCACAGTGCCATGTGACAATTCCGCTTCTAGTTATAGCACGTCTCTCAGTAGCGATACGCTCTTTTGGGATAACGATCGATCCGAGGCGAAGTCCTCGCCAAAGGTTCAGTACCAGAGTTCTCACCAGCACGTCAAACCGAAGTCGTGGGACAATTTGACGACAAAAGCATTCGGCGGGTACGGTTTCGGATACGGGTATTTAGATACGAGTACGAAACATTCGAATAGATCGAAGAGTCACGGGAGAAGCCACAGCGGGCGTAGTACGCAGAGCCACCACGAGTACCAGCACCACCAGGAAAAGCACGCGCACCGCCAGAGTTCCGGCGCCGGCGCCGCGCCGCACCACTACCCGGTGTACGGGCGCAGCCACAGCCACTGCGCGCCCACCAAGTCCACCGAGAGCCTCATCGCGGCGCCCAAGAGCCAGCTCGAGAGCAGCGGCTCTGAGAGCCGGCTGGCCTGCGACTGTGACTCCGACTACTACCGCAGAATCAACCCCAGCAAAAGCCCAGCCGAGGCACATGCCGCCGGATACTATGCCCACCACTTCATTTATCCCACTCATTCGTACAAGAAGAAAGACTCTAACATCAGCTCAGAAATTACAAGGCTATAATTTATTATTACTATTCATCCAGCTCAATGTTTTAGGCCTAAGTAAGACAGGCAATAGCTAGCATTTTTACCGTAAATAGCGTAATTGAAACTAATGGTACCTAATTATAATGTTAGGCCCCAATTTTAACGGCTTTATAACTTGTTGATTTATAGTTTTGAATAATAAACTACAAAATATTCATACGTATTCATCATTTCCTTAGCCCTTGTTACTAATCACACAATATATTTTTTTGTTGTGGTTTGTATTATTATTTTCATTTACTTAGTTAGCGACTTGTAGAGCGGTTTAGTTAATGTCATCAAAGAAAGTAGGTAAGTATGTTACTACTTATGGGTCTTCATGTAAAGTTATCTCGAAAGGTATTACATAAATGAATAATTAGATACAGTTCATGAAATGCATTTTACGTATATCATAGTATGAATCACTTTGTATGTAACTGAGTACCTGCGGATAGTTAATAAAGTGATAAAAGTTTCCCAAGAAATAAATTGATATATGTAAGACATACCTACATAAATAATGTCATCGATAGCTCGTTGATCCATACACGCTCATTAAAATTGATCTTTGAAACAACTAAAACCTCACAAATATTTCACTTCCTTGTGTGCGATTTAGAAGTGTGGCGAATTCGTGCGCTATCGCCGAAATTGGGTGGGTGAACTTTATATCTAATGCGGGTTCATCTTGGGTTGCGGTGGGTCATATGGCGGGCAGTGCGCCGGCGCCGGCCGCAGTGTGGCAGAGCGTCGCCGCGCACGACCAACGCCATGCGTCCGCGACAACGCGCGCCTGCGCCTTCAACGGATATACTCCTCTTTATACTACCCGCACTTCTGCTGCTCATACCGGCGAACTGCTTCGCGTCATCTGAAGTAAGCACTGATTTATCTCAGTTATAAAAAGGAAAATACAGGCGTTCATACTTAAGTATGTTTAAGTAGACCATTTATTGACCTGCTAACTCTTGATTTTGTACTAGAGAAACTCAAACTCGCACAGGAAAATTCTGGCTTGTCATAAGAGCTGATGATACGGATCTAGATTTAAAACTTTTGAGCCTTATTGTTTGACAGTTATGTTTAAAATTTTCCCATTAAAATGTTACAAAGATATTGTGCTACGTCCTATTTCAGGGGTACGTGGTATGCAAAAGAGCGGATTCAAATTCATGTGTTTTACTACAACAATGGCCAGTGTATTATATAGAACCAGATACAAATGTGGAGCAGCCGATCTACCAACTAGGTGATTTCGACCGTTGTGGACTGAGTGATTTGAATCCAATTCCGCCGCATCGCAAGTTTATAGCGGTAAGTGAAATAATGGCTGCGCAAACTGTTTTTGTCAATAGTTTCTACGTATTATATCAATAAAATTACCTAAGTTTGTCAAACCTTATAATTTTCAGTTCGTAGCAATAACCACACTCAGAAATTATTAGAGTATGTTCATACTTGCTGTACTTCTAAACATTCTTACAAAGAATAAACTTCTTAGGAAGCTATTGGGATTTTCACCTAACTCTAGAATGATTTATAATTTTCTGCTGTCGTCTCAAGTGACACTAACTCACATTATATCACACCATCATTATCATCAAAAATATCATCTGCTCAATTTTCGTTAATTTGAAATGCTGCATCGCGAAATAGTCATGATATTTTTTTATCGTCCTCGTGACGCCCAATTATGAACGCTGTGCGATCACATTTTTTTACGCCACAATTGTCGACGACAACGAGGGTGATGTTTTTACATATTGACGATAACCAGGGTATTAGAATAGCTTCACCGACATGTTAATAATTACATATTTGTAATTTTATAAATGCGAAAGTTTGTGAGGATGTATAGAACTTTATACTATTTCACGTACTACCAAATAGATTTCGATGAAACTTTACAATATTATAGCTCAGACATTAGAATAACACATTATATGAAATATTTACGGGAGTCGGAGCACGGGTTCCTTAGTTTATTACTTTATGAAAGAAACATATTATTTGTTAAGTTTTGCTCTAAAGGCACAGTGACCCAATTAAACAGTTAAATGGCGAATACATTGATATGTTATCATAATTACTACTGACTTAGAAAATACTCCTAGTACCCAAAGATAACAGTTATTTAATAAGAACTTTCAATTCACAACGGTAATTTTAACATTCGAATGATCTTCCTCATAGCATAGTTGTATAGGTAAAATGTTTAGGTTTGACCAAGAAGGCATAGAATTGACTGCTTATTTTTTTAACGCACATTCATTACAGCAGAGCTAATATTAGGAACAATGGTAGCCAACCAAGGGTAATATGCTGTAGGTGCCGTACTCAAAGTGCATAAAATAAAATAAACGAATGTATATACTATAAAGTATAGGCACTGAGGTATATCAAAGCTTTTCTGGCCACGGTCAGTCCGTGAAATCACAAAGTGATAAAATTCCCAATAGTTAAACAAGTATCTAACTAAGCTCCTAAATACATCTTATCAGCGTCAAAAAATAATTTAATATTTGGAGATAACTTCTTTCTGTCAAGGCTAAGATTGTCGCCTTGGCCCGATTAGTTGCACAATTAGGTTTATCATAAATAGGTCGGTGAATAGAATATCGTGTCAAGGATTAAGTTAAAAATTGAGGGCCCTAAGTTTGTTGTTAGTAATATACCTAGTAGAGATGGGCCGAGTACTCGGTAAATACTCGGTACTCGGCATACTCGGCGAGTTTTTTGATACTCGTACTCAGCCGAGTAACTCAGTTTGAATGCCGAGTATACTCGGTTTAGTTAAAGCAATATATTGCGGTAAATATCATCTAAGCAACAGGGGAGATCTTTCACAATCTCAATTATGATACTAAACGAGTAGTATTGAGACAAAATGAGGCAAACTAGTTGTAAAAAAAAAAAACAATATGTGAAATTTTATAAAGTAAAATATTAATTATGCAGTAACACAGAGCTCTCTGCACTTTCTGGTAACAACCTATTCATTTTTTTTTCGTAGATGTTAGCAGCCTCCAAAAGTAATCACTCGCTGTGCTATGCGTGGTGCTTGCAGATGCACTAGTAACACTCGTAGTAAACGTGCCAGTTCTGGATACCTTGTTTGGTGGCTTGCCCACCACTCGAAAGGACTCTTGTCTTTCATCAACTCATTCTAAAGTAATGGTGCTTTTAGTATCATCGCGCTCTTGTGACTAGATAAAAGCTAATTCTGCGCGAATCTGTTTGTACTTGTTTACACACCCAAAACAGGAATTTTATTTTAAACCGAGTTACTCGGCCGAGTACTCGGTTGGAAAAAAAATGAACCGAGTAAAACTCGGTACTCGGTACTCAGCAAAAGTGTTTTCGGTGCATCTCTAATACTTAGCAATAATTTTACAAGGGATTAATTTTACTTGACAGGTCAATGTGCTGAGCGATAAGTCTGCTTGGTTCTTTTGTAACAGAAACAAACTCGAAACTGAAATTAAAATAAGACAACGAAGGCAATCCAACTACAGGCTAAGAGGAAGGTACAGAGGTCAGACGCAGTCGCAGTATCTATCCATAGATAGAGGCAATGGAAAAGATGAAGGAAAAGCAGAGGCGCATTCAGCTGCCGATTCTTCCAGGGCAATCGTTAGTGAGTAACCTAGCAGGATTTGTTAATAAAAACATCTCATACAGTAAAATACTACAAAATACTATGTTTCTTAATATTACAGGTGGCAATAGCGGCATGGGACAAGCTCAAAGTCAAACCATTTATGACCCAACCTGTGAAGATTGTAACGGCCGGCCTGGCACTGACGTAGAAAGCCTATCACGCGAAACTAAAGGCCCAGGAAATGGGCAAGGATCTTATAGTTACCCTGGCCTAAATAATCATAATAGGCCAGGCACTGGAACACCGTTTCATGGGTCTAACGGAGATGGTTCTGCACCAAACATATCTGGTGATAACCAAAACATAAATGGACAAACACATCCGTTTTCTACAAATCAACCAAATCCATTAGAAAGTAATTATTTGACTAATCAACCAGGAGGGTCTGATGGGCGCAATGGAATACCACAGTACGGTACGCAGCCTGATCATCGAGGTCGAGATGGGCTATTGGACGGCTCCAAGACGCCATATCAATCAAACCGATTTGGAACACAAGATGGATCATCCAATCAACCTCCTGAAAATATCTTAAGCCCAGGTGTTTACGGAACCAATTCACCTAGCAGACCTGGTTTGTCGAATCAACAGCAACCAAAAGCAAACAATCAGTGGACTAACGGATTACCCGGCGGTAACATAGATAGGAATGCTATTCCGGGAAATGTTAACGGAGGCCAAGGAGTTGCGCCGTCAGACGTTCCAAATGGTTATCAACAAACACCAAGTAGTGTTTATACTCCAAAACAAATAGGATCACCTAACGGAGGAGGTGGAGTGTTCCCAAATCAAAATGCATTGTCACCTAATGGTTTACCATCGCAGACTTTTACACAAAATGGAAATGCAAATTATCCGGGATCTGTAGTTGGTGGTAATGGTGTAGGTAATCTTGGAAACCCATTTAGCTGGCCGGTGCTATCAGACATATTACGCCAAAAAGCAGGTTCCTCTTTTTTTTGTTGCGTTGTAGGTCCTGATAACAATATTCAAAACTTGTTAGCTCAAAATGGAGGCGCAGGTCAAATCCCTACTGGCCCATATAGTGGTACGAGGCCAGGGCCAACTGATTCATATATCACAGGTCAGACTCCTGTTCAATCTAGAGGGCCAGGATCAGCGGGGACTGGTCCATACGGAACTACAGGTAACCTACCATCTACGCAATACGGAGGAACTGGACAAACTCCTAATGGCCAACCAGGGGGAACTGGGCAGTATGGTGTAACGGGGCAAACTCCTTCTGGTCAATATGGAGGCACTATTCCAGGTCCTCCTGGGACGTATGGAGGACAAAACATACCAGGCCAAATCGGAGGTGTGGGTCAACATCCCAGTGGACAATATAGCGGGACCGGTCAAATCCCTACCGATCAATATGGATCTGGTCGAAGCCCAACAGGAGGAACGGGTCAGATTCTTACCAATCAATACGGCGGTAAGGGACAAATTCAACCTGGGCCTAGCGGAGGAGCAGGCCAGAGTCCACCGGCACAAATCGGAGGACAAGGCCAGACGTCGACGGGTCAATATGGAGGACCGGGTCAAACATTAACTGGGCAATACGGTGGGCCAGGCCAAACTTCTACTGGTCAATATGGAGGACCAGGTAGCCAGACGCCTACGGGTCAATACGGAGGTCCAGGTCAAACATATACTGGTCAATATGGAGGACCTAGTGGTCAAACTTCTACGGGTCAGTATGGAGGACCAGGTGCACAAACGCCCATGGGCCAATACGGGGGCCCAGGTGGTCAAACTCCTTCAAGTCAATACGGCGGATCAGGTCAATACGGAGGGCCAGGACAAACATTAACTGGTCAATATGCAGGACCAGAAGGTCAAACATCGTCGGGTCAATACGGCGGTCCCGGGGGGCAAACATTGACTGGTCCATACGGTGGTCCTGGTCAAACATCCAACGGTCAGACATCTACGGGCCAATATGGAGCACCGGGTCAACTACCTTCAGGTCAATATAGTGGTACAGGTCAAATTCCTTTGGGTCAATACGGAGGACCAGGTCAAACGACAATAGGTCCAGGTAATTTACAGTCACCTGTAGGACAATACGGAGGTACGGGTCAATATGGTGGACCAGGGCAAACATCGACTAATCTATATGGTGGCTCTGGTGGTCAACCATCTACGGGTCAATATAGTGGACCAGAACAAACATCTACGGGTCAATTTGGAGGACCAGGTCAGGTACCTACGGGTCAATATGGTGGACCAGGGCAAACATCTACGGGTCAATATGGTGGACCAGGGCAAACATCTACGGGTCAGTATGGTAGACCGGGGCAAACACTTACGAGTCAATATGGTGGACCAGGGCAAACATCTACCGGTCAATTCGGAGGACCAGGGCAAACACCTACGGGTCAATATGGTGGACCGGGGCAAACATTTACGGGTCAGAATAGTGGACCAGGGCAAACATCTACGGGTCAATACGGTGGACCAGGGCAAACATCTACGGGTCAGTATGGTAGACCGGGGCAATCACTTACGGGTCAATATGGTGGACCAGGGCAAACATCTACGGGTCAATTCGGAGGACCAAATCAGACACCTACAGGTCAATATGGTGGACCAGGGCAAATATCTACGGGTCAGTATGGCGGACCAGGGCAAACATCTACGGGTCAATATGGTGGACCAGGGCAAACATCTACGGGTCAGTATAGTGGACCAGGGCAAACAAATACGGGTCAAGATGGTGGAACAAGTCAAAATGTAGGATCAGGTCAAACACCCACGGGTCAATATGGAGGTCCGGGTCAGTCAACGATCGGTCAATACGGAGGCCCAGGTGGTCAAACCTCTACTGGTCAGTACGGACGACCAGGTCAAACATCTACTGGTCAATTCGGAGGGCCAGGTCAAACAAATCCTGGTGGTCAAGGAGGATCGGGTCAAACCTCGACCGGTCCATACGGAGGTCAAGGTCAATATGGAGGCCCAGGGCAGCCACCCATTGGCCAGTACGGGAGACCAGATGAAACATCTAATGGTCAATTTGGACTACCAGGTCAAGCCCCTACTGGTCAATACGGAGGTCCAGGTCAAACACCAACCGGGCAATACGGTGGATTAGGTCAAACATCTACAGGTCAAATCGGTGGACCAGGCCAACCACCGAACGGACTAAACGGAGGCACAGGACAAACGTCGAGTGGACAGTACGGTGGCACAGGTCAAGTTGGTCCACAAAATGGTCTTGTTAATGGCGGCGCAGGATTTAATCAAGGGGTAAGAAAAAAAATACTTTACCCTTTAAACAGATCGGTAATTTTAACATTGAAACATCAACTTGAATAAACTCTGTGACGACGCGAACATAATTTAATATAAGATTCATAATTTGTATTTTTTTTTACAGAATGTAAACGGTGAAGTCGGTGGTAATGGTAAGTTTCGAAGAGTGGATATAGGATAGCGCTAGTAATCATAAACATAAATATGATAATATTTATCTAAATTGTTTCAGGTGAACCATTAAATGTATTGGATCCTAATTCAATATCTTCAACCTTTGATGACTACGATTCAGAAGCTCAAGCGAGTGTTAATCAGGCTGTCAACGGTACGACCGCTCTAGCCTCTTCTAAGGGAGGCAACGAAAAGGGACGCGCCCAAACACAAGTTGAAGGAACGTATTCAGGGACTGGGTCATTTTCAGCCAACGCTGAGATAAGTGACGATAACAAAGCGGCACAGAGCCATGTTTCTGGAAGCAAAAAAGGTGCATCGAGTAGTGCTGAAGGTAGAGGACGCAAAAATAAATCTCAAGCTTCAGTTAAACTCGGATCTGAAACAGGCTCTATACTCACAGATTCTCAAAGCAGTGGAGATATGCATTCATCAAGTTCGCAAGTCCAGGGCAGTGTAAAAGGTGGCATGGCTGACGCACAGGCCAAAGGACCCGGAAGTACTTCATCTCAAGCACAGATTGGTTTCACACCCTACAAAGATGAAGATAAAGAAAAACACGATAGTCTAAAGACTCCATTCGAAGGAGGTGGTACAGCTTCTGCTCAATCTAGTAGAAAAATGGGTACGTCACAGTCTCAACTTCGTGGAACATTCAAGTATGGAATCAGTTACAATGGCGCCGCCCAAGCCGGATCTAGTTTGGATAAAGATGCAGTATTCTCAAATCTTCTTCCCTTCGACAAAATAGATGTTTTTGACGAGAACAATAAAAATATCAATGTAGAAGCAAACACTTCGGAAAAACCACTTGACGTAACATTGCGTGATACTCAAGATATAGAAGGCACAACTACTGAAAACGAATACAATCTAAACGCAGATGAGAAATTCAACATCAAAAAGAATGAAAACGATTATTCTGACCACCTCCATATGGATCATCACAAGTCCGATAGTCCAGCAAATGAAACTACCCGTGCTCCTGCCATTGGAAATAGAAGATCATTCCAGCCGAACTACACGAATACCGGTGGGGATTACGAATACCCTATTGATAAAGATGAAGCCCCTGAAGAGTACGATATAGATGATGGTTTCAACGAAAACGTACCCGGCGAACAAGGCGAATATGCGAGTTACGATGACATTTCAAGGGATCCAGAAACCACACACCAGGCCCTACAGAACACGAACAAGAAGCCATATGAAATAAAGCAGACAACCGGTGGTAATACACAACACATCATTCTAGGGTCTTTGAATAATCACGATGCAAAAGTAACTCAAAGAAATTCTGAGCATCCTGATGAAACTCGTGTTTATCAGCCCGGAGAGAAAGTACCTGGTATGGGCGGATACACAATTCCAGCTGGTTTCACAGGGAGTGTGAAATCTGTTGCCTCGAAAGACAAGACATACGTCGTGGGTTCAAAATATTCACCATCACAAGCACAAACCGTGAGCTTAACTCCTGGAACCGGAAAAATAAAGTATATGTATCCAAACAACTACGGAAAAAATGTAAACCCAACAGAGTTGAGATCACTTTATCGTCCCAAATCGAATGATAATCGTTACGTATCAGTGTCAAAGTCGGTGACGCGCGATTTAGACAGTGAAAGCAACATAAGAAAACAATACTCCCATACATATTACACCAAATCTTCATCGTGCGGGTATTTTACTTTTAGTTGCACAATGGTAAGCAGTGCTGAGGGTAAGAAGAAAGTATGTAAGCCTAAGATACCGACGAATCCTGATGGAACACCCATGAGATGTTAACGTTAATTCAAAATAGAAATTAAGTTATAGGTATGTAAAATAATGTTTTAATAAATATTTGTACAAAAATTTTAAATAACCATTCAATTATATTTATGAAAGAGATGCAAGTATTTTACGTACATTTGGAGATGAATGTTTGGAGCATGTTACCGCTATGGTGTAGCTAATAATGGGTAGCTGAATTTATTGTAATCATGTGTTATTTTATGTGATATTTCACTAACAAGTAAGTGTTAAATTACATATTAGAATAAAATATTTAAGTGACATTTGTTTTTTCATGAATAAAAGAATTGAAAGGTTTGGTTTTAAATGTAATACCTATTAGCTCAGCCAACGAATGATTGTACAGGAAATTTCAAGGAACACTATTTTTGACTTCGTAACTTTGTTTGGACTAGCTAGGAGGTAAACGTAACTAAAGTCCCAGGCCGAACCTTTCGAGCCGGGGGGAGCGGGAGGTATTGAAGGTAATTATTTATGTACGATTCACCCTGTCACAGAAAATATAAATCCTGTATTTATTGACGTCGTTGGAATTGGATAAAATTCAACGATGTCAGAAAATAGTATGATGATCTATTTAGGCGTCCAAAAAAGAGTGGGTTAAATTTGCAAGTGTATGATTGTTCGTATGTTTGATATTTGTATAATTGAAATTTTGTGTTATATACAAATATATTGGAACCAAGATATTGTGTCGAGATTATTCTTTAATCAATTAAGTATATTCTGTATTGAGAACTAGTGTAAGTATCGTCTAAATCGGTTCGGTATTTGAGATATAGGCAAGAAGAAATACTCTGGAATAAAAACCATATGCTCAAACGTAAAAAGACTCAAAAATAGGCTGTAACAACTCCTTTGTCTTCTGTTAAGGAAATAATTTGGAGTATTTAATTAAACCTCCTTATGGAGTTTTTTTAAAGCAGTTTAAAAGTTTGAACATGACATTTTTACTCCATAGTATTTCTTTTTGCACATATCTCAACCACTACTAATGATTTTGATGAAACTTACAGTGTTCCCATTACTGGAAAAAATTAAAATATATATATATATATATATGTTTACATATTCAAATAATCCGTTATATCCGTAACAAAAATAAAATTATACAAATATACGAATATCAAACAAATATACATACACTAACGAAATTTAACAAACACGTGTGTTTGGAAGCCTTAATAGATCATTATAGTCAAATATTACCCAATTCGAAAGACTACATAAATGATAACCTCCGTGTCTATGTCCGTGTGTTTATGTCGAATTGATAACCTCCTTTTAACATAAAATTTTAGCAAATTTTATCAGCTTTTATTCTGTAGAAGGTGTCATTTCGCTAAAACGCATAGTTTAAGATAATTAAGCGATAAAACTAAAAAAATAACTTTTAAACCCTTCCCCCTCCTCCCGGCTCAAGGAGTACGGGCTGAGACTTTTAATATGTTGACCTCCTTACTAGTCCACACAAAGTTACGTAGTCAAAACTCGTGTTTCTTCAAATTCCCTCTACAAGGTTTAACGATAGTTATTGGATTGACCTATATCTTCATAATGAGATAATGATTTAAAATTTTAAAACGATCGCCGTGTAAATAACACAACTGTTTTTATTTTCTTACAATTTATTGGAAATAATTTAGATAAGTACATATTTTTGAGATAGTATAAGTAGTACATATTATTATTAATAATAAATTTAGTACAATGACTACCATCACATCGACATTTAGGGTGTTTGAGTCTGCAATTAACAGCTTTACGATATAATTATAAGTTACTACAATCTCAATGCAAGTTAAGGTAATATCACAAAAGAGCAAATAAATAATAACAAACACCCAAATGAACAAAAAGAGACATATAGAGCCGTTTGAATCCAGGTTTTTTAAGGTTGCATACGAACAAATTATTACTTTACATAATTAATAGATACTTATATCGGGAAAAATAATGTAATGGACTATTATAACTATATAGAGTTCTACAGATTTCGTGCTTGTTGGTGGGTGAATTGATAAGTAAGGATTCAATTATATTGCACATTAATACAAAGTTTAGATTAGTTATTATTACTATAACCTGTTCTAGACAATTATGCTCAATTTCTATATTCAATAAATCGAACTTTCTTTTTATTTTTTCACATAGATTTTTTTATATACATTTTTTAGGCAAATAGAATAGATTTTACTGTTTTGTACAGTAAACATAGATAAGACTTTCAAAGATTTGCACTTAAGTAAGATTTGGTGAATACAGAAACTGGGTTTTACACAGTGAGCAAACCTATTAGGGCCCGAGGGTAACTAAATACGAAATACCTGGATTAAACAACAAAGTGAACAAATTGGGAGTTGCGCTGCTTTAATTTATCTAGTAAACTAATCAATTCTATCTTTTACATAAGGTATGATGAACAATAATGTATTAGCTAAGAACAGAGCATATATCTGTATCTGTTTTACTCAAACATCATGGCACAAACTAACTAACACACAGATGTAAACACAAAGAGAAATAGTAGCTCATATTACATAAATTACAAACTTTTAAGTGTGTCATTTAATAGGTACTACATTAATGCTTCCACTTTCCTCGTACATAAGTATAATAAATATTTTGATATTAAGAGGTCTGTGTTAATTTGGAGATTGCAATATTATACATTTTTTTAAAGGTTTATAATAATAAGAAAAATCTTACTGCGATATAATTTGAACCGTACAATAATTTAAATACTCTTCATTTTTAAATCAGTTTTAAATATTTTCGGATATCTTAGTAAAATTTAAACTAAAACCTGTAAAAAACCGTCCACGAATTTGACATGTATATTTATACTCGCTTAATTTTGCAGAATTTAATATTTCTAAAGTTATAATATTTCGCAGTGAGCACCAGAGGTATTAGTTACGCTTACATATTATAAAATTTATTATTATTAAGAAGTAATAAAGTATTTAGGTACATACGCGCAAAAAATAACAATATAACCAAAATAATACTGATTTTTTAATTTTATAAGATAAATATTTTTGTATGAAAAAAGCTGGAATGTTATAGGGTAACAAGTTACAAAGAAATATCTAAGATGTTAACCTCAATTACGAGAAGGCGAATCATTTCCCAAACAATAAAAGGATAATAGTCTACCACATCATAATTTGCTTCAGTATAACGTAAAGTAAATTATGAGGTAGGTACATACCTAGTACTTGTCTGTAATTGGTAACTCTAGACAGTGTCAAAATCAAAACCTACGAAAAGCGCTAAAGCTCAAAATGTCACGTCATGAAGACATATCGAGTAATTCCGAATTTCTACTGTCATTATTTTCCAATTTATTGATCGATAGAGTTAGCGTTTGCCACTTTTCTAGAGCCCCAGGTATCAGTATATCATATTTGTAAAATCTACAATCACAACAAACATTGTACCGAACATCGAAAGACCAGAATTATCGACCTCCATTCGTCATACAACAGAGAGGCTGTTTACATAAATCCGGGTCCAGACGAGTGTAATGTAAAACAAATTTTACGTGTGGACGGTACTACGAGTGTTTAGTGTAACGTTCGCGCCGGCGCTCGCAATGATCCATTGGAATTGGCATAGACTGGTATTTACACCTCAAACGTGGTCATAAATCAAATTTGTAAACATTTACGGGCGGACCTAAAATTTCACACCATAGCAGGTATCGCTTTGCCAAGTTACAACCTCTGTGTTCACCTTGCCCGAGGCCTGTGCTTGACGTCGGAAGTCAGCGATTCTTTACAACAGACTACTCCGTTCACGACATCTCAATAAAACTGCATATTTTGGCCGAGTGTTATTATAATTTAACATTGATTTGTTGCACGAATAAGCAATGGATTTTATTGACAAAGTTATGTACAATATTTTAAGACTGATTTGTTTACTTTTGAAGTCCTTATTTACTGATATTAAGTTAGGTATCCACTGCATAATAAAATCTTTAATATTTTCGTAATTCTGACCAACCATAAGGACATTTAAACATGTGCAACTCGTGGCAACAGTACCGGGCCTAAATTTTATCAAACCTCAGGACTTCTTGTATCACTGCACTTTTCAAAACCATTTAAGTTCACAAGTTCTCACATAACAGAAAAAAAATGCATTAAAAATAACTGTGTAATCTGGAAAAAAAACGTCAGTAAAGTTTCTTTACTGCCTTTTTTTTCCAGATTTCGAATATTATGTCATTTCAATATATGACCAGAAATCAGAAATCAGTGACATGAAGCCCAAAAGCACTTTTATGACTTTCCTATTTCCTAGTAAAGTAGTTATTTACAATGAAAAACTCATTTTTTAGTTACGAGCTACCATTTAGATATAAAAAACGTACCAAGTATTATGGCCACATTTAGGGTGAAAATACCACTCTGTGCGTCGTTTTTATCGCGGACACAAAGGCGCTCGCAGTGCTCGTTTGGCGTTCTTGTAAAAGCAGCACCTGCTATACAGCACCTTCGTAACAACTGAGTGGAAACAGCTCTTAAAATAGATTCGTAGACACAATTCGTTAGTGAGTTAGAGTGCCGTACTGTAGTCACTAAATTATGTGACATAAGGCATTACACTCGACTGGACCCGGCATAAGGCGATCATTCAAAGTATCGCAAACAAGCGACGTTGCATGGAAGTGTGAAAATTCTTTTAATTTTTTCAAACATGAATGAATGTGAACTGAAATTACAACTTTCATAGCTACTCGTAGTTTTCAAAAAAATACCACTACAGTGATAACATTCCGTACTTGAGTATTATTTTCGGTGAAAGATATCAAGATTACTTAATATACAGATATGTGACGTGGTTCATAGTAAAAAATAAAGCTCGGAACAAAATATTATACCGACTTTTGGTGAAAAGTTTTCATGTATTGAGCGAATCATCTTACATATGTATTGAAATTATTGAACGCATAACTTAAACTAATTTTCTATATAACCAAATTTGTACTTAGTCTCTAAACGTTTTTTAAATATTTAGCATTATTATCAATCAACATCAATTTACAATCAAAGTTAATCAAACACACTTGCTGCCAATATGCAGATTTGAAGACAATTACGGTTTTGAGTCTGTTTTCCTATATCAATTAGGATAATATCTATCAGGTAAGAAATCCATTTTGCACACACAACTTACTATATTTCACACTGGGCAACCGAGAGTAGTGTATTTTGCCAATTATTATGCTAACCAGAAAAAGACAGCTTAGTTTTTCTAGTGTATGGAGTATAACATTGTATTTGGGTACTTTTAGAGATGGGGTTATATATTTTGTCATGTTAGTCTATAAATGTTATAATACGGTTGAATTCATCTCAACGGATATGCTTACAAACCTCGTTTTTGATAAGCATCTGGCGACATTTCCGCGTACCACGGGACATACGCATCATACTGTGACACACATCCACACCACATCATACTTGTCACAAATTATATCCACAGATCACACGCGCACTTAAATACTCTGTAATACACTTATACAAATAATGTAACACTGAGATATAATGCAATTTTAAAATGAGATCAAATAAGTTACAGTTAAATTTAAACATTAAGTACATTTTATGAGATTCATCAAAATGGCGAGATGAAAACTTTCATAAATACTGATGGGTTAAGGAACTTGGATTGATTAGATGGCTTTATAAAACACTGATACGTATTACTTTATAATTACTCGATTAACACATAGTAGTCTATTGACTTTAGCAAATTCCATAGTTACATCTACCTATTAAATATTCTTTCTACTCCAAATAATTTGAGCTCATAAACTTTATAGCAGTATCGTGCAAACCATTCTAAGATATTGAACAGGAATTTTTGTCCCATATAAGCGAAACATATTCTATTACAGTAACTCAGAGAAAAAAAATCTAATAAAATTGGTCCATATTCGTGTGTAGATGAAAAAAATAGTTGCATCTACTAAACTATTTAAGTACAATCAATTGTACAATGTAAAGCAGGTAATATAATACGTGGTCATTAACGAAGTAAAGACTTCTACACGACGGCATGCACAATTAAATAAAAATGTATACAACTTCTTAGCTGTCATCGACATCACTAACATCACTGACTTGAGAGTTGATACAAATCGTACTGTAATGTTTGTATTATTTTATAATAGCGAGTAGAACATATTATACATTATGGAATCGTAATAATCAAGGAATCAAAATATTAAACGTTTTTACGTTTCTATAAAAAATAACTTTCGATTAATATTTGTTTTTAATTTCACGCTCGCAGCAGCAGAGATTCACGTTTTGAGGCTGTCTTCCTTGAGTTATTATTTTATCGTCAATGGTTAACTTAGGTAATTTTATAATACCAAAGTCATAAGATACACCTTTTGCTAATAAGGCTGTGCCTATTTAATTTAACAAGACTGATGCAAAGAAACTTTTTAAGGTCTAAATCGATAAATCATATTATATAGACCAACAACTTAAAAACGCAAGCATGAAATTGGACTAGATTGTTCTGGTATAACGTGCATATACCTAATTCTGGCGGTGGGTTAAAATTCCTTGACGTTACTCAGCCATGAGCTTATGCTATTTTGATAAATATACTTTATTTTTTACATATCGCTGCCCGGGATAAGCAGTTTCAACGTTAACGTACATAAATTATGTGTAACGAAATATTTGTATAAAAACTAAAATTATGAGTAGTACAAGGGAAACTTACGTAAAACTGGGAGTTTTATAAACTGAGTGGGGCGAACCGAATCACAGGAACAGTTTTAGGAGGCGCCGCGGAGGCGCTTGAGCCGCTCTTTCTCGAGGTGGTCGACTGGCGGCTCGCGTTCAAATGAGGTCAACTCCAATGCTGAAATTTGTGTTTTACAATTATAGTCAATAATCTTTGATAAGCATCAACAATCGAAACCTAAAAAAGAAGCATGCTCAATTCAATTCTTTAAGATATAGTCTGTCTATCCAATATATTATTAGGTTTAGATCCAAACAAAATACAATGCGTTTTGCAAGTGTTAGGGTAAGCGAGAGTCAGTAGAGACCGATGCGACAGTAGCGTGGTTGCGATAAGTTATCCTTTGTCAATTTGTTATAGGATTGAAGATATACAATTCGTCATTTGGCAGCTGAAATTCATGATTGCCAGTTATTTGACACTATTTACTTTGGTATTATGAAACAAAATGGCAGTGAGATGAGAGCATTTTCTACTGCTGGAACTTAGTTTCATAAGTTTACTGCCCGTTACTACTCCTGTGTAGCCAGGATCTACAGCATGGCTTAATTGAAAATTCCAACTAGTGAAGGATAAGGAGTCCTAGGAGGGTGTGTAAATGTCTTGGGCCCCACAACGAAATTAATCAGAAATAATAATAGGAGGAGTTTGAAAGACTAAGTACCGATATTCATCCATTTTAAAGCGGGACACAATTGAAAAGCAGGGAAAGGGGATACACCACGGACAATAATCTATGCTGAATGGGCCTATCCAATGAGCTGATAGCTACCAGCTAGTAATAATTGTGGCAAAAACACCTGAATCCACGGAAATTTTCCATTATTCCACTCAATCGAGTAAGCAATAAATCATGTTCTTGTCTCTAGAGATTGCATTCCCACAGAATATGGTGGGCAGATTGCTCATAGGCGGTGTCAACATCAGAACAATCACCAAAAGGCGACGGGACAAATTTGAATTCATGACATTCTAGCCACTTCTTAGTCAGTTTATCACGTACAACCGGGAAAAATGCAGGTTCTAGATAGTGAATTTGAGAAAATCAAGGTTAACCAAAGTTTTTGAAGTTTTTTTTTAGAGTCGGTGCCCTGATACATGAAGTTTGAAAATAAATAATAATAAATAAATTTTGGACATTCCTACACATCGCCATCTAGTCCCAAAGTAAGCTATTCAAAGCTTGTGTTATGGGTGCCAGACAACGGATATAATACTTAAATACTTTTTGTTTGTAAATACATACATAATATACATAGAAAACACCCAGACCAATATACACACAGACATGTACACAAATGTTTGTATTGTGCGGGGATCGAACCCACAACCCGATGCGTAGTAGGCGATTTCTCGACCACTACACCATACGGGTCGTCAAATGGCCAAAGCGATGGCACCGACTCCAAGAAAATTGTTCGTCTAAAATGGAGTCCTTTCCATTGAATAGTGAAGTGTTTATTTCAGACTTTTTAGTGAATTTTGGTTTTTACGTTTTTTAAAGTTAATTCTATTCGAGCTCGTCGTTACGGCAAGCTGGTAACTGTGTGTCAAGTCATACATACCGGTCTCGGTGAGCGTGGGCCGGTCGTTAAGGAAGCGCCAGACGGGCAGGCGCGGCGCGGGCAGCGCGGGCGCCGGCGCCGCGTCCGCGGTGAGCCGCCGCGCCGCGAGCTGCGCGCTCACGTGCCGCGCGAGCAGCGAACACTTCTCGAAGTTCACGCGCCCGCCCGCCACTCTGACACACACGTGGACACACTTTACAAGGACACCATCTGAGGCCGCTTTTTTTTTGTTAAACTCTCTGGTCTTTTTTGAGCTTACAGTGCTAGTGGATTACACTGTAAGACCAACGTTGACTTAAGGCTAAGTGTCTAAACAAACTATGCCGAAGTTACGCGACCGAAATTCGACATGATTACGCTTCCAATGCTATTTGAATAACAGATGACAGATTAAGCCGAAACGTCGGAACGTAAAATCAGCCGCGTAACTTCGGCATAGTGTGTTTAGTTAGACACGAAGAGCACTCATTTATAGTAAATTCGGCGCTGACGGTGTGCCGATATCAGCCGACTACGTCGGAACGTGTAACTTCGGCATAGTGTGTTTAGACTAGAACTCACGGCGCAATTCTCTCCCGCGCCCGCCGCGGTTGCGGGGTCGCATCCTCTGTAGAATGCAAGTATATATGTAAAAAAAAGTTGAAACAAAAGTTCCTACGCGGTTTACGTCCGCAGCGGGCACGGTTTGATTGCGGCTCCCGGCACCGCGGCGGGCGCGAGTGAAAAACCACGTCGTCGCGCGTTTATTTGAAATTAGCTTTAAAATCGGCCGAATATAACGGCGGGCTCGTGAGTTTTGAATTAAAACCGCTCTCCCGTGGCCGCGGCAGGCGGAGATGAAAACCGCACCGTGAGTTCATTGCCTAAATATTTATTGATTGTACGGAAAATGTTGAAGCTGTTACTGTGACCTCCTTCCTTGGAGGCCACATTTGATAGTTTGTATGCACAAAACAACAACGAATAGCTAACAAAAAAGTTATTCTTACTTGGATGGAGCTCCTTGATTGGCAAAATGCAAGTCTCTGCAGGTGACTGACAGCAACGGCACAGCCGTTTCAGTTGGGGCCGCCGCCAACGCCGCTCGGTACCTATATAAATCAATAAAAATATTAATTTATCATTATATACATTGGTCAACTCCTTCTAAATATAAGCATTATACGATTTATAAAACAGAAGAGTTGTGTTACCTTGCATGATTCCCGCTGGGTTCCACGCATAGTTCTAACTGCCGTAGCTGCTGCCCACACACGCCAGAAGTACGGCCCCACTATAAATAGTATTTAAATCAATTATTAACGCCCTCAATAAATGAAAAGTGAACAGTTATTATTGATTTATGTACCGTTTTCTTAAGTCGGGTTATGGACGACATATTAAGTGCGCTGATGATGGCCATCAGTGAATTGAAGTTGCCAAGATTGAAACATTCTCTAGATGTCATCACCCACTGCTCAATCACTCTTGCTCTGTATTTGCTTTTCACACTCTGTAAACCAAACATATTTTTCCTAGAGTATGTAACTTTATGCGGGTCAATTTCATTTTAAGTTGGATGATAAAACTGGCTCAAATCTAAATGGTTCGTGTGCCTAGGGCAACTTCAAATCAGCAACATATAACATGTTTTTCAATAGCGTGAACGATACCTTGAGTATATCAGTCGCAACTAAATAACTGAGCCTATTGAACCAGTCCGCATAGGCCTCCAGATTCCTGGTAGACTTAGTCTCAATGTGGTGGAGGTTGATGGCGCTCTTTCCGCACGAAGACGTCGACTGCGGCGGCTGGGCCGGGGCGAATGTTTGCACAAACTCCTCGGGGCCGACGAAAGAAAGACGGTGCAGTTCCACCACTGTCAACTGGTTGGCCAGCTCGACTGGCGACAAGCCTAGCGTAAGGATATCACCCTGTGGAAATAAATATATATGGATGCAGATAGAATACGTCATGCATTATCACTAAAGTTCCTTTGCTTGGCGAATATCGCAATCAATCTTGATATTCCTTTTTTAGGAAATCACTCATTGAAAAAAGGAATATACCAACTTAAAAAAAAAACACTTAGAAATCATAAATAAACGATAGACTCTTTGAAAGAAAGGATTTTGTTTGAATAATCTAGTTTCGGAGTCAGCGCCATCGCATTTCTTAGTGGAAGCAGTATGCGAAAAATGCAAAACGATGCACAGTTTAGCCTGTTTTTTTTCAAATTACAAAAATTGTGTGAAACTGTACTGCAGATACATATTGTTAAGGTGATAAGAAGCCTAAATGATGATATATCATTCCCAATTTTTATTTTATTTAAAACATTATTTAAAACTTTTTAAATTGATTGTTAATTAATTTTAATCGCAGATATTCTTTAAAAAAAATTTATACATTTTAAGATTACAATTCAATTCCACAAGCAAAGAAAAACATACTTTAAAACCAACAACTAACTATGACACTCCATATTGGAGTCAGTAGCAAAACATACCTGGGCTAACTGATCAACGGATGACACTTGTGGCACTTCAACAAGTGTCTCCTCGTACTGCTCAAGAGCTGTTAGTTTGTCAAGCAGTTTTTCCAACATAGTTGACACTTCCAGTCGCACTGAAGACATATGTTCTGCTGCACACCTGTCAAAACAGTAAATTAGTTTAAAGAAGACACTGATATTCATAACATTAAACAGTTTAACAGTGTGATAAGTTTCTCACCTTTGTGTGATACTACGAACAAGCGCCATGACTCGGTCGTCGCGGAAATCGTATGGAAACATGCTAGTCCATTGATTCAACACCCTCACTAGGGCGATCATATCACTTAGTTCTTTTTCAACTAATTCTTTAACTTCGCTTTTGCCCTAAAAAACAATGTTGATCAATATCAAACATGCAGTATAGATTTACTAAATAAATTGGTATGCTATTTTAAAGAAATACTTACAATTTTATCATAATTCTTGAAGTATCTTTTACATAGCTTACTGAGCAGTTCATGAGGCTTCACAAATAAACGGGAACATAAAAGGAATGTAAACATAAAAGATTTGCTCGCTCCAGGTCTGAGCATATCTACTAATGACTCCAGGGGAGCACTTATAATCTGACCATCCTTGTACTCAATGTCAGATTTGTCAGATGAAGGATTCACATATGGGAGACTTGACAGGGCTTTGACACCTGGTGCGAGAACTGATGCCAACTAAAATACAAAATCATGTTTTTTTTAGGAATTTAAGTACATAAATGTGGAAAGTATGAATTTTATTTAACCATACCTGTGGGGATTCAACTTTTTGTGTGGCAGCAACAAAATTGATTCCACCGTTCATTACAATGTGTTTGCAGGTAGTTTCAGTCATAAATTTATTTCCTCTTACCATAGAATAGTAATCATCATTCTGAAAATAATGATTCTATGTATTGTATTACCTTTATGTTTTTTAAGTTTTATTGACATGATTATATTGTAACAAAGATCACCAACATTTTTACTATTATTTAAATTATTACTACTGTAATTCTTTGCGTGTTAATACTGTATTTGTTAACATTGTCTGTATGGTAAGGTTAGGTACTGACAAAATAATATTCTTATTATATTTTTTTATATTATTTACTTTTAAACTATATTCAACATATATATTACTATTTTTAAAAAATAAATAAATAAAAAGTATTAGGTATATTTAAATCCATTTTTGTATTATTAGTAATATTTCATATAAAATATTTTTTTAAGTTATAGGTACACTAAGATCTCAAATTTATCATTCAAGCAAAACACAAAACCATCAAACTATCTTAGTCTTTACCAAACAGAAGGTATACTTAATGTGATATAAAAGTAATATGTATATGATGAGTGAAAAATGCAAAGGAGTAGTAGTTTAATAAAGACATTATTTAAAATCTGGTGTCTCTAAGGTGTCTTTTAAGAAATGTTAAATACTTCATTAAAATAAACAATATTTTGCATAGCTGAAGAATAGACTTACATCATAATATGATAGTCCAGTGCCATGTAGCAAGCTTGGGTCTGGGGGAAGAGGGGCATGGTCAGTGGGTGGCGGCGGCACAGGGGCTGGCTCCGTTGGTGCCGGGGGCACTTTGACATTGCAGCCGCTACATGAGGCCTCATTCAGCTTACTCGCGTAATAATACATAGCCATTCAATTCCTTAGAGCCAACTAAAACTACAGCTTCAAGAGAAGCTTCAATGTAGGCGATTATTTGAGGAACCCATTCAATTATCTGTAGACAATGGCAACTCTCGATTAATATTGACTATACATAAGTATATTAATAATGCTACAATACAGCATCAATTCAGCAATTTCTACATTAGATATGAAACAGAATTCAAACATGAGATGGGAAGGGGTAGACTAAAATGTTATAGGGGGAATTTTAAGGGCCAATGATGATAGACAGGAATTATATATAACGATACAATGACAAAATATACGTGTTTTCACTGAATCGTCATAGAAAACACTGAGCAAATCAAAACAAGCACACGCTTTTCGTAATTTATACTATGGATTACGATGTGAATCTCGTCGCAGATTCCATTCAAGATTTGGTGTTGTGTTACATTACATAGGTTCATGCACTACATTTTTAAAAGATTTTTAATTTATGTTTATCTCAAACAAAATAGGTAATCCAACGTAAATGTGATCATACATTTCACTTCACGTTGAAAGATGCGATAGGTGAAAGTTGACTCCAATGTAAAAATAAGGATCTGCATTCGCAATTGATCCGAGTGGTCACTGTGCGATCATAATATAATATTTACACCATTTTACAGCACACAAAAACTCACTAATTATGTAGTCTATTAGGTACGCTTCTGAAACAAATGTAATATTAAACAGTTAATGCAACGAATAGCGCCAATCGCTGATCGCTCGCTACCCACAGATTAGTGAGAGTATGTCGCTCGCTACTCGCTACCCCAACATTTTTTTAAATACACACATTTTTTTTTAATGCAATAATAATGTTGCCGCATTGAAATCAATCCTGTCAATATTTAATACAACACAAGGCTTACTATCCACACCACACCATCTCATTATTTTACGGTGTGTTTGGTACAACATACCTACTCGAGTTGTAAGTCCAATATATCCTACCATTTACCAAAGTATGCAGTAGCATGCCGGTAGACTACGGTAGATTTCGGAATCCTTTCATAAGGTGCTGTACCATTCGTAGATTTATTTTAATGGTATCACAAATTATCCTTGTGAAATAAATGTTCTTATATCTGAAACAAATCAAGGTCATTCATAATAAAATAGTGACTTTTATTTATTATGAGTTAAATAAGTTTAATTTAAAAAATATTTTGATACATATAGTCACAGTCACAGAAAAAAGTTAAACTGTAGAAGAGTATTTTCTTTCACTTCAAAACGATTGCGATTTGCGAGACTCTATCTGTCTGTCATTCTTTAGGTTCATCTATGTATGCGCACAAATTTTTGGAACTACGCTAAATAACGGGTCAAAGAACCATCCATCTTTAAACCAGCGTGCTTAGCCACTACACCATGGAGGTCGTCAATGCCACACTGGTCCGATTTTAAGTGAAAAAGAGAATAATTACTAAATAATACTGAATTAAAACTTACTGAAATAAAAAGAGAAGAATATTAACCTACAGTCGAGTCACCGCTACCAAATTCCTCGTCAACAAAGTAAATATGGCAAAGTTTAAATAATTTTAAAATTTAAGTAATTTTGAAAACATTGATGTCGAAAAACTGGTCTAGGTTATGTTTTTTATGTAATACTAGCTGTCCCCTGCGACTTTGTCCGCACGTTTTTAGTCCAATACAATAAGAATTTTTCAAATCGGTTCAGTAGTTTCTGATATAAGCGCGTTCGAACAAACAAATAAACTCTTCAGCTTTGTAATATTAGTATAGATAAGTAAAATATTTTTAAAACCAGACCAAAAGCTTACAACTTAAAAGTATTTAAAGAACTCATGTTTAAAGTGAATTATTATGAAATAGCATTTTTTTATCTTTTGCTGGGAATAAATTGAATAAATACCCACACGCCCATCTTTAGTCGGGTGGGCAAACCGGGGAGGAAAAGATATCATGGAAATCGGTTGAAGGTCATAATAAGGTTAAAGCAGAAAATTGTGAAAAAGTTAGAATGTCACTGTCAATTTGTCTATTGTAAACAAAACAAAACAAATGGCACAAATGGTATCCCGAGAAACCAAACAAACAGTTGAATATTTGTTTGAAAACTGTGTTACAAAAACTGGGATATAGTTTTGTTTAGGGCTTAGTTTTTGAACCGTGATGTGGATTTATACTCCTCAACTGTCTACAATCGTTGCTGTTTGGATTTTTTGGTAGTTATTATGTATGGAAAACAAAATAACTACATTCACACTGGCATGTAAATGAAGTGTAAAAGTTCTGAGAATATTTTAAAATGAGTGAGCATGCCAAACGAAGGACTTTATCAACAACCTTACCTGCAATTGAAACATTGCAACGCAATGTTCGGAAAACACCCACATTTTATTTGAGGTATGTACCTACTTATGTAGGCCCTGTTCCTCAGATTATTTACACAAGTTATCCATAACTTGCATCAAAATGTTATAAAATCCTTTGATTTATGTGGAAGTAATAAACTAAAATCAATTTTACAGGAAAGCTCAAGAAATTCCTTTCCATCTGCCTCACAAAAAGTTGTTAGAGAAAATTGAATTTGTAAAACCTGAGCCTGAACCATTGGTAAGTTGTTTTTTTTATCAACTTGCTAGGTACTAGCTTATAAGTTTTTTCTTTCATTTGAACTATTAAAGGTACCTATTTGTAACAGACGGGGTTCAAAGCAGCTCAAGAAGAAAGGTTTAGAAAGGAGAGAAAAGTGAAATTAGTTCCAATTTCCTTTGATGCCCTTGATGATGGTGAGTTAGTCATCATAATTATCATCAACCACTACACAAGTTTTATAAAAAAAAATATTGAAGTGATAATGCTTCTTTATAGGCAAAGAAAAGAAGAAAAGAATAAAAATACGAGAATCAAGTAGCATAGAATTAACTGAACATTTTAATACTAGTGATCCCCTTAAGGTGAAGCCTGTGGTGGCATCACAAAAAGAAGTTATTGCATATGTAAAAAATAATCCGTCATGCGGCTTTTTATACATGGTATATGCGGTCCATCCAGATAATGTTTATTTCACTCCTTACTATCTCAAGTAAGTGTTACTAATTTAAAAGGTTTGTATGAGTTAATGCAAGTTAAATCCTTGAAGGCAGCAATACACATGCCTGTAAAACAGATCGGTAGTTTTCATGCCAGTTTTCTAACTGGCATACAGTATGAATTTAGACAAGCAGTGACATGAATTGCTTAATAAACTGTCACAGTAAGCAATTTATGTCATTGCTTGTCTATATTCATACTGTTATATTCACACATGCCTGTTTTACAGCCCCCTGCGACCCCTCCCTCACATTGCATGCAAGATGGCATGTGCGAGGAGCTGGCATGTGCACCAGCTACAGGCATATGTACTGCTGCCTTAAGTTTTAGTCATTGTATCTTGATATTTATTTACTATTAATCAGTGTAATAATAAGTTAGCTGCTTTTTTTTAGGGTAGTTCCTTATGAAGAAATTGATAAAAGAAATTACTTGACTATAAGTCCCTGTGGGGTGACACATTATACTAATGAGATGGTATTCACAAAAATGGATGCCTGGGAACAAGAATATACAATATTCATGAAGCTCACAGATGTAAGTATTTATTAATGCAGATAATGACTTGAGTATGCATGTTTGAGGCATCAACCCTAAAATACAACAACTTTTGATGAATTACTGACTTAGTGTTAAAAGACACGAACACATTTTGTGTTTATGAATGTAGATGGAAATCATGTATTTACTACAAAAACAGAAATACAAAGCAAATGCACATGTCTTTTAACCTGAAGATATTACAATATTGGTCTATTAATGTTTTTATTTGTGTATTGTGTGTTTCAGATCAAATTTTTCAATGTGTACAGATATTGGAAAGCCTTTTATGTATGGCGAAAATCTATATTGTTCAGAAAATATAGCAAAATACGTGCGAAAATTGCAAAACATTTGTTTATCCTTACACCTGTACTAGGTAAGGCATTGTTAAGCATACAGTCAATGTGCTGTGAAATGTATATGAAAAGTTGGGCGGATCTGACCAGAGATATGGATACAGCATTCTTTTACTTCATTGAAGATCAGGTAAGCTTGGCGACAATACCAAATTATCAAAATATTTGTAGAATTTTAGATTATTTCATCTTACACCATCTGCACTGAGTGCACAAGGGAGAGGATGGCTCTTACTACCTCATACATGAGGTGAAGCCTTTGCCCAGCAATAAAATGCTTCATGCTTAATTCACTTTACATTATTTTTGTCACTATGCAGATGAGGAGAGTGGAGTATATACGAGAAAAGTTAGTGGAATATCGTGTTGTTGTATTGGAGGTGATAACGCAAGCGTGTCACACGGCCCTCTACCAACAAGGCTTCGTGTACGATGACCGCAACATACCGCCATTTCTTATAGTTAGAGGGAAACCAACAGGAGGCATGTCTTACACCGAAAAGGCCAATAAAAGGAAGTATTGCGAGAGATTGGCTAGGTAAGATATATTTGCCTATGTATTGTTGTTGCTATGCCGTGTTTGTTGCAGCTCTTATCATTTATGCCTTATTTTTTCAGTTTCATCAAACTTACTGACTACATGACCAACTACATGCTTTACCGATTGACTAAACGATCTAACAAGTTGATGGCAGATATGTTACGTAAACACGTTTCATTCACACCTAACCAGGGCCTCTTGGAGGGCACTGAAGTGGACGAAGTACTGGAAGTTGTGCCTAGAGAAACTGAGACTTGCAAGGTATTTATTTCTACTTTTGGTATCTCAATTATTGTCACTTAATATCAGTAACTAATCATCACACTTTTAGTGGGCTCTGTTCCAAGTGGACGCGTACGTTTTACCCGACGGCAGTGTCGAGCTGAACCCAAGTCTAAAAGTTGTCATGGCGTATTTTGAAAAAATAACAAGTTACTGGGACCAATATGTGCGCACTTTCCACAATTACTTGAACGAGGAAACTCTTCAAATATTTGTTCAGCCGACGGTCATGGGAAAGCAAGTGGAATGGTCGGCTGGAGTGTCACCGAACTTGTATTTTCTGATGAATCAGGACAAGGACATGCTAGCCGATATCACTTATATACCTCAATCATTCCAAGACGCATACGACAGTGTGTGGACATTTTTACGGCGAATGCAGGGATTCATGGACAACTATAAAGAGGCACATGAAATGGACATCGATTTGATCAAAAATGAAAGAGACGTCGTCGCTTTTAGAACACTTTGTGATAAACTTAACAAGCAAATGGATTCGATAGAAGAGGTCGTAAGCTACCAGCCGCTTGGATTGATTTTCCTGTGTCTGTGTCCTTTCCAAGAGCTGTTCAGACCGCAACCGAGACGTCTTTTTGATGTTGTTGTTAACACGACACCAGAGTAAGTCAATTTAATAGATTTAGCTAGTTTTATTTTTGTGTTGACATAACAGAACATTACTTCCTAAGTTTTTGGCCAATACAATAACCCATTAGAAAGAGTGGTGATTACTCCAAATAATTAAATTAAAGAAGACAATAACCTTAATACATAATTACGGTAGAAAACAACTATAGTATTGCATTTCTGAGTTACACTTTCACACGAAAATCATTTGCATATTTGACACAAAACCGCACATCAAACAAGGACGACACGAGGGGTAACCGATTTTGACTCTTATGGTGTTTAGGCGGCGGTGAACTGCTAAATACATAATATGCACACATTGCCATCGGCATCAAATAAAGAACCTTCAAATATCACCCGTATATAGGTAGAGCGCGAAATTAAGATCTCGCCTGCCGTCGAGGCGCGCGGGGAGACAAGAGCGCGGTTAGTGAGAGTCACCCTGCGCCGCCCGCGCCCCGCTGCCCCGCAGGCGAAGTCTCAATGTAGCGGTTATAATGAATACACTTTATTTCAGCATCGGACACGACTGCATTCAAGAGATACTAAACGGCATAGAGAACATAACAGAGGATATCACCAAGGAGCCGGAGACTGCCGGAGAGCTGGTCGCTTTCAACTTCATGATGGACACCCTGGAGCCCCGCGTCCTGTTCCTCGAAGAACGATTGGAGTACCTGCGGGAGCTCTATGACCTGATGGGAGAGTTTAATATACCGATTCCACCGGATGATATGAATGAATATTTAGGTATGACTAGCCGCCCCGCTAACTACAACACCAAAAGTGTCCCGGCAATCTTCGTATACCTGCCCCAGTCCTATTCGGGACAAAGCCGAATCCAACTAAGTTAAAATTAATATTAAATCAATCATGATGTCTTATTATTAAGTACATTGATAAGGCTTTGTCATCGTTGTCTGGACTGTTTAATTAGTTATTAATGTTTGTGGGTTATCTGACTGGTATTATAAATCGAAGGCGCGAATTCAATGTGTTACTCGGGCTCTTGATTTGTGTGATAAGAGACTTTATTACTTTGCCTGTCATACAACTCCCTTGCAAGTGCGTTGGGTAGGCAAAGGAAAGCGCGTCTCACTTATGCATACTATAGTCAAAGGTAGATATAATCCCTCGACCGGTGATAAGATTTCTTACTACCAAAAGTTTTATAGGGACAAAAATCTAAAGATAGATTACCATTTGTATCTCTATAAGAGCGAAACCACAGATATATTGGATATAGGTAATGGCCGTAACTGGACTTGGCCATAAAATGACCATAGGTCAAGTCAATATAAAAAAATATATTTCTACTTTGACCCGACCCGGGACCTCTCAGCGTCGACGCCTTGAAACCCAGCGTGCTTATCCACTACACCACGGAGGTCGTCAGAACAATACAATGTGGTTTCGTATTGCAGGTTTGAGCGTGGCTCTCGGTACTTTGAGGACGAATGTGGACGCCAGGCTAGAGACGCGCGGCAAGCTGGCTGGTTTGTTCGCGAGTCAGATTGGAAAAGACATCATGGACCTTATGCTCGACGTCAACAAACTCAGGGAGGAAGTTGCGGTGAGAAATAATATTTGAAATTCTTTTTTTGTTCATCATAAAATTTTGTCGGCTAAAATTACCCAATAGTTCCGGGGAGATCTAAGTCTATATGATACTCCCTCTTTGAGTGACCCAAATAGAGCGGCTATAACCCAGGTATAAACCAGTCGTTGTATTCCGATGCCATTTATAAAGAAGGAGGAGAGCGTTTGATAAATAAATATGCACCAGACAACACACCAATTGTCTTCTGGTTTCTAAGTAAGGTATTTCCTTCCTCGTGTTACGAAAACCAACGACAACGATTATGACGGAGGCGTCTCCCATAAATATTTAAAACATATAAGCATCCATGACTTACGTAAAAATGTTCGTGATATTATCATAAACGTTTGCCCCGTTCGGAATTCGAACCCACGACCACTGGCATAGTATTCAGGAGCGCTAACCACAACACCAAAGTTTTGTCAACGTATGTTATCACTTTAGACTAGACGTACGCCTTGGCCATTTTCCTCCCCTAGATTCTTTTAGGAGAAGTTCTCTTTGGTACCTAACCTGAAAGTTTTTCCGAGTTTTGCTTCTAATGAGTGATAATTGAGTTCAAACATGATAGCTATGACACGAAAACGATGACAAACACGACCCATATGGTTTTGTAGAAAGCTTACCAGCTAAAAATTAACTTTAAAAAAGTAATAACCAACTTCGAAACCAAAATGCACTAAAAAGTCTTAAATAAACCCTTAAACATTGAAAGGAAAGGAATCCATTTTAGGAAAACAATTTCTTTTTGGAGTCGGTGCTGCGACAGGTGAGGCTGAATTTTAAAAGTGATGGCAGTTAGAGATTACAAGAGAGGGGGGGGGGGGGGAAGTTGCACCTTATGACTCTGTTCTTTAAGAAGCTACAAACTACCTATTAGTCCAGTCAAAATAGACATTCCAGTTTGCATTAATTCCCAACAAGCTGGATTTTTGTGCAGGCCTTGAATACGTCATTACAAATGATATGTCAAAAGTCCCCATCGATCCCGCTTGTGCGTTGTTTTTTATTCGAGGTCAAAGGTCACAAATTTGCGTTTTTTGCGTATATCTCTGAAACAACGAGAGCTATCGAAAAATGGTTCAGACAAAGTTTGTAGATCGTAAAATTGTCTACAAAAAATATCTCAACACTTTTCTCCTACAAAGCATCGCTTTCGAGATATCGTGACTTTAGAACGCAGGAAAGTCGTACTTTCGACTATATGCACACATTTCCGCACCACCTCTGAGGTAGTGTACACGGCGCTTACTCCACAATACTACTCCACAATATATTTTGATCGAGGGAATGTAATGGGACACTATTTTATTGATGAAATTTTTTTTTATTTAAATTTAATGAAAATTTTAACAGCAAGAAAATTACATTATCATTCAACATCAAATTCTTCATAGTCACTTGTTTCTTCTTCATCACTGTCTTCTTCCTCTTCTTGCTCGATTTGTGTAGACTGCTCCAAGAAGAGAGATATATCAGTTATATCCTCATCAATTTCGAAACAATCTTCATCTGTTGTAATTGATTCAATGTTGGTGCAAGATTGGCCTTGACAATTGGTACATACCGATGAACAATACAATCCAACTTTTCTGCACCCGCAATTGTTTGTGCAGCCTTTTTTGCAATTACAGGCTTTTTTGCTAGCTCATCAGAACGAGTCAGAGCTTCCTTCAAGATGGTTTTCTTGAAGTCAAGGGTTGAAACTTGAGACACTCTTCGTCGAAGATGCTGTGCTTTTTTTCATTTCAACCGTTTTATCTGCTTCATTGCCACAGAACAAACAGTATTTCTTGAAACAAAAAGACGATTCACTACTTCGTACTCTAGTACGAGGAAGACTAATCCCAGATGTGGTAGCTATCTCCGCCTCACGCTGTCTTTTAGCTGCAACGATGCTGCTCTTCCGGGTGTATGCTTTACGACACTGCTTATGTATCGTTACAGATGTTTTGTCCTTCAAATATTCATCGAACCCATCACCCCTTTCAGTACTTGAATCCATTAAAGTCTTTAGCCCACGATCAACAACCACAATTTCACCTTCAGTCAAAGATACATTGCAAATAAAGCAAACTTCTGACATTTTTACAAAATTTTGTAACGGCACTGTTTAAAAAGAGAATATAATGCACAAACACGTCTATTCACTACGAAAAACCGTTCAAAACTGACTGCATTTACTAGAGCTATTTCCTTCGGAAAGCAGGTATAAACAGGTTTCGACCCGAAAAATGGAGTGTCGCAGGCAGATGTTTCTCAAGGCCAACTGCCCAATATAATTAGGGACGGACGATGACTCACTCAGAATTGTATATTTTTCACGTACTTGTGTGCATGGGGCAAATAAAACTATGTTCTAATATTTTGTGTTCAAATGGTTAACCCGATGATGCATACTGGCCACGTATGAGTGTATATTCGTATTTTCTATGTTAAAAATAGCCATAATTCGAGAACAGTGCACCGTAGAAGAAAAAGTGTTGAGTTATTTTCTGTAGACAATTTTCCGATTTATAAACTTTGTCTAAACCATTTTTCGATAGCTCTCGTTGTTTCAGAGATATACGCAAAAAACGCAAATTTGTGACCTTTGACCTCGAATAAAAAACAACGCACAAGCGGGATCGATGGGGACTTTTGACATATCATTTGTAATGACGTATTCAAGGCCTGCACAAAAATCCAGCTTGTTGGGAATTAATGCAAACTGGAATCATAATTTAGTCTATTTTGACTGGACTATATCATATGTTCTGTCATTATAATTACTGAACTCCTAAGCGTTAAGGAGTTCCACCATTAGCTCAGCCCCACAAGATGTGGACTATCAGACGTAACAATACGACAACATTAAGATTTTAGTAAAACAACACTATACGTGACTTTAAAATTTGAGGGTTTCCCTCGATTACACCAAGATCCCTTCTTCAGATCCCAAATCGGCAACAATGGGACCAACTAGAAGGTAGTTGGTCCCATTGTTGCCGATACACGACTAACGACTGAAAAATGAGGTAACAAACATACAAAAAAAAACATACAGTCGAATTGATAACCTCCTCCTTTTTTGAAGTCGGTTAAAAAAAACAATTTATCGGGCGATGTGTGGGAATGTCCAAAGGATATTTATTTTAAGGATATTACGTAGCAGTTTCTCAATTACTTAATCAACTTAACACACCATCAAAAAATTACAATAATTACACGCTTTCGACTATTCTGATTGGTTAATACTGCCACATGTGACACAGTTTCAGCGTAGCCATGTAGCTAAATGGCTGTTTCAAGCGTTTTATTTTAGTTAATATCATACTTATATTCGCCGAAAGCGTCTGTAGCTGTGTTCCATTACTTTTTAACAAGTATACACGATCCTACCTTGTTATCGACAGGCACCCTGGTTATATTCTGACCAATCCGACGTGGAGAAAGTGATGGAAACACTTGAAGAACTGATGGAGAAGCTCCAGGCTTGTTCCGCTCGCGACCGGCAGATCCGCGAATGGCAGAAGATCTTCAAGATACCTCCCGCGAGGATGGAAGCGTTAGATGAAGCTATAAACGACGTCAAACTCAGACAAATGCTTTGGAAGGCGTCTAAGGAGTGGAGCGAATTGTTCCAAAAATGGTAATCTTCATTTTGTGTTTTGCGTTCCTTAGCTAATAAGGGGTAAAAACGGTACTCTAAGACTTTACAGTTATATCTGTCTGTCTGTCACCGACCTGTTTTTAAATTTTGTAGTTTTGTTGACTACACGAAGTCAGTAAAGGACCTAATAATCACTATACATGCACCATCTAAGCATTATATTTGTCTTTTCGATAACATGTTTTAAAAATAATTTCAGGCACGATGTACCTTTTAATACGTTAGACGTGGACGAAATTCAAACCACCACCATTAACTATGGAAAAATATTCAATCAAATTGATAAGGGTATACCACCGAACAAAATCGTACCAAAATGTAAAGCGACTATCGACATCATCAAGGAAAAGGTAAGTATCGATTACGTTTCATTGAATATATATATATATATATATATACTAAAGATATATATATATATATATATATATCTTTAGTATGGTTTAGATCAGCGTCTTTTATGTCGTCTTGTTAATACTGACTAATCAATACCGGTTCCAAAGAAAAGACTGGAATGAGCGTAAGCGAGATAAGTTTTTTGAAACGTGACAAGGTAGTATTTAAGTAGCAAAGACTAATCAGGCGTCGGCGCTCCGAGGTCCTGGGTTCGATTCCCGGTCGGGTCAATGTGGAAATCAACATTTTCTATATTGTCTCGGGTCTGGGTGTTGTGGTAACACCGCACCGTTGTGTCTGATTTCCATAACGCAAGTCCATTAGCTAATTTACTTTGAGATCAGAGCAATGTATGTGATGGGTGTCCAATATATAAAAAAAAACAATAAATAAAACATTTATTGTACTGGCCGGATATGTTCAGAAAAATACGCTGGTCTAAAACAACTTTATTCATTGAACACATAGTATTCTTATTAGCCAATTATAACGCATTACTTATTCAAGCCGTTACCTACGTATTGAAACACGGAAATGCGAATAAAGGCTGATTCACGCTACACACTGTCAAACATTATTATATACATTTTGTATGGAGTGATTCATTTCTGAACGTGCTCTGCCCGGGCCCGAACGGGACACGGCGTTGAATGTCTATGGATTTCTTTCCCGGCTCTGGCACGGTCCGACCCCGGCGTAACGTAAATCATCCTTAATGTTATGGCGAAAAGTTTGCGTCTCTAACAACCATTTCACATTTACCTGCGTACCTACCGATACCGAATAGGATGCAATTGTTATAGCGAGGCCTAGCATAATGCGCATCGTTATCATACAATATTGGGACCGTTCGGAGTGTAAGGTGGGGGGTAAGGGGGGGTATGGAAAACGATCATAGCGTATGCCGTGGCATAAATGTGCAACTTACAGGGTTTAGTAAAACTTGTCAATTATAATCAATGTTTGTCGTCAATGCTTTGAAATAGGTTCAGCTCCCCACACGCAACCCGCTATCGCTTGTCGCCCCCGTGTACCTGTGCCCAGCATGACGTAGTGTCTCGATTTGCGGTCTACCTACAGAATGTTGTTTTCTAGTTTAGGTTAGGAGTACTTACGATTAACCTTGTTTTATATGGTGTAATTGGTCACTGATATTTGTCGAATTATATCGGGTCAAATAAAGTAACTATTCCTATTACTCTACGGAGTAGAAGTACGCTTCTTCTTCGTTTTTCACGTTTTCTGATAAAACCAATTTACTACCTTATAGTCGAGTTTGGGACTGCAAATGGAAACCTGTTTTTATTATAACATCAATTTTTCCCTCCTGCTGCCTTTAAAAACTGCCTCTAAAATACTATTAATTGACTTTTATTTAGGACAGGTCCCCTGAAAGTTTCGTTTGCTACTATGGTGCACGTTCCCGATACTGATTTTACGCAGTTCCGCATTCGAGTGAGGTGGTGAACTAAAAGGCGTTCTAGCTAGCAAGATTTTTTAATACATTTCTAATATATTTTTTTACATCTCTAGCTGCCAGTGATGTCATACCTCCGCAACCCGGCACTCAAGCCGCGCCACTGGGTGAAGATCGAAGAGATCCTAAAGACACGGTTCACTCCAGACATGGTGATCACATTGACAATGCTGGAGGATCTGCAGGCGTTCCAGCACGGGGAGGAATTAATGGAGGTCGCTGGCCAGGCCAGTTCTGAGGCTGGGCTCGAGGCGCTGCTGAAAAAGGTGAGGTCTTGTTAGGTATCCCGGTTTACGCGAGACTTCTTGATTTTAAGGCACTTTTAAACGAGCTTAGCTTATTCCTGTCGAAATAGCAGTGCACGCCGCATACACGCAGCGTATTGGACCGATTTCTTAATACCTACATACTTTCACTGTATATACTCTGCGTGTACGCCGCGATAATGTTGAGGAGAAAATCGCTAGGTTCTCGCCGTTATGAGGGTCCTGGGGACCTACTTGGGATTATTGGGTCAGATTAGAGTCATTTGTCAATAAACACAACAAACATTAAACATACTTCACTATACAAAAACTGTGTGTGTCAGCCAAAGAACAACACACCTTTTCTTTCCTTGCCTGACACAGTTGCTTTTCACAAGTGTTTCAAACCATAGTATGTGCTCGTGCAAATATCGTATTATCCATCCACATATCGGGAAAACCAATATTTGAAGGAGTGAATTTGCGGAGTATAATTACGCTCATTCAAACTTAGTCAACAATAATTATGCTTTTTTAATAACTTGTTATTACGATTAAAGATTACATGTGTTGAGATGTGTTACAGGTTATAACATGAGTATTTCATTCCAATTTCTTGTAATCATGATTGTTAATCTGATTAGAAGTAGTTGTAACTTGTGACTTGGATGTTGTCGGGTGCACTACCCGATTTACACTTGGTCGGGACAAAAATATCCCGATAGTTTTTAAGAACATGACCGAAACATTTTTTTTTTCGAAAACCTTAAATTCTGGTTAATTGTACCGTTTGTTTAAAATTAAGCTTTTTAACAATCCATTCTCAGGTGGAAGAAATCTGGGCCGCGCTCGAATTCCCGGTGATCCATCACAAAGACGCCAAGGACGTTTACGTACTAGGTGGCCTGGATGAGATACAGGCGGCCGTAGATGAGAGCAACATCCATGTCAGCACCATACTGAGCTCGCGCAACTGCGGGCCCATCAAGAGCAGGGTCGAGGAGTGGGCCAAGAACTTGGACCTGTTCGCCAAGACAATGGTGAGTAGAATCAAGCAAAAGCAAGCGCAAATTTAGCCACTAATGCGACGAGTTGTGGCTCATTCAAGCCACTAGCGGCCACTGTGTGACCGAGTGTGCGCGCGACATAAGCAACAAAACGCGGCTACTTCGCAACTTCTAACTCAAACGCGTAACGCTCAGTTTGCACCGATGCTATACAAAATGTATGAATAAACTTTTTCGCAGATTGTGGTCTTGTCTAGTGACCCATTGTGCGCTTACTTTTAATTATGTACTAGCGGTCTAGAGAAGGTACAAGCGGCAATAGTTGGCAATAGCAATAGTTCAAGCATCAGGAGCAGGGATAAGGAATGAGCCTAGGACGAGGACCTACTCGGCAAGATAATGGTGAGAATCTACTCACCATTTAGCCTTCCAACAAAAGGCGAAGCTGGACAAGAAAAGCTAAGAGATACAAGCGGCAGTAGGCGAGACTACTGGTGAGTAGATAGCCTTATCGATAAACATTATGAAAATTTATACAGGTAATTCCTTCTGCGATACCAAAAATATCAAACAAATAAGTATATAGTAGCAACTGAGAATCTAGCGTCGTTTCTTTAGCTTGCCCTACAAGTATTCTACATGTATGTGCTTGTATACGCCCTAAACAGAAAACGAGGTGTTATTTTTTTTTACAGAACTCCGTTTATCAACCGCTCTGCCCTTCCTAGATTATGGTTCAGCAATAGCAGCGCATTGCACTCCAAAAAGCGCCCGCGATTATATTCGTGTCTATAGTCGGTGCATTTTCAAACGAGTCCTGTCAGTGTCATGCTGTCTCTCTTGCAATCAAGGCCGATACGCATACACCAGTGCACAGTGACGACACGTGCCGACCAGTAATAGGCCTCTACGCACACAACAGTTTCGGCACGTGGCGATCAGTAACTGTCACTGATGAGTGCGGATAGCGTAGTAAAAGATGTATGCTACGATATTATTTTTCCCTGACACTGATAGATCCGTAACTTATCGGAACGTCTCTGCATTGTGCCGATACTGTTGTGTGCGGATAGGCCTTTACGTGTCTATCAGTGTCAGTGAAAATTGATATTGTAGCATACATCTTGTACTTGGACGAATTCATCCAAGATCTTGTACGATGCTTTCCCACTCGTCAATGACAGTGACGTTCAGTCCCGCATTCAACGATATACCATCGACCTGCGTTTGGGTTGTTCTTAAAATTTATTATTATTTTACTTTATTGCACGACCAAAATTTGTACAAAAGGTGGAATTAACGCCACATCACATCACGTAAACCAGAATTGATTGTAGGCGGTGCGAATAGTAAATAAAATAATTCTTATAAATTTCGGTTTTCCCGTAAGAAAGTGCAACGCTAAACCCATATTTTGATTGGAATTAAGAGGCCAGAAACCATAGCAGTTAGCACAAGCGCTTGTTGCACTTTAGCTGTGGGCTTTTATGGTGCGGAGTGCTTTTAAAACTGTGATTACTTCTAAGACATTGATATGAATATGTTTATTTTGATAAGAGTCCCGTGTACATCAATAATTATAAAAGTATAGATAAAATGAACTTCCACATACAAAACACACGAATAATCTTTACAATAAGATAAAAACAATATGAATACAATTCATAATAAATTGATATATGTAACCGAACCTTTATTATTTTGTTTACAGGAGGAGTGGTTTACATGCCAACAGACATGGATATACTTGGAGGTTATTTTCTCAGCTCCCGACATCCAGAGACAGTTGCCCAATGAGACTAGGCTGTTCACCATCGTCGACAAGTCGTGGAAGGATATCATGCGCAAATTGGCTAAGGTACGCTGAGAAAAGTTAATCTGACAATGTTTATTTTTCGAAATGACGGAATATTTTGATCAGTATAATTTATCAGATATAGTTAGAAGATATACTACGAAATATTGTATGTTTTTAACACGCGCGGGTTAACCAACTGCACGCTAGCTCAATTGGTAAGAGCGTTGATAAGGACTTTATATTTAAATACAGCTCAATAACTCTGAATATGCACGATAATTTACCAACATTTTCAAACAAATCTGGCCTTATAGGTTTAAGGTCAGCTACTTCGGTCAATATTCTCTCATAGGCCACGCCCCCTTGTTACAAGTGAGTGGCCCCACTAGCACCTCCGTCAAAACTTTTCTGCAATCTTTGTCTCACAAATCTCATGTATAACTTAGTCATCCAGTGTATATTTAAGGCCCAAAATTATCTTAAATAAAATATACGCTTTTGTAAGTAAAATACTCGAGCCATCAATTCTAGCAAAACCCCATTAGAAATGTTGAAAAAGGTTTACTTTGTACATCAAACAGGCTTTTTAGGCCAACGTTTAACGAAAGAACAAGGAACGCAAATAATGGCATAAAACATTTTTTACAGAATACAAATAAAATACGCTGAAAAATAAAATAAAATTAATTTCACCTGTTGTTTTAAACTTACACGATTGGTCAGCACCTTATGCCAGCAACCTCTAACCTTTATAAAAACAAGCAGAATTAAATTGGTGGTTTTTATGAAGATCCTTTTTGTCGACACAGTTATGGTGGTGTTACTATAATCTTTTTATAAGCGTTATAAATATGGCACTTTAAAATTATTAGAAAAATAGGGGTGCCAGGGGTCTTCCTTTCGCCCCCGGCCTGGTCTCGCCCGACCCCGTTTGAAGTTAATTAATGATAACAACATTGATAATGCAGGATTCTAATGTTGAAAGAATTATTCAAATATGTAGTTTCGGGGCCTATTCAATGCAAACAACAGATCATTCCCCTTATAATATTAGTATAGATGAAGTACAAAATACAATTCCAATTAATTATATCTATTTCTTGAAGAAGTAAACTCTCCCTGATTTTAACGAAGCGTTAATATACTTTTAGTGTGCAGGTCCAGATGCTGGATGCAATAAGGTCTTTGATATATAGTTATAAAAGGTCGTGTATTAAAATACAAGCAATACAAACTTAGACTTTGCTAATATACCGCTGTTAAGTGGTTAACATTCAGTTATCTGATTTTGATTAAAACAAATGAGCATCGATACAAAGCAAATTAACATCGAAAAAAAAACAAATAAGCTACGAAAAAACAAGTGAACTCGGTGTTCACTTGTTTTACCACAAATTAAAGTAAATATCGCAAAAAACAAGAAGTCATTAGGAAAAAAAAAAGACCAATAAACCTCGAAAAACATAATAACTTTGTACACCTACAGTTATCGCTTTATTAATTTAATGAAATAAAATCCTATTTGTACATGTATACAGGGTTTAAAAAAGCAAGAGCCAAATTCAAGGGGGTGTATTCTAAACTCGATTGACAACCTTTCCGTTGAAGGTAGCTAATACTTTTTTAACACCCTGTAAAGGTGTGCTAAATGTACAATATTGCTGCTTGTTAATATATGTTGTTGAGGAGAAAAGGGGTATCAACGAAATCTAAAGGGTCAAGCATTAATAGTGAAAGATTCAAAAGCTTTCAGAGTTGCTTGTTTTTCGTCAGGTGCCTCTCGCCATGCCGGCCGCCACGCAACCGAAGCTCTACGAGGAGTTCGTGCGCAACAACGAGATGCTGGACCAGATCATGAAGTGCCTGGAGGCGTACTTGGAGACGAAGCGGGTCGCCTTCCCCAGGTTCTTCTTCTTGTCCAACGACGAGCTGCTGGAAATATTGGCGCAGGTAACACACGACATATAGCAAACACACATTGAGCCACTACACTAACGCGACTACTAGTTGCTCAGTCAAGCTACTAACGCGTCTACTAAATAGTTAGGGAGGCGAGGTAGCTAAATGGCGTAATTCAACGGCGCCGTCGAGACCTATGAAAATAACAACGGTATACTAATCTGCCGGTTTGCGTGGTGGGGGTAAAAAAAAATGCAAAAAAAATAATACTCGAGCGCGTCAGATTTTCGGAAGGGGTGTTAAGTAGGCCCCAAGGAAGCTCCCTTTAAAAAACTGACGATTTCGGCGTGACCATAAGTTACGATGAATTTTTGAAAATGCAAAAATAAAAGTTTTTTTTGAAATACTTGGGCGCGTCAGATTTTCATAGGGGAGGTTTATCTCGGTGTCCTGAAAGCATATTTTCTTAATCTGACAAAAATGTTGGTGGGTTCTCTTAATCTGACCGGAAAGGTTTTTTGGTTTCTTTTTTTTTCCTTTCTTCTTTCTTTTTAATAATTCTTCACTTCGTTTTGCTTACGGTACGTCCAAAAAACAATTTGAGGATCAACAGGCTATTGAATAATATACATACATGAAACTGTACATGTTAATAATACTTTTGTATACAGATACGCGTAACTTTTTCCGAGTCCACGAAAATTATCGAGAAGCTTCAGAAAAAAAAATGAGATATAATAAAAGTAACATAATTTAATCATCGTTATTTCATATCAATTTTTTTAACACCTTCAGTTTTCAAGATGTACTCAAAAAACCGGGAGTTTGAGTTTTTATGATGCTTCAAGTCAAAAAGTTTTAACTTTGGACAAAAATGTAAAGAGACCTTTTTTGTGTAAAATAAAATTACCTTTTTTGTTTATTTAAACTTTTTTTTGTGAAATGTATCGTTCGCGACTTATATACCGCAACGCGTTTTTCGGAAGACGAAATGGCTCCTCCACACTCCCGGTCATGCGGAAACCGGCAGATTTTGTATTGTTAGTACGTTTTAGATTATATTCTTCAAAATAAAAAATAAAAAAATTGGGTTCGAGAATGCCGGATTAACGTTTTTTTAAAAGTTCGCGACCCTATAACTCGGCGGCGTCAAGGACTTATCGTCAGATTAGTTAAATTTAGTCTTAAAACACTAAAATCAACCCCCAATATCTTAATCTGACGCGCTCGAGTAGTTCAGACTATTGATTTTTTTTACTAATCTGATCGTCTATCCTAGGCGCGCGTCACTACATATAGAGCTAAATACTTTACAAGATTGTTCTATTAGGTCCAAGGTATCTCTCATATCTTAAACTGCCACGCTCGAGTATTACCGAAAATTCCCCTATTCGCCTCCCTAACTAAAACGATTTTAAGAGGCATAGCTGCCGGCGCACTGTTTTACTAAAAATAAATAAGTGTAACATAAGATCCCATTTGCAATTATTGACAAGGACAATATTTTCAAGGTTACATAACCCATTAAAGAATGACTTATGTAAACCTTGAAATGACAAAATGAATTTAAGAAAGTAAGAGCGTCACTAATATCACGTATTCTTCTATCAAACCTGTTTATAAATCTCTTCATAAAACTCAATAAAGCTGACCAGTAAAACGTTAATGATAAACTGTTATTTTCTTCCAATTAATATTTATCACAATGATCGTAGACTCGTAACCCGCATGCAGTGCAGCCCCACCTACGCAAATGCTTCGACGCGATCGCCAAGTTAGAGTTCGGAGTGAAACTGCCCGAGAGCGAGATGGAAATCACAGAAGATGGCACTCTCGTTGAAAAGGAGATGTCTTTCAACACTCGGGACATGCTCCAAGCGAAGCTGGCTAAGACCGCCAAACCTGAGGATCTGACTACTGATATCATAGCCATGCTGTCACCTGAAGGAGAAAGAGTTAATTTGGGAAAGGTTCGTTACGAAACTATTAATAAAGGGCGACTCTCATGCCTTACGACGAATGTAACGGCGCGTATGACAGTTGTGAATGTATCGAAAATTTATATAAAAATCTGAAACTCGCGCGCCTGTGATTGTAATCCGTCAGTCGTATAGTATAGTACGTCATTTACTGCTTGCAAGACTCATGCTATTAATTGTTCAGAAGTTCCTTGTCACTCTTGTGGGTTATTTAACCACATATGTACATAAATTTAGGCGGCCAGATGTATATAAAGTCAGTCACGATAATGTCAGATTTGGAAATTTTGTCTATTTGACTGTACATTTGCTGTCCAAATTCGAAACTTTAGTTTTTTTTGGTCACGGCATCCAAAAATCTTCCGCCTTCAGACATCTGTTCTGCGAGTCGTCAGAAATATCGATTTCCTTGAGTTGACCTTTCAATTACAAAATTGCAATCGCTGTATTTATGATGAATGTGCTGGATCTTAATTTTTCTTTAACCTTATTGTGCCATACATCTAATAAGTCTGAATGTAAATGTGAATATGTACTTACACTCCTTTTGATCACACCAGGGACTGAAAGCGCGAGGCAATGTGGAAGACTGGCTGGGTAAAGTCGAGGAAGCGATGTTTGCGTCGGTCAAACGGTGCATGAAGCACGCACTCAAAGACTACATGGTCAAGCCAAGAGTCCAGTGGGTGCAATTGCATCCCAACCAGGTAAGGTTTTAAATTGAAAATTTTATTTATGGTGTGCATCATATAGATAGATACGGAATGCTAGGGATTAGAAATTACTGCCTACTGAAATTTTCCTTGACATTTAAATAAAATAAATATAAATATTGGACACCAATCACATACATGCCAAAGTAAGTACCTAGCCAATGCACTTGTGTTATGAAAATCAGTCACAACGGTGGTACCACAACACCCAGACCCGAGATAATATAGAAAATATCGTTTTCTAAATTGACCCGACCGGGAATCGAACCCGGAACCTCACGAAATGGCGACGCTTGAAACCAGCGTGCAAGAGTGAACAGCATATTTGCTTAGTAACAGCCTGTTCACTGTTCAGCCTAGACCTCATCAACACCTGACATCGGGTACGATCGAGGTAAAACATCTGCCTAGCTGCGAAAAAATATATATTATTGTAATAATAAAGCTTGCAAGGAATCTCTTCACTTACCGTATAATATTTGGAGAAATGAATGAATAGTTATAATTTATTTAAAACAGTGTTTTTCATAAAAGGCGTTAATTCATCTTAAATAAAACATACATACATATTGTTTTTTTTTGTTGAACGTTTAATTAATATTTAAATGAAAAAAACTCAAACAAGTCTCTGTCTGTACAAATTAAAGAACGCATAACCGTGGGCTGTAAAATATATGATTAGTTAATTATAATACTAAACTAAAAATATGAATTATATTTTGTAGAAATATATTGTTTGTTTTTGGTCGAATAAACGCTTACCTATTTCTTCATCCCCAGATTGTTCTAACAGTCTCCCAAATAATGTGGGCCAAAGGCGTCCACGAAGTGTTGGACTTGGAAATACCTCTTCGCATCGACACGGCGTTGTTGGAATACGAGAAGAAGTGCATATTGGATCTAAACGACTTGGCCGCCTTGACTCGCCAAGACTTGTCTCCTCTGTTCCGTAAGGTGCTGTGCGCTCTCATCACGGTTGACGTCCACGCCAGGGACACAATACGGCATATGGTCGAGAAGCATGTGCAGAAAGCGTTAGTATACTATGTTTCTTTCAATGTTTTCTTTATTAAAGATTATTAAAGGTTGAAAATAGCTTTTTCATCCCTAGAGTGAAAAGTAATTTAGTTTTAATTGTCATATCATATTAAAATAAAAGTGCTTTCCATAATTTTCTGCTTAGCTGAAAATTAAATTAACGTTTATTTTTATTGGTTAATTTCAAAATCAATTGGTCTAATTTTTGACAATTATAAAATCAACCATAAAATATTCGGGTGCCCGCCATAAAAAGTCGCATCATGACACTTTTTTAAATTGTCATTTTTTTTTCTCTTTCTGCACAGATTAGTGAGCAGGCGGAGGCGACTCGCCAGAATGGTGGTGTCCATTAAAAAATATTCTTACTTATTCCCACCTTTGGCTGTCACTCATAGCGCTATCTCACGAGACAAAATTGAATCTACAATCTTTTACTATTATTATTGTCTGTGAGAAAAATACGATCGATATAATAACACTTATTTGTACTCTGTTTACTTTCTCGTCGTTACTACTCATTCTAATCATGTGATCTATGTATAACTACAGTAAATAAGATATGTTGTGCAGAAACTTGAGGTTTCAACTCTCGCCAAACAACATTATACCTCATCATCACATCTACAATCACACAGCTGAATTTATAAATTTTTCTCACAGTCGAAATAAAAAATAGTATGTTTAACTCTGGTGAAAGCACCCATTTTACCCTCGAATACAATGGATCCCTTTCTCTGCTTGTATAATAATCTACTATTATGTGTAAGTAATTCACTAAGAACCAACCATTTTGTTCTGTTTGCCTTCAACCCAATGAACTTGACTTTATACATCACATATAGAATTTAACAGTATGCAAATAATTTGCATGATTTGGGGGGGCTGATTGGCTTGGTAACGTCAACAGGTGTCGATGACGCGAACAAACTATGGGTTTTACTTTATTTTCAATTACTTATTTTATGTACCACTCTTTTTCCACAGAACTGACTTTGAATGGCTGAAAATGATTCGTTACTACTGGGAGGAAGACATTGATAACTGCGTAGCTCGCATGTCCAGTGCTATGTACATCTACGGACATGAGTATTTGGGAGCTGGAGGTAAATTAATAAATAATAAATGTATATATTTATAATTTTGCTTTTGAATAGCAAGTTTGAATCTTTACTAATATTATAAAGCTGAAGAGTTTGTTCGTTTGAACGCCCTAATCTCAGAAACTAGTGTACCGATTCGAAAATATATTTTTGTGTTGGATAGCTTATTTATCGAGGAAGGTTATAGGCCATGAAACATTAGGCTGCGACGGGAGGGGAGGGAGCAAACTAAAAACGCGCGGTCGCAGTCGCGGGGAACTGCCAGTACATATAAAAACTCAGGCTGGTTCTCCGGTTTTCTCTCCTGTGTTGACACGATAGTTCTGAATTCCTCTAGATTTTCCTACACTTAAAACATATCTGTAGCATATAGGCGTGTGGAATATCGTATTTCAAATATATCGAATATCAAATATATATCAAATATCAGATATTGAAACTATATATTTCTGAAACTGTATATTGGTGTATCGATATGTATTTTATAACATTGATTTATAAAATGATATGATCAGAAGCTGTTTACTGTATCATAACATGATATCACTGTAATGTGCTTCTCAGATCTGTTTAGAGTTACTACTTTATGTGCTCTCTGCTGAGAGAGCCCGCCATTGTCGAAAATTGGCAGGACAACGTGTTATTTTTGTTTTTCGGAAGGGATATCAATCAGACTAATTATTTAAAGGTCGTGATAAAAGATTTTTATAATTTTATTTTTTAAGTTTTCGTGTTTCATACAAAATCATTCAAGTAAAAAGCATTCTAATACGGCCTGCAAAAAAAACTTTTAACTCCTAAATGATGGCTGATTTCTGACGGTTACTTAACCAAAAAAGTTCTTGGCAAGGTTTGTAAAATAATTCGCTGGTCAAACAAAACATAATTGTGACATTTTGATGACTGTATACCAGGAAGCAATAAATTAATTTTAAATTCTACTTTATTTACATATAAGTGACCTGTTATAATAGTAAAAAAATATGTGATATTTATCAATAAATAACTTAACTTAATAATTTATTAAATTTTATTCAGGTGCTTTACAAGAGGGTAATTGCTTTTCGCTAACGTGCACAAAACATGTACGTGTAAAACATGGCCTTTCAAATAACTAAAATAAACAGTAATAAGTATCGGAATTAGTCTTAAAGCATTTTAAAATTTTCACTTCATGTGCTTAATTATATTTTTTTAAGTTTCTAAAGACTATCCTAACGCCATTTAGTAAGAGATATTTTCTTGATAAAATCCTAGGTTTAATTTCCCGGAAAACAAATATAACACGTTGCATAATTACTAATTCAACAAAATCTCGTAGGTGCTCGTAGCGCAGTGGTAGCGGCGCGGTCGTGTGTGGATGAGTGACCATTCCGACCATATAAGTGACGTATTTCACAAGCATCTCCGTGCTTCGGAATGCACGTTAAGCCGTTGTTTTCGGCTAATATCGGTTGATATTAGCCGTTAAGCCTAGTCAGAGGCCTTATGGGCGGCTTTATAACATCAGACAGCAGGGTTAGTCGCCTGCCTTGCAAACACTACTCCACCATTCCGCACTGAGCCCGCGTGATGGAGTATCAATAGTATCTCGAACGGGAACCCATCACTTAATCGCAATTTTCTTCATCGATTTTCATTTCCCATAAAACGATTCGCAGATGTTTCAAAATAATATTCAACAAATTCTAGAATCTTGTTACATCACAATTTCATTTGATCGAATGCTTATTATCTACAAACTTACTTCATCGTTACTTCTTTTCATAAATTACGTATTTTATCGAAGTAACGTTAGCTTTCTATTTTGTTACCCATAATTTTATTTCCACGTAAGTTTCAGTATGCAGAATTCTTGAAACATTGAATTTTACTTCACTAAAGTCCGTATTTACAAACGAATTTGTTACTAATAAAATTATATTGCATACTATATTAATAGACAATTTAAAGTATAACTGATATAAATATGTAATAAATAAACTGCGTTAATCCCGACTCGCCGTGGTCTCCTCGCCGTGGTACTAGTCTGCCCGATACTAGAGTGTAATTCAAAAGCCGGAGGCGCGGAGGGAGAGCAGCCTCCGCCCGCTGTAACAAGTTGTAGGCATCCGCGCGAGCCGGAGCGGCTGAGGCTGGTCGCCGAAGGCGACCAGCAAGCCGAAGCTGCGTAGGCGAGCGGTGGTGACTGCGCCTTGTTACGCAAGGGCGACGAGGCTGCTATTCCCGCAGCGCCGGAGACGAGGAAATCCTAATGCATGCTGCTTGTTTGCATGCCTGCTTGCTTGCTCCATGCATGCCTGCATGCTTACTTGCTTGCATTAATGCATGCATGTATGCCTTCTTACTTGCATGCGTATGCAAAATAATATGGGAACCGTGACACATTGAAACAAGTTTTTATGAAAGGTTATATCGATAACTTAATAATTCGATGAAACATTAGTTTGGTATATCGTTATTCTGCTTAACAAAACAGTTGCGAAACATTTTTTTGGTGAACTGTTATTCGATGTTTTGAAACGACGATAAATAACTATTCGATGAAACAAGAAAAAAAGGTATTAACATTCATTGAATAGTTTTCTGTGAAATGAAATTCGATATTAAAAAATTCTGTGTTATGATAGATACCCAGAAAATAAACCACTTATTTGTATTGTATCAACCAGATAACGGATATTGACAGTAATAGTTCTATTTTATTGATACCATTTACGGGGCTTGTTCGCATACTGCCAATTGCCCTACAAGATCCTCATCATTCCCCCCCAGTTCCTCCTTCGCACAGCAGTGGGACGCTACAGATAACTTTACAACAAAATGTTACCTATGGCTTCTGCGCTACGCACGCAAAGGCAACTGTAACTGCCGGCAGTTGCAGTCACCAAAGCCGTACTCTCCAGGTGTGCTGGTGATAACGCCGCTGACAGACCGCTGCTACCTGTGCCTCATGGGCGCCCTGCAGCTGGACCTGGGTGGCGCGCCGGCCGGCCCCGCGGGCACCGGCAAGACGGAGACCACCAAGGACCTGGCCAAGTCGCTCGCCATACAGTGCGTCGTGTTCAACTGCTCGGAAGGTACCCGAGTTTAATGTGTTTGGTGTTGGTTAACCCATACTATCTACCCTGAAGGCTTGTGTTAATTTACGAGACAATAATATTGATTGGCACATAACCTTGCAGAGCTTCTTCTTCTCAAATTACCGAATAGTTTTGAAAAAACTGCGGCAGAATTCATTACCAGTCGCACCGATTCGATACGATTTTCGGCCTTGGGTTTGTATTTTTTTTAAAAACCGGCCAAGAGCGAGCCTGGTTCCGTGCCAATTTTAATTGAATTAGGGAATCCATTAACTTCTACTTAGCTAGAATACTACTACAATATTTTGTTGACAGCAAATATCAATTTGATTTTCATAGTGTTCGTATGAAGAACAAAGTTATGTTTGCGGTTGTTGAAAATGTGCTATATATCAAAAACTACTAGTTCGATCCCGTCCAAACCGTAATTGTTAAGATCTACATTATACAGGGTGGTCCGTCCAATGACGTCAAGTTTTTTTTTAATTCCTCCCTCCTAGGGGTACCCAAAAATACCTCATGTGTTCCCCAATTTTTTTTAGTTTTCGAGATACGATTTTTTTTATGCTTTCATCGAAAATTTTGCTAGTGTTTACATAAAAAAAATACATAAAAAAAACTGATCGGATACAAATCAAACCAAAATTTTTATTATTAAAATTACATTTACAACAAATTTTCAAAGTGCCTTCTTTGCAACCTTCTTGTTTTTTTTAAATTTGAATTCAAAAATTTAACTCTAGCTCGCAGAAACATAATTTATTAATTTTGGATCAAAATTGTTACAACATGCAGCAATGTTAGGCAGTTAATTCTTATGCATGTGAAAGAACACTTCACGAGAGGTTTAAAAAAAAACATAAAAAAACCGATCAGTTTCATTTATGTATTTTTTTTATGTAAACACTAGCGAAATTTTCGATGAAAGCATAAAAAAATTGTATCTCGAAAACTAAAAAAAATCGGGGAACATACATGGGGTATTTTTGGGTACCCCTAGGAGGGAGGAATTAAAAAAAAAACTTGACTTCATTGGATGGACCACCCTGTATATTTTATAATTGTTCCGTTTTTTGCCATTTGGCTACGGAACCCTAAATATATAACTCGCAATCTCAATCAACTATTGATACTGCAACTATAGTTAAACCGCAGGTGAGGTCTCAGTGAAGCGGTTTACTATAAGTTTTAGTTTATTTATTTTCTTCATACATCGACCCTTACAGACTAATAGGTATTCAATTCGATATATGCAGAAATAAGTTTCTTTTTTTAAATAAAATGAAATAAAAAAAAATCTCACATCATAAACTTGAATCTATTGTAAGTGTATATTAAAACTTAAGCCCTTCTCCCATTACGATACTTGTATGTTACGATACTCGAGTATAATACTAGTTGGATACTTGTTCGCTACGCGACGCTCGCATATTATGCTACTGAAAAATTACTAAATTCATCATTTGTGCAAACTCGTTTTTTGTAGACGGACGTTATGTCGAGCGACTCCAGTGACGAAGAAGCTCTTGCAGTTTCTGTTTTATAGAAATAGAAGACGTCAACGCAAGAGTAGAAAATACTGGATTCATCCATATATTGAATGAAACATAAATTGTAGAGTTTTTGTAGCCGCACAAGAACTACAACATGATGATAAGAAATTTTTATCTTTCTACCGAATGTCAGAGACATACTTGCATCTTGTTACATTATTAAAACCAGCTTTACATCAACGAAATACTAAATCTAGAGAATGTGTCAGTGCGGACGAAAGGATTCTGATAACCCTTGTGCACATGCACAAGCATGTTTTTCAATTTCTTGTACAAACTTAATATTCGTTTCTTGCTCCGCCGCCATCTTGTCGAAACGCGCGAGACGCGACGCACAAACGACCAACACGGCGGGTATCGCGAGATTAGTCACGAACGCGTAGAATACTAGTATCGTAGTGTGAGAGTCTCCATATAAATGTATGTGAGATACTTCGCGGCGACTAGACTCCGAGACTAGAGTCGCGCGGGCGTATCGTAATGGGAGAAGGGCCTTAGTCACTTTGATTTATTTATTCACGGGCGTGCTCACTTTTCGGACCGCCATTTTAATTTTGTTTGAATTGGCCGCTACCATCAAAAACCTTAAAATATCGATTCCTTGCATTATTATACAAAAAAAAATATTCAATGATAAAAAATCTCCGTTAAGCCAAAAACAGCTTATAAAAGACGCTCGAAATTAAGTTTTACATCTCCAACAGCTTGTAATTCAATAACCTAACATTTTACGAAGTTAAAAAATATATTTTCGATTTATATTGAGGTTTCAGACTTAGCCGTCGTTTCGTAAAAAATGCTCCGTAGTGAAAATTCCAAAGTTCCTTTTCACATGTCCTACACAGGCCTAGACTACAAGATGATGGGCCGTTTCTTCTCGGGGCTGGCGACGTCGGGCGCGTGGTGCTGCTTCGACGAGTTCAACCGCATCGACATCGAGGTGCTCTCCGTCATCGCGCAGCAGCTTATCACCATCAGGAACGCCAAGGTCGCCAGGCAGTCCAGGTGAGAATCATCTTTCTACTGTGGAATCCTATGCAGTTGCAATAATTTGTCTCGAAGCGCTAGTCGGCCCGAAAGATAAAGAGACATGTTCTGGGCCTATATGGGCCATAATTGATTGATGTTAATTTTCACGTTCATAAGTGGCATTTTGTGTCCTTAGGGCTGATTTTTCAATAGTCAGATAAGAAATATTCGTCGAACAAAACACAAATACATAATTTGAAAACGTCACCTAATTGTCAGTAATCATACGTGTCATTTTTTCAAATCTGTCGCTTTATAATAGTAATAGTCCCCCTAGCAGATTTCGACTACGGTGGCCAGTCACAACGACTAACCGACTGCGCGGGACATATTACAGTGCGCAAGTGTGTGCGCAAACACAGGTGCACTCTCTATTCCTTTTACACTCATAGCCCGATGGGACAGCAATCCGACACGACCGGAGAGAGTTCAGGCGCAGGACCAACGGCGCCACGTGCTTTCCGAGGCACGGGGTTGAAACACCGCAAACTTCCAAACTCCGGGCTGCCCTGAGAATTTTATGAACAGAAAAACCCAGGTACATATTTTTGGCCCGACCCAGGGATCGAACCCGGGACCTCTGGCGCAGCCTTTGCTTTAAAGTGCGACCCTCTAACCGTTGCACCACCGAGGCAGTTAATAATGTCGCTTTATAACTTATCAGTCTTATAAGTATTAGCTGACCAATGAAAAATCGGCCTTAAATTGAATAAACGATTTTTGACTTTGACTTTAAATAGGTACTATTTTGCAACTGAAACGTCTGATGTGTTGACTGTGTCTTTGTACAAAACACTTTATTTTTTTTTTATTTGCCGCTTTTATCCCGCTGGTGGGCAAAGGCCTCTTCCAGTTTACATATGCGCAGGGAAAATAATACTTATGATTATCACACTATTTTCAGTAGAATTGCGTCAGAAGTTTTTATTTACAAGGTCTTGTTACTAAAAGCAACAATACTTTAACGAAGATTCTTATTTAAATATTCGTATCGTAATTTAAGTAATCGTTTACATCTTTGTGTAAATGAATTCCCGTGTCCAATGTTTAATGTTTTCAAAGGCAAAATGACCCTCGAGTTCAATCTTAACTGTGAATTGGCCCTAAGCTGCTCATTTGTTACCAATGAATTGATTGATGTGTTCTAGGTTCATGTTCGAAGGGCGTGAAATAAAGCTGGTGCAAACGTGTGCCGCGTTCATAACTATGAACCCTGGCTACGCGGGCCGAACGGAGCTACCAGACAATCTGAAAGCACTGTTCCGGCCCATATCTATGATGGTGCCGGATTATGGTACGTGTGTGCTTATGTTTATCAGTTTATTTAGTAAAATTAACCTATAACACCCCACTGCTGGGCTAAGGTCCTAAATTATCTCAACTATGCGATAGTTTGAACCATACTCCACTTTTAGTTAGGGAGGCGAGGTAGCTAAATGGCGTAATTCAACGGCGCCGTCGAGACCTATCAAAATCGAAAGATAAAATAATTTCGAAAAGAAAAGCTCGTATGGTAAAAACCATTTTAGCGGTGGGTTTGGCGTGTACGGTCTTTCAAAAATGTAAAAAAAAAACAGTTACTTGGGCATTCTCGAGCGCATCAGATATTCATACTACGTATGCCCCAAGTGCCTCTGATAACAACGGTATACTAATCTGCCGGTTTGCGTGGTGGAAGTAGGCATATAAAGTAGTCAAAAATGCAAAAAAATAAATAATACTCGAGCGCGTCAGATTTTCAGAAGGGGTGTTAAGTAGGCCCCAAGGAAGCTCCCTTTAAAAAAATGACGATTACGGCGTGACCATAAGTTACGATGAATTTTTGAAAATGCAAAAAAAAAAGTTTTTTTGAAATACTCGTGCGCGTCAGATTTTCATAGGGGAGGTTTATCTCGGTATCCTGAAAGCATATTTTCTTAATCTGACAAAAATGTTGGTGGGTTCTCTTAATCTGACCGGAAAGGTTTTTTGGTTTCTTTTTTTTCCTTTCTCTCAGTCTGTGTTACATGTTTATGGCAAATTCCTCTTTTTTGCTTCAATTTTTCACTTCGTTTTGCTTACGGTACGTCCAAAAAACAATTTGAGGATCAACAGGCTATTGAATAATATACATACATGAAACTGTACATGTTAATAATACTTTTGTATACAGATACGCGTAACTTTTTCCGAGTCCACGAAAATTGTCGAGAAGCTTTAGAAAAAAAAACATGAGATATAATAAAAGTAACATAATTTAATCATCGTTATTTCATATCATTTTTTTTTACACCCTCACTTTTCAAGATATACTCAAAAAACCGGGAGTTTGAGTTTTTATGATGCTTCAAGTCAAAAAGTTTTAACTTTGGACAAAAATGTAAAGAGAACTTTTTTGCGTAAAATAAAATTACCTTTTTTGTTTATTTAAACTTTTTTTTTGGAAAATGTATCGTTCGCGACTTATATGCCGCAACGCGTTTTTCGGAAGACAAAATGGCTCCTCCACACGCGGAATCCGGCAGATTTTGTATTTTTAGTACGTTTTAAATTATATTCTTCAAAATAAAATAAAAAAAAATCGCGCTCGAGAATGCCGGATTAACGTTTTTTTTTACAAGTTCGCGACCCTATAACTCGGCGGCGTCAAGGACTTATCGTCAGATTAGTTAAATTTAGTCTTAAAACACTAAAATCAACCCCCAATATCTTAATCTGACGCGCTCGAGTATTTCAAACTATCGTTTTTTTTTTACTAATCTGATCGTCTATCCTAGGCGCGCGTCACTACATATTGAGCTAAATACTTTACAAGGTTGTTCTATTAGGTCCAAGGTATCTCTCATATCTTAAACTGCCACGCTCGAGTATTTCCGAAAATTCCCCTATTCGCCTCCCTAACTATTTGGTTGGAGGGGTGTTTGCAAGAAAAGCGACTAACCTTGCTGCCAAATGTTATCTAGCCGCCAATAAGACTAAGATAGGCTGACTAGGCTAGGCTGACTAAGCTTAACAGCTTATATCAACCGAGACTAGTCGGGACCAACCAACGACCTCTCTGTTACTCTAAACTGGCTGTTCAGAACAAACTTTGTGTTAACACAAAATGTGATCTATGTGCCTTCCGAAACACGGTGATGCTAGATGCTCGGAATAGTCACCCATCCAAACACGACCGCGCCGCTGGTTGCTAAATCTCGCTAGCGACTACGAAAAAAAAGTGTATGGAAACAAATAGTTCTGCATGTGATCGTTATAGGCGCTTTGCCATTTTCCATAAACAATTTTTTGTGTCGTCACTAGCTAGTCCATCCGCCGTAAACTTGTGGTACCGGTACAGATTCGAGCTAGTGGCTGTTCACTTATGTCCTGATTAAGCCGTACTTTATTAATCACTTGACTGTAGTAATCCTACTCATTGGTTTGACGACCACTGTTACTATATTTTTAAACTGGTAAGGTTTTCATTAGAGTCCTGGTGAGCCCTAAAAGACACACACAAGTATTTTAAGAGCCACGTTAGATATGCCTTTGCCTCTTCATCATCAATGTTTATTCATATTGAATATGGGATCTGCAAGAAAACATGATGTAAACATAACTACTATCTTCCAATAAAGCTCTCATCGCGGAGGTGATCCTCTACTCCGAGGGCTTTGAGTCTTCAAAGGGCCTGGCCAAGAAGATGGTGCAAATGTACAAATTGTCAAGTGAACAACTGTCAAAGCAGGACCACTACGATTTCGGCATGCGGGCAGTCAAGAGCGTGCTGGTATTTTCTTAGTAGAATAATAGTAGTGTCTAATAGACTGGCAACACTGTATATGGGGATGTAATTATTGTAGATCTTCACCTCTCACCTTATGAATGTGCACTTGGTCATTAATTAATGAGTTATAAATAGACACTAACAAAGCTACTGTGTAGGAAGAGTATTTTTTATTTTACATTTACACAATAATGTTAAGATTAGTCACCCACCACCTTGGATGAATTAACCACTGGATATGAAACGCAAGAGCGAATGTATGAAAATAACATTAGCCAATTTTTGCGGGGCGGGGGGAGCTTGTCGTGTCAATTATTGACATTTAGTGCACAAAAGTGTCGATATTTTTTTATCGATATGTGTGGAACGAATGAATGAACGAATCTTTTGTAAAATTTTATAATTTTATCACCAAAACAATAAATTACACTATGGGAATGTAATGCACAAACCATCAAATGAACAATTGAAACATAGAACGTCGTTTTATATAAACGGTCTGCCAAGTAACACTAACTAGAACTTCCCTAGACATATTGAAACAGCCCGTAAATACACATAGCCTTGCACCATTAAAGTCTTTATAACGGATAATTAACCAGAAGATTTTTTGCATTGGCATTATGTGACTCGGTGATGTTTTGTGGGGATCCATTTTGCCTCTCTTCGGACGGCTTGTACTCACTTTATTTTCCATAATGGATCTACAGGAAATCTGAAATTATATTAGAAGCATGTATTGTCATATAATATGAAGTTTAAAATTTTAAAGCAAACTGTTGTATATTTAAGATTACCTTAATCTACTCTCGAGTGAAACTTTTACAGATTTATAATTTATAATTTTATTTTAAAAGTATTTATTATATTCAAAAATTTAATAAAGGACGTTTATCGATATGATTTATCGACATTTGTCAAGCACAATTGAAATTAAACTGACAAGAGAACGAATGATAAACAAACGACAATCTTACCGTATAAAGTATACGTTATCTTGTTGATTTTGTAGTAACAGACCACCACTTTTTTAAATGGCAATGTTACTTTTCTCTTGGAAAACACTTTTCACTATTTTCATGAAAAATAACAGCTTTTTTGGGATAAAACGTTACTTACGAATGAAAATAAATATTTTTAAACTTGCTGCTATAATTTTTTCACTAAAATAAGCCACATTTACTCATTTTTTCTGGCAATGTTGCTCACTGAGCTCTATCACCGTACTGACAAGACATCACCTGCAAGTGAGGCCAAAAAGCCCGCTTCGTGGCTAAGGGGGCACAAGCGAAATTGCCCGTCATTGCGCGTCCAGTGGTTTATTCGTCCAAGCCCACCACTCAAGTAGGCACCTACCTCTTACTATTGTTAATATAGACAGTAGAATTGTTCTAAGATTGTATACAAATTTGGCTGCAACTTATTCTTTCACCGTCTCATCATCATCATTATTATTAGCTAAAGGACGTGTACTGCTGAACTTAGGCCTCATAACATTTAAATATCCTTTCCTTTCCTTTCCTTTGGACATTCCCACACATGGCCATCTAGCCCCAAAGTAAGCTACTCAAAGCTTGTGTTATGGGTGCCAGACAACGGATATAATACTTAAATACTTTTTTTTTTTGTAAATACATACATGATATACATAGAAAACACCCAGACCAATACAAACAGACATGTTCATGCACACAAATGTTTGTATTGTGCGGGGATCGAACCCGCACCCGCTGCGTAGTAGGCGATTTCTCGACCACTACACCAGACGGGTCGTCATCAATTTAAATATTTAACAGGTAATGGCGGGCGCCTTGAAACGCGCCAGTCCGGACCAGCACGAGGAGATGACCCTCCTCTGCGCGCTGAACGACAGCAATCTGCCCAAGTTCCTTGCCGCGGACGCCGTCCTGTTCGCCGGGATACTGTCCGACCTGTTCCCCGGCGTCAGCCTGCCCTTCAGGGACTACGGGCTCATGGAGGAGGTCATCAGTGAGTAATACACATTGTTAAGTTCTAACTCCCGTAAACACGTATTTGAGATAACTGCCGAAAACACCCTTGGTGTGATCCAGCCGCAACATTAAACAGTGAGTACGTAATGGTGGCTCCACGCAGCAATTTTGAAGAAGGCAGAATAGCTGTTTTTAGCTGAATAAAACTTCGACAGCCAGAACAGTTTTAGCACTTCACTGGCAGGACACTTGACTTTATTTGGTCTAATAACTCTACCATTTTGCTTATAATGGGCTGTCAAAACACAACCAAACAAACTTTTTATTAAAGCAAGTTTCACAGCCAAACTAATGACATGAGTTTGATACATAAAATTAATATTCCTATCGGAATAGAACGACAAGTAAAAGCTGTCAAACGAAACCGATTTAAGATGTCAGTAACTAACATAAGTAAGTAACATTTGTAGCTTTAAATGAGATAACCTTTCGATCAGGTGATTAAAAACAATTTTCCTAAGATAAATATATTAGTTTACTGTATGGTAAACAGTCGACACAAAATATTGAACATGCAGCTCTAGTGTAAAACTAAATATTATTTCATTATATAAAATATTCGTATATACATTCCCTGTGTTTTTCTGTCTTCACTTTTTACGTAAAATAACGTTTGTAGAATAGAATAATCAATCTGCGTATTTTGGATTTAAAGCGCATTGGTAAATATAAGTCGTATATTAAGAGGCTATTAAGTGTATGTAATAAGGTTTGTTCTTTTTGCCGACTTCAAAAAAGAGGCTTCGATTTTCGAGTTATTCCGCTGTAATGAACAACAATCAATCACCGATCAAGTCACCATGTTTCAACATAAATATTTCTTCAAAATGTACACAATTTCACATAATTTTTCAAAAACTCAAATGAGAGAAGTTTTCAGCGAGTTTTAATAGGCTTCCGAACTGACTGACAGTTGCTAAAACCGGTTCTGCTACTTCGCATCTCCCATCTCTCTTTATCACACAGTTTGCTGCTAGTGACATCTCGCTTTTGTCGTTCTATTCCAAAGGGATAATAATTTTATGGTTTAATAATTGATATCTGTCAAGTCAAGCCCTCGGTCTGTGTGGTGTCACCATAAATATATTATTTTTCTTGTAAAACCTACCGTAGACATGAATTCAATCCAATATTTTGTTATAATGCACTAAGGTGATGTTTATATGAATGCCTTTCACCACTTATAGACGGCTATTAAACAATCCAATAGCAGCCGCATGATAATAGTTAGGGAGGCGAATAGGGGAATTTTCGGTAATACTCGAGCGTGGCAGTTTAAGATATGAGAGATACCTTGGACCTAATAGAACAACCTTGTAAAGTATTTAGCTCTATATGTAGTGACGCGCGCCTAGGATAGACGATCAGATTAGTAAAAAAAAAACGATAGTCTGTAATACTCGAGCGCGTCAGATTAAGATATTGGAGGTTGATTTTAGTGTTTTAAGACTAAATTTAATTTATCTGACGATAAGTCCTTGACGCCGCCGAGTTATAGGGTCGCTAACTTGTAAAAAAAAACGTTAATCCGGCATTCTAGAGCGCGATTTCTTTTATTTTTATTTTGAAGAATATAATCTAAAACGTACTAAAAATACAAAATCTGCCGGTTTCCGCATGACCAGGAGTGTGGAGGAGCCATTTCGTCTTCTGAAAAACGCGTTGCGGCATATAAGTCGCGAACGATACATTTTACAAAAAAAAAGTTTAAATAAAGAAAAAAAAAGTAAATTTTTTTTACACAAAAAAGGTCTCTTTACATTTTTGTCCAAAGTTAAAACTTTTTGACTTGAAGCTTCATAAAAACTCAAACTCCCGGTTTTTTGAGTATATCTTGAAAACTGAGGGTGTTAAAAAAAATGATGAAATAACGATGATTAAATTATGTTACTTTAATCTCAAAAAATTGTTTTTTTCTAAAGCATCTCGACAATTTTCGTGGACTTAGAAAAAGGTTACGCGTATCTGTATACAAAAGTATTATTAACATGTACAGTTTCATGTATGTATATTATTCAATAGCCTGTTGATCCTCAAATTGTTTTTTGGACGTACCGTCAGCAAAACGAAGTGAAGAATTATTAAAAAGAAAGAAGAAAGGAAAAAACAAGAAACCAAAAAACCTTTCCGGTCAGATTAAGAGAACCCACCAACATTTTTGTCAGATTAAGAAAATATGTTTTCAGGATACCGAGATAAACCTCCCCTATGAAAATCTGACGCGCTCGAGTATTTCAAAAAAACTATTTTTTTTTGCATTTTCAAAAATTCATCGTAACTTATGGTCACGCCAAAATCGTCAGTTTTTTTTAAGGGAGCTTCCTTGGGGCCTACTTAACACCCCTTCCAAAAATCTGACGCGCTCGAGTTTTTTTTTTTGCATTTTTGACTATTTTATATGCCTACCCCCACCACGCAAACCGGCAGATTAGTATACCGTTGTTATCAGAGGCACTTGGGGCATACGTAGTATGAATATCTGACGCGCTCGAGAATGCCCAAGTAACTGTTTTTTTTTACATTTTTGAAAAACCGTACACGCCAAACCTACCGCTAAAATGGTTTTTACCATACGAGCTTTTCTTTTCGAAATTATTTTATCTTTCGATTTTGATAGGTCTCGACGGCGCCGTTGAATTACGCCATTTAGCTACCTCGCCTCCCTAACTATAAATAATTCTATTGACTTAAGCTGACCCGGGGTCAGGATATAACGGAGGGATTTACATTAGTTTATTTGATGACTTCTGTACGCCTTATTTTATTGTCAAAAAATATTAACCCTGCCTTTCATCTACGTTTTGGAATATGATTTGTAATAAGCCATAACATTATTGCTATTTATAATCTTAAACCTCAAGATTCCTTACGAGAGGTGTTTAAAGAAATTAGAATATTAACTCTAACCTCTCAGTATATTTACGAAAATTTAATGTATGTACGGAAAAAATACATTTATTCACGAAAAATAGTGACATACACAAATATGTATAATACTAGAAATAAGGATAAGCTTGCTATTCCACAATTTAGGCTTCGAAAGGTTAGTAATTCTTTCATGGGGAAAGGTATAAAATTTTTCAATAAACTACCAGAACACATTATAAACTTACCGGTTAATAAATTTAAAACTGTTATGAAAGAAACCCTTATTACTAAAGGGTATTATAAAGTAGATGATTATTTAAAAGATAATAATGTATGGATGGACTTGCATGATCACAACAAACATTGTAAACCTTTTGAAAAGAGGCATTGACAATAGTGACTGAGTTTGATGCGCAGCTTCTTCTCAGCACTAGCCCACAATTATCCCGAAGCTGTGGTAGGGTTTATATTGGGACGTGTAAAAGTGCCTCCAGAGGGCCTATTTGCATAAATAAATGACTTTTATTGTTATCTTTTAATTGAGAGCTCGAGAACGCCACTAGGATAAATTGTGCTCAATCGGTTATAAATGTGGCCTTAAGTTAAAGTGTATTTGGTAATGCTCTTTGGATTTACAACAAAATTTCAAAAATAATCAGAGACGAATAAAGTTTTGAATTTGAAATTTAATTTTATCGTGCTGATAATTGATTTTATTCTACAGAGACAATACTCCTGGAAAGGAAGCTGCAAATAGAAACGTGTCAGATACGTAAAGTTATACAGCTGCACGAGACGATGATTGTGCGCTGGGGCGTCATGTTAGTAGGACCTACAGGAGGCGGGAAGACTGTTGTTTTACATGTAAGTTTAAAATAAATAGACTAAATGGACGCGTAGTGTCCGCTGCGGAGTGGAGTTGAGGCCAGAGTGATGCGGAGTAATGGGGCGGACTTTATGAATGCGCTGGTTCGGTATCGATAGGTAGCTCCGGTGTGCGGTGTCTCCAATGTTCGCAGCACACGTACATGGTTGGTACATCATTGATACGTCGAGTGTAAATACTATACAACTGGAGCGGAGTCGGTCGAACGGCATCCAAATGTCGAAATCGATTGGTGTCCATTTTCGATGCAGGAGTCGTCACTATACTATATTTAGTCTTCTATCACTGTAGGTATAAAGCTCCGGAGTCGCTTGGAGCTTAGCTTGTTATTGTTCACGCAGTTTTTTTTTCTTACAACAACAAACAAACAACAGCTTTACAATATTTCTTATGAAGTAAATATTAAAATCATAACACATTAGCTTAATGCGTTACCACTGCTGGATTTTACAAGCTAAGTCAAATAGACAATCGGAAGAAAAAATATGAACAACATACATTTACAATACATGCATGTTCGGACAACAGCACGCTTGAGTCAACACTGCACGTCTATGTAGTTGTAATATGGGCTAGCTAACAACAAAAATGTATAACCCGACGCACTGGCGACCGAACTGCATCCAAAGAAAGATGGCACTTATTCGCAAAAGTAACAATAGTAATCATAACACACTACACATTCGTTTTTAAGAGAAAACGAAATCGAGTTTCCAGATAACTCAACGAATGATAACTGCACTATAAGAGTGAATGAAGGAGCAGCGGAGCGATCGGCTTATAAACCTGTTGCGATGTGTCTGTTTTCTCGAAAACTCGCGACCCGCCTATGGTGGTCGACTGACGACGGGGACTGTAACGCAGCACGTGTTTATCACGATTCCTGCCAAGCGAAAGTTCTGACTGTATACCTTTGGGCGCGAAGCTTGTATTCGTTTGCCATTTCTGGAAAGTAGTCTAGTATTTCGCCCGCTTATTCTATTCTATAGCTATTGTATAGTGTACATCCGGCCGTCTGAGCCAGGCTTCTATAGAGATCTAGCATATCTAGGCTGCTAACGAATCGTTAGTGACGCTGATATATCCAGGTTTCATCGTTTGTGACGCAATAGTTTTCTTGGAAAATCAAAAAAACTAGGCTCAGACAGCCAGAATTTCGCATTTTCTGACTTTCCAGATCTCAACTATTAGAGGGTTTCAGGGCGCTGTTTCTTATAAAATGTGATGTGACGCGTAAGTGACGGTCGTCCGAAGTAGTTTTATCCATTTTAATCCAGTACTTTTTGAGAAATCGTGATAAACGTGTGGCTCGGACAGCCTGATATCCGGTCGTCTGAGCCAACTTGTTTTTCTCTATATCTCACGAAATGTTATGTTTCGAACAAATGTTTTTAGGATTTACTGATGTGACGACGTTAGTGACAGCTCTCGACCAGATTTGAACCTTCGTGACGCACGCGTTTTGGAGAAATTGAGAAAAAGCTGCTGGCTGTCTGAGCCACACAGTTCTACCACTTCCAGGTGTTTTACGAAGCTGAAAACTCATCTAATCTGATGTGATGCGGCCTCTCAGTACAAAAAATCGTAAGTGACGGCTCTATATGCCGCCAATCAAAAGTTATAAGCATTTCAAATGTTTCCCATACATTGATGCATTTGGGTGGCCACACTTCGCACTCCTTACGGGAACGGAAAGACGAGTTAGTAGAAAATGTAAGCTAAAGCCCCCCATATCAAGGCGGATACTTTCTCCTGCTATTTTAATATTTAATTACGTAGACAATAACTACGCCTATGAAGGAAAATATGTTAATTATCTAAGGTCTCAGGTATTTCAAGGAAAAAAAAATGTTAGGTTACTATATACACATACATATGTAATTGAAAACAACCGCTAGTTTAATTAAGGTACTACAATATTAGAGAATTTTGGTGAGGTACATACTACTTACATATTACTCGACTCTTCCCATGTGATTACGACCCAATTGAGACAAGATGCAAAAAATCAATATAAATACTAACTTCATTCTACAAGTCGTTTCCTTTTTTTGTTTGGATGGAAAATTTAGTAATTCATGAACTGGTCCCACCATGCCTATAAAATATTTGGGACGAAATGCAGAAAATCAAAGATATATTTATATTCTGCAGCTCGTCCTCAGTAATTCTTAAACTTTCTCAACGTGTAAAAGGGGGCTTTTATTTTTCATTTCTAGTTTAAATGAGATGATCTCACCAAGATCATAGTTTATCAGACCATGTACGGGCTCATATTTTATTCACCATTTATAAAACAGGAATGTGCTATCAAATTAAAGAAAATATGTTAAATGAGAACTTTAAAACACTTTTCAATCATTGTTAATTCGACATGCAATATAGCGTCAGACGAGAAATTAGACATTTACAGTGATGAAGGTTGCTGAAAAAAAACCGCACTACTGATTAGTGACTGATGTACTGACAAGGAAAACTTGCACTTACGAAATTAATCATTAAAAAATGGATTTAAAAAAAATATGGTGATGACATTGGGCTAGTATTCAGTAGTAGTATACTAAAAGGGACCCAAAGACTTATGACAACAATCAGGCATGTTTTGACGTAAGCTCCAGACTCAGACCTCAGTCAGCAGATCAGTATTTAGTTGGACTACTTTCTTCTTTTACTAGGCGTAGTCAGCGTTCTCTTTAAAAAAGCTAGGCTTCAGGCTGACAAAGCATACTCAGCGCTTTGCACTTACCTTTTTACTCGGCGTTTAGATAGTTGTTTACTGATAATTCTGATCACACCCAACGTCTAAGAATTACGATGTGGAACTCTGTTATTGATATTTTAGTAAATAAAAAAAATATTTTACGAATTGTTTCTGGTGTGGCATTTATACAAATAGTAGCTCATCAATTCATCCCATACATGTCTACTGCTTATTTTGGACGAGATGCAGATAATTAAATCAAATGATTTTTTTAACGTCATTTAAAGTAATCAATAAGTTAAAACTATCAATATTAGTTTAATCAGAATAAAATCAATAATATTGTTATAAAAATGTTAACACAATTTTGTTGTATGAAAGGAAACCCTTTTAATGATTACAAAGTAAAATATAATATACATCGGATAAAACAATTTTAGTAAAATGTGAATAATACTACTCGTAAATAGGTATACTATACTCGTCATGAAATCAATAAAGTCTACGAACTAAGTAAAAGTCCATTAGCACAAAACTTATTTCATTGCTTTATTGAAACAAAATAATTGTTACTTGTCCTGTGAACATAAACTTTAAGAGAAGATAAACGCTATAACCTGTGGTAATAAACATGACAGGTCCAAAACAAAAGATTTTATTTCATTGTTTTCGTAAGTTGGTCTCTACGCACCTCTCTAACCACCAATTGTTACTTACTTACATTTTTATTTATTATGTACACATTTTGTAACCTACATATTTAAACTTTCTTGTTAAATTCAACTACAATCTTTTGAGCTATAAAAATAAATGTTATTGAGTGGATGATTTCTTTCCATCCTGCATAATTTTATAGTCTATCTATATATTTTTATTTAAATGATCAGCCATTTGACCACTATCACACCTGGCAGTAAGTGATGATGTCGTCAAGGATTGATCATCATGTCTGATCAGTAATAGCTTAATCACTCTTCTCTTGAAAATGCCCAAATTAAGGGTTTCGAGAACACTTCAGCCGGTAGCGCATTCCATTCTTTATACCTCCACATCAAAAATATTGATCGAAACTGTTTAGTTCGCATTGATGGCATGTCAACGACACAAAGATGGCGCGCGTCTCGTGTTCCGAAGGTGAAATAAGGCTGGCTCAGTAATTTTTGTTCGTAATAATAATAAGCGGTCCCAGCGAACTGCGTTTCACCTTCTGCGCCATTTTATGGTTATTATTTTGCACCCAGAAAGCAGGAGACGATTCGCAGAATGATTAAAATTGATAATTGCATCTTGTCCCAAATGGGCCGTAATCATATGGGACGAGCTGGGGAATGAGTACGTTGTATGTATTTAATACCGAAAAAATCTTATATTGCAGTAACCAGCTGGAGCTAGCGGTTATTTTCAAAAAAAGAGTAATTTAAAAAAAAAAAAAAATTAAATACCCCGTACATAATTAACATATTTTCCTTCATAGGCGTAGTTATTGTCTACGTAATTAAATATTTAAATAGCAGAAAAAAGTATCCGCCTTGATATGGGGGGCTTTAGCTTACATATTCTACTAACTCGTCTTTCCGTTCCCGTAAGGAGTGCGAAGTGTGGCCACCCAAATGTGTACATCCGGCCGTCTGAGCCAGGCTTCTATAGAGATCTCGCATATCTAGGCTGATAACGAATCGTTAGTGACGCTGATATATCCAGGTTTCATCGTTTGTGACGCAATAGTTTTCTTGGAAAATCAAAAAAACTAGGCTCAGACAGCCAGAATTTCGCATTTTCTGACTTTCCAGATCTCAACTATCAGAGGGTTTCAGGTCGCTGTTTCTTATAAAATGTGATGTGACACGTTAGTGACGGTCATCCGAAGTAGTTCCATCCATTTTAATCCAGTACTTTTTGAGAAATCGTGATAAACGTGTGGCTCAGACAGCCTGATATCCGGTCGTCTGAGCCAACTTGTTTTTCTCTATATTTCACGAAATGTTACGTTTCGGACAAATGTTTTTAGGATTTACTGATGTGACGACGTTAGTGACAGCTCTCAACCAGATTTGAACCTTCGTGACGCACGCGTTTTGGAGAAATTGAGAAAAAACTGCTGGCTCAGACAGCCGGATGCTGGCTGTCTGAGCCACCCAGTTCTACCACTTCCAGGTGTTGTACGAAGCTGAAAACTCATCTAATCTGATGTGACGCGGCCTCTAAGTACAAAAAATCGTAAGTGACGGCTCTATATGCCGCCAATCAAAAGTTATAAGCATTTCAAATGTTTTTCATACATCGATGCATTTGGGTGGCCACACTTCGCACTCTTTATGGAAACGGAAAGACAATTTAGTAGAAAATGTAAGCTAAAGCCCCTCATATCAAAGCGGATGCTTTCTCCTGCTATTTAAATATTTAATTACGTAGTCAATAACTACGCCGATGAAGGAAAATATGTTAATTATTTATGGGGTATTCCAGGTTTTAAAACTACTCTTTATTTAAAAATAAACACTAGCTCCAGCTGCTTACTACAATATAAGACTTTTTCGGTATTAAATACATACTAAGTACTCATTCCTCAACTCGTCCCATATTATTACGGCCCATTTGGGACAAGATGCAATAATTAATTTTAATCATTATGCAAATCGTCTCCTGCTTTTTTGGGTGCAAAATAATAACCATAAAACAGCGCAGAAGGTGAAACGCAGTTCTCTGGGACCGCTTATTATTATTACGAACAAAAATTTCTAAGCCAGTGTATTTCACCTTCGGAACACGAGACGCGCGCCATCTTTGTGTCCATCTTTGTTCGAAAAATATTTCTGATGCGGGGGAATAAAGTATGGAATGCGCTACCGGCTGAGGTGTTCCCGAAACCCTTAATTTGGGCATTTTCAAAAGAAGAATGATTACGCTATTACTGATCAGACATGACCAATCCTCGACGACATCATCTCATCACTTACCACCAGTTGTGATAGTGGTCAAATGGCTGATCATATATATAAAAATATATAGGTAGACTATAAAATTATGCAGGATGGAAAGAAATCATCCACTTAATATCATTTATTTTAATAAGAAAGTTTAAATATATGTGTTACAAAATGTATACATAATAAATAAAAATGTAAGTAAGTAAGAATGGATATGGCGGTAAGAGAGGTGCGTAGAAACCAACTTACGAAAATAATGAAATAAAATGAAAAAAATGTATTTTGTTTTGGACTTTTCATGTTTATTACCACAGGTTGTAGCGTTTATCTTCTTTTAAAGTTTATGTTCATAGGACAAGTAATAATTATTTTGTTTTAATAAAGCAATGATATAAGTTTTGTGCTCGTGGATTTTTACTTAGTTCGTAGACTTTAAAAATCATTTGATTAAATTATCTGCATCTCGTCCAAAATAAGCTGTAGACATGTATGGGATGAATTGATGAACTACTATTTGTATAAATGCTACACCAGAAACAATTCGTAAAATAACTTTATTATTTACTAAAATATCAATAACAGGAGACTTCCACATGGTAATTCTTAGACGTTGGTTGATATCAGAATTATCAGTAAACAGCTAACATCTAAACGCCGAGTAAAAAAGTAAGTGCAAAGCGCTGAGTATGCCTAGTCAGCCTGGAGCCTAGCTTTTTTCAAGAGAACGCTGACTACGCCTAGTAAAAGTAGTAAGTAGTCCAACTAAATACTGCTCTGCTTACTGAGGTCTGAGTCTGGAGCTCACGTCAAAACATGCCTGATTGTTGTCATAAGTCTTTGTGCCCCCTTTTAGTATAACTAGCCCAATATTATCACCATAAATTTCTTTAAATGCATTTTTTTAATGATTAACTTCGTAAGTGCAGGTTTTCTTGTCAGTACATCAGTCACTAATCAGTAGTGCGGATTTTTTTTCAGCAACTGTCATCACTGTATATGTCTACTTTTTCGTCTGACGCTATCTTGCATGTCGAATTAACAGTGATTAAAAAGTGTTTTAATGTTCTTATTTAACATATTTTCTCTAACTTGATAGCATATTCCTGATTTTTTAAATGGTAAATAAAATATGAGTCTGTACATGGTCTGATGAACTATGATCTTGGCAAGATCATCTCATTCAAACTAGAAATAAAAATAAAAGCCTTCTTTTAAACGGTGAGAAAGTTTAAGAATTACTCAGGACGAGCTGCAGTTTGTAAATATATCTTTGATTTTCCGCATTTCGTCCCAAATATTATATAGGCATGGTGGGACGAGTCAATGAATTACTAAGTTTTCCATCCAAACAAAAAAGGAAACGAGTTGCAGGATTAAGTTAGTATTTATTTATATTGATTTTTTGCATCTTGTCCCAAGTGGGGCGTAAAATCACATGGGAAGAGTCGAGTGATATGTAAGTAGTATGTACCTTACCAAAATTCTCTAAAATTGTAGTACCTTCGATAAACTAGCGGTTGTTTTCAAATAAATAGTAATCTAACGATTTTTTTCCTTGGAATACCTGAGACCATTAATAATTAACATATTTTCCTTCATCGGCGTAGTTATTGACTACGTAATCTTAGTACGTAATTAAATATTTAAATAGCAGGAGAAAGCATCCGCTTTGATATGAGGGGCTTAAGCTTACATTTTCTACTAAATTGTCTTTCCGTTTCCATAAAGAGTGCGAAGTGTGGCCACCCAAATGCATCGATGTATGGAAAACATTTGAAATGCTTATAATTTTGATTGGCGGCATATAGAGCCGTCACTTACGATTTTTTGTACTTAGAGGCCGCGTCACATCAGATTAGATGAGTTTTCAGCTTCGTACAACACCTGGAAGTGGTAGAACTGGGTGGCTCAGACAGCCAGCATCCGGCTGTCTGAGCCAGCAGTTTTTTCTCAATTTCTCCAAAACGCGTGCGTCACGAAGGTTCAAATCTGATTGAGAGCTGTCACTAACGTCGTCACATCAGTAAATCCTAAAAACATTTGTCCGAAACGTAACATTTCGTGAAATATAGAGAAAAACAAGTTGGCTCAGACGACCGGATATCAGGCTGTCTGAGCCACACGTTTATCACGATTTCTCAAAAAGTACTGGATTAAAATGGATGGAACTACTTCGGATGACCGTCACTAACGCGTCACATCACATTTTATAAGAAACAGCGACCTGAAACCCTCTGATAGTTGAGATCTGGAAAGTCAGAAAATGCGAAATTCTGGCTGTCTGAGCCTAGTTTTTTTGATTTTCCAAGAAAACTATTGCGTCACAAACGATGAAACCTGGATACATCAGCGTCACTAACGATTCCTTATAAGCCTAGATATGCAAGATCTCTATAGAAGCCTGGCTCAGACGGCCGGATGTACACACCCAAATGCATCAATGTATGGGAAACATTTGAAATGCTTATAACTTTTGATTGGCGGCATATAGAGCCGTCACTTACGATTTTTTGTACTGAGAGGCCGCATCACATCAGATTAGATGAGTTTTCAGCTTCGTAAAACACCTGGAAGTGGTAGAACTGGGTGGCTCAGACAGCCAGCAGCTTTTTCTCAATTTCTCCAAAACGCGTGCGTCACGAAGGTTCAAATCTGGTCGAGAGCTGTCTCTAACGTCGTCACATCAGTAAATCCTAAAAACATTTGTTCGAAACATAACATTTCGTGAGATATAGAGAAAAACAAGTTGGCTCAGACGACCGGATATCAGGCTGTCTGAGCCACACGTTTAATTTTCCAAGAAAACTATTGCGTCACAAACGATGAAACCTGGATATATCAGCGTCACTAACGATTCGTTATCAGCCTAGATATGCTAGATTTCTATAGAAGCCTGGCTCAGACGGCCGGATGTACACATTGTATAAGTATTGTTCTAATATTTATATATTTTTCGGTATTTTGCGCGCGGTCTTTTAAGTCGTCCTGTACAGTCAACAGCAAAAGTCGATGATCAAAATCAGACATTCAATACTAATGAACGAAGTTGGTGTCAGAACAAGGTGACGTATCAGTGATTCAAAAGAATGTGATTGTAAATTACACCATACATTAAGCACTAGTACAGCTGCTATATATTGGTGATCAGTTTACACTCCAAAATTCATTAACTTAATTTGCGTCAGAACTAAGAAGTGTTTTCTTTTTTCAAAACTAGTGAACACCTAAAATCAAAAATTAAACAATCGTGATGCAAATAATTCATCCAAACTCATTATATAAATATCCCAGTAATTTCATTTATTAAGTTTTTCGAAAAAACAGATGAATTGTTATTTGCCGAATTTCGTCCCATTGAACCCCGGAGGAAGCATATTCGTAAAAAATCATATAATTGAAAAACTTGTACTTATGTCAAATGTTTAAAAGTAGATTATGCAATACAGGATCATAATTCGATAAATATTGTAATTTTTGTATTTTGTGAACTTGTGTCAATGTTCAAAACTAGATGATGCGATTCAAAACCATAACTCAATGAATGTATTATATTTTTAAATTACAGCTATTGAGTGAAAACATCATATATATTTTTTCTTTCTATTTTTTATGAATTTTCTTTATGTTCAATTTTAAATGTATAAATAATCAAAGACTTCATTACAATGACAAATTAAAAAAAAACATAGACTAAGGCGGCTTCAATATATTAAAACCTGAAGGTAGATACATAGTTTAAGTGTAATTTTTAGGGTTCCGTAGCCAAATGGCAAAAAACTGAACCCTTATAGTTTCGTCAAGTCTGTCTGTCTGTCTGTCTGTCAGTCTGTCTGTCCGCCCGTATGTCACAGCCACTTTATTCTGTTCTTATAAGCACCACGCTGTTGAAATTTGGTAAGAAGGTCCATCTTGTTAACCGCTTTAAGAAAAAAAAATATTTTACCATACATGAAACTAAAACCGATATTTTTTTTTACCCAAACCTATGCGTGTGGGGTATCTATAGATAGGTCTTTAAAAATGACATTAAGGTTCCTAAAACCATTTTCTTTTAAAATCTAACATTTGAGAGATACACGCTTCCAAAGTGGTAAAATGGGCGTCCCCCCCCCCCCATCTAACTTCTAAACTAAGCGGGTGTAAATTTTGAAAAAAAAAACGTAATGTAGATCTTAACAAATACTTTCAACGAAAATTAGTTTGAACGAGATCGAACTAGTAGTTTTTGAGATATAGCTCATTTTCAGCAACCGCAAACATAACTTTGTTCTTCATACAAACACTATGAAAAACAAAGTTATATTTGCTGTCAACAAAATATTGTGGTAATTTTTACTTAGTAGAAGTAAGTGGATTCCCTTATTCAGTTAAAGTTGGCACGGAACCCTCAGTTAGCGAGTCCGACTCGCACTTGGCTGGTTTTTTATGTTGACTGGTTGTCGCACTGTTAGCGTTGAGCGCGTCTGTTATCTATTTCATTGATATTATTACCAAGAAACAATTGATTTAAAATATGGTGCACCATATAAAAGAGCATAGACGACATATAAATATTGCATGAGGACGGATTGAATGTTAGTGATATCATTAGAAGAGTAGGTGTCACGTTAAGCAAGCATTCATTACTTCTTCATTGGAATATCTCCTAATATTTCATGACTGGATAAAAGTGAAGATACTTTAAACCTGTCAGTTTAGTCTATTTACTAGTATATTTCACTCAATAGCTGTAATTTACAAATATAATACATTCACTGAGTTATGGTTTTGTATCGCATCAGCTAGTTTTAAACATTGACACAAGTTCACAAAATACAAAGATTACAATATTTATCGAATTATGATTCCGAGGTGGAATTGTGTAAAGCAATCGTATCCATTTGACAGTTCAAAACGTTCGTTACGATCTGTCAAATGGCAAAGAACAAAGTGTTTGACAGATCATACCGTACGTTATGAACTGTAAAGGGAATACGATTGCCTTACACAATTCCACGTCTGTATTGTATAATCTACTTTAAAACATTTGACTAGTAAAAGTTTTTCAATTATATGATTTTTAGGGTTCCGTAGCCAAATGGCAAAAAACGGAACCCTTATAGATTCGTCAAGTCTGTCTGTCTGTCTGTCTGTTTGTCCGTATATCACAGACACTGTTGAAATTTAGTAAGAGAATGTATTCTGTTAACCGCTTTACAATTTTTAAACATAAAAGCAAAAAAATATAATATTTAAGGGGGGGCTCCCATACATGGAACTAAAATGAAAAAAAAAAAAATTAGTCAAACCTATGCGTGTGGGGTTTCTATAGATAGGTCTCTTTAACTGACATTGAGGGTTCCAAAAACCATTTTCTTTTAAAGTCTAACGTTTCTTAGCTAGACGCTTCCAAAGTGGTAAAATGGGCGTCCCCCCCCCCCGCCTCCCCACATAAACTAAGCGAGTGTAAATTTTGAATAAAAAAATATATAAGGTAGATCTTAACAAATACTTTCATATTGTAGTATTTTACTAAGTGGAAGTAAGTGGATTCCCTTATTCAGTTAGAGTTTGCACGGAACCCTCATTGAGCGAGTCCGACTCGAACTCGACGGATTTTTTTCGAATATATACTTCCTCCGGGGTTTAATGGGACGAAATTCGGCAAATAACAATTCATCTGTTTTTTTCGAAAAACTTAATAAATTAAATTACTGGGATATTTATATAATGAGTTTGGATGAATTATTTGCATCATGATTATTTAATTTTTGATTTTAGGTGTTCACTAGTTTTGAAAAAAGGAAACACTTCTTGGTTCTGACGCGAATTAAGATTATGAATTTTGGAGTCTAAACTGATCACTTATATCTGGCAGCTGTATTAGTGCTTAATGTATGGTGTAATTTACAATCACATTCTTTTGAATCACTGATACGTCACCTTGTTCTGACACCAACTTCGTTCATTAGTATTGAATGTCTGATTTTGATCATCGACTTTTGCTGTTGACTGTACACGTAGAATGGCTTTGATATAATGATCAGGCAATAGAGATTAGCATAAAATAAAAAAGTATAATACTACGAATAAAACGGACAGTCACTATATAGCTCCCAAAAACTCCAGCCTCAGCCGATTTTAAAAGTAGCTACTTTGTACTGTAATTGCTGTGTACACTCGATCGAATGAGGGAGGGAGGGAGAATACCTCAAGAGGGAGAGCGAGACCGGAGTATTTTTAACTAAACATCGGAAATTAATGAAAACCATCTAAAAATGCTTATTGACGACGCTTTTTTTAAATATTGTTTAGTGTTTCGCCGAGTGTGTATACTGACGGGTGGCATTACAAGGTTATAGGAATTTATTTACGTACGAAACTAAATATTTTCATCTACGCTCATTCTAGGTATTGGGTGACACGTACACTCGTCTCCACGAAAACGACGTACCGGGTCCGCAGAACCAACCCGTGCACAAGTACATAATGAACCCGAAGAGTTTGACCATCGGAGAGCTATACGGGGAAGTCAATCTGCAAACCCTGGAGTGGCATGATGGCATCTTGCCGCTCTCGCTTCGTACTGCTGTACAGGTATTAAGATAACCATAGTCATTCTGTTTTAGAATTAATCTAAAAAGTCTGAGCATCGTCCAAGTGAAATAAATTTACTGGACCTACATGTTATTTCCTTGAAAAGCTTTTTTGTTAGTTTTATTTCGTAAAGGCTATCATAGATAACATCGGCGTTTTATCAACTGAGTCGTATCAGTCTATGTCTATCTCGCTTTCACATACAGATATAGTGGCGCGCTCTCTCTCTCGTTTGACATTATAACTTCACGACTTAGATGTTGACGCACCTATTATAGTCACTGTGAATATACATGTCATCCATTTCTAAGTAATGCGTCAATGCTTTGACGACCCGTCTGGTGTAGTGGTCGAGAAATCGCCTACTACGCAGCGGGTGCGGGTTCGATCCCCGCGCAATACAAACATTTGTGTGCATGAACATGTCTGTTTGTATTGGTCTGGGTGTTTTCTATGTATATCATGTATGTATATACAAACAAAAAGTATTTAAGTATTATATCCGTTGTCTGGCACCCATAACACAAGCTTTGAGTAGCTTACTTTGGGACTAGATGGCGAAGTGTGGGAATGTCAAAAGGATATTTATATTTATTTAATGCAGCGGTACACAATAAAGCTCATGGAACTCTCATCTGTCTTTCATACTAGGCGGAAACCGCAGACCACCAGTGGCTGATATGCGACGGGCCTGTGGACGCGGTGTGGATCGAGAACATGAACACCGTGCTCGACGACAACAAGATGCTATGCCTCTCCAACTCCGAACGCATCAAGCTCACGCCCTACGTGCACATGCTCTTTGAGGTATTTAGGTTTGGGCCCACTACACCGCACCATACCGGGTCTACCTTGTTTCGCAGAATTTTTATTATCATAATTTTATTTGGCATATCGTCAAATAGCATAAACTTCCTTTCGCAGAACATCCATTAGCATTCACTCATTTTTCAGACGTTCTAAACGCATAATCGTGTAAGCTAGAATCATCTTTAGGCAGAAATTTAATATCCATAATAGTCTGAAAGCAGAATCATCCTAACGCAGAAAGTTCACAGATAGAATCGTCTTGTGGCATACAATTCGTATATATAGTCATTAATAGGCAGAATCATCCTATAGTAGAAAGTTCACAGTCCGAATCGTCTTTTGGCATATTTTTCATATTAAATATTCTCCTATAAACCTTAATTTCTCTGTGTATCCCAAAGTTCTATCTCAGCAATACTAACATACAACATGCATGGAAAATCAAACATGCAGCATGCAAGCAAAGCATGAAGCAAGCAAGCAAGCATGCAGCAAGCAAGCAAGCATGCAACATGCAAGCAAGCATGCAGCATGCAAGCAAGCAACAGCTTGCATGCAGCATGCAACATGCATGGTTTCTGTCACGGCTCCGGCGCTGCGGGGCTCCGGCAGTCCCACGCGAGCTTATCGTCGCAGATGGTTTTCGCTCACCACCGCAGCTTCGGCTTGCTGGCCGGCTTTGCCGGCCAGCCTCCGCCGCGGCGGCGAGCTTTCAAACCACCTGCTCCTCAGCTCGCCGGCTGCCTCGCCCCTCCGCGCCTACGCGATTTTGAATTACACTCTAGGGGTGGGGCAAACAAGACTGCGTGGAGTCGGTTTTGCACCGATTCGTTTCTGTCACTATCTTGTGTACCACCACTACTTAATGACTTTTTAATTCATTTTGAGGGTAAAATACTATTTAAAAGAAATAGCAATATGCGTAGTGAAATTATTCTAAACGAAATTCTGCTTTTTCATAGTATGCCTAGTCAAATTATGCCGAATAAACATCGTACTTAATAAACATTATGCTTAGCGAAAGTATGCAAAGTAAAATTATGCCAAAGGTAATTATGCCTTATAAATTTCTGCTATCTTAAAAGTATGCCATTGTAAATTCGGGCATATGAATATTCGACCAAACAATAATTATGCTAACAGAAAATTCTGCCTGAATAATATTCGATTAAAGAAAATTATGCCAAGTGTGTTATGCCAAGTGACATTCGGAGTAAAAAGATTCTGCCAGATAGAGGGAACCCCACCATACCACCGTGCTAGGAGCGTATCAGACACTAAACGCTCTACTTTACACGCTGAACGGATCGATACCGTTCTGTCTCAGCGTTATATGGAGCGCGAGCGATTACGAGTGCTTTTTTGACAGCGAGACCATTTTTTAGGGTTCTGTAGCCGAATGGCAAAAAACGGAAACCTTATAGTTTCGTTAAGTCTGTCTGTCTGTCTGTCTGTCCGTCTGTCCGTCCATCCGTATGTCACAGCCAATTTATTCTGTAACTATAAGCACCACACTGTTTAAATTTGGTAGGAAGATGTATCCTGTTAACTGCTTTACGATCTTAATACAAATATATACACCGTGATTTTTTGATTACCCGAGAAAATTAACTAACATACTCAGATATCGATATACATCGAATTTAACGATTAAATTTTTTTTTTCTTATGAGAAATTTATTCAAAAGGTCCCTAACATTCCGTAAAAAATATGCACCATAACAGTCCTACTAATTCAAATAGTAATCATTATCATACCAACATTAACGGAACCAGAATCCACCTAATTTGGTCGCGTAATATTGGCGTACGGAAGGAATAACTATGAATGAAAACAAATTACACAACCTGCCGACAAAAGACGTTTCTTTCTCTTTCGGCAAACTCGCGTCTAAGCTCGAAGCTGGCCGGCACTCCCTTCATGAATGAACGGGCGGGCGGAGTCTCACGCGCATTAACCGCCCGCCCGCGCCATCATTGTCCTCAGCTCAGTCCGTCGCGAATCCTAAACGGTCAAGGTTGTGTCACGCAAGGTCACCGGCGCACGCGACCTCCGCACCTGTGTTTAGTTTAAAGTGAAGTGACGAATATCGAGATGGCGTATCAGTACTCCAATCGTGAATACGCTCTAATGGTGAGAGCTTACATTATGTCAGGCGAGAACGTAGCGGCTGGATTACGTTTGTACAGGGAGTTATACCCTAATGAGCGCCAACCTTCGCACGAAACCATGTTGGGAGCCTGGCAGAGGCTGTTAGACCATGGGCAGTTCCGCACCCCGGCTCACGCACAAGGACGCTCGGGGGTCTCGTACCCACAAGATCTGTACGATGACGTCGTACAGTATTTTGAAGAAGACCCGCGACGCAGTACCCGTGAAGGAGCCCGACATTTCCACGTGAGCCAGTACTGCGTACCTATGGAAAATAATTTCATCGGTCATGCACCCGTTTCACTACCGCAAAGTGCAGGAGCTCAGTGACAGTGACAGACAGCCGCGAGTGTCGTTCTGCGAGTGGGTGTTAGCAAACCCAAACGCTAACATTTTGTTCACCGATGAATGTTTATTTACTCGGATCGGTGTTTTCAACAGCCACAATGAACACTACTGGAGTTACGTGAATCCAAAATTGTCAAAGCGGCACTCCTACCAACACCGTTTTTCACTCAACGTATGGGCAGGTGTGTTTAACGACACTATCATCGGCCCATATTTCATCGAAGGGCGATTGACGGGTGCAAGCTATTTAGCTATTCTCCAGGAGATGTTGCCGACCATAATGGGCGACGTGCCCCTCGCGTATCTCCAGTCGCTGTACTTCCAACATGACGGTGCTCCGCCCCATTACCACAATGCAGTGCGCGCGTACCTAAACGGCGAGTTCGGAGCGCGGTGGATCGGCCGCGGCGGGCCCGTGCCCTGGCCTCCGCGGTCCCCGGACCTTACGCCCGTGGACTTTTATTTGTGGAGCGAGATCAAGCGCCGAGTGTTTGTGAGTGAACCCACGAGTGTTGGTGATTTGCGAAACCGGATCATTGCGGCTTTTCAAGAGGTTCAAATTCAAAGAAACGTGCTTATTTCTTTGAAGAATAACTAGCGGAAAAGAGCACGTGTTTGTATCTCGGAGGGAGGAGGACATTTTGAAAAAATACTGCAATACGTGTAAGGTATGTCGATATTTGTTTTAAGGTTTTTAGGTATTTGTATCATTTGTTAATCTTGTTAATACCTAGTGGATTTCATATTTTAAAATACACCTTAACTAAGTAATTAAAATAAACAATTTATTACGCAGATAAAAAAAATCGTGAAACGTGCTATTTTTTTTACTTCGTAATGGCCACAACATACAAATCAACAGATATCACGTTTATTAAATGCTAGTGCGGATGCGAACCCGCGATGCTTGGCGATCTTGACAATCGTTGGCACTAGGCGTAGCAGTAGCGCATGCGCGAGAGACAGCGCGAGCGCCGCGCGAGTCTGAATGAATGCATGCGTCTCTCTCTCTCATTGAACAAATACTACGAAGATGGTTTACATGTTTTTGGTGCATTAACAGGATTTATTTGAAGTCCTATAAAACGTCATTTTTGTATGCACGCTATAATATTTGTGTGTTACTTACGGATATACATATTTTTATAAACGGAAATTTTCGTTTTCTCGGGTAATTAAAAAGTCACGGTGTATATATATTTGAGGGGGGGCTCCCATACATGAAACTAAAACAGAAATAAATAAAAATTAGTCAAACCTACGCTTCCAAAGCGGTAAAATGGGCGTCCCCTCCCCTATCTAACTTCTAAACTAAACGAGTGTAAAATTTGAAAAATAATAATAATGGTTCTTCATACGAACACTATGAAAAACAAAGTTATATTTGCTGTCAACAAAATATTGTGGTATTTTACTATGTGGAAGTAAGTGGATTCCCTATTTCAGTTAACGTTGGCATGGAACCCTCAGTGGGCGAGTCCGACTGGCACGTGGCCGGTTTTTTAACCGACTTCAAAAAAGGAGGAGGTTATCAATTCGACTATGTTTTTTTTATCATTTTTTTTTTGTATGTATGTTACCTCATATCTTAGTGGTTTGTCGACCGAATCGAAAATTTTTTTCACCTACTTAGAGGATGTACCTTCTAGTTGGTCCCATTTTTTCCATTTTGGGATCTGATAATGGGATCTTGGTGTATTCGAGGGAAACCCTCAAATTTTAAAGGCACGTATAGTGTTTCTTTACTAGAATCTTAATGTTGACGTGTTGTTACGTCTGAAAGTCAACATTTTGTGGGGCTGAGCTGATGGTGGAACTCCTTAACGCCTAGGAGTTCAGTAATTATAATGACGAAACTTATGATATGTAATTTGTAGCTTCGTAAAAAATAGAATCATAAGGTGCAACTCCCGCCCCCCCATCTTATGTAATCACTAAAAATAAAGAAATAAAATAAACTTTAAAAAAAAGTAAAAACCGACTTCAAAACCAAAATGAAAGAAGAGAACCAAAAGAAATTCTTTGCCTAAAACGGATTCCTTTCCTTTCATTGGTGAAGAGTTTATTTAAGACTTTTTAGTGCATTTTGGTTTTGAAGTCGGTTTTTACTTTTTTTTAAAGTTTTTTTGTAAGAATTAAAGGATTTAAAAAAAAATATATCAATGAATATACGAATGCTTTATGTTAATTTTTAAAGGCAGTTACCGATAAAATGGCTTGTGCTAAAAGATTGTGAAGTGCTCCGTGAATAATAATCCTGAAAAACACACGTTTTACGGGTAAATGTAATTCCTTGTCGAAATTTTGAGTTTCATATTTAATGCTTTTGTGAGTAAAATCCTCTATGAATACACATTTCTCAACAGCGTGATATAATTTCCCTTGATGTTTTCGGTTTATTCTTAAGTTCCATCCATCATCTCATCATAATTATCATCAAATATTTTAGTAAAATATGAACTTTATAATTTACACTAATGCTAGTGTCACGACTGTCGATAAGATATCAATAAATACTTGTGTAACTGAAATGCGTTGGGATAATTTACAAGATTGCTTAAAAGTTGTGAGAGTACGTCAAAAAAATATTCTAATATTTTTATTTGTTTAAACTTTACCAAGCTGACTATACTTTAAACTTCCTTATTTACATTTATGATTTTAGATTACAAATCTATCAGGAGACTACTATATCAGTTTCTTATTACGTAGATCTATTAATACGAGAAGAGAAGATTCATTCTTCTCCTTACATTTGAAGAGATATACGATTCATTTTGATCTACGAATTATTTCTATAAACACAAAAATTAGAGGTTAGAAATATTGAAACAAAAACTGTTATTAAATAAAACTACTTAATTTTTTTTTAATATTTGGTAAAAGCGAAACTTTCTTCAATGTTGTTGTATTAACTATCGTAGCTTTATCGATGAAACTTGTCCCATCTTCAATACATCACTATTGTCATGACACATGTAATATAGCTTTATAGTTTCGCTGAAAATCCCCTTTTGTCATTCTATCCTATGCTACATCCGATAGTGCCGACAAGCTCCGCACATGACACGAGACGGTGTTGGTCAAGTGGGAACAGTGTTATAGTTTTCAATACAAATAATATTTTTTTGCGTCACACGACCATACCAGTCCGTAGCACAGTCATGGTATGCTGCGGTGTAGTAGGTAGAAACGGTGTAAGGCAAAAGTTACACGTTCACTGTTCAGTCTAGCATCAGTTCAGTCCATCAGTCCGATACCAAAATGATGGTAAAGGGATTGCCCATTTTACTATGGTTTGGTTGCGCAACAAATGAATTTGTATAACTACCAAAATTGGTGATAAAGGAGGAGTAATGTTATAAAATATAATAAACTTGAAAAAAAAAACTTATTGTTTGTGGGATTTTTCTGATAATTAAAAACTAAGTTCAGTTTTAAGGTTAGGTGTTACTAGGTACCTACTAAATGAAGTAATACGAGGTAAATAAGATACTAATGAAAAAATGCACTTAAACATTAAAAAAATGTTCAACCACTCCAACTGTGAGTAGTCTAAGACGTAAAATCACTCAAAATGAAAGTGTGGATATAAGTACATAGTTTTGCCTTCAATCGTATAATGTACGCTTAACAAAATTGATAGTTTTGTTGCAATACCTGCTGTATCTAGATTATATTACAAGTTAAGTCATTAAACGAAATGATTAAAATAAAGAAACTCTTATTATTGTATGATTTATTCATCATCTTCATATTTATAAAAAACATTGTCTAAAAATAACGCTAGCGCAGTCACCAGAAATAACATTTGATTGAAATGTTGGTAATGGAGGTGGTATTTGTATTGGTGACTCCATGGAAGTTCTCGATGAAGACATAAAAGCATCCAAGTTTTGATTAGATGTTGAAGCTGCTTCTAGCACAACCTCTTGTTGTCTACTCGGGTCGACTCAGGCATGTCCTCTCACCTATAAACATTTGTTCAATAGGGTAAACAGACTTTCTCAAGCCGGTTAATCTGAATTAAAAACTAATTTACTGATTTAATACATATTTCTAATTAATATATATTTACCTGATGAAACGTTATGCATAAAATAATAACATCCGTCTCTAGAATATTCTCCGGAAGTTGATGTATCTTGGCTTTTATAATGGAATTTCCACATACATGGCACACTTGTGGGTGCCCATAAGCCTGTACTACTGGACCTCCAGAAAAGGAGGTTGCAGATTCGTTAAGTTGTACGACAAAACATTCTTGACAGAGATGATTGTCTTCAGTGCTCTGAAAAAATATCAATACTATACACCCAAATAATATACAGGTCCATAGATATGATCACTACATTTTAATACTAAGCATGTCACAAGAAAGACTTCATTTTATTAACAATTACTATCAACAACAGTCAATAGTGTTTATTACTTACAATGGCCATGCTTATCCAGGAGCGTAGAATACTAAGCATAGCATCGCTTGCCTCACCCACTTGGTGGGTGAGGCAAGCGAGGCAGCGGTGGTAACTGGTAAGGCAGCAGTGTGATGCCTTAGAGCAAGATAACAGTTTACACAGCGAGGCACTGGCATTGTGGACGTATGAACGTTCGTCATAAAAACAGCACAACACATGCACTAAAGAGTACAGAATCTTAACGTGGAGGAATAATAAAACTCAACTCGTGGCTTTAAACGACCAAAATATTTGCTTTTCATTCTTATTAAAAGCAATGAACAAAGAAAAAAAAACACTTATTTGTATTGTATCAACCATGATAACGGATATTGACAGTAATAGTTCTATTTTATTGAAACCATTTACGGGGCTTGTTCGCATACTGCCAATTGCCCTACAAGATCCTCATCATGTAAAGATCATATTTTCGACACCCACAGATCCATTACAAATAATAAACAACTAAAATGTTATCTATTTTATTATATAGGCATTTTATTTTTGCAACGCAATTACTGAAGCAAAAGTGATGATTTTAGACTTTAACTGTAAATGTTTACATGGCCGCACGACAGACTATACTTTAAAACCGCTTCTATTCCTTATAAAATAAAAGCTGTTTTCGTATAACCTGACGTGCTGCTAACTGTATTCAAAATAGGATTTAGTCATTTGAATAAGCAATTAAAATTAAAATTAAATTCCCACAAAAGTTTTTTTCGTAACCAATAAATCTTAATTATAAAAATATGAAACGAATTTTGGTTTATATGTCATGCTTATACTCTGCTTAATTAGACTGGGACGATTTTATTTTCATCAGTCTGTCAGTCCGTTTAGGTTACACAATCATTCTCCGATCATTATGACTCAGACTGATGAACCAGACTGATGTTGTAACCGTTGCTGCAAAAGGCAACGGACGGCTTTTTGTCATACAAATTCAGTCTGCTAAAGCGATGCTTAACCATAAATAAAATCTCTCATCTATTTAACGAATATTTATCAGCAGACCTTAACATCTTCATAAACAGGTTGTTAATTTTTTGGTATTATTTAGGTACCTGGTGCATGTTCTATACGTGATCATGAGTGGTTTTTATAAATACCGCTCGGATTTAAATCAACATCCTGTATAACTTACGTAGAACACGCATGGTTCGTACGACAACTGCTCTCTCGCAACGAACCCATTGGCGGTCATATTGATAGCTACATAGTTATTTTTTATTTCTAGGTGGCCGATTTAGCACAAGCGTCCCCAGCCACAGTCTCCCGCTGCGGGATGGTGTACATCGATCCCAACGAACTGGGCTACCTGCCCTACGTGCGCTCGTGGCTCGAGGCGTCGGTGGAAAAGAACCTCTTCAACCAAGAGAACTCAGAATTCCTGTACGAGCTATTCAAGATGCTGGAAACCGGCGTTCATCATGTCAATGAAAAATGCAGCGTTGGCATTCGGCAGGTTAGTTGATAGTATGTTTTTTGCTAAGATGTCATAATCGATCAATATAATGAGTTTTTAACATCATTTTATAATATATTTTGATTTTTAATAAAACTTTATTAATAACAAACAAGAATTATATAAAACTAGTGCTATGGTTATTACATTTGGTGTGTGACTCCTTTTTTGTAATTTGTAAATAGTGTTGTCCCTAAATAATCAAATGATTCAATTATTATTCAATCATTGTTTAATTTATTACAGTATAATAATTGTTGTAATTTAAATGTGTTGTAGAGAAGTATCATATCATGAATTATAACAGTTAAATTACAAAAATCCATAAAAGTAAGGGTAAAACATAATGTCTACAAATATCATCATTATTTAGAGAAAGTCGCTTAAAGTCCAAATAGGTAAAAATCATACAATAATATTGATATTGCAAGGTAAATAATGACGTAGGCTATTGCTCATTGGAAAAACTGTTTTTGTATAACGTTTTTTAATAGCTCTGCAATGCAACATAATATTTTACATCATCAAAATGAGTAAAATCTCATTATTAAGAACTCATATCACAAGTTCAACTAATCACGCAAAATTGGACTGATACAACACTATTTGCACTACGCTTGCAACATTAAAAAACAAAAAATGCGACACGCTCTGCGCATGACACGCGACGGTGTTGGTCGGTGATGGAACTGTCTAGTGCGATCAGTGTCATGATTTTTAATACAAATAATATTTTTTGCTTGACACGTTCCCAGCATGGTCATGGTATGGTACGGTGTAGAGGGCCCAGACCTTAATTTTTACGACCTCCGTCGTTTTGTGGCTAACCATGCTAGGTTTCAAGCTGTCGCTGTGTCCGAGGTCCCGGGTTCGATTCCCGGTCAGATAAAAAATATATTGTCTGTATAGTCTCGGGTCTGGGTGTTGTGATACCACCGTTGCTGATTTCCATAACATAAGTGTAATGTAACCGATTGGTTCCCTCTTGCCTTCCACACCGCAGTTTAGGAACCGGGGTTTTCCCGCCTCTTATTACCCAGGCTTTTGACTGGGCATTGAGAGACGGGTCCTGATATACTATATCTTCAGCCTTCTGCCAGTACTAATGTTGCTGCCACCCAACGCCAGGGGAACGCTTATTTAATAGCGGCGTTTACTCGCCTTGTCACAGGATCGTCAGTCAATATTATAGAGGGGAGCCCATCCTACAAGACTCCCGACTACATCCTGGTAATACTGTCGCTGTTTGGTCGGGGACTGCTTATTCAATATTTTCGTAGCTAACCACCATATCTGGGGGCCGTTCACTATCCGCCACCTGTGACTCGCTAGTAGCGTTCAGCTGAGCCCTAGCAAACCATACCTATTAATTATATTTGAAATCTTACAGCATCATGTACCATCAATATTCCTTCGGTTTTTATATATCTGATCAGATAAGATCATATCTAAAGATATATGTAATATATTCCTTACGCAGGTGGACATAAGTAAAGTGGATGCGCTATGCCATCTACTCGGCGCGTTACTTTCGGAGCCGGGCGAACGTTTCTCGGAAAAGGCGGCCGTCAAGATATACATCGCTCACTGCTTTATATTCTGCTACGTATGGTGCATCGGCGGGAACATCCTCGAGGCCAACCGGAAGGTCTTTGAGGAGGTCATCAAGAGACAGTTCGAGGAGTTCGAAGAGGCTGAATAGTTAGTTGAAATCTATATACATAAAAGAAAGTCGTGTTAGTTACACTACTTATAACTCGAGAAGGGGTCGACCGATTTTTGTGATTTTACTTTGTTGGATTTGTCTTGGCCCCGATTACGGAGGACCGTTAGTTAAACTTAAAATTGCTGACCCTTGCCGTCTGTTCTTGAAAGTATATTAACTTGACCCCAAATAACTGGCAGGGGCATTCGGTCCGGTAACTTATTTTGAATCTAGTCAGACCCCTCCACGTACTATTTACATGATGGCAGCTTTAGGTAAAAGCCATTGCTGGGCTTATGTTAACAGTTTTGGCACCATTGTACGGCCATTCATACAAGTGGCGTAACAAAACCAATATTAGAATTGTTAGTTCAGAGATTGATGCCAAAAAAATTAATGTAAGTGACCCTGAAATAGCAAAAAAATATAAAGCGTTAATCAGATTTATATTTGTCGAGAAATCCTATGTCTACCACACAAAAAAGTTACACTTGTCTTCTCTTAAAAGCTTTATAAAATTTCAGCTACCCGCTAGGCTTCAACTTCTTTGACATGTTCATGGACACGAAACAGCGCAAACTGAAGGTGTGGGCGGAGATCATACCAACCTTTCTGTACGATTGCAACAGGCCCTTCTTTGAGACCCTGGTCCCGACCATTGATACGGTCAGATACGGGTATCTGTTCGAGAAACTGCTGTCGTGCAACAAGCCTGTTATGTTTACTGGGAACACAGGTAAACATGTATTTTGATATGTTTAAGATAATGAGATAGTATATATGCAGATATGATAGTAACATAATGGGTGCATCCCACTAGGCGATGATTGGCACACTCTTGAGGTTGTCCCTTTATCGTGTATGTCATCATCATTGTAGTCATACATCTACTTTGTTTCTGTCACTGATGCCGTCATAGCCTATGCTCAAGTTAAGCTCCTAAAAACTAATCCCCAGAGATGGATTATAATGAACGTTCAAAATACTCCGCCGTATTCGTGACCGTAATTGTTCTGAGTGTTTAGGGGAACGCACCCATTATGCTATTGTAATGACAAAATGAAATGGCTTATACACTGGTTTCCAGGCGTTGGCAAAACGTGTATAGCAGCAGAAGTGCTAAACAAAATGGCGGCGTCTGGCTACTTTATACCAGTAATGCTGAATTTTTCAGCGCAGACTAGTAGCTCCAGGACGCAGGTATTTGAAGCTATTTCTTCCATTAAACAAATTATCTACACTGAAACAGATATAATAAAAAAAGTATTTTCAGGAAGTCATTGAACTTCGTTTAGAGAAGAGACCTCGGAAAGCGATCGGTGCACCGCTGGGGAAGAAAGTGATAATTTTTATTGATGATGTAAATATGCCTAAACTAGACGTGTACGGCGCTCAACCCACAATCGAACTTCTACGGTAATAATCTTTTATATTTCGATTCGTGTTTTTATATTGACATCTTGTTTCATTTATGTTACCTCATATACAGTAAATACTTCAATAGTATTCGTAGTTACTAAATTGTTTGTATTAAACCAGCCGGCTGACCTGCTATTTTTACAACTCGCTTGTCAAATACTACTTATTTCTTATAACATACAAGGTGTTTGGTACATCGTGTGCCAAAAAAAGACTTATAATGGGGGTCATTAGTTATCATTTTCTGCCTTTGATTTGTTTTTACCCGGTTTACTTGGACCTAGTAAAATAACAAAAACTGTTATTTTATTATTTCCAAGTAAATCTATCTTATTTCTCTGGGTATGTCTTCAAATAAGATAGCAGGACATGAACCACCGGCAAAACTTTTCTTTGTGTGGGAGCCCCCATATTTTTCATACAAAAACTTGTCTCAGTGCGAATTTTGTATACAGCAGCTTTTGACCTGGGTCAATAAATGAAGAAATTTTCGGAGTTATTCAAATGTTTTTATAATAAAAGCCATACCTTTTGCATAAGCACAGTCTAGAATCACGCGGTAATCCCTACTATACAGTGAAGTTTTTTTTTTATTACAACGGCATCATTACAATATCACGAACGAAAAACTAATGTTAATACGTAAATTGTTTCAGGCAATTCCTTGACTTTGGTGGGGTATACGATCGCGACAAGCTCTACTGGAAGGAAATACTCGACGTGGTTCTGACGTGCGCGTGCGCACCCCCTGGCGGAGGCAGAAACCCTCTCACCGCGAGATTTGTCAGACATTTCGCCATGTTCTATATCTCCGCGCCTAATGCCGACGCCATGAAAACTATCTTTAAGGTATTTTGATCATTCCGTCTGTCTTAAATCTATTATATTACAGGTCTGTTAAGTTTCGTTAACGATCTAGGTTAGCCTTTCAGGATACCCGATGAGATATGAAATAATGCAATGATATCTTTCACTAAATACGTGCCTGTTTATTTTTACGGAAATAATAATAATAGTTTGCATCAATAAATAGCATGATATAGCTAACCATCAACACCATTAACAATAGTAGTTTATGAAACTGGTACATAATGAGAGGTATTATACGGACATTTCTACAGAAGGGCACTTTTTTTCTCAATTCGGTGGTTGATTTTTAATTTGGATTTTGTTGTAGTTTAAATAATAAAAAATGAAGTTTACTCCACCCTGAAACATAAAATAACGATTTGCCTAAATTTTGTTGATTGATCTATGAGAAAAGTTAGGCTCCGAATTGAGAAAGCACCGAATTGAGAATAGATGCAACATTATCTAATGTATTGTATTGTATTGCATTCTATTGTGTATATACAATGTATTTGAATGATCAAAAAAAATAATACCTAAAGCGTTATGTTAACTGACTGCTGGTCTATCGGTTTAATAGTTTATGTGCCTATCTATATCAATAATTCTTTGTAATGTTAATAATAAAAAAAAAACTGATCAACATGTTTATTTTTCGATATAACAATAATCAGTCTTTTTTTTTAAACTCAAACAATTTAAACATTAAAATTTTCAAAGAGGATAACATAATACTATTTATTATCGATATATTTATATCTTTATTGTTTTATATATTTATTTTGTCTTTTTATCTTTATTGTCTTTGTTGTATATATTTATATCTTATTCTCATCCTTATTCTTTATTGCTTTACTTAATTGAAGCGCTAAAAGAATCATTCTGCTAACTGAACGAAAGTTCAAATTCACCACATGGGAGCCGGGTGGGGAGTTTTTAAAAAGTAACTAAATTAATTAAAATTAAAATGCGAGTAATGTCTGCACCGATTCGAAGATGATTTATTACTGGCTAACTAATTCTAAATACAGGCACGGGCCGTTGAGGCTGAAACGGCTAAGTCGATAATAAAATACATGAGCTTGCCCTTAAATATGCTGAGGCAACCCTAATCTAAGACAGAAGGAAGAGGGGGTTCCATAACTCCTGCTCCCTAAGAGTGAAACTATCAGAACGATCATTTTCAATATCTTTCCGATCATTTCGCAAAATTTTCAATAACCTTTTACGCCACACATATAAAGGGAATACAATTAAACATAATATGACAAAATAACCTAAATTAACACTGAAGTTAATGTCTTTTTTATCACTCAAAACACTTTCTACTTTTGCACTGTGCTTTAGAGCATATGACATATATTTTTTTCTCATCCAGGTTAACTCCAACCATGTTTAGTGCGTGTGTGCTTGATAGATTCGTATGACCGTGCATCACAGGTAAGTTTATGATCGGGATCGGTTTCGCGGTATCTAGCGACTCGTAGATATGGTGATTGATTTTGAGTCCAAGGACTTCTAGGTTGCAGGGTTCATCAATAGTAACGAGGTAAGTCCCAAAAATAGGCTGCTTACTGTTCTGGTCGTGGTTATCACACAGACTAGTTATCGTTGTTGGTCTTCGACTATACAAGTTCCAATTGTTGGTATTAACCCTCTGGATTCTTACTTCTTCGATTTGAATTTGATGCTGGTGATAATGTGTGAGAGTATTGTTAAACTCCATAAGATGCTCCGCACAGGTAGGTTCTTGGTAGACAGCTTGGTTGTCTGTCGTACATAAGAAGTTTTGACGACCTCCGTGGTCGAGTGGCTAGCACGCTGGTTTCAAGCGTCGTCATCTCGTGAGGTTCCGGGTTCGATTCCCGGTCGGGTCAATGTAGAAAACGATCTTTTCTATATTGTCTCGGGTCTGGGTGTTGTGGTACCACCGTTGTTTCCGATTTCCATAACACAAGTGCTTTAGCTACTTAGCTTGGGATCGGAGCAATGTATGTGATGTTGTGAAATATTTATTTTATTTATTTAAGTGGTCGCCAGCAGCGAACGCGCGGCATGGCTTGGAAATTGGTAAGTAATTAGACTGTCTCGCCAATAGGTAAGGAAATTCAGGAAAGATTGATATTGTGATGTTTTGTGAGTCGTGGAATATTGGTAAGGAATAAATCTTATAATACCTATAAGTATGATTATCAGTTATTGGTATCTCCATTATAAATGTTATCTTGTCTTTCTTAACGTATGATTTGACATAAATTGTTTCCTCTAATTTAAAAAAAAAATCCTCTAATTTAATACCTCGTTAGGTAAATACATAAGATTTGCAAATTGAGCTATCGATTTTAAATGATTTAGTAATTCTTTCGAATTAACTATGGATTGATGTAAAACTGACAATTTACTTAAGGCTAGAGCTGTTTCAATCTCCCTTAATTGTGAATTTAGACACACAGGGAAAACGCGGAAACTCCTTGAAAAATCCGATCCGGCTGCGCCAGTTACGTATCGGGAGCCGGGTGGGGAGTTTTTAAAAAGTAACTAAATTAATTAAAATTAAAATGCGAGTAATGTCTGCACCGATTCGAAGATGATTTATTACTGGCTAACTAATTCTAAATACAGGCACGGGCCGTTGAGGCTGAAACGGCTAAGTCGATAATAAAATACATGAGCTTGCCCTTAAATATGCTGAGGCAACCCTAATCTAAGACAGAAAGGCGAGGGGGTTCCATAACTAGCTACTTGGTGCAGCATGTTTGTTAGTAAATTATGTTCTACTTCATAATATTTTGTTACATTTAATATTTAAATTCAATTTATCACATAAAATATTTTATAATAATTTAATATTTAAATACAATTAATCACATAAAATAGGAAATTGAATATGTTTGGTACGTTCGTAATATAATATTGTTGAATTGTTAATTTGTCAATTTTAAGATACTTGTTAGTATTTTTGTACTAACTTACTGATAATTTATAGGGAGATCTGTAATTGGCCATACCCAATGTATTAAAACGTGAGTTATAGCAATGAATGTGCTGTTGATTTTCTCGATAAACAACAATAATCAACAACAACAATTAGCTAAATTAATAATATAAAAGTAAAACCTCAATTCGGTGTAAGTTTTCTCAATTCGGTGCACCATTTTCCACGGAATTGAGATCCATGGAATTGAGAAAATAACACAATACATCAAATTACCCAAAAATGTTGTGAGTTACAGTAATTTCTATTAAACCTAACGATAGAAAGCTGTTAAACACTCAATAGTTTTAGCACAAATCTCATTAAATACTTTAGATACATAATCGAAGTGGCACACCGATTTGAGAAATTACCCTGTACCAAAAACACCGAACGATTTCGTACCTTTGGAAATTGCTCCTGAGTGCTACAGATCTCCTGTTTATACTGTTCGTCCGCTTAGGCGCAACTGTCAGATGACGGGAACAAGTAGTACGCGTTCCTATTATGCATAGTTAGTGCTACAGGTACATAAAAGTAAATTTCACCGAATTGAGGCACAAGCCTCGGACAAAATTTAAATGTGTCACTGTATTCAAATTAAAGGATTCACGATATATGTAAGCACGTATATGGCTTCATTATTTATTCCTTGTTATAGGAATGTAGGAATAATAATCAGCAACTTATTATTTTAAAAGTTATGAAACGAAAACGAGTAAATTCTGGAAACCGGACACTCCATTTTAGGCCAAATTCTGCCCGTTTTTGAACTTTCCGATTTTTTTTAGACCATATGTACAACCTGGTGGTCTTCTTGATATGCTCTCCATCAGGCCAAGAGTTGTATAAATACGTGTGATTTTTTTCAGACATGTTATTCAATTTTAAAGGTAGGTTTTTTGCTCCAGTCGGTCAATCCGTCGCTTCTGTAGAAATGCCCATACACGAGTGGAAGTATTACACGAGTGTATAATACCTAGTTATGTGCAGTTTCATACACTACTTTATCTACTCTCATTGAAAACGAACATATCAAATAAAAGATAAAGATTTCCATGCTAAAAAGTCTTGATAACATTTATCGTATAATTTTCTTGACTTTACTGGTAGTAGATTAAGACAGACTGCTGTCGCAGTCTCTAAAATGTCGGGCGGCGTCAAATTTTCTGCACTTTCACTATCAGACATTTTAATAAATACTAATAATTATCTACCGAAACACAAACGTACTGTGACGCCAAAATTCCCGTTATCACCGCGCATGCGCAAAAGCGCGCGCAGCCACAGATAAAAAATTAAATAGATGTATCTATGATCTATAATCTGTATAGTAATGAAAAAAATTTTTATTATAACATTTTTTTGTTAGAGAAATAGTGTCATAATTAAATTTTTTAATTTCATTTCGATATACTATTTATAAAGTACGTCTATATAAACGTGTTTTGAGTTTTGTATTTTGAATTTAACGATATGAGAGTAGATAAACTATTTAATGATTTCAGGCAATCCTAAACGGTCACATGGAGGATTTCGTCACGGAGGTGTCGGTCCTAGGCGAGCCGATAGTGAACGCGGCGGTCGAAATTTATTTAAAGATCTGCGCGGAACTGCTGCCCACGCCGTCCAAGTCGCACTATGTGTTCAACCTGCGCGATCTGTCCAAGTCTATGCAGGGCGTGTTGCAAGCGGACGCGGGGTATATGAGGTCCCCGCAAGCCATGCTCAGGTATACTTCTATGACATTTCGACCACCTCTTTTGTGTAATACTAAGCACGCTGGGTTACAAGACGTCACCATCTCCGTTGTCCTGGTTCGATTCCCGATCGGGTCAAAATAGAAATCATAACTTTCTATAATGTCTGTTTCTGTAACACTGTATTATTTACTTACTTTAGAATCCTTTGTGATGTGACCTTCATTAAACAGTGGTTTATTAGCTTTATCGTCAAAGTGGTTTGTCATTTCTAGATTGTTCTACCATGAATTTCTCCGAGTGTTCCACGACCGTCTGATCAACGTCGAAGACAAGAGTTACTTCTTACACCTGATGAGTGCGATATGCACCAAGAACTTCCAGACTCCTATTCTGGATGTTCCTGACGACCCGGTCATTGAACACCCGCCATTGTTGCTGTTCGGAGATTTCATGAACTCTGCCATCCCTAAAGAGAATCGGGTCTACGCTGAAATACCGGACATGCACAAGCTGATGGTTGTGTTGAAGGTGAGCTTATCTCTGAATGTCTTAAAAATATGTAGCGAATCATAAATGAATTTATTTCTCCTGATTAAAAAAACTTAGTACTAGGCTCAGAACCTCAAAACCGTACCAAGGTATTATCCGACCAATTTAAAAATAATGTCATAATGACAGCATTCAATGATGGAGGTATACTATTTAAATTGGTCGGGTAACTTAAGTCTTGATACAAATACTGGTGATATATTTTTTTGTAATAAAGGCGTATTTTTATTCGTTTGGTTAAGAATGTTTTAACACTCAGTGTCATGACATGACTTCTCGCGTAATCTCCTATGTATTCTTACGAGACCAGAAATTTCCGGGCGAAAGCCCGGGCGGATCGGCGGCACGGAAGTTCAATTGGAAGAGTACTTATTTCATCTTTATGAATAGAAAATATGATACTATACATTTTCAAAAAAAAAACGCTATGTCGAAGTTTTCCTCCGTGATTTTTCCTTTCGTAATTGAATACAATAAATGGATATCACAATGTTTTATTGAAATAATTTTGGTTTATGTACTAAGCGTAATGACAGCCATTCCTTTGTAATTTCAACGTCCGTCATAAGTTTGTGACGCTGTCCTCCCGCCCGCTCCCAATAAAACTTGTTATAAAATAATTCGGAATAAAATCCGTGTATTTGGTGTGTCGCAGGAGTACCTAGACGAATACAACTCGACGGCGCGCGCGGAGATGCGTCTAGTGTTGTTCCAAGACGCCGTGGAGCACGTGGTGCGGGTGGCTCGCGTGCTGCGCGCCGAGCGCGGCCACTGCCTCCTGGTGGGCCCGGGCGGGTCCGGCCGCCGCAGCGTCGCCACCCTGGCCGGGCACGTCAACGAGTGCAAGTGAGTCGCATAGCGCTATCCTCTGAGCTGGTTTCAAAACTTAGGTGAAACACGAATTGAACATAACGATTTTATTTGCATATGTTTTCACCACATCTATTTATATAATGACTAGCGGACCCAGCGATTTTTGCTTCGCCCCTAGCACCGTCCCGCCCCGGCCCCGTCTAGCCCAGCCTCGTAATTTTAAAAGTTAAGAAAAACACTGTAATTGATCACTTATCAAGCGGGATGAAAAATAATCAAATTACTAAAATGGCTATAAAAAAATAGGGGTTGGTGATAAAAAAGTAAAAATTTAGGGTTGTATGTAATTTTTAATGCCACGTTATAAAAAAATAAAAACAAAAAAAATCGTTCAAAAAATTAAAAATAATAATAAGGGTGAACAACCCTTATCACTTATGGGTATGAAAAATAGATAGTAGCCGATTCTTAGACCTAGTCAATATGCTCACAAAATTTCATGAGAATCGGTCAAGCCGTTTCGGAGGAGTACAGGAACTAACATTGTGACCGTGTCCGCCAATAGTTTATGACGCTGTCGTAAGTTCCAATACACAAAGAACCTGATTTCTCATGTCATTCACCTCTTTCATGTAGTTACCTACATAGAGTGGCACTCATTTGTTGTCCCGAGCAGCAGTGATTTGGAAGTATGACCGAATATTAATAACGCATAAATCCATTATTTCGTACTAGTAGTCCCGCACTTCAGTTTACTCCCGCCCCTGTCCCTCCCTTATTTATAGTTATTATCCTATTCGGGGCCAGACCATTCAACAAAGTAAAAACCATGAAAATCTGTCTAATCGTTCTCGAGTTATAACCGTTAATAACAAGAAGTCCATCCTTTCTAGATGTTAGTTAACATTAGGTAAGTAAACAATAAAATATTATTTTTATTTAAACTTACTACCCCTGTAGTGATATAATAGGCGCCCTTAGACGATTAGGCCAGTTATTAATGGCGGCACGAATCATATCCAGCGGGAGTTGCTTTGCTTATCGTACAAGAACTCGCTTCAGTGACTCGATGTTTAGGTGGGACTCGCGGCAGGCCCTGGGCTCTAACTCAATCCATAAAGTATAATCCAGCGGGTTGATGTCGGGGCTGGAGGAGGGCCATTCGTTCGCTGCAATGAAGGCCGGCCCATTTATCCTCATCCAAGCTTGGGTGGTTTTTGCCTTATAGGATGGCACTGTCTTGCAGAAAGGGGTTTCACAACAGGTTTTAAAATGTCACTTTAATCATTCTTGGTTGTCACCTTGACGCCTTGTTGACAAAATGGAGCGGAGTGATACTTTCATTAATTAAATACTCCCCATCTTATTATCACAATACCTGGATGATGATTACGTAAGACATTCCGTGCTGAAACTGTGTCATTCCTTGTTTCTTTTGGCACATACTTTATTGTTTTGCCTATTCTAGTCTTTTAGCAACGAAATATTAGTCTGCATAGCGACTAATATATCGTTGCTGAGTACGATTTTGATGTTCGCAGGCGTCCTCACAGAGAGTGATCGACCACTCCTTTGGCAATCTTGCAAATAATTTCTGTATGGTTTGGTAGTGTAATACACACAGTAACAGTTCCCTTAAAAGTTTTCACCTGACGGAAAATCTCAATTGGTTTTATTACCACTTTAATTGACGCTCTAATTTGATTCCCTTCATCACGAGAAAATTTACTGATATTAATTTGAAAAATCAAAAATCAAACGTAAAATATTTTCTTAATTTTTTTAAGAACAATTTTTTCACAAAACATAAACACTCGAGGAATGTACAGAAAAAAGGAATGATATGTCAGATCACTTGAACTGAGACCTTTTCATTCGCAGGTGCATGGGCATGGAGCTCAAACGTAACTACGACACGCCGGAGTTCCACGACGACCTGTGCAAGATGTACATGCGCGCCGGCGTCAACTACGAGGACACGGTCTTCTTGTTCACTGACACGCAGATCACTAAGGAGGAGTTCCTGGAAGACATCAACAATATGCTTAATTCCGGTAAAGATGTTAGTTTTGTAAATATCGTTTAGCACACTATCCACAGATGCATGGCTGCCCATCAAGCCTAAAGACTCAGTCCTTATTAAATGCTTTATGCGGCGTCCGACTTCTGAGTATACGTTCCGATCGACGGTCCACTATAGTAATGTGTCTTATTTGAGTCGTAGCTTTTAGTAACCCACACTTAATAAGAGACTTGAAATCTTGATTTTAAAATGGTAAAAGAATATAGGCAGTCTGGATTTCCTTCCATAAAAAAAGATGTTACATAGGGAGACAGGTTGAAGTTTTTGCCGGCTATCACATTGTATGTGATCGCCATATGTTATGACGCAATAACTATGCAGATTTAAAATTATGTGACATAATAAACTGAACACATTTGTATGTATGTATGAGACCCCCTATAATATGATCATATTAATGAAAATTAAAATATCTTAAATATTATTTTAAACAGGTGAAGTACCGAACTTGTTCGAGGGCGACGCGTACGAGCAAGTGCAATCGGGCTGCCGGCCCGAAGCGGCCAAGAGCGGCATCAACCCCGCGGACCGCGACGCCGTCTACTACTTCTTCATCAATCGAGTCCGCTCCAAGCTGCACCTCTGCATCTGCATGAGCCCTGTAGGCGAGGCGTTCAGGTGACTGAAACATACACACATATACAACGAGTTTTTTTGTTTTCCGGAAAATTGAGGATATAAATCAGACTACATAGATAAGTCGTGTTAAAAGATTTTTATAAATATCGTTTTTTTTTTCTTGTTACATTCATTATAATTCAACCTAGCACTCGGGTGTGTAATACGCGCGCCTATTCGTAATGTTGTATTTAAGTTGACAACGTAGCGTGCGCTATGTCATACGTATATAAATGAAATTGGGTAAGCTGGCAACAACACTGGGATAAAATAATGACGAACTGATTTAAAAACACTTGCTTGTGCATTATACCTAATTCTGGTATAATAAATTCTTTCGGAAAACAATCCTTGTTTTCCAGAAAAAGAACACATTGTATACATACCTATATACCTAGTCTTGCCATAAATATTTTCACAATGAAAAAAAATAATAATGCAAATAATATTTATTACGAGGGTCAAACTGAAAGTTCTTAGAACTGGCCACTTATAAACAATATAATAAAAAAAATATTCTAAAATTTGAAAATAGAACTCTTTGCCAATATTACTGAGTATATATTTCATTCATTTGTCATTTGTTTTACGATTTGGCGGCAAATTGAAAATTGTCTGTGTCACGTCAACATGAATTTAACACGAGAAAATTTTCGTGCAATGATTTTTTATGACTTTCGATGTCATTTAAGTCAACAAGAAAGTTATGATAGACTACGATTGGCCTTTCACGATGAAGCCCCATCTCGTGCGACTGTTTACAACTGGTTTAATGAGTTTAAACGTGGTCGCACTAATATCACTGATGATGTACGTGAGGGACGGCCTTCTACGGCGACGACTGAAAATAACATCTGTGTTGTGCGGCGTATGATAGAGACTCACAAAAGAGTGACCTATCAGCAGATTCGGACAAGCTTAGGCATCGGTATGAGTCAAGTGCACAAAATCCTCCACGAACATTTAGCGGTCAGGAAGCTTTGCGCCCGGTGGATACCTCATAATTTGACTAAGGCTCAAAAACTCCATCGTGTGGATTGGTGCCGTAAAATGATTGAAAGATTTAACGGAGGTGACTCAAATGCTGTGTTCGACATACTAACAGGTGACGAAAGCTGGATTTACTGTTATGATCCTGAAACCAAAAGACAATCTGCTCAGTGGGTGTTTCCTTTCGAGGAGTTGCCAACTAAAGTGAAGAGAGATCGAAGTGCGGGAAAAAAAATGGTGGCCTCGTTCTTTGGAAGGATAGGTCATTTCGCAACAATTGTGTTAGAGGATCAAAAAACAGTTTCTGCAGAATGGTACACTACCAATTGTTTGCCACTTGTCTTGGAAAAAGTTCGAGAGAAACGACCTCGCAGTAGGATCCTCCTTCACCACGACAACGCCTCGTCGCACACCGCCAAGCGAACGATCGACTATTTGGCGACATCAAACGTTGAATTACTGGGTCACCCGCCGTATAGCCCCGACCTCGCGCCTTGTGATTTTTATTTATTTCCAAAAATTAAAGAAAAACTTAAAGGAAAGCGGTTTATGAATGCTGAAGAAGCGGTGGCTGCGTATCGCGATGCCTTTGAAGAGACCCCTAAGGACGAGTGGGCAAAGTGCTTTTCCCAGTGGTTCCATCGCATGCAGCGGTGTATTGACGTCAATGGACAATATTTTGAAAAGATATAATAAAACTAATAACTGGCTAATGTAATCAGTTTTTGATTTTCTAAGAACTTTCAGTTTGATCCTCGTACTTTTAAAGTGTGTGAGTTTTATACATAAATATAAAACAAATTAAAATATAAAAAGCTTATTCGAAGTGGTCTCCATTGGCTGCAATAAAGTCCATTAAACGTTGATGCCAGTTATCAATAGAAGCACGAACTCTTTCCATGGGAAAATTCTTCACTGCCAATCGTATGGATTGTTTTAGGGACTCCAAATTATCATGGCGTTTAGAGCAAGCCGTACTCTCTAAAACTGATCATAAATCATAATCTAGCGGATTAAGATCGAGACTAGACGACGGCCAGTCTTCAGTTCTGATGAAGTCCGAAACGTTCGCTTCTAACCAAGACTGCGTGGACCGAGTTTTATGACCCGGCGCCGAGTCTTGTTGGAAAGACCATGCTTGGTTATTGAACATGGTGACGACCCGTCTGGTGTAGTGGTCGAGAAATCGCCTACTACGCAGCGGGTGCGGGTTGATCCCCGCACAATACAAACATTTGTGTGCATGAACATGTCTGTTTATATTGGTCTGGGTGTTTTCTATATATATCATATCAAAAAGTATTTAAGTATTATATCCGTTGTCTGGCAGCCATAACACAAGCTTTGAGTAGCTTACTTTGGGACTAGATGGCGATGTGTGGGAATGTCCAAAGGATATTTATTTATATTTTATTTATGGTGTTGTTAAGTGGCTTAAATTCCTTCTCAAGAATAATATCTTGATACACTTTTGTCTATGTTTTGATACCTTTTTCACAAAAATATGGCTCAGTCACTCCTTCATATCTAACACCCCACCAAACCATCACTGAAGTCGGGTAATGCCCACGATGCACTCTGCCCACTAATTGGGAAGCTTCCTTAGAGGTTTAAAAGCAAAAATACGGTCATTTTGTTTCTGTGACCTCCCTTTGCGTACCGCTTCGGTAGTTTTTCGATTTTACCACCCTATTTTTTCAAAAATTACCGGTTAAAAAATGACCAGTACGTCTCTTATAAGCTGCAAGTCCTAAGTCATCTTTTAAATTACGCGACATGGTTCTGGGTGCTATCTTCATCTCCCGAGATAAAATCTTTTGCTTTCGGACAGGATTTCTGCGTATTCTTTCCCTTACTGCTTTGACCACCTTTTTCGTACGAACACTACGTGGACGGCCAGATCTTTTTCTGTCACAAACAGATGAGTCTCATTGTACCTATTGATATTCCGGTACACAAACATCTAATACCGAGCGTATGGAGAGTTTTAAAAATTGCATTTATCTCCATACCAAATTTGTGTAATCCAATCACAGCGATTCGGTTCTCTTTATCACCCCACTCCATTTTAATATCGAAAATATTATAAAATGTATTGGCGCCACAATAAGAAAACACAATGAGCAATCGTAAAAAAAATATAGATTCTTAATTATATATATATTTTTTAATTGTAACAGTATTTTTAGTTGTAACATTTTTATAGGGCGACACATACTTGCAGGCTCATTAAAAAAATGCTTGAGTGGTACGTGGACAGTCATCTAAAATCAAAACGTTATTATAAATAGGCCAAAGTTTCACGTTCAGACTGGCATCAGATTATTCCATCAGTCTGATCTGACACCAGAATGATAGTTAAAATTTATTGTAAAATTTTTATTAGTCCGTCAGTCCGTGCAGGTTACACGATCATTCTGGCTAGACTGATGGACTAGACTGACGCCAGCAGACTGATGTGTCTCTTACGTTACTGGTGTACCTAGTAACGTAAGAGAATGCCGTAAAATAGCATTAGGCCTGTTTTTTTTTTTTTGTTAAAATAGACATTATTGTTTCAAGAAAACAGCAGAAGGTACGTAATGTCTATAGAATCCGTAATCCCAAAGTTTTCTGTAAGGGTTTACAATCCGATTGTTCGCATGTGTACATAAAACAAGATATCGATATCTTTACTACCACTCCAATGTTTTCAAGGGGAGTCTCAGAACTCATTTTGAAACTTAGGTGATTGTTACTCATAGAGTCCACTTTTTTCATAAAAACATGTTATTATCTTTTTTTCACATTGAGTTCTATGAAGTCCGTCATGTACGGATTTTTCCTAAATTTTTCACCTGAATGTGTTTATTCTTTCTCATCGAACATGCCAGGAACACTTTTTTTATTATGATCTAGCTAGACTCTTACTAGTTTTTAAATCATATTATCCTTTTTGTTTTTGTAGTGATTGTACTCTGTTTGTGTTCTTAAAGAAATGCAATAAAATGTTATAAATCATAAAATGCCAATTCCTGTACAACAGACGCCGCTGCCGCATGTTCCCGTCTCTCGTGAACTGTTGCACGATAGATTGGTTCACAAAATGGCCGCCTGAAGCGCTGCTGTCGGTGGCCGAACAGTGCTTGGCGCCGATGGGGAATTCGGCAATCGTACAAAAGATCGCCAAGCTATGCGTAACTATGCACGAGGTGAGCTATAGTTAATATTTAAAATAATTACCTATTGGAATCTCCGTTGTCCGCTGTTGAGTGCAAGATTACATGCTCTCTCAAAATACTACTAAATATTTATACAAATGTTTTAAAATTGGTAACGATGATTTTTTTGAGCCAATTTTTAATTTTTATTTTATAGTGTTTTGTAAGGAATTGAACCCTGTGTCTTACGCAATCCGGGCGCATGCCTATACCAATCGGCCACCGACACATTTTTGCTAGTGCTTTCTTAAATGCGTAGGCTGCGTGACGTCATCAATGTTGCGAAATTACTCTCTTAACATCGGGAGGAAATATTTTTAAAAATATTTTATCAATCTGATAAGACGAAAAAGGCAAATTTATAATTTTATTTTTGGTTCTAATAGTGTTTTAAGTAGTGACAACTCTATAAACTTAAATAACTTACAATGCACTGTTAAAAAGCAACTGTGTCAGACAAGAAATCGAACCCTGTATCTAGAAATCGATTCCTTGTCTGACAGTTGCTTATAACTATTGCAATTTAAATTATACTTGCTATTGATTAACTTTGTAACTATAATCTATTATTTGCAAAGTAAAAAGTAAAAGTAAAAACATTTATTTGCCAGAGTACAGTACATTTGTGGTGAAAAAATAATAATATTACAAGCCCAGTGCACTCAACCATACAATGGTATGCAAATAGTGTGTGAAAGCTAACATTACAAAGGTACAATATAGTTTGGTTAATTTAATTGTAATAACAGATTTGATTAAATAGGTATGTCATAACAAAATTACAATTATTTATTTTTAATTTTAAATTCCATAAATTCCTTAACACTATAGAAGCAATGTTGCCACAGCCATTTTGTCAATTTAGATTTGAAATTGTTTTTGTCAGTGAATACTTTGATGTCATCCGGAAGATTATTGAACAATACTATACACATATTAAAAACATTTTTCTTATATATTTGTTTGTGACAAGAAGGGTGGTACAGTCGGTTCATTATCTTGGCTCTAGTTTGTCTTTCATTCACATCCATTCGTTTTTTAAAATATTCTGGATGAGAGACCACAAACAGTCATCAGTATGACTGCTGTTTCACAGGCTTTCTCCATGGTTTTCCATAATGAAATTAATTGTTAAGCCTTGGCTGAATGTGAAGATGCCAATTAGCTAAGAACTGGCGAGAAAAAAATCAATATATCAGCACATAGCAGACTTTATAAATTGTGATCTATATATAGTCCATTGAATAAATAGTTCTAGAGTGCGTGAGTTAGTAACGTAAGGTGTTTCTTCGGAAACATGTCAAGAGTCCCTAGGTAATAAACATACTAAAACCCCGGGACACTAGGAGGAGCCCCGGAGTGGGGGGAGGGGGGAAAGGGTCCATTTTTTCATTTTTCGCTTAAATCTCAAAAACGGTACATGTTAGAGAAAAACTTTCAAGGAAGAGTTGAAAGGCCATAGAATTATCTACAAGTTGTACCTGAATAATTTTTTCCTATATCCTACCGTTTCTGAGTTACACGCAATAAAAAATGATTCTGGCTCAAACAATTTCCCCATACTACATACCCATGTTTATCACATCAATCGATCAACAAATATTTCTTTCTTCCAAAAAACTCAAATGTGCAACTTGTGACCGGTACTGATAGATTGCTCTTAATTAGGTCTATAATTGGTAAAATTAAAAAAAAATAAAAACCGACTTCAAAACCAAAATGCACTAAAAAGTATTAAATAAACTCTTCACCATTAAAAGGAAAGGAATCCGTTTTAGGCAAACAATTTCTTTTTGGAGTCGGTGCTGTGATAGTTGATGCTTGATGGTCAAAATCAAAATCAAAAATCAAATCAAAATCAAAAAAAATTATTTGCAAAGAAAACAATTTACAAAATAGGGTCTTAAAATTATGTTAGTGTGTGTACGCGTATTCCGCCTGCACGCAGGCATGCAAACATTATAATTTATATTTATTCAAATACAATTTATAACATTAATACAATACAATTTTAAACATTAATAATAAATTTACTTCCAGTCAAAATAGTCCTTTAGGCTGCAGAAACAGTGCGTCAAAAGCCTTTTTTTTTTTTTTAAATAATATTCCGTCATGAAGTTTCAAATCGTCAGGCAATTTATTATAAATTTCGATTGATATGTTATATATATTTTTCTTATAAATATCCTTATGTCTAGGAGGTTGATACAGTACGTTCTTAAATTTTTCTCTTTTTTGACGACGTATTACGTCACTCCGTTTCTTAAAGTATTTTGGGTAAGTTTTCACAAAAATACATACGTCTCTAATATAAATGCATGGAAGTGGCAATATTTTACATTTCCTGTAGAGAGCTATTCGCAGATGACATCTCCCTTCTTTTTCAAACACCGGACGAAAACCGAAACTATATTCAAATAATAACTGCAACTTTTGATCGCATTAAACACTGGCTCTCAAATCATAACCTTGAAGTTAATAATAAAAAAACAAAAATCTTACAATTTTAACCATATCAAAAACCACCAATAAGACCTCAAACCAATAACAAATTTGTTAAAAATCCAAGAAGAAAACGATGTTAAGCTACTTGGTATAAACTTAGATACACACCTTAATTGGAAGAAACATGTTCAAACCACAAAAACAAAAATATCTAAATTCCTGTATGCCTTAAGTGTCCTAAAAACAAATTCTTCCAAGAAGACTGCACTGTCTGCATATTACGCCTATGCGTTAGCATGGCTACGCTATGGCATAACTATGTGGGGCCATAGTTGTGATGCCTCTGACCTGTTCGTAGCGCAAAAAGTGCTTACGTATATTTTTTAACATAAAACCCAGAATAAGTTGTAAACCACATTTCATCCATGAGAAAATTCTAACTCTACCGTGTATATATATTTTAGAAATGGCCATGTTTGTCCGGAAACATGTATCTATTTAAATGCGATAAAAACCCCAGACGCAAAATTAATTTAGTGCTCTCAACACCGTTAATAGAAATGTACAAAAATAGCCCAATGTATCGTTGCATCCAAATCTTTAATTGATAACCAAATTTTATTAAAACCATAGAAAAGGAACACATATTTAAAAATAAACTTAAGCAAATTCTTATAAATAAAAGCTTCTACAATATAACAGACTATATGGAGGATAAACTTTAGATCTAGTTGGAGATTTATCAATCAGGCTAACAAGAGGAGATTGTAGTATACCTATTATTTTAATAAGCCATTTAAAATAAGATCTACCGCAGCCAAGTAGGTTTACTTATTACTACACCTTAAAAAGTGCAATATTACCTATATTAAAACAAAGATGTTGTTCGATTTGATTTTATATATTTTAACTGTAATTACTGATCCTAATAGTAGTAAGCTATTTAAATTGTATTGTATCCATTGAATTTAACTCTAGTTATTAAATGTATCTACAGATGTTATTTACCTAAAGTACCATTATTTGCTGTACCCTACAGGGTGTGCATATGTATGATATTGATTGCATATTGTATGATACTCTACTATGTATTTGCAATAAATAAATAAATAAATCTCATCGAGTTATCAAATTGGTGGAAGTCGATCCTCCACGTCGTTTCTAGATGCTACGAGCTATTATCTAAAAAAAATATATTAATGCTAGTACTTTTTATTAGTGTGTGTGTGTGTGTGAGTGAGAGAGAGATCTAAGTTAATTTGTTTTTCTGTCATTAAAGTACTCGGAAACAGCTTTTGTTGATATATCTTGTGCCTTGGTGCGCACGTAAAGCTGAATGAATCGAATTGGCTCAATAAAAACTATGTGCAAATTACAGAAAAAAAAATACTACAGGGTAATTTTAATCATTTTACAACTTCGTCCCATGATAATGCAGAGCCCTGAATATCTGCATTTCCGATTTTTATTTTATAAAACATACAGAGTGTTGTTTTGGTCAGTGACATCCAACATAGGAATGATAATATGAGTTATGCTTATTAAAAAAAAACTTTAAATTCTGAGCAAGGTTTATACAAGAAAACCCCTTTACAACATTCAAAAAAATTACAAAACGAATGGGAAAACTCGCAGCCTAGCGCGTAGCTAGCGCTTATCTACGAAATACTACGCCGTAGGTAGTAAACTACGAAGAGGCTACCTGGTGTTGGTGGTTTTGACTCGATCGCTGTACCTGATAAAAAAATGATTTTGTGGGTTTTTTTCCATTTCAAATAAAAATATATTTTTTTATATATTTTTTGGCATCAGTATCCTGATCTCCCATAAATTTCATGAGAGCGAAGAAACAGAGAGTGCACTTATGGTGTATTGCGCACACATCTGGGCACTATTATAGCCTGTTCTCTTCTGCAACAATACTATTACTCTTCCTCCAGGATGTGGACATGATGACGGACAGACTGTACCACGAGATGCGACGACACTTCTACACCACGCCGAGCTCGTACCTCGACTTGCTGAAGTTATATCTGCAGCTACTAGATAAGAAACAGCAAGAAATCATACGCGGCCGAGACAGAATCTCGTGCGGATTGCAAGTCAGTACTATTTCGTTCATATTTTACAACGTAATTATAACATTAAATCTGAAATGAGGGTTAAAAATAACAATATAAATAAACCTGAATAAAAAATTAATAGTCTTTTTAATGTTATGAGTTATGATTTACATAATTTTTCAGTGCTGTAATAATTAAACAGTGACTGTTTATATCTACTTAGTCTTGTTACTTAAACCATGTAGGTAGTTACGTTAAATAACTCCATAAAACTATTTTGTCAAACACCCGCAGAAACTATACGAGACGTACGAAGTAGTCGGCGTGATGGAACAGCAAGTCCGTGAAATGGAGCCGATCCTGGCCAAGAAGGCGGAGGAAGGTCATGCACTTGTCAACCGACTGAAGATCGAGCAAAAAGCAGCTGATGAGGTCAAGAAGGCTGTCATGAAGGATGAGGCCGAAGCTAAGGTCAGCTTGACTATTAACCAACCATCATCTTTAATATTATCCACTGCTTAACATAGGCTACTTCCCTAGTTTTCCGCAGCGATCGGTTGCCATCGGTCTATGTGACTCTGCGACATTCGGAGTCTTTTGTCCATTTTTTCGGTGGACATTCTTTGCTGCGCTTTTGATTTAAGGGTTTTTGCGCTGCGTCCGTGCCTATTGCCACTTGAGTAACTAATTTGTTGGGCTATGCACATAAGTATGAATTAACCAATACCTTTAGCAAATCGTAGAACTTCCCCTTCTCTGAAGGAGTTCTATAAGCTTTTTTTTCCTTTGTTTTTGTCCTTTAACTTCTTGAAAAGTCATTTATTTATACAAATAGGCCTAATGGGTGCACTTTTACAAGTTCCAATATAAACCCTACCACAGCTTCGGGACAATTGTGAGCTAGAGCTGAGAAGAAGCTGCGCAAGAAATGTTAATGTTTAGTTCAGTTCATGCATCTTCTGTATCTCAGGTAAAAGCGGAAGAGGTGAAGCAAATCGCGGACGAAGCCAAGGCGGACTTGGCGTTGGCGATGCCGGCGATGGAAGCAGCGCAACAGGCTCTCAAAGCGCTCAACAAGGCAGACATCAACGAGCTGAAGGCCTTCCAGAAGCCGCCGCCGCTCGTGCGTTTCGTAATGGAGCCCGTCTGCATCCTGTTCGGTGTCAAGTGAGTTAACCTTTTGACTCAATATCGTAATATGCTCTGAGATCATTCTCTGACTTGACAAGAGTTTCTTGACGACAGCTAAGGCTAGCGAAGATGCTGATATATTATCATTGCCTGATCATCCCGTCATGACAACTGGGTTGATTTAACTGGATGCTGTTATATTAACAACTGTGTCTACACAAATCGATAATACTGCTCTACTACACTTATTACAAATAGCTACAATTGTTTTTCAACGTGTCCTAAACATTATACCTACAGTTTTGGTTCCCGAGGTACTTTTATCATGCTCTAATTAACTATGTGGCATCATTAGCTGTTGCATTTTTGGAGTGATTTCTTTTCCTGATTAAAAAATATATATGTAATAAATATAATATGTCCTATAGACCGGACTGGGACTCCACAAAGAAGTTGCTAGCTGACGTGAACTTCATCGGCAAACTGGAGGAGTACGACAAAGACCACATCCCCGACGCGACGCTCAAGAAGATCAAAGTGTATCTCACACATAAGGATTTTAACCCCGACACTGTAGTGAAAGTATCTAAGGTAAGCTATAGATAAAACTGTTCGTAAATATTGTTTTTTTCCGTACAAACTTTCATTAGCGACAAAACGTAAAGTATTTCCACACACTATCGTATTTAAAATATCAATTAATTGTATCTATAAACTACAGTACTTGATATGCTGTGATTGAATCATTCCTCCAAGATACACTTTCCTCGTAGATACACTTTTAGGTATAGTTTTGCATTAAATTATCAACGAACATATCGGCAATATGGTTGAATGAAGCTTCAAGTCCTACTCGTTATTGTAATGAGCATCGGAAAAACAAGTGAATGCCGTAAAAACAATGAATGAATGAATTTGATGTTTTTTTTTATTTCCAAAACTTGCAGTAATACTTTTCTGGTTAGCTGTACTTGTCCAAAGTGTATCTTACAGGAACAAAAGCGGAGATTTTTCAAAAGTGTATCCACGAGGAAAGTGTTCTTAGAGGAATGATTCCTATGATTTCTGTTCTAGGTCTGCAGATCCATGGTACTATGGGTGCAAGCTATCGATATGTATGCCAAGGTGTTCAGAATCGTCGAGCCCAAGATACTCAAGTTTGTACATTCATATTTCCTACGTCTTTTTACTTCGTTTACGCTGATATTCTTATACCACATTAATACCCACAGGCATAAAGAAGCTGCTGCCATATTGAAAAGTGTTATGGCTGTGTTGAGAGCCAAGCAGAAGGAGGTAGAAGCGATTGAAGCACAGCTCGCCAAGATGATGGATGAATTGCGGGTAACTTTACTAAAGCAAAGCTTGTTATTTGATTGACTTTGTCTCCTAAAATAGAAGAAGGTTATATATTCTGAAGTATTTTTTTTATAAAAATACAATTATCCGGTGTGAAGGACTAAAAATATGATTGATGTTACAATGCAAATTAACTCTGGAAAGAACTTATGCATACAGGTGCACTCACTATTAAAGGGTAAGTATTCAAGGATACGGAAGGGGCACGGAAACAAAATGAAAAAAAACCGTTTGGTCTGTGATTTCCGATGATCGAAATTGGTATAAAATTGTGCATGCTGCCTCGTGTAAAGTTACAATGCTCCTAGCGGGGTGATAGTGACACTGAACCGAAAAATAATAAATCTGCTCAAGGTTATTGACTATATTTTTTCAGGTTGTGGAAGAGGAACGCATAAAGCTGCAAGCGGACGTAGATTTAGCCGCAGCTCGGCTCATGCGCGCCGGCAAACTGACTCAGGCCTTGGCCGATGAGCAAGGCCGCTGGGAGGACAGCGTCAAGGTAGGTACACCTTCTTTATCATTTGTCACAAGACGTCCACCGTTCACATACACGTGACGCGCTGAGAAGATAGTACCGAGCTACCCGACCAAATAGTCTACCGTCCACAGTTCTCGGTCGAGAAGCTATACTCTTCAATCTCTTCCTTTAATTACAAAAAATATTGTGGTATTTTAAATTTATCTATCATCATCAATAGGACGTTTGCGAACGGACCGCAAAGCGGGCTCTCATGTATGAATTCGCAGCTAGGGGCGCTTGCGTGCGTAGCGTGAAGTCTCCGAAATGACAAATGTCACTGTTTGCGAGTTAGATACACGGGTTTATTTCTACTTCAATTAATGTTGCTATTAATTAGATTAATTATGGCGAATACAAGTTACGAATCAAGGAATAAGAACGCTTAAAAAGGGAACTAAGAAAATACGTTTTTTTTTAAACGTGTGTATCTTATTTCTCTTTTCCTAGTAAAATGGCTCTGGTAGCAAGCCCGATGTGTTGCTAATCATGACTTATGATGAATGGCTAATTTGGTTTTCACTTTCTCCGTCATTACAATTACTCAGCTTTAAAGCTATACATCTTGTCGAGTGCTACAGAGGAGCCATCTGGTGACACAAAAAACCATAGCCTTCACTGTCTCGTTGACCAATAAACTGTTTTTAAACATTTTTTTATACAATTTTTTTCCAGGCGGCGACGCAAAAGCTGTTCTGCACTACGGGCGACATTATAATAGCGTCGGGCTGCATCGCGTACTTCGGCGCGTTCCCGGCGCTGTACCGGCGCGAGCTCGAGCGCAAGTGGATAGCGCACTGTCGCGACCTCGAGATACCCTCGTCGGACCACTTCGAGTGAGATATTTTGTTGCTACGTATTTATTTTATACTTTTTTAGGGTTCCGTAGTATAACAAGGAACCCTTATAGTGTCGCCGTGCCCATCTGTCCATATATCCGCAGTTCAGCATAGATACTTTAGATGCTAGAAAACTGAAATTTGGCTTGGGAATGTATTCGAATCTCCCTGTCAAAGGGTACCTCTCATACACATGCATTTTAGACCGTATCCTATCAATAATCACATAATATCTACATAAATAAAAACACATGTTTTTCTCTTAATATTTTTGATTTGAATGATATACATTCAAACTAAAAAACAATTATATAAGAAGAGCTAAAGTCACCTAAAAACACTGTCCCGAAAATTTCCGCGATCTCTTGTCCGTGAACAGTTTCTAAGTGTGCGTTGCTCGAGCGCGCTTTGTATGTTTGACTTCTGTACTTGGTACTATCCATGTTTTGTGCTACAACCTCGTAATTGTAAGAATCGACCTATCACTGTCACTGTGCGGTGAATAGTGTGCAAAAATGAACTGTATTGGCACGCAAAGGACGAACTCGGGTGGGGAAGGGAATTTGACATGTTCGGCCGGTCCGTTCTTAAGCTAACCAACTTTTAATAGGTACTAATTCTCCTGACAACAGTCTGATCGCGATAATGGCGGATTCGTACACGGTGCGGCAGTGGAACTCACAAGGGCTGCCGCGCGACTTGGTGTCCACAGAGAACGGGATACTTGTGACGCGCGCCGGGCGCTGGCCGCTCACCATCGACCCCCAGGAGCAGGTATTATTATTAACTATTCGCTGTGTGCGAGGTAAGTGGTGGGGGAACCCGAAACGATGGCAGCGCTCGCAGTGGCCAAAAAAGATATCTTTGGAGGACTTCTGACGTCCGTCACCATTGCTCTAGCAATATCGGTACAAAATTTACGTCTCCGTGAATTATATTTTATTACTAAACTAGCGGTCCCCTGCGACTTCGTCCGCGCGTTTTGAGTTTGCCCGTCCCCTCCTGTCTCAAGGTAATGTTTTTAGTCTAAAACCTTCCTAGATAAATAAACTATCCAACACTAAAAGTTTTATCAAATCGAGCTAGTAGTTCCTGAGATTACCGCGTTCAAACAAACTAACTCTTCAGATTTATAATATTAGTATATATAAAAATCGACACTGTTAATTAACTTAGGGCGAATTTTTTAATGGTCAGTCAAATAAAACCTACCAGGCTGATGAATTATAAAGCAACAGATTTTAAAAAATTACAGTTACGTATGATTGCGGACAATTAAGACGTTTTCACTTTAGCCATATTGTATTTTGTTCGACGCATATTTCTTATCTGACTATTGGAAAATCAGCCCTTAATTGTATAGAATAAATGAATAATTATATTATTTAGGGCTGATTGTTCAATAGTCAGATAAGAAATATTAGTTGAACAAAATACAATATGGCTAATTTGAAAACGACACCTAATTGTCAACAATCATGGTTACCTGTTTTTTTTTTTAAATCTGTCGCTTTATAATTTATCAGTCGGATAACTTTTATCTGACCAATGAAAAATCGCCCCTTATTTGAAATAACTTTTTCATTTCTTCTGTTCGGAAAATTGAACTTTCATGTGAAGATAGACGGGTGGAAAATAGCTTTTCCATCCCTAGGGTGGAAAGTAATTTAGTTTTAATTACTACGCTCAGACATGGAGTTAAAGATAATTGAGTCACATCATATTAATAAAATAAACAAGCTTTCCATGTTTTTAAGATAAGCTAAACTTTAAAAGCGTGTGTTATTATGGTCACTGATTAAAAAAAAATACAATTGGTCTAATTTTTTACAATTTAAAATCTACAAATATAATATTCGGTTGACCGCCATACATAGTGTCACTTTTTTTTCATTTTAAATTGTCACACTTTGTTTGTCTTTGACGATAATATATATTTTTAGTTTGGTTTATTGCACTGATTATAAAGCAGGCGGAGGCAACTTCCCGCGATTTTGTTGTTCATTAATCTTCTTACTCAATCCCACCTTTAGCTGTCACTCATAGCGCTATTTCATCAGGCAAAATTGAACCTAGAATTTGTCATAACCTATGGTTGTTTTGGTGACAAGGTTAAGGTTGCGTTCTTTTGTTATTATTATTGTCTGTAAACCATAAAATCGATCGATATTTTTAACTATGATTTGAAATATTTGATATCGTCCGCGTTTTATGTACCTACTCTGTTGTCTTCCGTGCCGTTACTGTCCTTCTAATTGTGTGTTTTATGTAAAAATCTTGAGGTTTTATCTCTCGCCAATCAACGGAATATCTCATCCTCTCATCACAATTACATAGCTAAATGTATTTATTTTTACTCACAGTCGAAATGAAAATAGTATTTGTAACTCGGGTGAAAGCACTCATTTCACTCTCGATTAATTTGTGCTCTCACTCCGTTCGAGCGTCAAAAACATCTCAAGCGAAATGGGTCACTTTCGCTCCTTGTATAACAATCTACTAATTGTTTAATTTCTTTCCGCAATGACACTCAGCCATTTGTGATTTCAGAGTCCACCAATAGTTTGTGACGCTGTCGTCGCGCACGGTCCCAATAATTGATTCCTTTATAGGGGTGTACAAAAGTTCGGCTTGCAATATTACGCTTATGGCGTGACTCTTCCAGCGTTCACATTTAACGATTTCATAACAGCTTAATTAAAGTTTATTCTGACCGTTTTATGTACGGTGTGAGAAAGCCTAAACACCAAGTAACCTTCCTCTATCTACTGAATCACTATCGTTATTAGCCGCAGGAAGACCACTTCTGAAGATACAGGTATCGAAATATCGATTTCCTTAGCGACCCCTTGCAAGCAGTCTGCGGGCCTAAGATGCGCGCCTATTTATCATTCATCGCGGCAATCTATAAATATCTAACGTCCTTTTAATCATATGTAAAAATGATTTTAAAGGTAAAAGAAAAAAGTTGGGAAAACATAGTTTTTAGGAAATAAAATTATTTTATGGACGCGATAGACGGTATCGAGGCGTGCATGTTAGGCCTACTGCATTTTATATTATGATTCTGCTATCCTTACAAGGTCGTCTGTTCATCTTGCCGCTGTATGTCTGATGCTACCCTTTTAAGAGGGTATCTTTAACTAGAGGTAGAATGAATTGGTAGGTGAAGTAAGACTTAGTGAACTTCCTTTTTTATTTGGCTTTATACAACATGTCGTAAATCTGCCACATATCGTAGGCAAACAGATGGGTGAAGAACATGGAGCGCGACAACGGCCTTCAGATCACGAAGCTGAGCGACGCCGGGTACCTGCGCGTACTCGAGAACTGCATCCGGCTCGGCTGGCCCATGCTGATCGAGGACCTGGGCGAGGCGCTTGAGGCCACGCTTTCGCCAGTGCTGCTCAAGCAGACCTTCATGCAGGTACGGTCGAGCTCTCGGCTGGCTAACCACTTTGAAACGAAAATCGCTTGCACATAGGATGCAAAAACGAACACTTTAAATAAAAGACTACTTGAGGTGTAAGCTATTTTGGCTCTTAAGGTGATTAGGCTGCAATGACCTCGATGAATAGATATCATTGATGGTTTTGGAGTCATATTTTATCATCCTTAACATACACTCTTATTAATTAAACTTTCTTTCAATCACAACGCTTTTTAACTTGTTGTCACTTTTATTTGGTCAAGGTTAACAGCAACATAGCAAGTAAGAAACAGAAGAGCTATGAAACCTGTTGATTATAGGCAAGCATGGATAGATAGTTCTGTGGGGCACTTTCGTTGCTTGAATAACCTTCTCTCTGATAAAAAATATCTCATAAGCATACTTGAATATGTTTCCCTTTGCCATTCAATCTGAACATGCATTCCATTTACAATTACATATTTGCAAATATGCCAAACGAGAACGATATATGTGATATATGTCGCTTTTGATCGGCATATTTAAAGTCTGTTATTCTTTGCTTGTCCAATATTGTAAACAATCTTGACATTTTTAACGAATTGATTCATTTTAAAATAAGATGAATACAAAACTCACAACCCTTACTGGTAATTCATCGCAAAACCCAATCTTATTAAATCAAATAGTTCATTAATTTAATTCATTAATAAAATTTTAAAAGTTATAAAAAGTTGTTTGTTTACACTATCTGACTAGCAAACAAAAACTGACTGTACTCGATAGAAGTGCGCCACTTGCTATTTCATTATGTTTGTCCAACCAGGCTGGCCGCCTCCTCATCCACCTAGGCGACAGCGATATCGAGTACGACACGAACTTCCGTCTCTACCTGACCACGAAGCTCGCGAACCCTCACTACCTGCCCGAGATCTGCATCCAGGTGACGCTGGTCAACTTCACCGTTACCTTGTCTGGACTGGAGGACCAGCTGCTGGCGTTAGTTGTTGTTATATTGATTTTTAGTATTTAGCTATAGTCATATTCAACACTCGCTTGCTCTGCGCCAGTAAAACACACTCGCAGGCTTTATGCCATCACTTTGACATCTCAAGTATCAACTATCACAGCACCGAATCCAAATAGAAATTGATCGCCTAAAATGGATCCTTTCCTTTTAAATGGTCCAGAGTGTATTTGCGAATTTTTAGCACATTTTGGTTTTGATGTCGATTTTTACTTTTATTAAAGTATTGCTTTTGATAACGGGTTTGGCCACTGTGGTCAGTTAACTATTGCTCGCAATGCTATTAATCAATCACAGTGCTTTTGAATTGATTGGATCAAACAGTTATATTGGCGTACCAGGATCAAGTGTAGTGTAATTATAGAATAATAAGATATTTTTTTGATACGATGCTAGTATATGATATGAGTATGCTCTCTATTGTAAAAGTAGATGTGTGCACATTACAATTAATTCTTATGAAGATTGACTGTTTCACTATTTTATGAAACGTTCACGGTTTCACAGCTTGTAATTATTAGTTCGACTATATGCTTTAGGCCTGATTTTTCCAACGTCAGATGAGGTATATTCGTGGGATAATTAAATTAATAAATAATTAATTTTGTCAGCAATCATTTATGTAAAAATCGGTCGTTTAAAACCTAATCAGCCGGATAAGTCCTATTTGATGTTGGTAAAATCAGCCCTCATTGAAATAAATTAATCTTATAAGATTTAGTCTTACAGCCCGTTTCTCTTTGCTAGTCGAATAATATAAACAATATTTTAATAACTTTTGAAATAATATCAGTGAATATAATTATAAAACTATTTAATTTGGAAAAAAAACTATGACTTCTCAAAAATGGTTGTGAGATTTATGTACATCTTATTTTAAAATGCCTCATTTTGTAAAAAAAGTCAATATTGTTTACAATATTCTAGTGGCAAAGCAAAATGGACTTTAAATTGTAATATTAGTAAGTCTAGTTAAATAAATTAAATTAAATGATTTTGTAGTCTTGATTTTCTTATTCAATTCCCTTTGTTTATTTAATTAGGTAAAATATCGTAGTTATTTTCTGGTGAATCCAAGTTCAGTAATTGGTTGCTAAAGTGGTGGTTGACAATCCGTCTCGGTATATTCGTAGTCGCTATAGAAAGTGTAATTGTAAATGCGCAAAACCTCAGACACACCAAATGATTTTTATTTCTATTGACGTAATTTTGTTAAAAAAACAATAATTAAAAAATAATTTAAAATCTTAAATGTGGTTTTTAAGTTTTACTGGCACTTCTGATCATTTCTTTCTCTCCGGACGACGCTCTGTCGAGAGAGGATTCGTTCTCTAAACTACTAAAATGTATGTATGACTGGGCAACATTTTAGTAGTTTTTTTTAAATGTGACCCATATTAAAAAGTGGTTAAATTATTTTTGATCGTTATTACAATCAACCTATTTTCTAGTTTTGCGCATTTAACGTAAATCATTGTATGTAGACAAGAACCTACGTAGCTGAGTATTGTAGTCGCATGTACTCTTACTTCAAAGTTATTTTAGATTAAAAACGAGTTGGACTCGCGCACTGTCGGATCCGTGTCAATTTTAACTCAAAAGGAATCCACTTACTTCCACTTAGCAACAATATCTACCACAATATTTTGTTGACAGCAAATAGTTTTTCATAATGTTTGTATGAAAAACAAAGTTATGTTTGCGGTAGTTGAAAATATCTCAAAAATGTGTCGTTCGATCCCGTCCAAACCAATTTTCGTTGAAAGTATTTGTAGAGATCTACATTATATATATTTTCAAATTTTTCTACTTTGCCCGCCCGCCCATTTTTTCACTTTGGAAGCGTCTAGCTATGATACATTAGACTTTAAAAGAAAATGGTTTTAGAAACCTCTGTCATTTTAAAAGACCTATCTATAGACACTCCACACGCATAGGTTTGACAAAAAAAATACGGTTTTAGTTTCATTTATTTATTTATACTTTATTCCACATTAATAAAATTCTGTACAAAAGGTGGACTTAACGCCATATGGCGTGTATGGGAGCCTCCCCTTAAAAATCATTAATTTTTAGTTTTTGTGTAAGAATCGTAAAGCGGTTAACAGGATACATCTTCCTACCAAATTTCAACAGTGTGATGCTAATAGTAACAGAAAAAAGTGTCTGGGACATAAATAATAATAATAATAGTATGACGAAACTATAAGGGTTCCGTTTTTTGCCATTCAGCTACGGAACCCTAAAAAAATACACTCAATCTAACGGCCCATTTCACAATCTCTGAATTAGTTTCCGTTAGCGTTGTCTGTCTACTATTTCATACGAAATGACGTGTCATATTTAAATAATTTGTTGGTAAGTTGTTGATGGTGAAACAAGCCCATTTTAATATATATAGTTTGGGTAAGACAGTGCGACAAGAATCTTTTGGTCGACGGCCAAAATGGCACTAACGCCGCCATTGTGTTAAATACAGTTGTCAGTTTAAGCGTAGCTAAATATCCCGGATCTTACAGGTTATTTTCCTATTATCCATAAAGTGTACTGATGTTTTAATTTCGTACATGTTTTATGAACTCTTTTTCTTTGAAAGATGATTATTATTTTTTTTAAAAAAAACCTAATGCTAAATTATTGAAATTATTGTTTTTGCGCTTTTGATCGGCATGCATGATACAAACATACTCATACATGCCTTTGCTGCTTTAAACTGTACTATTTTCTTTGACTTTGCCATGTTGTTGTAATAAATGATTAATCAAACAACTACCCTGAATTAAGGGCGATTTTTTGCAATTGGCTACCCTGAATAGAGTCCCTTTGTCATTGACATCCATCGGCCAAAAGATTATTTTCACACTGCACATAGGTGCTGTTTTTGACACGGAAGCTAGAGAAAACACAGTATGCTCGTATTTTTATGTATAGCTTGTCTTGCCATAAATATTGTCACAATGAAAAAAAAAATAATGCAAATAATATTTATTACTTTTACAGTGTGTTAGTTTTATTATGCATAAATATAAATCAATTTAAAATATAAAAAGCTTATTCGAAGAAGTCTCCATTGGCTGCAATACAGTCCTTTGAACGTTGAGGCCAGTTATTAATAGAAACACGCCCTCTTTCCATGGAAAAATTCTTCACTGCCAATCGTATGGATTGTTTTAGGGACTCCAAATTATCATGGCGTTTAGAGCAAGCCGTACTCTCTAAAACTGACCATAAATCATAATCCAGAGGATTAAGATCGGGACTAGACGATGGCCAGTCTTTAGCTCTGATGAAGTCCGAAACGTTCGCTTCTAACCAAGACTGCGTGGACCGAGCTTAATGACCCGGCGCCGAGTCTTGTTGGATAGACCATGGTTGGTTATTGAACATGGTGTTGTTAAGGGGCTTAAATACCTTCTTAAGAATGGTATCTTGATACACTTGTGCCGATGTTTTGATACCTTTTTCACAAAAATATGGCTCAGTCACTCCTTCATAGCTAACACCCCACCAAACCATCACTGAAGTCGGGTAATGCCCACGTTGCTCTCTGCCGACTAATTAGGTAGCTTCCTTAGAGGTTTGATCATAAATACGGTCATTTTGTTTGTTGAAATGTTGCTCAATTGTAAAGATTTTCTCATCCGTAAACAATTTTTTTCTGTGACCTCCCTTTGCGCACCGCTTAAGTAGTTTTTTAGATTTTACCACCCTTTTCTTTTTAGGGTTTCGTAGCTGAATGGCAAAAATCGGAACCCGGTTATAGTTTCTTCAAGTCTGTCTGTCTGTCCGTCCGTATGTAACAGCCTTTATTCTGTAACTATAAGCATCGCACTATTGAAATTTGTTAGAAAGATGTATCCCGTTAACCGCTTTACTATTGTCATACAAAAAAATAATAATAATGATATTTAAGGGGAGGCTCCCATATATGAAACTAAAACAAAAAAAACATTAAACGTATGCGTGTGGGGTGTCTACGGATAGGTCTTAACAATAACATAAATTAATAACATAGAGGTTTCTAAAACTATTTTCTTTTAAAGTCTAACGTTTCACAGCTAGACGCTTCCAAAGTGATAAAAAGGGCGTCCCCCCTTCCCATCTAACTTCTAAACTAAGCGAGTGTAAATTCTGAAAAAAATGTATAATGTAGTAGATCTTACCAAATAGGTACTTTCAACGAAAATTTGTTCGGACAGGATCGTATGAGAAGTATTTGAGATATAGGTAGCACAATTTCGACAGCCGCAAACATAACTTTGTTTTACATACAAATACTATGAAAAACAAAGTTATATTTGCTGTCAACAAAATATTGTGGTATTTTACTAAGTGGATGTAAGTGGATTCCATGATTCAGTTAAAGTTGGCACGGAACCCTCAGTGCGCGAGTCCGACTTGCACTTTGCCGGTTTTTTAAAATTATCAGTAATTAAATTACCAGTGCGTCTCTTATAGGCCGCAAGTCCTAAGTCATCTTTTAAAATACGCGACATGGTTCTGGGTGCTATCTTCATCTCCCGAGATAAAATCTTTTGCTTTCGGACAGGATTTCTGCGAATTCTTTCCCTTACTCAGCAGTAACCACCTTTGTCGTACGAACACTACGTGGACGGCCAGATCTTTTTCTGTCACAAACAGAGGAGGTCTCATTGTACCTATTGATAGCCCGGTACACAAACATTTGACTAATACCAAGCGTATGTAGAGTTTTAAAAATTGCATTTGGCTCCATACCAACTTTGTGTATTGCAATCACAGGGATTCGGTTCTCTTTATCACCCCACTCCATTTTAATATCGCAAAATATTATAAAATATATTGGCGCCAAAATTAGAAAACACAATGAGCAATCGTATAAAAATGAAAGATTCCAAATTCAAATGTAATATCTTTCTTATTTTTAATTGTAACAGTATTTATGGCCAGACTGTGTACAATTTGTTATTTACTCACACACGCTCAACTTCAAGTCGCATGTCTCACAACAAACACAATCACACGATGCAATCGCGGTGTGCACTCACGCACATTCTATGATTTTCTTCCTGCTAACATCACTAGCAAACACTAGCGGGGCACTGTGACTTCGTCCGCACTTTCAGAGTTTGTTTCCTCCCCTCCCGTTGCAGTGGGTTACTACTACGTTGGTTTACTAAATAGCCTCTAGCCTTCCTCGATAAGTAAGCTTTCCAACACAAAAATAAATTTTCAGATCAGACCCGTAGTTCCTGAGATTAACGCGTTCAAAAAAACAAACTGCAGTATTATAATATTAGTATAGATGTAAGTGAGAGGCCATGCAACCATAGTTAGCGCAAGCTCGAGTTGTACGAGGGTCAAACTGAAAGTTCTTAGAACTGGCCACTTATAAACAATATAATAAAATAAAAAATCTAAAATTTGAAAATAGAACTCTTTGCCAATACGAGGGTCAAACTGAAAGTTCTTAGAACTGGCCACTTATAAACAATATAATAAAAAAAAAACTAAAATTTGAAAATAGAACTCTTTGCCAATATTACTGAGTATATATTTCATTCATTTGTCATTTGTTTTACGATTTGGCGGCAAATTGAAAATTGTCTGTGTCACGTCAACATGAATTTAACACGAGAAAATTTTCGTGCAATGATTTTTTATGACTTTCGATGTCATTTAAGTCAACAAGAAAGGTATGATAGACTACGATTGGCCTTTCACGATGAAGCCCCATCTCGTGCGACTGTTTACAACTGGTTTAATGAGTTTAAACGTGGTCGCACTAATCTCACTGATGATGTACGTAAGGGACGGCCTTCTACGGCGACGACTGAAAATAACATCTGTGTTGTGCGGCGTATGATAGAGACTGACAAAAGAGTGACCTATCAGCAGATTCGGACAAGCTTAGGCATCGGTATGAGTCAAGTGCACAAAATCCTCCACGAACATTTAGCGGTCAGGAAGCTTTGCGCCCGGTGGATACCTCATAATTTGACTAAGGCTCAAAAACTCCATCGTGTGGATTGGTGCCGTAAAATGATTGAAAGATTTAACGGAGGTGACTCAAATGCTGTGTTCGACATACTAACAGGTGACGAAAGCTGGATTTACTGTTATGATCCTGAAACCAAAAGACAATCTGCTCAGCGGGTGTTTCCTTTCGAGGAGTTGCCAACTAAAGTGAAGAGAGATCGAAGTGCGGGAAAAAAAAATGGTGGCCTCGTTCTTTGGAAGGATAGGTCATTTCGCAACAATTGTGTTAGAGGATCAAAAAACAGTTTCTGCAGAATGGTACACTACCAATTGTTTGCCACTTGTCTTGGAAAAAGTTCGAGAGAAACGACCTCGCAGTAGGATCCTCCTTCACCACGACAACGCCTCGTCGCACACCGCCAAGCGAACGATCGACTATTTGGCGACATCAAACGTTGAATTACTGGGTCACCCGCCGTATAGCCCCGACCTCGCGCCTTGTGATTTTTATTTATTTCCAAAAATTAAAGAAAAACTTAAAGGAAAGCGGTTTATGAATGCTGAAGAAGCGGTGGCTGCGTATCGCGATGCCATTGAAGAGACCCCTAAGGACGAGTGGGCAAAGTGCTTTTCCCAGTGGTTCCATCGCATGCAGCGGTGTATTGACGTCAATGGACAATATTTTGAAAAGATATAATAAAACTAATAACTGGTTAATGTAATCAGTTTTTGATTTTCTAAGAACTTTCAGTTTGACCTTCGTAGATCCTTAAGCTGCGAGTATTTTTTTGATACGGAGTTATTTCAAAACTGTGGTTAGCTTCTAACATATTTATTGAAATAAAATGATGAATAAGCAACTTTGTTCAAAATAAAATGCTCGTGATGATGAATGTATTTAATTTGATCAGAATCAATACCTGTGTGTATTTAACACTTTCGAAAATAGTGCATTATTTTTAACCAAATTAATAACATAAAAAAGGTTGTAGTGAATAAACCATATATGGTAGACATGCGGTCGCAGACTTTATTGTAGGACTCTGGTAATGAATCAGAATCGGAATCATCATTTATTTGCAAGAACACAGTACATGTTAAGGTAGTAAAAAATAAAATATGTTCAGCGCATTTAGCCAAAAATAATAGCATGCAAATATTAATCAAGTACAGTCAAGACTAAATTCAAATAATTATTTTACATGTCTTAATTACTATTACATAATTATGATTTAGCATGTCATTAGTATAAACATATTATATTAGAGTCACGAAATTCCTTAATACTATAGAAATAATGTTGTAATAGCCAGTTAGTCAATTTGCGTTTAAACGATTGTTGGTTTTCAATCAATTTAATATCATCTGGAAGATTATGGTACAACACAATGCCTCTATTAAATACATTTTTCTCATAAATTTGTATGTGGCAAGGAGGATAGAATGGAGAACAATCTCGTCATACCTGCATGATTTTTTTGTGTAACTTTTACGGTTTACGCAGCGGAAGTTCTCAAAAGGGATATTTTCCCCCCATTTTCCCAACAGTTTTCGTTGCGGCGCTGGACTTATGAGTTGTATCTTGATGCTTTATAGCTTAAAGCATTCCTCAATTCATTCCTCGGTCCAGTAGTTTATGAGATTAGCGCGTTCAAACAAACAAACAATCTTTACAGCTTTGTAATAGAAGTAAAGATTATATTACAGTGCCTTTAAACGCTTTATTAAAAGAAATTTTGCTCGTGCTGGCACTGCAGCGATATTTTTATTGTTTATCAAGCTACACACAATTACACAAGCCATTAGGCCCATAGAAAAACTACCTTACAGACTAACATACAAACAACAAAAAGACGTTACAAAAATAATAGGAAAACAGTATAAATAAACACTATCGGCCTTGCGCAGCTTAGTGTTTAGGTTTCCGCCCACGAAACCAACAACGTTTAACGCTTTTTGGCCAAAATCTGCTTTCATGAACGCCGACGGCTGTTTGGTTAGACCACAAAGTACCTAATTGAAATTCGTATTGTGACGACCGACCTTTGTAGAGTAATGAAGCCGGGACATGTTAAGCAAAATAGACCTTCAGCGACTAACAGATTTAATGACATTTTGAAGCAAGGCGATACAGAACAACTAGATGTTCATGAAAATAGTTTGGTAATAATCACACGAGCTTCTTCTACATACAGCCTTTTGAGCAGTGTCTTAGGTTTAAATGATAAAATTTTAAAATTATTCTGAATTGAAAATTATAAAAGGTCATATTGTAAAGTAAAAAACAGATCAGTCAACAAAAGATTGTAGAGGGAATTTCTAAGAACATTTTTGATTTCGTGATTGTGTAACTGTCCCGGGCCGTACCTCTTGAGCCGATAGAAGGGGAGGGTTTTAAGGTTCATTTTTAGGTATTTCTCATATATATCAGAATCGTAGTGAAATGAGACCTTCTACAAAATCAAAGCAAATAAGATTTTCTACAAGTTTGACTCAGTTCAGTTTTGAACCGACTTAAAAAATAGGTTATCGATTCGCTTTGCATTTTATTGACGTCGGTGAAATTGTATTATTTTAGTATGAGAGTCTATTTAGGGCTGATTTTTTAATAGTCAGACAAAAAATATTCGTCGAACAAAATACAATATGGCTGATTTGAAATTGTCACATAATTGACATCAATCATACGTAACTGACATTTTTAAAAATCATTCGCGTTGTAATTTATCAGTCTGATAACTTTTATCCGTGTATTGGAAAATCGGCCCTTAGGCTTGCAATTAAGCAAATGTATGTTTTAATGTATCTTTGATATTTGTATAATTGTTAAAAAATGTGTTTGTTTACGAATGCGTTGGAAACAAGACATTGTATTGATATAAATCTTTATTTAATCAATCAAGTATTTTCCGACTTAAGATAAAGACTATGTAATAAAAACATATGTTCAAACTTCAAAACTGCCTTCAAAAGTCTCGAAAAAAGGCAGTAATAACAACTTTGTGTTCGGTTTAGAAAAAATTAAAACTTTTTTATGGAGTTATTTGAAATAGCTTTTAAAGGTTTGAACATGATATTTTTTACTCCATAGTATTTCTTTTTGCACATATCTCAAAAACTACTAAACCGATTTCGATGAAACTAACAGTGTTATCTTTATTGGAATATACTTCAACAAATGAAGAAAAATCCAAATTCAACACATCGTATCCGTTACATCCGTAACAAACAATAAAATGATACAAATAAACAATTATCAAACAAACAAACATTTGTAGGTATACTAACGAACACACAAAGTTTTTGGAAACCTTAAAAGATCATCATAGTCAAATACTATCCAATTCGAAAGCCGTCACAGAAATATATGTCGAATTGACAACCACCATTTTATTGAGGTTGGTTTAAAACTTGGATAGTAAAATTAGTAGCAAATTTTATGAGCTTTCGTCTATACTAATATTATAAAGCTGAAGAGTTTGTTTGTTTGTTTGTTTGTGTGAACGCGCTAATCTCAGAAACAACTGGCCTGATTTGAAAAATTATTTTTATGTTAGATAGTCCATTCATCGAGGAAGGCTTTAAGCTATATAACATAAAGATACGACTCACAAGACCACAGCAGCAATGAAAAATGTTGCGAAAACGGGAGAAAGATATTCCTTTTGAAACCGCTAAAGTTACACAAAAATCATGTATGACAAGATTGTTCAGCATTAAAAGTCCTATAATAAAGTCCGCGACAGCACAAGTCTATCTTTTATGGTTGACTTACTACAACCTTTTTTATGTTAATAAATTTGTAAAAAATAATGCATCATTTTTAGAGGTGTATTATACACACAGGTATTTATCCTTATCAAAATAAATACATTCATCATCACGAGCATTTTATTCAGAACAAAGTTGCCTTTTATATGATTTGATTCCAATAAATATTTTAGGAGCTATCACAGTTTTAACATAACTCCGCACCAAAATAATGTTCGCAGCTTAAGTACAACGTGCGCTTGCGCTAATTATATTATAAAGCTGAAGAGTTTGTTGGTTTGAACGCGTTTGTTGGTTTTATCTCAGGAACTGCTGAACCGATTTGAAAAAATATTTCTGTGTTAGATAGCTTATTTATTGAGAAAGGCTTTAGGATATAAAATATCACGCTGCGACGGGAGGGGAGGGAGCAAACTCAAAACGCGCGGACGAAGTCGCGGGGGACCGCTAGTTTTGTATAAAGTCGCATAGTATAAGATAATTAAGCGAAAAACCTACAAATTTACTTTTAACCCCCCCCCCCCCCCCCCTCCTTCCGGCTCGAGAAGTACCTACGGGCTTGGACTTTTGATATGTTGACCTGTTACGTAGTGAAAAAATGTGTTACTTTAAAATCCCTCTACAAGGTTTAACGATAGTGATTTGACTGGTCTAAAACTGATACGCGCAATAATAATACTCGTATCTCGCAATATGTTGACTATCTGTAATTGAAATAAACTGAAAAGACACTGCCTCCGTGTCATTTATTGATAGTTTCATTATGAAATACAAGTATTAACTTTCCTTAAGAATTTTGATTTATAGTCGCACAGTTGCGACCAAATACAATGAAATCTGCGAACAGCTAGAAAACTTCCAGCGTATGCTACACTTTTTAAAGCGTCATATACGTAAGCTTACGCAACAGATCTTAGCGTCATTGTACAAACATTGACGAACAGTACCACTCTTGTAGCGTCTGTATATGGCTATTCTAACTCTTATTATGCTACTATAGCGCGATTGTCTAACTGATCCGTAACAAGAAGTGCCTATTTTGAAGTTAGAGTAGCGCTATAGCAGTTTATACGGCTGCTGTATGGCTTATCTGTAAGGCTAAGGCCGTAATGAATAACCTTTTAACTGCCACTGTATAACTTCTGTGTGCTAGTTGTGAAAGTACCTACCATCTTTTGTTGCTTTCGACACCTTTTATTGACACCCAGATTGACATTTTTGTACGCAAAATCACGTAGTTTATCGATGTTTATACAGTAAATCATTGCAAAAAACTTACAACAAGGCATTAAAGCTAGAGTGGTGTTTCTTTCTGCAGCCAAGATCGTAGTATGACCGATGAAAGTATGTACAGAGTGTTTCATGTGAGTTGCCAAGCCGGTGCGTCGTGATAAGTGACCACCATACCTATGAAACAAACCCCTATGTATGTTCAGCGATTTTCGGTAGGTAGGAACTTATCCAAAATGCTGCTGAAAATCGGTAAAACCAACCAGCAGAAGCTTATTCTTAGACAATCTTTTAAATGATATCATTTAAATTTTATTGTTATCACAAAAGAAGGTACATTATTAGACTATTTAAATACTTAAAAAATCGTTTGAAACTAAATAACTTCAAAAATATTAAATAACTGAACAAACATAGAAGTTCATTCGATAGGTATGGTCACCTATCACCCAAGCCTATCACCGCGCACTAGCTTGGCACCTTACATGAAACACGGTGTATATTTCAGATAATACAACATATCTGGGATACTACTATAAATATACATAACAGGTTTACTAACAAATTACAAGAAAAAATATTTTTAACCGACTTCAAAAAAGGAGGTTACTATTATACTGTTTTAAGGGTTCCGTAGCCGTTGTTTTTTTTAACAGCAATAGTCGTTCACTGCTACGGAAAGTGTTCACCGCTTTTCGATTCAGACACAAAAAGTAAATAACAACATTTACGAGTAAGTTAAAAAATGACATTCTACCCTATAAATGAAACTAAACCTAATTTTTAGGGTTCCGTAGCCTAATGGCAAATTTTTATTGCTTAAAATAACGCACTTATCTTCTATTTGGGAGAAAAAAATTCTTTTGAAGTCGTTGCATGATGTTGGTAGACTGTTGGTGTAGGTACGTTATCCAAGCGTAGCTCCTAAATAGAAGACAAATGCGTTATTTCAAGCTTTTTTGTCAGCTTTTTACAGATTTTTTTATTTTTTTAAATTATTTTTATATTTCATAATTTTGATTTTTTACCCATATCACAAACTACTGAACCGGAATATAGCTAATTGAACAAAAAAATATCATCTCGCTATGTCTTCTCGTTTTCGAACTTTCAAATTAACGAAATTCGTAGACAAAACATACCAAACGTTACGAGCCTAGTACATACACTTACGAAATGTAGCACAAGTGTTTGGAAGCCTTAATAGATCAACATCCTCAAATATTATCAAATTCTATCGATATCACATCATACATACTGAATTGATTAACTCATTTAATTAGAATATAATTTCATAAGTTGTTGTTTATACACTTTCTTGTGCTTTTGTAAATGCGTAAAGTTCAAGTAAGCTTAATTCGAAAATGCTAGGGGGCGTAGGAGGATTCCCACCATTATAGTCTGAATCTACAGTTTAATAACCCCCAACTAATAATCAACAAATACTAGCAATTAAACGCGACAACTAAACTTGCAATAGCGATGTGGTGCGCCTGGAGCGTCCGGACCTCGAGCTGATTCGGACGGAGCTGATCTTGCGCATCAACGCTGACAAGGCGACCCTGCTGGAGATCGAGGACAAGATCCTGCGCCTGCTCTACGCCTCGTCGGGGAACATACTCGACGACGAGGAACTGATTGAGACCCTCAACGAGAGTAAGGTACAAGAAAGCGTGGATTATGTACAGTCGCCAGCACATCAGGCTACCCACTTTTGTTGCAAACTAGCCCTTATTATAACTGTTTAAGATACCGCGGTGTTTACCTCGACGTGCTGTTGTCCGTACTTATCCGTAAGTAAGACCTACCTTCGCGCAACAGCTTCAAGTCGGAGCGTAGGTAGGTTCACCCTCGAATCTATTCAAAGAAACGTAACTAACATCGCCATTATTTAATTCCTTAGCTGAATAATAAAATGCGCAATGTTTACGATCAAATATGTATTTTTAGTTTGAGACGCAACATCATTAATTTATAAGGTAACCTTATCTATCTCTTACAACAACAAGCAACTTACTTAGGATTCGATATCTTAGGGCGTTAACACACTGTAAATATACAATTACATATGGATAAAACGACTGCAGATCAATGAATATGAACATCGACCTCGTTTCCAAAGTGCAAGAAAACTTTCCATGGTTTCTAAAATTATTGAATTGATTCAAAGTATGACAACTAAAGGCAGTTTCTTTTTGCTTGTAGAATTTTTTTACAAAAATTTGGACATTCCTTTTTATCGAAATAATTCATTAATTTTACTATAGGTACCCATCGTTTAGCAATGAGATCTTTAATCAAATAGTAAATGAATATAATTCACTGATATTATTTTAAAAGTTAAACAAAGATTGTTTACATTATTCGACTAGCAAAGAAAAACAGGCTTTAAAGCAATAGCTGAGTACTTAAATAAATTTAAATAAGTAAGTAAAGTAAATTGCTAATGTAAACTTGACATTGATCGAACCCTCACTTTAGGTTTTGTTTTGAAGCAATTAACTCTTAAATATTTGATCAAACACTTATTACTCTAAAACAGGAAACTTCGGAAATAATAAACGCCCGTCTAGAAGAAACAGAAGCGACTGAACTTAACATATCGGCGGCCCGTGAGAAGTACAGGACGGTGGCAACAAGGGGCGCCGTGCTATACTTTGCGGTGGCGCAGCTTGCAGATATAGACCCCATGTACCAGTTCTCGCTCAAGTACTTCAATCAGGTAACTTGAACCTTTGTTTTACTCATTTCCTTAAGCCCTCGTGCGGTCCGCAGAATTTTTATATATTATTATCAGAGGTCGTAATTAGGTAGTGTTATTCATGTACTTGCACTGATTTCATACAGCGAAAGAATAAAGTGGATATGCCTCAAATCTCGAGATTAATTTTATTGTTTAAGGGCTGATTTTTCATTGGTCAGATAAAGCTTATCAGAATGATAAATTATAAAGTGACAGATTTTAAAAATTGACAGGTACCTATGATAACTGACAATTAGGTGACGTTTTCAATTAAGCCATATTGTATTTTGTTCGACGAATATTTCTGACTATTGAAAAATCAGCCCTAATTTATTTACTTTTGTACAATTTAAACTACTTACTGCCCGCGCGACTTTGCCAAACTTACATCAATGACATCGGATGTCCGAAGTTGCAATATTCCAGTACGCGCGATATTGCCACAGTTCTAGTTCGCAAAACATAGCTTGTGAGAACAAAATAGCACAAAAGCGGTAATGCGGAGCACTCCTCGCTTAACGGAATGTACTAGAGTTTGTCTCTTTCTACCGCATTTAAACTACCTATTAGCAATAAATCGGTCTATTCAGTCACACAGCTCATTCGCTTACCTCGGTTTGTCGAATGCGCTCACTTGTCTCCTATTGTGTTTGTGTGGTGAATCCTGTTTGACCCGGGCTAGTTTACTGGATTCTGGACTCTACTTAATACTACTATTCTGGCTCGCATTAACGGACTTTGATTTTGCCTTACTATATTGGATGATTGGATATTTAAAGTTTATTTACCATATGATTTCAAATGCTACTAAAGAAGTCTAACATACGGGACTCATTTTTTAATTGCATTAATTGACTATATAGTTAACGATTGGAGTTAGGTAGTTTTTCTGGCAATCTTTTACTGATTTTCTTTTTTAGCTTTAAACTGATTAATTATTAATACTCTGTTAATGTGATTGTAACGGAAACCTGCATTCAACTCGAGTGTTCTTGTATGTACTTCTGGGACAAACGTTTATAGTAGGTAGTTATATTAAATTGAGACAATTAATACTTAACGAATGGAAAAACGTTTATAATAGGACGCATATCCCTTTAATCACTTACATTATAGTAAAGAGTAAGCCGAACTGACGCCACCAATTTATTTCTAACGTAACGTACCTACGTAATTCCTAAATCAGATCATTTTTTAATAATTAAAAGCCCAGTGGCACCAGAAAACAAATCTAAAATTTATTAAATCTCTATTTACCATTTATTTGTAATATTGTTGGCCACACAAGATAGTCAATTACAAATACCGGGAAGGTCCACATTAAAATCAACATTTCGATGCAAGTACTTAAATAACTCTACCTAATTCCGACCTCTGATTATTATATATTGATACTATAAGACCGACTAGCCGGCGACCTCCGTGGTCGAGTAGCTAGCACGCTGGTTTCAAGCGTCGCCATCTCGTGAGGTTCCGGGTTCGATTCCCGGTCGGGTCAATGTAGAAAACAATCTTTTCTATATTGTCTTGGGTCTGGGTGTTGTAGTACCACCGTTGTGTCTGATTTTCCATAACACAAGTGCATTGGCTACTTACTTTGGGATCAGAACAATCGTCCAAACTGGACGTCTTCTTATATGAATATGAAGAGATATGCAAATACGCACATTACAGTGACTCCGTCCGTAGCGGCTGATACTTGATATTAATTAGAAACCGACTAACCTTTTGAGATATATTGCAAAAAATAGTTATAATTAGTGAGTGCGAGAGCTCTTAGATAATTTGATTGATTGGTATAAATTGTACCATGTCTTGAGGTAGAGCTTTTTGTAACGTTGCCCTAATACATTTACTGCGAGTATCATGTTTAAGATTTTGGATAACTTAACTTTTTAAAGACACCTTTTGTCGTTACCGCACAAAAAGTTGCCTGTTTAAGAACCGAACCCGCGACCCTTTCCTGGCAATAGCAGTAGAACAAAAGAACGGCCAAGTGCGAGTCGGACTCGCGCACGAAAGGTTCCGTCTTTACTTGCCCTAAACAATGTCCTGTAAAATCTGATTCAATTTTCCTTATAAGATTTTGGTTCCGATTAGGTAAGTAAAAAAATATCCGAAATCTTGAGACAAAACCGATCATATATTTTGATGGCTCTGACTCTTTGTATTTCTTTTACCCATGTAAAATTATAGTTTTTTTTTTCACCTTTTATCCCATGTCAAATTATAGATTTCTAGCATCTGAGGTCTTAGCGCTGAACTGCTGACAGACGGACATGGCGAAACTTTAAGGGTTGATCGTTGGATTACGGACCCTAAAAATCCCCACATAAGCTTTGTATCTACTACGTTTCCTGAGATATTTATCATTCAAGAATCAAGTATAAGTTGCGACGCCCATTAACGGTTCTCCAAATAGTCTAGAAAAATTGTTTACTGATTCGTTTCAGAAAATATTGCGTCGTTGTTTCCGAACTAAAGAGCTAACAAGCTAATAAGAACATCTAGGCCAGTGAAGTGTCAAAATGTACTTTGTATCCATATACTCATTTCTATTAAAATCAAGGATATTAATTATTATAATGAAAACCACAAGTAGCGAAGACAGCTTTTATCAAATTGTGCAAAAATACTGTTATGTTTACGATTATGGATAACTTAACGCAACCTTTAGTCCTTATGAATACTAGTATTTGCTCGTTTGGGCATCGAATCCGTATCCGTCTGGTGGTAGGACAAAACTACGCTCTAACTTTACTTCTTGCCTACGTATCAATATTTCAAAATATCTATCAATCTGGCGCCAAGGATAAGTTACGACGCCACATTTGCTACTCAAGTATCAGTATGATAACAACTATTCATTTCAAAAAATATTGCGTAATTACATCAGCATTGAAGGCTTACCGAGCTCGAACAAAAGGGAAGTCAAATGTCAAAGGGTATTTATCAGGGCGTTATTGTGTTACGCTATTATGATCATATTACATCAACAAAAATACCCGTGAATCTGCTACGGGATGGCTCGATACACCTACGCAATGATTTATTATTAGCAACAGTGCGACGCAGGGCCCAGATAATTTTCCAGTTATTCCAGGGTGTTGGTTCGAATCGATACTGCAATTGCACATGCGCCCAAACGCGAGCCTAAAATAGTTTTGTAGTCCTTGATTTACCTGCCCGTCCGTATCGCACGTAGTACCTAGAACGATACTTATGAATGCTAAGCAGGACAATGGTTTAAGCGCCTCTTATTATTCAATGATAAAACGTCGCATCTATACTTATTATGTAGACAGTCTTGACGAATTGGCATTTAAACATATAGTTACCTCCATGAAAAACAAACCTTGATGTACCTTATGAATGATAACAGAAAATTGAGTTCTCATATTTACCTGCATTAACTTTACTGCACATTTACATAAAGCTCAGAAAAGGAAACATACATATACAAAAGAATTTAAGCAAACGTGTTTGGAATCTTTATCAGATCATCATCATCAAATATTATCAAATTCCAAAATGGTCACAGAATTGATAACCTTTTTTTATGAAGTCGGTTTATAACTTGAATAATTTAAATTTGAATCAAATTTTATCAGCTTTCTTTTTAACCGACTTCAAAAAAGGAGGAGGTTATCAATTCGACTGTATGTTTTTTTTTTTTGTATGTTTGTTACCTCATATCTCAGTCGTTTGTCGACCGAATCGAAAAAATTTTTCGCCTACTTAGAGGGTGTACCTTCTAGTTGGTCCCATTTTTTCCATTTTGAGATCTGATGATGGGATCTAGGTGTAATCGAGGGAAACCCTCAAATTTTAAAGGCACGTACAGTGTTTCTTTACTAGAATCTTAATGTTGACGTGTTGTTACGTCTGATAGTCAACATTTTGTGGGGCTGAGCTGATGGTCGATGACGGAACTTATGATAGGTAATTTGTAGCTTCTTAAAAAAATAGAATCATAAGGTGCAACTCCCCCCCCCCCCTTTTTTGTAATCACTAAAAATGAAGAAATAAAATAAACTTTAAAAAAAAGTAAAAACCGACTGCAAAACCAAAATGCACTAAAGTCTTAAATAAACTCTTCACCATTGAAAGGAAAGGAATCCATTTTAGGCAAACAATTTCTTTTTGGAGTCGGTGCCATCACTTTGACTATCAAGCATCAACTTTCACAGCACCGAGTCCAAAAAGAAATTGTTTGCCTAAAACGGATTCCTTTCCTTTCAATGGTGAAGAGTTTATTTAAGACTTTTTAGTGCATTTTGGTTTTGAAGTCGGTTTTTACTTTTTTTAAAAGTTTTTGTAGAAGGTCTCATGTCGCTAAAACGCATAGTTTCCAACAATCAAGCGAAAAAAACGTTTAAACCCTCCCGGTCCTCCCGGCTGCAGGAGTACAGGCGGGACATTTGGTATTTCAAACTTCCTAACGAGTTCAAACAAAGTTACGATGTCAATAATCGTGTTCATTGAAATTCGATTTCGGTTTAACGATAATTTCACCAGCCTATTAACTCCGCATTTACTTATTGCGCAGATAAGCAATTTTCTTTGAAGGAGATACAAATATGATTCATCTATCTACCTCCTTTTGCTTTCAGATGTTCCTTGCACTATATTTACTTACGCTACTTAAAGTTTTAGCGATGTGAATGCAATTTGCATAAAATGACAAACAGTAATCAGATCAGAACACTTTTAAGCGCCTTTCAAAATGGTTTTAGGTTCGGCGTGTTTGTTGTGTTATCAGTTGCTTGAATTGCATAGCTACTATAAATAAAATACGAAAGAGCTCTCTGGGGCTGTTGATGTGCATGCCATGCATGAAATGCAGATTTTCCGTTTCAAACACTAACCGCCTAACAAAGTTGCGATCGAGCCTCTTCTTCCCAATACTTTTTTACTAGCCACAATATTAATAACCACTCCCTCTGGATCGTAATTGAATAACGGCCAAGTGCGATACGAAGGGTTCTGTATTTACTACATACACCGAAAAAGTTTGAGATCACTTTGAAATATATGAATAAATGATATCATTACATATTTTATTTATTATAATATAATTAAAGAGTCCGAGCCGAAATACTGACGGACGGACTTTGTTGGACTTCGGAACCCTAAAAATGCAGATAGTTTCTAAAAAAAAAGCTATTATTAAGCGTTTCAGACCATATATATTAAACAATATATCTTCTCAACAGGTGTTTAACACAGTAATAGAGAAGAGCGAAAAATGCGACGTATTAGAAACACGCTTGGACACTCTGCACCGAGAGATCACTCTTTCGGTTTATCGAAACGTCTCCAGAGGATTGTTCGAGAGACACAAGCTCGTCTTCAGCTTTCTCCTCAACATGGCCATCTACCTCAACGCAGGGCTCGTGACGGCAGACCAGTGGAACTTCATTTTACGAGGCCCAGCTGGCACTAAAGTGGTTAGTATGCAGTTATTTAAACCGTTTTAGTTTTGATCGTTTCTAAATGCTGTGCTTCTAATGTATAGACATTTATTTATTTTAAAACTTCATGCATAAAACATGAAATAGAACATATGGCGGATTTAATGCCAAAAGCTTTGTGTGGTCTGAACAGAGAAAAATACAGGCGGTGCAAATAAAGTTATAGAGGCAATAAAAGAGAACAGTGTAGCGAAAATAATGCTTATAATACGATGATTAACATACATACTGCTTATTACTTAAATACGATTATGTCAAAATCATTAAATATATATACAATGTGTCTGGTAAACGGTGTCCAACCCGTTAAGGCGCAGTAATACAGGGTGTTGTTTTGGTCAGTGACATCCAACTCAGGTATGATAATATGAGTAATGCTTATTCTAAAAAAAATATGATTTCTTTAAATTCTGAGCGAGTTTTATACAAGAAAACCTCTTCGCAACATTCAAAAAAATTACAAAACGGATGGGAAATCTCGCAACCTAGCGCGTAACTAGCGCTTATCTACGAAATACTACGCCGCAGCTAGTAAGCTGCGAAAAGGCCACCTGGTGTTGGTGGTTTTGACTCGATCGCTGTACCGGATAAAAAAATAGATTTTGTGGGTTTTTTCCATTTAATAAAAAAATGTTTTTTTAAATATATTTTTTGGCATCGGTATCGTTTGTACAGCCACCCCTGAGTCGCTCGTCGCTGACCAAAACAACACCCTGTATATAATCATTTTTATCGATAAACTAATAAAGATAAAAACATGATAATAATAATCATCATTCATCATCATCATTATCAGCCAAAGGACGTCCACTGCTGAACATAGGCCTCCCCCACGGCTTTCCACAGCGACCGATCACTAGCGGTCAGCATCCAGTTTGATCCTGCGATCTTTATAAGGTCGTCTGTCCATCTTGTTGGTGGACGTCCCACGCTGCGTCTCTGGTCGAAGGGTCTCCAATCTAGAACTTTCCTGCCCCAACGGCCATCAGTTCTTCGCGCTATATGCTCTGCCCATTGCCACTTGAGCTTACTGATTCCCAAGGCTATGTCCGTTACTTTAGTTCTTCTACGTATCTCCTTATTTCTGATTCGATCCCGTAGAGAATCACCCAGCATAGCCCTTTCCATCGCTCATTGTGTGATTTTGAGCTTCATTATAAGGCCCATAGTAAGAGACCATGTTTCGGATCCGTATGTCATCACTGGTAACACACACTGGTTGAAGACTTTCGTCTTCAGACACTGAGGTGGATTAGATGAGAAGACACTCTTGCGCATTTTTCCGAACGCTGCCCAGCCGAGTCGGACTCGTCGATTGACCTCTTTCTCGAAGTTGGACCTACCCAATTGGATCACTTGTCCCAGGAAGACGTACTCGTCGACAACTTCGAAAGTTGAGTTTCTTTAGTTTGAGTTCCTTTGCCCGTATCCAATTGGTCCCACCTTCAACTCATTCTCGCTTCGCTTGCCCAGTTTTGCGTTGAAGTCCCCCATTACAACAGTAAAATAGGTATTGGAAGTATGTATGGCTCTACTTACGTCCTCATACATTTCCTTCACCTCTTCATCCGGGTGTTTCGAGGTCGGTGCATATACCTGTATGACCTTCAGCGAATACCTCTTGGATATTCTGAGTATAAGGTATATTACCCTGCTCGACACACTCTCGATGGTCTCGATATTGTTGACGAGGGACTTGTGAACGAGGAACCCGACACCACCTTGGGACTTTCGTTGGTTGCCTTCCCAGTAGTAGAGCAGGTTTCCGGACTGCAGAATTATCATGTCCTCGCCCTCTCTACGGACTTCTGATAAACCCATTATGTCCCAGTGTAACCTGCTCATTTCTTCCTCCAGCTCGGGCAACTTCTCATCTGTCCTCAGTGTACACGTGTTGTACGTTACCAGGGCCAGTTTTCGTCTGGGGTGGCAGCGCGATCGCCTCCGGGGATTCTTAGCACCCATTGCCCCGCCGTTACCGTGACCGCTACCAAAGTCAGGAATAGCGGGGCTGCCAGAGACTGGGAGCCTGGTTTTTTGTGTACTAACATATGAGGGGATATTGCCAATACTCGCCACGTTTGGCAGGCGGGTTGTCGAGTGCAGAGACGCAGCCCCTTGCAGCTGTGACGCTGCTGCCCGTCACAGTCGAACATTTAGCTGCGCCTTACATTGGATGGTTATACCGCCATCAGTCGGTCGCCAGAGCCTCGTCTGTATAAACAGGACGCACCACGTGAAGGTGAGGTTGGTTTGGAGCTTATTGGTCTTGTTCAAGCTCCCTTACGTCCCCTAGATGATAATAATATACATGTGATAAAACCCAGGCTCAGGAACAAAAAGAAAATGCTGTATTTTTTTTATAGTAGAGATAAAATGTTTTAGTATAGTGGATACGTTGATAAAATTGATCACATTAATGCGCCCTAACGGATCGTACACCGGTGACCGGACACACTGTACAAATATACACATAATTTAAATTTTAAATATACATTACATAACATGTCCACCGGTCTAATGCATAAAGCCTAGTTTAGTATCGCGTAATTTAAATTAATTGAATATCTGCTACAACCGTTAGGTAGGCATAACAAGATTAGGTACACGCACACACACTTATTCCATTGCCTATTAATTTATTATATTGGAACTCCGCTGGGGCAGTTGATAACCCACTGACTGGTCAATCAAAGGTTATATGGCGACTGGCGACCTTCTTCACGGCCAAAGTAGTCAACCTGATGGTTTGTAAATTCAACAGTCACTGTCGGTTCTTCCAATAAAGTCGAAAGTAAGATGAACATTGACAATAACATGAAAATGAAAATTCTAGAAATCATTTCTCGATCCAGCATCCTGTAAATGCCGTGATGTTTATATTAAAAATTTTCCACTCGGTAACTAGAGGACTTATCTACGCGCTAGAAATGAATTTATTTTGAGCGTATCAAAGAGGAGGTGGGCCGTACGAGGTGGCAAGGGAGGTGGGTGTACGGGTGGACCTGTTGAGTCTTGGAAATCAAATAGGAGGTAGGTAGGTATTTGATTTTCGAGATTTCATTCCCTTTTGTCAAATAGTAACATGACAAAATATGTCTGTAATAAACGCGGACATTTTTTTTTATGATTCAAAGCCAATGGTGGAAGCTGTAACGCAAAAAAAAACGCATGTACAGTTTAGCCGTTTGGCACACGCATTCATACCTAATAGAGGAAAAATATATTTTTTTAACCCAAAGTACCTTAAATAAAATTCGATAGGACTCCCTCCTATTACCAGCTAGTTTACCAAATATTTTGTATATATATTTTGTTAGAAGCCCTTTCAAATGATACCACACAAGATTGGGATTTAAATATTTAAAAAAAAAACATTCAAATGATTTGCAGTTTATATTTAAAATTACACTCGTGCATACGACGTCCACTACAACGGATATATCATTTTGAAATGGTTGTCACCATTTTTAACTAATCCTACATCATTATTTCGTAGCCAAGGTATTTTTCCGTCACCCATAATTTGCCGTCCGATGAAGCGTGTCTCCTACCTACTTACGCCATAATGGAAAATCTGCTTTCGCGCACTATCTTGGGAATACAATAATTTTGTCCATGCCACTCAACTAATTCTGCGTAATAAGAAAGCAGTTTTCCAGTTCGAGAAGGCTCTATCTTTTGTATGATAGTTATTATGCCGTTGGCATATAAATACATATATTGATTCATCACCGTCCCACAAAATATAATGCCCGTGTAATTCAGCGAACGGTCGCGTCGAGAGCCCAGCAGGATTTATTGAAGTGGGAATGGAATTTTCCGAGTATTGATGCATGAATCTGTTCAAATATGTATGGCCATACACGGCACGTAACGGTATTTGTGTCTGTTGGAATCAATGGTTGGAAAAGTATTGTTAATAACTTTTAACTCAATTTAATTTGTCAATGCGTTTGGGTTTTATGTAAGTTACCTTATTTATGTAAACTAGATTATTCATGTAAACGAATTATTCATAGGGTCGCTTCGTCAGTACCCGATCTGACGTACGGACGGAACGGAACGGACGACCACGGAAATCTTATTTTTGTCTAAGTTGTGAAATTACCTCAGACCATTTACCCTTAGCGCTACTAGCATGCTCAGTGCTCAAACTGACAAAAAATCAGTTAGTACGCGCCCCTTTGGAAGTTATTATTTTTCGTTTAATATATTTTTGAGTCATCGTAAATGGTTTAAGTGGTAATTTAATCGATTAAGAACAGATTTCTTACTTTCTTACAAAATATTGAAAAATTAACTATACAGATTGTCAATCGAGTTTGTAATACAGGAAAAATATAAAAATACAAGATTTATTATTTTTGCCTGTAATCAAGACTCGCTCTTAACCAATTGAATTATAATCATCCTTTTTTCACTCTGTATAAGAAAGAAAAACAGTAGATATAAGTAAAAATGTCCACGGACCCCTAAAACTCTTTGCAAGGGGTAAAAAGGTAAAAGTCAAATTCAAGGGGGTTGGGTAATAAAACGTGTAATGCGCAAAACCTCAGACACCTCGAATGATTTTTAATTCAATTGACCTAATTCTGAATGAAACCATAATAATTAAAGTATTTCTTGCTCTGCGGACTCTTTGCTCCAACGACTCTCTGTCGAGACAGGATTCGGTAGGTATTCACCGGGCCGCTGCATGACATTATTACTATCTTCGCTCATAAAGATTGCTTGTATACGTAATTTGGCGGGTTTTGCGCACGTGATGACTATGATGTCGAATAAAAAGACAGGGCAACATTTTAATGAAGATTTTTTGAAAACATAATCCCATAGCATAAAGTGGTTCAATACATTCTGCTCGTTATTCCAATCAAACTATTTTCAGGGTTTGCGCATTTATCGTCGTTACACGTTGTATATTTTTTTATATTTTTCCTTTATTAGGATAGGAGACAACTAACTCCTTGAATTTGGATTGTACTTTTTTTCACGCCACGTTAAAAAAATTTAGAAGCCAATGGCCGGTTGGTAGCCAGTTCAAAAATGTTCATATCAAAACTTTCGGTGCTCATTTAAACTCGTGTAACTTCCATTGCCTGTTAAGCCCACACACAAATGATACTTCATTTCAAAGCTGATCAAATTTGCTAGCAATTTTAAGTATCATAATTTGCTATCATAATTGACCAGAAATACTGAAAATAACTCACAAAAATCGTAGATGTATTTTTGATTGCTGAATTTTCATGTATTTCCTGAGTAAGACAGACAATAAAAATTCAATGAGCTTGAATGAAAACCGAACGTTTTATTAAGTTTTTTTTTAATTTCTCTTTCTCAGAGGGGAGAGGGATGCGACCCTCCTTTGCCTAGTATGTTACCGACAAAATTTGCCGTAGAATACGTGGGTGAAGAATACCACGACTTACCTTTTGCCATGGGTCGCCATGACGCTTCGCGTGCGCGTTGGCGACGTCCCACACGGTACACGGTCTATCTTCGCGGGCGTGGCGGTCGGTTCAGTCATCAAGAACGCAGGCAGTTAGAGCTTGTCTGAACTGAAATGACGCGCCCCACTATTGCATTAACGCACAAAAGTCAAAAGTCAAAAATAATTTATTCAATTTAGGACACAAAATGCCACTGATGAACGTCAATAATTAGTGTAATATCAACTAATTATGGCCCGTATGGGGCTAGAACATGTCTCCTTATCTTTTGGGCCCTACTAGCGCTTCGAGACAAGACACAGACAATTTGGCAAGTGCTGAGAAGAAACGCCGAAACAAACTCAGTCACCACTAGCTGCCTCAAAAATGATACAAATCAAAATAAACAGGTAGATACGTCAGTTTGATGCAGGCTGGACTGTACATACATTTTCGTCATTAAGATAGTCTTGAATTTTATAATACCCCTTCGACATAAGGGTAGTTTTGACATGTAACTTAAATTTATAAATAGGTAGTTCGATAACATTATTAGGTATATTGTTGAAAAGTTTGACACAATTTCCCAGGAATGAATTCATTGTTTTGGTTAACCTGAAGTTTGGAATGACAAGTTTGTTTTTATTTCGTGTGTTATACGAATGTATGTCACTTTTTTTCATGAAAAAATCTAAATTTTTGCGTACATGATATTATCAAATATGTATTGAGAAGCGACAGTGAGGATGTTAATTTCCTTAAAGAATTCTCTCGGGGATTCGCGGAGACTAAGTTTGTAAATGGCACGAATGGCTCTTTTCTGTAAAATAAAAATGGTATCGATGTCCGCATCAGAACCCCACAAGAGAAGACAATAAGACATCATACTATGAAAGTAGCCTTGCTGTTTCCACATCAGTCATATGTCTAATTTTTCTAACCGCAAAGGCAGCTGAAGCGAGTCTCCCAGCCAGAGCGTCAACATGTGGTCCCCACTGCAATTTCGAATCCAATGTAATGCCCAGAAAAACAGTGGTGTTTGATAGATCTAATTTTCCACCGTTGAGTAGAATTTCTGTGGTAGCTTGCTTCACGTTAGGCATGGTGAATTTAATACATTTAGTCTTTTTTTGTATTAAAAAGTTATTGCTAGTGAACCAATTTAATACCTTAGCGAGAGCTCTGCTAACATCGTCAAATGATTCTTCGCCTCTTCTTGATTTGAAGATTAAAGAAGTATCATCAGCAAACAGAACTATCTCACAGGAGTCTTTTGAATAAAAAGAAAGGTCATTAATGTAGATAAAAAACAGCAAAGGTCCCAATATTGAGCCCTGGGGCACTCCCATTTGAAGCGGGGCACCTGAGGAGTTAATGCCATTAACGTTTACTGTTTGTAGTCTGCCTGGGAGGTAAGAATTCAACAGTTTTGACGCATTATTAGATAAACCGTAATGTTCTAGCTTAATAATGAGTGTTTGATGATCGACACAATCAAATGCCTTCGATAAGACACAGAATACACCTATCGCATCATTTTTATCTTCATATGCATCCAAAATGTGTTTGACGAGTGCCACCCCTGCATCTGTTGTATTTCTACCTTTGGAGAAACCAAACTGTTTCTCATGCAGTAATTTGTTAAGTTTAAAATGAGAGAGCAATTGATTAAATATAACTTTTTCAAAAATTTTGCTAAATGCAGGTAGAATGGAAATTGGCCAGAAGTTGCTTGGGTCACTTTTTTCTCCTGACTTAAATAAAGGTATAATCTTACTATATTTCATTAAAGTAGGAAATTGACCTTGATCAATACATTCGTTGAATATATGTGCTAAGTGAGATGCTACGAGAGGTATAATGGGTTTTATTGTGTTAGTTGATATTCCCCATATATCCTCAGTTTTTTTTTGTTTTAATTCCTTGAAAGTTTTAACGATCATCAAAGGGTTAATATGAGTGAAATAAAATGAGGAGTTACACCTGTCAACACACGATACCAGCAGTGATTTAGCATGCAGAGCGCACGAATTAAGTTGTTTTGTGGTTTCTATGGGTATATTACAGAAGTACTTCTCGAAGGCACCTGCAACTTCATTATCGGATTTAATATTTTTATTATCAATTTTTAATGTAAACGTATGATCACGTGGTTTATTTTTACAAGTTTCTTTGTTTATAATATTCCAAGTCTCTTTAATTTTATTACTGGATTTATTAATTTTCTCACGTATATAATTAGATTTAGCTACCATGCATACATTCTTAAATAACTTTGAGTATTTTTTAACATATTCTAAAAATATTGGATCATTATTTCCATATACTTTTTAATTATATAATTCAAACATTTTTTTCCTACTGATGTATATACCTACAGTAGCCCAGTCACTGAATCTTGGTTTCAAGTTGTTTATAACTAATTTCTTTGTAGGAAATTTTTTGTCAAATTCTCTTTTAATTAATTCAAAACAATACTGATATAGGTTATTAACATTGTCATTAATAAAAGGCAAAAGCGGAATTTTATCAATTAAGTTAGATTTAAATTTTTCTTTACGGAAACTGGTCTAGATTTAATTTCATTTTTAGTCGGTACAAAACGATGTTCAAACGGATTTTACAAAATTTACTATAGATTTTTTAATCACACCAGAGTTACAGAATATATTGTCTAAGCTCACATACAAATTTAAAATATGGGAGCAATATGTATACAAATGCCGTAGTAATTGGTCATTCAGTTGCCGGTCCGACTTGAGACGATTTAATGCCAACTTGTCATAATTGACGTGAACGCGCGAGAGAGCGGACGTTTTGTTTCACACAATGCTCGGTGGGACATGCTCCATACAAGGGCGGTCATCAAAAGATAGTCTTATTACAACATGCTTATCGTGTAGAATTTGTTATTTGCATTTTTAGCTTTATAACAGGACTTCAATGATGTTAAAACAAGTTTTTTTAATGGAGGAACAATATATTTATTAAAAAAATAACTATTTAATGCAACAAAAAGTCAATAATACTTATATCTAGATTAATTTTAATTTAAACTCAAATCCGTTAATTTAAAATACATTTTCATACTGAAATCATTAATACACAAATTAGAAACGCGAATTAATATATATGAAAACACTATTTTATGCCTGTAATAATGATTATGACACCTTTTTGGTAACATATATTTCTTTCTTAGGGAAAGCTTTCGAAGGCTAGTAATAAAAGGATCTGAATGTAATAACAATCGCTGAATTAAATCTTGATTGGTAATTTCGTGTGACATTTTGCGAGTATGACTTCGTCTGTACATTTTGATGTATTTATTTGTGGCTTCAACAGCTTCTTCAGAAAGTTCCCCGATAGATAATAAAGCAGAACTTATAATATCTGATCCGTGTACAAGCGTTTGTGGACAAAAGCAGAGAGATTGTACCACGGATATTCCTCGACCTGTACCGTAACCATGAGTTTACGACGGTTTTACTCGCTAGCGACGACGTATAATGTATAAAAGTCTATGGGAAATCGCACAGCGCTTGACAGGTCACTGACAGAACTAAAATTTTCTATACAAAAATTGACGTCGTCGCTAGCGAGTAAACTCATGGTTGTACTCTATTTGCAAAGCATATTCTTTAAACATGCTTTTATTTTATATCCCGAAGACAAAGTTTGTAGAATAACACAACAAAAATCTATGAAATCTTTTTTAAACCCGGTATTTCAGCTGATATACTTAAATTCATACTTAACATTTACAATGTCTTTAACTTATAAATACTGATGTTTTTTCAGCATAGCCCGGAGGCTGCTGAAGTCTTAACTGAAGTAGTAACGGATTACTACTTCAGTTAATACTTCAGCAGTGCTTACTTTAGATACATCAGAATAGTAAGATCGTCAAGCAATGCATTCACTGTAGAATCATCGGATTTAGATAACTCAGCCACTTTTCTACGTTGACTCCTTTTACTAATAACAGAAGATTGGCTTTCAGTCGGAATACATTGCTCTCGGTTTCTTGACAATTCAACTCTTTCCATGATATTAAGCCAGTCGGAATAAGTACTTGTTTTGGTCCTATCATATTTTTTTCCAAGGCCTTACAATAGCTTTCCACATACTATGCACTATAAAACATGACGACACTTTTCGATGATGCATATTTATCAGAAATATGCATCATCGAAAACGAGCTTACAAATAAAGGACCTGAAAGGACATTAAAAAGTAAATATGCAACCAGAAACACAAAGCTCATTTCGTAGCAAATGCTACGAAAATTTCTGTCAACCGTAGCGGCCTCCTAGAAGGCGCGGCGCAGAGGCAGACAAAGGCAGAGCATTTTTTTTATCAAAAATAAAGTCTAACGATTTTTTAAAGTATATCTCAAACGTGACTTAGAGAAGGAACATATTTAAAAGTTAAGCCAAACTTTGCAAATGTAAAAAAGAGACTAGCTTAAAGACCGCTTCGTGGCAAGTGCTTACAAAAGAATATACAATAACAAGTACATAGTAGTACATAGCCTCTTCTTGAATATCTAAATCAGAAAAACAACTCACAACACAAAATAGTCGAGCAATAACAACAAATGACGTAACTTGATTTGATTAGGCACTGATATCACTGTTTACGTTTTCCAATGCGCTTACTTTGAATGCACAAAAGATAGTGAAAGTGCATCTTAATTACTAAGGTACAACAACAAGTGAGTGTAGTGACAAGTACAAATATGTGAAATCTGAGGGCAACCATTTACGATTTATGACCTATGGGTGTCCTACAGTGCAATGTGCCAGATTTATCACGCAACTATAAGTCGACCGTGATGTTGGCATATAGATTCGCGGAGCAGTCGACGCTCCTACACATACTTATTAAGTGTCGTTATGTATATTCGAACTCACACATCTAAATTAACTAATTAAGTAGTGAAGCGCGTCATTTCAGCTTAGACGAGCTCTACCAGGCAGTTGACAGTTGTCAATATATCTATCAAAACAAATAAAAAAAAACATTGAAAAAATATTTGTAACATGTAAGATTGCTTAGTTTTAAGTACTAGGTTAAATCTAACCATCTTCCGCGCGGACAATGTCGATATTTCCTACGAGGAAGAACAACGCCACATGTACTGTGGGACGATAATTTCTGTTTATAAAGTGATGTTGTCGCAATGGTCTCTCCATTTTGAAGCCAGGACCCTGAGCATATCCCCTGTAACACCAAGGTTTAAAAAACTGTATGTGGATGACATTTTTACAAACCAATTATAGTGTTACCGCTTTTGTCAATCATCTAAACTCTGTTCATACCAAAATAGTAAATTATTGAAATTGAGGGAGACAATAAAAACAATCTTTTTTATCCTGATCATAATCTAAACCACACTGACTTTAGGAAAGCCACCAATACGATCAATATTTCAATGGTGCTTCTCACCACCATCCATCACAGCTACATCAAGCTATCCAAAACTTTGTTTCAAAGAGTGATCTGAGAGAGGAGCATCTGTGACGATCAACACCTGACTGCTGAGCTTTAGAATGTAATGAAGGTACTCCAGGAAGACCAGCTTCCAATACCATTCTATTGCAGACCCGTGACAGTTGAACACCAATCTGCCGTACTACCATACATGAAGGATGTCATAAGTAAAAGTAAACATAGTGCAAGGGCAAACGCTCGCACGGCCAGCTTCTAAAGTAAACAAGAACTAACGCAGGCATTTTGAAAAATACAGTTGCCAGATCTCGTTTCCGGATCGTAGCCTTATCTCCCGATTTTCCCTAATGTCTCTTGGTGTTTTACGAGTACTTCAAACATGTTCTGTGTACACGTTTTCTTTGAAATTAAATAATTATTTTATAAACTTAAACCAAACTTCTTAAATAAAGTTATAATTTTCAATTGTTGTTATTGTTCATACAACTATTTCGCGCTTAAAATCGGTGAATCATACATGATGCAAAAATACATGCTTTTGATTTTATGATCAAACGATTCCGAAACGAACGAAAGAATTATTATATTAAACGATTGTTGTACCTATTATCAAGAACAAATCAGAGACGCGTCTGACAAGAGCAACTACAGACCCATTTCGTTGGCAACCATCACAGCTAAGGTGTTTGATGGTGTGCTCGATAAGCTGTTGGATAAGTATACGAGTATGAACCTGCACGATGCTCAATTCAGTTTTCGAGCTTGCTTATCTACTAAGAGAGTGCTATCCTAGCCTTCAAGCACACCGTCAGACACTACACCGACAGAAGCAAATCCCGATCATCGACAAAATAAATCTGTCAAAAGCCTTCAATTTGGTAGATTTATGGCATTGGTCTTCCGCCGGAGGTCATAGAGATTTTCAGGCACTTTTCCAGCAACCAGGTTAATTACGTGCGATGGGCGGATAGGCACTCGGACGAGTATAGGTTGGAATGCGGCGTCAGACAAGGGGGGTTGATGTCTCCAAAGCTCTTTAACTTTTACATCGACCAGCTGATCTGCGGGCTAAGCAGCAGGCACGCGGGATGTTTTATAGATGGTGTTAACCAATCGGCCGGCGCGCTCAGGTGTGTTATGCTGAATCGCACGGATTGCGATACAACACAAAAAAGAGTGCGAACCTGATCTTCGCCGCTTACAGCAGCTCTCCACAAGTCGTTTCGCATGTAACATTGTCTGAAACTGCCTTGACGAGGTCAAACAGATTAAATACATTCAGCACGTCGTAACAGAGGACTTGAAGTATGATCTCGACATAGAGAGGGAACGCAGGGCGCTGGCGGTCAGAAGCAATATACTAGACCGTAGGTTTGCTCGTTGTATGGAAGAAGTAAAATTACCAATCATTTTATACGAGCAGCCTATGGGTATGCCTATGAGCAGCGGCGGAATTGGAAGACGCCTTGAAACTTCTGGAATGGGAAGGAATCGGCATCAATGTTAATGGCAAATACATCACACATCTTTGATTGGCCATGATATAGTCGTGGTGGCAAAGATGCTGGACCTGATGAAGACCTTGACCGAGTATCCCAACAAGTGGGTCTTACAATGAACATGGAAAAGACATAAGTTATGTCGAGCTCCCTTGTTGTATCCACTCCAGTATCCGTTGGGAACTCAACTCTCGAAGTTGTCAACGAGCACGTCTACCTGGGGACAAGTGATCCAATTGGGTAGGTCCAACTTCGACAAAAGTCATAAAAGTCATTTATTTATGCAAATAGGCCCACAGGGGGCACTTTTACACGTCCCAATATAAACCCTACCACAGCTTCGGGACAATTGTGGGCTAGTGCTGAGAAGAAGCTGCGCAAGAAACTCAGTCACTATTGTCAATGCCTCTTTTCAAAAGGTTTACAATGGTTGGAGGTGTTCATGCAAGTCCATACATTATTATCATTTAAATAATCATCTACTTTATAATACCCTTTCGTCATAAGGGTTTCTTTAATAACAGTTTTAAATTTATTAACCGGTAAGTTTACAATGTGTTCTGGTAGTTTATTGAAAATTTTTATACCTTTCCCCATGAAAGTATTACCAACCTTTCGAAACCTAAATTGTGGAATAGCAAGCTTATCCTTATTCCTAGTATTATGTTTGTGTATGTCACTATTTTTCGTAAATGAATGTAAATTTTTCCTTACTTAAATTAAATTTTCGTAAATATACTGTGAGGCTAGAGGTCAATAGACGAATCCAACTCGGCTAGGCAGCGGGAGAAATGCACAAGAGTGTCTTCTCATCTAATCTAACTCAGTGTCTGAAGACGAAAGTCTTCAACCAGTATGTATTACCAGTGATGTCATTCGGGTCCGAAACATGGTTTCTTACTATGGGCCTTATAATGAAGCTCAAAATCACACAACGAGCGATGGAAAGGGCTATGCTGGGTGTTTCTCTATGGGATCGAATCAGAAATGAGGAAATACGTAGAAGAACTAAGGTAACGGACATTGACAAGGCAATGGGCAGGGCACATGGCGCGAAGAACTGATGGCCATTGGGGCAGCAAAGTTCTAGATTGGAGACCCTTCGACCAAAGACGCAGCGTAGAACGTTCACCAACAAGATGAACAGACGACCTTATAAATATTGCAGGATCAAACTGGATGCAGACCGCTAGTGATCGGTCGTTGTGGAAAGCCGTTGGGGAGGCCAATGTTCAGCAGTGGACGTCCTTTGGCTGTTAATGATAATGATGATGGTGAGCCTATGGGTGAGATTTATGCAGGAGGCCTACAGCGCTCTGCGGGTCCAATACAACAACCGGATGTTGTAAGGGTTGTCTCGCTTCTGCAGCGTGTCGGGTATGATCACGCACTGATAATTCATTCGCAAAAAGTGGCCTTGCTGGAGTGCAGAGTGTGCAGCAGCAGTAAGTGTCCTAATGAATTAAAAAAATATTAAATTTGACCTGTTTCTGTATTTTATCAATTGGACATTAGATTTTTTGTTCCTGGATAATTGATATGAGTATTTTAATAATGAACTATTTGAAATAGATTTTAATTTAATTTCAATATGTAGTTGAACGTAAATAAAGGAGTACTAACAATTTATATGGAAATCTGAAATAAAATATTGAATTTGAAACTACCTGAATCAAGGGAGATTTCTTGAATTTGCTACCCTGAATGAATAGCCCCCCTGTATCTATCGGACCAGAAGATCCTTGTCGCACTGTATGTTGCTTTTTCCCATGACAGTCAACCAACCAACCAACCTATATGTTGTATAATATGTCCATATTATTACAAATTATTTACAGCGAATGTTGTTTATATGGAAGCTTTACAAAAATGCAATAAAATGTCTGTAATTTTGGACAACTACAAGTGTGATGTGTTTTAATAAGCATATAGAATTAAAATATGTGTTAAAATAAATTATAAATTAAATTAAATGGAATGAATAACATGAATCCAATTGAATTAATTACATTAAACAATCAATCAATCAAATGTCAACATTGAGAACATTCACTATAACACAAAGCGGTGCGGTGTGGTCATGATATTGTCATCTTAAGCAAAAAACACTTCCAAATGGGTGGTGTGAATCTATCTGCTAATTTCTTTAGGTATAAAAGAGAAGTTTTAATGAAAAAATAAAAAAATATCACGCGTATGGAGTTGCGGGACATTAGCTATATGTAGAATTTATACGAAACCTAACTAATAAAACCCACGAACGAACATCGTCGGAATATAATATAAAAGCCCGCGTCTTACAATCTGAATAATTCAGGCAAATAAAATTTGTTGCTGTGGAGCTCGCTAAGTAACAGTAACATATAAGTCGCAAGGTTTCCAAGCGCGAATTATTCGCTTTACTAATTTCATACAACATTCTTATACATGAAATGAGAAACGAAAAAATTGCTGTTTGGCCCACTGTTGCATAAACAGACGGGTCACGAGTCATGACGTATCCTTAAGAGAGAGACAGCACGGTAGCTCAATTGAAAGTGCGATTTGTCCGGTTAGACAGAAGTTGCAGGTTCGAACCCCGCCCGTTTACAATTTTTGGTTTTTTTATCTGTGAGTGTTTGAGACATTCTAAAACCTTATAAACAACATGACACTACAAATAAAATTCTTACCAAGTGAAGTTTGATCTGATTTATCCTGTTTTTGCCGAAGATATTTATTTTATTTACCTTTGTAATACCCTTCGTACGACGAGGGCCGTGGGCGCAGCTCGTCGATACGGCCTCTGTGGGCCTCCGCCCCAGTTCGCGTAGTTTTTTTACACTGGCCGCGAGACGAAGCCCATTTGTGGTTAAATTGGCGGAGGAGGATGCCTGTATTAATTTGCTCGTGTTTTTTTATTACTCGTAAACTTTTAACTAGCTCTTCGAGATTGTCTCCGAACAGATAATCGTCTCGTTTGCGGTTCTTAAATGATACAGAAAGATCTTTATCGACTAACGGGATGATAATGACCTTAGAGTCTTGCTTTCTGCGATTTGAGAGTCAGCTAATAGCATCGGATAAGGTACTTAAAATATCAGGTATTTAGGGGTCTTTGCAAAGCAAACCCGACATTGTTCCCACCAGCCACTTAGTTACTGCACTCATTACAACTCCCAGTTGGTTCTGTTTCCTATGAAGGCGCTTGTCTCTCGCCCTGCTCTGCTCACTTAGCATAGCACATAGCTCCTCGTTTAGAGTCGGTGCTTTGGTCAAGGTTAAGTTCTTGAGAATCGGGTATTTTTTAAAGAGGGCTTCCTATTCCTCTTTCTTAAAACCATTAGTCAATAACGGCTTGAGACGCATGGTGATGTGCTCGATTATGGGTTGGCCCGATTCTATTGTTTGTTCTTGGAATGTGCCAAAGGCTTCAAGTAGTTCCAGGTCGAGTTCATGATTTTCAGAGTTATGGCTTAAGTGGCTTAAGTGGCTTTGCACCACCCACCTTCCAAACACTCTGTATCTGTCCGCAAACGCGGACTAAAATACACTTCTTCAGAACAATGGCCGTTTTATTTCCTAATATTTTATACCCTACACACCAATAAATAAACACACAGAGTTTCTACTTCGCCTTTTATATCCATTTAAAAGATTCCCCGGGACTTGAAACATTCGTTTTTATCTAGCTCACTCCCCAGAATCTACATACATATTTGCATTTCCATTTCCTATTTTAAATATTTAAATCAATTGGTTTTAAGTTTTATATTTTGAGGTAATATATAGGGTTTTTGGAAGGTGGGTGTAAAGTATTGAGAAAGGTGTAACAAAAAAGATCATCTAAAAAATTCAGAAAAAAAGTTTTTTTTAAATAAAGCCTATCATTTTTATATGAAGTTTTTATGATTTTTAAATTCCAATACCAACAGAAAACTCAACAGATGGGCTATTGTACCGCCTCCTCAAGGCTTTGCACCACCCACCTTCCAAACACTCTGTATCTGTCCGCAAACGCGGACTAAAATACACTTCTTCAGAACAATGGCCGTTTTATTTCCTAATATTTTATACCCTGCACACCAATAAATAAACACACAGAGTTTCTACTTCGCCTTTTATATCCATTTAAAAGATTCCCCGGGACTTGAAACATTCGTTTTTATCTAGCTCACTCCCCAGAATCTACATACATATTTGCATTTCCATTTCCTATTTTAAATATTTAAATCAATTGGTTTTATGTTTAAACATCCGTTTCCTTTGACTGAAACATTTTACAAAATTAATCTAGCGATTTCTGGTTAATAATAAATTGATTTACTTAATTTAAATAAAATACAATTTATCCGACATTTCCGATTCCTAATCAAAATGGATATACATATAATAAATTTAAATAATATAAATTCACCTACTTTTTAACAGAACTTCAGTTTCAAATGAAATGCTAAGATATGAGATCACGTAATATAACAAATTATTCAACTATAATTTAAAATGTAAAGAGCGCATATATATTGTATCTCTCTCTGTTGAACGAACTATTGAGATATCATGTGCAGAGCTGGACTATTACATAATTGTTTGTGTTTATAGACCCCTACTGGTAATTTTAAATGATTTGAGTCTAATGGAGGAATCACTCAGGAAATTATTTACAAATAAAAAGAAAGTAGTTGCATGAGGGGATTTCAATGTCGATATTATAGATTTAAAAAAAAAATCGGTTGGGTTAGTGTGGTTTTAAGCCTTTACAACTATGTTTTACATAATTCGCTTCTGGATAATTTGGAAAATTGAGGTTTTGGAGGCAACGCCTTCAGCTGGATGAAAACTTACATGCAAAATAGAAAACAAGCTGTGGAAGTGAGTAAACCTGACTTTAAAAAATGTCATACAAAAATATCAATCAGACCATAAAACAACGAATACCTACGGCGTCCCACAGGGAAGTGTCCTGGACCCACTGTTGTTTTTGGTATATATAAACAATCTTTTAAGTGTAATTAAACACAAATATAGGTATTTTGTTCGCGGACGATATACCTGTGATAGTCAAAACAGATAGCAAGCAAACACCACATTATAGACATAAATAATACTGTAAAAACAATAATTGCATGGCTGGGAAATTGTAATTTACTAATAAATCTTGACAAAACTTACTTCATAAATATTAATATTATAATAATTATAGTCCCCTAGCCGATTTCGACTACAGTGGCCAGTCACAGCGACTAACCGACTGAGTGGGACATATTATAGTGCACAAGTGTGTGCGCAAACACAGGTGCACTCTCTATTCCTCTCACTCTCATAGCCCGATGGGAAAGCAAACTGACACGACCGGAGAGAGTTCAGGTGCAGGACCAACGGCTTTACGTGCCTTTCCGAGGCACGGAGGTGAAACACCGCCAACTTCCAAAGTCCGGGCTACCCTAAGAATTTCTGAACAGAAAAACTCAGGTATATATTTTTGGCCCGACCCGGGGATCGAACCCGGGTCCTCTGGCACAGCCGTCGCTTTAAAGTGCGACCCTCTTACCGCTGCACCACAAAGGCAGATTAATGATATATTATATCAATCAATGAATATTAATTTTGATGGAAATGAACTTAAAGGTACAAACATGTTAAAATTCCTAGGGGTATGGATAGACGAAAAACTAAATTGGAAATATCAGATAGAAAATGTCTGCAAAAAAAGTCTCAAAAAGATTATCTTGCAAAAGATTCTCATACGCACTATACAAATTAGGTAAAGTAGCCACTAAAAATACCGCACTTACTGCATACTTTGCTTATGTCGAATCCGTCTTGCGCTATGGAGTCATTAAATGGGGTTATAGAACTGATGCTCATAAAGCTTTTCTGGCCCAAAAAAAATGCATCAGGGCGATATGTGGCACTGCGTCTGACGAGCCATGCTGTCCGTTATTCCTGTCTCTAAACCTTCCATGTCTGTACATTTATGAAATTGCCAAGTTTGTCAAACAAAATATGTTTTGCTTAAGAAGCAAAAGAGGTTTACTTGCGAATCACCAGGAACGGCAATAGACTTGTTGCAAATGCAATACCAAAAAGTAAAAGATTTAAAAACAATTGTTACTGTATGTTCACGCTTATACAAATATAACAAAATACCCCAGAACAAGACTTTAAAGACTTAAAAAGAAAAGATTTAAATGTTTGCGATTCGGTTCTCTGTATCACCCCACTCTATTTTAAAATCGCAAAATATTATAAAATGTATTGGCGCCAAAATTAGAAAACACAATGAGCAATCGTATAAAAATGACAGATTCCAAATTCAAATGTAATATCTTTCTTATTTTTTAATTGTAACAGTATTTATGGCCAGACTGTGTGTATCATCCATGTAAGCCAAAGCGGATTTGAAACGAGTATTCTCTAGCTAGAACTTTATTGATTGTGCGTTGAAACACAGAGGGAGAAGTTACTTACCTAAACGGCATCTTTTTAATTTGGTATAATCAAGCAACAGAAAGGAGTAAGGTATGTATAAGCGTAGGAAGTCGTATATTCGTCTAATACATCATTATCGATAATATCCTGCATCATTTCGCGAATCTGCTCTCGTTCCGAATTGCTCAAGCGTTATGGCCTAGGTATACGACTGAGGTTTGATCAGAAAGAAAAATGACCATTTAATAAAACATCTGTACAGCCCAATTCACTTAAATCTGTAGCGAAATATTTCCTATGTCTCTTAATTAGATCAACGCAGAATATTTTTGCATTTTACTGTGTGTAATATTAAGTGATTCGTTAAAATCTACTTCGTAAAATGTTAAGTTTGGCATGTGATATTTATGAATTCTACAGATTTTATCTTCATCGTGTAGATCGCGTTATCTGTGCGAGCTGAGCTAAGGTAGTATGTCATTTTAATCATAAGGGCTCGTTAGACATATTGCGAGGCGTTACATGACACGTTCTTTCATGCAAACTTTATACTCCTGCCACTACGCAATAATTTTACGTCCGGACTAATTTATTATATTATTTTTTACAGTATATTCAATTAATATCAAGCATGACATATAATTTGTTTCGTCAGAACTAAGTCAACACTCCTGAAGCATCAGTACCGTTACCATGAGTTTACTCGATAGAGACGACCTGGGGAGACGACGGTTTTACTCGCAAGTGACGACGTAACTTTTGTATGGAAAGTGCGCTGTCCAATTTTTTCATAGACTTTTTTTATGTCGTCGCTAGCGAGTAAAACCGTTGTAAACTTATGGTACCTAACGGTACTGAGGTACTACGTTAACTAAATAAGTAACTTAATTATTTTCAAGGTTTTCAACTTCTGGATTAGTAAATTCAGATTAGGTCTCCCGTTTAAAGAACTCCAACCTGTCGCAAGATTTAAGTACAAGCAAATCTTTACAGTCAGTAACGCTCAGTTTTGCCCTAAAAGTAAAGTCTGGGTATAAAAAGAACCGTCAACAACGTATTCTTAAATATTTGCGCTCACTTCAACTATAACTATATCAAATGTAGTCCTACCATTCGGAACATATACACTTTAACCAAAACATTTAATGGTCGGCAAGTTTCCTTTCTTTATTATTAAGGACGTTTTTGCAGGAAAATCTATTCGCGTACAGTCACTTTTAACAAAAACGTCAGTACTAATATTTTATTAATGCGTATAGTTTTCTGACATTTTTCAGGTTTCCTAGACTCGGTAAAAAGGGTTCGTTTTTCAGAATTGTAGTTATTATTATTAAAACTATTATTAGTACAACGCTGTCCACATGCTGTGCTATTGTGCCCTTGGTAGGAATGTGTCCTTTTTCTTTGCAATTATGTCAAATTAGTACTGCTGCTATTAGAATTTAGAATACTATTAAATCTGCTTTTGTTGTTATTGGAAGTGCCTGGTGTTGATCTAGGCCTTAACTTGAAGTTAGTTTCCCAACATAAATCATTCATAAATTTCAAGAGAGCTTCTAGTTCTTTAAAAACGTGCTGACGAAGCACTCGCGCTAATCATCCTATCATCTATGACATGTATCAGGCATTATATTGCCTTTTTCTTTTAAATACCACAATAGTTTATTAATATCATTTTGTTATAATAGTAATATTCAACAAAAAGCTCCCTATTTTCAAACGTCGCTCTGAAATATCCGTTAATAAAGCTGAAATCTACCTTTGTACACTAAATTTGTGCAATAAAGTCTTAAAATAAAAAAATAAAAAAACCCTACAATTCCCACCTAATTTAGATAACGCGTAAAGAGCAGTTTGTTCATCTGACTGATGATAATTGAGCATACTGACTAACTTTGGCTAGCCAATTTTCTATCCTTTGTTTTTTTGTGATGAGATGGATGGATGGAATATAGATAGAATATTTCTATGACAATTGACCTGACTTAAAGTTCTGTTATAGTTGAGGAAAATCAATGACATTCAAAGAAATAGATTACTTACAAAATTTATCGAGCAAGTTCCGGTTAGGAATAAATTGTTTTACTAAATTTAAATACATTACAATTTATCAGACATTTTAGATTCCTAACCAAAACTGCTAAAAAAAATGACTAAACTTTCTAGAAAAAAGTAGCTGATGGTTAATGACTCGTATTAACGCTGAGAAAAAGATGCCTGCTGGTTAACATCTCGTGTTACCTCTGAACAAAAATAGGCATAAGTCAATGTCGATCGCAAAAATATAAAGGAAAAAGGAACAAAAGAATGAGCGCGCTCGGTCCCCGACCCCGAGCCAGGCTTAGCGGCAGCAGCAAGAGGGTGGTGTTTCCACTCTTTTCTTTATTACGCTGAATATTGTGTGCGGATTAGCTGGTAGTATTACGATTACGAGTATACTACAAAGGCAAATAAAATAAACCTCGTAGGCGAAAATAGGATAATTAATGTTATTTTGGGTTTAAGCTTGGTGTTTCCTACGGAATTATGACGACTTAAATTTATGATTGCATTCCGTTAGCTACGAATTCTAACGATATATTTTTCTAAGTATGTATAGTAATTAATTAACAATTATTTTATAATCTTCTGTAGAATTCACACAAACTTATGTGTAAACTTCGTAAATATCTTATAGGTTCCACCGAAAAAGCCGCCTATAGAAGCTATGACCGAGCAAATGTGGTTGTCCGTGAATCATTTGAACGAAACCGACGAAAGCTTTGCAGGCCTCGTCCAAGACTGCCTGAAGAAAATACCAGTAACGCTTGGCTCCTTCAGTGTGGTATGTAAAACGTATTAAACGTAGAATGTAGTCAAAATATTAATTAAAAACAAGCTTATAAGAAAGAATTCAACGAGGAAATTTCTCAGTCTTCTTTAGTTTAGTTAATTTAAAAAACTTGTAATTTAATAAATGTATTTAGTTCTACAACTACGAATCTCTGACCATCGACAGAGTATACCCAATTATTACCTATGGCTATCGAATCAATTGAGACCTAAAATGATCTAATGGTGGAATAATGTAATCGCATTACATGAGCCACCTGGCTCTGTTTACCTAAACAAGATAGGTACATCAACAGACCAGTGAATGAAACATTTTTTGTGAAAGTCCAATATTGAGTTTATAACGAAGCTGTATTTTTAAAATATGATGTAATCCACTATATTGTTTTAATGATGTGGCTGCCTATTGTGAGTATATCACAAAATATATAACGGTAACAGAAGTCAAACCCGTGAATTACTTACTCGTAAAATTAATATTCCATGGTTGCAACTGATAATGCATTTTTTTTTTACCTATTTATTTATATGGAGTATACATATCTCATATATAAAATTCTCGTGTCACAATGTTCGTTCCCGTACTCCTCCGAAACGGCTTGACCGATTCTCATGAAATTTTGTGAGCATATTGAGTAGGTCTGGGAATCGGCCAACATCTAATTTTCACACCCCTATGTTACTCAGCGACTGTTCGGGACGAGGCCGGGGCAAGATGAGAATGGGGGCAAAACAAAGTTCGCTAGGTCTGCTAGTCTTATACCTAGGGACTCCAAATTATCATGGCGTTTAGAGCAAGCCGTACTCTCTAAAACTGACCATAAATCATAATCCAGCGGATTATGATCGGAACTAGACGACGGCCAGTCTTCAGCTCTGATGAAGTCCGAAACGTTCGCTTCTAACCAAGACTGCGTGGACCGAGCTTTATGACCCGGCGCCGAGTTTTGTTGGAAAGACATGCTAGGTTATTGAACATCGTGTTGTTAATGGGCTTAACTACCTTCTCAAGAACGGTATCTTGATACACTTGTGCCGATGTTTTGATACCTTTTTCACAAAAATATGGTTCAGTCACTCCTTCATAGCTAATACCCCACCAAACCATCACTGAAGTCGGGTAATGCCCACGTTGCACTCTGCCGAATAATTGGGAAGCTTCCTTCGAGGTTTGAACATAAACACGGTCATTTTGTTTGTTAAAATGTTGCTCAATTGTAAAGATTTTCTTATCCGTAAACAAAAATTTTCTGTGACCTCCTTTTGCGTACCGTTTCAGTAGTTTTTTCGATTTTACCACCCTATTATTTTTGTGTGTGCGTCTCTATAAGAGACGCACACACAAAAATAATAGGGTGGTAAAGGAGGAGGATAAAGGTAAAGGTGGAGGACTTGCAGCCTATAGGCTGCAAGTCCTAAGTCATCTTTTAAAATACGCGACATGGTTCTGGGTGCTATCTTCATCTCCCGAGATAAAATCTTTTGCTTTCGGACAGGATTTCTGCGAATTCTTTCCCTTACTGCTGTAACCACCTTTGTCGTACGAACACTACGTGGACGGCCAGATATTTTTCTGTCACAAACAGAGGAGGTCTCATTGTACCTATTGATAGCCCGGTACACAAACATTTGACTTATACCAAGCGTATGGAGAGTTTTAAAAATTGTATTTGGCTCCATACCAACTTTGTGTAATGCAATCACAGCGATTCGGTTCTCTTTATCACCCCACTCCATTTTAATATCGCAAAATATTATAAAATGCATAGGCGCCATAATTAGAAAACACAATGAACAAAAATGACAAAATGCAAGATTCCAAATTCAAATGTAATATCTTTCTTATTTTTACGATTATTATATTTTGATTTCATGATATTGAGAATGCATGCATTATACATGCATGCATGCATGCATATTACTTATTTAGACGTCTATCGTTACTGTTTCTAGATGACTTTATTTATAATAATCTCCTTGCCTCGTCATTTTAGGAAATACATGTAAACTCAAAAGAGAATACTGCGCCCCTCATCAATTGGAACGAGAAATTGACTGCTTTCGAAAAGCTGATGTTAATAAAAAGTATTAAGGAGGAGAAGTTGGTTTTTGCCATCGCACAATACGTGAGCACCAGCCTCGGCTCGGTGTTCATTGAGAGTCCTACTGTCCAACTGAACACGTTGTAAGTAGAACGCATTCTCGTTCAGTGCCGAGCACTCGGGTCTGCCCCCTTACTCTCGACTCAAAACCCGATCCAATGAATATAGCCATCCCTGTCACACGCGTACACGGCCTGGTATGAGTGACAGGGATGGGTATATTCATTGGAATCGGGTTTTGTGTCCAGAGTAAGGGAGCTGAGTGCGCGAGAACCATTCCAGCGGTACTGCCCCCTCGTTGGCCCGAGTGTTTACAACGACGTTTTTTTTCTGACGTCATTTCATTTTATATTACTCTTACCCGAGTGCTTGGCCACCAGCACGCTGTGTGCCGACCACTCGAGTCCAAGTATGCAAGTATTTTTAAATAATAATAGAACCAATATTTTGTAATGTTATTTTTTTAAATTACAAAATTTTAAAAAATGTGGTTTCCTGGTTCTTCGTAATTGAAGGCACTTAACTGGTTTCATGCCACAGCACGCACCGGTGCGTTATAACAATTAAATTTCTATTGTGTCTCAAGTGTGGCAGCAAATGGGTTAAGTGTTAAATGACGTCCAAATGTGTTGCAGGTAAAGTCGTAATTTCGTAGTAGTTAAGTATTAGTAGAATGTAGATAGTGTTGATAAACGTAGTAAACTACACACACGTACATACACGTTACGGTACAAATGTTAGTTTAGAGTTTTCAGTAGTTTTTAGGAATTACAGGTCGAAAACGTCCACGCAAATATCAGATTTGGATAAAACCTAATTACCCGGAACGATTACCGGGTAAAATACACCACCCACCAGGTCCGTCTTTTATGTTTTACCTGTTACCAAATTATTAAATTCATCGAAATCGTTTCAACCGTGTTTCAAATGGGAAATACACCCTTTTAAGTTTTTAATATCAAGTGTGATTGAGTTAGTAGATCTACTAATAGCCTAACTATTGGTAGATCTACCATATTTTCAGAAGAAGAAGAGAGGTATGTTAATTGAAAGAATTTATATTGAATACGTCGCTACATAGGGGAAGAAAGGTCGTAAAGAACATTATTTTACTTTTGCAGGAGACGCAAAAACCTAAAAAAAATAAGTAAACAAATATAAATATTGGACACCAATCACATGCTTGCTCTGATCCCAAAGAAAGTACCTAGCTAATGCACTTGTGTTATGTAAATCAGAAACAACGGTGGTACCACAACACCCAGACCCGAGACAATAAAGAAAATTAAGATTTCTATATTGACCCAACCGGGAATCGAACCCGGGACCTCAGAGCAGCGACGCCATGAAACCCAGCGTGCTTAGCCTCTACACCACCAAGGTCGTTGAAGTATTTTGTATACGTTTTGTTAAATTAAGTAGCAGTTTGTGAAGTAGCAATCTTCTATCCTCACAAATTCGTGTGTAATAAAACATAGTTAGTAAGAGTTGAATTTGCGAAACGATGTAACTCATTCTTTACATTCCTGAAGCACATGTTTTGGCTTACAGTTTAGCATAATACTCATTTATGTATAAAATTGGTTTCTCTTCAACTGTAAACTGTTTTGTGTTTTAATAAAATAAAATAAAATAAAATTTTGCTCATAACTTTTTAATGCTTGTTAACTTAAGTTCATTGTAAGAACGTAACCTAACGTAAGAACTTGGCATTTGTGATTTTTTAAATGTTTTTCAGAAAAATAAATATACTTTTATTAAAATTATTTATACCAGCTATTGGTTTCCTTTTGTCACTTACAAAAAATGAAGGTCAAATAATAAAAATAATACCTATTCATTAAAAACACGTAGTTTATATTAGTATATACTATAACTATATTTTTTAGGCATTTTAAAACTTAGTTGGTAGTTGAATCCTATTGACCGCTTAAGATTCTCATAAAAAATATATAATGCTTTAGAATGTTTTTAACACTCACAGTGTCATATTTTTTATATCCATAAAGATGAAATAAGAAACCAAAAATTTGCGCACGGGCGGGACTTGAACCAGCAACCTTTTGGCAAACCGGGCCAAACGCTCTTACCAATTGAGCTACCGTGCTGTTAGTCCGACCCTGCGAAATTTGTGGTCTCTTATGAAAACGTCAATTGCGCGACGCTTAGCGCCATCTAGCCGTCTGTTTATGAAACAGATGGCCCAAGCAGTTATTCTTTACAGAATAAATTCAACTTGGAAATTGATGTCGCTTCGCTATCTAATGCTTTAGAATGTTTTTAACACTCACAGTGTCATATTTTTTATATCCATAAAGATGAAATAAGAAACCAAAAATTTGCGCACGGGCGGGACTTGAACCAGCAACCTTTTGGCAAACCGGGCCAAACGCTCTTACCAATTGAGCTACCGTGCTGTTAGTCCGACCCTGCGAAATTTGTGGTCTCTTATGAAAACGTCAATTGCGCGACGCTTAGCGCCATCTAGCCGTCTGTTTATGAAACAGATGGCCCAAGCAGTTATTCTTTACAGAATAAATTCAACTTGGAAATTGATGTCGCTTCGCTATCTAATGCTTTAGAATGTTTTTAACACTCACAGTGTCATATTTTTTATATCCATAAAGATGAAATAAGAAACCAAAAATTTGCGCACGGGCGGGACTTGAACCAGCAACCTTTTGGCAAACCGGGCCAAACGCTCTTACCAATTGAGCTACCGTGCTGTTAGTCCGACCCTGCGAAATTTGTGGTCTCTTATGAAAACGTCAATTGCGCGACGCTTAGCGCCATCTAGCCGTCTGTTTATGAAACAGATGGCCCAAGCAGTTATTCTTTACAGAATAAATTCAACTTGGAAATTGATGTCGCTTCGCTATCTAATGCTTTAGAATGTTTTTAACACTCACAGTGTCATATTTTTTATATCCATAAAGATGAAATAAGAAACCAAAAATTTGCGCACGGGCGGGACTTGAACCAGCAACCTTTTGGCAAACCGGGCCAAACGCTCTTACCAATTGAGCTACCGTGCTGTTAGTCCGACCCTGCGAAATTTGTGGTCTCTTATGAAAACGTCAATTGCGCGACGCTTAGCGCCATCTAGCCGTCTGTTTATGAAACAGATGGCCCAAGCAGTTATTCTTTACAGAATAAATTCAACTTGGAAATTGATGTCGCTTCGCTATCTAATGCTTTAGAATGTTTTTAACACTCACAGTGTCATATTTTTTTATATCCATAAAGATGAAATAAGAAACCAAAAATTTGCGCACGGGCGGGACTTGAACCAGCAACCTTTTGGCAAACCGGGCCAAACGCTCTTACCAATTGAGCTACCGTGCTGTTAGTCCGACCCTGCGAAATTTGTGGTCTCTTATGAAAACGTCAACTTTTGTTTGAAACGTCAAGTTTCGCAGGGTCGGACTAACAGCACGGTAGCTCAATTGGTAAGAGCGTTTGGCCCGGTTTGCCAAAAGGTTGCTGGTTCAAGTCCCGCCCGTGCGCAAATTTTTGGTTTCTTATTTCATCTTTATGGATATAAAAAATATGACACTGTGAGTGTTAAAAACATTCTAAAGCATTAGATAGCGAAGCGACATCAATTTCCAAGTTGAATTTATTCTGTAAAGAATAACTGCTTGGGCCATCTGTTTCATAAACAGACGGCTAGATGGCGCTAAGCGTCGCGCAATTGACGTTTTCATAAGAGACCACAAATTTCGCAGGGTCGGACTAACAGCACGGTAGCTCAATTGGTAAGAGCGTTTGGCCCGGTTTGCCAAAAGGTTGCTGGTTCAAGTCCCGCCCGTGCGCAAATTTTTGGTTTCTTATTTCATCTTTATGGATATAAAAAATATGACACTGTGAGTGTTAAAAACATTCTAAAGCATTAGATAGCGAAGCGACATCAATTTCCAAGTTGAATTTATTCTGTAAAGAATAACTGCTTGGGCCATCTGTTTCATAAACAGACGGCTAGATGGCGCTAAGCGTCGCGCAATTGACGTTTTCATAAGAGACCACAAATTTCGCAGGGTCGGACTAACAGCACGGTAGCTCAATTGGTAAGAGCGTTTGGCCCGGTTTGCCAAAAGGTTGCTGGTTCAAGTCCCGCCCGTGCGCAAATTTTTGGTTTCTTATTTCATCTTTATGGATATAAAAAATATGACACTGTGAGTGTTAAAAACATTCTAAAGCATTAGATAGCGAAGCGACATCAATTTCCAAGTTGAATTTATTCTGTAAAGAATAACTGCTTGGGCCATCTGTTTCATAAACAGACGGCTAGATGGCGCTAAGCGTCGCGCAATTGACGTTTTCATAAGAGACCACAAATTTCGCAGGGTCGGACTAACAGCACGGTAGCTCAATTGGTAAGAGCGTTTGGCCCGGTTTGCCAAAAGGTTGCTGGTTCAAGTCCCGCCCGTGCGCAAATTTTTGGTTTCTTATTTCATCTTTATGGATATAAAAAATATGACACTGTGAGTGTTAAAAACATTCTAAAGCATTAGATAGCGAAGCGACATCAATTTCCAAGTTGAATTTATTCTGTAAAGAATAACTGCTTGGGCCATCTGTTTCATAAACAGACGGCTAGATGGCGCTAAGCGTCGCGCAATTGACGTTTTCATAAGAGACCACAAATTTCGCAGGGTCGGACTAACAGCACGGTAGCTCAATTGGTAAGAGCGTTTGGCCCGGTTTGCCAAAAGGTTGCTGGTTCAAGTCCCGCCCGTGCGCAAATTTTTGGTTTCTTATTTCATCTTTATGGATATAAAAAATATGACACTGTGAGTGTTAAAAACATTCTAAAGCATTAGATAGCGAAGCGACATCAATTTCCAAGTTGAATTTATTCTGTAAAGAATAACTGCTTGGGCCATCTGTTTCATAAACAGACGGCTAGATGGCGCTAAGCGTCGCGCAATTGACGTTTTCATAAGAGACCACAAATTTCGCAGGGTCGGACTAACAGCACGGTAGCTCAATTGGTAAGAGCGTTTGGCCCGGTTTGCCAAAAGGTTGCTGGTTCAAGTCCCGCCCGTGCGCAAATTTTTGGTTTCTTATTTCATCTTTATGGATATAAAAAATATGACACTGTGAGTGTTAAAAACATTCTAAAGCATTAGATAGCGAAGCGACATCAATTTCCAAGTTGAATTTATTCTGTAAAGAATAACTGCTTGGGCCATCTGTTTCATAAACAGACGGCTAGATGGCGCTAAGCGTCGCGCAATTGACGTTTTCATAAGAGACCACAAATTTCGCAGGGTCGGACTAACAGCACGGTAGCTCAATTGGTAAGAGCGTTTGGCCCGGTTTGCCAAAAGGTTGCTGGTTCAAGTCCCGCCCGTGCGCAAATTTTTGGTTTCTTATTTCATCTTTATGGATATAAAAAATATGACACTGTGAGTGTTAAAAACATTCTAAAGCATTAGATAGCGAAGCGACATCAATTTCCAAGTTGAATTTATTCTGTAAAGAATAACTGCTTGGGCCATCTGTTTCATAAACAGACGGCTAGATGGCGCTAAGCGTCGCGCAATTGACGTTTTCATAAGAGACCACAAATTTCGCAGGGTCGGACTAACAGCACGGTAGCTCAATTGGTAAGAGCGTTTGGCCCGGTTTGCCAAAAGGTTGCTGGTTCAAGTCCCGCCCGTGCGCAAATTTTTGGTTTCTTATTTCATCTTTATGGATATAAAAAATATGACACTGTGAGTGTTAAAAACATTCTAAAGCATTAGATAGCGAAGCGACATCAATTTCCAAGTTGAATTTATTCTGTAAAGAATAACTGCTTGGGCCATCTGTTTCATAAACAGACGGCTAGATGGCGCTAAGCGTCGCGCAATTGACGTTTTCATAAGAGACCACAAATTTCGCAGGGTCGGACTAACAGCACGGTAGCTCAATTGGTAAGAGCGTTTGGCCCGGTTTGCCAAAAGGTTGCTGGTTCAAGTCCCGCCCGTGCGCAAATTTTTGGTTTCTTATTTCATCTTTATGGATATAAAAAAAATATATATATAAAAAACCGACTTAGTGCGCGACGGACTAGCCCACTGAGGGTTCCGTGCCAACTGAATTAGGGATCCTTTTACTTCTACTAAGTCAAAATACCATCATATTGGTACCCTCAGTGCGTGAGTGTGCCTCGCCCTGAGCCGGTTTTTTTTCTCAGTAATCCGCTTTAGGACATTTAAATATATTGGGAGTTAAATCATTTTTGTAAATTTTGATAAACGTATCCATAGCTTTGTGTACATCCGGCCGTCTGAGCCAGGCTTCTATAGAGATCTTGCATATCTAGGCTTATAAGGAATCGTTAGTGACGCCGATGTATCCAGGTTTCATCGTTTGTGACGCAATAGTTTTCTTGGAAAATCAAAAAAACTAGGCTCAGACAGCCAGAATTTCGCATTTTCTGACTTTCCAGATCTCAACTATCAGAGGGTTTCAGGTCGCTGTTTCTTATAAAATGTGATGTGACGCGTTAGTGACGGTCATCCGAAGTAGTTCCATCCATTTTAATCCAGTACTTTTTGAGAAATCGTGATAAACGTGTGGCTCAGACAGCCTGATATCCGGTCGTCTGAGCCAACTTGTTTTTCTCTATATTTCACGAAATGTTACGTTTCGGACAAATGTTTTTAGGATTTACTGATGTGACGACGTTAGTGACAGCTCTCGACCAGATTTGAACCTTCGTGACGCACGCGTTTTGGAGAAATTGAGAAAAAACTGCTGGCTCAGACAGCCGGATGCTGGCTGTCTGAGCCACCCAGTTCTACCACTTCCAGGTGTTGTACGAAGCTGAAAACTCATCTAATCTGATGTGACGCGGCCTCTAAGTACAAAAAATCGTAAGTGACGGCTCTATATGCCGCCAATCAAAAGTTATAAGCATTTCAAATGTTTTCCATACATCGATGCATTTGGGTGGCCACACTTCGCACTCTTTATGGAAACGGAAAGACAATTTAGTAGAAAATGTAAGCTAAAGCCCCTCATATCAAAGCGAATGCTTTCTCCTGCTATTTAAATATTTAATTACGTAGTCAATAACTACGCCGATGAAGGAAAATATGTTAATTATGTATGGGGTTTTCCAGGTTTTAAAATTATTCTTTATTTAAAAATAATCACTAGCTCCAGCTGATTACTACAATATAAGACTTTTTCGGTATTAAATACATACTAAGTACTCATTCCTCAACTCGTCCCATATTATGACGGCCCATTTGGGACAAGATGCAATAATTAATTTTAATCATTATGCAAATCGTCTCCTGCTTTTTTGGGTGCAAAATAATAACCATAAAACAGCGCAGAAGGTGAAACGCAGTTCTCTGGGACCGCTTATTATTATTACGAACAAAAATGTCCATCTTTGTTCGAACAATATTTCTGATGCGGGGGAATAAAGAATGGAATGCGCTACCGGCTGAGGTGTTCCCGAAACCCTTAATTTGGGCATTTTCAAAAGAAGAATGATTACGCTATTACTGATCAGACATGACCTATCCTCGACGACATCATCACTTACCACCAGTTGTGATAGTGGTCAAATGGCTGATCATATATAAAAATATATAGATAGACTATAAAATTATGCAGGATGGAAAGAAATCATCCACTTAATATCATTTATTTTAATAAGAAAGTTTAAATATGTATGTTACAAAATGTATACATAATAAATAAAAATGTAAGTACGTAACAATGGATATGGCGGTAAGAGGTGCGTAGAAACCAACTTGAAAAATATATATTTTGTTTTGGACCTGTCATGTTTATTACCACAGGTTGTAGCGTTTATCTTCTTTTAAAGTTTATGTTCATAGGACAAGTAATAATTATTTTGTTTTAATAAAGCAATAATATAAGTTTTGTGCTCGTGGATTTTTACTTAGTTCGTAGACTTTATTGATTTTATGACGTGTATAGTATACCTATTTACGAGGAGTATTATTCACATTTGACTAAAATTGTTTTATCAGATGTATATTATATTTTACTTTGTAATCACTAAAAGGGTTTCCTTTCATACAACAAAATTGTGTTATTTTTTTGTAACAATATTATTGTTTTTTTTCTGATTATACTCATATTGATAGTTTGAACTTTTTGATTACATTAAATGACGTTAAAAATCATTTGATTAAATTATCTGTATCTCGTCCAAAATAAGCTGTAGACATGTATGGGATGAATTGATGAACTACTATTTGTATAAATGCTACACCAGAAACAATTCGTAAAATAACTTTATTATTTACTAAAATATCAATAACAGGAGACTTCCACATGGTAATTCTTAGACGTTGGGTGATATTAGAATTATCAGTAAACAGCTATCTAAACGCCGAGTAAAAAAGTAAGTGCAAAGCGCTGAGTATGCCTAGTCAGCCTGGAGCCTAGCTTTTTTCAATAGAACGCTGACTACGCCTAGTAAAAGTAGTAAGTAGTCCAACTAAATACTGCTCTGCTTACTGAGGTCTGAGTCTGGAGTTCACGTCAAAACATGCCTGATTGTTGTCATAAGTCTTTGTGCCCCCTTTTAGTATAACTAGCCCAATATTATCATCATAAATTTCTTTAAATGCATTTTTTTAATGATTAACTTCGTAAGTGCAGGTTTCCTTGTCAGTACATCAGTCACTTATCAGTAGTGCGGATTTTTTTTCAGCAACTGTCATCACTGTAAATGTCTACTTTTTCGTCTGACGCCATCTTGCATGTCGAATTAACAGTGATTAAAAAGAGTTTTAATATTCTTATTTAACATATTTTCTTTAACTTGACAGCATATTCCTGATTTTTTAAATGGTAAATAAAATATGAGTCTGTACATGGTCTGATAAACTATGATCTTGGCAAGATCATCTCATTTAAACTAGAAATAAAAATAAAAGCCTTCTTTTAAATGTTGAGAAAGTTTAAGAATTACTCAGGACGAGCTGCAGTTTGTAAATATATCTTTGATTTTCCGCATTTCGTCCCAAATATTATATAAGCATGGTGGAACGAGTCAATGAATTACTAAGTTTTCCATCCAAACAAAAAGGAAACGACTTGCAGGATTAAGTTAGTATTTATATTGATTTTTTGCATCTTGTCCCAACTGGGCCGTAAAATCACATGGGAAGAGTCGAGTAATATGTAAGTAGTATGTACCTTACCAAAATTCTCTAATATTGTAGTACCTTCGATAAACTAGCGGTTGTTTTCAAATAAATAGTAATCTAACGATTTTTTTTCCTTGGAATACCTGAGACCATAAATAATTAACATATTTTCCTTCATCGGCGTAGTTATTGACTACGTAATTAAATATTTAAATAGCAGGAGAAAGCATCCGCTTTGATATGAGGGGCTTAAGCTTACATTTTCTACTAAATTGTCTTTCCGTTTCCATAAAGAGTGCGAAGTGTGGCCACCCAAATGCATCGATGTATGGAAAACATTTGAAATGCTTATAACTTTTGATTGGCGGCATATAGAGCCGTCACTTACGATTTTTTGTACTTAGAGGCCGCGTCACATCAGATTAGATGAGTTTTCAGCTTCGTACAACACCTGGAAGTGGTAGAACTGGGTGGCTCAGACAGCCAGCATCCGGCTGTCTGAGCCAGCAGTTTTTTCTCAATTTCTCCAAAACGCGTGCGTCACGAAGGTTCAAATCTGGTCGAGAGCTGTCACTAACGTCGTCACATCAGTAAATCCTAAAAACGTTTGTCCGAAACGTAACATTTCGTGAAATATAGAGAAAAACAAGTTGGCTCAGACGACCGGATATCAGGCTGTCTGAGCCACACGTTTATCAAGATTTCTCAAAAAGTACTGGATTAAAATGGATGAAACTACTTCGGATGGCCGTCACTTACGCGTCACATCACATTTTATAAGAAACAGCGCCCTGAAACCCTCTCATAGCTGAGATCTGGAAAGTCAGAAAATGCGAAATTCTGGCTGTCTGAGCCTAGTTTTTTTAATTTTCCAAGAAAACTATTGCGTCACAAACGATGAAACCTGGATACATCAGCGTCACTAACGATTCCTTATAAGCCTAGATATGCAAGATCTCTATAGAAGCCTGGCTCAGACGGCCGGATGTACACATAGCTTTATGTCAAATCTGCATCAGTAGCTCATTTTTTTCTAAAAAGTGGTGTTTATGACCTTTCTTTCCGGAAGTATGGAGTATTCACTCGTGTTCGGCCCTACTGGAAATGTTATATCAGTAATCTTGTAAAGGCATGCCCTTATGTTTTGTTGACTGCACGACATATTCCCATAGAAACATTTTTCTTCTATGGGTTTGACTTCGAGAGGTGTTAAATACAACACAATCATAAACTTGTTCGTTTATTTAAATGCTTACACATCAAAAGTACATTTCCATGTCCTGGACATATAATAATTTTCATTAAATGCTAACAACAATATTAAAATCTATCAGATAGTAGTTATATATAACTTAACTATAAAATTCAACAAGACGGTTTGTTTCGTTGAGGACATAACATACATAAATAAACAATTCTCTTTCTATAACAGTGTGCGTACAATACTATACAACATAAAATATGTTTGTGTAAGCAGGTATGATGAGTAATGAAATGTGTGTTTATATTCATAAAATTAGGTACCCAGAGAATGCGCTACTATAATGCTTACTATTTTTAAGGAAGATGTATAGAAAAAATAACGAAGCCAGCATTTTGTCGAAATTATAAAATCCTGATAGCATCTAACTTATATAATCTGGACGGCTAAACTTTACAAGAAGTGTATTTTGTATTTCTGATAAGTAATGTATTAAAGATTTCTTGAAACTGACTGAAATTCTTTCGGTACCAAAAATGTTTAAGCTTTAGAAATAGGCAGAAAACTCGTATATACAAAACTACGCGAGCAAATAACGACTATAAACTTTATTATAAATCAGTTGAGCTATTAGAAAACTTAATAAAATAATTCTACATTCTAACTTTTAGTTATTTAACAATATTTATTGTTGTGACCTAAATATTTACTGTGATATTGTCGGTCAGTTTCAAGAATTTAAAATTCACAACATAAATTACACCCATTTAAATATTGTATTAATAGCCACTATTACAACATCAATACACAAAGTTTTCAAATGTTATGACATATTTTTTTTTACTCAACTAGACTTATTTGAAATATATGTTTTGTAGGCTAATAGAAATAAATAATTTCTTTTTAGGAAAATATATTTACTCTTGTAAGTGATAATGGATTCTTACTAGTAAGCTCACAATTTAGTTAGAAGGATTAAAAAAATATGATCCCTTTTTCTTGACATTAAAAAGAAAAATTCGCTTGGAGCCATTTTGGAAATGCACAATGCAATTGTTCTTACAAAAAAAATATCATATTCTTCTTCATCAAATCAAAAAATATCACACTTAAAATAATTCGCTCAGCAGTATATATATACCTGAGTAATAATATTTAGGCTACAATATTTGGATCCCAGGCATATTTAACTTTATGCTCGCCCAGGGCATCCAGGGCCTTAATCTCTTCTTCTGTCAGCTTGAAATTGAGTGTAATATTTTCTTTAATGCGTACAGGATCTGTAGATTTTGGTATAATGGCAACATCTTGTTGTAAAGCCCAGACAAGAAGAACTTGTGCGTTTGTAGCATTATGCTTACGAGCAATTTTTGATACTACAGGATTTTCTAGTAATTCATTGTTATCATGTGATGTTCCACCAAGGGAACAATATGCTTGGAGAACAATGTCATTTTCCTTGCAAAACCTGAGCATGCTGTAATCATGGTAAAACGGATGCCACTCAACCTAAAACCAAATAAATGTGTTTCTGTTATGTTATCATCAAAGCCCTAATAGTATAAATATTTGCTAAAAATATGAACTTACCTGGTTAACAGTGGGAATTACTCCATGGCTAGATTTCATAATTTCCTCAAGGTGTTTAATAGTAAAATTGGAAACACCAATGCTGTTTACCAAGCCTTCGTCATACAATTTAGTCAGACTTTCCCATGTCATTTCACGTAATTTGGCATTACGTGGGTCCGACACATGAAGCCTACTAGCACCCGGAAAATGGATGAGATAAAGGTCAATATAATCCAACCCTAAATTCTCAAGCGATTTCCTGCAGGCAGATAATGTAGAGTCTTTATTACCATGATCTGATGGAGCTGTAACAAAACAAAGGTTATTTTTATTATGTGGGTAATTAGAAAATTTACCATAACATGTTTTGTACATATGAGAGTACTTACAAAGTTTTGTTGTTATAAATATATCTTCTCTTTGGAGACCATACTTAGGAAGTAAAGTATTTAGAGCCGTTCTAATATGGACTTCATTTCTGTAGACTGCAGCAGTGTCTATCATTCTGTACCCCGCATCCAGTGCATAATCAAGGGTCTTTAGAATACTATCCCCATTTCGAATCCTAAAGGTACCCAAGCCGACAGAAGGCATTTGAACACCATTATTTAATGTAAATTTGGTGGGAAATAAAGGTTCGTCAGAAGACATTTTCCGTCTTGCTTTGTTTCTCTTCTGTTTTCGCGAGTACCCAGCCAACCTAAATAAAAACAGAAGTTATAATTTATTCAACTCAGTTGTTTCCCAATCGTCAACAACAATTAAATGTAGCCTAACTTACCTGATAGCTTCGCTAACACACCACAACAGGAAAACTTTAACTTTTAACTCTCACACGTAACACGAGTAAAGGACAACCAGCTCAAAGTTTTCTGAGTGAATGAATAATATATCAGAAAGCCAATACTTTTGAGACCTGTCGATTACAACAACTGTTGATCTGACGACGGCTAAGATCTGAATAACATAACTTGGGACTTTGTGAAATTGAGAGTTGCGCGCGTGCGTGGCGAGTTGCTTTTATTTACCTGTCAGTCAAGCAACTGTCAATTTTTAGTGAAGTGATGTGTTTCAAAATTTATCGAAATCGGTATAAATATTTAAACTTTTCTTTTTTAGATATGCAGACACGGCTGCAAATATACCCTTGGTATTCGTTTTAAGTACAGGATCAGATCCATTTGGAGCTTTTCAAAAATTTGCAACAGAAATGGGCATGCGGGAACGCGTGCACTCAATTTCACTTGGCCAAGGTCAAGGACCCGTTGCAGAGAAAATGCTTAACAATGCAAAACCAAGAGGCGATTGGGTTTTCTTACAAGTAAGCTGTAGTTAATTTACTTCTACGTTGACAATTAATTTGGATTTATGTGAATAGCTTGAACTATATTTTTTTTCAGAATTGCCATTTAGCAGCATCGTGGATGATGAATTTAGAATTGATAGTGGCGAATTTATCTAGTGAGCATAGCGTACCTCATGCTGACTTCAGACTATATTGCAGTTCAATGCCAACGCCTAAATTCCCTGTATCTGTTCTACAAAATTCTGTGAAAGTCACAAATGAACCACCAAAAGGCCTTAAAGCCAATGTGAAGAGAGCTCTTATAGAAATGGAAGAAGATTTCTTTGAAAATCACGGTAATATTACTTGTTACATACTTGGCACGTCATATCATATGATTTTATTTTGAGGTAAGGAATCTCTCACCACAAAATCAAAAACAAATAAACTCTGATTTTATTCAGTCCTAATAATACTAGCGGTCCCTCGCGACTGCATCCGCGTGTTTAAAGTTTGCATCCTCCCCTTACATCGCAGCGTGATGTTTTATAGATAGCCTAAATACTCCCTCGATAATATGCTATCCAACACAAAAATATTTTTTCAAACCGATCCAGTAGTTCCTGAGATTAGCGCGTTCAAACAAAACTTGTCACCTTTTTAAAAAGTTAATAGTTAGTATACATAATGAAAAAGAATAGAGATTTGTACTGAGTTGTATTACAACAATATTGTTATCTGTTATAACTTCGAAAATATTTATTTTAAACATTTTGTAAAAGACCATAAATTAATCTATATTAAATGCGTGATACATTTAAGGTACTAAATTGAATAAGGATTAATGCTGTACTGCTTAAAATCGGATCGGAAATAAACCAATATTTCTTGTTATTCAATAATCCATTAATCCACAGTGCTGGGTCAGGATTGGCGATCAATGTTGTTTGGAATTTGTATGTTCCATGCAATAATACAAGAGCGAAAAAAGTTTGGGCCATTGGGTTGGAATATAACGTACGAATTTAACAATAGTGATCGAGAATGCGCTATGTTAAATTTGCAAATGTTTTGCGAAGATGGTCATATACCATGGGATGCTTTGGAGTATATTACTAGTAAGTCATTTAATATACATTTAATATTTAATTCAGAATTGCGCAGTTCACAGATTTGTCATACTCTAATTTAAGTTGAAGACTAATAAGTTTTATAATACTTGCCAGGTTCTATCACTTATGGCGGTCGTGTAACAGACATGTGGGATCAACGTTGTCTAACAACAATTTTAAAACTTTTCTTTTCACCACCTACTTTAGAAGAAGGATATACTTACTCGCTTTCTGGTAGATACTATTGTCCTAGAGCAGACAAGCTAGAAGTTTTCCGGGAATATATAGAAAGCTTACCCGTGATTGAAGACCCTGAAATTTTTGGAATGCATGCCAATGCCAACATAGCATTCGAGGTAAATGAGAATGATTCATGTTATTTAACCTCATTATTTTAAAAAGTGTAATTCTAAATGATGCCCTCCATTCAAAGTATCTTACCATAAGGAGTTAATCTTTTTACAGCATAAAGAAACGAATACATTGATACAAACAATAGTGGATGTGCAACCTCGGTCGGGTGGAGGTGGCGGTGGTGACACACCTGATCAAATAGTGTGGCGTATATGCGATCAAACAAGAGTTGTTGTTCCGCATAAAATAGATAAATCGCAAATTAATCCAGACCTCATGGTTACTGATGATATGGGTCAACTACAATCATTGACTACGGTGTTATTGCATGAAACGGACAGGTTTAATACCTTACTTGGTTTGATACAGTCTTCACTGACTGAATTACAAAAAGCAATCAAGGTAAATCACACAAAGGGTTTTTCACATCATATGATATTTGAGTTGGTATATAAGTACATTAAAAAAACTTATTATGCTTCAGGGTATTGTTGTCATGTCAGAAGCCTTCGAAGAAGTGTTTGTAGCGTTTTTAAACAATAAAGTACCTGCCATGTGGCACAAAAAAGGATATAATTCTTTAAAGTCTTTAGGGAGTTGGATACATGATCTTACTCTCAGAGTTGATTTTATGGAGGTAAGAATTGACTTTTCATTATTTTTTACCCTTACACAAATAAAACGGCCTTATGCATCGGTTTTTGTCTACTACACCTTAGAATACCATGACCGTGCTATGAACGTATCAGGCAAAAATACAATGGACAGCAAAAAAAAACCGGGCTACCAGCTACCCCGGAACTGGGATATGATTATCTCAAAGAGTATAAAATTTACAACTATCAAAGTTATACTACCACTTAAGAAAATCACTTAGTTCCCATTATCACACATATCTTTAACTTTTCCCTAGATTCTGGAGTGTTTCCGTACGTGTGGCGTAAAGCTTTTGTTCGGCCATTACCCAAAACCACAAATCCCACCCTTCTCAGTTACTTCCGCCCCATCTCAATTCTTCCATTTCTTTCTAAAGTTTTAGAATTCATCGTGTATAAACAGTTGTCGTATTTCTAATAATTCATCAGTGAGTACCAATCTGGCTTCCAACCGGCTCAAAGCACTACCACAGCTCTTTTAAGATATTCGAGCTGGGCTAGAAGACTCCAAAATAACTGTACTAGTACTCGTTGATTTTTTCAACGCATTTAATGTCGTCCATCATGATATCCTTCTGGCTATCCTTTCCTACTTGCGTATCTCGACACCGGTACTGGAATGGTTCTCCTCTTATCTCCGCGATCGTAAACAGGCTATCCGCTTGTATCAAAGTATCTCCCAGTAGTGGTGCGTAGCAGGGGTGCCCCAGGGTGGCATACTCTCGCCTTTACTTTTTTCTCTTTTTATTAATTTCTTACTCATGATCTCCTTTATCATCTCTATGCTGACGACCTGCAGACTTACTCCCAGACTGATGCCGACAACTTCAGTTTACGATACGATAGAGGCCATTAACAATAACCTCCAGCGTATTTCTGATTGGTCCACTAGATATGGTATTTCAGTTAATACTACCAAATGCTAAGCGTTACTTATTGATAATCCATATCAATTGGGTAAAATCGGTCAGCCTATAACTGCGTTGCGTTATAACGACTGCACCATACCGTATAGCAGTCATGTTAAAAATCTAGGTTTGTTGATAGATAACTCACTCAGTTGGGCTAACCAGATCGCCGCGGCTAGCAGAAAAGTTACTTACTCGCTACGAACACTCTACCGATTTCGGAACTTTCTGCCGATAAGTACCAAAATTCTCCTGGTCCAGGCACTGGTACTGCCTGTAATCGATTACGCCGATGCACAGTGTTTCCTGAAGCCTCTAAATCGGACACCCCCCTTTTTTTAAAGTATCGGAAAGCCTTTATTATTACAAATGCAAGGCAAGAACTCCCGTGTTTCAATTCCACTTAGTTACCGAGTAATATTTTTTTTAAATTGGATATTTTTGGACCCCGGTAAACCGAATTTTTTTATTTATTAAAAAAGGGCACGTGCTAGAAAACTATTTGCTTTTGAGGTATTTAGGGGACTTCAAACTATAAATTTTAAATACATTTTTAAACTCATAAAGGGTGTATTTACGACAAAATCAAGTATTTTCTTTTTTTTTTCGTTAATTTTTTTCTCTAAAGTTATAACGTTTGCGCATTTTCTTTTTAATTAAAAATATAGCTCAAAACATAAACTAAACGCACAAAAGAAAAACAAATACGCATCTTAAGGAATCTCGTTGTAAACTTCATTTTTTAAAAATACCGGTTTTTGACTACCTAGGGTTGTCACCAAACTACTCCAGCAAATGTACCGGTACCATAATGTATCGGTAACATATGTTACTTCAAAATAAGTACTAGGTATTTTTTACCTATTATCCCGACTCCTTTCTTTTTCCCTCGGAAAAATGACAGGTACTTAATACTTCCGAGTGTATGTTTGGTCTTGATGTTGATTTTGAAGTGCGAGGTTGTTCAGAACTCTTTATTGTGAGTCATTAAATACTCCTTACCACAATCCATAAAAAGAAGAAAGAATAAGCATTATAACTGTCAATGAGAAATTGTCAATATTCATAATTAAAATACAAGTAGCAAAAGCAAGTTTTCATTTCATATGAGTTTTTATTCAGCGATTCATTGTATTTTGAGACATTTAGTACAGAAAGTGTACAGAAGTGTTATGAGCTGATGGTTGGCTTTATTTCCAATGAAGGACTACATGTGATGCGGGGAGGGGTCCACCCTCATCAGACGCAGGTTAAAACCCCACATTGATATGTGTAGTCTGGAGAAATGGGGGTGAGCCACCATGGAGCCGCACAAGACCCATGGCGCCACTTTGCCTCAGCAGGGGCTGACCCAATCTGCTGAGGGATGTCTTCCCGAGCACCGACCGGCAGACTTAATGCAAGGGGGGGACGAAAGCGCCAACCCTCCTCCTGGCCAGCGAGTGGCAAAATCAAACGAAGCTGTGGATAACGCCATAGCCAGCACTTCTCGCTCTCTGGAAGTGTTAGCAAATACGCAAAGAGAATATGAAGATCGACCTAGCAAAAGGCCCTTTCATCAGGACAACAGCGGTGAAGGCGAAAGATCCAATACTTCCTCAATGCTAACTAGATTAGAAATATACAGGATTCTTGTCGAGGAAAGCAAAAAAGTTAGTGCCAAATCGCGACCTTCCGATTTACCAGTAATTGAACGGTCAGCTATTGTTTTAAAAGCCCTAGGTGAAGGATACGAGCTCTCTATGTCAAACGATGAGCTTAAACAAGCCCTTTCGGTTCTTATTACCAAATGCAATAATATGTATAAAAAATGCAATCGAAAAATGGATTTATTCCAAATAAAACATAAACAATGGCTTAATGAACCTTTTATTTATGGACATTTAACACATACTGATATACTTCTTTCTCCTAAGTCGAAAAATTTTCTTAATCTAAGCTCACGTCAACAATTGCGTTCCCGGCGGAAGCTAGAACACACTTTAGATAATGAGCCTAAAATTAAAAAAATCAAGGCATTTGTTCACTCCGTGTCCACGACTGAGGTTGCCCATGATGATGAAGAAGTGAAACAGGCGCATAAATCGGCGCAAGATTTAGAGCGTGTGATTTATACATGTTTAGAACCAAGCACTTCAGCAACAGATATTTTTAATAAAATCCAACAACCTCCTCCTCTGTCATTTACAGCAGAAGAGGCATTGGGAATCATTATTGACAGGCAATTAACAGTTGAGACCTACAATTATCTAAGGGAACAATTACAAGACAAAAGGTATTCGGGTTTTCCGCCTTATAAAAAAGTGTTAGAAGCGAGAAAGTCTTGTTATCCTACAGAAGATGTACATATCTCTGAAAGAGAAGCCAGTATTTCACTGCAAGGACTTTTACAGCATACTTTTAAGCGGCTTATAGAGTATTATGACAACAGTATACTACAATTCTGCAAGCAGAACGTAACAGAACAGGGACTGGATTGCATTTTTGAGGGCTCCTGGGGGTTTGATGGAAGTACAGGCCAAGCTTTGTACAAGCAATCATTTAGTGACGACACAGGTGACGAAAACAGTCTTTTCGCCACAACATTTATACCCTTAAGAATTAAAACTAAAACCAACAAGATTATTTGGCTTAACCCCTCACCTCAATCGTACCGTTTTTGTAGGCCCATCCGGATACAATATAGAAAAGAAACAAAGGAACTTATACTTGCTGAAAAAAAATACGGGGAAGATCAAATCGCTCAACTGACACCACTTGTGGCGAGAACTTCTAACGGGCATTTGATACAAGCTGAGAGTGAGTTGCATTTAACCGTCATCGATGGGAAAGTTTTAAACATTATATTAAATACTCCATCTCAGTTGCGTTGCCCGTATTGTGGAATTACAGCAACTCAATTCAACGATTTAGATGAAGCTTACAAAATAAATCCCAGGAAAGATGCTCTGATGCATGGATTCGTGTTTTGGAGTTTCTATTGAAGTTAGCATATAAATCAGAAGTGAAAAAATGGCGAATTATGAAAGGATCTCCAGAAGATCGGCTAGTCGAAGATCGGAAAAAGAATATTCAGAATGAAATAAGAGAGAAAACTGGAGTATTAGTCGATGTCGTCAGACCAAATAGTGGCACCACTAACGATGGTAATGCTGCCAGGACTTTGCTGTCGGACAAAAACAGGCAACTTTTTTCAGAAATTTTAAACATTGAAAAATGGCTCATTGATGGACTTCATACAGTTCTGGTAGTTTTGTCGTGTGGTTTATCCATAGATGCGGTGAAGTTTGGAGCAAGACATTGGCTGAAAGATATGTGGATAAAATATTAGTGCATGGAAAAAATATAATTAAAACTTCGACATTACCAATAAGTATGTTCTCCGAGCAAGGTGCAGAATCGAGAAATAAGTTTTGGAGAAGTAACCGCGAACACCATACTAGGAAAATGAGCAGAGAACATACAATGTTAGATCTCTTCCATAGAGCCTTAGAGTCCTCTGATCCATTAATTTCAATGCTTGGTTTACGCAAAAGACAAAAACAATTAAAAAAGGTACCGTTGCCCGCATCTGCAATTGGACTATTAAAGTGTATCACACCTGATGAACTAGAGACACCATCGTCAGAAAAAGAAATAGAAGACGATGCTCACTTGATATTAGAGACAGAAGATTACTAAAATATTTTTTCTCACATCGTCGCTTTTAATCAGGAGATTATTGTAAAGACTTAATTTTGAAAATTATTATAAATTAGTTTTAGGTACCTAATTGTATAAATATTAATAGCAGATTTCTGGATGGGTTGATCACTTAACATTGGAGACTAAAGATGTCTAAATTCATATCTTCATCCACGTTATGAAAAACATTGTGAAATACCGGTAAAACAAAATGGTGTTTTGTGACAACCCTTAACAAAAACAAAAATAATATTTTTCTCCTAACTTCCATGAGATGCGCATCTGGTTTTTTTTATGCGTTTAGTTTATGTTTTGAGCTATATTTCTAATTTAAAAGAAAATGCGCAAACCTTGTAATTTTGGAGAAAAAAAATAACGAAAAAAAAAACGAAAATATTTAATTTTGTCGTAAATACACCCTTTATAAGTTTGAAAATATATTTAAAATTTGTAGTTTGAAATCCCCTAAATATTTCATAAGCAAATATTTTTTTAGCATCTACCCTTTTTTAATAAAAAATAAACTTCGATTTACCGGTGTTAAAAAAATTCAATTTTAAAAAATTATTACTCGCTAACTAAGTGGAATTGAAACACGGGAGTTCCTGCCTTACATTTGTAATAATAAAGGCTTTCCGATGCTTTAAAAAAAGGGGGGTGTCCGATTTTGAGGCTTCAGGAAACACTGTGCGATGTGTGCTGCACCAACTTGTCCCAAAACCATTTAAACAAGCTTGAGCGTCTCCTAAATAACTGTCTTCGTTTTATTTTTGGCATACGAAAGTATGACCATATTTCTCCATTCCGTTCTCAACTTACTTGGCTCACTATTCGTCAGCGCAGAAATCTTCGAGTCCTTTGTACTCTTTTCAGTATTCTCGATAACCCGAACTCTCCCGACTATCACAAATGTCATTTTAAATTTATCAGAGACATAAGTTCTCGTACCCTCCGTCCTAACAATGCCCTCCAGCTATACACACCTCTTCACAAGACTGCTTATGTCTCTAACTCCTTCACCCTCAGTGCTATAAGAGTCTGGTACTCCCTCCCTGATACCATCAAGACTTCATCGTCTAAGTATTCGTTCAAAGTCTATTTTTGAGCTTTTCTCAGTGAGAATACCATGTGATGCTTGATAAGGTTTGTCCTTCTCTGTTTCCCCTATTATAATCTCTGTTAGCCTATGTATGGATAATTGTATGTATTCAAGTATGTTTAAGTAGGTTTATTTATTATTATTTATGTATCTTTTATGTGTAATTTTACGCCGCCTCTATCGTTTCTGCTTCACCCAATGGTTGACTAGTAGAGAATGCTTTAAGCATTAAGTCCGCCATTTGTACTTTAGTTTTTGTCAGAAAACGTCAATTGAATTGAATTTAATTTTCATAAGAAACCACAAGTTTCGCCGGGTTGGACTGACAGCACGGTAGCTCAATTGGTAACAGCGTTTGGCCCGGTCTGCCAAAAGGTTGCTGGTTCAAGTCCCGCCTGTGCGCAAATTTTTGGTTTCTTATTTCATGTTTATGCATATAAAATATGACACTGTGAGTGTTAAAAACATTCTAAAGCGTATGTTTTTGCTAATTTCTGTCAATCATGGATATGACACCTCAGGAAGTAGCTAAAGCAGAAGCTCTAATTCAAGCAGGCATCCGCATCGTAAGGTCGCTCGGAGACTTCGAATCAAAAGATCCTCAGTACAACGGGTTTATAGACGATACCTAACGACTGGGCAGACCAAGGGCTACATCCGCAACAGATGATTGTTATATCCTACTTACTGTTATACGAACTCGCCGCCTGAACGCCGATCAAATAAATACGTCTGCGTGAAAAACGCCAAGTGGTTATAAATACCGTCGGAAGGAGACTTGCTGAAAGAAACCTGATTCCAAAACGAGCTGCAACAAGCCCAAAATTAACAGTAGTCCACCGTCAAGCACGACCTGAATTTGCTCGAGAGCATATGGATTGGACGTTATATACTAGTGGGCTAATGCACTCTTTCACAGATGAGACCAGGCTGAGTCTGCATGGAAGTGGTTGACGTCAGAGAGTATATCGTCGCCCTGGAGAACGATATCTCAGTGTTGCATGGAGGAAACTGTTGCTTATGGTCGGGGATCTGTAATGGTCTGGGGCGGCATCTCGTTAACCGCATGGGTATACGTTAGTTTTTTATCGAACCAACGGGCCGTAAACGTGGATTAACGTCTCAACCCACATTACTGATATCCTCGCAGATCATGGGGTACCTTACGCAGGTTGATGCACGTGGCGCATGTGGTGACCCAGTACCAGTGCGACGTCGGTTTTCGTACGATAGACTGGCCAGCTCGAAGCTTGGACTTAAATTCGATAAGATACTTTGGGATGAGCTGAAATGTCAAGTTCGACCCCGGTTACCTGCTCTAACAATCCTTCACAAGCTGCAAATCGCAATAAAAGGGAGTGGAATGCAATCCCTTAAGAATTCAAGGTCGGACTCGTAAGTTCGAAGAATTTAAGGAAGCTGGCAGTTAAATTGAATGGTAATCAAATATATTTTTTGTGATGTTTTATGGTTTATTTTTTTTATTTCATTTAAGGATTCACCAACGATTAACAAATCTTAATCATGGTATTTTTTTAATAAACACTTAATGAGTTGATTTATCCCAATAAATTTCATGACATTTTAATCATCTTGAAGTGCACTTTCTGTAAGTTATAACTTTGATGGTTGTAAGTTTAGCACTTTTTGGGAAAATCTAATCAGAGTTCTTAGATAGTGGGTGGCCCGGTTTATTTGCTGTCCAGTGTATATTAATTTTGTTCTTCTGACTCTGTTCCAAACGTGTCTTTATTATTTCCAGAAGAACAACTTTGTGAACAAAATTCGTAACCGATCATTCGCGTGATGCTTCTGGTAGATATGTCGTTAAATATCCGTTCAAAGACGATTCTGAACCTACTTTTCATGGTTCGCACGAAGTGGCACTGAGGCAGTTTCATAAGATTGAAAAGAGACTATCGCGCGACCATGAACTATCTATACAATATTGCGAATTTATGTCTGATTACATCGAGTCTAATCACATGTCACTTGTGCCCGTCGATGAAATGGGTAAGGGTAAATATTATATTCCACATCACTGTGTTTTACGACCTGACTCAGCAACAACTCGCCTTCGCGTTGTGTTTGATGCGTCGGCTAAGGATCTAAACGCGCATTCGTTGAACGATAGTCAATTAATCGGACCTAAACTACAGCCTGATATTTTCAAAATTCTTTTGCGTTTTCGCGAACACGAAATTGTTTTCATGGCAGACGTGCGTCAGACGTATCGGCAGATTCTCGTGAGTATCAGCGTATTCTTTGGAGACCGTCGCCAAACGATTTGCTTCAGGAATACCGCTTGAATACAGTTACGTATGGTGTAGCTTCGTCTCCCTTTCTCACTTGCCGTAACTTGCGACAGCTAGCTGATGACGAGGGAGACGCATATCCGCTGGTGATACAGATCATCTTGTCTGACGTGTACGTTGACGACGTAGTTTGCGGTTTAAGTGAGTTTAACTTTGCCCAAGAGGCTAGAACACAACTTATCAAGCTTTTTGATTTAGGACATTTTCAACTTCGCAAGTGGGTTAGCAACTATCCACAGCTTTTATCAGATTTACCCATCGAGTCGCTTTTGCGAGGTTCAGTATCTCTTGTAATCTTGAGTGTATATTAAAACTATGACACCTTGTCCACTAGACCGTTACGTCACCGCCCCACACCGTCGCGTGTCATGCTCGGAGCGTATCAGCACCAACAAAATACGCTCTCTCTCCATATAACGGCGAGGCGGAAAGCTGTCAATCCATTCAGGGGGCATAGTAGATAGCGCTCTATCGTGTTGCTTTTTGTGTCTGACAGAAACGTTCCTAGTACGGTTATAATATTATGATACATTGTAGCGGGCAAGAACCTTAATCGTGTATCAATGACACGGGTGTGTGTCGCTGTAGATCTTTGAATTTTAGGATGTCCTTTTTTTAGGGTATAATTTTTGACGGTCGGTTGTAACTATATAAGGTTTTTTTTTTCAGAAATGGCTGATTGATGGTATACAGCCAAGCAGTTGGGTGTCGGGTCTGTTTTTTCCTCAAGGATTATTAACAGGCTCTTTGCAGTCATTCGCACGGCGATATAGAGTGCCAATTGATGCTCTTCTGTTTGATTTTCACCCCATTTCGTTCTTTCTTTCGCAAGAAGACGTATATAAATATAATAAAAGAAAGAATAAGGTATTTCTGCCAATGAAAAAATCTTTATCTTTAAAAATAATTTTAGGTCATTCCATCAACCAATTTTCGAATGTAACCGATATTTAAACTCGTACGCCAGTGCATCACTAATAAAAAAAACTGCGCATAGGTCATAGCGCGCCCGAAAGTTCATATGGCGGAACTATTCTTCGTCCTGCTTCAACCAATAAGATGTAATTTGTGATTTAGAGGGAATTTTGAAAACATGTTATTATTGAAGATTGGCATTTGCTAATATTTACAATGATTTTTCTTTACAAGGACGATGGTGCTCCTAGTGTGTACGGTGATTTAGAATTGCCGGAGGATGGGATAAATATTCATGGATTATTCATCGACGCTGGTCGCTGGGACATGGAGAAAAAATGTCTAGTGGATGCTTTACCAGGTATGTTAACATAAAATTGAATCAATAGAGTCAATTATCGAAATAGTGTAATTAATTTTAAAACTTTGCCAAGCAAGGAATCCAACCTGCGCCTTACGCTATCCACACAAGTGATATTTAAAAAGATAACTGGATTTTGTGTGTACTTGTTTCCATATTTCGCGTGATTCATATTTGTTATTCTGGAAAACGACCTCAAATATTATGAATGGTAGTTTTTCACTACTTGTTGAATCTCCATTTTTTTTAGATTAGAAACAAATATCGCTTAGTCCGCTAGTTGCTAATATATCTGTATCTGCTGGTATACATCGGCGAACCCTGCACAAAACAAAACACAAATAATATTAAGAGATTTAGTAGGTACCTATTTATTTTAATCTTGTATAAGGTTGAATGGCGAACCATTACTTCACATCCTGGCAATAGTCCTGTGCTAGTTAGACCCTGTATTATGTTTTTGCATTTGTGTATTTGTCACTACCAGGTCAGATGAGCCCGCCACTGCCGGTGGTGTGGTTCCAGCCGGTGCTGTCGCTGCCGGCGCCGGACCCTCGCTACGACGCGCCGCTGTACAAGACCGCGGAGCGCGCAGGCGTGCTGTCCACGACGGGGCACAGCACCAACTTCGTGCTACCCGTCCTGCTGCCAGCTAACCAGCCACCGCCATTTTGGATTATACGTGGCACCGCGCTGCTTACGCAGATTACTGATTAGCTACTATCATATTATTGAGGTGATAACGTAAATCAGTTCAAATACTCATTATATATATACGGTCGAATAGGTACGGTCTGGGACACCGCTTTTCCACTTTCGAATAGCTTGTATAACATAGCTTTCTAACGTTTGAAGTGGCGGCCATATTCGGGATCTCAAGGTGGTAAGGCGGCGGTCTCATTGACCATTACCATTGACCTTACCTGAAGGCAGTCTGAAAGAAATTTGCACAGTATTTTATGAACTTTCACATTTACTGTGTTAAGGCTGGTGTACATCCGGCCGTCTGAGCCAGGCTTCTATAGAGATCTTGCATATCTAGGCTTATAAGGAATCGTTAGTGACGCTGATGTATCCAGGTTTCATCGTTTGTGACGCAATAGTTTTCTTGGAAAATCAAAAAAACTAGGCTCAGACAGCCAGAATTTCGCATTTTCTGACTTTCCAGATCTCAACTATCAGAGGGTTTCAGGTCGCTGTTTCTTATAAAATGTGATGTGACGCGTTAGTGACGGTCATCCGAAGTAGTTTCATCCATTTTAATCCAGTACTTTTTGAGAAATCGTGATAAACGTGTGGCTCAGACAGCCTGATATCCGGTCGTCTGAGCCAACTTGTTTTTCTCTATATTTCACGAAATGTTACGTTTCGGACAAATTTTTTTAGGATTTACTGATGTGACGACGTTAGTGACAGCTCTCGACCAGATTTGAACCTTCGTGACGCACGCGTTTTGGAGAAATTGAGAAAAATCTGCTGGCTCAGACAGCCGGATGCTGGCTGTCTGAGCCACCCAGTTCTACCACTTCCAGGTGTTGTACGAAGCTGAAAACTCATCTAATCTGATGTGACGCGGCCTCTAAGTACAAAAAATCGTAAGTGACGGCTCTATATGCCGCCAATCAAAAGTTATAAGCATTTCAAATGTTTTCCATACATCGATGCATTTGGGTGGCCACACTTCGCACTCTTTATGGAAACGGAAAGACAATTTAGTAGAAAATGTAAGCTTAAGCCCCTTATATCAAAGCGGATGCTTTCTCCTGCGATTTAAATATTTAATTACGTAGTCAATAACTACGCCGATGAAGGAAAATATGTTAATTATTTATGGTGTCAGGTATTCCAAGGAAAAAAATCGTTAGATTACTATTTATTTGAAAACAACCGCTAGTTTATCGAAGGTACTACAATATTAGAGAATTTTGGTAAGGTACATACTACTTACATATTAATCGACTCTTCCCATGTGATTACGGCCCACTTGGGACAAGATGCAAAAAATCAATATAAATACTAACTTAATCCTGCAAGTCGTTTCCTTTTTTGTTTGGATGGAAAACTTAGTAATTCATTGACTCGTCCCACCATGCCTATATAATATTTGGGACGAAATTCGGAAAATCAAAGATATATTTACAAACTGCAGCTCGTCCTGAGTAATTCTTAAACTTTCTCAACGTTTAAAATAAGGCTTTTATTTTTATTTCTAGTTTAAAGAGATGATCTTACCAAGATTATCAGACCATGTACACTTGTACGGGCTCATATTTTATTCACCATTTAAAAAATCAGGAATATGCTATCAAGTTAAAGAAAATATGTTAAATAAGAACATCAAAACACTTTTTAATCACTGTTAATTCGACATGCAAGATAGCGTCAGATGAAAAAGTTGACATTTACAGTGATGACAGTTGCTGAAAAAAAATCCGCACTACTGATTAGTGACTGATGTCCTGACAAGGAAACCTGCACTTACGAAGTTAATCATTAAAAAATGCATTTAAAGAAATTTATGGTGATAATATTGGGCTAGTTATACTAAAAGGGGGCAAAAAGACTTATGACAACAATCAGGCATGTTTTGACGTGAGCTCCAGACTCAGACCTCAGTAAGCAGAGCAGTATTTAGTTGGACTACTTACTACTTTTACTAGGCGTAGTCAGCGTTCTCTTGAAAAAAGCTAGGCTTCAGGCTGACTAGGCATACTCAGCGCTTTGCTACGCCGAGTAAAAAAGTAAGTCTTTTTTACTCGGCGTTTAGATAGCTGTTTACTGATAATTCTGATATCACCCAACGTCTAAGAATTACCATGTGGAAGTCTCCTGTTATTGATATTTTAGTAAATAATAAAGTTATTTTACGAATTGTTTCTGGTGTAGCATTTATACAAATAGTAGTTCATCAATTCATCCCATACATGTCTACAGCTTATTTTGGACGAGATGCAGATAATTTAATCAAATGATTTTTAACGTCATTTAATGTAGGTAATCAAAAAGTTAAAACTATCAGTATGAGTATAATCAAAAAAAAACAATAATATTGTTACAAAAAAGTTAACACAATTTTGTTGTATGAAAGGAAACCCTTTTAATGATTATAAAGTAAAATATAATATACATCGGATAAAACAATTTTAGTCAAATGTGAATAATACTCCTCGTAAATAGGTATATTATACTCGTCATAAAATCAATAAAGTCTACGAACTAAGTAAAAATCCACGAGCACAAAACTTAAATCATTGCTTTATTAAAAAAAAAAAACTTGTCCTATGAACATAAACTTTAAAAGAAGATAAACGCTATACAACCTGTGGTAATAAACATGACAGGTCCAAAACAAAATATATTTTTTTCATTTTATTTCATTATTTTCGTAAGTTGGTTTCTACGCACCTCTCTTACCGCCATATCCATTGTTACTTACTTACATTTTTATTTATTATGTATACATTTTGTAACATACATATTTAAACTTTCTTGTAAAATTCAACAACAATCTTTTGGGCTTTAAAAAAAAATGATATTAAGTGGATGATTTCTTTCCATCCTGCATAATTTTATAGTCTATCTATATATTTTTATATAATATATGATCAGCCATTTGACCACTATCACAACTGGTGGTAAGTGATGATGTCGTCGAGGATTGGTCAAGTCTGATCAGTAATAGCGTAATCGTTCTTCTTTTGAAAATGCCCAAATTAAGGGTTTCGGGAACACCTCAGCCGGTAGCGCATTCCATTCTTTATTCCCCCGCATCAGAAATATTGTTCGAACAAAGATGGCGCGCGTCTCGTGTTCCGAAGGTGAAATAAGGCTGTCTTAGTAATTTTTGTTCGTAATTATAATAAGCGGTCCCAGAGAACTGCGTTTCACCTTCTGCGCTGTTTTATGGTTATTATTTTGCACCCAAAAAAGCAGGAGACGATTTGCATAATGATTAAAATTAATTATTGCATCTTGTCCCAAACGGACCGTAATAATATGGGACGAGTTGAGGAATGAGTACTTAGTATGTATTTAATACCGAAAAAGTCTTATATTGTAGTAACCAGCTGGAGCTAGTGATTATTTTTAAATAAAGAGTAATTTTAAAACCTGGTATTCCCCATACATAATTAACATATTTTCCTTCATCGGCGTAGTTATTGACTACGTAATTAAATATTTAAATCGCAGGAGAAAGCATCCGCTTTGATGCCCCTCATGGCTTTAGCTTACATTTTCTACTAAATTATCTTTCCCTTTCCATAAAGAGTGCGAAGTGTGGCCACCCAAATGCATCGATGTATGGAAAACATTTGAAATGCTTATAACTTTTGATTGGCGGCATATAGAGCCGTCACTTACGATTTTTTGTACTTAGAGGCCGCGTCACATCAGATTAGATGAGTTTTCAGCTTCGTACAACACCTGGAAGTGGTAGAACTGGGTGGCTCAGACAGCCAGCATCCGGCTGTCTGAGCCAGCAGTTTTTTCTCAATTTCTCCAAAACGCGTGCGTCACGAAGGTTCAAATCTGGTCGAGAGCTGTCACTAACGTCGTCACATCAGTAAATCCTAAAAAAAATTGTCCGAAACGTAACATTTCGTGAAATATAGAGAAAAACAAGTTGGCTCAGACGACCGGATATCAGGCTGTCTGAGCCACACGTTTATCACGATTTCTCAAAAAGTACTGGATTAAATTGGATGAAACTACTTCGGATGACCGTCACTAACGCGTCACATCACATTTTATAAGAAACAGCGACCTGAAACCCTCTGATAGTTGAGATCTGGAAAGTCAGAAAATGCGAAATTCTGGCTGTCTGAGCCTAGTTTTTTTGATTTTCCAAGAAAACTATTGCGTCACAAACGATGAAACCTGGATACATCAGCGTCACTAACGATTCCTTATAAGCCTAGATATGCAAGATCTCTATAGAAGCCTGGCTCAGACGGCCGGATGTACACCAAGGCTGAGTGTAGAGTATAATATTTCTACCTTTTTGTTTCGGCAACACTTCTAAGAAGCATCCACCACTAAGTGTATGAAGGCATTAGTTTTTTTTCTATGAACACCAATAATAAGTATAGTATAATAGGATTCAACTGCTATTTTGAATAATTTAATTGTGCGAAATAAATAAGTAAATAATACGTGTTAAAGAAAAACGAGCATTTCACGCATTTCTTTACAGATGCAGAACAGCAGCGGCAGTAATTGTGACATAGATATTTAAATTACTCTGGCCTGTACTACGAGACGTATTATGATATAACCGAACTCATAGTATGCTACGATGTTATGCCAGTGTGTAATGATAATGTTGTTTTGAGAGTGGCTAGTATGTTTTTATTAATGTTGTTACTCTAGAAGTTAGGACGGATGAGGATAAAGGAAGACAGCGTGAACAGTATATCTACTTGATAATGGGTTTTTATATAATAAGTTTTTTTAACATTGAACATCTTGTCTCGTCTGTAATTAGTTTACTGTTAAAACACTTTATTTTATTTTTTAGTTACCAATTATGTTCCTCATTTTAAAATAAAACTGAGGTCCGTTTACAAACATGACTTTGTCTTAAAACTCTTAATCTGGGTAATTTATTAAAAATAGACATATAACAATAATTTGTTAGTATTTTTTTATCATTTTACTAAGATATTTTGTTTTGTACTTGTTCTAAGATGGATTAGACTTCCTTCCAATATAATTTTATGAACTTATTATTTTTTGGAATGGTTTATGATATCTTTGTTAATAAACTATTTATAGCCTTTGATATTACTTTCTAAATATGACTAGTTTTCGTGAGTCTTTACGATCCTTACCAAAACAGATGTGCTACTTTACACATTATGTTTTTTTTTTATAGATTGGCCGCTCATAGAATGTCATTGACAAGTTCCGTAAAGGAATATAAACAGTCTGGAAGTTGAACATTATTTCCATACATTTTGTCAAAATTTAAAACATCAAAATAGCATTCTTTAAGTGGCCACTATAGAAATATGCACGGGTTATATGCATATGCGAGGCAATGCGCTTCCAAAAACAATTTAAATATTGGTAATTTGTGATAAAACGGTCACAGTGAATGAATAACAATCTGTGGTGCGATTGTGTAAAGCAATCGTATTCATTTGACAGTTCAAAACGTACGGTATGGTCTGTCAAATGGCAAAGAACAAAGGGTTTGAAAGATCATATCGTACGTTTTGAACTGTCAAATGAATACGTTTGCTTTACATAATTCCAGGGCAGATTTTGTATCCAAAATTTGCATCACGAATCGCTTACTTTAATAAACAAGTACTTCACCAAAAGACGTCTCGAATAATAGAACTTAAAGGATAACTTATTAAAACAAATGATTATTAATGAAACTGATTAATTTATTGAAACAGATTATAACTTCGTATTTCGAACAAATTCAGAAAAAATGTATAATATTATGGAGAACATGGAAAATAATATTTAAACTGGGGAGCCCTGTGTGGAGGCGACGTGCGTAGTCGCATTTGTTACCTTCACATTGACTACACTAAGGTTACGGCGGGGAAACGACAGGCCCCACTGACACACTACACTACAAAACGACGAAGTCACGGTTGCAGCCACACTCAGACTCATACTTTACACCAATGACCTGTTTAATTGGGCCCTAAAATGCGCAAAACACTGAGAGGCATTCACCAAATTCAAAAAGCAAATAATATTTGAAACGGCTATCCCGCTTGTTGTTAACCAACTGCCATTCGTGTTCGCGGCCGGATTCGCCGAAATACATATAAAGTATTAATAATTCGCAAAGAGAATAGTTTTGATTACTAGCGAGTGCCGTACTATAAGTGAAATGTGCTCTGTGGTGAATTTTTTGATTAACAAATAACACTTTGAATGATTATTCAAAGTGTTATTGCGGTAATTCAAACCAGTTATTTCTGTAGCTATCACTCACGTCTAGCGGTATTATTACAGCAACATCCTTGTACATGGCAGAACACTAATTAATGTCAATTTTGGAGATCGCCCTGCCCTTAGAACCGAACATTGCATTCCGAATTTGACAACAGTGACACAAGGTTTATGTTCTCTATTATACACCGTTTGAATAATTGGCCAATACCTCTCCATTGTTATGTGCACCCTAAATAATATAAATAAGTGTAATTATAAACAGCGTGCTCCTAAATAATTACATTTATAACTCCACACAGAGGACAGACCTACATAAACATGTTTTTCTAGTATTACGCGTGAAAGTGAATGAATATCACAGTACTTAATTCTGTTAATTTATACAGGTTGATGTCAAAATTTAGCAGTTTATATTGTTATCTTAATAATTAGAAAATGAAAAAAATCCTAGACCGGAGCTCGTTCGCCTAACTAATAATTTGCTAAAATTACTCCTGTGAACATGCACAGTATCCTTGGCTTCTTAGTGTTGCACCCTCAAATCAGTAAGTATGCAAATAATTGTGATTCAAATTAATTAAGCTTATATGATTTTTAATAAAATCAACTAATATAACTACATGTATTTGTGGTTACCATAATAATATTAATTATTAAAAATACCTGTTCTTTACAAAGTTTACATATTGATTGGTCAAAAATGAAGGATTCCATCCGCCGCGAGCGACGCGACCAATGCTCGGCTTACATTCGCTATAAGTTAATTGTTATGCAATGAATGGCTTATATAACAGCTATATAAAAACAAATTTCTAAGAAAGTATTATTTAATAATTTAAATCTTTACAATAAACACATTACAAAACACTGTACCCTTACAACTGACCAATGAAAAGTATCACTATAAACCATCTCTTGAACTCGCTGTAATATGGATACGAAACATCGTGAAGCAACCTGCGTCTGCACTCTGCGTAGCGGCGCGGTCTACTTAACCTACCTACATAAACGATAATTTTATTACCATATCCACTCTCATTTACTTTATAGATTAAATGAAAATTCAAAACGAAGCCGATCCGCTTTCGCGAAGACAAGCTACGTCGGAGACAATACACAGAATTGAAATCGGCCAATGGACGCCTCTTTGGTTCTTCTCTTCACTCTAATTTGGATGTCGCTGCGGTGTTTTACCAAACTGTCAAAGTTTAAAAACAGCTTCATTCGGTCAAACTAAGAGAGAAACTAAAAGCACAATCTGGTGACCGTCACCACGCCGAGGTGCTGATTAAATGCCATACAAAAAGTTGCAGTCGATTAAAAGACCCTACTCTTTTGTGTCAGTGTTGAGAACTTAAAATTATGTCGTCTTAGACTGACTGACACTTTGTTGCAACACCAAAAGCGGCATCCGTAAACTCGAGTGTTGGAACCATGAGAAACTCCTGGCAAATTTTAAGAGAATGAATGCTTAAAATTTAACATCAAATCACACAACACAACAGTAATCATTCGATCTAAATTACATAGAAAAAGAACGGAATGAACAATGTTTAGCTGACGGGTGAAAGTGCCCTCGTGGGGTGGGGTGCGGGGCCTAGTCCTCCGACATGAACGAGTTCTGCGACTTGAGCTCCTCCAGCCGCGAGATCTGCTGCCGCAGGTACATTATCCTGCAGACAAACAAACAGCGGCTACATCACCTACATCTTGATAAACACCTTACGACACTTTCGTTCGCTCTTTCATTATGTATAAGTGTTGTGTTAAGGTGCGTACAGATTATTTAACATAATATGTTTTAACAGGTTTTTATTATTGTCATATTGTATACATATTACATAGTATAACAATAATTCACACGTTAGAATAACAAAGTACTTTCATGTGATCATGCTTTTATGTCACGTTAGTGGCGCGACGAGTAGTCCACAGTGCTGCCTCTACTGCGCTTTCTTATGCAGCTAGTTTAAATAGTTGGAACTTAGTGAAATGCGGCAGAATATCGAAGGAGCGTACAAATACCATGTTGTATACCTTGTGTTTCTTAACACGTCTACATTATCTTTCATTTCTTTTAACTTTGCAACTCTATAATAACACTTTGACTTTGCCGCTTTTCACTAAGTTCCAACTATTTAAACTAGCTGCATAAGAAAGCGCAGTAGAGGCAGCACTGTGGACTACTCGTCGCGCCACTAACGTGACATAGAAGCATCATCACATGAAAGTACTAAAACACTGATTGAAACACAATGTTCAGATACTTTTCGCAAAATTTAATAATTTTAGAATCCGACATTTCGAACACTATATCTTTCGTGGTGACGGATAGACTAAGATATCCAAAAAAGTCAACGTCACCATTATTTGCGTAAACGTCAGTTGTGTGTTGAGTTTTCGTATATTCTAATTTGGAGTCACCCAAGGGTCGGAGGAGTGAGGATCTCAGATCTTGTTTTTTTCAATGCTGTGATTGGCTAAGTTTGTTTGGAGATAACTGACAATGAGTATATTATGGACAAGTTCGCAGCAGCACTTATGCTATGCCACACACATCCAAAACATTTGACTATCCAAAATATACAGTGTGTACCTGTCATGTATAAAGAGAAATCCTTGTATGTGGTGAGAGTAGACAGAAATTAGACAAAAGGAGCGAAAGATTTTCTTATTATTCAATATTTAGCTTCTATTGACGAATTAAATTTTCATTTTTAAGTTGAATACATAATTACACCTACTTACTTACATATAATTTTACCTTTCTTTTAACATTAAAAGAAAGGTAAAATTATACAAAATCATAAAATGATCTTGTGCTATGCGTATAATTTTGATAACTTTACCAGTTATGGAAAAAAACATACTTAAAATTATTTTTTCTTACAAAAAGCAAATTATTGACTACTTTTTCGACAACTTTTGATATTTCTTCTTTGTTTTCAGCTTATGATTGTATATAGCGTCCACAGTCTGTACGAAATAAGAATTTAATTCTTCAATAGAAGCTAAAAAAGTGTTTTTTACATATAAAATAGACAATATTTGTTTTTTTTTATTATTAGACTTATAGTCTACTTTCACTTTCTATCACAAACCCTGTACACAGTCTGGCCATAAATACTGTTACAATTAAAAAAATAAAGATATTACATTTGAATTTGGAATCTGTCATTTTTATACGATTGCTCATTGTGTTTTCTAATTTTACCCACCCCCCACTCCATTTTAATATATATTGCGATATTAAAATGGAGTGGGGTGATAAAGAGAACCGAATCGCTGTGATTGGATTACACAAAGTTGGTATGGAGCCAAATACAATTTTTAAAACTCTCCATACGCTTGGTATTAGTCAAATGTTTGTGTACCGGGCTATCATTAGGTACAATGAGACCTCTGTTTGTGACAGAAAAAGATCTGGCCGTCCACGTAGTGTTCGTACGACAAAGGTGGTTACAGCAGTAAGGGAAAGAATTCGCAGAAAACCTGTCCGAAAGCAAAAGATTTTATCTCGGGAGATGAAGATAGCACCCAGAACCATGTCGCGTATTTTAAAAGATGACTTAGTTAGGACTTGCAGCCTATAAGAGACGCACACACAAAAATAATAGGGTGGTAAAATCGAAAAAACTACTGAAACGGTACGCTAAGGGAGGTCACAGAAAAAATTTGTTTACGGATGAGAAAAACTGTACAATTGAGCAACATTTTAACAAACAAAATGACCGTATTATGTTCAAACCTCTAAGGAAGCTTCCCAATTAGTCGTCAGAGTGCGACGTTGGCATTACCCGACTTCAGTGATGGTTTGGTGGGGTGTTAACTATTGTAACGTTGTATATTTTTGTCTAAGTTCGCGTGAAACGAAAAGCTAAATGGATGTAGGACTCCAGTCCATAGTTGTGAAATTTTGGCATAGATATGATGGATGCTGACACTGACATTTGTCAAGTGTGACAGCTGCTGTTTTTTCCGGTTCGTCGTTGTGGTCGTGCGTCGGAGTGGAACGTGTGTTAAAATGTAAAAAAGTAAAAAATTTGATAACGGGGCACGCCCCAAATTATTTTGTAGTTTGATAGTTATTCCTGGTCAGTGGCGGCTGTACCTTAAGTGCGCTCGTGCGCTGAACCACCAATTCATAGATTTAAAAATTACAAAATATTAAGTACTTCATCTTTATTCATTACCATTTTTATAGTTATTTTCAAACATAAAAAAGGTATAAACGATTAAATCTCCAATTATGGTGAAACAGTTTGAGCGCTTGAAACAGTTTTAACTAAACTTTTAAGACTTATTTTCCTGTAAAGACAAATTCTCGTGCGCTTCGGCGAGTGCACGAGGACTGCTAATATAACTTGTAGGAGATACGACGTAATACGCCTGACGCGTGAAACAAAAGATAGTTCATAGAAATGTACCGAGTAATGAGCGGGTTGTCGAGCGCCGCACGTGCGAACCGAGGATTGCCGAGAGCACCCGATGTTTGACGAATTGGCCGGCCGGCATGGGCGCGAGGGCGACGGCAGCCATGATTGACATAACGTTATCAGACTACCAGTATAGTTTCGCTGTATGTATGTTTGACGCATTAATTATTGTTTATTTATATGACGGTAATTGTTTTTAGTTTTTGTTTCGATTTTCTTAAAGTGCACTACCAGTTCGATAACCCACCAGCCGCCACTGTTCCTGGTAAGTATCTGCAGAAAGGTTTGCGTTGATTTTTGTTTGTTGCGAGACATTTCTTAGAGTCTGAGCACATGTTTCTTTTTTATCGTTTCAGACGCCGCCAACATGTCAATTTGGATGATTTAATTTCGAAATTGATTTGATATACATGACTGGAAAATGGTAAGTACTTTGGGAAACTCCTTTGGAAATCCTTGTAAAGAAAATGTAGCCTACCTACATCTGGGCATATTGTATTGAGAGTTGTAATTTTTATCTTTTCAGGTCTCAAATAGAATAATTAGCATAAATGTTTAGTAATCAATTCAAAATTTATATGGCGAGCCAGCTGTTGCAGGTATTAAATTGGTATATTAAAGATTTCATAAATAGGGTGATGAAAAGTATACCCACCCTCACTAGAAAAAAAAAATGTGGTTAACTAGAACTTTCTTTTATTTCTAGGTTTCGCTTTTGATATGTGTCTGTAAGTTGGTCACAATTTGGTGATCATGTTGTAACCTCAGGTAAATATTTATTATGAAAAGTTAGTGTTTTTTTTTTAACTTTTACTTTAGTTTGTGCGTTGAACTAACATTTTGTAAATTCTTTTCAGTGACCTTACTTAGACCTGATTTGGATTATTTTTGAAGTCAGATTTTCCTGATGGATTGATTTGCTTCATGTCTGCTGTTTTGCGGATGGATCGGTATCGGTGAAATTTTGGGGTAACGTTGCAGAGTTGTCTGTAGTTTGATGCAACAAAGATTTGAAATAGTAACCTCCGTTGAAATCCAAGGTTGGTTTTCCTTGTATTTACTTTAACTTTAGTGAAGAGTGGGATAATTTAGCTATTAATTTAAGCCTAACTTAGGAATCCCTTTGAGGATAAATTTTGGAATTAATTAGGAAATTAAAACTGAAATTGGTGGTTTATCTTTATTTAATTAGAAATTTGTGAACATAAAGATTTGTAATAGTATAGATAACTAAATTAGAACCTAACCTAGTCTCTACTGAATTCTGAGCTATTAAGTTTTGTATTTGATTTTTTTAAAGGTGTTAAAAGGTAATTGTAAAATAGCAAATTTGAATAAACTTTTGTTGCCAAATGCTATACCCGGATTTCTTTATTTCATTCGAATATTAGTACCTTTTAAACACCCTTTGTCCACACTAGCCGGGAGTGACGGCGACACTATGAAGGAGTGACTGAGCCATATTTTTGTGAAAAAGGTATCAAAACATCGGCACAAGTGTATTTAGATACCATTCTTGAGAAGGTAGTTAAGCCCCTTAACAACACCATGTTCAATAACCAAGCATGGTCTTTCCAACAAGACTCGGCGCCGGGTCATAAAGCTCGGTCCACGCAGCCTTGGTTAGAAGCGAACGTTTCGGACTTCATCAGAGCTGAAGACTGGCCGTCGTCTAGTCTAGTCTAGTCCCGATTTTAATCTGCTGGATTATGATTTATGGTCAGTTTTAGAGAGTACGGCTTGCTCTAAACGCCATGATGATTTTCCTCCCTAAAACAATCCATATGATTTCATTGACTTTCCTTGGGAAAATTCTTAACTGCCAGTTAAGAATTTTCCCAAGGAAAGAGTGCGTGCTTCTATTGATAACTGGCCTCAAAGTTTAAAGGACTGTATTGCAGCCAATGGAGACCACTTTGAATAAACATTTTATATTTTAAATTGTTTTATATTTATATATAAAACTAACACACTGTAAAAGTAATAAATATTTTTTCCATTTTTTTTTCTTTGTGGCAATATTTATGGCAAGACTAGGTATAATCAAGTGGCAATCTGTACACTTACTTTTGCTCCTGCAGCGTGGCCTGTATCTCGGTGTGGCGCACGAGCGAGCGCGAGCACTTCAGCTCGGCGGAGACCCTGGTGCACTGCAGGCAGCCCAGCTGGTACGCCTCCTCGGTGAACTTGTTCGCCTGGAACATATCCGTCAACATTCAATGTTGTGTCGCTCTATTGAGTTTTGTAATCCAATTGGAGCTAAAGTAAATGATAAATTGACACTTGAACTTCAAACAAAACTCAATGACTGTACACACTTCTAACTCTACATACTCGCAACTATCAAGATATACAGTGTGTCCAGGCATGCATTAAACTTTAAAGGCAATAACTACAATAAATTTCATCGAAGAAAATACCCCAAGGGGTCAATTCCAAAACCCCACTATATTCGTGATATTTACGGCAGTTTGAGTTTCACGTCGTGTAGGGGTTCTTTTTATTTTAAATAAAACTACTTACTGTTCTACTTACACTAGAAAGACACATATTTCTGACTCCTTTATTACGATAACCAGGTTGTAGTTACGATAGAAATTTTAGCCCTATAGATATTGGAAAAGTAATTTTTATTTTTAACCGACTTCAAAAAAGGAGGAGGTTATCAATTCGACTGTATGTTTTTTTTTTTTTGTATGTTTGTTACCTCATATCTCAGTCGTTTGTCGACCGAATCGAAAAAATTTTTCGCCTACTTAGAGGATGTACCTTCTGGTTGGTCCCATTTTTTCCATTTTGGGATCTGATGATGGGATCTTAGTGTAATCGAGGGAAACCCTCAAATTTTTAAGGCACGTATAGTGTTTCTTTACTAAATTTTTAGCTTCTTAAAAAATGGAATCATAAGGTGCAACTCCACCCCCCGCCCCCTCTTATGTTATCACTAAAAATGAAGAAATAAAATAAACTTTAAAAAAAGTAAAAACCGACTTCAAAACCAAAATACACTAAAGTCTTAAATAAACTCTTCACCATTGAAAGGAAAGGAATCCGTTTTAGGCAATACAATTTCTTTTTGGAGTCGGTGCTGTGATAGTTGATGCTTGATGGTCAAAGTGATGGCACCGACTCCAAAAAGAAATTGTATTGCCTAAAACGGATTCCTTTCCTTTCAATGGTGAAGAGTTTATTTAAGACTTTAGTGTATTTTGGTTTTGAAGTCGGTTTTTACTTTTTTTAAAGTTTATTTTTCTGTAGGGTTTTTATGGTCACTAGGTGTTTGTGTGTACAAGTCAGAAACATGTTGACTCTGTGGAGTGGGAAGAGCAAATGTGACCGTCATGATGTCGGACAGACCTAGTATCAGCTACTAGGGTTTGGTTGGACCTAGTTTTGAACGGAATGATATGGATTAAACCTGGTTTTAACTAAAAAAACAAACTGCTATTACTAAATTAAAGCGTGAATATGGGATTACGCCTGGTTCTAGCCGGCTAAAACTAGGTGTTATAACACTTCCAGTATGGGCTGTAACATACTCATTGAATAAATATTTTTTATCGAAATAAAACACTTTTTTACGAATTAACTTTTCGCGAGATTATTAATTTTATCATTACATTAGAAATAACATCTTAGTGACTACGAACGCTGTATAGTGCTCGGATGGTCGAGATAAAATGTCAATTCGTAAAAAAGTGTTTATATTTCGATGAGTAATAATCGCATAAACTTCAGAAACAAGTATATATATCTTTTTATTTTCAATAACAGAATTATGTTGGGGTCTCCATTTAATCAAGTAATGCCTGTGTTTGGCGACCCCGCTCTTTCTTACTCGGCAAAATCCATTTTTTTATGGAAACGTTGTTTAAAACATTTTTAGTATATTTTTACGTTAGATAGTCCATTTATCGAGGATGCTTAAGCTACATAGCTTCAAGATATGACAACCGCATACATAAAAATCGATAAAAAGGCTAAAATATCGCAAATTTGTCTTTTGATTATGAGGAACTAATTTATAAGGTATCTTTTAAGTGAGCAGACTATCCATCTGTTGCTGTCCTTCCACTTGATATCATTCACGAAAATATTGCTATTTAGAAAAAAAACTGTTTCTAACTTTTTTAACCACATAACTCTTCAACTATTCATATTATGCTTCTTTATTTCTTCGTTTAAAAGTTTGAACATTTATTTTTTATTCCATACTTTGTTCCATATGTTTTTGCCCATATTTCAAAAAATAATTTTGATGAAACACACTAGTCGCTAAGTCGGAATTTACTAAATTGATTTAAAAAAATAGAATATATAATATAGAATTTTCTCGATACATCTTTCCGTTACCAATTTAATCATAAACAAACCCAAAATTTTACAAATCTCAAAAAACAAAAATACATACACGTAGGAAATTTAGCACACGTGTTTGGAAGCCTAAATTGATCATCATATCCAAATAATATTTGGAATTCGTTCCAACGACGTCACATAAAAACATGTCGAATTGATAAACTGCTTTTATGAAGTTGGTTTAAAACTTGAATTATGTAAACTTGTAGAAAATTTTATCAGCTTAATTTTGTAAATGGTCTCATGTCGCTAAAACGCATAGTTTCCGATAATTAAGTGAAAAGCCTAAAAATAATTTATATGGGACTTTTGATATGTTTATTAACTACTCCAAACAAAGTTACGAAGCCGTCTTAAAATCGTGTACCTTGAAATTTGGTCTACAAGGTTGAATGATACTCTTTTGACCAGCCCATTTATATCCTGCAAAATTCTTTAACGAGTGTTACAAATCACTAAACGTACGTTTTATTATAAACAATATTGTTTACGCAAATAAGTTGCGGAATAATCCGTAAATAGAATACAGTGTTGTGCTTGTTGTCACAAGCATGCATGCAGTTCATAACAAGGTTATCCTTACTGACTTCTCATTAGTCATTGATAAAATTTATGATCGTTATGTAATCGCAACTTTGTTTGTTTGAAAAGAGAAACTAGGGCATAGTTTAGCTAGAACAGATACTGTGACTATCTGTGCAAATTAATGTGATGCCTAATATGGCACTCTAGTTAGAACTACATATTTAAGTCATTTATTTTGCAGAAACACGAGGTTAGTTTGTTCCTTAGCGTAATGTTGTTAACAGTCCAGGTTTGTGGCGCCTATCCGCTTCCACACAAAACGGAATTTATTTCGAACAAAAGATAACGCAAGGTGCAAACCATTTAGGCTGTTAAGGTGGTGGGGTTTGGCAATTGAACACAACCAGATTTGTAGTCCATGAGCTAATTGCTAGAAATTCGGTTATATAACAACTTATCAATATTTTGCTGTACCACTGTACACAGTAACTGATTCGTGGTGATCTTAGATGGTACTTATTTGTCTCCGCTGTAAGTTGTATTGCCATCGCGTCGAGGCGTCGCACAGTAGATCGACGCCATACTAGCAAAGGGACATAGGCAACTCAAATATACATGAGTCAGTTTTTGACAAACAAATCATTCCATCGTATACGCCTAATTATAAGCTGTAAAAAACTTATGAAGCATTTTCTTATTGGAATATTATATTGAGAGTTATGGCACCAAACGTGATTTCTTAGTATGGGAAATGGCATAGAAAAAATGAATAAGGTTAGAATGGCCCCGGTCAGTGCGGCAGCGAGCTTAATTGTAGGCATATGCCTGCATTGAGCCGTAGCTACTTCAGTCGCGTGACAAGAGCGTTGCATTATTTTTTGTCAAAAATGCCGTCTTTTGCTATAATTACTTGAAAAGCGTGAAGCCAGGTCATAAAAAATGAGAGAGAAAGTGTATTTTTTCACCGGTGAGTAATAATACGTAGTTATTTCGACATTATTTGCAAAAAAACACTTTTTAATTATGATATTTCACATGATGAGGTTTTCTTGCACTAAGTTCAAAAAAAATATTCATTGATGACTGTCCACGCATATTTTTAACAAATCTGCTATCTTAACACGCAATGTATCGCGTCCAATTTGCTTTGTTTGCTTGTATACGCATCACTAGGGATGTAGCTCACAGCACAGTAAAATTATCGATAAATGGTAATTTCCCCCCTACTGATGTATTAAAAGATAAAAATAAGTTTTGTTTATTAATTATTTGAAACATAATAATGATAAAATAAATACAATAAAGTTGAAGAGTTCATATATTGGAACGCGCTTATCTCAGGAACTACTAGAGCTATTTGAAAAAAAAAAAGTATTATATTCTAATTCGTGCTACCAAAATAACGTATTCCTGCAATAAAAATATAACTCAGCAAAGACGCTCTGCTTAATCCTCAACTGTTCTACTTTCGCTGTTATTATCTTCGATTTTAATTTATCGTTTGGTCTATTTATTTGTAAAATAGGGTACGACAATTCACAGTTTAAAATCGATATGTGTTCAATACTCTTTCACAAGTTCTACATTGGTTTACTGTCAACAATCTACTCCCTTCGGCAGTGATACCGAAGTTAAACAACTTACGGCGCGATCGTGTTTTAATGAGTAACCGTACCGACCATATTTAAGTGACCTAAACAACGAGCATCTCCGTGCTTCATGAAGCACGTTAAGCTAGTAAGCTAGTATCGGTTGATATTTTCTTAAAGCATCTAAAATCATTCGGTATTCATTTTATCATAATTTCGAAATCTCGTTTTCCTACAAAAACTTAAAAAGAAAATTTCCTTAAAAATGGTTGAGTTTTGGAAAGTATATTCTGGGATCAAGATTGTCCCAAATGAGCTCCCCCATCAACTCTTAAAAGGATCCGGTCATATTATCAATAACCCTGCATACAAATATTTTTGTAAGAGTTATTTGTAGTTAGCTATACACTTATTGTGAGTTTGTGTATAATTTAACAAACCTCTGCAAAACCCCTTTGGTGATGTGATTTAAATGCGATCAAAAGCACTGCAAGGTTAACTGTTGTATAATGCAGCTGTACATTTCTTTAACTTAACCATCATACTAACTTGGGTCATATTTATTTATTGACAACTTGCACATGCACGAAACATAAAATTGTACATGTGGCGGACTTAATGCCAAAAGCACTCTATACCGGTCAACCATACGTCTATAGGTATATTGTATTTTTTTAATTGTAATCTTAACTATTTGCGATTTGAGTTTGTTCTCTCCCCTTCCGTCCCTGCGTAAAGTTCAAGCCTAAAGTCTTTCTCGATAAATTAGACATCCAACACAAAAACTTTTTTTTTAATTGGTCCAGTAGTTCCTGAGATTAGCGCGATTAAACACATACAAACTCTTCAGCTTTATGGTATTAGCTAAAAATACAAATGAATAAATAGCATGATAAGATATAATACCTGAATAATGTAGACCGTGGCCTTTATGCTTTTATACCTTTAAACATTTTTCTTTACATTGGAATCTATTTGTCGTATATAAGTAATATTACTTATTCTTTATACAAAGAATGATTCAATTCTACTAATAGAACTATTTTTAGAAACTAATGTTTAAAGGTATAAGTTACTCTATTTCAAGTAACGTTTAGCAACTCATTTTTTTCTTCTATTATTTTTACCGAAAGGCAATAGTAGTACCCTTTGTTGCAATCAAATGAGCTGTTAAATTATCCAAATTATTTCAAACTTAAATCCTACATGTTTATTCACAAAGAGAAACAACATTACATCGGTAATTGAATTTATAATAATCGACCTTTACCACATCACTAGTATTTTGACATAAAAGAACGAACGTATCTGAATGATGATTGGAGGTTTCACCGCTAGAAGCTCTGTGATTGGTAGTTGGTTTCAAGTACTAATTACACCAATCACAGAGCTCCTAGCGGAAATTGTGATTGGTTTGTGACATTGGTGCGTTAATTCATTGATTGGTACTTTTATCACTGCAGCAACAGCGCGGTAACTCCCACCGGCGACACAGGTTCCCATACAAACGAACGATCAAAACCATTCTAACCTTATTCATTTTTTCTATGGGAAATGGCATAAAAAATAGTTTATCTTCGGATTTTCTCCGTGTTTCGACTTGATTTTTTTATATGGTATTAAAATATATATTTGCTACATTTTCTCCAAACAAACATGGTGCGCCACACGCACCCCTTGCGAGGTACATGCGTTGGCCTATTTTTTTACTTCTTATGGACAAATTGATTCATAAGTTATTACTTCGACATATTTTATCTCCGAATTTCACTTCAATGGTGACTTACTAATAAATGGTCAGGCCATAAATCATCCGTACACTGATAACAGATAACCAGAAGACGTTAACGTTAACCACCTATTGATTCTTGTTAAGTTAAATGTTAATTCTTGTTAAATGTTCAAAGAAGTTTATGAAATGTTAGTTTTGGAAGAAAACCTGGTAGAATTTTGTGATGTTACAAATTTAATTCCTGATAGTGATTCCGAAAAGCCTGAAATACAATCTGAAGATGATATTTTCTGTGATTAAGAATTGTCTTTTTTTTAGTTGATCTGATCGGTTAATTTATTTATTATATAGCTGTTTTTTGTTATTTTGTTGTATTGTGTTTTAATATTGTGGTTTAAAACTGTTTAATTGATTTACAGTGGTGGACACATAATTAAAGACACTTGGAGGATACTAAGTTTTTAAAGTTTATCAACCCTACATTTTGTAGTATAATGCAATAGTATCTTGCAATATTATTTAAATTATTTATCATCAAATTTTTGAAATGAAACACAAATAAGTATTTGAATTTTATTAAGTTTATCTGTATTGCAAGCAATATGAAACAATACAGACTTGGCCAACTAATTAAAGACATAAAAATTGAGTAACTATAAAAAAAATGTTGTGTAAATATTGAAACGACCTTAACTATAATAAATTTTAGATGCATTAGAAAAGATAAAACACCATATTATTAATATTTTGTCGCATGTCCTTTAGCAGCAATGACTGCCTAACACCGCCTAGGCATGGAAGCGATCAAATTATTGCAGGTTTCAATGGAAATCTGCTGCCATGCCTCTTTAAATTCCTCGTAAAGTTGATGAACATTAGTTGTACGTTTTTTGCCAACATTTTCTTTACACGGGACCACAAGTTCTCAATTGGGTTAATGTCGGGACTGTATGGTGGCCAATCTAAAACTGTAACGCATTCGCTCCTGAGAAATTCTCTGACCACTATTGAAGTGTGCTTCGGATCGTTATCGTGTTGAAAAGTCCATATCACCGGCAAATGATCCTCGGCATAAGGTAACATGGTTTCTTCTAAAATATTCTTATATTGAAACTTATCCATGTTACCTTCTATTTTTTAATAGGTCCCACACCGTGACCAGAAAAACATCCCCATACTTTGATATTACCACTTCCATGTTTGACTGTCTTTTTTGTGTACTTTGGATCCATTTCTTTTTTTGGGGGACGCCGCACATAAACTTTTCCATCAGAATTCACCATATTTATCTTAGTCTCGACGGAAAAAAGCACATTTTTCCACTGTCGATCTGTCTAGTGTGCATATTTTTTGGCAAATTTTAACCTTGCCCTGATATTTTCTTTCTTCAAAAGTGGGACCTTACGAGAAAATCTTCCAAACAATCCTGCCTCACATAAACGCCTTCTAACCGTTTTTGCAGACACTCCTCCAGATCCTTCTTCACCAAATACTTCTCGAATAACTTCAGATTCTTTGAAAGGGTTTTTTTAGCCAACAATGCAATTCTTGAGTCTTCTCGCGGGGTTGTTTTTCTTGGTCTAGGTTTCCTAGGCACATTTTTTGTAGTGTTGGACTTCTTTAAATGACGGATAGCGTTCATAATCATATCTTTAGAGCATCGTAAGTGGTCTGCAGTTTTCCTGTACGACCAACCTTTGTCATAAAAATTAAGAATTATCTTTCTTGTAGAAGGATCGCAACTACTTCTTTTCCCCATCTTTTTTCTATAGTCACCACAAATAAAATGTTAAAACTGAGCTCGTTTTAGCGTTTGTATCAACAAAACTTGGCGGCAAAATGGAAAAAGTAAGTGTTTTTTTTTATTTATTTTTTAAAATCTAGTACATGAAACACGCACTGTCTTTAATTAGCTGGCCAGCAATAAAATATCGGAAAAGTTTGTGTTGCATTTGAAATATGAATTAAAACTAAACTATTAATAATTTAACTCTTTTGCTTTTCTCATTTTATAAATAAGACGTAAGTATACGTAAAAATAATGTATAAAGTGAAATTAATACCTGTTTTTGGTATCTAATTATAATTAATTTTGTTGTATGTGATCGAAATCCAGGGTGCCTTTAATTATATGACCACCACTGTATGTTTATTGCCATTTGTGTATGGTTAGTTGATAGCAAGTATATAGTTAGTTTTTATGATATCTTTTAAGGATTTTAATTTATTTCATTACAGTGACATGTTTTACCAAAAGCATAATGTACTTTTCTTTAAACCGTTACAATACAACATATTTACGTACTTGATCAAATAAGCCTTTTTTTAAAAGTAATAGCTAAGTCATTAAAGAAACAGCACCATACGTGTGTAACGAAAACTTAGCTAATTAGCTTAACGGCTAATATATATTACGAATCGTTAATAAAAACAATCTTTTCCAGAGATTGGGTACAATAAAAAAAAACTGGGAATCTGTTATCAGTGTGTACCGATGATCTATGGCCTGACCATTTATTAGTAAGTCACCATTGAAGTGAAATTCGGAGATAAAATATGTCGAAATAATAACTTATGAATCAATTTGTCCATAGGAAGGAAAAAATAGGCCAACACTTGTACCCCGCAAGGGGTGCGTGTGGCGCACCATGTTTGTTTAGATAAAATGTAGCAAATATATATTTTAATACCATATAAAAAAATCAAGTCGAAACACGGAGAAAATCCGAAGATACACTATTTTTTATGCCATTTCCCATACTAAGAAATCACGTTTGGTGCCATAACTCTCAATATAAGATTCCAATAAGAAAATGCTTCATAAGTTTTTTACAGCTTATAATTAGGCGTATACGATGGAATGATTTGTTTGTCAAAAACTGACACATGTATATTTAAGTTGCCTATGTCCCTTTGCTAGTATGGTGGCGATCCACTGTGCGTTGATGGCAGATATCTTACTTCCTACTAATATTATAAAAGCGAAAGTTTGTGAGGATGATTGTATGTTTGTTACTCCTTCACGCATGGATGGATTATGGTGAAGCTAATCAATTGTATAGCTCATACATCAGAATAACACATAGGCTTTTATAGTGATATTTATCGAGATTCAACATTAACGCGGGTGAAACCGCGTGGAATCGCTATAATATGTTTGGTTTGATGACGTTGCCAAGTGGCGTCGGGTTACTAACTAGTTAATCGTTCACGAGCATAAATGCATACAGGCCGAATGACTCGCCCTGTCTCTGTCAGTCGCTCGAATCCGTAAACAAACATACCTACCTGGGGCTTGTTATCAATGATAAATTCAATTGGAAACCTCAGATTGGTTAGTTTTGTAAACAAGAAACTTAAAGAACTTAAAATACTGAGAATTTTATATATATCTTTAGATGATTTATTTATTTTTATGGCATAAGCAGCTACGGCAGACCTATTTAGATGACGTATATAAAATACAACTTTCTATACTTTAAAACCATTGTACAAACAAAACTTAAAGATAACTGATGATGACTATTGTAATATAATAAATGTTTTCGATAGGTTTCGTATATCCGACATATGTGAAGATCCTTGTAAAATTGTTGAGTTATGTAAAAAGATACGCAATAAGAAACTACGTAGACTAGATTATTTACCTATGTATGTTCTGCAGCAATACAATAATTTGTACGGAACGAGAAAGATGGAATACCATTTACCGAAAGTATAAAATACGCTGCCTAAGTCACTTCAACTCTGACTAGAAACAATGTTAAATCCTTTTCGAATAAATATTATTTATAACATGTTAGCCCGAACATGTTATCTTGTTGTCGAAATCTTGTCACCTACTACGAGATAAACCTACTTAAGGTTCTTTAGAGTAGGAACCAGTGTAAATTAGAATAACTCTTGATTGTTGTAACAATTACAAAAAAATACCTGTTTAGATTACATCGAAACAACGTCAGACAGTAATTGATTATTTTGACCGAAAAATATGGGTTCAATTTTATTGGATTACATGACTAAAAATCATAAAATTATTATCCCTTAGGAATAGAACGACAAAAGCGAGATGTCACTAGTAGCAAACTTTAAGATAAAAAGATATGGGAGATGCGATGTAGCAGAACCATTTTTGGCGGCTATCAGTAAGTTAGGAAGCCCATGAAGGCTCATTGTTTTTTTTTTCATTTGATGTTTTAAAAAAATTAATGAAATTGTAAATATTTTTAAAACAAAGACACAATCATTGAATAACCTGATTGAAACAAACAAGTAATCATTGTACAGGTAAATTAGTCCAAATCGATGCCTCTTAAAATACGACTTATATTTACCAATGTGCTTCAAATTTAAAGTATGCAGTTTGATTATTCTATTCTATAAACGTTAATTTACGTAAAAAGTAAAGATAGAATAACACAGGTAATGCATATATACGAATAATTTGTATAAAGAATTAATATTTAGTTTTACACTAGAGCTGCATGTTCGATATTTCGTGTCGACTGTTTATAATGCGGTAAACAAATATGTTCAACTTAGGAAGATTGTTATAAATCCCCTGTACGAAAGGCAATCTCATTTTAAGCTACAAATGTTACTTAAAGTTAGTCACCGACATCCTAAATCGGTTTCGTTCGCCAACTCTTATACATGTTCCTCTTGTGATAGGAATATTAATTTTACGCAAAAAATTTCAAAACGATATCAGCAGAGCGGTGACCTGTTTGAGGCAAGTGGCGGGAAACGAAAAGGGAAGGACGGACCATATTTCTTCATTTTAGAAATTGTTTTTTTCGGGTCAATCATTGTGATTGTGCGGTGGAATTGTCATGATTATTCGTGCTTTCGAAGAAAACAATGAAGTTAAAGTGAGAATTATGGTGAAGCGAGCTCTAATCGCGTCCTCTCACCCGAATCGCTGTTCGTGCGCTTATCTTCCTTGTTGAGCATAATTAATTTTAGTTTTTATAGTGTTTTGTCACTATCAAACTTAATAATATAAATCGCAAGTTGCACTTGTAAAAAGCAACTTTGGCTGTGTGACAGACGAGGAATCGAACCCCGTGTCTTACGCAATAGGCATACGTCCGGATTACGTAAGACACGGCCAAGGGCGTTAAACTTGTATAGTAAAAAAAAAGTGTGCGTGTACTAGTGTACACACGTAAGAAGTGAAACTACTTTATGGCCTTATTTTTCAAAAAATGATCTACATGCAACATTCCAGAAATTGGTTAAATAAAGTTAAATTAGATAAAGTTTAAACAAAAGGATTTTATTATCATAGGCACGAATACAAATAATACAATTATTTCACTTTACCTTTTTGCTACTAAGATTATTACAGCATGAGAAAGTGAAAGTACCCTTCTGAACCAACCGTGGTACATAGGGGCAAGAAAAAGATGGCGCGCAACGGAAAAATGTGACGCGTGACCGAAAAATGTGACGGTATTTTTTTTTCCAACGCCGATAAAGAAGTTTCACTTAAAAAAAAGAAAAAAAATAAGAAGTAACCTGTTTGTCGAGTATGTCCGCCGGCCAGCCCGCGACGTGCGCGGTGAGGTCGGCGCGCACGCAGCCCACCAGCGACGGCGTCAGCATCGGCGCCGCGTGCTGCAGCGCGCCGCCCACCACCGACGAGTAGCTGCCCAGGCACTCCACTGGCGACCACAACAACAACATATACACACAAATCGTTTAAAATGATCATATTTTAACTGTGCATTTGTATACATCACTAGCGGACCCAGCGAATTTTGTTTCGCCCCCAGCCCCGACCCGCCGAGTCCCGTAATTTTAAAAGTTAAGCATTCCCAGCGAATTTTGTCTCACCCTTAAATTACTAAAATGGCTAATAAAAAAATAAGGGTTGATCGTAAAAAAGCTAAAATTGAGGGTTGTATGTATTTTTGTATGTTGTATCATAAAAATATAGAAATTAAAAATTTTGACCAAAAAATAAATAAAAAATTTAGGGGTGGACCCCTAACATTTAGAGGGATGAAAAATAGATGTTGACCGATTCTCATACCTACTGAATACGCATATAAAATCTCATCAAAATCGGTCAAGCCGTTTCGGAGGAGTTTGACAACTAAAACTGTGACACGAGAATTTTATATATTAGATAGAAACAGGACACTTGTACAGTCGCCGTCAGATATATTGGAGCAGACAAAGTGACCAAATATTTCTGAACAGTTTAAAATGACAATAAGTTCCATACACTACAATTACCATTAATATCAGAACATTCATTACTTCATTAATATCTGAGCAGAAACTAATCAATAACTTCTATACACACAACTAGCCAATAATATCTGACACTCATAACGTCAAATGTATCTACGCAGTCTGTGTTAAATATCTGAGCAAATGAGGAAAATTGCAGAAGGAAGTGCTTCCAAGTTAACTATAAATACTATTTAAAAATAAGAACTCTTTTCATACTTTTTATTATAGTAAGGTGACGCTGGCAGTTTGTAACGCTTTGTAGTTTTCAGTATTGTCATCACTGTCAGGAAAGTGTCATGCAATAAATAAATTCAGGCAAATGAGTGTTCAGATATTATTGATTAGTTGAGTGTATAGAAGTTATTGACTAACATCTGCTCAGATATTAATGAAGTAATGAATGTTCCGATATTAATGGTAACTTGTAGTGTATGAAGCTTATTGACATTTTAAACTGTTCAAAAATATTTGGTCACTTTGCCTGCTCCAATATATCTGATGGCGACTGTACAGGGCGTAACATAATCAACTGCATCCCTTCTCGGTGGTGATTCTGTTGCTTATATCCAATAACTTTTTGCTATGGGACCAACATCGAAAACTAAAGAAAATTTTTGAGTACTCCATACAAACTAAAATCAGCTGATCGGTACTGTAGTATGAGAAAGTAAAATTTATTTTTGGGATTACGATGTTGGTCCCGTACAAAAAGTTGTCGTATTTGAGGGTCAGAATTGGCTCCTACAAAGAATGCAGTTAATTTTGTTAGACCCTATATAAGGTCAAATCATTTAATTGATAATATTTTAACTGTGTCTTTGTAAACATCATAGCAACACGATACTTTCATTTTTTTTTATTAAACTGAGATTTCAATCTTTAAAATTATCTTGAACAAAAAAGATAGGATTTTTTTAAACAGCCTCCTGTATATTTTAAAATTTACCTACGTCATTGGCATCACCTTTGTCAATTCAATGCCTATTCCCTATTTTACTCTAATCTAAACCTTAATTAATAAAAAATTAAAATCAGTAAAAAAATAATCACCTTCATCTCAAATTTTCTCAATAACTAGTGCAGGAAACCCTTAAGTGTTTTCTACAAAAAATGATTCTTTTATCGTGCTGTATCGGCCCTTTAAATATTATCACTTAAAACGAGGTGACTTATATATTTTTTTAGAAAGTCATTTTTTTTATGACAAAGAACATAAAAGTTAAAAAATAAAATTAGCCTGTAACACCCCACTGCTGGGCAAAGGCCTTACCTCAACTATGAGGAAGTTTGAACCATACTCCACCACACGGGCTCAGTGCGGGTTGGTGGAGGGGTGTTTGCAAGACAAGCGACTAACCCTTCTGTCAGATGTTGTCAAGCCCACAAAGCCTCTGACTCGGCTTAAAGACTAATATCAACCGATATTAGCCGGGACCAACGACTTAACGTGCCTTCTGAAGCACGGAGATGCTCGTGATGTACGTCACTTATATGGTCGGAATGGTCACCCATCCAAACACGACCGCGCCGTAGGTTGCTTCACTTCGGTATCACTACCAAAGCGCGTATTTTTATAAAACAGCGCCCTGATGATTTAAAGTTACTACTTTATCAGCTTCGCGTCACTCAATACAATTACCAAACTTACTTTTTCTCTTATCTTGACCATACTTATAAAAAAATACAAAAAAAAACATCACCTTCATCTCAAATTTCCCCAAGAAGTAGCATATAAAAACCCAAAGTGTATCGTACAAAAATATTTAATTAGTGGCTTTTTAAATATTGCCACTGAAAACGAGGTGACATTATACAGTGTGTCCGGGATAGGTATAGCGATATTGAGGGTACGTATTGAAAAGAGAATTTACAAAAACTTTTATTAATGAAACAATACCGAAAACTTGAAAATAAAAATCGCTTTTCCATACTAAAATCATCGAGGTAAGTAAGATTTTACTATGGAAAAGCGATTTTTATTTTCAAGTTTTCGGTATTGTTTCATTAATAAAAGTTTTTGTAAATTCTCTTTTCAATACGTACCCCCAATATCGCTATACCTATCCCGGACACATTGTATAAAACAGATTAATTAAACTTAAAATGGCGAATACCTAAACGGTTACATTATTCTCAGTTATTTTCCTCTAATAACACGTTTACTATACTTGGCTGTCGAACTGAATACAAAACAGTGTATTTTAGCAGCACACGTAAGCTAAATATGCTCAACTCGGACAGAGCAAAGTTGTTGTTGTGTTCTACAGAAAGTGTTCAGATTAACGCTCCGCCAGCGCTTAGATAAATAGTTTTCTGCAGGACACATACAATGTAACGTCTTGTCGCGTACTATTTATCCTTTCCATATTTTTTTAACATAAGCAGCTATTAACTAAGAACCTCTTTTCTTCTGCCCAGCTACCCAATACACAGTTGATTACGATCACAACAAATTCTACTGCTATGTGTTACATACTGGCTTATTCATCATAATTAGTTTTTAACCACTATGTAAACAATAAAATGTAAGTCAGTTGAACGTTGTACATGTACTGACGTTATAGTTTCTTCTTTGTAAATCTCTGTAAATGTAGCAGCTGATGATATCAACAAATCTGTCAATATATTATCAAGGAAACAACCGCACTTTACATAAATAATGCGCTGGTGATATGAAAAATTAAAACTTAATCCATTAAACTTAAATCTGTCACTCTATTCGGTGTTTGCGAAGTAGATAATAAAGCACGTTAAGCGCTCGCACTGTCGTCGCACACGGTCCTAATAAGCAAAAAATAAGGAAAAAGTGAAGTTTAATACAAACAATCATTTCGGGAAAACGAAATTGAAATAAACTTGTAACACAACTGACCAATAAACTATGGAGAAACACAGCACAATAACCATCGATCACACTGACTCGGTAGAAGATCAAGACAGTATGAACACTAGGCTGAGTACTCGGTCGGTGCTTAAGGTCCTTGAGACCATAGAACGGTACGACTAAACAGGATAATCTATACTAATATTATATAGCTGAAGAGTTTGTTTGAACGCGCTAATCTCAGAAATTACTGGACCAATTTGAAAAATGTTTTTTACGTTAGATAGCTCATTTATCAAGGGAGCCTCCCTAAAATAATCCCTTAAGATATATAGCATCAAAATACGACTCATAAGTTCAGCGCCGCGACGAAAAATGCGATGCGAAAACGGGGGAAAATATTTCTATTGAGAACTTCCAATGCGTACGCTGCGTAAACCGTTTAAGTTACACAAAAAAACATGTTAGACGAGATCTTCGCGCTGACGAATTCGCGGGCACCGCTAGTACATTGATAAAACAAAGCTCATTGGATAGGCAACACAGTGTATACGGTGACTCACTATAACAACAACAGTGAATTCAAGATCAAGGAAGCTTCACAACGAAGTTCTAAAACTGTACCTCAGCTGTGTCAGTTATGAATTTTGTTTGAATTTGACGTAAATGTAATGTGATTTGTGAATGTGAAAAAGATATAGATTGCGGCTAATGGCGTCCAGGCCAAGAAATTCCTCATTAAAAAAAAAAAAACAAGGTGACTCACTCTTCCTGGGCAGAGCGGCGTCGAGATGCAAGGGCGGCGCGTGCGGGTCGGTGTTCTCGGAGTGCGTGGGCGTGGGCGGGCCGGCGTCGCGCTGCGGCGTGCCGTCGCGGCCGCCGTCGCGCGGCGAGCCGCCGCCGTTGTTCGCCGGCATCGTCACCGCCGGCGCTGCCACGATTCGCGGTAGCGCCGCAGCGAGAAGCGACCCACTCTGTCGTGTTAACATTTTTACATTAGCAATTTTTCAATAGCAATTGTGCACTATTTAATCAGACCGTTTTTCAGCATTCGTCATTATGGCTCCGCTCCTGTAGGTTACGTGTTGTTATACGGCATATTGTTATATTATACGCAAATGCTGACAATGCGACAAGGATCTTCTAGCCGATAAATTAAATTACAGGAGGGCGCTACCATTCAATCAGGGCACCCAACGCAAACACAAATTCTTGATTCAAGAGAATTGAAAAGTTGTTTAATTCATATTTTTTACCCAAACATGGCAATGTCAAAGAGAAAGGTATAAAGGATGCTCGAGTTTTGGTTTTTCATCTTAATCAGCTTATTATTTGAAAAGTATGTTAAAGTTTTCAAATTATAAGCTGATTAATATGAAAAACTAAAACTCGAGTGTCCTTTATGGCTAAATGTGTTGGCTTGGCAGATTTTGAAATTATTTGTAAAGTAATGCAATGAATCTTTTTTTTTGGGTCTTATTGAGGGCAGCTACTTTCTAAAATAAAAATGGCGGACCGAAAAGAGATCCAAAAGTTCCATACGCCTTTAAATACATACCGGCTGATTAGAGTTGTCAAGCACAACGACCGGCGGTACCGAGTTGCTTTCCGCGTTATTCCGCCCTGAAGAGTTCGCCTCCCTCGCGCCATAAGAGTTCTCCGAGAGAGGGGTGCTCCGGTCCGGCGAGATGTCCATGTCTTGACATGACTGACCATCTGGAAAGCGTGAAAAAATATTTACTCGAATCCTTTATGAATCAATGAAAACAAGGCATTAAATATGACAGAAGTAGATGTCTTATCCATATCCTAGTAACCAGTCCAGCAATTTCCTCATCATATTCCCGGCATCTTATCGCAATAATTCTGGTACTTAGTTGGTGCTGCCTTTAGCTATATCTCCTTAAAATATGAGAAAAATGTAGTGCTCGCAGGCTACATATCCCTGTTGGATCTCCAGGTAGGCCTTCTTAATGGCCCGGCTTCGGCCGTGATAATCTGCAGGAGATATAATAATAATAAAAGCGCTAGTTGTCCAGCCAGTCTTTTACTTAAGGGCTGATTTTTCAACAGTCAGATAAGAAATATACGTCGAACAAAATACAATATGGCTAATTTGAAAACATCACATAATTGTTAGCAATCATACGTAACTGTCATTTGCTAAATCTGTCGCTTTAAAATTTATCAGTCTCATGAGTTTTATCTGACCATTGAAAAATCTGCCCTTATTCCAATACTCCAGCATTTTATAGATCGTCTTGCGATTGTTCTACGCTAGCAGGGGGTTGTCCTATGGTACGCTTGTATAGTGCATATGGGGTATCGCCGGCTCGTGTCTGACTACCTCTATGTTTTCAAACGAGCCTTTGCGTGTTGGCTTCGGCCACATGTACGCCTTCCAAAGATGAGCAACCCCATGGTTGTGAGATGGGAAAATAATAATACATTATGTTACAAATATGGCTTTTTTCTCACGAATCGACTATTGAGTGGACAAACGTGCCCTTTGATAGTGTAAAAAACCTCTTAAACCTACGAAAAGCGAGGATACACAAAACCCATGGAGGGGTGCGACATACGAACTGCTGCGGTATCCACTTGTCTAAGTCATTCAAGATCAAGAAACAATCAGGTAGAATTCGCGAGCGACACTGATAATGAGCACGAGCGGAGGTAGCGCCATCGGAATGGATATAGAGCGAAGGTTGTTGTCTACAAAAAATGCAGTTCCGATGGTATAAAGAAAGCTTACCCGCAACCTTACGGTATAGAAACATCTTCGCCTTAACAAACACCTGTTTACCGTAGGTGTAACAGGTAGGTCTCTGTGCAGAAGATGCACGTAGGACGCGGAAACGCCACAGCACGTGCTCATGGATTAAACAAGCGTTGCAGAACAACGAACATACATTCTAAATCTCCAGCATCACTCCCAGAGGCCAGCGGCCACCTGGGCTTCTGGGAAAGCTTGAAATGTTGGGAGTAGATAGAAGAACATACTCACAACTGCCCAATACATAAATATGCGCCAGATAACACAATTGTCGTGGTTTCGAATCGAGGTTACGAATACCAGACAACGATTATGACGGGGGCGTCTCCCATAGATACTTAAATACATACAAACATACATGTCTTAGGTACAAATTTTCATGCTCATCACACAAACATTTGCCCCTTGTGGATTCAAGGCCGCGCCGGCTGTCATAGTAGTCAGGAGCTCCAACCACTACACCGCTCTAGCTTTGCTGGGCTTTTTCCGCACTAAGCCGCTCTGTAGGCTTTTACCATCGATTTAGAGCGGCTAAGTGCGGAAAAGCCTAGCAAAGCTAGCTAACTACCATCTATGTGTGACTAATGACTGAATGTAATTACCTTTTGTATACGCACCTTTGCCGTCATGCGTCGAGGTTGAATGTTTTGGTCTGGTTCGCTCAAGCGCCTCCTCATCCCGACTGCTGCTGTTCCAGTACCGGTCGGACGCGTTATTTGTTCTTTTACTGGACTTCTCTGTTTCTCTTCGGCCTGATCTCGAACTTGATCTTTTATCTCGACCTAAGCGGAAACATTACATTCAAGAAGTAATGAAGTTTGGTATGTATATGTGATGGATTGTAATTAATTAATAATTGCATAATTTTGAAACACCCGCTCGCCGTGGAAAGCCGTGGGGGGTTATTCGGCAATGGACGTCCTTTGGCTGATAATCATGATGATAAATATGTGATGTGAACGTAACCAATAAAACTGGGCCCCAAGAGCTGTTAAATCAAATTGAACTTTCTATAAATAAAATAATGGTGTCGTATTTGCCTACATGAAAAGCGTTTAGGTTGAAATTACTAACTTAAAAGCGGAAATTTCGGTACGGCTGGATAAACGAACACCTTTTTTTCGTTACTTGAAAATTTCATTTTCATTTTACTGTTTAACAATTTCTTTAGTGATAAGTTGGAAGAGGCGATCTATCCAGCACTATTGCGATTTTGCGACCTTCGCGCGGTCGTCCGTATGACCAGCTAGTAACCAAAGTGCTTTGTATACTGGCCACGCTGTTGCCATATACTAGAAGACTCTCATTCTACGCCAATGAAATAGAAATCCCACCCCACCACTACGTTAATAACAATAATCAACAAATCCTGTTAAAAATAATTATCACGGAGTTCTTTCAGAAGCAATATACATAGCTAGCTTATAAGCGTGTGAGAATACACGAATGTATCCTTGCGATGCGTATGTAATGCGAATACATTTAATTTTAAAATCGAGAAGTATCCACTGGTTGACATGACCCTGAATATTATTGATTACTGCCCGTATACCGAGAAACATATGATGAATGTGTAATGGCGGCTGCATACAGTATATTCTCGTCGTCACAGCCCGAGATAGGTCTATCTGCATAGAGTGCATAGAGCGCACGCCTGATCTTAGCTTGGGGTTGTTTGCGCAAGCGTCGTGAAATGGTCCACACGAAGAGTTTTTCATAATAAATCCAAAAGCTCTAACAAAGCGTCAATTTCTGGTGCACCTGGAGACACTTGAAAGTCACTTATTAAGGCAGGAGAGGAATCCGCGGCATAGGTGCAGCATTTTTTGAGGAAATCTTGCCTGGAAACTATTTTTAAAAGATAAAACATTTTGCAGTTCAGGTTTTGCAATGCGCAAGATCAGTGCGAAGTTATCACGAAACCTTCCTGTTTACGTCAATTTTTTTTTATACAGTATACCTAGTATTTTAAAGATGTCTTTAAATACGATTGTATTAGTACCAGCGCGCTATTTTGTATGTATGTACAGTGGCCAGCACATCAGGTTACCCAATTTTATTGCAAACTAGTCCTTATTACAAATGTATAAGATACTAGTGTTTACCTTGACGAGCTTTTATGTATTTACGAAAGTAGGTGCAGCCTATATTGTCAAGTGTTTAACATGATACTCCCAATTCCAATTCTTGGTCTTTTAAGTGTTTTAAGCATTTATAGGTATATCAGTAAGTATGCTTTAAATTATAGTTGTTCCCCATAAAAATAAATAAACAGAGTGCAATGAAAAGTTTATGCAGATGTGAAAAAATATTATAATGATAAAGGTAGGAAGGTAGTATAATTTCCGATTCCAACTAAATGTTTTCCTCAAATATTTCACTAAGTCGGGGCCGCCTTTCACCTGCGCCACATCTTATACGGATCAAACATTTGAGTCGTCATATTTACTGCGCTACAAATCACTTTGTTGTGTCGTGCCACAAATGTTGTTTATGCATTTATCGATAAAAACAAGACTATCAGGTGTAACTTATTAACATTATTTCATTCTTCTTTCATGGAATTTTTCGCTAATCTTAGTCCCTATAATTTATGTTCATTGCTTTAATCAATTGAATGTTATTGTTAATACAGATTGATTTTTAACTTTGGCAATTAACGCTACATTAAATTCAATATTTTCATTATTTTTTGCAACTGTGGCACTACAAAAAACGAACGTGTTTGATGTTGAATTTACGAGGGGAGGTCCAAAAGTTCTCAAAATGGTAGGCTCTTAACTTTGTGATATTATCTTTTTTAAACCATAAATAAAAAGTCTTCCTGTGTCCTCAGAATGTGCAAGAATTAACTCCTTCACTTTCATCCAGAAATATTTGTACTTCTCATCTTTTCCAAAGTCTCTTATCTTTCTTTCTATTGTATTTATGAATTATAATAATTACAAGTAGGTGGTCAAGAGACTTGCCCTGCACTTGTGTATGGTGGCAGCCTATGCAACTTTGCTCCTGTGGACCGAGGCATTGTTTTTTTTAAAGTAGCCCCCACTTTAGATAATATTTCCACTGCTTCTCATAGCTGCTTATATATTTTTTATAGTGTTTTCTAGTATTTTCCAAAGTTAATTGCATTCTTTCTTTAGCAATTAATTAATAAATTTCGATCACAATTCCAAAAAAATTGTAAAGATCAACGTTCCAGTCGATTCCGACGCCTTGAATTTCTTATGGGGTTGGATAACATTGACATTGTATAGACTCAAGTTTAAGCTATTGAACCTGTCTTTCATCTCCAGTGACAATTAACACCCGAATGGCGGTTGATTTATAGCCACACACCTCCAAAAGCTGATTTTGCGTTGGCGTGAGTATTCTGGGTTGAGTCTGGGTACTCAACTCACTGACTGCACTGACATTTGTCTTAACAAGACGATAATGCAAAGTCTATAAACACTAGTATTTTATAATCCAACTTATGCATACAGGAGGTTATTTTTAAAATTAGCAACTACCTATTTTTTTCTTCAGCAACAAAAACCGTAAACAACTCCCATTTCGTATCACATGACTTGAACGGGTTTTTTTTTCAGATAATTTCGGAACCTAAGCAAAGCACGAAAGTCAATTTGCTCCGTAATTGCAATTAACTTACCAATTTACTTCTTAGTTGGCCGATTACTAGTAAACGAATACAGGTACGAGGTTGTAAGTAATTTGACATTCTACTGTGTCCGGGAATACGACAGTACAAAAAAAAACTTCTCCTCCTACACCGCCATACCGCGGACTTTTGGACCTCCACTCTTAAGTAGCGCGGTAACCGACTACGTCACAAAATGCACCTACTGTAAATGTATCCTTGATAGATTACAATATGTGTATGGGATCGTTAAAACTGGCGTCACAAAGTCTTTCAGCTTGGGGCCAGTTTTAAGTGAGTGTTTAAGTTTGGGGCTGGTTTCAAGTGAGTATTCCAGCATGGGGTCAGTTTTATTTGAATGTTATCGTTTGGGGCCAGTTTCAATAAGTGTTTCAGTTTGGGGCTGGTTTCAAGTGAGTCTTCCAGCATGGGGTCTGTTTTATTTGAATGTTATAGCTTGGGACCACTTTCAAGATAATGTTTTGGCTCAGGGCCAGTTTCACTTAAGTGTATCAACTCGGGGCCGGTAGCTCAGTCAGTTTCTGTTGGTTTGTAACCTAGAAACAATTAAAACATGACTTACTGCTTCTCGTTGAATATGTTGAATCTTTGGATGACATTCTCCTTGAGTCCCATTCTCTAGGCTTCTCCCACTGTGACACTTCACTGATACAGTTATAATAATACTTCTTTCCTGATGAACTAATGTGTTCTGACCATTCACCACTCTGGCAGTGAACGGTCAGAGGCATGCTTGAAGATGCATTTCTCTTGTCATATTTACTAACACTAAGCCTACTTTTTTTATCTGATTCACTTCGTTCATGATTACTCCTACTTTCACTATCTTTGCTACGCTTCTCCTTCGGTGATCTGACACTATCTGAAATTTTTCAAACAATAACCGATATTAATTCCTACCAAAACCATGCCTTTTTGCAAGGTTTATGTAAATATTCTTCGCATGAGCATTATTACTTGAAATTTCAAAAATACCTTCGCTATTGCTTAGTTTTCCTAACTATAATGCCTTACTATATGACTAGCATTTTATTTAACCAATGATAGAGTACACTTCTGCATAATAAAATTGCATAATTTCTAGTAAGGAGTATAAAATGGCTTTGCACTAATCTGTCTTCTCAAATTCAGAAATTTTATTTTCATAACTTAGTTAATATTATTATTGCTAATTTTTTAAACATAATATATGTGTACAACCCATTTGATGTAAAGCTTAAGTTTTAGAATGCTATTGTATATAAAATATTTCATACAAACTGACATTTAATCAATAATTACACTGTTATTTTACAAAAATATGATTATAATGGAAAAAAAAATTTTTCTTCATTTTCTTATCCTAGAAATCATAAAATACATATATTTAAGGTACTAGTAAATTAATAAAAAAATAGGTAGATTATTTAATCAGATATTATGATTTCCTCTTAATAGCTATTGACAAGAAACTCTAAATAGAAAAATCTACAATAATGCTAAACAAAGTATATTGCCATTGCCACCTAGTAAGTGTATAAGGTTTGATCAAGAAGAAAGATGTATATATATTTTTTGGCACTTCCAGATATTGAGGGTAGTTTCATAGAGATAATTTATAACATAAGTCCTTACCTGTGTACTTATTTCTAGAGGATTTGTAGTCTCTATCTCTCTCCTTTTCGGAACCTTTCTGCATGTATGCATTCCGGGATGCTGTATATCCTCTGTCATCTGCAACATGGCTGTAGTGATGGTGCCCATGGCTGGAGTGGCTGGTGTGTGTGCCATGTCCATGTGATGAGACATTACCATTGGGGGATCGGAGAGGTGTGTACTGGTTGTCTGAAGCAGTGTACTCAGTTCTTCTTTCACTCTTTGAATGGTACTTCTGCATGAGAGATAGTAAACAAACACATGAACAAAATTTTAATATCCATCATCGGTTACATTACAATCCATCAAAACACAAGTAAATACAAATCAACATGAATGTTCAATTTCTACTAGAACACGTCGAGTAGGTACGTACAGAGGTAACGTTTGACAGATTGTATTATCTTGGGTGAAATACCCATATCCATCCTTGTAATTAGATTATAACCGAACGTTAACTAGTTGCAACGAAATACACCCTATAGTGAAACGACCCAATGAAGAAAAAATACAGTTTCGGGCTGAAAATATGTAGTACAGAGGTATTTTTTTATGTAGAAGACGCAGGTAAGTAGGTAGGTACTCGTCCTTTGGGTTCCTACTTGTAAACTGAAGTGGTAGAGACATAATCTACTTATAAACGAAAGGATTCAAAACGCAATTACCTGATATGGATGGGCCTGATGCTTCTCGAAGTACCTGAAAACAAACAAATTTTTTTAATACCTTCAACCAATTTACAGCAAAACTCGATCGGCGACCGCCATCTACAGATTGCGAAGCCGAAGCATCTGAAACCATATCATACCCATCGCTTATTCGCTGAGGTTTCCTTGCATGCATTACCATCAATGCAAATGTACGATTTATTACGTCCTCAGTAATAAAATGCAAAATAAGATCACTGTCATTAATACAGTTTTACAGGAGGCCGTGATATATCTTGATGGACGCCATGTCACATTCAAGACACTCAAGTGAGAGAACCGATACGGGAGAAAAAGAGATGAAAAATCTATTGACGAATAATCAGCGACGACATGACGACAACCACCGATTACTACACCTAGCCGTGTCTATGGAAATAAGTGTTGGGACATTTGATGAAATCGATACAAATACGATCAATATGTTCATAACTTGAAATTAGCTGGTGAATCATCGTTATTATTCCTTTTACTTATTTTTTTTAAATAGAGGATAAATTAGATAAACCATTTCATCTATAATAAAATTGCTAATTTTTTGAAAGTGGTGAAGAATAGTAAAATAAAGCGAGTGGATAATAACCATAGACAAAAAAAACTCAAAACAGTAAAAAGCAATTAAATTTCTAGGGTTTGGGCCCACAGATAAAAAAGATTCGGTTATGTCAAAATTTTGACAGACCTTCCTATAAAATAACCTAAAAACTTCGACCGACCTGAAGAGGATCAAGAGTCTGCTATAAATTTTGGAAAAATAGTTAGTATAACTTAAAGCTCAAACGAAATGGCGAAACCAGTTGATTTGGAACTAAAGAAAGCGTTTACTGTATTACAAGTGAAGATGGTCGAAACGAGTAAGAAGATTCAAATTATAGATTCACAAATAGGCGTTCTCAAAAGGGTCCTGCAACATGTTGATATAACTCAGCGTGAGATCAGTACCTTGCCTCCTGGTACTAAAACTTACGAGTCGATAGGAAGAATGTTTTTGTTGACTGATTTGGATGAAGTCAAAACCAATCTCAAAAACCGTGAGTCACAGTTGACAGCACGCAACACAGAACTAGAGAAATCCAAACAGTATCTGGAGAAAAACTTGAAAGAAAGTCAAGACAACATCAGAGAAATGGTGCAGCAACGAAAAGAGCAGAGTGAAGCTAAATCAAATTGATGTAAAATAAGCTTGCTTGTATCAAAACTATGTAACAATCGAACTTCTAACATGAGATTTTGTTTTCTTGTTTACATACTTACTTTAATAATGTCAATATTCTAAAAAAATGTGAATTCTTGTAAGTTCTCATACCCTGAAGAATTAATGTTAATAAACATAACTATTTATAGATTCAAAAAGAGCTTAAAATATCATATTTCTTGCATTTTGTGTTTTATAAATAATAAACTTATACTTAGGTACTACCTACTTTCTATTGTAGTATATTCCCTTGTGGTTTTGCTTAACAACATTTATTTGTCCATACAGCATAATGTGATACTTCAGATACTTAATAGTGCCCCTAGCCGATTTTGACTATGGTGGCCAGTCACAATGACGAACCCATGAGAGACCCAAGCTGACATGACAGAGAGAGATCAGGTGCAGGACCAACGGTTTTACATGCTTTTCTGAGGCATGGGGTGAAACTTCTAATATTTGGGCTACCGTAAAAGTTTTTGAACAGGATAACCCAGGTATATGTTTTTGGCCAGATCTGGGGATTGAAACAAGGATCTATGGCGCAGTTGTCACTTTAAAGTGCGAACCTCTAACTACTGCGCCACCAAGGCAGTCAGACTTCAGATACTTATGAACATTATTTGATGAGGATCTCAACAAACAAAGAGAAATGATAATTAAACCTTGTAATTTTTTTAAAAGGTTAACAGCATTAAACTAAAAGCATGCTCAAACAACAGTAATAAATAAGTGAGACAAGGATTCCAAATTTTATGCTTTAGGTCATCTGGAAGTAGGTTAGGTTTAGTTACTATTATGTCAGTCAGTGCTAAAATTTACGACTTTATGACCTTCACATCTTTAACCATTTGAGATAACTTCATTAAATTTCGGCTTCTAGATGTCTTTGTTTCAGGATTAGCGTTGGGTTTTTGACTGGTAATTTACTCAATTTCGAGTAAATTACCAAAAACATGTAATTTACTCGGTAAAATTACCGATGACTGGGAAAATATTCAAATGATTTTAATTAACAAAACTTAGTGTATAAATATACTTAAATCCTTTACCAAATTACCATGAATAACATTTCACTCATTTTTACTGTCTTAGCATGATGATACTTCTTTACATGCCAATACGAACACGAACTTTTGAGCTGGATTCACATCACATAAAAATATATTTATTAGGTTTATTTTTGTTTTGTACTTTGTAATTTATGAGTGATATTGTGTTTGTGATATAAACATATTAATGTTTATTTTAAAAATGGAGGTTATCAATTCGACCTATAAGGTATGTGATATTGTTAGAATTTTATATTGTTCGAGTGGGGTAATCTATTAAGGCTTCCAAAGTTCCAAACACGTGTTCAAAATTTCGTAAGTGGATGTGTGTTTTGATGTTTTTTTCACCACGGATTTCTTGAAAACGAGAAGTCATAGCGAGATGATTATTTTTTGTTCAATCAGACATATTGCTACTTAGGGTACCTACAGTGTAAGTTCCATCAAAACCAGTAGTTTTCGTTTTATAGAATATTAATTTAATAACTGAAAATCACGAAATAGGGTACAATTTTTGAAAAAAATGCCTCCTTATCATACTGACCTAAAAGCTAAGCTTATCATGCACCTTACCGTCGTCTGCGTCGCCGGTTCCTTTTCACTTTCTTACTCAAGATATTCAAGTATATAAACAAACTAACGAGTTGCAGAGCGCTAGCCACAAGTAATTCAACCTTCGGCATCTTCATGTACAACAAATGCTATGATTAATCTCGCGTATGTGTGAATCACGAAGCGTCTCGCACGTAGGTTTTATGACTTCCAGCCTCCCGAACAAGCCGAATTCTGAAAAGGCTACAGTACCATAAACCACATCTATTAAGGGAAATTATACAGAACTCTATGTTTAGCGTTTGTGGACTATGAGAAGGCTTTTGATTCGATTGCTTCTGGAGAAATTGGAATGTTGTGGTATTAGAGGCAACGCCTTGAGCTGGATTAAAACTTACTTGAAAAATAGAAAACAAGCTGTGGAAGTGAGTAAACCTGACTTAAAAAATGTTATACAAAAATATCAATAAGACCATAAAAAAACGAATACGGCGTCCCACAGGGAAGTGTCCTAGGCCCACTGCTGTTTTTGATATATATATATAAACAATCTTCCAAGTGTAATTAAACACAAATGTATCTTGTTCGCGGACGATATATCTGTGATAGTCAAAACAGATAGCAAGCAAACACTTGAAGACCACATTGATGACATAAATAATACTGTAAAAACAATAATTGCATGGCTGGAAAATAATAATTTACTAATAAATCTTGACAAAACTTATTTTTCTTCAAAACTTATTACTCTTTTTTAAAGGAGACAAAACCTTATTGAAGAACTATAGACCCATCTCACTCCTGAGCCATGTCTACAAACTGTTCTCAAGGGTCATCACGAATCGTCTCGCACGTAGGTTTGATGACTTCCAGCCTCCCGAACAAGCCGGATTCCGAAAAGGCTACAGTACCATAGACCACATTCATACGCTTAGGCAAATTATACAGAAGTCCGAGGAGTATAATATGCCTCTATGTTTAGCTTTTGTGGACTATGAGAAGGCCTTTGATTCGATCGAAACTTGGGCGGTGCTTCGGTCTCTTCAGCGGTGTCACATAGACTATAGGTATATAGAGGTGTTAAAGTGTCTATATAACAACGCCACCATGTCGGTCCGAGTACAGGAACAGAAGACGAGGGCGATTCCATTGCAAAGAGGCGTAAGACAGGGCGATGTAATATCTCCGAAACTGTTTACAGCGGCATTGGAAGACGCCTTCAAGCTCCTGGAATGGGAAGGATTCGGCATTTCCGTCAATGGCGAATACATTACACACCTTCGGTTTGCCGATGATATAGTCGTTGTGGCAAAGACGCTGGATGATCTTGGTACTATGCTCGAAGACCTCGACCGAGTATCCCAACAAGTGGGTCTTAAAATGAACATGGAGAAGACGAAAATTATGTCAAGCTCCCTTGTTGTACCCACTCCAGTATCTGTTGGGAACTCAACTCTCGAAGTTGTCGACGAGTACGTCTACCTGGGACAAGTGATCCAATTGGGTAGGTCCAACTTTGAGAAAGAGGTCAATCGACGAATCCAACTCGGCTGGGCAGCGTTTGGGAAACTGCGCAAGAGCGTCTTCTCGTCTCAATTACCTCAGTGTCTGAAGACGAAAGTCTTCAACCAGTGTGTGTTACCAGTGATGACATACGGATCCGAAACATGGTCTCTAACTATAGGCCTCATAAAGAAGTTCAAAACTACACAACGAGCGATGGAGCGGGCTCTACGAGATCGAATCAGAAACGAGGAGATACGTAGAAGAACCAAGGTAACGGACATAGCCTTGAGAATCAGTAAGCTTAAGTGGCAGTGGGCCGGGCACATAGCGCGAAGAACTGATGGCCGTTGGGGCAGGAAAGTTCTAGATTGGAGACCCTTCGACCAAAGACGCAGCGTAGGACGTCCACCAACAAGATGGACAGACGACATTAAAAAGATCGCGGGATCAAACTGGATGCAGACCGCTAGTGATCGGTCGCTGTGGAAAGCCGTGGGGGAGGCCTATGTTCAGCAGTGGACGTCCTTTGGCTGATAATGATGATGATGATGATGAAACTTATTTTATAAATTTTAATAATATATTATATCAATCAATGAATATTAATTATGCTGGACATAAACTTAAAGGTACAAAGATGACGAAATTCCTAGGGGTATGGATAGACGAAAAACTAAATTGGAAATATCAAATAGAAAATGTTGCAAAAAAATTAATAGATTCTCATACGCTCTATACAAATTAGGTAAAGTTGCCACTAAAAATACCGCGCTTACTGCATACTTTGCATATGTCGAATCCGTCTTGCGCTATGGACTCATTATATGGGGTTATAGTACTAATGGTCATAAAGCTTTTCTGGCCCAAAAAAAGTGCATCAGGGCGATATGTGGCACTGCGCCTGACGAGCCATGCCGTCCATTATTCCTGTCGCTAAATATTCTAACCCTTCCAAGTCTGTACATTTATGAAATTGCCAAGTTTGTCAAACAAAATATGTATTATTTCAAGTAAGCAAAAGAGATTTACTTGCGAAACACCAGGAACGGCAATAGACTTGTTGCAGATGCCATACCAAAAAGTGCAAGATATGAAAACAATTGTTACTATATGTGCACGCTTATATATAATAAAATACCCCAGAATATAAAAGATTTGCCCTTAAATAGATTTAAATGTGTCCTCCCCAAGTGGTTACAAGAACAATGTTTTTATAAAGTGGATGAGTTTTTAAAAATGACGTAGGTTAGGTATTCTATAATTTTTAATTGACTTTTTATTAAAATGGTATAAATTTAATTGTAAAATATTTTTTATGTAATTGATGTAGCAAACTTGTGACTTAAATAATAATATAATGAAGACATTGTGATGAAAATGTTATAATTCATAGTCAATAATTTAGTAAGATTGTAAAATATTTGCATGCTATTTATGATAGCTGGAAAAGCTGAACCGCAATATTTATAACACCTTCAAAAATGTACCCTTTTCCAAAGGCAAATAAAATATTCATTTCATTTCATTTCATATTCATTTCATTTCGATCAAAACTTGGGCGGTGCTTAGGCCTCTTCAGTGGTGTCACATAGACGATAGGTGTTAAAGTGTCTGTATAACAACGCCACCATGGTCGGTACGAGTACAGGAACAAAAAACAAGGGCGATTCCATTGCGGAGAGGTGTAAGACGGGGAGACGTTATATCTTCGAAACTGTTTACAGCGGCATTGGAAGACGCCTTTAAGTTCCTGGAATGAGAAGGATTCGGCATCTGCGTCAATAGCGAATACATAACACGCCTCCTGTTTGCCGATGATATAGTCGTTGTGGCAAAGACGCTGAATGATCTTGGCACTATGCTCGACCAAGTATCCCAACAGGTGTGTCTTTGAAAAAAACATGGAAAAAAATTACGTCAAGTTCCCGTGTTATGCCTACTCCAGTATCCGTTGGAAACTCAACTCTTGAAGTTGTCGACGAGTACGTCTACCTTAGATGAAAGATCCAATTAGATAGGTCAAACTTTGAGAAAGAGGTCAATTGACGAATCCAACTCGGCTAGGCAGCGTTCGGGAAACTGCATAAGAGCGTCCTCTCGTGTCAATTACCTTAGTGTCTGAAGACGAAAGTTTTCAACCAGTGTATGTCACCAGTGAAGACATACGGATCCGTTACGTGGTCTCTAACTATGGGCCTCATAAAGAAGCTTAAAATCACACAACGAGCAATGGAGTGGGCTATGCTCGGTGATAGAATCAGAAGCGAGGAGATACGCAGAAGAACTAAGGTAACGGACATATCCCTACGAATCAGTAAGCTCTAGTGGCAGTGGGCACTTTGGCAGGGCACATAGCAGGGAACTGATGGCCGGTGGGGCAGAAGAGTTCTAGATTGGAAACCCTTCGACCAAAAGCGCAGCGTGGAATGTTCACCGACAAGATGGACAGACGACCTTGTAAAGATCGCAGGATCAAACTGGATGCAGACCGCTCACAACCGGTCGCTGTGGAAAGCCGTGGGGGTAGCATATGTTCAGCAGTGGACGTTGATGATGATGTGTGAACAGCAAGCGCGCGTCAGCTCTCGTGCACGAATATTTCCTCGAACGTTTCGTCAATAACCAGACGAGAAGCGAGCGCGAATGTTAAATGCCATTTAATAATTTACGCAACGCGCACGAATATTTGTTTTCTGTTTTATATGGTGACCCAAGTAACGTAAAAAATAATCAATTTTTGAAGTGTTTTCTACCATCAACACCGCCAACAACCGTTTGGATTAAAGCTTTAATCATGCACAAATTATATAAAAAAATATAGCAACTGAGTATTTTACGGTCTATTTGGTAAATTACGAGTATTTTACCATTTTTACCATAAATTACCGTATTTTTCATTACTTACCATTTTGTTTTTTTACCTGCCCAACTCTATTCAGGATACAATTAAACACACGTAATTTTATGTGCTTACGTTAAGAGGTTTTGAGTTAAGGGTCAAAAGTGGCACCAATTGGTTCGTGTTTAGATTTGACCTACTGGTTGACCTGTTTGCACTGTGTGCTGAACTATTGAATACTATAGGGGAATTATGTTAATAAATAAAAGCGCCGTAAGTACTTGATCTAAGCCATGTATATTGAATGAATGTTTGCGGTCTTATGAATTAGCACACAAACTTTACTTCTGCGAACTAAATAAGTACATCGACATCTGTTGATAATTTAACGAACTAATTTTAATGTATGAAGTCTTATAGAATTCGATGACACTACTTACTACCGCGAGACAAGTGAGGGCAGCGCCATCTATTGAACATTCTTATAACCACTAATGATAACATTAACATTTCCGCCCACCAAGGACAGTTAGTGACAAAATGTCCTTCCTTTAATTGAATAATCCGCCCACCGTGTCCTAGTGGATCGCGGTGATAATCTAAAATTTAACAAACGTAACAAATAAATTCTAATAAACTTAACAAATACATTTTAACAAACTTAACAAATACATTTTTAACAAACTTAAACTATAAATAACATTTGTAACATAATGATAAAACAGTTTTGCATAATATACATGATGAGTCTGCCATTATTCACAACGTGTAGGTAGGCAACACACATAATTATTTAGAATCTAAATCTAAATTTTAGATGTTGGTCTTTTGATTGTGGAAGACTTTGTTCGGATAGTGACCACACGGGTAACGTTATCACTACCTGGATGCTTTTCTAATATTCTTCCCATCAACCAACGGCTAGGTGGCATGTCATCCTCTTTAATAAGGACTATGTCACCTATCTCCGGCTCAGGTACCCGATAATTCCATTTGTGTCTATTGACCATGTTAGTCAGATACTCTTGAGACCAACGATTCCAAAAGGATTGTAGCATTCGTTGAATAACTTGCCAACGCGTCAATGTGCTGATATTAGACTGACTGTAATTGGATATATCAGGCACTGCTAGCAGAGGTCCTCCAATAAGAAAATGCCCTGGGGTTAAGGGTCTTGGGTCATTTGGATCTGTACTATCGATGGTAAGTGGTCGCGAGTTCAGACAGGCTTCGACTTGTGCTAAAAGGGTAGACATTTCCTCAAAGGTAAGAGTTGACTCTCCGATTACTCTTTTCAGGTGAAATTTTGTCGATTTTATACCGGCCTCCCATAATCCACCGAAATTAGGGGCGTGAGGTGGTATGAACTTCCATTCCGTACCGCGACTATCTAGATGTGATGCAATATCCCCTTGAATGGTATTTAATTCCTTCAACTCTTTTGAAGCACCTACGAACGTGGTACCATTGTCGCTCCATAATTGGGCACAGTGACCACGCCGCGAAACAAATCTCCTAAAGGCTGCAATACGAGGGTCAAACTGAAAGTTATTAGAAAATCAAAAACTGATTACATTAGCCAGTTATTAGTTTTATTATATCTTTTCAAAATATTGTCCATTGACGTCAATACACCGCTGCATGCGATGGAACCACTGGGAAAAGCACTTTGCCCACTCGTCCTTAGGGGTCTCTTCAATGGCATCGCGATACGCAGCCACCGCTTCTTCAGCATTCATAAACCGCTTTCCTTTAAGTTTTTCTTTAATTTTTGGAAATAAATAAAAATCACAAGGCGCGAGGTCGGGGCTATACGGCGGGTGACCCAGTAATTCAACGTTTGATGTCGCCAAATAGTCGATCGTTCGCTTGGCGGTGTGCGACGAGGCGTTGTCGTGGTGAAGGAGGATCCTACTGCGAGGTCGTTTCTCTCGAACTTTTTCCAAGACAAGTGGCAAACAATTGGTAGTGTACCATTCTGCAGAAACTGTTTTTTGATCCTCTAACACAATTGTTGCGAAATGACCTATCCTTCCAAAGAACGGGGCCACCATTTTTTTTCCCGCACTTCGATCTCTCTTCACTTTAGTTGGCAACTCCTCGAAAGGAAACACCCACTGAGCAGATTGTCTTTTGGTTTCAGGATCATAACAGTAAATCCAGCTTTCGTCACCTGTTAGTATGTCGAACACAGCATTTGAGTCACCTCCGTTAAATCTTTCAATCATTTTACGGCACCAATCCACACGATGGAGTTTTTGAGCCTTAGTCAAATTATGAGGTATCCACCGGGCGCAAAGCTTCCTGACCGCTAAATGTTCGTGGAGGATTTTGTGCACTTGACTCATACCGATGCCTAAGCTTGTCCGAATCTGCTGATAGGTCACTCTTTTGTCAGTCTCTATCATACGCCGCACAACACAGATGTTATTTTCAGTCGTCGCCGTAGAAGGCCGTCCCTCACGTACAACATCAGTGAGATTAGTGCGACCACGTTTAAACTCATTAAACCAGTTGTAAACAGTCGCACAAGATGGGGCTTCATCGTGAAAGGCCAATCGTAGTCTATCATAACTTTCTTGTTGACTTAAATGACATCGAAAGTCATAAAAAATCATTGCACGAAAATATTCTCGTGTTAAATTCATGTTGACGTGACACAGACAATTTTCAATTTGCCGCCAAATCGTAAAACAAATGACAAATGAATGAAATATATACTCAGTAATATTGGCAAAGAGTTCTATTTTCAAATTTTAGAATATTTTTTTTATTATATTGTTTATAAGTGTCTATAAGTTGTCTATAAGTATTTGCATTTTGTCTAACGCATGACACGCATTTACGAATGTGTTGCTTAACGAGACTTTTGACACCTATGATCCAGTATACCTCCCTCAAACAACTAATCATCAATTGAACTCCTCCGTGCAATGTGTTCTTATGCGTATCTGCAATCAATAGCTTGGTGAAATGTGAAGTTTGGGGTAGTATAATGGGGTGTTTGGTATCTTCAGGTAATTGAGACTTTTGTAGTCTACCACTCACCCGCATTATCCCTTTGTCGTCTAAATATGGACACAAAGCTTTTAATTTTGAACTTTGAGATTGTAAATAACCTTTGGCCTGTAACTGTAAATATTCTTCCTTAAATTCTTCCTTTTGCACTTTTATTATACAACAAATTAAAAGAGAAAAACGTGTTAAAGAGAAGCACCACACAATTCCAATCGAGGAATGCTGATCTGCTTTATTGGTGAGACTCTTGTCTTGGCTGCCAACAAAGACACATGAATACTTCCTTTGGGATCTACTACTCGTAAATAAACTACGGCAGCGTAGGCTAACTTAGACGCGTCACAAAACCCATGCAACTCACGGGTGTCATCCATGCCTAAAGTACCCAACCATCGAGGAACCCGCACAGAAGTAAGTTGGCATAATATATCACGGTAAGTAAACCATTCACGTTTCAATTCTTCCGCTATTGATTCATCCCAAGTTATGCCAGCTAACCATAATTTTTGGATGAACATTTTTGCTAATATGATGCTAGGAGCCAACCATCCTAGTGGATCATATAATCGTGCTATTACTGATAGTATTGATCTTTTTGTTACAGGTCCAGGCGACATCGTGGGGAGATTTACCAAGTACCGAAAATGATCTTCGCTTCTATCCCAGGTAATACCTAGAATTTTAGTTATACTTTCTTCTTTCATATCAATTGTTTTATTTTTTATTTTATTAATGTCCTCTTGTCCTTGTTTTATCTTTTTGTTCTGTATTTTAATTATGTTCTCTTGTTCTTGTTTTGTCTCATTGTTCTGTGTTTGATCGTTTATTTTTGTTGTGTTTGTATATTGATTTGTATTTACTGTTTCAATTTTCTGTATTTCTGATAGTAATTGCTTGTTATTGCTATTCCACTTTTGCAATTGGAAACCACCCTTCAGTAATAACTCTTTCATTTCTGTATAGAGTTTCACTCCTTCTGTTATACCGCTACATCCTGACATTAAATCATCCATATAGAACGACGTCGGCACCCTCGCCGAAGCTAACGGAAAGTCTTTACCTTCATCAATGCTGACTTAATTCAATGCCCGCACTGCTAAATACGGAGCAGATGCGGTTCCAAAAGTGACCGTGATTAATTCGAAATCTTGAATTTCATTTGCAGGGTCTTCACGCCACACTATACGCTGGAAAATAGCATCTTCTTCGGCTATTCTAACTTGGCGCTACATCTTCACTATATCGGCCGCGTGAAGTTTAGGTCCTACCATCAGGGTATCATTGAGCGATATTCCGAAACTGTTTTTGCTAGAAGCATTAAATACTACTCTAACCTTTGTAGTAGTTTTATCATTCCTGACGACAGCATGATGGGGTAAGTAGACAGCTTCATCCCTCTTTGTGTCATTCTTCTTTACAGGTCTCATGTGTCCTAACTGCAAATATTCATTTATAACTTCGATATAGCTCTTCTTCAGTTCTAAATCTTTCGATAGCCTTTTTTCTAGTGAGTTGAACTTTCTTATAGCTATTTGTCGCGAATTACCACCTTTACAACTAGGCTGTTGCTCTCGAAATGGTAACTTGACAATATAGCGACCTTCAGGTGTCCTATTTGTTGTACTAGCGAAGATTTCTTCGCATTTTTGCTCTTCGTCTGTCCATAAACGTTTTGAACTATGGGGTTGTTCTTCTATTTCCCAAAATCGTTTCAGTAAGTAATCTTCGTTAATCTGTGCATGCATTACTGATATTTTAGCATGATTTTGGCTGGTTGGTGAATTCTCCTGCCTATCGTTGACCGTTCCAGACACGATCCATCCTAACGTGGTGTTCTGCGCAATGAGTAATTTATCAGGACTTTTTTGAACTCCCTCTTTCAATATTTGACTGAAAGCATTAGCTCCTAGTAACAAATCAATCTTACTGGGAGTATTGAACTATGGGTCGGCTAAACACAAATTATTTAAACCTATCCAGTTTATTGATTCGATCTGTTGCTCTGGTAAATTAGATACAATAAGGTTTCTAAGAACATAAGCCTTAAGTTTAATCTGAAATTGTTTTTCAGTCCTAGACCGCAGATTTATTGTGACCGCGTGCCTGAAAGTCGTCGAACCCTTGTCTCCTAACCCTGTCACTGTTCCTCGTATAGTCTCCTTTTTAAGTCGTAGCAATTGAACTGCAGCTTCTGTTATAAAAAAAGCATAAAAGCCTTGATCAATTAAGGCTCTTAATACGTGGTGTCCTTGAAATGCAGACTCGGCGTTTACTAAAGCAGTAGCTAGTAAAACCTGTCCATTGTTAGAAACCTTTCGAGTTGACGTGCATGAAACTATTGGTGAGTCACTAGTTGCAGTGCTAGTACTCGCAATAGCCTCTTTTGCATCCGTTTTGACATACCTATTCCGGGTGTAAAAGCGAATGGTGACGTTTTTTGCAAAGTCTGCAAGTTGTCATCTTTTGACATTCAAGACTAGTGTGGTTGCTACCTAAGCAATTAAAACAAATGCGGTTCTTTAACACAAAATCACGTCTCTGCGCACAGTTAAGTTTTGCGAATTGTTTGCAAAAACACAACTTGTGCCCGTCTGAACAATATTCGCAACTCTTACCATTGGTATTCGTGGACAACATAACTTTTGGTCTAGTATGAGGACCACTGCTATGGTGCTGTGTAGGTTTTTTTGGATCAATAATCTCCAAAGCTTCTAAAACGATTTTCTATGAAAACTTTAAATTGTTCTAACGTTGGCAAATTATTCGGCTCTGCTTCAGAGTTTTGTAACTCCCATTGTTTGCGCGTTTCTGGGTCCAGTTTAAAAGCAACGATATGGATAATGATAACATCCCATATGCTCACATCAATCTCAATATTTTTTAACGCATTCACACAGTCCATGGTGGTATCCAATAATTCTTTCAAACCTGATGCCGATTCGTTATGCACTCGTTTTTGACCAAATAAACGCTTTAAGATACAATTGGCTAGAAATTTCTTATTATTGTAACGTTTTTCAAGAAGAGATCAGCATTGACTGTAGTTTGCGTCTGATATAGGTGTATACCTAATCAGTTGTTCTGCCTCGCCTGACAAATGTGTTTTTAGGTAATGTAGTTTCTGAACGTTATCCAAAGACTCATTTTTATGAATTAATGATAAAAACAAATCACGAAAAGTGGTCCACTCCGAATAAGCACCCGAGATTGTGGGAATATTAATGTTCGGGAGTTTTACAAATTGGCTTGATGTATCACAACTTTTCCTATTTTGTGATTCATTTTGTGTAGTCGTACATTTATTAAGAGCAACCTTTAATAAAGATTTATACGATAACAACAATAATAAGATAACACGATAAAATAAAAATATTATAAGTCCCAAATTATCTCTTCCAAATGTTGATTTCACTAAGTTTTTGGATGTGATGAAATAAAGTCTAAAATTGCTTGATAAAGTTTTTAAATAAATGCACTACTCACGCTTGACCACTTCACTCACTGAACTGTTGTGACGTATGTCGTATGACGTTTGTGTTGTCCAGTTGTAGTAAAGCTCCCTCCTCCAACTCCAAGTTTTGCCGCCTCCGTCACGGCTTCACTATAGCCGCCTCCGACTCCGATTTTTCGCCGCCTCCTCCGGACCGCCTCACAGCAACCGCTTCCTGGTGGTCTGGAACCGCACCTTATCCGCAGCGATCCACTGCGAGTGCGGGGTTGTGGCCACACTGACCACGGTTTAAAGCGCGAAAATGCCCTCTAGCCATACGGCTCTGAAGGAACTTGTTTAGATTTGACCTACTGGTTGACCTGTTTGCACTGTGCGCTGAACTATTGAATACTATAGGGGAATCATGTTAATAAATAAAAGCGCCGTAAGTACTTGATCTAAGCCATGTATATTGAATAAATGTTTGCGGTCTTATGAATTAGCACACAAACTTTACTTCTGCGAACTAAATAAGTACAACGACATCTATTGATAATTTAACGAACTAATTTTAATGTATGAAGTCTTATAGAATTCGATGACACTACTTACTACCGCGAGACAAGTGAGGGCAGCGCCATCCATTGAACATTCTTATAACCACTAATGATAACATTAACCCTTGGATAGCCAGAGCGCCCGATGGTGGGCGCTGAGCATGAGTTTCGCGATTTTACCAAGCGCCCACAGGTGGGTGGTTTTTAATTACTTTTTTGCAACAAAAAATGGGTGTTTAAATGCTTATTCCTTGGGTATGTTGACCTTTATGAGTAAAAAAACAGATGTTTCTACACCATAGACCGCAAACAGATCCGGTTGCTGTCAGTTATTGATTAAAATTCGATTTTTTTTTCTCGCAATTTTTTTCGTATATGTCGTAACCCTACCACGAATTTTTTTGGTTCTATTTTTTCATTTTTGAATACATTTTTTTTATTACAAGCATAGGTTATTTATTCAGTAACAATAAGCTTTTTACAGAATGATAATAGCTTGTTTCAATAAGATTTTGTAACTGTTTACGTAACGTGTAACCTGACACCGCGCGAATTGCGAACGCGCACGCAGTCCACCGCGGAAACGCGACCGCCACCGCAATTGCGCCTTAGGAGGTTAACAGTTCGTGTAATATTACACTCGGCTACGTAGTACTATTTATTATATTTTCTGTGACTCGGCGCTGGCTAGCCAGTTCCTTTGCTTGATCTTGGCTTGACGCGCACGCGTGTCTAGTTGTAGGTAATTAGAAATAATTCAGTTTTCATTGACTTAAGAATTAATGCCTTAATCACAATCAGATCAACAAACAAATGATCATACTAGTGGCCGCAGTCTGAAGCAGTAAGACGATGCGTTAGGTTAGTTGTTTAGGTTAGAGCTCCTGACTATTACGCCAGCTGTCGTGGTCAATGACGTAAAAGTATAGACACGTTCTACACCAACATTAAAGTATTTTAAAGTGGCGCAAGGATCACTCTATATACGAACGTATAGTTGTGTATTACGACACTAAGCGCTAATAAAGACAACAGATGGGGCATGCCTGTTGATAGAAAGAGATAAATATATACCATTCGTTACGTATTGATTGCTACTGAGCGCTCATTGGCGCGAGCGCGTGACATCTCGTTTTTTAGCCTAATGTCAGCCATTGCTAAATTGTGGTAAGCGTGTTTGTACGTGTTTTCATTTTTAATACTTTTAAATGAAAAAACTATACTAATGAATGTAATGACACGTTTTTCTTGTCTCTAACAGTTGCAGTGTAATTGGTACTACTCCTAAAAACACGGGAAGGCATTTTTACCAGCAAACGAGAGATAATTTAAGGCGTTGTCGGGACGTATAGCTATAAAGAGAAAGTGTGCCCGACTGAATGCACTCCGGGCACTTACCTGTCTTTTGTGTTGCTATTTTCGAGCGCATAGGACGTATCTATACAATTTAAAAACATCTTAAGTGGGCTACACACGACCCTAAAATCAGGACAATGAAAGTTGGAACGATTTACAAATAATAAAATTAGGCTTCCGATTTGCCAATACACGAGGCGATTTACGGTACGATCTAGGGTCCTCCCCACCACTTCCCCGATATCGGGTCTGATTTTAGGGTCGTGTGTAGCCCACTTTAGGTCGTGGTTCGAATCCCGTGAGGGACAAATGATTCGTGTTATCTCGAGACACCAAGCGCTATAGTGACTCAGAGCGCGCTGTGAAATAATTTCCATTTTCATAAAATATTATTCTAATGATAACGTTGTAATGAATGAACATGTTACTTGTGACTTTTGGGTTTATATACTATTTTTTAATTAATCAATTCATTTCAAACAAAGAAAGCGTATCTTAAAAGCTCACTGACGCTTATTTTCTGCATCATAAAGGATGATTCACGCTACAACGTGCCGGGGTTGGAAATTTCAACTGACATTCCGACGCCATTCCCCGTCTGGGCCCGCGCGGAAGACGGTCAGGCATGACATGAATCACTTGTTTGACCGTGCCGGCAAGATGTACCTAGCGTGAATCATCCTCAAAGGTTTAAGAAGTACCCTCGTATAATTTTTAAAATCCAATGTATTTCGAAAATCTTTATTTTCATTTTTTACACAAGAAGAATTGTTTTTAATGTTTCTTATAATATGAATTTCTTAACACTAAATTCATGAATTAATTGTAGTATTCAATTGAAATTAAATTTTACTCAATTAATAAAATATTATACTTATGGTTAAATTGCTAATAAAACATTGTTTCTAAAAAATATTGAAGTATTTACACAACAGTCTAAATTAAGTAGTAGGTATAACGTAAAATATAATTAATACATAACAAATACGATTTCATGTGACCTTAAACATAAAAATTATGTCAATTAAATTAAAGCTAAAAGCTTACAAGCGTCGTTATATTGATATTTTATTAAATAATAATCTTTATCTCATTTATAATAACATTCAAAAGGATATTGCAAACACTGATTCTATATTTTAGATGTACATTTATATATAGTTTGAGTCTCCTACGGCTACAAAAAGGATAATAATAATAATGAGTCACATCACAAGCTTTTTTAATTTCTCCATTGGACGCAAGAAGGCGTAGCTACTTAAATGTATTAAAATAAAAGCGAATCATCGGTCGAAGGAGACTCGCCCGTCTTATGAACGAAGCTAGCTATACTAACATATAGTTAACAAAAAAGTTTAATTCAAAAGTTTTGTTCATCAGGTTGAAGAATGAAAATTATAAACAGTAGTCAAGATAAAAAGTTTTCTAAGAGTGAAGCAGTCTCGTATGTCACTGTGATGTGTAGAAAATAAAAGAAAATAAAGAACAGTAAAATTTGTTTAGCAAAGATAAACTTGTCATGTAAAAGATTAACCGCGATAATAAAGTAAATAAGAAATATTCATAAAATATTTTTTCAAAATGCTATCACAAATCTACAAACAATATAAATTACAATTTCCTATAACAATTGTCACATTTATGATTACAATGAAGTTTTACATGTATAAGACTAACATCTTTAGAGCCACGAAGGTCGATTAATGGAGTCGTATGGTTGTCTTACGCCGAGGCCGGCGGGGTATCCGGGTGGGTAAAGGCCCATGATCTGGGCGCCGGTCTGACGCAGCAGTTCCTCCTGGTGCCGCTGCAGGTACTGCTGGTACAGCGGCGACGGGGACTCAGCGCCCACGAACGGGTACCCCGCGCGCGCCTGCCCGTGCCCGAGGAACGGGAACGCGCCGCTCGAGTGGCTCGAGTTCTGATGGGCGGGCTTCGCCAACTTCTCGGCGTTCGATTCGGCATTATTCCGCTGCTGGTGAGCCACAGCTGCCATGTAGTTCGCCGCCATTAACTGGTTGGCTGTACTGTTGCGAAAATCTTCTATAGAAAAGCCAGTATTGTCGCCATACAGCCCCCCGCCGAGGCCCATATTAGAAGCGGTGCCGAAATTGAAAGCGCTTCCGGGTATGATGCTGCTCTTTACGGAAGATAACACGTCGTTGCATTGTGATGGATGATAACTCTGGCTAGTAATATGGGCTTTTGTTTCAGATGTCCTCTTCCGTTTCGTCTTTGATTTGGACTCTGCTTGTGAGTTCACACTAGCAGATGTTTTGTAAATACTGTTTTCTTTGCTCAATGATATTGCAGGTTGCGAGTAAATATTCACAGATGTAGTTGGATGAACGTCTGATGATATGCTTTTGTTGAACATCTGCGCCATTTGGAAAGTTTTGTCATGGTATAATGACGAACCACCGCCGGCAAAACTTGACAGATATCTTTCTTCGTTAGTGTATCTATCCAACATTTGTGGAATTTTCGGCAAATTACGAAGACTTTCCAGCGGCAGAGATGAATGCGTGCTATATGGAGTTTTGTATGGCAATGAGCCAACCAATGGGTGATTCTGAACTAATTTTTCAGCTTTCTGTGCTTTCGCATGATTGTCGTTACTCTTCGATACAATTTCACTATCGCTGCTTGTCGCTGAGGCGTGCTCACCCTTAAGAATGCCTCTTGGATTAGGTATCCTCAACTCGGATGGAAGACTTTGTTGCAAGTCTTGAGTTCTCTGCACGGTTGTTCTAGGTACACCATAGTTATTAAACGGCGGCTGCACATTTTTGTTATAGTTAATCGCGTTCGTGTTCCCTGTGTCCGATTTTAGTTTTTCTGGATTATTCGTGCTATAATTAGTAGCATAATCTGATGGCAACATATCTTGCTTTCTCATTTGACTTGTCATTTTCCAGTTGCCGTAATCCAGCGCGGCCGGTGACGGGGTAGTGTTACAAGCATACAGTTTTTTATTTGCAAGTTCTATGTCGTTCAAAGAAAAGTTGCCAATAAGTTGACCACTTGAAAGCATATCGTACTGGTTATGATGCGCATGGGCAATATTCTGATTCATAGTCATTTCATTATGTGCTTGTGAATGCGCCGGTGGGATGTTATTCGAGTTCATATTAACTTTAGAATTAATTTTCTGATGTTGCTGATTATTCAATCCAAGATTGATAGCGATTGCGTCTACTTCATATCCTTTTTGTTGACTTGTATGAGTAGCTTTCGGCAACTCTCTACTCATTGTAAAGTCAACCTCATGCGTTTCGCCACTATTCTTTCTTTCCATTTCGGCATTCATGTACCCCATGTTAATCATATCAATACCGTCTTTCTTATTAGTTATACTGACGGGTTTGTTTGCGTCTAAAGATGGTACCTCTTTTTTAGTGTTGTGAATGGTCTCATCAGTGAAGGGGACATCTCTATTCTCGGCGCCATGCCGCTCGGTGTACGCTGCAGCGTTCTTTTCGCGTAAACTGTTCAGTTTTGCCATTTCAGACTTCTCACTAAGCGCTAAAGCTATGTCATCAACAGAAGGGGTAGATAAAGATGACATTGAGTGGATAGATTGAGCCATTTTTTGGTATTCGTTTTTATTTTGTGACAAGATTGGCACTTCTTTTTGCTCGGCGGGTTTCTTTGTCGTCGCCATTGGCAGCTCGGGCTCATTATATGTTCGTTTTTTGACTGGAAACAGTGTATTTTTAGGGTCCGGTAGCACTTGTGCTGGGTTGGCTTGTGCCGTTTGGCTGGGTACTACAGGCTGAGGTGAAATTTTTGGCTGTGCATCATTTGTCTGAGTTTGAGGATATGTCGGGTTACCTGGAGAAAATGGACCAGAATATTGATTCTGTGGAAATGTGTCAGGTCCTAATGCCGTATAGTCGTCGTGCACTCGAGATGGTTTGTTCACCAATGGCACCTTAGATGTGTCATAATAAGGTGGTGGGTTTTGACTGTAAGTAGGCAGAGGGCTTTTATTGTGATCAACAAAATAGTTGGGCGTCGAAGAGCCCATGACGCTGTTTGATGCATAAACATGTTGCGAATAAGACGAGTACGGCGACTGCGGCGCCTCGCGCGGGCTACAACTCTTTTCTGGGCTACTTTTTATAGATGTCGTGTCTTGGTAGAATCCTGCACGAACTGTACCATTGATGATGGGATAAGTTATCTTTTGGAAATCATCTGTCCTAGGTGATGCAGGCGATCGCAGCAGCGGCGATGTATGTGACATCTGGTGTCTCGGTGAGTCTAAATCTTGGCTGAAAGAAGATCTTTCAGACACAGAGCTGCCAGTGCTAGTCCGCCTTTGTCTCGGAGTCGCCGACACATTAGGCAAGGGACTGTCTCCACCGTCCGGGTTTGGTGTTTCTGGATCAGTGGGTGAGTCATACTTAGCTGTCACGTTTTTAGGGCTGGTCATTTTAGCATCATTTGTAGAACTTTCAGTTGCTTTGTCTTCAGAGTCGTTGTCGTCAGTTTTCTTTTTAACAACAGTAGTAGAAGTAGTGTTTTTGGGAGCTCCAAATGCTTTGAACCAGGCGCTGAGATTTGGCGTAGCCTTTTCTTGGCTGGGTTTAACTGTAGCTGGGACTTCGGTCTCTACTTCAGCGTCCTTCTTATTGGGCTGGACTGCTACAGGCTCATCTTTCTTTTCAGTAGTTTTGTCATCTTTTTCAATTTCTGCCGCAGACTCTGGCTTTGTTGTTGTGCATTTTTCAGTTTCACTATTCACTTCATCATTTGTAAAGTTATGATCTTTACCAAGGGTAAACTCTACTGTTGGTAACACTGACCCGAGACTTAATTTGGGGCTAGATTCTTCGCCTTTATTTGAGTCTTTTAATTTACTGACTGGACCAAGAGTAGTGACCTCTTCTGTTTTTTCAACGTTCTTGTTGCTCATATTCGTCAGCAAATTTCCTTTGCCCTTACCAGGCTGTAATCTGTCAATTGTTCTTTGAATTTCTCGTCTTTTCAACATTTTCGGCTCGCGCGATGACGGGCGCTTACGAGACGTGTCTTTTCGGACATGGGTGGACTTCTCTCCTAACGAAAATTCATCATCCAGACGACTGTTGTCATGCTCTTCAGTGGAAATCGTTTGGGCAGGACTGTCGCATGGGGAGCTCACTGCAGAACCTTTCGGCGCGTCGTCAAGCCATTTACTGATATCTTTGACGGCTTGTTCCAGTGCTTCTGAAGCAGACTCGTTCTTAGCTGCATTCTTTTTAAGGCCTTTCTTATTACCCGATTTGTTCTTTTGATTTGGGAGGTCATCATCAGAGTCGGCATCTTCATCTACATCCTTGTTACTGGTTTCTTTAGAGTTACTTGCGTCCGATGTTTTTTCTATACCACTGTGGCTAGGTGTAAATAGACTATTGAATAAAGACGTTTCTTTATATTTCTCATTTTTAGCTTTCAGTTTTTCAATAGTTTCTCGCAACTTTTGATTCTTTTCTTTTTCTGGTATATGCAAATTTTGCTTGTCTCCAGCAGCTTTTTGTTTAAAATCAAACAATGAATCCCAAGCATCTTTTGCCGCATGACGTCTGCGTAATTTAATTTTGTCGTATTTATCACTAAATAGATCAGATTCATCGTGTTTAGGCGATTGTTCAGACTGATTGAGTTCTGTGGGTGACGGTGATGGAGTGTGGATGGAAGGCAAGGGACTGGCACTTCTGCTTCTATTTGAGCTTTCTAATGACTCTTGAGATGGAGCTCTCTTTAATTCTTCAACAACAGGCTGGACCTCTTGATGTTTGTTTTTCTTTTTCTTTTGTTTGGACTTTTTCCCATCCCCATGTTTACCATCTTTTTCTTTATTTTTCGAATGTTTCCTGCTATGTCTTTTGGCGGATTCACTGTGTTCACCCTTGTGGGATTCTTTTTTATGATTTTTAGAATGTTTTCCATGACGGTGATGTCCTTTGCGTTTCTTTTTCCCTTTACTATCTTTGTTCTTGTGAGATTCTTTTGATTTTTTTTGTTCCACTTCTTTTTCTTCAGGTTTATCTTCAGGGGCGACATCTGAAGAGTTTGATTTTGATTCACCTGCAACCAAAGAATCGAATGTTATGAATGAATTACATTGATAACAATAACAAATAAAGCACAACATTTTAGTTTTTTTACCTGTATCAGAATGAGATTTCCGCTTCTTTTTCTTATGGCGACTTGGAGATTCACTGGTCTTTAATTTATGCTTTCGTGATGGAGTTGGTATCTGGTACTCTACTGCAATTTCTTCATCAGATGAAGATATTCTGTGCATATATTTTTCCGTAAGACGGTCGAAAGCTGCTTGTAAATTATCTACCATAATTGTATACTCTGTAATGAGAAATATAGATAGTTGTGAAGCAAGGGGTCGGCGAAAGTATATTTTAACGCGATTTAATTATTTGATTTAAGGCCTTACCATTGTCTTGTCCATTGTAAAGTCGACAGTTGTTAACGATGAGCTTGAAGTCAGCTTTGAACATGGAAAAATCTGTGTAATATCCAGTATCTAGTCGTTGCTCCATTTTATGCAAGTCCATAGGACGCCTGATTACTGCATAGTAATTAGGAGCGTATTCCTCCTCCACAGGGTCCATGAAAGGCCACGCATCTTCGTGTGCAGTCAGTTGTTCAAGGACTTTGTACATATCAGTTTGGATATCCTCTTCAGTTTGGCTGAATCTGTGAAAATGAGATGATTAAGACCTTTGTTTTGGAGCAATAGTTTTTCATGAAAATTTTGTTAAACCAGGAATACATTAGGGGCAAATGTATGTCGGTGATTACAACGAGCAAAGTGGCGTGACGGTGCCATATTAGAATCAGTTTAGTACGCCAACTCAATACCCGAGCGAACAATAGCCTAAAGTCGTAGCTGTCGTCTATAGTTTATTCAGTCATAGACACCTCTGGCGCCCGTTAAGTACGTTTCACTTTATTCAACGGTTGATAAATTGCTAACCTAATTTTGTAAAATAAATTGTGCATTCCCAACAAAAATATATCGCCGTGGAGTAGTGTCAGGTACCTCAAATTATGATAGGATGAGATCAACCCCTTGTTGCCATTTACTTTATCCTAATCGAAATTAGGTAAACACAGAATAGATCATAAAACGATGAAATCAAGGATTGTCAACCGTAGTCGATCGCGCATAAGACTATTCTATGTAACAGTACTATTAAAACATCCATAAACACAAAAATATTTTCAATAGCTTTTGTAGCCATATTTATGAAAAAGCGAATAGGCTAGGCACACGAAAATTACAGTAGTGAAGCAACAATGTGCGTGGGCGCGTGAGTCGCACGACTGTCTTGTCCTTAGTTTCCTTAAATTTTGTCAGTGTGTCTGTGTCTAACCAAACGCGGAGCTTTTGTATGAAGTTACGGTACTTATTTGATTCTACTATGACGGTGATGTAAACGTCAAGCGACACGTGTATGCAGGACACTACAAGGCGCCCAGTACCGTTATCATGAGTTTACAACGGTTTTACTCGCTAGCGACGACGTAAAAAAAGTATATGGAAAATTGCACAGCGCCTCTAGCGGTCACTGTCTGAACTAAAATATTCCATACAAAAAGGTACGTCGTTGCTAGCGAAAAAAACCGTCGTCGCTTGACAGCGCTCGATATGTTGCCGACACTAGTCGCCTGGTGTATCTTTGGCTTGCATATCTTCTATGGCTTACATTTGAGATGTCTTGAGTTTTTTCCTAGTGCTGCTGACTGGTTCGTCATTGTCCGGGATCACTATCTGCCCAGTGGCAGATGCGAGCGAGTTATTTGTTTTTCTGCCTGTTTTTACGGGTGGTTCTGGTGGAGGCTCGCCCTTGTGAGTAGCAGACGAGTTTTTTGACCGCTTATCTTGACCTTTGGACTGTTTAGCCGCTTTTTGAGGCATGTCTTCTCTTTCACTTGCAGAATGCTCAGATGAATCCGACGACGCCGACTTAGACCTAATATAATAATAAGATCAATTGTAACAAATAGGTAGGTAGGTAGGTTATGTTAATATCACCCACTATACACATTCCATGACGAAATTTGGATGAAAATATGTAATTTGAAATAGCTCACCTGAGTAAATTCCTTCGCTTAGCTCTGTTTTCCCGCGCAAGATCTGGTGTTTCCTTTCTTTCTTCTTCTTCTTCTTCTTTGTCGTCATGCGTGCTTTGCTTTGTTTCTTCTTCCTTTTGCTTTATCTTTTGCAGCACTCGACTTGATGTTCGTCGTGGTGCAAGTTCTAGCAACCTACAAAATTAATCAATAAAATTGATTAAAGTCATTTATTTATGGGTATATATATGTATATATATATGCAATAACTGGGGGCACTTTACACGTCCCAATACAAAACCTACCACAGCTTCGGGACAATTATCAATCATTTTAGCTTACTCGCTTTGGAGTTGTGCGCAGTTGCGTCGTATATTAATTTAATTTAAACAGTGACCAAAGCAAGTTTTTTATACACTCTTATATTAAACATTGTAAGGATAAGTCGCTTCGCGTTACAGAATGATTTCAATAGAATGTAATCCACGCCAATTTATCGCATTGGTGCTTAAATCTTAACGCATTGTAAAATCTTATAAACACGCTCACACTGAAAATAGAGGTACGTCGTCATATTATGATCCTCAACATATTAAAACGAAGTATGTATATAAAAACATCTTGGAAGCTGGCATGGAAAAGTATGCCCGTCTTTACAAAATTATGTAACTTTAAAAAACGGTGCTGCTTAGTGGCAGTTTTTCGTACGAACCATTATTTTTTGTCAATACGTGAGGGTGATCTGATTCTACTTATTCTGGTGGAAGATTATCGGCAAATAGAACGATGCTGACCTCAAACGTGAGACAAACTCCGCAATAGCGAGAGAACCGTGAGTGAAGATTATACATTTATATCTATACATACAAACACTGCAGAAATTGAGCACTGACAAATGCAAGACAAGATAATTCGCTTGTGGCCAAGATTCATTCGCATATTCGCCAGTGAATTGAATTGAATTGAATTTTTATTTAGTGATGATAGCATTATATCGCCTTTTATGTTTCTGGATTATCAAGCAACAATAAAGATATTTGCTAGAAAAACGTAATCATTTCTTTCAGCCTTACAACATTTATAATCTCTGAAAAATAACATTGAATCGCGAAAATTTTGTAGCGGCATTTCTTTCGAATGACAAAACTTAGTTTCTTTCTTTTGTTCTGTTCATTGCTGACAAGACAATTGCATGATGTAAAGTTTCTGCCTACTACACCGTGGCATGCTATCACGACTGTGCTTGAAACATGCCATGACTGAGCTAGGAAAATGCCAGGCAAAAAAAAAACTATAACATCTGTACCACTAGACCGTTCCGTCACCAACCAACGCCGTCGCGTGTCATGCACGGAGCGTGTCAGCACCGGCAAAATACGCTCCATATAACGGTGAGAAATAACGCTTTAGTTTCGTTCAGTAGGCACAGTACAGCGTATTGTGTTGCTTTCCGTGTCTGATACGCTCGGAGCACAATCATGATACGACGGTGTAGTAGGCCTAGAGCTATAAGGGAGGTAGGTGTCGAAGGAAACTTAGCTAAATATCTAAGCCCATAAGAACAATAACAACTCATCACACTTTAAAAACCTTCGCAACAAACTGCCACATTTGTAAAGGAACTATAGAATAGTTTAGGTATACATTACAAATTATAAAGATGAAAAGTTTGTTTGTTTGACGTGCTAATCTACCCTAAGATTACGGGACCGATTTGAAAAAATATTGTCAATGTGGATAGCTTTTTAATAGAGGAAGGCTTTAGGATATAAAACATCACAATGCAACGGGAGGGGAGCAAACTCGAAACTCACGGACGCAGTCGCGAGGGAACGCTATAAAAATATAATGCAGAGTTCAGATAGTTATGCACTACGCTGCATTCCAGAGTGTCAAATGTTGTAGGTAATTCAAGTTTCAAATAATAATTTGAGACCTGTCGATCACACATTAATAAAGATGTATCACGATATTAGATTTGCTAAAAGTTTCCAGTTTTTAAAACACATTTTACTGTATTCTACATAATGATCAAGAATCATGCCCTATTAGTATATAGCAAGGATTGATTATATTTAAATAACTTCTGAGTTCAAGTGAAGTATAGATTACATCTATCAGATTAAGTGACTGTCTTGTGATAAAATATGTCCCTGTACGTGTGAGGGGCAGAAAGAATAATAAAAAGCTCCAAACTCGGATAATATGGAAGAAGTATAAACAGTTTCAACAGCTATTAGTCCTGTTGATATTATGAGAATGTTACCTTAAGAGCAGTCCTCAGTGCTTGTTATTATATTGTAACATTCTCAATAGCAACCTCCTGTTTCTGTCATGTTAGGTGAGGTTCTGTCATGTTAGGTGAGGTTTGACGTATCTCACTACGGTGAGATACGTCAAACCTCATAACACTTCGGTTCTGTTGTGCCTCTCTTTACTTGACGTATATGTGGAAGTAAAGTTGAAGATAACAACCTTATGCCGCATACAAATCACTCGTATACACTAATCAGGCATACTCTTCACTAACTACACCCACATACATTGCAGTAGTAAGCATAAAAGCATAGCAGTGATAGTCTAGACCTAGGTAGTTAGTTGGCTATTTGTGTTTGTTCCTAAAATTGTTTATTTATTGGTAAACATAGTTATATTTAAACTCAATGAATCATATTAAATAGCCTGAAACTATATAAAAATTCAAATATTTCTTTAACTTAGAGATTAATATAATAATTCCCATTGCTGTAACTTATGTAACTTATTTACATACATGTATGTTTAATTTAAATGTTTTTTTAACTCAAATAGCTCAGTACTGACCCAAACATCATAACATCTGTTGTACACTCTGTTTATAAAAATTCCAGGTGACCCTCAACCTATCTAATCAATAAAAATGACCACCCGGACTGGAGCCATTACCCGCAAAATGACTGCCCGAGAAACTGAACTAAAACTCAGAAGGGCACTTGATGAATTAAAGGAGTCAAGGACTTCCTGTGAGGAATTGCTCAGAGAAAGAGATGAGTATGAGGAGGTAATAAAGACCAACATCGAACACACCTCTCAACTCAGAAAAGAAATGGCTGAACTGCATGTCCGCCTGCTGGAGGTCACCGAGCATCGAGACCAGCTTCTCAACACAGTCAGCACCTTCGACCAGTGCAGCAGCATTTTTGAGCAGACACTTATGCGCAATAATGACCTGGAAAGTGAGCTACGGGATGCCAATAGAACTATTCTGCACTTGGAAGAAGAGAAGAAAGATCAAGCTCATATCCAAACCTTGAACCTGTATGAGGAGCTGATTGGTACCCCCGGTGGTCGGTCTGTGGTCACCAATCCAGACTTAAATTGTAGTTTACACCAAACTCTAAACAAAACTGCTCATATTAAATTGTCAGGTAGAAATAGGGTTAAAAAATATATAAAACTTAGTAAATTTATAAAGAAAACTAAAATTCTTGTTAAGAAAAATAAACGTTTTTTCAAAAATATTGAACTTAGAAAGGAAAAGTTAGATTTATTAGACAGTCTGGAAATATATCAAAATAAGTTACATGAAAGTAGGTCACAATGTGAACAAACTGTTGAGCGATTGCAGACTGACATCTCCAGGTTGCAGGAGTCATTGCATTCCATGACAATTAAATATAACTCTTCCCAGGAACAAATATCAGAACATATCCTGGCTGCAAATAAACTTCTGAAATTAAACACACCTAACTCTGATTTTAATTCACTCCCAAACATAAATCTAAACTCCGTACAAGACCTCGATCAGCAAGGGGATGACAGTTTACAGTTGCAATCACAAAATCTTAATTATAATTGTTCATCAAAAAAAAACAGTAATGAATGCAGCAATGTTATTGTTTTTTCAGACAGATTAGGAATTGGTTATGGTTCCTTATTGAATAAAAACCTTAAATGTAATATTGTAAACAATTGTATGCCTGATGCATCACTAGATCAAATAGTCATTAATATTCAAAATAGTAATTTAAATTCAAGTTCAATACTTGTGTTAATGTTAGGAAATAGTAAAAATTTAAGTAAAAAAAATCTGTTAAAAAATTATTCAATATTGTTAAATTTAAATGTACATAAAATAATCATTTGTGCAATTCCATTCTCAAAAAATCATACGGCACAGGAAAATAACTGTATTCATGTATTGAATACTTTATTATTTAATTTAATCCAACGTCATAGTGACAAATTTGTGTTTTTTGACACAAATAAATTTACTAATAACTCATTTTTGCTGACTGGCGGCTCTATACACCTGCCATATAGAATCAAAAAACTAATTGCTAATTTGTTAGCATATAACATTAATTGCATAATTAACAAAACCATATCACATGGTTATCAACTTGTAAGTAATAATAGTAATGTTGATGTTATCAACCAGACAACCTCTGAGGCTTTAAACTAAGAGGGCAGACAAAGGCCAGGTCTAGTTTTAATGTTGTTCACCAAAATATACAAGGCCTGGCTGGCAAAGAGCTTGAACTATCATTAGTTCTACACGATTTAAGTGTTCATGTAATGTGTGTAACAGAGCATTGGTATAGAAAATGTGAAATAATGATTAGTATTGAAAACTATACAGTCGGTAGTTCGTTTTCAAGAGAGACTACAACTAGAGGGGGGTCACTCATACTTATAAATAATGAATTAAATTGTAAAGATCGCAGGGACATTGTGTCACTCTCTTTAGAACGTACTATCGAATTAGCGTGTATTGAGCTCGAACATTATATAATTTTATCTGTGTATAGCCCCCCCGACGCTACTTACCAACTTTTTGAACCAATTATGGAATCAGCGCTAGAAAAGGTTTCAAAATCTAATAAGAAAATAATAGTATGTGGAGATTTTAACTTCGATATTTTAAAGGAATGGAATAGCGCCATTCGATTTCTTAATCTTTTCAAATCTTTTAATTTAAAAAATCTCTTTTGTGAACCCACAAGGGTAACTCCCACCACGGCCACTTGCTTAGATAATATTTTTTGTGACAAAAACGCAAGTGTCATTGATAAAGGTATTTTAATTGGCCTCAGTTCTGATCATAGAGGTCAAAAAGTTTTATTTGAACACAATCATACCGCAAGTTTACCTGTGGAAACTATGTATAGGCCTGTCACAGAAAATAGGTTAGATAGATTTAGGGATACAATTAACGATACACTATATTCAGTGAAACAAAATACTAGTGATAGTGTAGATAAACAATATGAAGACCTTTTTAACTTAATTAAAAACGAATTTAATGAAATATTTCCCATAAAAAAGACTAAATCAAATAAGGTCCAATGTCAATTTAATAATTGGGCCACGCCGGGAATTCATAAAAGTAGGATTAAATTATATGAATTATATAGTCTACGAGAAAACTCTCAAGACCAAAACTTTATTGAATACGTTAGAAATTATTCAAAAATATTTAAAAAAGTTTGTGCTACAGCAAAATCCCATTACCTTCGTAGAATAGTCTCTAGCTCCAAAAATAAAGCAAAAGCTACATGGAGCATCATAAATAAAGAAACTTGTAAAAATAAATTGAGAGATGGTAAATTTGCATTAAAAATCAATGATAAAACAATAAATTCAAATTTAGAGGTTGCAACTGCTTTTGAATCGTTTTTTTCACATGTTGCACCAACAACAACGAAAGAACTTGCTTCTTCTTCAGTAATAGCCGAATCTATTCTAAAACTTAATGTCAGTGAATGTAATTCTCAACTGCACTTTAGGCATGTAGGACCTGAAGTAATAATAAAAACATTTCGAGAGTTAAATATGAAAAAAACGGAGGATCTTTGGGGACTATCTGTGCATATTATTAAGTCAATTATTAACATAATAGCCCCTCAACTAGCATTAATTTTTAACAAGTGTATTGATGACGGCCAGTTTCCTTGTTTAATGAAGATTAGTAAAATAATACCGCTTTTCAAAGCGGGTGACAAAAGTGACCCCTCAAACTTCCGGCCAATATCGATTCTGCCAGTCTTGAGTAAAATATATGAAAAGATTATATTCAATCAAATTTTAGCACACTTTTCATCGAACAAGTTATTACATAACAAACAATTCGGTTTTACTAAAGGAAGAAGCACCACGGATGCAGGAGTTGCTCTTTTAACACATATATTTGATGCTTATGATAATAGGCATGATGCTTTAGGGATTTTCTGTGATCTATCGAAAGCGTTTGATTGTGTGGATCATGAAACATTACTTAAAAAAATATGTCACTATGGGGCATCATTGAACTCGTTAAATTTAATTAATTCATATCTTTCAGGTAGAATGCAAAAAGTATGTATAAACGGAACTGAGTCTTCTGGAGCACCTCTAACAATGGGTGTGCCCCAAGGATCTATATTAGGACCTCTTTTATTTTTAATATATATAAATGACCTCCCGCATTTTGTGGGGAATCTTTGTGATATAGTTTTGTTTGCAGATGATACTTCACTTATATTTAAAATTCCAAGAGGTGAAGGAAATTTTGACGATGTAAATAATACTCTTTCACAAGTATTACATTGGTTTACTGTTAACAATCTTCTTCTTAATGGAAGTAAAACTAAATGTGTAAAGTTTACAATGCCTAATGTCCGACAGGCATCAACTCAGGTTAAGATAAAAGACAAACCGCTTGATACTATTGATTCCACAACATTCTTGGGAATCACTTTAGACTCCAAACTACAATGGGGTCCTCATATAGAGGCCTTGTCAGGGAGACTAAGCTCAGCTGCTTTTGCTGTAAGGAAGATAAGACGTTTGACTGATGTAGAAACAGCTAGGTTAGTTTATTTTAGTTATTTCCATAGCTTAATGTCCTACGGCATTTTACTGTGGGGCGCGGCTGCTGATGTAGAGACAATTTTTGTGTTACAAAAAAGAGCCGTGCGAGCTATTTATAATCTTAAACCTCAAGATTCCTTACGAGAGGTGTTTAAAAAAATTAGAATATTAACTCTAGCCTCTCAGTATATTTACGAAAATTTAATGTATGTACGGAAAAATTTTCATTTATTCACGAAAAATAGTGACATACACAAATATAATACTAGAAATAAGGATAAGCTTGCTATTCCACAATTTAGGCTTCGAAAGGTTGGTAACTCTTTCATGGGGAAAGGTATAAAATTTTTCAATAAACTACCAGAACACATTATTAACTTACCGGTTAATAAATTTAAAACTGTTATTAAAGAAACCCTTATGACGAAAGGGTATTATAAAGTAGATGATTATTTAAATGATAATAATGTATGGACTTGCATGATCACTACAAACATTGTAAACCTTTTGAAAAGAGGCATTGACAATAGTGACTGAGTTTGTTGCGCAGCTTCTTCTCAGCACTAGCCCACAATTGTCCCGAAGCTGTGGTAGGGTTTATATTGGGACGTGTAAAAGTGCCCCCAGAGGGCCTATTTGCATAAATAAATGACTTTTATGACTTTTTATGACTTTTGTATAATATTGCTATGACTTTGCATATCTGTAGCAGTTATCTTACATATTTCAAAAATCATCATTGATCTGCATGGCTTGTTTACTCGCACAGCTATTTTACTCACTAAATAACATATTATGTTAAAAGCAGAGCAATAGTTGATAATATGTATCCTAACAAAAAACTAGTAACATCTTTTTTTGTTATTTAATACTTTCACATTAATTTTAAATTAATATTCATGTGTTGTCTCATTCATTATTCTTATATTTTAATCCTCTGAGTGAAAAGAAATAATATTTTTATTTAACATGTGCACTGAAGTAACTTTGCAAGAGTAAGAAGGCATATGCAGTAGTCATTCGCTATTTGCTTGGCATTGGAAGAACATATTGAAAAAAAATATATAAGTAGCTATTGTGTTTTAGGTGTTATTATTTATTAATGATTAAAAAATATTTCTTAACTAGTGAGATTGTGGGAAGTAAAATAATTAAACAAAACCACATACCTTTTACGTTGAAGTTTTTCTTTTTCTTGGAAAAGGCGAGGAATTTCAGGCAAAAAATTTTGTGATAGTGATCGATACAACTCTTTTTCAACCTTACTAGTGGCCTTACTAAACTTTTCTGTCAAGTGGGTCCAATCTTCTTCAGTGAAGCAAACAACTTGCCAGACACGTTCTGTCTCATCATCATCAAGCCAGTCATCACCATAAAACCAGCCTCGCTTTTTGCTATCTTTATTTTTCTTCTTTTTGCTCTTTCCTTTTGGTTTCTTTATAATGTCTTCCCGATATAATCTTGTTCCATAAAAATACCAATAAGCAGAATCATTGTCATCCCACCTAAAAAGAAAAATATTTTGAACCACTCATAAGGCATGTTGCAATTAATAGAACTGTTGTTATATTAAGCACCTACCCAAGTGGCTCAACTCTCAAACTTTCAGCTTCAAGATTCTTAAATAAATCAAAAACATCTTCGGCATCTAAACGAAAGTCACAGAGAGCATACAGAATTTCTACTTTAGTGCGGAGAGGTAGAAATTGGAAATCAATATCAGTGTTAAAAGGATTGTATCTTCCAGTTTCCTGACATTTTCTCCTGAATAAGCGCCTCAGATACATCTGCAATAAAGATAATTGAGTGAATCTATCATGTGTCCAGTCCAGAAAATATGAATCTGAGTGACAGTATCTGGAAATCTACCTGATAATTGAATGCCGAGATGTCATTGTTGCCTAAACAACCGTTCAGCAGGCGCACAATCAATTCAGTCAGGAGAGAGCTGGCAGACTCTTCTGTGCCATCTGTTAGAAGAGCTTCTTCTAATTCCTACAATGTTATTGATTGATAAAGTGAATTTGCAAAAGAATTATTGCCGAAATACAAAATACGAAGTTAAAAACACGTAGATTGCAACAGATAAAGATGTTACTCACTTCTATGTCAAAATCCAAGAGGTTGAATGCAGTCCTGAATAGGGAACAAAAATACGCAATAGACGGCACTTCCCACCATGATTGCAGGTCCAAAAATCGTGAGAAATTCATTCAGACATCACTTTAGAAATGCAGATCTTGAGAAAACTCTTAAATGATTTCTCGTTTTACTGAAACCCACCTAAAATACCATTAGAAGATGGAAACATAACCTAAAAGGTGTACACTTCCATGGATTAGACAAAAAACTTGATGAAAATCATGTTTTAACAGTAATACCTTGATTTTGTAGCACTTTAGACACAACAAGTAAGATTTATTTTGAGTTGAAGAAAGAGATATGAATATGCGTTGTGTATCAGGACACAAACGCCATAACAGTTTATAAAAGTTGAACAAATAGAATGGTGCAACGAAAGCGTTTTATGAGTGATCCATAGACATATCAATAATGAAATAAAAGAAAATTAATATAAAAAAAATTACCTGATAATTCAATAGGCAGAATTGTACTTATTTTTGGCACAATTTGTAAACAAATCATAAAGAGTCATGAAACGATAACAAAATTTAAAGGAAGTTTGTACGTGCTAGGGCTACCAACTTTTCAGTAGTCTATGGCTTTAATGCCGACCACCACCACCAGCACGCCCACCCACCAATCACCCACGATTGGTACGGATTGTTTCATCGATCTTGTTTATGGTCGTATCATTGGTAACATTGTGGCGTTGTAACGTTACCGTATGTTAAGCGTTATAATCGATGTAATTTCGACTCGATTTTTGAAATCAAATATTTGGTAAATTATAAACAAAGTTGTTTTTGTCGGAAGGAGTATAGTTAAAATTAATTTAGCCTTTTTCATTAACAATAGCCTAATTGCAATGAAATAATTTTCAGAACTAACTTAATCAAACTGCGTCTAATTATTTATTTCTGAACGAAAAAAAATATGTCATATGTGTCGTTTGATTTGCCATTTCTTCTTTCCTTCAGCAGATTTTTGTATTTTTTTTTATTGTTATTCTCATAATTCAACAAAACCAGTACCTAATTAATCTTGATTTAATTTAAGATGTTTAATGATCAATACAACACTTAAGAAAATTATTCTACTGGTAAGTTGATGAACAGGCAGCAAACTATTTTATGTATTAGTCTTGTTTATACAATCAATAAGGTCATCCTCCTCCTCCTGGGTAAGTAATTAATTGAATTAACTTCAATTAAATAATTTTGATTAAGTAATATAATCTTCTTTTTCAACATTTGTAATGAAATATAATGTCGCCGCGTCATAATTGTACATAGTTACTAGACAGTGTCCACACAATATCCCTAAATGTTGTCTTCTTAGGATATTATTATGATCCTTAGATATCTTTGTAATGTACGTGTCTTGTTTAACAACATTAAGTCAAAACAATAGGTATGTATTATATTATTTTTTGTAACAATAGGTATGTATTATTTTTTGTGTAAGTTTTATTAATTTACTAGTACTGATGTTCCTAATTGTTACCATAATGACCATATAATGAATTATGCCCATAGTGTGAAAGGCATTTATTGACTGTGGGGCTCACGTTTACATTGTACGGCCACGATATTTGATGCACAGCTACTATCATTGGAAAGGCAGGTATTTTTTGCATCTAATCACGAACTTTTAACTCTCGTTCTGGTTATAAGTTTATTTTCGAAAATCACTAGAATTTTGTAAAAATTCCGATTTTTTTTTTATCGACGATTGATCTGTCATTGCGTTTCGTTATTTTTATGCAGGTTTTCGATACTAAAAATTCCTTACATTTTTGTCAGGGTGAAAATGAATAAATCATTTGTTAACCCCGACTTGCCGTGGTCTTTTGGCCGTGGTACTAGTCTGCCCGATACTAGAGTGTAATTCCAAAGCCGGAGGCGCGGAGGGAGAGCAGCCTCCGCCCACTGTAACAAAGCACAGGCACCCGTGCGAGCCGGAGCGGCTGAGGCTGGTCGCCGGAGGCGACCAGCAAGCCGAAGCTGCGGAGGCGAGCATGGGTGACTGCGTTTTGTTACGTAAGGGCGAAGAGGCTGCTCTTCCCGCAGCGCCGGAGACGAGGAAATCCAAATTGCTTGCATTACCCCCTTAATAAAAAACATGTAGGTTAGGTTAGGTTAGAACTGCGACCATACAGCGCGCGAAGGCGAGCGAGCGTAGCGAGCGTGCCGCGGCAGCGGCCGCCGAGCGCCATTTCCTAGTGCTTCGTTAGCGTGTTGTATGGGGGAGGAGGGGTACATGAGTTGGGTACCCCTCTGGGGGAGGTGGGGAGCCCCCCCTCTCAGGTGGTAACCCTGTAACCCCCCCATTTCATGCCTCAGAGGGATATTTGGGTAAATTTATTGCATTTTTAGGTCATTTTTATGTATTTTTCAAAAATTCATATCTCCCAAACTAGGCCCGATCGAGGGGGGGGAGTGGTGCAGGGGGGTAGCCCAACCCTCCCCCCTCCTCCCTCATCCCCCCTCCCCCCCTAATTCGTGGCCTTACAATGCAAACTACTACCGACTGTGGAAACAACTATACGTTCTAACCTTTTTTTAGTCATCACCTGATTACCCTGGTGATCAGACATGCCACGGGATATTCTAAGTGACAGTTTGGCTGAAATTATTGTTGAGGTATGTGAGTTTTTATTTTCTCATAGCTGTTACCTGTAGAACCAAATCTTGCAAATTATTTTTAAAGTGTTAGTTAATTATTTTTAACAGTAATTAAATAAAAATGGGGCACTAACACATGATTTGCTATGATCTTGCTATAGCACTTTTGCTTTTAAAATGAGTGAAAATGTGTTGCTGGATAACAACATCTAGGCTCTAGAAAAATGTATTTTAATAAGCAATTAACAAATAATTAGTTAATCAAATATGTATTGTATAAAACTATATTACTAAAACTAGTACTACATAATGTTACTTGTACTATACTAGGCAACTTATTAGGCTTTAATCACAAATTGTTTTTGTAGCATGAAGATGAAGAAAATTGGCCATTAGATGATAATCCATCATGCATGCAAAATGTAAAAAATATACAAAATGTTCCTAACAGTCAACAAAACTATCCTAAGGATGATTGTGCTTGCTACTATAATTATGGGTAAGTTATTCAGTTTAAAGTAACTTATGACAATACATATATGAAAGGCATAACATGATTTTAATTAACCTTTATCAATTGTCTTTAATGATTACAGTCTTGGTGAAAGCGGAGGTAATCGACAGAATGATCCAATATACCAATACAAAACAAGTAGTTTACCAGCAGCCGCTTCAATAAATCAATCATGGGATGACATAGTGTGCTCCGCTCTGAGGCTGACACCTGAAGACATCGCTAACCAGTTAACATTATTAGATGTGGTATCATTCAAAGCTATAAGACCAGAGGAATTGACTACTTGTGGTTGGAATACAGCTAAAAAACTTACAGTTGCACCCAATGTTGTGGCATTTACAAAGAGGTTCAATGGGGTAAGCATATTTTTAAAATAATCCTTGTGAATTGTGTTACACATTATTATGTGATGGTGTGAATGAAATTTGATGAAATGTAAATGTATCACTTTTTTTTATTAGTAATTGATTACTTATTAATAGATCTAAGAGCTAGGCTCTTGTTGGATTTTGTTTTTCATAAACACTCCAAATTAGGGAAGATAGTGTGGTGGCTTTCCTCTTGCCTTCCAAATCGCAGTTTAAGAACTGGGGGTTTTCTACCTATTAATACCTGGTGAAAACCCTTGCTGAAATACTATGTCTTCAGCCTTCTGCCATTACTGATTTTGCTGCTACCCAACACCAGAGGAATGCTTATGTAATAGCGACATTTATCCCCACAGTACAGGATTGTCACTGAACAGTACTACTAGGCTCCCCACTACATTTTGGTAATCCGCTATTTGGTCAGTGACTGCTAAGTCAACATATTTTCAGCTAAAAACCATATCTGGTGGCCATTTACTATCCACCACTTTTGACCCCGCTAGTAACCTCCAGCTCAGCTATATCCCAGCTTTGTAATCTAATTTTTATTTGAATTCACAATTGTATTTTAGGTCAGCTTTTGGACCGTGCAAGAAGTATTAAATAGCCAATCACCTAAAGGGCGAGCGGAAACTCTAGCACACTTTATAAAAGTAGCAAAAAAACTACATGATCTGAATAATTTACATTCTCTTTTTGCCATTATTTCTGCATTGCAATGTGCTAGCATATACAGGTAAAAATATACTGATTCTTTTTAATATATTTAGTCTACATTACCAAGTGTTATTAGCTGTGTTTTCATTATCTTGTTAGGTTGACAAAAACATGGGCTTGCTTATCTAAAAAGGACAAGCAACAGTTTGATAAGCTAGCTGAACTGTTTGGTGAAAAGGACAATTGGACTGCCCTGCGGGAATATTTAAAAAGTATAGCTTTGCCATGCATACCCTTTCTTGGTAAGTAAGTTTACAACTCCAGCTTTGCCTTTGTTTGTTACATATATTTCACAATGTTGACTAATTAATTATTATGTTTAAATATCATCATCATTATAAACATCACTTCATTAGAGGCAATTGATATAAATTTTAATATTTTATCACAAAACATTCAGAAAACATGGCACAAACCTACTTATAGTGATTATGCACATAAATACAAACATACCTTATTATTACTAAAATTAGCCAATTACATTGTTGTAAGTTAATGATACTCTAATGAGCAAACACACACAACAATATACACATTTCTATGTATGCTTAAGAGTTAAGACCATCAAAGTGTCTTTGTTTAACCAGGTCACAAGGTGTCCCTGTATTGATCAATTAATAATTCGTAAACTTATAGCTTGATCTTTAATCTAACGAATCGACTCCTACTTTAAATATGACCATTTGTGTAACTACTAAGAACAAAAATCGGTCAAGTGCGAATTGATCTCGCGCGTCGTGGTTTTTGAAATTTATATAGATAAATCTTTATTGCATCACATAGCTAAATTACAAATTCTTTTAGTGGAAATATACAATTTAGGCTATCTTATCGCTGCAAGCTTTTTCTTCCAAACAACCTTTGAGTAAAATTGGGTTTACAAATTGTTTCATCGTGTTTCACATTGTACCAAGTAAGCATTTAAAGACTCAGACTCGGGATTTGATATACATATTTCGGGTTAAAATCTCTTCGCGATTCTTAAAAAAAATACTTATTTCGCCTTCGTACGGAAACGTACATGCAGAGGACCGTTAAACAACATTAATCTTAAAGAATGTTATTATATAAGGGTTCCATGTTTACCATTGTAAATACGGAGTCCTGAAAAACTTATAAGAATTTTAATTTCAGGTATATTCCTAACGGACCTGACGTACATACATATCGCTCATCCGGCGGGCTCGCCGCACCGCGCGGCGAAAATGGCGGTAGTTCTTAAAGCGCTGGAGCGGTACCAAACTTCGGAGTACGATATAGTGCCGTTGCCGCACGTCGCGACTTATCTTAACAGCGTCCGGTATATAGAGGAACTACAGAAGTTTCTCGAAGATGACCAATATAAGTTAGTATGGTTTTAGTTTTTGGAAAGTCATATTCTGTATTTTAAAGCTAGCTCTAGTATAGACGGTTCATCTCAGGAGCAGCCGCGAGTTGTACAGGCTGTTCCGAAAAGAAATAACCTTGTAACTGTCGATAGGCCAGCTCATGGTCATCTAATGTCAAATTTTGATCTTATTAAAAATAACACGGATTCGAGTTTTTTGTTAGAAATCTGCCATCTGCGATTAGCGATTAGTTTCGCCCATGTCATTTTTACAAATGATAACATTTTTCAATCCAGTTTTTTTTGGATTCACTAGAGGTTTCATTATCAATGTTTGATGTCGGGAACTAAATGGGCTGAACGTAAAATTTACTTAAAATTTTCTGTGTACCTCAATATAAATATAAAATATAAATATAAATAAATTTGACGCAAATAAATGTTTCTTTTCGAACCCCATTGCCCTACAGCCTGGTTCTTTGACGCTTGACTCAAACACAAGCAAGGCAGTTTATTCAGTGCTGAAAAAATATAATTATAGAGTGATTTGAACTCTGTGGTTGATTTCAGGCTATCACAGAAGCTGGAACCTCCCTCGCCCATAGGCAGCTGCGCTGGATCCAAAGAGTCCGTCAAAGAAGTGATTCCTCAAGGTGTCTCTACTCCGTACTCGCTATCTCCCTCGCACAGGCTTGGATCGGGCTCCCTGAGACTCCAAGGCAGTTACAACGCAAGTTCCAAGTTCATACCAACTCATCGGAAATGTCGGTCTTTAGGGTCCAAGTAAGTTTGTTTAATTGCACGGACATGTAGCGGACAATATGTCAAAATATTTTTGAGACCGTTACGTTGATAGTTCGCTGAAAGAATAAACCCAAAGCCGGTGTGGAGTGTGTTATTTGGAACCTAAGCAATATCTTCAGAAATGTTTTCAGGATGCCCAAAGCTTATAAAGCGTATGTCCGATTTGAATAATTCAAAAAGTATGAATGTAGTAAATCTAACATGAATGAGTTAAATGTAGGCATTTGTATCCGTGTTCTGGTTTTACCATTGTAAGGGGAAACAGGAGCACTGTACAAATGGTTTTGAATGGAATTCAGCGCAGATAGAGACATATAAACTTATATAATTTTGGTGTTACAATGAGGGTAGCATTATAATGTTTTATAAAAACCCTCTATAAATATTTTATACAATGTTATGATTTTGCACTTTATCAAACTTTTAGGGAGTGCTCTTATGATGGTTTTGAACAACTTTAGCTATGAGACAAACTTCGAAATCGAGAAGAAAAAACAGCTGTTCCAAATATTTTCTCTGAGATGAAATGAGTTTTTGTCCGGAACGGCTGATTTTAAAAAAAAAAGTTATTCAAAACCGTGAGTACAGCACTTCCTGGAAGTTTGATCAAGTGTAAAATTAACACATTGTAGAATAAAAAAACACAGGAACTGATATAGCCTTGAATGCGACATATTTTTTGGATAAGGATTAATACAGACTGACCTGACTGACCAATAACAAGTTTGGGCTCTTCCTTATTCGATATGGCTGCTGTTTTTTTTGTTAATACCTATCATCAGTTCTAGAAGATTTTAATTATGTATACTCTCTGGACATCTAGATATAAGATCCTGAAGAAATAAAAGTTCCAAGTGCACACACTCTTCACCTGCTTTGTTAAGTGGACTATTACTACTTATTTTATTTTTGTATGCACATCTGAGTAGCTTCTCTCAGGTTATTTCTACTATTCTTAATACACTTAAATTCACTAATATTTTATAAATCTATGCACACATAAGATCAGTTTACCTAATATATTTGGTAAGAAGGTAGTCTTAGTAAGAATAATTTATTGATGTTTAAACTGCTCAAATATTTTAACGTATTGTCATTTAAAATACTGTTATACTGTAACAATATTTTTGTAGACCTACACCCTATCTTACCCGGAATAACTTTTCCTATCTATCACCTTCATTCATCATAGCCAATCAGATTTAATTTGTAAGTAATTTTGTAAGTAGTAATTATGAAAAAGCAGCTGAATGCGAATGTATTTCAGCAATTTATTTTAATGTTTCTTTATTTTATCTGATTGGAAATGTTGCTACTAACTTCTGTGGTAAATGTCGTTTGCTTTTTCATTTCTACATTTGGTGTGTAATTGCGACTCTAACACTGATCCATTATTCCTTTGAGATTGGTTTAAAATGTAAAGAAGGTATCGGTTATTAAATAATTGCTACCAGAGACATAATCATGTTTAATATGTGACTGTCGTTTGACTTGTACTATACGGTATGTTTTTCCTTTTGCAATCGGTAATAGGTTTCGTAGTGCGAGCTTGCCAAGAAATTTTCACAAGGTCAATTTTGGTGTGGGGTGAGTTCTTATTATGGTTGATGAACAAACAGCTTGTAATGTGGTAGATTATAATAAATATAAGTATATATTATATTTGAAATAACATATATATAAATATAATGTAGGAATGGCATGTTTATGCTCGTGATTCTTTACCGAAGCGTAAAGGAGAAGGCATTTTGGATTCTTATAACAATAATTAAAATCACTTTACGAATGTTGCATGATTGTAGCAGGAATATTGGCCCTAACATGCACTAGAATTAATTAAAATACGAGTAAATATTCAATATGTCTTCTTTAATGTTCTAGCCTTAAATATTATTAAAACATAGCAATGTAAATAGTTTTAATTTTTGATTTGCGGTCATTGTATATTGCATTATGATATTATGCATACATCAATGCAATAGTAAGCTTTTTATTTTTACAAAAACTTGGCATACGTCAGCATAATATGCTATGCTATTTGAGATTGCGGTTGGTACGGTTTGTGTCTGTCACAGTAATATTGTAAAAATTCTGCAATTAGAATCTTACGGTACTACTTATTTAAATCCGGTCGATTGTAAACTGTCGATTTATTGTGAACAAGCTTGAGCATTTACGCTTTAATTGGTACTTACTTGCCACGTAACAAGAAAGATAAACGTTGATCCTTCACCTACCCTGCCCTACAATTTTGCCCAGTGGTTAGTCATTTCAGTTTACGTTAGAACGTACGATGTTTGTTACAGTTCACAATAAACCGACAGATAACAATTAAACGGATTAAAAAGAGTAAGGTTGTAATCACGCTGTTTTTACAATATGACAGTGAAATATCAAACGCCTTTATGAATGTATTATAGTTTTACACTAAGCTTAAGTATGGATAAGCAATTATGCAAGTGAGAAAAGGTTGCAAAAATTAACGGTTTTGACAAGAAACGGAAAAACGGGCGTAGATGGGCGGGGATGCGGAATATGACATGTTTGACAGGTCTATTATTATAATAACCAGGTATAAGGTACGTACTATGCGTAAAATTTTATGGCCGAATAACAATACAAAGTGGTTCGCACTCGCTAGACCTTCCCCCTGTATGGGGTACAATTTAGAATGACATTTGTAGAATTACTAGAGGTCTCCCGCGACTTGTAAATTTTCGAGGTGGCTAGACGGCGGTGACTTTGATACGTATGTCACACTATAAGTTTTGTGTTGTTTTGTAACAACATGTTATAACCAAAATATTATGATTATTGCTTTTCAAAATACTCTCCATTACATTTTAGTCATTTTTTCATGTGATCGAACCATTTTTTAAAACAGGCGGATCACAAATTTGAAGGCATGTTTTCTACGTGCTGATTGAACGCTATTACTGCCTCTTCGATCAGTTAGTACACAATAGAAATAGTTGATTTTTCATTGTTGAAAATTAGACAGACTGTTAATTTTTAGGATCAACGATAATTATAGGTACAAGTTTATTAATGTTTGGCTACGCAAAAAGTTATGGAAACCTCTTTTATTCGAATAATATTATGTGACTTAATAATCTTTGACTCCATGTCTGATCGTTGCAATTAAAACTAAATTACTTTCAACTCTATGGATGGACGGAATGGAAAAGTATTATTCCACTCGGCTATCTACACAGGAAAGTTAGGAGAGATGAAAAAACAATTGACTAAATCATTTCCTGCCAATTGATTTTTTTATTGCTAAAAAGGTTGCAACGTTTGAAAAAATAGAACATTCGAAATTCAAATAGTACCGATTAGCTAGAAGTGCAAAACTGATAGTGTGCCCCCATGTAGTACCTTCTCGGTCGAAGAGGTAACTACTTCAGATATGAGCATTATTTTGGAGTTGTCAATCAAATCAGATCAGTTGTATGGAGATAAGCACAAACAAACTCTTCTGCTTTAGACTATACTATTAAAATATATGTATAGTACATGATAGTCGGCTTGTTATCAACTTGAGTCTATCTATCTGCTTGCACTGTCTATTTTATAATATGGACCCCCCACCTAGACACAGATTTAAAAGGAGCTGACCAGACCAATGATAATTTCTTATTGTCGTTTTTTTTGTCATAACTCTGTTACAGTTCATGCTTTTACGGGTCCATATTGGCTCACCTAAAGTTATTTACCCGAAATTGTTCTTCCTAATGATTTGTAAGCCGAATGATCATTCTTCCTAAAAATTTTCATCCTAAAGTTTTCAAACATTCTATTTGTAGTGCTACCGGCTATGTGCATAACACTTATGTTTCCAAAAATTGTTATTAATAATATCGTTAATGTAAATATATTTAAACTCCTAATGTTTTTTTATCAAAACATATGATATGATTATTATCGCGGAAGATTAAAATTAGACGTACATGGGTTTATATATGAAAAACAAAAAACGAATAACAGTGGATAAGCAATATTGGGCGTGTGAATTAATAAGCAACAAAAAGTATAAGTGTAAGGCGAGATTAATCACCACTTTAGTATCACTTAAGTATAAATTACTGGAAGGACCGCACCAAGAACATAATCATGAACCAGATGCTTTGAAGGAAAGGGTTTGTTTTTAAACTATTTCTTCTGATTACAAAATAACTTTTCACATTTTTAACTGACTTCAAAAAAGGAGGAGGTTATCAATTCGACTTTATGTTTTTTTTTTTTATGTATGTTTGTTACCTCATATCTCAGTCGTTAGTCGACCGATTCGAAAATTTTTATCGCCTACTTAGAAGGTGTACCTTCTAGTTGGTCCCATTGTTGCCGATTTGGGATCTGAAGATGGGATCTTCAGTTGTAATCGAGGGAAACCCTCAAATTTTATAGGCACGTATAGTGTTGTTGTACTAAAATCTTAATGTTGACGTTGGTGGAACTCCTTAACGCTTAGGAGTTCAGTAATTATAATGACAGAACATATAATAGGTAGTTTGTAGCTTCTTAAAGAACAGAGTCATAAGATGCAACTTCCCCCCCCCCCCTCTCTTATAAACTCTAAAAATGGTGAAATTAAATTAACTTTAAAAAAGTAAAAACCGACTTCAAAACCAAAATGCACTAAAAGTCTTAAATAAACTCTTGAACATTGAAAGGAAAGGAATCCATTTTAGGGAAACAATTTCTTTTTGGAGTCGGTGCCATCACTTTGAAAATTCAGCCTCACCTGTCGCAGCACCAATAGATGTTTATTGCTACTGACATTATGAAGTTGAATGCTTCGGAATTATAAACATTAGAGACAGAGCAGTTAGGAATTGTGATTGTTAGGATGAAAAATGTTAGGAAGAACATTTTCGGATTTCCAATTATCGGAGTTGAAAATTTAGGTGAATTTTGGCGCACCCTGCTATTACACTTCCTCACAACACTTTAAAAAATATAATTTCATTTTTGTTTTTATAATGTTTTGTCACTATACAAACTTAATAATATAAATTTCTCTTGTAAAAAGCAACTTAAGCTGTGACTGACGAGGAATCGAACCCCGTCTCTTACGCTATCTGGGCGAATGCCTATACCACTCGGCCACCGTCACATTAACATGCCTGTTGAATTTTGCAAGCACTTACTTTAACGAGTAGGCTGCGTGACATCACCAATGTTGCAAGATTGCTCTCACAATATCCGAAGGAAATATTTTTTACAAATGTTTAACAATCGTTTATGATGAAGGAAGCCAATTTATAATTACAATTTTGTTTTTATAGTGTTTTGTCACTAAACAAACTTAATAATATAAATTACACTTGTAAAAAGCAACTTGGCTGTGACATACGATTGTTAAAAATATGTAAAAATATTTCCTAGGCATACGCTCGGATAGCGTAAGACACGGGGCTCGATTCCTCGTCTGTCACAGCCAAATTTGCTTTTTACAAGTGCAATTTATACTTTAAAATTAATTATACTTTAATCAAATTATAAACACAATTGATTATTAATTGATTTTTTAGATTATATTAAATTCATCATCACTATTTTTGATTCACTATTATTATTTTTGAATTTCGAAAAGAATAACATTATTGTCTATCTAATTAGAATTAAGTTATATGTAGTTAAATTAACTTAACTGATGAACAACAATCTTGTATTGCATCAATTGAAAGTGGACGGTCTTATATGGTACATGTATTAATCAATTGTTTCACACCCAACTAACTTCACATACGAATTCGAGTTGAATGAGCGACTTCTGTTTCGGTAACGTAATGCTTTAGAATAAATAAAGCGTTAAATACGTTGAATGTTATCTGTATTTTATAAAAGGGTATAGGTATGTTATTAGTTTCAGCGTAAATACGAGCTTGTATAATCTTATCTTGAGATGTGGAGACAACGTTAGATCTGCCGTGCAGAATTCTCGAGGAAAATGACGTCTTTTGTGCTGTGTTATATATGAACTCTATTGTTATGAACGTGCATCTTGCATCTTGACTCGAGCTAGCTTGATCTTAGTTACGTCAGCCCTCGCGTTTCTCACTTCGTCAATATAGTACAGTTTACTACGCCTGCGAGCGATGTATTTGCCACAATGATTTTAGTGCAATTATATTGACCTTCTAGTACATCGTGTTAGGGTTAGCTTAAATTAAGTCTTCTCCGAATATCATGAATATTTGAGAATACTGAATAAAATTTCCAGGAACGGATACAACAGGTAGTGTTCGATAATTATACTGGCCGTGTAGTGTTTAAATAGTTCTACGCCGATTTCAAAGACAACCCGCTCATCGGTGTACACTTTAGGATTTTGGCACACGCATACTAAAGGGTAAATTGAAGTACTGAAAAAATGAAAATACATAAGACTATAAGATTATTTTGCCAAAAAGTTCGTTTTAAAAGGAAGTACAGAATCATGCGCAATTAATTTAAATAATAAGAAGATAAAAAATCAAGAGGGCTTTAAGACAAGGATGATTAGTGTTGAATGACTGAACTATTTAAGCATCAATTTTACTTTAATACGTTAATTGCATAATAGGATGCAAATTACGTAAGGTACGTTACGTTACGTCATTTTTTTTTAGAAAAACGATCTTCTCCAAGACAGTTATTTAAAGGCGGATTAATTTTTAAAGTTATTTTTTGATTTTTAGATATGTATTTACTCCCAAAAACCAGTAGTTTTTAATGAAACATACACCGAAAATTAATTTTTACCAAGCCTCATCCAAAACTAAAAGAACTGTGTTGACGATTTGATTAAATCTCGAAGCGCAGACGAACTAATTTAATATTTATAAGTATATCAGTTAACTACAGTTATCTTCATTAAAATATTATTAAAAAAGTTAATAAAGATCTATTTCTCCAGTTACCCTTAGAGCTGTAAAGTAGGGTGAATCCAAACCTGAATCATCTTCGCCTAAAGTGAATGTAGCAGATGAAGAAACGCAAATGATTGTTATACATTGTTCGGTTTTTAAAAGAAATTGTTGGGACATCAGTGATCTGCATGGGCAAACTGACATCATAGAAATAAAAATTAAGTTGGAGAAACATTTTGAGCGAAAAATATAAACAATTTGTAATAATTTATAAACAATTTGTGAAATTGCTAACTTTTGAACTGTATCGAGTTCCTGAAGAAAAACGTACTTATACATTTGTATAGGACAGAAAAGTAAGAAACGAGGATAATTAAGTAAATGTAAAGCTTGCTTTGTAACTATGGATCCGAATAAGTGTCTTTTTAAGTCAATATAAACGATAACATTATGAATAGAACCGTTACTCTTAATTATGTTATCGTGTTATAAAAAATTAAACCAATTTCTAAAATAACCTAGGTCTACCGGGAAGGTAATTAATCTCTTATACCTACTTTTACAGAACAAATGTAAATAAGTTTAATAAGTAACAACAATACAAAACAAAATATAATTTACCCGTCCGTACTAAAGCGTCCATTTTTACCTGACCTTTGCCCACTTTAATGTTTAATGCAGAATGTCAGCGTAAACTGGTTTTAGGGTTTATCAAAACTATATGGTTTGTTTTAATTTATGACGACTTATTTTAACAAGCTATGTTAATTTGACGTATGCAGTATCCATCGCAAGCCTTAAATAATATTATCCAGCTAGATAAGCGTTCTAAATCACTATATATCCTGATGATATGGCTTGTTTTGTTTGTACAATATACTACAATATCCTCATTTCTAACCTCAAGAAAACAATTTTAACACTACAAACTTGCATTATTCATAGCACGCACACTCGGCCGTTGAAAAGTCGTGTATTTTTTTTAAATAAATAAAGTTGTGGTGATTATTGGTGGCCACTAACCCACTAATGGTGGCGTTGATGGCCCCGACTAGTGGCTCAACTTGCACTTGGTCTAATGGCTACATCCTTAGGCTGTTCTACATAGTTGACAACCAGTTACTGTCTGTAGCAGTTTCCGGACCTAATGAAATAAACTCCACTCCAGTAGACGTCGCTTCCAAGTTGCTGAAATTGTGCACTTTACGTCATAAGCTGTAGGTACGTACATAGTATCGTTGTGTTACGTTGGAGCAACCACTAATGCAATAGAAATACTAAACTATTTTAATGTCTTATTTACTCGTATTATTTCGTGGTACGTTGATGATTGCTTTCTAGCCGAAGATGCTTTCGATGGCCACAAGCTTTTTGACAGTGTTTTTTTTTGTACATTCACCCAGTATATAATACACAAAGAGTATCGGGCATTTGTTCGTTGAATAAAACCAAAACGTGCTAGGTTTGATTGAAATAAAAAATAATACAAAATGAAAATGTGTAATAAAATAATACTATTATCCAATTAGTGACGATACGCTGGCTCTTTCGATATTGCCCCAGTGTTTTGTTCAATAGCTTTAGATTTGACGAACTATTTTCATATCCCATATTTAAGGTATCTTCGTACAAAAAAGGTCAAGAGAGCTAAAATCGGGACTTCTGGAAAGCCACTTGATGTAACCTTTACTCGAATAATTTTAAACAGATTCCATTTATTGATTTGATTTTTCGCCTTGACGGCGAGTGATTGTTAAAACCACGTGTTTTAGTTGAAAATCTCCTGCAACATTTGGCCTAAAAATTTTACAGCATGTCGCAATAACTATCAGTCACTAATTTGATAATATATTTTTATTCGCTACATTTGCAGTCGAATATACTTACTGTTTCCAACTCTTAAAATTTTTCCCCTTACACACTGCGACTTTTGGCAGTGATGCAATCGCGATGCAGCATCGATGCAGAATCAAATTGTCAACCTTTACACAATTGCGCTTCTTTTAGCATCGATACAGTAGCGATGCTGTTGCGCGTTAACATCGACTAGCTTGACTTATTCTGGGTGAAAAAAAAACAAGTATCTTTTTTGTATAGAGGAAATTCTCAATTTGTTAATTGATCGGAAACCATAATGAGATCAGATATAGGAGGGAGGAAGCCATTGTGAGTGTTTCATTTATATTTTATTATACTTATCTCTGTTGCTTTCGGAGATATAGGTTGAAATTCAGAATTTTCCGACTATTTTAAAAGATCTAATTTATGTTATTCACTATGAGAACTTAGAATGTATGCATAACTCATTCATACCTGACGATCATATCTATGTAATATTGATGTTTTTGATCAGCCTATCATTCATAATCCATTGATGAAAAATATTAAATAATTAAAGATATTTACCGTTTTTGTACCTGTACTTCAGAATGTGTAGAAATTCCAGGAAGAAAAGTACAAGAAACCGGCCAAGTTCAAGTCAGGCTATCGAGTATTGGGGATTCCGTACCAACTTTACTTGAATTAGGGGTCGAAATACTCGTACTTTCCCTTAGCCAAAATACTAGGTACAATATTTTGTTGACTGCAAAAAAAACTTTGTGTTTCATAGTATTTGTATGGAGAACCAAGTTATATTTGTGGTTGTAGAGAATGTGCCTTATCTTATTATTTATCGAGGAAGGCTTTAGACTTTCAAACATCACGCTGCGACGGGCGGGGATGGAGCAAACTCAAAAAGCGCGGACGCATTCGCGGAGGACCGCTAGTTTCATCTTAATTTGTAAAGAGTCAAGTAGCCAATCGGGCCATTATGTCCCTCAATTTTATTCTACCACCCCAGATTTTTTTCAAAAGGATATTAATCTGCACAGATTATTACAGGCCTCTGGGAATGAAGCCGGGTTTTGAGATTATTTGCCCGTTGTTCCGCCACACCTGTGCACCCCATGAGCACATGCTGTGGTGGGGAATGAAGCCGGGTTTTGAGATTATTTGCCCGTTGTTCCTCCACACCTGTGCACCCCGTGAGCACATGCTGTGGTGTTTCTTCTGTACCCATACACCCCAATGTAAATAGATGTTTGTTAAGGAGACAGTGGTTTGTTAAAGTACCTTAACTATGCGCAGTTTCTATTGCTGGCAAGGCGTTTCCCCGGAACAGCTGGATGACGTTATTTTCATGGTTTTTTATTGTTCGATTAGTTTTGATTCCGAATAGGATAATGACCTTGATGCGGAGCAGGGGCAGAACGGGGTCGGGGCGAAATGAAGATCACAGCGATCCTAGTTTGTAAATAAAATCTGCTCCAGGGATTTTTATTTATTAATATAAAGCTGACGAATTTTTAAAATTATTGAACCTTGGAAAATCTTATTATTTTTGAACATAACCTTAATTTCGATATTAGGTTCTGCTGGGATTTTTTCACGATCCGATTTCATTCAAGGGTTTTTAAATCCTACCACTCAGTAGACCTATGGTACAATATCTTGTTTCACATAATCTCTACTCTTCTGCCATCAAAATTCATACTCACCAAATCTTTGGCAAAGGGGAGACACATAGCTCGAAATACTTATGGCCAATGGGGCAGAAACGTTCTAGATTAGAAACCCTTCGACCTAAGATGCGGTGTTGGACGTCCACCGATAAAATAGACAGACAACCTTGTAAAGATCGCAGGATCAAACTGAATACAGACTGCTTGTGATAGGTCGCTCTGGAATACCGTACGGGAGGCTTATATGCAGCAGTGGACGTCCTTTGGCTGATAATCATAATGATGATGATGAATTCTTTTTGTCACGTGAGCGTCATCTCGCCTCATCTATGTCCGTACCAGTATTTCTCGATATTTATTTTTCGATTTAAAAGATTTCTGCATTAAATTTAAGTCGGAACGTGTTACTGTTAATCTATCGGAGACACAAACTGTCACGTCCCGCTGTGCAAGTTGTCGCGGCAAACTAAAAGGTAAATAACAAGTTCTCAAGTTCTGACACCCGCGCGCGCTCGCTTTATAGGTGGTAGTAGTGTTTATTTCCACTCTCAATTACGGTGTAAATTTATTTACACTGTACTTGGACTGAAACCCTTGGAACTGAAAGTCCTTTATAGCCTGTTTATGGCTATACGTGACGGCCTAGAAGATTATGTTATATAATATAATATAAGGGGAATAAACGAGCGAATAAAAAAACGGCGACTGATGAGGACCATACTGTTATAATACTTGAGCGATATGAATTTGGGTAAGCAAAAAGTTAACTAAACTAAAGACAAATATTATTTAATATTAAAAGAAGAACGAGCTAAAAAAGTGGGTCTTGATTAATTCATTTCAGATATAAAAATACGATCCAAGCGACTAAATTACTAAGTGAACGACTAGAATTAATTACATTGCGGGCAGCTTAGTTTTTAGGGTAGATTCAATTTTTCCATTTAAGATTTTACTTAAGGAGCTACGTTAATAATTTCTCTCTAAGCAAAGTTCTGTGAGCTGCTTTATTAATGATTATTGGTTACCTATATTCTATTTGAGGTGTTATGTTTTCATTTAGATACGTTTTTTTATCAAAAACTTCAATTTGTTTTAGCGCGCGAATGTGAATGGACCAAAAAAGTAAATTGGATTTGCAACTGTCAATTGCTTTCCAGAAAACCACACTGCTAGTACTCGCAAAACGGATCGTGCGACTGCTCCGAATTTTTCAATAAAAAATGTATGCAAACAGGTTTAGGGTCTTGTCATTCGGCTCAAAAAATTGATTCCCATTGGACAAAAAAGAAAACGAGGCTGGCCAGCTGAGTCCAAGCCAGCACTTATCTAGTGACGATGAGTAGTAGAGCTCCTCACTTTTCATACCAATTAATGTTCCTTATAGCATTAATCAGAAGAAAACTTTTTTGTTGACTGAAACGTCTTATTTTGTTATTTATCGATTTTGGTTAAGTACGAGTCGATGCAAATTGATTCACTTTTTTGTAATACATTATTTCATTTATTTACCTACTTAATAAAATAGTGTTCCATCAGATACTTATTTTATTATTTATTTAAATGTGGATTCATAATACTTTGCTCTTAATAATTTCACAGTAGTTTTCGTAATATAATTATAATATAATTCGTAAAATAATGTACGGAATACATTTTTAAGGTTTCATTGATGGCCGCTACTTTCGAACACAATTGAAATGGCGACTGAAAAGTGAGCTAAAAAGTTCCATTAACAGAACAGAAATGAGAACCTTTTCTGCCACCGAATGTAAACAACAAAGATGGAACAATAATTTCTCAGCGCGATTGCTGAATTGTTATTTGATACGACGCGACGGGTGCGTCGCATTTTTGATAAAAAAAATTTTGTTGAAATTATTGATTTAAGTACAATCAAACCGCTTTTGGAGTCACTGATTTATTTGTTGGCGGTAATCCTGTAATAACTTTCGTTAGACAGAATATTTTTATCTTACTTTCCCTGCAACTTTTTAACGACTGATACAAAAGGAGGTAATCAATTCAACCTGTATTTATGTGATATCGTCAGAATTTGTTTAAGTTTTAGGGATGAACTTTTAAGGCACGTGTTGTGTGCTAAATTTCGTAAGTGTATGTATGTTTTCTCAGGATTTGTGGGGATGATATTTTTTTTCGTTCAACCAGGATTATTTCGACTTAGGGTACACTGTAAGTTTGATCAAAATCGGACCAGCAGTTTTTGAGATATGAGTAATAACTAAAAATCATGACATATAAAATAAAATAAAAATTGAACCGCCTTAAAACAGTTTTCTGACGTTTTAATTTTTTAATTGATCTTACACAAAGTAACATATTTCGATTTAAACGGAGTATGATGACCTTTGTCATTTGTTCCGTAGTAACTTTAGTAGGCGGAGGCAGGGAATACAAGAGAAAGTATGTTGATGTATTGATCATATCCAATCTCGACTCCTCATTATTAAGAATCAAATGATATTGAATGAATATTTGGAAGTTATTATGGAATTCAAATCTGTTTTAATAATATTGAAATAAACGAAATGCTGCATTTTCAATACTCACATATTTTCTTGTTTGCTAGTTATAAAAGGGACTATCAAAATGTACCTAGACTCAAAATATAATCAATTGTAACTTCGTGCGTCTCTGTAAACGAATGACAATGAATAATACTCAGTTTTATTAGCAAATGGAATACCCGCGTAACCGCGTTGCGGTTAAGTGGAATGTCGGCATCTCTTTATGAAACCGACTGAATTCATAGGTCAGCCTGCTTGAGAACTTACGCATATTTTGATACTATAAAAATTTTGATACACTAAAGAGACTACACTACAAGAGAAATTAATACGAGTCAAATCTGTACACTCGAGAGATTACGGGAAAAATATGAAAACAAATCATCTCATTACTTGAATTTTCCCTGACAGCTATTTTTTTTACATTTATTTAAAATAGTATCTTGCATGAATATTAAACACAAATATTTCAGCATTTCAATCTGAGAATCAATCGGATTATTCCACTCTAATGTAATTTTATGTGGAGAAGTTTAATACAAAGCGGCCTTTTACAGGTCTTTAATTTTAAATACCATGGCATTGAAAATACAGTTTTTTCAGTCTGATTTAAATTTAAGGGTCATGAATGAGATAATAAGTATGATTATGTCTGGTGTAAATTACAAAAACAATATTAAACATTGTATACTGGCATGTGCTAACTTCCTGACTACTTATCATTTTGCGCACTTCAGCTACTTATTTATCTCTTTTGGTATATTTACCAAGCATATTCTCATCTTGTTTGATTCATAAAACGCAGCTTATTATTTGATAATATTCATATTCACTTATACATTTCAGATACTGGGTTTGTTAACTCAGGCAATTTTGCTTATTGTTTTGGTAAATTCTCAGCTCTGTTTTGTTTGCAGTGAAAGTTTAGCTTAGATAAGAAGCTTTTAGACCTACTGACTTCGAATTTATTTATGTCACAATTTTGTAAAGTCGATCTTGGGTTTATAACTCAAACAACAACTGGTTTATACAGTAACTGACATATGAATAAATGTTATTTATTATTTTATTTTTTGAGCAACATCTTCATACATTATTATTGTATATATCACATGATTTAAAAAATCGGATAGATTTCACTTTCACAAAAATGTTATTTTTGCCTTTTGTGTGTACATGTATATAATATTAACGGTTCAATATTGTAAATCAAATAAATAATTTGTGTGCAGTATCTTCGGCAAGAGCCATACGGAAGAGAAAGTAGATGAGAAGACTCCAGCCGGCTCAGTCAATTTACTGGACGACACGTTATTGGAGTCCCCGGGCTCGGTCGCGGGAGATAAAATGTCACAGTCCCTGCCACATAGGTACGTAATATTGAACGTCGGTAACCTAAGGCTCAATCCATACTGAACTAAGCATGTGACACTTTTAGTTCAGTATGACACAAAATTTAGGACCTAACGTTTCAAATCCGTGCCCCTCCTGGTGCTATATATTTTTGAATCACTCGCGTCAATATTCCGTGTAATTTTTATTCAAAAATCAATTTGAGGTAAATAAAAATCACGCCAAATATAGTCGCGCGTAATAATTTATCACTGCCGTGTGGATTTCAACAGATATTAATTCAAAGTTTTGACATAAATCAAAGAAAATCATGCTATATTGAAGCGAGTGATTCAAAAATAGTGCCATGGGCTACGTGCACGGTACGCCCCGGGCACGACCTGGGCCCCTATTTTTGAATCACTCGCGTCAAGATGGCGTGTTATATTCATTGATTAATGTCTGATTTTCAAATAAAAATTGGTACACACCAGTGATTCGAAAAAGATAAATGAATTTTGTGAGTACTAACGTAAATATTTCGCGTGATTTTCATTGATTTTTAATTCGTTTTCAAACAAAATTCACACGCCATATTTAAGCGAGTGATTCAAGAATAGGGCCGCTAGTCACGATCCGATCTAATATCTTCCCTCAAACCCATGTTGGAGCACAAAGGTTCTAGGTATTTTTTCGTTTATTTGAATAAACGAACAGTATCATTTTTTTTTACAATCAATGGTTACAATACAGGCTTATTATATTTGTCACCAATACCGGTTACTACCACATATTAGTAAAGGAAACCATTTTGACACATTGTGTAGCGTAAAACTGGTATTATTATTATCATAGCAAGAGATATAGCATTAAATATAATTTAAATATGTGATATTGCACAAAGTGTAGTAGTATATTCTTTTTGGAATGCACTTGGCCGCGTAACTGCCTAGTTAATTGAGTTAAACGTCCCTTTGTATGTGTGTACAAGTCTGTGGTTGCAAGGGGTGAGCGCTTGCCAGCGTTTGTTCGACATCGAGAGGTTCTAAATAATTTACCAGGTGTGCGGCTGTGACTTGTTATGGGTACCCTAATTACATAGTCTATTAATTATTGACATGCAATCATATTTACCTCTATTTTGGTACAGATCATATAACATACACACTCACTCACACCCACGTCTATTCTTATCTGAAGACTAAGAAGGTGATATGGACGTAGGACAAGCAACCATGGATAGATTGGTGTTTCTGTGATCAAAGGTGCTGTGTAGGACTTCTATGGGCAAGATGGACACACATGGCTTGTATATACAGGCTGCATTTTTTATCACTGACCAAATTACTGACTAAAGACTCCGCTGATGAATATGAACAACTTTTACTATGGGCGCAATAGTGAAATCGAGAAAAAACAGCTGTTCCATACAAAAGTTCAAGTGACGCGCGGTCAAATTGTATGGAACATCCGTTTTTACAAAATTACGTCACTGATTAAAACTTTAGCTGCATCGAAAAATGCAGCTACTGGCTGCAGACCACTTGCAACCGGTTGCTATGAAAAACCATGGGGTAGGTATATGTTGAGCACTGGAGATCCTGCGGCTGATAATGATAACAAAGTCTCTATAAACGTTACGCTTGATAGAACAGAAAAAGCTGATGGGCCTCGCAGCCGGTGGAACAGTCTTGAACTTGGGACCAAGCGTATCTAAGCTTTTTTAAATATATATTGCAAGTAAACTTTATAATAATTCAGCAGTAAATTGGGCCGTCTCGTTGGTACCACTGCCACTGCCATTTCAGTATAAAATGCGCCTTATGTGCCCGCTACTATGTACGCACTATGAACAAAGTGCACACTTACAATGTCTAGATGAGAAAACTGTCTCTACATTTTATCTGAGCTTACGGACGCAGCCGAGAATCAACTCCAATATACTCATAGTATATTAAATCTCTGATTCAGTTCTCCAACTCAGTGTAAATATCTATTGGAAAATTATAATTTATTTTATCTTTTTAGCAACTTGTCGAGATCGGAACCGTTGGAATGTGATTTTCAAGGCTTCGTCAGAAGAAAAACTATCACAAAAGACGGCAGGAAAATATCCCTCTCGTCGTGGCAGAGATATTGGCTTCAAATATCCGGGAATATTCTAGTTTTCTATGCATCTAAATCTTTTAAAGGGTAAGTCTCTGCTATTTTTATTCAACCCCAAACATTTCAGTTAAACACAAATCTAAATTAGATCTCCAACTACTTATGCAGTCGGGGCTGTGAGCTCTTACTGCAAATATTTAAGTTAACTTTTCAGCTGTAAATGTGCTCAGAAATGCAAAGAACATAAACTTTCTATTGAACGCGAGCATCTTAACTGGATAAAGTGTATAACGAGCGTAAAATAAAGTTAGTGCAAAGCAATGCAATGTGAATACTTCGCTAACTCCGCGCCTATTAAATGAACTACTGGAATGTAGGCCGATCGTTGTCATAGTTACTGAACATTTCCGAGAATTGTATCCAGTTTTCGTTTTACATCAACATTAAATGTGAACGTGTTCATATATATGCTTATTGATGCGCATCCAACAGGCTTTAATGTGAAATGAAAACTTCGATTTACCATGAAATAAGAGTTAATTTGAGGTTTAAACATAAAATGTTGTTTGAATTTCGGCAACATGAAAGATAGTTCAGTCATGGAAAGGTACTAGAGGGAATCGCTTGGAACACAATTTTTGACTTCATATCTTTATTTGCCCTCGTAAGGAGGTTAACATACCAAAAGTCCCAGCCCGTAGATACCTCTAGAGCTTGGATGAGGGAGACGGTTTGAAGGTATATTTTTTGGTTTTTCCCAAATAAATCGGAAATCATGCGTCCTAGCGACATGAGACCTTCTAACATAATCAAAGCTAATCTTTTGTTGCAAGTTCTGCTCAGTCAAGTTTCGAACCGACTTCAAAAATAAGGAGGTTTTCAATTCGCCCTGTATTTTTTGATATCGTTGGAATTGGATAATATTTGAGTATGATTATCTTTTTAGGCATCCACTTAAGTGTGTTAAAGGACAATATTTTTTTTGTATGGAAGTTGGGCTTAAAATAAAATTCTAACTAACAGAAACAAATGATACACCAAATGAAAGAATAAATTCATACAAACAAAAAACACTCATTTCTGTTAATTTTTCGATATGGGTTTTGTTTTTATTTTCAATCTAAGTCTTTTGTTACTGGCTAAAACGCTGGTTTGGTTCCATCCACTTTTTCGTAAATATTGACATCTGTCATATGTCAGTGCCAGCAAATCAAATGTCAAAAGCGGTAGGAATCAACGTTCTTTTCGACGCATTTTCAATAATAATAAAATGTTTTCAAAACGAAAACGGGCGTATCAAAAAATCTAAAAAAAATGTTAAATGAAAGTATTTAAGTTTATAAGTAATCCACAACTAAATATGACCCTGTTAAATATTCACGTATTTTAGGCCCAAAAAAAATGATGTCCTTTCGCAAGTGAATGTTTTCTCATGTTTGATATTTGCATAATTGTAAAATTTTGTGTTTGTTCACGAATATATTCGAAACAAGATTTTGTGTCGAAATTTTTTTAATCAAATTAATCAAGCATCAAAATCGGTTAAGCAGTTTTTGAGATATGGGCAAATAAAAATACTATGGAATAAAAAATATATGTTCCAACTTTTTAACCGCATACAAAAATATATATAAAAAGGCTAAAATATCGCATATTTGTCTTCTGTTTAGGAGAAACTAATTTATTTGGAATCCTTTAATAATGTCCGCAGACGGTTCTGTCTGTTGCTCTCCTTCCACTTGATATCAAGGGCTACAGGCTGAGACGTTTGATATGTTGACCTCCTAACTAGTTCAAATAAAGTTGCGAAGTCAAAAATCGTATTCATTGAAATTACCTCTACAAAGTTTAACGATACTAATTTGACCAGCCTACGTGCTTAAATAAACTCTATTATGTCGTCGCTCGAAGTAATCCCTGTAGAAATACCGAAATGGAAAAGTCAGCTTTTTACTGTTTTCGTTGGAAATTCTGGAAATACCAAGAAATTGTGGACGGTGCTGTTCGGGAGCGCTAAATAAACGATGAATGCGCCGCGCCACTCGCGACGTTCTTCTACGGAATGCCTGGACCAATTATAAAATTCCGCACTCCGCACACTTCCATTTCATTTCTTATCCGTTTCAATGCTCTGGGCAGTTCGCATTAGCGGTGAACATATCTTATTTTGAAATGTATGATATTTTCTCCTGTAATACGGCTGCAGGACTTTTAATTAAGTGAGACATTAATGCTGTTATACAAACACAAGCGTGATAATATACTTGTATTAACCGTTAAGTTCGTCTACTCACTACTAGTGAATTCGCTGGTCGCTGTCTGGTGGCTGGTGGTTAGGATATTCAGAGTTCGTATCCCGGGTTGTAGACATATATTTGTTTCTGAGCTGAGTTCTCTAGTCTTAAAAGTACTTATAACAACTGTTTGTGGAATTTGAATTTGAATTTTTGACACAATTTTCGAACAAGCGTCTAGTCTAGGCGTATTAGGACCATAAAATTAATATTCCTGTCGGAATAGAAGGACAAGTAAAAGCTGTCAAACGAAACCGATTTAAGATGTCAGTAACTAACATAAGTAAGTAACATTTGTAGCTTTAAATGAGATAACCTTTCGATCAGGTGATTTATAACAATATTCCTAAGTTAAATATAGTAGTTTACTGCATGATAAACAGTCGACACAAAATATTGAACATGCAGCTCTAGTGTTAAACTAAACATTATTTCATTATACAAAATATTCGTCGATATACATTCCCTGTGTTATTCTGTCTTTATTTTTTACGTAAATTAACGTTTGTAGAATAGAATAATCAAACTGCGTACTTTAAATTTGAAGCGCATTGGTAAATATAAGTCGTATATTAAGAGGCCTCGATATGGACTAATCAACCTGTAAATGATCATTTGTTGGGGTTATGCCGCTGTAATGCATAACAATCAATCACCGATCAAATCACCATGTGTCAGACGCATTATTTCTCCAAAATATACACAATTTCACTTTTAAATATAAAAAATCAAATGCACGTAATTTTCAGCGAGCTTCTGCGGGGCGGTCAACTGTTTGACATCTGCCAAAAATGGTTTTGCTACCCATCTCTTTTTATCACACAGTTTGCTGCTAGTGACATCTCGCTTTTGTCGTTCTATTCCAAAGGGATAATAATTTTATGATTAAGACTGTGCCAATTACGGAAAAGGAGTTTGAAATAACAGCAAAAAGACAACTAAACTGAGACATTTGTTGAAATTGCCATGTAGTGTTTATACAATTTGGCTGTCAATCTAGATACTAACCGAAGCCTTGAAACTAACCCAATTGTAACTGTAGTATAGTCTTTTTAAAAATAAATTATAAATAATTACAACCTTTGTTGAACAGGACAAACAGAAGTGACTTCCGTACTGAGCGCTGCAAGGTGTTATCTTTAGACGGCTGGATCGCGACGTGGTGTGATGTCGACTCGGCCGACGCCTTCCAACTCACCAACCACCACACGGGCACCCACTATAAGTTTAAGTGAGTACTGATGTTGAACAGGAAAAACAAAACTGACTGATCTGACGTACCGGGGGTTCCAGGTCTATTTTGTACCTCAAACGCTTTCATTTGTTCTAGAACGGGCTCCGAATCAGCCGCTAAACAGTGGGTAACGAAGATCGAAGAAGTTACGAATAAGATCGTAAAGCCGTTGCCAGCCAATCTCATGTCGTTCGAGTAACCCGAATCAACGCTACGTGTAGGTACGTTGCATGTATATACAGGGTGTCACGAATACAATGGATACCATGTAAATGTCGATATGTGTCCTCGTGGTCTATCATATATCAAATTTTGGTCTTAGTAAAAATATCATGGTTTTCCAGACTTTCAACGTTTTGTATTTTTTTTATGAATTGCCATGTGCGCTTAGTTTTTCTTATGGCATTTACAAATTTTTCAGTTAAGCTTTTTTGGTTTCACCAGAGATAATCTCTATCACTACATAGTATAGGACAACGGCGCGTCCTGTCTGTATGTATGCCTAAATCTTTCAAACTACGCAATTGATTTTGATGTGTTTTTTTTTTATAAATAGGCAGGATATTGATACAAGAGGCAGGTTTATATACAGTCTCCCGTGCGTAAGTAAGCCGGGGCGGGTATCTAGTTTAAATTAAATAAAAGATTTAAATTCAACAAACTAGTTCATGGATATATAAAAAGATGAAAATGCAGAAAATATTTTTTTTATTCATTTGATTACGACCAAGGCACACTTTAAAAAATCATACTCTTTTCTATTCGCCTTTATACTCTTTAAGTCGCCATCCGATAAAAAACAATAGAAAACACATAGGCTTGTGATACCTTGTTAAAATCGCAAATAACCAAGGAACTTTTAAATATGATAGGCACGATGGACGTCCTACATTTTTTTACAGCAATATAAAAATGAATGCTATACAATGAATTAAAAAATAAATGTATTTTTCGTAAACTTATGAACTAGTTTGTGGAATTAAAATCTTCTCTTATATTTTATTTTTCATTTCTTTTCATTATTTAATTTAAGCGCATAAGTTTGGATATTAGGAGGGCACGACTTGCTATATTCAATTAAAAAACATTTATCGTCTATAGTGTTGTAGTCTGTAGCAATTGTAAGATGTTGATATCGACGGTATATCCAATAAATTATTATGTTTAATTACTTAATTTAAGTTATTTAATCAGTAACCAAACAAACCTTACGTACCTACGTATTGTTTCTTATTCATTAAAAAAACATTTTTTTTTGCTAAAAGAACTTCATAAATCAAGGCAACCGTATAATTTCTTTTTCATTTCTCATCAATATTTTCCCTAATAATTATGGTTGAAAAACTCAATTTTATAAGAGTATATGTTCACAAGGGATCGTATGTTACGAGGTCACGACTTTGCAATATTCGATTAAAGAATACATTTGTCGCTTATAGCATTGTGGTCTTCAGCAATTGTAAAGGCATGTGAAAAACTAATCCCAGATGGCTATTTAAAAAAATAAAATCTTGGAAACCGTGGTATTGTTACTAAGGTCAAATTTGATATTAGAGAGACCACGAGGAGGCCCATTAAGAGTTGCAGGGTTATTCATTATACCTGTTCTATACACTCACAATGATCTGATCCTCAAGGCTCCACTTTTAACAACCTTAGGTTATACAACATTGTACACTACTGTATCTTTAGTACGATTTCAAAATTATGAACAAAATTTATTTATTGTAGCATAGTCAACTGTTACCACCGGTATATTGGTGTTTATGTTATAGTTATTTCTAATGTTTTACTATTTGTAGACATACCTGGTTTTTATATAGTTTAGTTAAAGTTTTCGATGTTATGCTATGAACAACATTCGATGTGCATTTCTATATAGGTAGACAGTAGTGTATTGATAGTTCAATCCTAAAAAATGTATAGGGACATTACATATAGATACCTATAACGCTTACTATAATTAAATACCTACGAGACACTTAGCTCATAATAAAGTTTCTAATATTCAACTTGTCAAAAACTATTTTTTTATGGAACAATACGAATAATTTTTATACCAGTAGCGTATGGGTTTCTTCTCTACGTGTCAAGTTGCAATGTTTATGTACAACAAAAAATGTTTATGTTAATTTTAGTTATAAAATATGTAGGCACCCGTTTGTATACGCGGGAACGAATTTTAAATCTTCTTAGTATTTTTTAAAGTATATCATTTTCAAACTATTTTATCAAGTAAAGGAGTAACGAATCATGCTCATATTTTGCCGGTAATGTTAGAAATTACTAAGTATACCTAGTTATGAAAATATACGATACTAGGATCTAGATTCATGTTTACTTTGCTAAGGTCAAATTAATCTTCCGGGTTCAAAAGTTACCCCATTTTTTTGTAAGTTAGATCTAATTTATCAATATGAAATTTATTATCGATACTACGTGCCATCGAACTGAATCTATTAATGTATTGTTGTCATAATTCTTCTAAATCTCAGTAAGAAAATACTAATAACCGTAAAAATACTCACATAGTACTTTAAAACATTCAATCCATGACATTTTGACTTAGCAAGTTAATTTTATTTTCGTTTAATTTCGCGTCTTAGCGAGTAAAATATAGTATGCATACGATCAATAAAACAAAACATTATGTGTTAAATGATTAAAAATAAATATATTATTTCATGAATTAGCTAGAAACCATCTAGCTCAGTTTAAATAAGTCCAAAGAGACCCTACACATGTTTATAGGATCGATTTTAGCGAGATACGTGAGGGGGGGTTGATGGTTAGTAAGTTACCCCACAAACACTTCATATCCCCCGAAATTTTGGCTCCATGAAAGTGAGCATACTCGTAGTTATATGCGATTAAACGCAAAACATTACATTAAATTGACATCTCAACTCAAAAATTGCTCTCTTTAACAACAAAATCTTTCTATATCTGGAAAATCATCCAAGAAATAAGTATGAGTATGATCTCATTCGATCAACGCAAGGCAATGCAATAAATTGATAGCTCACTTGCCTCGTTTGTGACAAAATATCGGTACTATAAGTATGACTATGGCCTCATTCGATAAAACACAGAAAATTACATAAAATATGATATTACACTTGCGTAGTATGTAAAATATGTTTGGGGTGTACAATGGGGTCCATGCACATGTCCCCGAGGCCCCAGGGGAGGACGCTTAAATTTTGGTACTGCTAAAATGAAGTTATAAACAAAGGTTTTATTTATGAACATATTTTGCCGCCAAAATATCCTACGTTTTTTGAGCTAATCTTTGAAACTAAATTAAGCGATCATGTGAATAAAAAGGTATCACCGATTATAAAATCTTTATACATCATGCTTGGAACATCATGTGCCAAATAAAATTGCTTGTAATGGGAAAACTGTTATTTAACTTTTGCTAAGTAAACCATATCATTTCTCTTGGCATATCTTCAAATAAAATAACAGGATATAGACTTCGGGGAAAACTTTTAGTATCTGAGCCTTCTCTTATTTTTCATAAAAAACTTGTCTTAGTGCGGATTTTGTATAATAATAGTAATAGTAATTATTTATATAATATATAAGAATTTTGTATGCAGCAGTTTGCGACCGGGGTAACGTAATGACAAAATTTTCACAGTTATTTAAACGTTTTTATTACCAGTGGCAGACCTTTACCATAAGCTTAGTCTAAAGAAGTTTTCATGAAGTCTGACCAGTCGTTTTTTTCAGCCATATAAAATTGCAAGTAAAATTAGAAATAAAAAATGAACTAGATGTTTTGTGTATTTGATTTGATGTTAATAAAACCGTAAAATAATGCACAATAACATACAAAAATATCATGCAGAAAACAGTTATAAATACAAATGTCGAATTTCGGATACTTTTCAAAATGATAAATAATGATATAAAAAATAAGGCGGAAAATGATAGCTAATAAAAATCAATAAAAATAAATTCATTAACTTCAGGTTACTTATTTAACCCATTTTCATATGACCCATTATAATCCATTTTCATATGACACGATGTACCAAGCACCCTGTATATATATTTGACTTCGTAAACTTTGTTTTTTGTTCTACTATGTGTGATCAATTTAATGTTTATTATATTAGATATGTGAATAAAAAAAAACATAGTGGAGGGCCTAAATTAGTGTCGGTTGGGTTATAAAACCCAGGATTTCAATCTCCAAATGCAATTGGTATTCCTACAGAGAGCTATAGGCTAACCGCTTCATTGAGACTTCTCCTGCGGGGCGGCGGGGCGCGGGGGAGGCGAGAACGGGTTGCGTGAGGGGTTCGGGTTACATCCTCTCAGTGAAGCGGTCTACCTATACATTTGTTTCTCTTTCTCAATATAGTACATGAATCATAAGTGGTTGTTCACTAGTTTGATCACGTTCAAATCAGTCAGTATTATTATTTCAGCTACCTTACTGAAATTTAGGTAGCCTTATGACAATTAGTTTTGAAGTATCTTGTACATAAATATTTACTATTCACTGAAAAAGGCACAAATGTGAGGTCCTTTCGGAAGATATAAAATGCAATTTACGCGAACTAGGTTGCTTATTATATGATAAGATTTGTTGTTAGGTAGGTAGCGCTTATCAAAACTTCGAAGTTATGAACGAACTACATGTTCTTGCACGACTCCGTCCGGGCAACGGAGCGTAGGTATATTGTTATTGGACTCTAACACCGTCTACATAGAAGTACACGGTTGTGTTTCTTTGTGTAAGTTTATTTAAGAGAATGCCCTGTAAAGGTTGGTACGCACTACACTGCTACGCGTCGCGTTGCACTGAAAAAATGTTTTTGTTGCTAGTATTAAGTAACAAATAACGTTAACTAATTCCGGTAGAGCAGATATGACAAATCCATCCACTATTATTGCAAAAAATAATCCTAAATCAAATTTCAAGCAATCAGCTGTTATTATCAACATCCTTTTAGTATCAACTCTGCCCATCCATCCATTCATCAATTGCAGCAGCCTATAAGTCATCTCACCCCATAACTCTACCCAGTTTGCACAATGACTACCGACGTGGCGCACCGTAATGTGTATTAACCTTAGGGATCGGATCGGATCAGCGTAATATGCGCTTATAAATTATTATTGTTTGATACCCAAGAAATTTATTTTATAAGCGCGCCGTTTATTCGCTAGTCTGAAACTGCCCTTATTGAGCACCGCACATCAGCGGCCGAAGTCTAAAGCCAATTTTTTGACATTTCGAGTAGACAATTTAAATTTAATGATTTTCTGCTGCATCAATATAAATTTCATCTTACGTAGCTTTACCTTAAGTAGATCTAAACTATATTTGTAATTATTTAAGCTTAATTATAAAATATTCTCAAGCAATACCCAAAAACGCCAATTTTGTATCAATGTTTTTGTATATATGTAAGTACACTACTATATTTACTATGCATCTTTTGCACTTTTAAACTAAAGCCTTATTAATTAGTATATTGATAAACGGATTATTTGACAGCGCTTTATAAACATTTACTACGGTAACGGGCGCGATTCTGCTGTGTGGTGCTCCTAAGCGTAAGCAAGCGAGAAAAGTCGGGAGGGCACATGTTAACATTAATAGTTATGTAGGCAGGTGCTATTTCAGTTTGTACTGTTAACGATGCGTGATAATAAGTATAGCAATGAACTAGTACGTACTTTATTTGTAAAAAAAAAACGGTAGCTTTATCTTGGTAATTTTATAGCTATCATCACGTGAAGGAAAAAACACTTTTTGAATCGCTTATTGAAGATTCATTTTATTTTACAAATGCATACACATTTGGTGCCATTGTTAAGTTTCATATTTGTTTTGATGCTAACTAAGTTACCCACTGTTGTGCTTACGGAATATAATTTTATTTTAACAATGCAAGTAAAACTTAGATTGTATCTCTGGGACGCGAGACGTGAAATTCAGTAGAAAGTGTTATTGGCACTGAGCTACACTCACTGATAGGCCGGTATTGCCTATTAAAATGTTCCGCCTTTCGATTTTATTTATCGGATTTGTAACATACTTATCCTTTCCCGTAGCAAAGGAAATGCAGCAGCGTAGTATTATAATAAAAACATATACAAGCTTCTCGCAACTAATAATCTCTACTAAAAAAAAAACAATGCAATATGTCACAATGAGTTGCAACAATTATCTAATGTGAAATTGACTACTAGGAATAACGGATTAAAAATCGGGAAGGTTCGAAGTTAATGAAACAACACCACAAAAATCCAATCATATTACGAGTAAAAAAAAAAATCTGCCCGTGAAATGCGTGAAACAAATCGGTAATAGTAAAAGCGGCCCTAAATGTAAACGTGCAATAAACCAAAAAGTTTTTTTCGTATTGGAAGATTTTTAACTCACCGCCTAGGTTCAATGCTGTTGTTTCCTAAGTTAGTTCGGGCTTATATCTCGTAGAATTTGAGTCATAGTAATTGGATTAATTCTCATCTATCAAACACTTTTATAAATCAGATAGGTTTTTAAAGTAAGAGTCTAACCCAAAACTCCTTGACTTAGACCACCTTAGACCCAGGAAATAGATAGAACGTGTGATGTAGGTCAAATTCGTTTCACATTCAAGGAGTGAACACATAGCTGGTGACGATGATATGATTACGTCCGCCTTGGTAACTGGGTCATCCAATGTTCCAGCTACTGTGAGAGACAATGACCTACAGCATGAATGCGTAAATCCGCTGCAGCCTCAGCTGGTTATATTTCTGCGGCTTTAGTGCAAAATTTTCGCCGCGTGAAGCTTTTATGTCGAAACAGAGTAGCGTTTCCGAATATTGCCTTTATAAATTTATATATTTTTTTAATAAATAAACCTCGTTTGATAGAAAAAATAATAATTATATGCTTGTATATTAGTGCTGGATACTTGGCGCAAGTGACATAAAAGCTGAACATCGTGCTTCGAATCCCACCAAAAATTGCTAACAACTATCTCAATAATCACTTTCTTTTTCTCTTTTTGTATCATGGAAATCGGGGTCTTAAAATAATATGAATTTAAAAATGTTACTCGAACAAGGAAATACAATTTGTATAAGGTATCGACCCCGACTCCGATATTCCGAGATGCAATGCAAGGCATGTCAGGGCGGAAACAAGAATTGAGTTTCAGCGAGTTACTCGTTCCGAACAACAACGTCTTCTTGACGGGTTTTAACTTTGTGTATTTTTTACTTACTAAAATATTATTTGTTCTTGCCTTAAATTAAGTACATATTATTGTTAGGTTATGCTTACGTGAAAAAATAAATATATAATCCTATACACATATTCCTTGTAACTAAATAAAAACCCTAATGGAATGGTACCTTTGGAACGGACCTACAATATACTGAATTATTTGTCAACACATATCTCTTCTCATGCTAAATTCTCTTTGAAGTAAGGCCTTTATGCCTTATGCATTGAAGATCATTTTTGGAATTCAGAGAAAATCTGGATTTTTAGGAGTTTGAAAAGATTATACAGGGTGTTGTTTTGGTTGGCGACGCACGATCAGGGATGGTTGTACAAACGATACTGATGCCGAAAATTAATAATGGAAAATAGCCACAAAATCAATTTATTATTACGATAGTAGCGAGCGAGTCAAAAATACCAACGCCAGGTCGCCTCTTCATAACTTACTACTTACTAGCTACAGCGTAGTATTTCAAGATACGCGCGAGCTACGGGCGAGGGTGCGAGTTTGCCCATTCGTTTTGAATTTTTTTAGAATGTTTTGAAGAGGTTTTCTTTTATAAAACTTGCATATAATTTAAAGAAAATATTATTTTTAGAATGAGCGTAACTCATTCCACCCTGAGCCACTGACCAAAACAAAACACTCTATGGAGCCTTCTAACGGCTATAGTATATATCAACTTGATAATAATTTTAAGCATATATTTTATCGTCTATTAAACTTTTTATACTTTATCTGCTATCAGTACTAAGCTAAGTTTAGGCAGAACGTAAGACTATTAGTTAGGGAGGCGAGGTAGCTAAATGGCGTAATTCAACGGCGCCGTCGAGACCTATCAAAATCGAAAGATAAAATAATTTCGAAAAGAAAAGCTCGTATGGTAAAAACCATTTTAGCGGTGGGTTTGGCGTGTACGGTTTTTCAAAAATGTAAAAAAAAACAGTTACTTGGGCATTCTCGAGCGCGTCAGATATTCATACTACGTATGCCCCAAGTGCCTCTGATAACAACGGTATACTAATCTGCCGGTTTGCGTGGTGGGGGTAGGCATAAAAAGTAGTCAAAAATGCAAAAATAAATAAATTACTCGAGCGCGTCAGATTTTTGGAAGGGGTGTTAAGTAGGCCCCAAGGAAGCTCCCTTAAAAAAAACTGACGATTTTGGCGTGACCATAAGTTATGATGAATTTTTGAAAATGCAAAAAAAAATAGTTATTTTGAAATACTCGAGCGCGTCAGATTTTCATAGGGGAGGTTCATCTCGGTATCCTGAAAGCATATTTTCTTAATCTGACAAAAATGTTGGTGGGTTCTCTTAATCTGACCAGAAAGGTTTTTTGGTTTCTTGTTTTTTCCTTTCTTCTTTCTTTTTAATTATTCTTCACTTCGTTTTGCTGACGGTACGTCCAAAAAACAATTTGAGGATCAACAGGCTATTGAATAATATACATACATGAAACTGTACATGTTAATAATACTTTTGTATACAGATACACGTAACCTTTTCCAAGTCGACGAAAATTGTCGAGAAGCTTTAGAAAAAAAAATTTTTTTTGAGATTAAAGTAACATAATTTAATCATCGTTATTTCATATCATTTTTTTAACACCCTCAGTTTTCAAGATATACTCAACAAACCGGGAGTTTGAGTTTTTATGAAGCTTCAAGTCAAAAAGTTTTAACTTTAGACAAAATGTAAAGAGACCTTTTTTGTGTAAAATAAAATTACCTTTTTGTTTATTTAAACTTTTTTTTTGTATAATGTATCGTTCGCGACTTATATGCCGCAACCCGTTTTTCGGAAGACGAAATGGCTCCTCCACACTCCTGGTCATGCGGAAACCGGCAGATTTTGTATTTTTAGTACGTTTTAGATTATATTCTTCAAAATAAAAATAAAAAAAATCGCGCTCGAGGATGCCGGATTAACGTTTTTTTTTTACAAGTTCGCGACCCTATAACTCGGCGGCGTCAAGGACTTATCGTCAGATTAGTTAAATTTAGTCTTAAAACACTAAAATCAACCCCCAATATCTTAATCTGACGCGCTCGAGTATTACAGACTATCGATTTTTTTTTACTAATCTGATCGTCTATCCTAGGCGCGCGTCACTACATATAGAGCTAAATACTTTACAAGGTTGTTCTATTAGGTCCAAGGTATCTCTCATATCTTAAACTGCCACGCTCGAGTATTACCGAAAATTCCCCTATTCGCCTCCCTAACTATATATTTAGTTGTATTCTTCCTAACACGAGTTTATCGCACATTGGGAATAAAATTTTAAACTTTAAGTTTTGTTTATAGCAATGTTACCAAAGCTTATATTAAATTACACGTTTGTAATATAGTTGTAAAAATAGATAGATGAGGCTACGATATTTGACTGAACTTTTAGAATAAAATTATCTTCGACATATTAAGAAACTGCAGAACAATATTCAACTTTATGTATATTATTTTCGCTTATATTTCATATAGCTCAACAATCTTGGCAATGTTTAAAGTAATCGTAGCATTTACAAAAAGAGTTGATTTAATTTCAGAACCTTATTTTATGTTAACGGCGATAAATGCACCAAATTGCTTAAAATCGAATTCGGTGTATTTAAGACACTATTATTTTTAAGCAGTTGAACTATTGTATTACGCTTTGTACGATATGAATAATATAATTTGTTAAGTGTATTTATGGTAAGCACGTCGTGCTCTCGTGTTCAATAAAAGTCTTGTCAAATTATTTTTGTTTTATTTTTCTTCGGGTATTGTTTTTGTGTTAAAAAGAAGTGAGTTTTTTTAAAGAGCTAAGCTAGGTGTACTCGCGTCTAGGCTATCGTAGCGAGTGCTAACTGATAGGTCACGCCGCGAGTGCAGCCGCAGCGGCGAGCGCAGCGGTGCAGCGCTGCAGCGGCGCGTCGGGCTCCCGCCGTCGCTCGCCCCCCAAACTTAAGGTGCCGTCACCGGTGCGTGAATTGTAAGTGACCCAATTCGTCGAATGAGCTTTACTTTCGGTGATAAAAAGTGGCTAAACGATGAATCGATGGTGTAGCGGTTCTGTGGGGGAGGCGCGGGGTTTGCGCGGAGGGTGCGCGCGCCTCTCCCGCAGTGCCGGCGGGAGTGTGACGACTGACGCCGGCTCGGTCGCAGCCGCCACGCTGTTGCCGCACCGCTCGCCGAACCTTCGCTCCCGCCGATCGCGTCACCGCAAAACACGCCAACACACACCTACAACAACCGCCGCCATGATTAAAAAGTAAGTTGTCAACGTATTTAAAACTTTTAGAAACTTTTTATGTTGTAAAACTTTTGATAAACTTTTATACGAAACTTTTTATACTATTTACCTAAGTATTTGCGTAAGGTTTTTTATTTTCTGTTTGTTTTTCTTGCATGTTTTATTTATTGTTGTACATATTTATTTTGTAAACCTGTTTGTGGTGTACGAAAATTTTATGATTAGCATCTTTTTCTTGTTTTTCTAATTTTTTTTTATATTTATACAATTGTTTCAAATATCCCCTTCCGTGTTATTTTATTAATATTATTTTTATATTATTCAAATTATAAAAAACTATCTACAGTGTTATTTTACTTGTAATTAGTTTTTGCTACTTAAATCTTAGTAATTGGAGGCTAAAATTTATTGTGAAACCCTATTTACAAAGCTATTATTAGAAGAATCGTGCCGCCCGTGTATTCATTTGTAAATTAGTGATTAGGTTTCACCCAAAATCTCCAAAAATATTATGTGAAAAATTTAGGGCACGCTTTTTATTCCCGTTGTTCCCTATATCTTTCAGTATTAATCATTATAATCCTAAATCTTTGGTTGTTCAGTTTTTATTAAATAAATATTGCAACGTTGTATTAATCATAGGTGTGCACTGAATTAAGAACGCTCTGTGCTCCTCAGCACTTGTACAAAACCTAGTACATTGTCAAAAATTATCATTAACAACTTTTTAGTTAAACTTGAATTTTTTAGACATTCCGCCATCTCAGTCGCAGTTTTGCTTTTGGTTATTTTCTATACGTTATGGCGTGATGGTTTATAGGTTATAGTATACCTCAATCAATACAATCTATTTAATACAATAAGAACTTTTGAAATCAAGTCAGTAGTTCTTGAGTTAAGCGCATTTAAGCCAACAACCAAAGCCAATTACTTATACAAATATTATAACGCTTAAGAGATTTTTAGTTAAACTCTGTATCGCATTAATACTAACTTAATTTTAAAATTCTTATTGTGTAAGATAGCTTATTTATTAGGAAACCTTAAAAGATGAAAAACATTACGCTGCGATTTAAAGAAACGAAATAAAATCTTAGTAACAATTGGCAAAGATTTCGACGACATACATTTAAAAATAAACCCCTCCTTTTTTGAGTCGGTTATTTGCTTACTTGAACACCGATTTTTTAATTTGAATATTTCTTTTGTTAGGATTCGAAGGACATTTTGAAGGGTAAGGACTCTTGAGAACTATTAGAAATGCTTTAAGGTCTATTTATTAATATAATAAGCCGAGTCAATGTTTAGTTTCTTACCCGTTTTTTTTTACTTTTAGTGAAAGGGAAAATTGGAAGCCTTGTATCTTAGAAATAATAAGAGCTAGAACATTCGATAAGGGTTCTAACGTTCAAGAATTGTGATCTTTAAAAACGCCAGTGTGATCTTTCTCGTCCGTCAGAGCCTTTCTTTGCCACTTTTTTTAGGGTTCCGTAGCCGAATAGCAAAAAACGGAACCGTTATAGTTTCATCAAGTCTGTCTGTCTGTCTGCCTGTCTGTCCATCCGTCCGTATGTCACAGCCATTTTATTCTGTAACTATAAGCATCACACTGGTGAACTTTGGTAGTAAGATGTATCCTGTTAAAAAATAATGACATTTAAGGGGGGCTCCCCATACATAAAATTAAAACCAAAATTTTTTTGTTACGTGTGCGGGTCTATGGATAGTCTTTTAAAATGACATCGAGGTTTCTAAAACCATTTTCTTTTAAAGTCTAATGTTTCATGCTTCCAAAGTGGTAAAAGAGCGTCCCCTCCTCCTCATCTAACTTCTAAACTAAGCGAGTGTAAATTTTGAAAAAAATATATAATGTAGATCTTAACAAATACTTTCAACGAAAATTGGATTGGATGGGATAGAACGAGAAGTTTTTGAAACATAGCAAATTTTCAACAACCGCAAACATAACTTTGATCTTCACTCAACCACTATGAAAAACAAAGTTCTGTTTGCTGTCAACAAAATATTGTGATATTTTACTAAGTGGAAGTAATCGGATTCCCATATTCAGTTAAAGTTGGCACAGTACCCTCAGTGCGCGAGTCCGACTCGCACTTGGCCGGTTTTTTGTACTAAACTGAAAATCATCGACTTTTATTCCTGTTACAACTCGAAGGGCTTAATTAACATTTTAGAGAGCTGCAAATACAAATCTGAGTAAATAATGTACAGGATGGAACCAAATAACATATCTACCGAAAATTTAGGTTTACCGCAATGATTGCAACCTAAGCGTATTTTTTTGTCTAATATGACTAACTACAGCTATGAGTCAAAATTGCAACTAGTTATTCCAACAACAAAAAAATAAACAAAATTTACTCTGAAACATCTACCAAACATCTACATCTATCAAACAGTACTAAATACTAAGTCTTATTGCAAATTCTTTAACGCACATTTTTGCTTGCGCTATCTTAAACATTAATTTGGCGCGAAACTAACCTGGGCTCGCCCCCAAGCTCGCAAATGGCTCCTGAAAGATTTCAAGTGATATGGAGTAAAACGAGTGTACTCGTTTAAAAGCCTACAAAGTTAATAAAAAAATCGGCAAAGTGTGAGTCGGACTCGCGCACTGAGAATCCGTGCCAACTTTAACTAAATTAGGGGTCCACTTCCTTCCAATTAACCAACATACCACAAAAATAACGTTATTTTTTATAGTTTTTGTATGCAGGACAAAGTTATATTTGCGGTTGTAGACAATGTGCTATATCACCACGACACATGGTAAATATATATATATATATATATATATATATATATATATAGGTATGTTTGAGTTCCATGTATGGGAGTCCTCCTCAAATGTCATTATTTTTTGTATAGAAATCGTAAAGCAGTTAACAGTATATACCAAACTACCAAGTTTTATCTGTGTTATGCTCATTGTTTCAGAATAAAGTGGCAGAGTAAAAATATAAGAATCTCTCAATCGCCTGTGAAATTATACATGAAACATCATCTACTACACCTGTTTGGTACTGCAATCAGCCATACAAAGTAGATACTTTATTATACCTACAGTGAATTCCAAAAAAAACGGTATCACTTTAACAATGAATATTAAATGAGTCCTAGTAAAGTTTCCGTTAATTAACGTCTAACATTAGTATTTTACAATGACCTAGTTTGGTTGCCTGAAACTTGAAATTTTATTAACGTTTCAATGGATGCACTTTGCATGTATTGTTACATCATATATTTTGAAATCTTCCAAGGGCCATCCAAACCTTATAACATTATTAACGGTAATAACATTTATTTAATTAGTATAAACCATATTTTATATTATGTTTTGAGTATTTAACATTCTCATAAATTGGGTATTATCGTACGTTTTATAATTCTACCGTTGACATACAATGTACTTGTTTGACGTCTCTCATTTTCATCTTTATAAAATGCTTTGTCCTGAACGACTGACTCACCGACTGACGGATCAACGCACAGCCTAAACCGCTGATCGTAGAGACTTGAAATTTAGAGAGTGTGTTCTTTGTTTGTCGTAGGGATCCGATAAGAAAGCAAAGGTTCCCGAAATTCTGCCCCCAAGGGGTGTAAAAGGGCAGCAAAGTTGGTATGGTACAACGTGATTCCTTGGTCCAATCAAATTTTAATTTTACATAAACATTATTTACAAAATTGAAAGTCCTGTTTCGTATATTATAATAAATTATCTTTTGATGAAAAAGGAAAGCTGCTTCTCCCACTGCTTTGAGAAGATAACGTTGTAACAAAAGCTGAAGAGATTTTTGTTTGTATGAAGTATGAACTACTATAACTATAATCAAATATTCAGATAAGAAATATTCATCGAATAAAATACATTACGACTAATTTGAAATCGTCACCTATTTTTTAGCAATCATTTATGTACATATCATTCTAAAATTGATCGTTTTATATTTATTCAGTCTGATAATAAGTCTTATCTGACGTTGGTATAATCGGCCCAGAAGGATTAATAAAATCAATTTCTAAAGATTATTTCTCCCTCTAGCTAGACTATTAAAAAAACTTCAAAGTGATACAAGATGAACAAATTATGATTATTGTGCAAGTAAGTTACTCGTTTGAAGGCATGATTTTAATGCAAGGTCAAAGTTATTTAAGATTGCTTGCCCACAGTAGTCAGCAACAAAATTCTTCGAAATATGCATTTATGATAGACTCCCGACTCTGTGCGGCCTGCTTATTATAGGAATGCCTTCTTCATTTCACTTCTAACTGTAATCCATGTATGATGTGGTTTTATGTTTTAAATAAATCTTATTTTTTGATGTGCACTGAAAACAACTCAAGAGTTATTGATGATAGTTTTTACTAAGTATAAACAAATTGTTGCCGAGAAGTATCTATAGACCGTTCTTAATTCAGTGCACACCACTGTATGGTTTCATGTCCGGAAATGGAAAATTAGAGCCCTACAAATTTTCAATACTAAATAGTTAAATAATATACTTCCAGATTGGTCCCTTTTTTGCCAAATTGGGATCAGGTGGCTGATTCTCGCGGCAATCGATTTTTCTTCGTGTAGTAATTCGTTAACCTTTATCGCACGATCAAAATCTAAATACATAAAAATCTTGACCCTGAGCAATCAAAAACTTTTTTTCGATGAAGAAAATTCGATCGATTAACTTTTTTTGTATACGAATGGCACGATAATTATTGACCCCCTGATGATGGGTTATTGGTGTAATCGATGGAAACACTGTGTAAATCTTAGATAGATGTGGAGTTATTGCACTAGCCAGCCTGATAGTCACCATTTTGTGGAGGCGTGCTGATGGTGGAACTTCGTGGGAATTCCGTAACTCTGGGAGTTTTTAATTAAAACAGTAATTTATTTTTAATTAAAGTATTTGTTCGCCTTAAATTTAGTCCTTTCCTTCTAGAGTAAATCGTTTATTTTAGACTTTTCTTATTTTGTGTTTCAGAGGTCGGTTTTATTAGCGAGACTAACGCTGTTTTCTTTAAGTGAAACGAGTTAATGAATACTAACAATTGGTATCGTAAGCAAGCACCATAAAGAACGTTGAATCATTAGGATGATTAGGATCAGTCATTCGTGGGACATTCTCTTTTAGAGTCGATTTAACCAACGGCAGATATATAGGACGTATCCTATCGAATAAGTATAAAACCTCCTATTTTCATAAATGATGGCTGTCAAATAGGTGACGATTAATTATTATCTTAACACACTTGCGCTACGTTAACATCGATACTGTCACGATGCTGTCGCCCATTAGCATCGATGCAGTCGCGATGCAGAAGCTGGAAATTGTCAAAGTATGTACTAAATTTCGGTGACTGCATAGCATAGCGCGCGTTAGCATCGATGCTAACGCACGACTACATCGATGCTATATTAAATCTGTTCATTGCGTGAGTCGCAATACTGAAGCGCGTTTTCAAGAAGCGCGACTGCATCGATGCTAAAGTCGCAGCGTGTAAGGGGTCTAAGGGCTGATTTTCGAATAGTCAGATAAGAAATATTTGTCGAACAAAATACAATATCGCTTTTGCTTATTTTTTTATTATTACATTATTTGAAAGAAAACCTCGCGACGCACATTCTAGTTTAACTCACACGCTCATCTGATACAAATTGCGCTATCTATGACGTTCAATGAGAACCTCGTATTCGCTCGCGTGAACTATAATCTGGTGTGATTACCTCGAGACGACAGGTCGGAGCATGTTAAAATCGTGAAAACAGACGTTCAAAGTGCATATACAACTTTGGTTTTACTCACAATATCAATTAAAACAAAAATCTACGTAGTACAATTATTTTTCACCAGACGGTTTTTTTCACCTCCTACAAAGTTTACTCAAAAACACATACGAGGTTTTCACTCTACGGCGACGATATGGCTAATTTGAAAACGTCACCTAATCATACGAAACTGTCATTTTTTTTAAATCTGTCGCTTTATAATTTATCAGTCTGATAAGTTTTATCTGATTATTGAAAAAGCGGCCTTTAGGCAAATAAAAGTCTAGCATTCAGCTTATTCGACTGCAGGTATTAAATTGTGCAAGTGTTTATTAAGCATAAAGACTAAATTGGTACAGTTGCATTCAACTTAAGATGAACTTCTACGTAACTTAACCTGTACAGAGAGAGTTTCGGTAAAGCTTGTTTAATCTGTTTGAAACATCGCACAGCATAAATTGAATACCCAAGCAAATTCACAGAAGCATGCCTGAACGTCAAACGCTATTCATGATTTGTCTGTGTTAGATTGCTTACATTGATTATGTTAACTGCTCTTGATTGCTCAAAGAATTTGAATTTCATTTACAATTCAAATTACGACTATCGGTGCAGAAGGGCGATTCAGAACGTTCGATAAGCCATTCGGTTTGGGTTTCGGCTAGATTTTCTATTCATTTTTAAATTAATGTCGCATTTTGATCGGATGTCGATATGTCAGTTCGGTTACAAATATAATAAAAGATCATAATAAAATAGTTTCATCGGATAAATCCACGTAGTTATAATTCAATTAATATGTAAAAGTTATCGAATCGTAACCCAATCCGTAACCGAATCGTTCTGAATCGGGGGGCAGGACACAATTATTGACGAGTAGAAAGCAATTAGCCATTTAGCACTCTCTTTAATCGCACATTGTTTTTTTTCTTTCATTCATTTTTTTCCTTCTAAAATACAGGCAATATTTATTTTTGAAGAAATTATAGTATATTTTCTTTTTCATTTCTTTTTTGTATTTTCCGTTTTAATAATTGTTTAAAAACTTCTGTTCTAAATGTACGTAAGAACAAGAGTTTGGATATTGCGAGATTGCGAGACAGTGTAACCATTTTAAAATACCTATGCAACGATAACCTACACGATAGGTTAGGCAAGAGAAAAAAAAATTCGCCACGTTGTACTTGTATGAGAGGTACCCCCAAAAATGTTTTTTTACAATTTTATTTTCCCTCTTAGGCGGGGAGAATGAATACATACATGCCAAATTACAGTTTCCTTTTTTGTTTCTTATTCTCTGAGCTGGACTGCAGACAAACTATAAAGGTTCCTTTTTGGACGACTGGACCATAAAAATTAAATGTTGTCAATTGGCGCCCAACGTGGTGCTGCAAAATGTCATGTCGAGCTAAAAGAAAAATATAAAAGCTGGAGACTAAAATACGAGTTCACCGAGTGAACCTAAGTACTTGATGGTTTCTAAGAAAAGCTTGTCTTTGAAAAGCTGAGACTTGAAAGTCACAGTAATAAATAAGTTGTATATCTCGAAATGGTTTTATAATTGCTTGAAGATTAAAATTACTTTTAAAAAAAATATCTTATTGATGTTTTTTTATTGTTTGAAGCAAAAATATATACTTACGTTTATAGTGTTCATGCTTCATGCCTATTGCAAGTTAAACATTCAGTATTGAGTTGGTGAGACAATTACGGTATGTAAATTGATAAATTAAATAGTGTACAAAGATGCAAAGAAATATAAACATGGATCTACCTTGACATCTTTGTCTCCCACTTGATAAACTTTTTCGGCGTGATCTAATCCCAGTGTTGACCGCCTGTCCGACTTGGGTAGAAATCTGTTATTGATAAAGCGACGGAACAATGAACTTTTACCAACACCATATTCACCGCATATATAGAATATTACATGAAGCGCACATGTTAGGCATAATATATTATATCTCGTTACTACGGTCATTGGATGTTACAAAGGCACACAAAGGGTAGAGTGACGCGGGTTATATAATTAAAGGCGGATTTTCTTGCGTATTAATGCAAGTGTAAAGAAAGTCACTGTACTAATGTAATAAATATATAAGTACATTAGTAATGGTCTTGGGAAGATATGCTATTTTAATCTTTAGTAGACAAATAACTTATTATACCTTTGTGACTCGTATATTTGCTTTGTCAAGGCATTTAATTTCATTATCTAGTTGAAGTGCCTTAAACAGAGCAAATGATAAAATTTTATTATAAGTAATTACTACATTTATAACTTTACTAGTTATGCCCAGTGGGTTCTATTTTAGAGATTGATGTAAGTGTTATATCTAATAAATTCAAAAGATCATAGTTTACATCCACTGAAAAGACTGATTCATGGTATGGGTACCTAATAAACACCTTTTTTACGTATGGACAGAAATTGTAGAAAGTTTTTTGAAATTTGTGATTTAATCTATACCTATATAAGAAAGCTGAAGAGTTTGTTTAAACGCGCTAATATCAGTAACTACTGGACCGTTTTTAAGCTATATAACAGGAAGATAAAAACCAGAGTAGCAATAAAAATGTTGCGAGAACGGGGGAAAAATATTCCTTTTGAGAGCATCTGCTGCGCTCGCTGCGTAAACCGTCCAAGTTACAAAAAAATATGTATGTTGGAATTCATATGTCTATCTTTATGGTTGACTCACTACGACCTTTTTTATGTTAATATTTTTTTTATAGAAACATGACTATTTTCAAAGATTTATACACACGGATATTTATTATTTTAAGGGCTGATTTTTCAATATTCAGATAAGAAATATTCGTCGAACAAAATACAATATAGCTAGTTTGAAAACGTCACCTCATTGTCAGCAATCATACGTAACAGACATCTTTTATCTGTCGCTTTATAATTTATCAGTCTGATAAGTTTTATCTCACTATTGAAAAATCGGCCCTAAAATAAATACATTCACCATCTCAAGCATCTCATTTTGAACAAAGTTGTCTTATACATCATTTGATTTCAATAAATATCTTTAAACGCACTTAACTCAGATCAGAATTCTTATTACTGGTCCGATTTTGAAAATACGTTGTAAGGTACAGCGTATCGCTAGGACGATCAAAGCTCTAAGATAGGGTATTTAAAAAACCCGGCCAAGTGCAAGTCGGAGTCACGCACTGAGGGTTCCGTGCAAACTTTAACTAAATTAGGGAATCCACTTACTTTCATTTAGCTAAAATACCACAATAATAATAATAGTAATTACGGCTTTGGTTAAAAATGTTGATGCAACTGAGCTTTATGTTAATAGTTATGTCCCAGTAACAGAAAATCACTGTTAAGATAAGAACTAAGTACCTAGGTATTTATCTATGCCTTCTATTTTATTATAAAATGCAAAATTGAGCCGATTTTAAAAATGATTTTGTGATAGATTATTTCTTGGGAAACGCTATGTATAAGCTATTAAACACCATGAGACGTAGAAATTAATAGTAACAGTAAAATATACAAGCGCGGATGAAGTCGCGGGGCACGGCTAGATTCTAATGAATCAACATCTCTGCCGGTGACCACGAACGCGCTGGAATTTCCCAAACTGTAATTAAATCTAATATTCGCGAACTGAATTGTTAAAGTGTGTTTTAATCAGTAGGTATAAAGTACCCTTAGGTTCAATTGAATGATGGATGAATAAAGTTGTTTGATAACCCAAACTGTTCAATTTACATTCATATTTTACATTGAATCAATTCGTCTCGCAGATTATAATTATTAATACGAGGGTCAAACTGAAAGTTCTTAGAACTGGCCACTTATAAACAATATAATAAAAAAAATATTCTAAAATTTGAAAATAGAACTCTTTGCCAATATTACTGAGTATATATTTCATTCATTTGTCATTTGTTTTACGATTTGGCGGCAAATTGAAAATTGTCTGTGTCACGTCAACATGAATTTAACACGAGAAAATTTTCGTGCAATGATTTTTTATGACTTTCGATGTCATTTAAATCAACAAGAAAGTTATGATAGACTACGATTGGCCTATCACGATGAAGCCCCATCTCGTGCGACTGTTTACAACTGATTTAATGAGTTTAAACGTGGTCGCACTAATCTCACTGATGATGTACGTGAGGGACGGCCTTCTACGGCGACGACTGAAAATAACATCTGTGTTGTGCGGCGTATGATAGAGACTGACAAAAGAGTGACCTATCAGCAGATTCGGACAAGCTTAGGCATCGGTATGAGTCAAGTGCACAAAATCCTCCACGAACATTTAGCGGTCAGGAAGCTTTGCGCCCGGTGGATACCTCATAATTTGACTAAGGCTCAAAAACTCCATCGTGTGGATTGGTGCCGTAAAATGATTGAAAGATTTAACGGAGGTGACTCAAATGCTGTGTTCGACATACTAACAGATGACGAAAGCTGGATTTACTGTTATGATCCTGAAACCAAAAGACAATCTGCTCAGTGGGTGTTTCCTTTCGAGGAGTTGCCAACTAAAGTGAAGAGAGATCGAAGTGCGGGAAAAAAAATGGTGGCCTCGTTCTTTGGAAGAATAGGTCATTTCGCAACAATTGTGTTAGAGGATCAAAAAACAGTTTCTGCAGAATGGTACACTACCAATTGTTTGCCACTTGTCTTGGAAAAAGTTCGAGAGAAACGACCTCGCAGTAGGATCCTCCTTCACCACGACAACGCCTCGTCGCACACCGCCAAGCGAACGATCGACTATTTGGCGACATCAAACGTTGAATTACTGGGTCACCCGCCGTATAGCCCCGACCTCGCGCCTTGTGATTTTTATTTATTTCCAAAAATTAAAGAAAAACTTAAAGGAAAGCGGTTTATGAATGCTGAAGAAGCGGTGGCTGCGTATCGCGATGCCATTGAAGAGACCCCTAAGGACGAGTGGGCAAAGTGCTTTTCCCATTGGTTCCATCGCATGCAGCGGTGTACTGACGTCAATGGACAATATTTTGAAAATATATAATAAAACTAATAACTGGCTAATGTAATCAGTTTCTGATTTTCTAAGAACTTTCAGTTTGACCCTCGTACAACCACGTTATTATTACTGAGCGCTTCCAACCGCAAAACGTTTAGGCACGTTATCCATAAAATTGAATATAATATAGCTCTACAAATACAATATTGAACACAATACCGCTTATACAAAAGGCTTTTGATATCCACTGCTGCACTGCAAATCGCATTTACCCGGCGAGTCGAAATTAGACAATTTATGTTCGTGACATGTGTTGTTGAAATGCCCGTCTGGCAGGTAGATTGCGGAATATTTCATCTACGAAATAATTTTGATTTTCCTGAAGCCAGCAGCTGGCACAAAATCATCATGAAATGAAAATTGCTAAATTTCAAGATTCTAGGTTGATTGAGAGTACCATTTAGGTTTGTTTCCCTGTCAGTATATGCGAGTTTGAAAATATGTTGCTTCATCATCATCATCATCGTTATAACATATATTTTTATTATATTTAACTGAAAATTTACAGATTTTTCAATTTTTCCTTTATTTGCGTTGCTTGTACCAAACTTCAAGATTTTGATTTCACGGTCAGTTTCACTTTTATTTTTTTAATGTTGCAAGCGTAGTGCAATAGTGTTGTAACAAAGCAATTGTAAACGATTAATTGAATTTTGACACGATTTTTCAATTTCGTGATTCTACTTATTTTGATAAATAATACATGTAAAACGTTTAACACAATTACACAGAAACGTAATATATAAATATTTTTTCAACACACTTGCTCAAAACGACGTTTTTATTCCACCGATTTTTGGTTCATAATCCTAGATATTAAACACGCGTTCTTTTTAGTATATTACTAGCGGTCCCCCGCGACTTCGTCCGCGCGTTTTGAGTTTGCTCCCTCCCCTCCCGTCGCAGCGTCATGTTTTATATCTTAAAGCCTTTCTCGATAAATAAGCTATCCAACACAGAAATATTTTTTCAAATCGGTCCAGCAGCTCCTGAGATAAGCGCGTTCAAACAAACAAACTCTTCAGCTTTATAATATATTAGCGCAAGCGCACGTTAGTACTTAAGCTGCGAACATTATTTTGGTGCAGAGTTATGTTAAAACTGTGATAGCTCCTAAGATATTTATTGAAATCAAATGATATACAGGGCAACTTGGTTCTAAATGAAATGCTCGTGATGATGAATGTATTTATTTTGATAAGAATAAATACCTGTGTGTATAATACACCTCTAAAAATAATACATTATTTTTTTACAAATTTATTAACATAAAAAAGGTTGTAGTAAGTCAACCATAAAAGATAGACATATGCTGTCGCGGACTTTAGTATAGAACTCTTAATGCTGAACAATCCTGTGATACATGATTTTTGTGTAACTTAAGCGGTTTCCGCAGCGTATGCAGCGGAAGCTCTCAAAAAGAATATCTTTCTCCCGTTTTCGCAACATTTTTCATTTCTGCTGTGGTCTTATGAGTCGTATCTTTATGTTATATAGCCTAAACCCTTCCTCGATAAATGGACTATCCAACGCAAAAATATTTTTTCAAATCGGGCCAGTAGTTTTTGAGATTAGCGTTCAAACAAACAAACAAACAAACTCTTCAGCTTAATAATATTATAGTATAGATTGCACTAGTGCCGTTAGTTTATTTACCCGACCAAATTATATTTGTACCCTAGTACCAAGTAGTAAGTAAGAAGAAGATGCGATATAATTTAGTCGGGTTATAACTTTTATTTTAGATACAAACAATGTTTATGCAAAAAAACAGTATCTACATTTCAATTAATGGTAAATCCAGCTTTATTACTAAAAGTAACTCAAATTAATTTTAATTTTTCTGTAAGTTGTGTTTTAATTTAAAACACAAATTAAAAACAGGCAAGATTGAAAATGTAATAATTTGTGTTTAAAAGTTTTGAACACAAATTATTACATTTTTAATCTTGGCTGTTGGCCGATCTAGTTCGCGCCTTAGCCTTGCGTGCGCATCGGTATCGCGGCAAGGAAAAAAAAACAACGCGCCATTTTTCGTAAATAATTGTCGCCTGTGACGATGTTTGCATAAATTGTGAAGTTTAATATTAACGAAAGTGTCTACTTCAAATGAAGGAAAACCTATTATTAATTCCGTTAGACATACGTAACTAGGCGAAAAACGCGTGTGATAGTCTTTTGCCATCAAAATCGAGTGAAATGTATTTTTAGGAACTGTTTTAATGATTAAAAGTTAACTATACCCTATTCACCAGGCAAAGTCTATAAATGTAAACAAACATGGCGGCTTGAATACCATAGACGAACTTTAGTGCTGAGAAAAGGTAGAGGAATTTAGTCAATTGAACTGGTAGAATATACGATCGATTGCTATTCATTAACAATAAAGAAAAGTGACTTTTGTCGAATATTCGACAAATTCAATTCTGATTCAATTGTTGCTTTTTAATGATTATAGAATAAAAATAGTGATGTGCCTAAATATTTAGGCACATCACTATTTTTATATTACGAAAAAGTGGCATCCCACCAAATGTCATTTTGGTCTATCTAATCAAAAATCAGAGTATAAGTTTGGATTTCCTTGGGGGTGTCGAAAATTTGGGGAATAAACGGATGTATCTTTAGATTGCGTTGGTTCAGAAGTCAGATTTTGTTACAGCTTCAAGAGACCGTAGACTTAAATATTTAATATAAATTTCAGCTTGATACCTTCTCGTGGTACTGAAAAAAACCGGCCAAGTGCGAGTCGGACTTGCGCACTGAGGGTTCCGTGCCAATTATGTTTGCGGTTGTTGAAAATGTGCTACTCGTATATCTCAAAAACTTCTCGTTCAATCTCTTTCAAACTAATTTTCGTTGAAGGTATTTGTTAAGATCTACAGTATATTTTTTTCAAAATAATTTAGAAGTTAGATGGACTTAGGAAGCGTCTAGCTATGAAACGTTAGACTTTAAAAGAACATAGTTATTGGAACCACTATGTCATTTTAAAAGACGCATCGGTTTGACTAAAAAATTTTTTTTTCGGTTTAAGTTACATCTGTGGGATTTTAATTTTTGCAGGAGAATCGTAAAGCGGTTTACAGCATACATCTTCCTACCGAATCTCAACAGTGTGATGCTCACAGTTACAGAATGAAGTGGCTGTCATACGGACGGACAGACAGACAGACTTGACGAAACTATAAGGGTTCCATTTTTTGCCATTCGGCTACGGAAACCTAATAAGGGTATAGGAACAGACAGACGGACGGACGAGAGACTGACCCAATAGGGGTTCCGTATTTTTTCCTTTTGAGGTATGGATCCCTAAAAAATAATCTACCTTTTCAGTGTTGATCCTTTAAATTGTTACTAACTGAAATAAGTAGGACGCGGTGATAAATGATGTCTTATTATATTAACTTTGCTTAACCGTTGCACCTTACTTACTTTATAAACTCTCATTTTATTCTCTTTGAAAAGTTCCGTTTTCCACAAAGTTATGTTTATAACATTAGTTAATGTTACTTTGCCTAGCTGGATATTACCAACATGTTATAAACTCCTGTCCATGATTCACAAGTTATTAAACCTAGTTGGAATACTTCCTACTACATGCATATTACTGAGGTAATATACAAAGTACAAAGCATAATGTGCATGTTCATTGTGTAATAAATTCACTGTTTTTGATTAAAGCTTTCTTATAAGTGATCCTTTTTAATTTTGGAGAAACAATTATTTTGAATAATTTGTTTCACTATTCATAATGTCAGTAAATTGTAAATAAATTCGACAAAGCATGACTCCCGTTATTTGTAGAACAAAACCAGGTCACAAATACTGGGAAAGTTGCTTTTGAGCTGGGTTTCTTTGAAAGTGGCACGACACTTGAATTCGCTACTTCAGTTACCAATTATCGAAAACGTTCAGCTGAAAATCCAATGAGTACCTATTGCTATCGTCCGCATCCACAAGGATGTCATCATTTGTAACGTACAGTCGATGTTCGCAACTTCAAGATGATATAAATATATATAATTAATAATTATTTATGAAATTAATGATTTATGCATGACAAAATCTTTTCGTAACCTGAGTGCCCGACATAACCTTGCAATGTTTTTTTTGATCCAGTTTACCTCTAAAAAATATTTACAGTCAGTCTGTTTTGTCCGCCTTACTACTTTTAAACGAAAATCGCTTGCACACACGATACAATAACAGACGTCACTTCAAACAAAATACACTGAAAGGTAAAACCATTATGGCCCTTGGTTAGGTGGTAGTGACCAACCTCGATAGAACCTATTTAAAATATAATAATTAAGTAGATGTATGTTCAAGCACTGCTATAAAAAATATACTGAAATCTTTTGATAAATGCTACATAACAATTCGTAATTCAGTGAGAGTTAGCACTTTCAATTAATATGTTTCAAGAAGTTCTAAGTGAAAACTTTTCGTTTCATTCATTCAGAATTCGTGTCAAAATGTCAGTCGAATCTCCCCGTTACCACAGAAAATATAATACCGTTACTAAGTAAAACGATATAACAGTAGGAGTGACTGTACTTAGCTATCTATCTATATGTGTGATATAGGTACTTAATGTACGAGTAGGTAGGGTGCGTTTCGGACCACCAGCCGTAGTCGTTGCTTAACCGTCGTCCATACCGCTATAAACTTACGGAGTTACGGTCTGTGTGTCGCTAGCGCTACATTCTCCATTGAGTTTTATGATCGAAGAATTCACTTAACCAGTCCGGCGATGACACCGTGAAGTTAGAAAGGAATAGGGTGTGTAAATATTTTGCGTTTACATTTTGGTATTGATTGTGTGAGGTGAGGGGCGGGTGGCGACCTTGGAGCGCCCGGCTGCTAGCGAAGCTCCCACGGGCTGACCTTGACTTGACGAGGTACCTCGTGCGCTGTCGCCGCCCGCCCGATAATAACACACAGCTCCTAGACGTCGCTTGGTAGTGACGCGTCTCCATTAAACGCTGCCTTTGATTGTCTCAACGCGAAATATCAATGTAAATGCTGTGCACGCCAAGCGAGTGAGTGTTTAGTTTCATGTGTTTGTTATGTGATTTTCGACGACGCAGCCGTTATCGACTTTTCAATGTCGCGATTCGACTAGCGTATTGTGTAATGAATGTGGTACAGAGCAAAACAGTTCTGCACGTCATGTGTGGTTATTGATTTTAAGAGATATTTTTGATACTTTTGCTATGTAAAGTTCGATAACAGTTGCGTCGACAACATGCAAGTGACAAGCTTTGTGTGCATTAGAAATAATGTGCTGAGTGGCGAGAGTTTGTTTTCTACTATTCTCTGAATTCGTTGCGATTCTGTGAAATGTCGGGCAATGCCAGACGCATAACCTTGAGCCGTCCAGGGTCTGTCGTCCTTCGTCCCTTGCAGCTGCGCAATACGCCGTGTTCCTCATAAAAGCAAAAGTGCATTTTACGGGTTGTTCGTTCATGCCCGAGTTTATAGAGCAAAACAAACTTTTTTCCAGACGCTCTATACGTCGGATGTTTATAGACTTGCAGTCAAGTTCACGGCTGCACTGCAACCGATAGCTGTATCACTCGCAACACCCATTCACACAGAAGGTCAATACGTGTAAACCCCATTCATCAGGCCAAGTATAAAGGTGCATATTGACTGTGGGATATGATATATTATATATTAATGAATATTACGATATATTTTATACCCTTTAATATCTTTCACCCGTTTACCACACTATGAGAGATATATTTTTTTTAGTTTAGTATGGGATCGTTCATTGCCGCGGGGGGTGTGGGGAGTGCGGTGGCGGAAAATTTATCTTCCTCGAACCGCTCCAAATCATATTAAGTATATCTCTGGATATATTAAAAAACTATGTTACTCAGGGACATGGGTTTCATTGCAAACTATAGTAAGCGAAAACGACTATATCTCGGGATATTCATATATCTTTCTAGGTAAAGAGGCACTTTTAAGGTGTAAAAAAACATGTCGGCTTGAATACCATAGACAATGTTTAGTACTAGAAAAAGTAGAGGAATAAAGACTCAAATTTTCCAACGAACATTCGTCGAATAAAATATAATACGATTAAATTGAAAACGTCATCTATTTGTCAGCAATCATTTATCTAAATGTCATTTAAAAATCGGTCGGATAAGTCTTATCTGACGTTGGTTAAATTGACACTAAAAGGACTATTATTTTATATAAGATTAATAATGTTTGTTTCACCTTTTCAAATTGCTCCTATGTATTATATTCAACTTATTTTATTTATCTGACGTTTGTAAAATCCACACCCAGTAAGGTTTTTTGGAGTCTGGAGTTTGGAGAATACTTCACTGACACCGCATCAAAATCGGTTCATACGAATGCGAGATAATCGCGGATAAACATACACGCCTCTTTTTTCAATTCATTTCAATTTGTTTAGTAATATTTAAATAACTGTTATTAAATCACGTGAACCTTGTAGTAAAGGCCGTTTATCATTGCTGGTCCGATAATGTAAACAATCTCTTTATAACTTTTAAAATATTATCAATGATAAAAAATAATTGTCAATTTGATTTAAAAGATCCCAGTATTCAACGATGAATTGCCTGTCTTTATCTTATGTCTTTATCTTATTGTAAAATTAATCTATTCGTTAAAAAGGAATGTCAAGATTGTTTACAATATTTGACTAGCAAAGAAAAACTGACTTTAGGTGATAAAGGTAACTGAGTGAACAGGAAAGTGTGGAAGACTTGCACTCGTAAAGCCTCGTCTCTCCAAGACTTGGGTCGAGAGCCTCGCGAGCGTGTGGAGGCGGTATTAGGTTAAACATTGCTAGACATGTGAGTTTCAAATGACCAATTGAATCGAGCAATTGAACAAACTATGAACAAAATTTGTGTCCCAACACTAAATTAAAAATGAGGCCTAGTAGCGACATTTATAGGGTGTAGCCTGTAATAGGAGCAAAAATTTTAAAATACAGGCCCATCAAGGAACCAGTCATCAATTCTTAAAAGTGATAATTTATTATGATAAAAATAAATTGATTATTATTTTCTTCTAAAATATATCTAACCAACAATGTGTTGCAAACAAATGTGTACAGTCATTGAACTTGACATTGTCATTTACTAAAACGAGTTAAATATTAGTTATTATAACTTTGGATTGCTATAGATCCGAGTTAAATCATTTAAGTGCAGTATGACCAGGTCAAGGCTGCTACGTACTCTCTGAAAAATCATTGATGAAAATGTCTACTCCTATTACCGGCAACACGCTGTATGTGTAGAATGCTTTTAACTTTGTGATCTATCTATGTAGGTACATTGTTACCGCGGTTATACTAAACGGGGTTTAAACTATGCTATAAATAGTAGCGCATTCAGTCAAGATCTTCCAAATTTTATCGTGTTCTTGTATTTACCATTCTAGATGCATAGATTATATACGATTTTCTAAATATGCACACGATTAATTATAGAGGTAATACAACGTGTAAAGTTAAATGAGCATATAATCTCAAGACACCCCGAATGATTTTAAATTTAATGGACCTAATTCTGAAAGAATAAAATATATGAATATTTTAAGGTTTAGTGTGGTGTTTTAGTTTTACTGCCACTTCTGATCATTTGTTGCTCTGCGGACGACGCTCTGTCGAGACAGAAGTCGGTACCTATGTAGGTATTCACCGGGCCGCAGCACCACGCTGGCATTATTGTTATAACTATCTACGCTCTTAGAGAATTATCCATGGCTTGTTTACGTATTATGGCGGGTTTGCGCACGTGATGGCTTATTAATAAATAGACTGGGCAACATTAATGAACATTTTATTAAAAAATATGACCCATATTAGAAAGTGGTTCAATTGATTCTGCTTGTTATTCCAATCATTCTATTATCAGGTTTGGCTCATTTAACCGATTTGAAAAATTTCTTTGCCTATCTAGAGGTCATACCTGCTAGTTCAGGGTAGGCGAACCTGACGCTCACATTTACCTATAAAACCACATTGACGTGCCATCAAATAATTTTGACTTTCTGATTGTTTGGAAAACGATAATAATAAATACTATCAAAAAATCTTTATAAAATAAAGTGAACATTTAAGAGTACATTTTTTATTACACGCATAAATTCAATTACAGTATAATTAGTGTGACTTCTAATGCTGCAGGTTAGATGACAAAAAATATGTTAGGGTTGTACTGGATTTGTCAAACGGTTTATAACCGAGTCTTATGAAAACATTGTTAAAATAGCATAGGTCAGCTTCTTCAAAAAGTTACATTTATCTGATAATGCATATACGTGCCCAAAATATTGTGTCGCATGCCATAAATGACACGCGTGCACTGGTTTGCCTACTCTATTCTAGTTGGTCCCATTGTGGCCAAGTCGGAATCTTGTAATGTGATCTCATTGTGATCGAGGAATTCCCTCAAATCTGAAGGGCACGTATAGTGTTTTTGTACAAGTATCTTAATGTTGATATGCTTTTACGTCTGATAGACACCATTGTGTGAAGCTGAGCTGAAGGTGGAACTCCTTAGCGCTTAGGATTCAGTGATTGCAATGACTGTATTAATATTAGGTGTTGTGTAGTTTATTAAAAAACAAAGTCAAAAGGTACAAGATCACACCAGGGGGGATCATATAAATCACTTTAAAAAAACATTGACTTCAAAAACAAAATGCATTAAATAGTTGTATATAAACCAATAACTTTTTAAAAGAAAGAGCTCCATTTTAGGTGAACAATTTATTTTTGGAGTCTGATGAATGATGCTTGAGAAGGCCAAAGCGACGAAGCCCTTATTTAAAAATGTCATGAGTTTATTTAAGACTTTTTAGTGCATTTGAGACTATCCATTTCATAACATGCGCTCCAAAAATTAGGTTATTCGGATACCTCTTTGATATGACTTTTTGGCTTTTCTCATAATCATTTTTTGCTTCGTTCGATCGTGTTGGTGTATTTGCTTGAAGTAGCTACAGAAACAAGGAAAGTAGTATGAAAAGTATTAAAAACATAGTAAGTAGACAATACAAATAAAAATAAAATACGTACTTGAATATTCTCACCATCTTCACGTGCATACGTTCCATGTAGTCGTAGTAGACGCCACGAATTCGTATTACTATGGTAGTACGATTATTCACTGTAATTGTAATAGTCCTGAACAATTAATGGCATTAAATATTGATCTATCCGTGTAAATTAATAGTATGGCACATAGCAAAATATGAACCGTGTACATCAATTAACGTACACAAAATATTATCGTCATATCTGTCGTAGAACGACTACGATGAAGTCAAGGTCAAATAATGCGCCTGCCTGCTGTAGGCAATGAGTTAAGATAATATTTTTTCTTCTATGATTAAATATAGAATTCAAAAAAGCATAGACAATATTTAATATACTATAAAGAAGTGTAGAGACTATAAGGCAAGGCCTGGTGCGAATAAGACGAAATCGAAGATGAAACGAGCTCGACCAGAAGAAGCCTTTTCACTGAAACTTTGAATAGATTCGGATTGCAATCACTAGGAAACACCGACGCGAGCAGCAAGTTCCACTCCTTTGCCGTTTATATGATGTGGCAAAAAATTCGTAGCGCGTGGCTCGTAGCATACGAGCTACACGTGCTACGAAGATGGCGTAGTCTTGTAGGTGTATTTATACAGGAATAGTCTGTAAGAGGAGCACACAAAATATATACGCCTTTTAAGTTACCATTAATGTTACAAAAGAAATCGTAAAGTTTTGCATTCAGGCATAGAACTTGACATTGTCATTTACTACAAAAGAATTAAGATTTAACGAGTAAAGTTCATTAAAAAGAGATTATAATTTTGGTTTACCACATCTCTATAGTAGGCATTTAAGATAAGATAACTCTTTATTGCACATTACGTATATTAATTACAAATTCGTTTAAAGGAAATATATAATTTATTTTATTTTAATTTTACATTAAGATAGCTATAACCAGATTTAGGTAACTACGAATATTCTGTAGAATCCTTGATTAAAATGTTTGCTCCTATTACAAGCCACACGCTGCAGTTCATTAAATGAATCCACTTATAGTCTTCACTTGTAAGTTCTGATAACAAGTGTGATGGAGCTCAACAAACTCACATTCGTATATTCGTAAGTCTTTTTAAGGTTCCGTAGCCGAATGGCAAAAAAAGGAACCCTTATAGTTTCGTCAAGTCTGTCCGTCTGTTCGTCCGTATGTCACAGCGAATTTATTCTGTAACTATAAGTATCACACTGTTGAAATTTAGTATGAAGATGTATCTTATTAACCGCTTTACGATTCTTATACAAAAAATAATAATATTTAAGGGGGGGCTCCCATACATGAAATTAGAACAGATTTTTATTTTTAGAAAAACTTATGCGTGTAAGGTGTCTATAGCTAGGTTTTTTAAAATGACATAGAGATTCCTTAGACCATTTTCTTTTAATGTGTAACGACAAAGTAAGACATTTCTAAAGTGGTAAAGTTGGCGCCCCCTCCCCCACCCCAACCAAGTCCTAAACTAGGCGAGTGTAAACTTTGAAAAAAATATGTAATGCAGGTCCTAACAAATACTTTCAACGAAAATTAGTTTGGACGAGATCGAACAAGTAGTTTTTGAGATATAGCACTTTATTATTATTATCTTTATTCTACAACTTTGTTCTTCATGTAAACACTATGAAAAAACGAAGTTATATTTGCTGTCAACAAAATATTGTGGTATTTTAGCTAAGTGTAAGTAATTGGATTCCCTTAGTTAAAGTTGGCACGGAACCCTCAGTGCGTGAGTGCGACTCGCACTTAGTCGGTTTTTCATTTGCTAGTCGAATATTAGTTTCATTCCTTATTAACGAAATAATTCATTGATAAAGATGAAATAATTCATTTTAAAATAAGATAAGCTGAAAACTAACAACCTACATAAGTAATTTATCGTTGATCTTTTTAAATCTAATAGTAAAGTAATTTTATTCACTGATATTATTTTAATTTAAAAGTCATAATACGATTGTTTACATTATAGACTAGCAGAGTAAATAAGTCTTTTTTTCTTGTAGTTTGTAGTTTTATGTCACCCAACATTCTAATCACAGAATAAAACAATATCGGATTGCAAACGAAACGAAGTATTTAATCCAAAATGGAGTTTATTTATATTCATGTTAAATTAATTTACAAAATAATATTGTGTTGCAGTAACTGATGAGCTCATTTAACAGTTTTAAAGGCTCAAGTTACCCTGCTTTATTTGTTTGTTTTTAATCAATCTTTAAACAATGTTCGTGTCTTTTTTATTAACTAAAGAATTTTGAAAAATAGTATTTGATTCTCAGCAGTAAGCCAATTTCAACGAAGACTAAAGCCGGTACTCTTTATTTTAATCAACCAGCATAGGTTCCCGAGTCCGGGTCTACTGCATTTTTTTTTAATCAATTCGCATTAGTCGAGCGTAAGTAGGATATTTTTTCATTTTCCCGATGTCTGCTAGGCTTATCGCAATCGAATTCTTCCCTGCCACTATGGGGACGTCTGTAACAAGTAGGCTGATCTTGCGGATAAACGCTCCGACATGCGCAATCGCGCTTGCAACGACTGTCTCCAGCTTCCGGGGTTGTCAGCTGTTATAGCAAATAAATTGATGGCCCGCTAACTCTCTATTCTTTTTACGATTAGTTAAACGTCACTTCTGACCGCATAAAAGGAACATCACTTCTACACCACCCATTTATGACTTGTGTCGATTAATGCCTTGTATATTTTTATAAGTGGATTTTATAATATTCTGAAAAATAAGTAACTAATACTTATACATATGTATAATATGAGTACTTTTTAGACTGCAAAGTTGCCTCAAGTGTAGTAGTTTGAAAACACGTCAAAACACGTGCTAAATTATTTACTAAAGGCCATAACTAGCGGCACACAACCTAGAAGCGTTTAGCCGTCACACAATTACCTTCTTTGTAACTGTATTATTTATTATGAGGCCTTCAAGTGAACACCTGCCTTAAGCACACTTATAGGCCTGGCAATTATGACAATACGTGGTCGTTTGTTTTTATTTCCTAGCATGAAAATATTGCTAATATTATAAGTAGTCTGGATAGTTTATAATGCATAGTTGTGTTCAACGGCATACAAAATTTTAAATCCGTACGCACGTCTGATTGTGTATTTATTTAATTCACTGTACCACCCCTATAATGTGCTACTTTTTAGCCAACGCGCCTCGCTACTTACGTCGATAGCGAAGCCACCGGACTCGGGACCGCATCAGCTTAAAGCTTCATGCACTCTTATGTGTACATTTTAGGGTCGTAGCAGACAAATCGGAAAAGAAATGTCACCGCGTCATCTCAAGCCGTTCAGTATTCTTTATGTGAATCACCTTCTCATGGACGGCGCGCGTACGATGCATAGTTAAGCCGTTTGAGAAACGCATATTATGAGATCAAAACATAAATGTTGACCTGAAGTTCCAAAAAAACTTTTCAGTGGGAGGGGGGCGCTGAGTCATCATATTTTGTATGGTAAATTAGAAAAGATTTTAGAAACCTGTCATATGAAACGGCTTTTAAAGGCGCTCCCGAAAATAAATCAAACCAGAAATCATTTTTAAATCATACTAAGTTTGGGAATTTGATACGATATAGCAGATTTTTGTTTGTGCACAAAACCACTAACGATACTTATTATCCTCATTTCTAACCTCAAGGAAGCCATTATAAAGTTTCTTTCATCATTTATTCAGTTTTTCGAAACCATAATCTGACAAAGTGCTATACAGTAATTGGATCGATCAATTTTTAAATATATTATAAGAAGATTTTTCGTTTTCTAAAAATGAATTTATTTTCCACATTTTTATAATTATTTAAGATAAATTTTTCTCTGGTTTATGATCCTGTATTTAGCGGAGCTTATTTGTAAAGAATTGAGTAAACGTCTCTTGGACCACTATTTAAAAAAAAACTTAGATTCGATTTTACCAACGACGGATAGGACTTATGCGACCGAACAAGTATAAAACGACCGATTTTAAAGATAGGTGACAAATAAGTGACGTTTTCTAATTAGACGTTTTGTATTGTATTCACCGAATATTCCTTATAAGACGTTCGTAAAATCGACACTCAGACATCTTTCATTTCATTCTATATCAATTTATTTAATCAGTAATGTTTCATTTTGTATTTTTGAATGTCATTATCTCACAATATTTCTCATAATCATGACCGTTGTCCTCGGGATCATAAAAAATCAGAACTTTTAATTTTACTTCAATTAAACAGCGATATAGAAAATGGAATATATAATTTCCTCCCGCTATTAGGAGTATGTTTAATTGTACCATATGTAAGTATGTGCAAGAAAACTTAAGTGAATTCGAAATAAATAATGATATGAGCGTGTAAAATTAAGGGACATCTTGGTTGTACCGTAGACAAATTGGTTGTCCGATGGAAATATGGGTGTTTCCGAGCCTGAAATGGCTTTTTTTTTACTGTTGAAAACTCAAAGACAGGAAATCGACTATTGAAGTAAGGGTGTCAAGCATTATACAAAGCACAAAACAAAATACCCAAATTTTCAAAAAAATAAAATTTAAAAAAAAATCTTTCCTCTTATAATATTATGATATCTGGGTGATTGGTATTTAGTAGAAAAGTAGGAAAAAACTTGGGGCAGATTTTCGTACACGGATTTAGTTCACTGTTCGAATTTTAATTGCCCCAGAAAAATAGTTTGTGATTTCACATGGTCACGATTTCTCTGCTTTTCAATTTCATCCGTGCGGTAGTTTATTCACGTGTGGATATTACTCAATTTTTGAGGTAAAACTCGCAATCGAATCACCATACGAAATAAGTTCGATTGACACGAGATCGCCACTCTGTTTCGTGAAACAATAACGTGGACACTCAGATTTGATACCCGGCTGTCTACGTTCAGTGATCGCCTGCAGGCTTAACCTGCACGCCGTGATAAAAAAAAACGCGGCATTCTATCCCGTTTGTTTGTCAAAAATCGACTAAACCACAGTTGCTGACATGGCCGCCATGAAAGTCATGTCGTACTGTCATATTTCGAAATATGACAAAATTATCATTGAACGCTAACGCGACACACATTTTTACCGATTTTTGACATTTTGCCGTAAAACATTATCGTCCACCAACAAAAACAACTTATTTAGAGCAAAAATATATGACCATGTAGTGCCATATCTTGTCCTATGCTCTCAAAAATCAATAAAGGGTAAAATAATTGAATAGCAAGTCCCTGTGGATTTTTTGACCCTAAGATATTTATTAGTTAGTTTGAATTCATTATCTATGGCCAATATCGAGTCAATATGGCATTGTGTTAAGTTTATCATTCGTTTAACATTTTCTAATCATTCACTTAATTGTATGTCAAATTAGGCTGACCAAATTTGACATAAAATTAAGTGAATGATTAGAAAATGTCTATCTCGTTATCGTTTTGGATAAATTTGTCCAATGTGAATATGTCAAAATAGCATAGATCGACTAATTTTGTCATGTCGATCGAAATAAATTTGATAAATAAACCTAGGTAGAACGATTTATTGCTTCCGAAACCCTCTTCATATACAAGAAATCATGAAGGAAGTCATTTCTGAGATCAACAAGAATTGTTTGTTACTACATAATATAACAAAACAAAGTCGCTTTCCGCTGTTTACATGTATGTAAGCTTAAATCTTTAAAACTACGCTACGGATTTTGATGCGTTTTTTTTAATGCGTAGTGTGATTCAAGAGGAAGGTTTATTTGTATATAAATACATTACATCCGTGCGATGCCGGGGGGGTCACTATTCAAAAATATAGGATATATGTGAAGTAATTAAAACCATAAGGTTTTCGAGAATACCACTTCTTCAGTGCTATAAGGCTTGGTTCCAAATTGAAGATTCTGAGTTCAAAGTAAGTACCCTGTAGCCCCCGTAGGTTTTGATTCCCTTGCAAGTTGTGAGTGTCGTAAATTTGCGGCATATATGGCTGTATCTTTTGATTGCATTAGTTTAACAATTCACGATAAAGTGCCGGTCGCACTATGTTTCTCATGTTTTCGAGCTTCAGAAGCTACCTTATTGTATGAATACTCGTATAATAACTTACTTCGAAAGTAGCCATTTTGAAATTTGTTGTTACGACAGGAAATCACGCCATTATTAAAATAAATGATTGGTGTTTCTGAGTAAAAAAATCCTACACAGAAACATTTTAAAACCTGAGAGTGCTGGAAAATAATTTACTCATGCCCATCAAAAAGGTTTTAAGATGTCAAAGAGTTACAAGTTTGATTTTGTTATCGCTTAATGTTATTATAGATTTAATTATGTAATATGAATTGAAATTTATTAACTTTACGCGTTCATGAGGAATCCCTTTCCTAAAAGTTGAAAATTATGTTTTTATATGATGTAACATGAAAAATGCCAGTTTACGCGTTTAATTCCTACATCTGTACTATAAGACGTTGCTTTGTACCTCATTTCAAGATACTGAGTTCACGGAACTACGGAACCCTGTAGGTCTTTATTTCCTAGCGACCGTTGACAATTAGCGGAAATTTGCGACCTAAACGAATGTACCTTTGGATTGCGTTGGATTAGAAGTTTGATTTTTCACAGCCTTAAAGAACCGCAGAGCTATTCAATTCAAATTCCAGCTTGATACCTAAACGCGTTCCTCGAAAAAGAGTGGGGACAGTGAGATAGACAACGAAGTGATCAAGTGATATCGCACACGATAGGTTTCTAAAGATTTTTTAAATTGGTGAATCTACATACATAGTATCCGTGTGCGAAACGGTTAAACTGTACATCGATTTGCTATTTATTTTGGGTACAGCTTCTACTATACTGCATTAACTTACTACTCGGAATCTTAACGTTATCGCTTCGATTTACAATTTTTTTCGCTGCGTTACAGCGCAAACAGGCATGACGTTCGACTTCTGTTCCTTTAACTTTTGATCATCACTTTACATTACTACTAACTGCTATATGCATACGGAAAAAAATGAATCTTCCACACTCTTTTATTTGCGATTTAGCAAGCTTAATACCCTGCAATACGCGCGGACATAAAAAGCCTTCAACCACCTTTTACGACTATGTCCGTAAGTTTGCTCTTTAATTAAAGCATGTCCTACTTACAGCATGTTTTACCTTCTCTATGACAGGTTTGCCCGAAGATTCATAGATAGTGATCTATGCCTTCAGCCTTTGCAGTATTTTTAAGGAACTTATCAAAGCATTTATGGTTTGAGGCATAAATCACTTATGGTTAGTGGCGAGCATAAATTGTATTATAACTTTCAACAGTTTTCAATTCTTATTTCGTTTAGATTTTTACCTAAAATACTTAAATAGTTTCCCCAATTTGGTGTATTACGAACGTGCGTTGTGATTATTTAATTTTAGTTAGACAGGTACTATTATATACCTAAACCTCCTAATTGGAGAACGCAAAAAAATATTCTGGATGAAATTGGGCGGAATATTTCCCCACAAGCTACAAACAACACCTACCTACTTACTTTTGCCGTTATGAATGCAAGTCAGTGGTGGCGTCGTGTCATTGTAAGTTTAACTCTAGGGAATGGTGCCCTGAAATACCGTGTCATGGTATGAATAATTGCGCGTGTATACCACAATGTATGGCACGATCCTGTCAGGTTTTGTATATTTAGATAGATTGACTTTCACTACACTACAATCTATGACAATGCACGAGTTATAAGTATATGCACACGTAAAATTTGGCCTAAATATTTACACGAAAAAGTATCTATTGCTGATTCCATAGGTGTAAGTGTAGTGCGAACCCTATTTTAATGGCTGTTTCAATGTGTAATTTGAAACGCCTCTTAAAGTAACATATACCTACTATGTTCTTTCCGCTTCCAATGATTTATGTTTACTTTAATACCTAAGTAAATATGCCAGCTTTTATTAGCAGAGTGGAAACGGGCTAGTTTTGATCTCGTTACTTTGATCCGAACTGATGTATTAATCCAGATGTTCTAGATTCAATAGGTCAGCTGTCCTTTTGCATTACTGATGCACAGATCTTAGTTAGAACTTGATACGTTTCTCTTTAGCTCATTCAACTTTTAATTAAATCTGGAATCAAGTGAGTTAGTGAACAATACCGTTCAGGCATTATTATAAATTAATGGCAAGACGGATCTTTAGTCTGCGGCTAAGCGGTGAAATAAGTCACTCAAGTTTTCCTTTTATCTGTTTACTAACGGCCAATTAATACGAATAAGCTATCCCGACAGGGAACTGAACATCCAAGCATCTCAAAAATACTTTCGCTGTTTGGAATAAATATACCTACGCACTATTAAAGTCTATTCAAAATGTTATTGTTCAATGCTTTTTATACGTTTTTGAAAGTTTTCAAAAAAAAGGCAGGATTGTTATTTCTTGGATTTACTTTTATTTCAAGTAACCAAGGCCGTAAAAATAACTTTAAGTTTTTAGAGCTATTCTCATGTCGAAACCTAAATAAAAATAAAAGTTGTACACTCCTTACAACAACTTCAACTCCAAGTTGCCAACAACCAGTGAAAGTGTTACGTGGTTGTATCTGAAATAGACATCATCCCTAAGATAGTAGATAAGTCAACGACCGACCGGCATACAGGGCAGCAACCTGGGCCGGTGAATTTCTAATTTCGGCTTCCAACACAGATCAAACTAACTGCATTATTAATTTACGAGAATATCATCGTAGAATTTGGGACACGCCCTCCCGTTACTCCAATGTTTGACTACTGATGATCGTAATTAATGCCCAGGCAATTTCTGTATCACAAAATCTATTATAATATAACAAACAGAATACAGTACCATACTAACATACCATACTAAACGTGCCATACCATAAGTACCGTATTCAATAGTATGTATTTGGTGTTAATTTAAGTAACTTTTAATTGTTTTTATTTTTACTACCAAAATTGTGGGTCTGTATACTGTTCTGTGTCTGATTACCAGGTAGTAAATGTTATGATTAATTGATTGAAAATACTAATACTCGTATTATTTTACTATTAAAAGTTCACGCAATATACTTAACAAAGCATCTTACCCTAATATCCAGTTTCAGGAGCAAGCTTAAAATTTTAATGGCTTCCTCAAACTTTATTAAGCTCTTTAATGAATTATTAACGCGATCAGTTTCTGAATTTTCCCTGAACTCTGAACTGAATTCTGCTAATTACTTATTAATTAATTGTTGAAGATGCTTTCTGCAGTGAGGTGTAGGCGTAATACGGAGAATAAGTAATTTCACGGACAGCACGGCACAAGTTTAAGCTCAATGTTTTCATCCACAGGTACTCGTAGAATCAGCCTTAACCTCACCATGGCGGGAGCACTAGACAGATCATCTCCTTTGCTGATGTTCCAGAGTTAATGGTGAGATGATACTTATAATAAACCCGAATAGTAGAGGAGAGGGGGAGTGGATAATCGACCTTAACCGATCCGATAACTCGATGTGACATATCAAATATATTTTATAAAATTTGGTTAAGATATCTTAACTTTTGGGGTTCCGTAGCCGAATTGCAAAAAACGGAACCCTTATAGTTTCGTCAAGTCTGTCTGTCTGTCTGTCCGTCCGTATGTCACAGCTACTTTATTCTGTAACTATAAGCATCACACTGTTGAAATTTGGTAGGAAGATGAATCTTGTTAACCGCTTTACGATTCTACGATACATGAAACTAATTCCAAAAAATTTTTTTATCAAACCTATGCGTGTATATGTGTATAGATCTTCTAAAATGACATAGAGGTTTCAAAACCATTTTCTTTTAAAGTGTAACGTGTGATAGATAGACGCGTCCAAAGTGGTAAATTGGGCGTTCTCCCCCATTTAACAACTACACTAAGCGAGTGTAAATTTGAAAAAAAAAACATGATATAGATTTTGTCAAAGACTTTCAACGAAAATTGTTTTGAACGGGATCGAACGAGTAATTTTAGAGATATAGCACATTTTCAATAACCGCAAACATAACTTTGTTCTTCATACAAATACTATGAAAAACTAAGGTATATTGCTGTCAACAAAATATTGTGGTATTTTTCTAAGTAGAAGTAAGTGGATTGTCTAATTCTGTTAAAGTTGGCACGGAACCCTCAGTGCGCGGGTCCGACACGCACTTGGCCGTTTTTTTAATTGTTTATTTAACACACAGAATATGCCTAGTAGGATTGTCTACTTAATTCTGTGCATGGCTACATGGCAAGTCGATGTGAACAGGTAAATCAATAAAGGTAAACATCGTTCTATTTTCTACCTAGAAATATTGTGAGAGTTAAAAACTATCAATTAATAAAACTCATTTGATATTATGAGTGAAGAAGAAGGAAAAGAAGAAGTAAAGGTGATAAAAGACAATTATTTAAAACAATTAAATTAAAAATAAATATGCTTAACACTTAGCAATAGGCAAGTTATAAAAGGCACATTTGTTTATAAATTATAGTTGTCAAATATGTCTCATCGAGTTATCATATCCATAGATCATCATCATAGACTTTAATACCTTCTAGGACCATTTTTACGTCAGCCTAGTTTAGTTTTATCTGCCAAACACTTCTAAAGAAATGTGGTTTAAATCTTTGAACAGTGCTTACTAATTGATTGTGAAACAGCTTGTTCTTTTATTCTTTATCCAAACTAAGGGCCTGATTTACTATCGACAAATAAGCATTAACGTTTGAACGCGCTAATCTCAGAAACCACTGGACCGATTTGAAAAATATTTTTTGTGTTGGATAGCGGTCGCGTCGGACCCCTAGTTACATACGTATTATATACGTAACGATAGCGCTGATGCGAACTTATTCAGACATTATGAAACTCTCATTATTTTCTTAAAGTTTCCCTTCCTAGTCCCTAGCATGTACCTAACACACTGTGTGAAACTGACATAGAATGAAAAGCACGTCACAAGTCACAACCTCTAAAGTGCTTGTGTACCTATGTATGTGTGTCTGCAAGCAATGGAGTTTAGCTGAAAATGGTACTTAGCTTTTAAGCGAGGAACGAGACAGTATGCTGTTCTATTTCACGAAATTGAATTTATTAGACAACATTTTAGATTATGCGAGGTAAATTGCATTTAGTGCACGTCCAATAAATTGCAGCATAGAAGGAACAATACCTTTTTCAACTCAACTTGTCTTTTCAATTATTAAACCACAAACTGGAACAAATTTTTAGTAGCTGAATATTGTTTAAGTTAACCGTACTATAAAAATATAATGTTCCTTAATAATAATTATGTTATGCTTTAGAATGTTTTTAACACTCACAGTGTCATATTTTATATTCATAAAGATGAAATAAGAAACCAAAAATTTATGCGCACGGTCGGGACTTGAACCAGCAACCTTTTGGCAGACCGGGCCAAACGCTCCCACCAATTGAGCCACCGTGCTGTCAGTCCGACCCTGCGAAATTTGTGGTCTCATAAGAAAACGTCAATTGCGTGACGCTTAGCGCCATCTAGCCGTCTGTTTATGAAACAGATGGATTTCCCAGAATTTCGCAGGGTCGGACTGATAGCACGGTGGCTCAATTGGTTGGAGCGTTTGGCCCGGTTAGCAACAGGGCGCGTATTGCGATGCAGTTTTGATAGGTAAGCGGCTCAGATTTACCGTGAATTAACAATTCGTATTGAGATTCCGCATGTATATTATTATATGTATGTATTCGATTTGTATATTAATGCTTCAACACCCTAGCGGTTGCAGGCAACCGCATAACAATAGAATTTGCATTGTGTCTCGTTCACATACGCTTGAGGGATTAATATCCGTATCATTGTAGTTTACACTGAGTCGGAATTGAGCTGTCTGGAAATTGAACGGCTAAAGTTGGATTGCAATACGCCCCAGAAAAAAGTTTTTTCTGTTCTGTGGTTGGCAACGTTCACTGTTTATGCCAGGTTCGCACAAGCACATTTTATGAACGCTAAGTACTATATTAATGGTGGCATGAACCCGCCTCTGGTATGGGGTCAAGTTGCGTCGCGTGGGTTGTATGGACGTGACTAATTAATGAAAATTACACGCCTTGCATTGCCTGCTATAATCGTTAGCTTTAACGTAACGAAAATAAATAAATACCCTTTGGACATTCCCACACATCGCCATCTAGTCCCAAAGTAAGCTACTCAAAGCTTGTGTTATGGGTGCCAGACAACGGATATAATACTTAAATAATTTTTGTTTGTAAATACATACATGATATACACAGAAAACACCCAGACCAATACAAACAGACATGTTCATGCACACAAATGTTTGTATTGTGCGGGGATCGAACCCGCAACCCGTTGCGTAGTAGGCGATTTCTCCACCACTACACCAGACGGGTCGCCTTATGCTATGCTTGGGCGACAACGTTTCCCAACCCGTAAACCATTATGGAGTAAGACAAATTTGGTATTATTTCATTTTATGCATCCTAGAGTAAGCTTGTACGTGTTCAATATTATTAAATTAAGACTTGATTTGTAATATTTAGACGTATATTTATACCATATGTCTTGAGTCCTCAAGGATTACACCAGAGTTTGACTTAGTTTAGCTTAGATTAATCAGAAGTTCTCAGTTGGTTGGGATGCTGGGCGTAGCCGCAGGGGAGAGCCGCCACCCATTTTCATATATGATACAAACTACAGCGAACTGCCGCTTTCAGGCGAGATCTTCGCAATTTAGTTATGAACTAAGTACTACTTAGGTTGAATTCCGTACAAACTTAAAGATTATAAAAGCGTAGAAATAACAAATTGGAATGTTGGAAACATGAATACAGGTAAGAGCCGTAATAAACCTTGAGATTGCATTAATTGCGGTAAAGCTGCATTTATGCTATGTTGTTTGAGTCCATCTAGATAGTATTCACCCAGTTTTGCAGCTCTCTAAAATGTAAGCGCTCTGAGTTATTGCAGAAATTCTGAAAAGGTTATCGTCGTTTTTAGTTTTGTGAAAAATGTAAGAATAAATGGCTCCGGTGAGAAAGGCATGACGTTATTTAAGATCTTAATATTTATAATCGTTTGAGCCCTCACTTAATTTTCAGATTTCATAGCTCCTAGGATACAGGGCTCCCAATGTTCACTGAAGTAAAACAATAGAAAAAGCTTATAGCCCAAAGGATGGAGTCTCTGCACCAGAGTCGGGTGGAATCCTGCTTACGCTGGAAACTGATACATCCCAACAAAGAAAATTAGAACTAAAACAAGATATTCAACAAAGAAGAACAGAACCAGACCAAGATAACCAACTTAAATCCTAAGACGAATAATAAGAGTTAAGAAATTAAATCCCAAGAACGTCTCAGTCATTATTAATTTTAGCCAAATTTATGTCATAGTAATTAATGTAAGAATAATTGTATATCTTCTACTTTCCTTTCCACACCCTGCCCTCCTTATTAACCTTCCTTCCATTCTTTCCCTTACTGCTTTTTATGTTCAGTCCCCCAGTCCCCCCTGGAAGTCCTCAAATTGACGCCTCGGGGGGGCATAAAGTGGAAAAGTGGTAGACCAATTCTCGGTCGCCCCCTTTATCCCCAGCCCATGTAAAAACCACCCTCCCAATAATAATTGTAACACTGCCATAACAGTAAACAAGAACGAAATAAATAAAGATATATAAAAAGCTCTGATTTGGCTTACACCAAATGTTTCCTAAGAATGGAAGTGCTCATAATATTTTTCTATGGGTACAAAAACCTAAAAAAAAAAAAACTAAGTAAAAAAACAAGGCTTTAGTTACTTGTTTGTACTGCGACATCATTACCAATTGTGCGCATAATCAAAAATAATTAATATAAGCAAGAATATTCTCCAGATAACCATGATAACTATGTTACGATCATATTATGCGAACTTAAGAAAATCGAGAGAAAATCTTGAACTTAATACAAAAACCCGCAGTCTCAGTTAAAGTTTTAATTTCACTTATTTTGTTGTAGCATAATGATTAATTAATAGCTAATAATTATTCATTCCCTCTATTATCTTCTTATAGCACTTACATTATAAAGAGCTGCAAATATGGATTAATATTATCTAGGCGGACCTAAACAACATAGCAAAAATGCAGCCTTACCACAAATAATGCAAATTCAGCGTATATTTTTGTTCAATACGACTGGTCTATAGACCGTTTAGTAGTGTGTACTGTCTGCAAAAGGTAATGCAAAATACGTTCGTACAGATCATATTTTTATAATGTTAAGAACAGATAAGAAACTTTTGAAATATACATTATGTATTAATGTTACTATGATTAGTAGCTCTTATTATTGATTTCATAATTCATTCCTACAAAATATTTCATTGATAAAGGACATATAAATAGGTTTTATAATCAGTGAGCGTTCTTAGATGCTACAATCTCTGCTCTAATTTTACTGTTCTGTCAAGGATTAGTTGTTAGTTCGGCTGAGAGTTTTCCGCACTTAGACACTTTGGGCTTACAATATGAATCGATTGGTGATTTACAGTTCTGGTGCTTCATTACTGCCATATATTCTTAACTTATCTAAAGATATAGTTTTCCAGCAGATATGCCCACGAGGATGATGGGAGCGCGCGGCGCAGGCGCCGGCGCGGGCGACGTGAGCGTGGCGGACAGCCCGTTCGCCACGATCGAGTCGCTCACGCAGGCAGCCGTCATCGCCGTAATGGGCGTCGCCATCGTTGTCTCTAACCTCCTCATCATCGCCGCTTTCCTCAACTTCAAGGGTAAATAACATAAATTACTTCTATAAGATGGGGTGATCAGACAGCCTGCTCGCCGCGATCGAGTCGCTCACGCAAGAGCCGTCATTGCCATCAAAACCGTCACCATAGCCGTCTTTAACCTTCTCATCATCGCCGCTTTCGTCAACTTCAAGGGTAAATAACATAAATTACTGACATTGAAGGGAGCGGTCAGACAGCCTGCTCACCACGATCGAGTCGCTCAGGCAAACCCGTCATTTCCGTCATAGGCGTCACCATCACCATAGTCGTCTTTAAATTTCTCATCATCGCCGCTTTCCTCAACTTTAAGGGTAAATAACATAAATTACTGACATTAGAGGGAGCGGTCAGACAGCTTGCTCACCACGATCAAGTCGTTCAGGCAGACCGTCATTGTCGTTATAGGCGTCACCATAGTCGTCTTCAACTTTCTCGTCATCGCCGCTTTCCTCAACTTCAGGGGAAAACAAAATTTATTACATTTAACAAGTGCCTGCTCGCCACGATCGAGCCGCTCACGCAGGCGGTCATCATCGCCGGCATGGGTCTCGCCATCGTCGTCTCTAACCTTCTATCATAGTCGCCTACTTCCACTTCAAAGGTACCTGAAAAAAACATTTAAAAAGTAAAAATATTTTATTTTATGGATCCGGAATGTTATGGAGCACTTAAAGCTGCGGATGTACAAACCGAATTCCTAGCATAGATCGGACACGTGACCTCGCGGATGAGAGTGACATCATTCCCGTACGCTACGTAAGCGGCATGTCAGCTTAAAAGCTTTTTATTTTATCCCGCTAACATCTATTCAACTCTGAAACTTTTCTATCGAAGATAGACTTCTGCTTAAAGTAGGTACCTTACTGACCCCGGCCAACCCACTTTCTTAATAGTCTTTGTAACGGTTAACAGTAGGTAGTAAAAATTGCAACATTAATGTTGATTCAAAAGTGATATTGAATCGACCCCGATACGTCGGTATCGTAAGGTTTCGCTGTATCGCATTAGTGTAATAATGTGCAATGTACCTTATATGGGTTAGATGGAGATTGATTAGGGTTTTATGTTGTCATTTTTCTTATACCGCGTCGTGCATTCATGATATTTCAATCATCAAAGCTCGTATCGGAAATCCGCAAAAAGCAAGCTGTGAAAACATGGTGACGGAGCCAGCTTATTTCATTCAGGATTATACAAAATCCTATAAACCTTTACGAGGTAAACCAGACTTACTGTTCACGTACCGTACGTCACAATTGAACTTACGCATGTATTTTTGTGATCGAATTATTTACGTCAGAAGAGAACTGACTGAACAACTTTGATAGTATTTTATTTATTTTTGAACTTGTACAATGATATTAAAATTTAACTAATTTATATAACTGAAAACGTGTGGAAGTGTTTTATAGCCGTACTCCTTTGAAAAGGCACGTCAACCGATATCGTTTAATTGTAAAATATTTGTCAGTAGAACATTAAGGTTGTATGAATATTTCACCCCTCATTTTATTAATAATTTTTATGGTAGAACCTCGATTGACGTTACATGCTCTGAAATGCTAACAATGAACCATAATTTAAAGCTGTTACTAATTGCCGTAAATTAAACGAACCGTATTTCAGAAGCTTTTATCGTGAAATATTCAACGGTTTGAACAGTAGTCATGCGATGCATATGTCATTAATTCGCCCTGAGTCACCGGGTTAATAGTCGTTTATGCATGTAATGTGGTATTAAATAATTCTGTGCCTGTGCTTCAAAATCGTTACGTATTTATTCATCCATAGCTATTTTATTAACGACTGACAATATTTTACAAATGAAATACTGCACGAAACACATTTAAAATTGCAAGCCAACTCTACCCGATCACCATAATTGCATCAAATTGCCGACTGTTGTCGTTTTGAATGCGAATCAATGCAAATTGAAACGAACGTGCTTTCGTTAAGCGTCTATCGTTTCGATCTACATAAATTGTTGCGTGATCGGGTGTTCTTTTGCTTTCAGGTCTATCGAATGAAGTGATTAACTACTATTTGTTGTCTCTGGCCGTGGCGGACCTGTTATGCGGGTTGTTTGTGGTTCCCCTGTCGGTGTACCCGGCCATCACGGGTCGCTGGATGTTTGGTGACCTAATGTGCCGCCTGGCCGGCTATGTCGAGGTCACCCTCTGGTCCGTCTCAGTATACACTTTCATGTGGATCTCAGTCGACCGCTATCTAGCTGTCCGGAAGCCTCTCCGATATGAGACGGTTAGTGCGACGGTAGTTATCTTTTTTAATACTTTTTATCAGCTTTTGAATGGATTTCAGCTTTTGTTAAACACACGCTGCAGACATTTTCAATACGACCGAATCACGCTTTTGTAATGTCTTGAATTAATCATGAATGTTGATGTCTTTGATGTAAAATCCTTTTTCAAGTTTAATCACTTTTTGATTATTATTACTAGCGCACAAGAGCACAATAATTAAAGTGCATTACCGCTTGCGGATTAAAAATAAAAATGCAGCAGCCATTTTATCACAAAACACTTCGATCTTTATCCATTACTACATTAATCGCTAATATTATTATTCTCTCTAAACCGAACGGAAATACCTAATACAGTTATTTTATCAGGTACAAACCCGCACACGAAGTCAATGTTGGATGGTGTTCACTTGGATATCCGCCGCTATGTTGTGTTGCCCGCCTTTGCTCGGATACAAAAAGGAAGCTAATTTTGATAAAGAGACGTTTATATGTATGCTGGACTGGGGCACCACGTACGCGTACACGGCCACGCTGGGGATCCTGGTGCTCGGCCCGAGCGTCATTTCAATCGTTTATAACTATTTTTACATCTTCTCCATGAAACGAAAGCTCAACAGCGGGGCGCCGATCCACGACAAAGAGTATGCTACGGCGTTGGCCGAAAACCTGTCTAACCCGAGCCACTGGATGAGTTTCGTTTTAGTAACCACCTTCTGGCTCAGTTGGGCGCCCTACGCGGGCGTCAGATTGTACGAGTATATCATAGATCAGGAGCTGAAGATACCCATGTTGCATTTTGGGGTCGTGTGGCTGGGTATTATGAATTCTTTTTGGAAAATCGTTATTCTCATATCGCTTAGCCCGCAGTTTCGGCTAGCGTTAAGAATTCTGTGTCTGACAGCGTGCTGCCGGACCAAGGGCCGCCTGCAGGCAGAGCTCATCGGGATGGACAACGACGATTGAACTGCCTACTCGCGCCGGCCGACGTGCAGCGTATCTTACATTTGTATAAAGGTACACCTTATGAAATGTGGGAGTGAATGGAGTAAAAGCAGCATTATGTGCCATTTACCTAAGCGTCAAAGATTATTTGTTGTAGTTCCAAAAATATTTGTTAATAATATTATATTTTATTTCAGAATTTAGGTATCCGCAAAACAAGTATTGAAGTAACATAGCCAATAATAAAACTAGAATTGACAGTACACCAATAACTGTGATCATTAAATTCACCTTATAGAAAATTATACGAGTATGATTAGATATAGAAAGCTATTTTTATTGTACTAGAGAAAGCTGAATACATTCCTAGAGGTTAAATGTGTTCGTGTTCGTCGTAAGTAATTATAAAATATTTTCCGAGATAAATAAAAGTGCGTAGATTAAAAATGAATACCAAACGTTAAATAATGTTGCTAAATGGTTTGTTAAACGTGTATTTTAAAGGATAAAGGCATCAGTATCTAACAATTTCTTCTGACAATAATGTATTACGTTCAATATTGAATAAACTGATTGCATTTCGCAATAAATCCATATCATTTTCAGAATTGGCTAATGTTATATTTTAAGTAGGTTAGTAAATATTTCGGTCTTATTTGTGTCGAATCTCAGAATTTTGAATACCTATACATGATTACATTACCATCTTAAATTATTTTAAAGTAAGTACATAGTTAGTTTCTTATATTTAGTTTAGAAATAGATTACTTATCAGTTATTGGGGCTAAACAAGACTAAACTGAGCGTTTCACTAAAAAGAGTTCAAATTTACTCAATAATATTTTTTGAAACTGCTAGTTTCCACGTGTTACTGAACCTGCCTTCCGATTCAGAACCATTCGGTTACGAATTCGGTTGCGATTCATTAACTAGTATAACATATTATTTAGATTATAATAACGTAGATTTATCCGATGCAACTATTTTGTTTTGTTCATTTATTATAATTCTTACCGAACGGACATATCAAACTGCGACATTAATTTAAAAATGAATAGAAAATCTAGCCGAAACCCAAGCCGAATGGCTTATCGAAAGTTCTGAATCTCTCTGCAGGCTCTTTATTCATATATTTTAAATGCTGTCATAACTATTTAAGAAATTCAGATAATCAAAACTTTACAATATTCCTAAATACCTAAGTAGTCAGTGCGTTAGCAACAGAGTCGTGTCTTCATGACCCCAGATGTTGATGGAGATAGGAATTTGCAACGCTCAGCTTTGTCGCGAGAGCGAGACGCACGAGAGCGAGAGCGGGAGAACGCGAGATATAGTGCCACTAACGTATCGGAAGAATGGCCAAAAGTTGAACTACAGTTGTCACTTCATAACGTCATTGCTGCCGGTACAAGTCAGTGTGACCATTATTGATATTTGAAAATTCGGAAGCAAAAATATTTTTATGTTTGTCCAAATTTATGTTTTCCTTAATATCATGCTACAATTAGCGTGAATGGAAGCGATTATTAAATTAGTCATCATTCAAATTTTTTTAAGCCCTGTAATATATGTCTGAATGCTATTCGGAGTTAATTTCTCCTATGGTAGAGCAATAAAGTTTAAATAAATACTTGTTTTTAATTTGTATTACGCTAAGTATTAATAATCCAAAAGTGTATATTTATGTGAAAAAGAGCAATCCTTTTCGATTGTGGTGCGTGCCGTAAAACGGAATTATAAAATAAATGGCGCCCATTCTGTCATTCTTCAGATAAGTTGGTGGCACTATAGACATGTCACTAACAGGACTCATTTGACAACACGCGACTATAAGAAAACTGAATAATAACACTTGTCATACCGGTTTTTAAGATTGCGCCTTGCTTAGCCTCACCGCATCTGCCTTGCTGGCAGTAGCGCACCGGTTGGGTTTTTGTGTAATTCAATCGCTATCGCATTGCAATTGTTATTGACATCATGGCTCCTTCAAATAACAAAAGCGCAGAGTTCCATTCCATAAGATACTAAAAAAGCACAGTGGCAGCGATTCTAAAGTTCGCGCAACCCTATATTGAAAATTCCTAATAGAGCTAAAAAATAAATATTCTTCACACTGTGTCCGCCATTTTATTTTCAAGTTCGGCTATCATGTTGCTAGATGGCATTTGCATCGCGATCGTTTGCCAATTACGTAATCACCCGGCTTATTCGTAGCACATTATAATTTTTAACATGAGAGCTGTAACATTTTCTAAACGTATTTTTCTGTACCTCCTAAATTAGTGACTTATCCTGTAAAGCCTATAAACATGCTCATAGATCTATAATATTATGTGTTGAGAAATTATTTAACTTTTTAGCGTCTACGAATGTTAGAATCTCACGCCCGTCATAGTGTGTTCACATATTTTCTCAAATAAATGGCTGTGCTTACGATATTTGGCATGTTAGGTTAATTTAATGATTGTTCTAGGCTATGCTCTTCGTGTAGGTTTATTACCATGGCATGAAAGACAATATTTATTTTGTGTGTTTGTCATAGAATTGTTTTAGTTACAACACATAGGCTGCACTAAAAGTTTGGAGACTGGACCACTTACAACGTAAATATTTAAAAAGCGCTAACTGCATTCGAAAGTTTTACTCTTTGAGATACTAACTGGTGATAGAGCCATGTGCTTACCTCTGTGTATTTGTGTTTTTTTGGAATATTGGAAATGACGCGATTACTTCCATGTCGATTTACATAAGGGTATTCCGACGGCTGCGGTTACATAATTTAAAATGGGCACCATTCGCCAAATACTTACTTGAATTTTCCGACGAAAGTTTTGAAATGTTAAGGTGTTGGCAAGAAGTTGGTTGTTTGTGTAGGCAGTAAATTTAACTTTTTACTCAATAAGTGTTCAATTATAAAAGCATAGTTAGTACATATTAGTATAGCTCATGATCTAAGAAAAAAAAATGGGTGAAGTCTCTCGAATATCTTAATATGCCATGGCCACGCGTCTCTTCTCTCCGCTACCGCAACAGAAGCGTATTTAAAACATCAAATAAGACAGTTATGAAATATCCGCTTTGAATATTGGACATAGTAAATTTTCGCTTGTTTAAAGTCCTAAATTAAAGAAAATCTTGTAGGCCTCGTGAAATGACCATCGAATGCGATTCACACACCCTTAAAAAGGTGCCTACGGTAGAAAGGAAAAGCTCCTTAAAATGGTTTCAGAAAAATACTAATTATAAATGTGAGGACACATATCCTACAAAACAATCAATGTATTATATGTTTTCTATTGCGTTGCAAACTTTTAGTGCGACCTGCGTATTATACGAGTTGATCCAATAGTTAGTTACGAGTACAGCGTTGTAGTTTTGTTTTACAGTTGACTTTATGAATTGCTTGTTTGAAAGTATTATTTTTTAATTTGAGGCTAAGCAGATATTGAACCTCGTAGATATTTAAACTAGGTACAGGGTTGCTGAAGTCGCAGTACACCTGGTTTCTGGTTTTGAAGGTTTTGCCTCTAGATGTCGACCGTATTATACAGCAAAATGCATGGTTGTTATAATTTACCTCTAGATTAGGTATGGATCACCGACCAGCTCTATTTGTTGAATTTGTTAAATTAAGTATGTAAATTAATAGCTACCTTTACGTCATTATTGCTACCTACTTGCATCTCAAACGTTCGCTTCAAAATGATCAAGTATAATTTCTGCCAGTACTACTGACCATCGATATTGTTCGTAGGTAAGTCGAAAGAAGCCAGATAGGTTACTTATCGCCAGCTAGGTATGTATTTATAAGTAGAGCGAACACTCGGACACGACACCGGGGTCACTGTTTAAGCCGATTACGAGAACATATTGCTGGACAACCTTTTGATTGTGTTGACCGCTAGGACCTTCACGGTTGCAATTGCATAAAAGATGATTCACGCTACAACGTGCGGGAGCCGAGCCGTGCCGGAGCCGGGAAAAATTCCCATAGACATTCCAACGCCGTGCTCCGGTCGGGGCACGTTTAGACATGAATCATTTCATACAAAATGTATTCAATAATGTTTGACTGCGCCCCAGCCGGCGCACAGTCGGAGCCTGGCCCAGCGCCGACCCAATATAAACCCTACCACAGCTTCGGGACTAAAAAGCTGCGCAACAAACTCAGTCACTATTGTCAATGCCTCTTTTCAAAAGGTTTACATTGTTTGTAGTGATCAAACAATGACTGTATTACGTGTTTATTTATTACGGTTAAAATTAAGGTCAGTTTACCTGGGTGAAGCAAATCAGATGAACGCGATAGTTTAATTATTTTATACATAGACTAGATATGTATTATTATTCCATTTTTTTGGGTAGGTATTGTTTCCTTTCATTGTTAACTTTGATGCTCGAGCGACACGGCAGCTCCATAGCCCCTCTATAAAAAAAGTTTTTGTTTCATGAATCACTATTCTTTAAGTATGTAGATTTATCATTGAAGTACTGGTATTTTTGTGTCTAGCTATCCAATAGTGCCCGACGTACAACAATAATACTTTTATCATAGGTAAAGAAATTCACTGAGATTCTAAAATAGTTACATTACTTGGCATGATTTATCATAAGTAGTTATATATTTATTAAACGTTGATATTAGGTAAAGCTATTGAAAAGACATATTTTACAAGTTGTTATACGTACTTAAGCTTATTAAATAGATTAATTAAATAAGTTCATACTGTTCTTATGAAAATCCTAGTTGTAGATTTTATCCCGATTTAGATCGATGTTTTAACCAGTGTTATCAGGTTTCTATTTTAGTTCAAATACGTCTGCCTATTTAAAGATAAATGTTATTATTGTAAGACCGCTGCGAATGTTTTATTCTGGATTTTCGTGAAGTTCTTGAATACATAAAAATGTTGAAACAATGAGAGCTTTCAGTATGTAGACTATTTGAAATATTCCCACGAAAAATGACAAGAAACTTAATATTAAACATTGATGCAGTTTAAATTTATGTTTGTTCATTCCGTCTTAAAATTCTTATGTAGGCTTATCATACTACGAAATCATCTTTATCGGTAGATACTCTTGTAGATATTAATAAGTACATTACTAATTCGTGTGTTTAAATGTGAAAAAAGTTAGTATATTATGTAGGGAGAGTAAAAGGTAGTCGATTAAGTATATTTATAAATCAGAAAAATTTAAAACAAATATGAACGAAAAGTTAGTTAAATTGGGTATGGCAATGTTTGAATGTGTTCAGTAACATTACCTATGCCTGATGGAGCAAGAGTCACCAGTACCGTTGCCATAAGTGTACGACGGTTTTACTCGCTAAATCAAAAACCTGCCAAGTGCGAGTCGGACTCGCGCACTGAGGGTTCCGTGCCAACGTTAACTGAATTAAGAAAACCACTTACTACCACCTTCTTCCACTTAGCTAAAATACCACAATTTTTCGACAGCAAATATAACTTTGTTTTACATAGTGTTTGTATGAAGAACAAAGTTATGTTTGCGGTTGTTGAAAATGTGCTATATCTAAAAAACTTTCGATATCGTCCGAACCAATTTTCGTTGAAAGTTTTTGGTAAGATCTACATTATATATATATTTTTAAAATTTACACTCCCTTAGTTTAGAAATTAGATGGGGGGGGGGGGACGCCCATTTTACCATTTTGGAAGCGTCTAGCTGTGAAACGTTAGACTTTAAATGAAAATGGTTTTAGAAACCTCTATTTCATTTTGAAAGACCTATCTATAGACACCCCACACGCATAGGTTTGACAAAAAAAAAATCGGTTTTAGTTTCATGTATGGGAGGGGCTCCCATACATGAAACTGAAACCGAATTTTTTTATTACCCTTAGTTATCATTTTTTTATTTTTTGTATAAGAATCGTAAAGCGGTTAACAGGATACATCTTTCCAACAATTTTCAACAGTGTGATGCTTATAGTTACAGAATAAAGTGGCTGTGACATACGGACGGACAGACAGACAGACAGACTTGACGAAACTATAAGGATTTATATATCTCCGTTTTTTGCCATTCGGCTACGGAACCCTAAAAAGTTTATGGAAAATGCACAGCGCCTCTAGCGGTCACTGACAGAACTAAAATTTTCCATACAAAAATTACGTCGTCGCTAGCGAGTAGAACCGTCGTGGCTATCGAGTAAACTCATGGTACTGCAGCCTAACTTCTGTCAGGGGGTGGTAACTTGGCAAAATATTTGGGGTCTACATACAAACATCAGCTTTGTAAAGTCACATTAGTAGCCCAGCGCCCGTTGTTAGCATGTTTCTTTCTTAGCCAATTTACCACTCACTGTAGTTGCCTTTCTAGACCGATTGGTAACCAAAAAGTACCCATTTCGATTAGATGATGATTGTAATCGTACAAATCATTATGGAAAAGTATGTGACAAAGCATTGCTAATCTTCAAAGTCAAGCCGCAGCGAAATATCGTAGATCGTTTTTGTGTGTGAAGAATTTGCGCGCTGAAAATTATTTTTTTACAAACGTGGCCTTATTTTAATGATACAAATACCTACACGCTGATGGCCGTTTCTCAATTCTAAAAATGTATTTAGTAGATTTAATAAAATCGTTAATAAAATAATTAATTTCTTACTACATTCAATGGCTTTTAAGAAATCACACATAGGAATCAATACTTTTATGAAAGATGTTAAAATTTAAAGATATAATTAAAATAACTACTGTAGTAATTAAGTCCCTAGGTATTTTAAACGTTTTTTATTTCGTATCTAAAAAGTTTCGTGTAAAGCTGGGGCTTAATACGGATTATCCGTTGAAATTTATTGTGGAATGTTGTATTTGTGCATCATATATGTTATTATAAGAAATTGATAAGCGCTTGAAAAAATATATTCTAAATTTATCAAGAACCTGGGCGGTGATTCTCGCGATTCTCGCGTCGATAGAACATTTTTCGTGTGGTTATTCGATTACGAGTTTGATCGTTTTAACTAAAAAAAAACAATAATATATATACTCGTAAAAATGCTGCACAAAATAAATATGAATACATAGAAATCGCGACCCAGGGGGGCAATTCTCGCGGCAATCGAACTTTTTTCGTGTGGTAATTCGATTGCGAGTTTGACCATTTTACATTAAAAATAAAGTAAAATATTTACACGTAAAAAAACTAGCGCACAAACAAAATCTAAATACATAAAAATCGTGACCTTGAGATATCAAAAACTATTTTTTCTTCGACAAAGAAAATTCGATCGGTGAACTTTTTTCGTATACGAATTGCACGAGAATTGGCCCCCTGATAATGAAAAATCTGTACTTACTTCGAATAAGAAAGTTCGAGGGAAACTTTTTTTGAATGCGAATTGCACGAGAATTGGCACCCTGCATTTAGAGTAGGAAATTACTGATTTACTCAGTCGGTGTTATGTATTCTTATGGCTACAATACGTACAATGAATAATATATATTTTTATTTACTTGTAAATAAAGAATTTACTCTCCCATTTATCAGTTAGTGATCATTCGTGGTAGTTGATTTGTAGTAGTTTGTGTATTAAACATATCATCTCTCGACAAAATTATCATTGGTTGAGATTTTTCATGCGTTGTTGGTAAGCTTAAGCACACTATGTACCAAAAACCCTGTGTAGCACTCGTACCCGAGTGCTTGGCCATCAGCACGCTGTTTGCCGATCACTCGGGCCCGAGTGTTCTTTTTCTGTTTTAATATTAAGTGCGCAAATATTTTTTTACGATTTTTTATTCAATAACGCGTAAAAAATGCGGTTTCCTGGGTTTGTCTTTGTTAAACAAATAAAAAACTAATGCCCACTGAAACAGCAGCGGTACGCTGCGGTCGTAAGAACAAGTGACTGTAAGACCAAGTGAGAAGTAAGGGTTCATGCAGGCTCGCGATGCCACGCCGCCCTTCCTTTGTACCTCTACATTCAAATAACTATGATACCTTGTAAACACAAACTAGAAAGTCTGTGAGATAAGGTTTAAAATGATTTGTAATATTTTGCCTAAAAAGCCGCTGCTCTTTCAGTGGGCTTTACAAGAAGTGACCAAAAGTAGGGTTTCGTTTGGTACCTATCAAATATTATTTTCTATGGCTGGTATGTAAGCAATTGATCGACTTTTTCCTAAGAAAACGTATATTTAAGTGCTTATCTTTAAGTTATTTAATAATAAGTTTATAATATGCTTAAATAATGTAATACCTAATTCTAAGATACGAGTATTCGTAGGTGATCTTAATTTTGTAATGGATTCGTCCGATGATGCTGCCAAACTGTTCTACGTTTACTTTAACTTCGTGCGTACTTAGTTAAGATTAATTAATTATTTTTTATATTTAATAGCAAGAAAAACGACACAAGTACAAATTAAGTCAAGTCTTAATGTCTTTTTCTCCACCATAGAAATAATTAGTTTACTGACCACACTCTTAGACACCCAGTACACACAACCAACATGATTGGATGGCTCAATTCTCTATATAACCTATGTACCTATATAATGCCCAAAGAAGTAGAAGCAGATCGTATTTTTTTTTGTGTATAAGTATGAGAGTAGATACTTTGTGTACATTAATTGCCAATTATCATAGAGTAATGTTTTCAGTCGCAAGTCTAGGGTTAATTGTTGTATCAGTTAGCTGAAAAGGTCGCAGACGTTCAACGCGACCGTCTGTGCCTCGACAAGTCTGGAAATCGTGAAAAATATGCACTTACCTACATAAGAAAATGAGCTTGTTTTTTCATGTCGTAGTTGTAATTCACCATATTGCTTTTTCACGTGGATATTACTGTTCTGGAAGTATGAAACTTGAAAAGACGTAGAATTTACAAGAACTTCTTACAGACCGCAACCATAATATTAAATCTTACGCGGTACCTACTGCGAGTGAGGATTTCGAACTATGCAAAAGTAGCTTCGTCAGTGAAAATAATATATTCAGAATATCAGCTGAAGTTGATCCTACAGGCTTAGGATAACTTTTTTATACTTTCAATACTCTTACTTTGTTCATTTTACGCAAATCTGGGCTCCTATTTTTGAATCACTCGCGTCAAGATGGCGTTGATTGATTGATGTCCGATTTTACAATAAAATCAGTATGACTCCACGCGGTAATAATTCGAAAAAGATGATAAATTATGTGAGTACTAAGGTTTATAATACGCGTGATTTTCATTGATTATTAAATTCGTTTTCAAACGAAATCCACGCGCCATATTCGAGCAAGTGATTTAAAAATAGGGCCCCTGTGTTTAGTAATTTTAAAGACCGATTTAATATCCTAATGCTACTAATTGTAATTTCCTGATTTCTATTCTAAAATTCAAGTAAAGCTTTTGAAAAAAACATTGCTTTTGGTGCGTGTTTTGATTTTTAATTTAGAGGCAGTAGATAAATAAGAAACTTGATTAATTAATTTTGAGTGTTGAAAATTAATGTGATAACAAACTGTAGAGGTAAGTGTTCCTAATCGCCATCCGATCATGGTTGTTAGTAAGAAATTACCCTAAAGTCGATAGCATTTCAGTTTCAGCGCCGTCCTTAACTTATTAAAATATGTCATCGGATGCTAATTGCTCCTGTCAATTGAGCAAACCCTGATGGCACGGCCCATTCAGTTTTGACAGATCTGTCTGTAAGTTGTTGCATCGCGTTGATGTTCGCTTTGAATGTTTTATTCTCCCCACCAAGTAAGTTACTGCATAAAAGTCCTTCTGTGCTTAATTAATGACTTGGCACAAAAAGCGTGTTTTTATCTAGTTTTGTAGAGCTATTCACATTCCGAATTTGCCCCAGCTAATAGTCAATTTCCTCTCGCTAGATTTAAAGAAACAAACAAAATGTATAGCATTTATTTTGTAGTATAAAAACTAAAATAACAGCGTTCGATGATAATGTTTGTATTGATAAGGGATATTTGTTGTATTCGACAGTTTATTTTTTGTACTAGAACTAAGTGAAGTTTGTTAGTAGTGAGAACACAAATTGTCTATTGCTTTATGTACAATACAACACAGTAATGGATTAATATTTAATTCCGTTTCATTACTATAGTTACAAATAACAATGATGGCACTACGCGAATACCTGATGTAATTCTAAACACCAATAAAAGAACTGTTCTTAAAATATATTACAGATATTTACATTAAATTTTATGCATAATAAATTAATTGAGCCAGAAAAAGAATAATATAACATTGTTACGTAGACATCGTTTCGACATCTTCTTGTTCGTGTATCACTATTAAAATTTTAGCTCAAGTATAATCTTTGTTTTATTAAAAGGTCCTTTGTATCCATTGCCCACTTAGGGATAGTAAAGTTAGCTTGTAAAGTCCCACAGCTGGACAAAGGCCTTACCTCAACTATAAGGTAGTCCGAGCCATGCTCCAGCACGCGGGCTCAGTGCGGGCTGGTGGAAGGGTGTTTCCAAGGCAAAAAAACTAACCCTGCTGTCAGATGTTATCAAGCCGCCCATAAGGCCTCTGGCTAGGCTTAACTACTAATATCAACCGATATTAGCCGGGACCACGTCTTCCGAAGCACGGAGATGCTCGTGATATACGTCAGGTCCAAACACGACCGCGCTGTAGGTTGCTTCACTTCGGTATCACTACCAAAGCGCTGCTACACCACTTAGGGATGGATAAAGGAAAGTAAAAGCATTGGCTGCATTGTATACATATATATATTTCAACACTGATAACTCTAACTAATTTTGTTGCAGAGCAATTTATTTCATACAATGATAAGACATCCATCATGCATGCCGTATGAGATTTATATAATTTGATTAAGGAAACACAATGTGTTCTCTTAACTACTATATATATTTTTATTTCAATCAGACGTGCATTATTTGATAAGTAATTCAATTATTCTTTAACACATTTTATTCGATAGTATTAAACGTAAAATATCCGAACCATCTCAATGTTCTGTGAAGGTGCTGTTAATAGAGAATACGTACTCATTGAAAAATAAATACCTAATCCGCATTATACTTATCGTGGCACGGTGAGAGAGTTATAATCAATTGACAGATCTATATACATCAACAAGATTACCGGTAATTAGGTGCCTTCCCTTGGAGGGGATTAACTATGTGGAGCTATAATACCTTTGGACATGTGATAACTAACCCGATCCAAGGTTGTGAAATGACAGTACACTTCAGCTCTCGTGTATTGAGATAAAATAGGGATCAAATCGAATCACCGGTAGCCCTGTTCATTTACACACTTTGACACGTAAATTACTCAAAAAATAATTCCCTACACGCAGGTTTAACCTGACTATACATAATTATATTAATCACATCTTTTTCTGCTAGGATACATAATATTAGACGTCTTTGAAACTCATTTAATATGGTAAATAAATATAATATTTATTTAATGTACGAGACATAAAGGTAGGTTACGAAAGTAGATTGAAAAGGTTGCAGCCATACCGAACTTTACGAAAAAGTACTACTCCTAATATCCTTGAAACTCCGTTAAAAATACATGCAACTCCAGTCACAAGTTCAGCTTGAAGCAGTCCTTTGATTCATATACGGACATTACTTTATCCCTTGGCACATTGTGGTGACGGTTGTTACAATTGTAAACAATTGAGGATCGTTGGGCTTTTTGTCTTAGCTTTTGTTGTTAGTACTCATCGTCCTCACATCAGGTATTTATTAGTTCCAGTCCATAACTGGTGCACACACCTATAGAGATGTCAAAGGTAAAAGAATTAGCTGGCGGTGAAGTATTATAATCCAAAAAGTACAAATTATACTGTATAATGTACTTGGTAGTTACTTATTTAACAGTCGTCTTCGAGCTAACACTATTTACACGAAAGTAGTCTTATTTAATGACAAAAAATATATTAGTCAAACCGCGCGCTTATGTTCATCTTCGTTATAAGTCAAGCAATTCTTATCTTCCATCTTTGCAGTTTTCAAGCGGTAACTTTGTATTAGATAGTGCATATTTACGAAGACGCACCCCACGCATTACTGAATAAAGCGCGGGGTGCGGGGGGTAAGACAAATATTAAAATATTAAGTACATACATATTAAATAATTATATTATCAATTATTGGCAAAAGCTTGTACACTTGAACAGTGACCAGAGCATATCTAGTAACATATCTTTGTTGCAAACTAGCTCTTATTAAAATTGAATACGTTACCGTAGTGTTTACCTTGACGTGCTGTTGTCCGTACTATAAACGACAGGGAAAATGGTGGAGCGCGCCTTCGTAGATAGCACTATCTCTATGAGCTGTTTGAATATCTTACTTTCGAGTAGGGATACGAGCTTTTCAACAGGTACTTTCGCAACTTTTTGTTTTTTTTTGTTAGGGTAAACAATTTTGTAACAGCAATATAATTTTCAGTAATAGTACTTTCAGTTTTAATCACAAGTTTTATCTCGCAACTACAATTAAAATCTGTCTTCCTCTACATCTCTCTCTTGGTTACTTAAAAAAAACATGTTTCACTTATCGGAGAAATTAGGTACCTGCTTTTGGTTCCTGTATGTACTTATTAAAGTTGATATGATATTGAAATACGGTTTCGATTGTTAACTCACACAGAATTAAGAATAATAATAATCAAAAGTGGCAATAAATAAGCAGTATTTACGAGTAGAATCATTAATTATGTAGATATAATGATTTATAAAGTGACTATCTCAATTTCCTTAGACTATTCCTATTTAACTGCTGTAATCGCTAGGCGAATCACAGCAGGAAATATATTTGACATGATATTTCTCCAAATTTTACTTATAAAACAGCTTTAGAATGTTAGGAATTCTTCAAAATACGTCAATATTTTAGTAAATATTTGGTATTTTCGTTTAAAACTCGAAATATGAATAGGCCTCTATCCGCAAATGAAATTAAGACGACCTTCAGGATGAAAAATCTTTAAATAAATGTTAAAAAAAAACTTTTTTTGGCAACAGTAACTTTACCTGAACTGCGGCCACCACATTTTCGAAGGTAGTCATTATCTTAATAATTTGTTTTTACCTTTCTTGACATGCATTTAATACACGTGTATGTGCACAAAATATGGATATTTCTGTCTTTAATACTTACTGTTATAAATAGCTATATTAAGATATGTATTAGGACTCTGAACGAAAAATTGTAGACAAGAGAGATGCCAAGAATAAGTTTCTATTTCAACGCTAAACACCCATAGGACGATATCATGTAATATTAGGACAACTCTTTAATTTTCATGTTTTTTTACGAATCAGAATAACATTTTATGGTAACGGAAATTGTCCACATCGATACACATACTGTACACATAAGGTATAATTTGTATTAATTAGACACAAGTGATAAAATTTAATGCTAAAGTTCATAAAATTGATTGTTTACAAGTTTTCTTTAGGCCGTATATATGAATGATCAAAGTCACGATTAAAATTCAGTAGCAAATGCATTGATTGGTAGGTACTGCGTAGACGGTGCTATTTTAAACTTAAGTTACTTTAATGAAGTAAAATACGATGTTGTGGGATAGGGTGGGAGTAATTCAATTTATTATGACGATATGTATAAATGTCACATAAACAAATATACAAAAAAATAGTCGGAATAAGAAGCTCCTCCTTTTTGAAGCCAGTTAAATACAACTCCATCATACTTTAACGAAAACCATTTTAGTTTCACAAATGATGTCAATGTGAACGTAGGAGTTCCGAATAACAGTTAATTGTTATTTGTACAGTCGAGAGCACATCAGGTTGTACATATTTTTGTTGAACGTTAACCTTTATTACAATTGCATAAGATACCGAAGTGCTTACCTTGACGTGTTTTTGTCCGCACATTCGTGTATTGGGACAGCTCCCAAAATTTTGGCGGCTTTAAGATTGGCGGACGTTGACATGACTAATGGCTGGTAGTCATTACGAAAAAGCAATTGAACCCAAGTTATAATTAATATATATTTTTATGCAATTATGTAAATCTGTTGTGACGATTTTTATTTATTAATAAAATATAATTACCGTATTCCTTTAATACTTAGGCACAATTGCGTACTAGATGATATTTAAATACTTAGTAGATTTTCGTATTGTAATATTTTTTGAACCCACCGTCTACGCAGACCAGTATTAAAATGTTAAGATTCCATAATTAGCTTGGTTGCTCCCGAAACTGTTCGTTAGGTACACATAAAATCTACGAGTTATTAGGTAGGCAATCATAATATTAGTTAAGATACCCTATTTGCCGGTGTCAGTCAAGTCAACCCATTGGCTGGTCCGAGTCTTCTTAGGTCCTTGTTAACACCAAACCTGTGTGATTCTTTTATTTATATTGGCCGTTTGGTATTATGTACTTGTAAAAATACAAAAAAAAATATAGCGTATGTATAATAAATAGTAATTGAATGTGTGATTGTAATATTTGAAGCTAATTGGAGTCATTCGCTACATAGAGCAAAAACAGTTATACAGAAACTAAACTTTGACACAGTCATCGTTAACAATTTTACACATAAATACATACATTTAATAGGTATTTAGATTTACTGTACAAGCCAACTTTCACCAGCGTGTTTCTGAGCCTTCGTGACTTCTCTCATAAGAATTAAAAGTAAGCCGCTCAGGAAATGCTAGTCTGACGTTTAAATTTTGACACGAAGTCAATGGAAAGGAAGTAAAACTCTTTGACCTTGTCATTTTTCACATAGATATTTTTCTTTGAAAATTTAAAACATCCATATCATCTGAGTGGCTGAACTTTTAGTGTAAATTGATTTTGCATTTATCGTTAATTTGATATTAAGGGCGAGTCACGTCAGCGGTCTTGGGACTAGGTGAAACATTATTAATTGATTCTCCTTATCAATACAACCTCAAAGAAATTGTATTCCATAGAAGCTTTAAACAAATGCCTGTCACAAAAGTTGTAGTCGTTACTTTAACAATTTTTCCGTCCATAGCTTCCCGACCTGACTCACCTTGTCTAAACAACTTCAAGTGTAAAGTTACAGTATGGGTAGAAAGAATGAGATGAGTTTGAACAGGACGACCAGAATCAGGCGCATGTGGTCCATCGCTTGCGATGCGAGTGTGCCCGCGGGCGCATCGAGTTAGTCCTTTGGCTGGGGCTTGACCAACTCACACTTGCCGGGGGTAGCGGGCGTCGGGTCCTCGGAAAATAACGGGTTCTTGACTTCCATGTCGCCAGTCTGGTGAACAGAGATAAAGATTAGTTTTAAGCATTCAATTTTAATCTTGAGACACAAAAAAAGCATACATGGAGAGAGGTGGACAGAGTACAATATTTTTTTCAATGACAAAGATTAATACCTCAACACCCGAGCGGTCGCGTGAGACCGCATAACAATAGAATATCTATTGTGTCTCGTTCACATACGCTTGAGGGATATCAAGATATTTTGTTTCGCCTCATGTCATAGTCAAACTAATTCGCTCGTTTAAAGAACGATGCCGTGTATAATTTCTACAACAAATTATATTTGTAATGGATAAGTTTTTAATATCTTGTAGGCACCTATTTTAAATGTTGCTACGAGACTTGTACGATGCTGTTTAAAGAGTCCCATACGCGAACCTACGAAAACTACTACGTATGCAGTGCGTCGTAGCATGAAAGTGCTACGAAGACTACGACAGCGGCAAGACATGTGTGAGCGGGCATTTCGGACATTGTTTCATAACTATTAACTTAACAGTATTTGTATTTACCGTAGCAAATCCAGGGCATTCGTAGACGGTGTAGTCGCCTTCTTCGTTCTCTTCCTCCGACTCGGGGTCCGACACCGACCCGTTGTGCTGTTCCATTCCGTTTCTGGAACAAAGGACACGCAATTTTAATTACGCTTTAGGTAAAGCTCCAACCAAAGAGTTGGTCTATCAAACAATTGTAGATATAGCACCAAAAACATGTCGTAAAGTAAATAGCTTGTAAAATATTGCAACCCTGACCGGTAAAATTTCAGTCTATTCTATCTGATTACAATGAAGATCAGCCAATCCCGCCAGCGGTGGCTACATAGATGTGGTATGGTGCAATTAGTTAGCGTAGGGCTTCCACGGATAAGATGAGAAAAGATGAACTTGTAAAGCTCGCCGAACTAATCGCACTAGACGCAGACCGCTTTCAACGCAGTAAACGTCCTGTGGCTAATAATACAAAATATTTTTTTAGGACTTTTTAAAGGCGCTTTCGAAAATATAACACATTATTACATTTCAGTATTTTTTATTATAATAAACCAAATTTTATTTTCAAACCATACCAAGTTATACGATTCCATTTGATACTGCTCCATTTGATACGATACAGCTGATATTTTGTTTGTAGAATGTACAGCACAGTACGATTCCAAAATTCTCGTTAAATAATTACTGAACTAGACTGTGTCTGATTGTAGTTGAAAAATTCCAAAAAATACTAAATGCAATACTCTTTGAAATTGCTCTCTTGAGGTTAGAAATGAGGATGTTAAGTTAAGTATCGTTTGTGGTAAATTGTACAAACAAAACATATATTATCATATATATACATATATACTCTTATTTGTATTAAGAAATAACAGCTAAATGATAATGATGAACTAGTTACCGTTCCATAGCGATGATCTGTTGTTTCTGGTGCTGATAGTGGTACATGTGCGCGGAGTGTGCAAGCTTCCTGTCCCCCGAGGAGTCGACGGTCGGCCCCGTGACACCATACGCTGGGTAGTCTACATCCGCAGCTGCCTTCGCTCGCTTGGTCATTCTGGTTATTGAGAATAAAAAACATTAAACTAGATTTCAATTAGCTCGCGTGCAAATATACTGCATTATTGTATAAACTTTCAACTCCCTTTTCACTCCTTAAAAGAATAATTCCAGGAATCTTCTAGGGGTCTAAAAGCATCTACGCATAAAGTATTTACCAGTTTAGACTTAAAACTATTATAGTCATACGAAGGGACATAACAGCGCGTTTATAAAAATAAGTAGACATAAAATTTGGCTAAATATTCTTAAAAATATTTACAGCAAATGAAATCCATGCAATAACTGGTTGGAAATATTTTTTCTAATCTGTCCTGTACGTTATCCAGGCGCAAGACACAGGGATAGTTTTTTTTTGTCTGACACAGTTATTTTTCACAGGTGTAATTTAGATAGTACTTACGTGTACCAGCCGAATGCAAATCCGACTATGGCCAATGTGATAGCAGTTCCCACGGCAGCTATGATTGCCACCCCGTATATGGAATCAGTAGGGTCGACCGCAGCGGGTTCCATCATATGTATAGATCGTGGCTTTTCCGTCGTTCCAGAATCATCTTTTGAGCTGTGTACGTACAATAGTAAATTAACTTAGACGAAAAACCTCAGTTTGCAACTGAACTTCTAAACACGAAGAGTGAATAAAAAGGGGGACTTATTCACGAGTGAGTGTTATCAATATTGCGCCAATTCTTTGCCCAATGAGTCTGCAGACATCAGTTGCAGTCGCCGTCCGTAAGGAGGTGAGGTGTTTTAGTAATTTTGAATTTCGATCATCGCTCCAGAGAACGGTTCGTGCATACGACCCCAGAACACTTGTCGATAATAAAGTGCACATTCGCTTCAAGACACATAGACAAATCAAGCAATGACTACCACAATACATAGGAATTGTTTTGTAATTGCAAAAAAACACTCAACACACATAGAACTGCTGAGCTGGATTTTTCACTCGCTCTTAAGTATTAATATTTGCAGGATTTGTAGTTGCAGATCTAAAGGATTTAGTATGGTATGATTTTTTTATGCCGAACATTCAAAACGACCTAACTATTTGATAAGAGTCAAAATGAAGTTTTTTTGCTATTTCGGGTCAAAAAAAAATCTTATCTTTAGACCTCTAGTATGCTTGTGCCAAGCGGCAAACCTTAACGTACGTCGATTTGCGGTTTATCCTCAAGATTGGACTCCTACGCCGTCCACTAATTAGCACAGGTGCAGAATGGCATTGTTCGGTTGAAATTCTTCTCAATAGGTCGTTTTTGCGACACTATTCAATTAAGAAGCAATGATGAGCCAAGCAGTCAAACTTAACAAGAAATGAATACAGCCCTCTAACTAAGGTGAAAACTAAGACTTAACTATGATAAAAAAAAACTCAACGCTGATGAAGAGAAGATTTAATCTACTTAAAGGTATCCGGTTGGATATACCTATTTACATATGTAGGAAATATATACATTTATAAAATTATAAACAAATTCTAGTAAATATCAATATATTGATTGCTAAGAAACACTTAGTTTTATCAAAATTGTGGGAGAAATTAAAATAGCTATACTAACTAACGGGGAACATTTTGTACATATTATTATAATATAACACGACAAAACAGTTCTACCTTCCACATTAATCAGAGGAATTCATTCCAGCTAAAACATGCTTGTCACAAAGTTTTATATCATCCAGGAAATTGCAAGCAAAGTAGTAATGATTATGTAAAGATGGAAGAAATCGATAGCTCCATGCTTTACGAAAGTTCCAGCACACATTGATATCAGCTCGAGGGATACAGGATAAGGGGGCGTGGGGTGGGGTACGGGAGGAAAGTCGTAACGCCAACACTTAACCTCATCGTTAGGGAATTGATTGTACTAGGTTGCACGGTTGACTGAATACACAAACAAAGTGAAAAATCAAGTGTTCTGATACTCAGTAAGTGCATCTATCGCGAGTGATGTTTGTAGGTATTAGGTAAACAGTGCTTGGTTGTTCAGTCGGTACAAAGTGAAGTGTCCCCGTGGCAAGCGCAACTAACAGATAACTTGCTGGGAGCGGCAGGTATCATCTAAGTGTTAATATCTTAGGCCTGTCACCTCTCGGTATAACCATCTGTGGGGTTAATTTTCAACCAGCGCAGATTGGTTGGTAGTAAGGAGACTGGTAAGCGGTACTCCTTATGCAACCTGGAATAGATACTACATTGTCTACTTTCCCAACCGAGAAACAAAGGTTCTCTTCACCTACGGCTTTTGCTACCATGATTGCTAAAATAGACTTAACTGAGAATTTATAAAAAACGTTAAAAGCGGATTATTAACTTCTTAAAAACGCCTCCAAGTTTTGAATTTTAGTGGTTTGAAATTATCGTAATATTAGCAATTTTAGTAATCAGGGAAACAATATATGCGATTAAAATGAATGAAAAATATATTAGCAAATAACTTACATTATCCCACGTAGGATAAAATTCATGATGCGTTTTATAAATACGTAAAATATGATACAGTTAATTACATGACACCATGAATGAAATACCTTTAAAAATAACGTCATTTCGATATCTGTACATCACTTACAATTGGGCACAAAACCGAAATTTTAATGCAGAAACCGTTGCGAACATTTTTTATGTTTTTGTTTAAATCGTTCAAATTGCCTACCATGGTTGTCGTGTCGTAAAAACTCCGTAAAAAGTTCCGTTTGGTAATGAAAGCTAGGCGTGTCTCGTTGCCAAGACTACACACGCGCCATGCAAATGCATGCAGTGACATAATTAAATCTTGTGCGGGTCCTTTGTATGGCGTTTGTACGGAAACAAGCTTTATAACACCTTTGGTAATACTTTGTTTGCGGTTTTCTCTTTTTAAGCGCTTAATCTAACTGTAGACTAAGCCATAACTACTTACAATCAGGGCAAAGTTTCGCTTTGATTATTGTGAAATAAATAGTTTCAAAGAGACCGCAACACAAAGCTTTGTATTTGAATAACTATTTTCAGGAATAGTTACCTGTCGAGCGATCCATTAACCTACAGCAAACGATATTAATACCGGATATAGCCACACCCCATTTTCCCTAAAATTCAACTCCACCTAAATAAAGGATACTCATAGCTACTTAAAATAAAGTTCAGTAATAAGACATTCCGTACCCGATTTGAGTATACTAATAAGAAATGCCTAAGCTTTTTAATATCTCCATCTTGATTGAGGTAAAATAACTTTACCGTGGCAAAAGCTTGTATAACAAGCAAGCGTCAATTAATTAACGTCTATCGTATCTAACACTTTATGACACGATGAAAGCTTTAGCTTTTACCTGGGCACAGCTTCATAAATCTAAATTGGTTAATGGACAGTTGTAAAACTGCAAGACTTTTTAATCTACCAAGTGGTAATTTTGCTACTACCTACCTAGTTCTGACGTCAATGAGCTTTAACAATCGTCTCAACTAACAGGCGAGGAGACATTTCAGTTTAGCGAGACTCAAAGAAAGAACAACCTATATTACAAAGATTGTTTAAATGGATTTATGTAGGCCTATGTACATCGCTTGAGAATATAATTAATGGAGTAATTAGGATACTCACAGGCCGGATCGCAGTCTATCTAAATTTTCAGCGATTAGCGTCTTCGTTTTACTAAGATTTGGATTCTGTCGTATCTGCCTCGGGGGTTCTATTTGCATGTACGAGTAATGTTTGTCGCCGCCTTCGTGGTGCACATTATCGGGTTTTGTTGCAGCTAAAATAAAAATAATATTTAATATACATAAGTAACATTTTTATTCTTTAAACTTAGCAAAGAAACTTAAAGGTGATTCCTGGGATTTGAATTCTTAGGTTGATTTCTCTCGGGGCTTTTCGTATTCAAAATACCTGAAGTTTTAATTATAAGTTAAACAAACAGATTCATCTAATTTCTACACCTGCACTACCAGTTTTGTATTAATTTCGGATAAATCGGCGGTCTAAAAAATTTATTCCTCTCATGTGGATAATATTTATAATATTTTTATAGGGTCTGAAAATATTTTCAGCTCTTCACATTTAAAAAAAAAAACAAACAGCTCTAAACTAGTACAATAACATATTTCAAAAACATTTTTATTCCAATCGGAGGCCCTTTGTACTGTAACAGTAAGAAACGAGTTCCCCACAAATCACACTTAAACTTTTAATAACACACAACTAACTAACTAAGTGGCTTATTCTGTTCAAGGCAGGTAGTTTAACGTAGGCCCAATAATGCAATATAAATTGACTGTAATTAATTTCAGACCGTAAATATTAAATTCTCTCGACGAAAAAATTAAAAAAAAACATATGTGAGTTCACATAGATGAGGTAATTAAAAAAAACTCTACGAATTATGAACGCATTCTATCGAAATTGTTATTGACTTTTTCTTTTTTTGAATGTTCTTAGCGTTAAATAAGTCAACCTTTGAACAACACATCATTTATGCAATAACTTAAAATGATGATAAATAAATCTGAGTGTCCATTAGCAATCAAAAGCAGGGTAGACCGCAATATTGAGACCTCGCCTGCGGGGCACTGGGGTGTGGGGAGAAGCGAGATTGGGGTTTCTGAGAGGTGCAGGCACATTCATCTCAAAAGTCAGTACTCTCGCTGTACGTATACTTACTTTTCGAGCCATTTGCTTACACTGTCTGTTGATTTTGTGTCCGAATATACTGTGACTTATCTTAAAACGTCAGTCAAAGTGCCCGCGACTGTCAACAGATGCTACCGCTACCTGCTTAGCGTGCATGTTGTACCGTTTAAAATAAAATGTAACAGATAAGTATTGGAGTTTCTAACTGAACTGTATTTTTAGATCAAAATCTGCTATGCAAAATCAACTACCACATGCTACCACGAGCAAAAAATATTTTGGGAAATAATTTCTAAGAGAATTATATAAATTACTTCTTCTATCTCTTTTGGTTCCATCAGTAGCCCTATGTTGAAAGTCAATTGGTGTTTTTAATTGGGAGTCGGAAAATCACTATAACTACTATTGACACGAGTGATTATAGAACTCCTGGTTTTAAAGTATTTTTTTCTTTGCTTTTTGAATATAGTAATAATCATGATAAACTAAATGATAAATTTTAATATAATTTAAACAAAACTCACAATCTAACTAGGTAATTCATTGTTGAACACGGAGATCTTTACAAATCAATAAGCAATTTATTTTATTCATTGTTATTATAAAAAGTCTGTTTAAATCATTAAACTTGCAAAGAAAAACAGAATTAACATGTATCAATAGAATACTTTTACTTACGTTTGTTCAACGTCGATTTTGAATAAGGATCAAAATAGCCCTTTTCTAATGGAGTGTACGCAAAATCCTTTCGTTTTTCAGCTACGATGTTATCTTCACTTTCTTTCTTGTCTTGTGCCTGCATGATATCTGGTTCTATATCTTGTGCGAGCAAGGCTCTTGGTGGTAACGGCTCAGCCAGCCGCGCATCCTGGATTTCACTCTCCTCTTGAATATTAGGACTCACTAACATCTTCATCAAGTACGGATCCTCCACAATCATTCGTGCGATATTCTTCTCATACGATCCTATTGATTCGGCCTCATCGTCCATTCTGTTGATTCTATCTATTTCCTGCATTAGGTAATGGGCATTAGAAATTCACACCAATAAAGAAAACATATTTATAATTCTGAGACTGCGGTAAAAATTAGGTAATATTGCTGGAGGCCGATTCTCGCGGCAATCGAACTTTTTTCGTGTGGTAATTCGATTGCGAATTTAACCGTTTACTTGTTTCTGAAGTTTACGTATTATTTACGTATCGAAATAAAACACTATTTTACGGATAAAATTTTCGCGAGTTTATTAATTTTATCCCGACGTTTCGAACACTTTACAGCATTCGTGGTCACGGGTAGACAAATAAGTTATTTGTCATTTTACAGAGTTTTGAAAATTACACTACCGTCACCCAATAATATTACTATCCACGCAGAAAGAGCTAACTGTGCCGTGTTATATTGCAGTAAGTGGTCTAGCTTGGGTCCTCGTTAGAACTGGATCCCATGCTGGTGGAATTATCAAACCATCTTCTCAGTTGAAATTTGGATGTTTTCTTATTTCTATAGCTTCGCGTAGTAAGTGGAAATTTGGATAGCATACGTGGAACGCACGTCGGTTCGTTCCACGTATGCTATCCAAAATTCCACAGAGAAAATGGTTGATATTCGATCGGTGAACTTTTTTCGTATACGAATTGCATGAGAATCGGCCCTTTTACCGAAACATATACTCAGGTTCGAAATTTATATTTAATAAGACATGAGTGCTTGCTTATCCTATGAGGCGAATGAAGGAGAATTGTGGGTTTCGGATTTTTATCACCGTAAATGAATATCATAAATAAATGTCATATTCGTCTTATGCAGAGACTGATTATACTCGTAATCTGTTAGCGAGGGCGCGTGACGCACCAATATTAACAACACTGAAGCAGATACTCAAATTATTATAAGAGTTTTTGAGAAGAGTTATTTGTAACATACGGTAGTTAATACGCTCACTACACGTATTATAAGACACAAAGGTGAGCTGCTGTGTTATAGCTGAGAGTGACCTACTTTTGCAGTGTTTACCAAGGGATTTTACCCAAACCAATGTAAAATATGGTGTTTAAATATTGGCTCTTAAATGGTATGCGTCAGGTAAAAAAGATAACGCACAAATGCTTAGTTTGTTTTAAATTAAAGGCAACGATCGCCACTCAATTAATGGGTTCATTACCGCGACAGAGGGTGACTGCTTCTAGGGCATTCCAAATAGTTGGAATTGACTTTGCCGGCCCTATTCAGGTAAAAAACTCTAGAGTTAGACGTGCTGTAGTAACAAAGGGCTATGTATGTGTATTTGTGTGTTTTGCCACTAAGGCAATTCATTTGGAACTAGTTTCAGACCTAACCACAGAAGCCTTCCTTGCCTGTTTCAAAAGATTTATATCGAGACGGGGAATGGCCACGGAAGTATTTTGCGATAACGCAAGTACTTTCAAATGTGCAAGGAGTCAGTTAGTCGAGCTATACAAGTTAAACAGTACAAGGCAACATCAGAATCAAGTGCAGTGTTTCGCTTCCAGGAAATACCTTTGAGATTCGAGCCATAGGCCAATACAAAGGTTGTAAGTTTGGTTCTTTAAGTAGCACTAGTTGTCCTACAAAAACATTAGGCACATCTGGAATGGACCTACGGTACAAAAAGATTTGTTTGACATATTATTGCTTTACCGTTTTGGTAAATATTCATTTACTAGTGACATTCAGAAAATGTTTAGGAATGTGCTTATAAATCCTGACCATACTCGGCTACAAAACATATTATGGCGTGATAATATAAATGAACCTTTGAAATGCATTCGCTTAGATACCGTAACTTATGGTTTGAGGAGCTCAAATTATTTAGCTACAAGATGCTTGATAGAGCTTGCGAATGTTTATGATACTGAGTATCCATTAGCTTCTGTTATTTTAAAAAACTGCACATATGTTGATGATATACTCTATGCAACGTCTGATTTTTATGAGTTTTTGCAAGCAAAAATACAATTGCAAGCTTTGCTTAGTAAAGGAGGTTTTAAGATGCACAAATGGTCTTCTAATAACAGGGATTTCTTGGCTGATATTCCTCAGAGTGAGCAACAATTTGATGAAATTGATCTTCAAAAAAATGATTGTACCATTAAGGCTTTAGGTATGAAAATCAATACTAAAAGAGATAGCTTTATAATAATGAGTCCTAAAATATCTTTAGATAAGCCACCAACTAAAAGAATTATACTTAGTGAAATTTCTAAGTTTTATGATCCATTAGGATATGTTAGTCCCATTATAGTTAAGGCCAAAGACATTATGCAAAAATTATGGCTTAGTAAGGTTGAATGGGATAGTAATTTACCTGAGCCTCTAATAACAGAATGGACAGTATTTGTTAATAGTTTAAATGACATGATGCCTATTAATTTAAAAAGAAATATAGATATTCCAAAGGATACACAAAAAATTCAAATGGTGGGGTTTGCAGATGCTTCCAGCTCTACAGGTTACGGGTGCTGCATATACTTACGTGTAGTTGACTTAACAAATAATGCTAAATTATATTTACTCTGTTCAAAATCTAGAATCAATTCACTAACAAAACCTTTGACGATTCCCCGCCTTGAATTGAATGCTTGTTTGCTCTTAGTAAAGCTTATGAGTAGAGTTTATGACATCATAAAGCTAAAATTACAAATAGATGAAGTCTACTTGTATTCAGACTCCAACATTGCACTTGCATGGATCAATACTAAACCCATAAAATTACAAGCTTATATTGCCAACAGAGTGAGTATAATTCAGCAGTTGACACATAGATGGCGTTGGTTGTATGTTAATACACTTGACAATCCTGCGGATCTAGTAAGTAGAGGTGTTGAACCCCAGGAACTGGTAGGCTCTTCTTTGTGGTGGAATGGCCCAGCCTTCTTGCAAGAAAGGGAGTATACCTTTAATAATAATCTTGCACAATCTTCGGATGACATCCCTGAACTTAAGACTGCAGATATAGTACTTATCAATATACAAAAGCAAAAATATGATCTTTTGTCATTTTTAAATAACTACTCTGATGTGAACAAAATGATACGAATTCTAGCATATATTTTAAGATTTTGTCACAATATGAAAAAAACTAATGCCAGATTACATTTTGACTGTCTGACTAGCTCTGAGCTGCAGAATGCTTTGTCTATAATAATAAAACACGAACAAAGCATATATTATGCAGATGAGATTGCTTTATTAAATAAAGGAGAAACGTTATCAGGGAGCTTGAAACCCCTGCATCCGTTTTTAGATAATGAAGGTGTTTTGAGGGTAGGAGGACGTTTACAAAATTCGGATTTGCCGTTTTCACAAAAACATCCCATAATATTACCAAAAGATTCTAGAATCACACATTTAATTATTAAAAATGAACATATAAGATTGCTGCACGCGGGCCCAAAACTACTGTTAGCTAGCTTAAACCAAAAATATTGGCTCTTAAATGGTATGCGTCAGGTAAAAAAGATAACGCACAAATGCTTAGTTTGTTTTAAATTAAAGGCAACGATCGCCACTCAATTAATGGGTTCATTACCGCGACAGAGGGTGACTGCTTCTAGGGCATTCCAAATAGTTGGAATTGACTTTGCCGGCCCTATTCAGGTAAAAAACTCTAGAGTTAGACGTGCTGTAGTAACAAAGGGCTATGTATGTGTATTTGTGTGTTTTGCCACTAAGGCAATTCATTTGGAACTAGTTTCAGACCTAACCACAGAAGCCTTCCTTGCCTGTTTCAAAAGATTTATATCGAGACGGGGAATGGCCACGGAAGTATTTTGCGATAACGCAAGTACTTTCAAATGTGCAAGGAGTCAGTTAGTCGAGCTATACAAGTTAAACAGTACAAGGCAACATCAGAATCAAGTGCAGTGTTTCGCTTCCCAAAATGCTATCAAGTTTCATTTCGTGCCAAGTTATTCTCCTGTCTTTGCGGGGCTTGCTGAAGCCGGAGTTAAAAGTATGAAATATCACCTCAAAAGAGTGCCCTTAAGGTCTTTATTCACATACGAGCAGTTAAACACCATTTTAATTCAAATCGAGGCCATACTTAATTCGAGGCCCTTATTACCTATAACTTCTTCTAGCACTACAGACTTTGCGTACTTGACACCAGGTCATTTTATAATTGGAGGTCCTTTAACGGCATATCCCGAGACTGATTTAACTGAAGTACCTGATAATAGACTTAAATTTTGGCAAATTCTTACGAAAATCAAACAACAATTTTGGAAAACCTGGCACAAACAATATTTAAATACATTGCAATGTAGAGCCAAATGGAGGCAAGATGTGCCTAATGTTTTTGTAGGACAACTAGTGCTACTTAAAGAACCAAACTTACAACCTTTGTATTGGCCTATGGCTCGAATCTCAAAGGTATTTCCTGGAAGTGATCAAAAGGTTAGAGCTTTTGAAGTCACTGCTCCTAATGGGAAGGTGTATGTTCGTTCCCTTTCTGGAATATGTCCATTGCCTATGGAAATGTAATTCATTAGAATTCGTAGTTTGTGTTAATTTTTGATTTATATCTAACTTTAAGTTCACACTTGTTAATTTTAATTGTGATATTTAATAAACTGAATTTTGTTATATAATTATGCTAAGGCATTACTTTATTTAACACTTAAATAACTTGAATTGTTCTATAAATAGCAGCTCTTTATAATGCGAGCGTTGTCTTTTAAGACATTAGTTTATTTAGAGAATTGTAAGTTTTGAAAAACAAATAGTGTTATTAACTGTAAGAATATCATATGGGTGGGCAACCTGTTGGCAACCCCAAACATAATATATTTATGTTGGCGCCTTGCGCAGTTTTTATATTTGTAAGGATGGTAGAACTGGCGCGTCCCCGCGCACTTCAATTGTTTTTGATATATAAAAAAATGTATGTTTCTTCACTCTTAAATATTTTAATATATAGTTTGTGTGTAATTGGGCCATTTTATTTATTTGAACCTAAAGAACCGTTCATATGGTGCATAATATACCTAAAAGAAGTTGTAGAAGACGAATTTACTAAATACCAAACCATACCATTTTACAATTGCATTGCATTTAAAATTGTATTTTTTATTTACTGATCGGTCAGTATATCGATAGCGGAATGCAAACCATTAATCCAGATGGAACCACTGACAAATTCAATTTCTCTACGCCGCACAGTTTTAAATTTGTCATTTTTATTTCGTAGAAAAACATTGCACTCCGAGTCCAAGTAGAATTTAATAGCGTTTTTAGGGTTTCACGCCAACCAGTAACGTCGTAATGTTTATTTCTTGCCAAACCGATCGTGTGGTTAATAATTCACAGCTTTAATATTTATGATGAATTTAGAAATAAAACTATCACGGCTACAATAAGTAAACAAATTAAGGAGTTGTAGTCCATAAACTTGAAGAAATTTAATTTTCATGCAATTATTTTTTCTTTAAATTCTTACATTTAAAACGCGTTATGATTTTAAACTGAAACTGTAGTGAAATATTTATTTCGATTGTCTTTTCTATGTGTAATAAAATCAAAATTGTAAGCCAGTGCAGCGTCATCAAAAGATATACCCGGTCCCATAATTTCGGATATTTTTACATTGTTAGGGCAAGTAAATTGCTTACATTCATAGTAGATACGGAACCCTTAAAGCGCGAGTCCGACTCATTTGATAATCAAATCTGTGTTTACTAGGTATTTTTACTTTATGTGCCCATTTGGATTTATTTGTCAAAGTAACACCACAAAAGACACATACGAGTATACGTATAGTAACACAGTGGGTAGGTAACATGGTACTACTTCTGTGAATATGACTGATAGCCGTGTCGTTGTCATAACGATATGTCTGCGCAATAAACTGTGCATGTCGGAAAAAAGACCAAGTTTCTGAAAACACTATGTTCACAACAGCACGTCAAGATAAACACTGTGGTGTCTTATGCTGTTGTAATAAGGGCTAGTTTGCAACAAAAGTGGGTCACCTTATGTGCTGGCGACTGTACAATGAAAAGGTCTGTTCAATTTGTCCTGCTAGCTACAGCCTTTAATAATATGAAAGCACCCTATTGTGAACAATAAGGTAAGGAAGGTAATATGTGGCAAGCATTAAAATATAATGGAAAACATGTAGGACATATATCAGATACAAAATTATGTGACTACGCCTCTGTTGAATTTTTTAATTGCTGTTTTGCTATTAGATAGGTAATTTTGGTATCGTAATGGAAATCACATCACTATAATCGTTACACAGCTGTATAATAATAAATTTACATAGAGGAAACTTGTATGTATATAGCCGGGTTTTTATTTATGTAGGTCACTATAGGGACCATTATGATTTGAGACCGTTCTTTCAAACAAAAATATATCTTCCATAGATAAAAATCCACTCGGAAGTTTTGCACAAGAAGTGCAGTTATACTTCCCGTCTGCTTTGAAGAAATTTATTAGTTAAGTGGCTAACTACAACTCGCCTCAGCAGAAGCGATAGTAATTTAAAATTGCATTGCTGGGAAAATTTAATTCCAGCATTTCCAGAGGTAAACTGACAATGAAAGGTGTCGGAAACTCGCGCAAGTTCAAGTAGCTTTAGAACACACTTATGTAGCGGTGAAACTTAACCAACATTAAACTTGTTCGCGTATTTCTTGTTGTATGAATCTCGACAGAATTTACAAAATATCAATGTTATTTCTGATCCTTTATTGCCAACTTTACATGTTTTATGACTCCTAATTCTAATGAAACTATTTTCGTTTCGCTTGTTTTGGATCTCATTGAAATGCAAAACCACACTCGCAAACCAGACGTAGGTTTAGTTCGATCGAATTCGGCTATCGTTATTTGAAAATAAAGTGAGAAGGGATTACCAGTGTTCCTAAAAATCTTCGGGTAGTTATCTACAACTTTAAGAGTGCTTTTATATATATATCACTTGATGTCGCGAAGGCGCACTAACAGAGGAAGGAAAAAAGAAAGCTATTAATAAATGGACACGATTTGGCACAAGAATATGTGAATTTAGATACGATTGTATTTATCCTCTGAAAAATGCTGTAAATGAAGCTTAGTCATATCTAACAGTCGGAGAATGTGTGTCGAAGTCCTTTTTGGGGTTTTTCTTTTTAGTGTCTAAAAAGGTTTCGAAGTTATTAATTTAGCAAAGTTCCAACACATTAGCAACTTGCGGAGCTATTACGACATGGTCACAGCTGCCGTCAAGTGCCGCTCTTCACATGCTGAATTTGTACCCACAATTTATGCAATTTTATAACGACAGTGCATAAAGATGTAGTTACATACCTTGGTTAGCCAATCAGTGTTCCGAGGTGGAAAGGGAATACGGGGGCTGCCGTCGTACCCGAGGTACTGGGGCATGAGGAGTCGGGGCATGTAGTACTCATCGAGAAGCTCATGGCTGATCTTGCTGGCCACCCGCTGAGGCTGCGTCAGCTGCCGGTCCGGTGCGGGCGTCGGCCCTGTGAATAGGCTCGTTTATATTTTTTGTAAGTTGAAAAAAAAGGAAGCTGATGACAGAGCGGTTAAAGAAGATAAAACAGCAGCCGTTTTAGCTCTTAAGTTTTTGCGGAATGTTCTATACATATGGTAACTTTGAGTAGCCACATCTCAATGATTTGTTTTTTTTAATGGAAAGCACATACTTCTGTGAGTCTCGCTACAATAAATAAAAATATTAAACATCTTATAATCAATACTGTTGACAATAGTAGGCTAACAATATGACATAACGTAGCTCAAAAACGATGCATCACTTGAGTACAGGGCTAAGTTAGCTCAGATGACCATCAGATACGCGACGCAAAGCAACTTCCCTTGATATTCTAAATTTTTGATTATCAAAGGAAGTTTGCTAATTATAATAGTCTTTAGTACTGAAAATACTTCAGTGGGTGTGCTAAAGATTTATTGATTTGTCATTTTCATGTAAAATATTTTTGGTGGGATATAAGTTTACACGATTTAGTTCATGCTTTTTTTAGCTTTCATGACCAATCCTCTAATTAATTTTCTATCTCGTGAAATGTATCCGTAAATTAAATGATGTATACTACGTAATATGTATTAATTGAATATCAAATAGATAGACCTTGACAAGCCCTGAAACTACACCAGCATTACTGCATATTAAAACAATATCCCTGCAACTTTAACGAGGTAAGTGGTTAATGATGATCGATGTCGCTGACTCGCTGGAGTGTAATTTCAGCCATAATTTACGACATGATCGAGGGCTAGAGTTCTCTCCACTGGCATTGGTAAGCATATATAATCAGCTGGAATATTTGATGTAGGACTGTGTATTTAGCCAAACCAATATTAGTCAAGTTTGAGCAGAAAGTTGAGCTAAGCTGAAGCGAAGTTTGATGGAACCACTAGTTGAACGTACTCGTAATATCTAATAATTGAATTCTATATTGAACAATAATCGGAGTAAATAAAAAGCACTTTAAATAAAGTAACCGATAAAAGAACAATGTCCGTCTGTCCGCATTTCAATGGGACATTCGATGGGAGAAATCAATTAAAGCAATTAAGGGATTTTTATTTCTGATGACCCAATTTCACCAATGTTGATTTGCAGGTCACGCTTTCTGATATACTCGTAGTAATTTAATAAAAAATTAAACTGACTTAAAATTACGCATTTCATTTGGAGTCGGTGCATGATGTCAAGCTTCCAAAGTAAAATTTCATTTGGCCTAGGTTATAAAAAGTGCCTTCAGGTTCTATAAAGGTTGTAAAAGTTAATGTTTTTCTATCTAGTAATTTTAAGTACTTGAGAATGAAATGATCAGCAAGTTCTTAAACTACTTATTAGAACTAAAAACCATGAAGCCGCTAACAGGAGTTTAAATTAACGTTATTTTGACTTGTGTTCAAGAGCTTATAGGCCAGCCTAGGATCTAAAAGTTGTCGTCGACTCCTCCTGATTAGGTTCTGAAAAGGCTACTCACATGCTAAAGTGAGATCTTTTGGTCTTTTTAGACTTATTATAAACTTATAGTTAATGAATGATGAAATCTCTCACAAATAATTACTAAAATCTATATTCAACGTTGAGGCTATTTAACTAACTTAGGACTGTGCGGTATAAACCCAAACTCATTAGTTATTGCATATGAGTTTAAAGCATACATAGTACAAGCGCCCACTGTGAACCTCCTTACGTACGTCACGCGGATAATGGATCTAAGACTGTTATAAGCTGTGCAATTAATTTTATTCAGACTTAGCCGAAAGTACAAAACAGCATTTCCGGTTAAGAATGTTCTTGTTTACGTCGTTTGTTTAGTTAAAATCCCTCATGTATGTAATAACGTTAAAGGCTCTAAATAGTGGAATGATTTAGAGCAACATTTCATAAGTACAATAATATATCTCATAGGTACATCGGAATAGCACTTCAGGCTATTCATAACTTTTTTTATGAATATAACAAAACCATCTCGGATAACACAATTTTTGCCAGATTACAGATTTTTAGTGACGAATTTGCCACAGCTTTATATTTGCTACGTTAGCTTTACGTTAATTTTACTGGACAAACTCGATGTAAAATACTTTAATGTCTCTCCATTGAAATGCCAGGCATTCAAGAATTCCTATTACAAATGACCGACAGAATTGAAAAAGCGTTGAATAAGACTAGCCTCAAAATGTTTTTCGAACCAATCGAAATAATGACACAGCAAAATTCACGAACAGTTTACTCGATAACTAAAACTGGATTTCAGTTGAAAAACTAGCACGTTGAGTTATTGCTTTTCGTAAGTTTTGGATTAGCATCTCAAATTAGTATGTATCTGCTGTGTCTGATGTTCTTTTACAGCGAAAAGTAAAAGTTATTTTACCGAAACATTTCTTTAATTCCTAGTTGTACAAAATTTAATTAAAAAAATATTCGTGCCCCTACCAGCTTGCAGCACTTTAATAAGGAAAGCTCTTAGAGTAAATAAATATAAAAATACGTTTTGTGTAATTTTTATTGATTATAATGTCTAATTATTATTATTTATTTGCGCCTTTGTGTTTTTTCTGTATGAAAAATAAATACTCTATTCTCTAAACGTTTTTTTTTGAATACCAGGTCATAATAGGCTATACTTAGTGTAATCGGCAGCAAAAAAAGTTTATATTACGTATTTGTGCATGGTGTGTTAGCTGAAAGGGCTATATAATATTAATTTTGTCCCAACTTTAGTTTAATAAAATTAGTTGATCTAGGAAAAATCCAGTTACCTACTGACACATGTAAAGGCTACTTTTAAATCAGAGAGATATAAAAGCGGCTTTACATTGCAACCGTTTAGCAATTTATGATGTCATTCGTTAGGAATTCCGAATGAATTTACTCGAGATTTTAAATTTAGATTACCTGGAATAGTATTTACTAGAGATGCGCCGAGTAGTAATTTTGCCGAGTAACGAGTACCAAGTACCAAATTTTGTTCGGTAGAATTTTTTACCCACCGAGTACTCCGCCGGGTAACTCTGTTTAATCAAATTCGTGTAGCAGGCGTTAATAAGTACAAATAGGTTCGCGCGACCGAATTAGCTTCCACCCTGACATTGAGCGCAATTTTTGTAAAAGTCTCATTGCTATTGAATAACATCGCTATTTAAAAGAAAATTTGTTGGCAAAAAACACGAGTCACTTCGAGTGGTGTGCAGGGCACCGAACAATACATCCAAAGCTGGTACGTTTAGCAACAGTTTTTCTATGTATGCACCATGTATACCGAGCAATTAATTTCTGAGGCTGGTAACGTCTATGAAGTAAAAAGGAATTCCTGCGTTTTAATTTACCTTATTTTTTTTTACTGATTTCGTAAAAGAATGATTTCCGAAATTAGTTTTAAATACCTTTTGATCAACACTGATTATTTTTGTTCTAAGTAGATGGTTGTTTATTTATTTTTCTTACTGCAGGCCAAACGCAGATGGGCGTAGCGCAGTGGTGGCAAACTATGTCGCGGTCCTGTTAGGACGGTTGATCATTCCGACCCTAAAAAGGACGCATACTTACAAAGGACACAAGTTTCCCCGTGCTTTGGGTGACACGTGACGCCGTATCAGTATCGGTAATATCAGATGATATTATTCGTTAAGCCTAGTCACAGGTCTTATGGGTTTATAACAAGGTTGTTCACTTGCCTTGCGATAGCCCACGCGATGTAGTATGGCTCAAAACCATGAAGGGTTTTCACTAGAAGTGAAGCCTTTGGCTAGCAGTGGGATGTTTGAAGGCTAACTGTACTTTTTAACAGACTACACGTTTTATTAAATTTGTAGTTTAAAACAGTAAAATAATGATTGTTAGAATTTTGCACAACAACGATGTGTTCATGATAACTTAAATTTTAAAACAAAGCCAAGAAGACTTTTAACTACAATAGCCTAGTGGCATAGACATCACTAGTCATCAAGTTTATTATTCCTTTAGTAACTGAGTAAGCGTCAGAAATAGTAAAAGCGAAATGGTTGGAGGTGCCATCTTATCTTTGTTTTAAGCTGTGCAACTGGAACGCATTGTGAGTTGTATAATGTCTATAGTTTAACGTCTATACTATAGGCGGTATAAGAGAACTTGTCGCATGCATGCACAACGTAACCGCAACAGCCCCCGATTCAGAACCATTCGGTTACGATTCGATAATTTTGACTTATTAATAAATTATAAAAACATCGATTTATCCGGAGCAATTTTTTTATATTGTTATTTTATTATATTTGTTATGAACTGACATATCGACATTCGATCAAATAGATATTAATTTATAATAAATGATGAACAATCAAGCCAAAACCCAAGCCGAATGGCGTATCATATGGTTATTTAACGCACTGCAGGACTAAACACAGAGTAGCATTAGAGAGCACTGTGATTATTTTTATAGTACGGTAGAGGTCTCTCGCGCCTGAATCATCATCTATTTTATGAGAAGTCAATTTCTGTGATGTGTTTGCAAGCAATTTTCGTTTAAAGGTGGTTAGGTGTGAGAGAGCTCGATCGTTCACAGTTCACACATGAAAGATTAAGTTATGTTTTTTTTTAATCATAGTTGATTGTTTTTCATTCCCACAATAAGTGGATAAAGTTATTGGTTGTGCAATAATGGAAACACTTTAAATACTTAAGATTACTGATAAAGAGGATTGTACAATTGTTTTTTCCCTAAATAAAATAATTAAAATAGCAAGAAAGTGAGCAATGAATGAATTAAATGGCTACAGTGACTTATTCAGATATTATTATGATGACTCATTTATTAAATATGCTAAACATTTATAATTAAAAACTTTAGGTAAGTCTGGTAATAAAGTGAGAAACCGCTTCTTAATCAACATCCTTATGTCTACCACTTTGTGAGTGAAATAAATCAGGCACCTATATTTGATTTGATTTGAACAACTTAGTTGGGTTGGAAAGCACCTCAAACTAGACATAAACTATTACATCTACGTATTACTATTCTCAGTATCTTAATAGCAGGAAGTCGTATTAGTAAATTCGTTCCATACTTCAAAAAAAGCGCAATATAATACATAAAATTATTACAAATATACAAAAAACAAAATCGTATTAGTCGTATTAGTTATGTAAGTACACCTAACTAACTCAAGAAAGGGAAAACCGATTTTCATTATTTTTACTTAGATGGATTCGTCGGCGCCGCCCCAAGTAGGACATAGGGGGGAGAAAGAAAGGGTACAGTAGGACGAAGTTCACCGGGACCGCTAGTAAAATATAACCATTGTGAAGTATAAGTATTAATATTATATTATCGTCACCGGAAATATGAATTGCTGTAAAGGACAAACCACAATTTTTCAGGAGAGCCAAAAAACGATATCTTTTTTTAAAAATGTTTTATATTTTTTGAGTTTGTAATGCTAGTGAAATGACAACTATAGCAAAGTTTCTCTACATTTAAAGCTCTATTACATATGTTGCCTAAAAATGTTCTACTCTTTATAGTTTTTAAAATAGTCTGTCCCTTACGTTATTTTTATTGCTTTAAATGTCACTTACACTAACTTTTTTTGAAAATGAAATAATGAGATTTAATGTAAGTCGTTAGAAAACTTTACTTGTATTAATGTAAGAAACACTAAATTTGGTATTAGAGTTATACTATTCGAAGTGTTTATAGGAAAATGACACTTAAATCTAAGATATCAAAGTTTAATTGGCTGCTTCCAACAAAATTTTTTGAAATTATTGTAGTAACTACGATCTATCGACTGATTTTCTCTTTATATCATAATTAGTAAAATTACTGTGAAAATCTTTTTTTTTTTCAAAATTAAAAAAAAAACTTTAATTATGGCAACAAAAATAGCTATTACACTAAACAAAAACACAGCCTTACAATAAATGTTTTTTCTTAAAAACAAATTTTAATAAGTTTTTACTCCGTACGTAATTAAAATAAAATAAACACAAAATACCTGTGTTCTAATATTTATTTATTTATTATTATTTATAACAAAACAAAAAAAAAACAAATCCTCTAATACAATACTAGATTTTAACAACAAGAACAAAATAAATATTTTTCTTTTGGTAATCAAATATCCTCATCCAATTTTTTTACTTGTCTCTGCCTTTTCCTCTTCCTCTTCCTGTCCCTCTCTCTTCCCTTCCGCGCTTACTCTTTTTCCCTTTTCATCGTCAATATCAATTATCTTTGGTACATTTTTCTTTGCTCTCTCATGTATAACTTCCTTATTTTCCTTCAACTCTTTGGTGATTCCTATTTGTCTTACCTTTTCATAGCCTTTTCATATTTGTCTAATTTCTGTGGTGTAATTTTCTTTGTTTCTTCGGTGTTGTTTCTGGCCTTTGTTTCAATTCTTCTGTGTTTTTTCTTTTACTATCTATTTTCATCTTCTTGCGTCACCTCAACAGTTTCTTCATCGTTGTCAATTACAGTGTCAATGACTTGTGAATCATAGGGAAGTGTAAGATAGTCTTTGTGGTGAATTTTGGGGATAGTTCCATCTTCACACAATTTCTTTAGGTCTTTTATTTAAGTTGAGAAATAGGAAGTCTTGTTTGATATAACTTTGTTGATATTCCGTCAAAAGTTTCGATTTGCCTTACAATTCGATTGGACTTACCCTATCCTACTCCTTTTCCATTAGGCCTTAGTTGTTTTTCGTTTCTCTGCAAGTTTCAACGGGATGTCATATGGTTTTCGTCTTCTTTCATCGTATATTTTACTTCTATTAGATAAGATTACTTTGTTTTTGTTTTGTCCGCTGCAGAAGTCACAGACCAATATTAAATATTTAATCCCTCTGCTGTCAACTTTTTCCAAATATTTATACAAAGATGTACCAATTTCGGCACTACCGCGCTTGTCATCAGCTTTCTCCCATGTATAACAGTAACCGTTTTTGGTTCTTGATTCGTACAGTTGTACATGGTATTTTCGACTATAGTATTAAATCATACTATCTCCATGTGGTGTGTTGAGTACTTTTTGAAGATAAAAACTGGCTGTTAAATGAATTTTATACTCCTCTATATCTTTCAACGTCTTTTCACAATTTGCACATTTTCTTTTTTAAGGAATATGGAATACAAAGTTATATTCACTCCGAAATAGATTAGTGAATAATCGTTCACTTAAAATATTATCTTTTTATCGCCTTTACAGTGCTTTTTTGTAGAGTATACAAGTTTGACAGGTTTTTAAATTCTTGTGGTAGGTATAATCTGGTAGAGTTTTTCGAGTGTATAGTAATGGTAAAACGGGTAAGGTTTCTATGAAGTTTTTAGGTATTTTTTTTGGGTTTCATCAAATTTATTAATTGAATTACGTCAAAGTTGATCTTGTTAGGAAATTCTATCTTGAGTCTTAGCAGCGGTATATTATTATAAATAAAATAAAATATCTAAATTGTAAAGTAAAAAAAAAATGGCAGACTTGTCTTTTAACTTCGCCTTCATTTATATAGTACTCATAAGTTTGGCTGCGATGGCTAATAACAGCGTCAACTTTATCCTTTTTATTGCCTTACGTCTAGACGTAAGGCAATAAAATAAGATGAAAAGGGAAAAAGAGTAGGCGCGAAAGGGAAGAGAGAGGGACAGGAAGAGGAAGAGGAAAAGGCAGAGACAAGTAAAAAAAATTTTTTTTTGTTGGTCGTTTAAACTCCAAAAGTAATTAAATGAACATTGTCTCCTTTCTTTCGGGAATTTGAAAGATTAGTCTTCCTCGCAAGGATTTTCTTTTATTCCTCTTAGTTCTTTAATTTTCCCTGATGAAGTTTCGTAAGTCAAGTCTTTTTCTTTTAATTATTACCTTTTTTAAATCTTATTTTCTCGCTTATGTTTTTTTGATATAAAGTGGTGTTTCTGTTGTCTTATCCTTATTTTTCTTTTGCCTTTTTTTCTCTTCGTCTATTAATATCCGTAAATTATCGCTATCAAAATCCTTAGGAATTTCCGTCAGAATAATCGCAAACGTCTTCTGGTAACATGAAATCAATACAAGATTTAGTAAACTTTGAAGCTGCATTAGCATTACACATTATTAAATCCCTTTTTTTCTGGACATGAAACAGTTTCAGGAGTAGAATAGCGTGCTTAGCGTCCTCCAGTAATGAATTCAAAGTGTTAATATCATTTTCGTCATTCATATTGACCCCTTACATGTAATACTTGCACTCTAAATAGACACAAACACTTCAAATAAATTATTTCACAATACTTTTTTCGCTAAAACACCGCACGTGTCAAGGATTAACAATACACTAAAGGCTGATTCTTCAATAGTCTTATGAAATATTCGTCGAACAAAATACAGTATGGCTAATTTGAAAACGTCACCTAATTGTCAGCAATTATATGTAACTGTATTTTTTTTAATCTGTCGCTTATAATTTATCAGTCTGATAAGTTTTATCTGACCATTGTAAAATCAGTGCTAAAAGAATCAAACAAACAAACTCGTGGCCGCTCGCCGCTTGCACTGGCGCTTAAAATGTCTCACTCTAACGCGTGGTGGCAGTGGTACAGAGAGAAAAGGAAAACAATATATTCCCTGTTAATTTTAAACTATTATTCTAGGAGAAGATGTTTTCAAATAAGTAATGTAAGCATCATTTACGGAATAGAAATATTAGTAAACTTAAAGTAAGGGCCCAGGTGACTATTTAACTTCTCCAACATATTTATTGTAAAGGACAAAACTAGTTTTTTCTTTAATTTGTCGTAGCTGTAAAGGATAAATTTTAATTGAATATCGTAAAAAGTTTAGTGTAATGGACTTATTTTTTTATCATCAGCCTGTCTACATTAACATAAACTTTTTTGTTTTTAGTTTCTTTAAAATACTCAACATAAGAGACAAAGTTGAGTTCAAAGCATGAGAATAATAATGTAAACGGATATTTGACTTTAACATATACCTTTTCAACAATCAACTTTCTCGGACTCTTTCGGTTAGCTTAGTAGACACTTAATGGTAAGCGAAGCTGTAGTCTGAGATGAAGCGCGCTAGCCTAAAAAGAACATACTTACTCTTGACTTAAAGGTGCCCAGATTATAATTGTCAGGAGAGACAGAGTTCACGGAATATCTACCATGTAGCGGTAGCGCTTATTTAAAATATAATTCAAGAAATGAATGTAACGTACACTACTACGGAAATTGAGTAACTTATTTTAATGTAAAGGACTTCTAGCAACACCAGATTCCTTTACATTAATTTGTTGAAAAAATAAACGTTAAAATTTATTTATGAGATTAATGTAAGGAACATTTTTGTAGAAGTTCAGTAGCTTAGCTAATGTAAAAAACAAATTTCCTATGTTAGTGTGTTTACAGTAAAAAGCTACAAAATTAATACGACTTTACATGAATCTAGAATTCTACACAGTTCTAACACGTACTATGCATTACTTTTTAAGTTTATTTTTTACCGAATCAGTTGATTTAGGGGACATCATTTTTAAAGATATCCAAATTCTAAATATACCATTGGATAGAGCAGAAAATTTGCAATCGAACTGTATATAAAACTTAATTTCGACAAATTGTCCTTTACATTAATTCATATTTCCGGTGACGTTATTGTGATATCGAATGTTGCCTCTTAGAGCAAACATGATTGTCGCGAAATTTTAATGTGGGTACTTAGTTACATGTTTTTTTCCTAGCCTATACTGTCCCACTGGGCAAAGGCCTTACCCAAACTATTCCAGGTGTCCCTGTCAGCGGTAAGGCTTTGACAGTCTTTGCGGTATAAACATGATGTAGAACAAAACTAAAATATATGCAATAATGTATCTATCAATAAGGTCGTACAACACTTGCTAAGCCGTTAAAATACCCGTATAGATAGGACTATTCATGCGATTATCAGTATTATGACGTACTGTACTGTATTTTATCACAACATTTGAAGACAGATAGTAGTAGTTTTTTTAATATAAATTAGGTATCATAGTAATCGTATTTATCGATACTTTCGTCATACTTGATGACGAGGAAAGCGTTAAGGTACTGAAACAACCCTTAAATTTGTTTATATTTACCGTTTTGCGCGGGTTTGTGATACGATCTTAGACTTAATCTCCGTCCTAATATTTGATTCAAATACGTATTTTTTTATCTAAATGAATGCATAATTTTGACAAGCATTCAAAAAAAAAGATACAATACAAACTCTAAAGAAAGATACAAAAATCAAGGATCAGGATCAAAGGTTCAATCATAATTCAATACAATTACGATTCTTTAGTTGTAAAGTTGGAAATAACTAATGAAAACATACATATAATTTCATACGTAAAGATTCAGACTTGAGTAAAGTTTCAGATTCAGATTTATTGCATGTCGCAAGTTGACAGACAAAGACATTTAGGTGAAGGATCAAAGTGGTTAAAGATGGCTGCTGAACTGTTGTTTTAGTAAAGTCCGTTTTTCTTTTGTAGTCCAATACTGTAAGCAATCTTTTCTATAACTTTTTAGAATGGTAACAGTAAATAAAAATTATCTTTTATTTTAACACGATCACAATGCTAAACGATGAAATTCCTTTTAATGCAGTTGAGTTTTGTATCTATCTTATTTTAAAATAAATTATTTCGGTAAAAAGGAATATCAATATTGTTTGCATTATTCGACAAGCAAAAAGAAATGGACTTTAGTCAAAAAAAAACATCGACTATGAACGTCACGTTAGCGTTAGCGCTCCTGACTTTCTGCTGAACCAGCGGTCTCGGGTTCGATTCCCCTGGGCAAATGTTTTTGTGATGAGATCAGCACAAACAACTTATAAGTCATGGATGTTACACGTGTTTAAGAATGAAATTCAAAAGCGCACAATTATTGTGTTGTAACGCATATTTATTTATTTATGCATATTGTAACATTTTCTGATTGCCGCGTCTAACTTAAATGACGACGAACGAACGAAATAGATAATCCAGCTAAATGGATATATTTACTAGCAATTAGTGAATCAACAAATGGTTTATAAGAAACCAAGGTACAGAAATGAATGGTGCCTATGCCACTTAAGAATGCAGAGCGTAACAGGTGTCAGAAGATTGCTTGTGTTTATACGATACAAACCCCTTCATTGAAAATTAACACACAAGGTTGTTAAAGCAAAGAAGGAATAAGGAATTAAACCGTCTATCATCGCAAATGCTTTTAAATAGATAAACACAATAACATGGTAAAAAATTCGCTGTAGTGTCAGTCAATGTTGCGAGGACGTGTTATCAGTGCGATAAGGATGTTTCGCCCGGTTGGGGTTTGTGAGTGCTGACTCACAATATATAAAATATTTAAAAAAAGACGTACCAGGGGGACGAGCGCACACCGCGGCTGCAGTGAACAGCAGCGGGACCAACGAGTGCATCCCTTACGCGCGATTGTCACAGTGAGCGTGCTTCTTGTCCCGTGTTTTGCTAGCGAGAGTGGAGCCTCGCGCCTCGGCCGCGCGCGCTCGCTCGCGCCGATCGATACCACGCCCACATCAAATTCCTGCATTCGAAACGTAACAGCCTAACTGCTGAATGAGCTCTCTATGCGCGAATCCCGAAACACAAGAACCGTTTCATACAACCTTTTGGTATTAAACTCGGACGTATAAACTTTTAGACGCACCCTCTACTAAGAGTCGTGTGTCCATGTTAATAAGGTCCCCAGTGGTTTGATCCCGAAGGAGTTAAGTGAAATCGCACACCTGGAGCCAATGACGTAGAGGGTTTGAATGTAAAGGTATCTGATTAGTTAGATTTAAGAATGGAAATGGCTTCCTTGACTTTTGTGTTTTTTAAAACACTGAAAGTAACTTTTAAGTTATTAAATTAATGGACCAATTGTAGCTTTTCTTGTCGAATTTAGTACCTTGTCAAATAACTTCATTAAATACCCGTACCTGAAAAGTTGAAACGCAAGTGCGAGTCGAACCCGCGCACTAAGAGTTTCGTGCAACTTTAAATTGAATTCGGTGTCCACCTATTTCTTCCACCAAGCGAAAATATCACAAAATTTTTTTTGACCGCAATAATAACTTTGTATTTTATAGAGTTTGTATCAAGGACAAAGTAATATTTGCGGTTGTTGAAAATGTACTAAATATATCTCAAAAATAATAATACCGGTTCAATCCCGTTCAAACTATTTTCATTGAACGTATAAATGTTAGTGTTTTTTTTAAAAAAAAACTTATGTTTTACTTTTTGTATTAGAATCGTAAAGCGGTTAAGATACACTTACCTACCAAGTGTTAGCTGAGCGATGCTAATAGTTTTAGAATTAAGTGGCTGTGACATACGGATGGACACACAGAAAGAGAGACTTGTTGATTATATAATACAGGTACAGGTTTTCAAATAAAGTTCGAGCCAAATTCAAGGGGCGTGGTTGTCAATAGAGTTTGGATTACAGGAAAAATAAAACGATATAAGAAAATTATAAAAAAATACTTACAAGTTTTTTTTTCCTGTATTCAAGGACTCGACTCTTAACCACTCCCTTGAATTTGGTTCGGTCTTTTTTACGCTCTGTATATATAGTTTTTTTTTGCAAATGGCCGTTACATGTGCTGTGAACTTGAGGTGTTAGTCAATGACGAGGCTCATGAGTTTTATTTCGTCAAGTATTGCCAAGCAGTAAGGCAGCAAGCAGTAGGGGGTCCAGGATGAGGTTCTAGGGGCTCTTTGGACTGAGAGTTGACGACCTCCGTGGTCGAGTGGCTAGCACGCTGGTTTCAAGCGTCGCCATCTCGTGAGGTTCCGGGTTCGATTCCCGGTCCGGTCAATTTAGAAAACGATCTTTTCTACATTGTCTCGGGTCTGGGTGTTGTGATACCACCGTTGTGTCTGATTTCCATAACACAAGTGCATTGGCTACTTACTTTGGGATCAGAGCAATGTATGTGATTGGTGTCCAATATTTATAGGTATTTATAGGTATACGGGTTTGCGAAGGATGTCGACATGGGCTGTTTTCCACCGGTGTGGAGGAAGTAGGATATTGCTAGTTTGACATTAATAATTCTTTCCCGCTGCGGATTGCCTTCAAGCATGAATATGTTGTCGGCGAATCCATCCGTTCGCAGAGCTTTTTTGAATTCATAAAGATGAAATAAGAGCTCTTACTCACTCGAACCAGCAACTTCTTGGCTAAACGGGTCAAACGCTCTACCAATTGAGCTACCATGCTGTCGGTCCGACCTTGCGAAAATTTGTGGTCTCTTACGGATACGTCATTTCTCATATGGATCGAGTCCCGCCCGTGCGCCAATTTGTGGTTTCTTATTTCATCCATTTAGCTTTTTTGGAGTTATGCGTTCTAAGCACGACTTCCAACTCGGCATTCGTGAATGGGAGGTCTTCCACTACCAGTCTGTTCTCTCTTTCCTGCGTAGAGCAAAACTCTTTACAGGTCTCCGTTTGGGTCTCCCTGGGTTTAAGGGCGTATGTCTCTTTAGCTTCATAATATTCTTGTAGAACTGACTAAAGTCTCGTTACGTCTGCATTTTTTATTCGACTTTTTTCCGAGGACGTTTATTTCAGTTCATTGAGAGTATTCGTCTCGTACTTTCGCATGTTCCGCTGATAGGTGCAGTTTAGCCGTTTAGCACACGGATACTATAGGAAAATTTTTGAACTGAAGTACCTAATAAAGCTTCGGTAGGAGGGCCAAATATTTTAAGAATTTAATGATGTGCCTTAAAATGTCCTTTCAAATGATAAAACACACACACACAACTGGTCTCTGAAGATTACAAAAAATAGTACTAAATATGCATGCAAATGCAAATATGTATATTATACACAGTCTGGTCATAAATACTATTACAATTAAAAATAAGAAAGATATTACATTTGAATTTGGAATCTGGCATTTTTATACGATTGCTCATTGTGTTTTCTAATTATGGCGCCAATACATTTTATAATATTTTGCGATATTAAAATGTAGTGGGGTGATAAAGAGAATCGAATCGCTGTGATTGCATTACACAAAGTTGGTATGGAGCCAAATGCAATTTTTAAAACTCTCCATACGCTTGGTATTAGTTAAATGTTTGTGTACCGGGCTATCCATAGGTACAATGAGACCTCCTCTATTTGTGACAGAAAAAGATCTGGCCGTCCACGTAGTGTTCGTACGAAAAAGGTGGCCACAGCAGTAAGGGAAAGAATTCGCAGAAATCCTGTCCGAAAGCAAAAGATTTTATCTCGGGAGATGAAGATAGCACCCAGAATCATGTCGCGTATTTTAAAAGATGACTTAGGTCTTGCAGCCTATAAAAGACGCACTGGTCATTTTTTAACTGATAATTTAAAAAATAATAGGGTGATAAAATCGGAAAAACTACTGAAGCGGTACGCAAAGGGAGGTCACAGAAAAATTTTGTTTACGGATGAGAAAATCTTTACAATTGAGCAACATTTTAACAAACAAAATGACCGTTTTTATGCTTAAACCTCTAAGGAAGCTTCCCAATTAGTCGGCAGAGTGCAACGTGGGCATTATCCGACTTCAGTGATGGTTTGGTGGGGTGTTAGCTATCAAGGAGTGACTGAGCCATATTTTTGTGAAAAAGGTATCAAAACACCGCACCGGCACAAGTGTATCAAGATACCATTCTTGAGAAGGTTGTTAAGCCCCTTAACAACACCATGTTCAATAACCAAGCATGGTCTTTCCAACAAAACTCGGTGCTGGGTCATAAAGCTCGGTCCACGCAGTCTTGGTTAGAAGCGAACGTTTCGGACTTCATCAGAGCTGAAGACTGGCCGTCGTCTAGTCACGATCTTAATCCGCTGGATTATGATTTATGGTCAGTTTTAGAGAGTACGGCTTGCTCTAAACGCCAAGATAATTTGGAGTCCCTAAAACAATTCATACGATTGGCAGTGAAGAATTTTCCCATGGAAAGAGTGCGTGCTTCTATTGATAACTGGCCTCAACGTTTAAAGGACTGTATTGCAGCCAATGGAGACCACTTCGAATAAGCTTTTTATATTTTAAATTGATTTATATTTATGTATAAAACTAACACACTGTAAAAGTAATAAATATTATTTGCATTAAAAAAAATGATTTTTCGTTATCACAATATTTATGGCAAGACTAGGTATATGTGTATATTTGATGCCTTAGCCTCCCCCGCCTACCGATGATTTTTGCACTTCAGGTCACAAATTTTGTTTTGTAGAGGTCAAAACGTGTATTCGTGTGCCAAACCACTGTAACATTACCGTGCCCAAACAGCAAACCTGTACATCTATTTGCGGTTTACCCTTTAAATTGGATTCGTATTGCGCCGACCACAATGCATCTGTTGCTCTTGCATTTGTGTCTCACTCGCAATTGTTTGACCTTACACTTGAAATTTGACCACTGCTGTTTTGTCGACGTAAAGTATACACGTGTCTCCACATTTCTTTAATTAAAAAATAGGGAGGCCTCCCTCCCCCACGTCAAGTTTTCAAACAGCTTTTGGATTGAAGACCCTTGTACCAAAGAAGCACCGACAAAATGAACAAACGACCTGGTAAAGATCGCAGGCTTTCACTTCATTCATACAGATTGCTTGCGTTTGGTCAATGTAGAATACTATAGGCAAAGCCCATGTAACTACCCTGTCTATACGCAAAAATTAATAAACCAATTGATTCCTTGAGAGCAACGTTAAAACATCAATAACAAAACATGTGTCAAAACATTAAGTCGAGTTTTCAGACACGTCAAATGAATGTCAGAAATAAAATTAAAATATTTTTAATCATGACGCCTAAAGTCAACAAGTTAACTCCAGAATAAATTGCTACCCATTATTCGCCCTTAGCAGGTAAATTTAAATCATAAACAAAGTAAATCTTTCGTCACTTCTGTTACAGAATATGTATAAAACATTTTACGTGGATTGGACCAAGAAATCACATTGTCCCACACAAACTTTGCCCCTTTTCTTTACCCCCTTAGGGTTGGAATTTTGGAAAATCCTTTCTAATTGGATCTCTTCGTCATACAAAGAACACACCCTCCAAGTTTCAGGTCTCTACTCTCCGAAAATCGCTGATCATACATATGGGGGCTCATTTGATAAGTAGGTATGACGCGCACCGGCTTGTTACCTTACATAAAACACTTTGAATAGGCTACCATTATAACAGTTTCTTAGAAACCTGATAACAAAGAAATAACATTGAATGGGCATTGAATTGGATTTTTATCACAAATCTAGTTATACATCTATACTAATATTATAAAGCTGAAGAGTTTGTTTGTTTGTCCGATTGAAAAAATACTGGACCGATTTGAAAAATTCTTTAAAAAATAACTAAATATTTCTGAAAAATAGATTATTTTTCGAAGGCTTGTTACATAACATTACGATACAACTTATAAAAACAGAGTTACAAATAAAAAATGCCGCTGTTGGCATCGTGAAACATCGGGACTCTTCGGCCCTCGTCGTGCGCACCAGCGGCGCGAGCACAGTCGTAGGTGCTCCGTCGGCCACTCACTCTCACGATCTTCAGCGGCACCGGACGCGTTCCTCCCATATAGGCGCGATACATTTACTAGCAATAAACCTATAAATTTACAGTCCGCTTTCATCATTTTATACTCCTAATAGTCTTAGGACCCTAACAAATGGTCCATTCGCCGTCTTTATCGCTGTGATTGCGCATATTTCCGTGCCAAATACCGCAAGAAACCACGTCGTGCGTGGGTCCGTGGACTTTGTCCGGGCCACGTGGAATCGCTGCCACCTTAGCCGTCTTGAAGAGGATCCAGAGCCTGATGTCACCTTCTGTTGGGGAGTATAGTACGATTTTTGCGTGAGTCGTTCCAATTAATTGCTTTCCAATCGTAAATATTGCCCTTTTTTATGTTTTAGCCTTTTTCCCCTTCATAAATCACTTCTACATTCATCGCAAGCTTTTATCACTTCTCCATTGTCTCTTTAATTGCCTATTACGCATTGTTAGTTTTATCTGCCTATCATTTTTTTGCATGTGTTGCGCACACGCACGAGGTCCTTGACCGTGACCGCATGGTAGGTACGAACGGTTCGATCGATAACGAGCCTTCTTATCCCTTCTGCATACCTCAATTAGCTGTTTATCGTGCTATTCGCATCATTTCACGAGTGATAAATCCTTCTTTCATTGCACATTCTTTAATTTCAAATATTTGCTAACTTCATCAAAATGGCTGACATGAAAACTTTAGTCATGAAACGAGGCACTTTAAAAACGAAACTTACAAACTTTGCCAAATTTCTTAACTTAATAAATAATGGTTCTGAGCTTTCTCAGGTGCAACGTTTAGAGCTTGAGGAACGCTTTTACAAATTCGATCTTATGTACACAGAATTTGATGCATTACAGGGAGAAATCGAGATCCTTGCCGAGCAATCCGAGGCCGTGACCTTGGAGCGCGAGGAGTTCGAGCAGCAGTACTTCAGCCTGGTAGCCCTCGCACGATCTCTGCTTGGCATTTCCGCAAAAGGTTCAGTAACTCACTCCAATCACACTAATGCACCTAATCAGAATTTCGTTCGATTACCTCAGATCAGTCTGCCTAGTTTCGATGGGAACTATCAATGCTGGCTCGAATTTAGAGATACATTTATTTCATTAATTCACAACAATAGTAGTATTGATAACATAAATAAATTTCATTACTTGCGAGCTTCCCTACACGGTAATGCAGCCTTAATAATTAAAAATATTGATTTTATTGGGGAGAATTTTAACATAGCGTGGGACTTATTATGCGAGCGTTTCAATAACAACCGTCTTTTAATTGACAACCATTTGCAAGCATTATTTGATGTTGAGCCCGTGCTAAGGGAGTCCAGCACCTCTCTTCGCAACCTTGTTGATGTGATTAATAAAAACATTAGGGCACTTACAACACTTAAACAACCTACCGAACATTGGGATACCCTTCTCATTTTCATTCTAGCCAAAAAGTTGGACATAACAACAAACCGTCACTGGGAAGAGTATCGCAATGAGTTGTCTACTAACCCCACTTTATCTCTATTTTGCACCTTTGTAGGTAGAAAAGCAGACTTATTGGAATCATTGGAAACTAATCATAAAGAATCAAATAATAATATAATAGTGGCCTTAAATAATAGTCATTCACAAAAAGATTCACAAAATAAAAAAAATAGCAATCAAAATAATCAAAAGTCACGCAATCTTAATAAACCTAACTCGTTAAAATGCTTACTTTGCTCCCAGCCACATTCATTATTTTCTTGTCAATCATTTCGAGCATTGCCAATTGAAAATCGCATACAAAAAGCAAAGGATTACAATGTTTGCCTTAATTGTTTACGCCCAGGTCATAATGATAAGCAATGCAAACTCACACATTGCAAGTATTGCAAAATAAAACACAATACTCTTTTGCACTTAGAGTCATCGAATTCAAAACCTATTGTTAATCCTTTGCCCTCTGAAGTTGAAAACATCAGTCTTTCAGCTACATCGTTGCAGCTTGCTACTTCTTCGCATATTTTACTATCCACAGCTCTGGTGAACGTCGTAAGTTCGTCGGGCAAGAAGTACACTGCGCGGCTACTTCTCGACAACGGTAGTACAGCCAACTTCATTACGCAAGGCCTCTGTGACAAGCTGGGTTTGTCACGACACGGTACGAGCACCATGGTCACAGGTATCAACAGTCATATCTCTTCATGTACACAGTCTTGCCACCTAACAATCGAGTCTTTATGCTGTGCTTACAATATAGATATTGAATGTCATATCTTACCTGAGATCACTAAAGTATTGCCTACTTCTTACGTAGACATTAGTCACGTTCCTATTCCCCCAGGACTTACGTTAGCTGACCCGAATTTCAACATTCCGTCGGTCATAGACATCCTGGTAGGCGCGGAAGTCTTTTGGAACGCTTTAGGACGCAATTCAATTGATTTAGGTAAAAAACTTCCAAAATTATGTGAAACTAAATTTGGATGGCTGGTATCAGGCAGTGTACCATGCCACAAGGAGAACACTCCTCTTTTATTTTGCAATTTCACTAGCCTAAATCCCACACCCGATCTTTCTCAATTTTGGGAGCTCGATCATGTTCCCCCTAAGCATTCTCTGTCACTTGAGGAGAAATCTTGTGAGAAAAATTTCTTGGAAACTACCTTTCGCAAGGACGACGGTCGTTTCGTTGTCTCCATGCCCTTAAAACAGGATCCAAGTTTATTAGGTCACTCTTATGAAAACGCTAAAACTAGGTTCTTGTCGTTAGAACGACGTTTTCGCCGTGATCCCATTTTCAAGGACAAGTACTGTGACTTTATGCACGAGTATGAGTCACTAGGCCATATGTCGTTAGACAAAGACTGCACGGCTGTACCTAACAGCCCGAATGGAACTTATTTTATTCCACACCACGGAGTCATTAATGAGTCTAGCTCCACTACAAAGCTTCGCGTGGTGTTCGACGCTTCGGCAGCCACCTCTTCAGGAGTGTCTCTTAATGACCTTCAAATGGTCGGCCCTGTCGTTCAAGATGATTTATTTTCTATTTTGATACGCTTTCGCCAACATAAATACGTCGTTTCAGGTGACGTTGAAAAAATGTACAGAGCAATAGAAATAAATCCCATTCAGAGGCCCTTACTAAAAATCATTTTTCGGTTCGACACAAATGAACCTCTTAAAACGTACACCTTAAATACAGTGACATATGGCACTTCTTCTGCCCCTTATTTGGCAACCAAATGCCTAACTAGCTTGGCTGATAACATTAGAGACACTAGGGTCAAGTCAGCCATACAACGTGACTTTTACGTTGACGATTTTTTGCATTCCAATGGAACTATTTCTGAAATCGTCCAGGTTTCGAATCAGGTTGCATCTGTCTTAGCTTCAGCCCAATTCCATCTTCGTAAATGGAAATCTAATTGTCCTGATATTTTGTCCCAAATTAATGGTACACCGCATGGTGACCCTACTAGTTCGTTAGACTTTTCAGAGCAAGGTCAAGGCAATGCTCAATCAAAAACATTGGGTCTACACTGGCTATGTGACAACGATATGCTTACCTTTTCTATTAATATAGAACCGTGTGAAATAGTCACTAAACGTCACGTTCTGTCTGTCATCAGCCAAATCTTCGATCCTTTAGGATTAGTGAGCCCGTGCGTCGTCGAGGCTAAAATCATTATGCAGCGTTTGTGGCTTGACAAATACGACTGGGACGACACGGTCTCCACCGAGATAAGGGATTTATGGTCTTTATTTGAGCACGCTTTATCTCATCTTAATAAATTAAATATACCAAGATGGATTTCTTTCGCTGATTCCACTTCTTATGAAGTTCACGTATTCACTGACGCATCTGAAAAGGCCTATGGGGCCTGCATTTATATTCGATCTTGTAGCGAGTCAGGTAATACTCACGTTCAACTCGTTGCATCCAAAAATCGAATTGCGCCGCTTAAGCCGACTACTATTCCGCGACTTGAACTTTGTGGTGCGTTGTTGGGTGCAAGACTGTGTACCAAGGTGGTGGACTCGCTTTCATTGCACATAGACAAATGTAGGTTTTGGTGCGATTCCACTATAGTACTAGGTTGGCTGTCAACCAATCCTACTCAATTGAAACCTTTTGTGCGAAACAGAGTCAACGAAATACAAGAGACTACTTGTGGCCATACCTGGGGCTACGTGCCGTCGAAGGACAACCCCGCCGATCTCGTTTCACGAGGCTTACGAGCTGATGTCATTGGCGATACTGCTCTGTGGTGGAGTGGACCTTCATTTTTACTCAAATGTGAAAATGAATGGCCCACGATGCCCAATATCGTGAAGCGCGAGTTACCGGAAGTAGTGTCTCACGTCATTAGCACTAATGATAGTGATGATAATTCTGATAGGCCCGCCTTTGTTACACCCATTAACATTTCAATTATTCAAAATTTAATTACTAAATATTCAAGTTTTTCTAAATTGCAACGAGTAGTAGCATTTATGTGCAGATTTGTTCACAATCTTAAAAACAATAAAAATAAATTGTGTGGCAATCTATCTTTAATTGAACTTCAAAACTCACATAATTTAATCTTACGTTGTGCTCAACTTCAAATCTTTCCTGTAGAATATCAACTACTTAAATCTAGAAAAACAATGCCTCGTAAAAATAGGCTGATTTCTTTATCGCCATTCTTAGATAATAATGGCCTAATTCGCGTGGGGGGAAGGCTTGATAATTCTCCTTACGATTTTAACACAAAACATCCTATTTTGCTTTGTGGTTCACATTTCTTAACCAAACTTATATTTCAAATGCAACACATTAAACTTTTACATGCCGGCCCTCAATTATTATTGGCAAGCATTCGTCAAACCTACTGGCCTCTTAAAGGCAAAAACTTATCTAAATTAATCGTAAACAAATGTGTTATTTGTTACAGACACAAAGCTCAAAATGTACAACCAGTCATGGGACAGCTCCCTCGTAATAGAACACAGTTAGATTTTCCTTTCCATAACTGTCATGTAGACTATGCCGGCCCAGTATTGATAGCCGACCGAAAGGGACGAGGTTGTAAATTACTTAAATCTTATTTGTGCATTTTTGTGTGTTCCGCAGTTAAAGCTGTTCACTTGGAGCTTGTTACTGACCTTACCACCGAGGCTTACATGGCTGCTCTAAATCGGTTCGTGGCGCGCCGAGGTAAACCTCGAAGTATCACGTCCGATAACGGAACCAACTTTGTCGGCGCATCTAATGAAATGCAAAGGTTCCTACGTAGTTCAGACGTTGCATCAGAGATGGCGCAGGAGGGCATTCAGTTTATTTTTACTCCTGCGCACTCGCCTCATTTTAATTCTTTGGCCGAAGCTGCTGTAAAATCATCTAAATTTCATCTTAAAAGGCTTTTACAATTAACTAATTTCACTTATGAAGAAATGTCTACATGTTTATGCCAAATCGAAGCAATTCTTAACTCGCGCCCTCTTACCCCTATTTCTTCAGATCCTAATGACTTCTCTGCTCTTTCTCCTTCTCATTTCTTGATTGGACGACCACTCTTAACTGTACCGTACTCATCACAGGTGGCTGACGTCAACATCACCAGGCTAAACCGGTGGCGACGTATACAGCACGTCCAACAGCACTTTTGGCAGCGGTTTAACATAGAATATGTTTCTCTGCTTCAGACAAAAACCAAATGGGTCACATCCACAGGCGAGGTCAAGCCAGGGCAACTGGTCCTCATCAAGGAGAAAACCCCACCGCTGCTCTGGTCTCTGGGCCGGGTCGTGAAGACTTACCCAGGCGTCGATGGCGTCACGAGGGTGGCGGAGCTGAAAACGAAGAAAGGGACGATTCGGCGGGCGTTCAATTGCATCTGCCCTCTTCCACTTGATTGAAGACCTTCACCCTTCAACCCGGGGAGTATGTTGGCATCGTGAAACATCGGGACTCTTCGGCCCTCGTCGTGCGCACCAGCGGCGCGAGCACAGTCGTAGGTGCTCCGTCGGCCACTCACTCTCACGATCTTCAGCGGCACCGGACGCGTTCCTCCCATATAGGCGCGATACATTTACTAGCAATAAACCTATAAATTTACAGTCCGCTTTCATCATTTTATACTCCTAATAGTCTTAGGACCCTAACAGCCGCAATAAAGGGGGGAAAATATTCCTTTAGGGAGTTTCCATTGCGTACGTAGCGTAAACCGTTTAAGATACATCAAATCATGTATGACGGCTTATTCCGTATAGAACTTCTACAATAAAACCTGCAATAGCATATGTCTATCTGATATGGACATCCCGGACATCAGCCTCTACGAGATTAGGATGGCCCTTAAACAGCTCAAAAATAACAAAGCACCTGGCGTGGACGGAATCACAGCAGAGCTTCTGAAGGCAGGTGGATCACCGGCACTTAAAGTACTTCAGAGACTCTTTAATTCGGTTCTGCTAGAGGGCATCATGCCTGAGGCATGGAACAGGAGTGTGGTGGTGTTGTTCTTCAAAAAAGGAGACAAAACCTTATTGAAGAACTATAGACCCATCTCACTCCTGAGCCATGTCTTCAAGCTGTTTTCAAGGGTCATCACGAATCGTCTCGCACGTAGGTTTGATGACTTTCAGCCTCCCGAACAAGCCGGTTTCCGAAAAGGCTATAGTACCATAGACCACATCCATACGCTTAGGCAAATTATACAGAAGTCAGAGGAGTATAATATGCCTCTTCGAAACTTGAAAATCGAAACTTGGGCGGTGCTTCAGTCTCTGCAGCGGTGCCACATAGACTATAGGTATATAGAGGTGTTAAGGTGCCTTTACAATAACGCCACCATGTCGGTCCGAGTACAGAAGCAGAACACGAGGGCGATTCCACTGCGGAGAAGTGTGAGACAGGGAGAAGTGATATCTCCGAAACTGTTCACTGCGGCATTGGAAGACGCTTTCAAGCTTCTGGAATGGGAAGGAATCGGCATCAATATTAATGGCGAATACATCACACACCTCCGATTTGCTGATGATATAGTCGTTGTGGCAAAGACGCTGGACAATCTTGGCACTATGCTCGAAGACCTTGACCGAGTCTCCCAACAAGTGGGTCTTAAAATGAACATGGGGGAAGACGAAAATTATGTCGAGCTCCCTTGTTGTACCCAGTCCAGTATCCATTGGGAACTCAACTCTCGAAGTCGTCGATGAGTACGTCTACCTGGGATAAGTGATCCAATTGGGTAGGTCCAACTTCGAGAAAAAGGTCAATCGACGAATCCAACTCGGCTGGGCAGCGTTCGGGAAATTACGCAAGAGTGTCTTCTCATCTCATCTACCTCAGTGTCTGAAGACGAAAGTCTTCAACCAGTGTGTGTTACCAGTGATGACATACGGATCCGAAACTGGTCTCTTACTATGGGCCTTATAATGAAGCTCAAAATCACACAACGAGCGATGGAAAGGGCTATGCGGGGTGTTTCTCTACGGGACCGAATCAGAAATGAGGAGATACATAGAAGAACTAAGGTAACGGACATAGCCTTGAGATACAGTAAGCTCAAGTGGCAATGGGCAGGGCACATAGCGCGAAGAACTGATGGCCGTTGGGGCAGGAAAGTTCTAGATTGGAGACCCTTCGACCAGAGACGCAGCGTGGGACGTCCACCAACAAGATGGATAGACGACCTTATAAAGATCGCAGGATCAAACTGGATGCAGACCGCTAGTGATCGGTCGCTGCGGAAAGCCGTGGGGGAGGCCTATGTTCAGCAGTGGACGTCTTTTGGCTGATAATGATAATGATGATGATGATCTGATATGGTTAATTCACAACAAACTTTTTTTGTTCTTAAATTTAATACAAAATTATGTACTAACTTTTCAAAAGTGTTTTGATGCGGACGGACGACTATTTATTCTTATCAAAATAAACATATCCATCATCACGAGCATTTTATTTTTATTTTACTTAATGTTCGCAACTTAAGAGGCTTACCTTGAGGAAAAAAACCTGCTTTCTCTCAACCAGTTTGGCTTTCGCTCAAAGCGTTCAACAGCTGATGCAGTTCATGAACTGACCAACCATGTCGCTACTAACCTGGACAGGGGTAAGAAATGTGTCGCAGTGTTCCTCGATCTTGCCAAAGCATTCGACACGGTTTCGATTCCCATCCTTCTTGATAAGCTAGAGGCAATGGGTGTGAGAGGCAGCTCACTCAATCTATTCAAGAGTTACTTCACGAACCGCGTTCAGTCTGTAACAATAGATGGAAACGTGAGCTCCTATCTCCCGATGGAGTACGGAGTCCCTCAGGGTAGCATTCTTGGCCCCACGCTCTTTCTTGTATACGTCAACGATCTGCTATCGCTGCATCTTCCAAATTGCAAAATTATTTCTTTCGCAGACGACACTGCCCTACTTTTTTGTGCTGACACATGGGAGGACACTTTTCACCAGGCCCAGATAGGACTGGATCTGAATGGCTGCGTTCTAATCTCCTCACACTTAACGTTAAAAAAACTCATTACATTCAGTTTTCCATCTATAATGTCCCAAATAGCGCGCAAAATATTTTTAAACTTATTGCTCACTCTCATGAAGTGTCTCCGGATCAACTATGTGACTGCTCTCCTATCACTTCTACTGAGTCGATCAAATATCTTGGTGTGACCATTGATAATAGGCTTTCCTTCCAACCACATATTCTTGTAACAGCTGGTAGAATTCGTAAACTTATCTATATTTTTAGAAATCTTCGACATGTCGCAAACCCACATATAGTCAAATTAGTTTATTTGGCCCTATGCCAATCCCTTCTGACTTATTGTGTTACCTCCTGGGGTGGTTCCTGTAAGTCATACCTTATTTTCCTTGAAAGAGCCCAGAGGGCTGTCCTCAAAGTATGTACATTCAAACCCACACAGTTCCCCACGGAGGACCTGTATAAATACTGCGAAGTTCTTACTGTGCGGCAGCTTTTTATAATGAACCCAGTTCTTAAACAGCATCGTCTTTGTTACTATGACCATTCGGAAGCTACTGCAAGACGTAACCATCTCATAGCCCACAAACCAAACCTTAAAACCATCTTTTCACATCGTTTTTTCTGCTTATTAGGCCCTTTTCTATATAACAGACTCCATCGCGAGTTACACATTTACCCCCTAACCTCATTCCATTGCAAGAGAAAGGTGGCCAAATACCTTCAGAACTTGGACTACTCTACCACAGAAAATCTCATGATTCCGTAAACGGCATATAATACCGACATAAACATTCATACGTACTCACACACACACATACACGCACATAAACACATAAACTCTCTCTCTCACACACACACACACACACACACACGCGCACACACACATACATACATACACACACACACACACACACACACACACACACACACACACACACACACACACACACACACACACACACAAACGCTTAGTTGTAGTTTGTGCGATTCTTATTCTTTTTGGCTTAATTCTCCATTATTGTGCTGTGTTAACTCACGTGTTATATTTATATCTGATCACATCTAGAGAGGAGAGTACTGGTTCTCTGTAACACAGGCATGAAGCCTCGCTCAGATGCCAGTCTCTCGCAATCAAAATTCTGTAACTTAAAATTGTAACATTGCTTACCTATTGTATTTACTTTGATTGTGGAGAAGAAATAAATAAATTGAAAAAAATGAAATTGATAAGAAAAACACGCACTTTAAATGTAAGCTAATGAAAATATGTGTTTTGTTTTGAAATATTCAACAGGAATTCCGATATTTACGCGGGCGACACCGCGGGGGACCGCTAGTTATAATATATTTCTAAAGCTACGTGCTGAATAACAAAAAATCTTGCAAGACTAGTATATATGTATGTGTTGTCTTCTCTTGCTCTATAATACATGTATAACTACATGTTTCCCGCACCTTTACCTGCAATAATGTCGGAGTTCACATGAAAAGCTTCCTTATGAAATATTTCTATCTCTTTTTCCATGAACTATTATTTCAAAGAATGTATTAATTAATCGGTGGTTAAGAAATGTTTTTTTTCTAATAATTGATGTGTATGGCGGTGATTGATAATGTGATGATAGTTTGAAAGCTGGCTTTTAAGCGATGGTTCTTAGCTAAGTATGGTGGAAATCGAAGCAGCACCGTCTCAAAGATATTTGTGATACGCTTTATGTCAATATTTAATTCTAGTTTCTTCTCTCTTTAAAGGACAGGACACCATTTTAGGCGAACAATTTCTTTTTGGAGTCGGTGCCCTGAAAGATGTTGCTTGAAATTTCCAAGCAACGGCACCGACTATGACTGAAGTCAGTTTTTACTTTTTGTGAAAGTTAATTTAATTTGTAACTTTTTGTGATTACAGGAGGGTTTCACTGTTTGACTCTGTTCTTTAATAAGCAACAAACTACATATCTGTAATTTAAAGTTAAGTAAGTATGTTCTGTCATTAAAAGCACTGAACTCCTAAGCGTTTAGGAGGTCCACCATCAGCTCAGCTGGACACAATGTTGGCTATCTGAGGCATGATTAAGTCTTCATTAAGATTCTAGTACGAAACCACTAAACGTGCCCTTAAATTCGAGGTTTACCCCAATTTTACCAATATCCCATCATCAGATCCTGACTTAGCAACAATGGGACCAACTAGAAGGATAAACTCTAGGTAGGCGAATTTTTTTTCTTCAAATTCTTCAAATTCTTCGGTCCACAAATGACTGAGATATGAGGTAACATAGATACAAAAAAGAAACATACAGTCGAATTGATAACCTCCTCCTTTTTGAAGTCGGTTAAAAACTGTCTAAAAAGCTTACAATAACGCATTTGCCTTGATGCCTAGAAATTAATAACGACTAATTTGAAAACGTCACCAACTTGGCTACAGAAAACAGAAAAACCGGCTAAGTGCGAGTCGGACTTGCGCACTGAGGGTTCCATGCCAATTTTAACTGAATTAGGGAATCCACTTCCACTTAGCTAAAATACCACAATATTATATTGACAGCAAATATAACTTTGTTTTTCATAGAGTTTGCATGAAGAAAAAAGTGATGTTTGCGGTTGTTGAAAATGTGCTATATGTGCTAAAACTACTGGTTCGATCCCTTCCAAATCAATTTTCGTTGAAAGTATTTGTTAAGATCTACATTTTTTTTATTCGTTAGAGGGGGGACGCCCATTGTACGAAGCGTGAATCTATCAAACTTTAGACTTAAAAAAGAAAATTGTATTAGGAACCTCTATGTCAATTTAAAAGACTAAAAAAAATACTAATAAAAAAAGCCGGTTTTAGTTTCATGTATGGGCGGGCGTCACCCTTAAATATCATTATTTTTTTATTTTTTGTATAAGTGTCGTAAAGTGGTTAACAGGATACATCTTCTTACCAAATTTCAATAATGTGTCAGAAGTGGCTGTGACATACGCACGGACAGACTGACAGACAGAAAGACAGACTTGACAAAACTATAAGGGTTCCAATATTTGCCATTCAGCTACGGAACCCTAAAAATGAATAGACGTTCATTTTTCTGTGTGACAGCAATCAACTACGAAAAAGACATTATAAAATCGGACGTTTCATACTTATTCAGTCGGATAAGTCCTATCTGAAAACGACTTTTGCCCTTGTTGTTTTTATGAAGGCGGTTTTTTTTATGTTTTTTTCACGATTTTTAGCTATTAACTATATCTCAAATACTAATGGACCGATTTTGATGTAACTTAAACTCTACCCTAAGTTGAAATAATAGGTATATTGAACTAAAAACGAATTATTTCACTATGACTTCTCGTTTTCGACAAATCCGTGGTCAACCACACAAATATGCAAACACATACACTTATGAAATCTAGTAGCCTTAGGACCAATTTAACCAACGTCAGATCAGACTTAACCGACTGAATAAGTATAAAACACGCTGTCATTTACATAAATGATTGCTGACAAATCGGATTAGTTTTCATATTGGGCGTTTTGTATTATATTCGACGAATATTCAAATCTTATATAATATATAAGATTTGAGCTCTCGATCAAAAACTGTTCTTCGAGTAATCTTGCGAACAAGCCACGGATATCGAATGGGGATGGTCATTTTGAATTTACTTTTTTCAGGACAGTCTATAACACCACAAATAACATAATTTTGGAAGCGAAAAATAGTAGTCCATAATATCTCTGTGGTGTCTAAAGATATTATTATTTTATAATATGCCAGTGTTTTTTGATATATCCGTTTCTGAAAACTTCTAAGTCCACATGTCCACGACAGATGTTCTATGAATGTCTTTTCACACCCCGTTCGAGTCTAAGTGAAGTGTAGCATACCTACTTTCTTTATGTTCTAATATTCTTCTAACCAAATTGTTAAATAAAAGAATTTTAGTTCATAGGCTACGAAAGACTTTAATATTCCTATAATAAGATATCCAAACACTCGATGAATTTTTTTAACGTTTTTTTTAACGCCGATATCACTAACTAATGTCAGAGGTACTATTTATTCTCACGTATTGTTTGTAAATATAAAACATTTGCTTCTGTTTAAGTCCATTTGATTCACCTTGCACCAATCAACTAATTTAGGTAGGTACTCATATCATGATGAATCATCATATAACCTAGTACCACAGAAAATATATTTTTTTAGTATCCACCTATTACCGTTTAGTGAGAAAGGCGTGGGCTCGCCTATGATAAGAAAAAAATACAGAGCATTAGTCCATAAACTGCCTGAAAGCAAAATAATGTTCACCTCCAAAACGCGTTAAGATCGGTTGAAGATAACTGGTACAAAATTAAGTTGCAAGATTTCACCCGAAATCACCGTCACATAAATTGAATTATCATTTTTAAAATCCCTACCGTGTAAATTTCAACTTATTTTCATTCAAATATAGAACATAAATTAACGAAAGTCACTTGCCTTATTGACGCGAATGATTCAAAATAAGGGGTTGCATTATGCGATGCGATGTATGTTTAATAAAATATACATCTCCATTTATCTTCCGAGACGCTGACCCCGATAAAATGAATGCGTGCCTTGTGCACCAAGTGTCCACGGGTAAGGGACTTAAACATGTTTACGTACGGTTCGTTTTATATTATGTAGAGTAGGTACCTACTCTACAGTATACCAGGCAATTCAGAAAGTATTGCGAAAAGGTTTTTATATATGGGAGGCGGGACGGTTAAAATCTTTTTCGAAAATATGTTTATAAGTAAAAATAAGTATGTTCCATTTTCAAAATTTCACTCAACATTTTTTGCGAGGCAATTCAAAGTATCGTGTAGAGTTATGATTTTTTACAATTTCAAGTGTCGCCTGAAACCAGAAGAATCGTTCGATAGACTGCAAATGGCATTTATGGATAAATGCAAGGGGCCAAGGCCACCGTGTATCGTTGGTATAACGAATTCAAGCGCAGTCGAACAACCTTGGGGAATAAAGAACGGAACGGTCGCCCTTTGATGGCTAATACGGAAGAAAATGTGCTTGCAGTGAAAAATTTAATACAAGATAATAGGCGAAATACATTTCAGGAGATTCAGCACATATTGAAGACTAGCGGTCCCCCGCGACTTCGTCCGCGCGTTTTGAGTTTGCTCCCTCCCCTCCCGTCGCAGCGTCATGTTTTATATCCTAACGCCTTTCTCGATAAATAAGCTATCCAACACAGAAATATTTTTTCAAATCGGTCCAGCAGTTCCTGAGATAAGCGCGTTCAAACAAACAAACTCTTCAGCTTTATAATACAAAAAAATATATTAGCGCAAGCGCACGTTGTACTTAAGCTGCGAACATTATTTTGGTGCGGAGTTATGTTAAAACTGTGATAGCTCCTAAGATATTTATTGAAATCAAATGATATAAATGGCAACTTGGATCTAAATGAAATGCTCGTGATGATGAATGTATTTATTTTGATAAGAATAAATACCTGTGTGTATAATACACCTCTAAAAATAATGCATTATTTTTTTACAAATTTATTAACATAAAAAAGGTTGTAGTAAGTCAACCATAAAAGATAGACATATGCTGTCGCGGACTTTATTATAGAACTTTTAATGCTGAACAATCCCGTGATACATGATTTTTGTGTAACTTAAGCGGTTTCCGCAGCGTATGCAGCGGAAGCTCTCAAAAGGAATATCTTTCTCCCGTTTTCGCAACATTTTTCATTTCTGCTGTGGTCTTATGAGTCGTATCTTTATGTTATATAGCCTAAAGCCTTCCTCGATAAATGGACTATCCAACGTAAATATTTTTTTAAATAATTTTACAAATCGAGCCAGTAGTTTTTGAGATTAGCGCGTTCAAACAAACAAACAAACAAACTCTTCAGCTTTATAATATTAGTATAGATTGGATCGGGAAACGTTTACGAGATTCAACACGGGCATCTTCGCGTGAGGATGATAGTATCACGCTGGGTGCCGCAATACCTCAGCGACGCTCAGAAGCAGGCCCGGGATATACTGAACAAGTTTGAAGCAGGCTCCTCTCGGCGTGTTTACGACATCGTTACAGGTGATGAGTCCTGGATTTATCAATACGAATCAGAAACCAAGCGCGTGTCGACAGTTTGGGTGATTCAAAATGAAACGACGCCTATCAAAGTTAAGCGATATCGGAGCGGGAGGAAGATTTTGATTGCCAGCTTTTTTAATTTGACTGGCCACTTGGTTTTGATTCCCTTACGAGATCAAAGAAGCATCAACGCCGAATATCTAGTATATTACCGTTTACCATAAGTTTTCTCTGTTGTGGGCAACAAGCGACCAAACACTGGGTTCTGCTGGACTACTGCTCCACCACGACAATGCGGTTGCACACACCGCGCTCAAAGGAAAGGGTCTTCCTAGACAGCACGCCAGTCAAACTCCTGGAGCACTCTAATTACAGCCCTGATCTGTGTTTTGAAAACTGGTTCTGACGCATAAATCTTTGTAAAGAGGCTGGTGGAGAGGAGAGTATTTTGAAAAGATTTAATAAAAATATACATATGTACCTATAGAACTACATTATAATTTATTTACAATTTGTAAAAACATTATTGGACTATATTATCAATTGAAATAAAACTTAAGCTAAATTACACATCTATGAAATAGTGTATACAACTTTAAAGATAAATAATATAAAAAAAAGTATTAAAAAAGGGATATTAAAATAAAATTATAAAAATGGGTCTTGTGGTAAGGTGCCCAAAATGCTGACGGCATTACCTCGCTGAATGGCGATACTTACTAGCTGTGCAAGATACTTGTAGCTGCCAGCTCTTGGGTGACCACTGACGTCAGTTAGAAATTTGCCTGTGCAAAGAGATAGCGTTGGGACCCCACAAACCTAAGGTCACGACTCCAAACGGTACAAAATGATACCGGGAGTCGATCAGGCTGTATTTTTTTGTGTTATTATTTTCAGCGCATGACGCAGCCAAACCAGCACCACGGATTGCACTTGGTAGATATGAGGACAGCCAATGTGTCGACACAGGTAGCATCCCACAATAGAGCCCGACCCATCCGCCAAGAAACAAGTGACATGCCATCCGTTACCTTGCCGTCACGTGCGATATCATTCGGCTCAAGAATATCCGGCACGTTGATGGATGCAAGAGAACGACGAATGATGTCGTTGATGCTGGCATGGCGGGAAAATCGGCCTGCGCTCTTAACACATGAAAATCCGTGGTGTCCCAACGAGCTGACTTCAGCACCACAAGGATATCTGTGTGGTTGAAAAATCTCAGCATGAACACGAAGACCAATCGCCACGCGGAGGGTCTCTGCATCAAGGAGGGTACCAACATTCGATGATGGGTATGTACGAGTACCTATGTAATGTAACCAGTACCCTGCCTCTTTTGCAGAGACAGCTTTGAGCCTGGCGAGGTCCCCGTTGTCACGGGACTCACAAGAAATTTGGTCCCAGCTAACTATTTTTTATTAATATACAGCTAATTATTTACTATAACTATTTTATAGTGTCGTACAACTTTCTGAATGTCCCACGTATTTCTTAATGTTTGTTGAAATGTAGAGTGGTTTGGATTCTTTTTGGGACAAAATACATCTACTTATAGATAGCTTATGAGGTATTTATCCTGCGCAACGTGTACAATGTGGTTTCACTAATGTTATTATTTTATTTTTATTTAATCAAAAAAGTACAGTTTATATACTTAACTAAAGGAACATTGACAGTGTTTGCCATCGTATATGTAGACCTTTTAAATGCTGTATACGCATTTTAGTACACAAAACATCAGTAATTAAATCAATAGACTAAAGGGAAATATTTAATTTATCGTTATAAGAAAGGTTTCAAAATAAGTTAGTTAAACAAGTTAAGTTTTATTAACCTTTTAAATCTAGAATTAACTTATCTAGAATAACTTGGCATAATGGAACAACACTGAAATAAAAAGTATTATAAGGAACGCATTACTCACTCAGAGAACTTCTTCTTAAATATAGGCATTAACTTGTTATATTTTGAAAAATGTCTTGATACTTAGTGCAAAAATCGTTATATTGAAAGCAACAACTGACGAGAGAAGCATGACGGCTAAGGTTTGTTCGAGAGGAGGCAAAGCAAAGGTCTTTTTTATAGGGTAACGAGGCAGGCGGGCTGGCACTGTTAGTGTGGAACGTTCAACGAGATCCAGGGCATTAGATTTTGATTACTAGACGACTACGCAAGGTGATCATTTCAAAAAACTTAGGTCGTTCCTCGTATAGTGATCTATATGCCCCTTAAGATGAACGCAAGATGTCTAGTGAATGCACGTTGAATACCTTTCAAACGCTGGGAATGAATGGCATACACGGCTGCATGCGACGCTCGCATAGTCCAATACGCGTTTTAAACATATTGGCTCTCCCAACCAGACTTATATGTGTTTTTGTGAAACAAAAGCTTACAATTATCGAAGACAACATCTAGTAGGTACTTAAGTATTTACAAAGCTTTGATATGTGGCAGTGGCACAATGTACCTCATCCATTGTTAACTATCGGTTCCCCGCGGCGTCGCCTGCGTCAATTTCGAATTTCCAGTTAATCATTTCAATGTAAAACACAATATGTGTTTTACGTTGAAATGATTACCTAACTTGTATTGTTACTTTATTTGATTGTATTATATTATATGGGCTCTTATTTACAATGAATCAAATACAAGTACAATATTATATTATATTGTACTTGTATTTGATTCATTGTAAATAAGAGCCCAGGAGCTCTATTTTTGAATCACTCGCTTGAATATGACGTGTAAGTATCGTTCGAAAACAAATTAAAAATCAACGAAAATCACGCAAAATATTGGCGTTGGTACTCACAAATTTCATTAATCTTTTTTACAATCACTTCCACGTGAAACTATACTAATTTTCATTGAAAATCGGACATTAAAATAAAAATAAGGGCCCTGGGCCCCTATTTTTGAATCAATCGCGTCATGATAGTGTGTGAAATTCATTGATTAATGTTCGATTTCCCAATGAAAACAAGTATAATTTCACGCAAAAGTGATTTGAAAAAACATAACCGATTTTTGTGAGTAACTATGTCTATATTTTGCGTGATTTCCATTGATTATCAATTGGTTTTCGATCGCAAATCACACGCCATATCCAAGCGAGCGATTCAAAAATAGAGGCCCTGGAGCTCTATTTTTGAATCACTCGCTTCAAGATGGCGAGTGATTTTCGTTCGAAGATGAATTAAAAGTCATAGAAAAAAACTCGTTGTCGAACGAAAATCACTCGCCATAATATGTCGTGTGACTTTCGTCGATAAATGTTTGAGTTTTGAATGAAAATCTGTTGCATGTGCATGCTATTAATTTAAAAAATGATAACACAAAATTGTAAGCTGTTAACGTTTATAATTGGCACGATTTCCGTCTTTTAATTGAATTTCGAACGAAAATTAATACATACCAAATAAATCAAAATAGAGAGATATCTTACACAGCACAACAAGCGGTAACGAGTAAAAATGTCGAAGCTGTGTTTTTACAAACACCTTACTCGGTTGTTATTTTTGTTTGTTAAAGTTGAAGTAAGGTTAACATGTTTTAAACTTACTGAAAATACCGACCTCCGTTCTGTCATCACCCCATATTAACAAATAATCGCTTTTTTCCATGATTTGGGGATTTGCCCGGGAAAAATCCCCACATTTTCAAAAGAAGGGGTATTTATCCGGTATTTTCCCAATGGGTGTTTTCCCGTCACCCATCTCTAACTGGACCGATTTGAAAAAATGGTTTTGCGTTGGATAGGTTCATTATCGAGGAAGACTTTAAGCTATAAAACAGCGTGCTGCTACTGGAGGGGAGGGAGCAAACTCAAAACGCGCGGATGAAGACGCGGGGACCACTAGTCTTAATAATTTTATTAATCAATCCAGTAGTTTCTGAGGTTAGCGTGTTGTAACAAACTCTTTAGCTTTATTATATAAGTATAGTTACATAAATAATAAAGGCAGTGTGTTGTGTTTACATTTCTTGATATTATCGTGTTTAACATTAAATTATTTTAAGTATGCAGGGATTGTTACATACATGCTAAGGTGAATTATAATTCTGCGGTCGAAGTTAGTGCATGTATCCTGTAAAAAGGACAGCTCTTTCGTGGATTTGTAGTGACTTATATATTTTCTTGCCTACCCGATGTCTATATGACCATGAAGTCCCAACGAAGACTCCTTATGACCATGGGCAAGCAGCAAGGGTAGGACTTATAAGCCGCTTATGCCTCGAACCTTAAGACGTGAAAGTGGCACTACTCCTGATTCGCTGATGAAATAAGTTTAAATTATTTTAAGCAAAAGGTGAAATTTGGTATTTCCATCATAAACACTTTTTCAAGTGTTATTTTTACCGCCCATGGAGTACAGTTAAGTACCGCCGAAATTGAGACAAGCAAAAAGCTGTTTTACTGCATTGAACTTGTTCTATACTACTTCGTAGCAGTAATTTCTCGTTGTTTTACTACCTACTTCCGTAAACTTACCCTCGCTCGTGTACTGGCAACGCCATCTAGCGAAACTGTTTGAATAATGTTGGCATCACATATCATAGACGGGCTAAGGTTTTGTAGAAATGGTGGCTTCAAATATAATTTACTATGCTCTTCACACAATGTATTTTTGTTAATTCTTGTATAAAAATATTCAAGAAAAGTTTACAACCAAAAATTGTGGTGATTTAGTTATCAAAGTCTAAATAAAAAGCTTTTTGAATGAAATAATGTTGATTAACCCAAATTCGACTAACCTTTGAATGGACAGCACTAGCCATGTCAGTTCTTCATTCCATAGTTCATTCGTCCATTCATTCAGATCCGTCAGATTGATGTTTTGTGTCTGTCTGTCTGTCTGTGTCGGTCAGTCAGTAGTCCAATCAGTCAATAAAATGGATAAAAATCTAGGAAAGGTTTTTTCTCCTTCACCCAAATAATTAATTATCTTCCATGATTGTAATCGCTTGTACCATTTACAATTTTGTTTTATAATAATACTCGTGTGAAGGAGTTTTGTCAAAATGATTTTAAAAGTAGTTTTTGATAGTTACCCGAATGGGTGTAACGTGTGCCTGTTTAAATAGAAATGGAGTGCGGTAGAGAGCCTGGTAAAATGATATTACTTGAACTGAGGTTGGTCGTAAACTTTTAAGTTGTGACTGTGGTTTAGTTAGGAACCATGAGGTTCCATAGAAGATGCGGGGACAGGGTCACGCTCCTCAACGACAACTCGACTGCTGTTCGAAATTTTGTAGAATTTAATCACGGATTGATTTTGAGCGCCGAGCCTTTAAAAGATGATGTTATTTTCGAAGTCTGCATCGATAGAAAGGTAAGACGTTACCTCCTTAATTTGCTATTTAAATCAAAGGGCCTGCTAGAAAGCATGGCTACTTCCTTTGTTAGGACTCTTCTTCCAACTTAACAAAGTTCTAATTATAGCATTTCTGTATGATAATCATGAATTTGGGTTTTCCAAATACTGCCCTACATATAAAATTATTATTTTCCTAGATAAATAATTTTATATTCATATTTTTTTGTTTTCATCGACACCAGTTGCATTATTTGCCCCGTTGCTATTTTTTGTGAGCAAATAGGCATTATAATGTTGATTACAGACACTATTTATTTTAATTGTTGAAGGTTTGTGCTAGATAATAACAGTACCTTTTTATGCTTTAAAAAATACCTGAAAAATTCATCAAATAAAAATATTCCATTTAACTTTGTCATTTCTACCACTACAACTTCTTTTCTTAAATATTTATTAGGTTAATGTTTGGAATGGGTCACTTGAAATTGGTGTTACTACATTGGATCCAGAGTATATGGAACTCCCAGCGACTGCCACTAAGCTGCGGAATACTGCTTGGGTATTTACTTTTCACTCAATTACCAAATCTTATTCTTAAATTAGATATTTAAAATAGACGAGAATAGTTTTTATTGGAGATCAATTGCCTTGTTACATTTTCTTTTATATTTTGTGTTTATTTTGCTCTAATTTATTTTGAATTTTAGATTATGTCTGGGAGTTCTATAGTGAAAGATGGTGTTACCATAGTCAACTCCTATGGACCAGAACTTGACACTCTGCGCGAGGGGGATTGTTTGGGTGTAATGCGCACTAGTAAAGTAAGTAGTTGTCAAAATTATGATAGAGCAGCTAGCTGTAGTTTAAAATAAATTATATTTTTGTGTTTCGACAATAATCTTTTAGTAAATATTATTAAAAGATTTTGTTTACAGTTTTGAGTATTGCCTATAATAGATTAAAGATAAATTAAACAGACTCGTAACTAAATTAGACAATTATAGCTTTTTAATATTAAAATTCTTCTATTAGTTAAGATCAAGTGGAAGTAATTCATTCAAAGTGAATAAAAGTTAAGTGTAATATGTACATTTTATATAAAAGTGTTATTAAAAAGGTTAATACAGGTTGCTGTTTTGGTCAGCGATGAGTGACGCAGGGGTGGTTAATTTGACAAAAATTTTTTGCCATACTAGCGAGCGAGTAAAAACTACCAACAACAGGTCGCGTCTTCATAGCTTACGAGCTACGGCGTAGCGTTTCGTAAATACGCGTGAGGGTACGAGTTTTCCCATTCATTTTGTTTGTTTTTAGAATTTTAAGGTTTTTATTGTAACTCTTGTTAAGAAAATATTTTTTGAAGAATAAGCATAACTTCTTTTATTCTCCCTGAGCTGGACTGGATGTCACTGACCAAAACAAAACCTGTATAATAAAAAATCAAGAAAGAGTTCTTATACTTTTTTGTCTTTAACAGGCCGAGTTAATGTTTTATATCAATGGAAGATGCATCGGTATTGCTGCAAGAGACTTGCCTCCTAAAGTGTTTGCCGTCATAGATCTTTACGGGCAATGTGTGCAGGTCTCCATCACTCATTCTAATGGTATGAGACCCATAATGGAGAGCAGCTTAGATCAGGTATGAGTTTATTTATTTATGTGTCCCTTTTTTCATCATTCATTTTAAAATATCCCAGACAAAAAATAAAAAGATAGCTAGTTGCCTTGTTGCAGTTAATTTATGCTTAGTAAATTGTAATGGCTTATACGTGTTATGTTTACATTCACTAATAATTTTACACTCAATTGACTTGATTGACCTCAATGTTGCTTGTTACTTTACAGTGTATGCACACACTTAACACTTTTACGACGACCTCCGTGGTCGAGTGGCTAGCACGCTGGTTTCAAGCGTCGCCATCTCGTGAGGTTCCGGGTTCGATTCTCGGTCGGGTCAATGTAGAAAACGATCTTTTCTATATTGTCTCGGGTCTGGTGTTGTGATACCACCGTTGTGTCTGAATTCCATAACACAAGTGCATCGGCTACTTACTTTGGATCAATGGAAAATCAGAACAATGTATGTGATTGGTGTCCAATATTTTTTTTACTTAACTTTGTTTACCAGAACATATAAGCACACTTAATATATGAAATGTCAAATAAAACTGAATTACGTTTTATTCTTATCTAGTGGGTTGAATTTATATATATCAGCTCTTTATAATGTCACATTGAACCAAATAAAAGGAATTGGATTAAATTTAATTGTCAAGTTACATTTCAGATTGAAGAGGATCCAAACAATGATGATACACTAACATCGAGTGAGATAGACGTTGTCACTGGTCCAACAGAGACAACACCAAAAGATTCACAGAGTGTTTACATTCCCATGACTTCAGAAGGGGCCTGTGCATTAGGTAAATATTACTAAAAAATAATTAAATAATAAGAGCCTTACCAAAAAAAAAACTAGGTTTGTTTGAACAACTGTTTCAATATGATATGGTTAGATTAAAATCAATGTCAATCAAGTAAAGTGGCATAAGGGTAACATACAATTAACTTTAGCCGCGTAACATTTAAACAGTTGTTCAAACCTTGTTTATTTGTGATAAGGCTGTAGAACTTTGGTTGAAATGTTCAGTATGCATGATTTCTTGATATTTGTATCCTACAGTAATCATGGTATGACTCATTTGCAGTGGCTCAAGATCGCCTACGCTTTCATCCAAGATGTGGAATACTAGTTAAACTATCAGCTAACAACAAGTAAGTGAAAAACTTGAAAAATAGCCAGAAACTTCATTAATGTAGATTGCATCTATTATTTCGTTTGTCAAGCGTACCTACACACTACACACTAAACACACACACACACGTTTGTTTTACAATAAATGGCAATATTTAACCAGATTCCTAGTTCCAAGTTTTACAGTTTTCTCGTAAAACTTCTACTGTAGTTAACTATAAGTGTATGTTCTAAAGAGGTTTTCATAAATTATTGTTAATGATTATGTACTCAATAATAACATTAAGTTGAGATACCATTTACAACTCTTCTTGTTAGCAAATAAACTATATATATTTATTATTTCATTCTTGCAAATAGCGTAATTGATGAGAACTCAAGTCCATGATGCATCCTACAGGTCTGCAGAAAGAGCGAGGCCCTTAGACGACTACAACAACGGCGTGGTCATGACGCACCGCCCTCTTTACGATAACGAGCTGTTCGAGATCCGCATTGATCGCCTCGTCGACAAATGGAGCGGCAGCATTGAGGTATATACAATAGGAAATGGTGTCATAGTTGGCTGTGGACCATTTGATCCCATTAAGCCCACAATGGTGACCAATGGTCAACACATGGGAGTCAACTTGAGATGTGATTTATGAAACAAACTTAACTTTAAAGATAGTCTTGTTCATTGAGATTTCTATATACTATAATACTGAACTAATTATTGCCTTTATAGCAGTTTAGTCCTAATGATATTATAAATGTGAAAGTTGGTGAGGATATACGATTGTTTGTTACTCCTTCACGCAAAAACTATTTTACATTTAGATTAATAATAATCGCCTACCAATTTTCGGTAATAGCGGCCTTTCTCAAGAGAGATAGGTCAGGTTTGCAGGAGATATCAAAGTGTTCAGATGTGTGCGTAATACAAAAATGTACTCCCTTCTTAGGTTTAAGAAATATAGAAAAGTATATTTGTTACTTATTTAGCTTTCAAATAAGTTTAAACTGATAAATAGTAGCTAGTTAGCTAAACTTCATATAACTACACTAGCGGTCCCCCGCGACTTCGTCCGCGCGTTTTGAGTTTGCTCCCTCCCCTCCCGTCGCAGCGTAAAGTTTTATATCCTAAAGCCTTTCTCAATAAATAAGCTATCTAACACAGAAATATTTTTTCAAATCGGTCAGCAGTTCGTGAGATAAGCGCGTTCAAACCAACAAACTCAGCTTTATAATATAACTAGCGGTCCCCCGCGACTTCGTCCGCACGTTTTGAGTTTGCTCCCTCCCCTCCCGTCGCAGCATCATGTTTTATATCCTAAAGCCTTTCTCGATAAATAAGCTATCCAACACAGAAATATTTTTTCAAATCGGTCCAGCAGTTCAGTTCAGTGAGATAAGCGCGTTTAAACAAACAAACTCTTCAGCTTTATAAATTAGCGCAAGCGCACGTTGTACTTAAGCTGCGAACATTATTTTGGTGCGGAGTTATGTTAAAACTGTGATAGCTCCTAAGATATTTATTGAAATCAAATGATATAAAGGGCAACTTGGTTCTAAATGAAATGCACGTGATGATGAATGTATTTATTTTGCTAAGAATAAATACCTGTGTGTATAATACACCTCGAAAATAAAGCATTATTTTTTAACAAATTTATCAACATAAAAAAGGTTGTAGTAAGTCAACCATAAAAGATAGACATATGCTGTCGCGGACTTTATTATAGAACTCTTAATGTTGAACAATCCTGTCATACATCATTTTTGTGTAACTTAAGCGGTTTCCGCAGCGTATGCAGCGGAAGCTCTCAAAAGGAATATCTTTCTCCCGTTTTCGCAACATTTTTCATTTCTGCTGTGGTCTTATGAGTCGTATCTTTATGTTATATAGCCTAAAGCCTTCCTCGATAAATGGACTATCCAACGTAAAAATAATTTTTCAAATCGAGCCAGTAGTTTTTGAGATTAGCGCGTTCAAACAAACAAACAAACAAACAAACAAACAAACTCTTCAGCTTTATAATATTAGTATAGATTAGCGCAAGCGCTCGTTGTACTTAAGCTGCGAACATTATTGTGGTGCGGAGTTATGTTAAAACTGTGATAGCTCCTAAGATATTTATTGGAATCAAATGATATAAAGGGCAACTTGGTTCTAAATGAAATGCTCGTGATGATGAATGTATTTATTATAATAAGAATAAATACCTGTGTGTATAATACACCTCTAAAAATGATGCATTATTTTTTTACTTAACTTATTAACATAAAAAAGGTTGTAGTAAGTCAACCATAAAAGATAGACTTATGCTGTCGCGGACTTTATTATAGAACTCTTAATGCTGAACAATCTTGTCATACATGATTTTTGTGTAACTTTAGCGGTTTCCGCAGCGTACGCAGCGGAAGCTCTCAAAAGGAATATCTTACTCCCGTTTTCGCAACATTTTTCATTGCTGCTGTGGTCTTGTGAGTCGTATCTTTATGTTATATAGCTTAAAGCCTTCCTCGATAAATGGACTATCTAACATAAAAAAAAATTTTCAAATCGGGCCAGTAGTTTCTGAGATTAGCGCGTTCAAACAAACAAACAAACAAACTCTTCAGCTTTATAATATTAGTATAGATGTTCATTCTAATAACTAAGGTGTCCTTTTTAAAGGACAGTTGTCTGATCTGGTTTATATTGTTTAAAACTCATCATTTCTGTTTTTTTCTTTTTACTTTTAATGTAGACCAGGTACCGAAATATCTATAATATCTCAGGTAAAGATTGCTGTGAATTCAACAATTAAATATCATTATTTGTTGCATTGACATAATAATTACACATTTTCAGTGCATTGACCTAACAACACGTCCTTTTTTTTAAAGGTGGGAGTAACAACACACAACCCAGCAACAGTGAGGTTCCCATCTACGATGACTAACATGGATTCGGGCACCATAATGATGTCTGGCTGCAAGGTGCTGCTCAACGGTCACGGCACTTGCATGGAATACGGCAACTTCAATCTGGATGAACTGCGGGTATGGTTTGAAAATATAGGGACCGATGGAAATGCGTTTGGCCCGGTTAGCCAGAAAGTAGCTGGTTCGAGTCCCGCCCGTGCGCAATTTATCGTTTCTTATTTCATCTTCATGAAAATATAATACAGGGTGTTTTTTTTTCTTCAGCGACGAGCGACTCAGGGGTGGCTGTACAAACGCTACTGATGCCAAAAAAAAATAAAAAAAAAATTTTTTTTTATATATTTTAAACTCTTCATAACTTACTAGCTACGGCGTAGTATATCGTAGATAAGCGCTGTCTACGCGCTAGGGTGCGAGTTTTCCCATTAGTTTTGTATTTTTTTTTAATGTTATGAAGAGGTTTTCTTGTATAAAACTTGCTCAGAATTAAAAGCAAACATATATTTTTCACAATAAGCATAACTCATATTGGATGTCACTGCCCAAAACAACACCCTGTATAGGGTCTATCAAAATTAACTGCATTCCTTCTTGGGGCTAATTCTATTGCTCGAATACAACAACTTCCTTTATGGGACCAACATCGTAATCCCGAATATTTTTTTCGCTTTCCCACACTAGAGTGCCGGTCAGCTGATGCTAAATTATATGTAGAAGGTCATTTTTTTAGTGATTTCTATGTTGGTCCCAATCAAGACAACGTTTATTTTACATAATCATCATACTGAGAAGGTATACAGTTAATTTTGTAAAACCCTCTTGAAGCAATTAACTCTTATTAAATAAGAATATAAATAGGGAATTTCGTAGGGTAAGTTGGACTTAATGCGAGTGTACACCCAGCTTGATACTTTAATCACGGAACACATATGCTGCATGGATTGCAGAGTAAAGTAATGTAAAAAAAATGATTACTAGCACACTGCCTATATGTTGCGGAACCGGCCGCTGTAGATTTAGTTTTTATTTTATTCAGTGTTTTTTCTAATATATTTTTTATTAATAATTTAATTTATTTTTTAACTACAAGTAAGCAAGCAACTTTCTGGCTAACCGGGTCAAACGCTGTTCCAATTGAGCTACCGTGCGTACTCTTTTATTATAAACCTTTACATTTTGAGAAATTTATCCTTATGGATAGATGTCCAACCCATAATTATAGTTTTTAATGAATGACAGGGCATCTATTACAATTTTACCCTTTGTGATCGTGCATCTAATCTAGCAAAATATTTTTCGGCTAAAAATTTTATATCACCTCTTAAGTGTTAAAATTTCAGCCTACACTGCAGCATACCATGACCGTGCTAGTAACGTAAAAGGCAAAAAAAATACCTTTGTATTGAAAACTAAGACACTGTTCCTACTAAACAGTTCCGTCAGTATCAACACCGTCGCGTGTGTCGGCACTGGCAAAATACGCTCGTTCTCGCTCTCGCTCCATATAACAGTGAGAGAGAACGCTGTTGATCCGTTCAGTGGCCAAAATAGAGCGCATCGTGTTGCTTTTCGCGTCTGTACGTTCCTAGCACGGTCATGGTGTGGTACAGTCGCCGTCAGATATTTTAGAGCAGACAAAGTGACCAAATACTTCTGAACAGTTTAAAATGTCAATAAGTTCTATACACTACAAGTTACCATTAATACAAGAACATTCATAACTCTGTTAATATCTGAGCAGATGTTTGTCAATAACTTCTATACACTCAACCAACCAATAATATCTGAACACTCACTTGCCTCAATTTATTTATTGCATGACACTTTCATGACAGTGATGATAATACTGAAGACTACAAAGCGTTACAAACTGCCAGCGTCATCTTAATATTGTATAAACTATGAAAAGAGTTCCTATTTTTAAATAATATTTATGGTTATGTTGGAAGCACTAACTTCTGCAATTTTCGTCGATTGCTCAGATATTTAAGACCGGCTGCGTAGATACATTTGACGTTATGAATGTTCAGATATTATTGGTTAGTTGTGTGTATAGAAGTTATTGACTAGCTTCTGTTCAGATATTAATGAAGTTATTAATGTTCTGATATTAATCGTAACTTGAGTGTATGGGACTTATTGACATTTTAAACTGTTCAGAAGTATTTAGTCACTTTGTCTGCTCCAATATATCTGACGGCGACTGTACAGTTTAGTGGGCCCAGATCTTTATTGTTGTTAATGATAAATACTTACTTATTTTACCATAGGAGGGAGACACCGTTGGTATGATGAGAAAAAGCAACGGCAAGTTGCATTACTTCATAAACGGGGTCGACCAAGGCGTTGCTACGGACAAGGTGGAGCCCCAAGTATGGGGCGTTGTGGACCTGTACGGTATGACTGTAAAGGTAAGCCTTTCGCTTTCAGTATAGACGACCGTCTGGTGTAGTGGTCGAGAATCGCCTACTACGCAGCGGGTTGCGGGTTCGATCCCCGCACAATACAAACATTTGTGTGCATGAACATGTCTGTTTGTATTGGTCTGGGTGTTTTCTATGTATATTATGTATGTTTTTACAAACAAATAGTATTTAAGTATTATATCCGTAGTCTGGCACCCATAACACAAGCTTTGAGTAGCTTACTTTGGGACTAGATGGCGATGTGTGGGAATGACCAAAGGATATTTATTATTATTAGTATCAGCGTCTTGATTTGGTCGTGACATCATTCAATATAGCAAATCATTGAAACAGCAAGGGATAAATATTTTAAAGGTATATTGAGTATGATTTGTCGACTGTTTCCTACGATTGTACAGTCGCCAGCACATCAGGTTACTCACTTTTGTTTGCATAATAGCCCTTATTACAACGGCATAAGACACCACAGTGTTTACTTTGACGTCCTGTTGTCCGTACTACGCTTGAGATCTTGCTTACTGCTAAGTTTTAATAGACTTTGTTCTCGTTTTCTCTTTCGAAGTCTTTATAGTCTTTATACGTTTATTTATTTCGATTTAACGCTTTCTTTCTCATTCTTGTATGAAGTATGCATGTCTTATTTCCAGGTCTCCATAGTCGACCCCTGTGAAGATGTAGATAGCAACATAAATCCACCGTCCGTACATTCCAGTACATTCCAATTTCCATCGCTGTGTAAGTGTAACTATTTATTTTATGAAATAAACTCGTCAAATCTGTATTTAAAAAAATGTTGTATCTCTTTTCAGGTCGTTACCGACCAACTATAGACGAACACAGTCTTTTATTTCATACGCTGCGTGATTCGAATGTTATTATTATTAATGATGGTAAGACTGCTCATAGGCCTAAGTAAGTATCATTCTAATCTTATATCTTGCATGCTAGCTTGCTTTGGTTTTCAAGTAATATTATAATCTGACCCATTTTTTTGTAACAAAAGAAACCACATAAAAATGGTCATCAAATCCTAGATATGCGTCGCCGCTGCGATGGAAAACCTCTCACCGTAATATTAAAACAGCCGTGTTGCTTCACTTCCTTCAATTTCGTATTCGTTATATTAACATAACAAAAAAAAATATGGGACCACAGGGTTTGTTGTTATGCGTAACCAAACATGATTTTTAAGCCCATACATACTGCACATGTTAGCAGCTATTCTAGCTATTGGCTTTATGTTAGCTATATTTCTCTTTCGACGGCAGGACTAACCATTGTTATTATTTTTCAGTGCTTTCGAATACTTCAACAACGGAATCGTAATGACGAACAGGACCCTAAGGACGGGCGAGCTCTTTCAAGTAAGACTCGACCTTGTCATCCCCAAATGGGCCGGAAGCATTGAAATTGGAGTCACGCAGCATTCTTCTAATGATATTAAATTTCCATTCAAAATGAGCAATGCAAAGTAAGTTATTTTTATTATTTTCTTTGTTCAAAAACTCTGGACCTGATGTTTTGTCTTTTGACTTTTGAGGTTCAAATGAACCTACCTGCAATACGTTAAGTAAATTTAATAAAGAAAATTTTAAGGTGTTGGATAACATAGAATGCACTTTTCTATCGAAATATACCAGGATTCCTGAGTCGACAAATCTACAATTTTTAATATGGAACCAAATCGGTGGTACTACTATGTGTGTATGTACTATCTACTGTTCTTCGTACACTTAACATACTAACAAACTGACGGGGAGCTTAAAATAAACTTCAAGAAAATACATTTAATATGAAATCCCGGAGTCCTGTTTATTTAAATAAAATACGACATGCTATAGACGTCGTTTCCTCACCATGTCACAGACTAGTTTCACATTTACGAAGTTTTTGAAATCCCTGGCTTTATTTTAAAAATATGTTTTTTTAGGAAGCTGCCTCCATAATATCAAAGCCAAAAATGAACTTTAGCTAAATATGCATCCGATTATTCGATCACTGATTATGATACTCAAAAATACTGTGTATTGTATAGTGTAACTTTTCCACAGATCCGGTACTTGGGCCATGACCGGTGAAGACGTAATACGAGATGGGACAATAATAATACCACAATATGTCAGGAATCTCAATAGATTAGTGGTAAGTCCAACCATTTTCTGAATAGTCATATTCTGTTGAAAAGTATAGAGCACTCCTTGCATCACTAATGTTCTATCAATTTCAACGTGTTTCATTATTGTGTAAATTTTCTTATTATCAATTATTTTTTCTAGGAAGGGGACACGGTTGGTGTAATGCGAAAAGATATGGGCATCTTACATTTTTTCGTGAACGGGGTCGACCAAGGTCCGGCAGCGTTCAACATACCGGAACACGTGTTTGGTATTGTGGGTAAGAAAACTAACTCTCACTAGATCAATATAAAATCATTGTTGGCATTACGTAAAGTTATTTGGTGGTTGTTTTAGATCTGTATGGGCGAGTAGCGCAGGCGACCATAGTGGATTGTTACATGCCACCGCCATTTTCTCCCGAGTCTCCACTATCTACTGAGTCTAACGCTACTATTTATCCGTAAGTTTAATATCATATCGTATGCTTATAGCCTCTTAATTAGAAATAAGTTATCCAAGAGTTAGTTGATGGCCGATAAAGCTTTTCATCGTGATCAATGGACGTGGAACGGAATGTAAGAAGTAAGAGATAATAGACGAGAGAGAATATAGAGAGAAGAGATAATAGAGAAGGGAGAAGAACGTTTGAATTTGAATAAGGAACGCGGAAATTGATGTTTTGACTGTCATGTGAGAAGAGTGATCAATGTTAAGTTGAAAGCGTGCTGTATGAAATAAATAAGTACACTACCTATTTCGAGCTTCCCTTACTAGCCTTCCTCTACTAGCCCTTATTAGCCTACAAATATGAATGTAGTTGATGGTTTCCACACGATATTCCCTAATTTAGATAAAGAACCGAGGGGATTCCCGCCTCTTAATACCCAGTCAAAAGCCTTTTCTGATATACTATATCTTCAGCCTTCTGCCAGTACTGATGTTACTGCTAACACCAGGGACCGCTTATTTGATGGCAGCGTTTACTCGCAATGACACAGGCTGGTCTCTGAATTTTGTAGCTTTTATAGAGAAGCCCATGCCACTTGACAGTGGGGGTCTAGTGTCATGACTACATTCTGGTAATCCTGCCGCTGTTTGGTCGGGGACTACTTATTCAACTTATTCTCAGCCGTCCAACATACCTGGTAGTCCAGAAATTAAGAACAAAATAATTTCAAACAACTAGGTAGGGCATTTTCAGACAATGAATATGTGTTAAGTCTCGTTTGCCTTTTTTGACAGTGAGATGTGTTTCCACCGCGTACACGGACGCAACGCGCACCTCAGTCGCAACAGACTAACTGCGTACCGCGGCACTGTCTACTCGGAATTCAACGATGCGGTGCTGTTCAGTTCTCGTCCGCTGAGAGAGTGCGATATGTTCGAACTGAGGATCGATAAGATGGTGGACTGTTGGATTGGCAGTCTTGAGATTGGTGAGTCTTATGATCTAGCAAATTTTATTTTAATAATATTTTATTAGAACTTTTCACATTCTCTTCACTTCTTTTCTCTCTCTGTTGCTTCACTTTAAGTTCTTTAGGCGGCTATCTGAAATTACTTGAGAGAGTGCAAACGTTACGATTGAAAGTGTAGGCGTTAAGGGGCTACCCGGATTATTAGTAGAATAATCATAACTCGTTAAATAAAATACCAATCGAGAATCTGATTGATTATATTTTAGCTCTGGTTATGTAGTTTAGATACAATGTTTAAGTTCAATAAAACAGAGTTATCTGCAGTCACAGTTAGAAAAATTGCCAAAAGTGGCTGCATATTAGCAGTTTTTCTAACTCTAACTACAGAAAACTACTTTAGAAACAATTTAAACGTACTAAATAAACTATAGAACCTGTACTACAATCGTGTCTACCAGATTTTTGATTGATTTTGTATTTAAGGAGTAATATTTATTTTAAATAGAGTGGCGCTAGTGTGCGCGTCAAAAATACGGGTAGCTCCTTAAAAAAGAAAATATTAACGTTATTCGATGAGTAATTGCTCTGTTAGTTACCAAAGAACGTAACCAGGGACCATCACCAAGACTAGCTCTAAAAGTCACTGACTTAACTGCTATACATTGTATCACCTTTTTCTGAGTACAGAAGTTAAATTCTCCAGCCTCTGCTTTTACTTTGATTGTATATTGCAAGGGTATATGGTGACTTGTAAAAAAAAACCTCATTATCTATCAGGTGTAACAGCAATACGTCCAGACGACCTCGAGAGCAATGGTGGTGTAGGCGCGGTAGCTGGCACAGCAACGGATCTCAACTGGGACACGTACATACTGAGCGGAGCCGCCATGATGAAAGACGGCGAGTGCGTCCGTAGCGGCTACCCGCTCGATCTCGACACGCTCACCGTGGGCAGCAGAGTCGGTGAGTAAAAGTCATATACACCGTGCTTTTTTAACGGTCTTAAAACCGAAGGCCATTTAAAGTATCCAATAACTACTTGCTATTCGTAAAATAAAACTTGGTTACTATTAAGATTTCAAAAACTAAGACATTAAAAAAGGTTATTAGCAAAATTCAGTACGAAACATCCTGTAACGAGCACGCCGCGCGGGTCATTCACTCGGTTGTCTCACACTACTGACCTAGTTTTACGAGGGGGTAGTGGGCGTGGCCGTCAAAGGATTGCGCTAGCGCATTATTGGGTGAAGGTCCACGTTGACTATCTTAGATTGGCTAACGGTTCGGCACGCGTGGGACGGCAAGGTCAAGGAATGCATTGTTGAAAACGTAAACATTATATCCAGGATGATACATTACTATCTTGAATTATTTAGATATTTTTACACTAAAATTATATGGAGTATAAAAAAGGATAACTCATGTCCTAGAGGTTTATTAAGATGGTTACATAACGTGGCTTTCGGCTCTAAGACGGTTAAAAAAGCACGGTGTATATATATATTATACTAGCGGACCCAGCGAACTTTGCTTCGCTCCTAGCGCCGTCCCGCCCCGGCCTCGTCTCGCCCAGCCTCGTAATTTTAAAAGTTAAGAAAAACACTATAATTGATCAGTTATCGAGCGGGATGAAAAATTATCAAATTACTAAAATGGCTATAAAAAAATAGGGGTTGGTGATAAAAAAGTAAAAAGTAAGAGTTGTATGTATTTTTAAATGCCAAATTATTAAGAAATAAAAACAAAAAATTTGGTCCAAAAATTAAAAAATATATATTTAAGGCTGAACAACCCTTATCACTTAGGGGTATGAAAAATAGATAGTAGCCGATTCTCAGACCTACTGAATGAACGCATATTAAATTTGGTAAGAATCGGTAAAGTCATTTCGGAGGAGTACGGGAACGAACATTGTGATACGAGAATTTTATATATTAGATATTCTGTAAAGAATAACTACTTGGCCCACTGTTGCATAAACATATATGGCGCTAAACGACATGCATAATGATGAAGAGAGACCACAAATTTCGCAAGGTCGGACAGGCAGCACGGTAGCTCAATCGGTAGAGCGTTTGGCCCGGTTAGCCAAAAAGTTGCTGGGTTAAGTCCCGCCCGTGCGCAAATTTTTGGTTTCTTATTTTATCTTTATGTCTTATAAATCATTGGACTTCAAGCTAAAATTAGACAGACCAAAACGACATTTAGTGGGTGATCACTTTTTCGAAATTTAATAGCAGTGATGTTCCTAAAGTATCGAAATTTTCATTTTCGTCGACTTTAGTTTTTATCGATTAATTATTAAATATTCAATACGGGTTTTGTGTATTGTTTAGCGTTCCTGACTATTAGAGAGCAAATGTTTGTGTGATGAGCACGAACAATTTGTACCTAAGTCATGGATGATTATAAGGTATTTAAGTATTTATGAGCAACGCCCTAGTCATAATCGTTGTCTAGTATTCGTACCACAAAGAAGAAATTCCTTACTTCGAAACTACGTCAGTTGGTTTGTTCCCTGGCGCATATTTATTTTTTATCATCCATCGCAGGTATGATGTGGCACGCCGATCGCAGTCTACACTATTATCTAGACGGGATGGACATGGGCAAGGCGTGGTACGTGCCCCATCTCAACATATACGCGGTTGTGGACCTCTACGGACAGTGCACACAGGTGAATAATCACACACACACACACACACACACACACTATTTTGATTCTGATGATTCTAAGAATAACTCCACGGAATATAGATGAATTTTAGCACAGCCTGTCTAATTAAACTAAATTGGTAGTTTTTATTTGCCAGTTAAATATTGTAAACCGTCTTGATATTTTAAATCTACTTCTTGTTATTTTAAAAATATGTATAAAAAATGAGTATCTACTTGCTGGCGACGAAATCAAAATAAAATGGAACTCATTTGAAGCTTTGAAGTGAAACAGGAAAAAGATAGCAAAAAGTCAATTTTGAATACTAGCTAACATTATTTTGCAACTTATTTTAGTATATTTACTTAGTATTTTGTAGTTTATTTCTTTTCATTGATCTCACTGTGTTAAAGCTACTTACCACTAACAATCTCACCTAAATTATTATAGGTAACAATATTACAAAACGAAGAAAGAGCATTCAACTACAACGGATGCAACAACCCAGATAACTCCTTACTGAGCAACTCAAGAGGGCTGTCTTCGCCACCACCGCCGTACTGGTTAGACGATTTTCTACTTTAAATTAAACAGATTAGATATTCAATTGACTCGTCGCTTTGTTTATTCGCAAACGCTGCTGTGCAGGCGTTAGTTCTGTATCAAAGCGCGCAGTTTTCTGAATGTAGAGATCCCTGTCGCCTAGCGGCTATGCCCTATATACAAACAATAGTCAGCGAAAGGAGATATGATTTTCTCGACCGGAGATAGGGATTCTTACTGCCAGAAGTTTTATATGGACTTAAAGTCTAAAGGTTGATACCATTTATATATCAAGTGGGCCGAAAACACAGAATGGATTTATGGAATGGCCATAAGTCAGCATAGCTTTACAAAAATGAATAGTATAACTATATCCGAAAACACGGATGAAAAGTAACAGCTGAAATCAATGCCGCATTTAAAACCTATCAACCGAGATAACTATCAATTTAAGTGTGTATTAAAATTTCATCCGTTCTATTGAATAAATAAAGGAAAAGTGTACGTGATATTGCATGTAACTGTTTAAGTTTCATGTTTAGATTGACAGTAATTGATGAATCAATACGTCAAATATAAATTCTCGGTTACGGTTTCAGAATCAACAGGCTTACCTTTGTTTTTGCAGGAGTTTTTCAGAGTATTGTGGGGAGAACGTTTATCTAATGCACGACTGTTCGTTCGCGCGGCGTTTTACTCCCGATCCAATGGCTGCGCTCGTTTTCAGTTCAGCTCATCTTGCTATCGGAGAGGTTTTTGAGGTAAGTCACAATGGCAACTTAAGTTATACTAGCTAGTAGAACCTTGAGTTTTACTAGCTAGTAGAACCTCGCTTGTGTATTTTTACCTGCGACGGAACGGAAAACGTGTATGCCTTTGGGGTGAGAGGAAGTTTGTGTGTTTATGTGCGTATGCCTTTAGGGTGAGAGGAAGTTTGTGTGTTTATGTGCGTATGCCTTTAGGGTGAGAGGAAGTTTGTGTGTTTATGTGCGTATGCCTTTGGGGTGAGAGGAAGTTTGTGTGTTTATGTGCGTATGCCTTTGGGGTGAGAGGAAGTTTGTGTGTTTATGTGCGTATGCCTTTGGGGTGAGAGGAAGTTTGTGTGTATATGTGCGTATGCCTTTGGGGTGAGAGGAAGTTTGTGTGTTTATGTGCGTATGCCTTTGGGGTGAGAGGAAGTTTGTGTGTTTATGTGCGTATGCTTTTGGGGTGAGAGAAGTTTGTGTGCGCAAATGTGTGTTCTCCAATAATATATATTCTGCAATGGATTAGTTATTTATTGGCGATGGTTTTTAGATAGGTGTTAAAGTGTAAATCTACAGGGAGAGCTGCAGTTGCCATTTCTTTCTTTTGTAAAATGAGTACCGAATGTTCCTATGTATCTCCTTCTGAAGATACATGGGCAGGGCTTTACCGATTGACATGTAGTTTTCTGCCATGGATTCGTAATTTTTACACAGAATTTCACTGATTCAAACCGTTCAAAACTTGCAACCGGTATCGAATTGACGTTTAGTGTAGTGGTTTGCGCTTCTGACTATGCCAGCGGTCGCAGGTTCGAATCCCGCAAGGGGCGTTCGTTTATGTGATGAGCACGAATATTTGTGTCTAAGTCATGGATGTTTGGATGTAAGGGAGACACCTCCGTCATTATCTTTGTCAGTATATAATACGTAGCACCAGAGAAAAAGAATCTTAGTTTGAAATCAAGACAATTGGTGGGTTGTCTGGCGCATATTCATCATTTTATTTATTTATTTTGTTACGCGGAGGAAATGCATTATGTAAATCTACTACCCTATAGATGACAATAGCTTTGTCGGATTTCCTTCAAAAACGACAGGCCATTCGTCAAGTATACTCATTAAAACAGTAATCGATACCTAAAAAAGATGTAAAACACAATCATATCAATATAATCTACACGAAAAACAGTTTGGGTTCTCTAAAGGTAGAAATACAACTGATGCCGGAGTAGCACTCATCAGACACATTCTTGATGCTTATGAAGACAAACATGATGCCGTAGGTGTATTCTGTGATTTATCAAAGGCGTTTGATTGTGTAGACCATCAGACACTGCTCATTAAGTTAGAACACTATGGTGTCTCGGAAAACTCATCTAAGTTGTTAAGTTCGTACTTATCAGGTAGAATACAATCAGTTAAAATAAATGTTACCTACTCTTCCGGAGCCCCTCTTCAAATGGGTTCCTAACTTCAGATTAGTTAAAACTAGTAATTCGTTCATGGGAAGTTGTATAAAATTCCTTAATAATATACCACACAATCTTGTCGAATTGCCGGTTGATAAATTTAAGAAACACGTTAAAAACACGCTTATGTCTAAAGGCTATTATAAGGTTCAAGACTACCTGAACGACACGAATGTGTGGTCCGTCCAGCCTGCACCGACTGATGTACTTACCTTTGATGATTTTTATTTTACGGCAGCTAGTGGTGACTGAGTTTGTTCCGGCGTTTCTTCTCAGCACTTGCCTAATTGTCTGTGTTCTGTCTCGAAGCGCTGGTAGGGCCCAAAAGATAAGGAGACATTATTCGGCCCCTTCAGAGCACATTTATTTTTATTTTATTTTTCACTGTACATTTGACGTTCATAAGTGGCATATTGTGTCCTAAATTGAATAAATATTTTGAATTTTGAAGTTTGAATTTTTTAAAAAATATTATTTGTGTTTTCATCACAATTTCTTCCCTAATTTGAAGATTTTATGTAAAATTTCTCCACCGACAAGAGCTCTTAAATTTGGTTATGATGATGGCATAGTAAATGTTAGAAACTGATTGCGCGTTATTGCTGTGATTACAAAAACAAACTGTTGCAGATCAAAATCGTCGAATGCAAATACGGGTACGCGGGCAGTTTCCGAATGGGCGTGACTGACATCAACATCCTTAATGCTCACGTTAACAGTAGCTTCCCTCCATCTGTTTGCTACCTGCCGCACTACACCGCGTATGTTGACGGTAAGGATACGGAAGTTTTATAAAATAAAACTAAAGAAAAAGCCCTATGCACTGTTATTTAGTCGCTCTAAAAATATAGATTTATAATTTTGACGCTTTATAGTTCTTCCCATTCATTTTGTGTCAAAATTAAAAACGTCAAATAGCATTATCAGAGCGGGTAAATTATAGTTCTGAAGTGCGACGCATTACCCCTTTGACGAATCGTTTTTGTAGCGAAACACGAGGCCATGTGCAAAAGATTGTTTCCTTTAATCGGCTAGTATTGACAGTTCCAACCGGCAACCGCATGGCAAATACAGTCATCTAAGTACGTGCGACCGTTTAACCAGCATAAGAGCCGAAATCTCTTTCACTTGGCGATGTCTTTTGTTTGAAGTGCCGCCTGTTTTTGTCTCGTGTGTGCAGAGATTTTAGTTAAATATGTGGTTGGGCGCTCGCGACCGCTCGAGCAGTCGTGATTGCTTCGGGTTAGCAGTTGACTATAATTTCTCGAAGTGTCTGCAGAAGTCTTGTTCGATATTGAACCTCTTAGCATATAGTGTAAACCAGGGATGCACAGACCGCGGCCCGCGGGCCGCTTGCGGCCCGCCGGTCGAATACTGGTGGCCCGCCGACAGCAAAAATAATACTCTCGTACATTCGAAAAATATTGAATTCTATTCCAGAATAAAACCAAAAAAAATATGTTCGAAAAGTAATTTGAATCTCGCGCGCGCGCTCTTAAGTGCACGAATTCCCGATTGCTCGCGTAGGTAGATACACGAAGCTTCCAGAGTCGGTTTCGAGATTTCTCCAGACAGTTTTCGACTCTATACGCGCGGTATAAAAGCCACGCTAACCGCAGCGACCCATAGTTCGGTTTTAATTTGAGTGAAGTGTCAATAGTTCTAGTGTAGATTTTAACTCGACTAGCCGGTGTCATATATTTTGATCCACATTCAACGTAGATTTCCCGTCAAGTGCCGTGTATAATTGTGTTGTGAAATCGTAAGTAAAACTCTGTTATTAATAAGTGTTTCCCTACCTATTTAAATCAATTATTTTTGCTAATTTAAAAAAGGATGGGTAATTTAAGTAGGTACTGTAATTGTTTTTAGGTGCTGTGTTAATCCTAGCCAGGATTAGAACGCAACATGGACAAGCCAGGACCTAGTAAAAAACGTAAGGTTAAAGATGAAAATCGGCAGTTTCAAGAAATTTGGACTGAGAAATACTTTTTTGTATGGTCGCATAATAAAGTCGTTTGTTTAATTTGCAAGAATTCTGTTGCGATTGCAAAGGAATATAATGTAAAAAGGCACTATGAAACGCAGCATCCTACTTTTACCAAGTTTACAGGCGAATTAAGAAAGCAAAAAATGTTGTCTTTAAAACGGGAGCTTATTGGTCAGCAAGCTATGTTTACAAAACCCATCCAAGATTCAGAAACAGCTACAGAAGTTATTTATGAAATTTCTCGAATGATAGCAAAGCGCAGTCGCCCCTTCAATGATGGGGATTTTGTAAAAGAATGCATAGAAATTGCCGCTAAGAAAATGTGTCCAGAAGCAGCAAAAAAGTTTGAGAAAATTCAACTGAATCGTATGACTATCCAAAGACGTATTATGTCTTTGTCAGGTAATATTGCGGAACAATTAAATGAAAAAACTAAGATCATTGAATTTTTTTCATTAGCACTCGACGAATCCACTGATATTACTTCCACAGCTCAACTTCTCATATTCATACGAGGTGTTACTCAATATTTTGAAGTCTTAGAAGAGTTGTTAGGAATGTGTTCATTGAAAGGTCGAACCAGAGGAGTTGATATACTCAATGTACTTTTGGATGAGTGTTCAAAAACTGATTTGGACTTATCAAAATTATCGGGAGTTGCCACTGACGGTGCTCCTTCGATGATTGGTGTCAATTCTGGGCTAGTTACTTTGCTGAAAAAGCATCTGCAAGAAAAAAACATAAACGCTGAAGATCTCATGCAGTTTCACTGCATTATACACCAAGAAGCCCTCTGTTCTAAAAAAATTGAATTTCAAAATGTCATGAAAGTGGTAGTTTCGACTGTAAATTTCATAAAATCACGAGGACTCAATCACAGGCAATTCAAACAATTCCTTGATGACATCGAAAGCGAATATGGAGATTTACTGTATTATACAGAAGTAAGGTGGCTAAGTCGTGGATTGACCCTGGAACGATTTCTAAATTTAATAGAAAAAATTGGAATATTTCTGGCGGAAAAGCAAAAGGATGTCCCGGAACTTAAAAATCCTGATTGGTTGTGTGATTTGGCTTTTTTAGTTGACATTACAAATCATTTGAATGTCTTGAACACACGGCTTCAAGGCAAAAATCAACTGATATCCCAGCTCTACGCTCACGTATCATCCTTTCAATGCAAGCTGACACTTTTCAGATCGCAATTGAATTCTGGAAATTACAATCATTTTCCGAATTATAAGAAAATGGCTGAAAAATTCAACAAAACTGCGATTAATTTCAGTTATGTAGAAAAGCTAGATATTTTGATTCAATCTTTTCAAGAAAGATTTTCGGAGTTTAAAAAAGTGAAACCTCTGTTGGACATATTCAGCAATCCTTTCACGATTTCAGTTGAAAATGCGCCAGAATCAATGCAGTTAGAAATTATCGACATTCAAAACGACCAAGATTTACGCAACAAATTCAACGAAGGAGACTTGCTGAACTTTTACCGCTGCATTGATAAAAATACGTACAAAGAGTTGCGCATAAACGCTCTGAAATGTGCCAGCTTATTTGGTTCTACCTATATATGTGAACAAACCTTTTCAATACTAAATAATAATAAAACAAAAAATCGAAACCGCCTTGCAAATGAAAGTTTGGAAGCAGTTTTACGTGTTGCTACAAGTAAATTTGAGCCAAATATAAAAAAGATTGTAAGCACTATGCAGTGCCACGCTTCAAATTAATAAATTCTTTTTCAATTTTAATACATAATTATCAATTCTTTATTGTCTTTAATTACCTATACTTCTGGCGGCCCGCCATCAGTTCATAATTTGCCCGAGTGGCCCCTAGTCTTAATAAGTCTGTGCATCCCTGGTGTAAACTGACATCTTTGAGTTTGTCGCGGCTTGCGTAATGGTCTGAGGTGTTGTTCCTCTAGGTTATTTCCAATAATTTATGTGTAAATGCAAAATTATAAATGCTGTCATGTATTCAATTGGTACTATTCTAAATTCTAGGCAAATACATGAAATACTCTCGTGCCGGTACGCGAAAGCAGGACATAATTTCCTTCGCGCCGTCCTTCGAGTGGCTGCGTCCCGGAGATCGCATCGGTCTTAAAAAAACAACGGATAGCCGCGTGCTGATATACTTCAACTCTGAGCTGATGGACACCGCATTCGAGAAGGTTCCTGATGTAAGTTTAACACCTAATCTCAGTTTAGCACAAATCTGGTAAAAAACCCTAACAGTCTTCAGAATTCTGACCAGTTATGAGATGAGTGCTTCTATTAGATCAAAGACGTCAGTAGTCTTGATGTCTTGATTATTGTGGTTTTAAGTTGTAGTTTTTTCTTTTACAGAAAGTTTACGTCATCATGGAAATGTTTGGTCATGTCACAAAAATCCAAGCAGTCAGCAGAGGAAATCTGGGCAACGCGTTCCCACAGTCAACGAGTAAGTTATATTACTGCCTTTTTTCACTTTGCTCGAAAACTCATTACTTTATCTAGTTAAGAGTAAAATGAACTTCTCAAATCAATTATTATGTCTTATAATGTAAAAAGCGTACGACTCTATTTGCTAACTCCATTTACCTGCATTTTAATATATGCAACACTATTATTTTTTCAGTTCCAAACGACGAGTGTATAAAAGTGATACCGCCTATAATGAACAACTCAAACAGTGTATGCAACAGCACGGGTGCCGTCCAAACTTGTTACAATCATGGCCCTCAAGAACCTACCACTAGCGAGGTCGAGATCCCTCTCGCTCAGACGGTGGAACCGGTGGTTACTGAGCAAGATGTAGCTGCTCCCGAAAGCGGGGGTGGTGAGGGTTTAACTGCCAGTTTAGTCACAACCGAACCGAGGAGGCGTAGACACCCGCTGCCGTACACGTTCCATTACGTACACGGGAAGAATATCAAGCTTTGTAGTTCCGGTGAGAATTTGAATTTTAAATGATAGCATATGTTCTGTTCTAGTGTAAGCTATACTAAATTTTTGTAAAATTTCATCACAATTTATTTTGTAATATCAGTGTGAAGAATTGACAAACATTAATTCACACAAACTTTCGCATAATTATCTACATATTTTCAACCGTTTGTTTTGTTATTTTGCATAATTATGCTAACGTCATATTGTAATAGTGTCCGTTTATCCTTCGTATTAGGTTGACATATAAGTCCAAAAAAACATCAATGCTAAACCATAACCATAGCTTGTTCACAGAAAGTCGTCAGATTACAATCTTACGAATTTAAAACCTTTAAATTATAATGTTGCGATTGTGACAACATGACGGTGACATATTAAAAACTGGTCAAAGTAAAAATCATGAAAATCGGTCGCTCGACATAAGTGTTGTAACAACAGGTTCTCTACGGGATCGAATCAGAAATGAGGAGATACGTAGGAGAACTAAGGTAACGTACAAAGCCTTGAGAATCAGTAAGCTCAAGTGACAATGGGCAGGGCACATAGCGCGACGAACTTTTGGCCGTTGGGGCAGGAAAGTTCTAGATTGGAGATCCTTCGACCAAAGACGCAGCGTAGGACGTCCACCTAGAAGATGGACAGACGACCTTATAAAGATCGCAGGATCAAACTGGATGCAGATCGCTAGTGATCGGTCGCTGTGGAAATCCGTGGGGGAGGTCTATGTTCAGCAGTGGACGCCCTTTTGGCTGATAATCATGATGATGATGATGAACTAACAGGAGTCATTTATGTGTAAAGAACATGTACAATTACACCTATAATATGTATATTTTCAGACACGGTAGCCGTCCGTACGTCTGGGTATAAAGACGGTATCGCGATAGTCAGTCAGCCACTAAGAAGGGGACATAATTTTAGGGTAAGTGAAGAGAATTTACACAGTTTTTTGTTTCGTGTATTAAATGTTAACTTAACCTTTTATCTGTGATTTCCTCTTTGTGCATTGTGAAAGCGAATAGAAAAATAAACTTGTACTTATGCTAAGCAAAATAAGTAGAAATAGTTTGGAAACATAATTAAGTATACTTCAATGTTGTAGTTTTTTTATTGTGCTCTGCGAAATGCGTAAACGGAATATCGATGAAGTTTTTATTATGAAGCTATCAAATAACGAGCGATTGTAATTATAAGCTATCTAAAAATTCAGATGCAATACATATTAACAATAAGTTTCCTGAATTTTCCACAAGTAAAAATGTTTTGTAAAGATACAAATGTACATCAGCTTATTACGAATACTTATAGTAGTCTGTTTTTTACCCTCTGGATAGTATTTCCCTGTTATTTTTAACAATATTATTGAGCCATTCTTTTTTATGTATTTCAGCCTGAACTCCTTGAAATTTATTTGATGAATGACACATAAATATATTAGACCATGGGGATGCACTTAAGATAGATCTCAATACTCTACCCCTGAGAGAGTGGAACAGACGGGGTAAAAGTTTGTACTGAAAACAAAATACTTGCGAGAATGAAGTCGCGGGGCACTGCTACTCCTAAGTACTTTTGCGAAATTATTCCTTTTACGAGCGATTTGTCATTAAATTTACTCGTATATTTGTATATTTCTTATGCGAAAGTTTAAGCTTACGCATATGTCCTAGTTAAATGATAAGTTTGAAAGGATAGATGTTTGTTTCCTGGTCTAGTAAACCGCTGAACCGATTTTGATTAAAGATTAAAGTATGTAATATAGTTTGAGTCTCGAGGAACGACACAGGATAATTGTTACCTATAAGGGTTCCTAAGAGCAGTGGAAGTTTGTATGGAATATCCGTAGTATGCGCAAGCTAAGCCTCAGAATTGCTAGTACTTTGTAATTTCGCGAAAGCTTTACTTTTTTTGAGAGATTTGTGATTTCATTTATTAAATGCCCTTTGTGAAAACCGACACTTCTGCAAGTGATATTTAGTTATAGTTGATTTTGATTTTTGGTGTAGTAGCTAAAACACACTGGGTTTCAAGGCGTCGCCGCTCCGAGGTCTCGGGTTCGATTTTCGGTCGGGTCAATGTAGAAATCATAACTTTCTATATTGTCTCGGGGATGGGTGTTTGATACCACCGTTATAATTACTTACTTTGAGAACAGAGCAATGTATCTGAATGGTATCCAATATTATGCTATGACATTATCATTATTATTAGTTTTAAAAGGTAGAGATGCCTTTGCGCTGCAGTGGGACACTGCAGGCTTATAATAATACTTATTGATTTTTAAATGTAGTCTTTTAAACTGCCCATTTTTTAATATGTAGCTCTTGCAATTTTCTTGTCATTTGTATTTGTGATTGCGAAAGTTTTCATGTATATTTGGCAGAGTCAAACAAACGTATGAATTTTTGTGGCTATCTTGCGGCAAGCGCCTTGAAGGGTTTATTTCCCATGTCAATGTTAAAACTTACTGTGAATAAACGGAAATTTTAAGCTAGCGAATTAAAATGTAGTATGACTGTCTATCTATAACATACCGCAAGTTCATATTTCTTGCAGAGCGCAATGCTAAGCATGCTTGGTGGTCAAAAGCGATTAAAAGCGAATTGCTTAAGTCTCGTCGCTGAGGTTTATGATAACTGCTGCCATAAATGTGATGTACCCTGATTTTTAATTAGATAGACTAGAATGACAGCTTCGATCGCACTTTATATTATTTAATGTTGCAAGCTTAGTGCAAAAGTGTCGTAACAATTGAAGTGTAAAGATTTATAAACTTGTGATACGATTTTTCAATCATGAGGTTTCACTCATTTCGATAAATAACACATGTAAAAGTTACATAAAGCTATAAATAAAAGTAATACATAAAAAAGTTTTCGAAAAAGTAATAAAAATCAATATTGTTGCATGATTTTACCTATTTTGTATTACTATTACTTCCATTAATACCTCAACACCCGAGCGGTCGCATGCGACCGCATAACAATAGAATACCTATTGTGTCTCGTTCACATACGCTTGAGGGATTAATAAATTATAAGGAATAATGATGATCTTTGTAGACATAACGTTTTTTATAAACAGATTTTATTTGAATAATTAAAAACAACAAATAAAAAAAATCGATTATGTAGGAACAACACTATTTTCAAATTTCGATAAAATGGCCACCCACTAAATGACATTTTGTTCTATCCAATTAAAAATCAGTATAGTGGCACCAACTTACAATGCAACAAGGATCTTCTCTAAGCTATAAGAGGGGGAATATGCTCTTCGGCGTTAATTGCACCGTTGGTTGTACAACAAAGTTTAAATAAATACTTGTTTTTAATTTTCATCGTGATGTATTAAGAAGCCAGAAGTGTATATTCTTGTGAAAAAAGGCGACCCTTTTCGATAGTTTTTCGGATAAGTTGGTGGCACTAAGCTGTCTAGTTTAACTTAAACTAGACAGTATCCTTTCTAAAAAAATACTTTCATATGCTGTTAACAGCTCGCTGTTAAGATCGCATTCTCAGAGCAAATAAAAATGGTGGTATGACGCCGGAGCTAATCGGTTCTGGGTTATGTAATAACAAAATAAGACTCAAAGTGCGTGACGGTGCTGGCCTTATCGTAACAAGATTCTATTCGAACACCGATCTCATAGCGGTCCCAAACATGCTGTTAAACTGTATTTTATATTAATGAACAAAATCGCCTAGTGCTCTTTATGATCTCTATGATGTTCGTAGGCCGTATTTAAAGAATCGCCTCGGCTAATTGTAATTTCTGCGTTCGCCACCATAATCATCGTAGTTGTATACGTGAAAGAGCAAACGTTTTCTTTACAGTTTCGCGTAGACAAGGTGGCGGGCGAGTGGTCGGGCAGCGTGTCCATCGGCGCGTTAGGCTCGCTGCCTTCTGACGCTCTGCCGCCTTGCGCCATGCACCTCGAGCCGCCGCTGTGGGCCGTATCTAGCGACTTGCTGCATGACAACGGCACTTTTGTAAGTACCCACTTATTTATGCAAAACTATGTCCTATCTTTCTGGTCGTTCCATCAATGCTGAGGATCGAGACTGTATGTCAATCTTCTCCACTCGGTCCGGTTCTGCGCCATATGTACTGCTCCCCGTATCTGGCCTCCAGTCACCTCCTTGAGTTAGCCTACCAATCCAGTTGGCGCTCTTCCTCCAGCGCGCTTCCCCTCCATTTGTCTGAAGAAGAAGAAGAATGATGAGTTTCTCCAGGCTGTGCAAAGGGGATCGCATTATGTGACCAAAGAAACTCCGGATCCTTTCCTGGCACGTAGTCATCATGCGCTTGGTGACCTTTTGTTTATCTATTTCCACCGCGGCCATAAATCATTCGTGCGCTAGGGAGTGAACCGTGCGCGCACGCGCTTTGCGATAACTGTGTACAGTCCGTTTTTCTTTGCTAATCGAATATTGTAAATAATCTTGACAATCATTTTAAATAAATTATTAATTTTTAATTCGTTGAATACTGAGATCTTTTTAAATCATAAAGTGGATTTATTTTATTCACAGATATTATTTTAAAAGTTACGAAAAGATTGTTTACATAATTGGACTAGTAAAGAAAAACTGACTTTAGTGCACAGTGCAACATTACGCCTTCTCAGGCCTGTGTGTGTGAAAGAGACATAAGTATGCCCAAAGATTTCTTGCCGCAGAAGAAGCGAGTGTTTAATCTATACTAATATTATAAAGCTGAAGAGTTTGTTTGTTTGTTTGTTTGAACACGCTAATCTCAGAAACTACTGGCCCGATTTGAAAAATTATTTTTACGTTGGATAGTCCATTTATCGAGGAAGGCTTTAGGCTATATAACATAAAGATACGACTCATAAGACCACAGCAGCAATGAAAAATGTTGCGAAAACGGGAGAAAGATATTCCTTTTGAGAGCTTCCTCTGCGTACGCTGCGGAAACCGCTTAAGTTACACAAAAATCATGTATGACAGGATTGTTCAGCATTAAGAGTTCTATAATTAAGTCCGCGACAGCATATGTCTATCTTTTATGGTTGACTTACTACAACCTTTTTTATGTTAATAAATTTGTATAAAAATAATGCATTATTTTTAGAGGTGTATATGTAATGAATACATTCATCATCACGAGCATTTCATTTAGAACAAAGTTGTCCTTTATATCATTTAATTTCAATAAATATCTTAGGAGCTACACAGTTTTAACATAACTCCGCGCCAAAATAATGTTCGCAGCTTAAGTACAACGTGCGCTTGCGCTATTATATTATAAAGTTGAAGAGTTTGTTTGTTTGAACGTGCTTATCTCAGGAACTGCTGGATCGGTTTGAAAAAATATTTCTGTGTTTGATAGCTTATTTATCGAGAAAGGCTTTAGAATATAAAACATCACGCTGCGACGGGAGGGGAGGGAGCAAAATCAAAACGCGCGGACGAAGTCGCGGGGGACCGCTAGTATAACGATAAACAGCGGAAGGAAACGCTATCGTATAATCAATAGCTGATCATCCTCCATCGCAAAATCGGCGACAGCGAAGCCAATGTCGCATTTTCAACTGAAACTGGTGATTTCGATTAGTGGTAAAATTATGTTTTTTGTGGCTGGTGACTTTTTTGTGGTTTAGAAAAATGCAGCTACTGGGAGTACGTTCACCGAGATACATAAATTTGCGCCATATGTGGTTTCGAAACCACGACAATTGGCGTGTTTTCTGGATAAGGAATTTTCTTACTTCTGTTACGAATACCAGAGAACGATTATGACTTTGCGGGATTCAAACCCGAGCCGGCCGAGGCCGAGGCCGGCCGTCTCGGTCTCGGCCGGTCGCATAGTGGTCAGAAGCTCGAACCACTACACCAAACGCGTCAACACTCGCCCGTATAGATAGACTAGATAGTCTATATCACCAATCAACACATATTTTTTCCTTGATATGAGAGTATTATATTTCGGAAGCTTGATAATAAAGCTAAATAAAAAAATATGTATGACCTTAAAAGTTTACTTTTGTATACAAGAGACCGCTTTATAAATATTTTCGAAAAGCCGTATTGAAGTGATCGGCTTAAGCGACCTTTACAGTCTTACCTTCAGAATACTGATTCTGCCATATATTTTTTAAGTTCACGAGTGGAGTGTAAGCATGGGAGGTCGTTTATAATGACACGTTTATTATTATGATTTATGTACGATATCCTTCGAAAATCCCTAAAGATATTTGTCATGTCCTTATCAGTTGAAGACACGGTATAAAATTTCCGCAAAGGACTAGCTTATACGAGCTAACCCATTATCCTAACACTGCCTTAATCCATCATCCTGACACTGTCTCAGGGTCATTATAATGATCCCAGGTTTCATCCCACGTTTCTCTTATAAAACTATTTTGATTAACTTAGTCGGTATGGATAACACAAAGCTGCAACCAACATTTCTAGTGCGCCTGCTTTTAAACGGCTTCGGAATTTTGGCACATTGGAACCAAGGAGGTAGCTTTTGTTCATATGAAACTAGTCGTGATAATTTCAAGTAACGTAAAATCTCACTTATACGAGGGTCAAACTGAAAGTTCTTAGAAAATCAAAAACTGATTACATTAGCCAGTTATTAGTTTTATTATATCTTTTCAAAATATTGTCCATTGACGTCAATACACCGCTGCATGCGATGGAACCACTGGGAAAAGCACTTTGCCCACTCGTCCTTAGGGGTCTCTTCAATGGCATCGCGATACGCAGCCACCGCTTCTTCAGCATTCATAAACCGCTTTCCTTTAAGTTTTTCTTTAATTTTTGGAAATAAATAAAAATCACAAGGCGCGAGGTCGGGGCTATACGGCGGGTGACCCAGTAATTCAACGTTTGATGTCGCCAAATAGTCGATCGTTCGCTTGGCGGTGTGCGACGAGGCGTTGTCGTGGTGAAGGAAGATCCTACTGCGAGGTCGTTTCTCTCGAACTTTTTCCAAGACAAGTGGCAAACAATTGGTAGTGTACCATTCTGCAGAAACTGTTTTTTGATCCTCTAACACAATTGTTGCGAAATGACCTATCCTTCCAAAGAACGAGGCCACCATTTTTTTTCCCGCACTTCGATCTCTCTTCACTTTAGTTGGCAACTCCTCGAAAGGAAACACCCACTGAGCAGATTGTCTTTTGGTTTCAGGATCATTACAGTAAATCCAGCTTTCGTCACCTGTTAGTATGTCGAACACAGCATTTGAGTCACCTCCGTTAAATCTTTCAATCATTTTACGGCACCAATCCACACGATGGAGTTTTTGAGCCTTAGTCAAATTATGAGGTATCCACCGGGCGCAAAGCTTCCTGACCGCTAAATGTTCGTGGAGGATTTTGTGCACTTGACTCATACCGATGCCTAAGCTTGTCCGAATCTGCTGATAGGTCACTCTTTTGTCAGTCTCTATCATACGCCGCACAACACAGATGTTATTTTCAGTCGTCGCCGTAGAAGGCCGTCCCTCACGTACATCATCAGTGAGATTAGTGCGACCACGTTTAAACTCATTAAACCAGTTGTAAACAGTCGCACGAGATGGGGCTTCATCGTGAAAGGCCAATCGTAGTCTATCATAACTTTCTTGTTGACTTAAATGACATCGAAAGTCATAAAAAATCATTGCACGAAAATTTTCTCGTGTTAAATTCATGTTGACGTGACACAGACAATTTTCAATTTGCCGCCAAATCGTAAAACAAATGACAAATGAATGAAATATATACTCAGTAATATTGGCAAAGAGTTCTATTTTCAAATTTTAGTTTTTTTTTTATTATATTGTTTATAAGTGGCCAGTTCTAAGAACTTTCAGTTTGACCCTCGTAGATTCAAACTTTTTTTTGTATCTTTACATTATGATTTAGTATATATACAGTCTGGCCATAAATACTGTTACAAATAATAATAAGAAAGATATTACATTTGAATTTGGAATCTGTCATTTTGTACGATTGCTCATTGTGTTTTCTAATTTTGGCGCCAATACATTTTATAATATTTTGCGATATTAAATTGAGTGGGGTGATTAAGATAACCGAATCGCTGTGATTGCATTACACAAAGTTGGTATGGAGCCAAATGCAATTTTTAAAACTCCATACGCTTGGTATTAGTCAAATGTTTGTGTAGCGAGCTATCAATAGGTACAATGAGATCTCCTCTGTTTGTCACAGAAAAATATCGTGTTCGTACGGAAAAGGTGGTCAAAGCAGTAAGGGAAAGAATTCGTAGAAATCCTGTCCGAAAGCAAAAGATTTTATCTAGGGAGATGAAGATAGCACCTAGAACCATGTCGCGTATTTTAACCAAGCATGATATTTCCAACAAGACTCGGCGCCGGGACATAAAGCTCGGTCCACGCAGTCTTGGTTAGAAGCGAACGTTTCGGACTTCATCAGAGCTAAAGATTAGCCGTCGTCTAGTCCCGATCTTAATCAGCTGGATTATGATTTACAGTCAGTTTTAGAGAGTACGGCTTGCTCTAAACGCTATGATAATTTGGAGTCCATAAAACAATCCATACGATTGGCAGTGAAGAATTTTCCCATGGAAAAAGTGCGTGCTTCTATTCATAACTGGCCTCAACGTTTAAAGGACTGTATTTCAGCCAATGGACACCACTTCAAATAAGCTTTTTATATTTTAAATTGTTTTATATTTATGTATAAAACTAACACACTGTAAAAGCAATAAATATTATTTGCATTTAAAAAAAAAAACTTTGTGACAATATTTATGGCAAGACTAGGTATTTCCAACAATATTCTGTCATGAGGGTCGAAAAGCTGACAGGTGTGGTATGAAACAAAGTAAAACCACTTAAACCTGGAGAACGGATGGAACGATTTATATGATTTTTACTTGAGTACGGCTTGCTCTAAATGCCATGATAATTTGGAGTCCCTAAAACAATCCATACGATTGGCAGTAAAGAATTTTCCCATGGAAAGAGTGCGTGCTTCTATTCATAACTGGCCTCAACGTTTAAAGGACTGTATTGCAGCCAATAGAGACCACTTTGAATGAGCTTTTTATATTTTAAATTGTTTTATATTTATGTATAAAACTTACACACTGTAAAAGCAATAAATATTATTTGATTATTTTTTTCTTTGTGACAATATTCAAGACTAGGTATTTCCAACAATATTCTGTCATGAGGGTCGAAAAGCTGACAGGTGTGGTATAAAACAAAGTGAAACCACTTATAACTGGAGAACGGATGGACCGATTTATATGATTTTTACTTTATTGAGTTCTTTTTTATTTCAAATGGCAGAATAATTAATACAAATTAATGTCCTGGGGATATGGTAGAGGTACGACACGTCCGCCATGACAACTAGTTTCTATGTAAACGTAAAATTACTAATTTTTTTTGAGGAAGTATTATTATTTTTTTCATTTTGGATTATAAGATTTACAAAAATTCTAATATAAATCTTAGGACAATATTTTTTATTTGTTGAATGGTGGGATACCACTTTCTCATCATTTAAAAATGTGCCCAAATAATCGTCTTATTCATTTTTATTTAATCTTTGCTTTTAAATTATTATAGAATAAAAAATACTCATAATTTGAACTTATGTTGTGCAGAAGTTTATGAGCATGAAATAAGACAGTATAATTACAAAAATCTACAATAAAATTCAGTTAAAAAACATGTTTCCTTCAAACCTTTCTTAATCATATTTTTTATATTGTTCGAGCCAATAAACTCTGATTCGAGTTTCTCAAAAAGTATTAAACTTACAACTATCAAATTTATAATTTAGAAAAAGTGCACTTCATGATGATTAAAGTGACATGAAATTCATTGGGATTAATCAATTCATTAAGTGTTTATAAAAATTAAAATGATATTTTTTTTGTTTTTAGTTTTGTTAATCGTTAGTGAATCAATAAATGCATTCCACTCTTCTTCAATTGCAATTGCAATTTGCAGCTTGTGAAGACTTGTTGGAGCCGGTCTCGAACTCGTTTCAACTCATCCCATAAGTGTTCTATCGAATTCAAGTCCGGGCTTGGAGCTGGCCAGACCATCGTACGAATACCGACTTGCGCGCAGGGTCTGGGTCACCCTATGTACAACATGAGATCGTGCGCTTTGTGCTTTAACTGTATGGCCAACCCTGTGTATCCTGCACAAAGTACCACATAATCTGCGAGGATTTCAGTAATCTAGTGGTGAGACGTTAATCCACGTGTGTGGCCCGATAAAAATTCTGCAGCGCCTCAGGAATGTTTGCGGATGCAGGCGTAGATGGGTTTTCAGCCATCTTACGCAAAAGAACTGCGTCTCTGATGAGCAGACTTCGTGGCAGCGGTAACGGCCTCCTCAACGTTATTGCTGGTCGGGTCCAGGGTTCATTTTTTGAACACTGGACTAAATTACATGTAAACCCTAAACCTAGTGCGTATTTATAATTACTAACATTAGTTAATAAGTTTTTTGTGATACTAACCCATATGGATGTAATTTCTGAAATAAAATTATTATCTATATTAATAATTTCGTCAAGGGGTACGGTAGACTCGATCGAAACCTTATATGAATAACAAAACATAAAAATATATTGATTTCGAGTCGACAACATATGGCAAAATTCGGATTATGGGGAATTTCGTAAAATTCTAATAGCACTGACTAACAAACCGCAGTCGCCATTGACAAGTTGTTGACAAGGCGTATAGTGCATAGATATGACAGATAGATTGGAAAGCTCTTGGAGCGTTTAGGACCCTTATAAAGTTTGGGGAAGCAACTTGTGGTGTCGCTAGCGTCGTTTTCTTTTTCTTTTATACGGATGATATACAGACAAAGGTATAAAACCATCACACATTAATTAAGTTATAATATTTTAATTCTCATTTACAACCGGCTTAGATATTAATTTGCATTTAGGTATTTATAACTGGTAGAGAATGCCATTCGGCATTAATTCCACCTCATGTTATGCAATAAAGTTAAATAAATACGTTTTTTAATTTTTCATCATGTAGTCACAGAGAATAATCAAAAAACCAGAAGTGTTTATTTTTGTAAAAAGCGGAGCCGATTTAGCGCATTAATGGTTCGTGGATATATTCGAATCTAGCGCTTAATGCACCGCTGTCAGCGCTGATTTTTTATTTTTAAAATTAGTAAGTACTCATCTACCCGCCAAAGTAGAGAAAGAGACTGAGTGCTTATAACAAAGCGGTTTACAGAGAATAAACCTTAAAAGTTATGTTTTGTTAATTTATATTAGTTAAGTTAGAATGTTGATTTTGCAATTGCAAATTTTATTTAATATGTTTATTAAACACAATGAACGAAGCTACACGAATCTATGGCTTGCCTTTAATATTCCTTTAGAACCGATGACTACAAAAATATTTACCTACATTGTGTACCTAGATGTATATTATAAGTCGCATTTCACCCGAGCGGAGCCGGGTTTTCGTCTAGTTATTATTAAAAAAGCTGTATGTGCAGTTAACGAAATGCCGTCCCAGACCATTACAGAACCCCCTCCATAAGCAACAGTTTTCTTGATGGAACACAGAGAATAACGTTCTCCAGGGCAACGATATACTCTCTGACGTCGATCATTTACATTTAGACTCACCCTCGTCTCATCAGTGAAGAGTGCATTAGCCCATTAGTCCGACGTCCAATCACTATGCTCTCGAGCAAAGTCATGTCGCGCTCGACAGTGGGCTACCGTTAATTTACGGCTTGTTGCAGCTCGTCTCGGAGTCAGGTTTCTTTCAGGTCTCCTTCTGAACTTATACCTCTTTGCGTTCGTCACGCAGAGTTCTTTGGACTTGAAAAGCGTTCAGGCGGCGATTTCGTTAATTGGAAAATTTTAATTCGATTTGGAAATCGTAAAGATGGATATAACGATCATCTGCTGCTGATGTAGCCGTTTGTACTGAAGATCTGCTGATTCGAAGTTTCCGAGCGATCTTACGCTGCAAATGCCTGCTTGAAGTAGAGTAACAGGTTAAGCTGCTTCTTGAGGTGCCGAATCCAATATTGATCCCAACTAAATAAATCATAAGAAATATCCAACTGCCTCATTGTATAAAAAAGAACGCTTATCGCGAACTCAAGCCTAAACGGAGCAAATCTTATGTTGCTAGTCGCTTGATTATTGCGTGATTTGACCGTACTTTAGCATACATTTATGGTCGTTTTGGTAACCAGGAATCGAATTCTTTGTAGAGATTATAGCTTAGCATAGCTTTGATAGTTGTACATACTTTTTTAGATAATGGAACCCGAGTTACGAGGTAGCTGCTGGCCCGGTTTATTTGATGTCCAGTGTTAATAAAAGTTAAAATAGGTTAAAGTAATACAAGAATATAATAATAATATAATAATATCCTTTGGACATTCCCACACATCGTGATCTAGTCCCAAAGACAGCTACTCAAAGCTTGTGTTATGGGTGCCAGACAACGGATATAATACTTAAATATTTTTGTTTGTAAATACATACATGATATACATAAAAGGCACCCAGACCAATACAAACAGACATGTTCATGCACACAAATGTTTGTATTGTGCGGGGATCGAACCCGCAACCCGCTGCGTAGTAGGCGATTTCTCGACCACTGCACCAGACGGGTCGTCATATAATAATATTGCTAGTGCAAGTGAAAGAACTTATTTTTTTTACTCATTAGAATATTTTATTTGTGTACTTATTTTGTTTAAAGCTTTATTCAACGTTTAACATGTATTATTAATCAAAATAATTAGAATCACATTTCTAAAAATCTAATTACCAATTCAATTAATCGCCTACAATTAAATTCTTACAACACTATTGCACTACGCTTACAACAACAAAAATGCATATAAAGCTGTCATTTTAGTATATCTAATTAAAAACAGAGTTTAAATGGATGTATCTTCTAGTAATATGTGCTAAAAAAGGAAAAATATCGTTCTGCCATGTAGCGTTATTTTACAATCTGTTTTACCATACTCAGACCCTTCAGAAGTCCCAGGCCAAATCTCAAGGGTATTTTAATAAAGTTTATTTTCCAATGGGTCTGGTCTGGATGTTGTGCCGTTGTTAACTTTTCGGATTTCCTTAAAACAAGTGGCCAATCTATCCATAACACTGTGTTTTTAATACTGTTTAATATCTAATTCCAGAAAAAGACCCAAATGGCATCAGCTCTCGAGAACTTGGTAGAGCAGTCAGTGCTGACAGTCCACTTCAGGTTCAACAGCGAGCTGGTGGTAGACATTGATGGCAAGGTGGTGGGCGTGGTTGGGTCTGTTCCGAGGTCCTTCAGCCATGTGTACCCTATGATCGATCTTTACGGACGTGTTCAGCAAGTAAGTCGTTTTTTAGTATCAACAGCTTGGAACTAAGTTAATATACACTGGGGCCCTTTTCTATTCCTTTTGTATATCAACGACATTTTTTTTTATTATACAAAATTCCTTTTGTACGCAGACGATCTTAAAATTTATAAAGAAATAAATTATCTTCATAATTGCTTTCTTCTTCAATCAGACCTTGATAAATTATGTGAATTCTGTAAGGCCAATATAAACCATTCTTGATTGTCCCTAAATGTAACTGTATAAGTTTTACAAAAAAAAAACCTTTTGTTCCCCGATTATAAGTTAAATAATAATACCTTGATGAAGGTTTCAGTTGTCCGCAATCAAAGAGTTTCTCTAACTCCACTTTGATATCTATATCAATGCTTTAATTAACAAAACCTTTAAGAAGTTCGGTTTTGTATTCAGGGCTACAGAAAATTTTAAAAATTCCAGTATGTATGATTACTACATCTGTATCGTTCGCTAGTGAGGTTTCAGATGGAATATGCTGTGCCAGTATGAAATCCATTTTATAAGAAGTACGCCGAGTCAATCGAAAAAATACAGCGTAAATTTCTGCTTAAAGTCAACTTTACATGTTGTCGGTCTCGAGTCCCCCATGAATCGCTTTTAACAAAATTCAAATACCTGTTCCTTGAACCCAGACGGTTACTACTGTCAGTCATGTTTCTGTATAATTTAATAAATAATAGAATCGATTGCATAAGCCTCTGTAACTTGATCCACTATGTGGATGAAAATGATGGTTGAAAATACCTTCTATGTGAATTTATGCAGAACCAATGCAGGCCAGCGAGCTCGTTTGAGTAGACTACTGTCCTTTCTCAACCAGAATTTTAATGGTTCTACTTTTCCCAGAGCCGTGTTTATATTTTATTAATAATGAACATCATTGGGAATAAATGGACAATACAATATTGAATTGAAATATTTTTGGTTTAATAATAAATGATACGAACATTTGTCATTTCAACGGCCACCAATAGTTTGTGACGCTGTCGTCGTGCACGGTCCCATCTTATTCACTTTAGAAACCTTCATACAAAAGCTCTCATACTATTAACGCAGGATGTGTTGATTCCACATAATACAACACTCTTTACAGCAGTTACTTTTTGTTTCCAGGTATCAGTTTTATTACACCCATACGTGGTTGTGAGCGGTACCTCCCTAGATCTTCCAATCATAGCCGAGAACCTGCGAGAAGAGTCCCTCGCCGAGCTAGAAGTAGACGATGAAGATGGCCGTCCTTACGATAGCATACACGCCACAGAATTACGCACTAAAAGAAAAGTTAAGGCGTACAGCCAAGATAACCTCGTCGAGGATGAATTCGACCCCATCATGGTCCAACCGGGCCCAAGCACGCACCCCGACCTGCCAATACCGAGTCTTCCCGTAGAAAACGAACCAAGAAACGACGATGTCAAGTGCAGAAAAGTCTACCCTAACCGTCTTTCCTTACACCATAGCCTAATACTCTCCGACAACTCTTCCTTCCCCACCGACAACAACGAGGCTGTTAACCGCTGCATACAGAAAAGTCATTCCACTCACAGCTTTTGCCAAGTAGCCGACGAAAATGTTTTTGAAACCGAAATAAAAGAATCTCTACGACACACGTTCAGCGCCGGCTCTAGAGTAGGAGAGGTGACCGAGGATACGGCTGCGCACGAAAACTTTTGTGATACAAACATTCGACACAACGATCGGTACCCTGAAGCTAACGATGTTGACAGTTTAGATAACGAAATAATGGACGCGTTGACTTTAGAAACTGGAAATTTGCCGGATTTGAGCGAGGAGCAATCATCGTCGTTGGATGATTCTACTCGGCACGATTTTTGGACGGAGTCGTTGTCCGCTGAGAATTTGAATTATTTGAATCGTTTGTTAAGTTTTGACCAAGATGGCGCCGAAGGGCAAAGCCTGGAGGCAGAGTGGGAGGCGTCGGGTGAGGGCTGTGAGCATTTGCACCTGGTGCTGAAGTATTGGAACTTTCTGGCGTTGCCGTACCCGGAGCTTCGGCAGGCGGTCTCGTGGGGACAAGTGAGGTGCTACTGTAGTGGGTGCCAGCCGGACGCGCAACCTCCTCTTGCAGGTAAATGACAATAATGACGGTAATAACTGTTATTTTAGTCGCGAGATTCATTGACTGCTCAAAATAGGTCTATCGATTGTTATCGAAGTCTCTTAGATAAGGTCGTAGGATTGCGCTTGGTGTAAGAAGTTTGAGACGAGATGCCTCTGTCCTTGTCTCGGATTAAGATAAAAATGACGCGTCGTTTTTAGGCTTTCTTAGTCCAACCCAAATACTTATAGTTCTACTACGTCCGTCTGTCTATCCGCAGTTTAGCTCAGAGACCTTTGGTACTAGAAGACTGCAATTTGGCATGAGTATGTGTTCTAATCTCGACGCCAAATGGTAAAATAAAATTTAGAATTAATTTTTCGGTTACCACACAAGCCCAAACCAAGTGGGGATGATATTTTTCTGCCACATCTATTCTATTCGCTGTGTGCGAAGTAAGTGGTGGGGGAACCCGAATCGATGATAGTTTTTGCAGATGCCAAAAAAAAAAACGTTGGACAAAAGTCTTTTAATACAATATTTATTTATTATTATTTATATTATTATATTTTAATAATAAGTATAAATCATAAAATTAATATTCCTATCGGAATAGAAGGACAAGTAAAAGCTGTCAAACGAAACCGATTTAAGATGTCAGTAACTAACATAAGTAAGTAACATTTGTAGCTTTAAATGAGATAACCTTTTGATCAGGTGATTTATAACAATGTCCCTTAGTTAAATATAGTAGTTTACTGCATGATAAACAGTCGACACAAAATATTGAACATGAAGCTCTAGTGTAAAACTAAATGTTATTTCATTATACAAAATATTCGTCGATATACATTCCCTGTGTTATTCTGTCTTTATTTTTTACGTAAATTAACGTTTGTAGAATAGAATAATCAAACTGTGTACTTTAAATTTGAAGCGCATTGGTAAATATAAGTCGTATATTAAGAGGCTTCGATTTGGACTAATCTACCTGTTAAATGATTATTTGTTGGGGTTATGCCGCTGTAATGCATAACAATCAATCACCGATCAAGTCACCATGTTTCAGACGCATTATTTCTCCAAAATATACACAATTTCACTTTTAAATATAAAAAATCAAATGCACGTAATTTTCAGCGAGCTTCTACAGGGCGGTCAACTGTTTGACATCTGACAAAAATGGTTCTGCTACCCATATCTTTTTATCACACAGTTTGCTGCTAGTGACATCTCGCTTTGTTCGTTCCATTCCAAAGGGATAATAATTTTATGGTATAAATCGACTTACTCTATAGATTGATGTAATTGAATAGAATAAACGGATAAAACAATATTTCATTGAAATAATTTTGGTTTAATTACTTATTGTACTGACAACCAAACTATTTGTCATTTAAAAGTCCCCCAATGGTTTGTTTTCTCCGCAGATAGACCCAATAGTGTGGGTACACTGTTTGTATTAAAATATTCAGTTTCAAAGTGATAATTTTTGCTAGAGTTCAGGTTCTCCACCTCCTGTTTGATAAACGGTTGATTGTGGAAACGTGAAAAAAAAACGGCAGTTTCATATACAGGTTGTGGCTACACCGTATACTGAAGCACCACATACCAATATTTAAAAAAAAATGTATGTACAGGGTTTTCAAAAAAAAAAAATTAATTTTTTTTTGAAACCTTGCCTTACAAATTTGGTTATAATTTCCAAAAATGACGGTAATTTTTATGCAGTTTTTTTAGTATTACTGCTTATTGCATGTACTTAGTGTTTCATTTGGTTTTTATTTACAAACTGAATTAATTTTTTAAAAAAATTAAGTGTTTTTCAAAATTCAATACTCACTGCTAGCAAATCGTTCGACTTTAAATGCTTTTGGTGCAAAAAAAATTTACCACTGTCAGTGCCCATTATTTTAAAAAAATGACCATCTTTTGCAGATTCTAAAATGGTGCAACAATAAGTGTTACGACTTACAAAAAAAAAGTTATTAAATTTCGAAACAAAAAGGAACCTAATTAAGGAAAACAATTATTTTAAAGTTAAGTACATTACAAGTGTTGTAAATTTTTCTGTACCTATTATTCAGTTATTTCTTAAAACTTAGGTTACTTTAGTGACAGAAATACATTTTACTGAAATCGTCTTTATTAAAACAAAAAGTCTTAAAAAAAAAAAAATTTTTTTGAAAACCCCGTACATACATTTTTTTTTAAATACTTGTATGTGGTGCTTCAGTTTGCTTTGGACCACTATTTACGCCACACCCTGTATATGACGAATTAAAAATAATTTCTAACTTTTTCGAATAATTTATTTTTAAATAAGTTAAAAAACAAAACTCCTTACTATGTAGGTGATTCATTGTTTAATACTCAGATTTTATTTAAACAAATAGTAAATTAATTTTATTTGCTGGTATTTTTTATAGTTACATAAAGATTGTTTACATTATTCGACTACCAAAGAAAAATGGATTGTATATTTAAGGAGGACGCTTCTCGATAACTTAAATATGAAAGTATAAAAATGCATACAAACATGTTATAGTTGAAATGGTACTGTTTTTGTGCGAGTCCGACTCGCGCATGATCTTTTTAATGTTAGACATCACGGGTCTAAACATGAAATACAATTAATATGAGTAAATGCTACACACTGCTTGACGTTTCGGCTGTATTATAACAGTTTAGGCGCATCATAACAAATTCGTATAAATGTAATATTGTAATGTAATTTTGTATTTATTGAGTACATGTATTCTATGTATGTTAATTAGTCTTTATGTATCCTATTATATATTAGTATGTATGTTTATGTTAGTGCATTTTACTTTTTTTTTACCACTCTTCTCTGATTAAACTCTCTGCATTACCAGGTGGTTCGCTGGTAGAGAATGCCATTAGGCATTAAGTCCTCAAATTGTACAACTTACAGTGCAAAAAATTGTTAATAAATATACACTTCTGGACACATCTATTGGCCCACCTTAGAGTTTAGGTTTCGATGGCCCCTACCGAAATATGATTGCTAGATTGAACAAAAACTGTTGATGCAGTTTTAAACCTGATAAATTTTACCATCTTTTTCGATCGTATTTATCGATCGATTTTAAATTTGAATTCAGATTACCATACGACATGGAGCTACGCCTAACAAGTCGGATATGCGCCTTGTTAAAGGCAATTGATTTTTGAATAAAAAAATCATGTTTTATCAAATAAAGGTTTAATTTAATAACGCGTGTTGCCTCCATGGGCATTGACCAAAGCTCTCATACGCTTAAGCATAGAGTTTATCAACTGCTCCATGAAATTTTGAGGGATCATCTCCCATTCCTCTTCTATGGCAGTTTTCAACTCCTGCATCGTCTGGGCAACTGGCTGACGAGCCCGAACACGTCTTTTCAGCTCGTCCCACATGTGCTCAATGGGGTTCATGTCTGGGCTTCTGGCTGGCCAGTCCATAACTATGATGTTCACATCCCGAAGATATTCCCTGACGATGCCGGCCGCATGGGCTCTTGCATTATCATGCACAAAAAGGAAATTTAGGCCCACATAGTCCGCGTATAGTATCACGTGAGGTTCTAAGCACTCACGAATGTACCTTTCAGCATTTAATGTTGGCAGCCGTGGTCCTGTAACAACCTCAAGTTGAGTTTTGCCGCTCGCGGATATACCGCCCCAGACAGTCCACGAGCCACCGCCAGAAGCAACCCCGTCTTCAAAGCAGCATTGTGCGAAACGCTCTCCCTTACGTCGGTAGACCATCTTCCTTCCATCATTGCCATGTAACACAATTTTAAACTCATCAGAAAAGAGTACACGGCTCCAATCTTGCTGTGTCCAATTTAAATGACTGCGTGTGAAATGAAGGCGCGCTATTCGGTGGGCTCGCGTTAGTTTGGGCCCATTAGCTGGCTTGTTTGGTACCATATCGCGTTTTTTTAACCTTCTCCGAACAGTTCGAGCGCTCACAGATACTCCGAGGAAGTCGTGAAGTTGGTTTTGTATCTCAATGGAGGTAAGATGACGATTTCTCAAGCTGGTCGTCACGATGAATCGATCCTGCCTTTCAGTTGTGACCCGAGATCGTGTCTTTTCTTGGCGGCGAACAAAGCCGCCAGTCTCTAGATACCTCCGATAAACATTTCGGACCGCAGATCGACTTAAATTAAGTTGAGCACTCACGTTTCTTTGGCTGTGTCTGGCCTAAATAAGTGCCATATCTTGGGCGGCGACTTCAGGTGAAGTATCCATAGATTATTGATAGAACCTCACCTTAATGTTAAGAATAAGAAATGTTTGTTACAAACCAAAGATATGAATCACTTTTTCAAGAATTAAATCCAAGTAAACCAATAAAACCAAGTTTTCTTAGTATTCGATTGTTTGATATCAACAAACAGGCTCCAAATAGTCTTTTGTTTCTTTAAATTCTGTGTTCGAAATTCAAAAAAAGACTATTGAATGACATTGTGAATGTGCCAGGTTCAAACCTGCATAAAAACTTTTTGCTCGACCTAATATAAAATTTTAGCTAGGACCAAACGAAACTGAAAATACAAGGTGGGCCAATAGATGTATCCAGAAGTGTAAATTATATGTTATATTTTAATGTTGCTATAACGTGACGTAGGTTGGGTGCGCATCGAGCGCATCGACGGCGTGGGCGCGGCGCAGCGAGCGTTCTGGCACGTGGTGCGCTCGACGCTCGGCTCGGCGCAAGCGGCTGGCGGCGAGCCGGCGCGCGCGCGCAGGCCGCGCTCGCTCGCGCCCGCCCCCACCGCCGCGCCCGCGCTCGCCGTCGACGTGTGAGTAACGAATAATTAACGCTCTTTCAACAAGGACGATGTTAATCGAATATATAACATTCTCGTGTCACAGTTTTCGTTGCCATACTCCTCCGAAACGGCTTAATGAAATTTTTTGTGCTTGTCCGGTATCTATGAGCATCGGCCAACATCTATTTTTCATCCCCCTAAATGTTAGGGGTAGTCCACACCTAAATTTTTTTTTTAGACATTTTTTTTTAATATCATTTTTTTTATGATACAACATACAAAAATACATACAATCCTCAATTTTCACCCTTCTACGATCAACCCTTATTTTTTAATAGCCATTTTAGTAATTTAAGGTCGAAACAAATTTCGTTGGCAATTATTATTAGTTGTTGGGCTCTAAAGTTGCCAGCTCGACCAGGTATGATCTATTGTGGCGCCCTTATATTTAAATTTCACTGCTTAGTCCCGTTGAGTCCATAAATTTCCAGATTCTTTGGAGCGTGATATCTGCTATCTCATCCGGGTGCATGATGTGCCGCCCGAGATGGATACTTCTTTTGCTCATAAGCGGTCCGCATGAGCAGAGGATATGCATGGCCGTTTCTTCTTCTGTATTACAGAATCTACATAGAGTGTCTTCGGTCATGTTCATATTGGCCAAATGTTTGTTCAGTTTGCAATGGCCAGTTAGTATTCTGGTCACTGCACAAGCTTTGTATCTTTCGAACTTTAACAGTTCTTTAGCTACTTTGTTGTTGTAACCTCGAATTAGTGCTTTTGAGTGTTCTTGTCCTTGTGTAGACTTCCACGACTCAATAGCCTCTTGCTTACAGAGGGTGGTTAGAAGCGTAGTAGCGCGTTGTTTGGTGATGCCACAGAATGGTTCTACGCCGATTTGAGGGTTATCGGCTCCTTCTCTAGCAAGTTCATCTGCTACTTCGTTTCCTTCAATCTTTGAATGCCCTGGTACCCATGTAAGTGTGACTTTGTTGGTGTTTCCCAGTTCATTCAATGTCTCAGTGCATGTTTGCACCAGTTTTGACATTTGTTCGAAGGATTTTAGAGCCAGCAATGCAGCTTGGCTATCTGAGTTGATGTAGATGTGTTGGTTCCGGAGTCTCTTCTCAAGGTTTATCTCTGCACATTTGTTTATGGCAAAGACCTCGGCTTGGAAGATGGAGGTTTCAGTCCCCATGTTTATACTAACTTTGAGCTTAGGCCTCTCTCCGTAGTTCGTTGGCAATGCTTAACTTTTAAAATTATGGGACTCGGCGGGACGGGGCTGGGGGCGAAACAAAGTTCGCTGGGTCCGCTAGTGCTGAATAAAATAAGATGCGTGTAAGATATTAACGAAATTCATCATTTATGGCATTATGGATGGAATAAGACATCAAATCAAATCAAATCATATCAATTTATTCATTTCACAACAACAAACAAACTTACTTAAGTTAGGTACATAGTCCATTTTGGCTGAATAGCTAAGGGCTTATAGGCAATTATTAGCTGTATTTAGAGAATACAATCCCGAGCATGTTTTTCAATCCCGGGATTACGGGATTTTTGAACCGTAATCCCGGGATCCCGGGCCTATCCCGGGATTAGACTATGTGGTTTCTAATTGGGCTCAAATTAAAAAAAAACTTGAGTAATTAAAAAACTTTATAATGTCTTTGCACAACAGTCAACACAAATCACAATAATAATAAGAAAATAAAAAAGACAAAACAAAAAAATTATACTTTTGCAAGAAATTAAAAAGACAACATAAATATACTATTTAGTATTTCGAAAATATAATCGCAGAAATATCAAAGCATCCAATGTTTGACTTCCTCGTAACCCGTCACTGACAGAATAATAAATGAAAAAAATAAAATCTGATTAGCATATTTATACTTTCATACAGGGAATCCCCGACGGGAAAATACCCGCAACAATACTATGATATGAGATGATCGGGTGATTTCCCTGTTGGTTCGTTGGGGACTTGGGGAATCACCTTAAAAGTAGCATATTTAATACTTTCGTACAGGGAAACCCCGACGGGAAATACCCGCAAAAATATTATGATATTATGAGATGATCGGGTGATTCCCCTGTTAGTTCATTCATTGGGGAATTACCTTAAGAGTATTGTATTGAAGTACTCAGAGTGGGGAAGTCCCTTCTAAGTTTACAACAAACATATTAAGACTGTACCTGTGTGTGTAGTGAATAGTACGTATCGTATGACGGCGTATCTAAAAGTGTTTTTTGTCGTTATGTATTAAATGCTATTAAATAACCTAGGCAAGGTTATCGTCAAGGCGCAACGGACTACGGCATATAAACTAAACTTGTATGTGGCAATCCCGAAAATCCCGAGATTAGCCAAGTGCAGTCCCGGGATTTTCGGGGCCAGAAAACGGTCGGGATCCCGGGATCCCGAGATTCGGGATCCCGGGATTGTATTCTCTAGCTGTATTACTAAACACTATCTCAGGCCTGATTTTTCCAACGTCAAACAAAGGAAAATTCATCAAATAACATACAATACGTCTATTTTAAATACAAACTTTTTCGTCAGGAACCACTTATACAAATATCATTCTAAAATTGTTCGCTTTATTACGATTCAGTCGGATATGCCCTACCTGACGCTAGAAATCGGCCAAATGTCCGCCGCGGCTTCGTATGGTGGCAGCCCCGGATCTTCAATTTATTTTAGGCAGGGCAATAACTGAAAAATGCCGCCCCGCCTACCTATTCATGTTTATTTTTACCTTTATCATCCATATAATGCAGCTATCAATAAGTAGGATATATATTGAACAGGGTAGGGTTTAAAATAAAAATAAATATGCATAATAAAAATAAAAATTAAATATACCTAGTCTTGCCATAAATATTGTCACAAAGAAAAAACATCTTTTTTAATGCAAATAATATTTATTACTTTTACAGTGTGTTAGTTTTGTACATAAATATAAAACAATTTAAAATATAAAAAGCTTAATCAAACTGATCTCCATTGGCTGCAATACAGTCCTTTAAACGTTGAGGCCAGTTATCAATACAAGCAAGAGTGCGTGCTTCTATTGATAACTGGGATCAACGTTTAATGCTTCAACATCCGAGCGGTTGCAGAATTATTATAACAATGAAATTTGCATTGTGTCTCGTTCACATACGCTTGAGGGATTAAAGGACTGTATTGCAGCCAAAGACCACTTCGAATAAGCTTTTTATATTTTAAATTGTTTTATATTTATGTATTAAACTAGGTATATATTAAATATACAAGTCATGTCTCCTTGGCGAATGTGTTCAACCTCTGGGAGTCAGCACCAATTTCTTGCTTTATTCATCGTTTTCGGTTCGAAAATGACTTCACGGGTGACACAAAACCCCGTTTTAGCCACCAGTAGGATCATTTTTGAATAAAAATAACATTTTTTATGTTATTAGCAATAATGTTACTGACTGTCATTATTAATTATATTATTAATAACATTAATTAATTTATTTCACAATATTTACTTACTTCTTGCTTGACAGCTGTTTATATTTTATTTCTCACAAGGCCGGCAGTCACGTGGCGCCATTGTTGCGCATGGTTCTCTCTGCTTTAAATCTTAGACCCTTTGCACACTGCGACTTTTGGTACTTGCGATACTTTTAGCATAAATACAGTCGTGCTTTAGTTTGCATCGATGCTTCATCGCGATTATATCGATGCTAAAGACCCACCAAGTTATCTAAAGTATGACAGAGTCACGCGCCGGCTGTAGTACCTATGTCTGCATTGATACTAACGAGCGACTGCATCAATGCTAACGCGCGTTAGTTTCGATGCTAACGTGTGTTAGTATCGATGGCAAAATTTGTTCAGGCACGATGCTGTCGCGCGTTAACCCAGGATTTCGTTTATCCTGTGTTAAATCGACATTATGTATCGGTTAGTTTATTTGACGTTGTCTGAGACAGAATGAAGATTCAATCTAGGATTTGCGTAATCCTGGGTTAAATCATCATGCGCAAGTCCACGTATGCGAAATATCTTCAGGCCATCGCGTAAAGAGATCGACCGCTGTCAGACAGGAGCGTAAACGTGACTGATCAAGTCTAAATTAACATATTTGAAACTTGCTTACGGTAAACCTAGCGTCCCTACTGGTGCAGGCACATGCCAGCTCATCTTGGCACGGTGACAAGTCTAACTTGGCTTGGCCCACTCGCGATACTCTTTTCGCATAGATAATTCTCATAAAAGCGTCCATGCAACTAACTAGGCTGGCCAAAGTCGGTCGAAATAGAATGCGGGTGAGTGCAAAATCGCCCTTCTCAAGGTATCTGAAGGTAAAGGAAAGGCACGAGGAACTACCGACGAAGTATTATTGCTCAGTACATTTTTAAATTAAACCATCAGTATTGTAGGGAAAGCTCCCAATCCATCAGTACAGTGATCGAGAGTGGTGTCCACGGTTCTAGACGTCTCGAATTTAGGAATTGTACCTTATGTAAAACTACTGGTCCCGGTAAAGTTCGGTCCCCCGTATGTCATGTTTGGGACAGAGACGATTCAACAAGTAATTAAAAATGAAGAAAATCGGAAAAGAGGTGTAACTAACAATATAGATGTAGTATATGCATATTTTTTTTTTTCAGATGGTTTGATGAAGAAGGGAAACCTCACAACACAGTATTGGCAATAGAAATTGATGTTGAGTAAGTATTTTATTACAAAATTTCTAGCTACTCTTACCGACTATTTACACAAAAAAGAAGGCATACATCGCGTACTAAATTGCCCCACTTCCTAAAGATATAAAACGATCTTTAAAAATGTCAAAATGAGTAATAATATGGTATACTCGATATCACCATTAAATATATATATACGGAGTGTTTAGTACACTGTGTGCCTAATGAAAATGGCTTTAAATTTTCTGTTTTATATTTGTTTTGGCCCGGTGTTTTTTTACAAATAATTAATATAATACTAAAAAAATATCCTAAATTTGGCATTTGAATTATATATTTTTAAACTATAATTGTTTTATGCATTTTATTTTTGTATATTTCTGGGCACTATTTCGCGATATTAATAACATCAAAATCAAATACATAAGCCGTCTTGTTCTTTTTTTAAAAATTACTTGTAAAGTGCAACTTAATATAGCTGTAAAAAATAAACAAAAAACGACTTCATGAAAACTAGTCTAGAATGTGCTCATGGTGTAGGCCGCATGTCATGAAAGTTTTAAACGACTCTGTAAATTTTCTTATTACGTAACCCAAACTGCTGCGTACAAAATTAGCAGTAAGACAAGTTTTTGTATGAAATATAAGGGGGAAGCTCCAAAAAAAAAGTTTTGCCCGAGGTCTATATCCCTTTATGTTATTAGACCCAAAAGAATAAGACAGATTTACTTGGCGAGAGTGAAATAATACTTTTTGACTAAAACTAGTTTTGGTGCAGCATTTAGCGACCTGGGTCATTTTTCGAAGTTATTTTACCATAAGCACAGTCTAGAAAAGTTTTTATGAAGTCCAACGAGTCCAGTCGTTTTTTGTTTACTTTTCACAGCCATATAAATTTGCATGTCAAATTTAAGAAAATAATGTTCCCCAATGTAACAAGATGACTTGTGCATGTGATTTTGATGATAGTAAAACCGGAAGATACTGCACGGTTATTATTGATATTATTAAAGCGTTTTACTTCTACAATGATTAATCAAAATCATGAAATTTTATTAACCCATATATTCCCAAGAAAAAAAAACTGCAATGTTCATATTTTTTTCTAGAAATATAAATAGTTGGGTATCTAAAGATGCCAAAAATATTTTCCTTAAATGAGGCTCTAGGAAAATATCAATGCCAACGGTTTTTGTATGGAGTAATTGGGATAGTGGAATGTTTGCATTTAACATCATATATTATTGACTTAACCCAAAAAACAATATATTACAAAGATAAATACATTAGTGGAAAAAATATTATGTATTGTGCATACTGATGCCTAATATCAAAGTTGTTATTATATATATATATATATATATATATATATATATATATATATATATATATATATATATATATATATATATATATATATTTGTTTTTTTCAAATGACATCAAAATATCCAAATAGGGTTAGTAAACAATTCCTCTTATTAACTATATTAGTACCTAATAACTAATTTAGTGCATGTATTTTGGCAAACATGTCGCCCAGCAATGACTTTCAGGATACTATTGGAGCTGTCTCACGCAACCTGAGCATTAGAAATGCTTGTTTTTTTTCGATTGGTGGCTGAGAAGTTATCTGAATGCGTCTCTGCGAATATGGCGGATGCACTAAAAATCGAAGCAGCCCTAATAATATCGTGAAAGCATAAACTGGACTCGCAGAGCGCTGTAGGACTTTTGAGTATATCTGACCCAAAGACTGCTGTTATTTGTTTTGTTTTTATCAAACTGGAGTTTCTTCACGAACAGAACAATGTTACTTTCATCCATTTGATATGAAATATGACCACTGTGAGACATAGTCTTTCACAAGGAAGCCATTATATGCTAGAGCATATAATGGCAACATACCAATATTTGAGCAATGACGATACCTGAGTTTTCCAATGCATTCATTTATTTTTTTAACAAATGTCATCCAATTTTTACCAGCTTTCCTTACCTATTAGTTCGTCAACTCATTTTTCTCTTGTTATACCTCCTTTCCTTTTGTTTGTTGGTCCTTGCCACATAGTTACTTTCTGTCTCTTTTAGGGATCCGTAGCCGAATGGCAAAAAACGGAACTCTTATAGTTTCGTCAAGTCTGTCTGTCTGTCCGCCCGTATGTCACAGCCACTTTATTCTATAACTATAAGCATCGCACTGTTGAAAATTGGTAGGAAGATGCATCCTGTTAACCGCGTTACGATTCTTATACAAAAAAAAAAGTGATATTTAAGGGGGAGCCTCCATACATGTAACTAAAACCGATATTTTTTTCTGTCAAAACTATGCGTGTGTGGAAAAATGGGCGCCCCCCATCTAATTTCTAAACTAAGCGAGTGTTAATTTTGAGAAAAATATATAATTTAGATCTTAACAAACACTTTCAACTAAAATTGGTTTGAACGGGATCGAACGAGTTTTTTTTCTGTCAAACCTATGTATGTGCGGGGGTGTCTATGGCCTATCCATAGACACCCCACGCACAGGTTTTACAGGAAAAAAAACTCGTTCGATCCCGCTCAAACTTCGTTCGTTCTTTTAAAATGACAGAGGTTTCTTAAAACATTTTCTTTTAAAGTCTATCGTTTGATAGAAAGACGCTTCCAAAGTGGTAAGGTAAATGGGCACCGATTGAAAAATATATGTTATACACTTTCAAGGAAAATTGGTTAAGACCGGATCGAACTAATAGATTTGTGATATAGCACATTTTCAACAACCGCAAAAATTACTTTGTTCTTCATACAAACACTTTAAAAAACAAAGTTATATTTGCTGTCAAAAAAATATTGTGGTGTTTTAGCTAAGTGGAAGTAAGTGGATTCCCTAATTCAGTAAAATTGGAAAACCCTCAGTTCGCTTTCCGACTCACACTTGGCCGGATTTTTCCTTATATATACGTGCAAAATGAGCTGCCCATTTCCATTTTAGTCTAAGACAATAATCTGGAATCTTTCTATAATATTATGTTTAGCATGCCTCTTTCCATCGCTAAGGTTTCATGCCCAATATTTGCTCACGTTCTTCGAAGCTGTTCGAAGTGGCTTGTTGCACAGGGGATTCTGACAGATTAAGTTTTTGTCTTCGTGTTTGTGCTACGTTATTTCTAGTTGTTGGGCTATCTCGCAGTATGACTTTTCGTCGTACCGTAATACAGCATTTTTTTACATTTTTACGTACCTGTGTAATGCACAATAACATCCAAAAATAATAAGCAAAAAACAGTTATATTAAAATAAATGGATTTGAATGCCGAATTTAGAATATTTTTCATAAAAACCAAACCAAAAAAAAGACAATATAGAAGAACTACAGGGCCAAAAAAATATTTCAAGACAGGAAATGATAACTAATGACCCTAGTCCATATTCATTTGGAACACGATCTACGAAACACCCTGTATAATAGATAGCTTAGCTAATGGTAAAGATAATTTTGATTTATAAAAAAAGAATTAGCTAAATCGCCCCAGCCGTTGTAGGTACAACGTGTAACGTTAAATGCGCAAAACCTGAAAACTGTTTGATTTGAATAACGAACAAAATAATTAAAAATAAATGTTCCAAAAAATCTTTATTTAAATGTTGCCCTGTCTGTTTTTAATAAGGCAAGCCATAGAGTCTGAAGTTTTGCGCATTTAACATTACACGTTGTATACAGATTTATATTGACAGCCTTATGTAAATAGTACTTATTTGTTTAATTTTGGGTTCTATTATCGTCTCATTGTGGAACATTTGCTACATACATTATTGGAACGCATCTCACAGTCTGACAATTTCGTAACCGGCGTTATTTACTTTCCAGAGGGTCGGACGCCGAGAACGACCGTCTGCTTGCGTTCCTCATATACCTAAGGTCGCCCATGGTGTTCATTGACGACAACCCGCCGAGCCTAGACGAGTAGCCAACAACACGTCTCCAATTCCAAATTATTTGCTACAAGCAAGGGGCACAACAAGGTTGTCTTATTAAGTGTTAAATTTATATTTTACGAACGTCGATTAGATGTCCCCACGCGCCATCTACTCATTAACATGCTTTATTAGCCTTAATGTATTTTAAGCACATTATTGTTTGTGATCTCAGATGTTATGCTGGCTAAGGTTTGTGTTTTACATGTATTTATTTTAGCTAATATTGTATTTATGCCGATCCATTCGATGTTCGTCGGCGTTCGCTGGTGAATTATTTAGTATTCATAGAAGTATACATAACAAGATATATAATTTATTGATAGTAGTTATAAAAGTGTATCAATTTTAAATAATATTTAATTCTTAGTGATATATCCACGGGTTTGTGATATATTTCGCGTGCGTTCGCCGGCCATGGTGTTATAGTGTCATATTGATACGAGATCGGCGAGTCACGTTGTACCGTAGCAATGCGTGGTACTCATATCTACTATGTTAGTGGCGACAATACTTCCTTATCGGTACCATTATCAGTCAGTACTTTACATGATGATAAAAATGTCGTTGTTAGGCACGAAGCTGACCGGCCGTAAATAACAGAGCACGATACACTCGCAAACCCTTACCGATGTTTGTTTATACATTTAACACATAGGCACATACAAACAAGATCGAAATAAAACGTATCTGGATTTTAACAATACATTATTTTCTTAATTTACATGGAAATCGCGTGCTATTCTTATATTAAACGTTCCGAAAATCTATTTTGTACGTATTTTATCAGAACGAATGCAGCTTGGTCGTAAATCAAATGCAAGGTTATTGAAAATCTAAATGAATTTTATTTGGTTGAGGTATATCTGACACCACAGTAAGGCGACATATTCAATTATGAAGAATTCGATTATTTTTATTTTATGTTACTAACATCTGTAGAACAAGTACGTTAGACTATGTAGCTGTTGACAAATGGCGTATAAATTATTCATATATAAGGCTCTTGGTTGTGATGTATGTGTGAGCCCGCGATACGTATCAAACTAGTTGTAAAAGTGTGTTTCTATCGAATGACTTTGGCTATCGTGCCAGCGTACTTGTGCTAAAGAAGTCGGTGATAATAGCTTGTAACACCTAATCAAATATTTTAATGCACCAGCAAGCTGCTATTTAGTCCAGCATATCTTGAACGATATTTTAGTTATATTTTATTTTGTTATTTTAATATTTCGACCAAAAATCGATCAGCAGCTACTGTGATTTTTAAACTATTTTTCATTGTTTTGTACAATTATTTATTTGAATTCAATTAATTTAAAATAATGAGATTTTGCGAATACATTTGGTTTTTTTTTTTTGATTAAGTTGTTTTTGTAATGGTTCGTTAAATGACATTACAAATATTGCTGCTATAATTTTGGATAATAAATATGAAATAATTGATGTGTAAGTAATAATAATAATCTCGTTTTCCGAATCAATGTACGTATTCACTTTTAATTAGGAACGAAACTACGAACTGTCTACCTTAACTTTTAATCAGCATTACCCGTAAGCCTAACATGCACGCCTCTATATCGGTTATCGTGTCGATAAAATAATTTTTATTCAATAAATAACATGCTTTCCCACATTTTTTGAACTGGTAAGGCAATTCTCACTGTTTTTTTAACAAATGAGTACAGTCGCCGTCAGATATATTGGAGCAGACAAAGTGACCAAATACTTCTGAACAGTTTAAAATGAAAATAAGTTCCATACACTACAAGTTAACATTAATATCAGAACATTCATTACTTCATGAATATTTGAGCAGATGTTAGTCAATAACTTCTGTACACACAACTAACCAATAATATCTGAAAACTCACTTCTGAATTTATTTATTGCATAAGACTTTCATGACAATACTGAAAACTACAAAGCGTCACAAACTGCCAGCGTCATCTTACTATAATATAAACTATGAAAAGAGATCCTATTTTAAAAAGTATTTATAGTTAAGTTGGAAGCACTTCCTTCTGCAATTTCTCAATTGCTCAGATATCTAAGACCGACTGCGTAGATACATTAGACGTTATGAGTGTTCAGATATTTTTGGTTAATTGTGTGTATTGAAGTTATTGACTAGCTTCTGCTCAGATTTTAATGAAGTAATGAATGTTCTGATATTAATGGTAACTTGTAGTGTATTCAACTTATTGACATTTTAAACTGTTCAGAAGTATTTGGTCACTTTGTCTGCTCCAATCTGGGGGTACGGCAGTGCCCCCACCAAGTCGAGCAAAAAGCGTCACTGCCGTACCATCCTTTTCTCGAAGCAATTCAGACCATTTTCAACCCCCTGTAACTTCGTTGTGGATAAAACTAGAAGACTGAAATTTTCAGCAATCATGCAGGCTTGTGAAGACACGGTATATTTCAAATTTCATTGAATTTGAACCAGTATTTTAAGAATTATAACGGGTCAAATTTCTTAATTTTATCACTCACTGACTCACCGATCATCAAAATTCTAAGGCACTTCTAGCAGACCTAGAAGCTTCAAATTTGGAATATAAGTAGGGTTTAGTGTATGAATCAAGGAAAAACTAAAAAATCTAGAAAAGACCGCAAAGAAAAGTAAGCCGAGTCTTCAGTAAAATTTTTCAATATTGGCTTTATTCGTAACGATGTTTTACGGCAGTTATTATTATTGCGTGCGAAGCCGCGGGTTTAAGCTAGTCCCATATAAATGTAGGCGCATGGTAGTGCCCCTGCCAAATCGAGCAAAAAATGGGTATTCCCGTCATGAAAACACGTGTAAATTAAATTATTTAATGCAAAAAACGTACCTACGTGCGTATTCGTACTTATTACGGGTGCGTAAGGTTGTAAATTAATTATTATACCACGCGCTGCGATGCTAGCGAGGGAGCGCGGGCCGTTTCTACGCGCTGCGCGGTGCTAGCGCGAGGGCGCGGGGCGGGGACAGTGGCGGGGCGCGCGGAAAGGTGAATGTCGAATGGCGCTTTTGCGCGAGCGACCCAATGCTGTTCGGATGTGCCCAGAATTCTTACCTATAAGTTTGCGATTTTCATTGATAATTTCGATTGAAAGCGGAAAACTACCTACAAAATTAAGAAAAGTTCATAAGTCAGAGAGAAGGCTTTAAGAATATTCGTTGCTGGTAGATATACATATATACAATAAGTGGAAGGTACCGAAAAGGAAAAAAGTAGAACTGTCTACAAAATACAAAAAGAAATGAGATCCCATCAAAAACAATACTTGTCAAAAAAAACAAGTCTCGCAAAACGCGTGTAAATTCAATCGCCTGAAAACACATGAAAATTCAGTTATTTAGTGTGATGGCCAAGTCTCAATATATTTATATAAAACATTAAAGAATTTTAATATTGATATGCGTCACTATAAGATGCTGTTAATTTTTACGTAACAACTTAATGCTTCGAGTACGGAGGTTCCAGATACAATTGATTTTCAATTGTTATGGACCACGATCGTGGTCTTAGAGACTGGACTTATTAAGACAGAAACTCGCTTAAGTAGAGACTGTATAAATTAATAACCGACTTGGTATTACATGGATCTCACAACTTTTTACCGCAGAACAACTGAGTTGCGAGACTTTGTTTTTTTGACAAGTATTGTTTTTGATGGGATATATCTGACGGCGACTGTACATTGAAGTTTCTTTAGACTTTGTTGTTTTAAATTTATCGATTGACAAAATAAATAACAAAGAGGCGCGCATCTTAGGTCCGTACAATTTTAAATATAGATTCGGAAGAATACTCAACAGTTTAGTAGTTGGTGACAACTGCAAAAAAATTGAGTTTGAAAAAATATTTGAGTGATCAAATACAGATTTGTAAAACTAACGACAACGCGTTCGATGTAGTGGTAAGCGCTACTGACTAGTATGTGGGCCGTTGCAGATTCGAATTCCGCAAGAGGGAAATTTTAGTGTGATGAGCATGAACATTTGTTCTAAGTTATTAATGTTTATTTGTTTTTATGGAAAAGGCTTCCGTCATAATCGTAGTCTTGTAATTCGTAACACAAGGAAGAAAAATCCGTAGTACGAAACCACTTCAATCGGTGTGTTGTCTGGCACATTTATAATTGTATATTTTATTTTACTCGAATACTATTTTTTTAAAGAATGAACCGTTTTCTGTTGGCTTACAGCAAATTTGTATTGAGATTTAAATGGAAATATTATAATACTCGTACGTAAATACTTATGTTGTACTATAGAGATTTTTCCACATTTTTTGGAAGCAATGGTGACATCACAGTGTGTGCAATATACAACCTGGTTACCGTAAGAATGAACCTGTCACATTCACCGCGCACAAGGCACAATTTCGTGTCAATACAGTTCATTTTTGCACACTTTTGTGCAAAAATGAACTGTATTGACACGAAATGGACAAACGCGGGTAGGTGAGCGGGGAAGCGGGGGACCGTAACATGTCAGGTACATTCTTACGATAACCGGGTAATACGAGTAGGCTTACTGCGAAAAACGAAATCCGTCAATACGATTATCTTTTATCGGATCCGAATCATTTTTAGTATGAAATCCTTACTACGAAAAGATTCGATACGCAAAACGATTATCGTAATGACGATTTTCGTTTTTTGTCTTAAGCCTGCTGTAGTCGTCAATCATGGGTAGTGAACCCAATAAAATTTAAAAAGAAAGATTAATATTTCAAAGCATGTGAATGCGATATAGTACGTATTGTCGCATTGTATTTATTTCAATTTAATTTGTCTGTCACTTTTATATTATAATTAATATTGATGATGCTTTAAATATAGTTTTCGTAGTTTATTTTCCACAAGCCTATAAAACAATTAGTATAAGTAAAAAAGCCCTTTCAGTGATATATCTAGGTAGATAGGTTTTAATAAGCGTATGAAGTTTGTAACTTGTGTTTTATTATATATTTCTTCTATCTCTACTATTTATGTTACCGTAAAATTGGAAACAGTGAACATACAACTTTAAAGGAAAAAGGCATAATCAATCAATATATAAGGTCAAATCGTTTTAAGTGATAATCTTTTAACTGCGTACTTGTATGCATCATATTAACTAGACACTACCATTATCATTAATCGAGATTTATTTAAATTTTATAACAGAATATATCGTTTTTTGAAACAGCACAAAGTTATTTACGTCTCCCACTTTGCCTCTCTCATTTCAATGCCCAATCCTTCTTATTGTCTATGTTTAACCTTAATTGATAAAACACCAAATTAAAAAAAAAACAATCTCTATGTTTCCCAAAAAAGTTCTTAGTGTTTCATTTATTGTGTTGAAACGGCCCTTTAAATATTATCACTTGAAAGGAGGTGACCTTATATAATAAACTTGAATACAATTTTACAGTGGCATATAAGTATAGAAATTTTCGAAGACATTTATGCTATCTTCGACCCAATTGTTCTTTTTTGATTCGGAAATAATTTTATCAAAATTACATTGTAAATTATTCCATGTTTTAAATGTCGGTCAGTACATACCTATATTTTAACTCTTAAAATGTATTGTAAAAACAGTAGAAATAAAAACGATATTGTATTTTGGCAGCGAATCTTCCGTCTTCAGCGCTTTAGAAAAATAACAGTCATCTTTGTAAATTAGTATACAGCAGTTAGCTGCTAAACGGTAGGCAAGGGAGAAACATAATAATTGATGCACTCTCAGGATCACGCCTGCTTATTGTAAAAAAACACTGACTGAATACTTCGAATATTATTATTATGTATATGCATGTGTTATATATTTGTTCAAAGTACCTATAGTAAGTTCCTTATTCTGTATTCTTTTTGGAACAAATAAACGAACTTTACCTACAACATCTTTCATGTCGACACACTAAACGACTTGCTGACTACCTTAATACGTGCTTCTTAATTTGAAACTATTTGAATCATGTATGAAAGTAACGTCTATATTGTTTCAGAAATGAAGAATAATATGCAGTTTTGTAAGAATACGTATCAGTCAAAGCTGCATATCGCTATAAAAGTAATTTTGATTATCATACAAATATTTTATTTAGAGTAGTATTTTATTACTTGAAAGTTATTGGGGTCAAAAGTGAAACACACACTCGATAAAAAGATTTTATATTGGTGTTTTTATGATTTACAACAATACGATCGTATCCAAAAGTGTTACTAACACTTAACTAACTTACTTAATACTAGAATTAAATTATCACTGTTCGTTTCGTAGTCACGTAGAGTGAGATTCGATACAGTATAGATAAATAGTTAGCGGGCCAACGACAGCGCGGCGCAGGGGAGTAGTAAATTCGTCGAGAGCGCGCGGCGGCCGTGGCCTGTGGCATCAACTAGATGTCAGGGAGCACAAACATCGGACAGTTTTTTTTAGTTTACAATACAGGGTGTTGTTGTGGTCAGCAACGAGCAACTCCGGGGTGGCTATACAAACGATACTGATGCCAATTTTTTTTTTTGAGATGGAAAAAACCCACAAAATCTATTTTTTTTCCGGTACAGCGATCGAGTCAAAACCAACAACACCAGGTAGCCTCTTCGTAGCTTACTAGCTACGGCGTTGTATTTCGTAGATAAGAGCTAGCTACGCGCTAGGGTGCGAGTTTTCCCATTCGTTTTGTAATTTTTTTGAATGTTGTGAAGAGGTTTTCTTGTATAAAACTTACTCAGAATTTAAAGTTTTTTTTTAGAATAAGCATAACTCATATTATCATCCCTGAATTGGATGTCACTGACCAAAACAACACCCTGTATTGATATCGGTTTGTACTTCTAACGTTCACGCGACCGCTACAGTCACGTTCGGACAATCGAAGGCAATCATTGAAATACGTTGTACGATGTTGACAGCACAAGCCCTACTTCCCCGTCCGTATAAGTTCAGTCTAAAATCTCACCCAATATTGTAACCTTGATCGTGATAAATTGTGGTGTTACTATCTAAAACACAATTCAGCTAATTCTATTTACAAGTTAAACAACATCGATATATCGAATGACACCTAAACATTCAACATTCAGACTTGATCTAACCGCGGTCCGCTTAAGCGACCCGCCCGCCCCCCGGGCGTCATATACTAACTGTAATAAATACCGAACATACAGTTCATTGTAAAGAAGTATAAGTGCTATAAAATAGTATTTTTTTCACTAAGCCTGAGTGCTGTCCACATTTCCAAGTGTGATGCTAATCGAAAAGTTTTAAAGGCCCGTTCGGGTGTTGCGATTGTATGATTTAACGAGCGTTGTGCTTAAAAAATAGAGAGAATGAATATGAATAGCCCGTCAGACGAATCCGTTATGTGAGGCTGCATAGGGCCTGCCGGATTTCGTGGGGGTAATCGGGTAAACACTACCAAACTTTGCACTTGTTGTCGGGGTTCATGGGGGATCCGAGAGGGCAGTGGAAGTCTTTGGCGAACTCCTCCATGTTGGACATGGGGCCGACGACTCGGAAGCGGCCGGGCGCGTGGAAGCCGGTCGTGATGCGCAGCTTGATGGCCTCGTTGCGGTAAACCGCGCACCACGTGTTGGCTGCGCTCAGCCAGAACAACTGAAATAATATATATGTTACAGTCAAAACTCATAGCCGGTCAAAACCACTTTTGACTGCAAAAATCAGTCAATAATGGTTTTGACCGATGTCATTAGTCAAAACCACTTTTGACTGCCGAAGTCAGTCAAAACTGTTTTTGACTAACGCTCTTGGTCAAAAGTAGTTTTGACAGCTATTTTTAGTCAAAAGTGGTTTTGACTGACTTAAAGTTTAGGCTATCGGTCAAAACTCATAAAATGTCAAGACGTGGAAAAGATGCTGGCTTCCTGGATGCAGGAAAACAAAACAACTAAGTGGTCCGATGGCTTAAGATTCGTACAATTTATGAAAAATAGAGCATTGCACTCAGGAATAAAGCAATCTCCGTAACAAGCAATGTTTTGTACTAAACCAAAAGTGGGGTTGACAACATCGAATCTGCCATTTAATTTCTAATAAAATTAAATGATGAGGAAGACTTGGAAAAAGCAATCAAAGAGATGCGTCAAAATTTTGAAGATAGAGAAAACCAAAGTGACTCAGAGCAAAATGAAAACGAAAACAACAATGAAGAACACGAACCAGAAAAAGATAAAAATGAACAAAATCAAGCAGAAAAAAATGAAAATGAAAAGTTCGAAGAAGAAAAAGAAAGAAATGAAGGAAATAACAGCGTTGACCGAGAAAAAATCTTGACAACAAGGAATCGTTGATACTGACCACTGGACAAAATGCGCATTATAATTTGGCAAAACAGGCGAACGAATGAAAAAGATAAGTGATCAGTCACATCCGCCATTAAAAGTTGGAGATAGTGTCATCGTGCCAATCCCAGATGTAGATAAAGGCATAGCTGATTTACGTAATATTCTCGGAGTAGTACTAGAAGTTACTTCTGATCAACTTTATAAAATTGGAACAAGGGATATACAAGGCATATTGGATAAATTATACTGGAGGTAAATACCTTTATTTCTATCAAGGTAATACAATAGTATGTGTTTGTGACTGTAAGCGTGTGTGGGTGTGCAGTTGTGTGTGTGTGGATGTAAGTATGCGTGTGTGGATGTGTGGGTAGGTGTGCGGGTGTGTGTGAGAGAGAGTGTGTGTGTTAGAAGTCACTTCTGAGCAACTATATAAAACAAAAGATAAAATATACTGCAAGTATTTACCTATTATTATTTCAAAGTGGATGATAGTATGTGTATGTGCATGTGATCGTGTGTGGGTTTGCAAGTGAGTGTGTGGGTGTGTGGATATGCAGGAAGGTGTGGGGGTACTCGTCGCGGGTACATGAGAGAGAGAGAGTCAGTATGTAGGTATTTGAGGGAGGTCAAGTGTAAGTAAATGTGTATAAGCACATTATTTTATATCTTATTACAGATCTGAATTTGACGAATGTATTGAAAAATTCATCTGCCTGGAAGAAGTGCCAAACGTCGTCATCACATTAAGAACTGCTGCAAGGAAATCTGCTACTGGAACCGGGCAAGGTTTTACACGATGTGTGTGTTTTAAGGGTTGTAAGAGTAGCAGATCTCTGTGCAAGAAAAAAGAATTTCTGTGCAATTCAAAGTGTCATAACAGTTCTGGATGTGCAAACAAATAGGATCCAAATACAGCAGTTATAAGTTTAAGTTTTTTATTTTTGTTATTTAAGTCTCCAATCATATTGTAGTAAACAAATAAAACGTTGTCCAATTTGTTTTATTTCAAGATAATATTCTTAATAATTACTTTAAATGTTCATTTCATTTTTTTAATAATTAACGATTTATTATTATATTTTCGAATCGATTTCGATTATATTATCTATAGTTTTTTTATTTACTATTATCAGTAACAAGTAGTTTTGACCTACATTCTTGGTTAAAACCACTTTTGACTGATACATCATAGTCAAAATAACTATTACCCAATATTTTTCCAGTCATAAGTGGTTTTGACCAATGTCATTGGTTAAAATCACTTTTGACTGCCAAAGTCAGTCAAAACTGTTTTTGACTAAAGACATCGGTCAAAACCAATATTGACTGATTATTGCAGTCAAAAGTGGTTTTGACCGGCTATGAGTTTTGACTGTAACATATACATTGTTAAAACAGAAATATTATGAGTTTTTTTTGCGGGGTTGAAATGAAGAAGGGGCCCATTGCAATGTTTATAAAACGCTTTGCTTTTCTTACGGATATAAGTACAGTCGCCGTCAGATATATTGGAGCAGACAAAGTGACCAAATACTTCTGAACAGTATAAAATGTCAATAAGTTCCATACACTACAAGTTACCATTAATATCAGAACATTCATTACTTCATTAATATGTGAGCATAAACTAGTCAATAACTTCTATACACACAACTAACCAAAATTATCTGAACACTCAAAACGTCAAATGTATCTACGCAGTCGGTCTTTAATATCTGAGCAATCGAGGCAAATTGCAGAAGGAAGTGCTTCCAACTTAACCATAAATACTTATTCATAATAGGAACTCTTTTCATAGTTTATATTATAGTAAGATGAGGCTGGCAGTTAGTAACGCTTTGTAGTTTTCAGTATTGTCATCACTGTCATGAAAGTGTCAGGCAGTAAATAAATTCAGGCAAGTGAGTGTTCAGATATTATTGGTTAGTTGTGTGTATGGAACTTATTGAAATTTTAAACTGTTCAGAAGTATTTGGTCACTTTGTCTGCTCCGGTATATCTGATGGCGACTGTACCTAATGCTGCTTCTATAGCCACATCATTTATTCCGTCTCTATTAGTGTTACAGCACAAGAGATACTCCTATCAAAGCAAACAAAGCTAGTAGACACGTTGCTTCTATGTGAGTACAACACGATAGCTATAGATGGAGCTTTTTAAAATTTACTTTTTTTTTCAAATATTTTTATGTCTGTGACAGTAAAGGCTAGTATTTTTTCCTTTATTGTCCAATCGTAGTATTTAATTTTATGACATAAGTTTTTTTAAATAGTTTGTTGTGACTCCGATATAATTGATGCGTTACCTGTCTAGGAGTGTATTTCTCGAGGCCAGGGAGTCGTGTCTCGGTGCCGTGTCGCTGCGTCCAAGCTTGGTAAGCGTAGTACGCCTCCTTGATGCCGCCGTTGTCAGCTATGTTCTCGCCTTGGGTGTTCACGCCATTCAACTGCGCATTTTGAAAGGGGTAAGGAGAGCTTACACATAAAAAGGTCGCCTAATCATATTGCACCAGCCACACCATAGTTCAGGCGACTTTTGCATCGCTACAACTGATTGACAGTAGTGAGTGAGACACCGGACTGATAAAAACGTATCGCTACCAAAAATGGCATTGTGGCAGCCCTCTTAACAAATACGTAATGAAGCTATTCTTATATCGTCTTAACTTATGGAACTTAGCCTTTTATTTGATCTGCAGTTACTGACGCAACCTATCTAAGTATTTATATTGTCTCGAGTTTGATGGATAATTGTAGACAAATAACTAGGTAGGGGAAACTGGTCTTCAGTTAAAATATATTTTAATTAAATTGCAACAACACAGGCTAACTAAACTATCTGCTTCCACTTTCGTACCAGCATCACAACAACCACCTTCTCAGTGTTCTCAAACAAAAACGCCTGAATTCCACGTGCAAATTCAAATCAAACTTTAATTTCCGCTCTCGCTACATTCCGTTACACATCTATCACTCTCTTGCGTTCCGTTTTACGTCCATATATAAACGACATGTTAAATATCCAAATGATTTATAATTGTGAGTTTGCTGTGTGCGTATGTTACGATTAACCTGTGGATACTGGGATCGTTTTACCAACCTTCATGCCGACTTCCTTGACGGTGTAGTTCGAATACTGGTCTATAATACACTTGGCCTTCTCCAGGTACTTCTCTTTCGTCGACTCTTGCCACCAGTCTACGAGGTTGCCGTTTTTGTCGAATTGACGACCCTGATAGAAATGGATACACGGTTAACTAGTGGTTAAATGTTGAGTACCTTTACCGATTGATCAAATACCACTATGATTATTGCTTAAAGTTAACAGCTAGATTGAGTACACGAACAATCAAGTTAACTTGTTTTTAGTGGAATTTGCATCCGGTACCGAGTAAAAAATTGCTCAAACACCACTTGTTAAAACAAAAACTTTAGCTTTGTTAATGAAGTGTTAAGTATATTCTTTGGTAGATGATCAAAAGAAATTGAGTATGACAAGCCACAGTGTTGCAATATCGGTTTATACCTGATCGTCAAACCCGTGAGTGATTTCGTGGCCGATGACAAAACCGATGGCGCCGTAGTTCATGTACGCTGGTCGCTTAGCTGAGAAGAATGCACCTTGCAGAATACCAGCGGGGAACTCTGTAACATGCGAAATGTTTTTGGAATGATGTAATTTTTATAAAAAGCGTTAACAGATAACTGAAAAAAAAATCGTGTCTAGTTCATGTCGAGTTTCACGGCTCAAGGTAGTATCAAAATCATATGTCAATTTATTGCATTCAACCAAGTAGGTATTTAATTCAAGGATTCAAACCTAATCTTTTAAACGAGATGCAAACTTCGCAAGACTTGCTCTGCGCATGTGCAAATAACATACGCACTATGCTGCTATGATACAATCATCAATCTTGCCCACGAATAAAATTAAAGATTAGTGTTTTATGACAATAACTAGGTTTCAAATCGATGGTCTTCTCATGTTATTTATGTGCTGTCTACTTTATATAGCAATATGCGTCGGGTCTCAGGCAAATGCAGTACACGTCTCGATATCGTCTCTTTTAAAGTTGTATCTCAGTCGATCAAAATCAACTTACGGATGCTGTTTTCAATAGAGGAGTAAAATGCGTTCACAATGGCGGGGCGGCCGTGGGTGATCCAGTCGGTCTTGTTGACCGGCTCACGTAGTTTTCCGAAGAGATACTCCGTTCCAAACAGCGTCAGGTTCAGGACTGACTCCATCAGTTTGTCTGATGACATCTCCAGCTGTGCAAAAAATATTGATGAGCTTCAATTTTGAATAAGACAATAATTTGAGAGGTTATATTTATGTTGGAAAACCATTGGGACTTCAAATAAAAATCAAAGCTAGCTTTGCCACAAAATCTGATTCTAAAGTTTGTCCTTTTTCGAACATTGTAAACAATCTAAACATTCCTTTGTGACAAAATTAAATTATTAAAAAAAATATATAAACAAAAAACTAAACCTAAGTACATATGAAATTCCTCGTGGAACACTGAGATCTTTTTTTAATTTAATAGTAAATTAGTTTTATTGTCTGATGTAAGTTTAAGGGTTATGACAAGATTGTTTACAATATTGGACTGGCAAAGAAAAACGGACTTTATTACCGAGGTTTTATTAATTGGTCATGCCCTGGTGCGTCTGGTTCCTCACTCCAGCACCGTAGTCGGCGTCAGACTTCAGAAATAAACCAAATCTGTTTGGTAGGGGTCATCGTAAGTACCATCGAATTCCGCCGTAATGTGATGTGTAGTAGGTATTCGTGAGGGAGGAAAGACGTTGGAAACTTACACCGTCGTAGAACTCGGTGAGTTTGTTGTCATCAAGCATCTCGCTGGGGTACGCGATGTGCGAGGCCATAGCGTCGGCCTTCTCGAGAGCCGCCTGTCTGGTCTTCTCGTCCATCCAGTCTACTTCGGTCAGCGTCTTACGGAACTGTTGTCTGATGGTCAAAATAGAATATAGAATTTAAGCTAACAAATAACTTTATACTATCAATATGTAGTTGCTAGATAAGGATGCACGCACAAAGGATTTTTAAACCACTGCACTATTAGGTAGAACGTGACAAGCCCTATAAGTCGTAGCATTTACGTCAGTAAAGTACCTATCCTATCAAAGATCAAGATTTAATTACAAAAGTTAATCCAAAAGTTGGCAGCCGTGTGAACAAACTTCTGCATCCGTATTCGGCACCCTATACATAACTTTTGTTAACGCTATACGAGATAGGCATCATTAAAAATCTTATAATTGATACGTTTTGGTCATTATAATTCGCAGAAGTTGAAATTCTTATTAACTAGAGGTTATTTGGGTTTTTACTTAAGGAAGTTTTTACTAAATCCTTTGATCATTTGTACCTGATATCGTTCACCATCTCCAGGGCATTGGCTTTGGAGTTCTCGTTAAAATATTTTCTTATGTAGAGCGCTCCTACAGCGATGGCCATACTGTAAAAATAAACAAGCTAGTATTAATTATATTCAGGTTACAATTTATGAGAGTAACTTGCCGAAGCAATATTTAAAGCCTATAGATTCAGAAAAATGAAAAGATATGTATTTCATATACCTTCTTTTTATTTAAATTTTATGAGAGCACCATCTGTCGCTGACTAGTTATAATATTAGGTATTGGAAATTGTTACTAAACGTGCCCAACGAGACACCAGAGGTTCCGAGAGACATCGTTCCTCACATTCTGTTGGTTGGTTCAGCACACCTTCCACCGGCTATCCTTTTCAGCCTTCTCTTGAACCATCGTAGTAATATTGGTTTCCAATCCTAGAGTTTCAAATTGATTTCAAATCCTCATCCTAGAGTAAGTTGCTTATGCACTTGTGTTATAGGAATCAGGAACAACAGTGATATGCCAACAATCGAACCCTAGACAATATATCCGAACATTAAGATTTATACTATAGGTATTGATCCGCCCGAGAATCAAACATCGATGCCGTTAAATCCAGCGTGCCTAACCACTATACCAGGAGGTCGTGTATAACTTACACTGCATTGGCGGTTTTTGTTGTAATATTTACATAGTACATATATTATCGGGTAGAGGGGGTATTTAAATTAAGTGGGTTAGGGAGTCAAGAGCAGGCCGAGGTGTAGTCTGCCCTATTACCATTATGCCCCCGAGGCGTCAATTTTAGGACTTCGAGAGGACCAGGGGGATAGATTTAAAAAAGAGTAAGTGAAAGGGATACAAAGTAGGATTATAAAAGCAAAGTAGGGAAAGGAAACATTGGCGGTGTTAGGTAGGTATGGAAATGATTACTACTTTTTATTTATTTTAATTACATGATATAATGTTTTTTTTTGCGACGTGAGTACGCGGCCTAATGAACTTCACGGACTAACGATTTTCGTACTGACTCGCTATAAAATCTCAACTTTATGCCTATACCTTTGAGATAAAAGTTCATATTTATATTGTTGGTCGCCGTAAGTCTTAAATGTACTACGACCGCTTGCTTGCGCTCAAAGCTTCATTTCATGCGTTAATGAAATAAAATGCGTATGATATATGATTTCGCAGAGTGCAATTTGTAGCAGACTATATAAAAAAGTAGCAGGTGTGAATATAGATTTTCATTTCATGAAATTTCATCTGCTATTCACGAAATGTTCTAGTATTAGGGCCCGTTTTTATGAATAAGTATGATATTTTTTGATTAATATCCGATTTTCCACACGAGACTGGTTAAAAAGACATACTTAACTAATTTTTATAAGTTCTAACCTCTTTATTTCGCGTGTTTGTCATTGATTTTTAATTTGTTTTCGAACGAAAATTGCTTGCCATATTTAAGCGAGTGCTTCCAAATATGTAGTTCCCCAGGTAAGGTATGATACGGACGCGCCACACCACGAATTTAGTTGGCTGCCTATACAGGCTCACATCTGACAGTTTTGTAACCGGACGTTGGTGGTGTCTTGCGCACGGCTCTCGCGCTCCGTCTTGCCCGAGAGCGCGGTGACGTACGCCCGCCAACTGTGTATGTGGTGCTACCTAACGCTGGTGGTATTAGCTGAGGAACGACACGACGCGCCACTACAAGTATTTAGCTGCCCATACACTTGACACTGTGTTACCTGACGCTGTTGGTGTGTGCGCACTCCTTCCAGCGGCTCTCGCGCTCCGTCTTGCCCGAAAGCGCGGTGACGTACGCCAGCTACTTATGTGTCTGTGGTGCTACCTAACGCTTGTGATATTAGGTGAGGTAAGACACGACGCGCCACAACAAGTATTTGGCTGCCTATACACTTGACGCTAGTGTTACATGACGCTGGTGGTGTCTGCGCACTCCTTCCAGCAGCTCTCGCGCTCCGTCTTGCCCGAGAGCGCGGTGACATACGCTAGCTTCCTATGTATCTGTGGTGCTACCTGGCGCTGGTGGTATCAGGTGAGGTACGACACGACGCTCCACAACAAGTATTTGGCTGCCTATACACTTGACACTGTGTTACCTGACGCTGGTGGTGTCTGCGCACTCCTTCCAGCGGCTCCCGCGCTCCGTCTTGCCCGAGAGCGTAGTGACGTACGCCGCCACCTGTGTATGTGGTGCTACCAGCGCTGGTAAGATTAGGTTAGGTACGACACGCCGCGCCACTACAAGTATTTGGCTGCCTATACACTTGACGCTAGTGTTACCTGACGCTGGTGGTGTCTGCGCACTCCTTCCAGCGGCTCTCGCGCTCCGTCTTGCCCGAGAGCGCGGTGACGTACGCCAGCTGCCGCCGCCTCAAGTCGTCGGTAAGGTACGACACGGACGCGCCAGCCACTCGCCACATCACGTAGTTGGCTTGCACACGTGCTGGTGTGTTCGCTAACAGGACCTAGAATAATATTTTTAAACTTGTTCACTAACTTTGGTAAAAACAATTGTAGGTAGGTCCTAGATTACAATGATTTACTAAAATTGGACAGAGTTTATTACTGTTAAAATTTGTGTTTTTTTTAAAGCTTATTTTGAGTGGTTCAAGTTTTGGCAACTAGGTGATTTATATTACTTTCAAGGGATGATTCTTCTTTTCAGGCTAACTAACATTGAAGGGAGTCTCAAGGCATCGATTTGTGCATTGTGTGGAATATGCGAAGGATATTTAAAGCTTCATACTCTTTTGTATATTTACGAGTTGTGCTATGAAAAAGTAAAAGCCACAGATCTTTTGTCGAATAGCAACTAACCTCGAGATCAGAAATGTACTTGGGCACGCTGACGATGGTGACTTCGTCCAAGCCAACGGTCACGTGAGGCGCCAGAAGCTTGTTGATGTATTCCAGCCATGGAATACTGAAAAGAACATTTTGTACGTCAGTAAATTTAACAACTTAGGCCCAATTGCGTTATCTATAGTTAACGAAACTCAATTAATGGGTGAATGTAACGAAATTCACCTGCGGTTGAAAGCGGATAAAAATACATTAATAAATAAATAAATAAATATAAATAAAATAATAATAATAAATATTCTTTGGACATTCCCACACATCGCCATCTAGCCCCAAAGTAAGCTAATCAAAGCTTGTGTTATGGGTGCCAGACAACGGATATAATACTTAAATACTTTTTGTTTGTAAATACATACATGATATACATAGAAAACACCCAGACCAATACAAACAGACATGTTCATGCACACAAATGTTTGTATTGTGCGGAGATCGAACCCGCACCCGCTGCGTAGTAGGCGTTTTCTCGACGACTACACCAGACATTAATCAATGGTTATTAAAATAGCACGTCTGAGATTTGGTTTATTAAGGTATTATTTCTTCAAAACACGTACAATCGTAAATATTCAACCGCTGGTAACGACATAACTTAACCATCGATCACGCAAATGGGTCTTATAGTAACTTTAATTAAACAATATGAGAAATCTCGTAAAATAAAAGTAAGTACACGTTACGTACCTATTAAAACAAGAGAATGAAATATTCATATCTAGAATCGCTGACTATTTAAATTAAGCACTTAGGCATTTTTAAAGAACAGTGGTAATTTTTCCTAGCAGCGTTAAGGTAGGTAACTATCTATTTAGTTCCTTTTACAGTACCTTTATTATCTTTTGTGCTTATATTTAATAACAAAGTGTTATATTATTTAATATTTTACTTACTTTGGGAACTTCTTTTGCAGCTCAGCGATTGTCATTGGGTTATAGAGGCTGGTGGCGTTTCGGCGTTTTTCGAGAGGCAGCGAGATCTGTAGAAATTATTATTAAGTTTATATGCAATGTAATATACGAGTTTATTCTAGCTTGTTTGTACAAATATGTTTTTTCTTCCATTTATACTCGTATGCGAAAGTGTGACTGTTGTATCCTTCTCACGCTAAAGTCGCTAAACCAATTTATATGAAAGCCTATTATAGATAACTCTAGGGTCCAAGAAAAGGACATTGGGTAGTTTTTATTACAGGGATCATTCTTTAAGGGCATGTAAACAAGGGATGAACAGCAAGGCCAATATTTACGTCCGGCGTAACCGCGGGTGATCGCTAGTGCTTCTTAAAAAAGCTTGTTAACATGTCTAGCCGTAAGGAAAAAAGATGTTAATTGCTAAGCTGTTTAGCATTATTTACAAAGCTCTCAAGAAATTAGTAATCTTTTAGTAAAGATGTTAGTCTACGCGGTTTGAATAACTAATGTTAATTGATATTCATGAGCCCCAAAAAGTACTTCTCATCAGACGTATTTAGCAAATGAAGCGTTAATTGTTCACGATGTGCATTGGGTACTATGTAAAGTATAGCTTGTATATTTGGTATTTAGTAGCTATATAATATATAAGTGCAATCCACGAAAGAGGGCGCCACTCTTTTTTTAATGGAAAACGCGGGATACGTTGTGTGTGACAGATATTAAATTACTATTATACTGTTAAATATTGGAAAAAGTTTGCACACATGAACTATTATATACGATTAGGTCAAAAGTCGCGCGCGCGCCTTCGGATGGAAAATAATTGAAAAAAAAAACGTAATAAGTATTGTAAAGACTGTACGATGGTGAAAATAAGGTCAAACATTGTTTCGGCGGCTCGGCGCGAAGACCTTGAAGGTATTGCTTGGAAATACATAAACAAACAAATATAAATCGTATTCATAGCCCTCACAGTGATTCATTTCACATTAAAGTCGACAAAGCTCGTAAAAATTCACTTCTTTGTGGCCCCATAAAGCTGTTATTGTTTTACGTGAGGCCTGGTTAGGTGGCTGGCCACTCGGCCAATTATCTACTTCGCCCAGATTTTTATAAACTGGCCTTTAGGTATACCGAGCCTTATTACGCTTTCGGCGACATTGTCCTCCAATTAAATAACAATGCCTTTGAATTAAGTACATTGTGTCCTGTGCCGCTTTGTTTTGCAATCGTGTCGATATCCGCCCGCTACTTTGTCGTCACAAGCATGTTAAAATTCACAATGCGACATAACAGTAAATTATGTAACAAGAATCATTGACCCAGTTCTCGATTTCGGCTAAAGATTTTTAATACTGTTAGTTTGAGGAAAGTCCTTCATATAATACCTAAAGGTAGTGTGCGATTAGCGAAATGACTGTTATTTTCTAAAGCGACTTGCTCCTGAGTTATGACGACAAGTATTATGTATTGTGTGATGTTATGTACTGTTATCAGACTTACATTGGCGAGTTTCATTTCAAACTGCAGGGAATCCTTAAGTTCCACTTCAGCGCGAGCTCTCTCTGCGCCCAGGAGGACCGCGATGTCCACCATGTACTCATAATAGGCCTGCACCAACTTGTCGCTGAAGCCACGGTTCAGGTACTCTCGGCTGAGCCCCAGCGAGGCTTGATCCAGCTGTTAATTAAATTAACATTCGACACACCCATTACTAACTTCTACACTTCAGGGGCTCTATTTATTTTCACTCGTTTCATTCATTTGCATTCGAAAATTAAACAACAACAACATTAACGCGAGTGATGCAAAATAGAGCCTCAGAACTTCGCATCCGCAAAAAGAATTCGCCACGCAAACTCGCTGAGCTTGTTTGTACAGTGTCGGCCGACATTAGATTTAGCAGTTCTTACATCGATGATCCGTTTGGTGGAGTTCTTCACGTCGACGCTGATGGAGAAGTCGAGGAAATAGTCGACGGAGTAACCAGCTGATCGGAAGCGGTAGACAGACTTCTCCCAGGAGAAGGAACGTTCGTCCCAGGATGAGCCGTCAAGTACGGGCCAGCCGCCGAGCCGTCGCAGCATGTCTAGGAGCGGCTGGATGCCTCGTGATTCGATGGCAGCTGTTACAAAAGCCGTATATTAGTGAGATACTAGCGGTCCCAGTGGATTTCGTTAAGACGGGCCCCCCAGTTTATGATTATTATCCTTGACTGAGTCCGCGCGTATTGAGTTTGCTTCCGTCATAGCGTGATGTTCTACAGCCTACTAAATCATTCCCCATTAAATAAGCTATACAACACCAAAATATTTTTTTATTGGACTTGTAGTTCCTGATATAAGCGCGTTCAAACAAAGAAACTCCGCAGCTTTATAATTTAATAAAGTAAAGATTCGGGGAGACAAAACCAACCGGAAAATCAGTTCACCCTTTTCGAGTTATAATCGGTGTAACTAACACGACTTGTTTTTATGTAGGTACCTACATTTATTTTTAGTGGTAAAAAATTAAGGGCTGGTAAAAAACCCTGTGCCTAAAGTGATATTAAATGAATTTAATTTTAGTACATGAAACTTATGAATGTCAAAAGAGCGAATGTCTTATTTATATTCCCGGCTCTACTACCACTCAGAAAATAGACGATTAGGTAAGTGTTAAGAAAAAACGCAATAAACTTGTCGCAGAACTTGAAAAGGTAAGATAAATAGGTTTTTAGGGTTCCGTACCCAAAGGGTAAAAACGTGGCTTATTGCTAAGACTACGATGTCTGTCCGTTGTCTCAGGTTGTCTGCCACCAGTTTGTTGCCGTTATACAAAAAAAGTGGAGTTCCATATAATAAGCACGTTTTTTTTCTTTTTTGCTCGATGTACATAATGCAAAAGATAGGCACTTGAAATATTCACCTATTTTGTTTACCCAGACAATGGTACGGAACCCTTCGTGCGCTAGCCCGACTCGCACTTGGCCGGTTTTAACATAACATAGCGAAATAATGTAGCTCTCATCTTTGAAATTGCATGGCACGAATGTAACCCAAATTAAACCCACACCTAAAACATAAAAAATCTTTTAACTGTTCCGGTAATGTGTTCTGATACATTACTTTATTAGTTGATCCACTGCGCAAATTTAAACCGAGAGGGCTTCTAAATTGGCAAATAAAATTGAATTTTAGTACCCGCTGTCTACACCAAGGTATTCATTAAGTTAGATCTAAAGTATAGGTAGTGGTAGTTAGGAGGGGATTATTCTAGATTAGTTAGATTAGATTCTAGATTTTGTATATACAATTGCTATCCTTGCTGGTAATCCACGAATTTTTATATTATGCCCATCTTCGAGGGAATAAATACAATATATTCATTTTAATTGTACCATCCCACGCGAAGTCGGGAAGGTAGATTATTGAAATATCATACTTACTTACAACTAACACGTGTCACTTTATTTGTCGCCCGAAATGTCGTAGGGAGGTGAACAGAACATAAATCACGTTTTCGGGTGCCACATATGTTTCTCCTCAAAATTAACTGGATTTTTAGACTCACTTCGAAACTGTAGAGTAAAAATAACGCGCTAATAGGTCATCACGCATGTGTTTATCAACAGTCTTTTTGTTTTACCTACTTTTGTTTACGCGACCGCCGGCGATCTTTTGATCCGTGAGCGTCTACGCTTAGAGTTTAGGTCTTCTCAAGTACCTACGGGTAAGTATACGATGCCTTTGTAGGGCCTTGACATCGATGACCGCTGTGACCGGTCACAATGTAAGTATTGTATCTACATAATAAACTACTAAACATGCAAATTAAGCACCCAACCGCGGTTAAGATTACTGCTTAAGTTAAACTTGGCATGGTTAAAGTAAGGTTGGTACCTATTTAATGCCTGATTATATTAAAAGGATCTCTAAAACCAGCAGACGGTGTCCATTCATCCGTCACTTACGTCACGACGTTGTGCAAATCGCGGAAGAAACATCATTTAGTTCACTTTCACTCCCATTATCGCTATAACTGGTTTAAGTAACAACAGTTAAATAATTGTCGTAATTAAAAGTTTTTCGCAAAAATTTGCTGTGTGACTGTGTTAATTGTAAAAATCATAGATAATTTCTGCGGCCCCTAGAGCATTGCATCTTCTAACAAGTAACAGCGCTTCGTAGCGTAACGATATGCGTTATCTAAATACGTCATCGTTTAAGTTTACTAGCGAAAATACCGTTGACCTCGTGAATGAAGAAAAAAACATTTTAAAAGTTATGGGGTTGATGGACATAAGCCTAGCACGGCTTATAACCATGTACCCCATAACTTTGAAAATCGTTAAGTATCAGTTTAAAATACAATTAGTAGAACCTCGATAGTACTATTTACTTTATTCGATTTACCGCATATAACGGTACCTACTTAATGTCGGTCCCTAAAACTTGGAGTATGTTTCCATACTTATCCATCTATACGCTTAGTACGCGTTTTTAAGGTTCCGTAGCCGAATGGCCCAATACGGAACCCTTATGGTTTTATCAGGTGTGAAAATATTAGCATTACACATTTGAAACTTAGGTAGGTATGTGTATCCTGTTTGTAAGATATACGCTTAATCCATCCAATCCATAGTGGTAAATTGGGCGTTTACCCTTCCCCTCTAAGTTTTGAACTTAGCACGTGAAAATTTTGAAAATGATACAAGATAACCAAAATTGGTTTCAACGAGATAAAAGTAGTAGTTTTTGTGATATATCACATTTTCAACAACAAGAAATTTAACTTATTCCTTCATACAAACTTTACGGAAAACAAATTTATTTTTGCGGAGAAAAGACTTGCGGAAAAATGACTGGATCATGGTTAAGTTGGGGTGCAAAATGAGCTCCAATCTCTGTTTTTTTTTTTTTAATCAAATGCGTCTATGTGTTTATACGAGTTTTAAGAGTATTTAAATTAATTTTGTACTTGATTGTATTCGTATTTTGTTGATTTATCTGTACTCATACAGACGGATGAAAATTATTTAGTTTATTAAAGATTAGAAAAAAAAATGAAAATTTATCGATATATTAATTGATATAGAGATTTTTAAATTATACTTTGTGATAGAAGTCTCAGTCGTGAGCGTAATTATGTCAAATATCGATACTGGCATATAAGTACGCTTAATACGATTTCCCGCTTATAACACTTTTATGTGTGTATCCTACTAATCGAACTATTAGGTTTTACTGCAGTTACTTTGTTCAAGCCTCCTGGATCATCACAATTACGTCGTTATTTACTTATTTCAAGTAACTTTTCTAGTTATTAAAGATATTATTCAAGCTTCTATGGTCCATCGCATTCATATGATCGCACCCAGTAGCTAACTATCTGTTAATTACCTCAATACCTCTTATCTTAAATTTTTTTCACTTTACCAAACGTCACCTTTCCTAGGTTGAGCATAAGAATAGGTGATTGGCGAAAATGATTCTCGTATGTTCCTTCCTAAATGCAGTTTAAAACACAAGCTTATGAAACATGGCTCAAAAACGCAGGTTACTGGAAAAACGTATCGTAAACCAACGTGCAGGAACAATTTACCGAAATGTAATATTTTCCTATGTGATAGAATTTAGGAAACATGGTTGGCAGTTTATAAATTTTATTATAGCAAGTATATCGTGATGACACGTTCCAACATTATTGTACAAATCATACCTACAATAAAAATCGTGCATACGATATAATATGTTTAATATCCTTAATTTAATACGTAAGTTATCCGATTTTTTTTAAAGTAGATAGCCAAGAGTGCAAAACATGCATCCTAACTTTCTACCTGTATTATATTTAGTTATGAGTTGTTATGCACAAGCTTGAAGCTTGTACCTATTTGATTGTATTACTTTCGACATAAGACCATAAACAAAAATATCCCACATTATGAATAAAAGAAGTGAGCACGAATAGTTTCTTTTCGTGAATTCCAACTGAAGAGTCCCTGGAGGGATTCGTAATCGTAAGAAATTCCAGACCAGCATTTTGTTAAACTTTTTCTTATAACGTTTGTTTTATTTTGGTATTATCGATATGCGTAGTCGAATTCGCCTAGGGGGACCATTATTATTTTACCGTAAAAAATAAATTGTTTCCCTAAAATGGATTCCTTTCCTTTCAATGTTCAAGAGTTTATTTAAGACTTTTTAGTGCATTTTGGTTTTGAAGTCGGTTTTTACTTTTTTAAAGTTTTTTTATTTTTTAAATTTTTAAAGATTACAAGAGAGTGGGGGGGGAGTTGCACCTTATGACTCTGTTTTCCAAGAAGGTACAAACTACCTATCATATGTTCTGTCATTATAATTACTGAACTCCTAAGCGTTAAGGAGTTCCACCATCAGCTCAGCCCCACAAGATGTGGACTATCAGACGTAACAATACGTCAACATTAAGATTTTAGTAAAACAACACTATACGTGCCTTTAAAATTTGAGGGTTTCCCTCGATTACACCAAGATCCCATCTTCAGATCCCAAATCGGCAACAAAGGGACCAACTAGAAGGTACACTCTCTAAGGAAGCGAAAAAATTTTTCGAATCGGTCGACTAACGACTGAGATATGAGGTAGCAAACATACAAAAAAAAATATACAGTCGAATTGATAACCTCCTCCTTTTTTGAAGTCGGTTAAAAATATCTTTAATGTCCAATACAACACCGGCAACAAAAACAGTAATCTGTGAAATGCCTACTATTAATAGCTCTATAAAAATTAAATATTATTAATTTAATTATGTCGCAGCCATGTTAATTCAGCCTTTTAATAAAATGCCTAGGTTTTACATTTAACTCCTATACGGGAAACTAGGTACACACCCCGCATCCGCCGCAGGCTGCGTGAATACGTACACGTACATATCCGAAAACAAGTGTGATATAATAATTTTCACTCTACACAAGTAATGCTCTAACAGAAATACCTGAAGCTTATTGCGGTAATTTAGTTATTCATTAAGCCTGACATTTCATTGCTCATTACCAGTATATTCATTTCTAATAATTAATAACTTGATTATGTTGAAGAGCAGAAGGTCATGTGAGGTATTATTATCAATTCTAATATTATAAAGCTGAAGTAGAAGAACTAAGGTAACGAAAGGACATAGCTTTGAGAATCTGTAAGCTCAAGTGGCAATGGGCAGGGCAGATAGCGCGAAGAACTGATGGCCGGTGGGGCAGAAAAGTTCTGGATTGGAGACCCCTCGACCAAAGACGCAGCGTAGGACGTCCACCAGCAAGATGGACAGATGACCTTAAAAGATAGCAGGATCAAACTGGATGCAGACCGCTAGTGATCGGTCGCTGTGGAAAGCCGTGGGGGAGGCCTATGTTCAGCAGTGGACGTCCTTTGGCTGAGAATGATGATGATGATGATGAAAGCTGAAGACTTTGTTTGTTTGTTTGAACCCGCTGATCTCAGGAACTACTGGATTGATTTGAAAAATAATTGCGTTCGATTGCATATTTATTAAGGAAGGCTTAAGGCTATAAAATATCTCGCTGCGACGGGAGGGGAGGAAGCCGAAACGCGCGAAGTCGTGGGGGACCGCTAGTATTATATATGTTCTCAAGTATGATTTAATCATTAATGTTGTTTGCGTTTTTTGAATATTGATCTCACTTCTTATTTGTCATCATATTCTTCTTAGTTGTTAAAAGTTCGTTACGTATCGTAGGCACCTATTTAGTAAATTGACGTCTATAATAATTGAAATTATTGAGGCCAAGGCAATGATTTTGCGGGACACAGCTGATCGAAACGATTTGTCATCATCTATCATTGTTTTTTCATTAATGTTATCTCATAGTAACTTTTAATAATACTCGTAGCTTGCCAACGGCGACTATTTGTTGATCAACTTTAAAACTTATTAGTATATTATATCATTTAGATTGTTATTTATTCATTATGTAAGTAGGTACATTTACCCAATTCAAGTGGTTCCAGGTAGGTGCTTATAAATTACAGGCATAATTCAGAGAAGATTCCGGTATAACATCATGCCTAATAATTCGATTAAATATGTATTGTTACATGTAGGTAATAAGCAAATATGGGTAAAACTACCAGGTTAACCTACATTTGAGTTAAATCAAGAATTTGGGTCTGAAAACCAAAAAAATATTGTCATCAATCAGAATCTAGGATTGCTATTAACATTCTCAGGGCACCATATTGATGAAATGCTGTTCCAATGTAAAGCTAATCTAGGATGAACATGAACTCGTGTTTTTATTTGTTTAAAACGCAATCCTTTGTATCTACGCTTTTATCTAAAAAGCGGAACAGAATACACTACGCCAAGCTGCAAAAGGAAGTAGGCAATGTGTGCATTGCTTAAATAGGTCATACTAAGTAGTTTTAAACACTATCCACGTAGCATACGATTGTCTGAGCATAATACTAATTAAAACTCACCGTGTTTACTCAAACTGCCGACGAATTAAGGATGAGCAAAGCTAAACACATTACGTTATGTTGTCTACACAATTTTGCTAGGTGTGTTGTGTCTCGTCAAAACATACTATGGAAACAGAAGGAAATGGAATGAAAACTAAAAGCAGGCGCTCTAAACGACTCGTACTTAAGGCTTTGATATATTAAACTAAGATAATATTTGAAATTGTTAACATTAATTAAAAATACTTGTTTAGGTAGAGATGTAAGCATGGATTCATCAGATTGGAGAAAAGTTATAATTTAATCTCGAAAAAATATCAACGATATTATGTTGCTATGATTTTGGGACAGTGTCTGTCTATCGGAGTATCAGTCACTAATGAGTGGTTTATATTTGTATTCTGCTAGCCGGTCAGTGTTGAAATGTTCAGGACTCATGAAATATGGTGGGTGTTCATAGTTTATGAAACAATCGATAAAAACATGTTTTCCCTCTATCGTACACAATAGGCTATGTGATTGATAATTTAGTAGCAATTGTCCAAATCATGATCAATATCGAGCACCGACATACTCGTATATGTCCCAAAAAGGTAAAATAAATTGAAACTTACTTCGATTCATGCAAGCCTGGTACAGCGTTTTAGCCAGCACGAAGGGTCGGGGCTCGCTTGGCGTGATGGGCTCGTCCAGCAGAGCCCTGATCTGTTCCTGCAGCTGATCCGTGATGATGGAGAAAGTATTCACTGAAGTCTTGTCATCAGGGATCCGGGTGTTCCTCACGAAGGAACCGCAAGCGAAGTCGTAGAAGTCATCGCACGGATCCACCTTCTCATCCATGTTCATTAACAGTTTGGAAGCTGTGGATGATTAAAGGTATTAGATTGCGTGTTCAACGTCAGTTAGTTTGATGAAGTTTATCTGATAAACGCTATTAAAAAAACATTAGCAAAGTTTATTTCTGTTGGCATCTACGTTAAGTGGTATCAATTTAGGCTTTTAAAGAAACATCAGTAAAGTCAATTGTACTATGCGCTGGAGCAATTTTTCGACGCTCGTTATTTGCGAGACACATTGCCTTCAAGGATAGGATGTTGCTTAACTGTTCTAGCTTTGCGGGTGCACCTTCATTCCTTTTCAGACCAATGTCAAGTGCACCAACCTGTCGCAATACATAATACACCTATCGGTGGTACCTATTCAAAGACCTCAGTGGTTAAGTAAAATGCATGTTTCTAAACATAAGCTGAAAATTGCTTTGGCCAATGTAGCTATTAAATTGTCACAGCATAGCGTTTAAGCCTTGCGTCATGCACTGTATTGTGAGGAGAACATGTATCTTCAGGAACATTCTCAAAGCCAGGATCAAAAACTATAGTAAAGTATTTATGGTCATTTGTTATCTAATATTTTTTATTGATAAACAGGTGATTATACATTTCCATATTGCGTCAAGAATTTATTTTAAGTACTTGTGGTAGAATATCCCGCTATTCACATTAACAATAATGATATGAAATGTATATTTAAGCACTATGATTGAATAGTGATTGCCTTTAAATGGTCGTCTATAACTTGTATTCGAAATGATTATTATTTTTATCTTTGACCGGCAGCAACAAAACAATAATAATAAGTGGTGCGGGGAGTATCTACCCGATAACGTGGCCTTATATACATCACTAGTTTGAGTTATTGAGTAATCAGATGAATTAGACAAAGTATCAATTTTATACAGATATGCTACTATAACAATACATTGTATGGAATTGACATAAATCACGTTATGACGCGTGGGCAATCGATATTTCGCTATAGTCGGCGTACTAGCAACTAAGTCGTAAGGTCACAATGTGAATAGAGATGCAGCACGCCGCTTTACCTGTAAATCCCTTGTACACTGCGACTTTTAACAACGATCCAGTCCCGATGCAATCGCAAAATGTCAACCTTTACACACTTCCGCTACTTTTAGCATCCATACAGTCGCGATGCCAACGCGTGTTAGTATCGACTTAGTCTCGATGCAGAAGCAGGACATCGACAAATTATGTACTGTATATTGGCGATTCCATTGATACTAACGCACGACTGCATCGATCCCAAATTAAATCTGTTCATTGCGTGAGTCGCGAATGTTGTACTGTATCAATGCTAAAAGTCAAAGTGTGTAAAGGGTCGAGCAAGATAGACATGACACGGGCAGGAATCAGTTGAAAACACGGCGACTATAGTCAACTTTGAAGATGACGTAAATACTTAATTTACCATGATACTTTGTCTTAGTCCCTATCCTTAAAGGTTTCGTGAAGAAGACGTAACTAAACTTTCGCTTCCAATAAATACTTAGAAGATGTCTTACCAGTATGAATGCATCCAGGACTGCTGCAGATCTTGGCGTCTACATCTCCCTTCGCCACGATGGCTGGCGGCATGGATGAAGAAAGTCTCAGTTCACTAGTTTGTGGCATGTCTAAAATGCAGACACATGCGTATGAATGCGTGATATGTTACATGGTATTACATACAAATAAGAGCAGACATTCCAAATACAGTTATAAATATGCATCTTCAAGTTTAAAAGATAACAGGCCATTCAAAATGTTAGTGCTTCTAGAAAATATTTTTTAAAGAAATATTTCGTATTAAGTTAGACTTGTAAACGAATACACTTATGCAAGAAATATTATAGGTAAAAGTTAAATTCCATTCGAAATCAACTAAGTGCAGGCTAAAGTTAGATGCACCTTACAGGGACAATACTGTGTTACGGACTTTTCCTTTCAGCACACTTATTTTCCATGAAATACCAAATTTCCAAGTTGGTATAAGGCTACGGGGCTAATTTTGAAGCACTCGCTTGGATATGGCGTAAGGTTTTCGTTCGGTCATGGGTGGAATTAGACTGCTTTTTATTAAAAAATCGGACATTAATGAATATTACACGCCATTTTGACGCGAATGATTCAAAAACAGGCCCCGAACTCATCGTGATTTGCCTTTCGATTCGAGTACTGCGTGATTTTTGAATTCGAGTCGCTCGGGTGTGGGTAATTTGTTACTGCCTGTGTTTTTTGTTTTACACAATATGCGACGATACAGCAACCCTAATATTTTGCATCTACATTCCAAAGGCATATTGACGTTAAAGGAAAAAAAGACGAACCGCAAGGAAGAAAACTTAAGATAATTATGGTTACACAAAAAATTTAAGTCGGGAGGCCGGAAGGATGTCAAGCCTACTAGGAATAGTAGGCTTCTAGTTTTTTTTAATATTCAGCTTGCGCATTATTCGGTACTATTTGCATTGTGGTGTAATATACAATTTAAATGTGAACTATGTTCCGTGACGTGTCGCTAGTGTGTTGTTGGTTTTGACCGCGTTTATACACTGAACTTGGCCTCAAAGATGACTGGAAAAACCCAGAATAAGCACTAGACAGTCAAAAGTATGCCCCTTGAACCGTAAATATAAATAAAGTCAGGCAATTTAAATAAATCCGTTGTAGTCACAAAGCCGTGTAAACAAAGAGCATAATCTCTTATTTAGTAAACTAGATTCCGAAGAAAACATTATTTTCTTCGTAAGAATTAAAGAACTTGCAACTTTTTCTAACTTATTTTGTATCGACCTGCGAGTCTTAACTCAAAATTTTATTTGTGTCCATTATTATACCCACTGATACCACTATTGTTTGATCGGTGTCTTTGTAAAAAATACATCAAATGACTCGGAAATCAATCGTAAGTAGTGGTTACGCTAGCACTAACTAGCATTCATAAAGGGTAATTACTAAACGGTGGTACCCGTGGAAGTTGCAACGGCCGATAATAATGGGCCACTGTCATTTCCATGTCTGCCATACAACCTGACGGGGGCAGACACAGCTCAACTTGTATACAGTACCTACTTATATATTAGTAATCAATTCAGTCTTTTAGCGAAATAAACTTTGGTGGACGTAAACAGGGTCAAATTGACGGCAAACTTGACTGCACACGTTATCTTTATTGATTTACTAAAGTCGTGCTAAATAATTAACTAATTTGAATGTTTTATAATTTTGTTGAAAAATTAACTTAAAACCTATTTGAAAAACGTTCCCTTATGGCAAAGAGGCTAAAGATACTGGTGCCCTATTTTTGAAACACTCGCTTGAATATGGCGAGTGATTTTCATTCGAAAATGAATTAAAAATCAATGGAAATCACGCAAAACATAGACGTTAATACTCACAAAATTCAGTTACTTTTTTTTAATCGATCCCGTTTTTGGAATTATAGGTACTAATTTTTCATTGGAAAATTAGTATGTTGTAATTTTACTTTATTGTATTGTACCATTGTACAAAAAAAAACTGATTGCTAAATTGGTCAGGCTGGTTGGGACTTGAATGTTACCTTTGGTATTCAAAGAACAACCATATACCTTTTGTTATCACAGACAAAAACTAGAGCAGCATTACCAAAAGTTTATCGAGTTCGTGATCTCATTATCGCCGCATGAAACATGAGTTCATTTCAACTCCAAATTCAATTTATGGTCATGAACTTTCGCCATCGGGCTTGCCCAATTTCGATGAAAACCGACCTCTATCTATTGTTGTATGTTGTTGTCCAGATCGCACGCGACCAACCATATCGTTTGCGACAACCGACGTGATCTAACATTTAAGCAAGCGGGTGTGGCTCGGTTCCACTTAGGACACCCGAATGACACCCGCGGTGGAAGGCTCGTCGACACAGGTTTGATTAAACGCTGAGACAAGATTCGTGCTTGCGTGTTTATACAGGGTGTTGTTTTGGTCAGCGACGAGCGACTCAGGGGTACAAACGTTACTGATGCTAAAAAAAATATATCATGGAAGAAGCCCACAAAATCATTTTTTATGCGGTATAGCGATCGAGTCAAAACTACCAACACCAGGTAGCCTCTTCGTAGCTTACTAGCTACGGCGTAGTATTTCGTGCATAATTGCTAGCTACGCGCTAGGGTGCGAGTTTTCCCATTCGATTTGTATTTTTTTTTTAATGTTGTGAAGGGGTTTTCTTGTATAAAACTTGCGCAGAATTAAAAAAAAAATTTTTTTTAGAATAAGCATAACTCATATTATCATCCCTGAGTTGGATCTAAAACACACATTTTTTTTAATGTTGTGAAGAGGTTTTCTTGTATAAAATTTACGCAGAATTAAAAAAAATTTTTTTTAGAATAAGCATAACTCATATTATCATACCTGAGTCTGTGACTAAAACGACACCCTGTATTTATTGTATCTATTGCCACCGTGAGCGACAACGGCGTCACAAACTATTGGCGGACGTTAAACATAACAAATGGCTGGCTTTGCAATAAGATTAATAAAATATAATTCCCCGCGAATTATGTGAGTTACTGAAATTACTAGACAGTCGTCAGAAATCCTACAACAAAGTCTTTTTTTGGCCACTAGGAGCGCTGTCAGACTGCGCTGTCGACTCGGGTTCCCCCACCCCCCTAGCATACAGCTAATATCTTTAAAAATTCTATAAAACTTTAAACTGTTTTAATTTAATTCAAAAACTAGCGATCCTCTGCATTTTTGAGTCTGTCTGGTTTTTGAGTTTGCTCCTTGCCTTCCCGTTGCAGCATGATGTACTATGACTGAAAGTCATCGCTGATAAATTAGCTATCTAGGTCCAGTCGTTCCCGAGATTAGCGCGTTCAAACAAACAAACAAACAAAATCATCAGCTTTATAATATAAGTATAGATTCCCCTCAAGTAATAAAATCACGAAAACACGAATTTTGACTCGGTGTTTTTATTTCCTAAACAACATATTTTCACACATTGTTTTCACATGTAAGGCAATCCTAAATTGCTTTATGATTATAGACAAATGAATACATTTAAGGTAGTAAAAACCTTTTAAATATGATTAAAATGCCTTCTGAAACGTATCGATTGCCGAGATAAATGATTAAAAGCGCGTATCTTAGGCCTGCATGTTCGTCAGGTAAAACCTTGTCGAGACTTCCACGCCTGAAGTACTCTAATGAAGCACCTAGATTCCACTAGGAGCTAGTGTTGGACAAGCTTTGAAACTCAAACTCAATTGTTTATTTGCCAAAAACAGTAAATAAAGTTAACATTTAATAGTAAGTAGCTAGCACCTGTCTTGTGTTCAGTCTGCTCGCAGACTTAATTATATAATGTACCTTTTGTCACATGAATAATCCAAAATAGCAGCGCTTAAGTTTGAACAAAGTTTTTTCTTATAGGATGGTTTTGTTTCATTGAATAAGATTTATGGTATTTTTATTAAGAACTGCTCCATAATAATTGGCGCCCTTCTTTAAACCATTATAGTAGCAAGCCATGTGCTTTGATTGAAATACTCCCTAAGCGGAATACATCGTATTATCGCGAGTTTCCAGCGTCATTGCTATAACGTGCACTTTTCTAGTATAATTTCATATCAGTAAATTGGTTTCTGGTTTCCGCAAGGCGCGGCGGAGTGAAAATTTCAATCATGTCTCGGGCGGCGCTTTTCCGCCACAGTTTCCGTTGCCGGGAATCGCCTCTAAAATTTTTCCTTTGCCTGGCATGCCTTTTGCTACGTCTGTGCACACGTGCGGATTGAGTTTGGTACGAAATGCAAAACTGAAGACATTGTTTGAAAACTACTTTCAACCCAATGTTTGTGCCGGTCGCGTCGCGTCGGTTTTCATATTTCCATTATGAGTGATATGGTGATTTCACCTAATTTATTATTAGGGGCTGTATTTTTAATTATCGGCTCAATATTTGGTGTGATTTTTGTTGATACATTGATTTTAGAAGGAAAAGTAGATCATATCCAAGACTGATTTTAACAAAATAACGGGACGGTTTGTGCTCTTGTCAAAATTTCGTTTATTTTTCGTCGATTATTAATTGATTTTTGAATTAAAAAACGCGTAATACTGACGCGAGTGATTCAAAAATTAAGCTCCAAAAAGTTTAAGAAAAAATGCAGAGAGTACATTCCAAAAAATATTCAAATACTTATTAAAACTCATAAGTACCTACTTATTCTCCGAGTAGTGTCAATTTACGAAAACCACAAACTTAATATCAATGATTTATTTAGTAGTGCTCAAAATAAAGTTTAAACTGAATCGTTAATTATTTATTTGTTTTTAAAATAGTTGTTTATGTATTCAGTTACGGAGTATCACTTACAATGATTGCGCTCGGCAAGAATACCATTTATTTAGCATTTAAATAACAATCGCAAAATTTTACTAGTGCTCATGAATGGATACGTATCGCAATCCTCATCTGGATGGATTCAGTTTGAAGCTCGTATAATGTTGTATTGGAACGAGTCGAGCATTCGGTCCTTCGAGCCGGATATTGGCAACAAAGCCAAGCAGTAAAAACACCTTGCATAGCAACCACATCCCGGAAGGATTTGTACCGTGATATACATTATATATATATATACATATATATATTTGTTAGCTTTCTAGCGGCTTATTCGTTTCTTATGATTACCTTCTTATTTCTTGCGCGTTCATATCCTACCTTTTACCCATTCTATCTTATCCTATTTATATGCAAATATCTGTAAACAAGCTGTTAATTATGATGAGCAAATACGAAGCTGATTGCTAGCCACAATGTCAAATCCGATTTTGACGAATTTGACACAGATTTATACAAATAAAAGTTAGATCTAGTAATTAGGGATGAAACTACAAAGAAAAATCCGTCCCATGCACAGGCGAAGCCGCAAGTAGTATGAAATAATAAAATGTACTTTGTAAGTAGTACATACAATTGAACATACGCGTAACACAATTGGTTATGCTTACAGGCGAACGAATTTTAGTGATTTATATAATGGTCGTGAGTATAAAATACAATTTAGTCAGTGAGGGTATGCTCCAGTGTGATTGATATGCCTGCCTGCTTCTCATTTGATTTATAAAACAAACGAACAGTGTGATCCGAACATGTGTACAAAATGTTGTTAAATAGATTAAATTCATTGGGACACAAGCTGAGAAACCCTAAGGAAAACAAGGAAATTAAAATAGAGAAATAAAACAGTATACCTATTGGTCGTAGGCTTTTTTACGTTAATGTACTCACGCAGGTATTTATGTGATCTTCCCACTTAAACGTGTAAGATTCACTTAAAATGAAAGCGGAACTGACTGATAAAAAAATATAGGTAGAGAAATAAAGTTAACGTAATTGTGACGAACACCTACTTTTATTATGATTAACTACATTACATTACATCTATTTGTGTTGCAGTATCATTATCAGAATTGGTTTATATTGTACTTATACCATATTAGTATATAGGTTAGGAATCCAGTGAAAATTCCACTGGCGAAAATTTACTACATCAAGGATTTCCACGAAATAATTTAATTCGGAAACACATAAAAATTATAGATGGGCAACTATTAACTCTAAGCGATAGTAATTAACTGAATTCTACAAGTGCCTACCAATTCCATTATTTATACTTTTTATTCATTTATTAAACTTTCTTACATACTATTTCAAATTCAACTTTTATGTAAGTATCAAATTAATACGGTATATGATAGTTATTGTTAACATATCGTAAAGCCGGATATTATTTCGGATATTTTTCATAAAAACAAAAAAAAAACGATATTAACCACTGGGACAAAAAAAGGCAGAAAATGAAAGCTCCTCCTCCATCATAAGCCATTTTGATTTGGCATACGATGTTTCGAGTACCCTGTAAATTGAATTATTGATTTAAACCTGCACTTAGTTGATTTTGAGTTAATTCCAGTTGAATCCGCGATAAAAATACATTATTGGGAAAACCTACAATAATTATGGTTCCTCTAATAAATACACAGAGCAATAACATATATGTAATAAATGAAAAGCCGATGTCATTAAATTATTTTTCAGGATTTGACTTGCAGTTTGAAATACAATTATTAGAAAATTAGAGAATTAGAAGATTATTAGAATCACGACGGAAATACTTTCATAGGAAGTATATTTCATAGAAGCGCACCACATTAGTGTTTTTGAAGAGAAAAAAATATATATTTGGATAGCTCAAATTTTAGAAATTTAATAGGCAAAGTAAGCTATGTATAATTGTCTTAAAATCATAGGTTTCGACATGCGTCCAGGAGAAAATAAAAAGACTGTCGATCGTTTTTGGATTTAACTTAATAAATCCTGCTTTCATCGGGCATGGTTATCATTGTGCATTTGTTGCATTTGTTAGAGAAAGTGTACTTACTGTTGATATCAGTGGTGGTCTTCATAAGCAGGCTTGCGATGAATGCCGCCAGGAATGCCACAGCGAGGACCGTGGTCACTCCGGCAACCAGCATCAGCCGCTTCTCCAGCTTGGAGCGTTGGCCCCAGAATGAAGGCCTATAACAAAAGAGCAACAGTTGAAGAGGCCGTCAATTTCACAATTATCTCTATATATAAAAAATATAGAAATTTCCCTCGGCCACGGTATCACGCGGGAACGGCTGGACCGATTTTGATAATTCTTTTTTTGTTTCGATTGTTACTGATTTAGAAGAAAGAAGAAAATTGAGCGGGTGGACCGATCTTCATGATTTTTACATTGTCAGATTTGTCACCGTTCGGAATAAGATAATAATTATTAAAATTTCGGGTCGGGTGGTAAGGTGCCGGGGGCGCAACAAAGTTCGCTGGGTCCACTGGTAATAAATAAATATTATAACATAAGAACTGGTTAACACTGCTATCTCGCCCCGCTTTTTCCGTCAGGCACCAAGTTTCGAGACACATAGAACGAGAAACAATTGAAATATCGTGTCGTTCGCTCCTGAAGGAATCGAAATGAATGTCATATCCGATGTTTCAAAATGGTTACACTCAAAATTAATCTGCGCCGGGAACATTTTAGGGCTATGATTTATTAAGATTTCAAGTGTCGCCTGAAACCGTAAGAATCGTTTGATAGACTTCAAATGGCAACTATGGATGAAGGCCCCTCCAAGGCCACCGTGTATCGTTGGTTAACGAATTCAAGCGCGGTCGACCAACCTTGGGGCTTGGGGGATGAAGAACGAAGTGGTCGCCCTTTGACGGCTATTACGGAAGAAAACGTGCTAGCAATGAACATTTTTATCCAAGATAATAGGCGAATTGCACCTATTGAAGATTAAATCGGGAAGCGTTCTCGTGAACGCTTCTATTCCACGTTTCGTAAAAGTCAACAATTGCAAACTGATTTTCTGTTATATCAAATATCATTTTTACTTACGTTGCTATCTTTAATAAATCTAAAAAACAATGAATTTTTAATGCTTCATCATAAGTTTCTTATCAAGCAATAAATACATGAAAACACCAATTTTGTCTCAGCATTGTCTACGCAAAATGTCAAAAATCTTGCTTCAGACTACACGCGCTAACCACTACAACGAACGTGTCTTAAACATCATTATTTGTGCTTTGTTTGGGAAATGTAGAGTTAATGTTAATGTTTTCCTAATCGCAGCTATATAGCTGCGATACACCTGTTGCACTGATGAGGATTGACGAAATATTTTTCAAATTCAAGTACCGGAAATCAACTTTGTCATCACGCAATTTCTAGTAGAACTTATGTCCATCAGTTTGCTCTAATCTGTCAGAAAAACAAGTGTAGTATCTTAATTAAGGTCTCTGACCAATAGAACAGCAATCATCTGTATACGCATCACGTAAGGGTTGGCTCACTAGTTCAGTTAGTAGTCTCTCAAATCAGGTAGACGGGACCAATCGATCCAGACTCGAACAATAGAATCAAAACTTTTCCACGCGCCTTTCGCAGAACGCTAATATGTTTCAATCTCGAAATAATGCTCTTATCAAATAAGTGTATAAAAGTTAATAAAGCACAAAATAATAAGATCGTAATTAGTTACATATTCATATAGTAATCTCCCAATGTCCTATGAGAATATGTGTTGATATGAGGTAAACTAAAAAGTGTGTATTCCGCGAAGGGGAAAATTGCCCCGAAATTTTCAATTTGTTTTGGTAACCCAATTTTCGTGTACCCGCAATTTTCTGGTGTTAAACGAAAAGAACTCGCGAGGGAGCCCTATTTGAGCCATTCTTATGGGGTCCTAAAGAAAATTCGTATTTCGCGATTTGTTGCCAAAGCGGCTTAAAAATTACATTAAGAGGAAATAAAACCGCCTTACTTCTTTTGAGCGTAATAAGTTTAAGAGATTACGTATGTTTAAATGGTTTCTACTAGACATAACACCATCACAGAGTGTACAACTTTTAGATAATAAATAATGTTTAAGTACGTTATTACTGGATGTGGTGAGGCCAAAAGAGTTTCTACTATGTTAAAATATTAACCTATTTTTTCAAATATTAGCGGGGACGATTTTTCAATGGTCAGACAAAACTTATCTGACTGATAAATTGTAGAGCGACAGGTTTTAAAAAATGACAAGGTTACGTTTTCAAATTAGCCATATTCTATTTTGTTCGACGAATAATTCTTATGTGACTATTGAAAAATCAACCCTAAAAGATCTTAGTTGAATTCTACACCAAAAACCAATAATATGTGACATTTTATAACGTTAACTTATGAAGCAGGAACACAGTTATCTGCACGTTCTGGTAACAGTCTATTCTTTTTATTTCCGAAGATGTTACCAGCCTCCAATATACATGGTGCTTGCACGTGCACATAGAAACACTCGTGTCTAACGTGCCCGTTCTGGATACCTTGTTTGGTGCCCTGCCCATCACTTAAACGTTTTCTTGTTTATTGCCAGCTTATTCTAAATAAATGAGGCTTTTGGGATCTTCGCGCTCCTTTGACTAGATGAAAGCTAATTCTGCGCGAGCATGTTTATACTTTTTTTTAAACGGAGTTACTCAGCCGAGTACTCGGTTGAAAAAAAATGAACCGAGTGAAACTCGGTACTCGTTACTGCTCCAAAGTATTGGACACCAATCACATACATTGCTCTGATCCCAGAGTAAGTAGCTAATGCACTTGTGTTATGGAAATCAGAAACAGCGGTAGTACCACAACACCGAGACTCGAGACAATATAGAAAATTATGATTTCTATATTGACCCGACCGGGAATCGAACCCGGGACCTCGGAACGGCGACGCCTTGAAACCAGCGTGCGAGCAAAAGTGCTAATTGGCGTATCTCTAATATTATAAAGAAATAAATAGAAACACGAGCAAATGAATTCAAAAATCCGTGTTAGTTATCATCTAGACTAGATAACATTTCGTGTTTTTTATAGAGTTTAACATCGAATTTATAGCAAATAGTGCAAGAACAATGCCATTTAACATTAATGATTCTTTATGGCTTATTTTACTGTAGTATCTTTTAAATATTTTTTGGGTAAGGTCATCACTTCTCGATTCGCATAAAAACATTGAGGAAATAGTGTTCATAACTTTTGCCTTGACATTGAACCAGTGCAAACGACCGTGGAGAGCTATTTAAGTTCGGATAGTCTCGTAAACAAATAACTGGAGAGGTAGATAGTCCTCAATCGATTAACGACGAATAAACTTTCTTGGACGCTGTCCAATCACTTAATAAAATGATACAGCCAATCGAATACATTCTGTGAGTTTCATTTCATCAAATAAAATTATTTTTGGCTACTTTTAATGCGATACGGTTTGTCTAACTTTATACCTATCTTGCCTACACGTGGTTCTTTTAATACTACATAAGTCAAGTAGTGCTGCTAATTGTTTTGTTGCAAACTAGCGCTTAATAACTATATAAGATATCGCAGTGTATACCTTGACGTGCTATACTACCTGTTGTATTCAATATGAAAACTGTTAAAAGACAGGCAATCTGTATTTTTACCGACTTCAAAAAAGGAGGTATTCAATTCGACCTCTATGTATGTGATATCGTCAGGATTGGATAAAATGTTATGATTACTTAACAGGTGTGCAAAATTTTGTTAGTGTAAGTTTGTATCGGGATTTTTTGAAAACGAAAAGTCAAAGCGAGATGATTCTTTTTTATTTCAATCACGGGCCCTATTTTTTCACTAGTTTAAATATGGCGTGTGAATTTTGTTTGAAAACGAATTTAAAATCAGCAAAAATCACGCGAAATATAGACGTTATCTTTTTTCGAATCATTCCCTAGTGGAATAATACCAATTTTCATTGGAAAATCGGACATTAATCAATGAATATGACACGCTATCTTGACGCGAGTGATTAGAAAAATTAAAAAAGGGGTATTTTGGAATCACTCGCGTATCGTTATTGTTCAATTTAGGGTAAACGGTAAGTCTCATCAAAATAGGTCCAGTATTTTACGGATATGAGTAAAACTAATAAATCATGAAATAAATATTCAAAAACTATATAAGGCGATATACTTGTATTTAAAAAATATATCGCCTTTTAAACACTGAAAAGAAAGCTTAAAATAACACATTCGTCTTATGCAATGATATTGTATTATGGTACTATAGACTCTACACTCAGCACCGACTCCAAAAGAATTCGAATGCGTTATTTTAGCTTTTTAGTCAGTTTTTGAAGGTGGTTAATTTTTTTGAATAATATTTTGTAATGTATAACTTACGTACCTATTAATGAAGACAAATGAGTTATCTAATGCATTAGCATATCTTTAAATTTGGCACTTAATAAATGTGATAACGGAGACATATCCACGTTGATGATTGCTCTCCTATGTAACGTTAATTTATGGTCCGTTTATACCTTAAGACACGTGTGCCCGTGACATTCTGCGTTGCTGGCGGGATATTTGGTCTCACCCTCGGGAGTTAAGTTGGGAGTGTCCGGAGACAGCCACCTAGCGCCTTTATGGTCGCCGATAAGACCCATTTACGCCCACCGCATAAACTTTTTAACAGAATGGAAAATAGAGGTCCTGTTATATTTATCAGAAACTCTCTTGACATGGTGGAAATAAATTAATTATTTCTCCATTAGATACCTGTGTACTTTGTACATAACGTTGGCATTACCAAAGTTTGCGGCACCCCATCTCCGTCGATGGCATTCGTGGCTGTACGGTGAAGTGATTCCGACTTATCTTCTAGCTCCTCGGCGACACGTTCCGGTAAAGCAGGGTTTCTCAAACTTTGGACTACGCTTTTACCACCTTTAAACCTGCTTAAAGTTTTCAAGAAAAATCCCTAAATTAATAATTAAATCCTTCCATCAAATCCAATTCCCTAAAGGAAGTAATAAAATCGACTGTTGAAGAAAATAAGGTTTTTATTGAAATTAAAAAAACATTCAATATTAATATGATGGGTGTAATGTATTTGTTTCTTGTTGTAAATGTAGTCGGATTTAGGAGTAGTTTTTTAACAATTTATCTGATTCAGTATCAAGTCAATTGAACAGTCATCAAGCAAACATTACTTACGTTAATCTTGTCGCAAACCCCTTGTTTGCCATCGAATGTGGATCCCATAGGGGTATGCGTACCCCACTTTGAAGACACGGTAAAAGTACTTTACAATGTGCCTACCCTTATCATATTGTTTAACATAAGCTATCTTGCCTCCGTGAACCTGATTCAGAGGCTTTGACTTTGTAAGCTATTACTGCATTTAACAATATAGTATTAGTACTAGTAGAAACTATTTCGTAGACAAACACAGGATGAATGTACGTATACCCCATGTAATACCTACTACTAAAGATGTATTATCTAAAATTCGATCATCGGTTGAGGAGGTTGTGCCTTAGCCAAGGTCTTAGATTATATTATTTGTAATTGAATGTTACGAATCGAATTTTATGTATCGTTTATTTGTCAAATAATAAGGTTTAATGATGAACGGTATACTTATAAAGAAAATTTTTATTTTTTTTATTTTAATAAGACACTGAAAGTGAACCAAAAAGTAAAGTATTCTTACCTGCTGCATGATTTCTATTTAATATTCAAATAATATATGAACTTCGCGGTTACGATCGTCTCCTAAGTACTTGATGTATTCCTTCACTCTCAATCTACATTAACCACGTCATAATACGACAGCTCTCCGAGTATGATCGATCAAGATAGATTAGTTTGTGTGAATTGGAGTGTAGATTCGATTACTTCGTTTCACGATAACGCTTTAGTAGTTAAATGTACGTAAGTACACCCGAAGATGAAAAAGAGTAACCTAACAAATTACGGATTAACTAACAAAAAACGGATATTTTTAAATGTTTAATAATTGGGCATAAAAACTAAATTAACAAAAAATATACTAGACTTAAAAGAGCGACGTATCGTAAAAAAAGGATAAATGGATTTTGTTTTGAGTCATCTACTTTAAGTAACAAAATTTAGTAGACATGTATTGCCTGTTATGTTGTATCATAAATTCCAATGTATTAACGATTGCCAACACGTTACCAAAATCAGAGGTAACATCGCTGCTGTCACGCGATCGACCGCGCGTGCTGTGCTAACTGGTTTACAACCCGCCTGCACGGCTAAATGTTACTGTGTTCGCAGGTTTTTTTTTTAATACTTGCAGTCCCCTGCGACTTCGTCTGCCCGTTTGATTGATCTCCCTCGCTCTTCGCTGTAGCATTAAGTATTCTATCCTATAGGCTGAAGGCTATAGCCTTCCCCGATTATAAGCAATTTAATACAAAAAGTTCTTTTCATATTGGCCTAGTAGACATTAATGGCCGGACTATACTATACTATAAAAAGTAAATTAAAATATGCTTGTTTGATACGTTTAACAAAGAACTCAGCTTATGCTAGTAATTTGCAAAAAGCAACGTTTTTGTGGTGTGTATATTTTAAATCACACCCGGATATCAAAAACCGTTTTGTAAAAATCAACGGTGTTGAACCACGTTGAACTTAGAAAATTATTTTGAGAAGGGCATGCTGGTCAAAGAGCGATAACCAGTGATATACCCACCTATGCTTCCCCGTAATGTTCAAGACCTCATACTGATGACCAAAAGTCCACGTCTTGGTTAAACTGTTGCTTATTTATCAGTTTTTCAGTCAGTTGCTGAAGTTAATACACGTTTTCTACCTGATATCACGTTATTTTCCACACATCTTTGCCCTCTTTTCTTTAACAATTCTTTATTCAGCAGGACGATTTGAATGTTCGATAACACATTCGGCTTGGGTTTCGGCTAGATTTTGTATCCATTTTTCAATTAATGTCGCAGTTTCATCGGATGTCGATATATCAGTTCGATAACAAATATAATGGAAGGACAAAATAGAATCGTCACCGAATCCGTAACCAAATGGTTTCTTAATCGGGGGGTTCTGACCGAATTCGATTCCCCATTAACATTGAGTATTACCTTCTCGCAAAAATAGAGATAAAGGGCTAGAAATTAAATTCAAGATGTAAAAGATCCTTACATCTGTAAACAGAATCTCAATTTATATTTCGAAACATCGAACACGTTCGCACCTAATGGACACTTCAAATTGTGTTTTATTTAACTTTATTGCGCGCACAAGACAAATTACACGAATCAAATGATACTAAGTTTACTCGGTATCTAAGGACAAAGTATTTTATACCGACCTTACTATTCCGATCAGAATAATTTTGTACTAAGAATTTACACTCTATTGAATTTATGTGAGTGAGTGCCCTTTATCAATGAATTGGTAAATCATTCTGGACCGCTTTGTTTCAATCACTCGCGTCATTATTCTAAGTTTTTTTTCTTTGGGACATCAATTCAAAGTCAAAGATAATTTAACGATAAATGAAGACGTTAGTAGCATACAAAAATGAGTTATCTTTTTATAACTCTACCATGTGAATTCAAACAGATTTTCATTCGGAAAACAAACATTAATTCACGAAAATGACATGCCATATTGACGCGAGTGATTAAAAAAACCGGGCATTGTTTGTGCCTTATTACTAAGAAATTATTTATTTTACAACTGTTACTCAGTTTTCGCCTCTTTTTAGTTTTAAGCTATCACGCAAAATTATCTAACTTATTTTATTAGGCTAACAGCCTGTTTCACCTGCCTGTTACCGTTATATGTTCAAAACTTCATACGAAATGACATTGCATATCTGAATTATACATGATCGATTGTGAAAAAGCCCTAAGAGGCCTAAAATCTGTAAATCCTTAGTCACTCGAATATATTTAAAGTTGCATTGGGCACGAAGTGCAACACGATAAGGTCAAAAACCTTCAACTTAGCATACTGGTACGGGTTGTTGTAGCCACCTACTTTATCCAGCAGAGGCTTGTGCCTCGCCCAGGGTCATGTTATCCTGTCGTGAGTCAATGAATAAACTTGAATAATCGTGATATATCACAAATATATCACTGTAAGTACTGTCTTGTCTTTCTCGCACTTTGTAATACCTAGTGCACGCAGTGCATTCAGCAATCGCAGGTAACAATGCGAGACAAAAATATCAGATTTTTAACAAATATATTAAAAAAACCGGCCAAGGGCGTGTAGGACTCGCGCATTGAGGGTTCCGGGCCAACGTCGTTGAATAAGGGGACCATTTATTTCCACTTAGCCAAAACACCACAATATTTTGTTGACAGTAAAAAGAACTTTGTTTTTAATACTATTTTTATGAAAGACAAAGTTTATTTGCGGTTGTGAAAAATGTGCTATAGTAGCTCAAAAACTACTCACATTTGATACAATTTAAAGCGGTTGACAGGATAGACCTGCCTAGGTACCGAGTTTCATCTCTGTACTTCTCATAGTTTCAGAATAAAGTGGCAGTCACATACGGACGGACAGACAGACAGAGCTAGACAGACTTGACGAAACTATAAGCGTTCCGTGTTTTGCAATCGGAACGGAACCCTAAAAACTATTCATAAAGATGAAATAAGAAACTAAAAATTTGCGCACGGGTGGGACTTGAACCAGCAACCTTTTGGCAGACCAAGCCAAACGCTCTTACCACTTGAGCTACCGTGCTGTCAGTCCGACCCTGCGAAATTTGTGGTTTGTTATGAAAACGTCAATTGCGTGACGCTTAGCGCCATCTAGCCGTCTGTTTATGAAACAGATGGCCCAAGCAGTTATTCTTTACAGAATAAATTCAACTTGGAAATTGATGTCGCTTCGCTATCTAATCGCTCAAAACTATTTTACTCTTCTTTTGAGTTGGCTGTAAAAAAACTAAACTCTGGAAAACGATGTTTTTCTAAGTAATTAGCGCCTCTCTGGCGTGTTTTCTTCAGATGATGTTTAACTGGCGACAAGTTTTTCTGCAGTTACGAGTATTGTAGATTAATCTGACTCAACTGATACAAAGAAAACTATTGAAAGCATTGCGTACAGCAACAATTTAATAGTGAGATTTATTTTCTCAATACTTATATTTCTCAATACTTATATAAGTATAATGATTTATCTCAAGTCTCAAAACAACGTTGATTTGTATTTTAAATTTAATTCCTACGGCAGGATGAAACGAAGCACAAAATTCGTTAGTTAGTTTTCGAATTTCATTATTAATTTCAAATAGATAAAAAAGAACAATACAAGGTCAGTATAAATTGTTCATAATTTTATCTCTCGAAAAATGTTGTTCTTTTTAATATTTATTATGCCGCCAACTCTCATCTTCTCAACATAATTTCTTCGTGGATGTAGCCTAATAGATTTCCTTGTCCACTTCATTTACCGTTCAAGGTCGGTACCCAATGGTGTCAGTCATCCGCTTTTGGGTCACAACACCACTATCAACGTTTCTTTGTTGTCAACTTTGAAATTGTTATATCGAGATAGATTTCATTTAACTTTTGCAATGCAGCAAACTATCAGAGAATAGTCCACTCAATCATGATTACACATAAATGAACCAGTTTCACAGCAAAGCGCATACGCAATAGCAGTTATGCAACGATAATGATTCTCGAGTCATTAAAATGTTTAGCTGATCTCTGCTTTTTTTCTGACATCCTAAGACCGGTTTAGCACAAGTTCATTGTCTTCGTTGAGGTCCATGAACCTATAATCACAAACAAATCCGAGTGTATTGCAAGATAAATGTTTGGTATCGGCTGACCACTTTTACTTTTGTTACGATGTGACAGACTTGCGACGCTACATTTTGGAAGACAAAAGAAGTACCGTGCTTCAGACATCCAAATCTGATAACACGGTTTTGGTTTTTGGAACAGGTCCAATCGAACAATGCTGCCCGCTGAGTTGTACCTACCTACCTACTCACACGAATGAAAGAACCGATAGATCACGGATGAAAAAAATGGGACCCGCGAGCTTTGACTGCTAAACCGGTACCGAACGGTACTTCTCAGGACTGGATTATGCCAGGACAATGGTTCCCGTTTGTGAGTTGAATGAACGCAAGTCATCATTACTCTGTTGACATTACCTGTACTAGGTTTAGTAGCGGTGTCAGTGATTTATGCAAATTATTCTCTGGCCGGCGTTTGTGTTTGATACTGATTAGGAATAAACAAATACCCTCCAAGGCGAGACGGGCCTTGCTTGTGCTGTTCCGTACTCTTCGGATATAATTTTCCTCATTTTACTACACTACTTTGTTTTAGCAGCAATTTTTTTCTGCCTTTCTAGTTGCGCGTATTTAACGAAAATTGTGTGTTTATTTTAATGTACTCGTGAGAACAAAATAATTGCTTCAAATAGCCGTCGGGTTCACTAACTACACATTTGCCAAAAATTCTAGTTAACGCCTTTACTGACAGACGTTCCACGGTCGATCTTAACTTCCTCATTACCTCATAATGTATAAAAACATCTTAAGTATTATATAAAAGCAAAAACTATTAGGAAAGATAATGTAGGAGGTATTTACGAATGCGATGCACCAGCGATTTTTCACCGACAAAAAAGGAGGAGGTTATAAATTCGACTGCATGCTGCATGTGTTTTTTTGTATGTATGTTACCTCATTCATATATCAGTCGTTTGTCGACCGAATCTAATTTTTTTCACCTACTGAGAGGGTGTACCTTCTAGTTGGTCCCATTTTTTCCATTTTGGGATCTGATGATGGGATCATGGTGTAATCGAGGGAAACCCTCAAATTTTAAAGGCACGTAAAGTGTTTCTTTACTAGAACCTTAATGTTGACGTGTTGTTACGTCTGATAGTCAACATCTTGTGGGGCTGAACTGATGGTGGAACTCCTTAACGCTTAAATCACTAAAAATGAAGAAATAAAATAGACTTTAAAAAAAAGTAAAAACAGACTTCAAAACCGAAATGCACTAAAAAGTCTAAAATAAACTTTTCACCATTGAAAGGAAAGGAATCCGTTTTAGGCAAACAATTTCTTCTTGGAGTCAGTGCCATCACTTTGACCATCAAGCATCAACTATCACAGCACCGACTCCAAAAAGAAATTGTTTGCCTAAAACTATGGTGAAGAGTTTATTTAAGACTTTTTAGTGCATTTTGGTTTTGAAGTCGGTTTTTACTTTTTTTAAAGTTTATTTTTTTTGTTACAAAATTAACAAAAATAAACAACATCTATTTATACGCAATTGATTCCAAAATTCTGCCAAACAAGGACGCGCGCACTGAGGGTTCCGTACCAACTTTAACTGAATTAGGGGTCTACATACTCGTACTTCCACTAAGTCAATACTAAATTTTTGTTAACTGCAAAAATAACTTTGTTTTCCATTTTATTTGTATAAAGGACAAAGTTATATTTTGAGTTGTTAAAAATGTGCTGTCTCTAAAATTACTGGTTTGATCTCCTGCAAAACTTTTTGTTAAATGTATTTGTTACGGTCTACGTTAGATATGATTTTTTTTTTAAATCCTTGTTATAGCGACGTATTCTCATATGCTGTAGCCCATACACACAAATGTTACTTTATTTAATTCAGATAAAATTTGATATCATTTGATACCATAATTAACCAGACGTACCTACTGAGAAATAACAAACAAATCGTTGGACATAGTGGCTCATATAAATCACAAAAACACAGAAAATGCACGATTATTAAACAAAATTTTCCAACAAATGGATGTTTTATGTTTTTATTTATGTCATGTTATTTTTTATAACACATCAACTAATTTTGTTAGATTAAAATAGAGTCATTTGTGTGGCTTCACTACAGGCAATGAAAATTAAACCAGTTAGAATGAGCACCGATAGACTTGCAAAGTGATTTTTTAAAATGGCTCTCACTTAGAGGGATGAAGGATGCGACTTGCCAAGTATTTTACCGATAAAATATGCCGTAGAATACGTGGGTGAAGTATCGAAGGTCCGATACAAACGATACTGTACAATATGTTATGTCAGGAATAAGATCCAACATACTACAACTTTAATACACTAAGGTGTTATGTTGTTACACACGATAACGTATACTTTTTCTATGAGGCCGGTTTCACCATATTCTTATAAGCACTGTCCAACAAATAATTCAAGTATATAATGTCATTTTGTATGAAATATTGGACAGATAACGCTAATTAGAACTTATTAGGACATTGTGAAAAGCCGTACTTATATTACTGATTGGTATACAAGCAAAAATTAAAAACATTTCAATTCATAAGATCACGCTTACTTATTTTTTAGGTAGAAACATCAGTCACGTTTCATAAACACATTTTCTTATGCCACTTTATTACAAATATATTACTAAACACCATTAATAAGTTTTTTTCAACACACTTGCTCGTAATGACGTTTTTATTCCACCGATTTTTGGCTCATAATCCTAGATATTAAACACGCGTGCTTTTTCATTATATTATTGCACTAGTGCCTTTAGTTTATTAACCCGACCAATTTACATTTGTACCCTAGTACCAAATAGTAAGTAAGAAGACCAAGCGATATAATTTAGTCGGGTTATATAACTTTTACTTTAGCAACAAACAGTATTTATGCGAAAAATAACAGTATCTACATATTTATTTCAAGAAATGGTAAATCCAGCTTTATTACTTAAAAATAACACAAATTAATTTAACGTTTTCTGTAATTTGTGTTCTAAACACGAATTTTTACATTTTAATCTTGACTGTTGGCCGATCTAGATCGCGCCTTAGCCTTGCGCGCGCATCGGTATCGTGGCAAGAAAAAAAAACAACGCGCCATTTTTTCCAAATTAATTGTCGGCTGTGACAAAGTTTGGATTTATTATTGTGAAGTTTAATATTAAAGAAAATGTCTTCTTAAAGTGAAGAAAACCTATTATTAACTCCGCCGGACATACGCTTCGAGGCGAATAACGCGTGCAATAGGTAGTCTTTTGCCATCAAAATGGAGTGAAATGTATCTTTACTGTTTTAATAATTAAAACTTACTTGATGAAGAGTCTTGTTTATTCCTCGCAAGTGTGTTGAAAAACGTCGTATGAAACACGTGTGCCTGTGACCATAATATACGCGGCTTTCTTATGGCGCACTCGCTTTCGCTCGTGCGCACACAATATCGCCTTGTATATAATCGTCAACTTAGCACACTTGTATCATAATGTACTATTATGCTTCATAGTCTGAAGATTACGTAAGAGTATAATTATCGTTTCTCTGTATCGTATGTCTGGCATCAAAAAAGCCTGATTAATATTGAGCCTCAATATAATTAAGGAGATAATTAATGAATACCTATTTCCAGAAAATAATCAGAGGAGATAATATCGTTAATGGAACTGACGCCTACTTATTTACTGTTCACATCGCTTTTTGGGAGTAAACAAATTTTATTACAAGTTCAAGTGAAGCACCATTGCTATTTAATTTCAATATATAATACCTCTACCGAGCCAGAGCTAAAAATGAATGAAGTATCTTGCCAAACTTTAGCATCAGCTTAAAAAATAAATGATAAAAGCAATAAAAAAATTAACTGATTAAAACGTGTGGGAAGCACCAATTTGCTAGATGTGGGATATTGTTATTGTCATAATTGCATTTAAATTGTTATGACAGCACTCGTATTATGAGTAGGATACGTTTAAATACCTCCCAGCTATTTGTATTGAGTATAGACATGTTGATGTTGGTGAATATTCAAAAAATATCATGTTCCGATACCAACTACAGTATTTAGAAAAGGCAGTACTTGTGTTGTGCGTAGAGCTTTAATCAAGTAAACACCATATTTCTTAAACATATATCCTGTTTCGAACACAGGAACGTTTTTTTTTTGCTTTGCTACTAATTTCTACGCGCAAAGTATCTACAAGGAAAACTTATATCGTACATACATACAGATACAGTCGACCGGTGACGTCTATGTGTTTAGTTATCTTATAAGTACTATTAACACCGAAGCCTGCGGATGTAAGTTGCTGGTTATTATGAATATAGCCTGTATTGTTTAGACTATAAGACAGATGAGACTCGGTTGAAAACTCGTTGGCCCTAGGTCGATTTACTTTGGTTTTGTGCAGACGTTCACATCATCGTCTCCGCCAAGGCCGCAATGATGCTAGATAAAGTAAGATACTCAGTCAATTACTGGCTCCTTTTAATACCTTAAGTACTAATACTTCGATGACGTGGTACAAACAATACATTTATATTGCATGCAGTTTTGCTGAATTCAGATCAAGGTAATGATTAGATTTCAAGGATGGGTCAACAACTAAGATATTTTTTGTGTCCTACTGGAAAATATGCTTACAGTGATAAACGTAATAACAATGTAGGTATTGAGTTAAGACATGCTAAAAAAAAGCCAAAAGTCTGCATCACAACTGCCATGACTGCTGTGTAGCAAAAGCAAATATTTGTGTTACGTCTTCACTAAAACTTAACCATAATTAACTGTATGTTTGTCGGAGCAAATAAGAACTCATCGCTGACCAGGCTCCCTTAGGCGCAATACCCTCATCGAATTAATGAAAATATCATAATATTATGGATAACAAGCCCAGTGAACTGTTTTCGTTTCATTTGGGGATCATTTTCAAAATATCACGCGTCGTCTACATCAGCTACAAAAACAATGACGCAAGGTATTTCGAATTGTTAATACGTATACTTAATAAAAAAGTGCTAACGATTTGTACATGTATACCTTATCAGGGCGGTCGAATGTACTGAAGGCGCTATGTTGCCGGTAAACATTAGGCACTCAACGATATATTGTCATGATTTGCTATTTTGTGATCGACTAAAAACTGTTTTGTGGTTTGTTGCGAAAATTACTAAAGAAAATTTCTGAAACGGATTTGTTGATCGTTATTCATATTTATATTGTGAATGTACTGTTACGTATAAGTGTAGCAATGCATAGGTATGTTTGACTATTTTGTGGTTTTACTCACCGAATTAGTCTTAGATACTTAAGGACTTTACTCGGTTCCAAGCAATAAACGTAACAAGCGTAGTAGCTAAAGTATCATAGAAATAGTAGTAACTACAGTAAGACCTATTTTTAACTCCCGACACAAAATGAGAGGCGTTATAAGTTTAACGTGTCAGTCTGTGTATTTCGTATCTGTAAGTGGTATAGTAGCTCCCAATAGTTTTTTATTGTCTCATACATAAGTTTTAATCTGAGTGTTCTCTAAATCTTGTAATATCGGGGCATTTTCCAAAATTAGCAGTCAAATATTGTAAAGGTTGAATATTGTTATGGTAAGCCCTTGTGAACAGAAACCAGAATTTTTAATTTTTATTTTAGTAAACATGAACGTGATACAAATGTTTAAAAAAGAATAATAGCTTATTTAATCTAAGTGCGTCTTCACATTAGAGCGATAGCAGCGCCAACTGTCATTTTATGTATGAAATTGACAGCAGCGCGATTGCGACCGTCGCGCTGCTAAAACGCCTAAGAGTGAAAGCGCTCTTAAAAGGTTACAAATTGATATTTTTGGGACCAATTTATAATGTTATCGGTATGTATGTAAAAAAACGTGTGGTTTTTTGTTTATTACTAGTTTTGTTTGCAATGAAAATCTAATTACGAGGCTCTATTTGTAATTGATTCGCGTTTATAGTTTTTAATTCTATAACGATATTCAATGGAAATCTACAGGCGACTGATAAAAAATAGGGTTCTCTCGTTCATTTTTAAAATGATGTATGGTAATGTTTAAGTTAATTAATTAAACCATAATGAACCTAACACCAAAAAGTGAGTAGGGCACGCAACGGACCGTGTAAGCGTGATTTTGTACGATTTGTCACTAAGTTTAGGCACGTATTCTGATATCCAGGCTGGCGTAGGAGTGGAAATACCTTGTTACGTATTTTATTCAATTTAAAACACTTTATAGAGAAGTATGTAAGCTTATGTACACAAAAAGCTCAAATTCATACTTTTGTAGTACTTAAGTACAACTTAAATAAGAGGGGGGGGCCTGTTACACCATCGCATCGGCTAATAAGCACTGTTACTACCGAAGAATAAATATGAAATATTGAACGTCATTTCGTATGAAGTATTTGGCGGATATCGCTATCCAGAACTTAGGACAATGTGTACGGACTGTTTTTAAAATTGGTACTTATCATAAGAAAAGCATAGACTTATATGTATTCTACATAGAGGTTGTTGAAGAAAAGTTTTAAAATCACTTACTTGACGTTATTCCTCATGTTGAAGTTTGTGGATATGTACTCTGCGTCTCCACTGCAACAAAATAAAAGTAAATGTAAACAATTGTTTCGAAACTTTAACCACTCAAAGGAAAGTCACCCGCGGAAATTTATTAATCGAGAAAATATATTTGAATAAACACTATATGTCGACCCCAACACTCAGACACTTCTGAAGTCACTTTTGTCGCTTTTGTTTTCATTTCCCTCCCAATAGTACCTACTCCGTATCCTCCTTATGTTTTAAACGATCTTTCTTTCACTTTAAAGGCGAACATTTGATTTATAATAAAAATATGAAGAAATAAAATTGGGAGGAGTAGATAACAAAAGTGACGTCAAAAATTAACGTCTCAGTTTCGAGGCTATACGTATTTCCTCTTTAAAGCTGTAACCGTAAGATGTTTGTATTTCGCAGATATTTTCACTACAACACAACCTACACTATGAGATAAGGTATGCCTATTGGTAAACTGCTTTACAATAGACCTAGATGTTATTATATTGTAATTAAGAATAAAACAAAATTTTTGTAGTTGACAAAACCACTGAGGTTTGTGAGCAATGCCGCACATGTCTTACCCCTGTAAATACATATATATATTATCTTACTAATGACTCAGTTATATGACTTGACATTGAAATACTATATTTTATTCAAATAACAATTTTCACTAACATTTTGTAGGATAATTTTTATGTCTAACGAATATGAGATGTGATTGCTCGAAAAAAACTTTTCATTTCTTTATTTACATCTCAATATGCTAACCTGAATCATGCATAAGTAACCTACCATTACTTACGATAGAAATAATGTCAATAAGTGCAGTGAATGATATTGAATATTGTAGGTGCATTCTATAATGTTAAAAAAGTTAAACAGTAGAAGGTGTAAGCAGACACGTCCTGCATGCAAGCGAGACTCAAAATAACACCGTGAAAGTGTGTCCTACAAACGCTACCGTAAAAGGAAATCTACACTATTGGTCCTTCGACAATGGTGTTTCGCGGTCAACGCACTGTGCAAGGAGAATGCAATATTCACTTCTTATTTGCAACAACAATGAATGACGGGATTCGTGTTTCCTTTCAACCTGAAAAGGCTCAATTTCGACCCCGTACTAGATCTAATAAGAGTTTGGTATACACATACACGGCTGTGTGTCAGCCAAGTTGTCAAGACTTCAACATTTGCATTACTCGCTTCAATATTACGAACGATTTTCGTTCGTAAATCAATTAAATGTCAATGAAAATCACGTTAAGCATAAGTGGCGCAAGAATTACTCTATATACGAACGTATAGTTGTGTATAACGACATTAAGCGCTAATAAAGACAAATGATGGGGCATGCCTGTTGATAGAAAGAGATAAATATATACCATTCGTTACGTATTGATTGCTACTGAGCGCTCATTGGCGCGAGCGCGTGACATCTCGCTCTTTAGCCTAATGTCAGCCATTGCTAAATTATGGTAAAACATAAATACGTGTTTTAAGTTTTAATACTTTTAAATGAAAAAACTATACTGATGAATGTAATGACACGTTTTTCTTTGTCTCTAACAGTTGCAGTGTAATTGTTACTACTCATTAACACACAGGAAGGCATTTTTACCATCAAACGAGAAATAATTTAAGGCATTGTCGGGACGTATAGCCACAAAGAGAAAGCGTGCCCAACTAAATGCACTCCGGGCAATTACCTGCCTTTCGTGTAGCCATTTTCGAGCGCATAGGTCGTATCTATATAATTTAAAAACATCTTAGGCCCCAGAACAAGAAATGCGAGCCTTTTTGACTTCCCAATAACTTTAAGTCTAATTCGACCTACACTTCTGTAATTTTGACTAAGTAACTATACGGGTTGACCCAAACACTGTCGTCCAAAATTTATTTTTGAAAGCCTTACATCCAGGTCTATCTAAATATACCCTATGTACGAGTATGTCAGACGAATTTTTGTAGTTTTTGAGCTTTTTTTTTTTTTACAAATTTTGAGAATTTTCAAACAAATAAATCCTTTATTTTTATGGTGTTATGTTCTTTTTTATTGCATTATGATCCTTATAAATTAATTTACTTAGGTAAAATTATGAGCTAGATTAAAGTAAGTAATTTTTTTTAAAAAACGAAAATTACAAAAATTTGGCTATCAAAAATATGGTATATTTCGATAGCCCTGCATCTACAAAATCTAAAAATTTGGACGTCACTGTTTGGGTCACCCAGTATAATATGATGAAAGGCTTCCTTTCATGATGTAACGAATCACTTAAAATCTTTATTTCTCTAAAAAATAATGTTTTCAGATAATTCCAAGTTGCAAGATAAACTAGTTACAACTTGGCTGTTCTGTTGTCTGTTTTTTAACCTTTATGATTTCTTAGATCGTTCTGTAGGTTTAGCAACATGTTTTTCAAATTACGTCAAGTGAGCTCTGCGCCAATAATAAATCGATGGAATTCACATCTACATGAAAAAGTAGTCATAATATTTATTAAGGCTCAGTTGAATTAATAAACTTTAAATAAATAAAATATAATACAGGTCAATAACATAAATACCTCACGAGCTAATAAACATACAATATAATAAAATAATAGCAGATTATTCACTATGTGAATAAAGCAATGTTTTACGGCACGGCCATCTTGAGTCACGCACGAGCGAAACTATATAGGATTATGATTTTGACATACATATTTACTCCTGAGCGTGAGCGAAGGAGCTAATAGAGAATCCTGAGTATAGTGAGGGATTTAAGCTGGCCCAAGACGAATACAACTTTATTCCCGTGGTAAATACTTTGCTTTTCGCTTCTCTTTGCGAGGCAAGTTCATACAATTTTTTACTTGAACGCACGCAATGCGCTGGCATATAATAACAAGTAACCATTTAATATAAATACGATTCAGTTTAGTTAGTATTTTGATCATAAAGGAACTGCACGCCCACCCTTTTTCAAAACGTAGTGATTAGATAAAAAGAAAAGTAAGTAATTTATTTGACACACTACAAAAGTACAAAAATAAACATAAAAATGAAAACGTTATTAAGAGTAATATAATTAGACGAATCAAATTGGTTTCCATTTAGCTTTATTGCCATGGCGCTGGTTTTAAGTGGAGACCATTGAGGTTGAGGTGTTACCACCAAACCATATAATTTAAAAAATCACAAAAATGAAATGTTATACTTACGTACTAGGTATTATTGTATAACAAATCAGACTCCAAGAGAATAGTAATAGTGCTTGCGTGAGCGTGTGCGTGTGTGTGTCTGTGCGTGTGTGAGAAACGGCCGTTTAATTTTAGACCTTTTGGTTAGAAAACTCTGAGACAATGCGTTTAATGGAAACAAAATAATTTTAATTTATAATCGGTAATGGCAAGTTGTTCCAGCATTTCGTGGCAGCATACCCAAAACTACCGCGAAAAGCAGTCGTTTTGTGTTGATTACACAAAACGACTGCTTTTCGAGTGGTTAACAAATCAAAAAGATGTTTCATAGCATCTTCTACTTATAGAACCAATTAATTTATATATATATTTTAGGTAAGAATTATCGCGCAATAAAAGCACGGCTATAACCACTTTACTTAAGACCCATTTATTGATATGGCTGGTTCCACAAATAACACTTGACAAAATATATAGGTTATTATTATTATCGATCAGCCTTAATCTTAACTTCTATCTTAAAGCACTTTTAAATATTATCTCGAATTACTTCCACGACCTGTAGTAATGTGTATTGTGTAATAAAAAATCGGTTTACGCTGCTAAGGATCTTATTTATGCTAATATTATAAAGCTGTAAAATCTGTTTGATTGAATAAACACGCTAATCACAGAAATATCAGATTTGAATAATTACTTTTGTTAGATAGCTTATATGGAGATATTAAATCACGCTACATACTACAGGAACGGGATAAAATCAAAACGCGCGGACGAAGTCGCGGGGGGCAGCTAGTAAAAACACATCCAGTGGTAGCCCTCACGGCTGAATCTTAACCATTCGATTACCATGACTGGTGTGGCCGGTTTGACACCAAAGTATGTCCATGACATAAAAGGCAGGAGAGCCAGACGCGTTTTCTAATATCAGTAATATAAACGAGCAGTTTCCTACTTTACTTGGGAACATATACTTGTTTCCATCTCAGCAAGTGGTTCTTAAATGCAGCGATGCGCGTGCGCATGCACTTAGACGTCAACGCGTTGGATGCTTGTTTGTTTTTCTCTGCAAGAGCCCTACTTTGTAACGACTTTATCTTTCTTCATTGGTATTGAGAAGAGCAATTTATGTTTAGAGGTAAGATAAAACTTGCCATCTTAGCTATCTTAGTTTGTTCGTTCGACCGCGATTATTACAGAAACTTCTAGTACGATTTTAATATAAAACAACTAATTATCAAGAAAAGCATAGGCTATAAAACATCACGCCAGTGAAAATAACGGAGTGAAATAAAAACTGTACGCTAGTATAAAATACGAGTAAAAGCGCTCCTTCTTAACTCAAAGATAGCTTCTGAACTCGCATATATGTTCTAACGATCCGGCTGGAGAGAGAGCAGAATCAATAAAGATAAAACTTCACAGTTGCTGCTGCTTCCGAAATGCTTGCTCTACAACGCACCTGCGAGCACGTCACTCACTACCGAGCGCTTTCGGTGTCTCATCTCAACTGTCCTATCTCCGCAATGGATACATGTCCCTGCGATGACTAATCAGCGTTACTCAAAGTGTACTCCGCAGAACCCTAGGTTCAGCGATACTCCTGAAAGGGTTAAGACAACAAAATTAAAACACCTCCCTATGGTCGACCGTTCTTACGCAGCGAATCATTTTACTATGCCGCCACCGTCGCGCGTCGATACCTACTTTTTTATTTATATCTTTTATTATTTTTCTTGTTATGTAAGTAAAGTAAAAGTCATTCATGGTTATGGTATTATAATTATTAATAAAGAAAACATTTTTTGAACCTATTGTTATATTGTAGGGTTCCATCAATTAAATCGCTTTCAAAAAGGGTTCCGTCACCAAAAAAGATTGAGATCCGCTGTTCCAATTAATAGAAAATCTCCTCGTTTTAGAGCCAAGCGCTCGAAATATTTGATAGCTTTACGAACCCTTAACATAAATCCATTCAACATGACTGAGATTATGACAAAAGACACAAAATTTTAAACATGACATTAACTTATTCTCTCCTAGTTGAAAAACTTCAATAAAACCCCCTAAACCAAACCATCATACCAATCCACGGCAAACGAACCAGTTGTACTTACTACATTAATGGCTCTGCGGGTTTTAGCGGTAATCCATACGGAACTCATTTAAAAACTGTCATTCTGAGGTCATACTCCATACAAAAAAAATTACGCCTACAGTTATGTTCAAGTGAGATGGTGCAACAAAGCCTATCTTAATTCTATTTATAGGCATGAAAGGCGTGCGTTTTTTATAAACTTAGATCCTACTAGATGTAGATAACTTTTACTCGCAGAGGGTTTTTCTTCAAGACACTAATATATTCAATTCTAATATTCCCTTTTGATAGTCATTACAGGAACTATAACATATTTTGTAGCTGGCTTTACCTGCAATCCTGCGAGTTGGCCACAGATATGATAGGTAAAATTAGAAGTGCTAACTCGCGGGTATCCGCCATTTTATTTTCCGCGAGCTGACTCCCCCTCGCCGATATAGGTGGAGATCGCATGCTTAACACTGGCTGGCAAGCAACAACTTCGCATGTAGCATATCGTTTCAGTTTTTTTTGCGTGCTCAACCATGAAATGTTCTCGCTGTTTATTATGTTATTAAAATAACATGGAAAGTAATGTAATATAAAGAATAAATGTAATTTCCGAGTCAAGTATGCGCGTGAATGGTAGTAGGTATAATACTTAATTCTTTTCGCTCGGGTGTGGTGATCATAGACAGGATATGGCACGGGATATATTGGAAGCTGTACGCAAAAAAAGCCGACAATCGATGTACTGTTTAGCCGATTGGCATACATAATAAAGGACAAAAGTTTTTTTTTTACCTTAAAAAATCTTCGGTAGGTAAATATTCTGTATTGGGAATTTAAAAAAAAAACAGGATTCTGTCGTGTGTGTTATCATTAGTAAGGGCTTTTCATGGAGCTTAAAAACAAAAAATTAATTAAACTCAAAAACATTCTAACCATACCATTAAAATTGGGCTCCTTCTGTAGCAATATGGCTGCGGTTTTATTTGTACAAAATGTAAATACTTATATTTAATGACTTAGCGCTCCTCCTCCCCCTACAGAATATTTTCTGGTACTTCCAATAAAAAAAATGTTTTAACCTGTAGGTAGTATGCGTGTTGTGCCAAACAGCTAGTCTGCGCACCGATTTGCGGTTTTTCTTTAACATTGGACTCGTACGCCGTCTTCTAACAGGACCTAAGTAGCACTAAAACGAATAAGTACTTATTAAATAATATTATTCTTAAATACACAGACTAAATAAAGTACAAATGGCGGACTGAATGCCTAATTATGTACTGTTTAGACTGTTCTGCTTAATAACACTTTAACTGCACACACTTAAATTTACTGATTTTGTTAGTCTGGTTTAAAGCGCCAATCTCAAGAAATACCGAGCTAGTTTAAATTAAAATTATTTTCGTGACTGCTATTTGCTATTTGTGTGATATTTAAGCTATATTTATCTCGATAAATGCAAAAACAAGCGGACTAAGTCGTGGGAAACCCTCTGAAATGACTTAGTTCTTCAATAACGAAGGACATTAAACCTTTAAATGCCAATGATAACCGTGCGGCATACATAAAAACTTAGGCTGTCTTTTATTTTTAAGCTTTTGTTGTGTACAGATAACGTAATACGTGAGATAGGTGACAAATTAAATACTGTGATTTTATTGTGTGACTTTACGAGGTTGACAACGAAACATTGTTAAACAATAGAATAAAAACTAACGTTAATTGCATTTACTTTTAAAATCCATTTATCGTGGTAATTACCCTTAAAAGCAACCTCACATGTATGAAAAGAAGTTTGTAAATGCTGATAGTAATTCTTATAGGTACCTTTTCCGTCTGCTGAAAACATTAAAAGTCGTCATCAAAGGATACAATTAAGCCGACTAAATAGGAATAATAATTTCGTCCGAAATAAGGTAATTTTACTTCATAAATAACTTGAAACCTTATGTTTCCGAATCGAATTTGAGAAACGATTTAAACGAGTACCGAGCCAGATTTTAATCAAAATATAAGCCTATACGTAACTTGATCTATGTAAAAGTAATTTGTTCAGAAATTGTTGATGAAACTGCAAGGCTTCGGGTTTTATTTGTCTGGTATACGTAATTGCTTACGGTTTAAATTTGACAGTTTAAGTTAGGTGATTAGTGTTTGATGGAACCAATTAATATGTGAAACAAATGTTTATTATACAGGGTGTAACAAATACGAGCATAAAAACATGAGGTGTGATTGTCAATCGAGTTTAGAATACAATAAAAAAATATGTTAATGCATAATTCATATAATTAACATTATATGAAAAAGTAACAAGTTTTTATATTTTATTTTTCATGTATCTAGAGGTAGACTTGGCTATTAACCATCCTCATGTATTTGGCTCGTACTTTTTCACCCCCTGGTAAGGGATCCGTGGCCATTAAATATTATAACAACTCTTTTACACCTTGTATACAGGGTGTAAAAAAGGACGATCCAATTTCAAGAGGGTGGTTAAGAGTCGAGTCTTGAATACAAGAAAAAATATATATAATAAACCTTGTATTTTTTACACATTTTTTTTATATTGTTCCTATCTCCCAAACTCGATTGATCCCAGACTAACCCTCACATTAAAAAAGTAAATATGAGACAATTCATACAAATTACATCTTAGTGAAACAACAGAACATCTCTCTTGCTTGTAAGAATAGAATCACTAAAAAATACGCATTAAAAATACGTAGAGCCGGCAAAGCTTTATCAATCTAATCTGTCGTTCTATAAGGTGCAAGATCTATCAGTAGATATAAACTACTGTCAGCACATTGAAAAAAAAAACAATTATTAATACATCCTTTACTCACTCTGAACTACGAATCCGCTGATATCTGAACGCACTTAACATCAGAGCCGATCCAAATGGATGAGATTAATGATTAGACGCACTCTACCGTAGTCTTTCCGCAATTCCTTTATAGTCATTATCGAAGACGATGACTGGAACACGTGATTGACTACTCCACTATTGACTCTTCACTCAGGAGAGCCCACCGACCATGACGTGAGGAAGATTAAGACTGAACTAATTTCACCCACTAATAAATAGGAGGAAGCGCACAATTTTATGATAATACGAATTACAGACACCACTAATTCGCATGAAACATTGCCAATTTGCGTAAGTCGTCACACGTTTTATGTGTAAGCTATTTAAAATTAGATTGAATGAAGAGTCCAGCAGAACAAGGATACAAATGTTCCCATTTTAAATATTTTTGCAGATAAATCATTCATACATTTCTTTTCACCAAGCGCTTGATACACTTTTCATGTCTTTCGAAACAGTGTGTCAAATGGTCTTTGTGGTTGCAGGATTCCTTTTTCTGTAGCAGATTAGTAAAAATAAACTGTATCGATAAAGTATCTGGGCCCCTATTTTTGAATCACTCGCGTCAAGACGGCGAGTGAAAAGCATTCATTAATTTCGAATTTCCTAATGAAAATCAGTTGAAATCCACATGGGAGGGATTGGCATATACATCTTAATTTTGTTAGTACTTACGTCATTATCGTAGAATTTTAATAATTCGCGTGAATATCGTAGAATTTTCATTAGTTTTCGAACAATTATCACACGCCTTATTCAAACGAGTGATTCAAAAATAGAGGCCCTGGCTGGCCCCGTACTTAAAATTCATAGTGACAGACAACGTACCATCTTCATAGCGATATAAGTAACGAAGTTTTAAAAGTTAAAAGTGTTTGGCTAAAACACTTTTGCCCATAAATTGAGTGACGACAACCCAGGTGGGTTGTAAAGTAGGTACTTTGTCTACGGACGGCCCCAGATCAGATCCAAAGGCTTTTTGGGGTCCCGTAGCCGTATGGCAAAAATCGGAACCCTTATGGTTTCGTCAAGTCTGTCTGTCTGCTTATCTGTCCGTCCGTATTCGTCAATGTATTCTGAAACTAGCATTACGGGAAGGTTTATCCTGGTAAACAAAAAAAAAACATATGCGTGTGGGATTTCCAGGTTTTTTTAATGACAAATACGAGCACTGTCGCTCGCTTTGGTACTATCGTCACTGTCTCTCTCGCTGTCGATGGAACAAGCCGATCTAGGAGGCGAGCGGTTCCTGGAGATGGACTCGTGGATTCCTAGAGCAATTTTTTCCAAAAGTCTAACATTTAGAAGATAGACGTTCCCATAATGGATGTATAAAGAGTTTTTTTTAAAGAAAATAATCGTAATGTTAGTCTTGCAAAATGCAATTGAAATTTGATTTGAATTGAATTGTTAGTCTTGCAAAATTGGTTTCGACGAGATCGAATTTGTAGTTTTTGAGACATAGCACATTTGTAACAATCGCAAATATAACTTTGTCCTTCATACGAATACTATAAAAACAAAGTTATTTTTGCAGTCAGCAAAATATTGTGGTACTTTCCAGTAGATTGTATGTGTGGACCCCTAATTCAGTTAAAGTTAAGACTTTAATACGCGAGTCCGACTCGCACTTGTCCGGTTTTTAGGGTCCGTTTGTCCGTCCGCGCAGAGACCTGGGGCCCTATTTTTGAATCACTCGCTTCGAAATGGCGAGTGATTTTCGTTCGACAACGAGTTTTTTTCTATGACTTTTAATTCATCTTCGAACGAAAATCACTCGCCATTTTGAAGCGAGTGATTCAAAAATGGGAGCTCCTGAGATGCTAGAAAATTTTGCTTTGTCATAGATATGTATTCTAATATCCCAGTCAAAGTAGTAAAATAAAATTTTGGTGTCTTTTTGGCTACCTCTCATACGCGTAACTTGGGGTGATCATTTTTACTCGTGCCAAACCCATCGTATGAGACATCGTTGAATAAGTCTTTTACCGATCGGTCGGTCATAATTTTTAGAGTACGTGCCCTGTTTCATTAAAACAATATTACTGTTGGCAAATTTTTGTTATAGTCACTCCCTAACTAAACGGTAGTAGGTGGATACGTGAAAAAAAACACAGCACTAGTAAACTATCACGTCTATGATAAGTAAACAAATGGCACAGTTGTAATCCATAAACTTAAAGCAAAATTATTTTTCATGCTTATTTAATTTCCCTCAAAACACGTTAAGTATGAAACTTAAACTGTAGTTAAATATTGGTGTTGAGTGTTCTTTTTAGTTGCTAAAATTTTGTGCGTAGAATATACAACCGGTTTTGTCTTTTAATTTTGAATATTTTGTTACTTAAAAAGAATCAATCCTTACTATAACGTTATCTAAATAAAGTTTTACAGGTAAATTTCGGTGTTTACATACACAGTATATACGGAACCCTTCGTGCGTGAATCCGACTCTGAATTGGCCGGTTTTTTACACTAGGCTGCTTCGTATGTGCCCCTGTTCTACGTCAGAGAACTAAGCCATCAGCCGTGGCTTTGCCTGTAGTTTATTCAAGCGAAATGGGCCACACTGACGTTATCGCAGCTCGCACCGCTCACTCGCAAACTGTGTTTTCTATTGAAAAACGCCATTCATAGACCCTATTTTTGAATCAATCGCTTGAATATGCCGTGTGATTTTCGTTCGAAAACGAATTATAAATCAATGTTTAACACGCAAAATATAGATGTTAATACTCACAAAATTCAGTTTTATTCTTTTTAAGTTCTCCCGTGCGGAATTATACTAATTTTTAATGGAAAATCGGACATAAATCAATCAATATCACACGCCATCTTGACACGAGTGATTCAAAAATAAGGGCCGTTGTTGGTCCAACTGTATGTTATTTTGCATGAGTGTTTTTTTATTGGTTATGTGTGTAAATATGGAAGTAAAAAAACGTACTTTAAGATGCAAGTTTTATTATTCACCCTCACTTTCTGTGCCCACTTGGTGTTGCTGTAAGTTTTCAATGTATGAAATGCGAGTGAGTATGTTGTTTCCTTATCTAAATCGCATTTTCATGCAAATCTGGTTTTATCATACCGTTTGCACGTTCATCTCGAGCAGTGTGTAAACAAAGTTGAATCGTTCTAAGACTAGCGGTTCCTCGCGACTTCATCCACGCGTTTAGATATTTATTCGTTTCCATAAGTATTGGCATGATGTTTTGTAACCGACATTGGATTGCTATTACTAGCGTATGGAACTGAACCCATGAACGAGTTTCATGCGATGTGAAATTGACGCCAATGGTCACTAACTAGTAAAATGCACATCAGTTGCTCACTCACGTACGTAGCGTCAGCCAGCGTGACAATAGATGTGACAAAATGGCGTCTTACGTAATAAAAACGTGTAAAATTAAAAACCCATAGATACAATAAAGATAGGTAGTGGCTTTACTTATCATCCACACGTAAATAAAATATAGTCTAAATCCAAACATTTTTTTTTTTCAAAATTATTAAGGCCTGCCGACTGATATGAAACTAATTGTAAAAACGTGAATCAGACAGAATGGAACAGTAGATGGACGAACTAAATAACGCCTCCGTGACACCTTTGGTAGGTGATTCACACTTAAATATTACGACGGCAAAGCGTTGATCAAAGGTTTTATTCCCAAACCGGACACAAAAATGACTAAATGTTTTAAGGATATTTTTATGAGTATTCAGATTTATTAATAATGGTTAATGTTTTTATGTTATAGATTTCCGCGCCCTGAATACGAAAAGACAGCGGTGGGAATGAGATTTGTTAAGTAGGTACAAAATGCCTTTGTCACTTCTGCAGTTTCATATTCAACATTCAAATTTCAAGGAATACGATAAACTGTTGACAGTTTACGTCAAAATCTTGACATCAAATTGCTCATATTTTTTGTTTGGCATAGCGGCACGTAGTAATAAGCTATCTTACGCATATATTTTTTAAATCAGATCCAGTAGTAGATAAGTACCTACGTTCAAACAAATAAACTCTTCAGCTGTATATAAATATAGCTAGTATAGATATAGGTTCGGTTATTTGTCTTGTATTAGTTACACAAGAACATCGTTTATTTGTTTTTAAAATACATCAATTTATTAGTAATGTTTATAATTATTTATTTCATTCAAAAGGATGCCCGTAGACGAAACCTACTCGTCCAGATGGTGCTCTTGAAACTGGCGTATCGTTTGTGAAGTAATATTTATTTGAACATAAATTCACTACAAGAACACTATTTCGATTTCAGTGACCCATGTTTACAATATTCAAAGGCACATTAAATTCTAATGCACGTTTCAATTTGACGAATAAATCAAGTTTAAGTATCAAGTGATCGATAATAACGTTCAATTGGAGCTGCCAGGAGAAATATTTGGCGCTGAAATACTGTTTACACGATAGGGACTTGTTTTAAAGCGGTATGAATGTCTTCTTTAGTTGAGTTGCGTGAACAAATCTGGGGATTCCATAGACTTTTTTCATATTGTAGCTAGCCAGTAAAACCGTAATAAGTAATATTTTTCGAATAAAATACAATACGCCTAACTGAAAAAGGTCACTTATTTGTCAGTTTGTTATTTTTATACTGTTAATTATTTATAATTTTAATTTTTATATTTTCATTACTTTATTGTTTCATTATTACTAACATAGTTTTAAGTAAAAAAAATACTAAAAAAATAATTAATTTAATTTATAGATGTACACCCGGTAATCCGGTATTTCATTCATTTCATTAAATGTGTAATGTATGTGATATTGTAAGAATTTGACAATAAAATTTATTTGTCACTAATCATTTAATTTATGTTAATGTTATTTTAGAATGATAAACGTACCCAGTTATTCGTCGATATTTAACTCGATAAGTTTTTGACGAGTTCGATTTAAGACATGTGCTAAGGTATATTATTTAAATTCATAACTAAATATAGGTCGAGTAAAGCTTTGTATTAAAATATTTATTTAATTTAAAAAAATCACTTAATACGTTATAGATCTTTGATAAACATAATTTTCTTTCTAAAGGTTACTAACTTCTCAGAATATGACGTCGACATAAGTTGTATTACATGTAATTAAGTAAATACACACACAAAATTTTGATTCAAGTAGGTATTATGGAAATAATACAATGAATACCAAAGAATTGCCAAAGAAAATTAAATCAAACTACAGTGATGTGAAAAGCGGTAAACGAATTCGTTTTAGTATTTCATTACGTTTACGTACAAACATAATTTAGCCGGGTTATCTTACCGGTGGCATTATGAGAACTAGGTATTATTTCCACGTTTGCAAATAAAACTGAAGTCAGGTGTTTGAAATGCATTCATACATTTTATTGTATTGCCTACTTATGTATCACTGGTGGCAACAGTGAGTTGTTATTACTACGTATAGAGAAGATATGACAAGCAATAGTATTCTTTGAAATTTGAATTTCGAATATGAAACCGATTGTATGAGTTAATGCAAGTGGCGCCATTTTGTGTCGAACGAGGTTTGTTCGTGGTGTCAGCGCCATTAATATATGTGAAAAATAGCCAAAAATTGAACTACAGTTGTTATATTGAAAACAACACCGTGACCATTAAAGATATTCAAAATTTATCGGAAATACATATTATGATTTAAGCACATATTATTTTAGTTCTTTATATTATTTTCAGCTCTGATACTCGTATGAAAGTAATCGTATTATAGCATAGATGCGAATATTAAAATATTTCTCACAATTCAAATATTTTAACCACTAAATATAAGTGGTAGAGAATGCGATTCGGCACTATTTTCACTTTAAGGTGTGAAATAACCTTTAAATAAATACTTGTTTATAATTTTTCATAGTGTAGTACGACGAGTATAAAAAAACCAAAAGTGTATACGTGTAACTTTAAATGCGCAAAACCTGAAAATAGGTTAATAGAAATATCAACCAGAATCAGGGTCACATTTTTCAAAAAAATATTTACAATGTTGCCCTGTCTGTTTATTAATAAGACTAGCCATCACGTGCGCAAACCCGCCAAAAGACGTTAAAAACAATGGTTTGTTCTTTATGTAGGTACATAGATAGTAATAATAATAATAAGCGGCTTTGTGGATTGGATACCTACCGAATCCTGTCTCGACAGAGCTTCGTCCGCAGAATAAGAAATGATCAGAGGTGCCAGTAACACTAAAACACCATATAAAACCTTAATTTTTTTTATATTTTAGAATTAGGTAAACTGAATTTAAAATCATTTGGGGTGTGTAAGGTTTTGCGCGTTGAACATTACACGTTGTGTTTATGTGAATAAAGGTAACCCTTTTCGATCGTGGCGTTATTCTGTCATTCTTCAGGGGGCCAATTCTCGTGCAATTCGTTTACGAAAAAAGTTCACCGATCGAATTTTCTTTGTCGAAGAAAAAATAATTTTTGATATCTCAAGGTCACGATTTTTATGTATTTAGATTTTGTTTGTGCGCTAGTTTTTTTACGTGTAGATATTTTACTTTATTTTTAATGTAAAATGGCCAAACTCGCAATCGAATTACCACACGAAAAAAGTTCGATTGCCGCGAGAATTGCCCCCCAGATATGTTGGTGGTACTAATTCGAAGGGTGAGAATTTGATTTGACATTCGTATACTCATTTTCATAATATGGAAACAAGAGAACGCTTCATGAATTTTTGATACTGACAAACGATCTCAACCAATCGCGCATGGTTTAAATTGTTTTGAGATTAGATTAGTTATGATGAAACATGGGATGGAATTGATTTGCAGATAAAACAATGAACCGGTTTATAACACGAATGATATTTAATTGCATTACGTACATGTGGACTACATAATATGTAGTATCTTCATCGAATCACAACAGCTTTATAAATTATGTGTTTACGCCGCAAATCTTGCACAAAAGTAATCGTTGTTTCGCCTTTTCTTTGTTTAAATAATAAGAGTCAGGTTTAGGTAAAGGTTTTTGTTTTGTTTTGGGTTTCGCTGTTTAATTACAAGTTAATTTGTGCAGTAGTATCTTGGGTAAATTATCGTCTTAATTACGTTCTTCTCTCATAAGGAAGGAAGGAGTAACTGAAAGATATAGGTTCGAGTCTCGATTTAGGGGCCCTATTTTTTTATCACTCGCCTCTATATGGCGTGCGATTTTCAATTATTAATGTTTAAATTTGAATGAAAACCGGATAAAACCTCACAATAGTAATAAAAATACGCGGGCGTTATATTACGAGTGATTTCTGTTCAATTATAAATATAACCAAAATAACGTCAAATGTAGACACGAATACTTACAAAATTGAATTATCTTTATTCAATCACTCTTTTGTGGATAATATCCGATTTTCATTCGATAATCAAACATTAATCAAAGAAAATCACACGCCGCATGGAGGAAAATGTTTCAAACATGAGCAGCATTTTTTTGCAGTCAGTCATTTCCCGATTTTAACCAAACAAAGTTACAATGTCAAGGTGGTTTATATTATGACCGATTCGCCGTCAATAATAATATATTAGCGCAATGCCTCCATGAGCCTAATTTATTTATAGTCGCATTAACATTATTTATGTTCATTAGTTAATTATAAGTTAGTAAGTAATTTACTTATTCATGAGGATGCGTTATAGTTTTCGTCGACACAGAAAAGCGGGTGGTGCATCCAGCTCCCACGGAGCTTTCTGTTTCATACCAGACAGTTCCTTTACTGCCAGCAATTTTACGATGATGGAACTGCTTTCAGAAAATATAGACATTTTTATGATCGTATAGAGAGGTATAGTGACGTAGGAGGAACGCTATGGCACGTAACATAGGCTGTCTGCAGTGTACGTGCAAGGACGTAATTCTCAAGTGGCGAAATGAAAATAACATCTCCATCGTATTTATTTTGGTACGTTATTTTTATTGACCTTGGGAATATCGATATCCGACAACGATAATACATTTCATAGAATGAGAATCTTTATGTAACAACGTATAATGTATCGCCTTAAGATATGCGGGTATAGTTCTATAAGAGTCCACGAAATATTTTATTTCGTCTGGATGAACATAATTTCTTTGTGGACGTCGACATCGTCTCAGTGATTTTTACCGACTTCAAAAAGAAAGTGGTAATCAATTCGATGTGTATATATGTGATATCGTTTTAATTTGAAAATTTTTGAGTATGTTGATCTGTATAGGCTTTCAAACACGTCATACATTTTGTAAGTGTATGTATGTTTGTATAATTGTATGTTTGAATGTTTATCCACGATTTTCTCGACAACGTAAAGTCATAGCGAGATGATGATTTTAGTTCAATTAGGTATATTTCAATTTAGGGTGCAGTTTAAATTTTGTCAAAATCAGTCTAGTAGTTTTTGAGGCATGAGTAAATAACTAAAACCATGAAATAAAAAATAAATATTTAGTTCAATTAGGTATATTTCAATTTATGGTGCAGTTTAAATTTTGTCAAAATCAGTCTAGTAGTTTTTGAGGCATGAGTAAATAACTAAAACCATGAAATAAAAAATAAATAAAAATGCTTACTGAACTCATTAATAAACATTAAATAACGAATTCGCCGGCTACGTAGGAGAAACAAATTCATTTGGAGTCGATGCATAATGTTCATAGACTGTTTCGAAGCCGGCGAATGCGTTTTGAAAGCTTTTTAGTCACTGTTATCGTCACTTATGTAATTATCATGATTACATAAAAAATGGAGGTAAGTTATTCAAACTAGGAATATACAGCAGATAGCAGATGCTCGTATATAAGGATCGTGACCTGAGATGGCAATGTATAAGGTCACATGTCAAAAACTACATTTTATTTCAAGGAAAAGCAGCATCCTGTATTTTCTACACGTGATAGATTACTAAGCATGCCTTATAGCACGTTTTTAAGACATTGAAATATCTGGCTAGTACGTGCTCCATTTTCTTATCACTCGCGTCTATATTGGAAAGTGATTATCATTGGAAAATCAACGAAAATTACGTGTATTTACTAAATAGTTATCTTTTTTAAAAGATTAAAAGAAGAGTGAATTTTATCCGGTTGTATCCGCCTTATTGAGGTAAGTGATTCAAAATTTCGATAAACAGTTTTTTGTGACCACGTTCTGCACTGCAGACTAGGGAACTCATAAAAAAGAGTGATTCTAAACTCGGTCCGGAATAAAATTAAGTATGGATGACCACCGACCATTTTTTTAACAACAATGGAATATTTTTCAGCAGTGAGGAGTAAAAATATTATGATAATTATTCCTTTATTTATTAGAACTTCTAATATTCTATCCTTAATTTCGTCTTTTAGGAGAATTGAAATGCCCACATTGAATATTTTTAAAGGCTTATTGCTGGGAAGTATTGGATGTTGCAGACAACTTTTTTACTTAATTGGATAAACATTATGTAATTAGATTAGTGCTTAATGTTTTTATCATTGCACCTAAACACCCTTTATATGTGGCCGCAATTGTTGATACTCTTACCATAAATCTATACGAATATTATAAAGAGGAGAGATTTGACTGTTTTTTTTTTCATCGATTTGGCTCGGTAACTACTGGACCCATCTGAAAAATTCTTACACCATTAGAATCCTGCATTATCTGTCTTAAACTTAGGCTATATTACATTTTTGTAAAGTAATGTACGAAAACTTTGATAATGTAACCGATAGTGTGTACCTAAGGAAAATGTTTATATCGCGAACCCAACCTAAACTATTCCCAACAGAGTAAAGTGATGTCCTACAGTTTTATAGAGGACATCAATATCTACAATATAGTCCGAATACGTTTAACTTTTACAGTTTGGCACAATAAATATTTTTTGCAAAATTAGCGCCGATACCAAGTAAGCCACTGATTTCATACCTCGGTAATAATCCTTATCCAAATAAATTATGTCGTATTCAAGGCTATAACAGTACCTGTTAATTACTTTAAATTATCAAAATCGGATATACCATTAAAAAAATCTCATAAGAATAATATTTTATCAAAAATGAAATTAAAGCAACAGCGCGCGCCCTAAGTATTAAATGATTATAGCGTCTCAATGTGCTAGATGGCGCAGTATTATTAACTTGCGGTAACGCTCTAGATTTTCGGAATAGCCAAAGCCTGGAGGACTCCGCCAGGTTAAGAGAAAAGGACTGCTTTCATTCATACTATCTATACTCAGCTCCATTGGCAACTGAGCCCTTATGTAAATAACGTGCAAGAAGCAGTTAGACTCAAGTAGAGAACACGATGACTATTAGGTATTAGCACAGATAATATAATACTACTAGTACTATATTTTGATTGGTATAATGTAAATCTGATGAGTTTGTTTGTTCGAACGTGCTTATCTCTAAACAACTGATCTATAACACAAAATAACTCCAAAATAATACGCATAGCTCAAGTAGTTACGTTACGACGCCCGCTTGCGCCAGCCGCTATGGTCGCTGCAGATACTATCGAGGTCACTGCCGCCTAACCACCTAAAGAACCAAAATCGCTTGCACCACGCGGCGTCTTTTGCTTGAAGGGACGCTCGTTTTAGCGTAGTATGTGCAAGCGATTTTCAACGTGCCCATAAAAATAGGTACGTGTTTTTCGTTGAATTTTTTTACGGATAATCCGAAATGTACGCGGGCAACGCCGCGAGGGACCGCTAGTTTCTTATATTTTCTTGAAAATGGTTGACTTCATACGATACAATATGTCTCCTTTGTCGACTCTTAAAAGGATCCGGACTTTTTTTCTAAAGTTTAATGCTATTTTAATACAATATGAAGATAGTAGCGAATTTAGTAGTCGGCTTTTACTACAGAGCGTATATAATATTATATTAGTTATCTATCACTGAAATATTTTTGAAAATCCTGCAATATTCATTATGTTATGTACCTATGTCACCCGCAATAATGAGCAGTTTTGTCACTTGTCTCTATATATTTTTCAACAAATACATTCATTAGTGGTAAAATTAGGAATGTTATTAAAAATAACACCTATTATTCTACAGATAACACCACAGCAGTGATAGGTGACTGAATCTGATCCTTAGATCAAGCCGGGAAAATCCCGACATTAAATATGGGCATAGTTTTTTGTTAGCATTACTCTTGGTAGCATTGTATGAATAATGTAAATAATCTGTTTTTTTAAAGTAGCTGTTACATTTAACGTTACAGTTATTTCACATTTTGTAAGTATAACAATATTGTAGAAACAATGAATTTAATCAACGTTTTCATATGAAGACTTACGGTTAACTTTATTCGCTTCACGTCATAAAAAACCTAATCACATTGACATGCAATTTAATAACAGGTGGTAATCACAAAATAACCAAAAGAGCGAAATTGGAAAATCCTCGGAGGAAAAATGAGATCGCACAAAATTTTCGGCACACATGTAAATAATTTTGATTGAAATTATGTTAGGAGTTAGGTGCGGGCGCGGGGAGAGCTCGCAGGGGCGTAAATAATCGCTCAAACCCTTCGCGGAATCACGTGAAATGTGTTATCCCTTTAAGAAACGTGATATCACGTTCGTGTACTTTACGAGAGAATTAACAGAAAACATACGAGATCATATAACTCACAAAGTAAAACGGAACGGTTAGGGCGCCGAACGACGGCGTGATTAGAATGAACTTTATCTATCTAACTAACAAAAACAATCAATGAGTAGGTATGTACGTTTCTTATTATCAGTCTCGAAACGTGACCAATGTATTTTTAATTAAATCATAAGTTCGTACCACATAACTGTGTATCGATATCGAATCTAATTAACTATTCACTTGTTAACATATTTCTATTTAAAAGGCACAGCAAGATAGTTTATTTACATAGTAGAGAAAATAAAAAATATATATTGTGTCTTAGTAAGAAACAATTTAATTTATTTTTTAAACTTCTTAATAGGTTTTATGAACGACCTAACAAAATGAGCGTGAAGCGTAAACCTCGCAATATGCAGACATAACATACGGAAGAAAATGAGGAAAGTACTGACCTCATTGAACTCTTGGTAGTGTCGAGATGTGTAGAGCCTAACTCGTCATACGGCGCGAGTGGCGCAGCGGGCGGTAGATCAAGAAGTCGGCAGGTCAGTGGTTCGGCCGGTGACTTTTATGGTGCACAGAGGATGATATCGCGATCGTGATTTGTTTCGGGACGCGGCTCACCTGGGCCGTGCGTGCGGGTCGCTGCTGCGTCGTCGACCGCGCTGCGACTGAACCGCGCGGCCCACCCGCCGACACTTTTATACACTTCCCCTGCGGAGGGCTTCGCGCTTCCCCGTCAAGTCCGCCAACACCAGGAAGGCCCGCCGCTGCGGACGTCGCTCAAACATTGTTAACTTCAACTCTAAACTTTGATTGGGTCAAGCACGCCGGGGCCAAACTAGGTGCAAACTTCGCTAAGATAATGGCCACTATAACTTAGACAGTTTCGAGTATTAAATTGGAAATAAGCTTAACCTCGATTCACTTATTCCCTGTCAAAAATAGAGCTACATGCTACATGTTATACAGGGTAAATTGTCAAGTGTTGACAAATGTTAGGAAGTGAATGTGACCATCAATATATACAACTTTTACTATGAGGCCCATCGTTCAAATATTTTTTCTGACTCTCCATACATTATCTTCAATGTAGTTGACTGATTTATATGGGGCATCTAAAACTTTATTGACCATAACCCTATGTAAAAGATGTATGTATTGATGGTCTCATTCACCTCCATAATTTGGCAAGACTTTGCAAAGTCACTCTGTATACTATCATCTGAGGGACGTATTGTCATGGTTAATTAATCCGCGAACATGACTGCCATGTCTTTGTGTGGGAAAGATGTAAAAACTTTTCTCAATATGTAAATAAAGCTTATATTCACTCATAATATTTATTTTAAATTCACCCCTCAAGCGTATTTGAACGAGACACAATAGATATTTTATTGTTATGTGGTTGCCTGCAACCGCTTGGACATTAAAAAGTTAAGATGTTTTGTTAAATGATGGCCAAACGTCAATTGTAACACCTTTTGTTCATTAAGGAGCATTAATTTATTAAGTATAGTAATCGTTTCATCATAGGATTTAGAGTCACTTCCTTTGACAAGCGCTTCGCGCGCGTTTTAATAATTAACTCGCAATTTCACGCGTTAGCATGTGAACTTTTAGATTCTAGATAAAAACACGTGTATTGCCAACACGCGTTTGGCGTCATCTGCACGTACCCTGAGCAGTTCAAAAAAATACTAACCGTTCATATCCAACAGTACAATCACAGCAACATACAAATAATAACTAATTCTTGTATATATGTGAAACGAAATGATTTTTGTTTTAATCTGTTTTAATGGATAAATTATAAATGAAACAGATAATTATACCCTTCTTTTTGGATAAGTAAATCTAATAAAAAGGTTAGTAGAGTAAGTAGTTATACAAAGTCGTCATTATGTTATATAAGTATAATTAATAAAATATAAGTAAAATTCACTTAATTTGTTCATATTAATATTATTGATAATTAACAAATAAAACGACGTAGGCTCTAGAATATCATAGATAAGTTATTAATAAAGCTCAATTAGAAATTAAGAGTAGAAATTATGTATTCATTAGAGTTTCGTCTACTTCCTCGTACTTAAATCAGTTACATTATTTTTTTACCTAAAAAATCCCCGTCACAAATTATAAACCGGCTGAACCGATTTTCATGAAACATGGCTAAGTACACTCGGGATAAAATTATATATGACAAAAAAAACAAACGAAAATCGGTTCGTTGTTTGGCAGCTACGATACTACACAAATATACACAGACAGACACGATAATTTTATAACAACCCTCCGTTATTGCATCGGGGGTTAATATACAGTAGACGGTTGGACGTGGATTTTGGAGATTTCGCATTAGCAATAGTTACGGCTCGTTAACCTGCATTGGGTTATTAATTATGTATTCTAGAATTAACTGGATTCCATAAAAATAATTACAGTCTGCAAAGCCCGGATTTAGATCAAGTCTGAGCCTATCCGAATCAATATACCGGGTGAAATGTTTAATGCTATCCAAAGAGAAAAGTACTTTACACACTGTATTAAAAATACAGGGTGTTGTTTTGGTCTGTGACATCCAACTCAGGGATAATAATATGAGTTATGCTTATTCTAAAAGAAATGTTTTCTTTTAATTCTGAGGAAATATAATGCAAGAAAACCTCTTCACAACATTAAAAACAAATACAAAACGAATGGGAAAACTCGCACCCTAGTGCGTATCTACGAAATACTACACCATAGCTAGTAAGCTACGAAGAGGCTACCTGGTGTTGTTGGTTTTGACTCGATTTCTGTACCACATAAAAAATGATTTTGTGTTTTTTTTTCCATTTCAGTATCGTTTGTACAACCTTTGTGTCGCTCGTCGCTGACCAAAACAACACCCTGAATATCCGAAGGATACAATGTACATTTGTTTTTGAAACGGAAAATGTTATTCCCGGGTAATGCCAACCAAAAAGATCCCTTACTTACACAACGTTTAGCATCGATGCAGTTACGCGTTTTCGAAACGCACGACAGCATCGCGTCTCATGCAATGAACAAATTTTGGTATCGATACTAACGCGCGACAGGATCGCGACTGCATCGATGCTTAAAGTAATGCAAGTGTGTAAATATTGACAATTTGCGACTGCATCGATGATGCACCGCGACTGCATCGCTGCTAAAAGTCACAGTGTGCAATAAAGTGTCTAAAATAACACACCCATATTGTTTTAGTTTTGTTACCAACCAATAGAGTCAAACCTTAAAATCAAACTTGTCAGTTATAGTTGCTACATAAAATTCCTGTAAAATTAAGCAAAAGTAAGTTTCACAAGTAAAACTTTCTATCTCCAATTTTTAAATCACTTCACGCCGATGAAAATTTAATTCTACATGTTATGTTATTTTCAGTTATCTCTTGTAACTTACTTTTGGACTTAAAATGGATTTAACTTGGCATTTAACTAAGCAGCATATTAAAATATTATTAATGTTCTCTTATTATTATAAAACTAACCGGCCAAGTGCGAGTCGGACTCCCGTACGAGGGGTTCCGTATCTAGTATGATATATGATGTGTTGGAGTATGAGAGGAATCCTATGAACATATTTTCCTACATTTTATTTTACCTTTTTCGTTTTACAGTGTACAAAATTACAGTTTTCTAGAACCTCAGGGGTTTTTGTCCCACTCGCGTCAAGATGGCTTATGTTATTCATTGATTAAACTCCAATTTGGGATTGAAATAAACAAAGGAGGGATTTGAAAAATAAAGCTCAATTTCGCGTTATTTTCGTTGATTCTTTATTAGTTTTCGACCGTCTTGAGCGTCTGGAGCTCTATTTCTGAATAAGTCATTCAGCTTGGTAATGGCTTAAGATTTTCGTACAAAAACTAACAGAAATCAGCGAAAATCACGCGACATATTGTCACAAGTACTCACGAAACTGAGCTATATTTTTTCACATCCCTCTTGTGAGGATTCCAACTGTGTTCTTTCAAAAATTGTGCTTTAATCAGTGAATCTAACGCGCCATCTTGAAGGGAGTGAGTCAAAAATAGGTCCCCAGTGTCGGAAGTCTCGACATAGTTCCATGTAAAACCACCAGGTGGCGCTCGAAAAATGCCGTAACAAAATTAGTGTTTTCGTGTATTTGTTGATCGATAAGAATTTTCGAATGAAGCTTAAAAATTACATTTTTTTTAAGATTTATTAAATACACAAGCTAAATAATTTACAATGATATTTAATGAATTAGAAAATCATAAAATTGAAATTGTCTACGCGAAATGTCAAAAATGTTGCATCAGACTACCAGCGCAGGGCCTCTATTTTTGAATCACTCGCGTCAAGATGGCGTATGATATTCATTGATTAAAGTCGAATTTTGGAATGAAAATCAGTTGAAATCCACACACAAGGGATTTGAAAAAATATATCTCAATTTAGTGAGTACTTACGGCAATAATTCGCATGATTTTCGTTTATGTTTAATTGGTTTTCAAAAGAATATCACACGGCATATCTAAGCGACTATTTCAAAAATAGGGGCCCAGGTCTCTGCGCTGAACTGCGGACAGGCGGACAGACGTATATGACAATACTATAAGGGTTCCTTTGTCGGACTACGAAACCCTAAACAAGGTGTGGTCTTGTTTACACAAAAAAATATGTAGGGTACTGCGACTCAGTTGCGTGATTAATAAGTTACCTTTGGTTTTAAGGTATTATTTTCTTCAAAACACGCACAATTATGATATTCAAATACTGGTAACGACGTTTATCCATTAGTTGAGGTGACTATGGATCACGCAACTGTTCCTAAGTAAATATATCTAAACTTGGGCTCTCGTTTGACATAATTTCTGGTTTCCTCTGATTTATTTTTAACAAAGGTGTACTTATATAACTTGTTACTGCCAGTATACAAATATATGTATTACTTTTGTTACCGAGCTCTAACTTAAAATGACATGAAACCGAGCGAGCGCAGAACTTTAAGTAAAACATTACGCACTACTCACGGCACACTCAACACGGCTAAAAGTTTAAGATGCCCTCAATAACTTTTACTATTCAACAACAACTAAAATGGGTCAGTTAGCACAACTAACCACAATTGTTACTCGTGCTATTTAGACTCAAATTATAATTAATTTAACGTTCCCTGTTTTTAATAGAACGTTTTTATCTGAAAGTATATGGGACTCAAGTCACGCTATTAAAATATTGGCTCTATTTTTGAATCACTTCCATTAATATTCCGAAGGATTGGATAAAAAACACCGTAAAATGTATCATTTACGCAGAGTCCACGAAATGCAAAATACATCACCGTTCTCGTAATTAAATAGTCAACTGTCAGCAATAGTTATCCAGAGGAGTAATTGATCGAAGATTTTCTTCTCCACTATAATTCTTAGTGAGCTTTATAAAGGCAAATAAAGGGATGCGCTTCCATCACTTTTCCGTGTTCTGGTGAGCGCAGTGTTCCGTAAAAGCACAAAGCCTGTTCCTGCGGCTCTGGATAACAAGACCTGACGGGAATAACGCTTTCATTATGCACCGGGTGCACCACTCACCTCGTATTAAGCGAAACTTCATTTTTGATCCGAGTTTACTATTAATTAAATAGGAGCCGCTCTATTGCGGCAGCATACATTATGCATAATTTTGTTAACTTGTACATTCTGTCGAGAAAGTTTCCACTTCAAGCACTTCATTAAATCATTCGTCAAACGCCAGATGACTCCGCTTTGTATTGTTTTTGATAAATAATATCAGGAAAAAAATGCGCAGGTACCTTTTGTGTTTTTTTTCATTTCGTTAACTGCGGAAAGGTAACGCATTTACATAATAACGAAACCTGTTCATGAATCACTGACATATTTTATGAAACTAAAGGTATTAATATGACACCCGAGCAACTGAGTTCATTGGCTCTTTCTCAGCAATAAGTGCAGTAACCGTTCCGTTCACACCTGCTTTTAACACATTTCTTATCTTATTTTAGATTTATTTCTTATCACTAGATTTTAACATTGAGCATTGAGTTGGAAACATCCAGCATTTTGTCGTAGAATCGTGTAAGGTCAAGATTCAATTTCCTTGAATTTTCTTTAAATTATGAAACAAAAGCTCCATGCTCAATCTGGCATTTGTTGCTGAACCAGAATGATAGACCAAATTCAACGATTAAATTTTCTTCAGTCTGACAGATTGTGTAGGTTACACGATCATTCTCGATCACTACACTGATAGAACTTTTGCATGTGGTAATTCGATTGCGAGTTTAACCCTATTATCTATAAAATCAAGTAAAATATCTACACGATAAAAAAACTATCGCACGAACGAAATAGAAATCGTGACCTTGAGCAATCAAAAACCTGGCTATGTAAAAAGGTATAAATGGACTGAAAAATCGTATTGACTATGTCGTTGCTGAGACTCTGGATAAGCCTCACTGTCCTTGGTTCCACTGGAATGTTGGAGACAAAAGCAGTAAGAGAAATTCGACAAAGACAATTCGTTCGGTGAAAATGTTTCGTATACAAACTGCACGAGAATCTGCCCCATGGTCCACGAGTGTCAATCGAACTCTACCGTGTGGTAATTCGATTACGAACCATTTAACCGAAAAAAACCTGTAATATAATCCACACGTATAAAAATTACCGCACGAAGGTAATAAAAATGCATAGAAGTCGTGACTCTGATGAAAACTGCTCTTACTTCGAAAAAACAATTATTGGTGGACTTTTCTTATACGAACTGTACGAGAATTGCCCCCAGACTGAACGCCAGACTGATGGTAACTGTTGCCTAAGGTTTTAATGCTTGATGATTATGGAAGCAAAGTATGGTATTACTCATACGTACTTTAACATCGATCAGATAAAACATTGCCGCTCTTCAGGACTGTAGGACTGTACCTGAACGAATATCGATCATCGTAATGTTATTTAATGTTAAATTTTCCAGCACGTGTTAATCTCCCCACGCATATGCAGATCTAACCGCATATACTTGACGTTCGGTAAGGGCACGACCTTCATGGCTACCTGGATTCGGTGCAGACCCGTCAGGGGTTCACTGAAGCACACGAAACATGGAAAATTTCCAAGCCTTATGTAAATTGTAGGGACACGATTAAATTTTCTTCATAAGTTATCGCAACGCGCCCACTTTAAGAGTCAGTTAATGAGATCAGTAATTATGAATATTTTCCAAGTTTTCCTTAAATGTCAATTTATGTTATTTTCTTTTCGTTGACTTTCAAGGTGTTCAATTTAAATCTCAATTTTCTTAAAGTTATTCGTGAATATTACGTCACCTTAGTTAATATCCCACAAAGATGTTACAAACTAAACTATAGCGATGACATTTATTTAATTTCAACTTCATGGATGAAGTATATATTTTTAACGGACTTCAAAACGGAGGAGGTTATCAATTCGACCGTATGTATTTTTATTAACACGCTTATATTAGCCTCACTTTTAACTATGTATGTAAAAAATATTGGAATCTTAATTTGACCCTTCTTTAATAGGATGAGATTTTGCACACGCTCTGAGTTCTGACATAGACTAGGTAAGAAACAAATTATTACAAATCCAATACGGCGGCCGCCTAACATGGTGGACAGGCTATTTGAAATGCACTCCCATGATATGGGTATCAAATGAAAGGGTTTGCTGTTAGAAATAAGAAAAATATAGTCACGTGACTTAAATCCAACATGGCGGATATTCAAGATGGCGGATTGGCTATCTGAAATGCACCCCCCGTGATATGGGTATTAAATAAAAGGGTTTGCTGAATGGGATACGAAAAAAATGAAAAAAATCGTGTTTTTTTTATTGTTTTAACTATTATAATTATTTTTGTGGTGTTGTTGCCTTATATCGCTGTCATTTAAATATTGGACACCAATCACATACATTGCTCTGATCCCAAAGTAAGTAGCTAATGCACTTGTGTCATGGAAATCATACACAACGGTGGTACCACAACACCCAAACTCGAGACAATATAGAAAATTATGACATTGACCTGACCGGGAATCGAACCCGGGACTTCGGAGCGGCAACGCCTCGAAACCCAGTGTGCTAAGCCACTACACCACGGAGGTCGTCTTTTATGGATTGATTTGAATTTTTTTTCAACTGCCTAGAGGTTATTCCTTATACTTGGACCCATTGTTGCCAAATCAGGATCTGAAGATGGGATCTTGGTGTAATTTAGGGGAAACGTTAAAAGCACGTATAACGTGCTTTAAAATTTGAGGGTTGATGAGGGTTATAATAGAATCACAATGTTGACATGTTTTTAGGTCTGATAGTCAATGTGTGGAGCTGAGGTGATGGTGGAACTCCTCAATGATTAGGAGTTCAGTGATAATAATGACAGAACCTATGATAGGTAATTTGTAGCTTTTTAAAGAAAAGAGAAATACTCGCAAAATGCAACCCCTTTCGCCCACTTCAATAATCACTTAAAATGAACAATTTAAATTAAATTAAAAAAAAGTAAATTCGCCTTTAAATCAAAAAGTCTTAAATAAACTCTTGACCCTTTAAATGAAAGGATCCATTTTAGGCGAACAACTTCTTTTTGGAGTCGGTGCCATCACTTTGACCATCTCAAGTATCAACTATCAGAGCACCGACTCTTAAAAATTGTTCACCTAAAATTGATCCTTTAAAAGGTCAAGAGTTTATTTAAGACTTTTTAGTGTATTTGGTTCCAAGTCGGTTTAAACTTGTTTAGATGGACTTGCACACTATGATTTAACCCAGGGTTACTCTAACCCTGGATTAAATCTTCATTCTGTCTCTGTCAACGTCAAATACACTGAGCAAGACAGAATGATGATTTTATCTAGATAAGTATAATCCTAGGATAATAATCATGCGCAAGTGGGCCTTAAAGTTTTTTTTTTACTTTACAGCGTGTAACTTACTGTTAATTACATCACGAGCGAGGTGTGCTTATAAATACAAAAGGGGTCAAAAACCTTAAGAGCTGACGATAAAAGCTGTTTTTCCAGTTTAAAAAGAAGCTTCCAATAGAATATTACACGGACCGTTATTCTAATGTAAATCTGCAGTCTATGTAAATGTAATCTTATAACGGTGTCGGTGCTAGATAGATATTGTGCGGGAGAATAATTTATATGAATATGAATTTGTACATACGTTCGTAAAAGCTTGCGATCACTTTGAGCAAAAAAAATGTTGACTGTAAATGTTACGTGGGTATGGTATTACATATTATTGTTTTTATAATAATATTACAGGATTTCAAGTCTGTGTTTTTTCAAAGTATAAACTTTGAAAAAACACAGACATTATAGGTAATAAATCTGCTTATGATCAGAAAAATGTGATCACTAGTGTCATTTTTTTATGTGTGTATCTACTACCCAAAACACTCTTGCAGGTACACCGTAATCGATAAAAGGCAATAGTTGACAGTTGTTCTTACTTAATAGGTAAGTATGTTTATAGAAACGTGTTTCATGGCATCATCATCCCTGCGCAATCAAAGAGTTTTAAAGGAAGGCTTCAGAGGGTAACCTACGTTTGCAATACTCGAATCCGGGGCAGATTTTCTTGTCGATCAGTCAAATTAGTCCACGCCGCCTCTTATCTAACCACAGTCAAACGAAGTATTTTCCTTGATAACGTCTGTTACCTACAGAAATCCTACGAGTCAATGCTATACATGAGCCATCCTCATTAGAGCCAAGCTCCGGGGCCTCAGCGGAAATCATTACCTACACATAATTTATTTATTCATTTCCATTATCACAGTTTATATCTTCAATCGCATTGTCCTCACGACTCTTTGTACTTGCCTAGCGGACATAACGTAGATCTCTCATATGTGTAACGACATACAGGGTGTAGTTTAGGTCAGCGACGAGCGACTCAGGAGTGGTAGTACAATTTCCAGCACATCAGGTTACCCACTTTTGTTGCAAACTAGCCTTTATTACAACTGTATATGATACCGCAGTGTTAACCTTTACGTGCTGTTGACCGTACAAACGATACTGATGTCAAAAAAAGGAAAAAATCGACAAAATCAATTTAATATAGCGATACTAGCGAACGAGTCAAATACTGAAATCTACCAACACCAGTAGGCCTAAAATGCACGCCTCGATACCGTTTATCGTGTCGATAAAATGATTTTATTTCCTTAACAACATGTTTTCCCACATATTTTTCTTTGTTAGGCAATCATAGTTGCTTTTGTAAACAAATGAATACATTAAAACCAGTAAAAACCTTGTTAAATATGATTAATAAGACATTCGAAACTTATCGGTTGCCGCGATAAATGATAAATAGGCGCTCATCTTTGACATAGGTCGCCTCTTCATAGCTTACTAGCTACGGCGTAGTTTTTCGTTGGTACGCGCGAGGTACGCGTGTGGATTCGAGTTTCCACATTCGCTTGTTTTTTTTTTAGAATGTAAAAAAGAGGTTTTCTTTTATTGAAATTGCATATAATTTAAAGAAAATATTTTTTTTTAATAAGCATGACTCATATTACCATCCCTGTGATTGATCTCACTGTCCAAATAACACCTTGTATATTTACTTTTATAGGTATCTTAAAATTCGTGAATGATATATGAAAGAAAAAAGGCATTGCAACTTAAGCGTAACAAAAGCAGGTACTTACGTACCCCGCTGTTCATAGAATGTAGAGCTGTTAATAAAATGCAAAGGCTATATACTACCTTGAGAATCAATGCAGATAAAAAAATGTATACCTTCTAACGGTTTACTAGTTCACATGACAAATTCTACTTAGGGAATTAAAATCTCTTTGTCCCAGACTTTATTAATGAGGACTAGGAAATAGTAAATTGTTATACAAGGGGAGAAAGTGACCCATTTCACTCGAGAAGTTCTTGGCGCTCGAACGGAGTGAGAGCGCTTATAATTCGAGAGTGAAATGGGTGCTTTCACCCGAGTAAAACATACTATTTTTCATTTCGACTGTGAGGAAAAATAAATAAAGTTAGCAAGTTGTCTATCAACCCCAGAACATTATCATAAGTAGCTTGAAAGATAGAACATGTATCTATTCACCCCTGTTTACGGTATGTGATTGTGATTCGATAATTAGATATTATGTTGTTCGGCGGGAGATGATACCTCAAATTTTTATGTCACATATCAGTTTGTTTTCTGTCGTTATACATAAAAGTAAAACACAAATTAGAAAGACAGTAACGGCACGGAACGGAACACAACAGAGTACATAAAACGCGGACGATAGCAAAAAATCCAAATCATTGTTAAAAATATCGATCGATTTATTCTCACAGACAATAATAATAGTAGAAGAACGCAACCATAATCTTATCACTAAAACTACCACAGGTTATATATATATATATATATATATATATATATATATATATATATATATATATATATATAGGTTATGTATGAATTCCAAATTCAATTTTGCCTTATGAGATGACGCGCTATGAGTGACAGCTAAAGGTGGGAGTGAGTAAGAAGATTAATGAACAACAAAATCTATAGGGATAGTAAAAAGTATAATAGGGATGGAAAAGCTGTTTTCCACCCGTCTATCTTCCCATGAAAGTTCAATTTTTCGAACAGAAGAAATAAAAAAAATATGTCTTATAGGGTTGCTTTGGAAGGAGATGTCTATACAGGTGGCCCAGAATAGAAGAAAGGAAGCTTACACCATGAGAATGGTAGAAGAAGGCTAAGAATAAGAAGAAGGGTTGCTTTAATTAAAAAAAAAATACATAGAATAGAATACAGTGGTAAATATTACATATTTTAGCCCAATTTAGTTTTTTTGTCATCCGCGCGCCCAACTCGCAGTTGGCCGGTTTTTTTTTTATGTCCTTGGGAATCGTGGAAAAGTACGAAAATAATACTAATAGAATATACTTTCCATCGCATCACGAAAGAAATTATTGTAATAACAACAACAAGTCTAGAGAAGTCTGTAATCAAAATGGCATTCCAAAATTAAACGACGAAGAAAAACATCGTGAGAAACCATCACACAAATGTAAGAAAATATTTAAATCGCCATTTTACCAAAATTAATAAATCATTTTTATATACGACTAGTGGTCCCCCGCGACTTCGTCCGCGCGTTTTTAATTTTTTTTCTCGCCTTTCAAACCTTCCCTAGACCTCCACGAACATTTCAAGACTAAAATAAGATAAATCCGTTCAGCCGTTCTCGAGTTTTAGTGAGACAAACGAACATCAATTCATTTTTATAAATATAGATAGATAGATATTTCGAGAATAGAGTTCCTAGGAAGATGACGTGTAAAGGGAGGAAAATAACATAGCTAATATGGAAAATGAGGAAAATTTGAGGTACCTCTTACAGTTGTAATACGGTATAAGTATATGTTTTTAGTGTGCTATTATTTATTATAGCATCTATACACCATTATGGTAAATATACTATGAATGAAGAAATATAGTTTTTCAATTAACGTCACCCGATATATCCTGCTATCGACTGAGATCAATCACAATCAACGTCCGTTCTAGTCGTCCAAATCAATCAAGCTATAGGGATGCGATTGCGACCCCCAGCACGCATCGTTTCATCCCTACTTAATACCCAAGACTACATAACGTGAAAGTCTTTTAGCTCATATAGCTTATAGTCCGGTCAAATTAGACATAAAAATAGGGGTAAGGTTACAAAAACTCCCACCTAGCTGAAAATTGGTAGGATTGTTTAAAACACCATCATAAATGAAATGTAGAAAGTCCCCATCGATCCGATACCTGGAAAAAAAGTTACTCGGGGTCAAAGGTCACAAAAACGGGTTTTCGCGATTTTCAGCAAAACGGTAAGTTTTATCATAAAATTAGCCAGACAAAAATTGTAGAGCAGATAAATATCTACAAAAAATGTCTTTATACTTTTCTTCCTAAGAGCCACCGTTTTTGACATATAACGATCCAAAAAGTTGAAAGAGTTGTAATTGTCATAATATGCACACGTTTCCGTTTGTTTTTTTTAATGTGGTTTCCCTAGTAGGCCACGAATCTGTTGTGATTATGTTTAATTTAAAACTATTGAATAATAAAAGATATTGGCAACGGTTGAAAATGATAAAAGTGATAAAAGCGGTGTAAGTTAAAAAAAATAGGGATATTTATCCATCTGACTCATAATTCTCTAATACTTCTGCTTCTTCTTCTTCTCCTTGTTCTTCTTCTTCATCCTCGCTGCAAGTAAATTGCTCCAATAATGACAAATCGCATCTCCTCGTTAACATCAAATGAATCCTCAATTGTTGGTGATTCAACATTGGAGCACGACCGGTCTTGACAATTAGTACATGCTACAGAACAAAACAGGCCAACTTTTTTGCAACCACATTTAGCACTACATTCCTTTTTACAGTTGCAAAAAATTGAATTTAACAGTTTTTCCGGCGCAGGTGGGAGTAAAGTTTGAACCCACTCTTTTGGGTCTAGCTGATAACCAAGCCACACTTGAACTTGGTAATATACCCGAAAAGGATGTTGATGAGCAGCCGCTGAGGTTGGAGGAAGACAAGCTAACTGCACTTGTTTTTTATTTCGGGTATTTTTAACGAAACATGCATATCGAAACTTATCTAAGCACGTAGTTTTTTTAGGAGCTCCATACATAGAGAGAAGAAAGCGAATTCCGTTGGTGATAACTTCTTCTTGAGTAGAATTACTTTTTTTTAAATTTCAGCACATTGAACTAAATTTTGTTTGACAAACATTTTAAAAACAGTTGTTTTACCCCTTCCTGAAAAATGCAGATGTTGTATCACAACCAGTTATTGCATGTAAAAATAGGACATGATTTTGACACTTAGCAAAAGTAGATAAACTTTTCGATGAATATATTACCGATTGATGTTGAGCTTTTCCAGGTTTAAAAAAAAATAGTTTTATCGATTGGAGTTCGAGCTGTCAGTAATACGAGTAAGTCTACATCTTCACCTACAATAATAGTTGTATTTATTGAATTGAATTGATCTATTTGACCACATTAAAAAAACGCGCTACGTACACTACCTCAAAGGTGGCGTGGAAACGTGTGCATATTATGACAATTACAACTCTTTTAACTTTTTGGATCGTTATAAAATATGTCAAAAACGGTGGTTCTTAGGAAGAAAAGTATAAAGACATTTTTTGTAGATATTTATCTGTTCTACAATTTTTGTCTTGGCTAATTTTATGATAAAACTTACCGTTTTGCTGAAAATCGCGAAAAACCCGTTTTTGTGACCTTTGACCCCGAGTAACTTTTTTTCCAGGTATCGGATCGATGGGGACTTTCTACATTTCATTTATGATGGTGTTTTAAACAATCCTACCAATTTTCAGCTAGGTGGGAATTTTTGTAACCTTGGATGTCTAATTTGACCGGACTAATACGGTAGACATAAAAATCTAATAAATGTCCCAATAATCTTTAAAATAATAATTTTATCATTTTTAATTTTATGATTAATAAAATATATTTTTTTATAATAACTGAATAATCCAAATATTAATCCAAGTAATTCTAATACCATAGCCGAATTACATTCAACATGGTGGACACTTCCGGCGTTTCCATAATAAACGTTTATCATGATAGATGTATAAATTATTATTATTATTAGGTATACATGATGTATATCAATTTTGGTTATCATTTTGCTATGAAAATAGGTAAGAAATAATTAGTGTTAGGCATTGAGTAGATTTAAAATCTTTCGATTTGTATATTTTTTTTAACTTGTATCCTAGAAATTGCCAATTTTAATTTTCAGTAGAGATTTGAATGGTTTTCTAAAGAAAGGTGCATTCAAAATATTCCTAACAATCACGTCTGAGACAGGCTAAAAAAGCATTCTTTGTTCCAGTGAAGTTGGAGTCAAAAACTGTTGATATAGACTAGTATAATGCACGTGCTTGCATAGTGCAGCGCGTATCATGTGTGAGTCATGCAGCTACGAGAAGAACAATGCAAATGGTGACACTGCGCAGCTTAACCAATAGTCACCTCCCCCGCCAACGCAAGACGAACGACACTGAGTAAAGGTCTCTACTGGAAGTACGATATTTTCAAGTAAACTGAGATATTTATCGGAAGTGATCCGCGATCGATTTGCATTCTATACGTGAATAGATGCGTTAAAGGAATAATAACGTGATTCTATTTACGTTTCACACAGTAAAACCGTGCTAGAAAATTTACTATTACGAGTTTGAAATAGAGTTTCCTTTATAAAAAATATGTGTGTTTTGAATCTATTAAATGTTTTTAAAATATATTTTACTGTTTTATATTAATCTATCATTTACGCTTTAGGGCATTTTGTCATCTCTTACTGGCCATAACCTAAATAAATCTCGTCGTGGTTTCGTACTCAGGATTTTTCTTCCTATTGGTGCCAGGTTTTTTTTTCGCTCTACTCATTGCGTCCTCAGGGCATGTGACCCTTCACATTTGATTTTATGTTGTTTAGAACCCCGAGAATGTCAATACGATACGGTACGGCACGTGAACGGATCATATCAACTCCGTGCGCATAATCAAAAAAAAAAATGAAATTCAAAATTACTTTATTTTGTACATAGGCTATTGCTAGCACTTATACACGTCCCAACATTGGCCCTACCACAGCTTCGGGACAATTGTGGGCTAGTGCTGAGAAGAAGCTGCGCAACAAACTCAGTCACTATTGTCAATGCCTTTTTTAAAAATATTACAATTAAATGTTATTACAAGCTAGACCATACATTGTTATCGTTCATATAATCATTTATTCTATAATATCCTTTACTCATTAAACATTGTTTAACAATAGATTTGAATTTATGTAAATTTAATTCAATTATATTTTGTGGCAATTTATTAAAGAAAGTAATACATCTTCCAATAAACGAGTGATTAACCTTCCGAAGTCTGAAGTTTGGAACGGCAAGTTTATTCTTGTTTCTAGTATTGAAATCATGTAAATCACTTTTTTAGGAAATAAGTGCAAGTTTTTGCGAACATAAATCAAATTTTCTTAAATAAACTGTGAATATCGTCGGTCGGAAACAGTAATGGAACATTTCAAAATGACCTGTTCTGAGTAATTAAGGTTTAAAGATTTTGAAAATATTCCATTGTTATTTTATTTTATCTAGAGACAATTTAGTAATATTTTTTTAATTTAATTATTTGTAGATTATAGTCAAGTTTATTGTGTATTACTAAGATTCAGGATATTATTTGTAATTAATGAGTTATCAGTATTTTTTTGAAATGTTCCAATAATGAATTAAAATTTTCCTGAAAATCAAATAATTATTTGGAATTTTTCTAAATAAGCCAGTATTGAAATTAAACAACCAATCAATTTATGAATCTTAATGGTTTATTAATACTTAAAAAAATAAAGAAATCCGTTAAATCTAATAATAATTAGGTGCGTCAAATTAATCATTTTCGTTATGCTTATCGGGTTCAATATGATAGTCTCCAGCCTTCAAAAAATCGTAAATTAACCCATTATAGACTTTTTTTGAAGTGTGACTTTTTTTTAATATGTTCTTAATTATGGTCTACTTAATGCTAAACAAGTACAAAAAAAATATTGAACCTGGAATCTGATAAAGAATAATCTCGAAAAAAAAAATGCTCAGTAGGTTAAAAACATACGATTATCGTGGACTTTATAAAAATTTAGTAATTTATACATTATTATCATATGTATTATTATACAAACAACTAGCAGGAGTGGCATTAAATGTAAAAAAGTATATATTGGGTAAATAACATTTATTTTTATCTTTGAATATTCAAAAATTAGGAATGGAACTTGGTATTTCACGCTGCACATAGTCCCACGTTACATTTTCTACACTCTAATCTTGTTCGAGAATTGCAATCATCTTGAGCACATCTACGACGGCTTGAACAAGGAACAAGATGGTGATCCCGACCATCAAACCTTATAGCATCGGTTACACAGTTGTCCGTTCGAGATTGTTTTGCCATGAACAGTGGACATCGCTGTCACAACTGAATTATCCACCCAGCAAACGACAGAGATATCGTCTTCAACGCATTTTACAGATTCGTAGTAACCGCGTTTTTTTTTCAGTAAATCATTTTTACTTGTCAAAGGAATGTCTTTCGGTAAGCAGTTTACACGCACAGCTCCAGTTCCATTATAGCCTCGACTTTTCAAATGTAGCAAAAGCTGAAAACCGGTAACTAAATTATCACAGTAAAAACTTGGGGGCAGAGTTTGCACATTGCTAGACAAATCGTCAATCATCTTTGCTAAAGGAGCTGCAGCTTGGTCAAACTCTTGGTCGTACTTAGGATTCACATTTACACTCTTACCTTGATAGATTTCAAAATCTAATATATAACCATAGGGCTTATTCAAACACCAGACTTTGAAGCCAAATCTGATAGGCTTTCCGCTAATGTATAGATTAGAGACTAGACTCATCATAGTTTAGGGCAGCTGATGGCACATAATTTTCGCGAAAGGCCTTTCAAAGCAAGTCAGTCAAAGGTTTAAGTTTCCACATTTTATCGGTTACATCAATCTGTGTATTATCTGCACAATGCAAAAAGCGCAGTCTTGAAGCAATCTCGTCTATATCAATAAGTTGTAAATCATTTCGTTTCTCATATCAGAACCTTGATCCCAGTAAGCAATTTAGGAACGCAGCATATTTCGCTGATTGATCAACTAACAATCTGATGTGTTCTCCACTCCAAAATATCTAGAACATTTCTACAGATTTTTCTCTATACTTGGAATAATCACCATCAAGAAAAGTAGGCAACTGCTTTGAGAAATCTTCTTTTACCCAGGTACGTACAGGCTTTGCTTTTTTTCGTATAGGTTCGTGTATGTAAGAACTTTCCGAATCATTACTGGAAGCACTTGAACTAGCTACTTCAACTCTAGCATTATTAGCATTGCCGCGTCCACGTCCACGGCTACGTGAGCTAGAACGACCTCGTCCTCTTTAAGCACGACGACCTCGGCCTTTACAGGAATCCTGGGGAAACGTAGAGTGCATTTCTGGCGGTCGCGAGCTTTTCGCTAATACGACCTCACAAGAAGCGCTGAGCTCCGACCAGTGAGATTATTTATGTCCGCACCAGCATCTTTGTCTCCTGAATCTTCATCTGAATGAACGGCAGGATCTGGTGGACATATAAATGTTTCTTCCTTTTCTATAATTTGATAAATAATTTTCACACTAAAGTATCTAGTTATTTTAGGATTGAGTAGGTTACCTAGTATGTTATAGGCAATAAATAACCTACTACTTTGTTTAACTTAAGCAAAAAGAGACCCATACTAGCATAATAAGCTATCTGAAACTACTTTTATTAAAATAGTAAGTAGTTTTGAAAATAGTATTTGTATAAAACTTACTGTTAAACTCATCATGATCACTCTCTGAACTCCTTGTTTTCTATTTTTTGCTTAATTGCTAATTTAAGCAATGTTTTAGCTCTCGAACTCATTTTTACAATTTATTTTATCAAATTTCAATCCCCGTCTGACCACTACACTGAGCGTTCAAAGCGCGACTGGCACATAAAACGAATTAAAAATAATCAAGTGAAGAATTTCAGAGCCATACTGGAACATTTCGAAATATTTGATTAATGAATCATGGTTGCACTTTAAAATTTAGGGTGCCAGTGGGACATTTCTAAATAAACTGATACTGAAAACGAAGAGATCACTAAAATCTATATTTCTTTATCGGAATAAACAGTTTTCTGTGGAAGAGAAATGACATTCGAGTTGTACCAATAGTGATTTGGATAAAATATTCAATTTCCTACCATTCTACATACTCATCTCAAAACACGTAATTTTGGAAATGTTCCGGTAATGAATCCGACCGACGATATACTGTAAGTATCTTGACTTCTTTAAACAAATCCCTTTATAGAGTCGTCAGATTTGAGATTGTAAATAGCCCGTACAGCTCGCTTTTGCGGTATGAATATTGTTTCAATATCTGTAGCCGAGCCCCATAACAAGATACCATAAGACATGATACTATGGAAATAGCTAAAATAAACTAACCTTGCCGTTTCAACGTCAGTCAAAAGCCTTATCTTTCTTACTGCATAGGCAGCCGAACTAAGTTTCCCTGACAAGGTCTCGATATGTGGACCCCATTGAAGATTATGATCTACGGTTATTCCCAAAAACGTTCAGCTTTGTATAGTATCTAGTGGCTCATCTTTAACCATGATCTGCGTTGGGACTTGTCTGACATTAGGCATTGTAAATTTTATGCATTTGGTTTTACCCGCATAAAGCACTAAGTTATTAACGGTAAACCAATAAAGCAACTGTGAAAGAGCACCATTTACATCGTCAAAAGATTCTTGGGCCTTTGGAGTCTTAAAAATTAAGGAAGTATCATCTGGAAACAGTACTATTTCACATACATCATCGACAAAGTATGGAAGGTCATTTATATGTTACGGCTAATAGCCGAATTGCGGCTACACCTAGTTTTAGCCGGCTACAACTAGGTGCAGCCCGCCACATGCGGTTAATCTTAGGTGTATCCTACTTATCTTCGGTTACAACTAGGTTTAGCACTCATTATAGCGGCTAGAACTAGTTACAGCCGAACACTGGTGGTTAAACTTAGGTGCATCCTGTTTATTATCGGCTAGAACTAGGTTTCCAGTTCATTTAAGGATTTTGGTTTTATTTTGAGATTCGATTTTGTATCATCCATCACCCCAGCAGATAAGATATCTTATCCTAGACCAGCCATAAACCATGCCAGTCCGAAACAAGATTTATACTCGTAACTGTGTTGAATTATTTGAACTGAAATGAAATTTCGTCTTTTAATGTGGAGAGTTCCCCTGTAGTAAAAACTACAGTAAGTAGTAGGCAACAGAGCTTCTTGTGTATTTTGAGTATTTTGTGTTTTAATTACTTATAATCACGTCTTTTTGGTTAAAAGATATTTGCCAGCGAGATATGAAAATGTAATTATTTTCCAATACTTTTGTAAAATTATAATATAATTATAATAGTATTTTGTGTAACTCTAAATGTCATTCAAGTTTTTCTTGTTAAAATAAATGATAGACATTCTTGTAACATACTATCATATATGAGAGTATGTTGATTTTTGTTAAAACTGAGTAAAAAACTTATCCTATTTGTTATAACATAAAAATATGAGAGAAGAGAACATAAACTTAGTTGTTTTTTTTATAGTTAAGAAGTAAAACTTTATTTTTTTATGTTTAACTAGCGGTCCCCCGCGACTTCGTCCGCGCGTTTTGAGTTTGCTCCCTCCCCTCCCGTCGCAGCGTCATGTTTTATATCCTAAAGCCTTCCCCGATAAATAAGCTATCTAACACAGAAATATTTTTTCAAATCGGTCCAGCAGTTCCTGAGATAAGCGCGTTCAAACAAACAAACTCTTCAGCTTTATAATATACTAGCGGTCCCCCGCGACTTCGTCCGCGCGTTTTGAGTTTGCTCCCTCCCCTCCCGTCGCAGCGTGATGTTTTATATCTTAAAGCCTTTCTCAATAAATAAGCTATCTAACACAGAAATATTTTTTCAAATCGGTTCAGCAGTTCCTGAGATAAGCGCGTTAGAACCAACAAACTCTTCAGCTTTAGAGTTATGTTAACACTGTGATAGCTCCTAAGATATTTATTGGAATCAAATGATATAAAGGGCAACTTTGTTCTAAATGAAATGCTCGTGATGATGAATGTATTTATTTTGATAAGAATAAATACCTGTGTGTACAATAGACCTCTAAAAATGATGCATTATTTTTTTACAAATTTATTAACATAAAAAAGGTTGTAGTAAGTCAACCATAAAAGATAGACTTATGCTGTCGCGGACTTTATTATAGAACTCTTAATGCTAAACAATCTTGTCATACATGATTTTTGTGTAACTTTAGCGGTTTCCGCAGCGTACGCAGCGGAAGCTCTCAAAAGGAATATCTTTCTCCCGTTTTCGCAACATTTTTCATTGCTGCTGTGGTCTTGTGAGTCTTATCTTTATGTTATATAGCTTAAAGCCTTCCTCGATAAATGGACTATCCAACATTAAAATAATTTTTCAAATCGGGCCAGTAGTTTCTGAGATTAGCGCGTTCAAACAAACAAACAAACAAACTCTTCAGCTTTATAATATTAGTATAGATTAGCGCAAGCGCACGTTGTACTTAAGCTGCGAACATTATTTTGGTGCGGAGTTATGTTAAAACTGTGATAGCTCCTAAGATATTTATTGAAATCAAATGATATAACGGGCAACTTGGTTCTAAATAAAATGCTCGTGATGATGAATGTATTTATTTTGATAAGAATAAATACCTGTGTGTATAATACACCTCTAAAAATGATGCATTATTTTTTTTTCAAATTTATTAACATAAAAAAGGTTGAAGTAAGTCAACCATAAAAGATAGACTTATGTTGTCGCGGACTTTATTATAGAACTTTTAATGCTAAACAATCTTGTCATACATGATTTTTGTGTAACTTTAGCGGTTTCCGCAGCGTATGCAGCGGAAGCTCTCAAAAGGAATATCTTTCTCCCGTTTTCGCAACATTTTTCATTGCTGCTGTGGTCTTGTGAGTCGTATCTTTATGTTATATAGCTTAAAGCCTTCCTCGATAAATGGACTATCTAACATAAAAATAATTTTTCAAATCGTGCCAGTAGTTTCTGAGATTAGCGCGTTCAAACAAACAAACAAACAAACAAACAAACTCTTCAGCTTTATAATATTAGTATAGATTTGTTTTGTCTAGTTTTGCTAGTTTATGTAGTGCAGGTTTATAATATTTTCTGTTTTAATTAATTATAATAACGCCTTTTTTGTTAAAAGATATTTGCCTGTCAAGTAATAAATAATTAATGTCACTTAAACATCATCATCATCATCATCATCATCATCATCATCATAATCAGCCAAAGGACGTCCACTGCTGAACATAGGCCTCCCCCATGGCTTTCCACAGCAACCGATCACTAGCGGTCTGCATCCAGTTTGATCCTGCGATCTTTTTAAGGTCGTCTGTCCATCTTGTTGGTGGACGTCCTACGCTGCGTCTTTGGTCGAAGGGTCTCCAATCTAGAACTTTCCTGCCCCAACGGCCATCAGTTCTTCGCGCTATGTGCCCTGCCCATTGCCACTTAAGTTTACTGATTCTCAAGGCTATATCCGACACACTTAAACATGACTGTCTTTTATTTATTCCATGTAATCGAATCAACCGGGAAACGCAAAATTAAAATCTCAAAACAACTGAACTGAAAGCCTTGTTCTAGCCGATGATAAATAGGATACACCTAAGTTTAACCAACAGTGTGCGGCTGTACCTAGTTCTAGCCGCTATAATGAAGGCTAAACCTAGTTGTAACCGAAGATAAGTAGGATACACCTAAGATTAACTGCATGTGGCGGGCTGCACCTAGTTGTAGCCGGCTAAAACTAGGTGTAGCCGCACTTCGGCTATTAGCCGTAACATATATATATCAGAAACAACGGTCCCAATATCGATCCTTGGGGCACTCCCATTTTTAGAGGTGCTCCAAGAGACTCAGTTCCATTAATATAAACCTTTTGAGTTCTATCACTAACATAAGATTTCAATAAACCTAGCGCATCAATCGAAATCCTCAAACAGGCATCAGAATGGCAGAGGGAAATGTTTCCATACCTTCGGGGACTTCGAAAAAGCCTTCGACACTTTACTATGGAGTGTGTGTGCGACAGGGATGCCACCTTTTACCTCCCCTATTTCTTGTTGGACTCGATGGCATCATGGACAGTAATAGACAGTTTGCAACAAGCGCAGCGACATAGAGTGGGGACTCTCCAATATCTTGGAAAATTTGGCATAATGCCGATGACCTATACCTGCTGGGCCACACACGTGCTAACATGCAAGCTAAGCTGGACGACATAAGACGAGGGGCCTTGGGTACTGGATTAAATACTTGGAAGACCCAGCAAATGAGGTGTGGGCGACTAGTACCTTAGCGTTGCTCATCAGCACAGAGGGTGTGGAGAGAATCTACATATTCACCTCAGTAGCGTAGAATCGGAAACTGGAGAGGCCGAAAAGGACAGCGCTACGTGAATCGTCAAGGCAAGAGCAACTTTAGCACTGCTCCCGTTCCATATGGCAATCGCGGAAGCTGACCAGGAGATTCAGGCTCAAATATTCCGGGCCAATGTCAAAACCGTATTACTGTATGGATTTGAGACGTGAAAGGTCACAAAACACATCTCGCACCAGCTGCAAGTCGTCATTAACCGCTGTCTTCGTTATACATATACTTGGTATCCACTGGCTCGAAAAAATCCCCAATCTGGAACTGTGGGAACGCTGCGATGAGTTTCGATTGACTAGCAGATCCAACGCCGCAAATGGAAATTGATCGGCCACAAGCTCCGAAAGGACCCTGAACTTATACCGAGGCAAGCCCTAAAGTGGAATCCCCAAAGAAAGCGTTAACTTAGCCTCCCAAAGCAAATTTAGTGGCGATGAATCGCTGCAGAAGTAAAAACATAGGGAAGACTTAGAGCGAAACAAAGCAAGAATCTCAAGACCGAACGTCGGGCGGCGCACTGTGCAAATCCTCTGCTCAATCCAGGGGTTACACTAAGTAGGACCTTTAGTCAGTGTAAGTCATATCAAAACACAGTTCTTTGTTATTTCTTACACCGCTATTAGGTTATCGACCCGTGTTATTCGTCATAATCGTAACACTTTCGTTTCTTCCACAATCGTAAACAAAATTCCGGATGTTTCCGAACATGACATCTTATACTTCCAGCACACTTGAAGTACCTTTTAACATAAACTTCCCATTCACAATACTGCAATACGGTTGTTTGTTTCATTGCCTAGGTTTAGGAATTAGGAAGAAAACCGAAAAAAAATTACAATGTAAATTCATAGAAGTACTATCCCCTTCCAAAGGGATAATAATTTTATGTGTAAAACTATGTCACTAATTCACTATGTAAGTAGGCACGTAATACATGTTGTAAACTTTTTATAAACTAACTATATGTCGCAGCCGGCGACATATAGTTAGTTTATAAAAAGTTAAAACCGGCCATGTTATTAATTAATTATCTATTAAGATGTACTATAAGACAGCTGTTTGTTTCCTTAATAAAGATAAAATAAAATAAAATGTATGAGAATCGTAACGTGGTTACCAGAATACACTTACCTACGAAGTTTCAACTGTTAAATGATAATAGTTTCAGAATAAAGTGGCAGTGACATACGGCGGACAGACAGACTTGGCGAAACTTTCAGGGGGTCCGTTTTTTGACATTCTGCTGGCTAGAGCCATACGTGCCCCAATATGTTAAAGTCCGAATGTGGATGTAGAGTCCGCACCGATAACTTCAGTTGAAACACTTTCTTGAACACGGGCATTTATGTTTTAGCCAAGCAACACTTTACAGTTTAACTTTAGCCTGAGCATTGCTCAGCAACTATTAGATTTCCTGAATGTGTGCTGAAATGTTTCAGTATGCACTTTAGTTAGAACATCCTAAGATTATAGACGCGTTTGATATTTACTCCGCTCTAGGTAAGTCTAGTAAAAAAACCCGGCCAAGTGCGAGTCGGACTCGCGCACTGAGGGTTCCGTGCCAACTTTAACTGAATTAGGGAATCCATTTACTTCTACTTAGTAAATTCTACAATATTTTGTTGACTGCAAATATAACTTTGTTTTTCATAGTGTTTGTATGATGTACAAAATTATGTTTGCGGTTGTTGAAAATGTGCTATATCTCTAAAACTATTATTTTGATCCCGTCCGAACTAATTTTTGTTGAAAGTATTTATTAAGATCTACATCATGTTTTTTTTTCAAAATTTACACTTGCTTGGTTTAGAAATTAGATGGGGGGGACGCCCATTTTACCACTTTGGAAGCGTCTAGCTATGAAACGTTAGACTTTAAAAGAAACTGGTTTCAGGAACCTCTATGTTATTTTAAAAGACCTATCCATAAACACCCTACACGCATAGGTTTGCCAAAAAAATGTTTTATTTGGTTTTAGTTTTATGTATGAGAGCCCCCCTTAACTGTAATTATTTTTTATTCATAAAGATGAAATAAGAAACCAAAAATTTGCGCACGGGCGGGACTTGAACCAGCAACCTTTTGGCTGTCCGGGCCAAACGCTCTTACCAATTGAGCTACCGTGGTGTCAGTCCGACCTGGCGAAATTTGTGGTCTCTTATGAATACGTCGTTGCGTGACGCTTAGCGCCATCTAGCCGTCTGTTTATAAAACAGATGGCTGGTTAACAAGATACATCTTCCTACCAAATTTCAATTGTGTAATGCTTATAGTTACAGAATAAAATGGCTGTGACATACGGACGGACAGACAGACAGACAGACAGACTTGACGAAACTATAAGGGTTCCGTTTTTTGCCATTCTGCTACGGAACCCTAAAAAGTTTACAAGATAACTAGTTGTACCTAAAATAAGTAAGATCTGATGAACAACGCGTCCTATAAAAATTAAATATTCTTATCGAAAATACCTTAATATTCAGGTGCAATTTTAATTTTATTTCATCATTCATTCATTGAAAGAAAAAATATTACCACTAAAAATCACGAACATCAATAAAAGTCAAATTACAAGTTCGCATTTGGAGCCTTGACAATGCGTGTTTATTTTAGCTCACACAATGACTAACTTGTATTGTATTTTGAACCAATACTTTACGGTTATTGTGTGCCACCCACTTTCTACCTGACCAAATATCTATATTATAAAGCTGAAGATTGTGTTTGTTTGTTTGTTTGAACGCGCTAATCTCAGAATATACTGGAGTGATTAGGAAAATTATTTTTGTGTTGGATAGTACATACATCACGCTGTGACGGGAGGAGGAAGCAAACTTAAAAAAAGTGCGGACGAAGACGCGGGAGAGACCGCTACTTTTTAGATAATCTGTTAGTAACAAAAAAAATGAAAAGTGTCTGACATTATGAAAAACGAGTGCGCGAGTCCGACTCGCACTTGGCCGAAGTGCGAGTCGGACTCGCGCACTGAGGGTTCCGTGCCAACGTTAACTGAATTAGGGAAACCACTCACTACCACCTTCTTCCACTTAGCTAAAATGCCACATTTTTTCGACAGAAAATATAACTTTGTTTTTCATAGTGTTTTTATGAAGAACAAAGTTATGTTTGCGGTTGTTGAACATGTGTTATATCTAAAAAACTTCTCGTTCGATATCGTCCGAACCAATTTTCGTTGAAAATATTTGTTGAGATCTACATTACACTTTTTTTTAAATTTAAACTCCCTTAGTTTAGAAATTAGATGGGGGGGGGGACGCCCATCTTACCACTTTGGAAGCGTCTAGCTGTGAAACGTTAGACTTTAAAAGAAAATGGTTTTAGAAACCTCTATTTCATTTTGAAAGACCTATCTACCACACTCATAGGTTTCACTAAAAATTTTTTTTCGGTTTCAGTTTCATGTACCCCCCCCCCTCCCCCTTAACTGTCATATTTTTTTATTTTTTGTATGAGAATCGGTAAGCGGTTAACAAGACACACCTTCCTACCAAATTCCAATTGTGTAATGCTTATAGTTACATAATAAAATGGCTGTGACATACGGACGGACAGACAGACAGACAGACAGACAGACTTGACGAAACTATAAGGGTTCCGTTTTTTGCCATTCGGCTACGGAACCCTAAAAATGGGTACCACTATGGTAATTTCAGTAACTTCTATGATATGGGCGTTACTGAGGAATTTGCATTTTTACAAATGAAATTAAAGTACTATTAGCTAGTGGTTGACCGTAGCTCCACCTACGCAAATATCGGATATTTCCCGTACCAAATACACCCAATGTTCACCCCAGTATGGATGTTTTTCGTCGCTATGTCCTTTACTCCGTTCATGACTCGTGAAAACCGATCCGGCGGTTTAAGCGTCAGAGATAGACAGATAGATAGTTAAACTTTACGTACCTAGATTTCTTTCTTGGAGTACGTACGCAGGTATTACCTACATCTTATTCTACCTTAGTAATGTGTGTGTCATCATTGCTTTGTTCTTATTTTGTTGCCATATTTGCAGCCACGGTAATGTTTAAAGGTTACAAGCAAATGTAAGAGTTAGTGCTTACTACCTTGTATATACCTACATCTGGATAAAGAACAAATTGTTCTTGTATGTGCAAATCATGTTTAATCTTTAGCCAGACATAATAAAATAATAGAACCTGATTACTTGTTTGTTATACATTCTTGCAGTAAGACCCAACCGAACAAAACGAATCAATGAAAGTGCGCCTTTTGTTATTAAAACGTTCAATTTGAAAGTTAAACATAGGGCGTTAAGGCATTTCAATAGCGGGATCAAAAATTCTAAATTGACCTGACCTTGACCTTACACTATACTGTTTCTAATAATAAAATTATCTTCTATTTTATTATGTTCTTTCTGCAAACTCAATAGACCGAGAGTCTGTTCCGCCATCGACAAATAAGCTCTAACCGAAGAATAATTCACATACGGAACGTTTAAAGTTTGTTTGATTAATTTATCGTTTGAACGTGTTTAATCTCAATCTCAGGAATTACTGGCTGGACCGATTTGAAAAATATTTTTTGCGCCGCTGCGTCAGGAGGGGAGTTGCTCCCAAACTCTGTTTGAAGAGTGCTATTGCTTTTAGGGCTGATTTTTCAATAGTCTGATGAGAAATATTCGTCGAACAAAATACAATATGGCTAATTTGAAAACGTCACATATTGTCAGTAATCATAGGTACCTACCATTTTTTTTAAATCTGTCGCTTTATAGTTTATCAGTCTGATAAGTTGTATCTGACCATTGAAAAATCGGCTCTTAAAAGTAATGGACAAATGACATTTCGAAACAGGCCACAGACTATTTGTTTCACGTGTTGTAACCCACAGTGGGCGCTAAATATTGATTTTATCCGGAAGGTACCCTGTGTCTAATATTCCTAAAAAAGTACTATGGATAATAATTTTATGATTAATCCTTACGACTGTCAAAAGTTTCGTCATCATTACATAGTATAAAACAAAGTAGCTTCCCGCCAGTGTTGCCAGATCTATTTTTTGAAATACGGGAGGTGTACCTATAAAAATCCGGGAGATGTATGGCGACATTATGAAAACAATCGGGAGATTTTTTTTCCTAAAAATTAATTAAAACAACGTCTCTCAATAAATGTTTATATTATGTTTTTCTATATTTTTTTGCCTTTACTTCAAAATAGCTTCAAAGCAAAAACTTTTCTGTAAAACGCTAGTGACAAGTCGCAACGAACAACAGACGTAAAGTTCCAGCAGGTTGGTTGATTCTTATTTTAATACGGTTCATTTAAAAATATGTGTCTATTCTTTATGCTACTCATTGAACTATGCTTCTTAATTGGGCCGAAGAATCAAAGCAAAGACCGGGTCATTTCGCTTTGCAATGTTGCTAAATTAGGAAACTATTACTGTCAAAGCTTTGCTATGGAATATCCAACTTTATTTTTTTAGGGTTAAAGTATGGTTTACACATTTTACAAAGTAATGTATGTTACATTGCATATCATTTCGTTTTGTTTCGTTTTACGCAGTTTTACTTGTATAGAAATGTTCTTAAAACATCGGGAGTTTGGAGTAGGAATCCGGGACATGGGGAGATATTTACTAAAATCGGGAGGTATCCCGGAAAATCGGGAGACCTGGCAACAGTGCTTCCCGCTGTCTATATGTATGTATGAATTTGATACGGTTTATTTTTAAATCGAAAGAGTGATTCAAGAGTAAGGTTTATATGTTTAATTAATACATGCATAATATAAAAGAGGTTTCTGGGGCCCTATTTTTGAATCACTCGCTTCGAAATGGCGAGTGATTTTCGTTCGAAGATGAATTAAAAGTCATAGAAAAAAACTCGTTGTCGAACGAAAATCACTCGCCATTTCGAAGCGAATGATTCAAAAATAGGGCCCCTGAGTGAAGTCCTAAATAAACTAAGTTTACCTTGACGTGCTGTTGTCTGTAAAATTTAGGCGGTCTTATCGTTAAAGGCATCTCTTCCAGGCAACCTTTGTGTAAAGAAATTTAATTCTGTTAGTATAAATTTAAATAAAGGTATAATTTGAATGAAATAAAAGCAAAACTTTTTTCACCATTATATATCAGAAAACAATCTTAAATCAGAAACACAAGCTGAGCAAGATCTATAATTTTGCTCCCAAGATATAGATAATATTGTGATTTTTCCATATTGCAGATAAAGGAAAATTTACTAAGTCTGAAAACTAACATTTTTTCCAGGCAGTTAGACCCTTACACACTGCGACTCGTAGTATCGATGCAGTCGTGCGTTAGCATCGATGCAGAAGCGCGTTGTCACCGATGCTAATGCGCGTTAGTATCGTTGCAGTCGCCAATATTCAGTACATTATTTGTCAATTTCCAGCTTCTGCATCGCGACTGTATGTATCAATGCTAACGCTCGTTAGCATCGCGACTGCATCCATGCTAAAAGTAGCTCAGTGTGTAAAGGTTGATATTTTGCGACTGCATCACAGCTAAAAGTCGCTAAAAGTAAAAAAATATCGGGTCGTATAAAAATAATGTCCTTCTTTAATTTTGACAATTAAAAATGTTTATTCTCTCCTCCTGATTTTCATTTAGATTTATTTTCATACACTAGCTCTATCTATTTTTATACAAGATCAACTTATACTCACATTTTTACAAACTGGTCCCAAGCAAGCGTAATAGTACGTCCTTTAGTTAAAAAGTTATTGAGAAGATATTTTCAACAGTTTAGTACAGATGGCGCTCCTTAACGTAATTGATATTGTTTTAGCAGGCAAAACTTATTATGCATTGCACATTATATATGAAGTCAAAAATTTAACTACATTTGTAATATAACCGATCATACCTAAATGTATAACTGTACAAATATATGAAGTAAACCATGAGTAAATTATAAGACGCAGTGTTTGTAATTATGTATGACTGACTAGGAGCTCTATTTTTGAATCACTCGCTTCATGATGGCGAGTGATTTTCGTTCGAAGATGCATTAAAAGTCATAGAAAAAAACATGTTGTCGAACGAAAATCACTCGCCATTTCGAAGCGAGTGATTCAAAAATAGGGCCCTAGATCGTGGTACCTTCATAATCGTGGAATTTACACACATTTCTTTACCGAATTAGCGGAATAAGTCGTACATTTGACATCATTCAATTCTACCATTTATCCCGTAAAGAAATGTCACAAACGAGTATTATTTTTATGCTTATAAAAATCAATAATCCAAACTGCAGGCTTGGCAGTGTTTCGGTAAAGCACAGTCCAGAGAGTTGTCGCTCCACGCCGCTAGATGGCGGTAGTGGCGTTGTGAAACAATGCACAAGCCCCGTCCGCACCACACTTCCGCTACTCCACTACTACACACGCGTGCTGTGTGAACTGCTGTGGTGGTAGGTAGTATCGCTCGGCTCGAGTACGGTACGGTACCGGCAGACCGCGGCCTCACATAGTTCGCCTTATGGACGTTCGCACCGGACGGACCCAACATCATTGTTATTGACGGAATGCGCGTTTAAAAACATTGAGTGTGAACATTCCGCAGTGGGAATAACATCGTAATCGCCTAGTTATGATTTTCGGACTGTGTGAACTCTGAAACTGCACGTTTAACAAACTCTGCATCTGAGGCACGATCGCTGGGTTGGCGCTAATAGGTAAGTGTTCTTAATTGTTACGGAACTTTATTTCGTTTAACACGCCCTGTAAAGTGTTAGGTTGGTAAACAAAACTTATCTTTGCACGTACTTTTTTATCAAAAGGAAATCGCAGTTGAAACTTGGCTCTATCGTAAGCTCTACTTCGGATATTGACAGCAACATCTAATAAGATTCCTATTTTAAATATAATTTTTTTTACTGATTAGCTTGGAAAGACCAAAAAATATGAAAGTTTAAAAAAAAAGTTTTTTGGATTTTTCCCACATTCCATGTAAAAAAACGAAGCTTCATATTTTAAAAAGCTTTTGAAGCTACAGGTCAAATTATTATTATCATATTAATTCTAAGTATTTTTTCCGTCTGTTAGTATATACCTACGTTTTGGTATAGGTATGATGCTTAGTTGCACCATCTTTATTTAACTCTAGATCTGAAATACGTATGGCAAATTACTAGGGACCGATTTTAACAACATCGAATAAAACTTATTCGACATAAGTCGACGAATACAACGACCGATTTTTAAATGACATTTAAATAATTAAATGATTACTGACAACTAGTAGACGTTTACAAATTAGGCGTTTTGTGTTAATTCGACGAATATTCTGTACCTATCTGACGTTGGTTTAAATCGGGTCTCAGTGGCAAAACAAGAAGACTGACTTTACTGTACATATACCTACTAACGTTAAACTGCTTAGTAATAAAAAGACCGGCCAAGTGCTAGTCGGATTTGCGCACGAAGGGTCCGTACCATTGACGCAAAAAATAACGTTTTATGTAATTCCATATCATATCATATCATTATATCTTCCATATTTTTTTCTATTATTTATTATTAAAGTATAAATACAACAATATTTTATAAATATTTTAAGTGGCTAGATACCTGCTGTCAATATTGATATCAAGCAAAAAAGGACATTTTAAATCGCGTGTGTGGTAGGTATGCCCCTTAAATATTTATTTTATTTTGTTTTCAGTTTTTGTTATTATAGTGGCAACAGAAAAAATAAATTGTGAAAATTTCAACTGAAAGTTGATTTTTGTACATTCCGCGATAGCTAGACAGTCTAACTATCGATAACTATAGCGGTCCATGCGATACAGCCTGGTAGCAGACAGACGGATGGACTAATTGCGAAATCTTAGTAGGTAATAGGGTCTCGTTGTGTACCCTTTGAGTACGGAACCCTAAACAGATAGTTAATTTAAAGTACGAGATTTCGAGTTATAAATAAATCAGGTATCAACCTTTTTATTTACTACAACTATGAGCTATAGTAGGCACGAACTATTTTTGATCTCTTCCACTCTAATACTAAAACACGAATACCAATGGTATTTGGAATAATTTATCACAAAAATAGCTATTTCCTAACAAATACTAAAAAAGTATATTAAGGAAACGTATGAAATCAATTCCCAACGATTCAAAAGTCAGTCACAGAAACAACTTAATTTTCTTTCTAATTCTTCTCAAAAAACTTTGAGTGCAGAAGTTTATAGAAGGTTTTTAAGCTTTACTGTTAAAGAGCAGGTTTAATGCAGCTATAAAAATTTGGGATTTATGACCTATCATTTTAAATAATACCGTCTTGCCAAATTCTCAGAGTAGACTAGAAGTGCAGAAATTTACCTTATTTCTTTTAAAGAATAGGACTAAAAATAGAATAGTTAGTAATCAAATTCCGCTGGTGTTAGTATTTGATATGATATGACAATGGAGTAGATCCCATTTTTACCTTCAGTTGCGGTTGAAGTAGATAACTTATTGCAATAGATCCGTCATTATTATCTAATAATAATGCCGTGACCTAGACAAGTAATGACATGAAAGATCTAATTACCTTCCAGATAATAAGTTAATTACTATACCTACTCGCAATTATCGTCTATACTTATGTAAGTATTAAGTACTTATCTGATTTCATGTTGAGCTTAATTTGGTTATTTATCAAAACGCCTTGTCCTGATTTATTTTTTTAGCTAACACATATAAAGTAGTAACCTAGTTGCAATTAATACTTTATTACCGAGTGAGTTAATGACTAAATAATGACAACAGGATCTATAATGTTCGGGCTTAGAAAAAAAACACAGCTCTGAATCAAGCAAAAAATACTAATTAATTATCTTGCTGGCTTTATGCTTTACTTAATGCTTTAAAGCATTCTTTACCAGTCAACCATTGGGTGAAAAATCAAAAAACGGTTAAGGTGGCGTAAAATAACAAACAAGAAACAAACAGTCTAACTCTTCAATAAAATAAGAAGATACTAAATATACCTACATTTTTTTAAAATAAACCTACACACATAAATAAATACAAGTTAATACATATTAATTTAAGCGTAAGAGATAATTACTATCATTTGGTTTCCTTAAGAAAAAGATAACGTATTTGGCGTTCTTATTTAAAGTTAAGGGTACCTACTTCCCTGCTATTACATTTGTAATAACTGTGCTGTAAACCAACACTGCTTTGACACGTTTTTAAGGCGCTGGCCGCTGACTCTACACATAATAGCAACTGATCATTACGACACTATGCAGTTGTGAGAGTCAATTTTAAATTTTACTTCGAAGTGCTGATACCGCACCTAATAATTTGCCAAACGAAACCCAATATGACCGGTACCAATGAACGCGAGGCAGAAGATGACACCTGTGCCATGTTGTGCCATATTTTGGATTAACACTTGTATTTACTAATAGCTCTTCTATAACAGTCAACATTGGGTAAGTATCTAAATACAGTTGTTATAAAGCTTGTTTTTCTACCTGCACCGTTCGCGTGCGACCTATTGTTTAATCCGTTTTAATCTTTGTCACAATAAACACCATTGTTTTATTTCTGACACGAATCATGTGATCACTTTTGGTTTTAATGCAGAATCAATGGCAGTTTATTACTGAGTAAAAGTAAGTTAACAAAGGTAATTAATAAATCTTAAGCCCAATTCCGTGAAATAGTTAACTCATCTAATTGTTGAATGTCTTTACCGGCGGTTGATTATTTACGATTCAGCGTGTTTTGAAGAAAAAGGACCTTAAGCAAATGTGAGATCAGAATGGCTATTTTGATAACCAGGTATATCATTTCATTTAAATATTAGGTAATTTTATCTTTAACACGCACAATGGTAAATGCAACCGCTGGTAACTACATTCCATCATTGGTCGTGCCCTACCTCTCCTGCCACCTGCACGCAAGAGGACCTTTACAACAACAACCAGGCATTGATGTTGCCATTTTGTGGGCGCAGAAAGTTTAATTGCCATTGACTCGAGAAGAAGAAGAAGAAGACTATCGATCTCACAACTGGGCCTTGGATTACGTTTCATAACTACTTAGTTAAATATTTAATTTTAATAAAATCTTAATGTTCCTTTATACATTCATTTCCATATTACTTATCTATGATCCCTTAAAACAATACGTTTGCATCTTTGCGGTAGGTAGAGCTATAGTCGCACGTCGCACCCCTTTCTTAATAAAGCTAAGTCATTTTCCACATTAGATGACAGTATTACGATCCGGGTAAGATTAATTTCCTCGACGATTGTACTAGTAATGTATAGCCTCGAGAAGCCTTTCCATGCAAACGCTTACGTGTACTTTCACGATAGAAACGTCTTGGATTGGATATGCATTACATCAATGTCTAACTAATGTTTAATTTAAAATCAACTCGGTGAGCATGCTTTCATTTGATACAATGTAATTTTATTAAATGATGACCAATGATTTGCCATTTTACCATTATAGGTATGAAAACACGGTTAAGTGCGAGTTGGACTCGTGCGCGAAAGGTTCCGTACCATTTATCTGGTCGTTGACTAGGTAAACAATATCGAGCACAAAAGACCAAAAAATATCGCGTTTGTTGTATTACAGCCCCCTTAAATATTTGTTTTATTTATTTTTAGCTTTTTTTTAAAAGTGCTAATAGAAATAAATAATTTGAGAAAATTACAACTGTCTGTCACGGTACTTGAGAAAAAAAAGAAACTGGTGACAAAAGACGAACGGACAGACGGACGGACCGGGCGGACAGGCAGCGAAGTCTTAGTAAAAGGGTCCCGTTTTTACCCTTTGGGTTCGGAACCCTAAAAATATACGACAGTTGTGATACTTTGGTCAGTTAGTGTGTTTACGTATATCTGCAAGCTGCGGCGTACTGCGGGCATACTGATGAATGAAACAAAAAAGTAAAAAAAAAACTCTACAAACACTACTCATACACGAGAATTGCACATGTTCACACAGCAATTAGATAACTAGGTAATGTATTGTAATAACGAGCTCGAGGGCACATAGATAGCACTCGCGTTCCACATGCTATACTTTGTGAGTAATATTAAATAAAATATTTAATAAATTGTAAATAATAAATAAATATTGGACACCAATCACATACATTGCTCTGTTCCCAAAGTAAGTAGCCAATGCACTTGTTATTGAAAACAGACACAACGGTGGTACCACTACACCCAGACTCGAGACAGTATAGAAAATTATGATTTATACATTGACCCGACCGGGAATCGAACCCGGGACCTCTAAGCGGCGACGCCTTGAGACCCAGCGTGCCACACTACTGAAGGTTTTTCAAAGAACTTTTCGGACTATCAGGAACTTCAAAAACGTTTAATACTATTTTAGAATTCAATGAAAAGCTAGACTACGCAAAAAACCTGTGAAAAAATACTTTTTCCTTCGACAATTAAAACTGAAGTCATTTGATGGCGTCTTTCTAATTTATTAGTTACGCCACACCTTTTTTTAATGACACCAAAAACAAGCAAAACGACGTGCCACTCAAACCGCCGTAAATTTCACAAGAAAGTTCATTTTTTTGAAAATGTAAACAAAAATCACTGCCAATGTGATTTTGGAATTGACCCCCGATATGGGGTATTTTCCTCGATGAAATAATCTTAGATATTGCCCTTAGAGTTTTATTATTGCATGCCTGGACACACTGAATAGAGCTGATAGAAAATAGATTCCAAATGACTTTGAGTGAAAGAACTGAATCACATGATGATTCGATCGAAGTGCATCACTAAAAGTAGATTAAATTTATTAACATAATTTTACTATGTCCCATTAGCTGACAGATACTCTACCGAATTATTGATTCCACTTGATTTTTGAGCTCCAAATTCAGTGCGGGCTCCACAAGCTCCATCGATTTCTATCTTAACTAGGTGAGTATCTATTCAAAGTTTCTGATAAGTACGAGTTAGCGTACTCGAACAGTAGACTAAGCTCGGCGACAAGTTATGTAATGAATTCAGTAACTATTCTAGCGAGTATAATACAGCCATTTCATTCAGTCGTTCTATGTAGAGAGTCTTAGTTACAAATATATTATTTTACTATATCCGGAAATAAGATGGACATAGTCTCATTAAAGTAATGTTGGCCTATAATATCCCACTGTTGGGCAAAGGCTTTCCTCAACTATGAGGTAGTTTGAGCAATGATTCACCAAGTGGGCTCAGTGCGCTCGTAGCGCAGTGGTGGCAGCGCAATGGTAGTGATGCCGAAGTTAAGCAACCTACGGCGCGGTCGTGTTTGGATGGGTGACCTTTCCGACCATAAGTGACGTATATAACGAACATCTACGTGCTTCAGAAAGCATGTTAAGCAGTTGGTCCCATAAAATTAATATTCCTATCGGAATAGAAGGACAAGTAAAAGCTGTCAAACGAAACCGATTCAAGATGTCAGTAACTAACATAAGTAACATTTGTAGCTTTAAATGAGATAACCTATTGATCAGGTGATTTATAACAACGTTCCTAAGTTAAATATAGTAGTTTACTGCATGATAAACAGTCGACACAAAATATTGAACATACAGCTCTAGTGTAAATCTAAATATTATTTCATTATACAAAATATTCGTCGATATAAATTCCCTGTGTTATTCTGTCATTTTTTTTTACGTAAATTAACGTTTGTAGAATAGAATAATCAAACTGCGTACTTTAAATTTGAAGCGCATTGGTAAATATTAGTCGTATATTAAGAGGCTTCGATTTAGACTAATCTACTTGTTAAATGATTATTTGTTGGGGTTATGCCGCTGTAATGCATAACAATCAATCACCGATCAAGTGACCATGTTTCAGCCGCATTATTTCTCCAAAATATACACAATTTCACTTTTAAATATAAAAAATCAAATGCACGTAATTTTCAGCGAGCTTCTGCGAGGCGGTCAACTGTTTGACATCTGCCAAAAATGGTTCTGCTACCCATCTCTTTTTATCACACAGTTTGCTGCTAGTGACATCTCGCTTTTATCGTTCTATTCCAAAGGGATAATACTTTTATGGTTGGTCCCGACTTACATCGGTTAATATCGGTGGTTATTACGATGAACGATCCTTAAGTATTTATCATTATTTTAATGAACATTTCTCTTCGTATTGAGCTGAATCTGATACAGACCTTCCTTGCTCAGGAATGATTAGAAGATCTTAGCTTATATAAATATACAAGAACGACGCGAAAATGCAATATTGCTAACTACTTATACAGGCTATGGTGGTTCAATATCAATTCACTATCCAGAAGTCAACGCCCACAGTTGGAGCGGCCGTTCCATTGCGCTTGCAATATGTCATTTTTATCTAAGAGTTCAACAGCGCATTTACCTGTAACCAGTGCGCAACTTCCTGCCACCTCCGAGGCTATAGCGTAGTAAAGCCTTATAACCAACCGCCTAGGTGCTCCCCACTCAGCCTTGAGCCACAGAATAGAATAGAATACGAGTTCTGAGGCAATGGCGTCGACGAATCAAGCTGTCGATAGAAATTACAGTAATTGTCAGAAAATCTACCGTGACTGCAGTGTCTGTGTTTGTTTTATGAACCAGTTGAAATTGAAAATTATACCTATCTTAACCTTAACTGTACTATTAAAACATGTTTTTATTGGAGAATATTAATACCTACTATTCTGATGACCCGTTTATATTTAAAGTGAATTGCTATCAAATCTTAACTATTAATTTCACTTCGTTTAGCACTAGGTATATCTAATCTGCAATGTGTTGCAAGGCAAATACATTTCAATTAAAACAGCCCAAGTGTGTCGGTGCCGGAATGATTCGTGCTATCGCGCGACTCAGGCGCCCGGCCGGCAATCCGTCTTCATTTAACTCCAAATATAGAATTGAAACAGAACTAGAAACTTTGGAATGGTACCAAGTTAGATACGAGTAGTTAAGGCCCAGTTGCGTGTTTGATGGTTAACTTACCCAATGGTTAAATGTCGTTCACCAGCTGTTGAATATTTATGATTGAGCGCGTTTTGAAGTAAATAAATACCTAAACCAACCAGTCTACCAATGGGATTTTTCTAAACACATACAATCTTACATATTCAAACGCTGGTTACGAAATTTCACCATTAGTTGCATTGTTTATCGATCACGCAATTGGGTTTACTAAGGTCCAATTTCATGATCGCTATAGTAATAGTAAAATATCGTTACCAGTGGTTGAATATTGACGATTGTGTGTTTTAAAGAAAAATTACCTTGACCAATGGTTTTTAAACTAGCCATTCTGACATTTTGTTAAGGTACCTTCTTCTTCAAAATTTTTTCTTCAAAACACACAATTGTACACATTTAACCGCTGGTAATGACATTTTTCTTTACTGTCAATGAGGCAACTGGGCCTAAATCGTGACAAGAGTTTTTGCCGTGTGTTATAAATACTTCTCCTTATTGTTATTACTTTAGGGGGGCTGTTCTGTTTCACCATTGACAAATAAGTACTTACCAACGAACTATTTAAATATAATACGTCATTTCGTATGAAGTAATGATCAGGTTACTCTAATGGGAACTTACTTAGAATTTGTGCAAAAAACTATTTTATCAAATTCTTAATAATGAATATAACTAAAAATAATGTTTGTTATCAATAAAGATTACTAATTATTTATTTGGCCGTGTAGAAATTGTAAGGATTACGCTAATTGCTATTAATTTAGGTTTTTTGGAAGAGTTTGAACTAGAATTCTAACGCTATTTATTGCTTTTGTTACATTTTATAATTCAAATAAAACTGTGTAAGAAACTTACAAGCACTATGCTCGAAAGAAACTATTTATTACATACTTATCTTTTTCTAATTTTCTGCATACAAGGGGAATACTCGTGCAATTCGTATACAAGAAAAGTTCACTGATCGAATTTTCTTTGTAGAAGAAAAAAATGTTTTTGATTTCTCAGGGTAACGATTTCTATGTATTAAGATTTTGTTCGTGCGATAGTGTTTCTAGGTGTAGATACTCTTCTACTTCTTCTCCTATTCTACTTAATTTATAAGCTAAAATGGTTAAACTCTGGTTGTGAATTACCACACGAAAAAAGTTCGATTGCCGCGAGAATCGGCCTCCAATACAAAATAGAGGGACATAGGTTTTTATGGGCAAATTTTCACCTTTCTAACGACATTCAATCAGATTCGAAACGAACTCAATCACCCTTTGCATTAGTTCACATAAATTGTCTCCGCGGCCGGCTCGGCGCCGTACGTGCAAACTGCAAGGAGAAACCTTTAAGTGAGTACTTTTACATATACATATAAATAACGTATGTTTGTCCGTGAAAAGCTGCATGTGATACGAGACAAGGAAACCCGATGCGAAGCGAACACCGCGACCGCGACGCAGTCGTTCGATACGAGACGATACGATACGAAGTACTATCGTTCGTATATTATAAGTATCATCGATCTCGGTTGTCCCATAATTTGATACTTATCTATTATAAATAATACACTAGAAGAATTTGCCCTTATGTAATTAAATTCATTGAATCTTAAACCGATTAAAATTATCTATGACACAAAAAACTAAACGTCAACCGGTTCATCCATTTGGGAGCTAGCTACGATACCTCAGACATACGTTAGAACACCCCTATCTTTTTGCGACGTGGGTTAAAAAGAAAAGATACAAAAGACCTAAATTAATGCTTTTACCTCTGAGCTTGATATTGTATGCAGTTGGTTAGAAAACGAGTAGGTATTATATTTGACGAACTATCACCCCCTTACATGGGCGAAGCCGCAGTCACATACAAAGAAAAGCAAGAGGGAAAACTTGCTTGAAAGGTTACAGTTTATTGCAAAAGCAAAAATAGAAGTCACATAGAACCACGGTTCAATGATATCCAAAGGTCAGTAACGATGTTTCGCGAGGGCGTCATATAAAATGTAAATGCTCACTGCAACAACGCGTGCATTCACGTTTTTCCTATATTTACCGGAGAGGGGAGGTCGGGGGAAATAGGGAACACGAATGATTCGTCAAAAAGTGAATTTATTACAGCTGACATTCGGATGAGTCACCGCCGAGCCCCCTGGGCGGGGAGTGCCCCTTCGGTTGCTTCACGCAAACCCAAAGATTGGGTAATTTTGGTAATCACTGATTCGTAGATCAAAGATTTTCCCCATAAATAGATGGATTGTTATGACTTCTGCACAAAGTATCACTTTATTTCTGTTATGGGTTTTGGATTTCATATTTGGTATTATTATTTCTCTTCCGTCCGAAAGTTAATGACTTACTTTTCATATTAATTTCCTTCAAAGTAAAGGCTTCACAGTTTTTAAGCAGCTGATCAAATAAAATGTATTCGTTCTCCGAATGTTTGCACAGTGCGCAGCCCTAATGCACATGCATGAGTCATTTATTTGTCTGCGAGCTTAGTCCGTGTTTTTGCGAACTCGCGTAGGCTTTCACCAAAATTTACTACCCTCCATTTAATCCTGATAGCGGTATATATTTACCTTCCCGAGGTTACTTTGAATAACTTATTTGAAGTGAGGTACACACACTTTTCAAGTTACCTTCTTGCATCTTTCGATTTGTACCCCCTTAATTGCTAACATGTTTACCTTTTCATAAAAGCGTAAACCAGTAGGTACCTAGCCTGGGTCTTACCAGTCATCACTATCTCATTATTATTCGCAGCTAAACATTCTCAAATAGGTTGCACCGAAAAGGCACGTGTTGCTTACATTTACTAAATCGCCGAGTGCCCAATGTACGTAATAGAAATCCGCTGTTTAAGACGTTCATTCACCTCAGGGAGATGGGGCTGAGTTGGGCGTGTCGCGATTTAATAGGGCTACCAGTCAGTCATTACCGAAATTATTTAGGATTTTATGTAAGAAAATGCGCGTTCAGCTTTTGCCGCGTCTCCTCGCGTCTCCTCGTATGACTCACGGAACTGTGTTGAATAAATAAAGCTAAATTAGGCGTATGTGTTACACATTTCCGTGTTTTTCCGAGTGCACTGGCTCGCATTTTAAAATGAAACAGCATTTCACTCAAGACATTTTGTCTTAATCCAAATATCAGGCAAGTTCTAAATACATATAGAGTAGTACTGGTAGGTGTGCACTTAGCTCTATAACTCTATCTACGAGTATTTCTCTAGCATTCCGTTACGTAATGCTGTTCCCATTAGACGGATATTCGTAGGAATAGTTTAATCTGTAGAATGGTAGCCCTAAGCGGCGGCAAAGGCAGGGGGAATCGGTATGGCACCGCACCACGCGACCGACTTCCGCCCGGCGAAATGGCGAAAAGGATGGACTTCTAATTAATAAATAAGAAATCCTCAACAAATATTTGACGAGAAAATTGCCTTACTTAACGCGGTTTCAATTCAAAACGACTCGAAGGCGAAAAGCGATTATCCTCGCGGCAAGAGTGGTTCTGAAAAGGATTCGAGCTTTTTCCTAACGCGTATCTTAATTTACTTTTGCTTAACAAGTGCTTCGTTTTTAATAAGCCACCGTTAAACGATAAAATAAGTTCTATTTAAGCTTTACGAAACAGTTTTTCTAACAATAAGTCCATACAAATTATCATGTATTCGTTGTTACGAATGTTAATTGTTTCATCGTGACAAATTGTATTTTATTCTTTACGACGGAAGGGCCTAGGACCCACAGCACTCACTTGAGGTTTGCTGAAAAGATGATTACTTGATAGGTACCTTTTCTGCATCTGCATGAAAACACTCAAGCTATCAAATAGTAAAATATTGCTAATGAATGATGCTTGAAAAGATTTAAAATCGTTTGCAATAGGACTCATATTCTCGCGTCAATCAAACTTTTTTCGTGTGGTTTACGAGTTTCACTATTTTAACAAAAACATATCAAATTCACGTGTGAGCGAAAACACTGGAATTAAATTTCGCATACGAGAAAAGTGTTTATAAACGTTGAGAATATTAGCGACGGCGCCTCACTTATCATATCCGAACTGCGAAAGGTCAAATGTCGACCCCCGTATCTACAATCAGCATGCACGCACCGGATATGGTACATTTGACGTGGTGAGTTCTGTCAGTAATGATTGATCACCACTTACCCGGCTGTGGAAACGGCTCTTTACGTAATGACAGACAAGTAAACATGGACGGGTGGATCCAGTCCACCCTAAGTGGCTTCTACTCTGTCTCTATCGATCCTAATGATATGCAAAATGGCTATCGCGAAATCCCATTTGCTACTGCGGACTTAGAGCTGTTTCCCACTGTGACATCTCAGCTGACAGGCAATCGTTCCTTCAAAAAACTTCAGAGGTAATGTCGTGTGAGCATACCAGACCTGGTATCTGCAGGATCCACTAATAAATAAAACATAATAAAAAACTACTGCTATTTAGTTAAATGAACTCTAGATCTATGAACATTATACTGAATAAATTTCCGCAGTTGTTAATCCGTAGGACTTAAGAATCGAGGATGAAGGATACTGATTCTTTATAATCAGAATATAATTATTGAAGGGTTATCAACCTGTAATGGGAACAGAGACCAACCAGGCGATAACCAGGTGTCCACCATACGGAAGCACGTGACGAAAAGGAAAGAGATCGTCACCGAAAAGCGAACGCCTCTCTGAGGGTCTTGTTTTTTTACCAATTATGACAGTTCTTCTTGAACTCTTTGTGAATGACAGGGTGAGCAAATAGTTTACAACACGCGTTGCAACGCATGCGCCGCTGGTCGGAAGTGAGTCCCGAGTTGATATCTATCCGATGTGGTAATTGATGTTACGAAGTTGATAGATATGCGTTGAAGTATGTATTTTCATGCAAATAATACTGGACGTCTGGAGTTAATAAGGTGTTGTAATGGGTGGATAGATGTTATAAAACCCTTACATACTGCGACTTTTAGTATCGATGCAGACGCACGATTTGAAAACGCGTGACAGCATCGCGACTCACTCAAAGAACAGATTTAATTTGGCGTCATTGCTGTCGGCGTTAGTATCGATGCAGAAGCGGAACAGAGATACATACATAGTATTAGTTAAGGTTTAATATATTTTAATATTGTAAACTAAGCACCGAGTGAAGTGCCAACTCATGAATGCATACACCTAAGTCAAATAGGATGGGACACATCAATTTAGTGCTGATGCCCAATTAAATTAGTTTGCACGCCACTGTTCGATGTTACGTACCTTTTTCATTTTCATGAATTATCATATTGCTTAGCATTAAATGACTCCGTGCTCGTGAAAACACTTGTTCATGTCATCTCTTTAAATAAAAAATATCTTGGTCACGGCATCACGTGCGAACGCCTGGGCCTATTTCGCGTATTCTTTTTTGTTGTGTTTGTTACTGTCTGGTGAAGGATCTTATGATAGGAAAAAATAAAAATAAATGCGTGGAACTCACTCTAGTTCCTCAAAATACTATCTTGTATAGTTCGCATAAAAGTAGCTCTATGTTAAAGCTTTGAATTTCACTTACTAGAATTACTTGCCACGTGTAGTTTAACCCAATGAGATGTTTTGCTCATCGATATAAAATTGGGTTACAATAGCACACACCCCTTATGGCAAGTGTTTACAACGCGATGATAGTGGTCTAATTACAAATTACTAGCAAATAAATACAATGTGTCGCACTAAACCAAATCCGATTAGAATTCATCATCATCATCATTATAAGCCGAAGAACGTCCACTGCTGAACATAAGCGCCTCCCACAGAGACCGATTAAAAGCGGTCTGCATCCAGTTTGATCTGCGATCAAACTGGATCCTAACTGCGATCCTAATAAGGTCTTCTATCCATTTTATCGGTGGACGTCTTACACCGCGTCTTTGGTTGAAGGGTCTCCAATCTGGAACTTTTCTGACCCAACGGCCATCAGTTGTTAGCGCTTTGTAGCCTGCCCATTGCCACTTTAGCTTTCTGACCTCATTTCTGATTCGATATCATAGAGAAACACCCTGCATAACCCTCTTTACCGTTCTCTGTGTGATTTTGGGCTTAATAAGGCCCATAGTTAGAGACCATGTTTCGGATCCATTACTGGTAACACACACTGGTTGAAAACTTTTGTTTTCAGACACTGAGGTAATAGTCGATCCGACACCAATACAGATTTGTGATTCGAAATTGATGAACTTAAATATGTACGAGTAAAGTAAGGAAATCACAATTCATATAAGTTTTTCTTTCAAACGATTTTAATTACTTTTCTACCCAACGCAAATCGGCTTGTTCTGAGGAGTTACATCTGTCGCGTACCACTAAAAATAGTTCACACATCCGTAGAAAGTCCAGATTCCCATTGAATGGTGAAACGTAAGACTTCCTTATTAGCAGGAGATTATCGCGGGCAGCAGTGATGGGAAAACTAGGGAAAAACTGAGCACGAGTTAATTAAAGCCAAACACCCCCATCATCAAGACGTAAAATAGGTTGGCGATAGAAGAAACTTGCATATAATTTAAATGTTAGTTAAGTAAGTTTATCCGTTAAATTTTTGTAACGTATTGTGGCCCGCTCTTTTGTGTCCTTTTCATTATTTTGTAGACACGAACGAATGGGGCATTAAGTAGTAACCAGCGGGCGTAGTCTGATGCATCATTTTTGACATTTCGCGTCGACAATTTCAATTTTATGATTTTCTAATTCATCAAATATCATTCTAACTTACGTAGCGTTACGTACGTACGTATCTTTAATAAATCTTAAAAAATATTTGTAGTTTTTTAAGCATCATTCAAAAATTCTTCTCAATCAATAAATACACGAAAACACCAATTTTGTCTCAGCATTTTTCGAGCGCCACCTGGTGGTTTTACACGGAACTATGTCGAGACTTCCGACACTGGCGACGAGTGACCGTCTCTGAGCGCTTGAAAACTCAAACTCGCGCAGATTTTGACAGCAACGTGCTTTATTAATATAATAAAACACACAAGAATAGCTCGCAAACGTTCTAAACGTAACAAATATTTAAATTCCCGTACAGAAAGTTTCATAGTCCTATTACTTTATCTGTTTTTGGTGGTTGTGGTCAACTACCGCATTGGAGAGTAGTCACATCACTAGCGCGAAGTCGGCAGTGACCGGCCCTGCTGGTACCGGTGCAGGAAACGTTTCCGGCGCGTCACAGCGCTGACTCAATACGATATTTCTTTGATGGAAATCTCTAAGCATAGGTGAGCAGGGTTATAATGTGGTTAGTGTCAGATATTTTGTAACTGGCAAGGTAAATCTGTAGCGTACGTTACGTAAGTAAATATATTCCCCACGGGTCTATATGCAAAAAAAATAAACATTAAAAGTAACTCATATAGAAGTTAAGTGAATTGTTAAAAAGGGTCCTCGCAGTATAGCTACCAGTATCGCGACATGCCAAGCGCTTTTACAAATTATGCTGAGCGAGCAGGGACCTTTTCAGCACATATCTGTAGTGTGTTTTTAATTATAAGTATCTATAATTGAATTGGCTATTTTTATCTAGATGTGTGTATTTGTGTCAAACAAATACATTTCATTCCAGTACAAGTTTAGACTTCCTACAACCCTACTTACCCTTACTACAATTCCTAGACCAACCTGAAAAAATAGGGGAAGTAACTGCAAATAAATATAATGTTACTATTAAGCTTCTGAGCTAAGCACTTCACTTTTATTTATGCAGCGCAGACAAATCTTTTATATTTCCTCCAATTTTCCATTATTAGACGACGGATATTCTTCAACAGCTACTAAAATCGAACACATCTGCACTGAACAAACAAAACCACACTCACCGCTAGCGCTAGTTTAAAAATAAACAAGGCATGCAAAAACTTCGTAAATGGTCGTTTCCCTTAGCTTTTAACGGAAGTTCGTGGAATGGGATCTATTTATACGTGGCTCTATATTTAGAGCGGCGGCGCTTGCACCGTGGTTTGAGCGTAAAGCGCTGCTAGAGGCGGCAGACGCTGAGCGGATTTGCGCTTATGCGCTTACACTTACTACCAATCGAACGCCGTTACAAAACTTCATATTATTTAAAGATTATCGTTAGGAAACTTTCCCAAATTATAGACAAATCGTTTTTGTTAACAGCTTAAGGCCAGTCCGGTGAAACTAACGTACTACAATTTGTAATCGCTGACGAAATTTTTATCATCTTTGTTAGGTAAGCGGCTCAGCTTACTGTGAAATTAGCAATTCGTTTATCGATTTCGCGTGACATTTATAATATTAATATAATAAAAACATAAATATTAATATTCGTACAATTGTAGTATTATTACATTGATAATTTTTGTTTACACTGAGTCGGAATTGAACGCCTTAAGTTGGATCGCAAAACGCCCCCTGATACCCCACTGTATATGACAATTCGCTCTAGTAAGATTCATACTCCCTAGTTAATTTACCCAGTGTTGGAACAATGACCCATTATGTTGGATACTTATAATTGTTGACACATTATCAACTTCGGTGACGCAATAAAAAGATATGTGGGGCGCATCAATTAGGCATTCCATTTGATCATTGCACGAAGTTATATTTGCTGTCAACAAAATATTGTGGTTATCTCGCTGAGTGGTAGTAGGTGGAGCTCTAATTCAGTTAAACTTGGCACGGAACCCTTAGTATGCGAGTTCGACTAGCACTGGGCCGGTTTTTGATCAATAGAACACACTTCCTCAGCCTATACAATAAATCAGGCCTTAAACCGCAAACCTTGCTATCGCACAATAAGTGAAAGTAATCAGAAATCTATATTGTACCTACCTAATTAAAGCCGATACACTCGCATTACATAACGTGTACCTATAATGGAAGATAAGCTACACGTAGTTTGCCCACGATAGCCAAGGGCGACGACCGGGGAACGGGGCCGGCAGACGAACGCTAGCGATAAGCACCTTCTAATAACTTAGCTTACCTCGGTTTAATCACTCAAACAGAGGAAAAACAGGTCATCCTGTATTAACTAAGTTTTTTTTTCTAATTTGACAATATCCGATTGTTATGGTTAGCATTAATCTCGGTTAAAACGATGATTCGGCTGTTGGTGTAAGTTTTTTCAATGATAACATAGGTAAATTGGCATTTAAATTTGAATAAATGTAAACATGTGCCAGACAACACACCAATTGTCGTGGTTTTGAAGCAAGGGTTTTTGTTTCTTGTGTTACGAATACCAGACAACGAATATGACGTGGGCGTCTCCCATAAATACTTAAGTACATAGTAAACAACCATGCAGGTACAAATGTTCGCGCTCATCACACAATCATTTGCCCCCTTGCGGGATTCGAACCCGCGACGGCCGGCGTAAGAGTCAGAAGCTCAAACCAATAACCAAACGCGTTGTCAAATCTATGTAACTGATAAGATTTTAAATTTTCTGTTCCGGTCGAGCGAAATGATACTAAAGATCATCATCGTCTTCAAATTTACTTACAAAAATTATACAGTTGACCAAAAGATTTAATGAACGCTATGTGAATCCCATACGTTTTAAATTCTAGACCAAATTATCGTTTTGAACAGTGTTACCTTGTTTACCGCACCTGTATTTATGCCGAAATTATGCGATGTTTCAGCTCAATTTAGCAAATTTATTCGTATTAGATAACCTGTCAGTGCGTTGTTGTCTTCCAACCGCTTGACGATTCACTGGAGCGCAAGAGATTGCAAAATGGATAAGAAAACATTGTTTTGACTTTCTAACCACCTGAAGGTTTACCTTAAGGTTGTCAGTGACTGTTGAATAATAAACGTGGAGTAGTTTTCCATCAATTTGCCTCTGTCTACGAACACGAAAGTATGAAAGGTAAGAGGAATTCAGGGCATTTCGTTATTAAATTCGAGTACCTGCTACCGATGTCACATGCGGCTTGTTTATGTGTTGGAGTATTAGCTATCGCTGACTTACGCCAACGGCTTTGCCGATAAGCTGCAATCAAAGGGCCCCTGTTTACAACACAGGCTAATACCCGGACCGTGTCAATCAATATAGGAAGTGGTTTGATTGCTAACCGCTACTTACCGGATACTGCGCGAAGATTGCCGCCGGCAGTTAAACGCTGATCACTATTCATCCGTCTGATTAAGAACTCAGCCAAACATCCTCCTTATTCAAAAGCAAAGCTTTCACGACCCGTCTGGTGTAGTGGTCGAGAAATCGCCTACTACGCAGCGGGTTGCGGGTTCGATCCCCGTACAATACAAACATTTGTGTGCACTAACAATGTCTGTTTGTATTGGTCTGGGTTTTACTATGTATATCATGTATGTATTTACAAACAAAAAGTATTTAAGTATTATATCCGTTGTCTGGCACCCATAACACAAGCTTTGAGAAGTTTACTTTGGGACTAGACGGCGATGTGTGGGAATGTCCAAAGGAAAAAATAAAAGAACTTAAAAAGCAGGGGATATTTTACTATTTATAACTCAAGAACAGCTGAACCGATTTGGCTGAAGATTGGTGGGGAGGTAGCTTAGAACCAGGAGAAGGGCTGAGGATATTTTTTATCCGGTTTATCGGAGCCGGGGCGAAACGGCTGGGACCGCTAGTTAATCACAATCTTTATGCAGCCTGAAACACCTCCTGTGTCGGAAGTCTCGACATAGTTCCGTGTAAAACCACCAGGTGGCGCTCGAAAAATGCTGAGACAAAATTGGTGTTTTCGTGTATTTATTGATTGAGAAGAATTTTTGAATGATGCTTAAAAAACTACAAATATTTTTTAAGATTTATTAAAGATATAGCTACGTAAGTTAAAATAATATTTGATGAATTAGAAAATCATAAAATTGAAATTGTCGACGCGAAATGTCAAAAATGATGCATCAGTCTACGCCCGCTGGTGATTACAAAAAAAGGAGCGTGACAATAACGATCACGTAATGAATTTATTCGGATAATATTGTTTGATAGAAACCGGTTAACAACGGACGATTAGTTGCATAATTTAAACTAATAATTTGAACTGTTTCTTTAAACAAAAAAATAAGTCGACAGGGTTGAACCAGACTGAGCCGCACTAACGCCCAATTTCTTCATCTTTCTTTAGTAATGGTAAAATATCTTTACCGCTGTGAATATTTATTTTAAACTGTCTTGCACTGTACATTGTACAATTGTCGGACGCTTGGCCAGTAATTTTCTATAAGCTCAAAAAGTTCAGCTTGTGGAAAATGCGAAAGAGCTTTTTCTTCATTGAAATCGATGCTACAATGTTAACAAAGGCTTTTATCGTAACGAGGGCTTAATTTTCAAATATTAGTTGTCTAGACTAGAATATGCGAGTATTTGCTCTAGCTCTTGACTATATTTTGAAGACGTAAACTAATTTCAAAGAGCCTTAAACAATATTTTTTAAGATTTTCTTCTCCATTTTGACAATTACCGTGCATTAGTAAATTATAGCTTTGAAAAAGTATTTTCTCCTTCTAAATTAGATGTTAAGGTAGAATGTTAAGTTGGCTGCGGGGGCGGTTAAGGTGCTGCCATAATTTACCCCATGTCGTGAAGGAAGTTCGCTTTCTCATTAAACATTCATAACTTAGGTACGCAATTCAACTCAAGCTGTACTTTACCATTATACTCTGAGCTCTACATCTACGAGTTGTGTGTACGAAGACGGTTCAATTTATAATGGTTTACTGAGCTACCTACCGTTCATGACGTGTGTATCTAGTGCCGTACCTACGTCACTTGACTACAAGTACTACCCGTCAAGCGAACTTGTTTGGAAATAAAGAAGTATTAGCAAATAAAATAATTAAAAGCAAAAGTCTTAGCACTTCAAAGTTAGGATATCCCCACTTCGGAAGTCATGTTGATATTCTGGCTTGATCATTCGAACTTCGTATCCACAAAGTTTAGGACCGAGTTACAGTTAATAAAGCAGAGAATTAGCTTTCCTGCTTACAGAATTAAACAAAATCTCAAGCATGTTTTGTTTGAATTGAAAATATCGATGCCGTACCTTACATCATCTCTATTTTTTTTCTAAATTGATTAACTAACACACACGTCAAATGAAAGAAAAAAGAGAATAATGCAAGAGAAAAATAAAAGAGATATACAATCGTTTATTCAGCGCTCACTGCACCCATAAGCCTGTATACATAAAAAAGCCATCGCGGTCCAGTGCAGTCACTAAATATAACATAACATATGTCACTGTATAAAAGTGGGTAGCAAAAGTATCAGCGGCGCTGGATGTCGGCACTGCATCTGAGAAAGGGCCGGTTGGCCGCGTGGGCGGACCGGCAGGGAGCACCGCCTAAATGGGATTCGAGACATGCCTCTGGGTTCACTTCTACAGGCTACAAGCAATAACCCAGAAATATACATAAAACAATAATTATTCTAATAGTAACATGCTGGGATATGTTTCGTAAGCCGGGTAGACGAAAGACGCTACCGAATCAAAGAACGATACCTACACTTTAGTACCTATTCGCGCCTAGGCTAGTAGGCTAACATTAGGTGTAGACTCACTTCATTTTAGCCGTAACAGATGCATTATAATAACGTTTAAAAATAGCTCACACTAACATGTGTTTTTTACTTATTAAGTGTTACGTGATTGATTTAACAGTCTCGCCGCAGCGATCGTATCATGGATCTCAGCAGAACAGCGAGACTTTGCAAACATGCCTTATCACAATCTCGGGCAGCTATTGTGTGAAATGAGGTAACGATAGCTGTAACATGACCGTATATGCAACCAATATGGCAGAACATATTCCTTGCATGAAGAAATGGCCGTCAAAACGTTGAAGCGTGTGGGTTCGGCGAACTGCGGGGCACGTGTGTGGTCGCTTCGACCGACCATAATATTATCTGTCACGACGCGACACTTTAACATTTTCTAGTCTTGTTTTGAATGATACCTAGTTGTGTATATCGGATTAACCTGTCGGAAATTGATTCAGCGCAGCTTAGATATGTTTCCCTGGTTGAGCTGGCATCAGGCATATGGGATCACTGATATCTACGCAAACGCAACTCATTTGCGTTGCGTGGTCGACACCGAGGTCTCGATTCATAAAACAACCACATGTTTGCGTTCCCAAAGGAGTTTGTCTAGTGGTGACTGCGTGTGTATCTATGGTGTATAATATATATGAGTATGACTCGCTCGTGAAGATAAAATGTGTTATTTCACGTTGCCCTAATAAACACTCGGCTTATATCGCGGAAAAGACCGTTGACAGATAATAGTAATCGCAGATGTTCTAGTTTAGCGTCGATGTGTTTGATATCAATTAATGTGTGATCCGCACTCTATAGCCAAGCTTGCCACTTGACCACATAAAATACAAGAGATTAAAAGCCAGAAAAGGAAAATATTGAAATTGAAATTGAAGAAATCCAAAGTGTGCATGTTAGTACCGTTTGAGCATCGCATCCAAATGGATAAAAAATATTCCTCGCATACCGTTACTGAGGTACCTAGGTTTGTTCGGTAAAGGAAACGCGATGATAGCCAAGGGGCCTAAGAAAATAGAGAAGCGCCGCGTATCTTTTCGGCATCAAGTCCTGTTATTCTGGATCGGAAGGCTGGAGAGGGTTACGTGCCATTACATGCGGCGCACGCGTCGCTGCATCCTTCCGGCGGTTTCGGCGGCGAACAATCGATTACGACGTGCTTTGACTGTGATAAATCGCATTTGATATAAGCTATACACGACACACGACTCTTTTAGTGATGTTCGACTCCTCGATCTACATACTTGAGTTAACTCGAATTACGGTCTACTTGGGTCAACTCTTTGTGAGTAATATATACTAGTAACGAACCAGTACACTTCTTCTTCTTAGCTAGATGATGCGACCATGTTATAGGTGCATATAGTAAAACAATGTATGTAAATAATACATTTCATAGTAATATTTGTTTCACAATATTTGTAGGGGTATACTCATTATGTGTACAATATTTCCTACGAAATGACTTTCCATAATTAAATTATTTGTTGGTTAGTGCTTATTCGTTGATGGTGAAACGGGCTCTTCAAGACAAAAGTAAATACGAGGTCTAAATAATAAAATTGAATCCCAAACTTATGGAAGATGAGATTTGTAAATGATTAATCGTGTTAGTCTATTAGCTACAACTGGCTTAACTCAAGTTACTCTTCGAGATGGGTGTTTTTATTCGAGTTGACTAGTTTCTTTATACTGAGTTAGCCCATCACTATGTCCCCTCGCTGATACACTGTGGGGGCGCGAACGTGATGTTTGCTAGATTTGCAAATCTAATGGTGTATCCACACCGTCCAGCGCCTTACATGCGGCTCATAGTATTTGACAGTAAATTGACGTGTGGCCGCTGGCAAGGACGCCGGGCGGTGTGCATACATGATTATAATGTGAGCTTACGAGAAGCTGTTCACGATACAAAATCGTGTATTTGGACCAGATGACATTAAACTGAATATAAAAACAAAGTCGAATTGATAATCCTTCCCAATTTCAAAGCCGTTAAGGTTCTATTGCACAGATTTACTCGCAAGTATAGTTAGGTAACTACTTACAGACTTGAGCTGAAGCCCTAGCTTTTCCTGTTTCCTGAAACAGTGCGCTAAAGTTTTCGATAGCATACGACTTTGCTTGCCGCAATAATTGGATTATGTACTCATATTGCGTTTAAAGTTTGTGTGGTGTAAGCACAAACTCTTACGCCGTTTGGCTGTTTCTAAGACATTAAAAAGTATAAGCATTAATAAGTTTTTTTCTAAATGCTTCGGGATCACAAAACAATCATCGCATTGACGGATTTAGATTTTTATCAACCATAACCAACCCTTTATTAGTTATGTCATGCAAGCATTAGTACTGGGCCAGGACTGGCCGATGCCAGATGGAGGCGCCCGCGCACGCAATGCGACTTCCACCAGCTTTATGTTAATAACCGGACCGGAGCCCGCTCAATTGATTCACAGATCTGTTACAAGGACGAGACGAACCAAATTGTTGTACTATCTTAATTAGACACCGCCGGACGCATTGTCTTGTCGCTTGTCATAGCTACAAATAAAAATAATTACATGCACAGGCTCGAGTAACCAACACAAAATGCAGACGACTTGGAGCGTTTAAATATGACATTGTGAAATTTGTATTTGCCATATGGCCATCTTTAGAATGTTACTACCTGCTTCAAGAAGAACTCTACATATAAATAAGTACATGCAATCACGGTACTGGCAAATTTGTCTGAACATTGAAAATTGATTGTTTTTAAATTGTCACCCCGATCAAAATAATGGTATCACAATCAATCGGTCGAGGCCACGACGAATTTTAGAGTCACCAATGTTTTTTTTGAATTTGATAGCAATAATAAAGCATAATGTCTGCTTCAAACCAGGTGATTCAATTAATAGACTACATACAGATTTGTATATAGGCACGAAGCCTATCATAGGCAGAATGATCCTATCATTAATTAAATCAATGAGATTCATGTTTTGATTTGGCACATTAATAACAATTGGACATTGTTATTAATGCTACGCAGAGTGTTATTTGTTTACGCATACGTCTCACGTACATTACAAAGCAATATGAATATGACGTAAAGACACATTATCTTATATGTAATTAGTCTAAAGTACGTACGAGTAACTACCAGCCAAATTAGATATAGTGCGACAAGAATCTTCTTTCCGATAGATGACAGCGAGGCAATAGCATTTAATCGGTGTAGCCGATTCAAAAATCTCCCTTGATTCTGGGAGTTACAGATTCCTTTGAAAATTATAACTTTATTTAAGTTTTTTTTAAATATATAGTGTTTTGTCACTATATATTGATATTGTGAGAGCAATCTCGCAACTTTGATGTCGTAACATAGTCTACACGTTAAAAAAAACACTTCTAAAATTCAACAGGCTTGCTAATGTGTCGGTGGCCGAGTGGCATAGGCATACGCCCGGATAGCGTAAAACATGGTTTCTTTTCAAGTGCATTTTTTAAAGGAGTTTAGCTTTACGGTATTCAAAAACAATCATTTTATTTTAAACAAACAGTAAAGAAAATGAAACACCAGGGAGATTTTAGGAAAAATGTGGAAATCTCCTGTCAGATTCGAACTCTCAGAAGTCTGGGGAGTTTGGCTAGACTTGATCTGACAACCGCATTTTAAAGATGACAGCGTTCTGATATTTGCCGTCGGCCAAAAGATCCACGTAGCTCTGTACCATGGCCACCACAATGAAAGCTTCCAAGAAAACACATAAAATCACAAGGTAGCACACTAAAAAAACAGTTATAATAGGATCCTGGAAAACGATTTCATGAATATGGATACACAGAAATAACTGTTATTTCTAAGTTCACAATTACGAGTAGGATAATGTTTAGCATAATAAAACCTAAATTTTTATAAGAAGCAACTTTGATAACCATATTGAGATTAATTTCAGTTACAGTTCTGTAAATAACGGTAACAATAATCAGGTTTTAAGAAATATAAACTCTAAATCAGCTAATGCAAAGGAAGCTAGCTAAAATAGGGTAACTTTACGGATATATAGTATTTACCACAAGAGAGGAGATGTAATGAAATACTCGTAAATTTCAAATGCTAATGTGCTTGTTGCGTAATATTTTCCATTGGTCTGTAAAAGAGGTGGGCAAATGGATACAATATATCGATTTATATCGTATCGATACTTTTCAAATGTATCGAAATATATTTTCTAAAAGTAACAATATATCAATACTATTTGCTCACGAGAAGATCACCTTTAGATTGAACACTGACAAAAATTAGATGATAAAAAATGACACATCTGATAAATTTATAATTATTTTAATTCATAAAATTAACCATCACTGATACGAGTATTTGTCTAGTAAAGACATCAACAGCACAAATTGTGGTCACCTGTCAATCTGCTCTTAGTATAGATATTATCCGGAACTGTTAAGTTACGAGTATAAACCGTAGGAACGCTTTCGGATAATATCGCAAGCGGACAATACAATACGCAAAAGCTTCCTTTAGGCGATACAACATCGTTTTCGATATTCGAAAATAAATATCGTTGATATAGGCGACTATTTTCTGGAAAATATAAATATTTTGATTAATAGATGATTTTTGCTCAAAAATAGTCTACAAATACAAAAGTACTGATTTCGATACATAGTTCTTTTAATTTAATTATTGCGAGTTCATAGTGAACGAATTGATTGAATGACACTAATTAATTACATTCAGCGGCGTGATGGTAAATTGTTTTTGATCGAGTGGTTAAATTTATTAAGCCACCGTGTCGAAATCAAATATCAAAATTCACATGTGTGATAAAATGAAGAGCTTTCAATATCATAAGCGATTTCAATGTAATAAGCTCTACGGAAATATGTTTCAAGTACCTAAAATCTATAAAACAAATCCGAAATCAGTCCGAATTTAGTGATTAATCCATATTGCACTTGGTCACATCTTGGTCATCATCACGCATGAACGATTGGACTGATTTCGCTGTTTTTTTTTTTGTGTTCGTTATTGTAAGAAAAAGGTCCCTAAGAAAGAAAGTTGCGTCGACACCGAGGTCTCGATTCGAAAAAAAAATACGAGAATCAAGCGGGTAGACCGATTTTCATATTTTCTTCTTTGTTGGATTCGTCAAACTTACGGGACCGGAGCGTGATAACCGGGCCGGCTGCGAAACGAATGTCGTTATTAATGAATAGATTTCGGTAATCACTTTACGAAGGTATAAATTTCTGTAGCTTCGGAGAGATAAACTTTTTATGGCCACGTCGTAAGCAACATCCTAACGTTATTTAAAAGAGGCACACAGAGAATGTGTCCTACAGCAGCTGTAGTAAATAAATAAATACATAGTAGAATACCTTTATGATGCTGCTGACCTGAAGACGACGCGTTTAGTGTAGTGGTTAGCGCTGTTGACTATTACGCCGGCCATCACGGGTTCGAATCCAGCGAGAGACAAATGTTTATGTGATGAACACGATCGAATTTGTATTTAAGTCGTTGATGTTTATATGTAATAAGTGTTCATGGGAGACGCCCCCGTCATAATCTTTTACTGGTATTCGTAACACCGGGAAGAAAATACCTTAATTCGGAACCATGCCAATCCGTGTAAATATGTGTCTGACAACTGGCGCATATTTATTCATATAAATTGCTCTTATCTCAAAATGCCTTGCTGATGTATTCGTAATAAGGAAATCATGTATTGAGTACTTCATTTGTCCTCCATTTTCATTAAACGATAAAATTATCAGCAGAATCCTGGGAACAGTAGGAAATAAACGTAGCACGTGTGCACTTAAGTTTACCATCTGCTAGTTTCCCCTAAGACTGGCCGGCTGTGCACTGTGCACAAATACGGGTGTCTACTGTTGCAAGAAGGGCTGTGAAGATACATTCTTACAACAACAGGACTTAAATTCTTAAAAGATTTAGTTCTTTTGAAAGACTCTAGTTCGAATCTTGCTGAAGTCTATTCAAAAGATCTCAATCGTTATAAAGTCTTTATTGTTATAAAGTCGACTAATTTGGTTCAATGGTAGTAAACAATGCCTCTTAACCAAAGCTCACGCGTTCGAATCCCGCATTTTTGTTCATTCGCGTGCAAAAAATAGTGTTTATTTTCTCTCTCACTCCAGAAATTTAGCCGACACACTGCAAAGCAATTTGGAAATATCTATCAAATTGCTCAGTATAATAAAATCGGTGTAAAAAAGTCTTGATAATACGTCAAGTATTATAGCATAGATACGAGCTCAATTTCATCAATACAGAAAAGTTAAACTTTTCTGTGGTGTTCTACAACACTAGTTGCAGGCGTCGAGCACGTCCGCGATCGATGCAGCGTCGCGGCGAGTCACGAGCGGCGGATGTTATGCGCGGGCGCCGCTGTACACTCAATTACAAAATCTGCGCTATTATTTCTTAAAGTTAATAGGTTGAGAAGTTTTCAAAACAAAGTCAAAAAGGTTTTTGACGCTGCCTGTATAGCATGCAAGTTTCTGTACTATACAGGAAAGAAACATACATAATTGGTAAAAAGATTTTTTATTTATTGAATTTGAACTTTATATAGCACAGTACTAATGACGGCGAGCATTTGAATTTCTGCTCACATTTAAAGCAAATTTTTCTTGCGCACATTATTGTATTATTTTTCGTTCTGAACACGCAAAACGGTGAAAAATATCACTGAACGGCAATATTATCAGTTCATCATCAAACAGAGAACTTATAAGAAAACCCGATTGACTACTATCAGTTTCCATGGAATATTTGTAATTCTTACGAATAACTATCGTAAGCCCCATGTGTAAGTATAGTTCCCCGGTATATGCAAATAAAGGTGCGACCAAGTTTATATCAGTGCCTTGTATCACAACTGCGTACGTGCCGCGTCGCGCTCTTTATTCCCTTGCGACACCGCGAAACGTATTATTACACATTTTAACATAAAACGCCAAAAAATATATATTCAAAGCATAGCTTTGTGATATAATCAACCTCAACCCTGCTTGCTTAGCCAACCTACAGTCCTCAGTAGAATTTCTAAAAATAGGTTTTCAATTCACTGGCTTAATTTCAGTGCCTATTTTTAAGGTTCTATAAACCGTACTTAATCGGTCTACAAAAGTAAGTGCTCACGCAATGACTGTCAGTATTTAAATCGTATTTCCAAACACTTGGAATGGAATTTGTGTAGAGTTGTCTGCTGGGTTTTGTAAGAGGGTGGGCGAGTGTCGGCAGGCTATCCTACGCACTGGTGTACTCATAAAATACTCCAGCTAGTACAGTTAAGCAGGCCGGGAATCGCCTACGTGACACTTGCCGACTTGACAAACTCGATTTTGGAATGGAAAAATGAGTATAACTTAAATATATAAAAAGTATAATATAATAATAGCTGACACACATTTGTTTATTGTATTCACTAAAACACTGATATTTTAAGACATAATTAATTACAATTTGGAATCCAACATGAGTATGACTGTACTTACACAGCCTGCACACTTTTTCCACGTACATTACACACGGTGCAACCTGTATTCGGGTCACGAGTAAGCATATATGCAAATTACTGTTTTACACGGACACATTTTGCTAAAGAGTCGCAAATGTGTGACTCCGACACTTCGTTACCGCCTGACATTATTTTTGTGCTTTAACTTTCTAAATAATCCCTTTTGTGCCCACTGTTTTTAACTTGCCGCGCGGAAAAATTGAGACTTGCTTGCTCCTTTAGCTGTATAAATTTACCATACGTAAAAGCTCAATACAATAAAAGTGTTTTAGCAGGATTGCTGTATTGTATTGGTTAGGCATAATAATTCTAGTTTCATAATATTTGATGAAGTTTTACTACGTGTAGGCGCCAACGTGTGGGTCAGGCATTTCCGCTGCAGCCACGCGCGTGGATTGGCCTAGACCTCCTTATGATAATAATCTATAATGAAATAGACTTTTGGCAGTTTCACATGATATCACAAATTTTCTTGCTAAAATATAAAAATTCTTTCAACATCTTTTAAAGCCTTAAACAAGCAAAGTGGGAACAATTTACACTAAACAGGAAAATTAAGTCATTTATTGCGATACAATGAAATTGCGTAACTTGCTAATGTTTTGCTTAAAAGTATTTTCGTCTACAGCAACAACCTACACAGCGTTATTTAATGTGTTTTGTGATTTCACCCGCGTAGGTTCCTTTTATATCTGACTTCGGCAGTTGACAACGGATATCCTTATCATTGGATTGGGAGAATAAGCGGAAATCCTTTGGTTTTTTTATTTTTATCGGATCGCTTTGAATATATTTGTGTTGGGCTTAGGTATTATGATGGCAACGAAATATCAGACACTGATGGTACAAAAAATAAACGTTACTACGATACAACAGTGTGCTGAACTATAGCGTAACTCCGTTATATTTCTAAGTTATGACATTTGTACGTGTTATTCGAACATGAGTTTTTTCTCTAATTTTTAGACCCTTTACACACTGCGACTTTTAGCAGCGATGCAATCGCGATGCTAACGCGCGTTAGCATCGGTACAGTCGCGATGCAGAAGCTGGAAATTGACAAATTTTGGCGACTCCATAGATATACTCCATAGATTACGCGCGTTAGCATTGACGCGCGACTACATTGATGCTAAATTAATTCTGTTCATTACGTGAGTCGGGATGCTGAAGCGCGCATTGAAAACGCGCGACTGCATCGATGCTAAAAGTCGCAGTGTGTAGGGTCTTAGTTTATCAATTCTTTCGCTGTCAGTTTCGTTAATGTTAACTGACACAAAGAGGCGAATTCAAACTGTGGTTTCACGTAAGAATGAACCTGTCACTGTCACGAGCGAGAAAAACGTGCAAAAATTGAGTTTATTGACACGAAATGGACGAACGATGAGCAGGGAAGCGGGAGTTACGCGATAACTGTGACAGGTCCGATCTACGATATACCGAGTAGTTACTGTGGATTGCGGATGTGTGCCTGAGTTACTACTTACTTAAGTCCTACGACATTCAACACCAAGTAGAGGCGACTCGCTGGGACAATGTTGTTCATTATAAAATCTTCTTACTTACTCGCACCCTTCTGTCACTCATAGCGCTATCTAATTAGACTAAATCGCATCAGCAATTTGATTTAATCTGTGATTCTGTCACTTAACGTGACTCAAAAAAAAAGTTTTTATTATTTTTTGCACACAAACTTTTAAATTAATTCATCCCACGCTAACTACTACTTATAGGTGGTATCATTTAAAATGTAAGCCGGCTATGAATGAGAAATGAAATGTTATGAAACAGATAAATTTGCAATGGATTTATACTTACATGCCTGCACAGTAGCAGTATAAACGAAGAATAAAACGACGCTAGCTTCACCACAGTTTGTAGCTCCAAACTTTATATGGGTCCTAAACGATAGAAGAGCTTTCCAATGTATCTGTCTGATCTGAGTTCCACACCTTTTGGATTTATTTATAGAGATACATACCTACCGTGTCCTTCCGTATCAAGAAACAGCGACTCGTATCATAATAGACAAAGTAATCGCAGTGGTGTTATTTTTCGCTTGTACTTGTAGTCACAGACTCGGATCTCACGGGCAGCCGACGCCAGCTAATGTCGAACAAGCTACCCAGAAAGGCAATGCATCTCGTCTTACCATACTGCGTTGCTGCGATTACACTGTATAAGTCGACACGTCACTGACAAAGCCTGTGTCATTCAAAATATTCCCCATACTAGGCAACAACTGCATAGTTACTACAAGTCAAGATCAGCAATTTAATATAATACCAAAAATTAACAAGTACAACACGTAAACGAATTTCAAAATACGGTAAACTACCATTTATTTATGATGGTACAGTCAGTAATAAACAAGTTCTTGTATGTGAATATGTCATTTAAAATAGTGTTTTTTTTTGAAGGAAACTGAAAACATGCCATAATTTTTTGCACTCCTGTTTTTTGTTTCTTTTTAAAACTGATTTTAAAAAAAAACATTTTTTAACTCTGCTGAATCAATAAAGCTTCAAATACTTGCGATTAACTTCTGTAATCTCACATTAACTCTCGGAAGAACTATAAAGCAAAATAAGCTGTTCCTGTGACTGACTGTACAAATCCATATGTACAGTCAGTAGTGTGAATTGGTTAGATTATAAACGATATCTTTATATTTAACTTTCCCTTATATTTAGCAGCCTGAGCTATCTTTTCTAGTTCAAAATTGTGTCCAAGGCGGGAAACCTGTAAATATAAAAAATAATTATTACAATTTAAGAAATTAAACCGCCTTCAAAAAGCTTTCTAGAAAGCTCACAAACGCATTTGTCTTCTATTAGGGAAAACATATTATTTTACTGTCAGTAGTCAGTTTTTTTAAGGAGGTTTATTTTTTAAAAAGGTTTTTTTTTATTTCATGGTTTTTTGTTATTAACTATATCTCAAAAAGGACTGGACCTATTTGATGAAACTCACACTGTACCCCCTATGTTGAAATATACCCGATTGAACGAAAAAATAATCATCTTGCTATGACTTCTTGATTTCGAGAAATCCGTGGAAAAACGTACAAATACATATATACCCAATTACCAAATTATACTCAAATATTATCATATTCCAACGCTATCACATACATACACATTAAATTGATTACTTCCTTTTTTGAAGTCGGTAAAACATTTATAATACCCTAAACTTGAGTAAAATATTGATCGTATGCGGGCAATTTTGTATGGTCCGGACCGCAGACCGCAACCAGTATGCCAAATCCTTAACGTGAGAAGAAATTTACTCGAACTAGGCCTTTGGGAGAATCAGCTGATAAATTATGGGATATCAATTATGGAATATTGTTATAAGTCATAATTCCGAATACTTATTTTTCACCGTACATTATTTCAAAGAAATCATTGCGAAAAAGCATAAGGTATATGATATTTTAATATCTAAGTACATATGTACAGTCACTAGGACATCAGGTTACCCACTTTTGTTGCAAACTTGCCTTTATTACAACTACATAAGATACCGCAGTATTTACCTTGACGTGCTCTTGTCCCTACAAGGTGTTGGCATCTCCATACAAACAAAACCATGTCTTTAAATATCACATTTTTGTTCCAGGTTATCCTAAGATGCAAATTCGAAACTTATCGTAGGACAGCGGGTAAGTAACCGTATACATTTTTATAGTATTATGGCATTCTACAATCTTAATAATATAAATTGTACTAAAGCAACCGTGTCAAACAAGAAGTTGGCTTGCGCTCCAATAGCGATAGACACAGGGTTCGATTCCTTGTCTGACACAGTTGATTTTTACCAGTTCAATTTATGTTTTTGACAGATAGTGAAATGTCAGTTACGCATTTACTTGCGGAACGATACCGACAGGGATGTAACTATTGCATCTAGCTTTATGTTAAAACATATGCGAAACGTTGCTATACAATGTACAGTGCGTGCATTTTATTTCAAAGCTAAATAGTAACGAAAATTTAATATCAGGAGACATTAGGAAATATGGGGAAATCGCCTGTGAGACCGGGTGATTTTGCTACGGCTATTTCAGATCCAGTCTGACGACCGTGTTTTACAAAATGACGGCGTTACTTCAGATTTTATAAAACCGTCAACCCTAACTCCATAAATGAAGTTATATATTTTTTTTTTCGACGTCTAAAAAGCAATATTCGTCGAAAAAAATGTAATACGGCATATTTGAAAACGTCACCTCTTTCTCAGCAAACGTGTATGTAAATGTAATTTTATTATTCAACCGGATAAGTGTTCTCTGCGTTGGTAAAATCGGCCCCTTAGTAGCATCATTTTAGAACTAATTTTAATTCTTTCTGTTATAATAATAAGTTTTGTTAACATGGTTTGCCATTGTGAATTTAAGCAACCAGTAATTAAGTGAATGTCTTATTTTATATTATTTAGAGATCTTTCTTGAATTTTGATATTTTCGCGTGCTATATTTAAGTTGAGGTTTAGAAATGCATTACACGAAACAACTTTTTAGGATTCCTTAGCCGAATGGCAAAAAACGAAACCCTTATAGTTTCGTCAAGTCTGTCCGTCCGTATGTCACAGCCACTTTATTATGTAACTATAAGCATCACACTTTTGAAATTTGGTAGGAAGATGTATCCTGTTATCCGGTTTACGAATCTAATACAAAAAATAAAACCGAAAAACTTTTTATTTGTGTCTTTGGATAGGTCTTTCAAAATAACATAAAAATTCCTTAAACCATTTGCGTTTTAAGTTTAACGTTTTATAGATAGACGCTTCTAAAGTGGTAAATCTTAACAAATTCTTTCAACGAAAATTGGTTTGGAGGGGATCGAACTAGTACTTTTAGAGATATAGCACATTTTTAAAAACAGCAAACATAACTTTGTTCTTCATTCAAGCACTATGAAAACAAAGTTACATTTGCTGGCAACAATCAATAGTGGTATTTTAGCTTAGTGGAAGAAATCGGATTCGCTAATTCATTTAAAATTGGCACGGAACCCTTTTTATTGTGCCATTAAATAGGAACTTGCATAATAGAGTGTGTAGCTATTTTACGGCAAGATTCATCTAAAACGCAATAAAACACCGATTACTTGTGATATTGTAAACATTCGTGACTGTGGTCCGTAACTAAAAAAATCGTGACCAATTTATGAATAGAAACTTTTGCGACTTAGATAGCTGTTTCGATAAGGATTTTTCTACTTGAGTTACGATTATGACATCGCCATTTTTTGCGTTAAAATAAAATTTATTTAATTGTAATGCTTTAGAATGTTTTTAACACTCACAGTGTCATATTTTATATTCATAAAGATGAAATAAGAAACAAAAGGTTGCTGGTTCAAGTCCCGCCCGTGCGCAAATTTTTGGTTTCTTATTTCATCTTTATGAATATAAAATATGACACTGTGAGTGTTAAAAACATTCTAAAGCATTAGATAGCGAAGCGACATCAATTTCCAAGTTGAATTTATTCTGTAAAGAATAACTGCTTGGGCCATCTGTTTCATAAACAGACGGCTAGATGGCGCTAAGCGTCACGCAATTGACGTTTTCATAAGAAACCACAAATTTCGCAGGGTCGGACTAACAGCACGGTAGCTCAATTGGTAAGAGCGTTTGGCCCGGTTTGCCAAAAGGTTGCTGGTTCAAGTCCCGCCCGTGCGCAATTTTTTGGTTTCTTATTTCATCTTTATGATTATTTAATTGTCATTGTCAGTACCTACCTAGTCGGTTTATTTTATTTACAAGAGACAAGTTTCGGCCATCATCAACTTCCAAATTGGGCATTCAAAAATTCTTGGAAGACCGTATTTTTTACCAACCATTAAGCGCATGTTTGCTCAGTATTTCTCCCATAGTGTCGTTTCTGGCGACGAACGGTTTACAGCGGAATTAACACGGCCATTAACCGTTGGCCTGTGTTTGTTCTCTATAATGTAGTCCCCGATTTTAGTTCCAAGATTCACACTGATATGTAATGTGGCAGTGTTTACCGAGCGCGGCCAACTGTAGAGTATTTGCATCTTACTGCATTTGTCTTAACGGTATTTCGCCCTTTTTGGGCTCGAATCGACCGCCCATTCGATTTACCATATTTGTAATGTGTAGATGTCTGCCATGCGCGTCACTCAGTTATGGCTATGACAGCGAATATGGGGATCTGACCATCAAATAGATTATTGCGCTCCAGCTTGATGGAATGCAACATTTGTGGATTCTACCAACCAGTTCTACTAGTCTTTACAATATGTAGATATCACGATTTTTTCTTGAATTATTTCCGAGCAAGGAAGGACCCTTCCGGCATCAAGAATAAAAACAAACCCAAATTTATTTGACATAGGTTTCTAATATTTCAATACAGTGTGGAGTACAATAACAGTAAAACTAAATAGATACCTGTTTTATTGCTTATGTAAAGCTTTCAAGTTTCAACAAAGAGAGAGTCTAGCAGCTTTTATCTGAACCATATTGGCAAGCGGGAACGTTATTGGCAAAAAACAATACCTTTCAAAACAGGATATTATGCCCTGATAAAAGCGGTTTCTATAAATAGATAGACAATAGATTGTTCTCGCTAAGTAATATAGAGTTTCACAACAACGTCCGCGCTCAAAATTTTGGCTTCAGCATGTCAAAGTTGTGCGAGATAGAATTTAATTGACTTCCAAATTTTAATTAACTGTCATGAGAAAGTACTTAACTTCGAAGAAGCTTGTCATTGTGTTCCTAATTAAGGATATTCCTTTTGTTACTATGGTATCACTGTAGACTCTGCCTTAGTACTTAGAAAATATAAGTAGGAAAAAAACTTGTTTCTTAAATAGTGAAAGGGGTCTTTAAAGCCTACGAAGTGACCAATGCGCCTTACAGCAACGGGGAGTGCAACCAATTGGCCGTTGGCCGGTAATCTGTCATCGCAACTGCGCAGCTCGCGGCTCACACCCGGATGGCGCACCATTCTGCAATAAAGGATTTATTCTGTCAAACAATTTGGTGCGTTATGCAAACAGAGGGGAGAAACTGTTTCAGTGAGAGCTTTGCCGGCCGGTCTAAATATAACTGCAGGAGACAGTGGGGGAGGGGGAGCGCAGGGCGGAGGGGGGCGCCGGGAGGACGACGACCCGAACCCAGACCTTGTGCGTACTGCCGGAAGGAACGCTGAGACCAATTTGCACCATTGTCCTACACTCCTACAGCGTCCTGCAATAGGTTAGGTACCGTCAATGGTCCAACAACCTTGATTGCTTCGCAACACGGCTGCATACGACAGATTTGATAATCCTCTCTGAGAGCTAGAGCTAGATGAATAAATCGATCGTGCAAAATAAACAGGATATCCTTGACGCTGTCTTGAGAACAGGACAAAGCAATTGAAAGCAATATGCGAAGTCAAACGGGCCGGCCAGATGGGGAGACCATTAGGTCCGCTAAAGAGATTAGGTGTCAGTCAGAGTTAAGGTGATATTGATCTGCCTTTGAAGTCCCATTTATAGCTCCGTACACAGACCAATTTCATGATTCCCGTTGAATGACTACAGAAACCTTGGGATACGATCTATCTATGGGGATTATATTATATATATATATTACAGGGTGGATTTTTACAGCCACCCGGGTTGAACGTCATTAATGTTGCAAAAAGTAAACATTCTTCAATTTTATAAAGAGAAATTAAAGCAAATTAGCAATTTCGCAATTGTTCCAGCAAATTGAAATGACTCTCATTTATGGCAAAAAATACAAGCTGTAACTTTTAAGGCATCGCATTTAAAGTCCCTTCCCCCGGGTAATATTAAGGGTTAAAAAAATAACTTTTACAAAAGGTTGCGAAATAACTTTACAGAAAGTTGAACAACTTGGAGAAACCGTACAAATAACTCGTTATTTTTGTTTTCAGAAAGTATGGAAAAACTTTTCTTTAATTGTAGTAATTTGAAGCAAGCAGCAATAAACTCTTTTCAAGACAATATACTCTTATATTTTCTTGAAAAGAGTTTTTTCAATATAATTATATGTATGGATAAATTTTGGTATGTTTATTACGGATAAATTTAGATATTATTTTGGTGGTTCTACCATACTCTCATCCTGGCAAATAATATAGCTAAAGCCGAATCAACTTCGACTCAGCTAAACGTACATGACCCGAAATGAAAACACATATTGTCTCGTTCTATGGCAGTAACGGTCGATTACCCTGATGTGACGTTACGAAATCAGTTACAGGTCAATAGCACCGTTATCTGAAGGTCTGGGCCGGCCATCGCGCTGCTAACTCCCTCCTACCTACCCATCCCCTAACCCGCTGTCAATATTTATACTGAAACTGTTACAATAAACTACACAATATGCGAAAATTTCAGCCTTAAATCACAGCTGCTCAATCCTCAAAGATCCTGCGATTTTTTTTGCATCTTCTAAGTTTAACTTGAACGCCCCTGGCTGCTATGGTAACCATGTCATTTGTATGGAGTTTGACAGCTATTTCAAGTTCTCTATAGTTTCGTGACGAAACAACCAAGCATAATGTGGTTGTTATAAAAAAATACGTAACAACCATACGGCCGTAGACGTAAATAATTCCTACTAAATGCAGTAAAGAGCTATTCAATCAGTGCTTTTCATCCGTGAGAACTACTCCAGCCATTTATTTAAAGCAAGTATAATCTTCCTACTATAGTTGGTAACTTGCTTAAACACTAACTGTATTGCTTAAAGCAGTGTTTCCTTCAAAGGTTTCCGCTTATTAATTAATAAATTGCGGCAAACGCCAGAGGAAACATTCTTTGTATTTTCCACTTTTCAGTGGTCAATTGACACGAATAACGAGAATTCTCTCATTATTTTTTAACAAAGCCTTTAAGAGGATTAGAAAAACGAATGAGATATCATCACAACTAAAGGTTATCTTTACTTATTTACTGGGCACGCAACGTATGATAAAAGCAGGGATCCTGGGTTTCATTATTCTCACTAAAACATTTTTCATTTCATTTAATTTTCCTCTTTTAACTTTTCATGCGAATGCGTCGATTTTCAGAGCGGGCATGTGGTCATAACCATTAGCGAGAAATTAATTTCCTATTTGTATCGTGAATTAATTACAACTGACTGACGCGACGGTTAAAAGCTTCGGTTTGATGCCATTAAAATCACGTATTTTTTGGGAGTTTATTCAGAGCTCAGACTACCATGGAGTAGCGAAGTCGTAGGTAGCAACTTTAATAAAAAAGCGTTCTTAATTAAATTATTACTGGCCATAAACATACAGATCAAGATAAATAAGTATTGGACAACATCAAATACAATGTCTTATCCAAAAGTGCCTAGCTAAAGCACCTGTGTTAGGGAAATCAGATACAACGGTGTATCACACAAAGGGTTTGGTGGCCTTCTAAAGTACATTAGCGGTCAATTCAATTAGGAAAATTATGATTTTTGATTTAGAAACAGGTTTCTTTATGTCATATATTTGGCAACTCTCTAAGTAAGTGTAGGTGCGCATGGCCGAGGATGGATCCAGCTGTTGACCGACATTATTAAATACCGAATATTTTACTGTATAAAAAATCATCTGCTCTCAAAATAAAATACCTGTTATAATCCTGAACGGTAAATCCACGTTTTCAACCCTGGCTGCAAATAAAACGAACAATCGCAGCGGGCGCAGTTTTACCACCACGTAATCGTATAATTGAAATCCGTGATTTCGTTAAAAGTTTTATAGAATCACAGAAGTCCGCGTCCGCATCAAACGGTTACGTAACAAGCAACGATTCAATGTCGTTCAGCATCAGAAATTAATTAAACGCTTCTCCGAAACGTTGGATAAATAAATTCACATTTATTTTACAAGCTTTAGTACATGCAGATTGTTGCATTGTTTTTAACCATCCCGCCTAGCCAATATTTATAAATGTTTGAGCTCTATTTGATAGGATCAAAAAGAGCTCAAATATTTATGAATATTTTCATTTCATTTTTCATTTAGCATTTATGTTCTTTGGACCACAAATTAACTTTATTTTTGTACAGTCAAGTTATGATAAAAGAATACTATAATTGATGGAATATTTGCGAATATGTTACGTAGGTACGGAAATCACTATCCAGATTTGAAATCTTAAATTTTATCGATGCGTATATGATAAAAGACTTTTACCATAAGTAAGGAAGGAAACACAAGCTAAAAATATTCTTCAGGTTTCAGAAATTTATTCTTAGAATTCTTTAAAATAAATAAAATTAATAACCAACTTCCCATAACCCGCTAGTGTTGTAAGGCTGTCGCTAAAGTTTCATAACAGCCTTTAGAAGTGAATCGTCAATTGTACAATATTTGACACTACAATTTAAAACGTTTGAGCGTAGCCGAGCCAGGAGAAAAGCGAATTTTCCGTGATTCCGCGTTGCATAGGGCGGGCAGGCACTGCATCGCCGCCCGCCCGCGATCGATACGCACCCGCCGCGCGCCCGCTCACGGTGTCACCCCGCTATACTAAACAGAATTGACATTTGTCGATAAAATATATCGAATTTTTGGCACCACTTCATCCCAGATTGGATACAGAGACAGTTTCTGTGCATAGTTTAAGTATCATTTTTTATGGGTACTCGTATATGTATAACTAGGTTTTAAAACTCTATGTATATATTCTTTTTTGCACTTAAAATTTGCATAGAAAATACAGGAAGTCACAATGTGAACAAAGCTGGGTTTATCCCTAAAAGAGATCTCTTACAGCCAACCTATAGGTGCTTGAATTGTAATAGTTGCGGTAACCGGCAGTGCTAAATTAAATCTTTATTAAACTTTAATTAAACTTTTTATAGTTCAGCAATTATTTATTCTTCAATAACTATCAAACAGTGAAATATACATATCACAGGCTTTAACAAACTTATTTTGTCAACTGGGAATGATTTATTGAACTTTCATTTAATTAATTTCATTTGATTAAAGGTAATACAAATTTCTAAGAAAGGTACAGTGACGATATTTCACTTCATACGTTTGATTGCCAGTAAAAGCCTATTTATTCTAGGCAGATAGTCAAACAATAACATGTTTCATCCCTGCAGTGCGTCATTTTCTCGGGGATTTAGATAAAAACAGGACCTTCCAGTTTTCATTTCCAACTCAAAATAAATACCTACAAGCGGCAGATAAAATTCCTCTTTAGGGTTCCGTAGCCAAGTTAATCTAGTCGAAAAACGGAACCCTTATAGTTTCAAGTCTGTCTGTCTGGCCGTTCGTATGTCACAGCCACTTTATTCTGAAACTATTAGTATTACACAGTTGAAACTTAGTAAGTACCTAGATGTTTCCTGTTAACCGCTTTACGATTCTCATACAAAACAAAAGATATTTAAGGGCACTCCCATACATGAAACTAAAACTTTCGTCAAACCTATGCGTGTATGTGGATAGGTCTTTTAAACTGACATCGAGGTTGCTTAAACCATTTTTATATTAAAGTCTAACGTTTGAGAGATATACGCGTTTTTTTTTGTTACAAGATTCATAGTCTGAATTGTATTGTTTTGCTTGTTCAAAATTTGTCTTATTTTCGAGTCGTATCTGTTTACGACTTAACACTTCTGTGTTCCCTCAGTAACACAAAAACGGAATTTTGCATAGGTACGTTACAAAAATAACATCAGTCATTTGTCTCCCCTTACAAGTATTCTCATTTTCAAAATTGCTTCCTTGTGGTTGTGAATGAGAATATTAAGTATTACTTGTGGTATATTGTACAAACATAACTTCAGCCATATTGCACCGAGAGGAGCCTAAAGTTGCTATGGTTTGAAAATTATTATTAGTTTTATTTCATAAAAATGGCTGAAATGTAACGATGTGCTTTATTTTCTGAAGTGCCTTTAAAAGTTCTTTCAACTAATATCACACGTGATAGGTTTCTGAAGATTACTATGTATTCCCATACAAAATATTTAGTGAATCAGCGCCTCCCACCTATTGAGGATCTTTTTAGGTACTTCGGGTCAAAAAAAAAATTTACTTCTAGTATACGTTGGCCAAACGGCTTAATTGTACTCGAGTTTGTTTTTTTCTTTAAAATTGGCCTCGTACGCCTTCCACTATATACTTTGAGATGAATCTTATAGACCCGTTGTAAACTCATGTAGAAGGCTTAAAAATTTGACTTTATTTTTCTCATGGGAAAAAAAGAACAAAAGAATCATAGACAAACAGAATACGCCAATTTTCAATTTAGAAGCTCCTTTAAAAGTATCATAGTTACATAAGAATTACATCAGCTATGATTTATGAATATAAACAGAATTTACTCTGAAAGGAGCCTGATATTTAGTATTATACCCACACAGATACTTCACTATAAGGAGTCGTCTGAAGAACTTCTTATATCACTAGCAAACACTTCAGTGAACAGCATCATAGAATAAAGGAACTTGATATAATGGGGAAATCTTTATGAATTTCTATTTACTAACAACGTCTACCAGGAATATAGCCTTTATGCAAAAAGAACATTTCATTTATAAGTAAGTACCTTCTTTGAGTATAAGATCCTTTGTAAAATATTCCAGGGCCTTTAATGTTTTCTCTTCATTAATGGAAAAGTCGTAGCAACTATGAGCATAATTAATACGTTTTCGATCAATAAACTTGAATACCTACTGTGATATAATTGCACCTAGTCAAAGAATTAAGCCAATTAGCACAGTTTTATAAAAAGGATTTTATTTTATATACACACCGGCACAATTAGCGGAACACAAAAAAAGCAGGATTTTAAAATCTTTTACTTGAGGAACTGGCCAGTCATGTTTTTTTTTTAATTTATTGTCAAATTTGAAAATAGAAAATTAGATGACATACACTTTTTTCATTCATTTGTTTTACTTTCCCGAACAATACGTTTTGTCAACTTGTTCGAGTAATAACTACGTAATTGTATTTTTTTTAAATATTTTTTTAATAAATTTGTTGTTCTATAGGCAATTTTGTTTATTAAAAGCTCTTTAGTATGCCTGACTTAACATCACTGGAAATCATTAGGGCTGATGAAATTAGAAGAAATGGCCATACCTACAGATCGATTGCCTCAAGGCTTCGTCGACCAGTATCAACGATTCATCGCAGCATCCAGCGGTACAGATCGTCTAATTCTCTTGTGAGGAGGAGGGGACAAGGTAGAAAAAGATGTACATCGAGGCGAGATGACAGGTTTTTACAACTTGGAGTTCGTAGGAATACGCGATTAACGGCTATACAAGCTCGAAATGAACTGGAAAACGTTCGAGGAGTACGAGTAAGTGAGCGTACATTTCGCAGGAGATTTGAAGAACTTGGTTTAGGGTCGTATATACCTGCCAAAGGCCCAAAACTTGAGAGACGTCACCGCGTAAATCGATTAAGCTATGCGCGAGAACATCGTCATTGGGATTTGAACGAATGGCAGCAGGTTCTCTTTACTGATGAGTGCAGAGTTCTTTTAAAACAGATCGATGGGAGACAGCGAATATGGAGACGCAAAGGAGAACGCCAAATACAGTCTAATTTTGAACACACAGTGGTTTATGGTGGCGGCTCGATTATGGTTTGGGGAGGGATATGTTTGGGAGCTCGCACGGAGTTAGTGATAGTCACAGGAGGGACCATGACAGCAGATCGATACATCAGAGACATTTTAGAAGAACATGTTGTACCATTTGCCCCATTTATTGGTGACGACTTTATTCTAATGCAAGATAATGCTCGTGCTCATAGTGCACAATCGGTACAGGCATATCTGAGCCACGTAGGTATACCGGTGATGCAGTGGCCAGCAAATTCCCCCGATATGAATCCGATAGAGCATGTCTGGGACTTGCTAAAAAGAAGGGTTAAATCCAGAATGCCACCCCCCAACAATTTGAATGAACTTGGAAACAAACGCATTACTTGAGGAGTGGGAGCGGTTGCCTCAAGAAATCATCGATAACATAATCTGTAGCATGCCCAGACGAATGGAAACCGTAATCAGAGCAAAAGGGGGAAACACTCGTTATTAATTTTGCTTGAATTTTATTGTTAAATCATTTAATGCTTACTTTTTTATTTTTTTGTGATGGTTCATAATCATCAAAAAGTTCACTTATTTCAAATTTCTTTATTTTTCAATAAAAAATAACGAAGTCTTTTAAAAGTCGTTGTTAAAAGATGTTAATCAATTTGTTATTTTGTGTCTAATTACATTTTCGTCAAATATATGCGTTATTATCTCATAGTCTCACTTTTTTTTCTGTTCCGCTAATTTTGCCGGTGTGTATATTATGTGCCTACCTAACTGAATTAATGATAAGTCATATCATATGTATCTCTTTAGTCATATCTAATCATATTTTAAGTGAAAAAAAACTAGTTACAGTAATTATTTTAAAAATTACTATAAATTAGGATATTAAGTACTATCTGTATGTATTTATTACTTATAAATACATTTTATTTTTTAAAAACTTTCACCGTTTCATTTTTTTAAGATAACTGGAAATACGACTTTATTTGTCAGGTTCGATCGAGAGTGCTAGAACTCAACTGCGCCAGCAAGGGGGTTGTGTTTTTATGTATAGCTAGTTACGTTCAACAATATAGGATACATAAAGCCGACACTTCACTTAGGCACAGTCTTGTTTTGTTTTATGGAGCAAGCAAAAAGAGCAAAACGACGGTTTTAGACACGGACGCGGACGTCAGCTTGCCAAAGGAAATATCAGGAAAAATGTAGGTGGCATGAAACATAACGTAGCCGCGTATCAGAAGCATTGATAGCCACCTAGTTGAAAACAAAGACTGTAAAATCCAACAGCTTTAGAGATCAGAACATTTAACTATTTGCGTTTAGGTAAGTATTTTAATTTAGATCAATTCAACTTTTCGTTGTCAAAGTGCTACGGTAGGTAGGTATATGTACGAGGGTCAAACTGAAAGTTCTTAGAAAATCAAAAACTGATTACATTAGCCAGTTATTAGTTTTATTATATCTTTTCAAAATATTGTCCATTGACGTCAATACACCGCTGCATGCGATGGAACCACTGGGAAAAGCACTTTGCCCACTCGTCCTTAGGGGTCTCTTCAATGGCATCGCGATACGCAGCCACCGCTTCTTCAGCATTCATAAACCGCTTTCCTTTAAGTTTTTCTTTAATTTTTGGAAATAAATAAAAATCACAAGGCGCGAGGTCGGGGCTATACGGCGGGTGACCCAGTAATTCAACGTTTGATGTCGCCAAATAGTCGATCGTTCGCTTGGCGGTGTGCGACGAGGCGTTGTCGTGGTGAAGGAGGATCCTACTGCGAGGTCGTTTCTCTCGAACTTTTTCCAAGACAAGTGGCAAACAATTGGTAGTGTACCATTCTGCAGAAACTGTTTTTTGATCCTCTAATACAATTGTTGCGAAATGACCTATCCTTCCAAAGAACAAGGCCACCATTTTTTTCCCGCACTTCGATCTCTCTTCACTTTAGTTGGCAACTCCTCGAAAGGAAACACCCACTGAGCAGATTGTCTTTTGGTTTCAGGATCATAACAGTAAATCCAGCTTTCGTCACCTGTTAGTATGTCGAACACAGCATTTGAGTCACCTCCGTTAAATCTTTCAATCATTTTACGGCACCAATCCACACGATGGAGCTTTTGAGCCTTAGTCAAATTATGAGGTATCCACCGGGCGCAAAGCTTCCTGACCGCTAAATGTTCGTGGAGGATTTTGTGCACTTGACTCATACCGATGCCTAAGCTTGTCCGAATCTGCTGATAGGTCACTCTTTTGTCAGTCTCTATCATACGCCGCACAACACAGATGTTATTTTCAGTCGTCGCCGTAGAAGGCCGTCCCTCACGTACATCATCAGTGAGATTAGTGCGACCACGTTTAAACTCATTAAACCAGTTGTAAACAGTCGCACGAGATGGGGCTTCATCGTGAAAGGCCAATCGTAGTCTATCATAACTTTCTTGTTGACTTAAATGACATCGAAAGTCATAAAAAATCATTGCACGAAAATTTTCTCGTGTTAAATTCATGTTGACGTGACACAGACAATTTTCAATTTGCCGCCAAATCGTAAAACAAATTACAAATGAATGAAATATATACTCAGTAATATTGGCAAAGAGTTCTTTTTTCAAATTTTAGAATATTTTTTTTATTATATTGTTTATAAGTGGCCAGTTCTAAGAACTTTCAGTTTGACCCTCGTAACGTATGACTACGCCTTTCCAAACATGAAAATTTATCGCTACATAGTGAATATTGCAAGAATAGTATTGTATGACATTATTGTCAATTTACAACGAAGGCGTCTTGGTAGAATCTACTGTGTCCATTTACTTGCAACTACATTAGCAACTTTGTTCAGTTCAGTATTCTGCAAATCTTGTTTTATACTTTTTCAGCGTCGTTTTTTGTCGAAGTTGGGTTTAAGTTTTTTTACTTTTTATTATATAAAATAATATTTGAAAACTAAAACGCCATTTTGAAAGACAAGTAAGACAATAATACTTCTTTTATACGTCAAACGTAACTTACGTTCGGAGTACGGAGTCCGTTTCAGTACGGAGGTCTGTCCTCGACACAACCATTTAATTCCACCTACGATTTATTTGCCAAAAATCCTCCTACTAGGGGTCATTGTCACCGCTCTCCACCTAACCTAGCCGCCAAGATATGCCTTATCTTGCATTAAGGACAAAGCGTTGCTGAAGTGTTTAAATATGCGCTGTCACGCGTTCATAACAGTCTCACGGACAAGGGTATTGCATACCCAGACTCAGGTTTTAAAGAGAACATTAAATATGATTAGTATATAACATGTAACGACACGAAGGCTGAGGCATGGTAGATCACGGCATTCCTAGGTTAATAAGGTATGTGTATTGATTGATTTTTACGATAAATATATATTTATGATTTCCTGAGACGATGTATTATATATTCGATGCGCTCACCCCGTTTATCCCTCACAATTTTGCCCATTGATTCGTCATTTCAGTTTACTTTGTAATGTATGAAGCCGCTAAGATCTGCCTAGATATACCAAAGTCAGTTTACAATAAATCCACAGATTACAACCGAACGAATTAAAAACGGTACAAAAAAATATTTTTTTAATCCCACATTCCACAGGTTCTTTTATTCATTTATCATAGAATGCTCGAGCTACCCTGATCTTTTCAGCCTACTCATGAAATTCAAATTACATATAAAATAAAGTACTGATGAAAATTTTCAGCTCCCGGGAAAAGCGATCCCACACATCGAACTCAATAATTGATTAATTTATTCTGACAATAGATGCGAGTTTAATAGCATTCGACTCATTTACATAAAGAGCCAACATACAGAATAATTTGAACACTAAAATTGAATTTGTTTTAACGTTCATCAAAAATTATGTGTCTAAAAGTAGTACGTTTCAGCTCAAGTTTAAAAATACAATCTTACACATATTTTTGAACTTGTAAAATCTTTGACATATTTGTGCCGATAAAAAGTTTCTGCTTTAATCAAGATACATGTAGATACGCTAATAGGTTTTTCCTCCCTCCCTTTTAACGGAAACGTTACTTTTCTATAACAATTTCTTCTTTTTTAGTTTATAAGAAATAGGCAAAGAAAAGTAAATTGCCAATATGGGCATTTGTTAGTTAACAAAGAGGCACTGCTTGAATTCAATTAAAGTGCAAGAAGCAGTGCCTACTTCGCAACACTTAATTATTCGTAACGAGAGATTTCGATGTTTTCTGCCGTTATTAGTCTATTTTGTAGCGCAATATGAGAGTAAACTGTCTGAGTGTGTACTTGTTGAATTAGCTAAGTAATTAAAAGGGCATAATTAGACATTAGATATTTACAAACTAAGGTATAAAACTGCTAGCGGTTTCCCGTGGTTTCACCCGCATAAATATCTTATATCACAAAAAAAAGTAAAAACCGACTTCAAAACCAAAATGCACTAAAAAGTCTTAAATAAACTCTTCACCATTGAAAGGAAAGGAATCCGTTTTAGGCAAACAATTTCTTTTTGGAGTCGGTGCTGTGATAGTTGATGCTTGATGGTCAAAGTCAAAGAGTTCATTTAAGACTTTTTAGTGCATTTTGGTTTTGAAGTCGGTTTTTACTTTTTTTTAAAGTTTATTTTATTTCTTTATTTTTAGTGATTACATAAGAGGGGGGGGGGGGGGGAGTTGCACCTTATGATTCTATTTTTTACGAAGCTACAAATTACCTATCATAAGTTGTGTCATTATAATTACTGAACTCCTAGGCGTTAAAGAGTTCCACCATCAGCTCAGCCCCACAAAATGTTGACTATCAGACGTAACAACACGTCAACATTAAGATTCTAGTAAAGAAACACTATACGTGCCTTTAAAATTTGAGGGTTTCCCTTGAATACACCAAGATCCCATCATCAGATCCCAAAATGGAAAAAATGGGATCAACTAGAAGGTATACCCTCTAAGTAGGTGAAAAAAATTTTCGATTCGGTCGACAAACGACTGAGATATGAGGTAACATACATACAAAAAAAAAAAATGATGATAAAAAAAAACATACAGTCGAATTGACAACCTCCTCCTTTTTTGAAGTCGGTTAAAAATATCATTGTCTTGTAGCCTATGTGATATTTCAGTGTAACGGCAATATTATTGTAAGGTTTCATCAAAATCTATTCAGTGGTTTATGCGTAAAGGAGTAACAAACATAGGTTCTTAAATCCATCCTCTCAAACATTCGCGTTTATAACATTAGTAAGATTACGTCTAAAATAGTAAGATTGGTTTTATAACATAATTATTATTGTGGCGTAGTGAGATGTGTTTTATCACCTTAGTTTTTTAATGTGACTTGATTCGATTTATTTATTAAAATATTGGTTTTCTCAGCCAATATGATACAATACGTGATTGATGATGGATGACTCATGACTCCTACTTGAAGCTAAACAAAACTTGCACATTATATTAAAACAAAAAAAGTGATTTCATCTGGCTCGAAATCTGGTGTGAATGTTTACAGTATATACATTACTTGTTCTAGACATAGAACAAGAATTGAAAAAGAAAGCAGCTGTGCAGTGATGTTGGCGGCTCGTCACATTGGCGCCACAGCCGGGTCGGCTTGCGGGGAAGGGGGGCTAATAGTCGCTTCCACTGGAATTTGCTCTATATTTGGGCATAGCAATGACCGTAGTACCACGAGCACGAGCGTATACTACCTTTAGTGCACTCTTAATGTCACATTAGCGACTTACTTCGGAATCCAAGTTAAAAGACGATCAACCAGTATATCATGGACTGACATCATAATTAAAGCTAAAAGATCGTTTTCTCGGAGAAACCACAAGCTTTATTCCACTTGACATCAATACAATATTTAACAATACGTTATTATAAGCAAAGCACGCAATACCATCCAATATAAACTGAAAAGTCATAGCATCTGTCAGGAACACTGAATGTAAATTATTTTTATTGTATTTAATTCATAATGTTGAAACCCTAAAAGAAATAAATGTCAGCGGGATATGAGCTGATGAAATAAACCAATACGTTCCGCACGCAATATGTCGATCAGCCCAAGGTTACGAATTCTGGTTGTGGCCCGCAGCTTTTTGTAGTACCATCTACCTTACTTCGAAAGAGTAGAGATGTCCCAAATGTGTCACCAAGATAAAAGTATCGAATTTATGAAAACCGGTTCAAGTTGCATCTGATCTTGAAATGCAATGGTGGATAATTACGTTTAATATGTGATTGTGAATCAGCCATTTAGCTCTGTATGCTCGCACATCAACTTTTATAATTTATTTTGTTAAATAAGCTTGAATAAATTGATAAGATTTTTGCGTTAACGTGTTTTAGTTAGAGTGAGCCCAAACAAGCCTAAGCGGATATTCTTTACCTTGTTTGTTAATGCTCGGCTAATTTACTTATACATAAAAAGGTTTTTCACTTTGAGATATAGTGCAGTGCACTAAAGTTTCATAAAAAGGTTTCGTTCTTCTATACACATTGGAAAATATTGCACTAGCAGACTGTAGCATAAACGTGTTACCGGTTTCAATCGACCAAAAAGTATGCAGATGTAATTGCATCACACGCTACTACCCGACGCCAAGCCACCCCGAATACCCAACAAAATAGCATTTACCTACCGATCGTGGAAGGAAAATAAACGAAAAATTGGCCGGGTAGCGCACGAAACTAATACCGAACGTGTGTACACGTTTTTTCGATTCTGTATCTAAAGTTTGAAAATATTGAGGTTCTGCAATTTTTAACCGACTTCAAAAAAGGAGGAGGTTATCAATTCGACTGTATGTTTTTTTTTTTTGTATGTTTGTTACCTCATATCTCAGTCGTTTGTCGACCGAATCGAAAAAAATTTTCGCCTACTTAGAGGGTGTATCTTCTAGTTGGTCCCATTTTTTCCATTTTGAGATCTGATGATGGGATCTAGGTGTAATCGAGGGAAACCCTCAAATTTTAAAGGCACGTACAGTGTTTCTTTACTAGAATCTTAATGTTGACGTGTTGTTACGTCTGATAGTCAACATCTTGTGGGGCTGAGCTGATGGTCGAACTCCTTAACGCTTAGGAGTTCAGTAATTATATTGACGGAACTTATGATAGGTAATTTGTAGCTTCTTAAAAAAATAGAATCATAAGGTGCGGTGCAACTCCTCCCCCCCCCCTCTTATGTAATCACTAAAAATGAAGAAATAAAATAAACTTTAAAAAAAAGTAAAAACCGACTTCAAAACCAAAATGCACTAAAAAGTCTTAAATAAACTCTTCACCATTGAAGGGAAAGGAATCCATTTTAGAGAAACAATTTCTTTTTGGAGTCGGTCAATGGTGAAGAGTTTATTTAAGACTTTTTAGTGCATTTCGGTTTTTTCGGAAGTATAAATATTTGTATGGCACATCACTAGTGGTTGAATTCCTGTTCAGAAACAATTCGATAATTCCGATAAATTGCATTCGCTCTTCGTTTTCCCACGCTATAAAGTTTTTGAAATTTAGCGTCGCGGTGTTCCATGTTTTTTTACGAAGGGATAATTAAACCTAAAACTAAATACGTACTAAGTTTCATTTTTCCAAACCGTTACATAAATAAGAATATCTGCTTACTTTTAGGCATATACACGTGTAAATGTTCTTAATTGCAGTTTAGGACTATTCTTTAGCGTGGTAGTATTTTAAGAATTAAGGGTGAGGTAAAAAATTTGTAGGAAGGTACCTACCACTTATGTACCTCCTATGTAATATCATAGTTAATCTTTCTGTGCTAGTAGTAGTAACAAGTGTGGGATCATTAACATCGTGTTAATGATCATGGCATGACATGACAGACACACTCACATCGTAGAAAATCGATTGATTTATTACAGATTTTGTCTAAACGTGTATTTAGTTCTATCGATTTTAATTTCACACTATTGAAAAGTAGGTTACCAATTAAATAGAAAACGCAGAACTCGTAGTTTTTTTTTTTTTTTAATACTAACTTCTCTTTATTAATAACAAACAAGAAAAAATTAAACTAAGACATGCAACATAAAAAAATTACTTAATATTAATACCTATTCAAACACGAAACCATTTCCTTGCGGCAAGGAGGCTATGATGCTGGCTGCGTTGCCGCGTTGGATAGCTATGCTGATCCTTTGGGCTAGAAACCAGCCAGCTTTATTATTGGCTGTTAAAGAATTTAATTTTGGCGCAATTTTTCTAAACAGTAATTTAGCAGAGGGTCCCCACGGCCCAAATGTTTCAACGCCAAACGGCGCAAACACATAATCACTTGCAAGTGAAACGTACTTGCGACGCTTGGCGTTTTCAGCCAACTCCGCTGCTGCTCCAGCTTTAAGGGCTGATTCTCTGAGATGGGAAGGGGCCAAAGTATCGACACAAGTTGCATCCCAAACTAAGGCCCTACCCCGTTCCCAGGGAATAAGCGTTAGGCCATCGGGTCTCTTGCCATCATCACGGACCAAACCACGTGGTTCCAACGTGGAAGGAACATTAATGGTCGCAAGAGCTCTTCTGATGGCGTCATTAAGGGTAGCGTGACGGGCAAAACGCCCAGCGCTTTGCTGGCAACAAAGGCAGTGGAGACCAAATTTATCAACCTCCTTGCCACATGGACACGTAAAAATTTCACATATAGGGGTACCAAGGCGGAGACCCACACACACCCGGAAAGACTCACTATCGAAAAGAGTGCCCAAATTTTTCGATGGTAAAGCATGAAGCCAATGACCAGAATCTTTGCAGGAAACTGCCAAGAGCCTTGCGCGACCACTGTCACTGACGGAATTTTGAAGTAAATAATTGAAGGTCTCTCTCGCAAGAGGGACATCCCAAAGTTTTTGCTGGTGACGTTCCTTTGGGATGTCTTCTCTAGGACAGAGGCCTTGCCAAAACTCCTCCGCCTCTCTCACCTCAGAAAGTTGGCGAGGATGTTCAAAGATTTTTCCGGCTAAAACGGAAGTGCTATGCAAAGAGGAGAGAAAAGCGGGGAGGGCTATACTAGAAATTTGGCGAATTCCGATACCACCAAAACGAATAGGAAGCGAAGCCTGAGCCCAAGAATTATTATCGAAATGTAAATTTAAAATTTTTTCCAAACTATTTTTAAGGGTGGTGTCAAATAGTTTTAAATAATTATTTTTTTTCCAGATAGGACTAGCACGTAAGAAATATGTAAATTTAGGCACAAAAAGACACGATTTAAGAATAGTAAATGCAATGTGTGAATTTAGGTGTTCTAATCTAGGGGCTGAAAGGGTGAAATCATTCAATTTTTTATCTAGAAAAGGTTCGATGCTGGCATCAAGAAGAGGGGCACCCAGGAGGCAAAGCGATTCAGAATTCAGAATTTTGATGTTAGGAGCAAGGGAATTGAATTTATCAATGATTGCCTGACGGGAACCAGACGAAACGTGATCATTAATAAAAAGTTCACATTTTGAAAGGTTCAGTTCCAAGCCTAATTTCTTAAATCCTTCTATAATCTGGACAAGGTCTTGGAAAACAACATCTGCTTTGCCTCCAAAGGACCCGTCATCCAGATACCAGGCATTAAATTTAGAATTTAAGGATGAAATGACAGGATGGATGCCTAAACTAAAAAGGGCTGGACCTAAAGGGTCGCCTTGCTGAACACCGACTGCAGAAACAATTGAATGTTCATTGTAAAGTAATTTTGATTGATTATTGTAACACTGAAAAACAAAGGGATAAATCTGTGGAGTGTGAGTCTGAACTTCATTCAGCAAGACAGACCTGTCAAGAGAATTGAAAGCATTCTTCACATCAACTTTCAAAAAAACTTCAGATTCGTCACAGGAGAGGAAATTGCGAGCGGAATGAACCACGGCCTCGCAACCTCCCTTACTGCCGAAACCAAGTTGAATGGGTTGAAAATACTCTTTCAAAGGAGAAAAAAGATCACGACAGGCTAATTTGGCTGCAAGACGACGAAACGTTGAGCCAATAGCAATAGGGCGAATGCCACCATCTTTTTTTCGAAAGGCACAAAGTCTAGCACCAAATAAAAATGGGACAAAACTTTCAGTTACCTTGCCAGATAAGAGAAAGTTGCACAATTTCGTAATGTTGGAAAGCAAAATTCTACCGGCGTCAGCAGCGGAAGCACTCACCAAGTCCTTAAGGTGTTGGGGAGTGATGCCGTCGATGCCGCCAGCAGAACCAGCCGGAAATGACATGATGGCAGCAAACGTGTCACCGTCATCAAGTATCTGTAAGGGTTGGAAATTTTGAGGAGGAGGAACAGGTAAAGATGGAGAATCTGGATGTGAAGGATGCTTACTACGAAGGCTCTCGAGAGTTTCCTGACTAGGGGGAGCGAGAGTGTCATCGGAGAACAAGATTCGGGCTGCGTTTTTCAGGTCGCCGTCCATAACCTTGTTCTCAACGGTACGATAAACGTTAAATTTGGAAGATATCGTACTAGACGGACTGAATGGAAGGGACGGATTGTGGAAATTTGAAGCATTATCTAATAGCGCCCGAGTTAAAGTTTTAGAAGGAGAGTTTACGTGAAAAAATGAGTATGAAAAAGTAAAAAGATTTTGCCAGGCAGTTTCAGTATTATCGAAACATTTTTCAATACAAGAAGAAAGGCATTTAGCTAAAGCTATTCTCGCTCCCCTAGGGATCCGTTTAACCAGCGGAGTAGATTGGTGAAGGTTTGTGATGATAGATTCAAAAGATTGAGAAGAAGATAGAGGATTTGGAATAGAGGAAATAGGGAGAGACGCGGGTAAATTGGTGCTATTATGACTACGGGCAATATGAATATTAAGGCCTCTCTTACCTTTAAAAGTCCTATTTGAATTACAAATTGAACAGTGAAAGAACTGCGGCTGTGAGTGGGTGCCCACCGATGGAGATAAAGTACTCATAAGCCTTAACACTGATCACAAAAAGAAATTTGCAAAAACCTGCCAAAACACAAAATTAAAACTTATGAGACAATATCAAATACAAAAACACGTAATAAAAATAAAACTAAAAGTAAATAAACTAGGATGACGGACGCTGACAGCAGGGGATGCGCAGGTCTGGTTGCCTTAGCAACCGGAGTGACTCCCTGCTAACGCCAAATGTCAACTGGAACATAAAAATGCAAGAATTTAATATGATACAGAGAGGTCTTCTGGAGGCCTGCCCACAAACTTACTGCCTCTAAACACAATAAGAAGACTATGGAGAGGCCCCGGGAAGAGGAAAAAAGGAGGAAAATATTTTTAAAATGAAAAAATCTATACGACAAATACTTATCTTTGGCAGGTGTCAGATGTCAAATCAGTAGTTATATATTGGAAGCGGATATTATCGGAACAAACTATAATGGGCGGACTAAAATAACTTAGTTGTTGATCCTGCGGCTATGCAAGTTGATGCTTACATTCGCTCAGTTTACAGGCAAAATAGGAACGGATTTGTAATATTTTTAAGGTTCTACATATATCTTCAAATTTCACGGGGAACCTAACTTGATCAATTCTGCGTTCATCTGTTCATCTAAATATAAAGTAGCTAGTTCATAATATGAAATACTCGGATCATGGGTTTTTCAGCAGATTTGTGTCACTCACACCTATTAAACGAATTTTAACTAATAACAAAATATCCCGTAACTTGAACAGACGGCAAATAATTACATCTGGAACATAAAAGATGAAGAGCTATGGTTAAGGAGCATATTTAAAGGATCGATTAGATACCACAATTTACTTCATGAATGGAATAGCGGATGTTACCTAAACGACAGCAAAGTTGAAGTGGGAGTGAGCGAGTCACATGTGAAGAATGTACCCAGAACATCTATCTGGGTACATTCTTCACATGTGACTCGTGGCCCAAGTCATCACGCGATGGGAACTACAAGACGGCTACGGACAAAAAGGTAGACCTTAAAAGGTGGTGTAACGACTTGACCAACTTTTCGAGAGATTGGGTATAAGCTGCTGACAGATACCGATGTAAGGTGTTAGGGGAAACATTTGCCCAGTGATGGTGTAGATAAAATAAAAAAACAATAACCATTTGTGTATTCCATTATTCTTCTGTTGTTCCCTTCCCAGCGGCTCCAAGAGATTCATCTTTGTATACATTCAGCACAAACGATCAGTTCGCGTAAGGAAATTATTATTGCAGCTACATTGTAAATCTCACGGAGACGTATACGTTTTTAATATAAAATTACTTTAAGTGCAGAAGTGTAATACCTATATGCGGTTTACATGTACGGTTTAAGTGTATTTTATTTCTAATTGTTAAGCTTAAAAATTTACAAATATTTAAAAAAAAAAAAAAACGAACTGGGAAGAGCTTATACGAGAAGCTATTGACCTGTTGGGAAATAAAAATGTTCTGAATTTAATATTTCATGGACCCGATGGTATCATGGTAGCTAAAGTATAAACATATTTTTTTGAGATCAATAGTTAGAGTCTATTTTTGTCACCAACAAACAATGTGAATTATGAATTTGTGTCAATGTCTGATTTTATATATTTAAACTTTCTTTTCATGTTGGAAGTCTCAATTCCAACTGCATGGACCAGCAACTGGTTGCAAAATACTCGTAAATGGTGATTATTTATTTAGGATTCCGTAAAAGAATCGAGATAAGCAAACTGATTACGAAACGATGACTACTCAATACACATGCGTAGCAATAATATACAATTGTGCATAGGTAGCAACAACAATACTGCTGCTGCAAATCGCTTAGTTAGGTGACCCGCCTAAAATATAATTTTGGTGGCAAATACATTTTACTTCATGGAGGCCTAATGCAACCTCGTGCTTACTCGCACTAAACATAATTACTTAGTGTCAATTAAGCACAACGTAAGTAGTAATCCTATAATTCGCGGTTGTTGAACTAAATTATCTGGCTCAAGAAAGTTAGCATAAATCATAGTTCATAGTTATTGACAGAATATTTTCCAATAGAAGCGAACGAATTGAACAGTAGCTCTGAGACAGGTGTGACTTTAAACATTTAGTGCCGAGCGCTCGGACCCGAGTACGCGAGAGTCATTCCAGCGGTGCCGCCTACTCAGCACGAGTAGTATTTACAGTGTCGTCATTTTATATATAGCACACAGAGCCGAGTGCTTGGCCAGCAGCAGTCACTCGGGTCCGAGTGTTCCTGGAGCCCTATTTCTGAATCACTCGCTTGATTATAGGGTGTGAATACCGTTTGAAAATAAAATCAAAAAGTAATTAAAATAACGCGAAATAAATACATTACTACTAACTATTATTTTTTTCGTATTGTTCCGTGTGGAATTAGTAATTATTCATTGGAAAATCGGTCATTCATTAGTCAATAAATATCACACGCCATTTTGATGCGAGAGATTAATAATAGCGCAAATATTTTATTACTTCATTTTATTAATTTACAAGGAAAAAGTGTAATAAATAGTGTAAAAAATACGAAGAAAAGTTTCCTAAGCTTTTCTTCGTATTTTTAAGGCGATTAAAGTGATTATATTAAATGGAAAAAACGTATTATTTATGAGTTTTAAAAACCAATTTCGCCAAAGTAGCAAGCGGACAATATTATACTCGTAAACACAGCATTGATTCTGCCATGAAACCTTAAAAGAATGTTATACCGAAACGCAAATAGACACGCGTACCAATAGAGATGACTTACAATGCAGATCGTGTTCAATCAAGCGACGAGAATGCACGCAGCTTGGTGCAGTAACAATTTATTTACGTCATTTCCTATCTCGGCGTTCGTCTTTGATTCGCCGCTTCAGACTCCATAGCAACCGCTATCTAAATCACGTGACATCGTTTAGGTCCTCCTGTAAGCCTAACATGCACGCCCCGATACCGTTTATCGCGTCGATAAAATAATTATGTTTTGACACATATTTTACACTTGTATATCAATCCTTTTTGCTTTTTAAAACTAATAAATACAACAAAATAACTAGAAATCTTTTTTAAAATGATAAAAAAGACGTTTGAAATTTATCGATAAATGACAAATCTTAGGCCCGCTGATAGTATTCATTTTAAAATGTCATTACGATACAACAGCAGTTCACTATGTTTTGAAGTATTGAAAGTAGGCTCTACACCTACTATCGCATACGTTAAGAACTGATAAAACTTTGTATGAATCGATCCTGTTTCCTATTATTAAAACAACTTTTGTAGTTATGATACTTTAAAAAACGAGGAAATTCAATTTGTAGTTGGGTGATATCGTTAGAATTTGATCATTTTTGAGTATGTTGAACTAGTAAGGTTTCCAAACACGTGGGCTGAATTTCGTTAAGTTTATGTATGTCCGTATGTTTGTTTAAAGATTTCTCGAAAATGAGAAGTCATATTAATATGTTTCTTTTTAAGTTCAATAACGTATATTTTAACATAGGATACAGTGTAAGTTTCATCAAAGTAGGTTCGGCTGTTTTTGATGTACAGTTATTAACTAAAAGTCGTATAGATAATAAAATAATTATAAAAATCCACCTCCAAAAAAACACAAATCACAACCACAATCAACCATGATCTCAAACTTGCGTACACCAACAGTCTACGTAGGTACATCATACACCGACTCCAAATGAAATCGTTTCTTTCGTTTCTTTCAAATAGAAGAAGGGGCTATTTTAGCTTTTTTACGGCGGTTTTAATTTTTTAATTTATTTTATAAGACATTCAAATGGTCTGAAATTATTGATCCCCATACATACTTATAGTTAAAAAAGGCGTATGACCCATTTTAAAAATGGTACAAATATTTGAAAGCAGCACAACACTTGTACTCAAAACACAGACAATAGGAAGCGCCCAGTGTGCACTGACCCAGTTAATTTTTGGTGTACATTTCTCATCTGCAGGGTGTTTGGGACTTTGTGTGCCAAATGAAAAAGGCCTATAATAAGGGGCATCAGCTAATATTTCCTGCCTTATTTTTTTGCCTGGTGTTTTTTTGATATCGACTATTTCTGGTTTTTATGAAAAATATCCGAATTTTGGCATTAAAAAATATTTTTTTGAAATCTAAAATTGATTTTATATGTTATTGTGCATTATTTTGCGGCTGTTGTATCAGTAGAATCACATACACAAGCCACCTTTTTTATTTAATTGCAAACTTACGGAACATAATTTTCTCTTACCTGCAACTTTACATGGCTGTAAAAATAAACAAAACACGACTGGACTTGTGGGACTTCATGAAAACTTATCTAGACTCTGCTCTAAGTATAAAAGTATGCTACACGTATGAAAATATTCAAACTACTCCGTAAATTTTATCATTATGTGACCCAGGTCGCAAAATGCTGCATGAATAAAGAAATATTTTTTATTAATATTTTATTCATGTAATTGATTAAAAAATCGCCAAAAAGTAAAGTGGTAGTTCCTTCCGAGGCAGTGTTGCGTGATTCCACTTTTAGTACATTTGTCCTTAGGACTATTTATTATTCTTCTTCTGCATAACGTGTAGATGTTCCGTGTTTAAAATTGCAGATACTAAATAAATACTCGTAGCACAAGAATAGACAGATGAAAGCAAGCTACATTTTTACCTTGAGACAACTCACTTCAGTTCTTAACCTTTTAAGCCTTATAAAAGCATTTAGAAAAGTTAAGCATTATGAAGCTACTTTACTTTTGTGATCTTTATTGTTTGCTTTTATTTTCGTAATTCCTACAAGTTTTAATCGCCTGTGACAGACTTTAGAAAATTCGTGCGTTTAAAAAAAACACAACTGCTGGTGGTCGTTCAGAGTCAAAATAAAACTTAATCAATAGCGCTGCAGCGTTGTGGAAATTGTTTCAACTTGAGACATAACAATTTACATTCAGGGGCATTTGTTATTGCAGGTAATATAAATGCAATGTTACTTTAGTGCAAGAGCAGTCCTAACGTAGGTACAGAGGAATGTCACGCACACGGCTGCCTGTTACAATCGCATATTAAATGTTATTAAATCATATACGAGTTAAAATACGTATCTACTACCTTATCATCAGCTAGAAGTTCATATTGGACGAAATGACTAGAGGGTCATTTAGATTTACTTGACGAGCAATGGGTATCTTAACGTGCTCCTTGTGCTCATTCTAGCGAGCTGATACTATAAGTGTTGCATGAGCAATGCAATGGTAGTGATAATGACTGCCTCTTTTGTATAGGAGTTAGTCCGCTGGTCACTTACCCAAGAGGTCCCGGGTTTGAATCTCAGGTCGGACCGGAAGTTTCTGGGTTGGACCCGCTCGTATTTGAAGGTGATGACACCCCCGTACCTCGGAAAGCATGTTAAGCCGTTGGTCAGATCTTTCATCGGTAATGTCAGATTGCCGTCTCACCCAATATGAGACGAGACGAGAGTGAGAGGAACACATCATGGCACTAAAATATCTCTTGTGTACCTGACCCATCTCTGCTGAGAAGAGCTGCCATTACCAAAAATCGGTAGGAGAGAATAATTACATGATTAACATTGCCATGAATAATTAAAATACTCGTTATTTTTTTTACATTTTTATGTTCTTATAGGCTGTCTTTATTCCCTCTTTAACTACGTATAGAGTTAGGCTCCAATCCAAACTTCGTTACGCACTCATCGCAGTGATGTTTCATAAGGTCCGACGGAGGACAAACAGCGCCTTTACCACTTTTTTTACCGCTGACAAATAGATATAAATAGGCACCTACTTAATAGGGCAAAGATAACAAGCGTGTGTAAGAAGATAAAACTGACGGTTCTCCAAACAATGAATCTGATATGATTCATGCTGAACACTCCGGCGGAAGAAGACTCATCGGAACACGTAAACATGGCGCTCGTGAGCGATTTGGCACAAATTCACGTTCGGTGAGAGGCAATATACTAAATGAAAGACTTACTAAGCGCCGCAAAAATAACCCTCTATCACACACATCAACATGATCTAGGGATATTAAAAATTAACCTAAATAATTAAAATTCTATTTACTTTCTGTTACGACACCTACACACCAAAATAAACCTTGTTTAATTTAATTGTATCTAAGCTAATAAAAAAATCTTACTTGATTTTTGTTTGAAACATCAAAACCTAAACAAAACAACTATTTTCCGGAGCCGAATGGCAAAAAATGTAACCTTAATAGTTTCGTTGAGTCTGTCTGTCTGTCAGTCCGTATGTCACAGCCACTGTATTCTGAAACTGTTGTTCTTACATAATTGAAACTTTCTAGGTAGATGTATCCTGTTAACTGGTGTCTTTTAAAATGACACGACGTTCCAAAACCATTTTCTCAAAATAGACGTTTGAAAAATACCACCACAATACCACCGAGAAGTGGTAAACTGCCCCCCCCCCCCCCCATCTTACTTTTACACTAAGCGAGTGTAAATTTTGTCAAAAATACGTGATGTAGATCTTGAAAAAGACCTTCAACGAAAATTGGTATGAACGAGATCGAACTAGTAGTTTTTAAGATAGAGCACATTTTCTACAACTGCAAACATAACTTTGTTATTCATACAAATAATATATAACACAAGTTATATTTGCTGTCAACAAAATATTGTGGTATTTTGGTTAAGTGGAAGTAAGTGGATCTCTAATTCAGTTTCAAGTTGGTACGGAACCCTTAGTGTGCGAGTTCGACTCGCATTTGGCCGGTTTTATTTATAAAAGTTGATTAAAACTTTAAATTAATAATTCGTTCTGCAAACTCAAAACAAGGGTGTCAAGATCCTGTTGTGGAATACTGTCCCAAGTCTTGCTAAGATGCAAGAAAAACTGGTTTTCATGCACAATATCTTCAGGAAAAGGGCTCTTCTCTGAAGCATATCCCAGGCATTCAATAGGATTTAAGTCAGGGGATTGTGCAGGCCAGTCTTAAGCTTGATAAGCTGTTGTAATTTGTAACCAACTTGTAACGATACGGGCCGTATGTGTGTGTGTAATTTTGTCGCATTTGCTGGCTGTGGAGCAGGATTACAGGCTCTAGCACATCATCTCGGTATTTTAGAGCAGTCATATTGACTTGTATCCAAACTAATAGGTCCGTTCTACCACCGAGACGTATTCCTGCCCAAACCATAATCGTGCCACCTTGATATGCATGAACTTGTTGTGGGTGCTGCAGTCGATTCCAACGTCCAGGTTCAATCCAAGCACAACTTTTTTATGCACATTTATAAAAAACATGATTGGTATTAGAATCTAAGTCGGATAAAGTAAACAGAGTCAGTAGATTATTTAATGAGGGATAAAGTAGTGTTTTTGTGGCACTGGCGCTATTGAATCACGAGCGAAACGAAAGGATTATAATCTTGACTACCGAGCGAAGTAAGTGAGGTATTAGTTTTACTCCCGAGCGTCAGCGAAAAAGGTAATAGAAAATCCTGAGTGTAGCGAGAAATTCAAGATCGCCCAAGCCGAAAACACTTTTTTTCTAGAGGCGAATACTCTGCTTTTCACTACTGCGAGGCAATTTAAAAAATTCAATTCATACAAAGCTTTATAAACGTTAATGTTACGTTTCTTTAATAATTACATTTCAGTTATGGAAAAGTAACAGGTCTTATTTTTAATTGAAACTAGCTGACCGCATTGTTTCCGAATCTTTTTCTTTTAGGGCCGATTTTTCAATGGTTAGATAATACTTAACAGACTAATAAATTATAAAGCGACAGATTTTAAAAATGACAGGTACCTTTGAATGCTGACAATTAGGTGACGTTTTCAAATTAACCGTATTGTATTTTGTTCGACGAATATTTCTTAGCTGACTATTAAAAAATCAGCCCTTAGGGTATTTTCGTTTTTATGGAATAAGCGGACTATGATGCCTTGTCAAAGATTTGCTCATTTCTTCAGTCTATACTACTTAATTATTTCTGTACATCAAATCATAGTTATATGAATAAAACAATGACAATATATTTTAAAGTTTTTCACCGAACAGGCAATGAAATGTTGCTCAAATAGACATACAGACAATTCATGAAGGATCAACAAGCACGAAGAGGTCATGGCCAACTCGATTTTCATCCTCTTAGGTGCTTGCTCGCGCGTGAAAGTATGCGTGTTCCTGTGCTCATTCAAATTACCTTTACTCCCTAGGGATATAATGGATTTTACGTCCCTAGAGATAGAATGACTCACATTGAGTTCACCAAACATGACATATAATCTAAACATTGCTGAGCAAGTGTATGAAAAATATACAATGAAAAAGCATTCAAAATTTTCCATAGAGATCAATGGGAAAGGCGGAAGAAGGAAGGAATATATAATTACTTCGATGTAGTAAAAAATACCTGATGCTGAATCTGAAACAAAATATTTTCAACCTATTAATTTAAGTAATTCTATTCGGGAAGTAGAAACAACAATAAGCATCAAAAAGATTATTGAAATCTGGATGAAAATTGGCTTTCCCGGCGTCGATTCAAAGAAACGTAAATTATAATAGCGAAACATAAAGCTATATTTAGCGAAAATATAAAGCTAATGTTTTACTCTTCCCTATTTATTTGTTATGTTTTTCTCGATATTGTTTAGATAAGGCAGTATGTTTGTATCAATTTCTAGGTAAGATTTTTAACAAGATAACAACTAAAAGTGTGTATGACGACCTCCGTGGTGTAGTGCTGGCTGGTTTCAAGGCGTCGCCGCTCCGAGGTCCCGGGTTCGATTCCAGGTCGGGTCAATATAGAAATCAATTTATTCTATATTGTCTCGGGTCCAGACCCGAGACACACACACCCAGGTGCTGTGTTACCACCGTTGTCTCAGATTTCCATAACACAAGTGCATTAGCTACTTACTTTGAGATCAGAGCAATGTATGTGATTGGTGTCCAATACTTCTTTAAAAACTTATTCTCTAAGAAAGCTTTTCGCGTACCGCCAGTAGTTCTGATTGAATGAGAAAGCGTTTCTTCTCATAAGACTGCTGTTAAGCCCTACACGAAATGACGTAACATAATATATTTATCAGCACACAGCATCGTCATGGCGCGCGTTCATTCATTTAATGGAAGCCGGTCGGTGCACATCTAATAAATGGATTGGCCGCACTTCTGAGCGTTAAATAGTTTGTGTAACGAACTGTTCTGTGTGTGGACTGTGGTGTCAGTGCGAATTGATTGGTGCAGTCCTTTGCCGGCTGGAGTAGAGGGACTAGAGACGCGTGCCGTGTGTGTTTCGTTCAGTTTTGTTCCATGAAGTGTACAGTCAGGTGGAGAATGCTTAAAATTTGCTAAGTGCATATCTACCAAAACTGTAAAAAACCTAAACAGGAAAAGTTTAGTTAGTTCGTAAAATACTTTTACACTTAAAGAATTATTCTAAAACCGTGAATTGATAAGGCCCTGTTTCAACAACTCGGTACAACTAACTGATTCAATACAGATATAAATAATTTATTTGCCTTGGTAATTGAACATTAACATAAAAATACCTCGCCGTCTGTACTTGAGAAAGAATCAATTCAAAAATATCATAATCTACTTAGTATCAGGCTATGAACTAAGTATTAATTTCTACTGGACACAAACACGTGTGTTGCTGAAGGAGGAACTCGGTCGTTGGTGCATCAGCAGAAGGAGGGCAAGGGAGACGCTGCGCGCGCTTCTTTCGGCCATACTTTCCGAATGTCAAGAGGTAACTTGTGCAATCCCCTTTAACTTTAACGGAACTGGTTTCATGCAGCCTGCTAGCAATTATTTCTGTATCGAAATATGTTCATAAGTTTAATGAATAATTGCAATCAATATGTCTACGTAAATTTATTTTTTATCGATTAAGTAGGTACTGATTATTGGAACTTTATTCATTCTAAGTCAAATGCTATGGTATGATTATTTCCTATCATCCCCTAATATTGAGACCATTAGTTGGGTTGAGACATTATTCCGAACGAATGTTTTTTACGTAGAAGAACTTAATACTCGTTTCGTGGTCTCCTGAGATCAAGGCATATGCCATGGTCAAGGTTCATATTAATCATATCGCTTCTAGATAACGTTGTGACATCGACATTCCAGAGAATAAAGATACATGTCTATCTAAGGCCCAGTTGCGTGATCAAAAGTTAACGCAAGAACGGGTAAATAACGATATCAGCGGTTGAATATTTACAATTTTGCGCGTTTTGTACAGAAACCAACAAAACAATTGATAAAGAATATTTATTAAAGTAACTACAAACTTGGCGCGGCAAAAGTCGTATACGTACACAATTTGTGAATACTAAAGTTTAGTTTTAGGAAACATATAATTCTTGATTTGCAGGATAATTATAGAATAAAGATATTAAAGAACACGAGTTAAGTAGGAATCGACGCTGGTGGCATAGTTTAATGATACGCCGCGTCAGAACGGTCGACCAGACTGGTGTTTTTTTCTTTAAATTCAAATCCATGCGAAATTCTTGGGGGTAACGTGGAACCCCAGGGTTCCTTGGAACACACTTTGAGTATCGCTGGTGTAGATAAAGCATCAGAGTTATTAATCATACATTCCAAAAGATGGTGTCATCTTATCATGCTATTTAAACGCGGCAATAAACAGCTAACAAGACGTATCATACAAACAAACAACAATAACCAACAAGAGATACGTCTACTTTAACATTGAATGTTTGTTGAAAAATAAATAGGTACTAGTTGACCCATTGAAGGGGTTGTAACACTCTGCTTTTGTATGTTTTACGCTTAAATCCTACGTATTAGAGCGTAACATATATTTGTAATAACTCATAATTACTAAGTATATAAAGTTTAGCTGTAAATGTTGCGTTTAAAACGTATTTATCATATTTTTTGTTTGTAAAAATTAATCATTCATCTGTCTTGGTACTATTTTATGATCAGCTCACAGTTTTGTTATATAACTATATATTGCAAGAATAAGAAGAGAAAAGGATAGTAGGTAATGATATTATTTTAAATATTATTGATAGTAGGTAAAATATTCGGCTTAACATTATACGAGTATCGTGTAGTTCAGTCCAGTCATCTAGAAAAACGTGTACATGTCTACATATTGGAAATCGATGCACATGATTGTATATAATATATACTCACGTTTATACGAGTAAGAAACGTAATTATTAATATTAAACTTCACGGTTGAATACATTTTTCTATTTGCAATACAGATGCTCTGAAGATTGGTCTTGTAATAGTAATTATAGTGTGTGCACAAGTCAAAATAAGTGTGTAGTGTTATTATGTTATTTGTGAGATCTCTGTGTGCGTGTGTGGTGCCCGCATCACTGCTTATTGACGCGCGCTCACATCAATTTACACTGTTAATTTATCTTCACGACTGCTCTACACTTTCCCCTAACTAAATGGGACTATTTATTTTCGAAAGCTTAATGCAAGATTCATTATTATGTGGATGCTCTAACGGCGGCCACAGTAAATGTAAGCTTATGAATTAGTGTCTTGAATTCTTTTAGACCTTCTTATTTTAATTCTTCAGTAACTATCGCAGTAACGCATCACCCTAATTATATTTAAGGCATAGGACCTCAAAGAGAATCCGAAAACCTACATTAAAAGTCTACAAAAAAGATTTATTATATAAAAAGTATGCTTATGAGCTGTTACCTTCGTACCTACTGCTTTGGACATCAATAAAGTAAAACCCCGATAGTACAATTCTGTCGCGGCAAAACGCGTTATAAGCGTTATATGGGGACCAATGGATCAGAGAAAATTAATTCTTTACATAGTAGAATCGACTTTTAAGAGTACTTATGAGCTCGTAATAGTAGGTACAATCATAAAATGTCCTTTAAAATACGTTTAATCAAATAATATTACTTTTTGCCTTTCCAATCTTCAACAACGTACTATCCTAATAGTAAGTAAGTAAGTAAGTAATCCTAAAATAAGTGCCATTTCCAAAATTTAAAACCAAAAATTACAAATTTAACAAAAGTACACGATATTAGTAGAAATATACAAGCAATTTATTAGAAAATGAGATTAGGCCTCTAGACCGTGCGTGCAGTCTTTTTAGACATTTGTTTCCATCAATCCTACCAAGATTCAACCAAAAAGCGCGTACTAAGCGGGGAGACAAATCGATTTAAAAATCGAGACAAAAGCAGGGACCGGAACCGCTTACCCTTAAAGGGGTTTTTGATAGGGTATTTTTTAAAGTTATTTCCAAGAACCCTTATCAATTCGGTAACCTAATCGTCAACTTACCCTAACGAAAGGCTTACCAAATTAATACAATTAATTCTGGTAATTGCTTACCAAATCCAAAAACACTATCAATAGGCTTACCCTATGAATAGGGTTTAAAAATCGATCAAGGAATCACGCTTACTACATTCGACTATTGGCTAAGGCCGCGAGTATCAGTTCTTTTACCTCTCATGAAAAACTTAATCTCAAAAACTTATCGTTTAAATATAATAATAATATATTAATAATAATAATAATTAATGAATATATTAATAATTAATAATAATATATGTCTAAGTTGATACTAATATAATTATTAATTAGATTTCAAAGTTCGCTTAATGCAATTCTTCATCAGAATCATGTTTAATTTTGTTAGGTTCCATGTAAAAAGAAAAAGCAGCTGAAAATAATTATTGACGGGAACAAGCAAACACCAGCCGCGAATCTACGCAAGTCCAAAATTAAATATCTGGACACGTCATTTTAAAGAAAGAAATAAAATGCGTGGCAATTAGATACAAATATGGTAACCCTATTTGTTGGTAAGTGCTTAAATATTAAAGTTACTGAAACCTTATTTAATGTGGTAAGCATATCAATAGGGTAACCCTATCTTTGTGTAACCTTTTTAATAGGCTTTCCCTAACAATTGGCTTAATCAAAAAAAGGGGTTTTCCGGTCCCTGGACAAAAGTATGCAAACACACTCAAAGTTGTAGGAGCAAACGACGTAAAAGTGCGTTATATGTATGCGGGAAATCATATTAAACGGGTCGTACTATCGGGATTATACGTACAGTAATACCTGTCTTAATTATACGTGTGTGTGCCAATCGAAATAACATTTAAATAAAATATACTCCCTTACTGTAGATTGAGTTAACTGCAGTCAATTGTTTGTAGCACAAATAACAGGTCCATTGTATGAATTAATTGTACTGTTGGTGAGGAACACGAATATCAATTTTGTCAATAATGTTTTGCGTTGGTAATAAGTGTACTTATGTGCAATTTAAATGAGTAAGTAACAGTCCAAACGGGCCTGATCAATCAATGACTGGTCATGAAAGTAAAAGAACGCAAGATGACACATGAATTATATCCTACGTGAAGATTTATTTCTTTCTCGTAATAGACAGACACGCTTTCTGTAGTTAAAGACGCGTCAAAAGCAGTAAATGCCGGAGGGTACGGACACACGTAACTCAGTTAATAGAATAATTACATATTTTCTCTAAAATATAGGAACCTACAGGTTAGCCGCTCAGGGAATGCTAATTTGAAGTTATCAATTTTGATACAAAAAGCATAGAATGAATGTCATACTATCCTGCCCCTGATTACAAAAAAAGATAGTTACACCAACGGGTTTTACCTCAATTTTTAAATGCCGTCAATATTATATTGTTTTAGTTTGGTTGGATAATAATTTCGTACGGTGCTAAGACTGGTATATTTTTTTTGAATAAGGAGCCTGACTATAATATATACCTACCTATACCTAAATTAACTGACAAAAATAAAAACTTCAAACTATGATACTTAAATAAAATGCAAATTAATTGATGATTGAATTTTTTAGAAGGCGGTTCATATGGAAGTACCTAAATTATTTTTTAAATTAATTTACTTCCGCCGTCTTAAGTTATTGTTTAAGTTACAATGTACCTGATTTAACTAAAATATTTACGCAAACCTTCTTCTTAGTAACAAATACTTCAATATACTAATACTTTAATACTTATACTTTACTGAAAACCGTATCAAAATCAATCCAGATATACGTGAGATATTCGCGGACAAACATACAGGTCGAACTGAGAACCTCCTTTTTATAAGTCGGTAAAAAACGGTAACAGCCTCATAGATCATATTCATTTCTTACCAGCGAAACTAAAACAATCGAACAACCTACATATTCTGTACCTTCAGATGCTAAAATACACGATAAACCCTTCACTTTCATGTAAGTAGGGTTGTATTGTATCATGATCCGTCCGCAGATTTTTCGTCGTATTTGTTTGGATCTATATAATTATGACAATACTTTTTCCTCTATTTTATCTAAATAAGTGGTAGATAACAGTTTGCCTGCTAGTTGTCGTAATTCAAATATGATTGGTATGACCACCTAATCTTATGGGATAGTTGATGAAGAAACTTTAGAACTTCCTTCATAATAATCAGCTATTCAGATTTGAAAAACTTATTTTTTATTTCATTACTTTTGTAGGTTGTGAACACAAAAGTTGCATAAATATAGCTTATGCATTTGTGGTTTGGAAATCAGAAACAACCATGGTACCACGACATACACCCAGACCCGAGACAATGTAGAAAATTTCTATTTCTATATTGACCCGACCGGGCATCGAATCCGGAACCTCTGAGAGGCAACGCCTTGGAACCCAGCGTGCCACTACACCCCGGAGGTCGTTACCACTACGGAGTACCGACCCTGGAAGGCATATAGTCGTATATAATCTAGAACCACGACTAGCGAGCTTTACTGCAGTAATCTAGTTACGAAAAGATCTTTTATGCGTCATTGTTGAATATTACATAAATATTACATCAGTTCAACTTTCCTTCCTTATTATGGAAGGTTATGATAACAAAAAGCAAGGGTCGACTTGCCTGAACGACTTCAAATAATAGCAATATCCGATCGTTTGGAATACAGCTATTATGAACCATGTTTGAAAACGCGTTGACATTTTTAATAGGTTCTTTTATCAGCTAACAACAATCAGTCCTAGAGTTTCGCAACATTTTGGAGATTCGTAAACTTTACGTGGGTACACAATTGTATGTGTATAGGTGAGCCGAATTTGGAAATAACAAATCGTTAATGTGAAATCTTTGAGTATTCGCACGAAGCGCGCCCACAACGAAACGTTATTTGTAAAAGTTTAACATCGGTACTAGTGTACTAGTAGGAATAGTTAATATTATAAAGCTGAAGAGTTTGTTTGTTAGAACTTGCTAATCTTACGAACTACTGGACCGATTTAGAGAATTGTTTTTGTGCTATAAAACATCACGCATGCAACGAGAAGGGAGGGAGCAAATTCAAAACGCGCGGATAAAGTCGCGGGGGACCGCTAGTGGCTGAATATGTATTATCTTTATACAAGTAGATAAATATTTTTTGCGAATGTATCTCTCTAGGACTATTTTTAAGTTTAATGCTTATTTTAATAATGTACAGACAAAAGCACGTCAAGGCAATCACTGTGATATCTTGTAGTTATGATAAGGGTTAGTTTGCAACAAAAGAAAATAATCTGATGTGCTAGCGACTGTAATAAGAACGGAGGCTCTAGGGTCCACCATTAAATCAATTTAAAAGAGTTTTCCAGGTTTTTTACGTTTTCTGTCGTTAATGTTTGTTTCCGAGGTCCTGCAGTTCGTGAAAAACCGGCCGGGTGATATAAAGTATGAGTCTTGTATTCCTTTCTCGCAAAATCTTCACAAAGTGCCATTACATGACATGACATTACAAATTACGTGAGTGAATCCGCTTAGACGATACGTCTCAAATGGTGGTGGTGGTGTGTGAAATCAAGGGGGCAACAGCAAACCATTTTTACTAAAATCCAAAGTTGCTTCAGTTTAACGAGACTAACGGCCTGTTTTACAGTGTCATATCATAATTTTTATTTATTTATTATTTATTGTACAACCAAAATGAAGTACAAATGGCATTCTCTACCAGTCAACCATTGGGTGAGGCAGAAACAGTTGAGGTGGCGTAAAATAGCAAAAAAGAAACTAACATAATCAATGAACGACATACACTTACATAAATACTTTTTAAATAAACCTACAGAAACATACATAAATAAATACAATAAAATCCATACTTCACGCTGAACAGATATCATGTTATTTATTCTCATTGAGAAAAGATTGCGTATAGACTTTGTGTACACATATTTTGATGTGTATGTCTTGATCGTATCTGGGTCTAATATGAAACCAGCAACGTTATCTTTCCATTATTTCTTACGAGATGACGTCTCATATTTGAATTATTCGTTGGTTAGTGCTTATTTGTGGACGGTGAAACAGGCCCTAAGTACTCCCGTCTCTATCTCTCTCTTCGCATTCTGTGATCGTCCGACGTTACTTGTATTTTTTTAAGTACTTTTTAGTACTTAGTATAAACCTTGTATTGTTACGTGCTAATATCAGGAGCTATTATTTAGATTTTTAGTAGCTTTTTTTTGCAAGAAAAGCTATAAGCTATAAAACATCATGCCACAACTTTTAGGAACGGATTAAAAACGAAACGGGCGGCCGAAGACGCGCGGTCCGCTATTAATTTTTAAAATCCAAACTTATGTTTTAATAAGTAAATAACGTGACAATGTGTCTGTGAAACCTGTAATTTGCTATCGTCACTTTTTGTTAAATTTGTTGTTTTTCGATTACAGATGGCGCTAGTGGAGGAAACAGGCGCGGGCGCCGCCGCCGACGATCCCGAGGCGTTGCTCAATGAGTGGCTCGGCGAGCTCACCGTGCTTACTGCGGTAACTTAGAATATTAACCAATAAATACAAAAAAAACTATTATAGGACATTTTTTTATTAAGTGGTAACATTTTTTGATACTTTTTCTTAATTTTACGATTTCTTAAGATGGGTATCTTAGTTTTCGTTAAATTAAGAAAACTTATCATAAATGTTATCACTTGATTAATAAAAATGATCGAGTGACACTCACACACACCACATAACGTGGAGTTCAGCTGATTTTCATTCATAAATCGAGCATTAATCGGCGAGAATCAAACACTATATGGACGCGACTGATTCAAAAATAGGGCCCTGACCACATAAAATTTCAAAAAACTTACAATAACAAAAATTTAAACAGCCGTTTTCTATTTGTTGAGTTAGTTAGAAGTTTATTTTAAAACTCCATTAAAACATCGTTGATACAATTTCCTTTCGCAACGACGGATGTTGCCGTCTGTTAAGTTAGTTTCAGAGGAAAGAGGCCGTGACACTTAGTTACTCCGATTTGATGTGAAAAATAAACGAGTTATGCTCCTAGAAAAATTCCTTCGGTGAATGCCGGCCGTGAGACTTCATAAGTTAATTTGAAATCTCATTCAATTTAGAGCATTTGCAACAAGCGCCACTTGCAGAGTGTTGCAGAGACTTTGCAAGTGGCGGATCTCATCTAATATGTCAAAAAAGACTAATTTGAAGTTTCATTTCGAGGCACAATTGCCATATATTTTTGAAGTTGCTTGTTTTACTATGAGTCGTGGTCATGATTAAAACGTTAATTTACTTTGATTTTTAGTTCGCTTTCAAACACGCCATCTTCAAGCGAGTTATTTAAAAATAGGGGCCCAGAGCCCTCAATACAAAGATAACTGAATATTTCAAATGTCCAGCGAAAACTCATTATAAAGGTTTGTAAGGCTGGCTCCGTAAAAAGCGCAGATTGATGCTGGATCACGAACAAAATGGAACACGTGTTCCGCGCACCCGGCGCGGCAGGTGCGCCTGCGCATATGCGCTGTCTCGCCATGATTTTGCATAGCCCGTATTATTGTACACTATACCCGTATTATTGTATACTTGTTTATGTATACACTACAGACCCACATAAGAGAACATCGGCCTTAAAAAATATTAAAAAGCTGTCTTTATACGTATTTTTGTAAGGAGCTAATTGCAGGTTGGCATATATACATACAGTCAAAAGCCTTTGACAGTGCAATACATTACAGTAGCTTAATTGTAGTACTTTAATTGAGTGTTCTTAATATTATTACGTATATAATAATTTTAGCTTAAATAATTTTAAATTCAATAACAATGCGCAAATTAAAATTACAATAAACTCAAAGAAAAATGAAAATAATTAACGATACAGGATAGTAGAGGAATTACGAGCGGGTAGTATCATTTTCAGTCAACTGTGCATAACTAACTATTCTATGAATCAGTACCCTACTGCACAGCTATTCACTGCACTTACCGTGTTTATTGCTTAGTAAACACGTAGAAGTAATGAAGAAATAATCTTTAAAGCATTTGCTGGTATTCTCTGCCACAATAGTCTCTCTGACTCAATTGCCTTTTTTTTGTCGAAGCCTCCGCGGCAGCTGCGTCTTCTCGCATCGGGGTGTCGTATATTTTTTCTAAAGTTTTTTTTTTTTCAAAAACAAACCATTTGAAGAAGCACGTGCTCCAAGCTCAATTGTGTACGGTACGTACCATAGCCCATGCATTTATTTCTGGAAGGTAACTGCTAAGACATGATGGGTATTTAATAGAATAACAAATGATCGAAAAGAAATACAAAACTCTGAAATTGTTGATTTGATTGGATATTATTATTTAACACGTATTCAGTCTTTAAAAACGGGTGCTTTTTTCCCCTTTCATCAAACTTAATTACCAGGCAAACTATGCTACTCGCATAATTAAATATAACTAAAGGTTTTATCCCACTGCACCGTACCATACCATGACCGTGCTTGGAACGTCAGGCAAAAAAATATTATAAATTGCACTTGTAAAAAGCAACTTTGGCTGTATGATTTCTCGTCTGTCACACAGCCAAAGTTGCTTTTTACAAGTGCAATATGATATTAAGTTTTTACAGTGACAAAACACTATAAAAACAAAAATGTAAATATAAATTGGCTTCCTTCATCTTAACCGATTGTTGAATATTTGAAAAATATTTTCTTCGGATACTGTGAGAGCAATCTCGCAACATTGATGATGTTACGCAGACTACGCGTTAAAGTAAGCGCTTGCAAAATTCAACAGGCTTGCTAATGTGACGGTGGCCGAGTGGTATATGCATACGCCGGGATAGCGTTAGACACGAGGTTCATTTCCTCGTCTGTAACACAGCCTAAGTTGTATTTTACAAGTGCAATTTATGATATTAAGTTTGTATAGTGACAAAACACTACATATAAAAACTAAAATATTTTTTTTAAAATATTATTTGTATTATTAACTATGACACTGTTCCCACAATACCGTTACGTCACCGACCAACACAATCGCGTGCCATGCACGGAGCGTATCAGCAACACCGACAAAATACGTTCTTGCTTGCTATAACGGTGAGAGACAAGGCTGTAAATCCGTGCAGTGGGAATGGTAGAACGCATCGTGTGCTTATCGTACCTGACACGTTCCTGGCACGGTCAGGGTATGGTACGGTGCAGTGAAAATAAAGCCTTAAACTTGACATGGATCTTTCGTAATATTGATTAATCCTTAGTATCCATCACCTATCTGGTCTTCGAAATAGTATGGGGTTTCGTACTCGACATTTTTTATTCCACATTTGTTAGCTGTTGGAAAATTCTGGTTGTATCGCTGTCTCTGACTGATGGCCAATACAGTTTAATGATGACAGTCTCTTAATATCCCGATGGTGTATCTACACCGTAGAAAGTATTATTAACCGGTAGTCGTGTCCGAAATCATAATAAGTAATTGGCTTTCGTCCCAGGGCAGGTGTTCCAAAGCGCATGCGCCTCCAAGTCATAATTAACGTTTCTTCTTTTTCACTAAAACCACAACAAAATTATACACTACACCGTGTTCAGATTACTTTAAACAGAACATTGTCAAACAGTATGGTGCTTAATATTTAACTTAATAAAACCGGCCAAGTGCGAGTCGGACTCGCGCACTAAGGGTTCCATACCAACTTGCCAAAATACCAATATTTTGTTGACTGTATAAATAACTTTGTTTATCAAAATGTCTTTAGAAAGAACAAAATATTATATTTGCGGTAGTTGAAAATGTACTTTATTCCAAAAACTAATAGTTCGATCTCGTTCAAACCAGTTTTCGTTGAAAGTATTTGTAAACATCGTTATTTTTTCCCTTTGAAAGCGTCTATATTCTAAATTTAAGACTTTTGGAAAAAATGATTCTAGGAACCTCTATGTCATTTTAAAAGACCTATCTATAGACGCATAGGATTGAGTACTAGTTTTTTGTTTTAGTCTAAGTAAGGAAGGCTACTCTTAAAAATATAATTATTTTATATTTTAGTATAAAAATCGTAAAGCGGCCGACAGGGGGGTACACCTTTCTACCAAGTTTCAACGATGTAATGCTGATAGTTTAAAAATAAAGTGTCCGCGTGTCATACGGACGGATAGACAGAATTGACGAAACTATAAGGGTAGCGTTTTTTGCCGTTCAGCTATTTAACCATAAAAAATATGTGTAAATAGTACCTAATTTATTCCCATGTAACCCATCCAGAGATTCTGAAAATAAGGATTTGTAATAGGAAATTCAGCTAGAAGGTGTTAGCCACGAGTAGCATTTAAGATATGCTATTTTCTACCCGATAAAGTGTAAGCTAATTAGATAAAATTATACAAGTATGTTATTAAATGTTTTTTATTGAATTCAAGAAAATAACTGGGTGTAATAATAATTCAGAAAAAAAACATATAGCTACCTATAAGATTATACAACTTTGGCCATCAATTTAGTCGAAGCTTTTTGGGACTACCTTTTTTGATATTTTAAGTACATTGGTTATCTGCAATCTAGCGAGTGGAAGATCAATAAAGTGCTGATCTCTCTCGCATCTGCGCAGGACAGGTGTGCGCGCGCGCCACCTGTTGCTGTTTTTTGTCCGTCTTTTTCCAATTGCGGTAGAAGAGCTGTCGTATTTGTTGCACGTTATGCCGGAAGTACAAGAAACACGGCGTGGAGCAAAATTTGACAATTAAATTAAAGTACCTATATTTTGGAAGTGCTTGTAGCGTAGAGGTAAAAGCGCTTTGGTAGTGATACTGAACTGATGTAACCTACGGCGCGGTCGTGTTTGGATGGGAGACCATTCCGACCATATAAGTGACGTATATCACGAGCATCTTCGTGCTTTGGAAGGTACGTTAAGCCGTTGGTCCCGGCTAATATCGGTTGATATTAATCGACAAGCCTAGTAAGAGGCCTTATAGGCGCGGCTTGATAACATCTGACAGCAGGGTTAGTCGCTTGCCTTACAAAAACCCCTTCACCGATCCGCACTGAGTCCTGGTGGAGTTTAGTTCAAACTACCCCATGTGCATAGTTGAGGTAAAGCCTTTGCCCAGCAGTGGGACGTTACAGGCTAACTAAACTTTTACCTATATTTTACTTTAAATTTACTTAATTTTCGCCTCTTAGTTTAACGCTAATGGAGTTTTAATTAGAAACTAATTAATCTACCTACTAATGTTTATGAATCGTTTAAAAAAATAAAGAGTGATAAAATAATTTCCTTAACAAGGTAAACTCTACAATTTTCGGCACCTGATTCAATGTAACATTTTCCAAACTTACTTATACTTTTGAAGTATAAGTACTTTACTATACACATATATATAAATATACGAGTATAAATTCGAAAGTAATTTAGGGTTTATAAGTATGAACATTGATTGATTCCTGATTATCGCATTAAACATTAGCATCAAAGCTCATGTTTTATCATGACAAAAAAAAAATCAACATTTCTATTACTGTACAGTAAAGATAAACGTTGGTTCTTAATGGATGAGATTTTGTATTGCTAACTCAGTCCTACAACGAGGGTTAAGGGGTGCGGCTGAGTTTAGGTGGACAAAAGTAGGACAAAATGAAATTTGGGTCACCATGTCAGGTCACTCTTTATTTTCGCTATAAAGATACACGATTTTGTTTTAGGTGACCGCAAAATACGTTATCAAGACAAAGCCTTCAACAAATCAATAAAATGTAATTCTCTTTTGCAATGTGGGAAGCAAAGATTAAATATTCTGATTGAATTAAATTTATAATAAAATAAACATATTTATTCCTTCATTTTTTTTAATTTCACGTTCAGTTCCTAATGTTACATTTCTCTCTTAATTAATTTCAAGTTCTAACATTATTTCAATAGAGAGGGTTGTCCAAAGCTCAGTTTCCTATTGTTGTGGTATTCGTGCGCATATTGATCTCATTTTGAGCTGAAGAAAGGCTCTCGATTTATTTATTTACCATTTACTTTAGTATCATTCAGAACTAGATACTTTTTACATATGGCACTAATTTAGTAGTACTCTATTCAGAATCTGACAGATTATTAAAAATTGAATTTGTTTACGCACATATATATAATTATTTAAATAGACAAACATTTAAATAATTTAGATTCACTATTTTTTGGTAAGTCGGCATTAGATTGTGAATCATTCGCCACCCTATCGCTGTCGACCCGGGTGCGGGTGGTACAACATACGCCGCGTCCCTGCGGCTCGGTGCCGGTTGTCGTGGTGTGCGTGCGGTGTGCGGCAGCAGGGGCGCGATGCGTGCAGCCGGCAACGCGCCGCGCTCACGACTCCACGAGCCCTTTGCACGCACACATCGAAACAAATCCTCATCTCGTCATTCTGGAATCAAACAACGTAGCGGGCCTCGCACACGTGCACAGCCCACGAAACGCGGTTGCCTGCCGCTTTGCGCCTTTGCCGCTTGTCTACTTGCCTGCCTCCCCCCGCCGCCTGCTGCCTGCCCTGCGAGCCGACTCGCCCATGCTTCATTTTGTAACACTACTCGACTCGAGTCGTCTACTTTAGTAGTGTGTTCGTGTTTGCGTACGCAATACGCGTCTAGTTCGACGCCGCTTGCGCTCTTTGTCCTCTCATAAATATAATATAAAACTATCGTGACGAAAACAAACTTTTTGAAATAAGTGAATGGGCGAGGTCGAGTGTGTGCGTTATACAGTGCAATTGAGGCGCTCGCGCGCAGACTCTGTGCCGTGAAATTAAAATCTCTTTAATATTCAACGAAGTGTTTCGAAATTCCAATTGAAAGAAATTGCAAGTTCATTGCCAATCGAGTTCCTGATTCGCATTTTGTCTTGCAAGCAATGGCGAAAGTACGATGTTCAAAGTGACCATAGTGTGCCTATTGCCGGCCTTTTGGCATACTTTGCTGTTGTGGTGTGCTGGTTCATGAGTCATTGTGGGTTGCGATGTAAACGAAATGACGGACGTGCAGTTAAGCGAGCCGAGCAAGTGGCACCGTGGGGGTTTCTTATCCTCCCTGAACAGAAGTTTTCGTTTAGCAAGTGGAAAGTCGAGGAGTGCTAACAACTCCCCGGTGGAGAATAAATCTATGGAACAAACATTGGACATGACTAGCACAGTAAGTATTGGACCGCAGCTCATGATTAATTAATTATGAAATTATTTACGGAGAAGTCACGAGATAAAGTAGGTACATGTAACCGACAACACACAATACAAAAGTAGGTACGTAATATAAATATAATTATATAATATTCAAAATCACAAGGTACTAATCTAATTAAATACACAACCTTATGTATAATATTATCAATGTAATAATTAAGTGACTACAAAATTATAAATAAATTGTCTAGCTAGTTCATGCAGGCTGGTAATAGGTGCATTTACCCGATATGTCATAGTGTAGTAGTAAAATTGAACATACTGCTTTTTTTTACATTAGAAGTGGTATGGTTGGTTTGTGTAGTAGATAATTATTAGGAGATAGAACATATTCACAAAACAAAAATTAGGTGGAGGGATAATGCGAGTTTGTTACCTACCTTTCTATCCTATACCATCCTACACTTTAGATTCAGAAGGAAGCTTGTCAAATCTCACCTACGCGGCCATAGTCTGTCAAAAGCAGAAAAAAAAAAACGTTACATCGTGTTATGATTGTTACTTACAACTGGCAATTCAATATTCTGATGTCCTGCATCAATCATCATTTTAAAACTTAATTTCTTTAACCTTTGGAATTGTTTACATTTTATTTGAAAATGATTCTCAATAGTATTTTGATCACGTAAAGACTAATTTTGGCTCAGCGTTTTCTAAACGCCATCTAGTGTTCTATTATTGAGGCTGGTCTAAATTTCCACAGGTTAGCTAGGCTGTATGAATGGTTGCTTGTTTGTTTACTAAACTAAGATTAAGTTTTTCAACTATCGCACTTAAACTAACGTGTCATTGAAATGCAAACTATTGAATTGAATCTATTTTAGGAGGTACGTAACTAAAATAGTACAGAGGTAGATTTATTATTTTGTTTCGAACTTACGAGAACTACTTGCACAGGGGCCCTATTTTTGAATCACTCGCTTCGAAATGGCGAGTGATTTTCGTTCGAAGATGAATTAAAAGTCATAGAAAAAAACTCGTTGTCGAACGAAAATCACTCGCCATTTCGAAGCGAGTTATTCAAAAATAGGGGCACATGGGCCTTATTTTTGAATCACTAGCGTCAAGATGGCGAATGATATTCTTTGATTAATGTCCGAATTTACAATGAAAATTTGTATAATTCCACGCGAAAGAGCTTTGACAAAAGATAACTGAATTTTGTGAGTACGAACGTCTATATTTTGCGTAATTTTCATTGATTTCGCTTAAGAATGAAAATCACACGCTATATTAAAGCGAGTGATTCAAAAATAGAGCTTCTGAGGCCCTATTTTTGAATCACTCGCTTCGAAATTGCGAGTGATTTTCGTTCGACAACGAGTTTTTTTCTATGACTTTTAATTCATCTTCGAACGAAAATCACTCGCCATCTTGAAGCGAGTGTTTAAAAATAGAGCTCCAGGAGCTCTATTTTTGAACCACTCGCTCCAAAATGGCGTGTGACATTTATTTATTAATGTCCGATCATCGAATGAAAAACAGTTAAATTCCACACAGGAGTGAAGACAAAAATATTACTCAATATTGTAAGTATTTACGTATACATTTTGCTCGGTTTTCGTTACAATTAAGTTTGATTTCGAACGAAAATCACACGCCATATCCAAGCGAGTGATTCAAAAATAAGGGTCCTGGAGCTCTATTTTTGAATCATTTGCTTGGATATGGCGTGTTATTTTCATTTAAAAGCGACCTTAAAACCTACGAAAACCAAACAAAATATTTACGTAAATACTCACAAAATTAGTTTTTATTTTTAATTATCAACCCTGCGTGGAATTAAACTGTTTTTCATTCGAAAATCTGACATTAATCAATGAATTTCACACGCCATCCTGACGCGAGTGATTTTAAAATAGGAGCCCAGGAGCTCTGTACCTGAATCACTCACTATAGTACGAGTTATTTTCGTTCAAAAATTAAAAGTCAACGAAAATCCCGCTAAATGTAGACACAAAAAGTTAAAAAAATGAATTCTCTTTTTTCTAATCTCTGCCGTGTATATAAACTGATTTCCATTCGAAAATTGATCAATGAAAATCACACGCCATATTCACGCGAGTGATTAAAAAATATGGCCCCAGGAAGGTGTAATTATAACCACAACTAGAACGTTATGTTGTTTGCAATTATCACCCATTGACAAAAAATGTACACACGTATGTAAAGAAATAAAGGTAACACATGATTACTTTCTGGCAAATAATCGGTTTTCTGTCTTTCCTCATGTGTAATGTAATACAATATCTGTCTTCCTAATATAACTAGTAATTAGCAGTTACCATTAATACTGCAGCAATCACATAATTAGTCCTATCTACCTGGCACACGATACAACGTACCTATCATATTAAAGGAAGTAGGGTCGTAAAAACCGATACTCTGTTGTTATTTTAAAACATCAACAACCTCCTAGGGTCTGATTCTTACAACAACTCTTTAGGACCAACAAAGAAAATCGCAAAATGCATACATACGCTCGAAAGTCATAACCCTCCTACTGGCGCAGTCGGGTAAAAAGACTGCCGCATAGCCCATACGCTGCCGACCAGCAAACATCAGTTTGTAAGAAATTGTCTTTTTTTAAATAACTGTGTTGATTCCATAGAAAAGGTTTATGTATTTGTCACCAGAATCAGCCTCTAAAAGGTTGTTGATGTTTTAATAATAATCCTGTATATTTTCTCCAAAATAACTACTAAATTTTCCTGGCATTATCCGCAATTACACAAATGATATGAGTTTGAGTTATAACGCTAGGGAGAATATATTAAAGATCCGAAAAAAACATTTAAAACATCTTTATTAACATAGTTCACTCTGATCAGTCTTCAGCCTCTTATCTGATCATACAGTCCTATTCATAGCATTCCCTTGTTACTTTAAAACAATTTCAGACCTATGGTCATTTTTTTTCATCGTTAATTCTAATAACAATTATATTCGATCAAACACCGATCCTTTTCGGTTTCAGAAGCTCCTCAAAGATCCGAATTTAAGGTTACCTTACTTTCAGATCTTCGAGGAGCCAAACTTAAAATATGTACCTAGGTATGTTACATGAACACCTTTTTAATTTTATACTGGCTGTGAATTTATAAGTGCGTTACTGCAGCGTACAATAGTATGTTCCAAGACAACTGAAGTGCAAACGATTGACATAAAGGAATGAGCAATCGTTATTATGATTGTGGATATAGTATACATTGTACATATAACATATCAAAGCTACCAACTTGATTGTCTGAAAGACAATACGTTCCCAACAGTGTTTTGGATGTCAACTTGGCATGATGTGCTTCGGTAATGAATCCTTCTCATATAAAGTTCTCTCATTCATATTCATGGTGTTCTATGGACACTTTTATGGGCCGAGATTAGTTTCCTGGGGCTCATAAGGGTGCACCCTGCATTATTCATGGCCGATTAATAATTAGGTGTTAGCTTAGGATTGAATACTCAAATAATTTTATGGTCAGTCATCCCATGGTAGATTCAGCTACCATGAAGTAGGTATTTGCGTGTGTTGGTAGTTAGAGAATTTTATTAAGATCTTTTTTTTTAGATATTACATAGCAGTCGCTCGTTATTTATTCCTTTCCGTGTTAATAAGGATATTAGTATTTCTTTCCTATTATTTTGGAAAATCTAATGTGTATCTAAGTTTAAGCGTAGTCATAATATTCATGGCGCCCAATTCAATGCAAGATGATTTTGAGCCTCATCATACAACAACATCTCAACCTCGGAGTAGCCAGATCTCCTGTTTTTCGAAAATATCTCCTGTTCCTCTGTTTATATCTGTATGTCCCTACCCTTTTTCTCAGGAACGCGTTAAAGATATTAAGCTGGAATTTCTATCAAGTACTTACATCAACAATTCCTTGAAGCTGCGCAAAACTTCTAAGCCAACGCAAACAAAAGATACAGCCGTTTATGCCGCAGATTAGCGTAAATTTTCGAAACTCGCAAGAAAATCAAAGCCTACGTTGAACTCAGAATTTTGTAATTTGATACAGAGAAACGTAAATTTAATACTTACTACCCATTTCCTCTTAAACGTGTTTAGGTATTTAATTAAAATTCATGTCAAAAACTCAGGTCTATAATACCATTACCCCCTTATTCATAATAACGCTAACAGTTTAATAAACCTGTTTTAACTATTACAATGTTTTGTCTCGTTCTTTCTTGGCGCTGTCATTATTTGACAGAAAGTGATAAAACAGTGTAATAGCTAAAATAGGTTTATTAAACTGTTTAAGTTATTAGGAATATAAGGCTGTAATAACAAAATGAAACTTCTATGTCCATGAAATTAAAAGGAGCAATAATTTAAGCCGCATATTTTCCAACTGGCAACTACTTACTCGCAGTGAATCAAAACCTAAAAGGTACTTCCAGTCGCCCTTGAATCTTAAAATTAAGCATAAAGCAAATAAAATTCTGAAATACGGAGTGCGCGAATCCAACTTGCACTTGGTCGGTTTTTTGAGACAAGTTGAGATGGCTCTTGGTTTTTTTAATGAGTTTTACACCCCCGAAAACATAAACTGACGACCCTGTAAAGATCGCAGGGTCACACTGGATGCAGACGGCTCGCCATCGGTCGCTGTTGAAAACCGAAGGAGAGGCCTATATCCAGCAGTGTCCTTTTGATAATGATGATCACGTCCCAAAACTTTACCCAGCTACCACTTCAGCTTTTTAAATAATCATGTATTTATCTTATTCAGGGTTTAAATACGAGCGAGGGTGCGTCCGCGCTCAAACCTCTCGAGATCGTCGCGCCGAGGATCGACACCTACAGGTTCTCGATGGCCAACCTCGAGGAGACTCAAGACGCGGATCTTGACGCCATTTTGGGGGAACTGTGCGCCCTCGACTCCGAGTACGATGAGGAAATATCCAGAGTTTCTGCTGGTAAGTAGATTCTGACAAAAATGGAGGACTCCATTTCGCGGCTCTACAACATAATTTATTTTTTCGGAAACCATAAAGATTTACCAGTACAAAATACACTAGGTAAATTAGCATCGAACTGTATTTGAAACTTGAAGTGATTTAAATGAATATATTTTACCTTATTGTGGTTAATAAAGTTGCAATGATTTAATATCATAATCTCCTAACACAATGGCTCATCAATGTGTCACCGTTCAATGTCACAACTTTTTGCTAGGAAATCAAACACGTAATAACTTATTAAGTAAACAAGGCGAACGTAACATTCTAAAAATACCAAAGCTGGATTGAGAATAATTCCATTCATCATTCGCACTAAGCTCTTACAGAAATTGGCTATAGTAATAAATGCGGAAAGAGGGTCAACAAACAAATTAGGGCAATTGTTCTGTAGTTCAATAATATTGAGGGAGATGTTTTTGGATATTGCAGGGTATTCTTCAGGTGCGAAGGAGAGAGATGGCGAGGGTTGCTCTCAGAGGCCGGAATGCCTCAAAGAGTGTAACGATGGTGCCTCAGGCATCACCCGCACTGACTCTCCTGACAACGACTCTGCTTTTAGTGATACTGTAAGTCCATGACAATAAATACATATTATTATTTATTTAGCGTCCAATATTATAAGTAAAAATATTATTATTCTAGGTATCAATGTTATCAAGTGAATCGTCTGCTTCGAGTAGCGCTAGTGCCAAATGCAAAGCTTTGAAGTTAAATCTTCATCAAAACCCAAAGGTAAATTCTTTCTGATAATTATTTGATCTTGCGTTAAAAATATAATTTATTCTTTACATGTAATTTCAAGAAATGTATTAAGATGATTCATTATACTTATATTAATAATTTTCAGGACGCAAACTTTCAGCAAAAAGCCGACAAAATAAAATTAGCGCTGGAACGCATGCGTGAGGCTAACGTTAAGAAGTTATTTATTAAAGCATTTTCCATGGATGGCTCATCGAAGAGCTTGCTGGTTGACGAGAAAATGAGTTGCGGTTATGTAGCAAGGCTTCTAGCTGATAAAAACCACGTCACTATGGAGCCCAAGTGGGCTATAGTCGAACATCTACCAGACTTACACATGGGTGAGTTTGCTAATAATCTGTTATTATGATTAGAGTGATCTTTTGATACCCTCAAATTTATTCGTAATGATATTGTTCATTCCAGAACGTGTATACGAAGATCACGAGATGTTAGTCGACAATCTAATGTTATGGACTAGAGAGTCTAAAAACAAAATTTTGTTTGCCGAAAGACCAGACAAGATATCACTTTTTCAGACTCCAGAAAAATTTCTTTTATCTGAAGACGATAGAGGTAACTATAAAATTTTGCAAAAAAATAATAATGATGAATTTAATTGAGTAAACGAGTACTATTTGTATGATTAGTAATCAGACTTTTGTCTACCGTATTCCTGATTTTAACTATAGTAACTGTGTGAATAAATTTTCAAGGGTGGTCTAGCGAACACGACGAGCATTCAAGACAAGTGATAATCGAAGAATTCTTTGGTCAAAGCGGCGGAACCAGCACCGTGCCGTCCATATCCGGACACCCGGTTCCGCCCATGGAAGGCCCTCTCTATTTAAAGAGCGACGCCAAACGGGGCTGGAAGAAATTCCACTTCGTACTTCGACCTTCTGGTTAGTACCTGACGAAACGCTAGCGATGTGTGGCCACACTATTTGTAAATGCAATGCGAATTAGCTTATGCGAATTTTGTTTTTAGCTTGAAGTGTACATTGTCAATTTTACAATTCTTTTGATTTCTTCCCAAATCAGGGCTGTACTATTCGCCGAAAGACAAAGTCAAGACGTTGAAGGAGCTCGTTTGCTTGGCGACGTTCGATACGAATGAGGTGTACATTGGCTTGAATTGGAAGAAGAAATACAAGTCGCCGACAGATTTCTGCTTCGCGATCAAGCATCCGAGGCTGCAGCAACCAAAGAGTGTTAAATTTATAAAGTTCCTTTGCGCTGATGACCAGCGCACTCTCGAGAGATGGGTCACTGCCATGCGGATAGCAAAAGTAAGTTGTCGTGATTTGGTGTATATCTTATACTTCTCCTGTAGACATATATGTCTGTTATCTTACTATAATTATTGTAAATAATCACTGATTGTTATTTATGGGAAAGTCTAACGATCGAATTAATCGAACTATTAATATATGAAATTTTTGACTCCTTATAAATATTTATGATGTATCCCCATTGAGTCTTTAAACGTCAGTAAAGTAACGAGAAATATTTTCAGCATGGGAGACAATTATTAGAAAATCATCGGACCTTGGTCGAAGAGCTCACGCAAGAAGACCTAGATCACCTAGCACACGCGCGATCTTGTTCCGTAAGTATTAAATCGATAGACAATATTCCTGCTAATACCCGATTTCTGCTGCTGCTACAACTTTTCCAAGCTTAAAATTGACCTTTTATTGGAGCTTCCTTAACTAAGTTGTTTCCAAAGCTCCATAAATACTCTGTGTTGAGTGTAACAGTTTGTGAGATGAGTGCTAGGGTCGATTGTAAGGGTAAGTTAAAGTACGAAACAAACCCAACGAAAGTTGTTCTAACACTCATCTCACAAACTGTTACACTCAACAGTTTTTTGGTCCTTCGAGCCGGATCGAAGGACCAAAAAACTGTTACCTCAACACTCTGGTGATGCAGATATCAGAAGAAAGTTAATAAAATTTTACCGGTCAAGCTTTGGCATTAGTTAGCGACATTTTTATTAGAAAGAACTACAATCTAAAAATGAGTAAAGTGTTTTAATGTCGTTTGATTTATCTTGCAGATAACTTCAATCCCGACCAAAACAAATGGCAATGTGCCGGTAGGCATCAACAGTCCCGCACAGTCCACGTCCAGCAACGCCAGTGTTGCCAACTCGGATATAAGCAGTGGAAGGTTGGTGTTGCTATATCACATAAATATTTACGTTAAGATTTGAAGTTAGTTTCATAGCACTGCGATGTTGGTTTTTGTGTAAAATTATCTTGTTACTTATAAGCTCATCTATTGAAATGCTATGCGAATATTAACACAATCAAATTTTTGTGAAATGTGCAATTGGATAGGACTTTATGTGTAGATTTCTTGTATAATTATTTGTGGTTCTAAGGCATTGTGTTAGGTAGGCACTAATAATTTTACCGTATTATTTTTGTCAAGATTTTTACCGTTATTACAATAAGTGTCCTCTAGTTAACAAAATGTTTTTAGAAGTATTATCAATAAAAATAATTAAAATACTGCATTTGCGCTGGACTCATATGCTTAGTTAAGGTACTAAATCGCTTTTAGATACCTACGTGTAAATAAATAAAGTAACTGCTGTACGAGTAATTGGTTCAAATATTACCTACATATCAACCAATCATAACCGTTACCAATAGTAACATAACAATTGTTATAAGACCAGCTATTGGGCGGCAGCTGTGGCTGTATGCCCTGGCTGGCCAAATTATAAATGTCATGTGTTATGTTTGTTCAGGCACTCACGCGCATCTTCATCTAGCTCCAGTGGATGTCTTTCCGATGGCGGGACTGCATCGGAAAGTGCTTTTGACTGCGAATTCCCCATGGGTAAGTTGTCATGGGTACGATACTGTATGGCGTGACCTCTCTGTCATTTAAAGCTTTAAGCTGCTGTCAATTTCTTGTGTACTAGTGAACATACAAAGCACGAAAGTGTATGATATTCTGAGATGATAACGGTTTTTATCTAACCCGGAAATAATGAATATAACTGAAACGAAAATATTGATGAATAGTGGCTCACAGTTCAATGTGGCAAGCATTTGCAATTGCTTTTCCTAAGTTATCATTATATATATTAACATTCTAGTCTTTGAGATTACGGAGGTGGTAGGAACCTTCATAAAATTTGCGACAACTACACGATACCCCGTAGATTTGGTATTATACATAGTGTTGTACATCGACAGGCACGATAAAGCGCAAGCCGTCCATGAAGCCCAACATTCCGCTGACGTGGATGACGCGCCAGCTCAAGGAGATGGTCGAGAAGGGAGCCAGCGACGGCGAGGGCGAGGGCGGGGACTGCGGCACCCTCACGCGACGCCCACGCACCCAGCGAGATGACTCGACACTCAAACGACATCATACAATTGGTGAGGACCTAATTTACATTACTAGTGGAACACGCACAACCTTACAACCTTCAATATTTAACAGAAATTTTAGACAAGGTCTAAAGTAACCAGCTCGGTGAATTCATCATTTAATCTTCTCATTCCAGAGTCCGCAGACAGCGTCGTATACGGATCCACCACAGGTAGCCACTTGAGCACTACCAGCAGTCCCACCAGACACGAGTCACCCACACCCTCCTACAGCCTCTACGAGACGATCAACCGCGACCCCGTCTACCGACCCAGCTCAGACAACGGCTCCGCACTCTACGGTTACACCACAATATACGACAAAGTGCAGAGGCCACCCGAAACCCCCCCAGTGGAAGATCTGCCTCTACCTCCACCTCCCAGCGAAGACATTCCGGATGGCATGTTCAGTTCCACGCTTAGCTTGGACTCTCTACCACCTCCGCCCCCGCCGCTCGAACCGATGGAAGATCTCTGCGGGTCGCAGCTGAGCCTGCCTCCTCCTCCTCCCGAACACGCCGTAGAAGTCAATCCGGGCCGCGTCCACGATATAGTAAACCAGTTGACCGCCCAGCAGATCGAGCAAGCGGCTCGTGCAGGACAGTCGCGCGTCAGCCGAACCGCCGAGCCGGGCCGCACATTCCCGCGACAGCCCTCCCTGGATAGCGTCAACTCCGAAGCGTCGCGCACCTCCTCGCTTCACTCCGACAAGAGCATCTACGGCCAGAACGCCGTCGCGTACGGGGCTTGCCTAGTCGAACTACAGAACAAAAAGATAAGCAACGGCAGCCCATCCATACAAAAGAAACAAACGAACGAACCCACCAAAGAACGCACAGGCTCGATAAAGAAAGTAAATTTTGCCGACGACCTCCCGACAAATTCCGATACTGGTAAAAAGAACAAAAAGATAACTTTCAACCTCTCGGATCCGCCGCCGCCCTCTCCGCGTAAGCCGCCGCCGCCGAAGCGAAACGAGAGCACGCGTCTCACGTCACCCAAAAAATTAGCAGATTCAAATAGTAACCCGCCGAAGGATTTTCTGAAAGATCTGCAGAGGGTGATGAGGAAGAAATGGCAGGTCGCACAGAAGTGCAAACTCGAGCCGGCGACGACGCCGCACGAAGTGTTGGGGTTCCGGGAGTATCCTCTGTCCCAAGATTATAAGGAGACGAGTGTTTCGATGTGGATACAGGAGCACTACGGCGGGGGCGTGGAAGACCCGTTCTACGAGAACGTTTTCGGCAGAGAACCTCAGCCGCGGCGGGAGGAGCCGAAGCCGATAAAAAAACGGCCGCCGCCCGCGCCGCCGCGCCGCAGCGAGTCTACGCATCTGTCGACGCACCCGCATGCGCCGGCGCAGCCCACCGTGTGAGCGTCGCAGCGATTCAACACCTTAGTGGTGTGTTCGCACGGCAAACAACGTGGTACCAGTCATTATCTACTGTCATTATATATCGTACCAGTTCATTCCATCGCGTTTCGTCAGTGCTGGGTTCGTTTTCGAAGGTTTCGTCACCGAGTCGTGTTGCTGCTATCTCGCATCTCAGGAACTGAACAGGCACCGGTTGGTACATTTCCACTCATGTTTAATGGAAATGGTTATAACAAGGTAAAAAAACAAAAAAACGAATCGATAAGAAATGAGCGTTTTAAGCGCACTCAAACGATTTCGATATTTATGGGTAAAAACAGGTCGAGGAACTAAAACACTATGCTCTCTGGATGTAACTGGGGTTAAATTTCGAAATTGTTACTAGATTTATGAACGGCAATTTCTACAATAGGATTGTGTTTAACACTGTAACTGAATTGACCAATTGTCCAATTTCATGATTAAATTGCCATCATTTTTAAAGGAATTAGAATAAATAATTTATAAAAAAATTGAAAGGCGGTGCTATTTTGAAAAGGTATACTGTAAGGTTTGTAATTGGGATTCGTCTACTTGTAACGCCTTTGATCGATGATAATAATTATTACAAGGTTCTCAGTTCGTTGTGTAGCGTAAATGTGGACAAAGGCGGCTGGAAGGTTGTTACAAGTTGACTGATAGTAAGGAAGCAAAATGTATTTATTGCACGAGTTGGAGTTTTGTCAATTTTATTTTATGTTCCTAGTTAATTATTGCGTGTTAAACAAAATTTATGCTCTGTCAGCGTAACAAATGGCAATTAGTCATAAGTATCGTTGACCCAACTAACGTAGGTCCGTAGCTAAACAACTAGGTCCCTATTTTTTATAACCCTCTTGAATGGCGTGGTATTTTAGTTCGAAAACAAATTGAAAATAAATGGAAATCACACGAAAAGAACGTTAGTATTTACAAAAGTCGGTTGTCCTTATTTGAATCGTTCCCGTGTGGAATTATACTGATTTTCATTGAAAAATCGGACAATTCTCAATGACAATGACACGCCATCTTGATGCTAGTGATTTATAAATTGGGGCCCAGTTCTTACTAACTTGGCAAAGCTTAGTTTCATCTAGACGTTATGCGACATTGTTTTGTAGGTGCCTCGGTTTGCGACCTTAAAATAATAATCAAATGATATTTCTATGTAGGTATAAATTACATTTGTTATACAATAAATATACAACGTACAACACTCTTAAAGCAGTTGTGGATCACGTAATATGATGATGTGCAGTGGATGTATCTTCTACTTTTGCTTGTAATTGACTAGATGTTTATGTGTATAGTAAATTGATGTATTCCTAATTTGTGCCATAGTCAAATGAAACATGCTACATATAGGCTTTTTATCACTGTTGCATTAAATGTAAAAGTATCCACTTAATACGTCTAGCTAGATTTAACTGTTAAAAAAAATAGGTAATGACTATTATTCCGGTAAGGGTTGTATTGTATTATTTGTAAATGCTTACATCATAACACAATTATCAATCTCCACTACCATGAACTGTAAAATAAAAGGGACAAAATGAAAAATGAACAGAACTCCAATGTGTTTGATCTCACTGTACCGGAAGTAGGATTATATTTATGTTTGGGCTGTGATAGTGTCTGGCTTTTAACGGGAACCTGCCAACCATTATTTTTATTTGCTACATTTAAAAGGTATTCAACTCTTTAGCAATTTATTTGGTTAGTAAACACATTTCTATTTAATTACGTTTATTTTATTGAAATTATTAATAAAACTTAGATCAATGTATTTTTTTAATGTACATTGTAAGGTGTTAAATAGAGGCTGCATTGGTAGAAAATATTATATTATTGTCGCAAGTATATCTTATCGGAGTTTAATTATAACAAATTTGTGTGCGATATTATCGATTGATATTTTTGTCAAAAAATATAACTTTAGTCATGAGATAAAATTTAATGTTAGTTAAAGTAATAAGAAACTTTTTCTTCTAACGAAACTGACACACTTGTTTGTTTTACGTTAGTTTCTATCAATAATCAACCTAACTGTAATTAATTATCGCAAAGCTCAAAATTTTATAATAGTATACACACGCACAATACCTATAAATTATACCTAACTTTTATACTGACAATAAGCTTGTTTTAAGATGGTTGGCCTTTTGACGCCAACAACAGTAAATATACTCTGAGGGTTCATGCCTCTTGAGGGCCAAATCTACAAACTATTACCATCATCAAACATAAACTAATTAAGAAAATTAACTTGTTATTGTTTGATGATGATACCTAATAGTTTTTAATGTAATTCAGTTAGTTTTGACGAGGGGTTTTATACAACAATTTGTTAAATTATTGTTTATAACCCATCGTCAAAACCAGATTCTAAAATGGTGTTTCTTCACAAAATTATACCTCGGTATAAGAACGAATAATTCACAAGTAAAACCAATCTAGGCTTTGCGACTAAAATTGAACGCACATTTATCCGAGCCGAACGCGCCGAACGAATCGAAGTCAAGCAGGCATCGCACACTTATTCGACTCGGCCGAATCGACCGCGTCGAAGAAAGAATGAGATAGCGCTATGAGTGACATAAGGTGAGAGTGAGTATGAACATTTTATCTGGCGATTCGACCGATTTGGCCATCTAAGGTGGGAGTGAGTAAGAATGAATACCCGGCGAGTCGACCGCATTAGCCGCGCCGAATCTCATGACGTCATCCGAATTCGTCTAGGATTTCTGGGGTTCTTCCAGATTCGGACGATTCGACGCGGATTAGTGTGCGAGGTTTCATTAGATTTCATATAAAGAATTCTAAAATTCGTTTCGTTCGGCGCGTTTGGCTCGGGTAAATGTGCGTTCACCTTAAGACACACGTGTTTGGTCCAAGAGTAGGTACAGAAATATGTACATTTCTGTACCTACTCTTGGACCATAATAAATAACACACAACAGTGCTTATTTGTAGAAAATAATAATAAGAACCTAGGAAAACACCTAGCACATCCCTCCAATAACAGTTTGGCTTGTAAAGACTGATTTTCAAAAACCTTTTGATCCTTATTTTGATAATGAACTTGCGTCCAAAATTATTATGAGAACAATAATCGGTGGTCGTCCTACAATAATTATATTTATTGCCAAAATATCATTACAATCTGAAAGCCTGGAAGTTATTAGGTATGGTACTTACGTAGTTACTAAGAATAAGTAGGTACTGCTTCTTACTTCTTAGATTTAAATTGCTATACCTACATTTAATTTGATGTCAGGTAGGTAAGGTCAATATTAAGAATCATCGTGATTTCGTTTTTTTTCTTAAAAACTTAAACTAGACTTTATCCAAATGACCTATAGTACTGCAGGGCTGCTTGTATGTACATGCCAATACATCGTCAGGCCTATGCAGGAATTTGTGTTTATTCTACGCACGAACCGTGTTCATCGCTCCGGCGCTGTTGGCTTCTCTGCGCCTGTATTACTACGAAAAACGAAATCCGTCAATTCGATAATCGATTTGCGGATCCGAAGCATTTTGTAGTAAGGATTACATATATAAAATGGTTCGAATCTGCAAAACGATGATCGTATTGACGCGTTTTGTTTTTAGTAGTAGGCCCTCTGATACTATTCAATCTGACTCCATGATTCCGACGAAATGTGTATTACACTAAACTAACTATACTTTTTGAGATAAACCTGAATCACAAAAGACAGATACTTAGTACCTGCATGCATTATTACTTTTGAAAATGAACGCTTACGATTTGTTGATACGATTGCGACCGAACTAATGCTGGTACAAACCTCAAGAGACTACCAGCAATTCATTATCATTTTCAAGGGTATATGCGTCGTAATTCATAAATCATACTTAGGACCCTAGGTATTATGTTTTCTTCATAGGCCTGATTTTTCCAGCAATTCCAACGTCAGTTCAGGAATATTCGTCGAATAAAATACAATACGCCTAATTTAAAACGTCACCTATTGGCTAGCAACCATTTCTGTAAATGTTATTTTAAAATCGATCGTTTTATACTTATTCAGTCTTCCAAGTCTTATCTGACGTTGGCAAAATCGGCTCTAAGGCTCGACTTTACCAACGTACGAGGAATGGTTGTCGAATATAATTCAAAACGCCTGATTTGAAAACGTCACTTTTTAGTCGTCATATCAATCATGAAAATAACATTACATTTATTCATTCGGATAAGTCTTAACTGACGTTGATAAAATCGAACCTAGGTCCATAGTGAACAAGTTATCCTAATCTTTGGACTTCAGGGTTCAACACGTGGGTTCATGTGTATAACTTGACAATAATATTATCGCATTGTATCACTATTGCTATTACTGTCACATCCTTATCAACAGTGAAAATGACACTGGAATTATGAGTTGAAAATATAAACAAAATAGGATGGTGGAATAGAGCCCTTTCTTTAATGTGACTGTTTGAAATGTAATCATAAACATGTGCTTGTGATTATCCCCTATAGAGAACCTTGCTTACAATTTTATGCAAAAGATCCGACTGCTATCTATTATCCCAAAACTGTAATTCGTTGTGTGCAAAGTAGGCGATCGGGGAACCCGATTTTATGACAGCTCTCGAAGTTACTACTAATAAAAACAACTTCGGAGGACGTCAGTCACCATTTCTAATGTATCCGTGCATTATATTCATTTTATTAATCAGTATAAATCGACACTATACTGTATCGTTAGTAAATAAAATAAAGGGATAATACAATACTTCATTGAAATAACTTTAGATAAATTACTTTTCGTAATGATAGCCAACCATTTGTTATTTCAACGACCTCCAATAGTGTGTGACGCTGTATTTCGTCGCGCACGGTCGCAATATCAACAGAAAATAATTACGAGTATTTGCGTTCAAACCACGGAATAGTTAATAAGTATTTCTGTGGTTTAAACCTGTGAGTTTGTTTTACCATTACCTATGAGTATCAATCCACGGTAAATATATTATGGTAACTATACCAGAATCTGTATTTGGATGTGGTAGTTATGAGTAGCTTAGTAATGAAATCAGCTGGAAGCTGGTACTAATGAGCTGATCTTTGCTGTTACTGTAACGAATGACTTTGTCTATCTTGTTAAGTAAGCAAACTACTGTTATATAAAACTTTCCATGGTTTATAGTAAAATGCACCTATTGTACACTTGTTTTAGTCAACTCTGTATATACATAACTATATTAAAACAGCATGTCTTGAGACGTTATGTTAGACGTTAGATACGGGTTACATTCATGATCGTTTTTAGTAGAAATATGGTTTAAATTGTGTATCAGAAAATTCTAGTAATCCAACACTTTAATGTAACGCATTTATTAGTATTCTTAATTATTTTTACTGTACAGAACAAATTAACTGTAATATTAGTTTTTTGTATATTTTTTCAAATATAACAAAATCCCAAACAACGAGTTATTTTATTTGCAACCTGAGTTCACTTAACTTTTCTTACTCTAAAAACTTAAGCCCAGTTGCGTGCTCCATAGTTAGCTCATCATTCATGTCAGATTGTAGTTGTCAAAAATTCCTAAAAAAAACCTTATATAATTATTTTGAAATTGCTTTCTTGAGATTAGAAATGAGGATATGAGATATCATTTGTGGCATTTTGAACAACTAGCGGTCGCCCGCGACTTTTTGAGTTTGCTCCCTCCCCTCCCATCGCAGCGTGATGTCTCATAGCCTTCCTAGATAAATAAGGTATCCAACACAAAAATATTTTTTTATAATTGTAAAATGAAACCACACTTGCCTAGAATGTGAAATGAAATTTGCATTAACTTACACTGGGGACCATCCACACTGTTACCCCCCGGAGGGGTAAGGACGCCTAAATTTTGGCAGGACTCGACAGATCTCAATAAGGACAGCCGATCCCATAAAATTATTTTCCGTACTTCTATGGCCGATCCTGATCCCTAGTGCCAAGACGAAATTATAAAGGTACAGTGGCCTGCACATCAGGTTACCCACTGTTGTTGCAAACTAGCCTTTATTACAACTGATTAAGATACCGCAGTGTTTACCTTGACGTGCTGTTGTACGTACAATATTTTGTCGCCAAATAACTGGATGGCATTTTCTGAGCGGATTGTTTTTGTGTCAAAGTTACATGTCATTATACGTCAGTTTTGTTTGGATTTGTGAATCGTTTTATTTATTGATTTATTAGTGTTTCAATACATTTAAAAATGGATAGCGAAGGTAAGATATGGCCTAATGTAAAGCAGAAGAAAACCAAGCGTTTCTGGACGTTTCTTCCCACTATTTACACCTAAGACCAGTGTAAGAAAGATTGATCTGGCTAATGCGGAGGACGTAGAGGCACACGTTCTCATCAAATAAAACTTTATAATTGGTATAACATACGGACGAACTCAACTTTGCCCTCAGCTTTCAAAGATTTCACGACTATCAACTATTATGGTATTAAGACTAACAACTTTATCTACAACACATACGAACTACGTAGCCTGTAAAAGGTTTCAGATTCTCAGTTAAAATCAAGAAAAGTTGACCCCAAATTGATTCCCTGTTGCCCTAATACATAGTTCCAGATAATCATAATACTGATGTTGTTACATTGTCAGAGGACTGCAAATGTACAAAGATAATTGGTCACCTGGAAGCAGTGAACTGGCTGCTATGGCCACGGGCTTACCAGCCTAGCCAAGGTCCACTGTCACTAGGAGACTGGACTAAGGATCCTTTTATTTGGCTCCACTACGTCGAAAGCTCTGATGGCATTCTTCCTGAAGATCCAGTGCTGCTGTAAGTGTGATTAATGTGTTAATCGTCAGTAACAGTGATTACAGCTCAGTAATGTAAAACGTAAACTAGATTTTTTATTATATTTACTAAACGCAGAGAAGTGCCTACAAATATTCGTCCGAATGGTGAAGGATACGGGGTTTGATCCCCCACCTCAGACGAATAGAATTTTTGATGGTTTTATAATTAAACTTATAACCTGATGTCTTTATCTATCTTTGAATCAAACTAAGTAATCTATCTTTCAATCAAACTAAGGTCTTCAAAGACTTCATTAATTCCGGTCAATTAACAATTACATAATATTCTGACTATATTAGGAGCACGGACTCCCGATACTGGAACATTCACGACGTGCAGCGGTATTTCTTCGGCAACCTACACTGTGAGCAAGTATTGTTCACTTATCAGTACCCTAACCTAAGGATGCCTACTCGCCTCGGCAGCTACTTCTGGAGAGCGAACACTGCACTAAAAGTACCCCCTAAGTTGTACCAAAAGGAACTGCATCAATCATTGAAAATCACACTTAAGGTGCGATAGTTGAATAAATAAGTCATTTCAGGCCATATATGCACTGTCTAGCCACGTGACGGCTGTCCGACCGGCTGGCTGAAGCATGCGGTTGCTGCAACCGGAAAGCGGGTGCTGTACCGCGTAGTGCGTGCAGTGACCGTATGGCTAGAGCCGTCACCGAGTCGCAGCGGCCAACAATTAAATCCAGCCAACTAACCGGACAGTGCATATGAGGCCTTTAGTCAATCAACACGTGGTGCGTGCACTGGTTTAAATTAAAACGATAGTAGTTTGGATTTCTTGTACCTAATATTTCTTTTCCACTTACATGCAATCAATCAGGATATTCAAAACGAATCTCAAATAAGTATGAAGAATAATTTGTTGATTCACATATGTAACTGTAGTTATACTGTTAACATTACGCAGCTGCGCCACTGCGCCACACACCACACTACGCCATCAATTAAATTTTTAGAAAGCAAACCCAAGTAAAGTGCTGGTGATATTTAGATTCTATGCCTCTCTTTTTTATAGAAAATGGAAGCTGAGCAATCTCAGATGGACCGAATAATTATTTCAGATCAATTGATCAAAATTGACCAGTTGGACACTTTTAAAAGGAAAACCTTTTTTAGAATACTACTAAATATTCTGAGGCAAGTACTTAGTCAAACTGACACCGAAATTTGATGAATTTGTATCAACACCTGTTATATTGTTAATATATGGACTAACAACCAAATGCAACTAGGTGGTCGTAACATTTAATTTTACTTGTATGCAATGCAAAATATAATGTTCAATCATCTTATTCAAAATACACTATGTATAAAATAAAACAATAATATGCGCCAGACACTAACCAGTTGTCTGGTTTCGAAGTAAGGGACTTATACTTAAATAAAATGACTGAATGAACAGGTAAAGGCTAGATTTACATACCTTCAAAATTTTAATTGGCGCGCGCGTGTCGCACATTTAATTAAAAACGGAGTAACTATGATGACCCTTTTAACCACTATCTCTGTTCTCTAAGAAAGCTAGTTTTAGGGTTCACCAATAGCTTCCAGGATAATCTCCAGCTGGTCTCCTTCGAGAACCTTCTCTGTCGACGTCTGGAAGGCGTACGGCTGCTCCAGCAGCTAGCCTGCTTTAATTCTGAAACCCTGAAGTACCTGTTCCTTTGGCGTTTTGTACTGCCTAACGAGAACCCTATTCTGATCAACTACAGCTATATTACAGGTGAGTCACTGCAGGATATATTTATTTAGTTGCTAGCTTTAGTTGTTTTAAGACCAAACCAGGGCAAATGAAGGTAAGAAGGGTCAGATTGAATGGAGTGAAAAGCTGCGTATATCTTTCTTGCAGTCACTTTTGAACATGAAATAGTTCCAGACTATGTAGTAGGTCAGTTCGTTTTACGATAAACCGAATAATTCAGCTTGATGAGTCTAGTTTTACAACTACACTTATCTAGCTGAGTCACCGGGCTACATACACTTTTAATCAAGTCTAACTATACTCGTTTTATTATTCGTTTCATCCAACCAACAATAATTTTACGTGCCCATTTACTAAGATCATGCCATAGACATAGAATTCTTACTACCGGTTTGTTTTTAGGTTCTTAAATTTTATGCTATAAAACGTCAGCAGCTTGAATCAAAATTGTCAGTGTCCAAAATTTGTCAAAATTTAGTATAAGCAACAAAAATATAGTTTTGTAGATCCTCTGAATAAATATGGTTCTTAACTTTGCGCCGTTTCTGATCCTGTGTCCAAGTTTTAAACTGTTTTGTTTCTTGGTGCCATGTGCTACGTTTCTTGGCATGATGGGAGTATATATCGGTGGTTTGTTTACCTACTACAATGATGTGGCGTTCGCAAAAGTTAACTCTATAGCTAATCGTACACGATTGTGATCGACCTAATAAAGCCATCGCGTCAGTTGTCATGGGAATCGTCCTATTATTTCTTCAATCACAGGTATTTACTTTACTAATTCTATTTCATTACTGATCTTCTACGGCGCGGCGTTGCTATGAACGCTGTTACTATGACAACCAACTTAGATAAACAAGTTAAAACATGGCGACCGATGAGGAGAAGTCTAAATTATCAAAACTTTTGCAAGATGTCGATGTACCTGATGTGAAACTGTCCGAGAGATGTTCAGACCTGGTGAAAGACTTTCAGCAAAGGTTCGGCAAAGAGGTGGAAGCTGAAGAAGAGGCAAACTCCGCGCCTGATGATGCCGCTTCCGAGAATCCTTACAAAGTGGAAAGGCGACTTCTTGACGAAATCGACAGAAAGCTTAATGAACTTCTTATGGAGAGCAAAAGGTAAAAATAATCTTGAAAATTACGTTGGTGGATCGAATTGTTGAATCAAATAACCAACTCCAAGAGCAACAAAAATATGAATCAGGCTACAGTAAACGACCGCTAAACACATTGTGACCTACTTACGCACATCAACCTACATTCAGTTTGTTAGGTATATCGGTGAGTTTTTTATTTGAATCACACCGACTTATAAAATCTCTTTTCCTCAGAGCCAAAAAGGAAGCTACGAATAGCATGGTGCTTACTGGATCAGATCCAAAAAGACCGTGGAGGACAAACTCTAGTAAGGAGAAGTTGCTTCGTATTGAAAATGAGTTAAAAAGACATCTGGAAAAGGCTTCTGATAAAATAACTCCCCTAGCTGATGGTGAAATGAAGGAATTGGTCAAAGAATGTCACGAAGAAAATCGCATAGCGCGGCCTATAGGCATGGACAGGCTTAGGAACACAGTAGATGCAGCTAAGAAGAATTTGCCCAACTTTCAATACCGTAAAATAGAAAATACTACAGCTACAGCTATTTTGCCTGATGCGCACGACTTCGAAACGGGAATCTTACCGAAAAATAAGGAGCAAATACCATCTGGAAACTTTTGATTGTTATTCTTTGTTATTGCCGTTCAAGTGGATTTTGTTTGAAATTTTCATGAAACGTTAACTTTTAATAATAAACTTGCACGCGACTATTGAATAATTTTCTATTATGTTGCCAACTGTAGATGTTACTGTTACTACAACCACGGTCAGTAAGTATTTTTTTCCAAAGGTACGGTTTAAGTCTCCGGCTTCTAACAATTGAAAAAAAAACTCTATAGGAGAAGAGTGCTGAGTCGTCAAATAATCTGTCGTGTATAGTTTGAAAAGGCTCTTTAAGACGGTTCTGAAGAATATAGGTCATCATTACATTTAACCACTTTTTTGTTAAATTTAAACAAAAATATTTTTTAAAGCATGCGATATGCTCCTTCTGATACGATATCCTCATTTCTAACCCCAAGAAAATATCGGTAAATTATAATTTCAACTAAGTATATTTTTGATTTTTTTCAAAACTTCAAATCAACACTAACAGATACCGTGTTCCTGATCTTATAATTCATTAACTTCGGTATGTTATTTAGACGATTTTAAATTTTAATTTTTTACTATGTAGGTATTTCTTAAGTGAAAAAAATATCGTGTCCATCTTAGATTCACTCATTCATTTTATCACAACACAACACAAAATGCCTCTAACTTACTTAGATTATTTTGTTCCCAAGTGTACTTTACTCTTTTAGCCTTAGAACATTAAGCCGTAAATGGACTATCAGCGGAAATAATTCGTGTAGTTTTTAAAATCGGTACAGTTATTCCTTGAGATATCCAGATAAACATATCGAAAATCCTCAAGGGTGGGGGATGAGCTAAGGGTGTAGAGGGGTGTCAAAGGACCCTTTTATTAGTTTTAAATGTTATTGTAAATAGCATTACAGTTACTTCTAGGAAAACATTCTACATAAAATTTCCTTTAAATTTAGTCATATTTTTTTTGTACGGTCGATACTTTAGAAGTTAGAGTGTTTAACTTTATATAGGTATAAAAAATGAGACGGTTTTATAAATAAAATGAAATTGGTATTTTTTTAAATGTATTCAAAACTAGAAAAAAATAATTAGACAGTCTTAATTAAATCAATCATTGTCTTCTACTACATCATCATGATCTTCACCTTCTATTTCTACTAAATCTATAGATACGCCATTTGTGCATAAACCCAAACAGCCGTTGCATACTCGACTGCACGTGATACCAGCTTTTCAGCATTCACAGTTACCAGTGCAACTACTTTTGCAGCGACAAAATATTGACGTCAGCATGGTGTCAGGAGCTGGAGGATCATGAGTGGAAACAGGCTCGAGGTTTCCATCAGCTCCTCGCTTCTATCCCCACATTTCAGGAGCCAGTGCGTTACATAACCACTCTTGTACTTGGTGGAACACTCGGAATGAGTGAAATTTTGCTGATCCTTTTGTAGGCGGGAGAGAGTAAAGATCTGGTTTGGTTTTGGTACTGGATTTGATAAAAATTGAGTATCGATGTCTGTTAAGATCAAGCTGATCAGTTGCTGCTGCACGTTACATCATCAAAACCATTCTTTCTCCAAACTCTGCTATTTATTCAGATGCCGATGTTGGATTGTAGAAGATGGCAGCTGGATGTCCCTGATTTTTGGTTTTTGTTCAAATAGCATAACAAATGACACTTTGCCTTTCCTGCGAATTGCTGTAGAAAAAGAATGAAAGAGCAAAATCGCTCGTGTAGCTCTTCGATATTACGCACACATACAAAACGTGTGGAAAGAGTGAATAGTCTAACGTTTTGTAATAATAGCAGCTAGGAGTAACAATTATCTGTGAATAGTAGGTATTTGAATCAGAATAAGTTGTTTTCGTAGTGTCGTACGTTCGAGCCGAGCTATTTTCGCGATTCACACTTTTTAGGAATTTGACCCCCTCTACGTCTTTTTGACGTATGAGCAAAAACCAAAAAAAGGGTCCTTTGACACCCGCCTACACCCTAAGCTCACCCCCCACCCTTGAGGACATTCGATATGTTCATCTGGATATCACAAGGCATAACTGTAGCGATTTTCAAAACTACACGAATTATTTCCGCTGATTTTATTAATTTTCTCATACTCTCTTATTTATCACTCATTTATCACTGCACAAAACAATTTAAATTGGTTAAACTTAAATTACCAATATCTTTAGACAAATTTAAACGACTTTTTTCTTTAAACGTTAAGTTTAACAAGAGCTATAGAAGTATTATTCAAAGTTAATGTATATTCTCAGGGACACGGTGTGTTTATATACTGTGTGACCAGGAGCTCTATTTTTGAATCACTCGCTTCAAGATGGCGAGTGATTTTCGTTCGAAGATGAATTAAAAGTCATAGAAAAAAAACTCGTTGTCGAACGAAAATCACTCGCCATTTCGAAGCGAGTGATTCGAAAATAGGGCCCCAGAACTGTGTTAATTTAAAGGTTTTGAGAAATTCCAAATATTTTTTTGAAGTTTTATTGATAGTTCATGATTCATAAATTTTCTCTAGTATGGGTATGCCAAACGGTTAAACTGTACATCGACTTGCGTGTTATTATGTTAGATATTTAATAGTTATATAATAATTATTTATTGATTATATTCAAATATTAGAAAAATCATGCACACGTGTATAAACGATTGGGATTTATACACGTGAGATGATGGCACTACTCGTATCTATATATACTAGGTCGACCGAAAAACTGAGATATTTCAGTCACTTTTGTCGCCTTCGTTTTTATTTTCCTCTAATTAATGCACTCCGCTTCATTATTTTGTATTAAAAATTTTTCTTTCACCTAAAAGGAGAACATTTTATTCATAACAATAATACAAAGTGCATAAATTTGAAGGAGAAGTCGACAAAGGGACGTCTGAAATATATTACGTGGTTTACCTAAGATCTGTTTGAAGCCAACACTTTCAATATAATTAATAGATTATCTAGTTATTAGTAGTTAGGTCAATAGAACTTAGTAGCCCTTATTAAGATTAATGAGGTAGGTATTACGTTCTAAATAAATTGCTTTTTGTGCAAAAAGAATTAACATTGTAACGGAAGAAATGTCATTAAGAGTCTTCCTAAGAGGTTTAGAAGACTCTTAAGAGTTTTCAAAAATACAGGTTGTCCAATATAAGTATCGGTTATGTACTTGTTTGATCAATAAAACAAATAGTGCTAGATAGATCCGTACAATTAAGACCCTTTGCACACTGCGACTTTTAGCAGCGATGCAGTCGCGATGCAGCATCGATGAGGAAACTGGACATTGACAAATGAAGTAAATATTGTATATTGGCGACTGCATCAATACTGATGCGCGTTAGCATCTATGCAGTCGAGCTTCTGCATCGATGCTAGCGCGCGACTACGGATGTCCCTCACGGATGTGTTTATCAACAGTCTTTTGTTATAGGTACTTTTGTTTCGCGACCGCCGGTGATCTTTTGATCCGTGAGCGTCTACTTAAATCTGTTTATTGCGTGAGTCGCGATGGTGTCGCGGAACTTCATAACGTGTGACTGCATCGTTGCTAAAAGTCACAGTGTGTAAGGGGTCTTAGTGTTGAATATTATACAGAACTAGCGGTCCCCCGCGACTGCCTCCGTGCATTTTTGATTTTGCTCCCTCCCCTCCCGTCGCAGCTTGCTGTGTTATAGCCTATAAAGCCTATCGGAGTAGGAATAAGCTATCCAACTCATTTTTTTTAATTAGTCCATTACTTCATGAGATTGTGGCGTTCAAATAAACAAGCAAATAAATAAAATCTTCGGCTTTATAATATTTTAAGTTTAAATTATTCCGAAATTGAAATTAATTTCAAAATTATCCAAACGCTCCTGCAACCTTGTAATCTGGGACGAAGAGTAGTACCTAATGACACGCTGCTAACTCACAGTCCTTCGATATTACTGCCCTAAAGTTTGTTCTCAATCGTATTAAATTTGACGAATTATTCTCATGCCCCTTAATTTTAAGGTATCTCCGTACGGAATAGTCAAGAGATGTAAAACCGGGGCTTCTGGGGAGCCAGTGTTTGTTACCTTTACTTGAATCCATCTTTTTAGATAATAATTTGTTACAGATTCAATTTATTGAGTTGATGTCAAGGCAAGTGGCCGCGTCTTATTAGACCCACGTTTTTTAGTTGAAATCATAACCTTCTACAACTTTGGGCCTAAAAGTTTCGTGTACATCCGGCCGTCTGAGCCAGACTTCTAGAGAGATCTAGCATATCTAGGCTGATAACGAAACGTTAGTGACGCTGATATACCCAGGTTTCATCGTTTGTGACGCAATAGTTTTCAGGCAGCCAGAATTTCGCATTTTCTGACTTTCCAGATCTCAACTATCAGACGGTTTCAGGGCGCTGTTTCTTATAAAACGTGATGTGACGGTCATCCGAAGTAGTTTCATCCATTTTAATCCAGCACTTTTTGAGAAATCGTGATCGTGTGGCTTAGACAGCCTGATATCCGGTCGTCTGAGCCAACTGGTTTTCCCCTATATTTCACGAAATGTTATGTTTCGAACAAATGTTTTTAGGATTTACTGATGTGACGACGTTAGTGATAGCTCTCGACCAGATTTGAACCTGTGTGACGCACGCGTTTTGGAGAAATTGAGTAAAAGTTGCTGCCTCAGACATCCGGATGCTGGCTGTCTGAGCCACCTAGTTCTACCACTTCCAGGTGTTGTACGAAGCTAAAAACTCATCTAATCTTATATGACGCGGCCTCTAAGTACAAAAAAATCGTAAGTGACGGCACTATATGCCGCCAATCAAAAGTTACAAGCATTTCAATGTTTCCCATACATTGATGAATTTGGGTGGCCACACTTCGCACTTTTTATGGAAACAGAAAGACAATGTAGTAGAAAATGTAAGCTAAAGCCCCTCATATCAAGACTTACTTTCTCCTGCTATTTAAATATTTAATTACGTAGTCAATAACTACGCCGATGAAGGAAAATATGTTAATTATTAATGGTCTCAGGTATTTCAAGAAAAAAATAGTTTATTTATTTCTTTGAAAATAATCGCTTGTTTCAGTAAATTACTACAATATTAGAGAATTTTGGTAAAGTACATACAACTTACATATTCTTCGACTCTTCCCATGTGATTACGGCCCACTTGGGACAAAATGGAAAAAAACAACATAAATACTAACTTCATTCTGCAAGTCGTTTCCTTTTTTTGTTTCGATGGAAATTTAGTAATTCATCAATTCGTCCAATCATGCATGCCTATAAAATATTTGGGACGAAATGCAGTAAATTAAAGATATATTTACATTCTGCAGCTCGTCCTCAGTAATTCTTAAACTTGCTTAACGTTTAAAAGGCCCTCCTTTTAAACGTTAAGCAAGTTTAAGAATTTTATTTTTCATTACTAGTTTAAATGAGATGTATGTACTTACCAAGATCATATTTTATCAGACCATGTACAGGCTCATATTTTATTCACCATTTAAAAAATCAGGATTATGCTATCAAATTTAAGAAAATATGTTAAATGAGAACTTTAAAAAACTTTTTAATCACTGCTAATTCGACATGCAAGATAGCGTCAGACGAAAAAGTTGACATTTATAGTGATGACAGTTGCTAAAAAATATCACATTACTGATTAGTGATTGATTTACTGACAAGGAAAACCTGCACTTTCGAAATTAATCATTAAAAACGCAATTAAAGAAATTTATGATGATGGTATTGGGCTAGTTAGACTAAAAGAGGGCACAAAGACTTATGACAATAATCAGGCATGTTTTGACGTAAGCTCCAGACTCCGAACTCAGTCAGCAAATCAGTATTTAGTTAGACTACTCACTGCTTTTACTAGGCGTAGTCAGCGTTCTCTTGAAAAAAGCAAGGCTGACTAGGCATACTCAGCGCTTTGCACTTACTTTTTTTACTCGGCGTTTAGATAGCTGTTTACTGAAAATTCTGATCACACCCAATGTCTAAAAATTACGATGTGGAAGTCTCCTGTTGTTGATATTTTAGTAAATAAAAAAGTTATTTTACGGATTGTTTCTAGTGTAGCAGTAATACAAATAGTGGCTCATCAATTCATCCCATATAATGTCTGCGGCTTATTTTGGACGGGATGCAGATAATTTAATCAAGTGATTTTTTCAACGTGATTTAAAGTAACCAATATGTGAAAACTATCAAATTGAGTATATTCAGAATACAATTTTAGTAATATAAAATGAAATCTTTCTAAAGATTACAAAGTAAAATATAACAGGTCCAAAACACAAGATTTTATTTCATTGTTTCCGTAAGTTGGTCCCTACGCACCTCTCTAACCGCCATATCCATTGTTACTTACTTACATTTTTATTTATTATGTATACATTTTGTAAGATACATATTTAAACTTTCTGGTTAAATTCAACAAAAATCTTTTGAACTTTAAAAATAAATGATATTAAGTGGATGATTACTTTAAATCCTACATAATTTTATATATAAGATCAGCCATTTGACCACTATCACACCTGGTGGTAAGTGATGATGTCGTCGAGGATGGATATGTCTGATCAGTAATAGCTTAATCACTCTTTTCTCAAAAATGCCCAAATTAAGGGTTTCAGGAACACTTCAGCCGGTAACGCATTCCATTCTTTATCCGCCCGCATCAGAAATATTGATCGAAACTGTTTTGTGCGCATTGATGGCATGTTAACCGAAAGGTTTTCCGTAGGTGAAATAAGGCTGGCTTAGTAATTTTTGTTCGTAATAATAATAAACGGTCCTAGCGAACTGCGTTTCACCTTCGGCGCCGTTTTATGGTTATTATTTTGAAACCAAAGAAGCAGGAGACGATTTGCATGATGATAAAAAATGATTACCTATTGTATCTTGTCCCAAATAGGCCGTAATCATAAAGGACGAGTAGTAAGAATGTATTTAATAGCGAAATAGTCTTATATTGTAGTAAATACCTGGAACTAGCGATTATTTTCAAATAAATAGTAATTAAACAATTTTTTTCTTGAAATACATGAGACCATTAATAATTAACATATTTTCCTTCATCGGCGTAGTTATTAACTACGTAATTAAATATTTAAATAGCAGGAGAAAGTAAGTCTTGATATGAGGGGCTTTAGCTTACATTTTCTACTACATTGTCTTTCCGTTTCCATAAAAAGTGCGAAGTGTGGCCACCCAAATTCATCAATGTATGGGAAACATTGAAATGCTTATAACTTTTGATTGGCGGCATATAGTGCCGTCACTTACGATTTTTTTGTACTTAGAGGCGTCACATAAGATTAGATGAGTTTTCAGCTTCGTACAACACCCGGAAGTGGTAGAACTAGGTGGCTCAGACAGCCAGCATCCGGATGTCTGAGGCAGCAGCTTTTACTCAATTTCTCCAAAACGCGTGCGTCACACAGGTTCAAATCTGGTCGAGAGCTATCACTAACGTCGTCACATCAGTAAATCCTAAAAACATTTGTTCGAAACATAACATTTCGTGAAATATAGGGGAAAACCAGTTGGCTTAGACGACCGGATATCAGGCTGTCTAAGCCACACTATCACGATTTCTCAAAAAGTGCTGGATTAAAATGGATGAAACTACTTCGGATGACCGTCACTTACGCGTCACATCACATTTTATAAGAAACAGCGCCCTGAAACCGTCTGATAGTTGAGATCTGGAAAGTCAGAAAATGCGAAATTCTGGCTGCCTGAAAACTATTGCGTCACAAACGATGAAACCTGGATATATCAGCGTCACTAACGATTCGTTATCAGCCTAGATATGCTAGATCTCTCTAGAAGTCTGGCTCAGACGGCCGGATGTACACAAAGTTTCGCAGCATATCGAAACATCTGTCACAATTAACATTGGAACGGTCGTTGTCGCAGATCTTCATGAAAAAGAAGTATCGATTTTATGCCATAAGCAGACAGAGCGGCCCCTTTGGCCCCAGAGACCCGACCTAAGCGTGCTTGAGTATTTCTTATGTGAATTCCTTAAAAGAAAGGTTTATGAGAATAATTTGTCAAACAAACATAATTGTAACAAAACGTCAAGGCAAAAATGGTAGCAAAATCGAACAATGTTAGCTATTCGGCACCGATTTTCGTTCCAGATTGGAAGATAGCCAACTGCTTAACGGTCGCCAATTAGATAATATTATCTTTGCCAAATAAAAAAGTTTTTTTAAATAAATAATCAGGCATTTTACTATCACACCTGGTGGTAAGTGTTTCGTATTTTTATATTAGTCACCAAATAATACATAGGTATGTTAAAAAACTACCAAGTGCTTTTTGTTTTACTAAACAAACAAATACCCGCTACTCTTTTTGGGCAGCCCGTATAAATGATTTGAGCTGAATTATTCTTGTAGGTACACGAACTTAACAATTGCCAACCAGCTGTGCTTTAACTTTTAGGAAGTGGACAGTACATTCCCCGTCCTAATACTAAACAGTGCTTCTTGAGAAGTCTGGGAGAGCTCCGAAACCTGCAAGTCCTAGCCCTGGAGTACTCCCACATAGCTGATGGAATTGGTAGCGCTTTGATCTCATTGTTGCCAGTGTTAAAGAGACCACACTTTCGATTGCAGGTAAGGGGCCTTTGAAATAACATACACAGGTTGTTGGTTTGGTCAGTGACAGCCAACTCAGGGATGATAATATCAGTCGCACCCTCTCGAGATAAATGAAAGAAACTTGTTTTTTACTCTTTTCTCAACAACTTTGCTCTAATTATAATATTTATAAATAATTAATAGTATGTAAATACCTGATTATATATACTTTCACGTTAGTTAAATATAAGGTATTTTTACTATGCAGTTTTATCAAAACAAAATTTCAAAATTCGGGGCCTACAGTTGTAATAGTTCCATTAAAATATGTAGAAAATAAAATAATAAATAGCGACGAACAATGACGTAAAGGTACAACATTTGCATTTATTTATTTATTTTTTAGTCATACATCCAGTTCATCCATAAGTACGAGCTAAAGTACTTAGTTCTAAAACGAAAAATCAATATTACAAAGTTAATGTACAGCTTTATAAAGGCTACTGACTGGACGTCTTGTTTCAAGTTCAAAGAAAAACGTAAATGGGTGCTTTTTAATGCGAAAGGTATATAAAACAGAGTTATTGCACAAAATTATGTAGACATTTTATAAATAACTAGCAAACCCGGCGAACTCCGTTTCGCCACCAGATGGCTTCGTTTAATGTAACATTTCGTTTGGTGATTAAATTTTTTTTTTGTTTTTAATTTGAATTTTCTTTCTTTTTAAACCTCACGGAGCCCGATACCTTTCCAACGAATGCAAAACCGTGGAAATCGGTTCGTGCGATCTGGAGTTATAGCGTCAGGAAGGAAAACCCGACTTATTTTTATATAGTAAAAAAAGATGAAGTAAACATACTCCACCAAACTCATTTAACAATACGCACTTGCGTCGTTGCAATTTTAAGGGTGTGGTGAGCTTATTTAAAAAATATATATATATTAATTATGGGCAAGTTCTATAAAAGAAAACGTCTTCACTACATTAAAAAAAAAACGAATGGGGAAACAGTTACCCCCGCGTGTAGCTCACGTTAAATCTACGAAATACTGCGCCGTCCTAGTTAGCTAATACGAAGCTACGAAGAGGCTACTGGCGTTGGTAGTTTTGTCAAAAATGATTTTGATATTTTTTCCATTATATACATATAGAGTAGGGCGTCGCTGACAAAAACAACAACTTGTATTTTTTTTTTTTACACAGTTTGGAATAATTTGCTGATCTATTAGGACAACAGTTAAGGTCAAGGCATAGTAAAACTATCGTAATGTTAATAGTATACCTACTATGATAAAATTTATCTAAATAGACACATTGACAAATTGTCTTCCAATCGTAAAAAACCTTGCTTTAACTTTTTGGCGTAAATCTGGTGCTGATCTTCACTATTTGTCATATTTTCTTCTATGTCTGTTAATAGTTGATGTGTCGCGAAGACCAGATACCAGGTAGAGCTGACGCGGCCCTCGGGAAAGGAGGTTATGATATCCCGGACAGCGCGTGGCGACGGGTCACCATTGCCTGCCCAGATCTTTACCTGCTGATGGCATTTTGTGAGTTTCATCTCGCATAACTGGTTTATCTTGGGCAAAAATGCTTTCATCATAAATCGGACTTATATTTTTAGTTATGTTTAGTGCAACAACTTAATCTTTTGCAGTCCGAATACGTGATTACGACAACGTAAGAAGATTCTTGACGCCCAGTATTCCTCTTCGAGAAACTCATCTTCAGTTGGGCATAGACTTGAAAATGAGACAAAGGCAGGACTCGGATTTGAGTTGCTTCATTCGTCATATTGCATATTTTTTTGCTTCACATCTGGGTATGAAATGCTCTTTGCTCTTTCGCTTAATGTACCTATGTACAATCGAGGTCACCACCGCCTAATCACCTTAAGTGCCAAAATCACATGCACCTCACCAAACGCCTTAGATATTTTTGTGCCTATCAGCCAATGAATTTAATAATCTCTTAAATGGGGTGTCATTTGTGTAAGTGGGTTACATTACATACAATAAAAATTGGAAGGAGTTTGAATGAACACCGAAAGTTTTGTTAGTTGCTTTTGTTACTTTTGGTACTTAGTTGTTATATTTTAGAGAACAGTTGAGCCTACATTTTGATAACAATTTGGTTTCAAACGAAAGCTAATTAAATTCACTACAACTTAAATATTTATAATGTTTAATGTGGAAGCATACTCGTATTAAAGACATATATATTTCTCAAAATAAGTGAACATTCCGAAAGTTATAATAAAAAAGGTTCTTATCTCTTGCTCGATCTCGTCTTCTTTATAAGTAAAAATACCCCAAAATTTCATTCAATTATTTTGGAACAGCGTGCATCGCTACTCGTATGTACAGGACTTCGGAACAAGCAAATCTGGTATTTTTATATTGGTTTAAGTCTTAAAAATAATCAATCAGAATGACCGGACGTTTTGCAAGAACTAACCACTTCTCGTGTTTAATTTGACTGCATTTTTAAATTTTCGCAGTAACACTGAGCATACACCAATGGCGGTTTGCACAGTTTCCCCTGCGCAGGGTGTTCGAACTGATGCCAAGACTTGTGCGCTTCATGTATGTGGGCGTGGTAGCCGACGATGTGGACCTGAGGAGGATGCTTCAAATTATAGCGTGTGGTGTATGTGATAGTAAGTACATGTCTGTGACTTACCTACTTAGATGAGAAGAAGTTAAAATATGGAATAGATAGTTGTCAAATTAAGAAAAAGGTGTCACCTGATTTATTTCGATATGGAACACAAGTGATCCAGTAAAATTGAAAATTTGGGCTTGCGTCAAATCCAGAAGTTCCGATTTATTCCACGTCTGCCGAACCAAAAAACAACAAACGGAGTGGTACGTATTCAGAGTTCATGTATGTACGCTTTCGTTAAGTTATTGCAGGTTTGTTTGTGATCAAAACTTTATCGGTTTTTTCGTTTTTTTAATAAGTTCAGGTCAAAACTCGATGTCACAAACTTGCATTATTACTATTGCTATCATATGAACGAGCGTGAGAAAATCTATCTACTGGATTAAACGCACGGGCACGGCGCCCATATGCCTGCCGTTATACTGGGATAAAGAACTTTACTTCCGTCCTGCTAGTGGTCTGGCGTTTTCCATAAGGGACAACAAACAATAGCAACTAACAATATTTTTTAAATTGTTATTTCGTAAATTACTTACGCTTAGTCAGTACGAGGACCGATACTCGATAAAAACCTTCAACTGACACACATATTCGACCATGTCGACCTTTTTGCGCTATAGCTATGCTTACTTTGGACGAGTCTGATAAGTCTTGCGCACTGTTCGGTTAGCTGCTGCGTGCATGCAGTTACTTTTCGGTTTACCGGCCAGCATCTAGTCGTATAACCGCAATCGAAAAGTGCGCAGCTATAAAAGCAGTGCATCAGCAGAGTAGTTCAAAGCGACCCGTCCCGTCCGGCTACTAACCGTCACCGGACCGGGCCGCAGAGCTTCGAGCAAACGGGACAGTTGGGCATGGGCGATACGGTAGCCTCATCTATGTAGACTTTGTAGCAGACTTACACCGTCGTAGCTATTAACTGGATGCCCATTATATTTATTTAATTACATCTTACTTATTTTCCTTACTCAGAACTGAAACAAGTCAGCATTCAAATTCAAGATGAGGAGTCCACAAGGAGTTACTGGAAGCAAGTTGTCGATAGTCTTAATGAAGAATATGATGAAATCATGCAATTATATGGTATCATTTTTTGTATAGAAATTTACAAATCCTAATTAAATTATATTCGACGACCACCAAGTCATTGTATTTCTGGCTCCTTTTTATCGCTTGTGAAGTTGGTAAGTAGTTATTGGGATTTGAACCCAGGACCCCTTGGGTTGTGATGTGAAGAGAGTGAGTGGCCGACCCGCGAACGAGCGAACTGCACGCATCAACGAGGCAGACATCACAAACGCACGGCAAAAGTTAAAAGTCGTAAAGGTCCCCCGTTGATGGCCCCCTTTTATTAAAAATTGTTAAATAAAAAAACGGCTAAATACGAGTCGGACTCGCGCACTGAGGGTTCCGTGCAGCAAAAATACTACTGTGACTATCTATATCTGTCTGTCTATGACATTAGCAAAAGTTTCAAATATCAATGATATTGTATTTAGAAGTAGATGACGCCTCGCGCACTAAAAGAGTACACAAATATGGCACCGTCTGATTAATGCATGTCAATGGATTGACATCTATCACATCAGGAGCTCTATTTTTGAATCACTCGCTTCAAGATGGCGAGTGAATTTCGTTCGAAGATAAATAAAAGTAAAAAAAACCTCGTTGTCGAACGAAAATCACTCGCCATTTCGAAGCGAGTGATTCAAAAATAGGGCCCCAGTTCTTGAACTGAGTCTTAATACAGTAGCTTTCTTAATATATATTTTAAAGTATGTAGGTGCATTACAATAGACTCGTTGGCCTAATTTTAAAATTGAGTTCACATTTTAGCTCGGTAGTATATTAATCAACAAAACATTTTATTTTCAAACTATTTAACATTTAAAATATTGAATAAATGAAATTAGAATGTATCACGTGAATGCTTGAAATGTCATGGCGCCAATATCAGAGTCACGTTCACTGCAAGGCTAGGCATTCACGATCACGTCGTGACCACGTGTATATTTTTACAAATTTAATTAATGAAAATATTTACAGTCCTAATTTAAATAAATATTTATTATTACACCATAGTCATCTGGCATCATGTAAACAAAATATCATACAAATAGTTAGCGTACATATATTTTCTACAATCGTGAGGATCATCCCTCACTGATGTGTTTATCAACAGTCTTTTGATATACTTTTGTTAACGCGAGCGCCGGATCAAAAGGTCACTTTGATCCGTGAGCGTCTACGCTGTTACTTTAAAGAAATTGAAGGTGTACTTTATAGTTATATAGCAAAGACATATTAACATACATTTCCATAGACATTTGTGTTAGGATCGTGCGGGCGGGATTCGAACCCGCGACATCTTATCTTTGTAGTCCGGAACGTAAACCACCACACTATGACGTTCGTTAAATTATAATTTAAAAAAAAATAGTACCAAACTACTCCATGTATGGCACTGTCTTAGAATATCGACCATGTTGGTCCCTGGGTTGATTTTATTGAAAATACTTCAAATAATAATGATAGGCATCATTAAATACAATTTACTTAACGAAAATATGATATTCGAACTGTTTTATTTATTTAGTTAGTTTTTCTGCAGTTTTAAAGGCTCACTGAGACATTGAGACACTGACGCCATCAAAAACAGACTAAGTCAAAGTTAAGACCTCACGTCAAAGTGAGAGTGGTGTTTGCTTGACTATCTTTTAGCCTCTCACCGATGAACTAGTCCTTAATACAATATTATTGTCAAATATCAAAAATAGGGCCCCTGGCCGTCCACGTATCTAGTGTTCGTACGAAAAAGGTGGTCAAAGCAGTAAGGGAAATAATTCGCAGAAATCCTGTCCGAAAGCAAAAGATTTTATCTCAGGAGATGAAAATAGCACCCAGAACCATGTCGCGTATTTTAAAAGATGATTAGGACTTGCAGCCTATAAGAGACGCACTGGTCATTTTTTAACTGATAATTTAAAAAAGAATAGGGTGGTAAAATCGAAAAAACTACTGAAGCGGTACGCAAAGGGAGGTCACAGAAAAATTTTGTTTACGGATGAGAAAATCTATACAACTGAGCAACATTTTAACAAACAAAATGACCGTATTTATGCTCAAACCTCTAAGGAAGCTTCCCAATTAGTCGGCAGAGTGCAACGTGGGCATTACCCGACTTCAGTGATGGTTTGGTGGGGAAGAAGCTATGAAGAAGTGACTGAGCCATATTTTTGTGAAAAATGTATCAAAACATCGGGACAAGTGTATCAAGATACCATTCTTGAGAATGGTGTAGTTAAGCCCCTTAACAACACCATGTTCAATAACCCAGCATGGTCTTTCCAACAAGACTCGGCGCCGGGTCATAAAGCTCGGTCCACGCAGTCTTAGAAGCGAACGTTTCGGACTTCATCATAGCTAAAGAACGGCCGTCGTCTAGTCCCGATCTTAATTCGCTGGATTATGATTTATGGTCAGTTTTGAGAGTACGGCTTGCTCTAAATGCCATGATAAGTTGGAGTCCCTGAAACAATCCATACGATTGGCAGTGAAGAATTTTCCCATGGAAAGAGTGTGTGCTTCTATTGATAACTGGCCTCAACGTTTAAAGGACTGTATTGCAGCCAATGGAGACCACTTCGAATAAACTTTTTATATTTTAAATTGTTTATATTTATGTATAAAACTAACACACTATAAAAGTAATAAATATTATTAAAAGTAATAATAAAATTAATGCAAAAAAGTTAATCAAAATGAATAGTTTCTTGAGACATAAAAGTATCAACGAATAATAGATAATAAGTAGTTACTTTTATAAAAAATGATTTATGATTGTTAATTGTAAAATTGTCTTGCTGCAAAGTAAACCTTCCATCCGGACCACACCCTACGACCAGTATCTTCTTAGGTAAAGGGGTTTATTGGGCCATATTTGAGTAGACTTTAGGGAGGTTTTATTTCGAACTATAGTATCTGAGTACTAAACTGTGGTCCGGCCACAGAAGATCACACATGTGTCGGTGGCCGAGTGGCATAGGCATACGCCCGGATAGCGTGCGACACGGGGTTGGTTTTCTCGTCTGACAAAGTTGCTTTTTTCAAATGCATGCTATATTAAACGTGCTTATTTCAAATAAAGACCTGATTTTAACCATAACTCTAAAATAATGCTTACAGCTAAGTACCTAAGAACGACCCACGCTTGCGCCAGCCGCTACGAACTCTGCACTGTAGGTACTACAGAGGTTACAGCCTCCTAACCTTAGTGAAGTCTCATTTTCAATGTATTTTTTTACGCTCAAACGAAGGAGACCATATTCACATCTATGAGATAGACAAATGATGTGATGTCTGGCGTATATTTGTAATTATTTATTTATTTAATTTGAGCATTAAACCTTCTCAATTTATCCTGTCTTATTTATTGTCCTCTTATATTATTGTCACGGAAAGACACCCATTATGTAATTAAAACCAAAAATAAAAATTATATATCGCTAAAAGTAAAAAGAAATTTGTGTACTGCTTTGTGTTTATAGTATTCTTGTACAAAATAACGTATTTTCACTATTTCTTTTAAGTTACTTGGCAAAAAATATTTGAGTATTTAGCGATGGCGGAAGGAGTGAGCACCAGGGCTTCATTTTACTCAAGAACGCACAATTAAAGTGGTTTCTTTTTAAGCTGAATAAGTCTATTTCTAGCCAATTAAAACAATGGAATACGAATCTAAAGTTGATTCATAGAGATACAATAGTAACGTGTGGATGGAGTGAGCACAAGGAATTAATAGAAAAAATTAAATACGAAACTACGATCTGAAATTACGGGCTCTTATTAAAGAGAGTTTTATCAAATGAAAGAACACTGAATGAATTGACAAAAACTTATTTCGGTAGGAAGATATGAGTGACCGCTTGAAAGGACTGAGTGTGCAAACATTCAACTAAATATATTTCATTCAATTGCATTACAAAAAGAAAATCTTGTTTCTACAATTGTTTTAAACCTGTAACTAAATGATAAATATACATTTAAATGAATCCAGGGCTGCTCACTTGGAGGAAACGCAAGTTCTTCTGCATTCTCAAAATAAGGGTGTCAAATCCTGTTTTAGAATACTGTCTCAAGTCTAGTCAGGATGAAATCCAAACCTGGATTCAGCAGTGAAAAGCTTAAGTGACCATTGAGAATGGTTCCAGTTTTCGTGTGCTGCTAGCCCATTGTAACCATTGAGAATGGTTCCAGTTCTCGTGTGCAGCTAGCCCATTGTAACCATTGAGAATGGTTCCAGTTTTCGTGTGCAGCCAGCCCATTGTAACCATTGAAAATGGTTCCAGTTTTCGTGTGCAGCTAGCCCATTGTAACCATTGAGAATGGTTCCAGTTTTCGTGTGCAGCTAGCGTAATCTTCTTCCTCGATTGCGTCTCCTTAGCGCTGGTAGGTACCCGAAGTGGCCTACGAGAACGTACGTTAGCCAACCCACGTGCCGGTAGGCCAGTCATGCATGCACGACTGCATGAAACTTCATGCAGTCATGCATGCACGACTGCATGAAGCTTCATGCAGTTGTCTTTTCAAAGTTTGACCGCTTACCTGCAAACCATACTCTCTCTGTAGCCTTTGTACGAATTGCATTGCCGTTACAAATTGGTTACAATAGCATGATAGGTATCCAAGCTTTAGACTGGCCTGCACAATCCCCTTACTAAAGCCCTATTGAGCATGCTTGCGATATGCTTCAGAAAAGCGCTCTTAGGAATATCCCTGAAGATATTGTGCATGAAAACCAGCTTTTCTTGTATCTTAGCAGGACTTGGGACAGTATTCCACAACAGGATATGGACATCCTTGTTTTGAGTACCTATGCAGAACCGCTGGAGACGTGTCAAGATTATTAGGTAGATCCACGGATTATTAATTTTAAGTTTTCAAAAATAACCTTATCAACACAAGGAATTTAATGCAACGATACACTTACATAAAAGATTAACATCGTATTTACCTACCATCCTCTATCGAATTTTAGCTATTGAAGTTTAATTGAAATATCCCTGGACCATCTCGATGTGTGTAGAATCCAGTGTTAGAAAATGTGAATGGCTGTACGAGTTTTTTTTTTAATTTTCCTAAAAAACTATTACTCGGGTCGTAGTATGCACGAACTTACTAACAAGCTGATTGAAAAGATATCTATAGGTTTCGAGTGTGCCTACATCCGGGCGTCTGAGCCAGGCTTCTAGAGATCTAGCATATCTAGGCTGATAACGAATCGTAATGTGACGCAATTGCTTTCTTGGAAAACATAATAAAAACTAGGCCCAGACAGCCAGAATTTCGCATTTTCTGACTTTCCAGATCTCAACTATCAAAGGGTTTCAGGGCGCTGTTTCTTATAAAATGTGATGTGACGCGTAAGTGATGATCAATGATCATCCGAAATTGTTTCATCCATTTTAATCCAGTACTTTTTGAGAAATCCTGATAACGTGTGGCTCAGACAGCCATATATCCGGTCGTCTGAGCCAACTTGTTTTTCTCTATATTTCACGAAATGTTATGTTTCGAACAAATGTTTTTAGGATTTACTGATGTGACGACGTTAGTGACAGCTCTCGACCAGATTTGGCCTTTCGTGACTCACGCGTTTTGGAGAAATTGAGAAAAAGCTGCTGGCTCAGACAGCCGGATGCTGGCTGTCTGAGCCACCCAGTTCTACCACTTCCAGGTGTTTTACGAAACTGAAAACTCATCTAATCTGGTGTTTCGCGGCCTCTTAGTACAAAAAATCGTAAGTGACGGCTCTATATGCCGCCAATCAAAAGTTATAAGCATCTCAAATGTTTCCCTTACATTGATGCATTTGGGTGGCCACACTTCGCACTTTTTATGGGAACGAAAATACAATTTAGTAGGAAATGTAAGCTAAAGCCCCTCATATCAAGGAGGATGCTTTCTCCTGCTATTTAAATATTTAATTGCGTATATGACTACGCCGATGAAGGAAAATATGTTAATTATTTATTGCCTCGGGTATTTCAAGAAAAAAAATCGTTTGATTACTATTTATTTGAAAATAACCGCTAGTTTCGGGTTTTCGCGGGAAGTGCAGCCTCTCCGCCCTTGCGCAACAAGGTGCAGTCACCCACGCTCACCTCCGCAGTTCGGCGAAGTGACCACGACGAGTCGGGTTTAAAATGATTTTATTTTGGTTATTTTTTTTTAATGTATGTCAATTGAAATTACCAATGGAAGTTATACCAAGTGGAAGTTATATAAATTGACGGTTATTTCTTTTAATCATTATTTGAAACGTATAATATCTCAAATAACAGTTATACAAAATAATGCGCATGTGGGCGCAAAAATGGGTTTTATTTTAAACGGTGTTATAAGATATGGACTTTATTCTGAATGGTATTACATAAAATAAATACATATTATGTTAAGTAAACGTTATAATAAACAAAATTATATTATGTGTTGCTATATCAAATGTTTGTATAACAAATGAGACGCACTCTGCATGTCGAATTACCAGTGATTAAAAAGTGTTTTAAAGTTCTCATTTAACATATTTTCTTTAACTTGATAGCATTTTCCAGATTTTTTAAATGGCGAATAAAATATGAGCCTGAACATGGTCTGATTATCATCTTGGTAAGTACATTTAAAATACACACATCAAAAGTGCCTATGGACCAACATATATTTTTGCAATAACTTTTCATCTGATTGATATTTATTAAAATTTTATTTAAGGATTCATCAAATAAAGTGTTTTCGTTTGTCTACAGTAACGATAAACCAAGTCACCTTTGCATTAATAAAGAAATTTGCCATTTTCCTAATAAAGGGATTTTTGACATTTGAACCACTAACATTAAAGTTCGAAAAAAAGACAACTTAAACAATTAATAATCCGTGTTTCTACCGCGAACACTAACAACACAAGAACATCGGTTTGGCATACTCAAAATGAGTTCATCCAAATCACGCTGTGGAATGGCCGCCCATGTTCGTTGCAACAACAAAAAAAGGTCTTCTTGCGACTGGATACCCTCCATATTCGGCAGAGCTCTTCTCTGTAGCATATCCCATGCATGCTCAATCGGGTTCAAGTCTGGCGACTGAGCAGGCCAGGGCAGGACATTGATGTTATCTGCGGAGAGAGTCTGTCTTACAACTCTTGCGGTGTGCGGTCGTGCATTATCATGCATTAACTGAAATAAGGGACCGATTTGCACTTGTAGAGGAACGATGACGTCTGATACAATCGTCGCAGCATAAATTTGAGCGTTGAGGTTGCCTCTGATCCGAATCAAATCAGTTCTTCCGCCGATCCAAATACCCGCCCATACCATGATGGTTCCACCACTATAAGGATGGACTTCCTGGCAGGATTTTAATCACTGTTGGCGTCCAGGAGCTCTATTTTTGAATCACTCGCTTCAAGATGGCGAGTGATTTTCGTTCGAAGATGTATTAAAAGTCATAGAAAAAAGCTTGTTGTCGAACGAAAATCACTCGCCATTTCGAAGCGAGTGATTCAAAAATAGGGCCCCAGGAACTCTATTCTTGAATCACTCGCTTCAAGATGGCGAGTGATTTTCGTTCGAAGATGAATTAAAAGTCATGGAAAAAAACAAAAGCACACGAAACGCCATTGTTCTTCTGCCCAATTTCTGTGTTCAAGAGCCCATTGATATCGAATCATACGATTGTGTATTGCTATATGAGGTACCCGTAGCGGTCTTCGGGAATGAAGGTTCACTTCATGCAAGCGGTTTCTGACTGTTTGGTCGCTAATTAAGCTCCTAAGAGTGATGAAACCTCACGGCTAACATCATGGCGGTTTTTGTTAGAGCTCTTCGAGATGTGATTTGAATGTATCGGTCTTGTCTCCGTGTGGTGCAGCGATACCGTCCTCCATGGCGCTCAGCCACGGTACCAGTGCTTCGGTAACGTGTCCAAAGTCGACTGATAACACTCTGACATAGAGGTCGTTGACTCTGACTTGTATTCAGAGCTAAAGCCACTGTACGTTGCCGGGAACCAGCTTCTATCAGTCCCACGGCTCTGACCATTTCTTCCCTGCTTAAATGACGTCGCCGCTCCATAATAATGTTGGTTTTAATCAGTAGTAGGGAAACAGTAGCACTAATAATGTCTTCAATGCGTTGTATGTTTTTATAGGGAAAATACTGACAGCTGATTTTCATATTTTACTCCAATTTGATTGACAGTTCCTGTTCCAAAATATGAAATGCACCAAAAAGGATCCATATAAATTTATAAAATCATAAATTTATAAAAAAGACACATCTCCATCTCAAGAAATCCGCATAAAAATGCTTGATCCCTAGACACTTTTGATGTGTGTAGAAATTAAAAATAGGAGCCTCCTTTTAAACGTTGAGAAAGTTTAAGAATTACTGAGGAGGAGCTGCAGAATGTAAATATATCTTTGATTTTCTGCATTTAGTCCCAAATATTTTATAGGCATGGTAGGACGAGTAGAGAGGTAGACTTACTAAACTTTCCATTCAAACAAAAAAGGAAACGACTTGCAGAATGAAGTTAGTATTTATATTCGTTTTTTGCATCTTGTCCCAATTGGGCCGTAATCACATGGGAAGAGTCAAGGAATATGTAAGTAGTATGTACCTACTACTGAAACTAGCGGTTGTTTTCAAATTAATAGTAATCAAACGGATTTTTTTCTTGATATACCTGAGACCATAAATAATTACCATTTTTTCTTTAATCGGCGTAGGTATTGACTACGCAATTAAATATTTAAATAGCAGGAGAAAGCATCCTCCTTGATATGAGGGGCTTTAGCTTACATTTCCTACTAAATTGTCTTTCCGTTCCCATAAAAAGTGCGAAGTGTGGCCACCCAAATGCATCAGGGTATGGGAAACATTTGAAATGCTTATTAACTTTTGATTGGCGGCATATAGAGCCGTCACGATTTTTTGTACTAAGAGGCCGCGTCACATCAGATAAGATGAGTTTTCAGTTTCGTACAACACCTGAAAGTGGTAGAACTGGGTGGCTCAGACAGCCAGCATCCGGCTGTCTGAGAGAGCAACTTTTTCTCAATTTCTCCAAAACGCGTGAGTCACGAAGGGCCAAATCTGGTCGAGAGCTGTCACTAACGTCGTCACATCAATAAAACCTAAAAAAAATGTTCGAAACATAACATTTCGTGAAATATAGAGAGCCACACGTTTATCACGATTTTTCTAAAATTAGGTACTGGGCTAAAATGGCTGAAACTACTTCGGATGACCCTCACTTTACGCGTCACATCACATTTTATAAGACAGCGCCCTGAAAACCTCTGATAGTTGTGATCAGGAAAGTCAGAAAATGCGAAATTCTGGCTGTCTGGGCCTAGTTTTTTTATTTTTCCAAGAAAACTATTGCGTCACATACGATTCGTTATCAGCCTAGATAATAGATTTCTCTAGAAGCCTGGCTCAGATGCCTGGATGTACACGGCTTCGATCTTCTCTTCGTCATTAGTTTATGCATTCGTACCTTTGTAGGTTCGGAGTTCCTAACTATTCAATAAATTAAACAACATTGTATGTACAGAAATCCCAAATAGAGATTTATTTTTATATATTTTTTATAAAATCGTATAATCATAAATAACGGGGTTTGAACTAAATTCCTCATTGAATACTTATACATTTTAATGGAATATAAAAGCTCTCTTGTTGTCTACCTTTCTAAAAATAACGATGCCGTGAAATGTATGTCACATCTCGAGGCGATTACGATTTGGATGTTTAATTAGGAATATTCAGTAAAGATTAGCTTTTTCATATAAAGTTTATTTACATAACATACATAGTAACTGACAAGAGTAGCTATAGTAATAAAAATAAACTCAGTAGCGGAGACAGTAAAGTAAATAAACAATAAGGCTTGGGCCTGGCCGAGCTCGCCGTGGACGGCTCACGAGGGTTTGAGACGGTCGTCGCTGCTAACTGAGGTGTTATAATATAATTAAAACTAAACAATAAAATATTTATAAAATCAAAAAGTTGCAATTTATATAAAGTAAATGTACTTGAATGGGTGCAAGCGGTATTTTGATGTGTTGTAACAAATAACCCAAAATATAATGAATGAAGTATGTAATCATCTATTTAATTCATAGGATAAACATAGATCAACATTAAACTTAACTGCAGAAAATTGAAGTATTCATGAACATTTTTTTTATCATATAAATTACTTTTATCAGTTCGAAAATTAGCTGTCTATACTATGAAAACAAATGTTACATAATAATATATCTTATAACATCATTCATTAACTCATACATAACTTCGTTCGTGTATAGCTTTTACTTCATTACGAACAGCAGTGTCCCAATTAATTAATTAAATTTGTTGGTGTATCATTTCAGGAGGTAAGGAGGGTACCTACTCGAAGCACAATATGAAGAAGACAATGTTGCTTAGTCACCATAAAAGTTCTATACGGCAACGGATTCTTATGACATAATTTTACCATTTTCATAATTATGTATATACCAATTGTCTGATACATACTTAAAATCAGTTAAACTTGTTATGATGTACGTATATTAGTATCTGATACATATGTTATTTATCTGTAAATATTGATACATATGTAATTTATCTGTAAATATTGAACCAGCGTGCGCAAGTTTGACTTAAATAGTTATTGCTTATTAATGGTCATTCTCTGAAAGCCAAATTCATTAACTTACTGTTGTAAACAAAATTATTAAAAAAACCTTGTCACCAAAACAAAAGATTTCATACACTTAAAACTAACCAAATATAGTAGCCGAGAGCTACATGAAATAAACTAATTCATAAAAAATGTGTTAGGATAGTAAGAAATAAGAAATACGAAAAGAATAACAGTGATTTATTAGCAGTTACATTTGCTATAATATGCAATGATTTAAACGATAAGGAATATAAACTAGATGACGTTGGTCATTTGCCTTACATATTTGGCTAGCAGAGAATAAACCAGTCCTTTGTCAGTTTTATTTATTATCAATTAACATCATAACCGTTTATGCTATTCCTAACCTAGGGCGTTACCTCGGTATATTCATGAATAGGAAACGTAATACCTACATAATTTTGTGATTCAATGTTTATAATAATAAAAAAACTAACAATTTCAATTTTGGCAAAATGCAATAATTAAATCAAAACACATCATTCAATATAAATCATACAAAATACGAAACGAAGTTATTAACGCATGAAATTTGAAGCAATTTAATTTAGAATCTTGATAAATAACTACCATTTTAAAAAATATTATACAACTTTCTCTAGCTTCCGTTAGGTTAAGCAATATCATAATAATAATAATAATATAATCTATGAGTTCCGTTTAGGGATGATTCTAATATATAAAAATATAGAAGACATTGTAAGCGGGTGCGTCGGGGGCAGGCGCGGGCGCAGGCCGGGGCGCGGGCGGCCCGCGTCAGTCTTCGCTGCACGAGTCCTCGTTGTCCGCCTCCTTGATGTTCGTGAAGAACGACGTGAGAGCTTTCAACATCACACCTGAAATCGCACAAACCGCATATTAGAAAAGCGATTACATCGATCGATATGTATATTTTAGAACAAATTAAAAGATTTCGCCCACTACACTCAAGATTTTTAATTAGATAGACCAAAATGACATTTGGTGGGTAGCCACTTTTGCGTAATATTAAAATAGTGTTGATATGCTTAATAATCGAAAATTTCAATTTCATTCAATTGGTGTTTTAAATCGATTATAAAATATTCTAATAAATACTGATCACAAAAATCATGAATCCTACAAAAATTATCTTATCATTATTTCTAAAAATCTATTTTTAGAAAGTATTAAAAAGTTAAAATAGGTAAATACATCCAAAATGTTGCTAATGCAAGAGGAAGTTTTTAATCTTTACAAATCTGTTTTATGTATTACGTTTATTTATAGCTTTATGTAACGTTTATGATATATAATTTATACTAATTAGTAAAATCATATTAATGAAAATGTATACCACAGTTCAATTAATCGCGTACAATTGAAATGTTACAACACTATTGGTACTACGCTTGCAACATCAAAAAATAAAAAGTTCGATTGAAGCTGTCATTCTGGTCTATCTAATTAAAAATAAGTGTACACCGTAGCCGTACCATGACAGGTCAGGCAATATATATATATATTTGTATTAAAAACTACAACACCTAGACCACTAGTCCGTTCCGTCACTGACCAAAACCATCGAGTGCCATGCACGGAGCGTGTCAGCGCCGGCACCATACGCTCTCGATTGCTATCGCCCCATATAACGGTGAGACATAACGCTATCGATCTGTTCAGTGGGTATAGTAGAGCGTATCGTGTTATAGTATAGTATGTTGTAGTGCACAAAAATCTAGACATACTCATATAGTATCATGTAAATCGACGAAACAAAATCAGCGAGGACTTACAGATAAAGTTGTACACAATTAATGTTCAAAATTCTCTGCTTATCCTAATTTTGGATAGCAATAGACGAAATTCTTTTTTAATGCTTGCAATTTGAGTTTGAGAGTTAAATACAATGCTTACCTTTGCCTTCTGGCTCCTTTTCAGATTCCTCCCATGCAATAAATCCGTCTACTGTTATCATATATTGTTCATGTAAATATTGGAATATTTCTAATGTTAATCCTGCAGAAGACAGAAAACACATTAAATTAAATTTACTACTTTCACTGCTTGGTTCGTTATTCTAGTGATAAAATGGAATCAAGTATATTTACCTTGAGGATAATCTAGCCTATGAATTAATTGTTGTATGCCAAACAAACAGCTGGCTTCCCTAGCCTGCTTTGATTCACCAAATTCATTAATAAGACCGGCGTATTTGTTCATACGTTCCGGATTGAAGTGTGGTTCGCCTGCACCAAAGAGCGCGTGTTCACATATCGCCTGAATGAGCGCTCGCATAAACCAATCCTCGTTCGAGGATTTTTCAAGATTGTCCTGAAAAATATTAAATATTTTCATCATAAGCATTCCTGATCTCGTGGTTGATGAAAACAAAGCACAGTAGAGCTCGTCTAAGCTGAAATGACGCGCCCCACTGTCGCATTAACGCACACAAGCAAATTTTAAATGTCTACGATGTCTCTACGATGAAGAGTCACTCACCTGCACCCATCCCTTTATACAGTCGCAGGATTCATCTGAATTCATCAATTGGAGCAGTTTCTTTTGTGTCTCGGCAGGAGTCAATATCTTTTGAGCCTCATCGACGGGCTTAGCACCTCCTTCCAAGAATTCGAATTTGTTTTCTTCTAACCATTTAGGAACCTATAACATAACAATATTACTAAAATACCTCCTGCATTTAAATGAACAATTTCTGCAAGAGAAAACAATGCGTATACATATGCGTACCATATCCTCATTCATCCATTCTTTTAGTTGCAGTTCAGATTCCTGCCATTTGCTTTGTACGAAAGTAGGTCCCATACTTTCTTTCAAATCTTTTATCACTGCTTTCAGGAACAGGTGCCCTTGATTAGCTGCTATGATACCTTGCGAAATTTCAAACGTTTGCTTGAAGGTGATATGCTAGAAAAAAAAATATTCATAATTTTTATCATTGATTGCATACGCTTTGATTGAGTAGTTAACAGTATTTTTAATACAGTAACAAAATCCATATAATAATAAGAACATTGCTAAGTTAACAATGTTTGAACTTATGGTTAAGCCACTCAGATTATGCTATTTTAACGTTTTCACTTATGACACAAAATGTTAGGAAAGAATTTAAAACTCCTTGACTTTGTCAATTTTCCTATACATTTTCAGTCAATATAACACCACCACCGGCACCGCCCGGCGCCTTTGCCGGCGGAATACGTCATTAAACTGCTGACACGTGCCGCCGGGCGGTGTGGATACACCATTTCTGGCTACTTTATAAGAAACAAAATCTATGTAATATTAAAAAGGTTGCTTGGACTTACCTTCTTTTCTATCTGTGGTGCAATGAATTTCCCTAAATATTCATATAACATGGGAATATCAATGTACAGATCCGGGGCGAATTCGAATATTTCCTTCATACCTGATACAAAATTCTCAGGCGAAATAGTATTGGTTGATACTAGATGTAACAACGATTTAGCTAATATTGCAACTTCCTTCGCTGCCCTGCAATGCGTAAAATACACAGGTTTTAATTAGTACATAAGGTCACTACAGTAAGCTATATAAAGACATGTTAGAAGGAAACTGACTTTTCCAAAGCAACGTTGAGTATTTCGGTAACAACGGCCGCGTGGTACTGTTGAGGGAACAGTTGCTTTACATCCGCGACCATTTCTTCGTCATCTCGATTGATGAGGCAGAGGTCAATCGTAGACTTGACAGATTTCTTTTTGGCCTCCGGTAGGGGCTCCTGTGGCACGGAGGTGGGCTGTGGCGCGGCCGGCTCGGTCGCGGGGGGCGCGGGCGGCGCGGCGCTGGTGCTTCGGCTGCCGGAGTTCGAACGGGCTACACCGATCGACCCTGAACGGCTCCCACTATTAGAATCTGAAGCAATAAACCAAACCATTGAAAATAACTTACAGAATAGTTAGTTATTACGCATATATTATGATGATATATACATATTTCACTATGTGTACTACAAAGTAACTTTACATACAAACACAGTAACAACACAATGAAATAAATAATTTATTATCTTTTGTTACTTACTGAAGTCTCCTCTAGAGTTAAATGTCGACCTTTCAATTGAAGCACCTTTCGAATGATAGCTAGGCGACATTTCTTTGTTTCCTGAAAATAAATTATCTTTAAAATAATTGGTAGAATAATTCTGTATATATGTATAAATGTTATTAAAGTTATGTTGCAGCTATTACCTCTCAGAGATGTCGGGTCAGTTTGTACATTTTCTAACATGCTGTACATGTTACTTTTTGTGAGACTAATCATAGAATTGCTACCCACTTGAGCAGTATTCTTTGTACCTGATCCTTGCGACCAACTAGGAGTTGGTGGAGCCAATTTGATATTACTCAGATTCTGTAGTAAAACATGACATTTATTAATAATCAAGTGGTTAAAATAAATTCACAATAGAAAACATTGTTTGTATCGTGACCATATAATGTTACCTTTGGGTTAGTAGCACTAGCCACTTTTAATTTAGATGTATCCACAGTGTAACTATTCCTAGGATTTTTCCAGTTATTGTTATCCATGAATGTGTTGGGGTTCTGCCCTCGACGACTGTCTCCTCGTTTCCCACGGCCACCTTCGTCGCGGCGGAATCCGCCCATTGGGTTAGCATTCATCAACTAAAACAGATATAGCAATTTTAATTTCCAGATGCAGATACGCAACTTGATATCCCTGCCACAGAAGGCCCTATCCCATATATAACGCCTGAAGAGATAACTCTGGCAATCAAACGAATGGCAAATAACAAAGCCTGTGGCCCAGACGACATCCCCGCTGAATTTTGGAAGCGAATGGGTGACACCGGCGTCCTGTTCCTGACGAAACTTTTCAACACGTTCCTGACCGAAGGAATCCCCGACGAGTGGCGAAAGAGCTTTCGCATCCCTTTCTATAAAAATAAAGGTGATATACGACTCTGCGGCAACTACAGAGCCATAAAGCTGATCTCGCACTCCTTTAAAATCTGGGAAAGAGTCATCAACAAAAGGTTACTTGAAATAACAAGCGTCACTGAAAACCAATGCGGATTCGTTGCCGGCAGATCAACAACGGATGCCATTCACTCGGTTAGAACACTGATGGAAAAGTACAGAGACAACAAAACAGACCTGCACATGATATTTATCGACTTAGAAAAAGCTTTCGACCGGGTCCCGAGAGAATTAATTTGGCAAGCTCTTAGGGCCCAGAGTGTCCCCGAGCATTACATAATTATTGTTAAAGATATATACCACCAAGTATCAACCAAAGTGCGAAGCCCCGCCGGAATAAGCGATGAATTTGATGTAAAAGTTGGTGTGCACCAGGGCTCTGCACTCAGCCCTCTTCTCTTCTCACCTCAAAACTGCAACGAGAGCCGCCATGGGACATTCTATATGCGGACGACGTCGTCATCATCAGTGAAGATGCTAACAAGCTACAGCAGATTATAGAACGGTGGAGGGAAGTTCTGGAAACATCGGGTCTGCGTATAAGCAGAGAGAAAACCGAGTACATGCATTGCAACTTTAGTGGTGGCAACAGCAAGCACACCATCTGTCTGCAGAACACCTACCTGAAAGAGGTCGACCATTTCAAGTACCTAGGGTCAGTCATCAGTAAAGATGGGTCAATAGACTCTGATGTCACCCATCGCATAAATACCGGGTGGTTGAAATGGAGAGAGCTATCTGGTGTGCTATGCGACAGCAGAATGCCCGTGCGCATAAAGGGACGAGTATACAGAGCAGCAGTCCGACCGGCCTTGATATACGGAGCCGAATGCTGGCCACTCAAAAAACAGCATGAAAATCAATTACACTGCGCAGAGATGAAGATGCTCAGATGGGCAGGTGGTGTGACAATGCTGGACCATGACAGAAATACGCACATAAGAGGGACCTTTAAAGTGAGACCTATCCCGGATAAAGTACAAGAGAGCCGTCTGCGATGGTACGGTCATGTTATGAGGCGACCATCCGACCACATGACCAGGAAAGTACTAGATGTTCAATCTAAGCCCCGAGGACGAGGAAGACCCCGAATCACATGGATATCTCTAGTCAATAAGAACCTCAAAGAAGCCCAAGTTAGCGAGGAGACGACACAGGACCGAGCAGCCTGGAGACGCGTGACACGGAGGGCCGACCCCAAATAAAATGGGAAAGGGCCAGGCAAAGAAGAAGATACGTAATTGAGAAATGCACAGCAACTTGATATCGCGATTTATTTTGCGAGGTCGCAGAAAGCAGAAACACTTCTGATGAGCACTTCCATCGCATTTGCTAAATAATCTATTAAGAGAGGAACAATTAAAACTGGGTGAGAAAATGTACTTTCTAAGATTTTGTGATGAAATTGTGTAGAGGCAGGCAACAACCACTGTCAAATACACATACAAATAGTAGTTCTGCATGGTTAATTAACTGGTTTTGCTTAGTTATCGCGACGGTAAAGCCAAATATTGTTGTAAAAAAATTAAGACTGTCTGAGGATATATTTTGTTAATGATTTTATAATCACTATAAATTGCACTTATAAAAGTCACTGTATCAGGCAAGGAATGTAACACTGCCTGCCTCATAAGCTACAAAAATAAATTTATGCATATTCATTTTTTGTTCTGGTATTATTTTTTCTTACCTCAATGTGACGTTGTTGTTGCTCAGCCTCCTTTTGGATTTGATCCATCATCTTGGGCTGAGAATCAACTACACTCTTCAGAACCCATTTTCTCCTCCTCAGTTCAATAACATCTTGAATCATAAACCTAACCCGGCTGCTAATCTTATTTGATTTCTTATCAACAATATCTTGCATCTTTTTGAATACATTGTCCAGTTGCTCCTTGACTTCACTTTCCACTTGTTCACCAATAGTGGTGAGTAATTTACACAGACATTCTAATTTCTCTTCTTCCAATTTCTCAATCAAGTAATTCATACAGTACACCATGATTTTGGATGTAAGCATTTTGAGTTTGTACAGTTCACCTGTAACAATTACAAAGATTAATTAATATTTTGTAGTTAAAAATATGTGGACATTACTACAAAAAATGTTTTAAGAAACAACTGTATCGCTAACTTTTCGCCATAGCTGTTCGCGATAAGCTTTTACATTTAAAAATCAAATCAATATTAGTGTTGTTCGCCAGCTGCTAAGCTTTTAATATTAGTATATCCAATTTATCACATTGAGTTTCAGTTTAAAATTTGGAATAAATTCGCTAGTTGTATATCAGATAACACTGCTGTACTAAGATAAAACATGTATTCGCGTTTTGCCAAATTGAAGCAGTCGCAAGAGTGCATATTGGCATATAGAAGTACATTTTAAAAAATACATCGTAATGAAAAGCACACAAAAGAACATGATTGCAACATTTTTTATTATAAAAATATTACTCACCTATAAATCTGACATTTCCAACTGATCTCATTCTTACTCTTCTGTTTTCTTCTTCTAGCATTAGGTGAAGTTCCTTCTTTTTAGCCTAAGAACAATAAGTCGCAATTTAGTATATTATGATGAATAATGACTTTATTGTTATTCTGTGCTCCCTGGACTATGGAGATGTTTGAGTCACAAGCAGAGTCCCTTAGCTGTATACTGTAGGTTCAGATTGGTTAACACATATAATAAATAAAATACTTACAGGGTCAGTGCATTCAGCCAATTCCTTTTCAAGTTTCAGTATATTTGCATCCGTTTTATCGGCTTGAAATTGATTTTGGCACTTGCTAATAATAAGAGCCCGGAACTGGACCGGAACACACTGGTCTGGGTTAGCTGCATTATCAGCAGGTACCTGACAAAAGATATCATTATAATTCATTCATGTCAACTTCATAAAAAGCTAATTTATTACAAAATGTGAAACAATATATTGCAAAATGTACACAGTACCTTCAGGGTAGATAGTTTATTACACATGGCTGCGTAAGCTTCTGAAAAGTTTGGTTCATCAATCGCCTTCTCAAAAACTAGATCAATGACACCTTCAAGTCGCTTTTGATTGTTTATTTCCAGGGTTTTTACTTTGTCAAGTAGAGTATCAAACTTTTGTGGGGTCAATTTGTTAAGAATTCCTCTGAACTTCTTGTACAATTCCTGAAGAGAATAAAGAATATGTGACTACATGTAATAAATATAAATAAATGTTAAAAGTAAATATTTGATTTGGTAAGATATAAAAGCAAGTTAAATATAAATAAATGTTAAAAGTAAATATTTGATTTGGTAAGATATAAAAGCAAGAAGAAACTTAATTAAACAGTTTCCATTTTAGTCAGTTGAGCTAAGACTAAAAACTTCAAAAACTGGACTGCAACAACTTGCTTGCCTAATCTCTCTTGAAATTATGTTTATCTGAATCCAACAAACCTGTGTCTTGGCTTCTTCTTCGGTGACACTTTCCTTCCTGAACCTAGATGGTTTCCAGGCAGAATCAACCTGGTTTAATTTGACTTCTTCTCTTAAAGACAAAGATACAAACACCATTTTCTGGGAGTTACTTCCACTTGCAGATGGAGTCATTTTAAGATTACCTTTGCCTAAAAAAACATTTTATGTAATATAATATACAACAAAACAAAGTTAATACACACAAAAATAAGAAAAGTATTCCTCACCACTAGGCACAATGTTTCGACCATCTTTCTTAGCATCACGAGGAGCATTACTTCTTGAGCCCATTCCAGGTCCTTTCGCAAATGATGGAAACAGAGAATCATTCATAGGTCTTGAAATATTAAATGTCAGTTGATCTTGTATAGGAGCAGTCTAAAAACAGACAAGAGATTTAAATTAACATTCAGAAGTTATTAATTCTAAATAACCACTTCTTATGTTATTAAAAAGCATACCCTAATTATGTTGCAGGCTTCTAATAAAGGAACATTAGGCTTGTTTTTAGATAGGGGATCATCCTTGATTTGCTTCAGTAGTCCTAAATCATAGCACTTTTTGCCAGATTTGTTAAGTGGTGACCATTGATCTGTAGAAAAAGAAGATAAATGGTAAGTATATGAAAAAGCATCAAGCAAGAATGAGAATTCAATACCATATCAAGCTTCCTTACCATCACTATACTTATACTTGGGCACAAACACAGCAGGGGCAGCCTCTGGGGCTTCAGCCTCCTCAGGTGTTTGTTTTGGTGGCTCCTCTTCCATTTTAGGCAATTCACTTTCCTGCTCAGCAGTACTTACTTTATCAGTCTCATCTTTACCATTTTCATATGTCTCAGAATCTTTTACATTTACATCATTATTAGCCATCTTGTTTGCGGACTTTTTACTACTATTCTTAGTATTCTTTACAACTTTTTCATTTTTATTGATATCTTCCTTGGCAGTTTCAGTTTTAGTTATGTCAGTGTTTCCATTGGCAGTGTCAGGATCTAAGAAAAAATATTAATAAACATCAACCATAAAATGTAAGTTTGAAACAATCAGTAATGTTATCCTCTTGCAATACTGACCAGAAATGTCATAAGCTCTATATTTGATAGTTTTTTTTTTACATAATACTGTAACAAAAATACTGTATTGTACACAAACCTGTAGTCTTATTATTAAGATTAATATCTTTCATTTTAGATTCAGATTGATTAGTGCGGAGGCAGCTGGCTAAGCTTTGCGTTAATTTAGCTTGAGCTTCTATAGCACCAATGAGTGACTCTCTTGGCTCTGATGCTGTCTCGGACGCTAATGGCTGTTCTTTGGCAACTTTTTCTATGCTTGCCGATAACAGCTCTGTGGCAGTTGGTGCAACTGATTCAGAAGGATTATGCTCACTCTTGATTGCAGTCTCCAATTTTGATTCCTTCGGTAATATATTGCCAGTCTCAGAGGTAGTGGACAATTGTTTAGCTTGATATTTTTTATCTGGTTCTGTACCAATTGCCTGACTGCTTTGACTAGTTGGAGGATTGATAACTTCTTGTAAACTATCAACTGAACTAGTCACTGCAAAAATAACAAAGATTTAAAAATATGAACATATTACAGAAAAAATACTCAAATTATGAATTAAAATCATGACAGGGTTTACTAATAATTCCAAATTTGTGCCGGATACATGCCATTTGACAAAATATAGTTTAATTGTTCATTAGTTTTTAAATAAAGTTCACATACACAGTAACTCAAAATTAAAAAATATTTAATCTGAGTCCTATATATATCTAAATTCAATCTCTTAATTTAATATATCTGCATTCAAGATAAATAGAACACAGGGTTTTAACTGATATTATATTGGTGATCGTCCATTTTGTGTTTTGTATGTATTGACAAAATCTCTATCAATACATGGTATACATTGTGTATCCTTAAGAAAATAAGCTTATTTTTCATGTGGTATTATTGAATTACAAAAGTGGATCATAACCTAAAGATAATGTCAGAAGATACCATTATGATGTAAATTAAAAATAACAACTAACAATGAGCACTACACATTTATGCTAAAAAATAACACATGGCTTCAACATAGTTCAAGGTTTCTAGACAAGTTTGGCTGTAAGTGTGCATTGATTCTGAATGGTAAATATGGATTTATTCAAAATCAGATAATCATGTGACACTGAATAAACTAAATAACATAATACAGGCTTCCACGACATATAAAAATGAACACTCCGAAAACAATTTGGAAACACTGATTGAAGCAGAACAAAACGGGTTGCGTTATGTGCGAAAATTACGGCCACAAATAAAGTCCCAAAAAATATATAGAACAGTATTAGAGTGAATATACCAGATAAAAAGTTGCTATTCGCAATAAATTATCATTTCACGAGTGTAGACGTAGTGACAGTTAGATAAGTTTTATGCGTAAGATGTCGTGGTAATTATAGATTATCTACCCGGACACATAATCCAACGGGTGTAAAAGCTCCAATAAACGTGAAAACTACATTACAATGGATTTTTTAATCTCGCCTATCACTTTTTCACAACCAAGTTCGAATTCTATAAATAGAGAGGTGAGGTATTTCCACGTGGGAGTTTTGCTCGCACTGTACCTGTATATCAGACTTAAATATGTGGCACTGATAACTAAATTATATCACAGTTCTCGAATACACCAAACTTCTTTTTGAAACTTCACACAATTTGAACAATTTGATAAATCGCAGCAATATGGTAAAGAAAGTCAATCCAAAAGGTCACTCAAGGATCTAGAATGTCGGACTTTTATCACTCGTTTCACTTCAACCACATTACTTAATTATATTCTTAAATAAAAAGTTAAAACTAAAAATGCTAAATTTATTGAATTTTGATGTAAAAAAGTCAAGAGTAATAAAGTTTTAAAAATATTTAAAACGCAGCCATGCTCCAAGTGACTGTGAAGTAAAAGCCGCCATATTGGATCGTTCCATGTGGACAAGGCAGCCCAGTGCAACTAGTGTTGTGCGCAAGTACAGAATCGATCGATTCGTCGTCTTGAACTTGACTCGAATATTGTCTGTGGATTATTTTTTTAATTTTAGCTTGGTTCTTGGATTTATGCATAAATACTACATTTCCAGTTTATATAAAATAAATAATATTGAGATAAAAGCAGGAGCAAAAAAAATGACCGATGGTTTTGTAAGTAAATTAGGAGGACGTTTAAGTTTTTTTTTTCTTTTTCTTCATTAACACATGTTTTATATGTAACCTTTATGGTTAAATTACTTATCTAGGATCCGCAATAAACCGAAAAAATCTAAACACAGGATGGATGGAATGTAGTGCCACGTGTTGAATTTAGAAATGATTACCATAAGCCAGGGCAATCGAGCAATTTTCGCGGTGAAATCCTCTCGGGCAAATGGTTGTTTAATGTAGCATTAAATACGTGTAGCATAAAGGGATTGTCAGCTGCGGTTCCGTGTATGGGGTTCAGGAGGGTCAAAAAATACGTAGAAAAGAATACGTTGGTATGTTAATGGTATCAGCTAATCCTATATCTTAATGAATACCGGACAAGAATGGCTTGTCAATAAACGTTACGATATTAAGGTCAGGAATATTGTGGGGTTTGCAGGGCTCCGAATGCCTGCCAAATGAGGTGACGTGGTATTCAGACAGAAGCTTTTCCCAGATCGATAAAAACCATATGGAGATCTTTTTTGGCTTTGTCTTTGTCCATCAGTAGCCGCATTCGTTGTTCTCACTCCAGTAAATCGACTCTGGTTGGACGATATGCTTATTATGTTAGTAAGACTCTTGACCATTACTCGTTTCTAGATCTTTAGGAAATGTGTCGTGAACATGTGATTTCCACAACATTTTCTAAGATATTTCCCTTATTCTTCTTGCACACTTTCCACATATCTGGCATAGTTCCTTTAGACAGGATCAGGTTGAAAAGGTTTGATAACCATTTAAGCCGTAAACACCTGCTTTCTTCCACAGCTCTGCACTTCTTTTGTCTTTAGAATATGCAATGTTATAAGAGGACAGAAAAAGGAGTATTTATTGAGCAGGTTTTTAAAATAACCATGCCATCGTTTTTTTTTCTTGCCTGGTGTTAATACGTTTCCAGAGTCATCATTAATAATATATTTATTGTTAAAAATCTTGTGATTGTTGCGGCAATAAGATGTCCGTATCTTTTCGGGTTAAAGTTACTGACGATGAACATTTCAAAATTATTAACAAACTCAAAGATATCTCTTCCCTGATCGTTCACAATACCGTAACGTAACCGAAGTTACCGTAAGCATTCCAATCTATTGAAGCTTTTTTGGACTATGTGTCCATTAAGTTTCCCCGCAATACTGAGAGGAAAATTCTCTTAGTATTGGGCATACTTTGAAGATACTTGAATATCTTTCAAATTTATTTGTTTTTTTTTCTTATGTGCACCTTTTTGCATGCACCATGCAGAAACAATGTTGAGGCAGGGTTGGTTGTCGAGCGCAAGTTTAACGTACATTATTCTAACATTCATTTCACTCCACCTTGAATACTCTCCGCTTTTAATTTTCTTTCGTCGTGTAGAAAGCCCACCCCATACCTGGTCGATGAGTCATAATAGAATAGTTGGTAGTTGTTGGCCAATATTCCTAGATTTAGAACCTTTCCAATTAAAATTTTTGGACACAAAGTATGTTTACATTGCGTCTGTGTAAGTTCTCAGAGCTAATTCTTGGCTACGTCCGGTCAGTGAACCAATGGCAATGTTATAATTATGATATGTCGCTATGCGATTTTCTTAGCTCTGCTCTGACAGTCGATTTTAGGGGACGCCCGCCTAGTATTCATATATTCTTATGCTGTGCTTTCATTTTTGTATCAGGAGATTGTATTTTAGCTAATTGTTTCCCTACTTGTTCACCTATCCTCGAGGTGTGAGTGCCGCCGTCGATCTACTGGAGGTTAATCCGCCGTCAACACCTCTGCATATCTCAGCCCAAATACGCAACACTGTCCGTGACCTTTACTCCAAATTCGTTGGTTCGCTCGGGGCAGAGGTTTTATGACAAGGTATGCTCCGACCTTGTCGGCCCACGGGAAGTATTTTATTAGTTTTCTACTTGAAGGTTTGACTCTACATGGAGCAACCTCCGCTACCTGGAGACGCGTCCTCTAGGGTATTAGGCTACCTCGGTTATATATATGAAAGTATTCATAGTGTTACTTCGGTACAAATACCAAGTTTGTTCGATAAGTTTGGTTCTTTATGGGACTTACGATTTGTACCATAACAATTGGGGTAAAAATACGTCAACTGGTTTAAAACGTTTATCTCAATTTAAATTTTACTTAATAGCAAGCCGGTTTACTACCCTTACTAATATTTGAAATACGAAAGTAGCTGTATGCCGCCCTTACAAAACTAAACTACTCAAACCATTTGGAACAAGAATAAGATGGTTTTTGGTAAAGGTGAAAAGGAAGGTGGAAACTTATACCCAATACGTATTTTTTTTTCGGGAGGAAATGATTGAAGACGATTTTTTTTAACAAAATCGCACACTTGCTGATCATACAAACGAAACCGCGGGTGACGTTCACAGACAGTAATACCACTATCGTAATCGGAGTTTTACAAGTTATCGACTGAGGATTGGTCATAGAATTCTGTAGCGGGATCGTGTAGTGTACCAATAATTGTTTCGTAGAGAAGAAAAATTAATGTGGTATTAAAAGCTGAAAAGATGATAGGACCGGAAAACAGACGAGTTTTGTTAAGGTTTTGTAAGAAAATCAGGTGTTTAAAAGAGTCAATGCCACTGCCTCTTTCCTTTCAGCCATTGTATAAAAAGGAAAGCGGCCGACCAAGAGAGTAAAACATACTGAACCTACTCCATAGAAACTGGGAAACAGAGAAAGGGAAGGAACGATGGCCTACTCACTAATAAGAGACCTTCATTATCTCGAAATCAAGAAACAATTAGTTATTCTCCGATTTTTAAATAGATAGACCAGAATGGCGCAGCTTCAATCGCATTTTTGCTTAATGTTGCAAGCGTACTGCTAGTGTTGTGACAATTCGATTGTATGCGATTAATTGAACCTGCAATATGAGTGTTTCTGTTATCGGAATTTATTTATTTGGATGAATGATACATGTAAAACGATGCAGAGCTATGAATAAACTTAATATTATACAGTTGTTCTAATGAGTAAAATTCATTATTTCCCCTTGAATATTTTTCATTATATGATTTATGCGTATTTTGTCATTCTGCCACTTTCACGATAATGATGATATTTGAAACATGATTTTTAATCAGATTTTAATTTTGGACATTTTATTTTTATTTTATAATTCATGCTAATATTATTTGCATAGCACAAATTCAAAATACAACTATCTTATTATTCTAGAATCACAAAAACATCATTAAATAAATTGAATACTTCGATTATTTAGTAACATCATTATCTTTTAATAACGTATAACTGTCCAACCTACAAATGCTTAAATCAAAATTCAGCATCTAATGCCTACTTTGAATGGATCGTTACAAAGTTATAATATTTTGTTTTACCTCTATTTTATAATTGTATTTTTAATTACCAAGGCATAATTAGGAATCGTATCTGGATGCCTTGTGTTTAACGTATAAACAGTGTGAAACGTGTTAGTGAAAAATAGCAGTTACACTAGGTCCGATAATCGAATTATCAGTTTTTGACATTGAGGTAAAAAGTAAAAGCGTACTTCTTAACAATGTCACATTATTACAATTGACAACATTTCATTTTTGTAAAGGTATGAAAATTCGAAAACTATTTCATGATTTTGCATTTCTAAACACGTTAAACATTTTTTCAGATTTTTGACGCTTTTTTTTTAAAGTTAAATAAAAACGACTGAAAAGAACATGGAAGTTGGCATTTCACAGGTTACGCCTTAGCAATGATATTTCATGCAGGAAAAAAAATAACTTTAAGCTTGCTGTCAGTTGTCACTTTGACGTTTAGTGTTGTTGTTGTTTCCGGTATTGTTTTGGACATTATCGATAAATTACGGTAAGGTAAATTGAAGATTACACAGAAGAAACATAATTTTAGTTCAGATACGAAATAATCATCATGATTCCTCATTCGAAATATGATTGATATTTGTAGTTATGAGAAAATATTGAAGTAATTTTCAGACATCATAATAATATTAAATAAGAAAGATTGCTGCGTTGTTTTGTTTGGTTACTTTTAACATAACTTAAATTAGGTAATGTTACATAATTAAGTAACATTAAATACTCAATGGATATGTTACGGCAAAAGGTAGGTGTGAACATAAACTTAAGATTAGCCGGCTTAACCTAGGTTTATCTTCGACTAGGTGTTAATGTTAGTTTCTACTATCTTTAGCTGGCTAAACTTAAGTGTAACTGCAGGCCCCTGGCTAAAAATGTAGAAGGAAATGGAAAGGAAACGAGTAATTATGTTTACTATTTTGACACGAAAACTATAATAAAAATATCACTTTCATTACACTAATTACAAAGATGACGCAATACTAAACCAAAACATTGCCACGTGTGCGCGCGTTGTCTCCCTACCGCCCCCTCAAACCCTCCGCCAGCCCGGCGCGCACATCGAATTCATTTCTATCCGTTTCGTTTCACATTAACCGGCTAAAGATGGAATATCACGACGTTAACTTACATGTTATCGAACTTTAGCTGCTTCTCGACGATAAACCTAAGTTTAGCCGGCTAATCTTAAGTTTATGTTCACACCTACTTGTAGCCGTAACAGATATACCATTGATATCGACATCTTAATTCTACAGACCACAACACTATAAACGTCAGATATTTTTTTATCGAATATAGCAAAGACGTGACCTCGAAACATCCAACTTCCTGTACTTACGCTCTTTTAGAATGGAGAGTTTTTAAACAATTATTATTAGAGAAAATACTGAAAAGAAATGAAAATGAAAAAATATGGGTACCTTCATTTTTGAAGTTCTTCCAGGAAAAAAATAAAAATGTGCATATGAAAATTTTGAAATGTTGTCAATTGGGTCTACAACATATTTGTCTATACTATGGTAAAAACCAAATAAAAGTAAAATATACACAAATGTACTTACCTACAGGATGCGTAGGGCCATTTGGTTTGTTTGTCGTAGGCGTTTCTTTGTCTTGCGTGTTGTCTTTCTCTTTGCTCTTTTCTTTTTCTTCACTAGATTTTATTCGTTGTCTGTTATTATCTCTGACCCTCTGAGGCGCGGGCGCGGTGTTGACGGCAACCAGGGGAGGCACCTGAACTGGCGCAGCGGCTGTAGCGGGCGCGGGGGCGGGCGCGGAGACGGGAGCGGGAACAGGAGCTGGCGCGGGCGCGGGGGCGGGCGCGGGCACGGGCACGGGTGTGTGCGCAGGGGCAGACACCGCGGCCAGCGCGGGCGGCACTGCGGCTACAGCCGGAGCCTGAGTAACCGGAGCAGCCGGAACTTCTTGCGAATCTACTGTACTACTATTATCCACGGACTTGTCCACGTCTTCAATTTGAGGCACGAGTGGTTTGTTTTTATGTGATTTATGTTGCTTATTAGCTGGTAGATTCTTATTAGTATCTAGAACTAAAGACTGAGCATTCTGCTCACTATTCTTTTGGAGTTGCTTAGGCATTTTAGGCACTATAACAGGACTGTCTGATATTGCTGACACTACAGGCGTTTCGATAGATTCTACAGCAACATCAGGTCCTAAAATCTTATTTTCATTATTAGATAATATCTCAGACTTTCCTATATTACTATTTATAGAGGTTATTGCATTTGTTTGAGGTTGTGAGTTCGGTGTGGAAGCTGATGTAGGCACGTCAGTATTCTTTGAAGTTTTCGCGGCACTTTCACTCAAAGTTGGCTGGTTAGCAACTTCATTAACCATTCTTGTAAATTCTTCAGCAACGCTATGCGTTGGTTGCTGCTCCTGACACAAAGAATAAGATCATATTGATGTAACATAAACGAAAAACATGGCGATATGATAACGTAATTTATTTAACGATATATGTCAGTAAATGAATTATTTTATTTTATAGCAGAAGTCCGAAATCCATTTTAAGAGACAAGCGCTTGTCGTTGATCCGCTTTCTTTTCACTGCGTCAACTCTTGTCAGATCTTGTTTATCAGGAAACGGCGAGATACCTTGTTTGAGATTCATGTTCATTATGTCACAAAACACTGAACAAGACAAGGAAGCGACAATGTAAGGGTTTAGTAGCTGACAAAAATAATAGAATAACAAAATAACAACACTTCATCTCATAAAAGTAATTTCAGACTCTTCAATAATAAACAATAGAATGTAAATAAAATGCCGTTCAAGTTCATAACTTCAAATTAAATAATATTTATACTAAGAACTTAGTTTTGAAATGATATAAGTATTTTTTGTTAAATAACTTGAAAGCATTAAGCATCAGTAATGCATGGGACTGGAAGGGCTAGCTGTGGGGTGACTACATAGAAAAATAATACTAGTACTTACTTGTTGAGGCGTTTGTCTCCCGCTCGAGTCACCACTTAGATATTGATTTTCATTAGAAACTAATTCAGAAAATATATCTTGTTCTGTAAATAAAATATTTGTCAAAATTATATTTAGCGAGTTGTTACGCGAAGGTTATATTTGTTCATAATGGAGAAAAATATCGAAAATGTTTTTTTAATGTTTTAGTTGTAGTAAATAATATGAGTGCGTTTGTTCATGTGCTGGTTGATTTATAATATCATTAGGGAACGATAATCTACTACACAACTTCCAAAGCATTTATAGGGACATGCATAATTCAAAATATAATAAGAGAATGCGTGTTACAGACAGTGAACCTACTTTAACGTGAGCATAAGCTGAACTTGTCAAAGTACTCACTCGTAAGAGGGTTTATGATAGGTACTCTATGGCTGGGGCGCTTCGTGGGTGGTAACGTTGGACGTATTCCTGAAAAAAATATATATCATTACTATCATATTCTCTATTACACAAATAATCCTTCTACAGGATTGATGTACAAAATCTACTAATACCTATGAGAATTATAAATTAGCAATGTTATACAGCATGCGCTTTTCTGCATATACATATTACACTGTACAACGCAGTCATGGGGCGACTACAACACAATGTTTTATCAGTTCGAACCAGGCATTTTTTTACTTTACAAAAGTATTTCTACTACGAGTGAAAGATGGTGATGACGGATGCGCTATACGTCACCACGCAGGCTAATGGGTTTAATGTATTGTAAGTAGAGGAGTTTCTGCCAGTATTCTCTCTGAAAGAGGAAAGGTTAACATCGTGCCTCGTTAAAAGAAAAATATACTTAATTCACCCGATTGTGAGAGTATGCCACTATGAGAAATAATTAGAAATGAACCAATTACAATTAATGCCTTGCGGATCAGTAAGCTCATGAGGCAATTCTAGACTATAGACCAAATAGCCAAAGAGCAGTGTAAGACACCGGCAAGAAGATGAGCGAGCAACTTGTAAAGATCGCATAATCGTTCTAGACGCAGCCGCTTACTACAAGACGCTATGGAAATCAGGGGGGAAAGCTTACGTTCAGCTATGGATTTCCTGCGGATAATAATGATGATGGGGTACGAATTTTGTAGGAATTTACGCGCATACTATGAATTAAGCCGTTAGTAAGTACATATATTTATTTATTTATTTTAGGCGCTAAGCCAGCTAGTAAGATTATTTCTCGAGACTAATATAAAAGATGTTGGTCTTGACGTGCCTTCTGAAGCACGGTCGATTCCAGTGAAATTAAACACTGAGCTCGCGTTAAATCCGGTAGATCTGTTTTTTTACGCACGACTATGATGACCCAATGATTCTTGCAAATTTGAAACTTCAAGCTCCGGCTGGAACTTTGTCTAAATCATTTTTTCGAAATTGAGAAAATTTTGGTGTTATTTTCAGATTTTGCCAAAGGTAGTTTAGGTAGTTTAAAGGTAGTTTTTGGTAACGGTAAATAAAAGAACGCAAGTCTCAAGTCTCTACACAAATTTACTTGACTTACTTGAGATGGATCACTTTAGATCCGGTCGGAATTGTCACCTATGTGAATGACGATAGCGATATTTATTCCATGTTCATATTTTTTTATGTACTCACTAAAATAAAGTCGTGTCAGTATCACAACTTGAACTCGAGAACGGGCTAATAGATTTCTATGATTTATACTTCGTTGGATTTATCTTGGCCCCGAATAGGATAATAACCAATAAGTTACAGGTCCGGGGCGGGACGGGCCGGGGGCGAAACTCAGCTCGCTGGAACCGCTTATTACTTAAAAACTGAAATGTGTGACTGCCGAATAATAAAGCCTTTATGAGTGTGAGGTCATTTTGACCATGCGTATGATTAATTAATATTAACATATTTTTGTACATTACGTCCAATTATACTGAACTGAGCTTTAGGCGGTGCATGTACAATTTGAATACACTCCATTTCCAAGAAATGTTGACTTGAAATAATTAGTGCATGGTGTCATCCTTCCTTATTGATCGATCACGTAAAGGAACGGAGAAGTATCATCTTTCCATGTATCATAAGTTTGTATTCTACGTTCAGTCGGCTATACCGAGTAAGTAGTTCCAATAATGACTACATTATTGTCAACAAAACATCACAACAGTACGAAACGAACGTGTAAACGAGGGTGGAGGTCTATTCAATTACCCAAGAACTCTCTTATTTATCACTATTTTTTTTGATAGTTGTATTCTTAACCAATTAAAACTTAGCTGGGTAGTTATGTAACACGGAAACATTTTCTTCTAGTAACGCAATTTTGTTTAGTCGTTTATGCCACCCACGTAAGTGTGAAATGCGTGTAACATTCCGTGTAAAGATTAGCTTTGATAGCCGGACTACAAGTAAACCGCTTGATGAGTCTTCCGACTGCGGCGGGGACAGGGGCGCGAGGGGAGAGAGCGGGGACTGTGAGGAGTGCGGGCGGCGGCGATACACTAGCGACGAAATTGGCAGTGACAGTTTTCAAGATATGTGTCAGTCGTAACAATGGTAGCCGTCAGTGACGAAAATGTAAAACATTAACATATTTTTTTCACAAAATAATTAGATTCGATTCAATTACACCATTGATTGGGAATTGAGCCCAAATATTATCATCCAGAGCTGTGGATTTTTCCAAATTTGTTCCGATTTCCTCGTTTTTTAATCAACGCCACACTGCTCACATCTCGCTCTGCCATAGAACCCCTAAATCTAAAGAGTAAGAAGCAGTTTTTGTTTGTTAGTTGAAACGCGTTACCTTGATTTTAAATATCAAACGGATAAAAATCAATACACTTGAACAAAGTCGCAGGGTTCGGGGGTCGCAAGTTATAACCTTTAATAAAAATTTATATTCCTTTGTTAGACAAGATAAAGAATTAAAATCTCCACTTTCCAAAAAAATGATAGCGTTCGGTTCCTATCATGTAAGTAAACAAAGAGACAGTTAAAATATTATCACGTAAAACGATTTGACCTTATGCAGCGTATGGCCTGTAATAGGAGAAAATAATTGAATCATTGATTCTACAGAGTAGACGTTGACCTTGACCTGGTCGTAGTGCTCTAAAATTCTTGAACTCCGGGATATTGTAATCCAAAATTATAATCCCTAATAATTTTTAATGAATATCAAAATCGCCAAATTGTTTAAGTAATTGTCAATGTTAATGACAGGGCACATTTGTTTGCAATAGGTACATTGCTGCTCCGATTTATTATGTTGGAAAAAAAACGGTAAAATTATTTTTCATTATTGGTAACTTGAAGGGCCTCCATTTAAATTGTTTGCTCTTATTACAGGCTACACCTTGTATATTAATAAAGTTAAGAAAATTTGGTAATAGGTGCCAGTTTCAGCTAATGCTGAAATGTGTGTACACTCATAAATTTCTTCAAACTGTACAAGGTGGGTATTTTTTGAAAATTGTAGAAAACCTTTGTAAAATCATATGTTTCCATGCATTTTTTGTTAAACCTTCTTTCTTTTATCTATGTATTCCATCTTTCTAGACGTTTAATGATTTTTTCTTCCTTTACAATTTAAGCTACGGTCTTTTCCGAATATCAGTAACTTCTGCGATTGTTTCGTCTAAATGTTGATGTAGTTCCTTGGATGAATTAACCACTGGATATGAAACGCAAGAGCGAATGTATGAAAACATCATTAGCCAATTTCTGCGGGGCGGGGGGAGCTTGTCATGTCAATTTTTGACATTTAGTGCATGAAAGTGTCGATATTTTTTTATCGACATGTTCGGAACGAATGAATGAACGAATCTTTTGTAAAAAGACATGTATTTTTAACCGACTTCAAAAAAGGAGGAGGTTATCAATTCGACTGAATGTTTTTTTTTTGTATGTTTGTTACCTCATATCTCAGTCGTTAGTCGACCGATTCGAAATTTTTTTTCGCACACTTAGAGGGTGTACCTTCTAGTTGGTCCCATTGTTGCCGATTTGGGATCTGCAGATGGGATCTTGGTGTAATCGAGAGAAACCCTCAAGTTTTAAAGGCACGTATAGTGTTGTTTTACTAAAATCTCAATGTTGACGTATTGTTACGTCTGATAGTCCACATCTTGTGGGGCTAAACTGATGGTGGAACTCCTTAACGCTTAGGAGTTCAGTAAATAATTTCTTAAAAATGATAAGTAATTATTTCGGCATTTTGGGCTCACGTGGCTTAGTCAAAGGTTACACGCTAAGTGTGCCAGCAATTCAGTTCATCAGTCTAGACTGGCACCAGAATTATGGTAAATTTGCTACAATCATTCTCCGATCATTCTGGCTAGACTAGCGTTGGGTTTGTGACCGGTAATTTACTCAATTTCGAGTAAATTACCAAAAACATGTAATTTACTCGGTAAAATTACCGATGACTGGGAAAATATTCAAATGATTTTAATTAACAAAACTTAATGTATAAATATACTTAAATCCTTTACCAAATTACCATGAATAACATTTCACTCATTTTTACTGTCTTAGCATGATGATACTGACGACCCGTCTGGTGTAGTGGTCGAGAAATCGCCTACTACGCAGCGGGTGTGGGTTCGATCCCCGCACAATACAAACATTTGTGTGCATGAACATGTCTGTTTGTATTGGTCTGGGTGTTTTCTATGTATATCATGTATTTATTTACAAACAAAAAGTATTTTAGTATTATATCCGTTGTCTGGCACCCATAACACAAGCTTTGAGTAGCTTACTTTGGGACTAGATGGCGATGTGTGGGAATGTCCAAAGAATGTCCAAAGGATACTTCTTTACATGCCAATACGAACACGAACTTTTGAGCTGGATTCACATCACACAAAAATATATTTATTAGGTTTATTTTTGTTTTGTACTTTGTAATTTATGAGTGATATTGTGTTTGTAATATAACATATTAATGTTTATTTAAAAAAAGGAGGTTATCAATTCGACCTATAAGGTATGTGATATTGTTAGAATTTTATATGTTCGAGTGAGTTAATCTTTTAAGGCTTCCTAAGTTCCAAACACGTGTTCAAAATTTCGTAAGTGTATGTGTGTTTTGATGTTTTTTTCACCACGGATTTCTAGAAAACGAGAAGTCATAGCGAGATGATTATTTTTTGTTCAATCAGATATATTGCTACTTAGGGTACCTACAGTGTAAGTTCCATCAAAACCAGTAGTTTTCGTTTTATATGTTATTAATTTAATAACTGAAAATGACGAAAAAGGGTACAATTTTTGAAAAAAATGCCTCCTTATCATACTGACCTAAAAGCTAAGCTTATCATTCACCTCACCATCGTCTGCGTCGCCGGTTCCTTTTCACTTTCTTACTCAAGATATTCAAGTATTTAAACAAACTAACGAGTTGCAGAGCGCAAGCCACAACTAATTCAACCTTCGGCATCTTCATGTACAACAAATGCTATGATTAATCTCGCGCATGTGTGAATCACGAAGCGTCTCGCACGTAGGTTTGATGACTTCCAGCCTCCCGAACAAGCCGAATTCTAAAAAGGCTACAGTACCATAGACCATATCTATTAAGGCAAATTATACAGAAGTCCGAGAAGTACGAGTATAATATGCCTCTATGTTTAGCGTTTGTGGACTATGAGAAGGCTTTTGATTCGATCAAAACTTGGGCGGTGCTTAGGCCTCTTCAGTGGTGTCACATAGACGATAGGTGTTAAAGTGTCTATATAACAAAGCCACCATGGTCGGTCCGAGTACAGGAACAAAATACGAGGGCGATTCCATTGCGGAGAGGTGTAAGACAGGGAGACGTTATATCTCCGAAACTGTTTACAGCGGCATTGGAAGACGCCTTTAAGCTCTTGGAATGAGAAGGATTCGGCATCTGCGTCAATAGCGAATACATAACACGCCTCCAGTTTGCCGATGATATAGTCGTTGTGGCAAAGACGCTGAATGATCTTGGCACTATGCTCAACCAAGTATCCCATCTTTGAAAAAAACATGGAAAAGACGAAAATTACGTCAAGTTCCCGTGTTATACCTACTCCAGTATCCGTTGGAAACTCAACTCTTGAAGTTGTCGACGAGTACGTCTACCTTAGATGAAAGATCCAATTAGATAGGTCCAACTTTGAGAAAGAGGTCAATTGACGAATCCAACTCGGCTAGGCAGCGTTCGGGAAACTGCATAAGAGCGTCCTCTCGTGTCAATTACCTCAGTGTCTGAAGACGAAAGTTTTCAACCAGTGTATGTCACCAGTGAAGACATACGGATCCGTTACGTGGTCTCTAACTATGGGCCTCATAAAGAAGCTTAAAATCACACAACGAGCAATGGAGTGGGCTATGCTCGGTGATCGAATCAGAAGCGAGGAGATACGTAGAAGAACTAAGGTAACGGACATATCCCTACGAATCAGTAAGCTCTAGTGGCAGTGGGCACTTTGGCAGGGCACATAGCAGGGAACTGATGGCCGCTGGGGCAGAAAAGTTCTAGATTGGAAACCCTTCGACCAAAAGCGCAGCGTGGGATGTCCACCGACAAGATGGACAGACGACAAGACCAAACTGGATGCAGACCGCTCACAACCGGTCGCTGTGGAAAGCCGTGGGGGTGGCATATGTTCAGCAGTGGACGTCTATTGGTTGATAATGATGATGATGATGTGTGAACATCAATGTGAACAGCAAGCTCGCGTCAGCTCTCGTGCACGAATATTTCCTCGAACGTTTCGTCAATAACCAGACGAGAAGCGAGCGCAAACGTTACATGCCATTAAATAATTTACGCAACGCGCACGAATATTTGTTTTCTGTTTTATATGGTGACCCAAGTAACGTAAAAAATAATCAATTTTTGAAGTGTTTTCTACCATCAACACCGCCAACAACCGTTTGGATTAAAGCTTTAATCATGCACAAATTATAAAATAAATAAATATAGCAACTGAATATTTTACGGTCTATTTGGTAAATTACGAGTATTTTACCATTTTTACCATAAATTACCATATTTTTCATTACTTACCATTTTGTTTTTTTACCTGCCCAACTCTAGGCTAGACTGATCGGAGAATAGACGAGACATATTGTGACCATTGCATTATGAAAAATAAAAAAGTATCTTCTACCTGGTATAGCTTGATGCATATGAGCAGGGCCTTGAGGGTGGGCCAGTGACGCAGTAGGAGCGGTGGGGGTCGCCGGGGTGCCCTGGGGTCCGACCAATGTAGTGGGGTTGCTTCTCCCACCTGGCGCGTTCCCTTGAAGATTGGGAGTCGGCAGTGGCTGGTTGTTTGACGTATAGTAATCTGGAAATAATTATATTTTTACTTTCACAGTGTTTTGCCACTATACAAACAGAATATTATTATTTTTTTGTAAAAGCAACTGCGTCAGGCAAGGAATTGCCCTGCCTGTGCATGCTTATGCATGAATTATTATATATTTTAATTTTTTGTCGGCCATACTATAGTTTGATCTTTCACTCGCTGCCCGCGAAATGAGCGAGACTAATCCTTGTGACACACAATTGTTCATACAAATTAGTCTTTCATTTCTATTGCCTCTTTTGAATTCCTTACCTAATACAGTTGTTTTTCACAAGTGCAATGTATAATCAGTAAAAATAAATAATACGTTTCACTAACCAATAAGCACGTAGTTAATACCAACTGAAGTAATTGATACTGTTTAAATGTATCAAAAATAGCTTTGGTAAGCATTTTTGACTGTACCGACTTTATTAAAGGAATGAAATTTCACTATTGGATATTACGTTACTTAAGCGGAATTGCATTAAAAACATTCACGCCGTAGATGCTTGAAATTGTGGACCAATCAATACACATACAGGCTATCTCAAAAACAATAGCTAGCCTTGTAAATATTGATAGGCTCCTCCAATCCAATGTTTCTTTCAAATATAAAGCTGAAGAGTTTGTTTGTTGGAACTCGATAATCTTACGAACTACTGGACAGATTTGAGTTTTGAAACACAATACTCACAACTTGTATCCATGGGTTATTTATCGTTTTATACTGAGATCTTTTTAAATCAAATAATTTATTAATTTTATTCAGTGATATTACTTTAAAAGTTATAAAAAGATTGTTTACATTATTGGACTAGCCAAGAAAAACGGAGTTTACAGTATTTAAAAAGAATCATTCCAAAAGTTTACACAATATGTACGAAAATAAAACATTAGGCAAAATCGGAAAATCGCCTGTAAGTTTGGGGAAATTTGGCTACAATAGATATCGCAAAAAGATTTTTTAAGATGACTGCGTTAGTTTTGATTTTCACCGTCGGCCAAAAGATCCATGTCGCACTGTCATTGTGCTTTCCGGACATTTGTCTGTCAGTATCAGATTTTGATTTTTAGCGATGTGAAAAATATATGATTATCATTTTGAAATATTACCAGCGACATATTTCACTATTTTTCTGGCTATATCCTGATTTTAACTTCTTAAAAAATAACTTTACAACACGGAGAGCAACATAATAGTAGTTTATTCATCAAGGAATAAAATAGTGTCAACGGAACGGGCACCATTTTAAATCACGAGCGCAACGGAAGGACGAGGAAAAGAAAAAGGCCGCGTCCCTTTTTGTTTGTTCCAAAAGTACAATTCTATGCGTCTGACCAAAACTGAATTAATATGATTTCGTTTTTTAATCTAGTTTTTGAATACATAATAAAGTAATAGAAGATAGTAGGCTTAACATCTAGTTTTAGAATACATAATAAAGTAACCGTAGATAGTAGCCTTATCACGTTTAACGAAATCAACGATGTATGGAGTCAATATCTTCCACACTGTCTACGGTCTAATACATTGTTACAAAATCACAATGGAATAGATTTTGATATTTGGCCTATACTAGAACTGTCAATCATGTTACATTGCGACAAGGATCTTCTGGCCGATAGATGACATTGACAGGGTGCGTTAGCATAGCATTCAATCAGGACAACCAAAGCCAGCCAGCCAAAACCAGATTTGAAGTTTTATCTTTATGAACAAGTAAATGAGCATCTGTTTTAAATATTTTAATATAGATCTAGAAAATAAATTCTAACTTGCCTCCAATGTTTTTTCCCATGATGATTACACTACTACTGTCTCTTTCTGTTCCCTACAAGTTTTTAAGCTATTGCATAGCTTCTATCGCGGGCCTTGACCGTGGAGACCGAATCCAGAAATTCCGTAACGAAAATAACCTAACACCCCCCACTCCGATCGGCACAGCGGTGATACTTTTTAGTTTTTCCATCTATCGATGAATAGCAGAACTTTTAATGACTTTTTGAAATATCACGCTTGTCTCTTTAGTTCAGCAACCCGCCTTTAGGTGACATTTGTTGTAATAGAAGTTAGCAAAATAATAATTGCAGTTAAATAGTAATTGCATAAGTTGATAAAATATGCTAGGCAATAAGCTTTACCGCGGCAGGCTCCGAGTGACACACGTCTTTTTTACAAGCTTCGATTCAACTAATCGCCTCTTAACTTCAGCCTTCATCACAACAAAACCTTTAAAGGGGTCTTTCTTAGTAAAAATTACCATCCTGATGTCAGTCTGTTATTTTTTTATAGCCTCCTTTTCTTAGAAACATTACAAAATGACGGTACGAGATTGACCCGCAAACAGCCCAGAATTAAGCCCTATTGAGCATTTATGGTACGAAGTAAATAAAAAAAGTTACAACTAAACGAACCGGGCATTCAAACCTATGTCTACATGATTTACAGTGATGTAGATAGAAGTATGCAATTATTTAATTACATTTAATGCATCGCCGTTGTCAAATGGTTATCCCACAATTGTAATAATAAAATTATATCTTGTTTACTAATTAGTTGTCCAGTTATTATAAACAGTAAGAGAAAGTAGCAGTGTAATCTTAATGGAAAAAAAAATGTAGCAAGTAGGAGTTTTCTTTTCTTGACCAATAAATATCTAAATAAAACAGATGTTCATTTATTTGTATATAAAGACTAGTGGTACCCCGCGACTTCTACCGCACGTTTTTCGATTTTTTCTCGCCTTTTAAACCTTCCTTATACCTCCGCGAATATTTCAAGACTAATATGAGATAAATCCGTTCAGCCGTTCTCGAGTTTTAGTGACACTAACGAACAGCAATTCATTTTTATATATATAGAAGATAGAAGATAAAACTTAAAGGATTCGCGATTTAAAAAAATATCGGAATTGAGGGAAGCTCTGACGATAGTGTATTTTTTAAAGTGCAACTACGTTGGTGCTGGACACTGGTTGATAAATAGAAAGAGAAAAGAAAAAAAATATTTTAAAAGATTTTACGTTACACAGGTAGCACTAATGTTATCATGGCCTAACTAAAGAGACAGCTTGTAAAAAGGCTCCGTTTCGGAGAGCTGCAGCAGATTCATCTGACAACGTGCGAACTATTGTGGTTTAGAAACTCATACATCGGGTTTATAATGAATACTACAATTATTATCAGTTAAAAGGTACTTACAAGGTGATGTATGACTCGGAGGATTACTGTAACTTATGTACGGCGCCATATACGGGTAATATCTGTAACGATGAAAGTATATAACTTTAATATTATATCAAAGTAACTTATCTTTTCTCTCGTCGCGTCATACATTATACTTAGCCCAAAGGCACAAAATATTTATAGTAGACAGAAGTCAAACTACATACAAAGCGCGCTCGAGCAACGCATACACAGGCACCACTCACGGACAAGAGATCTCGGAACATTTCGGGCCAGTGCGGGCGCGAGTGCCGCCCGCTTGAGACACGCTTCCTGAAGGGTTTTTTTAGGTAAAATATGTTGTATGGTGACTTCAGCTCTCTTTATTAGTTTTTATATTAATGTTTCTCGTTTTGAATCTATATAAACGAGATATCTTTATTTTCGCTGTATAAATTCAATTTATTTTAGACGTATTTTTACTTATACTCGGTCATGTTTGACTTCTGTTACTGTTTTATATTTGGTGCCAAAGGTATGATTGGTAGAGAATTCCTTGTGGCGTAAGTCCACCTCAGAACAAATTTAGTATAAATAAATCAATAAATAAATAAAAAATAGTATAAATAAATAAAAAATACATATAATTGATTGATTTATTGTAACGTTTAGGTATGTAACGTTATCTTTTTTGATTAATGTGTGTACCAACTTCTTCTTGTGATTTAACAATAATTGAATCTGATCTAGTAAATAGGTGTTAGCAACGTACCCTCCTGGCGTACTGGATCTCGGCTGTTGGTATGTTTGCATCCCCATGTGAGTCGGTTGGAAAACGATAGGGTGGTACATCACAGGACCGGTTGCAGTAGCCGCCGTCCCAGGCATGTAAGGCTGCTGTTGCCTGATAAAAACAAAAACATAAGTTATGCACTCTCCTAGTATCCTCAATAAAACACTTGTGTAGCGGTAAACTTATATTATCTACCTTGGATGCGTGTTAGGTCTCGATCCATGCTGCGTGGCTCTGTATTGGAAATTTGGGTACTGTGGCCTCGCTTGTGGTGTTTGGTTTTGTTGAGCCACATAGTTATGGCCAGCCTGAAATTAAAAAGAAACATGGTTGGCATCTTATCAGCGTGAAACATGGCGCGTGTAATTACAATGAGCAGACGACAAGCTCGCACTGAGTTCGGTTTAAGTATCTGTTTTTACATAAGCTAAGCTGAGCACATGAAACTGACGATTAAAATGTTTCAATGATTTGATAATAATAGGTAATATATTGACGTGTTTCGCTTGTAATATTTTTTTTGCAACATAATTGGTCAATTTGACACGTCTCCGCTCAGCTCAGTTTCTGTGGTAACGCAGTCTTACTCCTATTGTAAATCAAGTCTGGCCTGAAACGTGAAAAACCGAATTGATTAAGAGTGTTACCATAGTTGTTTTCATGTCTTGCTGAGGTGCCGGCGGAGCTGATGGCTGTGGCGTCGGCTGGACCCGAAGCGAGCCCTGCCCCGAGGATTGGGCCGCGCCGGCCGTGCCTGCCATGTAGGCGGCACCGGCCGCGCCCGAGGGGTGGTAGCAATCCACCGGTCCTGCAACCATAACACACAATAAATAACCATCGGACAAACAAACAAGCGCTACCGTATCTAGCTGGACTCCGGAGACTGAACTCACTGTGTGGTGTTGACGCCCGTGGATAACTGTGCTTGCGCTAAGGAAATCAATTGTACACCAATATTCGAACAGAAAAATAATACTAGCAACGAAATCAATTCAGCATCTGGATGTTAACATAAAGGAGATGACTATAGTAAACAATGTAAGGCTGCATGAAATAAAAATAACTGTTGCCACGAGAAATGATTTTCATTGCAAACGCACATAAAAGGTGACGTAAAGCGATGACAAGTACACGTAACGTATCACAACTCGCGAGACGAACTTACTGGCTTGCGTTAGAAGCCTGTAATGGTGCGACGGCAGCATACAGTTCGAGTTGGAGTAGCGATTAGACGACTGCTCGTGCTTGAGGGAGCTAGGGTTGCTCTGCTGCGGCACATATTGCAGCGAGATATTGTTAAGGGGCTGCAAATTGATTTGATTCGCATTCATATGCTGCGCCACTGCCGACTGAGACATATTCAATGATGTTTGTAAACTCTGCGCCACATCAATGGCACTCTGTTGTGACTGATTGCCATGGTTGACACAAGCGTGCGGCAAAGAATTTATTGTGTTATTTGTTCCTCTTAGGGCCACCATTTTAATTTCATGATACAAATCTTTTAGAAATTGAACCAGCCAAATGTTGAACCATTCCCAAAAAAGTGGAGACACGATCATCGGCATAAGGTGACTCTATCAATTTATTGTATCATTTCATAATACACGAAACGCCGCAATGATAGAGCACATGTAGTTATGACTGAAAGAGTCTCACGTCAATCTTGGGTAACGCAGAAAAATAATTTATTTTATGAGTTTACACAGAATTATTCACTACACCAAGTCAGATTAAGAAACGTTTTCACGCAGCGCATTTTGCTAAAATATTTGCAGTCCGCATTCACGATTTAAATAGTAATTTAATGCAGCATACAGAAAATCGATAAGGAAACGGCGCGCTACATCGCTCTTTGGTCGCACTGAAATTAGTACTACCGTGATACTTTTTACTTTAACACTAACAATCAACCACAATTCCGGACAGACAATTCGCGATTTAATACTGATACTGAAATTCAGTAATTATTATTCCTATAATTTCTGAAAAACCTTCCGTGGTAAGGTAGTCCGACTAACATGTTATTTCGACTATGTGAGAATACGGAGGAACAGAGTGTGAGAGAGAGACAATAGTATTTTACACAGTTCAGTGCCACGCTTTTGGGGCGTTCCCGATGCCCCCAAGTTACCCATGGACGCCGGAACCATTTTGAACAGTAGCATCGACGGAGGTGCCCATGGCGTAATACATTGCCGCACAGTAAGTAACACAGTCAAGAATAAGGTGCACGCGAGCTGCAATGAATATCGCGCGTGACGAATTTGACTGTGTGTATTGCGCAGACCGCGCAGTCGTCGAAAATGACAAGGGGAGTACGTTTCTGAGGAGGATAGGCGAGGGTTGCTAGAAGTGAAAAAATTGACAGTCAGTGAGACTATGAAATTGGGAATCGATAAACGTAGCCTCGATGCGACCTTGTGACGTTGTTTTCAATATTTGAAGAGAACGACGAATGCATTGCTTAGTACATGCAACATCTTGCATAGCATATCAATGGCGATTATATTTTTGTAACTAACAAAATTATAATGGATCATTTGACCCTTATTGTTGTATTCTATTCTTATTCGTTAAATGTGCTCATCGTAGAGCAACCGAAGTAAATCAGATAATATATTTCGTTTAAACGAAATAAGTTTCTACTTTTAACATGTGAGCATTTCCGAAAATATCCCGTTTACAAAGGAGTAGAAATTAATTGTGGGGTCAGAATGTTAGCGAAGACTTTGTAGACGGTGTATGGACTTGTGTGATAAGATATTTTATGCAATGCTTATTGAGGACTCGATTGATAATATAGTGGTACCTATTTATCAACTGCAACATAAAAATACAACGCAGAGTGGGCAAGGCACCTACTCATTCTTTTAATTGTATACTGGTACATAGCTACGACATTCACGTATTACTTTTCATTACCTACTTTATTTTAATGGATTGATATAATTGGTCTAAAAGTTTTGTAAAACTAGACTTTAATTCACTTAAATGTACAAAATAATATTTAGTCCTAGTTTTTTAGGGTTGCGAACCTGAAGGGTAAAAACGGAACCATATTTATTACTAAGACATCGCTGTATGTCCGCCTGTTTGCCTGACTGTCACCAGGCTGTATCTCAAGAACCGAGATAGCTAGACTGTTCTGTTCTGTGCCATCTTTAAACTGAAACCTAGCGAAAATATCACAATATTTTTGGCAGCAAATATTTCATAGTGTTTGTATGAAAGACAAAGTTGTATTTGCGGTTGATGAAAATGTGCAATATCTGAAAACTAACGGTTCGATCGGATTCAAACCACCACCATTTTCGTTGAAAGTATTTGTTAATATCTACATCATGTATTATTTCAAAATACTTTACTTAGTTCATAAGTTAGAGGGGGGCGCCCATTTTACCACTTGGGTTGGGATAGACTTAAAGAAAAAATGGTTTGAAGAACCTCAATTCCATTTAAAAAGCCCTATCCATAGACAACCCACACGCATATATAGGTTTCAGTAAATAGATGTTTTTGGATTTTAGTTTTATGTATGGGAGCACCAAATGTCTGTTTTACTTGTTGAATCTGAATCGGAAAGCGGTTAACAAGATGAACCTACCTACCAAGTTTCAGCTGTGTAATGCTAATACTTTCAGAATAAAGTGGCTGAGACATATGAACGGACGGAAAGACACTTGACGAAACTATAAGGGGTTCCGTTTTTTTTATACGGCTATGGAACCTTAAAAATAATCACATCATGGAATAACAGACAGAACATATCATACAGCTTAAGCCCGGGAATGAAAGTCGTATTAATTAGTTTAATCTTCTTCTAAAAAATATGTTTTCTTTGAAAACAATGCTTCAGTATGTAAAGTGATTTTTCCATATCCATCTCCAAACATTCGAAAATTTAACTGTATGATATGTTTTATGTAGAGCCGAGAGCTCTGTAAAATAACACCCTGAATGTGATGATGTAAAAATATTATTCTTATTATTTACTCTTTTAACTCTTTAAATTACACAACATTTATGAAGAAATTCTTTAGTAGTCGTTTCTCTTCTCCTCATTAATAAAGTATCTTTTGAAGGGTTCCGTAGCTGACTGGCAAAAAACGGAACCCTTATAGTTTCGTCAAGTCTGTCTGTCTGTCCTTCCGTATGTCACAGTCATTTTATTCCGAAACTATTGGTATTACACAGTTAAAACTTCGTAGGTAGATGTAACCTGTTAAGAATTTTACGATTCTCACACAAAACATAAAAAATAATGATATTTAAGGGCCCCGGGGCTCCCATACATGAAACTTAAACCCTTTTTTTTGTGACTAACAAACGTGTAGGGTGTCTAGGGATAGGTCTTTTAAAATGACATCGAGGATCCTAAAACTTTTTTCTCTTAAAGTCTAACGTTTGAGAGAAAGACGCTTCCAAAGTGGAAAAGCAAAGTTATATTTGCTGTCATCAAAATATTGTGGTATTATGGCTAAGTGGAAATGGATCTCTTATTGTAAGTCTATTACAAGTAATATCTAAGTTGGCACGGAACCCTTAGTGTCAAGGTGACAATTATAAAAAAACCTACCAAGTGCAAGTCCGACTCGCACTTGGCAGGTTTTTTATAATTAAAAAAAATGCTAGCTTTAGTATTTTAACTACTTTTCCTGTCGCATGCATATTTAAATTCTATCTTGTATACATTGTTATTACAATAAGTATACAGGGCGTTTTTTAAGGTAATATAAAAGTAAATAGTACCGTTAACAAAGTTTACCTAAATACATTGTTTTCCATAAAAATAAGATCGGCAATAAAAGATTTTAGAATTAAAATTCTGTTTCCCTGGAAATCCATCCTACTTAAATGCCAAATAAATTGCACTGTGTAATTTTATGGCCCTAAGCCGTAGAGTCATTCCTAAGAAACAAACTTGTCATAAATACTTAGTCTTATGATAAAGAAACACTGTGTAATGAGACAAAATTCAGTGACAAAATGACCATTTTCTATGTTAATTAAAATTAAAAAAATACTGTATACTTAAACTATAATTTAAGTGATAAATTACTTTATATATAGCGACATTTTGAGATTTTTATTTAACTTAGAATAAAGCTAATCCTGGATTAAATCATCAGTCTGTCTCAGGGCCGATTTTACCAACGTCAGATGTGACTTATCTGAATGAATAAGTAAAAAGCAACCAATATCAAAATGACATTTACATAAATGATTGCTGACAAATAGGCGACATTTTCAAATTAGGCATTATTGTGTTATAAGAATATTCCTCAACTGACGTAGGTAAAATCGGACCTGATGTATATAAGTATTAAACGTCCGAATTCAAAATTACATTAACATAGATGATCACTGACAAATAGGTGAAATTTTCGAATTGGGCGTATTGTATTTCTATGGACGAATGTTCCTAGTCTGACATTAGAAAAATCAGGCCTCAGTCAGAATTAACATTGACAAAGACAAAGAAGATTAGTGTAAACATATTTATGAAAATAATTAAATGCTGCTCTTATTTTTATGAAAACAAAGCATATTCCAGCTTTCTGTTTTCAGTATTTAGTGCTTCTCCTCCAGTAGCATTAAAAACCACCTATATTTTGTCTACAATATCAAAAAGAAAAGACAAAATATAACAATCAACATAAAATTGAACAAGAGTTATTTCGCCAAATACTAATAACTGTCGCATTTGCTCTATACTATGAAAGCATACCAAAATAATTAAACTAAGCTTATCATTATTTCCAGATTCATTACTGAAATGATTCCTTCTTTGAAATTCTATGGATCTATGCATGATAGAAACAGAACCATTACTTATTTCTTCATATTAATTAGTAATAGGCCGGCAATCTGGTCAATTTTGCAATTTAATAGTGTGCAACTGTAACTAAGTTTTATAATTGTGCTTCTAACTGAAATCTACACTTGTTAACTCTGAATCTAACTTGTTCTATGGAACCGCATAAGATGTTGTCATTACAAAACATGATTGAAGACCCAAGATAAATGGATCACACAAGAATATTTTATTACTCACGCTAAGTAAAGTATTATTCACACTGAGATTACTATTGTCAGAGTGATATTTATGAATACTAAAAACTGCTGTAACACATGAGAAAAATACATCTACATTGCAAAACATTGTGATGTGCATGTACTACACAACACAATTTTGAATAAATGTATGATTCCCCTTTGCACTTTCACCAAACAATCTCATTAGACATCCCATGATTGGAATTGTGTATAATTTCATGTCGTTATACTTATTTGTATTTTATCACCCTGATAGATTTATTTGTGGATAAACAAAATTAAATGATAAAATTGACTTTAGCGAGTAATTGTGTTCAAGTAGTTAATTTCTTAATTCATAGCTAAAGATAAGTGCTTCTCAAGTTAAGTACTAGTGAATCTTTAGTGGCAGTTTAAGACTAAAATTATTTAAACCTTTATGTGTATTTAACAACGGCATGGCTCTGTTTAAGAATGATGGATGGTGGTGGATAAAACACAACATTGCTGCACCTTAGTAGCTACATCTCAGAAAAAAGGAAACTAACACATCATCATCATCATCATCATCATTCTCAGCCAAAGGATGTCCAATGCTGAACATAGACCTCCCCCACAGCTTTCCACAGCGACCGATCACTAGCGGTCAGCATCCAGTTTGATCCTGCAACTCCTGAAACTAACACAATGATAGCTAACTAGCAAATAAGTAACAACTGAACTTTGTTGTTGTTATTTTTGGCATGCTGTTTTATTCAAAATGGAGTTTGAAAGTTTGTATGAAAATTGCTCATTAAAACCAAAAACATAGAGATGGGGTAAATGAATACTAAGAATGACCTAACTAAATCAATGTAATATGGTCAAATTTGTATGAGGAACCATTGTTCAAAGTAATTATTTCAGTATTTGATAACTTATGTCTGAATCCACTACGCAGAAGCATTTATTTAACAGTACAAAATAAATGTTTTTTTGTTTACATTAATGGAATAAGTAAAAATATCTGATTTTGTTTATGTGCCTTGATAATCTGTACCTCTTGGTTTACCTAAATCAGTTTATTTAATCAGAGGATATTTTGATATGGCATGACTGTACTGTTTATATCAGAGTATAATCGAATAATGTAAACAAAAAATATTTAATTGCATGAAGGGAAATTTTAAAATATGATAAATGGACACTATCAAAGAATGTAACCTGGGAAATGACCTTTTTTACTTTCTTTTTGAATTTGAGTGTCATATGAAAAGTTGGTCTATAAACTTAATTTGAGTTTCAATGTTATGAGCCAATGAGTATGAGCTGGACCTGGAGTACACAAATTGTTAACATCTTTTTAACTTAACATGCAAAAAATTTATTTTAGGCAAAATAGTGCTATAACACTGAACCTGGTGAACAAAACACCATTTTTATTTTCAATTTCACCACATTCCCGGAAAAGACACTTGTTGCACATGAGAAAAAACCCTGATATGTGAAGAGTTTAAATGGCATCTGTGACATGGTATATACAATTTCAAATATGCACAAATAATTCAAAGAATATTTTTTTATAAAATACTTTTATGAGAAATGGTTAGGATAAAATACACAAACACCTACATCATAAAATTCTAGAAGATGTTGCCTTGTGTGATGTTGATAAATAACCTAACAATGGGAAATAAAACATGTATTGTTCAGCTTTGTGTGCAGTAGGGATTCCTCAAAAGACTTTTGACTGTTCCAGGACTAAGGTCATCAAGCTTTCACATAAAACACAGAAAGTCGCATGATTCAATAGTAGCTAGCAACATTTTGAAACTCCACAAACAAATGAATGTATATAGTATTACCAGACTATTCCTTAGAAATGAAAGTGATACTAAGCAACCATCCATTCATCAACCATCTACTTATGTACATTAGTAGGAAAGTTTTAACAACAATTTATCAACACACGGCTATTCGCAAATGCGGCACAACCAGATGCTGAAGTGGCATATATTACGTAAATATAATGATTAAACTATGATAAACACAAAATTGTAAAGGATACGGTCCGGGCCCGCGTTGACTCGGCGCCAACGGCACCTGATTCCCGTTGCCGCTCATATTCTAGGCAGCATAGGTATCGGGACACGTACACCACTCAAGGTGGCACGTAAAATCGCCCTAACCGATTGTAGGACACATCCGGCACAGGTAGATGATATACCGACGTCAGATTGACAAGTCACACGTTTTAATTTATTCCTTTTGAAAACAACGTTTCTAGCAAAAACATTGTACACCACTGGCAGAAACACAATATATATTTCCAGGAGAATTATATAGCATCACTGGGAATGGGATCCAGTCACTAAACAAACGACAGTACAAAATGGCGGATGTTAACCAATAAACAAACGTGACTGTCACTGATAGAGTCCCCAATTTTAATAATCACTTAATTTTAACTTTGTAACTATTGTATTAATTCGTTTTAAATAAGAATAAAAATTGTAAAAATATTTACTCTGCTTTATCAATATTAGTACATTAATTTAAAATCTTAAAACTGTCATTCGATCGTTCACGTCTACTCACGTCACGCATGCAATGCTTTGCGAGTTTTTTTTATTATGTATGATAGAGAGGTAGTAGAGCTGTGACTACTACTTGCTAACAGAATCGAATAATCGATTTTGTCTATGGCCGTTTTGGACACGTGAACGTGAGAAAAAGTGAGAAATATTTGATGCCATCATGAGGCTCAAAGGCCATTGTGGAAGCTGTTAGCAAAATAAACGCAAATCGATATACAGTTAACCAAATGGTACACGTCTATTCAAGGGAATAATATAATATGATCCGATTCTAAAGTACCAAAAAAATATCTTCGGTCAGAGAGGGGAGTGCTGGTTCATTAAATATGTTGTATGGACCATTAAAAAAACTTTAAAAACCTATCTTGTGTGATTTCGTTTCAAAGGACTTTTTAAGGCGGTTCTAAAAATATGTACTATCACTTCTTGGCACACATTTTTATAAAAATACTAGCTATATAAAATAAACATATATATATATATATATATATTGATAGATAAAACTAGAATAATAAAAATGAAAGTTTATTTTCATAAAATAAATTTTAGATTTGCCATAAGCTAAAGGAAATTTTAATCGAAGTACAGTTAAAACACTATAATTGATCAGTTATCGAGGATGATTTTTTATTTTTATTTTTAATGTTTGACACCATCACATAATTGCTCCGATCCCAAGCTAAGTAGCTAAAGCACTTGTGTTATGGAAATCGGCAACAACGGTGGCACCACAACACCCACCCCCGTTTTCCCGACCTCGACCGGTAATCGAACCCGGAACCTCACGAGATGGCGACGCTTGAAACCAGGGTGCTGGCCACTCGACCACGGAGGTCGTCGATTAAATTCCTAAAACGGCTATCAAAAAATAGGAGTTGGTGATAAAAAAGTAAACATTTAAGGTTGTATGTATTTTTTAATGCCAGATTATATAAAAAAAAAATCGTCCAAAAATTAAAAAATATATGTTAAAGGGTGAACAACCCTTATATTTAGGGGTATGAAAAATAGATAGTAGCCAACTCTCAGACCTATTGAATACACATATAAAATTTGGTAAGAATCGGTAAAGCCGTTTCGGAGGAGTACATTTATCTATTACTAGCGGACCCAGCGAACTTTGTTTCGCCCCGGTCCCGTCCCGTAATTTAAAATTTTAAGCGGTCTCAGTGTAACTTAAAAAAAGAAATGATGGGTATGAAAAATAGATGTTGGCCGATTCTCAGACCTACTCAATATGCTCACAAAATTTCATGAGAATCGGTCAAGCCGTTTCGGAGGAGTACGGGAACAAACATTGTGACACGAAAATTTTAATTTAAGATACACAGGGTTACAGGAAAAGGCGACCTAGATCCGTTGAGGGCGTGTAGTACACATCATTTCTGAATGATTGCAATATGAAACACCCCATCTTAAACTTTACCGTTTTCGAGATATTCGAGTTTTAATTTTTTTTATGAAAATGCCCAATTTTTCGGCAATTGAATTGAATATTTTGATTTTTTTTTACTCTTATGATTTTTTTTTTTATTTTTTACACGAATAATGAGATGCTTAATGACCTCAATGACTAAAATTGCACGTAAGTTAACTAAATAGGTCATTGTAGCCGATCGAAACTTAAGAAAATAAGCTCAACATATAAAAAAAAAAAAAAACTGGATATCTCCAAAAAATATTACGGCATTTGCTCTGCATATGTGCTTAAAAACATCTACATTTTATTATCAATCCAACGAGGTATAACACTCTTGGGTATTTATTATCCTCAAAGGTGAAACTTAGTTTCTAAGGCTACATGACATAAATAGCGCTTATTTAATCTAATTAATTTGACTTAAGTTTAGCATCATCATTTCAGCCTACTGGCTTCCACTACTGAACATAGGCCTCTCCCGGCTAGGTACAACCTTTATGCATCCATCGATGTCCCGCTATCCTGACCTAGGAGATAATTCAGTTTTTAGAGCATTTTTTTTTAGATCGTCGATCGTACAAATAATGACCGTACGCCAACTATTAGTTGAGCGTAAGTGACTAGTTACTGGCTTTTGTTTGGAAAATAACGTAATCGGTGCGTTGTTAACGCTAGTTCGCATACAAATTCACTCACGCTCAAGTTGAGTATGCCAACTATGAGTTGAGCGGCTCAACTCATAGTTGGCGTACAGATCGTCGGTGATTGTAGTAAGCTAAATGAAACAATAAATCAGTTCAAAATAACATTTATTCACCTAATGCTTTTTAAATAAATGTTTATAGTTCATGTTCTACGTGTCCACCTCTATTTCGCACACATTTTCTCATTCTTTCACGTCTAACTTTCACTACACCAGTGGTTAATGTTCTTCTTATGTCGTTAGCAGCATTAATTATCCTTTCTTTGAAAACTTCCACTGACGATATGGGGATGGGCTCACTGTAAACGAGGCTCTTCATGTGCCCCCATACTTAAAAATCCATGGGGGTCAGGTCGGGACTTCTGGCTGGCCAGGGTAAAGGCCCACCCATTTGTTAGGATAGTTAGTGTCCAACCATTCCCTAACGCTTCTTCTGAAATGAGCAGGGCAGCCATCATGTTGAAACCACATGTCCCGCAGTAATTGTAATTCATTTAGTAGGTCACCTAAGTCACCTCTTAAGAAATTTTCATAAGTTTCACCATTCAGATTGTCTGGAAGAATGTAAGGCCCAATCAAATGGTTGGAAATGATGCCCATCCACACATTTACACTAAATCGTCGTTGTGACCCCTTTACTCTTTTCTTATTTGGATTGCCTAGTTCTTTAGGAGCCCAATAGTGTGCGTTATGGTAATTAGTAGTCCCGTCCTTATCGAATTTGCATTCATCTGTCCACAATATTAATTTTAGGAAATTCGGGTTCTCGTTATCTGCATTGAGCATGAATCTGCAGAAGTCCATGCGTCTCGCGGGATCCCCTTCTTCAATTACATGTACCGGCGTGTAGTGGTATGGATACAGGCCTGCCGCATGAAACGTAAACCACACTTTCCACTGAGTTAGGCAGGTACTCGACGGTCGGTATAGCGTCGTATGTACTCAGTCCGAGCTTGTGCGGACATGCAATTGCAGTTTTCGTAGCATATCCGCATATTCTTCGTTCGAGTATGTTGCCATTTTAACAGTCCAGTATCACAAGCACAAATCAGAGTCCAGTAAACTAGCACAGTAGTCACAGTTAGAAAAATCAGTCCAGAAACAAAGCCAAGTCGTGTGCGAATCCGTAAGCACAATAATTCGCATCTACCATGGACGAATCGCATGAGCAGACTAAAATGGATGGCAAGCAAACAAACGACAAAATTCAAAACAATGGGCATGTTGTATCCCCAAACTTGTTTTTGCACATTATTTTTCTCCCTCTCACCTGCTTAAAACGTAAGTTGTCTCGCTCACACGCACCGGATTAACTTGAAGGACAATAGCCGAGGGACCCGTTAGACCTACTACCTGAACCTTTTCAACTATGTTTTTTTCTATGAGTTTAATAAATACAACCCTAGGTTGTTATACCTCGTTGGATAGCTGATAAAATGTAGATATTTTTAAGAACATCTGCATTGCAAGTGCCGTAAAAGTTTTTGGAGATATCCAGAAAAGGGAAAAATTTTTTTTTTTAATTTGTACTTATTTTCTTAAGTTTCGATCGTTTACAATGACCTATTTAGTTTGCTTACGTGCAATTTTAGTCATTGAAGTCATTTAAAACCTCTTTGTTCATGTAAAAAACCAAAAAAATAATTTTCAAAGCATGCCAAGTGTGGGCTCCTCCAAATACGATTAAGGGCAGTATGGATGGCCAATGTTTTGTTGGGTACAGTGTACCACAATTAGCATAAATGATGAATGATGGATGATGAATTTAATATTCTAATACTGAAAATTTAACCGCTTTTAGGAGAAACAAATTAATTTGGAGTCGGTGCTTCGGTGATTGTTTTTTGCTAAACAGACGGGAAATGTGTTATTTAGAGCTTTTTGAGGGTAGATTATTTTTTTTAATTATTTTTATTTCGTGATTTTTAGTTAATAACCTAACAACAAGACCGATTTTAATAAAACTTTCACTTTACCATAGATATATCCTGATTGAAATAAAAAAGAATCATCTCGCTATGACTTCTTATTTTTGAGAAATCTGCAATAACATACATACATTTACGAAATTATGCATTCGTTTTTGGAATCTCTAACTAATTGATTAACGTACTCAAATATTATGAAATTCTAACGATATCACATACATAAGTATTTGTTGAAGTCGTTAAAAATATTTTGATTAAGTGTTTTTTTTTTTTAATTTAACTTCAAATTGTCTTAGATCTACTTCAGTACTTATATTACGAGAATTATAGAACTGTAGTGCACTGCACATACCCACGGAAATATTAAGATTTTGTCTTCTTGGCCCTCACCCGTCCTAGAAGATCTTTCATTACATTTTGAGTCACTTCTTTAAAAAAATGGTTTTGACCTGTATTTATTATTATTTATTTCATTGATTTCACATAGTGCATAAAGCATTCTCTACCAGTCAAACATTGTGTGGAGCAGAAACGCTTGAGGCGGCGTAAAAGAACACAAAAAAGTAACAAATTAATTGCTAAGTTCTAATATACTCACATAAATATTTAAAAATAAACCTGCATAAACCATAAACCTACATAACCATACATAAAATTATCGATACATAAGCTAACATAGATTATACATATAATAGGGGAAAAAGAGAAGGGAAAACACTAAGAAAAAGCTCAGGAATGAACTTCTTGAAACAATATTTTGACGACGTGTATGAAGGTATGTGATAGTGTTGGAATTTGATGATATTTAGGTATGATGATCTAATTAGGCTTCCAAGTACCGTATCTGCAGATATAGAACTCGAATACAGTAGTATTCGAATACAGACCCCTAGTCTGTATCCATTATGATATCTTGCAGCCGGTCGCTTTAGTTAACTATGGGGGTTTATCGTTAACAATGCATTGCGGCGGTAAAGATGACAGGTAAAAACTTTATCCTGTTGAACCAAAAGTATCGTACATACTTACTAAATTTTCATTACTGATTCAGTCAGTGCACAACGCTTAACAAATGCAGAAAAGAACTGTTCATGTGAGAGCTGTTCGTGAATTTTACACCGATAGAAGCCAACTTTCGGCAGTATCTCCTGACAGCTCTTTAGCAGGCCAATTAAGCGCAAAGCGATGGTGCTACGGATATAAAAACTTTCAGAATATCGGGTTGGGATGAGTAAAGGAATGTCACAGTTTAGAATGTTTTCAACACATTCAGTGTGATATTTTATGTTCATAAAGAAGAAATCAGAAACCAAAACATAGATGGGTAGATAATACTATTTACTACCGATGTTTAATCGCCTGTAACTCATGCCGTGCGACTAACTAAAGTCCGCTTTTTTCGCTAGTCCAACAATGTAAACGATCAGATCAGTTAAAAATAATAACTAACTATTTGATTTAAAAAGATCTGTGTTCAATTACGAATTATCTATGTATGTCGTTAGTATTGTATTTATCTTATATAAAAATTAATCCATTTTGTACAAAGGAATGTCAAGATTGCTTACAATGTTTGACTGGCAAAGAAATTTTCGACTTCGACTTTTAATATGCCGCGACGTAGACACAGATTTGTTTAACCGTTTCTGCAGAAGTTGCGAAGACGCAAGCTATCGCATTCGAGTGTAGTCTAGGTGAGTACTATTAAACTACCTAGACTAAACTAGTTCTTAGGTTTTTGAGGCTGCTGCCACCTTAAATTTGGGCCATTTTTAATGAATTTGTAAAACCAATGAGGATAAATAAAAGAAAGTCGTGTTAGTTACACACTACAGTTAGAGAAGACATCAATATTATTTTTACTTTATTTTTCTTAATCTATCTTTATATTATTATTATTATTTATATATATAAAAATAAATCCCCATTTCCCTTGGTCACGGCATCACGCCTGAACGGCTGGACCGATTTCGCTAATTCTTTTTTTGTTCTGTTTGTTATTATCAGGAGAAGGTTGTTATGAAAGAAAAAAATAAGGAAATTGCGCGGAAAATTAGAAAATTTAAAATTACTTAACCACCATACAAAATTATTAAACTTTTTAAATGTAACCTTGAAACATTTGACATAGAACTGACTGAATGCGTGCTGCAAATATAGTCAAAGAAGATGAAAAAAAATACGTTTAAAACGGACTCTTTTGTCAATCTTATTTTATTGATAAACAATACCTTAAAAATAATTAATTTTAATACAATACATTTAAAATAGTTAATTTAAAGGATCTAAGAAACCTGATCTTCTTAGTTCACATGACGGTTACTTTAGAGCCATCAGGCCTAATATTAAAATTTCAATTTAATATGGAATTTTGGTAAGTTTGGATAGACTAACATACACGTTACTAACATAAAAAGTGGTATATACCTACTTGGTTATAAAGAAGAATACAATAGTTTTATTTTAATTTACAGATGAATTTTTGTTTATAAAAATGCCAGCAGCTAGACGTACAAACTTAAGTTGCAGAACTCGCAATGCTGCGAGTCAAAGATATACAAGAGCAAGTCAAAATGACGAGCAACGCGAAGCGCGGAATGAAGTAGTAAGGAATCGATGGAATCGAAATCAACTTTATAGAAATGTTGCGTTTAACCCCTATCAAGCTGCATTCAATTATAACGTGGAATTAGATTACAGTTCACAGCATATCTTTACTAATGGAACAATGAACGTTGTGTGTCAATATTGCAAGGCATTTAAATTTAAAAATGAAGCTCCTGGGGCCCTATTTTTGAATCACTCGCTTCGAAATGTCGAGTGATTTTCGTTCGAAGATGAATTAAAAGTAGAGAATACAATCCCGGGATCCCGAATCTCGGGATCCCGGGATCCCGACCGTTTTCTGGCCCCGAAAATCCCGGGACTGCACTTGGCTAATCTCGGGATTTTCGGGATTGCCACATACAAGTTTAGTTTATATGCCGTAGTCCGTTGCGCCTTGACGATAACCTTGCCTAGGTTATTTAATAGCATTTAATACATAACGACAAAAAACACTTTTAGATACGCCGTCATACGATACGTACTATTCACTACACACACAGGTACAGTCTTAATATGTTTGTTGTAAACTTAGAAGGGACTTCCCCACTCTGAGTACTTCAATACAATACTCTTAAGGTAATTCCCCAATGAATGAACTAACAGGGGAATCACCCGATCATCTCATAATATCATAATATTTTTGCGGGTATTTCCCGTCGGGGTTTCCCTGTACGAAAGTATTAAATATGCTACTTTTAAGGTGATTCCCCAAGTCCCCAACGAACCAACAGGGAAATCACCCGATCATCTCATATCATAGTATTGTTGCGGGTATTTTCCCGTCGGGGATTCCCTGTATGAAAGTATAAATATGCTAATCAGATTTTATTTTTTTCATTTATTATTCTGTCAGTGACGGGTTACGAAGGTTTCGTCATTTAAATTTAAAGTAAATTACCTGAAATTAAGTATTTCAAATGGCGGCAGACTTTGTTAAACATAAAAAAGACAGTGATGCGACGTCAGTGTGGAGTTATTTTTTAGTCGCGAAGGATGGGAATAGTGCTAAATGTAAGCGGTGCCCAGCCATTCTCAAGACTTTGGGTGGATCGACTAAGGGATTACATACACATTTGTTATCAAAACATAACATCAAGGTTATATCAGCTTCAACAAGTCAAGATTCTGAAAATATGAACACAGCTCCGCCGCCGCCAACCAAGCGAAAGTTAGATGATTATTTTACTAAAAGTGCCGACGATAGCCTGGATGATGTTTTGGCAAGAATGGTTGCATTAGATGGATTTCCATTCAGTGTATTCATAGCTTCAGATGATTTGAGAAAATTGCTCTTAGCAAAATACCCGGATTTACCAAAGTCAGCCGTCACTGTTCGAAAACGTGTTATGAATTACAATGAAAAAATCAAAAAGCAAGTAATTGCAGAATTGAAACAATTGAAAAGTGCAGGTGAAAGATTTAGTCTTTCTTTCGACGAGTGGACTTCAACTTCCAATAAACGATACATGGCTGTCAACGTTCATTCATATAAAAAATTTTGGAACTTAGGACTTGTTCCTATTTACGGAAGTATGACAGCTGAAAATTGTCTTCGTATATTGAAAGAGCGTCTCAGTGAATTTGATATTTCCCTGGAAACTGACATCGTGGCTATTGTAACCGATGGACCGAATGTTATGATAAAGGTGGGGCGGCTTGTTTGCACCGAACATCAACTGTGTCTCGCACATGGTATCAATTTGGCGGTCTGTGATGTGCTTTATGGAAAACATAATTATTTGCAACATAGCCCTACCTCAGATGATACTCTGAATGAACCAGCTGTTACTGTTGATTATATGGACGACAGCGATGATGAACACGATTTAGAAGACTTAGACTGTCCAGAATCAGGTTTAATCGTAATGTCACAAAATGATCTTGCGCCAGAACACGTACCAGAGTTAACACAATATGAAAATATTAATGAGCTGATAAAGAAAATCCGCAAAGTTGTAGTGTATTTCAAAAGATCACCATTTAAAAATGAAACAGTACTTCAAAAATATGTGAAAATTGAACATGGAAAAGAGCTGTCACTTCTTTTGGACTGTAAAACCAGATGGAATAGTCTTTTAACAATGCTGGAGCGATTTTATCTTTTAAAAGCATGCATTCAAAAAGCTCTTATAGATCTCAATCATCCAATTCGTTTAGAAGATGTTGATTTTGAATTGGTAAATAAAATTGTTGATGTGCTGACCCCAATTAAATTGACAGTAGAAGCAATCTGTAGGCGAGATGCTAATTTATGCACAGCTGATGCCGCTTTGAAATTTCTTATAAAACAACTGTCTAGCAAAAACTCAGCATTTGCCAAAAAAATGAAAACATCCTTAGTGGAACGTATAAAGCAACGACGAAGTGATAATTTAACTGGTGTATTAAATTATTTACAAAATCCACGAATGAATGATGAAAATCAGTTGTTATCGGATTTGGAATGGCATGACTTATTTCCAGTTCCGACACAGGCTATAGTGAGGAAGCAAATAAAGAGTATTGTTAAAAGACTTAATAGTCGAGATGACACAGAAGAAGAAGAAAGGTCAGGATCACAAATAGATGATGAGCTAAGGCCAGAAACCTCCCAACCCCAATTGACATTAAAGGAAAAGTTACAGCTGGAAATTAACAAGAGTATGAAATCCCCAGATCCTGATGTACAAGTACAAAATGAATTGGGGTTGGCAAATAGTATTAGACGTGAAATGAGCCTGTTCGAAAATGGAGGAGTTCGTGGATATCACTTAGAAACAGCATACAAGTATCTATTGTCTATTCCTCCAACCAGCGTTGAACCTGAGCGAGCGTTTTCAGCTGCCGCTTATGTTGGCAATAAACTACGAAGCAGGCTTGGAAGTCAAACATTGGATGCTTTGATATTTCTGCGATTATATTTTCGAAATACTAAATAGTATATTTATGTTGTCTTTTTAATTTCTTGCAAAAGTATAATTTTTTTGTTTTGTCTTTTTTATTTTCTTATTATTATTGTGATTTGTGTTGACTGTTGTGCAAAGACATTATAAAGTTTTTTAATTACTCAAGTTTTTTTTTAATTTGAGCCCAATTAGAAACCACATAGTCTAATCCCGGGATAGGCCCGGGATCCCGGGATTACGGTTCAAAAATCCCGTAATCCCGGGATTGAAAAACATGCTCGGGATTGTATTCTCTAATTAAAAGTCATAGAAAAAAACTCGTTGTCGAACAAAAATCACTCGCCATTTCGAAGCGAGTGATTCAAAAATAGGGTCCCTGGTTTGTGTTGCGCGAACGGTCAAGTCAAATTGACGCCATTGGAACCGCCACCAGAGCCACTACATTCACTGGTTTCCGGAAATGGGGCAGATTCTAAACATTTTTTGACTCATATCCAGCAATATAACAATTGTTTTCAAATGACGTCATTTGGTGCAACAAAAGATATTCAAGAAAACTTTATGCCAACTTTTAAGATTCAGAGTCAAATATATCACCTAACAGGTTCCTTATTGCCAACGCCGAATAATGACTACAAATTTTTGCAGATTTATTTTATGGGCGTTTCAACAAGCCAAGTCAATCAGCGTTGTGCACACAACAATTCGGTGAAAAGATTTTAATGCGCCTACAATTGACGAAGTCGCTATTGTTGTCGTGGGTGAAAATTTTGAAAATCTAAATAAATGTTAGAAAGTCGTGTTAGTGACGCGAGAACGAATAGACTGATATTCATGATTTTTACTCTGTTGGTTTTGTCTTGGCTTGAAAAATAAGTTGAAACAGGGCCGGAGCAAAATGAAGTTCGCTGGCACCGCTATATATTAAAATTATCCTTACTTGTGTTTTAGCTAAATTCCACACAAGCCGTCATAAGTTCGGCTCGGCACCCATAACAACATCCATACTTTAGTACAAAATTTTCCTGCTCATTAACCTAAAATGTATTTTTAACGATATTTTATTTTTATTTCTTCATGCGGGATTCGAACTGACTTCGAAAGCTGGCTTTATATGGTTGTCGACGACGATACTATAGTCTAGGTCCGTTTATGTTTCTACAAGTCTTCACCCTGTGCGACTCAATATACCTATGATTGTATGCATATAGAGTGCACAATAATATTTCCTACTTAGCGAGAAAGCTCAAAGTCCATCTTGATAAAATACAAGGTACGAATAGGGTTGCCAGATGGCTGGGATTTCCGGGTTGTCGCAGGATTTTGACCAGTAATTGCATCTTAATATCCCGGAATTTTAATACACTGTTCTTTTGGAAAGATTTTACAGTTATTGCTCCCAGTTCTTTATTAGAACTGTGGAATGTATTCTAATTGGAGAGTTCAGGAGAGTCGCTTAAGAGTTTGGAGAGAGAGAGAGAGAGAACTATCTGACCGAACTACGTTCTATGACTGTATTACCCCCCCCCCTCCCCCCAATGTCCAGGAAAATATGGTTCCGTATCTGGCAACCCTACATACTAACGATTACGGTACTCCGGTAGATAAGCACAACAAAGTGATGATAGTGGAAGTACTTAAGGTAAGCTTAGGTACTTACACTCTCACAAAACATATATCTGATCGAATCCAATAATTGAGGCTAATAAAGGGAGTTTTGTGTTATGATTTATTCATTTATTTACTAGCGACCCGCCCGACTTCGCACGGGTGCAATGTATACATAAATATAGACCTTCCTCTTGAATCACTCTACTTATTAAAATAACACATCAGTATCCATTGCGTAGTTTTAAACATTTAAGCATACATCATACTGAAAGCGGGAAGCGACTTTGTTATAAACTACACACATCAAAAGTGTCTAATGATCAAGCATTTTTATGCGGATTTCTTGAGATTGAGATGTGGCTTTGTAATTAATTTATGATTTTATAAATTTATATGGATCCTTTTTGGTGCATTTCATAATTTGAAACAGGAACTGTCAATCAAATTCGAGGAAAAAGACATTATTAGTGCTACTGTTTCCCTACTACTGATTAAAACCAACGTTATCATGGAGCGGCGACGTCATTTAAGCAGGGAAGAAATGCTCAGAGCCGTGGGAATGATAGAAGCTGGTTCCCGGCAACGTACTGTGGCTTTAGCTCTGAATACAAGTCAGAGTGTTATCAGTCGACTTTGGACACGTTACCGAAGCACTGGTACCGTGGCTGAGCGCCATGGAGGACGGTATCGCTGCACCACACAGAGACAAGACCGATACATTCAAATCACAGCTCGAAGAGTTACAACCATAACCGCCATGATGTTAGCCGTGAGGCTTCATCACTCTTCAGGGAACTTAATTAGCGACCAAACAGTCAGAAACCGCTTGCATGAAGTGAACCTTCATTCCCGAAGACCGCTACGGGTACCACCTATAGCAATGCACAATGGTACTTATTATTCGATATCAATGGGCTCTTTAACACAGAAATTGGGCAGAAGAACAATGGCGTTTCGTGTGCTTTTCTGATGAGTCTCGTTTTGGTATGAGACCGGATACAAGACGTATACAACACTAGAGAACCCCTGGACGCCAACAGCGATTAAAATCCTGCCAGGAAGTCCATCCTTATAGTGGTGGAAGTGGAACCATCATGGTATGGGCGGGTATTTGGATCGGCGGAAGAACTGATTTGATTCGGATCAGAGGCAACCTCAACGCTCAAATTTATGCTGAGACGATTGTATCAGACGTCATCGTTCCTCTACAAGTGCAAATCGGTCCCTTATTTCAGTTAATGCATGATAATGCACGACCGCACACCGCAAGAGTTGTAAGACAGACTCTCGCCGCAGCTAACATCAATGTCCTGCCCTGGCCTGCTCAGTCGCCAGACTTGAACCCGATTGAGCATGCATGGGATATGCTACAGGTACAGAGAAGAGCTCTGCCGAATATGGAGGGTATCCAGTCGCAAGAAGACTTTTTTTTGTTGTTGCAACGAACATGGGCGGCCATTCTACAGCGTGATTTGGATGAACTCATTTTGAGTATGCCAAACCGATGTTCTTGTGTTGTTAGTGTTCGCGGTAGAAACACGGATTATTAATTGTTTAAGTTACCCAATAAAATTTTAAAGAAAACTGTTATTTCTTTCAGTCTTTTTTCTGTTCAGTCTTTTTTCGAACTTTAACGTTAGTGGTTCAAATGTCAAAAATCCCTTTATTAGGAAAATGGCAAATTTCTTTATTAATGCAAAGGTGACTTGGTTTATCGTTACTGTAGACAAACGAAAACACTTTATTTGATGAATCCTTAAAGAAAATTTTAATTAATATCAATCAGGAGAAAAGTTATCGCAAAAATATATGTTGATCCCTAGACACTTTTGATGTGTGTAGTTAGTGATGAAAATGTTCATTTTGAGGTTTGAGTGCCATGTTTTTTTTACGCTACCTACTCAGCAATGTTTAATTTACAGATAATCAAGGGAAACACTCAAGATTTAAGAGCACGTATAGTGTTTTTGTACTAGTATTATAATGATGACAAAATATAGTATTATAATTATGTGGAGCTGAGCTGATGGTGGAACTTCCAAGTGCTTAGGAGTTCATAATTATGACACCAGAACTTATGTTAGGTACTTTTTAAGGCTTAAAGAACATCGTCAATGTAACGCAAAAAGTACATACGTAAATTAAAAGGATATTTGATGCAGTAGAAGTACAAAAAAATGAAATTGTCTTCGCGAAATGTAAAAAAAAATGCTTCAGACTACAGTCCGACAGCCCGCAGTCTCAAAACTTTTAAATTAAATTTTATTGCGATAGTTTTCACAGTATGAAAATAGAGCGTAATTTGAATTTTGGGAAAATAAACAAAAAATATTAAATATCTCTCAAACCGTGATACTTTCTTAACCCATGTGGTCTATTTCTGAATTCTGATTGATTGTTACCTAATTATAATAAAATATCTACGGATTTAGTTTGGACTACTACTACAGGACATTCTGTATGTTTATATAAAATAAACTTGTGTTAGTTATTTATAATTGTAACTTCTGGGCGAGTGGACCGATTTTCATGTTTTTACTTTATTGGATTCTCCGTTGCCCTGAATAAAAAAGGAGGACAAATAAGTTCACCGGGACAGCTACTTACTATAATATTATAAAGCTGAATACGCTTATGTCAGGGCAGGTACTTGAAAGTTGTTTTTTATAGCTCATGGGCACATACATCATGATATAACCTATTTTTTTAATACATCTTGTGAAATATCGATATCACGGTGCTATCATATCGAGGTACTTTCGCGATCACTACTGATACGCTTTTTTGCGGGGAATGTGAGGGAATGGTTTAAATTTTATTAAAGGCGCTGTCTGAGACAGAGTACCTACTCGTAAAACGAAACCGCGCGGAGGTCGTAGGGTGGCGCTATCGCGGCTAATTATAAGATAAGTAAGTGTTTTGTCACATACCTTGTAATTCTGCAACACACAGTGGACAGTCATTTATGCAGCTTGTGCATAATACCTGTGAGCAGTGTGCACTAGTAGGTACATGTTCTAACTCCATCGAAAAACTATCATCACTTAGTTCTGGATCGTCCATTGCATCCATCAGTTGAATATTTTTATTGTTATTTACAATATTTGACAAGTACCAATCTTTAAAAGGAATACAGTTAAAATGTAGGGCAAATATGCCAACTCCCCGGTGTTTTATGCGCCAGCGCGTGGCTATGGCTGAAATGGCCGAAGGCAAGGATGAAACATTTTTGTTGGTAGCCATAGAAAAGCCAATTTCGTTTCTACCCTCATTTTATTTATTTATTATGCTTGATTGAATGCATTTGAATATCTGACCCGAAGTCAAATAATTTCTTGTGAATATACGACATTATACGGTGCAGAAACGAAAAATTTCATCTTAAGATGCGTGCATATAGCATGCAAATAAATATTAATCATTCTTAAGGTATCACACACGGTTAAGATGCTATAATTTTTTTTTTTGGCACCAGTATCGTTTGAAAAACCACCCCTGAGTCGCTTCGTCACTGACCAAAACGACACCCTGTATACACCGTCGTCTAATATAATTAATAATAATATGGAATGGACTATTAGATAGCTCCTCAGAAAGTGATTTGGACATCGAATACGACTGGAAAATTCCTGCCACACCTATATTAATTAGGTATTCACTAGACAAAATTTGGCGCGCTTCATTTTACACCACAAACCACATTATTTAACAACCAATTTTCTTATCCTCGTTCATGAGAGTTTGTAGATTTTTCTTCCACCTATCCACGACTCATAATTAATTTCTGTTTAATATTATGATAAAATAACAGCGGGAACTGAGAGAAATGGTTATTAACAATGTTATTAAATGTAAACTCAATCCATTTTGCATAGAATATAAATGAACAGTCTATATAAGGCTAACCTAGTAAGAATTTTAAATATAAGGTATTACTTCGATATATTTTAAACCGGTTCTGGTATGTATAAAGTTTTATTGTATCTTAACCTTTTGTGATAGTTCATACTAAATGTGCAGCAAGCTATTATTTTATGATAAGATAAAAAATATACTATAGCATCTTAGCCGTGTATGATGCACTTTATAATTATCATTGTGTGACTTGCTTCCCAAAAAAGCGTTCTCCGCAAATACTTACATTAGGTACATGTTTACAATATTCTTAATGCTCCGCCGATTCTTAAATCCCTCACACAATTTATCAGTCTTTTTACTAGATTATTAACCTTTATTGCAAGTACAGTCGCCAGCACATCAGGCTACCTACTTTTGTTGCAAACTAGCACTTATTACAACTGCATAAGGCACTCCAGTGCTTACCTTGACGTGCAGTTGTCCGTACATAAATTTGTTATTTATTTCCCTCCGATGTGTTCACCTCCGTTTTCCCTACCTACCGCCTCATCATCATCATCATCATTATCAGCCAAAGGACGTCCACTGCTGAACCGGCTTTCCCCAGCGACCGATCACTAGCGGTCTGCATCCAGTTTGATCCTGCGATCTTTATAAGCCTACCTACCGCCTGTGTGTGTTCTTAATATTAATTTAAAATGTGTTGTCTTTTTTAAGATTAGTAAGTAATCTAATAAATTCCCAAGCTAAATTCTTAGTACTTTTTGTCTTTTTTAACCGACTTCATAAACGACTGAGATATGAGGTAACATACATACAAATAAAAAAAACATACAGTCGAATTGATAAATCTATCAAGTATGTAAGTTGATAATCTATCAATTCGACTGTATGTTTTTTTTATTTGTATGTATGTTACCTCATATCTCAGTCGTTTGTCGACCGAATCGAAAAATTTTTTCGCCTACTTAGAGGGTGTACCTTCTATTCGTGTACCTTTCATTTTTTCCATTTTGGGATCTGATGATGGGATCTTGGTGTAATCGAGGGAAACCCTGAAATATTAAAGGCATGTATAGAGTTTCTTTACTAGAATCTTAATGTTGACGTCTGATAGTCAACATCTTGTAGGGCTGAGCTGATGGTGGAACTCCTTAACGCTTAGGAGTTCAGTAATTATAATGACGGAAATTATGATAGGTAATTTGTAGCTTCTTAAAAAATAGAATCATTAGGTGCACCTCCCCCCCCCCCTCTTATGTAATCACTAAAAATGAAGAAATAAAATAAACTTTTAAAAAAAGTAAAAACCGACTTCAAAACCAAAATGCACTAAAAAGTCTTAAATAAACTTTTCACGATTGAAAGGAAGTTTTGGAGTCGGTGCCATCACTTTAACCATCAAGCATCAACTATCACAGCACCGACTCCAAATAGAAATTGTTTGCCTAAAACGGATTCCGTTCCTTTCAATAGTGAAGAGTTTATTTAAGACATTTTAGTTCCTTTTGGTTTTGAAGTCGGTTCTTCCTTTTTTTTGAAGTTTTTTTCTTTCCGATCATCGCAGTTTTTATTCTTCACTCGTGACGTTAGTGTGATTGTGCCCAGCATGATCAGTGGTGCCCAGTGGTAAACATAAAGGTGGTTCTACACCACAAGGCGGCTTTGCCGCTTGCTTACGTCAAGACTTGTCAGATTCTACCAATCCAAGCAATAAACGCTCAAAGAATAAGAACAGTGTTGAGGAAATCGCTTTGGACACATTTTTTGACTCCGTAACTTTGTTTAGATTTTGAAGGAGTCCCAGGCTGTACCTATCCTTTAAGCTGGGAGGAGGGAGTGTGGTTAAAGTATTTTCGACCGTTTTTCGATACACATGATCTGATGATGATGATGATTTTCTAGTAAATGTAAGCTGATAGAATTTGTTACAAGTTTTACTCAGTCCTATTTTAAACTGACTTTAAAAAAGGAGTTTTTTTTTGTAAGACGTGTATTTTTCCATGGTTGGAGTTGGATAATATTTGAAAATACATGGTAATTGGTAACTATGCCAGCGGCCTTGCCGCTGGGCGGTGTGGAGTCAGCATAATTTTCAGACGTCAATAAGACTCGATTTTACCAACGTCAGATAAGGAATAATTGTCAATTATGATCTTCTTCTTCTTTCTTTTTTCTTTTGTGATCATTATGATACAAAACGCCTTAATTTGGACGTCATCTATATAAGAGCAATCATTTTCATTATGAAAATTACATTTTAAAATCGGACGTTATACTTATTCGGTTAGATAGTTCCTATCAGTGGTTGGTATAATCGGTTGATAAATTAATGGTGGCTCTTCGTGGGAATATTAGTTATTAAAAGATTAATTAAATTGCACGAGTGTAAATTTAATCAATATTTTACAATTAAACATGGTTGTTTTTAAATATATCTTAAAACTATGGCACTAAACACTTTTATTACCAGAAGTTATGGAAACAATTTCATACGCATCACAGATTGCTTTGAAGTAGCAAGAATATTTTTAAATTGTTTAAAATCTGTATAAAAGATAAAAAATACTCAGAAATAAATAAAAAATAAGTACTTTAGTTTTAAAAGTAGCAAACGAAAGTTTAAACTACAACAGATACCGATTGATTCAATTTTCGCAATAATATATGATGTCATCGTAAGCCCTATGGCTACGTTTTGCACATATATGGGCCTGTTCCATAATAAAATAATTAGCAAAGATGAAGACATTGACAAATTGTTACAAAATGCATCATTCATTGATAATAAAGTGCAATCGTAATTGACGGTAATTTATACGTAGGTGCCTAGTAACAACTAAATTAATAACTCCTGCATTGTATATATATATGGCAAGATTGTTTATCTTCCTGAATTACCTACAAATGTAATAAAATAGTTCGGATTCTCGAAATGATTTATCTTTCGGATGGTTTTAAAAAGATATTTTAAGGTTTGTCATCATAAACGATTACTTTCTGGTAGTTAAGAGGTTCTATAGTTACTAGAAACGAAAATAAGGGAAAAGAAATAAAGGAAGTCTACCTGAAGCTTTTAGTCATTAGCATTTAGCCTACATTACCAACATATCCACATATATATACTAAAGATATACAGTAAAATAACAAGCTTTTAAACATTTATAGGATCACCATTGGTTGGCACTAGTAATGAACATCAAGTGGCAAGATGTTTTATAAATATGTAGACGGATTGACGCATTTTATTTGTATAAATTAAAGCTGTACCTAATTTTATATGGTAACTATGGACTTCATAAAAAGGTTATAACTAATAAGTAGAAAATAAAATAAAGGGAACTCTGCTCTCATAAATGCGAATTGTCTCCTTCGAAGGACGGGTTAGTGGTTCCTTTTATCTCGTGCATTCTTGATATGTCGGTTTTTGATTTTCTCTGTTGAAAATAAAGTTAAAGAACTCCTTAAAATATGCAGGTTGAATTTTAATTCAGAACAGTAGCGGTAGTAGTAACGGAATAATACTTAATTTTGAAAGGCATGTGGGCTCTACATTTTCTATTTACCTAATCTATTCATTAATATCCTGACGGAGGTAGTTTGAATAACACTAACTTAATTCACATCACGTTAGCATTCTTACCTTAGATTTGTAAACTTTATTATTTATTTTCTTGAAGCCTGCGAAGTGATTCTCAATGTCAATTAACTTCTTGCCCTCAGTTTCAGGTAAAACGAAGTAGAAAACTGCACAACTGGTGATACTGCAAACAAAAATCACGTTGGATTCAAATAATAAATAAATAACTTACGATTAGGTATATGAATTGTTTGTTTGTCAGCCATTACGTATGGGCAATTTAATCCCCCAAGCGTATGTGAATGAGACACAATAGAAATTTTATTGTTATGTGGTTGGATTGGATATTGAAAAGTTAAAAAAGTCCTGCGGTCTAATTCCTTGAACCACCATCAGTGTCCACCTGGGTACTGACTACATAAACTAGGGCCAAGATACTCAATATAACTATATAGACCACAGGACCGCTACTAGCGACATCTGTTTTTGAGTTCTTCAGACAGCAGGACTAAATAATATTTCAGTTATAATAATCATAGTTATTACTGACCAAACTACACCGTAAAAGCCGTAAGTTCCCCAAATAGACAGGCTATCGACCATGGATATATACATCTTGTTGGTCAGGAAGCCAAATATGTAGCCCACTGCGCTGGCGAGACCCGCGCTGCCGGCGCGAGTCTTGGCGCTGAACACCTGATGGAGAAGAATATTAATTATTATTATTGAAGTAAGGAATTCAGAAACAACATCATAAAATGATTGCCGGGTGTGCAGGTTGTATGTGAATATGGAGTGCAGCAATGGTGATTCTCGTAGTGCTGTCAATCGTTTCATATTATAAAATATTGTAACAACGTCATTAGTTAAAGTTTAATTATTGTCAACAACAAAACAAAAAAACCGGTAAAGTGCGAGTCGGACTCGCGCACTGAGGGTTTCGTGCCAACCTTTTAACTGAATCAGGGAATCCCCTTACTTCCACTTAGTAAAATGTTACAATATTTTGTTGGCAGCAAACATAACTTTGTTTTTCATAGTGTTTGTATGAAGAACAAAGGTATGTTCGCGGTTGTTGAAAATGATATATTTTTGACGTTATATGGTTACTTACCTCACCAATTAAAATCCAAGGTAGGAGCCTGATTCCTGTGTGAGTTATCAAAGCTAATAGCATTAGCGATGTCATTGGTATCCATGAATATGGGTTATTCTGAAAAAAGGCCCGTTTTAGAATACTTTCACATTACTGTGAATGTGGTATACCTAAGTTGACATTGGTTATTATGCCTGTTTAGGTTAAATCTTACCGTAGGATTAATCACATCGGTTTTAGTGAAGTTAGATGCCATTTGATCTTGAACTGTTTCAGTGGTAGCGTGCTGGAATATAATTTTAATATTAAACAAAATAGAGTCGGACTAAATAACTTATTTTAGGTAAAATTTACTAGAATAGTCTGCCAAAACAACCAAGAGTTAATATTTATTCAATAAGATTTGTTTACTGTTTATATTGCGTAATGATAATAACATTCATTAGGTAATGTATTAAGTAATTTAGTGAGATACTTCCAAGGCGGGGAAAATAATGAGACATAAATAAATAATTTAATCACCCGGAACAGAGATTGCGACAGTTTGGAATCCGCTAGCCGGAGTTAGTTGTAATTTGATTTAGATATTTTTTACGGAATCTAGCCTTATTTTTACAGAGAGGCAATTCCCCGTACTTAACTTCCATTCCTCTTAGTGAATCGTTTCTAGTGAAGAAGTCACCACAAGTTCCAAGGTCACATTTGTATTGTGCACCCATTGAGTATTCAATAGTATGTCGAATAAGTAAGTATCTAAAACCGATTTTCTTTGCAGATTTGAGCTAATGAGTTAGCAATAGTCCATTGTGAGTAATATAATGTAATTTAAATATGTAATGTTATTATAAATTTTCGTCCAGTTTGTTTAAAATACGAGCTATAAGTTATGTAACTGTATGTAACATCTAGAACGCTTGCACATTTTTCTCATGAGATTTCTACTCTGCATTTCAATTCGACATAGCTCCTATTACCCATATTAAGTACTCATACCCCCTTATTCCAAAAACTTAGTACCAGGTTAAGTAGTTACAAGGTAGGTAAGATTTTTTCTTATATCTTAGTTTTTTTGTCATATATTTGATTTTTCTTATTTGTTATTAATAAAGAAAGAAAAGTATCAGGTTTAGAACCGTACTAAGTACTAAATATTATCTGACCAATTTAAAAACAATGTCCTAAAGACAGTTTGGATGGAGGTTTACTTATCTAATTGGACAGCTGATTTTAGTCTTGGTTTTAAACATAAGTAGTACTATTTTTTTTGTATTTGAGGTTCAAGTTTAAACGTAGACTAACTTGACTCCGAGCCTGAATAGTCAATTTCAATACCATGGAGTAAAAGTGTAAAATTATAGTTCTTCGCTTAGCATAAAAACAGGGTCTTATCATTAAAATAGTTCAAAAGCAATACATCTACTTATAAGAGTAAAAGGTTAGGTAATAGTCGATTTTTGTGTACCGTTTTGATGTATCCATCATAGGCGGCCACCATAAAGCAGCAGACCGCTCCTCCAGCAGTAGACACGAAGGTCAGAGGCCGTTTCCCCGTGTAATGTACCAGAATAACGCACAGGCCCGTCCCCACCATCTGCACCACGCCAATTATCAGCGTGGCGTAGTATTTGTCTATGGGAGCCTCCAGCATTTGGAATATGGATACAGCATACGTCTAAAAAAAACTCATTCACATAGCCGAATATTGTTTAACAGGTGGCCAGCATCATCATCAAATAAAAAATATGAAAACAAAAAATCATCATGAAAAAAAAAGCGGACCGGACCAACCCCTTCAAATTTATAACGACTCAAAGCTGGTAGGTATAATTACGCATAAATAAAAAACCAGCAGTCGATATCTACACGCCTTATAAATCGATTTGAAAACACACCTGTAAAGTTGTCATGCCACTAAAGTGCCCGACAAAAAAACTGTAGCAAACTAATAAGAATGGCACTATGAAGCTCCTTTCCGTGTAGTTTGATGCCTTTTCCAAAAACGTTTCTTCCGTGTCCTCACTTTCAGCTGGAAAATATTTAGAAAATGCTTTTTTTAACTGGACACCAGTTTTAACAACTAATGAAATCTAAACACCAATTCCATTGTTCTCAAACAAGCAAATTTCAAAATCACGAAAGTCAATACTTCTTTAACTAAAGACCAAAACTTTGTCTTGAAACAGTGAAGCCAAGCAAAAAAAAGTCGCAAATACGACGACAATATGGTTACGTATTCCTTGAAATTTTATTTTCGAATATGGACCGATTTTTCAGTTCAGTTGATGATAAGTGGCGCCAAATCATGGAGCATGGAATTTTTTCGTGGTGTCAGTTCGATACGCAGTTATAATGGTGCAATGCCTTAGAAATCGAATTTGAATCATGTATGCAGTTAGCATTATTTAATAGCACACCTTTTTTCTTCTTGTAAAGCGCTTGGATGTCTTTTAATTCTTCTTCTACCGCATGAGGTTCAGTCCACCCTCGTAACCATTGTAGACTCTGAAAGAAAACGAAACGATTAGTACGATCTCACCTAAAAGACTTGGGCGTTTATTTCATACCAATCAAACATTTAAATTATAAATAAAGCTAGCAGACGTTGATTAACATTCGACACGTTTCAAATAAGGATATCCTAGTTTAGGTAGCTTATAGATTAACCCAAAGGGTTTAAGTGTATGGAAATTAAGCGTTAAATATGTAGTTAATTGTGTGCACTCTGGTGATGTCTTAGGTTCTTATCAAATGATAAAAAAACTACCTTTTTGGCATCGTCGTGGCGTTTTTTAGACACCAACCAATGTGGTGATTCAGGAACGAAGCATAACGCAATAACTGCCAATATCTGAAAATGTAACCGACGCTATCATATTTTCAAGAAAGAAGATGATTATTATAATTGTATCGTCATCATAGTTTAGTGTGGGACGTCCACTGCATAACATAGCCTATGTTGGGCAGTTACTATGGTTACTGCTAGTATAATATAGTTACTATGGTTTTCTATAGCTGCTGGTTGCAAGCGGTCGACCTAAACTAGGTACGCCTTTGATTTTATATAAGTGTGTTTAGTCTAACGTTGAAGCAATATAAAAATTACCCGTCAATAATTGTTTTGTTTAACTTAGTCTCATCGTGAATGTGATATTGATCAGGGCCACTGTGTGCTAGTGCGGTAAAAATCCAAACAAACTGTGGGAATCTTCCCATCGCCCATCGTCATATCGTCGAATCGTTATCTTTAGAATCTTCTTAAGATGACGATTTCGGTGGCAGTATGTTAGGTTAACCAGTCTCATGGCAGTCAGTACAATTACAGCGAATTATAGCAAGTCTCATCGTAAATGTGATGTTAATCTGGGCCACTGGGCCGTGGTAGGGAGTGCGTGGCAGGTGTTTGGTAGGGAGCTGTACAAACGCCTAGGGTAGAAACTTTGGATAGTCTGCTACCTACCCCCGCCCATTATATTGACCTTGGCCTCTAGGTTTTATTTTTATTTTTTAGAAAAAAAACTATTTTTTGGACTAAAACTACCTGTAGCTCAAAATCTATTTATGGGACAGGTCTGCTAATTATCTTGTTTTAATCGTTAAAGTCTTAGTGTACTGTAAAAAATAATTTCACACTAGTAAATTGTAGAGAAGAAAAGTTATGGGGCCTGAAGTAACGTAGTAAGGTAAAAAAATAAATTTCAGGGCAACTTTCTATGGGGTTTAAAAAAAACTAACAAGGTTGGAGTTCTTTTGATTTTTTGAAAACTGAGTTCATACCTTTTCTAAAGATATGCTAAAAATGTTACTATCCCTTTTAGTTCTGATGTTATTAATTAATTTCCGCAACTAGGGCACTTTAAGCAACAATTTCAACTAATAAAAAATACTTAAATGTGTCCGATCGTAAAAGGATAGCAAATGAAACGCAACTTTTCTTAATTACTTATTTAATTATAAAATATTTTCAAATTGACCTTTCACTTGTAAACATGCTCGCACCTCTTTCTCATCTCCACGGTCACCGTGCCAAGCAGCTGTTCCTCACGCATCGTGTTGAAAGCGGCGTGGATCTTGCTTGCGCTTACCGCTTGATGCTTGCCTCTGCGTACACCAACTCTTTCGCCCTTCCCCAGGCGTAGAAGTCAAGCGGGGTTAGTTCACCACCCCGACTAATCCAAGCATTAGGGAAGGAGTTGTTTAAAAACTCCCTCACTGCTAGGCTCCAATGGGCAGGACAGCCGTCGAGCTGAAAGACTATGGGCCGATCTGCGTAAAACACAGTTTCCACTAAAACAGGCAATTTATTTTCGAGGAAATGTAAATAGTTTTGCCCGTTTAAGTTGTTGGCAGAAGTGTGGCCCTATTAAGCGATTGCCAATGACGCCTGACAATACGTTCACGGTAAACCTTCTTTAGAATTCTCTGTACCTCTTCACTCTCTGGGTGCCCAGTAATGGACTAACAAGGTTGGAGTTCTTCTGATTTTTTTAAAACATCCTTAGTCCATACATTTTCTAAAGGTATGCTAAAAGTGTTATAATCACTTTTAGCTTTTGTTTTCCAATTTCACTTTTTACCTTACGTTTGTTGTGTTAGCGGTAGCAGTTTTATTAGTTGGAATTGTTGCTTAAAGTGCCCTAGTTGCGGAAAATAATTAATAACTTCGGAACTAAAAGGGGTAGTAACATTTTAAGCATATTTTTAGAAAGGGTATGGACTGAGGATGTTTTCGAAAAATCAAAAGAACTCCAACCTTGTTCGTTTTTTATAAACCTCATAGAAAGTTGCCCTGAAAAATATATTTTTTACCTTACTACGGTACTTAAGGCCCCATAACTTTTCTTCTCTACAACTTTCTGGTGTGAAATTAATTTTTGCAGTACACTTAGACTCTAACGATTAAAACAAGATCACACACTTACACACAATAAAACAAAATACAGGTAGTATTAGTCCAAAAAAATGTTTTTTTCTAAAACATAAAAAAATAACATTAAAAAAAAAACTTGATGCCAAGGTCAATATAATGAGCGGGGATAGGTAGCAGATCATCCCGAGTTTGTGCCCTAGGCGTATGTACAGCTCCCTACCAAACACCCTGTATAACTACAGAAGAGAGTCAAAGATGAACTACGAGAAGATACTGAAGATGATGGACATGGCACCAGCTACAGCCAGTCTCACCGTGAATGTGATGTTGATCAGGGCCACGGTTCGCCAGTACAGCAGGGACCCAAACAGGAACTGCGTGAAGACGCCAAAGATGATAGACATGGTGCTGGTGGCCGTCAGCGCCCCTCGGAGGTGCGGCTGCGTAATCTCCGCAACGTACGTCAGCACCTGGGCAAAACTGAAAATCATTTAAGGTCGGTTGACAATCGCCCACGGTCGGGTTATGGTCGAAAAATTGAAAATCGGTTTACCCGTACTAAAAAGATTTACTAAACGTACTAATTAAAACAAAACTTAACTAATATGTACAAAAAGTAAACAAAATAATATAAAACTAAAAAGAAACTGACCTAACCCCGAATCACATCAGTGCTTGATTTATAAGTTAGTGAGTGAAGAATAGGTACCACTTTTCTTAAATATGTGTAAAGATTTGAAGTCCCCAGCGGCGGCCTTAGGGGGTGGCGAACTGTGAAATCGCCCAGGGCCTCGCTCTTGCAGGGGCCTCGCACAACAACCCAAGCTCATATTTTTTTAAAAAAATATAAAAATCTAGCCTAAATTAAAACTTTTACCTTTAATTCTTATTTATAAAGGAGTGCAGGGTAGCCTTGGTGACTGCCGTTAAATACCAACTTAGCAATATATGTAATGCTTTAAAGGATTTAGCAGAAAATACAACAGATTGACAGTTGTTCAGTGAATGCCATTCTATAGAAAAGGACATAACTACCTACGAATTTGAGTGTCACTTTTCATATGGTATTTCGTCAAAAATAAATTTTATAAGTAAAATGTGGTAAAGCAAAACCATGCACTTAGATGTGGCTATACAACACCTAGATACATTCATAAATTGGCCCGATAATTATCTAATAAATGGTTTTCGGTCATCCCTTCTAACAGCGACAGAAATAGCCGAGGAAAATGATATGGACAGACAGTTCGAAGAAATCAAAAGACGACGTAAAAAGGCATTTTATTATGAAGAAAGAGATGAAGCTCTTGAACTGACTGCGAAAGATAGATAGATAAAGAAGATTTTCAAAATATACTATTTTTATGTCATTGTGGACACTGTGCGCGCAAGCTGCCGCCCTAGGTTTGAGGCACTTAAACAAGATAAGAAAATATGTAATGGTTTCATGTTTATATAAAAAGATTAAAGGAAAATGTGTGCTCGTAGCGCAGTGGTAGAAGCGCTTCGGTAGTGATACCGAAGTCTAGCAACCTCCGGCGTGGTCACGTTTGGATAGTCCATACCCATCCATGATCACCCGATCATTCCGACCATATAAGTGACGTATATCACGAACATCTACGTGCTTTGGAAGGCACGTTAAGCCGTTGGTCTCAGCTAATATCGGTTGATATTAGTCACTAAGCCTAGTCGAGAGTGTTAGTCGCATGCCTTGCAAACACCCCACCACCAACCTGCACTGAGCCCGCGTGGAGGAGTATGGCTCGAGGTAAGCCCTTTGCCCAGCAGTGGGACGTTAAAGGATAACTGTACTAAAGGAAAATAGTGATGCTGAACATTTGAAGCAATGCAGCGACGTGCAAATATCTATGTTAGTAGGAGAATCATATGATAATAATGGACATGACATGACAATTATACGAAGAACTGTATTTTAACATTTCTCCTCAAACATGACATTTACCTAAATCAAACAATCAGACCTAATTTCGCAACACATACTTTTTACGAAGGACAAAGGGCCTCGCAAAGACCTGCCGCTCGTAGCCTCGCAATGGGTAAGGCCGCCGCTGGAAGTCCCTGCATTTTCAGTTGTTTTACCATATTAGTAAACACACAAAAAACGTCATGTTGTCATTCTAGAAAGTGTTTACATTGCAAACATTTCTTTCTCTGGCGTAATAAATACCCAACCAAAATCATCAGGATTAAAACTACACGTTTCCTAACTTATGTTCTTATTGTTTTCAAAACATTTTTACTGCCTTGAAATTTAATCATCCATGAACGAACGTAATCAAACGATAATAAACTCTTTTTCAAATCGGGACACATGCATACACCTATGCATCAGTATCGCTAAAATAAAAACAATTCTTCAGAGGGCATTCAGGGCATGAAATACTGTTTCATGGTATGATTGAGGTATTCAAGTACCTTTAATAATAATGTACAGATATTTCGTCTTTCGTAAAATAAAAGGAAGTACTTTGGTATGACCTAATGTTCTTCCTACATACCTACAATGATATTACAATAAATTATGTTACGGCCAATAATAGAGCTGGCTGGTTCCTAGCTCAAAGGATTAGCATAGCTATGCCAACGCGGCAACGCAGCTAGCATCATAGCCTCCTTGACGCAAGGAAATGGTCTCGTCTTCGAATAACTAGGTTTTAAGTTTTTTCATTCTGTCGCATGTCTTTGTTTTATTTTTTTCTCATTTTTAATAAAGTACCTAATGATATCTATTATAGACAAAAAAAGGCCAATATACGCTAATATTTCGATTTCGTTGTCATCATAACCCTTAAATGTTGTCTTTTTAATGCAGCTTCTATACTGTCACGGCAATTTTGCCGGCAACGACGTTACATCATTCCACAATAACCCAAAAAAAACAAATGAGCTAGCTTTAGTTTCTAACGACATAAAATAAAAAGTAAACCGGTATTCGCCAGTGTTTAGATTTTTATGCAAACACGTTTTATTTAGAATTTTATCTGTTGTTGTTCTTCTGTCAGATCAGAAAGTGGAAAGGCAAACGACCTACTTCAATAACTGACCTGCGATACGATTTATTAGCCTGACTTATCATATCACTTTCTTGACTTATCTTCCAATTTATTTCCTGTGGGTGTCATTGGACATGAACCTCGACATTTAATTGCATTACGCCGTTGTCGTACATGAGATAAGAACGCTAGATACAAATCGTTATGTCACATTTATTTAAGTACCTACCCGTTTTTATACTTAGAAATTCTAAGCGTAACTATAAGAAAAAGTGCAAAACACAAGTTGACACAATACTTAAGTATTTTTTATTGCAAAAAACACAATGTTAACAGACTCACTAATGAGCAAATACTTAGCTGGGGAAAAATACTTTCCTTATTTATTACTGTTTGTTTTGTTAATCTTAAAATCGTGTCAACCTCCGTTTCGTCTCCGAGATGTTGATTAGATTTAAAGATAGAGATTGGTGACTACTTGAGACGTACTTGTCATATGCATGACTTTGGCCGTGAACGGCTATTTCTACATTGACTGACTGATAGAAGTTGTTGACAATTTTTGTTATCTCTTCCAAGAGAGATTTGGAAGTTTATTTCTTAACTAGCGGATCCCCCGACTACACCCGCGTAAACGCACATATCAATCACAAAAAATATCACAATGATTTAAAACCTATGTGCTATTCCCACGTATGAGCTATATTATTGTAAAGTTCCATTAACCATTCCGTAATTTTTGCGTGATGGAGTACAAAACATACGAGGGAGGGAGGGCCGCACCAAAGTTTTTAGAATTGGCTAGAAAGAAGAGCTATTGATGATACCTTTTTAATAATTCCAAATATTGAGGAACGCGTGATAAAGCCGGTAAACGGAGGAAATAATTATGTGCTGTGTATTTTTATATATTGGTGATAACTACCTACCTACCGGTTGATTTTTTTACACTGCACCATTACAAAAAAAAACGGCCAAAACAAAGTTATATTTGCTGTCAACATTTGGATTCCCTAATTTAGTTAAAATTGGCACGGAACCCTCAGTGCGCGAGGCCGACTTGCATTTGGCCGGTTTTTTCATAATTACTCAAACAGTCTTATAAACCTGTTTAAGCTATTTTACGGTTTGTCACTTTCTGTCCAATGATGATGATGACAGCGCCAATAAAGAACGAGACAAAACAGTGTAATACTTAGTTAAATCATGTTCATTAGACTATTCGCGTTATTATGAATAAGGGAGTAAGTCTCAGTGTTATATTTTGTCACAACATTAGCATTGGGAAGGAACTACCTACATAATTTTAATACTGCTTCGAAGACGCTGGCAGCACAGGCTGATAAGTATGATGAGTAGGGCTTCACCAAGGCTGAGAGGAAGAAAAGGAAGCTCTCCACTCCATCCGTAACAAGTGAGGCAGCACAGTCACACAGTCTTGCAATCCCAGTATATGTGCTGCAAATTCTGCTGTTCGTTCAGAACCCTCACCAAAAACGAATTGAAATTCGTGTTGTGAAGAGCACGAGACTCTAACCGTTCGACACTCAGTGTGAATAAGGTTTTTACTCGAATACATGTACAGCCTCATCGATCTTTGTAGAGTAATGAAGCCAGCTGGGATACATATACTATCTATAGTGTTACTGGGGCCCTATTTTTGAGTCATTCGTTTAAATATCGCGTGTGATTTTCATTCGAAAACTAATTAAAAATCATCGAAAATCACGCGAAATATAGACGTTAGTACTCGCAAAATTCAAGAACCTTTTTTTTAATCACTCCCGAGTAGAATTATACAAATTTTCATTGGAAAATCGGATATGAAGCGAGTGATTAAAAAATAGGGGCCCTGGTATTGCAGAATGAAGCGTGAGGTTCGATTGTTGTCATTGGAACACTAGTTGCGTTTGGAGTTTTTTTCCCTCTTCTTAACCTTAGTTGATGATTGATGTGATGAGGGTTTACTCATCAGAATAATTAATAAACCGACTTAAAAAAGGAGGTTATCAGTTCGACCTGGGCCCCTATTTTTGATTCACTCGCGTAGAGATTACGAATGATTTTCCTTCGTCATCCCAAAATCGGCATTTTTGAATCATTCGGTCGAACGAAATCCCCAAACGAGTGCCTCCGACCACTCGTTTGGGAAGGCGAGTGATAGACGTAACGTCAAAACAAGACGTGTTTTTGTGTTAAATTTTGTGACTTGCTTTCTTGCTCTAAATTTTAATTAATTAAGTATAAAAGTTCAATTAAACTGAAAGTACATGGATAATTTGCTTTTGCAAAGGTTTTTAAAGTAGTGGAAATGACAAAACAGTTGAAGATTTTGTAGAAAGAGCTGTTCAAATAGACATCGAAACAACCCGTTTGACTGGGCAATTTTCAGCTCAAATCTAATTATTTCGAGATTAATAGCTCACCAAAAGAATTAATCCTGATTCCGAGACCTATTATGGTCTCGAGTAGACCGTGTTGCCCGAGTATCCATTGCAATTAAGGTACGTTATCTGTTTGAACAAATATCTTGATTACATACAATTAAGGCAGTTCGACTGTTTGCACATAAAGCTAATCTACCAATAATACTTCTAGGTTATTCCAGCCATTGATTGTTTATTGCTGAATCCTAGAAATTTCCTTGGAAACCATAGAAATGCAAGAATTGCTCGGGGCACAGGCTGTTTCGGAATGAATTACTGAAGGCCTCGAATTGCCCTGCAGTACTCAGATAGTTTGTTTAAATCCTTAGAAATCTTCCTGAAATGATGGCAGTAACTTGAAGTAAGTATCATGACATAAATTTAATTAAACTTTTCATTACCTCAATGTAGTTATTAACCTTAATCTTTCCAGGATCCACAACCTTCAAAGACTACCAGCCAGATGTAGTAGGGTGTATAAGTGTATAAATAGACTGTCTGCACTATATTTTGCAAATACACACTACAAACAATGAATTCAAATTAGTATTGGATAACCGTAGATAATTTCAAGTCAAGAGAACTTTAAAGAAAAAAGCATTGTAAAGTGTTTGTATAAAAAGGATTATGATGCCAGTAATTTGTGAACACAAAAATATTAAACCGTTGAAAAGATGCCTAAAAACTTAGTGGCTGATTATTTTTCCGGAGCATTGGTTGGGTCTATGTTGGTTTGGGTGAGCTTCTAGTGATATTTCATGCAAAAAAAAGATGAAAATGATAGCAAGACAACTCTTTATTGCACATCACAAAGGTCAGTTCAAATATGTTTACAGTAAATGTACAAAATGATGTTTTATTTACTTAAATAAATGGTTTTACTTACAAATGTTTGTTTCATTTCATTATAACAACTTAAAAATAAATGTCAACAGAATAACATTAACATAAACAAGTTATTACTCAGATGTACAGTCCATGTATGGTAATCATTAACAGTTATTGAAAAGCTTGCCCGATACAAAACAGCAAATTTAAATTATCGCATCAATAAATAATTATCAAAGCTATATCACTGTATTCTTAAACTAACCCAATAGACTTTATTAATTAAAATGTTATATAAAATTGCACTGAAAGTATAAAATAGATATAGGTCACACACATCATATCAAAAATATAGAATAACTTGATTGATAATGTTGACTGCAAATGATTATGGATGATTTCTGGTGTTCTCTAGACTCAAGAGTACTTAATTTTCTTTCCATATTATAAATGAATACTACATGTAACCACCTCTTTGCTATGTTATCTTTGTTATCGTTCCTTGTTTGATTAGGGTTTTTATGATTGTCTTGTTGCTATACCTGAAAAAGATTATTAACAGATTAAAAGAAATCATAAAGAATGAATAGTACAACTGAATCTTAGAAATCACAGTAGCCAGTCTAGATAATCACATTTCACATTAGTTTACCACTGAACCGCAGTAGACTATTGTTTGTTCACCTAAACAGGAGAAGAAGAAGAATAATGCATGATAAATACCTTAAGTCAAGACGCCTCTCAATGTTTATTAATAAATTGGATTTGCTTTATTTTGTTGTTGATTGTGAAACAACAAATCCTTGCCGTCTAATATTTTTGGGTATCTTTCTGGTTGAAGTATATTTCTCTGCTCATCACTGATGAGAGCTGCAGGTTTGTATAATGCTAATATAATGTTGAATTTAACTTTTTTATCAGAAAATCAAGAAAACAATAATAAATGCAAAATCCAATAAATTGTTAAGTTGACACTAGTGCCGTGACATTAATAGTTTTTTCTTATAAAAAAGGCTAACGTTTTAAATATACAGCCAAAATATCGTCAAAATTACGGTTGCGAATGTTACCGGTTTGTTTAATCTTTGGTAAAAAGACATTATTTCATCAATTCTTAGTAAAATGGCAACACCGCAGTCGAATGATTCAAAAATACGAAAAACTGCGTTGAAGTGACTTGGGTGGACGAGTGAAATTTTAGGCGTATACGTTTGAAATAAGTCATACGAAGGATTTCAAAAATAGGGGCCCTGTACGTTTGTTTTGTATGTATGTTTGTTCGCAAATTTCTTGCGTTTGACCGATTTTGATGCGGTTTTCACTTAAGTATTTATTACACCGAATAGGTTTTAGTAACTATTCTAGTTCAAATAAGTACGTTATAACATAAACAATAATTAAAAACGTCGAAAAAATTGTTTTATAAAAATTTACCCGCTTTAAAAAAACACTAATAGGACTAAAATAACGCTAATACGAGAAACAAACTCATTTGATGTCGGTGCGATGTGATGCGGGCGATGTATTTAGTCCTTTTGATGTATTTTGAAGGCGGTTAAATTTTTATGATTTTTTTCTAAATGTGCTTATCTACTTACTGGTGCTTCTAGGAGGCCTCCCGCCAAGCCTGTCAAAAACAGAGCCGCGTACAAGTGCGCAGTTGTTGTGGAAAAGTGGAATATCAGCCAGGCTATGAAGAAAGGCCCGTTCACGATTTGCATGGCCCTCCTCCGGCCCAGCGGAGTCGTCACCAAACCTGACAGGGCGCATCCAACTGGCACCACTATTAAGTTAATTGAACCTGCAACAACATTGACACCCTTAAAAATAGTCACAGACAGCTTATTTGAATCGCACGGAACTTATGGCTAATCACAATAATGTTTAGTACAAGAAAAATAAGCTGGGAGATCAAAATTGAGCGATTAGTTATCTAGAGATGGGCCGAGTACTCGGTTATTACTCGGTACTTGGCGTACTCGACGGGTTTTTTGACACTCGTACTCGGCCGAGTAAAGCAATATATTGCGGTAGATGTCATCTAAACAACAGGACGGATATTTCACAATCTCAATTATGATACTAAACGAGTAATAATGAGACAAAATGAAGTTCGCCTCAAGTTAACTAAAAAAAAACAATATGTGAAATTGTATGCTGTAAAATTATGATGCAGTAACACAAAGCTCTTTGTGGTAACAGTGTATTCATTTTTTTTTCGTAGATGTTACCAGCTTTCGCATGGTGCTTGCAGGTACACAAAGTTACACTTGTGCTAAACGTGCCAGTTCTGGATACCTTGTTTGGTGCCCTGCTTATCACTCGAAAGGACTCTCTTGTCTTTTGTCTTGATACTAGAAGACCCATTTCTCTAGAATAAACTATTCTAAAGTAATGGGGCTTTTAGTACCATCGCGCTTTAATGGCTAGATGAAAGCTAATTCTCCGCGAACCTGTTTGTACTTGTTTATTCACTCGAAACATTAATTTTGTTTTAAACCGAGTTACTCGGCCGAGTACTGTAGGTTGAAAAAAAATGAAATTATGAGTACTCGTTACTCGGCAAAAGTGCTACTCGGCGCATCTCTAGATCTATAAAGTTTTACAGTTAATAAAACAGATTCGGTCCTGTAAGCAGGTGTAATAAAAAAAAATGAGTATGTAACAAATTTATAATATATATTTTTTGTTTCCAGTGGCCACAGACAGCAGACGTTCTTTCATTAGCGATGTTTAGTCTACAGACTACAGTGCGACACGGATCTTTTGACGAACCGCAAAAATCAGTACTAAAATCAAAAAGTTGACAAATTAAAAAATGCGGTTGCCAGGAGGTCTATTTTTGAATCACTCGCTTCACGATGGCGAGTGATTTTCGTTCGAAGATGAATTAAAAGTCATAGAAAAAAACTCGTTGTCGAACGAAAATCACTCGCCATTTCGAAGCGAGTTATTCAAAAATAGGGCCCTAGATCAGTGTAGCGCTTCTAAATACAATATCATTGGTGTAGCGAAATCTCCCCAATCTCACATAATTATGATTTTCTCTTTTGTTTTATTTTCGTACGTGTTAAAAGTGATTGTTTTAAATACCTTAGAGCTAAACTATATAAATAAAGAAATAATTATATGAAGGTTTTTATTGTTAATAAAAGTGTTTTATAATTATATAAACATACATATATATATAGGTACAGGGTGACTTTGAAAACATTGGCAATATTTTAAACTGAGAACCTACTCGTGATTCAGAGCCCCACCCTTATATTAAAATGAAAATTCTAGTACTATTATTTAATATTAATTACCGTTCCCATTGGTCTCATTTGTCCTGGTTAAGCAAACAATTTAAGTTATAAATACGAGTAAAAAGACCCTAATAAATAAATAGACTTCCTGAATCAAGGGAGATTTTCAAAGAAATCTATACTTATATTATAAAGCTAAAGCGATTGTTTGTTTGTTTGAACGCGCTAATCTCAAGAAATACTAGACCGATTAAAAAAATGTATTGGATAGCTAATTAATGAGCTATTGATTTAAGTTTATTGAGGTAGGTTTTTTACGAACACTACGATAAAACTTATGAAAGAAAAGCAAATAGGTATGAAAAAGTTGCAAAAACGAGGGAAAAATATTGCTTTTGAGAGCGTTCGTTGTGTACACAAAAATCATGTATGACGGGTTTTTTTTTCCTTTAAAAGATCTACAATATAGTTCACAGCAGCGTTATTATGTAGTTCAATCTTGATAAATTATATTGATCTACTGTCAAAATTGTTTTTATACACTCGGGTATTTATTCTTATCAAAATCAAACATATATTCATCATTGCGAGCATTTAATTTAGAACAAAACTGCCCCTTACGTCATTTAGTTTCAATAAATATCTTAGAAGCCATCACAGTTTTAAAATAACTCCGCACCAAAATAATGCTAGTAGCTCAAGCAACGCGAGCTTGCACTATCTATAGTTAGTTGCAGGCTTTTTACTTCCAATGAAAATATGTGTTTTGCGTGAAATATTTTATGGGAAATCCGAAACTTACGCGAGCGACGCCGCGAGGGGACCAATAGTGTAGACATAAAATATTGAGTTAGAAACACGTAGTTCCTGTATCGATAGGTCAGATAGAAAACTTGAAGGTACTGGTTACCTTGTTCGTAAAGCAGAAACGAGACCTCATTTCCACGGCTAATGTTTTTCCGGTTTGTCCACAAATGAATAATTTTATGATTCCAAAGCTTGGGAATTCTTAAATTTAAACTGCAAAGTCGGTGGTATGCTAACTCAAAACAAATCAGTTATGGTGGATGATTTTACATTGAAGAAATATTGTAGTTTTTCCACCTGTACCTAATGCATATAAACATGTCACAAAAACATCTCTGCTAATCAGCAAAATGTATCACGCTACGTAATCGTGTATATTTTTTCTTCTTGTGCTAAATTAAACAAAAAGTTATAAAACTAGCCAAGTGTGAATTAAGTTTCCTGCGTGACATTTTAATTGAAGTTACATTACAATTTTTGATATTTCTCTGTAGATAAAGGAAAAACTACAAAAGCCGCATAAAGTTCAAACAATTAAAATCTAGACACAATAAATTTTTCCTAAATATGCTTTAAAGTTAAATTATTCATTCGAAGGTATGAAAAAATGACATCGTCTTTTCTAAAATACACGTACCTATCCAGGATATTTGTGATTTATGGAGATGCAATATTTCTCCCGGCCGAGGGTGTTCCACAGCTGGAATGAGAATGGTAGGGAAGCCCAGTGTCATACCATAACCTGAAATAATATACAAAGTTTAAACGTTTATTCAGCGTAAAACGTGTACTTCATGCCCTAACTAAGGCATTCAGTTTTCTACCAGTCAAACACTGGCAACCACTTCGCATCACTTATCTAAGATCAAGGCTTGACTTTTTTTTTTTGGATGCGCCAATAAATAAAATGCGGTACGTTTTGTCTCTAATTAGTTTTTAAGACAATATAAATGACCAAGAACTTTGACCGCTTCGTCTGAGGAAGCTCCCACTGTCCTTAGTTCGGTCGTGCTGTTGTGACCTTGCATTCTCAACATCGCATTGCCTTCGCTAGCATAGAGCCAAAAGCTAAATAAAACTATGCACGTGAAAATAGTAGGTGTTGATTAATAAAACATATATAAATATATGTAGAGGTATATGCCTAGTGAAAATACCTAGTGAACAAACATGTTTGAAATTGTAAATTTATACAGAATGGTCATCATTTATATTGTTGATATTTTTTTAACTAAGGTATATTTTCCCCGGGTCAAATAATTATCTTCTTCAGCTTTAAAAAATCAACCTAATCGACTAATTATTTTAGTAACATTTAGAAAACTTTAGGGACTTATTGTAATAAATAATTTGATTAGGTACGGCAATATTCATGATATGAAAGTACCTTACCTTAATCAAAATTGTGATTTCACAGTATTATACGTTAGATTTTATAATTTTACGCGACGTTACAAATAAATCATTTGACATAACGTAATTAAGACTTTTCATTATTTCAAAGGCTGCATAAAAATGTAAAACTTAATACTTATAACTAATCAATTGTTGAATATAATAACTCTAAATACAATATTTTTTGTTATTGGGGATTTAAAGCCTGTCCGTACTTTTGATCAAAATTGCTTTTAATCAAATTAAATCTACCGGGGTCCAACACCACGGGGACAAACACCTTTGGGGTCATAATTCACGAACCCAATCATGTAACTACTCAAGTTTTGTAATACCTAGCTAAATAGTATTTGGAATATGTTTTGTTCTACCAATTCCTCTTAATAAAAGTTTGAAGGTGACCGGATTTTCCAAATTTGAGATATGACTGAACCCTCTTCATCATTACTGGTATTATGTCAATCAAATGTAAATTCATTTACTTTGATCAGACTTCGCTTGTTTTATGCACGAAGTGTAGACATGACCGCAGGGCTCAGTGGCACTAGCTTACTTTTAACACAAACACATGTCAATGAACTTATTAATTATAGAAAATCACTTTTGTGATGGGTAAAAGATAAGGTGGCACAACGCTCTGGCAAAATATTCGCAATGCTCTAGGTACTACTGAAGAATATAAATAATGTATAAAAGCGGGAAAGCAAATACTGAGTCTTACAATGTTAGCAATTGCATTGATTACAATTTATTTGACACACCAAAGTTTCGACTGCTCAAATCCTGTGTAGATAGAAAACCTTAAAAAAACATTTTAATCTGGACAAGGAGTGGAGTTTATGACACCCATGGACTTTTGTAAGCAGCCATTTGTATGAATTCGCATGTGCACAGTAAGAATATAACTAGGTATAACGCATACTCACCAAGAAGCAACAAGTTCTTAACGCTGACAGCTATCAGCTGTGGCAGAGCTGTTCGGAAGTCTTTTTTGTACCCATAGGGTCTTTCCGACGCCAGATCATCCTCGCCCGAAGGATCCTTGCAAGTTGCCATCTGAAAAAGAGAGAATAGGTTCAAAATATTTAGTTAGGTTCTTCGTTTAGCTCCACTTACTCGCGCAGATGGGGCTCTATTTTTGGATCACTCGATTTCTTTTAATTTTCGTAATCAAATCGTACAAAATACACACAAGAGTGATTAAAAAAGATAGTTTGATTTTTGTAAGTATTCGCGTCAATATTTTACGTGATTTTCGTTGATTTAAGTGGTTTTCGAACGAAAATCACTCGGTATATTGATGCGAGTGATTTTCGTTAATTAATGTTTGATTTTAGAATACAAATCAATTGACTCTGTTCTTTACAAGGAGATACAAATTACCTTTACAAGTTCTGACATTATAATCACTAATCAAACTAAACGTTAAGGATCCACCATCAGTTCAGCTCCACACAATATGATAGTAATAGTTGATAGTAAACAACTATCAGACGTTACAACATGTTAACATTTAGATTCTAGTATAGAAACATACACATCGAATTTTATAACCTCCGCCTTTTTTAAAGTCGGTAAACAATAAGTTGCATTATTTTATACTGTGTCTCATTATCTACCTCTAAAATGAGAAAATATGCACATTAATGCACAAACACGGTATTACCATGGCAACGCTTTAAATGATGCTCCATTTGGCCTCAATTTTTGGACCACTTGTTCTAAACAGCCTGTTTAGTGTAACATAGAAAGTCATAAAAAGTCATTTATTTATGCATATAGGCCCATTGAGGACACTTTTACACGTCCCAGTATAAACCCTACCACAGCTTCGGGAAAATTTTGGGCTTAGTGCTGAGAAGAAGCTGCGCAACAAACTCAGTCACTTTTGTCAATGCCTCTTTTCAAAAGGTTTACAATGTTTGTAGTAGGTATTCATGCAAGTCCATACATTATTATCTTTCAAATAATCATCTACTTTATAATACCCTTTCGTCATTAGGGTTCCTTTAATGACAGTTTTTAATTTATTGATCGGTAAGTTTACAATGTGTTCTGGTAGTTTATTGAAAAAATTAATACATATCCCTATGAAAGAATTACCAACCTTTCGAAGCCTAAATTGTGGAATAGCAAGCTTATTTTTATTCCTAGTATTATAATCGTGTATATAACTATTTTTCGTGAATGAATATAAATTTTGGCGGACATACATTAAATTTTCATAAATATACTGAGAGGCTACAGTTAATATTCTAATTTCTTTAAACACCTCTCGTAGGGAATCTTAAGGTTTTAGATTATAAATAGCTCGCACGGCTCTTTTTGTAATACAAAAATTGATTCTATATCAGCAGCCGAGGCCCACAGTAAAATACCGTAGGTCATCAAGCTATGGAAATAACTAAAATAAACTAACCTAGCTGTTTCTATATCAGTCAAACGTCCAATCTTTCTTACAGCAAAAGCAGCTGAGCTTAGTTTCCGTGACAAGGCCTCTACAGAGGTCGTTGATATAGTAGCTACATAAGTTGTAAGTACGAGGGTCAAACTGAAAGTTCTTAGAAAATCAAAAACTGATTACATTAGCCAGTTATTAGTTTTATTATATCTTTTCAAAATATTGTCCATTGACGTCAATACACCGCTGCATGCGATGTATCCACTGGGAAAAGCACTTTGCCCACTCGTCCTTAGGGGTCTCTTCAATGGCATCGCGATACGCAGCCACCGCTTCTTCAGCATTCATAAACCGCTTTCCTTTAAGTTTTTCTTTAATTTTTGGAAATAAATAAAAATCACAAGGCGCGAGGTCGGGGCTATACGGCGGGTGACCCAGTAATTCAACGTTTGATGTCGCCAAATAGTCGATCGTTCGCTTGGCGGTGTGCGACGAGGCGTTGTCGTGGTGAAGGAGGATCCTACTGCGAGGTCGTTTCTCTCGAACTTTTTCCAAGACAAGTGGCAAACAATTGGTAGTGTACCATTCTGCAGAAACTGTTTTTTGATCCTCTAACACAATTGTTGCGAAATGACCTATCCTTCCAAAGAACGAGGCCACCATTTTTTTTCCCGCACTTCGATGTCTCTTCACTTTAGTTGGCAACTCCTCGAAAGGAAACACCCACTGAGCAGATTGTCTTTTGGTTTCAGGATCATAACAGTAAATCCAGCTTTCGTCACCTGTTAGTATGTCGAACACAGCATTTGAGTCACCTCCGTTAAATCTTTCAATCATTTTACGGCACCAATCCACACGATGGAGTTTTTGAGCCTTAGTCAAATTATGAGGTATCCACCGGGCGCAAAGCGTCCTGACCGCTAAATGTTCGTGGAGGATTTTGTGCACTTGACTCATACCGATGCCTAAGCTTGTCCGAATCTGCTGATAGGTCACTCTTTTGCCAGTCTCTATCATACGCCGCACAACACAGATGTTATTTTCAGTCGTCGCCGTAGAAGGCCGTCCCTCACGTACATCATCAGTGAGATTAGTGCGACCACGTTTAAACTCATTAAACCAGTTGTAAACAGTCGCACGAGATGGGGCTTCATCGTGAAAGGCCAATCGTAGTCTATCATAACTTTCTTGTTGACTTAAATGACATCGAAAGTCATAAAAAATCATTGCACGAAAATTTTCTCGTGTTAAATTCATGTTGACGTGACACAGACAATTTTCAATTTGCCGCCAAATCGTAAAACAAATGACAAATGAATGAAATATATACTCAGTAATATTGGCAAAGAGTTCTATTTTCAAATTTTAGAATATTTTTTTTATTATATTGTTTATAAGTGGCCAGTTCTAAGAACTTTCAGTTTGACCCTCGTATGTATGATACAGCAAAAAATCAGACGTTTTAACTTATTGAGGCTAAATGTCAATTTCAGCTTGTCATTGACTATGTGACCGCTCAAATCAAACTTATATAAATTAGAAAGCGGATGGTTAATTTCCCCATGAATTAATGTCATAATCATTGTATGACGACCTCCGTGGTGTAGTGGCTATAATCACGCTGGGTTTCAAGGCGTCGCTGCTCGGAGTTCCTGGGTTCGATTCCCGGAATTATATCCTCCTCCTTTTTTGAATGCAGGAATCATAATTTTCTATACTGGGTGATGTGGTATCACCATTGTGTCTGATTTCCATAACACAAGTGCATTGGCTTCTTACTTTTGGAGCAGAGCAATATGTATGTCATTGGTGTGCATTTTTTTTAAATATCAAAATCTCTTACTCGTTAAAATGATAATGTCAAGTTCTAATGACTGGAGTCGGGACACAATTGTTTGCAATACATTGCTGGGACTAGGTTCTCGCGTCAATCAAACTATTTCCGTGTGGAAAGTAATTCGAATACGAAAATAATGAATCAAGCATAAAATTAATATTCCTATCGGAATAGAAGGACAAGCAAAATCTGTCAAACGAAACTGATTTAAGATGTCAGTAACTAACATAAGTAAGTAACATTTTTAGCTTTAAAAGAGATAACCATTCGATCAGGTGATTTATAACAATGTTCCTAAGTTAAATACAGTAATTTACTGCATGATAAACAGTCGACACAAAATATTGAACATGCAGCTCTAGTGTAAAACTAAATGTTATTTCTTTATACAAAATATTCGTCGATATACATTCCCTGTGTTATTCTGTCTTTATTTTTTACGTAAATTAACGTTTGTAGGATAGAATAATCAAACTGCGTACTTTAAATTTGAAGCGCATTTGTAAATATAAGTCGTATATTAAGAGGCTTCGATTTGGACTAATCTACCTGTTAAATGATTATTTGTTGGGGTTATGCCGCTGCAATGCATAACAATCAATCACCGATCAAGTCACCATGTTTCAGACGCATTACTTCTCCAAAATATACAGAATTTCACTTTTAAATATAAAAAATCAAATGCACGTAATTTTCAGCGACCTTCTGCAGGGCGGTCAACTGTTTGACATCTGACAAAAATGGTTCTGCTACCCATCTCTTTTTATCACACAGTTTGCTGCTAGTGGCATCTCGCTTTTGTCGTTCTATTCCAAAGGGATAATAATTTTATGGAATCAAGTAATGTATGAACACTTACAAAACCGACCGCACGGAAGTAATTAAAATGCTTATAAATCGTGAAACTGATAAAGGAAAAAACTGTTTGTCTAGAAATAAAATTCGATTGGTGAACTTTTTTCGTATACGGTACGATTAATTTTTTAGAAAATAACAATACATTCATTTTATTATAATAAATTAAAACTATTAAGAATTGATTTTTGTTTACTTAGAGGGTCTATATTTTGAATGTTTTATTATAAACCAAACCCTGTATATACCTTTATTCTCGCATTAGATGTATATATTTAGATATATATATATCTAAATATATACATCTAACCTAACTGTATGAGTAAATGTAAACAATATAATTAATGGCTAATTCCGGGGATAAAAAAAATATACCAATAAAAAGTAAAGCCTCAAAGACATAAAGAACACAAAGTTTATTTTTTTAAATGCTGTAACATTAAGATTGATACTGCCAAGTGAAATAGAGGACAGACAGAGGGATTACTGTTGATCCTTTGAATAAATATGGGATTAGGTAATTACCATTCCTTACCCTTCAAAGAAAATACTTTCTTTGTTGGCAACGTAAATACAGGTACTTTTGGTTTAGTCGCGAATCTACTACTACTGCCTAGCGGCCTTAATTGGATGAAGTTTCTTTATAAACTGCAATCACGTCCAACTTCGTAAAGTTAAAAAACTAACCAATATACACCACTGCACTGTCCGACTGATAACGAGCTATGGTAAGATTACCTACGGCTAAAATATCGATGGCGCGTGGATATACAATTACAAACTACAGAATGACCCAAATCGGGGCTTAAAAGCTATGCGATTAAGGCCCCCTTGCACAATGCAGAGTCTTAGTCTTGTGTGCGCCTTGCCTATTTCCGTCGTGACCAAAATGGAAGAAACAGAATCAGAACAGAACAATATTTAATCCCTCAAGCCGTTGTTTAGCAACAGTCTTTTGTTAACGCGGTCTCATGCAGGTTTTCATGGGAGACCAGTGTAAAAATCGTGTTATCAAATAGGTTGTGAATGAAGCGGCAAGCTCTTCCACTATCAAGTTAGGACGGGGTATAAGAATAATCGTGGCCTGGCTTTGCCGCAGAAAATGACACCGTGATCAATCCTATGTTTGTTTCTACAAGGAGTCGCAAAATATTTTAATTTTCCGAGTAATTATGATGCTCTCTATGTCCAAGACGTGATTAATTTTCTAATTTATCTCTCGGTAGATAAACATTAGTGGAACACAATTGTCATCGATCAAGGAAGTTGAGATGAGGTGCAACCCGATTTCCTGCATAGACGAGTTTAAATTAGTGCAAATAAAAAGTTCCCATTTCCGTAGCCTCATAGATTTTTACAATATCAGTCAACGACCTGTAAGTACATGCCTATGGTATAAAATGTCAGTCAATCATACATATTTCAACTCGACATGTTAAGGTGCTGCAATGCGCACGTGACGAACGTGCTGTTATCTCTAATACACTTGAGTTTGGTGGACGGCAGCGGTCTTTTATTGCTGTATCGGCCTCTCGATATAAGCAATGATTGCGTATTGTCCCACTATTTGAGATACGATATTTCCTTTGGCCATGGCATGTCCGACACCATCACTTTGGTAAGAGAAATCTTGAAGATGTTTTTCATTCACACTAGGAATCCTACTATAGTGCGTTTAGTTATTTAAAGTATACATCTGGTTTGCTCAAAAATATTTTCACTAACTTTACCCTCCAATTTGATTTGAGATGATCATAAGGGGCAGTGGTAGGCGGATATTATAATTCATAAAAGGAATACGGTTAATAGTCTGCTGAGAATATAAACTTTGTCATCTCCTTAGAGATAATAGCTTCAAGATAAAACCGCCATTATTTCCATAATGCAATAATAATAATAATTACAATAATCATAGTTATGGCGGCACCTTCTTCGTTAAAATTAAATTTACATGACAAAGCCCAAAGCACACTCAAATAGCACTATACTAAGGTATAAAACCACAGAAGATATATAAAAGTGACTTTACCGAGGTTTAATTTTAGTTACGTTTTAAGTATACCTACTCTGATAATTCAGTTTTGTTTATGATAATTTCTTTTCATTTCACATTGGTTTAGGTGTGTCTATATGTATTGTCATTTTTATACATATAAATATACATATAAACATGTATATTATTTTATTTATGGCGTGTGGCCTGTTATAGGAGCAAAATTTTTAAACAAAGATTGTACAGAATACAGTACGTAATTTTTTACCTTGACCATGTAATATTGCTCTAAAATGCTGTAACTCAGAGATACAGTAATCCAAAGTGATAATCCATAATGATTGTAATATGATATAGTAAAATTGCTTACTAGTTGACATTTATTTGCAATACATTGCTGGTACGATTTTCTTTATTAGAAAACTAAAAAAAAACACGATAATAAAAAATAAAATAATTTAGAAATGAATTACTGGTTACTAGGGCTATTTTAATTTTTTGGCCATATCTTGTATAATATGTATGTATACATATCTTTTTATTTTTTTCATCTAACACGTGAAATGTTAAGTGCGCAAAACTTGTAACCCTAAATGTCTTGCGTATTTTCAGGTTTTGCGCATTTAACGTTACACGGTGTATAAATTTTTCTATTTCAATAAATTATGTCGAGATTTTCCTATGAACTCATATTTTTTCCCTAAGGTTGTCTGGAAGGTATCGCTTATAGAAATAAGGCCACCTAAATTATACATTTTCGTAAAAATAATTTAAGAGATATCTAATAAACCCATAGAGTCATTGATTGATGGAATGATGGACTAACCCATTTGTTGTGTAAAAAATATGGCTGGGTTATAGAAAATAAAATATGTTTGTACCTAGAGCAGTATTAAATATTTATTTATATTATGTATACTATCTTTCAGGTTTTCAGAACCCTCAGTGAGACAGATTACGAATGTCTAGTCGAAATTGTAATTGATGATCCCAACGCGTACCTTTTGTTGGTCATACGTTTTCCTAACTCGATTGTTACAAACTGTGATAAAAATGGAGAAGCCTTCATAGTTTTCAAAAAGAAAAGATGTGTGCGGATTTGCGACGTATCTGGTGATGATCACAATTCTGCATATTTCGTCCTAACTGTCAAGCAAAGGCTGAAATTTCGGTTTCTAAGTAATAGCAGCATTAACACAGATATGAAAGTAAGTGGTTAAAATGATATTTTATAATACCTGAGATAGGTTATTGTTCCTAAGTATTCATATATTGAATATTCTAAAATCAGTCCTAATAATTAAAAGATACCACGGATCCAACAAGATATCACTTAGGAGACCTTGTATCTGTCTCCGAGTTAAAAACTATATGATTTATTCATTAAATTGAATGAAATTATAATCCAGTTTATTATCATAAAGGAATTATACCTCTAAAGTTAAGTCAACAAGTGACAAAGTTCAAATTGTTATCAATGTTTAACAGCCTCCTTAGAAAAGACAAAAATCATTAAACTCTCTTAAGTACACCAAAAGCAAGCAGTCAGTCATCAAGAATGTATGGTACTGTTAAACTCTATTAATTTAACAAATGCAGGCCAACTTCTACCAAGTAACCGGAACGTCAGCTCGTAAGAGGCCTCGGAGAGGCTGCGATGCTAAAAACGAAACTATATGTGTAACACCTGAAGACAAATTTTGTTTCACCGGTGGAGTGGTCTGCGATGGCATCAAGAATTGCGGAGTCACGGATTGGTTAGCTCTTATGTTACGAGTAATATAACTCGACTGATTTTGTAGCCAGTAAAAGATATCCGCTAAATGAGCGATTACACAAGGGTCCCATAGGAATAGGTATATTTTCTAAATGACTTTCGATACAATATACCTATTTGGTATATTTGCTACATTTGTAGCTGTTACTTACTAATCTTTGGTAATTTGGTCTTACCACATAACATAGGACCGACTTTGACCATATTTCAATCATTTCTAATTATTAGTAGCTAGCTAGAAGTTCCTATTGTGGTACAGGGTGTTGTTTTGGTCAGCGACGAGCGACTCAGGGGTGCTGGTGGCTGATGCTGATGTCAAAAAAATGGAAATAACCCACAAGATCTTTTTTTTATGCGGCACAGCGATCGAGTCGAAACTACCAACACCAGGTAGCCTCTTCGTAACTATAGCGTATATATCGTATATATAGCTAGTAACGGTACGGTACGGCGTAGTATTTCGTAGATAATAGCTAGCTACGCGCTAGGATGCGAGTTCTCCCATTCGTTTTGTAATTTTTTTTGAATGTTGTGAAGAGGTTTTCTTGTATAAAACTTGCACAGAATTTAAAGAAAATATTTTTTTAGAATAAGCATATCACATATTATCATCCCTGAGTTGGATGTCACTGACCAAAACAACACCCTGTATATTACAACATCAGGAAACGGTTTAAATAAAATAATGAAGTTATTAGGAGAAACTAAGAGTGCTAAATACATCATGGTGCTTGCGCTTATAATTTGTAACGTTGGTAATTTTCATTACTATGCAGGTATGACGAACGCAAGTCAGATTGCGAAGAACCAGTGAAACGTATAGGCTACGCGCCGGTGGTTGCTGTGGTGGCCGTCATTGTATGCCTACTGCTGGCTGGTGGCCACCTCATGATGAGATGGCTCCCTCCTCTCGCCAACTCTTTCTTCATCTTCAATGCAAATGAAGACAACCGGTTATGCATCGATCCCGTTTTCGTCGCACCAGCTTTTGCACCTTGCGAGATTGAAAAGGCAAAAAAAGTGTCTATCATACCGGTGAGTTGGACTCTGACTCGACCAAAGAAGCGAAGCGTTTTTACACATCTAGGCAACGCTGCTTAGTATAAATAAAACTAAAATTTCCTCAGTAGGCTAAAATACTCACGACTAGGCACGACATCCGTGGTGAGTAACGTAGCAAAGCACGCTGTTCCGCGGTCTCGGGTTCGATTCCCGATCGGGTCAATGTAGATATCATTATCTCGGGTCTGAATGTTATGGTACCATCGTTCGTGTTGTTTTTGATTTTCAGAACACAACAAGTGTATTGATTACTTAAGGTTCAAAGCAATGTATGTGATTGATGTCAGTGCGATACCTATTATATGTTTAACTTCTGAATTTTTACAGGTTCCCAGTTCATCATCTGAAGAACAAGTTGAAGAGACTTCACAATCCGAGGAAATGTTACAAATTGGAAAATCCGAAGTGAATTTGAAAGAAAGCGTATGTCTTTAGTTAGTGTAGTCTAATTTATAGGTGGCGCATAAGCTATAATATGTGTATATTTAATATTGTTTGCTTGCTTTTAAGGCAATACGAAGACCATCTGAATTAACATCAACACAGCGGAGAAAAAACACAATAAGGGCCATGACCGAGATGTTTCAACAACGTCTAAGGTCCGTCGCAGGACGCGGTAGAATGAGCAGGGCCGCCAAAGAAGACTCAAAACTGCCGGAAATATTTTAAGAAAGTTTTTGAATAAGGGCCGATTTTACCAACGTCTGATAACACGTTATCCGACTGAATAAGTATAAATACTGAACTCGGATTTTGTTTGGTCTTTCTCCGGTCTTAAGATACCTTGTCGGGTAATTATGATTGGCGTGATGAATATTAAGCCGTTTTTTACATTAACTAGGTACTGTTAAATGTCTTTTAGTAAAAATTGCAATTCTGCTTTAGAGTCTGCGTTAGATATAATAATCAACTAGCAGTTGTTTGGTTAGGTACGAGTATTAGGTAGGATCATGCTTTCCTACACTCAATAAATGTCAAGTTTTATTTTTGTTTAAATATCTAAATGATAGATAATTATTATTTAAATTAACCAAGGTCTGATTTTTCCAACGTCAGTTAAGGAATATACGTCCAAAAAATACAATACACATTATATGAAATATTTGACAGAAATAATATGTAAAACTCATTTCAAAATCGGTTATTTTATACTTATTCAGCTGTATAAGTCTTATTTGACGTCGGTAAAATCAGCCCTAACTAACCTCATATTAACAAGTACCTCTGTAGGTACTAGATATCAAATAATTATGTATGTGAATTCAAAAAAACCGGCCAAGTGCGAATCGGAATCGCATACAAAGGGTTCCGTATCTAATGTAGGTACGTAAGCATTTGCCCAAACAATGTCCCGTATAACATGATTAGGATTGCCATAGAAGGTTTTAATTCCCTTAAAAAACAAAATATCGGAAATCATGAGACAAAACCGGTTATATCTTTGATGGCGATGATAAACCATTTTTTTTTACAGCTAAAGGGAACAATCAAGATCCATATCCAAAAGTAAACTCATAATTAATTTAATAGATTTATTCAACGATACACACGATGGATTTGGCAAAAAAAAACACCCCCCGTTACTTGTATGGGAGGTAGGTACCCCCATTATTTTTTTAATTTATTCTACCACTTTGGCGAAATGATAAATAAGAGTTTTCTAGCTTCTGCGTTTTCAAGTCTCTGCGCTGTATTGCAAGTGTCAGACGGACAGACGGACATGGCGAAACTATAAGGGTTCCTTATTAGAATACGGAACCATATGAAGCAGGCATAACATAAAACTGGTCATTCTAAAATAGATAATTGTTGTTAAAATACGAACTTCAAGTTTAATGGCCACAGCGTAGACGATTACTTACTTAATCCTTTTTTAATTAGAAATCAGTAGTTTCCGTTCTATTTTCTAAACGAATTCAAGACTGTTTATGTAGGTACCTACATCTAGACTTTATGTCATAAGTTACGTTTTATTTAATATTTCAACACTTAGCTAATTATTAAATAGCTTCATATACAAAAGTAAGTACCTATTGTAATAACAACATTAAGTTGTCGTCTATGATTATAGCTTAAGTGATTTTTTAATAAATAGCACGGCTTCTATTGACGACATTTATTGACTAGCAGGTAGTAGTTTTCTAACTCATTAGCAAATAAAAATAAATAAAATAATTGCAAAACTGCAAAGTCTAATAAATTAATTTGTATATGAATGATTGTAAAAAAGACTCACGTTATCCAGCGATATTCTCGATTGCGTTGGATGGAGATTGGGCAACGATTTGTTTGGACCTTGGCTTGCTTAATAATTCACAGATCTCGCACGCGCGGAATATAAAGGTGCGCGTGCGACTGGCTGGCTGGCTTCACTTCAACTGCACTCTGTCGCTCCCACCGTCACCTTCAATCATGCAATCTCCGACTGCCGAAGGGCGAAGCATGCGTCTCAAGACGCAGCTACGAATCCTTTAGTGAGCGGTGCCGGTGGGTGTACGAGTATTATCACTTTTTTATATAGGCAGGTCCGTCTATCAATTGTCAAATCATAAATATCTTAATTGTGGAACACAGCCCCTGCTTCTAGCTACACAGCAAAAACGGTATTCTCCAAAAAAGAAAAATAACTTAATTAAATCAAGAATATTTTGCCTCAAATATTTTCTAACAATCACAAAAAAAATCTTAAACTGATATTTGAAATTATCATGCATTAAATGATTCTCGATTGATTTAAATAAAAGCAATATTTTTCTTTCAATAAATTATTGCTTTCAATTTACATTAGAATTCATTTCACTGCAAATAATATACGCTTAATCTGAATAAAAAAAACTTTTTATTCAACAATAATAATAAATCCAGCTTGAACACACATTTCACTTATTTCGAAGATCTTTATATTAATATGAGGAAATTACATCCTTAGACCAATAAGCGTTTAAGAAAAATCATGAATCTATACTAATATTATAAAGCTGTGTGTGTGTTTGTTTGTTTGAACGCACTAATCTCAGAATAGTTTGCTGAACCGAGTTGAAAAAATTATTTTTACGTTAGATGACTCAAAAAACCAGAGCAGCAATAAAAAATGTTGCGAAAACGGAAGAAAGATGTTCCTTTTGAGAGCTTCCGCTGCGTAAGTCGTTCAAGTTACACAAATATCATGTATGACTGAAATGTTCACCATTAAAAGTTCTACGATAAAGTACGCAACACATATCTCTATCTTTTATGGTTTATTCACCACAACCTTTTTAGGGTTCCGTAGCCGAATGACAAAAAACGGAACCCTTATAGTTTCGTCAAGTCTGTCTGTCTGTCTGCCTGTCCGTCCGTATGTCACAGCCATTTTATTCTGTAACTATAAGCATCACACTACTGAAATTTAGTAGGAGTATGTATCCTGTTAACCGCTATACGATTCTCATACAAAAAAATAAAAAAATATGACATTTAGGGGGGGCTCCCATATATGAAACTAAATCCGAAAAAAATATATTGACAAACCTATACGTGTGGGGTGTCTATGGATAGGTCTTTTAAAATGACATAGAGGTTCCTAAAATCATTTTCTTTCAAAGCCTAACATCTCATACGCTTCCAAAGTGGTGAAATGGGCTTCCCTATCTAACTTCTAAACTAAGCAAGTGTACCTAAATTTTAACAAAAATATATAATGTACATCTTAACAAATACTTTCAACGAAAATTGGTTTGGACGAGATTGAACGAGAAGTTTTTGAGATATATCACATTTTCAACAACCGCAAACATAACTTTGTACTTCATACAATTACTATGAAAAACATAGTTATATTTGCTGTCAACAAAATATTGTGGTATTTTACTAAGTGGAAGTAAGTGGATTCCCTAATTCAGTTAAAGTTGGCACGGAACCCTCAGTGCGCGAGTCCGACTCGCACTTGGCCGGTTTTTAAGTTAGTTAATTTATTAAAAAATAATGAAATGTTTCTAAGAGTGTATTATACACATGGGTATTTATTTTTATCAAATTGAAATGCTCGAGATGATAAAAGTACTTTACATTTACGAATGAACAATGAAATGCTCGAGCATTTTATTTTAAACAAAGTTGCCCTTTACATCAATTTGATTTCAATAAATATCTTAGGAGCTATCACAGTTTTAACCTAAGGCCGCACCAAAATAATGTTCGCGTACAACGCGCTTGCGCTTACTGCTATACCTAGTTACTGGCATTTTACTTATAATGAAAATACGTATCAAGAACGTAGTCTTCGAACGTATCTTATATTACAAAAAGATATAAGCGTCAGTTGTACCACATCGGACTTCCACTCCTATAGACGTCAAACATCAGACAATCTACATTGAAAATAATTTTATCTTTGGTTAGGGACATAAAATTACTATCCCTTAGGGGATAATAAAATTACTATCCCTATGGTGCAACTGAGCCTTATATATATAGTTATGACCCAGTGTAACAGGAGATTACAGGAGAAGGGAGGGGGGGGGGGGGTTAAGATGCTACAAACTACCTACTATAAGATATGAGGTAGCATAGATACAAAAAAAACATACAGTCAAATTGATAACCTCCTCCTTTTTTAAAGTCGGTTAAATATTAATAAATAAAATTATTTGTTTTACTCCATAGTATTTCTTTTTGAACATACCTATCTCAAAAACTACTACTTACCGATTTTGATGAAACTTTCTCTGTTCCCTTTGTTGGAATATGCTTCAATGAATCAAAAAAGAAAAATCATAATCAACCACATAGTCTCCGTTGTATCAGTGAAAAATAATGAAATTTATACAAATATCAAACAACCAATCATAGGTACATATACATAATGCCGAGAAAATTGTTGAATTTGTTTTTTTTTCATACCACAGATGTCGCTATTGAGCATTACAGAAAAAAGGCATCAAGACGTGAATTCATATCTAAGCATGTAAGTAATTGAAAAGCAGTAGAAATACTACGTGTGTGATTGATGGTAAAGGTAATTTTAAAGACGTTTTTTATAATGAAGTACGTACAAACATTTTATGATACTCAAACGGGAACTTTAAAAACTCCATGAACAATGATAGGAAATTCGAGGTTATTTAGCACATTAAGAACGCCAAGGTGTCCATGATATCTGGGACCCGGAAGACCCCAGTATATAAATTATTGGTCAAAAATCTGATGTAATTAATGAATGAGTAATTGCCCTGACAGTGCAACAGTCATGGCGATTGTTTATTTATCAATAAAAGTAACCAAAACTGAGTTACTTTCATAAATACACATATTTTTGAAAGTTCTACTTATTACTCCAGGGCTTGTTAACGATACCAAATTCACACTATTATTATCGTTAATTAACGATATTTTCATAAAGTTACAATTTTAACAGTTACCAGGGTAATGGTAGTTTAAAATTGATTCCGGTATAATAATGTTAACAATTAACGTTAAAAGTATCGATACTTTTATCGTTACATAAAGCGATGTTGCCATCCGGCGCGGCGGCGTGCTCGATTCCACGCTACGCGGGTCGGCCGATCGGCAAAATGGCAACATCGTCAGCCAGTAGATAGATGCAAACACATGGTTTGGTTTCGCAAACACGTGCTTAGTGTTTGGTGGCAAGGTTTGTTGATTTTATTGTACTATACTTAATTATACCGGTAAACTTAACGATACTTATGGTATTCATTTGGTATCGTTATCAAGCCTACCGGTAGGTAACATTATCACTTACCGTTAAAATTGTCGATAACGTTAGGTCGATTTAACGGTAAAAGGTCATCCAAGGTATCGTTATCAAGCATAACGTTACCTTTGCCATTAACGTTACCTTCGTCTGGCGTAGGTAACGATACCAGAATTTTAACGGTATTCAAAGCCCTGTATTACTCTGATAAGTCATATTTGTCCAAACAAACTGTGTATGATCATGGTTGACCTAAATAGTCATTAAATAATCAAGCGTCGTCAAAATTATTACAATTGAACAGTTAACATTATGCTTTCGGCATTTTGCAAAACCGCGAGTGATTATAAACTGACGACGCCGTAAGTAAACGGAACGGAAGTATACGTTTTGCCTTCGACATGTACATAACAAAAAATAAACCCTGCCCACTTCTAATGCCAATGGATTGCACTTACATAAAGCTGTGATAATTTCAGATAACTTTATCTGGGTCCCAAGATGAGGACAGAGTCCTGTTTTAATGGTTTTAATGCATATTTACATTTCATGTCAAACAGAAATTATACATTAGTAATATAAATACACTTTACAAAAAAGCACAAAAGAAAATATGTCACATGACATGACATGATTTAATTTTTTGCTGATGCTAACGCGCGTTAGCAGCGATGCTAAATCAAATCTGTTCATTGCGTGAGTTGCATTACTGAAACGCGTTTTCAAAACGCGCGACTGCATCGATGCTAAAAGTCGCAGTGCCACAGATTAGAGAATAGTTAGCAGTGCGTAAGGGGTCAAAGATATACAGACATGGAAGGGTTAGGATCTTAAGATACTTAGGTATTCAAAAAGAGGTCTTTATGGCTCATCAGGTACTATGCCACATAGAGCCCTGATACATTTTTTTGTACAATTAATGCTTTATAGCTATTTTCCGATACAATAATTCCGTATCGCATTACAGATCCAACATACGAAAAGTACTTAGGTATGTTGTGAGTGCTGTACCTACATGTACTTCTTACTTTGGTTAGTTTGTACAAGGCATTAGAGAACCGATTGATTTTTTTGCATAACTTTTATATGTGAATCTTCCAATCTTGTTTTTGCCGACCCATACCTATGCCTAGAAATTTCGTTATGTCCGTGCACATAAGCGGTTGTCATTCGAAATGTAGGTATGTTTTGTTGATACTTAAAGTGGATATAATAAGTTTTATCAATATTTTGAACTAGATTATTATCTCTTATCCACTTTATTATAGTTTGTACCGTGTTATTTATTTCATTTCGCGACGTCGCACTTCTTAAAACAAGCGCCGCACCACAAGAGTTATATTGCTCTCACCTCCAAAACAAAAAATGACAAAGATAAGAGAGCTTGTTATTATGTAGATTCAAAATATTTATTACTTTTTCAAATATTTTATCTTATTAAAACAAGGTACTATAACATTTACATTGTGGACTATGAGAAGGCCTTTGATTTGATCGAAACTTGGGCGGTGCTTCAGTCTATGCAGCGGTGCCACATAGACTATAGGTATATAGAGGTTTAAAAGTGCCTTTACAATAACGCCACCATGTCGATCCGAGTACAAAAGCAGAACACGAGGGCGATTCCACTGCGGAGAGGTGTGAGACAGGGAGATGTTATATCTCCGAAACTGTTCACAGCGGCATTGGAAGACGCCTTCAAACTTCTGGAATGGGAAGGAATCGGCATCAATGTTAATGGCGAATACATCACACACCTCCGATTTGCCGATGATATAGTCGTTGTGTTAAAGACGCTGGACGATCTTGGCACTATGCTCAAAGACCTTGACCAAGTCTCCCAACAAGTGGGTCTTAAAATGAACATGGAGAAGACGAAAATTATGTCGAGTTCCCTTGTTGTACCCACTCCAGTATCCATTGGGAACTCAACCCACGAAGTTGTCGACGAATACGTCTACCTGGGAGAAGTGATCCAATTGGGTAGGTTCAACTTCGAGAAATAGATCAATCGACGAATCCAACTCGGCTGGGCAGCGTTCGGGAAATTACGCAAGAGTGTCTTCTCATCTCATCTACCTCAGTGTCTAAAGACGAAAGTCTTCAACCAGTGTGTGTTACCAGTGATGACATACGGATCCGAAACGTGGTCTCTAACTATGGGCCTCATAAAGAAGCTCAAAATCACACAACGAGCGATGGAGAGGGCTATGCTGGGTGTTCCTCTACGTGATCGAATCAGAAATGAGGAGATACGTAGAAGAACTAAGGTAACGGACATATCTTTGAGAATCAGTAAGCTCAAGTGGCAATGGGCAGGGCACATAGCGCGAACTGATGGCCGTTGACCAAAGACGCAGCGTAGGACGTCCACCAACAAGATGGACAGACGACCTAAAAAAGATCGCAGGATCAAACTGGATGCAGACCGCTAGAGATCAGTCGCTGTGGAAAGCCGTGGGGGAGGCCTATGTTCAGCAGTGGACGTCCTTTGGCTGAGAATGACGATGATGATGATGAATGACTATAACATTTTGGAGCAAATCAGGATATTTACTCAAAACAAGATTAGATGTAATAAGTGCATGAGTTTTTGGTTTTAAATGGCTCAAGATTAACACCAGTAAATGCTTTCATATCAATTTCCACCGGAAGCTCATGACATCATATTTAATTATGATTATACAATTAATAACACTCATCTGACAGAAGTGGGCTCAATCAAGGATCCGGAGCTCTATTTTTGAATCACTCGCTTCAAGATGGCGAGTGATGTTCGTTCGAAGATGAATTAAAAGTCATAGAAAAAAACTCGTAGTCGAACGAAAATCACTCGCCATTTCGAAGCGAGTGATTCAAAAATAGGGCCCCTGGACATCCTTCTAGATAAAAAAAACTTACTTTCGTTCATAAATAAAAATCGTTAAAAATAAAGCATCAATAACTCTAGATTTCGTTCTGCGAATTATTAAATCGTTTCGAAATCATAGAACCAAAATTGGGGGTGGACGCCCATTTTACCACTTTGGAAGCGTGTATCTCTCAATCGGGTTGAAGTGTCAGAAAATGTGAAATTCTGGCCGGTTTATTGATTTTCCTCGAAAACTATTGCGTCCCATACGATGAAACTTGGATATATATATATATATATATATATATATATATATATATATATATATATATATATATATATATATATATATATATATATATATATATATATATATATATATATATCACGATTCGTTATCAGCCTACATATGCGAGATCTCTCTAGAAGCCTGGAAGTACACCTTCAAACGCCGCATTAGATGGTTCATAAACAAACTCGTGAAAAATCGCTTCTCTGTAAACGAACTCGTATGTACAACGCCATAAGTTTGATTAAAAGCGAACCGCACTGCCCAAAGCGACGCGTGACAAGTTATAAAAACACGACGCGTGACTCCGTCACGCGTCGTGTTGGGGTTTGCGTTTCGCCACCCCATTTCCTTATTTAGAAGCCTCTAAAGTTTGCAAAATAAAAAGTGGTAAATAGGCGTTAACTACCAAAGTACCTGCGACGCATGTCGCGCAAATACATAGTAATTGTAAGGTTAAATAAATAAAAACACCGGGCAAGTGAGAGTCGGACTCGCGCAACGAGGGTTCCGTGCCAATTTTAACTGAATTAGGGAATCCTCTTACTTCCATTTAGCTCAAATACGAGGGTCAAACTGAAAGTTCTTAGAACTGGCCACTTATAAACAATATAATAAAAAAAATATTCTAAAATTTGAAAATAGAACTCTTTGCCAATATTACTGAGTATATATTTCATTCATTTGTCATTTGTTTTACGATTTGGCGGCAAATTGAAAATTGTCTGTGTCACGTCAACATGAATTTAACACGAGAAAATTTTCGTGCAATGATTTTTTATGACTTTCGATGTCATTTAAGCCAACAAGAAAGTTATGATAGACTACGATTGGCCTTTCACGATGAAGCCCCATCTCGTGCGACTGTTTACAACTGGTTTAATGAGTTTAAACGTGGTCGCACTAATCTCACTGATGATGTACGTGAGGGACGGCCTTCTACGGCGACGACTGAAAATAACATCTGTTGTGCGGCGTATGATAGAGACTGACAAAAGAGTGACCTATCAGCAGATTCGGACAAGCTTAGGCATCGGTATGAGTCAAGTGCACAAAATCCTCCACGAACATTTAGCGGTCAGGAAGCTTTGCGCCCGGTGGATACCTCATAATTTGACTAAGGCTCAAAAACTCCATCGTGTGGATTGGTGCCGTAAAATGATTGAAAGATTTAACGGAGGTGACTCAAATGCTGTGTTCGACATACTAACAGGTGACGAAAGCTGGATTTACTGTTATGATCCTGAAACCAAAAGACAATCTGCTCAGTGGGTGTTTCCTTTCGAGGAGTTGCCAACTAAAGTGAAGAGAGATCGAAGTGCGGGAAAAAAAATGGTGGCCTCGTTCTTTGGAAGGATAGGTCATTTCGCAACAATTGTGTTAGAGGATCAAAAAACAGTTTCTGCAGAATGGTACACTACCAATTGTTTGCCACTTGTCTTGGAAAAAGTTCGAGAGAAACGACCTCGCAGTAGGATCCTCCTTCACCACGACAACGCCTCGTCGCACACCGCCAAGCGAACGATCGACTATTTGGCGACATTAAACGTTGAATTACTGGGTCACCCGCCGTATAGCCCCGACCTCGCGCCTTGTGATTTTTATTTATTTCCAAAAATTAAAGAAAAACTTAAAGGAAAGCGGTTTATGAATGCTGAAGAAGCGGTGGCTGCGTATCGCGATGCCATTGAAGAGACCCCTAAGCACGAGTGGGCAAAGTGCTTTTCCCAGTGGTTCCATCGCTTGCAGCGGTGTATTGACGTCAATGGACAATATTTTGAAAAGATATAATAAAACTAATAACTGGCTAATGTAATCAGTTTTTGATTTTCTAAGAACTTTCAGTTTGACCCTCGTACCACAATATTTTGTTGATAGCAAATTATATAACTTTGTTTTTCATAGTGTTTGTATGAAGAACAAAGTTATGTTTGCGATTTTTGAAAATGTGCTTTATCTCAAAAACTACTAGTTCGATTCCGTCCAAACCATTTTTGTTGAAAATTGATTGATAAGATCTACATTACCTGAATATTTTTTCAAAATTTACATTTGCTTATTTCGAAGTAGATGGGGGGGGGGGGGGGACACCCATTTTAGTAAACTCTGTACTTTTAAAAGACCTATCCTTAGACAACACGGATAGGTTCGACCAAACAAAAACGGTTTTAATTTTATTGTATAGGATGCCCTTAAATATATATATTTTTACAAATATATAACAATCGTAAAGGGGTTAACAGGATACATCTTCCTACTAAATTTCAAGTGTCATGCTTTTAGTTACAATTTAAAGTGGCTGTGACATACGGACGGACAGACAGACAGACTTACGTAACTATATTTTGTGCCATTCAGCTACGGAACCCTTAAAAATTATTTAAGGTGAGTCAGACTTATCTTGTGTCTGTAATCTGTTACAAACAATGGCTCTACCTGACAGGAGAAAATTAAACATGTTTCACACAGGTAAAAAGAAGTTTTATTGTTTTTCTGAGAGTGTATTAAGTTACAGAACGTATAATTTCATTACGCATTAAAAAGAAAACTTTCGGTTATATCACGCAACTGTACAATTTATAACAAAAATAATCGACAGTTTAAAAAAATACATGATTCTCTTGGGGCATTGGAACCTGCGTATCATTTCTCAATTATCTATATATATGCATATATATTAATTGCACAATATTATCGCAAGGCGATAATTTCTTTTTGTAGTTATGCTAAGGTATATAGGTATACCTTGATATTTTTAATCTGTCTCAAAATATTTCACACAATGTAATGGTATACAACCAAAACATAGCAAGTAAAAATATTAAATAATAATACAATATATTAATTTCATAATAATTAAAAATATCACATTGTTGATCCATGATACCTTTGCAGTTCCATTTGTAACTCCCCCGTGATACATTTTGACCAAGACAAAATAAATTGATGTTAAATTACAAAGATCTCATTAGAGCGTCTGCGACACAACATGGAAACGAAACACTCATCAGTTGAAAAGACAAGACGTGAGTTGTGATGACGCGTGGCACAGCTAGAATTAACATGCACTACAAGGAGTGTGCCACACAGTGCCGGGTGTTTAGGCCTGGCTCTCATTGGTGGTAGTTTCGATGGTGGTGCCAGAAGGTTTGTTGTTTATTTTGGGCTTGGCCTGTTGTGCTGGCTGCGGGGAGGACGTGGTGGCGGGAGCCTCGCCCTCCTGTCCGTTCTGGCGTTGTCCCTGGGCCGGCTGGCCTCCCTGAGCCGGGCCCTGCCCCGGGTTTTGGTTGTTGCGCGGACGCATGCGGAACCCGCCGCGATTCATGGGGCCCGGGCCGCCACCACGACGTCCTCCGCGGAAGTTACGACGGAAGTAGCTGCACCAAAAAGAAATCAAATGTAAGCTTAAATTTCATACCATAATTCAACCAAATTAACACTAAATATTTATAATACATTTGCCTTTAAAAGTTGAATAATGTTAACAATATTTTTATAACTTGAAAAATAATATCAGTTACTATTAGAGGTTGTAAGTTTTGTGTTTATTTCATTGTAAAATGAATTATTTCGATAAAAAGGAATGTCAAGATTGTTTACAATATTTGACTAGAATAGAGAAACAAATCAAAATGCAGCTTTTTTGGGAGTCTTATCCAATACAGCAGTAGACTGATTTGACTGCCCACCTAAAAGAAGTCTAATTTGGTGGACGAGTATTTATCTTAAATACTGACCTACGCTGTGGTGGTGCTCCGCCCCCCTCCTGTCCCTCGTCACCCTGCGCGCCCCCCTGGGTGGGCGGGGGTCCGCGACGACCCATGCGACCCCTCCGTGGAGCGCCTTCACCGCCACGTCCGCCGCCTTGACGGGGGTAGTATCTAAAAAAAATGCAAAATTTATGTAGCAACTGTTAGGCATCATGTCATCATCAATAAAAAACATAGCCATAGGCCTACTCTATGGTTTGTCACAGAAGTTTGCATGCTGGTTGTAAGTGGTCTCCATCCAATGTGATCCTTCAAGGGATGGATATACATAGTCATGGTTTGTATTCATTTGTAATGGATTTGCTCTTGCTTGACTAGCAGGCCAGAAAATAGCTAAGTCAACAATGAAGCAAATCAACCAGGAGAACAGCCTGTTTACTGAGTTTGAAGATTTTTGTCACTAATGAGTAAGTTCCACTATTTTGAATTTTTGATGTTTGCATTTTATGTTTGTAGCTTCAACCTGGATATCTAATGTAAACAGAGGTGTAATAAACTGATGCAGCTACTCACTGGCGTTGGAAGCCGCGGCGTTTGTCTGCTGCATAGGGCGAGCCCTTAACTGGCTCGCCACCGGGTCCAGTTACTCCGGCTGCTTCGTAGCCTTTCTCCCCGGCGACCACGGCAAACTCCACCGCCTCTCCGTCGCCGACCGAGCGCACAGCCTTGCGTGGGTTATTCCGGGCGATCGCAGTTTGGTGAACAAACACATCCTCCTTTGTGTCATTCCTATAGACAAAATAACAAGTTAGTATTATAATAACATTTGTTATTTATGTTATCATTTTATAAATAAAAACAGTAACAAACCTGTTGATAAAACCATATCCACTCTTCACGTTAAACCATTTCACAGTGCCCGAAACCTTTTCAGCTGCAAAAAAAACAAAGAAATTAAAAACCTCTCCAAAATTATCAGCTGTTACACAAAAAAATATGCCTCATATTATTACTCTATAATAAACTTTACTGAGGTCTGAGGTCAAGAGGAAGGCGGTAAAAAGAAAAAGAGTGGCAATTACTCCACTGACAAGAGTGCAGCTCTTAAGTTGAAGAAGAAAACATTACATGAGGATGGCAGCTAATGCTAAACCTTACTTAATAGTAGAAGGTAGTAGTAGCAAGGGCAAAATTTTGTTTTAAATGTAAAATAATGCACTACTCAACTTGTAAATGATGTACGAAAAAAAGTAAAGTACATAGCAACTAATTCACAACCAAAATTATAACTGGGTAAGATTGAGTTGGCAATGCGGTTACAAACATGAAAATAACTTTAAATCAGACATTTTAATTCGCAGCATGCATATAACCAATCGCATGATATGAAAAGTTAAGAACCAAAAGCAATCATTACTAGAAAATTTTCAAGACAACAAAAGAAAGAAGAATTTGGGTTTTTGTTTAACTCTTTCACGGACAGTGACAGCCTATAGGCGTGATAACAATAAAATTTCTATTGTGTCTGGAGTAGTGTTTGTGAAAGTGTTAAAAATTAAATCGAACTATTTCCACAAAATGGAAGACCTTACTATGACATTTATTTAATAACTTTACAGATGTGAAGTGGGAATTCAAGGTTTAAATTTGGTATGTTCCAGCTAGGAACTGAAGATATCGCTAGCACATAACAAACCGTTAAAGTAGGTACCTAATAAAGATGTTTATTCAATGAACTCACATGAGCTTCACAAATGTATTCAGTAAAGAGCAAAAAATCATATTGAAATCGCCCATTGGTACTTCACATCAATTCTTTAGAATGGCTTGCTGCACGCATCTTTATATCGATTGAATTGATGCGAGACGACGATATGTATGTATTTATACAGATTGGACAGGGAAGCAGCTAACTGCGTGGGGTCAACATACGATCAATACCGAAGCGAACTAGGGCATCACTTCCCATACTGACTATAATCCGGTCTAATTTTAGCCGCCGGTGTAATTAAATCCGATGACGTCGACCGAAACTCCAAAGAAAAGCATGATTTCACAATTTCATAGCCATGTGCTGCATAATGCCGGGGAACGCAAAACTAAGATGGCGTATCACACTTACCGATGACCTGCTTTTGTTTAGCCGTTTTAGGTTGTTGCGGCTGGGATTGTTGTTCTGGTTGCTGCTGCTGCTGTTGGGGCTGCGGCTGCGGCGCCTTTTCGGTATCAGCCATGGTGTAATTGGCGAACGGCGATGGTGGCAAGATGGTAAAATCCTCCACGACCTCTCCTCGATGTTCAACCACTCTTCGATCGTTACAAATTGACAGGCGTGCTGCGTGCAAGGCACGCTAGGTTATGTAGTGAGGTGCCAAAAGATTAAATAACGATATCGATACTTCTGAATTTAAAATTACGATTTCGCATCAACACACACAGAATGTTCTACATTTACACGATACACCGATCTAAGCTAACTATTACTTAACTACGTGAAAACATTTTTTATATCTTGAAACTAAGATAACTTTTAAGTCAGTAATGTATCATAACACGCACACTACCTACCTACATCGAGGACCACTTAAATAACACGACTCAGACAAAAAAACATAAAATCATTTTAATTGTTCATCACAAAATTAAATGTACCTATTTAAATCATAAATCCTAAAACATTAAAAAGGGTATCGTAATTTTAAAAAATCATCGTTTTCCAGAAAGTAAGTAGCACTGTATTAAAATACTAATAGGTTGTCTTTAAGATAAAAAACACCAACAAGAATATTAACCAATAAGAGACACGTAATAAAATATAACAAAAGCTCCAAAATGTAACCCACGTGTTTCGTTGCGTAAAAGATTTTTATGGATCTTTTAGTAGTAATCTTCGGCATTACTTTAGAGTTTTTTTTAAACATAAAATCGAAATTAAATTGTAATAGTTATGATACGTCTACCTTGATACAAATAAACGCGTACGTTATAAGTACAAAACAAATTAAACCGCATTAAAAAAAATACTAGAAAGCTCAAATAACACATTTTCCCTCTGTTTAGGAGAAACAAATCCATTTGGAGTCTGTGCATGATGTGCTGTGACTGTTGATGACCGAAAGCTAGAGGTCATTTATAAGAAATCAGCCTTATATATTTTTAATTTATATTTCATTTTTTTTAGTTATAACCTATATCTTAACGTTTAGCGACCGACTACTGGACCGATTTTGATTGAACCTACACTATCCTGAGTTGATTATTCCATACCTGATTGATTTAAAAAAGAATAATGTCGCAATGACTTTTCTTTTTTGACAAATCCGTGGACAAACATATATAAACTAACAAAATTTTGCTCAAGTGTTTGGGAGCCCTGAAAGATCCGCATACGTAAATAATTCAAATTCTAACGATACCACAAGCATATACATTGAATTGAATATATCCTTTTTTTTGAAGTCCATAAATACTATTACTGTGTTTTGACACTTTCTAATAACTTAAATAAATAAAATACTTATGCAGCTTAACTTTTCTTTCGTCCTTAAACGTTTATTTGTAACGGGACTACTTATTTTTAATTATCACCCAAATGCATACTATGTTACACATAGATTGTATTCGTATCAACCAATTGGACCATGAAATTATAATAAATTGAGAATCTATAACAGTATCGATAATCTTATAGTGGACTTCACTATTCATAGGTATTTGATATTGCTAGTGTGAAAAATATCTGCGTCGGTGTTCTTCAGTGTTGTTAGTTATGAAAAAGGATCATGATCGTGAGAGATTGATCATGTTCAAGAATCATGAGAAAGGCGACTTTACGCAGCAAATCGGAAGTTAGCCCACAATCAAACGGAGAGCCAATATGAATTTTTCTTATTGTTATTACTCAAAGAAAATACTGAGACTGAATATTTAGCTGTACATAGATTTTCCATTACCTACCTGAAAAATAACGTTCCTTAAAAGATACATAGATGGCACTGACTGATCGTAATATTCATAATGTAATAAAATAAAATGGTCTTGCGCGGAGTTTAGCGCGGGAAACGTGAGGATGAAGTTGGATTTTGTTCCTTTATTTTCGTTTTTGTTTTTTTCTAGTCATAAGAAACTGATCTTCCTACTTGAGCATTGAAATGCGAACGCTAGCCCCGCATTTCAAAGAGTTAGATTAGACTAGGCTCTTGCGCAATTTCCCGAACGCTGCCCAGCCGAGTTGGATTCGTCGATTGACCTCTTTCTCGAAGTTGGACCTACCCAATTGGATCACTTGTCCCAGGTAGACGTACTCGTCGACAACTTCGAGAGTTGAGTTCCCAACGGATACTGGAGTGGGTACGACAAGGGAGTTCGACATAATTTTCGTCTTTTCCATGTTCATTTTAAGACCCACTTGTTGGGATACTCGGTCAAGGTCTTCGAGCATAGTGCCAAGATCGTCCAGCGTCTTTGCCACAACAACTATATCATCGGCAAATCGGAGGTGTGTGATGTATTCGCCATTAACATTGATGCCGATTCCTTCCCATTCCAGAAGTTTGAAGGCGTCTTCCAATGCCGCTGTGAACAGTTTCGGAGATATGACATCTCCCTGTCTCACACCTCTCCGCAATGGAATCGCCTTCGTGTTCTGCTCCTGTACTCGGACCGACATGGTGGCGTTATTGTAAAGGTACCTTAACACCTCTATATACCTATAGTCTATGTGGCACCGCTGCAGAGATTGAAGCACCGCCCAATTTTGAAATTGCGCAAGAGTGTCTTCTCATCTCATCTACCTCAGTGTCTGAAGACGAAAGTCTTCAACCAGTGTGTGTTACCAGTGATGACATACGGATCCGAAACATGGTCTCTTACTATGGGCCTTATAATGAAGCTCAAAATCACACAACGAGCGATGGAAAGGGCTATGCTGGGTGTTTCTCTACGGGATCGAATCAGAAATGAGGAGATACGTAGAAGAACTAAGGTAACGGACATAGCCTTGAGAATCAGCAAGCTCAAGTGGCAATGGGCAGGGCACATAGCGCGAAGAACTGATGGCCGTTGGGGCAGGAAAGTTCTAGATTGGAGACCCTTCGACCAGAGACGCAGCGTGGGACGTCCACCAACAAGATGGACAGACGACCTTATAAAGATCGCAGGATCAAACTGGATGCAGACCGCTAGTGATCGGTCGCTGTGGAAATCCGTGGGGGAGGCCTATGTTCAGCAGTGGACGTCCTTTGGCTGATAATGATGATGATGATGAGACTAGGCTAGGTTAGTGTTAGTTTATAGTGATAAGTGTAATTATTTAACTTACCTACTTATAAGGAATTGTCTGTGTGGCTTCGTCCAAAGACGTTAAACTTGTATATTAAAAAAGGTTTTGCGCGGGCGGGAAGCATGAAAGTGCTAGTGGATCATTTAACTACTTATTACTAAAATAATTAAGACAATTCACTGTATTGGACGTACCTAATGGTATATCATTAGGTAAGTTCAAAAGTTAGACAGTGGGGTCGCCCATTTTACCACTTTGGAAGCGTCTATCTTTCCAATGTTCGACTTTGAGAGAAAATGGTTGAGAAACCTCAAAGTCATTATACCTCAACACCCGAGCGGTCGCATGAGACCGTATAACAATAGAACACCTATTGGGTCTCGTTCACATACGCTTGAGGGATTAAAAGACCTATCCATAGACACCCTACACGCATAGGGTTGAGCAAAAAAATGTATTTTTTTATGTTCCATGTTTGGTAGCCCTCCTCAATTGTAAATATTTTTTCATTCCTCCTGTTCGGAAAATTGAACTTTTATGTGAAGATAGCCGGGTGGAACATAGCTTTTCCATCCACTTTCACGTGTTATGAATTCTGTTTCCTCTGTGCCGTTACTGTCTTTCTATCGTGTGTTCTATGCATAATGACGATAAATAAACTGATATGTTGTGCAAAAACTTGAGGTTTTATCCCTCGCCAAACAACATAATACCTCATCATCACATCTTAAATCACACAGATATATTTGTTTTCCTCACAGGCAAAATGAAAAATGTAAATATGTTTAACTCGGGTGAAAGCACCCATTTCAATTTCGAATTATTGGCGCTCTGACTCCGTTCGAGCGCCACGAACATCTCGAATAAATTCTTTTTCCCCTGTAATGTAATTAACAGACTTGAAGGAACTTTAAGGGTTCAGTTTTTTGCCATTCGATTTGGGAACCCTAAAAAATATAGACCGTATAATACATAATAGGGGCTCCTCGAATTTTTAACGTACACACTAGCGCCACTTTAGTAGAAAAATCATAACTTGTTAAAAAAAAACAATACTTGTTTCTGAAGTTTACGCGAATATTACTCATCGAAATAAAACTTTTTTACGGATTACCTTCTCGCGAGTTTATTAATACCTACGTTTCGAACACTTTACAGCGTTCGTGGTCACGGGTAGACTAAGATGTTATTTGTCATTTACAGAGTTTTTGAAAAATTACACTACCAATAATATTAATTAAAACGTTCCTATCCACGCAGAAAGAGCTAACTGTGTCTTGTGATCTTGCAGTAAGTAGTCTAGCTTGGGTCCTAGTTAGAACTGGATCCCATGCTGGTGGAATTTCCAACCATCTTCTCTCTTCTCTCTTATCTCTTACTGTAACTGCAGATAACTCTGTTTTATTAAACTTAAACATTGTATCTTAACCACATAACCAGAGCTACAATCGCATCATTCAGATTTTCGATTGGTCTTTTATTTAACGAATTATGATTTTTCTACTAAAGTCGCGCTAGTGTGCGCTTTAACAATCCCTTAACGAATATTGTGTAAATAAAGAAAAATAATTTTAGTTCTAGTATAGATTTAATAAAATTGCTATTAATTATATGGACGAAAGTTAATCTCATTTTAGGTTACTTAGGTGGACTTGCACACGATGATTCTACCCAGGATTACCCTGAATGAAATCTTCATTCTGTCTCTGTCAACGTCAAATAAACTGACTATGATATAATGATGATTTAATCCAGGATAGCGTAATCCTAGGTTAAAACAGCATGCGCAAGTGGGCCTCACTGTTATTTACTATAGTTAGTTACTGTCATCCTAAATTGGTTTCGTTTGGCGGCTTTTATTTGGCCTTCTTTTCAGATAGGAGTATTACTTTCATTACAATATTTGTTACATAATTATCATTACAATATTTGCACCACAAATTTCTTTTTCAATTACATGCACTGATTATTCAATAAAATAAGAATACAATATCAGCAAATTAATTAATAAGATAGCACGCCACGTCAACTTAATATTAGTTATTCACTTGATTATAGTCAAAAAACACTTATTCAGTAAAAAGCTTCGTAGTGTATTTAAAAATATTGATTATAAAATTACTTCTATTTCCCTTATATGATTCAGTACATGGTTACCTATATATTTTAATGAACATGGAATGTGTGTGTGTTTTGAACTTGTTTTTACCACGATTTTTTCTCTTTTGGTCTGAGTTTTTGATTGGAGAATCTAAATTGGGATACCTTCTAATAAATTTATACATGCTTCTGTCATTTTTGAATAATGTCGAAAGTGGGGTCTGCCAGACTCAAATTGGTCAATTCTAGCTTAGAATTTTGACGCATCTTTTTTGAAGGACTATTATAGTATGGTCTCAATTTCGGTAGAATTGCCCCCACAGATAAGAGTATGTTGCCCCACAAGATGATACCATACGTGAGCCTTGATTGTGTGTACGCTTAATAAACTGAGAGAGCAGTTTCCATATTAATTTATTACTTTCTTGAGATTATAAAGGGTATATGTAAATGATGATAATTTATTTTTGAGTTTTTGAATATGTGATTTCCGATCAAGATAAGTGTCAATATTTATTCCTAGTAGTGTAGCCGTGTTATCATGTTCCTAGGTTGTGCCGTTATAATTATGTATATGTAATTTCAAGAGGTTGTTTTTGGTGCGGCTTATATTGTATTAATTTTGTTTTACTCAAATTTAGAATCAATTTATCGTTACTTATTTACAGCTGTATTTAGTTTTTCTTTAAGTTCATTTACGTTTGAACATGGTATCATTATTGAAATGTCATCAGCAAATAGGAATCAGCTTTCAGGTAATATTGTGGTAATACTATTTAAATAAATTAAAAACAGATTGCATCCGAGGACGCTTCTTTGTGGAATAGAGCCCTTTATACGCTTTTGTTCTGAACTTGTATTCTGAATAGAAACGAGTTTTAAAGTCTTTGTTTTTTTAATTTCACTGTGTTGTGATCTATTCTCGAGGTAGGAATTAGGTCAGTCTAGACAAATTCCTTTAATAGCTAAGCTATATAATTTTTGGAGAAGGTCATAATATCTGACCCTATTATGATAGCCTACGAGGGTCAAACTGAAAGTTCTTAGAACTGGCCACTTATAAACAATATAATAAAAAAAATATTCTAAAATTTGAAAATAGCACTCTTTGCCAATATTACTGAGTATATATTTCATTCATTTGTCATTTGTTTTACGATTTGGCGGCAAATTGAAAATTGTCTGTGTCACGTCAACATGAATTTAACACGAGAAAATTTTCGTGCAATGATTTTTTATGACTTTCGATGTCATTTAAGTCAACAAGAAAGTTATGATAGACTACGATTGGCCTTTCACGATGAAGCCCCATCTCGTGCGACTGTTTACAACTGGTTTAATGAGTTTAAACGTGGTCGCACTAATCTCACTGATGATGTACGTGAGGGACGGCCTTCTACGGCGACGACTGAAAATAACATCTGTTGTGCGGCGTATGATAGAGACTGACAAAAGAGTGACCTATCAGCAGATTCGGACAAGCTTAGGCATCGGTATGAGTCAAGTGCACAAAATCCTCCACGAACATTTAGCGGTCAGGAAGCTTTGCGCCCGGTGGATACCTCATAATTTGACTAAGGCTCAAAAACTCCATCGTGTGGATTGGTGCCGTAAAATGATTGAAAGATTTAACGGAGGTGACTCAAATGCTGTGTTCGACATACTAACAGGTGACGAAAGCTGGATTTACTGTTATGATCCTGAAACCAAAAGACAATCTGCTCAGTGGGTGTTTCCTTTCGAGGAGTTGCCAACTAAAGTGAAGAGAGATCGAAGTGCGGGAAAAAAAATGGTGGCCTCGTTCTTTGGAAGGATAGGTCATTTCGCAACAATTGTGTTAGAGGATCAAAAAACAGTTTCTGCAGAATGGTACACTACCAATTGTTTGCCACTTGTCTTGGAAAAAGTTCGAGAGAAACGACCTCGCAGTAGGATCCTCCTTCACCACGACAACGCCTCGTCGCACACCGCCAAGCGAACGATCGACTATTTGGCGACATCAAACGTTGAATTACTGGGTCACCCGCCGTATAGCCCCGACCTCGCGCCTTGCGATTTTTATTTATTTCCAAAAATTAAAGAAAAACTTAAAGGAAAGCGGTTTATGAATGCTGAAGAAGCGGTGGCTGCGTATCGCGATGCCATTGAAGAGACCCCTAAGGACGAGTGGGCAAAGTGCTTTTCCCAGTGGATACATCGCATGCAGCGGTGTATTGACGTCAATGGACAATATTTTGAAAAGATATAATAAAACTAATAACTGGCTAATGTAATCAGTTTTTGATTTTCTAAGAACTTTCAGTTTGACCCTCGTATGGGCTTTACTCAGCACCTCAAACCGAGTACTCGGCCAAGTATTAACTCGGTTTAAATTCAAATTCCTGTTTCGGGTGTGTAAACAAGAACAAACAGGTTCGCAAAGTTGAGCTTTCATCTAGCCACTTTTTCATAGTGTTTGTATAAAGAACAAAGTTATGTTTGTGGTTGTTGAAAATGTGCTATATCTCAATAACTTCAAGTTCAATTCCGTCCAAACCTATTTTCGTTGAAAGTTTTTGTCAAGATCTACATCATGGTATTTTTATTTCAAAATTTACACTCGCTTAGTTTTAAAGTTAGAGGGGGGGAGGGAGGACGCCCATTTAAAAATTTGGAAGCGTCTATTTCTCAAACGTAAGACTTTTAGAGAAAATAGTTTTAGGAACTTCAATGTAGGTAATTTTAAAAGACCTATCTATTAGACACCCCACACGCATAGGTTTTCCATTGTTTTTTTAGGTTTTAGTTTCAAGCTCTCGCTTAAATATCATTATTGTTTATTTTTTGTATGAGAATCGTAAACCGGTTAACAGGATACATCTACCTTCTTAGTTGCAACTGTGTAATTCTTATAGTTTCTGAATAAAGTAGCTGTGACATTCAGACGGACAGATAGGTTTCCGTTTTTTACCATTCAGCTAAGAAACCCTTAAAATGTGCAATTGAGCGGAAACCAAAAAAAAGCTAGAAAAATAAATTTTTAGAAGGTATGTTTCCAAACGCCCTAAAAATATCAGTTGTAAAACCGTTCTACAAAAGTGAGTTAGGGAAAATATTTGAATCGGCAATGGCTAAGAGAATCTACACTAGGGATGTGCCGAGTACTCGGTTAATACTCGGTACTCGCCGTACTCGGCGGGATTTTAGACCTACTCATACTCGGCCGAGTAACTCGGTTTAAGTAAAGCAATACATATATTTAGGTAGATATAATCAAAACAACAGGGGAGATCTTTCACAATCTCAAGTATGATACTCAACGAGTAGTAATGCGACAAAACGAGGAGAACTAGTTTACGAAAAAAATAATTAATTAATAATTATGATGCAGTAACACAAAGATATCTGCACGTTCTGGTAACAGCCTATTCCTTTTTTCTTCGTAGACGTTACTAGCCTCCAAAAATAATCACACGCTATGCACTGTGCTTGCTAGTGCACATAGTAACACTCGTGCTAAACGTGCCAATTCTGGATACCTTGTTTGGTGCCCTGCCCACCATTTGAAAATACTTTTGTCTTTTGACAGTTTATTCTAAAGTACTGGGGCTTTTAGTGTCATCGCGCTCTAGTGTAAATTTTGAAATAAAAATACCATGATGTAGATCTTGACAAAAACTTTCAACGAAAATTGGTTTGGACGGAATTGAACTTTGTTCTTTATACAAATACTATGAAAAACAAAGTTATGTTTGCTGTCTAAAAAATATTATGGTAATATTGTGGCTTAGTAGAAGTAAGTGGATCCCTACTTCAGTTAAAGTTGGCATGGAACCTTCAGTGGGCGAGTCCGACTCGCACTTAGCCGGTTATTAGGGTTCCGTAGCCGAATGGCAAAAACGGAACCCTTATAGTTTCGTCAAGTCTGTCTGTCTGTCTGTTTGTCCGTCCGTATGTCACAACCATTTTATTCTGTAATAAGCATTACACAATTGAAATTTGGTAGGAAGATGTATCTTGTTAACCGCTTACCGATTCTCATGCAAAAAATAAAAAATAATGACAATTAAGGGGGGATCTCGTATATGAAACTAAAACAAAAAAAAAGTTTTGTCAAACCTATGGTCTATAAACCTATAGACCTATAGGTCTTTTTAAATAACATAGAGGTTCCTAAAACCATTTTCTTTTAAAGTCTAACGTTTCATAGCTAGACGCTTTCAAAGTGGTAAAATGGGCGTCCCCCCCCCCCCATCTAATTACTAAACCAAGCAAGTGTCAATTTTGAAAAAAATATGTAATGTAGATCTTAACAAATACTTTCAACGAAAATTGGTTTGGACGGGATCGAACGAGTAGTTTTTGAGATATAGCACATTTTCAACAACCGCAAACATAACTTTGTACTTCATACAAACACTATGAAAAACACAGTTATATTCGTAGTCAACAAAATATTATGGAATTTTACTAAGTAAAAGTAAATGGATTCCCTAAATCAGTTAAAGTTGGCACGGAACCCTTAGTGCGCGAGTCCGACTCGCACTTGGCCGGTTTTTTTCCATTCGTGTGCCTTAAGGGGCTACCCGAATTTTTGACGCGCACACTAGCGCCACTTAATTTAAAATAATTATTAGTCCTTAAATACGAAAACAATAAAAAATGTGGTAGACACGATTGTAGTACATATATTCTATAGTTTATTTAGTACGTTTAAATTGTTTCTCAAGTAAAGAAAAGCTGCTATATATGGCCACTTTTGGCAATTTTTCTAACCGTAACAGCAGATAACTCTGTTTTATTGAACTTAAACATTGTATCTAAACCACATAACCAGGGCCCTTATTTTTGAATCACTCGCGTCAAGATGGCGTGTGATAATCATTGTTTAATGTCTAATTTTCCAATGAAAATCAGTAAAATTTCACGTGGAAGTGATTTCAAAAAAGATAAATGAATTTTCACACCGACCAGTCGTAAAGAGTTGTCAATGCCGAACATTTGGCGGCAGTAAATAACCCAATCAAAACATTCGGTTACCAGAAACCGTGAGGCTTAAATAACCTCTAAAAGTCTGGGTACAGGGATATGGGGAACCCCTGTAGCTATCTACCCAAACCTCCTTTATTTTTACCGTAATGACAGACAATGATAATGAGAAGAGTTTGCCATGCGATCCGGCTAGCGCCCGGCTAACGGCTAACATTACATCTCCCAGACCCGGTATCTGGGAGATGTAATGTTACCGACGACCAAGGACGGGTGGAGACCCAGGCCCCTCCTTCGGTAAATGCTACTGGTCAAAACACACCAACGGTGAGTACCCCGACCACAGAACACGGCCCGAGCTTGGACCTTTCAGGTCTGGCGGAGGCCATACCAACCACCGCCGACACTGCAACGGTGTCGGAATGGACCGTTGTCGCTCGGAAGCGCCCCTGCATAGGGACCGCCAAACCGGCGACAACTGCCAGCATCTGAGGGCAAGAAGGCCGACCCGACCGCAACCGCCACACTGGCCGTGCCACAGAGGGGACCCGAAAGCCCAAAGCTGCAGCGACAAACCGAGGGATGGTGGGTCAATCCCAACGTGATCACCCCACCGCATGTGCGTCGGGAGTGACCCACCAGCCCGCAGAGTCGCGGCCCACTGATAGACACACCAACCAAGGGCAGGGAAGCCGAACGGAACGCGTTCCCCCTCGGGGGCACGCGGGAAGTAAAGCAGACCAGCCTAGTACCAACCAAACACAGACGCCGGCCGCTGCGGCTACAACGCCCAGCGAGCCCGTGCCCTCCACCTCCGCGGGGGTGACCTCCGCGGAGGCAGGACGGCATGGAACGGCATCACCACTACCACCCACAACCACAAGACCAACAAGACCACCCAAACTACGCCAGCGTAAACGGAAGCCGAAGGGTGGCCGCGGCCGAAGGTTGGAGGCGGAGGCTCCCGCTGCTCCCGCAAGCGAGCAACCTGGGGTCGGGAATGGTCCGGACGACCGCGCTTCTACGAAGCGAGCTCGTCTGGACGATACTCGGTTCCCAAGGGGGGAAGCCAAACGTCCAAAAACCGACGGTAGGCAAAGGCGGGCGGGAGAGCTACGCAGATGCGAGTCAATCGCACCTGAGGGTAGCGGTCATCACCGTCCCGCCGCGCGACCTCTCGCAGGAACAGGCAGTGCAGCTTAGGGAGGCTATCGATGATAGAATCCTTCAAGCTGTTCTGTCTCCACCGTCCCCGGGTGCGCAGGCTCCATCATTTCGCGGGCGCCCCTTCCTTTTGGATGGGGTGCTGGCGATGTGGTATGAGAACGCGAACGCCCTTAACTGGCTAGAGAGGGAGGTTAGAAACATACCGTCACCAATACCACAGACCACTCTGACTGTCATTAGTCAGTCAGACATGAAAAAGAGGCTCAAGGCAGGGCTATTACTACACACCGGCATCACCGACTCTAGCACGCTACAAAGAGTCCTCAGTACCCAGAACCCGTGGTACAGAGTCGACTTCTGGCTGCTGTACGACATGACGGATGACGACAAACCAGGCGAACCAGGCTCCAGCGAGAGGGTAGTCCACCTCATACTGGGGATCCCGGAAGACCAGCGGCAGACCATCCTGGATCGGGAACGTCGGATTGCCCACATGTCGGGAAGCGGATATATTCGCTTCTTTGCTCATGAAGAGGCATCCGCACCGGCCGAACCCAGCACTGTCAGACCCAGTGAGACACCAGGACCATCATCAGCCGCTCCCCAACCGGGTCCGAGCTGGCTAGATATGATGAGTTCGCCTGCAGAGAGCGCGGGGGATACGAGCGACGAAGATGGCGTCCTGCGTAGCCCCACCCCTTAGCCTCAAAGTCCTGCAGACCAACCTCCAGCACAAGCAGATCGCGACGGCCACACTACGCAGAGTGCTAGAGGTAAATAACAAGATCGTCGCGCTGATCCAAGAACCTTGGATCAGAAACAACACCATATGCGGTCTCAACAACATCAGTGGTAAGATATTACTCAAAGCACCGATAGAAAAACCTAGAACCTGTATTGTAATGCCTAAAACCATAAATACCACCTTGCTTAACCAATTCTGTTCCAGTGATCTAACCGCAGTAAAAGTCCTTGCAGACAACCCTGGTCCTGGCCTCGGTGTACATGCCGAACGAAGGCGACTTTCCAGACGTGCTGGGCTGGTACTGCACTGTGAAGCCATGGACTGGGAGTTGATCATCGCTGCGGACTGCAACGCGCATCATCCTCTGTGGGGAAGTAAGGACACCAACAAAAGGGGTGAGCTTTTAACAGAGTACCTACTACAAACTAACCTCAACAACATGAACAAGGGCACGGAACCAACTTTTGTGACCTCTAGGTGCCAAACTACCATAGACATCACTCTAGCAACACACAAGGCTGCAGACCTCGTCGATGGATGGCATGTATTTAATGAACCATCGTTCGCAGACCACAGGCGTGTATGCTTTCAACTAAATTTTAAACTAACAGACCCTGTCCCATACCGCAATCCTCGAAGGACAGACGTGAAACAATATTGCAACATACTAACAAAAACACTAAACGATTCTGAAACAGCCGATGTAACCCTTAACATTAATAACATAGAACATACCGTGCAACCCCTAACAGCCACCCTCCTTAACAGCTATGAACAGGCCTGCCCCAACGTTACACCGAAAAACTCGGGCAACACTCAATGGTGGGGACCAGAACTTGAAAGGCTAAGGAAGGCGCTCAGGACACTGTTTAACCGAGCAAAAAACACCCGCACCGATGAGGACTGGGCGAAATACAAAACAGCACAAAAACACTACAAGAAATGTATCAGGTTCCGGAGAACAGAGGCCTGGCACAACTTCTGTAGTAGCATAGACTCAACAAACCAAGCCGCGAGAGTAAAGAAAATATTGTCTAAAGGGGATCTCAACCTCCTAGGTTCTTTTAAAAAAGATGACAGTACGTTTACAAACTCAGACCAAGAAACCTGCAAGGTTTTACTAGAAACCCACTTCCCAGGCTGTCAAATCACGCCAGATCGAGAATGGCAGACGAAATCCGGATGACACCGACATCACAGGAATGGGAAGTCGCAACCAAAATCGCGATTTAAACGGATAAAATCAGATAGGCCCTAAAAAGCTTCCAACGAAGTAAACTTAGAAGGAATTTGCCCAGCCCTGCTACAATGGAACTCTCAAGAATTAACCACCCACCTACTACCAATATACAGAGCATGTATAGCGTTCAAATACATACCAAAGCAATGGAGTGAAGCAAAAATAGTCTTCCTACCTAAGCCCGGAAAGGGAGACTATACGTTGGCCAAATCATTCAGGCCAATCAGCCTGACTTCTTTTCTTCTAAAAACATTAGAAAGACTAATAGACAGATACCTTAGAGACGAGTTTTTAAGAAACAAAACACTTTACCCACAACAACACGCATACAGGAAAGGCATATCAATAGAATCAGCATTACATACTGTTGTGCACATAATAGAATCAGCCATTAACAACAAATCATCAACACTTGCCGCCTTCATAGACATAGAAGGGGCTTTTGACAAAACTATGCACAACAGCATTAACCTAGCCCTAAAAAAACTAAGGGTAGAACCAGTAATAACAAAATGGATAAATAAGCTGGTCAGTTAAAGGGCAGTCCAAATAAAAAACCACCACACGTGCGACAGTGGTCAGGGGATGCCCACAAGGTGGCATCCTCTCTCCACTCCTATGGAACATAGCGGTAGACAGCCTCCTGAGTAGGCTAAGGAAGAGAATACACTACTATTGGTTACGCAGATGACTTAGCTATACTGATAAACGGAAACGCGGAAAACCTCCTATGTGGGATAATGCGTTCCGCACTTCAGATAGTGGAAAAATGGTGTAACGAGCACCAGTTGTCAGTAAACCCAAAAAAGACAGAACTAATCCTTTTCACTAACAAAAGGAAATTACGTGAACTAAAGCTACCAATACTGTTTAACACCGAATTGGCTCTCTCATCACAAGTGAAATATCTGGGCATCACCTTAGACAGTAAACTGAACTGGAGTAGCCATATCGATGATAAAATGCAGAAGGCCTGTATACCTTTTTATTAATGCAAGCGACTAGTCGGCAAGAGATGGGGTCTAAATCCAAAGATCACATTATGGCTATATACATCGGTTATTAGGCCTTCTCTTACCCATGGATCAGTTGTATGGTGGCCCAGAACGCAACTTATATTGATTTAAACTTACATGGTCATTAACATTAGAATTGATTGTAACGGGATTGCTACCATGTACCTTATTATTTTTGAGTTTCCGATATTGATTCCGATAACAATGGTACTGCAAGTGATCGCAATAAAAGACTTCGAAGGAGGGTAGACCGATATGTCTACCAATAACAGCTTACCCGCAACAACTTCAGTTACGCCGTGACCATGGCACTTGCAACAGTGCCGAAATATCGGAAACTCAAAAATAATAAGGTACATGGTAGCAATCCCGTTACAATCAATTCAGAACGCAACTGTCCACAATCAAATCAAAACTTCAAAGCCTACAACGCTTAGCAAGTATCGCAGCCACAAGTTGCATGAAAACCACTCCATCAGCCGCACTAGAGTTTCTCCTGAATCTAAAACCGCTGCATCTGGTAATTCAGGAAGAAGCAAAAGCAGCTGCCCTACGCCTCAGAGCAAACGGACTATGGAAATGAAACATAGTGACCACACATTCAAAAATCCTAGATGGGCCTCTGAAAGAAAGACCACTTTTAGACGCACCCATGGACAGAATACCATGCCAACATGTATTTGATAGAAATTACAACATCCAACTCACGGAAGAGCCCAGTGACCGCTCAGGCACAAAAGAGGTCCGTATATACACAGACGGCTCCAAAACCTCAAAGGGTACAGGAGCTGGTGTGTTCTCAAATGACACTATCTTCCAAGCAGAATGCATCGGCATCACTAGGGCAGCACAGGCAGTTGCAGTCAGAGATGTCAAAGACCTCGGAATCGTCTCGGACAGCGCATCGGTGCTCCAAGCCCTAAAAAACAACAGCATAACATCTGTCCTTATTCTGGAGTGCCATAAAGCACTACAATCCATAACAAACACAAATGAGGTAACTCTGCAATAGATCAAAGGACACAGTAACTCACTAGGTAACGACGCAGCTGACGTACTAGCCAAGAGGGGATCAACAACGACAGTATATGGACCGGAACCTTTGCTGCCCCTACCGCTGGTCCAAATAAGAACTTGGCTACGTGAAGAAACTGAAGCAGCACACCAAGATGAATGGAGAAATGGCGATGGTTGCAGGCAAACTAAGGAGGCTGTTCCGGAAGCATCGAAAAGGCTTGCCCGCAACCTCATCCGATTACCAAGAGACAAACTACGCTTAGCCATAGGCACCATAACTGGACATAGTCTCTTAATCCCTCAAGCGTATGTGAACGAGACACAATAGGTATTCTATTGTTATGCGGTCGCATGCGACCGCTCGGGTGTTGAGGTATTAAACAAACACTTTTTCACAATAGGTGTCATAGACAGCCCCCTATGCAGAGGGTGCATGGGGGCAGAAGAAACACCACATCATGTGCTCATGGAGTGCACAAGTGTGACAGAACAACGGGCAAATATTCTCAAATCCCCAGCTACTTTCTCAGAGGCCTTTTGTAACCTGAGCAGGTTGCTAGCCTTCTGGGAAAGCCTGGGTTGGTTAGAATAAAAAGGAGGGACATACGCACATGATTGGGCAATCATGAGGCTAAGTGCGGAAAACACCCGAGCCAAACTAACTAACTAACTAACTAGCCCCTTAAGACAGTAACTAGAACATATAAACACCAAATATTATATTTAATGATGGTAAAAATGTAACAAAAGAGTAACTTGCATCCTTCACATAATTTCACCTAAAAGACGTGCAATTTTTGGATACCGAACACTCGCATAACGCTTTAATTAAAACAGAATTATTGCTGCTCATTACTTTATCACATAATGTCTCACCATCCAAACCCAACTTAAGTTTTCCGTCCGCGTTTTGAATAAAACGTACCGGCACCTGCTTATCATCAAAAATAAAATATAATTCTCCCATCAGATCTTTATTTTTACTTACACTTGAAAAGCCCTTTTTTATAGAGGAGGTATTAGTTTTTTGTGCATTTCCAGGTTCGTCTATCTGTATTCTTGTTTTTACTATTGTTGCACTGTTTTGACTATTAGTGGCAAAGTCTAATGAAAGTAGGGAATCATCTTGATTTGTAGGTTTTCTATTCTTATTGCTTGGTGATTTATTTATTAAAGCATCTTGATTAGCCGTTATCGTATTGCTTTCAGTAAGAATTTTAAATAAAGCATCTTGATTTGGAGAACCCGTATTGTTTTTATTTTGTGTTTTATTTAATGCATCTTGAAATAAAGTTATCGCAATACTTTCATTTTGTGACTTTTGTGATTCATCTTGATTTGCTAATAACGTATGATTTATATTTAGAGTTATGTTTAATGCGTCTTGATTCGAAGAATTGGAACTGGTTATGTTTAGTGTTTCATTTAGAACCCCAAAAATTAAAGGTAATGTGTTGTTCTCATATAAACCATTTTGATGAGAAGTTAGTGCATTGTTTTTATATTTTAGTTTCTCATTTAATGCATCTTGATCAGACGATTTTGCATTGCTTGTTTGTTTGTTTAATGTATTTTTTAATGCATCTTGATTCGAAGGCATCGCATTTATTTTGGTTTGTATTTTAATTGATGTGTCTTGATTTGATAGTGTCGTATTATTAATGTTTAGTGTTTCATTTAGAACCTCTGGATTTGAAGATACCGTATTTAGAGTTTTACTAAATGTATCTTTATTCGAAGATACGGAACTGCTTATGTTAAGTGTTTTATTAAGAACCACTTGAATGGTAGATATTGTGTTATTTAGAGTTTTATTCAAAACATTTTGATTTGAAGGTATTTTATTTAGTGTCTGAATTAATGAATCTTGATTTGAAGCTTTCGTATTGTTTTTGTCAAGTGTAATTTTATGTGATATATTCTTTAAAATTGGACTATCTGGTGCATACTTAAGTGACATATTTTGAATTAAGCTTGCAGGCTCATCTATTTTTATTTTTTCTGATGATTTAGACAAATTTGATACTTCTAATAAGTTATGAATATCATTTTTCTCTGATTCTTCTTCATCTATTGGTTTAAACTTCTCATTTTGTAGCTTGATTATTGAAGAAAATGATCCACTGTTATTGTTTTGGGTTCCATTTAAGTAAGAATGTGTCAAATCTTTCTTAGTTATGACATCTGCATGGTCTTTTGAAACATTTATTCTGATTGTATCATTGAACAAAAGTAACTTCTCTAATAAATTGGGTGTGTTCAAAGTGTTGATATGAAAGTTGTGCAATGCACTTAAATTTTCGATAGTATCGGTTTCATTGTCTTCCACATTGTAATGCAATGATGAGGTGGGAATATGTTTATTTTGATACTTTGTATGTTTATTTAAATCCTTATTCCTATCTGTTAAATTATGTGTAGTCAATACTTCCAAAGATGTTTTTCGAATATTAGTGTTTATATTATCGTCTGTTTTAATTTGATTTGTATTTTTCTTTTGATCTTTATAAGTTTTATTTTCTGTGTTAATATTCATATTATCCTGACTTATTGTAGTTGTATCTATATTTTGAGACATGGATGCCGAATTTGATGTTGAATGATTTGGTTTAAAGCCTCCATTTAAAGTCTTTGACTCAGAAGATGAATCTAGAATAACTTCAATAGATTCAACGGATTTCGTTGTATCTGAGTTGTTCGTGTTTGTGTTATTGTAGTATTTTTTTACAGTAGTTAAAACTTCTCGCGGAGCATCATTTACCTTATATGCATACCTCAAAGTCAAGTTCCTAATATAAGGAGAATTGGTTACTTGAAATTTTGATACTTCGTCTTTTGCCTGTTCTTCATAACTTGTATATACAATTTCATTTGTCTTTGGACTATCTATTTTTATTTTGTAATTAAAAAGTTTACTTCCTGTATTTCTTGTACTATCATCATAATCTAGTTTTGAGGACAATGCTCGCTCAGTCGTATACTTAGTCACGAATATTTCATTATAGTTTATTTCAGCAATTCTTTGTTTGTTCGTAGTCGTATTTTCAACAAAATCATTATCAGGAATAAGTTCAGTACCATCGATACTAGTAATCATAGTACTATTTTTTAATTCCATTGTTTCTATTTTTGGTACTTTCTTTTCTATTTCTTTTACAGTTGCGTACTCTTTTCCATTGCTTTTGGTGATAATGACTGTAACCGTGTTTTTTGTGGGATCTTTAGTTGCCTGTAATATTCTATTTTCACTTATTTTGTTAGTATTCGATGATTTACTAGTTTTAGCATCACCAAAGTAATTAACATTTTTTAGATCAAAGTCTTGACTCGAACTTAGTAGAGATTGCTTTAACCACGACTTTTTTATTTCTTGTAAACTGTCGTTAATGACTGTAGTTGGTTGATGACATTTGCTTTGTATTTCAATCATCAAATCAGAGTCAGATAATCCCTTGTACTTACTTATTTTTGATTCGTATAAAACGATGTGTTTAAGTTCTTGAACGTTTTTATCACTTTTTCTTAAAAATACTAAAATATGTAGTTTTATGCATTCCATCAGATCGTTATCTGCCATATCAACACTTTTCACGATGTTTGCTTTTATATTTTCATATTTGTCATTATTTTCATATATGTCTATATCTAAAGATAAGGGAAAATATTCTGTGTTTATATCTATAGAACGCACAGAAATATTGTCTCGTTTTCGTTTCAATAACGAATGATCCATCCCATCCTCACGACCAGCAATATTCAAATTGTTGTTAAATTTTCTGACCTTTTTGCTATCCAAGTTTTTTAATTTCTCCTCGTGATACGTTGGATCAACAATGTAAAATGGATGGTCAACATAAGATGGTACATTGTAGGAATATTCATTTGATGGCTTGTAATAGATGGCACTGTCCTCGACAGATGGATTACGTTTTAATTTCATAAGTTTGTTGTTTCTATAATTATTTCCTTGATATTCTAAAGAACAAACGCAGTCTGGGCGCCAAAATAGTTGCAGTGGGTCGGTTGTTCTGAAAGATCAAATTTTCATAATGTAGCTATTTGAAAAATACTTAGTCAGTTAAGCTTGTTGAAGGTGGTTCAATTTTGTCAAGCTGATTTTACAAGTAATATTTAAATATACCTTGACTTATAAGGAACTTAAATTACTTTTATTATAAATAAGGACTTGGATCAGAGCTATGAACTTGTATGTGTATTGCGATGTTGCAGCTAAGCAGTATTGCGATTTGCATTTTAGGCCGGGACTCCACCAAAGTGGAGATGAGACGAGCGGATAGGAGATGTTTTTTAAACAACCAATACAATTGTGTTATTGACACATCTTTCCGCTCAGCTTCAGTGGAGATTTCTGTGCGGAGAGGTGTAATGTTTGTATGTCACGATGGAAGGGGAGATGTGAGCTGTGGACGGACTAAGTACGCGCGCTGGAGACGGGAGATGTTAGCGCCGCGTCGTGCATTGAGCGATGTCAGGCTCCGAGTGTCCCAATGCGTACTGATACTGAGCACTCAACACCTCGCACCCGAGCTTAAAAACATCTCTTCTCGCACAGCGCACAGCAGACCGCAAACATCTCTGATTTGGTGGAGTCCCGGCCGTAATGATAATATTTATCATTATTATATGATAATAACATTATTATTAATATTTATATCATTTTAGTAATATCTCTTTAATTTTATTATATTGATAATATTCGTTTACACTGAGTGGGATTAAACTGCCTGGAACAGGAACGCAAGATCAGATTCCAGACAGCAAAATCGCAGTACGCCCGTAAGATTGGAGTAAATTATTGAAAATCATAAAATTTAATCAGTTTCCACAGCACAAGTACCCTTATTTACACATATATACAAAGTACTAAAAATATATAAAAACACGGCACTTCACTCACAAAAAGTTACAGTAATCGACACAGGTGTCAATAATTTCTGAATGGGCAAACACCATGACTACTGCAATCGAGATGATCGAGTGCATTGCAAATGAGTTCGCTGTAGCCGGAACACTATTAATGACTTGGCCAGCTCATTAACAGAACTACTATTCACCACGGTCGCCGATCCGTCACATCAAACGTTCACAAACATTATAGAACGATAATTTTAATTTTGCTCTTATTAGGGACGTGTTTCCTCGTGATGTTATCACGAGAATATTTAGTGTAATTTTCATTATTTTTTTGAACAATACTGATAATCACATTGTAACATTCTGCATTAACCCTACTCGACGAACAATTATGGAACGCGCTCTCCCGGGTCCATATTGGCTCACCTAAAGTTATTTACCCGAATTGTTTTTCCTAATGATTTGTAAACCGAATGATCACTCTTCCTAAAATTTTTCATCCTATAGTTTTCATACATACTATTTGTAGTGCTACCGGCTATGTGCATAACACTCATGTTTCTAAAAATTGTAATTAATAATATCATTAATGTAAATATATTTAAACTCCTAATGTTTTTTTATCAAAACGCTTTAATCCCTAAACATAATTACCATAATATTTTCATTCATACTCAGAAAAAAAATTACCAAGTGTAATAAAAAATATATGTGGGTACATGTCAATATTAAAATTCTTTAATGTTTTATATAAATAAATTAAGACTTGGCCATCGCACTAAATAATTTAATTTACATGTGTTTTCAGGAGATTGAATTTACACGTGTTTTCAGGCGATGACCAAGTCTCAATATATTTATATAAAACATTAAAGAATTTTAATATTGACATGCGTCACTATAAGATGCTGTTAATTATTACTTAACAACTTAATGCTTCGAGTACGGAGATTCCAGACACAATTGATTTTCAATTGTTATGGACCACGATCGTGGTCTTAGAGACAGGACGTATTAAGACAGAAAGTCGCTTAAGTAGAGACTGAATAAATTAATAACCGACTTGGTATTACATGGATCTCACAACTTTTTACCGCAGAACAACTGAGTTGCGAGACTTGTTTTTTTTTGACAAGTATTGTTTTTGATGGGATCTCATTTCTTTTTGTATTTTGTAGACAGTTCTACTTTTTTCCTTTTCGGTACCTTCTATTTATTGTATATATGTATATCTACCAGCTACGAATTTTCTTAAAGCCCTCTCTCTGACTTATGAACTTTCTTATTTTTGTGGGTAGCCTTCCGTTTTCAATCGAAATTATCAATGAAAATCGCAAACTTATAGGTAAGAATTTTGGGCACATGCGAACAGTATTGGGTCGTTCGCGCGTATGAGCGCGGCTGCTGCTCGCTCGGCAACATTAACCTTTCCGCGCGCCCCGCCACTGTCCCCGCCCCGCGCCCTCGCGCTAGCACCGCGCAGCGCGTAGTAACGGCCCGTTACTATAACGGCCCGCTCTCACTCGCTAGCATCGCAGCGCGTGGTATAATAATTAATTTACTACCTTACGCACTCGTAATAAGTACGAATACGCACGTAGGTACGTTTTTTGCATTAAATAATTTAATTTACATGTGTTTTCATGACGGGAATACCCAATTTTCGGCTCGATTTATCAGGGGCACTACCATGCGCCTTTATTTATATGGGACTAGCTTAAACCCGCGGCTTCGCACGCAATAATAATAACTGCCGTAAAACATCGTTACGAATAAAGCCAATATTGAAAATTTTTACTGAAGACTTGGCTGTATGGGCTTAATTTTCTTTGCGGTCTTTTCTAGATTTTTTAGTTTTTCCTTGATTCATACACCAAACACTACTTATATCCCAAATTTGAAGCTTCTAGGTCTGCTAGAAGTGCCTTAAAATTTTGATGATCGGTGAGTCAGTGAGTGACAAAATTAAGAAACTTGACCCGTTATAATTCTTAAAATACTGGTTCAAATTGAATGAAATTTGAAATATACCGTGTCTTTAAAAGCCTGCATTATTACTGAAAATTTCAGTCTTCTAGCTTTATCCACAACGAAGTTACAGGGGGTTGAAAATGGTCTGAATTGCTTCGGGAAAAGGATGGTACGGCGGTGACTGCCGTGCCCCCAGATATATGTGGGTAGAAGATATGATTATTATTAGGGGATATGATCTGCATGACGTACTGAGTTGTGTCTATTGCTAAGTTTATGTCGGTGTATTATCATTACGTGCATGTTTGTGTTAATGCTTTATTAATTTAAATTATTTAAAATCATTTAAAACCAGTCGCGGATGATTACAATTAGACGTACATGGATTTATATATGAAAATATACCTGAGATAATTATGTCTAAAAAACCAACTGCTTAGAATGATTAAAGGTCGTTTCACTGTTTTTTGTCTTAAATGAATGAAATTCATAAAACACGACTCAGTTACGGTTATGTTTATGGCCTGGGAGTTTGAACCGCAGTTTTAACCGTACCTAAAACAAATACTAAAGGACCGATTCGGTTCTGGGCTCTGGCACATCTCCGGCCGCTGCCGCGGCACGCTCGCTTAGCTAGCTCTCGGTTCGTGCGTTGTGGTCACAGTTCTATCCTATTCTAAACCAATAATTATGAATAGGAGTAAAAGTTACGCAAAATTAATGTATATAATACTGAAAATTATGAATAAAAATAAATCTAAACAAAAAAATATGACTTTGAAAAATTGTGTAAAAGATGGTTAAATGTTGAAAAAATATAGGAAAGCAAACAAAAGTATAATCTCTCCGCTCTCCCACTTGACACCTTAATTTTGTTTCTGATTTAATCTACAATAAGTACCTAATACTCAACAAACAAGGTGTTTTATGATTCTCATTAAAGTATAAGAAGTCTAACAAAATAGCTTTTCAGTTGACTAAATATACACGATTAAAACTTATTGCAGTGTGTTTAGACTTTTATTTATAGGTAAAGTGTAGGCTCATAGCATAAAATAGTACCTAATTATAATTTAGCCGCTCAATGAATTCTAGTTTGACGTTTTCAATTATGACTAAAAAGGGGGTGTATGTCTTAAGAAAATTGACAAAATCAGGAAATTCGAAATTGTTCCATAACATTTTGTGTAAAATTAAAAACGTCTTCAAAGCATTCTCCGAACGGCTAAATTATAGTAGGTACGTTTTGCCGGTACCCGGCCATACGTCAGTTTTCGGCCGTTTGAGAGCCAAGCGACAGAAAAAAAACTGAGAAAACAAACATTATTTAATTATATATAAAAACCGAAGTACTGAATATGAACGAATAATGCTAGTTGTTTCGCTGTTATTCATATAGGAATTCGCTACAAACTTTTAGTTTACGATAGACACGTGAATAGTTTACTGATTACTTGAGATTTTAGCGGCCATCAACCAGCAGAGACATTCAATAACGCTTTGAATGAAAGAAAAATGGCATACGACTTAGAACTTTTCGTCTGAATTAATAAGTGACTAAAAAAAATGTTTGCTGTCGAAGACAGTTGGCGGCCCACTGGCCGGATACCTAGTAAAATACCAAGTTTCGAGTTGTCATTATGCCGATAGCCGGCCACTTAATACATACACATTATATTTTACTCTTAATACATACTTTTTTAAAATATTTTGTAAGAATGCATTTGTTAACAGTGTCCTTAATCTATTTACGTATTAATTAAACCAATAACACTTCCAAAGCGGCTCGTACTAGCCGATTTTCTGTCAGTTCAAGCACTAGGCTGAGCGTGCTAGAAGCGCGAAGGGTAAAAAAACTGTGCGGTGATTATGTTACTATTTATTTAGACAATACTAAGATTATTAGTTTATGTTGTCAAAGTTAATAGGTGTATTCTTGCTTTATATTCAATACTCAGGTTTATGACTACGAGTTCTGTTCATACCATAAAATTATTATATAGTATGATTCTATGATTCGTACACCTATTATGATTTGGGTAGTATTTAACTGAAATTCGTGGTCGCCAGCACATCAGGCTACGCATTTTTGTTGGAAACTAGTCCTTAGTGCAACTGCATAAGATACCGCAGTTTTTACCTTGACGTGCTGTTCTTCATACCTAAAAAATACTGATTAAACAAATATTACCTCAAAATACTCGTATTAAATTCTTAGCAACAATGTGTGTTCGTAGCGCATTGCTATTTATTTATAACTACAACAATTAATCTATTACATATATTTTTATTTACTATAGCAATGTCGAAACATTTCTATCGTACACTGCAGTTTATCTAAAGACCGGTTTCTTGATAAACTATTAACTTATGGTTGAAAGTCGTTACTATTTGTTTGAAATTTCACTGTTTTTTAAATTTAATTCTGTGTGTGTTGAATAGAAAACACCCTAATCAATGGTCAATTTAGGTATATTTTGTTTAAAATACGCAAATATGTATTTAACCAGTCTTAATTAAATTAAATTAAATAAAAGTTTATTTGAGGCAGAGCCCATAGCAGTTAGTAACAAAAAGTCTTATAATTAGTGTTAGTAGTATTGTGATTCTGATTACATTGACATTTAGAAATCATTAATTTCATTAATTAAATTATAATATTATTAAATATTTCACATGAATTACTAAAATAACCGATGTTTAATGTTGTAAAATAATAACAATTCAAAGTTTATAATAATTTAATATAATATACAAATTCAATATAATAAAACTTTCAATAGTAATATAATTTAAAAACACAATTCAATTATATAAAAATAAAAATAAAAAAAAACAATACAATGTCTGGCCAAGAGGTCAGGGTGCAGGAACTGTAACCTGTGGCGGAAGTCTCGACATAGTTCTATGTAAAACCACCAGGTGGCGCTCGAAAAATGCTGAGACAAAATTGGTGTTTTCGTGTATTTATTGATTGAAAAGAATTTTTGATTGATGCTAAAAAATCTACAAATATATTTTAAGATTTATTAAAGATATAGCTACGTAAGTTAAAATGCTATTTGATGAATTAGAAAATCATAAAATTGAAATTGTCGACGCGAAATGTCAAAAATGATGCATCAGACTTCGCCCGCTGGTCATATGAGCAAGCAGGGAGCAGTCCCAGCGGTCAGCCAGGGCTGTCAGGATGCTGTTGGCGCTGCCGTACAATCTGTTCAGCAGCGAGGCGCTCCTCTTACGCATTATGGCGTGAAAACCATCCGCCCGCGCCTCTGTAAACATGCCGGTTGCACTACAATAACGCGGCAGCCCCATCAGCACCCTGAACGCATTGTTGTATTGTACTCGCAAATCGCTGAGTGCCCGACGCGTATAGCTGACCCACAGGCTACATGTGTAGAATGACTGACTGTAGGCCTTAAATAGCGTCACTATTACAAGTTGTGTACAGCGCGAAAACCTGCGAGCTAACATGTTACAGCGGACACCGACCTACGCTCCCTCATAATATCCACATCGTCCTTCATGTCTGCAGTGACCCAGTGCCCCAGATACTTAAATTGATAAACTTCTGACAGAGGAATGCCTCCAAGGGTAATTGTTGGTATACTGTAGGATTTATTGCGCGCCTTGAATAACATGAGCTCACTCTTTCTTGAATTATATCTGAGGTCATGAGCTTCTGCGTAGGACTCGCAGATAGATAGGAGCCGTTTTAGCGCCCCCGCCGATGGGCTCAACAGCAACATATCATCAGCATAGCTCACGTTGTTGACACAGACACCGTTGACATGACATCCGACCCTAGCTCTGCTGAGCTCATCAATTAGCCCGTTCATGTAGAGATTGAACAAGTTAGGAGAGGTCAACCCGCCCTGCCTCACCCCGCACTCCAGCTGGTATTCTTCCGACAGAGCTTCCCCCCACCTTACACGGTTTTTCTGGTTACCATACCAGTATTTTAAGAGTGATGTCAGTTCATGTGGCAAGGTGGTCTCTTGTCTCAATTTCTTCCAAAGAACCTCGTAAGAGACCAAATCAAGCCTTTGATAGATCCAAAAAACACGCGTAAACTGGGGTTCCCGCATCTGTATAGTACTTTACAGTCTGCTTGAGACACAGAATAGCACTTTCAGTTGACAAACCAGGCCTAAAGCCAAACTGCGCGTCGTTCAATTTTAAGTGACTACCGAGGTGTCGATCAAGCAGACTGTCGAGCACCTTAGCCGTTATATTCGCTAACGAGATCGGTCTGTAGTAATTAATAACTTTTAACCATTAGTTAACTATAGATACGGAAACCATTTTATTTGATTTAATAACTTTAAGACATTGTTGTTGAGCAAGTTGTAAAATGCCTATTTGAAAATGTTGGAAGTAGGAGTGTTTTTTATCCTTCATTTGTGGAAAAAATATGGTACACTTTTGATGTAAGTATTGATTTTCGTAATTTATTAAATTAAATGTATAATTCATTAAATTGATGAACATAAATTTATGTACCTACGATAAGTTATTTAATATGCATTTATTAACATCCCCTAAGATTTCACAATATCGTTATGGGACAAATTAGGACTTACTCATAGCTTCATCATAGAATGGAATCTTAGTTGTAATGAAGTGATTTTCCATGTCATCTATTGGTTGATTCTGTTATTATGATAAATATCAAGGTAATTATATTGCAATATAAATGACGTGTCCACTCTTATTTTTAACCGACTTCAAAAAAGGAGGAGGTTATCAATTCGACTGTATGTTTTTTTTTTATCATTATTTTTTTTTGTATGTATGTTACCTCATATCTCAGTCGTTTGTCGACAGAATCGAAAAATTTTTTCACCTACTTAGAGGGTATACCTTCTAGTTGGTCCCATTTTTTCCATTTTGGGATCTGATGATGGGATCTTGGTGTATTCGAGGGAAACCCTCAAATTTTAAAGGCACGTATAGTGTTTCTTTACTAGAATCTTAATGTTGACGTGTTGTTACGTCTGATAGTCAACATTTTGTGGGGCTGAGCTGATGGTGGAACTCCTTAACGCCTAGGAGTTCAGTAATTATAATTACGAAACTTATGATAGGTAATTTGTAGCTTCGTAAAAAATAGAATCATAAGGTGCAACTCCCCCCCCCCTCTTATGTAATCACTAAAAATAAAGAAATAAAATAAACTTTAAAAAAAGTAAAAACCGACTTCAAAACCAAAATGCACTAAAAAGTCTTAAATAAACTCTTCACCATTGAAAGGAAAGGAATCCGTTTTAGGCAAACAATTTCTTTTTGGAGTCGGTGCCATCACTTTGACCATCAAGCATCAACTATCACAGCACCGACTTCAAAAAGAAATTGTTTGCCTAAAACGGATTCCTTTCCTTTCAATGGTGAAGAGTTTATTTAAGACTTTTTAGTGCATTTTGGTTTTGAAGTCGGTTTTTACTTTTTTTAAAGTTTATTTTTAAACGATAATTTGTTGTCTACTTCGTTCTTGTAATGTTGATGCGAAGATAAATATAATGTTTTTAGATAAAGCTATCGACTTACAAAACGTGCTACAGTAAAGAAAACTGAAGATGTTGTCAGACGCTCAAATAACTCGTGTACCCCCGAAGTGCGTAAACAATAATTTATAAAAAATAAGCAGATTAAAAATAACTTAAGAACTTCGATGGGACACTAGTAGTATATCAACAGTCATTAGCACCGTCAACAATAACATCAGCATCAACGTTTGTGATTTTCTTGTTAGTTCAAATTGTAATGTTATTGAGGTTTTGAAGGTCAAACCATATTGGAAAATAGATTTTGAAAGTGGGCGCTTAACTAGGTAAGATAAGAAACCTCTCATTTACGTCGCAAAGCTGCGCCGCGGCCCGCGAATGTAAATCTTGCGTAAAAATCTGAATAAATGTATTTTTTAAAATGCATTGCTTTTTTTGTGAGAAATTTATACCCATGATAAGGGCCCCCAAACAAGTTTTTTATACAGGGCCCCACCAAAGCACGCTACGCCCCTGTGTGAACCCTAAATCATTTGTCATATTTTACTCCCAAGCAGATGCGGAATTGGCATAACGAGAGGGCGAGGGGATTGGTATGATAGAATAGTTACATTGTAGCTACAAGTAGGTATTATTACCAATGGTATTTTAACCCTTTCACACTTTTGAGCTCCAAGTCCCTAAGTCTTAGATTCGATACTCCATGGATTGCTCCAGTTAAATTTTAGTCGCAAAGCGAGAATCGAGAGAGGAGGCTGATCGATGATGACCCACTAGTTGAAACCGCGCTGCAGGACCTTAACCATCGCCGCAGAGTTGCATCCCTTTCAGCTTTTAGGTTGCATTTCGACCACTATGTAAATTAACTGCATGATCTTGTTCTGCCAGCTTCGTTCATCACAGAAGGACCAGACGCAGGCTAGCGTACCATCGTCATCATAATGGGGTGCCATCTTCAAATTGAAGTTTGGAGGTCAGCATGTAGAAACCAATACGGTCTTGTGCCGCTCTTTTTAGATGGTCATAAAAACGAAGTTTGGTCCAGTCTTTGATGTCATCCATCCATTTTCTTCCGGGTCGGCCTGGTGATCTCTTGCCAGGAATCTTGCCTTCGAGGATCAACATTAGGAATTCATATTGGGAACCTCTTGGCCGGTTTTTTTTAATGCGTGCATCTAGGGAATGCAATTCGCTGCCTACTGAAATTTTCTCTAAAAATATGACTTATTCCTCTTTAAGGCAAGAATGAACAGGCTGCTACTAAGCAGATATTTACCACTCTAGACCTCATACACACCTGGCATCAGCTGCGATCGAGATCAAATATCTGCATAGCCAAGAATAAAAAATTGAAATAAAATTTTAGTAGGTACGTTTCTTAACCTGGTACTAACTATACTATTATCATTTTCCGGAGCAGTATCCTTAGACACAATAGAACACGGCTATAGCCGTTCACTGCCCCGGAAAGTGTTTTAAAGCTGAAGAATTTATTTTGTTTGTTTGAATGCGCTATTCTCAGGAACTACTGGGCCGATTTAAAAAAATATTTTTGTGTCGGATTGCTTATTGTTGAGGCTTTAGGCTTTGGGCTAAACTGTTATAGATACACAAAAATCATTTATTACAGGATTGTTCCGCTTTGAAAGTTCTACAGTAAAATCAACGACACCATATGTCTATCTGATAAGGTTTACTCACTTCCATCTTTTTTAGGGTTCCGTAGCCGAATGGCAAAAAACTGAACCCGTATAGTTTCGTAAAGTCTGTCTGTCTGTCCGTCCTTATGTCACAGCCACTTTATAACTATAAGCATCACACTGATGAAATTTGGTAAAAAGATGAAGAGAAGATATATGTATCCTGTTAACCGCTTTTCGATTCTCATACAAAAAATAAAAAATAATTATATTTAAGGGGGGGGGGGGGGGGTTCCCATACATGTGTCTGAAACCGATTTTTTTTATAGTCAAACCTATGCATGTAGGGTGTCTATGGATAGGTCTTTTAATAAAATAACGTCGAGGTTCCTCAAACTATTTTCTTTCGAAGTCTGTATTACAAATGAAAATGTCATATGTTTTGCGTTGAAATATTTTACGGATTTTTTATACCGAAATTGACGCTGGAGACGCCGCGGGTACCGGTCACTACCGGTACCCGCGGCGTCTCCAGCGTCAATTATAATTGCTAACACAGACACACAACACTTTTCCAGTCCAGAGTTTACCTGAGTAAGTACCATACTTGAAAGTAAGTAATCGTACGATAACATTTATCATGCATTTTGTCAACATGCATGATAAGTATTATCGACGTGAATCGCGATGGTATGATGTAATAACGCAGTTCTTCACGAATTTGATTAATGAATTTGAAGCCAACGATACCTAACTATGCAAAAACGAAAACCTAACTTAGTACGTATAATGATTAATGTGTAGAATTAATTGCTCAGGAGGGACTCTAAGACTTACAATATTTCACTTATATTTGAGTTTTTTTTTTAGATTACAAAGCTCGCTCTAATTCTTCGTTGCTCCATCGTTCTGAAATTTAGATTTAGATGATCAGATGAGAGTTTAGCCAATAATAAGTCCTGCTGCGTTGAAATTTCAAAACTTAATTGCCTCAATTTCATTAACATATTGTGTTTTCGCTTTTAAGAATCTCACAATGCACTCATACTATACCGTGTTATCAAACGCATATGTCGTGTGCTCGGTTCGGTTCTAAAATTGGAACAAGGATAACTAGAAATACTTATTACGCACAAGTCGTTCCGTCTAAAGCATTTTTTATTTTTATTTTTAAGAATCCGCACGTACGTTGTAAATACAGAAGCATCAAGTTATCTGTAGTTATCTGAAGTTATCCTAATAAGGACGAATAAATACTCAATTGTGATTCCATAAGTAAACGATGATATGGCGAATTTCTATTCACTGTTCTATCATAATTTGTAAATGTTACATAATAGTAGGAGACGAATGGTTAAAAAAAATACCTATTGTCCATTTGCCTTCATTCCATGGGAAAACGGTTACAAACGGTCAAATTCATGGGAATACGGTTATAATCATGGTGCGTGACTGATAAAGCATTAATCTGTTGCAGATGAAACCATCAATTCCACGAGGCATATTTATGCTCTTACATTTTTGGACGGCTCGGCGTGTAAAGTCCCTTAATCCGTTTATCATTAATTTCTAGTGCTAGTCCACTAATGAAAACAATCTTTATAGAACTTAAAAAATATTATCAGCTATCAAAATAAATGACCATTTTATTTATGTGAGTAGAGAGTTATGTTTTTATCATATATTAATTTTTATTATTTCGTTAAAAAGGACTGGCAAGATTGTAGACAATATTCGACAAGCAAAGAAAAAGAGACATGAAATGTAATGTGTGTAATTGAACATGAAAAATATTGTATCTATATCAATTGTTTCTTATTTTCCTTTATTAAGAAGATTACTGTTTATAGTATTAAATATTTATATAATATATCAGTATCGATGTGGGTTATAGCAGGATCAACACAAACCTTAGTGGTGTCATCATGCTGTTTTTGTATTGTATCCATTTGTTTTATTTTTATATGGTAATCAATAATAAAAAAATGAGTATAATGCATATTTATTTGATTTAATTTTAAGAAGCTCGACGATCTCAACATCATGGAGCGAAATTAAAATGTGCTGGAAAAGTTTTACGTAGCTCTGCTGTAGGGTACAATGCAGAGTACGCCCTATTTTGAATTATACGGAATTAATTTTTAGGCCTCAGCGAAGCTTACCTATTTGAGCCGTTTGCGGTAGAAACGCTAGGACCATAGGGACCTAGTGTCCACAAACTGTTTCGTGAGTTGTCCCAACGGCTTGTTAAGACTTCTTACGAAGCAAAGACTGGCCTCTACCTCGGCCAGAGAATTAATCTCGACATCCAGCGAGGCAATATGGCCAGCCTTTTGGGCACTTTCCCACAGGGCAACGAGTTTTTTTAATGTATGTGACATGTGTATATGTAATTAGTTAAGTCCTTTTATTAGTATTTAATTACTTTTTTTTTATATTGTAATAATCTTTCCCAAAATATTATACTCATATTAAATTGAATAACCGCTCTATCACAAGATACTCACAAAAAGTAAACATAGTCATCATGATCATGACACGTAAGCCTGTTATCCCTAATCAATGTGTCAATCCGTTGTTAAAATGGTGGAACAATGGAATCAGCAAAAGCTAACATTCACCAGAATATTTCACTGCCTAAAGTCCACCTTAGCTGTAGTAATAAAATACGCACTTAATCGTAATCAGAGTTTTTTAAAACTTATATAACATAGTCGCTTATCAGGTGACTGCTGGGTGGCTGCTTATACTCTTTGAGTTTCAATAACATTGATAACATGCCACAGTGTCGAGGCCAAGAAGGATTGGCTAATCGGGCGTTTGTTACTAGCAGGTATTTAATGAAGCATACACATTCAGATAAATAGACGAGACTTAAAGAATATAATTCATTTCGCCTCCGGTCTCGTCCCGCACCGGCTCCGTTTATAGTTATTATCCTACTCCAGGCCGAAACGAAGCCAACAAAGTAAGAATTATGAAAATCGGTCCACCCGTTCTCGAGGCATAAGTATACGTGATGTAACATGGGTTGTTTATTTATATGTGCAGGATGTCTCTTGTCTTGAAATTATATAAATCTTAAATCACATTAAAAATGTTTCCGAATACGACACTTTATTTTCTTTAAAATACCCTTGTAAAAGAAACCCTCTAGGATGAGTATCATCATCAGCTCCATTCGTACGTTATGTAACATTTATACTTATAATGGTGTATCTGCTGATAGGTACTTGTTATCTTTCAGTATACACCATTTCTAATGATTGGCCTTGGCTTTGCTATCGAATCTACTTTTACATTTTCATTGTGGCCTTACTTATCATTTTGATAATTAGCTCTAATCGATAACAAATACTAGTATAACCTAGCCACTTATATTTTACAGATTATTTTCCACACATTTTCGTGCATCGACCTGAATTAAAATTTTAATAAAAATACTGTTTATTCTAAATGAAAGCTGACCGCATAGCTCTCAGCCATGGGTTTACACATTTAAATATGTGTTAACCTATTATTCAATTTTTAATTTTAGAATTTGCATTTTCAGTAATTCAATCTTTTGTAATTGCTATTTTATGAACTTTAGCCGGTGTGCGTGCACACCAACGTGCTTAATAAAAAAAAACTGCCATTTACATCACACGTACTACAACTCATGCAAAAAAGCTAAAGCTAGAAAATATAAAGCACGAAAGTGAGGTACCTACCTTAATTTGAACTGCTCAACGTGGAGTAAAAAATATAGCCTACTATTAAGTAAGTCATACCGCAGAATATTCTCGAAAGATTTTGGTTGGTTTATTGTAGAAAACATTGCGGAGTCATGGTCAATTCTGATATTGGTTCAGTAACAAAATCAGTGAATAAAAATCGTATTTTTGTCATTTGGTCTATATTATATCTGCAAAATATGGATTTATAGTACCCTACTAGTAGTTATAGTAACCTACCTACTCGAAATGTCAAAAATAGCATTCATCCGAATTTGACCAAAATCTAACACTACCCATATGATTGTGTGTCCTTGGATATAGTCCCAAAATAAAACAAAAAAATAATAATCGAAAGTTTTCTTTTTTTAATTTTAAGCTTTTATTGAAAAATGAAATTCTTATATTTTACTGGGACGCTACGAGCAAAAACGACGATTTTTTTCGAAATGTGACGAGCTACCGCCTTTTCATGACTAATAGTCCGGTCGAGGTCTATGACGCCTAACCTCTTGCAAGATGAAAATCACACACACACACCACACAAAACGGGCGTCACTTTAAACTAAAGCCGAAGCAAGGCGCAAGCGATTTTGGTTCTAAAGTTGGTTAAGCGGCGGTGACCTCGATAGCGGCTAGAGCAAGCGCACGACGGACGTACTACTTGGAACATGTAAGCATTATTATATGAAGTTATTTTAAATGAGCTGCACGAAAGGATTTTGTTTTCGTTGCCATTCGGCTACGGAACTCTGAAAATCAATTTTGTAAATAATACCTACGATGGAAAACTACTTACTTTAAAATCTTTTCGAATTTATTTTACGCGCTTCCATTGTATTGGTCATAATGATGGTAGTTGGTAAATTAGGGCCAAGTTAACGCTAACCTTAACCTTTATCTAATTATTAACCTTTACCCATAAATGACTTATACTTGCCAGTTTTGGTAAAATATTACAAAATATAGGATGTTATACTGTTCAAATATTTCTTAATGCACTTATTATTGTTAAGTTGGAAACTCACATTCAGTGAGACCTTGCAGTAATGCTCAATAAAATTGATACAAGATAACATGAAAAAAATACATCCAATTTGAGAAGTAAAACATAAACACGATAACGAACGAATGCGTCACTCTGACCTAAGTAGTTTATATAGGTAGGACCCATTATCGCATATTTTTATTATCACCCTCATTAGCACCTACCTCGATATTGGAACCAAGGTCTAATCCCAGCTATGTACATATAGGTACTATACTATATAGAGTAAGTTCCGCATACTGATGGTAACGTGCTTAAATACTTAGCTACGTCGAAACTTGCTAACGGTTTGATCAAATTTTAAACTCATCTGCTTAAAAGAGATTACTCATTTAAACTTAAAACCATTGTTTTATAAGATGGCCGCAGACCAACCGAAGTATAAATAGGCCTCATTATGTATTCCTTATCCTAAGTAATATTCTAAACGCTAAAGTTTGTGAGGATTTATATTAGACCTTAGTTAGAATTGATTTTGATAAAACTTTCCGAAAATATAGCTTTATACATTGAAATAATCACGCGAGTGGAGCAGCGGAAAATAACTAGTATGAAATGACTGTATTGGTATTAACATTTAAAACTGACAGTAGTTGCGATCTCCGACTGTATGCGATCGCCTTCAGGCTACCAAAAAATATTTTTAGTATTTTTTGTCTAATTTGCTTAGATATCTGGATGATATCGTGATATGATGTAAGCGTGTTAATCTCCCTGTTATCTACAAGTATTCGAGTAATTTTATGCCTGAGTAACGACATTGGTTGTCTAAGTTAATCCTATTGGTCAGCCCATTTTTTTAAATAGCGACCATCTTTAATTATACTGACAAATCAAGGAATGCTGTTGTGGTGTCATCGCTGGATCGATGGTTGGATATTGTTAGTGACAATTCGATGATACCTCAAACCTTGTTTGACAGTTTATTTATGTATGATGTCATCATATCAGCATCAATCGCGCAGCACCGCATCGAATGACTGCTACGGTAATAAAATACATGAGAATTATTAAGTTTAAGCTAATTGCTGTTATTACTACAGTTATTTGCTTGAACAATACTGTTGTTAAAATTACCAATATATCTACATAGGTATCTAAAAACTTGACTGTAAACCAAATTAATTAAAAAGCTAACTCATTGTAAGGCCAAAAATGCCAAACCCTTTTCAAATACAAATATTTTTATTTTTATTTCTTAGAAAAGATGATGATTTTCTAATAAGCTATCTTACTTTTCTTTTTCTAAATTTATTTACTAAGAAAATAGTTAGGAGCTTCTTTATGTGATGAGCGCGTTCATCAGCAGCAGTAGCAGCTGTCTAATTCTCCCCCTCCCCCCCCTATTCAAAATCATGGATTATCTATAATAATAATAATAATATCCTTTGGACATTTTAACACGTCGCCATCTAGTCCCAAATTAAGCTACGCAAAGCTTGTGTTATGGGTTCCAGACAACGGATATAATACTTAAATACTTTTTGTGTGTAAATACATACATGATATACCTACATAGAAAACACCCAGACCAATACATGTTCATGCACACAAATGTTTGTATTCTGCGGGGATCGAACCCGCAACCCGCTGCGTTGTAGGCGATTTCTCGACCACTACACCAGACGGGTCGTCATCGGTCGGTCGGGTCGGGTATCTGCTCCTCTATTCATAATCCTGGCTACGCCCTTGAGCGCGTTTAAAAACTCTTCAGCTTTATTAATATTTGCACTTGGCTGAGCCATCTATATCTAGAACATTTTTCCAGTAGGCTGGTTCCTGATAATCAATGCGATAAGATAGGTTATTATTTGTGTCAAAGTAATGTGCTTCAGGATTTGTTTTAGTTCACCTCTAAAATGAAAAACTAGCTCTAATTTTGACACCCTCTCATGTCCCTGTTCAGCGCAAATACACTAGAAACATTACAAATTCTACATTACCTACCTCTTACTAGGACAAACGCATAATATTATGGGTCTACGTGCGCATATTATGGGCCCACTTTTAAGGGGCTGGGGCTTTTTAGGGTTCCGTAGCCGAATGGCAAAAAACGGAACCCTTATAGTTTCGTCAAATCTGTCTGTCTGTCTGTCTGTCCGTCCGTATGTCACAGCCATTTTATTCTGTAACTATAAGCATTACACTGTTGAAATTTGGTAGGAAGATGTATCCTGGTAACCGCTTACCGATTCTCATACAAAAAATAAAAAATAATGTCATTTAAGGGGGGGGCTCCCATACATGAAACTAAAACCAAAAAAAATTTTTTTAGTCAAACCTATGCGTGTGGAGTGTCTATAGATAGGTCTTTTAAAATGATATTGAGGTTCTCAAAAACCATTTTCTTTTAAAGTCTAACGTTTCATAGCTAGACGCTTCCAAAGTGGTAAAACAATAGTCAATATATTAACGCTCTGAGGGTGCAGCTTGGGCTGCCGCGATACTGCAGCGCATCTACCATGTTTGCTATAATGCAAATAGATGGATTTCACGCCATTGTTAGAAAGCGCTGTCGTCGCTTTTGTCATTTTAAAAGACCTATCCATAGACACCCCACACGCATAGGTTTGACAAAACCAAAAAATGTTTTTTGGTTTTAGTTTCATATATGGGAGCCCCTTAAATGTCGTTATTTTTTATTTTTGTATGAAAATCGGTAAGCGGTTAACAGGATACATCTTTCTACCAAATTTCAATTGTGGAATGCTTATAGTTACAGAATAAAATGGCTGTGACATACGGACGGACAGACAGACAGACACAGACTTGACGAAACTATAAGGGTTCCGTTTTTTGGCATTCGGCTACGGAACCCTAAAAACCAGGCAAACGACTAAGGTAGGTGTAAAATAGATCAATATCGGAGTTTATTAAAAGACACCTTTAATATCCAAACTAACAATTTGGGCAATCAATCAATCATCTCAGAGTAGAATAAAATGTTTATTCTAAAAATCTTCATTTATAAATTCACAACAGAAAATACTCGCAAATTGTCAACGGAAAGGCAAAATTACTGAAGCGCACATTGGTCCAAATTGAGTTATCTACCGTTTGCTGCATTTATAGGCGCTTATGGCGCCTGAAAAATTGGCTTTAATATTTCGTCGCATTTCTTAAGCGACATTATTTCAGGTATTTTTATTGGGTGTGTAGCATACGCCATATACGAGTATATATTTGAAAATACATTGGTTATTAGTAACTTTGACTTGCCAGATAATCACCGTGTAGGTACAATTGATACGTAGCTTTAACTTTTTATGTATGTAATATTGCCAACAGGTATAATTTTTTGCCTTCTTCTTTACTTTTATCCTTTGTTAGCACATTTGCTTTGCACTAATATAAAGAGTAAAAAGCAAGTAAGAACATTTTGCATTTTCGATACTGGAGGAAATTTTGCATGGCACGAATATTAACACCATAATGGCGATAAAGTAGTTTAATAGTAAAAGCAAATTTTGTATAACCACAATTTGGATAAAAATATCTTGTAAGTGAAAGTAATGTCGATAATTTTGAAGCTATCCTATCGATTCAGTTTTTGATTTGTATGATTCTTCTAATTAATTAAGCCCTTCCACAATTAAGTATCGTTTAATAACACAAATACTCGATTGTTAACGTGATCAACTATTTATTTTCGAAGTTAGTGTCAGCATCTCGGCGGTGTGCATGCGGGGGACCGCACAAGTTATACAAAGTTTGACTTCCGTTTGTGATTTAATTACACAGCACAAACAACATGTTCCCCTTATCAGCACAACTGCATGCGTTGTCATTATAATAGTCAAAAACGGCTTCACTGTGAGTAGAGGTAATGATATTTCCAAAACATTGGCAATCTGTTTGAATCCTGGTATTCGTACACGAGGTACCAGAGTTTTTATTTGCATCAATAGGTGTTTAAATATAATCCCATCTCAAAACAATATCATCAACTAGCGGTCGCCCGCGGCTTTACTCCGTTCCCATACATCGTAGTGAAATGTTTTATAGCCTATAGACATTGCACATCTTACATTTCTATAAATACACAATTATTTTTTCTTTTCAGACCTGAGATTAGCAATTTTAAACAAACAATCAAAAACTTTATCTTTATAATATTACTGTGCAACCATGAGAGACAAATTTGCCCAAAAATGAAATTGACTTAATCTGCCTAAAGATTTTTTATTATAGGTAAGGACAGTTCTACAGAAGGGCACTTTTTTTCTCAATTCGGTGGTTGATTTTTAATTTGGATTTTGTTGTAGTTTAAATAATAAAAAATGAAGTTTACTCCATCCTGAAACATAAAATAATGATTTGCCTAAATTTTGTTGAATGATCTATGAGAAAAGTTAGGCTCCGAATTGAGAAAGCACCGAATTGAGAAAACGATGCACCGAATTCAGAAAATGAATTACCGAATTGAGAATAGATGCAACATTATCTAATGTATTGTATTATATTGTATTGTATTGTATTATATTGTGTATATATAGGTAATGTATTTGAATGATCAAAATAAAAAAATACCTAAAGCGTTATGTTAACTCACTGCTGGTCTATCGGTTTAATAGTTTATGTGCCTATCTATATCAATAATTCTTTGTAATGTTAATAATAAAAAAAACTGATCAACATGTTTGTTTTTCGATATAACAATAATCAGTCTTTTTTTTAAAACTCAAACAATTTAAACATTAAAATTTTCAAAGAGGATAACACAATACTATTTATTATCGATATATTCATATCTTTATTATTTTATATATTTATTTTGTCTTTATATCTTTATTGTCTTTATTGTATATATTTATATCTTATTCTCATCCTTATTATTTATTGCTTTACTTAATTGAAGCGCTAAAGGAATCATTCTGCTAACTGAACGAAAGTTCAAATTCACCACATGGGAGCCGAGTGGGGAGTTTTTAAAAACTAACTAAATTAATTAAAATTAAAATTAAATGGCACGGGCCGTTGAGGCTGAAACGGCTAAGTCGATAATAAAATACATGAGCTTGCCCTTAAATATGCTTACGCAACCCTAATCTAAGACAGAAGGAAGAGGGGGTTCCATAACTCCTGCTCCCTAAGAGTGAAACTATCAGAACGATCATTTTCAATATCTTTCCGATCATTTCGCAAAATTTTCAATAACCTTTTACGCCACACATATAAAGGGAATACAATTAAACATAATATGACAAAATAACCTAAATTAACACTGAAGTTTATGTCTTTTTTATCACTCAAAACACTTTCTACTTCTGCACTGTGCTTTAGAGCATATGACATATATTTTTTTCTCATCCAGGTTAACTCCAACCATGTTTAGTGCGTGTGTGCTTGATAGATTCGTATGGCTGTGCATCACAGGTAAGTTTATGATCGGGATCGGTTTCGCGGTATCTAGCGACTCGTAGATATGGTGATTGATTTTGAGTCCAAGGACTTCTAGGTTGCAGGGTTCATCAATAGTAACGAGGTAAGTCCCAAAAATAGGCTGCTTACTGTTCTGGTCGTGGTTATCACACAGAATAGTTATCGTTGTTGGTCTTCGACTATATAAGTTCCAATTGTTGGTATTAACCCTGTGGATTCTTACTTCTTCGATTTGAATTTGATGCTGGTGACAATGTGTGAGAGTATTGTTAAACTCCATAAGCTGCTCCGCACAGGTAGGTTCTTGGTAGACAGCTTGGTTGTCTGTCGTACATAAGAAGTGGTCGCCAGCAGCGAACGCGCGGCATGGCTTGGAAATTGGTAAGTAATTAGACTGTCTCGCCAATAGGTAAGGAAATTCAGGAAAGATTGATATTGTGATGTTTTGTGACTCGTGGAATATTGGTAAAGAATAAATCTTATAATACCTATAAGTAAGATTATCAGTTATTGGTATCTCCATTATAAATGCTATCTTGTCTTTCTTAACGTATGATTTGACATAAATTGTTTCCTCTAATTTAATACCTCGTTAGGTAAATACATAAGATTTGCAAATTGAGCTATCGATTTTAAATGATTTAGTAATCTATCTTTCGAATTAACTATGGATTGATGTAAAACTGACAATTTACTTAAGGCTAGAGCTGTTTCAATCTCCCTTAATTGTGAATTTAGACACACAGGGAAAACGCGGAAACTCCTTGAAAAATCCGATCCGGCTGCGCCAGTTACGTATCGGGAGCCGGGTGGGGAGTTTTTAAAAACTAACTAAATTTATTAAAATTAAAATGCGAGTAATGTCTGCACCGATTCGAAGATGATTTATTACTGGCTAACTAATTCTAAATACAGGCACGGGACGTTGAGGCTGAAACGGCTAAGTCGATAATAAAATACATGAGCTTGCCCTTAAATATGCTGAGGCAACCCTAATCTAAGACAGAAAGGCGAGGGGGTTCCATAACTAGCTACTTGGTGCAGCATGTTTGTTAGTAAATTATGTTTAATATTTAAATTCAATTAATCACATAATTTTTTTTATAATAATTTAATATTTAAATACAATTAATCAAATAAAATAGGAAATTGAATATGTTTGGTACGTTCGTAATATAATATTGTTGAATTGTTAATTTGTCAATTTTAAGACACTTGTTAGTATTTTTGTACTAACTTACTGATAATTTATAGGGAGATCTGTAATTGGCCATACCCAATGTATTAAAACGTGAGTTATAGCAATGAATGTGCTGTTGATTTTCTCGATAAACAACAATAATCAACAACAACAATTAGCTAAATTAATAATATAAAAGTAAAACCTCAATTCGGTGTAAGTTTCCTCAATTCGGTGCACCATTTTCCACGGAATTGAGATCCATGGAATTGAGAAAATAACACAATACATCAAATTACCCAAAAATGTTATGAGCTACAGTAATTTCTATTAAACCTAACGATAGAAAGCTGTTAAACACTCAATAGTTGTAGCACAAATCTCATAAAATACTTTAGATACATAATCGAAGTGGCACACCGATTTGAGAAATTACCCTGTACCAAAAACACCGAACGATTTCGTACGAGGGTCAAACTGAAAGTTCTTAGAACTGGCCACTTATAAACAATATAATAAAAAAAATATTCTAAAATTTGAAAATAGAACTCTTTGCCAATATTACTGAGTATATATTTCATTCATTTGTCATTTGTTTTACGATTTGGCGGCAAATTGAAAATTGTCTGTGTCACGTCAACATGAATTTAACACGAGAAAATTTTCGTGCAATGATTTTTTATGACTTTCGATGTCATTTAAGTCAACAAGAAAGTTATGATAGACTACGATTGGCCTTTCACGATGAAGCCCCATCTCGTGCGACTGTTTACAACTGGTTTAATGAGTTTAAACGTGGTCGCACTAATCTCACTGATGATGTACGTGAGGGACGGCCTTCTACGGCGACGACTGAAAATAACATCTGTGTTGTGCGGCGTATGATAGAGACTGACAAAAGAGTGACCTATCAGCAGATTCGGAGAAGCTTAGGCATCGGTATGAGTCAAGTGCACAAAATCCTCCACGAACATTTAGCGGTCAGGAAGCTTTGCGCCCGGTGGATACCTCATAATTTGACTAAGGCTCAAAAACTCCATCGTGTGGATTGGTGCCGTAAAATGATTGAAAGATTTAACGGAGGTGACTCAAATGCTGTGTTCGACATACTAACAGGTGACGAAAGCTGGATTTACTGTTATGATCCTGAAACCAAAAGACAATCTGCTCAGTGGGTGTTTCCTTTCGAGGAGTTGCCAACTAAAGTGAAGAGAGATCGAAGTGCGGGAAAAAAAATGGTGGCCTCGTTCTTTGGAAGGATAGGTCATTTCGCAACAATTGTGTTAGAGGATCAAAAAACAGTTTCTGCAGAATGGTACACTACCAATTGTTTGCCACTTGTCTTGGAAAAAGTTCGAGAGAAACGACCTCGCAGTAGGATCCTCCTTCACCACGACAACGCCTCGTCGCACACCGCCAAGCGAACGATCGACTATTTGGCGACATCAAACGTTGAATTACTGGGTCACCCGCCGTATAGCCCCGACCTCGCGCCTTGTGATTTTTATTTATTTCCAAAAATTAAAGAAAAACTTAAAGGAAAGCGGTTTATGAATGCTGAAGAAGCGGTGGCTGCGTATCGCGATGCCATTGAAGAGACCCCTAAGGACGAGTGGGCAAAGTGCTTTTCCCAGTGGTTCCATCGCATGCAGCGGTGTATTGACGTCAATGGACAATATTTTGAAAAGATATAATAAAACTAATAACTGGCTAATGTAATCAGTTTTTGATTTTCTAAGAACTTTCAGTTTGACCCTCGTACCTTTGAAAATTGCTCCTGAGTGCTACAGATCTCCCGTTTACACTGTTCGTCCGCTCAGGCGCAACTGTCAGATGACGGGAACAAGTAGTACGCGTTCCTATTATGCATAATTAGTGCTACAGGTACATAAAAGTAAATTTCACCGAATTGAGGCACAAGCCTCGGACAAAATTTAAATGTGTCACTGTATTCAAATTAAAGGATTCACGATATATGTAAGCACGTATATGGCTTCATTATTTATTCCTTGCTATAGGAATATAGGAATAATAATCAGCAACTTATTATTTTAAAAGTTATGAAACGAAAACGAGTAAATTCTGGAAACCGGACACTCCATTTTAGGCCAAATTCTGCCCGTTTTTGAACTTTCCGATTTTTTTTAGACCATATGTACAACCTGGTGGTCTTCTTGATATACTCTCCATCAGGCCAAGAGTTGTATAAATACGTGTGATTTTTTTCAGACATGTTATTCAATTTTAAAGGTAGGTTTTTTGCTCCAGTCGGTCAATCCGTCGCTTCTGTAGAAATGCCCGTAACGAAATCTTAATGAGGTACTAAAACATCTGTTTAGCAACACTGACTACCTATTACAATCACAGCTAGCTTTATTCGGGTACCTGTCAGCAACCGTCAAAGTGGCTTTGTGGGAATGGGATAGGTTAGTTCGGTTTAGCGGCCCGCACTGCAGGAAATACTGCATAGATGGGATACATTTTTATTACGTGTAGGGCATGAATTTTTGCTGCTTTTAATCATGCTTTGCTTCAAATACTCGTCTCAATTAATAAGAAATTTATGTGAGCATTGTTACCAACCATTATAAGACAGTGTTCGAAGACATTTCCCGTCGCTTAAACGTAACAAGAGTCGACACTATTGAAAAAAATACAAAATAACACTGAAGCACTCTCTTTTTATGTGTCGGCACAACCAATTATACTAATATAAATAGGCTGAAGAGTATATGATTGTATCTATAAAAATAGACTTTTGCTCAGTTAGGTACTTATTTTATTTTCTTCTGATGCACAGTCCTAACCCCTCAATTCCCTTAGTGTAAAAGGCTGGCTGAATTGGTGTGACATTGCCCACCACAACACAGTGGATCGACGCCTTACAAGCAAAGGCAACTTAAAAAAAACATTTGTCAGTTTTTGTAAAAAACACATTCCATCTACCACGATTGATGCCTACTAATATTCTGAAAAAAAAATGATATTGAGAGATAGTGTACCTTCCGATCCTCTTCGTGTTTTGACTTGATTTTTTTATTTCGTATATGATATATTTGCTACATTTTCTCCAAAGAAACGTGGTGCGCCACATGCACCTCTTATGGTTACCTTATCGGTGAGGATGAAATTAAAACTGATTCACTTCAAGTAATGCACCTTTTTATATGGTTCAAATTGGTCCCAATGAGAAGGATATACCAAAGTATATCCTTCTCATTAGGACCGATTCTGTTATAATGATGGTTAAGTTTGCCTTAAAGAAACGAACCTTTCGGAGAGATTAGAGCGTTTAGAATTACAACGAAAATGTCATTAATACACAGAAGGCGACCTTATCAGTACAAATCATCAATTCAATTAGTAATTATAAGGAGGCATCAGGTAATGGTCTCATTGGGCGTCTTACAAAGTTATAATAATTGATTTACAGAATTTAACAACAATCTATATTTAGGTAGTTAACAACACAATTGCCTCCAGGGATTAGGTGCAGTAAAACGTATTTTGGAAATACATCATTAGTATCGATAAGTTCCATCAAAATATCTAGCCGTTTAGACGTGAAGAAGTAACAAACTTTACACACTCCAAACTAAACCCTTTATAATATTAGTTTTAAATATGATATATTATACTATATGGTATACAATACCACCTATTTTCTAACAAGTATTTTGTAATCAAAGATCTATGCTTTGTAAAGGCTTGACCTATGCAAAGGCTTTGAGATTTTAATTACTGATATATTATGGGTAGGTAAAGATGACAGGAATACGGGCAAAGTTATCCTCCAACTTTGCCCTTCAAAATTTTAGCTTATTTCTCAGCATCTATTAGGTATTATTAATCTTGTTTTATCAGAGTTAGGTAGGAGGTTAACATATCAAAACTACCTACCCAGGCCGTACCTACCTCTTGAGCCGGGAGGAGGGGGAGAGTTTGAATGTAAAAAGTTTTGGGTTTTTCGCGTATATATCGGAAAATATGCGTCCTAGAGAAATGAGAACTTCTACTAAATCAAAGCTAATAGATAATATATATTTTCTGCAAGATTTACCCAGCCCAGTTTTCAACCGACTTCAAAAAAGGAGGTTATCGATTCGCCTTGTATTTTTTTGACGTCGCTGGAATTGGATCTGGGGGCACGGCAGTGCCCCCACCAAGTCAAGCAAAAAAGCGTCACGGCCGTACCATCCTTTTCTCGAAGCATTTTCGACCCCCTGTAACTTCCTTGTGGATAAAACTAGAAGACTGAAATTTTCAGGAACCATGCATCATTGTAAAGACACGGTATATTTCAAATTTCATTCAATTTGGATCAGTATTTTAAGAATTATAATGGGTCAAATTTTTTAATTTTGTCACTCACTGACTTACCGATCATCAAAATTCTAAGGCCTTCAAATTTGGAATATAAGTAGTGTTTGGTGTATGAATCAAGGAAAAACTAAAAAGTCTAGAAAGGACTGCAAAGAAAATTAAGCCCTTACAGCCAAGTCTTCAGTTAAATTTTTCAATATTGACTTTATTCGTAACGATGTTCTACGGCAGTTACTATTATTGCGTGCGAAGCCGCGGGTTTAAGCTAGTCCCATATAAATATAGGCGCATGGTAGTGCCCTGCCAAATCGAGCAAAAACTGGGTATTCCCGTCATGAAAACACGTGTAAATTCAATCGCCTGAATACACATGTAAATTCAATTATTTAGTGCGATGGCCAAGTCTCAATATATTTATATAAAACATTAAAGAATTTTAATATTGATATGCGTCACTATAAGATGCTGTTAATTATTACGTAACAACTTAATGCTTCGAGTACGGAGATTCTAGACACAATTGATTTTCAATTAAATTGAAGTGGATAGTATTTGACTATAATGGTCAATTTAGCCGTCCAAAGAAGAGGAATTCTGCAAGTGTATGTTTGATATTTGTATAATTGTAAAAATGAGATTTTCTATCGAGATAAGTCTTTATTAAATCAATTAAGTATTTTGATTTGAGGACTAGTGCAAGTATTATCAAAATCGGTTCAGTAATTTTTGAGATGTGGACAAAAAGAAATACTATGAAATAAAAAATATATATACAAACGAAATTTATCATAAATGTTTGGAAGCCTTAAAAGATCATTATAGTTCACAAAAAAACTATTTGCATTGAAAAAACTTTTCCAAAAAAACAGGTTTAAGTTCATTTTCCAAAAGTACACTTTTGGCGCTTCAGTAAATTTGCATTTCCGTCGATGAAATGGAATTTTACTTACAATTTTCAATACCTCGGGCTGTGAGGAACTCTGTGGCGAAATACATATCATGCGCGCGTGTCACTTAAGGTGAACGCACATTTACCCGAGCCGAACGCGCCGAACGAAATTAATTTTAGAATTCTTTATATGAAATCTATTGAAACCTTGCAAACTAATCCGCATCGAATCGTCCGAATCTGGAAGAAGCCCTGAAATCCAAGACGAGTTCGGATGACGTCATCAGATTCGGCGCGGTTAATGTGGTCAACTCAGACGACTCGCCAGGTCTTCAATTCTTACTCACTCCCACCTTGGATGTCGCTAGATAATGCTAAGATAATGCTATGTATTATCTTATGACTTCTTCGACGCGGTCGATTCGTCCGATTCGGCTAAGTGTGCGAGGCCTGCTTAGAGATGGGCGACGGGAAAATACCCATTTTGAAAATACCGGGTAAATATATTTTGGGTAAATATAGGGTTTTTACCCGGGTAAATTCCCAAATCATGGGTGAAACCGATTATTTGTTAGAATGGGTGATGACAGATCGGAATTCGGTATATTTTATTTAGTAAGTTTAGATATGTTTACAATTTACTTCAACTTTAACAAACAAGCATACCAATTACATAATGATTGTTTGTCAATATAAAGGCCCGTGCGCGTAATAGCAGTAATAGTATTCAGTCTAAACGATATAAAAAATAAATCACAAACCACTCAAAAGTCCACAAGAGGAACAGATGATAATTGAGTTACTGTCGATTTGACGTGGGTCGATCAGTTCGGAATTAAAACTGATGTTCGGAATTAAAACGCATTTTTACCAATTTAGTTTTATTAACGTAAACGTACTCATTATTTAGGAGTATTAACTTTTCTCAACATTTCTTCCTTCTTCCATTTTATTTAAACTCTACAGAATAGGTTCATGTGACTTCTTTATTTGATGTGTTTTTTTCTTCGCAGCCAAGTTTCCATATCGGGGGGTTATAAAAACAATTATAGGGTCCCTTTTGGTCCCTAAAAGTCATAGTCAGACGAGTGAGGTGTTTGTAAAAACACTGCTTCGACTTACTCGTAACCGCTTGTTTTGCAGTGTTAGCAATCGCGGCAGCCATCACGCTGACACCTTTCTGACATGACTCCCCATAAATAGCATCCAAATTTTATTTTATTTAAACGCATGTTTTTTCGTCTTAAAATAAATTACGGGTCGTTTTGCTCTTGTCCCATGTTATCAATGTATAATCTGACATTAGAGAAAAAACAGCTTTCAAATAAAGCCGCAAATAAAATAACCTCAAAATTAAGAACAATGTTATTTATGATGGTTATGTCAAATTTAATACCTATCGTAAAAACGGGTCCTTTTTGATTGACCTAGTATTATCACTGACGTTTTTGTTTATCAAAACTTATTATTTGTTTACGTAACCGGCTAGAGCAACATTAGTTGTGATGAAAACTGTTTTTTTAAGGACTTATCACATAAAGTTTAAAAAAAACTTAGCTAAATATTTTGAATTTCACAAGTAGAATTGAAAAGATTCTACTTTGTAATTCATTTTTGTTTTAAGTTCGGCTATAATGCAATTGCACAACGTGTTTGATTTTGTTGATACTGAAAAATATGAAAATAATGGCAAAACTTATATTTACCCTTAATTTTCGCATTGACCGGGTATTTTCCCTGAAATTCCCGTAAATTCCCGGGAAAATACTGGGTAGAATCCCATCACTAGGCCTGCTTGACTTCGATTCGATTTTGTTTCTTCATTTTAGTAATTGTTTTTTCTTTTAGGTAATTTATTGTGATGTCGTGTTGGAATCATCATAATAATATGTGCTATTGAAGAAAACAATGAGGACAACGGAGGAAACAAAGTAAAGCGTGCTCTGATCGCAGATTTCTCCCTCTGATTCGGATCGTTATTCTCGTGCTAAACTTCCTTCTTGAGAATTGAAATGCGAATGCCAGCCCCGCATTTCAATGAGTTAGGTTAGGCTAGGCTAGTTTAGTTTCCCCCTCGAATGGAGCACGCCTTGTCGTGGCGAGGGGGCTCAGTAGCTTGTCGCAATCCAGCGACAGGTGAAGCCAAGATGCTCCGTGGAGAGTGCCGCTGCGTCTGTTCCAGTATCGGGTGGCAGTGGCCATAGTGAGTCGCGTCTGTCTCGCATCGAGCAACGGCTTACTAATAGTCGTTGGACTCCCGGCACCCCTCTGGTTTATCAGAGGAGGCAGGGGATGTCCTGAGGACTTTGATCCTCTGGGCGAGCTCAGCGTGCATTTGCCCTCGGGCGTGGATCGCCTCGTCGGGAGGGTCTCGGACAGACGGTGTGGGGACACCTCTCTCCAATCACCAGGGGTGATACCTCTGTCCTGAGGCGTCAGTGTGCCGACTGGAGTCACACCACTCCGTGGAGATCCACCCTCCTGCTAGAGGATGGACGTTGCTGCTGGCAAGGGTCGTGGGACTGTTGAGACAGCGCGACCCCTGCTTTCACAGCCAACAAACACGGCGGGCGTCATCAGGTTTTAGTGTGTATACCCGGGGGCGAATCCGAGGGAGTCCCACACACGCCCCTCCGTTCCCCGACGGAGAGGTACGGTGCGTAATATGCATTTCCTGACGTTAAAAAAAAGGCTAGTTTAGTTTTAGTTTTGTAGTGTTAAGTGTAAATATTGAATTTTTTAATTGTTCGTATGGTTCTGTCCGAGGACGTTAAAATTGTAAATTCAAAAAAAAAATACTTCGATTCGTTCGGCTCGGATAAAGGTGAACTCACATTTTCCCGAGCCGAACGCGCCGAACGGAATGAATTTTAGAATTCTATAAATGAAATCTAATAAACCTCGCATACTAAATCGCGTCGAATCGTCCGAATCTGGAAGAACCCCAGAGATCCTAGACGAATTCGGATGACGTCATCAGATTCGGCGCGGCTAATGCGGTCGACTCGGCCGGGGTATTCAATTCTTACTCAGTCCCACCTTAGATGTCGCTCATAGCGCTATCTCATGACTTCTTGACGCGGTCACCATGATGCGATGCTACGGTGTCAGTCATTTTAATTTACTATCCTCCGTCTTTTTTTTTTAAAGTAAAGTAACAAAGGGAAAATAAGGACTTTATCCTGAGTATTGCGCGGGAAACGAAAAGGGAAGGACGGACCTTATTTCTTCGTTTTAGTAATTGTTTTTTTCGGGTTCAATCGGATTGTGTGGTGGAATTATCATGATAATTTGTGCTTTTGAAGAAAACAATGCAATTAAAGTGTGGAATTAAGTGAAGCGATCTGATCGCGCCGTCTTACCCGGATCGCTGTTCCTGGGCTAAGCTTCCTTATTGAGCATTGAAATGCGAACCACCTCGCATTTCAATGAGTTAGGTTAAGATAGGCTAGTTTAGTGTTAGTTTTAGTCAATAAGTGTAAAAAATGAACATTATTTACTGAAGAATAGTCTGTATGACATAGAGCCAAAGACGTAAAACTGGTATGAAAAAAAATGATTTTATCCTAGCGAATCTAGCGATTTTGATATTTACCTACCACCTATTGTTTTGCAACCAAACGCAAACAGGGGCTTAGTGAAAATTGCGAAATAACATATTTTTCAACCACCAGCTTTACCAAACGCTTCATCGACAGAAAATACGTCCTAACTCCTAACTAGAGGAACGAAACCTAGATAGAAATATGTAGAAAAAAATGACGATTCCAACGATGTTTTTTATATAATACCTAACTCGATTTTGTAAAAAATTTCGCTTATCCCTTTTTGGCTGTTAGTAGGCAGGCATCGATCAAGCAAATTTGTTTATGTCCATTTGTCTTGATCATGATGATACAACAATAATACATCTTTAGAAGACTTTTGTATTTACCATAGAATAATATTCCTATGGTATTTACCATGCTTGTTTTTTTGCAGTTTTTCGTGAACAGAATAAAGTTTTGTGCAAACAGTGTGATGTGTGATCTGTAAGACAATTATTTGTGTTGAGTATTAAATCGCAACATCGAATAAAGTAACTACATAATACAGTGATAACGTCGAACTTGCAATTGGGGTAGGTACTGAATTATCTGCATTGTGGTATATGTAGGTACCTACCTACTACTTATGTGTACAAGTCACAAGTCACCCGGTTGCGCATGTTTGGTGTGATAGTTGTTTATCACCGCCAACTCTATATAAAGGGGCCAGCGCGCATTGCGAGCGGTATTTGCGTCCACGGTTCGCGTCCAGTGTGTCGCTCCGGCTTGCTTAAAACAATCAACAACATGGCTTCAAGAGATCCCGCGTCTGACCAGCTCATCAACTTCAAAAAAGCCCAAAAGGTAACTTTGTTTTTTATTGCATTATTTGGTTTTCTCTAGAAACACTTGTTTAACCTCAACATTGTGATCATAATATTCTTAGTACATATGGCTGGTGAATTAATAAAATAATGTATGTACATTCACAAGAACTGTCCGGGTCACTTGATTTCATCATTAATATTCATTGATGTTGTGCACTTACCCAACCTTCTCACGTATTTACATTATTATTGTGTTTTTTGTAAAATAGTAATGCAAATGCATTCTCACATTGTGAAACATAATTGACCTTTGTACACAAATAACATTTATCTTGTAATGGTTTGCTGAGCTCTATAGTAATTGTGTACTATTAAATAAATAATCCTTATCTTCAGTTTGATTTTACTCTCCTTTTAACTAAACTAAGGACATGGGTTGGTCACTTATGATAAGAGATATTATTGCATTATACCATGTATTTTGATAAAAGAATTATGTATTTTGAGTTGAGATTGAATTTAGCACAAAATTATATATAATGTAAAGCATAGCGAATTTTATTTAATTTCTTACATTTTAATCAGATTCTGTGTTATATGAATTAATAATTAGATAGCAATAAATTTAAATGTGTTATCATTCTTGATTTTCAGGACTCTCCTGGCTTCATTACCACTAAATTTGGTGCACCTGTCGGAGTGAAAACTGGAATTCTTACCGTTGGCAAAAATGGACCAGCTCTCTTGCAAGATGCCAACTTCTTGGATGAAATTTCTGCTTTTACCAGAGAACGCATTCCTGAACGTGTAGTTCATGCCAAAGGAGCTGGAGCATTTGGTTACTTTGAGGTTACCCATGACATCACCAAGTACTCTGCTGCCAAGGTTTTTGAAACAATTGGAAAGAAAACACCAATTGCAGTGAGGTTCTCCACAGTTGGGGGTGAGAGTGGTTCTGCTGACACCATTCGTGACCCTAGAGGATTTGCTGTGAAATTTTATACAGATGATGGCAATTGGGATTTGGTGGGTAACAATACTCCCATTTTCTTTATCAGAGATCCAACACTTTTCCCAAGCTTTATTCACACACAGAAAAGAAACCCTGCTACACACCTTAAGGATCCGGATATGTTCTGGGATTTCCTGACATTACGGCCAGAAACTACTCACCAAGTTATCTACTTGTTTGGTGACCGTGGAATACCTGATGGATACAGGCACATGAATGGTTATGGCTCTCATACTTTCAAACTCATTAATGCCCAAGGTGTAGCCCATTGGGTCAAGTTCCATTACAAGACCAATCAGGGAATAAAAAATTTGTCTGCAAAAAAGGCAGCTGAACTTGCATCTTCAGACCCCGATTATTCAATTAGAGACCTGTACAATGCTATTGGCAAAGGAGATTTCCCTACATGGACTTTGTATATCCAAGTTATGACTATGGCTCAAGCTGATAACTGCAAATTCAATCCATTTGATCTTACAAAAATCTGGCCACAAGGTGAATATCCTCTGATTCCTGTGGGTAAACTGGTTCTTGATAGAAATCCCAAAAATTACTTTGCTGAAGTGGAGCAAATTGCATTCAGTCCTTCCAATCTGGTTCCTGGTATTGAACCATCTCCTGACAAGATGTTGCAAGGCCGTTTGTTTGCTTACGGTGACACACACCGTCACCGCCTAGGAGCTAACTTCCTACAAATCCCTGTGAACTGTCCGTACAGAGTCAAGGTTTCTAACTACCAGCGTGACGGCCCTCAGGCTATTGATAACCAAGAAGGATGTCCTAATTATTTCCCTAACTCATTCTCTGGCCCACAAGAGTGCCCGAGAGCGCAACGCTTGCAGCCTCGTTACAATGTGAGTGGGGACGTTGATCGTTATGACAGTGGACAAACTGAAGACAACTTCGCACAAGCAACTGTACTTTACAAAACTATCTTTGATGATGCTGCTAAACAAAGATGTGTGGAAAATATTGTGGATAACTTAAAAGATGCTGCCGGCTTCCTCCAGGAGAGAGCCATTAAGATCTTCACTCAAGTCCACCCTGACTTGGGCAGTAAGGTTGCAGCAGGCTTGGCTCCTTACAAAAAATATCATGCAAACTTGTAAAAAAAAAACAATAAATAATTGGTGCTGTTTTTTTTAATAAATAAGTAAGATGATGTAAACTTAAAACTTACATTTCATGCTATTTGCATTTTTTTATAGTTTTTACAATGGTTGGTTGGTTAATTGCAATTTATTTATCTTTGTGATTATGTTTAATATCGCAGCCGCCATGAACATGTTCTTAAATATTCATTTAACATTATATTTACTATTATGAACCTTTTTTTCTTGTAATATTGAAAATAATATCTTCTGCTAATAAGTAGATAACGGCAGCAGTACAATGTACTAGGTATAGTCTTACATACTTATTTATGAGGTTTTGATAACATGTTTACTCTAAGTACATATTATGACTGATTTTTGGGCTATATTATACAGGCGTTGAAATATATTTTAATATTGATTTTAATTATTATTTCATTGAACCCCCTGCAGATCCATTAGTCTAATAGGGCGAATTTTATAAACTCAGTTGCCGATAGGATGTGACCTGCGGCTATAGCATAGTACATATATATAAAATCTCAAATTACTGAGCGCGTGGCGGGATTTTCTTTGACGTATTCTAGTTGTGATTTCTTTCGATTAGGTACTTGTTTATTATCTATACTAATATTATAAAGCTGAAGAGTTTGTTTGTTTGTTTGTTTGTTTGAACGCGCTAATCTCAAAAACTACTGGCCCGATTTGAAAAAATATTTTTACGTTGGATAGTCCATTTATCGAGAAAGGCTTTAGGCTTTATAACATAAAGATGCGACTCATAAGACCACAGCAGAAATGAAAAATGTTGCGAAAACGGGAGAAAGATATTCCTTTTGAGAGCTTCCGCTGCATACGCTGCGGAAACCGCTTAAGTTACACAAAAATCTTGTATGACAGGATTGTTCAGCATTAAAAGTTCTATAATAAAGTCCGCGACAGCATATGTCTATCTTTTATGGTTGACTTACTACAACCTTTTTTATGTTAATAAATTTGTAAAAAAATAATGCATTATTTTTAGAGGTGTATTATACACACAGGTATTTATTCTTATCAAAATAAATACATTCATCAACACGAGCATTTCATTTAGAACCAAGTTGCCCTTTATATCATTTGATTTCAATGAATATCTTAGGAGCTATCACAGTTTTAACATAACTCCGCACCAAAATAATGTTCGCAGCTTAAGTACAACGTGCGCTTGCGCTAATATATTATAAATCTGAAGAGTTTGTTTGTTTGAACGCGCTTATCTCAGGAACTGCTGGACCGATTTGAAAAAATATTTCTGTGTTGGATAGCTTATTTATCGAGAAAGGCTTTAGGATATAAAACATGGCGCTGCGACGGGAGGGGAGGGAGCAAACTCAAAACGCGCGGACGAAGTCGCGGGAGTCTTATTATAAGTCAGTCAAGGTAAAGATTTAGAGGGAATCGCTTGGAACACAATTATAACTTCGTAACTTTGTTTGGACTATAATTATTTAGTTAGGAGGTGATAATATTTGTGGAGGGATAGGGATTTGAAGGAAATAAATGAAAATGAAAGCTGATAGAATTTGCAACAAGTTTTATTCTGAAAAGTTTTAACCGACTTCAAAAAAGGATAGTAAAGCGACTTGTATTTATGTGACCTAGTTGTAATCGGATTAAATATGGCTATGAAAATCGATTAAAGCTTACAGTGTAGGATGTACACTGTTTGTAAGCTTTAATCGAAGGCGTCTGAGCCAGGCTTCTAGAGAGATCTAGCATATCTAGGCTGTTAGTGACAGCTCTCGACTAGATTTGAACCTTAGTGACGCGCGCGAGAAATTGAGAAAACGCTGCTGGCTCAGACAGCCGGATGCTGGCTATCTGAGCCACCCAGTTCTACCACTTCCAGGTGTTGTACGAAGCTGAAAACTCATCGCGGCCGCGGCCTCTAAGTACAAAAAATCGTAAGTGACGGCTCTATATGCCGCCAATCAAGAGTTTATTTATTTTATTTAAAACACTTATGGCGGACTTAATGCTATAAGCATTCTCTACCAGTGAGAGCTTGATTGAAACTACGATAGGTAGGTATTTAAACAAATAATAAACATACATACTACTTATTACATAAATACCGTATACATTAATACATAATTATGAATTAATAAACATACACATAGTACATACACATAATAATAATACTAATGGTACACATGTGAGAAAAAAAAGAAGAGGTCAGTGAGACAAGTTCGATATCTCTTCCTTGTAAAGTGCTCGGAGGGCCATCTTGAAAGAGAATTTGGAGGTGGATGCTTGTACTGTCTTTGGGAGGCCATTCCAAAGTCGAATGGCTGTAAGGGTAAATTAATTGGACATGAAGCCAGAAGAGTGACGCGGAGTGAACAGTTGGAGAGAGCTACTGGAGCGAAGGGACCGGTCATGAGAAGTATGGAGATACGAGAATTTGTCTTTAAGGTACGACGGAGAATTGGGATTGAAAAGAATGGAGTACAACATGCAAAGTGTTCGAATGTGTCTACGCTGCCGGATGGGAAGCCAGCCAAGCTGGGTGCGAAATTGGGAGATGTGACCATATTTGCGAAGACCAAACACAAATCTGATGCAGTTGTTAAGGAGTCGGTCCATCTTATTAAGGAGATCCTGAGAGATGTTAGTACAGCAGAAATCACCGTAGTCAATTATAGGTAGTACCAGAGACTGTACGAGAAGGGCCTTTGTACCAGAAGGGAGAAAATGTTTGAAGCGGTACAGTGCTCGTAAGGCGCCGGTAACCCTCCTGCTGACTTCCTTGATGTGTTGAGCCCAACTCAATGTGCAGTCCATGTAGAGTCCCAAGTGTTTGATGTGAGACGAGTACACTACGACCTCACCATCGAAGACTATGGGAGGTAAAGTGTTCTGGTCAGTTTTGTGTAGTTGCCCCGGGCTGCCTATGACTATAGCTTGGCACTTGCTGGGATTAACTTTGACACCAAACCTACTGGACCAGCTGCTGATTTCACGAAGATCCTCATTGAGCTGGTGGATGGCGCCGTTGATAGAAGAAGGATCCGCTTGGGAGTATAGTTGGAGGCCATCAGCGTAGAGATGGAAAAAAGAAGTAAGAAGGTGAGTTAAAGGATTAATAAATACAGAAAACATGATTGGAGAGAGTATGCCTCCCTGCGGCACGCCAACCAACAAGTCAGTCCAGCAAAGCAAGCCAAAAGTTATAAGCATTTCAAATGTTTCCCATACATTGATGCATTTGGGTGGCCACACTTCGCACTTTTTATGGGAATGGAAAGACAGTAGAAAATGTAAGCTAAAGCCCCTCATATCAAGGCGGATGCTTTCTCCTGCTATTTAAATATTTAACTATGTAGTCAATAACTACGCCGATGAAGGAAAATATGTTATTTATGTATGGGGTATTCCAGGTTTTTTTTTATTACTCTTTATTTGAAAATAACCGCTAGTTCCAGTTGGTCACTACAATATAAGACTATTTCGGTATTAAATACATACTACCTACTTATTCCTCAACTCGTCCTATATGCCCATTTGGGACAAGATGCAATTATCAATTTTAATCACTATGCAAATCGACTCCTGGTTTTTTGGGTGCAAAATAATTACCATAAAACGACGCCGAAGGTGAAACGCCGTTCGCTGGGTCCGCTTATTATTATTATTATTACGAAAAAAAATACTAAGCCAGCCTTATTATTTTAAGTTTATGTTCACAGGACAGGAAACATTTATTTTGTTTCAATAAAGCAATGAAATAAGTTTTGTGCTCATGGATTTTTACTTAGTTCGTAGACTTTATTGATTTTATGACGAGTATAGTATACAGGGTTACAGGGAAAGTCGTACAGAATATTAAAGGACGTTATTACTTAGGTCATTTCTGATGGAATTGATCCTATAATATGGTATCCGAAACTTAACCGCTATGGAGATATTGGATTTTAGAGATTTTTTTTTAAAAAAACCTTTATCTTTTGGGAATACCCACTGAGAAAATGATACGGAACCTGCGAACTACTGTCGTAAAAAGTAATTTAAGAAAACGAATGAGAATCTGTATTAGAAATAACGGTGGCTATGTAGAACATGAATTATAAAATTACTATGTCCTTTTTTTGTTTTATTTACGTATTTTAGCTATTTTTACCTGAAACTAAAAATGAACCCACTGCAATCTTAACTGTATTTGTCAATGTTTTGCCGATCTCATAGCAAATAGTAAAAAAACTTTAATTCCAGCGGTTGTCGAGCAGTCTTCCTAAGCTGTTGGTAGAGGGTTCAGTTTTTGTTGATCATTTTTATTAAATGACATATCTTCTAACTGTACACATAATAAAACCGGACCCTAGTAACTCCAATCGCAAAAAATCGATAGAATACCCAAAAGATAAAGGATTAAAAAATCTATAAAATTCAATATCTCCATAACCGTTAAGTTTCGGATACCATATTATAGGATCAATTCCATCAGAAATGACCTGAATAATAACGTCCTATAATATTCTGTCTTTCCCTGTAATATAAACGAGAAATATTATTCACGTTTAACTAAAATAGTTTCATCAGATGTATATTATATTTTTACTATTGTGTTAACATTTTTATAACAATACTAGCGGTTCCCCGCGACTTCGTCCGCGCGTTTTGAGTTTGCTCCCTCCCCTCCCGTCGCAACGTCATGTTTTATATCCTAAAGCCTTTCTCGATAAATAAGCTATCCAACACAGAAATATTTTTTCAAATCGGTCCAGCAGTTCCTGAGATAAGCGCGTTCAAACAAACAAACTCTTCAGTTTTATAATATACTAGCGGTCCCCCGCGACTTCGTCCGCGCGTTTTGAGTTTGCTCCCTCCTCTCCCGTCGCAGCGTGATGTTTTATATCCTAAAGCCGTTCTCAATAAATAAGCTATCTAACACAGAAATTTTTTTTCAAATCGGTTCAGCAGTTCCTGAGATAGGCGCGGTCAAACCAACAAACTCTTCAGCTTTATAATATAATTAGCGCAAGCGCACGTTGTACTTCAGCTGCGAACATTATTTTGGTGCGGAGTAATGTTAAAACTGTGATAGCTCCTAAGATATTTATTGGAATCAAATGATATAAAGGGCAACTTTGTTCTTAATGAAATGCTCGTGATGATGAATGTATTTATTTTGATAAGAATAAATACCTGTGTGTATAATACACCTCTAAAAATGATGCATTATTTTTTTACAAATTTATTAAAATAAAAAAGGTTGTAGTAAGTCAACCATAAAAGATAGACTTATGCTGTCGCGGACTTTATTATAGAACTCTTAATGCTGAACAATCTTGTCATACATGATTTTTGTGTAACTTTAGCGGTTTCCGCAGCGTACGCAGCGGAAGCTCTCAAAAGGAATATCTTTCTCCCGTTTTCGCAACATTTTTCATTGCTGCTGTGGTCTTGTGAGTCGTATCTTTATGTTATATAGCTTAAAGCCTTCCTCGATAAATGGACTATCTAACATAAAAATAATTTTTCAAATCGGGCCAGTAGTTTCTGAGATTAGCGCGTTCAAACAAACAAAAAAACAAACTCTTCAGCTTTATAATATTAGTATAGATTAGCGCAAGCGCACGTTGTACTTAAGCTGCGAACATTATTTTGGTGCGGAGTTATGTTAAAACTGTGCTAGCTCCTAAGATATTTATTGAAATCAAATGATATAAAGGGCAACTTGGTTCTAAATGAAATGCTCGTGATGATGAATGTATTTATTTTGATAAGAATAAATACCTGTGTGTATAATACACCTCTAAAAATAATGCATTATTTTTTTACAAATTTATTAACATAAAAAAGGTTGTAGTAAGTCAACCATAAAAGATAGACATATGCTGTCGCGGACTTTATTATAGAACTCTTAATGCTGAACAATCATGTCATACATGATTTTTGTGTAACTTAAGCGGTTTCCGCAGCGTATGCAGCGGAAGCTCTCAAAAGGAATATCTTTCTCCCGTTTTCGCAACATTTTTCATTTCTGCTGTGGTCTTATGAGTCGCATCTTTATGTTATAAAGCCTAAAGCCTTTCTCGATAAATGGACTATCCAACGTAAAAATATTTTTTCAAATCGGGCCAGTAGTTTTTGAGATTAGCGCGTTCAAACAAACAAACAAACTCTTCAGCTTTATAATATTAGTATAGATTATTGATTTTGTTCTGATTATACTAATTTTATTTTTTGAAAGTTTTAACTTATTGGATACTTTAAATCACGTTAAAAAATCATTTGATTAAATTAATTAAGGCATACATGGCATGAATTGATGAGCTACTATTTGTATAAATGCTACACAAGAAACAATTCGTAAAATAACTTTTTTTATTTACTAAAATATCAACAACAGGAGACTTCCACATCGTAATTCTTAGACATTGAGGATGATCAGAATTATCAGTAAACAGCTATCTAAACGCCGAGTAAAAAAGTAAGTGCAAAGCGCTGAGTATGCCTAGTCAGTCCGGAGCCTAGTTTTTTTCAAGAGAACGCTGACTACGCCTAGTAAAAGTAGTTAGTAGTCTTAACTAAATACTGATCTGCTGACTGAGTTTTGAGTCTGGAGCTTACGTCAAAACATGCCTGAGTCTGGAGCTTACGTCAAAACATGCCTGATTATTGTCATAAGTCTTTGTGCCCCCTTTGAGTTTTAGTATAACTAGCCCAATATCATCACCATAAATTTCTTTAATTGCCTTTTTTAATGATAAATTTCGAAAGTGCAGGTTTTCCTTGTCAGTAAATCAATCACTAATCAGTAGTGTTGTTTTTTTATCAGCAACTGTCATCACTGTAAATGTCAACTTTTTCGTCTGACGCTATCTTGCATGTCGTAACAGTGATTAAAAAGTGTTTTAAAAGTTATCATTGAACATATTTTCTTTAACTAGATAGCATATTCCTGATTTTTTAAATGGTGAATAAACATGAGCTTGTACATGGTCTGATAAAATATGAGCTTGGTAAGTACATCTTATTTAAACTAAAAATAAAAAATAAAAGCCTCCTTTTAAAGGTTGAGAAAGTTTAAGAATTACTGAGGACGAGCTGCTGAATGTATCAAATCATCATCCCAAATATTTTATAGGCATACTGGGACGAGTTGATGAATTTCTAAATTTTCCATCCAAACAAAAAAGGAAACGACTTGCAGAATGAAGTTAGTATTTATATTGATTTTTTGCATCTTGTCCCAAGTGGACCGTAATCACATGGGAAGAGTCGAGGAATATGTAAGTAGTAGTACCTTACCAAAATTCTCTAATATTGTACCTACTACAATATTAGAGAATTTTGGTTACTAAAACTAGCGGTTGTTTTCAAGTAAATAGTAATCAAACGATTCTTTTTTCTTGGTTCTCCCTTGTTTTGTCGAACAACGTTTGATATAATTTCACTTCACTAACATTTCAAATATCTAATTTCATTTGATATAATTATTCGATTCCTATAATATTTATTTAATCTAATTTTGATTGACTCTGAAATTTGATTGTTCATGTAATATAATTTCATTTCATCGAATTTTCACTTTGCCTAATATCACATGACATAATGTTTGCTTGGCCTAATGAGTGCTTAATCTAATTTTTATTTAACCGAAACTTTGTAAGTGAACTTAAATAAAATAATCATACTGTTCTAACCTACATAACCTACATGACATCAACAAAGGAGAATTCTGGCGCTCGGCGGCCGCTGCCGTGGCACGCTCGCTCGCCTTCGCGCGTTGTCGGATCACTGTTCTAACCTAACCTAACCTAGATGACACCAACAGAGGGGAGTTCTGGCGCTCGGCGGTCGCTACCGAGGCACGCTCGCTTCGCTTGCTCGCCTTCGCGCGTTGTCGGATCACTGTTCTAACCTAACCTAACCTAGACGACACCAACAGAGGGGAGTTCTGGTGCTCGGTGGCGCTCCTTTTTTGTCAAGCTTTGTTTTTGTCAAGTTGCCCTATTTTCTATCTTTAAAATAAGACTGTTAAAATCTTATAATTTAAAAAAAACAATATAGGCGAACTGATCATTTTACTTAATAAAAGTATGTAAAATGATAATTATACAAAATAAGATTAGATAAAACAAAAATTAGATGAAATGATTATTAGGTCGAATGATGATTATGCCTCTTAAATGTTAGCACAAACGTTGTTATATCAAACAAATATTATCTGTTATAAAAAATATGTTAAACAAAATTATGTTAAACAACCATTATGTTAAGAGTGATTAGTAAAAGTGAAATTATATCAAACGTTTTTCGACAATATAAGGGAGAACCTTTTTTCTTGAAATACGTGAGACCATAAATAATTAACATATTTTCCTTCATCGGCGAAGTTATTGACTACGTAATTAAATATTTAAATAGGTAGCAGCTTTTTCTCAATTTCGTCCAAACGCGTGCGTCACGAAGGTTCAATTCTGGTCGAGAGCTGTTACTACCGTCGTCACACCAGTAAATCCTATAAACATTTGTCGAACAAATGCTTTTAACATAACATTTCGAGAAAAACAAGTTGGCTCAGACGACCGGATATCAGGCTGTCTGAGCCACACGTTTATCACGATTGCTCAAAAAGTACTGGATTTAAATGGATGAAACTAATACCTACTTCGGATGACCGTCATTTACGCGTTACATCACATTTTACAAGAAACAGCGCCGTGAAACCCTCTGATAGTTGAGATCTGGAAAGTCAGAAAATGCGAAATTCTGGCTGTCAGAGCCTAGTTTTTTTGATTTTCCAAGAAAACTATTGCGTCACATTCGATGAAACCTGGATATATCAGCGTCACTTACGATTCGTTATCAGCCTAGATATGCTAGATCTCTCTAGAAGCCTGGCTCAGACGCCCGGATGTACTCGTACACAGTCCAAACAAAAAAAAAAAGCAAAATTTTGTTAAATGTATGTATGTGAGATAGGTATGTTTGATATTTGTATCTATAATTTTAAGTTTGTTCCACAAAATTTATATATCGATAGGAATAAAAACTTAATGCGTTTGTTCACAATACATTCGAAACAAGATGTATCAATATCTTTGTTCGTAGTTTTTCTTTATGCTCATATGAAAACCTACGGAACCAATTTTGATGAAGCTGACACTGGTTTCTTAGTCAGTATTATACCTAAATGAATTATACGAGTAAGCATTATTTCGATACAATATCTCGTTTCCGAGGTATCCGTGAAAGAACATAAATCATACGAATATCACACATACCATTACCATAGATCATCCATCATCAATTTCAACGTAAATACATGTCGAATTGATCCTCTTTTTAAGGTTCCGTAGCCGAATGGCAAAAAACGGAACCCTTATAGTTTCGTCAAGTCTGTCTGTCTGTCCGTCCGTATGGCACAGCCACTTTATTCTGTAACTATAAGCATCACACTGTTGAAATTTGGTAGGAAGATGTACCTATCCTGTTAACCGCTTTATGATTCTTATACTAAAAATAAACTAATGATGTTTAAGGGGGGCTCCCATACATGAAACTAAAACTGTATTTTTTTAGGAACGCCCCCCCCCCCCATCTAACTTCTAAACTAAGCGAGTGTAAATTTTGAAAAAAATAGGTAATGTAGATCTTAACAAATACTTTCAACGAAAATTGGTTTGGACGGAATCGAACGAGTTTTTAAGATAGGTAGGTATAGCACATTTTCAACAACCGCTAACATAACTTTGCGCGAGTTCAACTTGCACTTGGCCGGTTTTCTTTTTAGGGTTCCGTAGCCGAATGGCCAAAAACGGAACCCTTATAGTTTCGTCAAGTCTGTCTCAGACATGTATGTCACAGCCACTTTATTCTGTAACTATAAGCATCACACTGTTAACCGCTTTACGATTCTTATACAAAGAATAAAAAATAATGATATTTAAGGGGGGCTCCCATACATGAAACTAAAACCGAAAAAAAAATTTTTTAGTTAAACCTCTCCGTGTGGGGTGTCTATAGATAGGTCTTTCTAAATGAAATAGAGGTTTGAAAAACTATTTTCTTTTAAAGTCTAACGTTTCACAGCTAGACGCTTCCAAAGTGGTAAAATGGGCGTCCCCCCTTATCCCCCCTATCTAATTTCTAAACTAGGGGAGTGTAAATTTTGAAAAATATATATAATGCAGATCTTAATAAATACTTTCAACGAAAATTGGTTCGGACGAAATCGAACGAGATGTTTTTTAGATATAGCACATTTTCAGTAACCGCAAACATAACTTTGTTCTTCATACAAACACTATGAAAATCAAAGTTATATTTGTTGTCGAAAAATTGTGGTATTTTAGCTAAGTGGAAGAAGGTGGTAGTGAGTGGTTTCCCTAATTCAGTTAACGTTGGCACGGAACCCTCAGTGCGCGAGTCCGACTCGCACTTGGCCGGTTTTTTTGAAGTCTGTCAAACTTCAATGAATTACTAAGTAAAACTTGTATGAAATGTTAACAGCCTCAATTTTATAGAAAGCACATGTAACGAGGACGCAAATTTTTCGTGGTATAGGTACCTATGCGAAAAACTATTTTTTTTTGCGCCGGAAGGACCCGGCTCTAGCGACAGGCTGGGAGTTTTGATAGACTCACCTCCTAACTAGTCCAAACAAAGTTACGAAAAAATTGTCTCCAAGCGAATCTCTCTACCACGATTGTTCAAGTGTTACTTGTTTGGACTTTCGATTCTTATTTTGTTTTTGCCAATAACAAAACCATAAAAAAATATTGCAATAACTAATTAGATAATGTGTCCTGATTACTGACCCGACCACGGCATGAAACTGACTTTAAACTCTGGCACAAATTCATAATTTTAATAGTGTCTAATAGTGCTAGCTACCGTTCCCAAGATTTATTGACCATACCTACTTTTGGAGTTACTATTAGGTATTAGGATACGACCGTGGTCGGGCTAGGATAAACTTAAATTGCGAAAGTTATTAAATAATTCGTTCATACAAAATAGTCTTCAGAATTTAGGCTTTAATATAATTAAACCTATAACCGTAATATGTTGAGAAGACATTTAATTTATTTTAAGCTGCTATTCAATATTTTATGTTGTTAAATAAACGGGTTAGGAATGAGGACACTATTTTATATACTTTTTTTTTACTTTTGCATTTATTATATTTTGACAAGGTTCCAGCGCATTAGAAACTTGCGGTGCGAGTCATACCAATTTCTTCAGAAGTTTCTACGCGCATATTTTATTCCAATTTTATTGATCTTGAATTAGCGACCTTTTTCGGCCTCCTTATGTACTAGTTAACTTTAGTCAGTGTCAGTGTCAGTGTCCTTGTGATTATACCTGTCATTTGCTGTCATGTAACATGATAGTTTCGTAGTATTTTTATTTTTACCTATTTATTTATTTATAGTTATTTTATTCGTAGATATATTAAATCAGTGATGTCACTGCCTTCAAGTTTTGCTCTGAAGAGTGGTATTTTAATTTTGTATTGATTGATATTACTTACAATATCATAAGTATTACAATTTTATTAAATCTCAACCTAAAACATAACAACTGCATGTCTTGGTAAAAACTGTAAGCAATTTTTTTCGTATATCTTTTACGGTATAATTCAGATTATTTATTACAAAAATATGTATGACTTCTGGCTCAAGTATCTCATTATTCTATGGATCATTAGACACTTTAAGTAACTGCCGATATTCCATTGTCCTTTCTTGTCCCCTATAGATGTGATCATAACCATATCCATCCTCGGCTAACATTATTTCGATTGTAGGTAGGTAGCATTTTAAATGTGGAGAGAGGTAAGAAAAAGTAAAATGTCATTCTAGCTACTTGCATGTATTGGTGTGTTATGTTGTTATTCTTTTTGCATCTCGCAAGAAAACTGGGTAAGGTATTTTTTTATATTTATATTAAGTAGGATCTACCATTTAAATGAGATATAATGTTCCCATACCTATGCTATATTTTTTGGCTTATTTTTTTCCTATGCTATATAATTTCGATCAAATACTAGCAGCGGTTACCCGTTTGACTTTACTCCTTTCGTGTAGTTTCAAACAAACAAATTCTTTAATTTTTTAGTATTAGTTATATCTGGTATTTTAAAGTTGTTTTACTATGAAAAAAAAATACCATTCTGTACTAAAATGTCTTTGGATGCACATTATGTACGAAAAATATTGAACCCTGTATATTTTTATAATTTAGCGACAGAATGTTGTGCCAGCGGTGCCAGCGACATCTTCGGTCATCTGAAGGTGTTAAGTGTGCTCAATGCGTGACAAAATTTCATGTAAAATGTGTCGATTCTACAAAGGACCATCGCAGCGCAGGTGACCGTGCGTATCAATGGAAATGTGCTGTTTGTCAAAATTCAGAGGCGAAACTCCACATAGAAAGTGTTGCTATAAAAGAAAATACACTTTTAAACGCAATTAATACAATAAGCGAAAAGTTTGAGCTGGTTAATAAAATTCAATTGCCTAAACTTAGTAACGATCTGCTACAATTAAAGACAATTGCAGACAATATTGTTAAACAAAATGGAGACATACTTCGAAAAATTGACGAGTACGAATGTAAAAGAAAGAAAAAAGAAAAAATATGTAGTGCGGTCACACGGCCTGAAAGCTACCGAAAAAGAAATGTAAACCTTACATCGACAAATTACAAGTCTACGGATCGCAAGGATGACGATGTGCACTTTCCGGAAAAACCTGTGAGGTATAGGCCACGTAGGAGATCATACACATTGAACAAAATGTTCCATATATTAAATAAAAAGTTAAACAAAACTACATCGCCTAGGAAGAAACATTAATTAAACACATTTTTTATTGATCATCATACGTTTTACTTATTATCATTTATTTTTTTATCTGATTATGTAGACACTAGATAGCATGTTTCCTTGAAATTGTTTTATACCGTATGATAAATTATTTAGGAAATTTTGTCACTTTATCTGTATTGATTGATTATTTCAATTTGGGTATGCGATATGATACTGTTGCATTGCTGAGGTGGATTATGTTATATAAGATAACTAGCAACCCGCCCCGGCTTCGCACGGGTGCAATGCTGTTACTAAATCGCTGCTAAATTCAAAGTGCTATAGGGAAAACTGCGGCCTCAGACGCGCTATATATAATAGGCACGCTCTTGCCGCACCGGGCGGCCGGCCCGGTACCGCCGCAAACGCTACGTCCCGCAATTTTTAAATCTGTAATATCTTCGAAAATATTCACTAAAATCATACGGTGTAAAGGTCCATATAAATCTATATTAAATGAACAATGTATTCAAGGTATTAAATTGGTTAAGGATTAATGCTGTATTGGTTAAAATAGTTTCGAAAATTAGCCATTATTTGTCGTAAAAAGTAAATGACAAAAAAAGTTATTGTGGGTTATACATAAGAGATAGACATATACCATCACGGACTTTTTTGTAGACCTTTTCAATGTGTACAATACTTAGAACATGATTTTGTTAAAACTCGTAGGGTTCAGCCTGCGTTTGCAATGTAAACGGAAAAAATGTAATTATTTACGACATCACATTAGAAACCTCAAAAATAACAGTACTTCTCCACCATTTGATGGATGTTATTATGCATATAAACCTTTCTCTTGAATCACTCTATCTATTAAAAAAAACCGCATCAAAATCCGTAGCGTAGTTTCAAAGATTTAAGCATACAAAGGGACATAGGGACAGACAAAGCGACTTTGTTTTATACTATGTAGTGATAATATTCGTAATGCATTAATACAGCAGGAAATAATCCCACTGTCTTTTCAGATTTCATATTGATTTCGGAGTTTTTTAATTCGAGCATTGTCATTAAGTACATTTACATATCTGAGGAATTTATTAATAAGACTAAGAGTATATCTAGTATACATTTAATGGGTCATTTCTCTAACTTTTTATTTTATCTTAACGAACATCACTTATCTCGTGACATTTCCATCGTGTACCAAAAACTTCATATTTCTATCTAAATAGAGGCCGAACAAAACCTGTTAAACTCAACCGATTTAGGGCCGATGTCACCAACGACGTCAGATAAGACATCATACCATAGGGTATTATAAGCGAACTTTTTTTACCCTCTATGCATCAGACTGAATATACAGGGTGACTTTGTTATCAGTACCGAAATTTTGTGAAAAGAATCCACTGATGAATATGAACATATTCATCAGTGGAGTCTTTACACAAAATTTCGGTACTGTTAACAAAGTCACCCTGCATGACAGCCGATTTTAAAATTACATTTACAAACATGATTGCTGAGATATAGGTGACGTTTTCAAATTAGGCCTATTGAATTTTAATCGAAAAATAGCTTAGGATTAATAAATCCAAATGTGACTGTTTGGCCGCAAATATACTTATACACTAGGCAAGTGTTATATCATATTTTATGTATTTTCTTGCGCTTTATAGAATGAGACGATGTCCATAATTATAGGATATTTTGTAAGACATGAAGGTTTGGTTATTATAATGTTTTATTAACACTCACAATGTCATATTTTGTATGCTTAAAGATCGAATAAAAAACAAAAATATGCGCACGGGTGGGACTCGAACCAGCAACTTATTGTTTAACCGGGCCGAACGCTCTACCAATTGAGCTACCTAGCTGTCGGTCATTTTATCTTTAAGAAAATAAAATATTACACCGTGAGTGTTAAAACATTCTAAAATCCATTGGATAGTGAAGCGTTATCATTTTCCAAGTCGCTCGTCGCTGACCAAAACTACAACCTGTATTTACTTAGTTCTGTAATAGTATACTAATGCACTAAACCACTTACTCACTGTGTGTGACTTATGTAACCCAGTTTAACTAAATCACACATTCACTTTGTCATATGTCCTATACATCATAATTTATACACCTAACTAGATTTGGCTTATGATAAGAGTTTGTTATTGAAATGCCGGAAGTGTCCACCATGTTGAGTGTAATTCGGCTATGATATCCCATTACTTTAGATGATTTAATTATAAGTTCGTATATTATAAGCATATTTTAATTATTTAAAGCATATAGTAACACTTATTAGATTTTTACGTCTGCCGTATAATAAATGTTCATTTTGGCGCCAAAAGGAATTTTACTCTGATTGGATGGTCAAGGTTGGATATATTTCAATTATCTTAAATGCTAACTTAATTCAGGGCGATCACTTACTATATGATTGATTAGTTTACATATTAAATTACCAAATTGTTTATCCCCACAGATAAATATTTTAGTCAATGATCAGATACGAAAACGGATGTAAACCCATATTGCATTTCTACAGTTGTTGAGGGTTTCGATTTGTATAAAAGCGAGCTGCGTGCCAGAATATATCCTCTCTCTTTGTGCCCGATTTTGGTGCTATTTTGTTACAATAACACCCGTATGTTCAGTCGTTTCCTCGACTCCACTCATACTCACCTCAACCTTAACTCATCTAATTGGTATGCTTAAACGCCAAAAAAATCCTCGACTCAAAGTTTTGCTCAGTCGAGGTGAGGAAGGTTTGAGTAAACGACTGTCAAACTCAAGGTACCTAGCGACCTACCTTTAGGAATACTCATCTATTGTCAAATGCTATAAACCACGTCAAAGTGAAGTGTGATATAATTTGTTTGAAACAATTCAAGATGGATTTCGAAAATTTTATCGAATATATCTACGACTCGCCTTATCCAGAGCGCCGGTACTTGCGTGACGCAGAAAATCCCGTTGAATTTTACGATGATATGGAATTTCAAAGACGGTATCGGTTCCGAAAAGACACTGTTGTGAATGTATTGGTGCCTCTGATTTGTGGTACTAATGCAAATCAAAATAATAGGGGTCTTCCAGTTCCACCCCTTATCCAAGTGTTATTATCATTGCGATTTTATGCAACTGGAAACTTTCAAGTAAGTTATCTTATTTATCTTTTCTATAATAACTAGAATGTTACACATATAATTTTTTTAATCGAAATCTTATTTATTTATTATTATTTCAGATTGTGTGCGGCGACTTACACAAAATAAGTCAAACGGCTACATCACGAATTGTTAGCAGGACTTCAGAAGAACTTTGTCGAAAAATAGGTCAATTTATAAAGTTTCCACAAAGAAACCAGTTTCCTGAAGTAAAAAGAAAATTTTTCCTTAAGGCTGGCTTCCCAGGTGCGTTAGGTTGCATAGATTGCACTCATATCCCAATAAAAAATCCCAGCAGAGAAAGTGGAGAAGTATTTCGGAACCGAAAGGGATGGTTCTCGATAAATGTACAGATAGTGTGTGGGCCAGATATGGAAATATATGACATTGTAGCACGTTGGCCAGGGTCTGTGCATGATTCAAGAATTTTTTCAAATAGCCGGTGTTGTACGAGGTTCGAGAGTGGTGAACTTAATGGAATTGATTGAAGACGGCGGGTATGCCCAAACATCATTTATGTTTACTCCACTTCCTAACCCTAGAACACAGGCCGAGATGCAATATAACCAATCCCACATACACACAAGAAATGTCATAGAAAGATTGAATGGAGTATTAAAAAGAAGGTTTGCTTGTTTGTCGAGAAAGTTACAGAACAACCTGCACAACACATGCAACATTATAGTCGCGTGTGCTGTTCTTCATAATATAAGTATACGTTATAATGAAGAATTGCCTGAACAGACTACACCTACAGAGATTTTTCCTCCACTTAACGTACGGGACACTCAACGAGGCACTATAATAAGGTCTGCCTTTATAAGAAGGCATTTTTCATAAAAAATTTCTTCCATATTTATGTTATTTGTAAAAATATTGTAATAAAACAAAGGTTTTTATTGAAATTGCTTTTTTATTAATAATAAATTTAACTCCGCCTCCTCTCTCTTTGCTTTACTGCAGGCCAGGATTTCTTCCGCACTCAATCGCTCTAGGTGAGCTTTGCGGAAGACTTCTTCAGCTGCCTGAGCTAGCCACTTTTTTTCTTGGACCTGCAGCTCGTGCAGCTCCTCCTCCCGTTCCTTCATCCTATCATAATTTGTTTTTCGTAAGTTAAACTCTTCAGCTATAACTTTTGCACGAATATTTTTTCCACCTGGACAGTAAAAAAATATTATAACACAAGCCATTAACTAAATGATAAAATTCCGTTTAATTAAATAGCAGCATCTTACCAAATTTTTGTTGCTCTGCACTGCCACCTGTATGCTGGGAAGTAGATCTACAGCCAGCATCTGTAAGGAATAATTAAATATTAATGGGACATTACAGGATGTGCAATTAAAACAAAATCCTACATTGAGCAATATTTGTATTGAAGAATATTGAAGTATGTAAAAAAATGGTGTTAATGAGAATAGTCTAACTAAACGGTAACTACTTTACCTCTTTGAGATGTTCCGCTGGTTTGAAGTTCGTTGTGTTGGCCCTCTACTGCTTCTTTCTCCGCGATGATTCCACTATCCAAGATTGATTCACTCTCTGGAAAGTAGGACATAAAAGTATATGTTTCGCATGGACTACAAAACTATTCTGAGATATGTTCGTTATAAGTTATAGAAAATACCTTGTGATTGGTTTGTATCGCTATCCACAACGAAGGTTAACTCCACGTCCGTAACATCGTCAAGAGCCTCGTCAATCAAAGTGTCTACTCTAGTTGATGTGCCGGGTTCAGGCTTGTAAACTCCTCCTCCCGTCTTCATCCGTTCCCTTTTCTCCAAAGCAAGGGTGGCTTTACGGCGAGACTTTAAGTTATCCCAACACTTTTTTATTTGGGCCTCAGTTCTCTGAAAAATGCAGATATAGTAGAAGATAATATTAATTTTTTTTAGCATAAAAATCATTGTAGCATATTATGAGTAATTTACCTTAGAATTGGTTTCAATCGAATTATATTCTTCTACTAGGCGCGCCCAAGCCATTTTCTTTATAGAGGGATTTCCTGCCGACATAGTGGCCGTTGAATTTAATTTATATTTGATGATGAGCTCTTGCAGACAAATTTTCTCAATTTCACTGAATAAATGCCTTCCAGACATTATTTTGGAGAATATGCAGGTTAGTAATCAATTCAACACAAAATACTAGTATTTATGCAACCGCAAAGATCAACTGCAAAACAAGTCGGTAGACGGTACATGACATCTGTCTGTTACTTCATTAAATTAAAAAAAAATACGTTCCATTCCATACATTCAAATATTATTTGAAATACATTATTATTATTTTTTATTGTACCTTTGCCTAGGAATTCAATCGACCATAGACTACAAATTCTAGTAAAAATCAGTTATTTTTCGCATAATCTGTGCCACTTTTCCTCGACTCTTCCTCTACTCAACCTTACTCGAGGTGTCTCAAAATTGTCAATCGTTTTGACTTAGCATACCGATTTCGAGGGCTACTCGAAACTTTCCTTGAGTGTTCCTCAGTCGAGTCTGAGTCGAGGCGGTTTTGAGGAAACGTCTGAACATACGGGTGTAAGTCTATTGGAGAAAACCTGAAGATGGGCACTACGGGCTTAGTATTCAAGCACCCATTTACCTCATTTGAAAAATGTGCTTGTTTTATACGTTTCCGTTTTTCAACAAGATACCGTCATATTTCGCAATATATCCATCTTATATATATGAACATTATCTCATTCTATAATATTTCATTAAAGAATATTTCAATTAATGTGATACTTCACTTACCTAGTTTAAAAATTGACTATGTTTTATACATTCTTCGCATATTCAACAAAACCCTTTATCTCTCGCAAATTATCGATCCTATAAGTATGGTTACGGCTTTATTCAATAAAACGCAGAAAATTACATAAAATATGATAGCACACTTGCCTAGTATGCAAAATATGTCTTATTTACAATGGGGTTCATGCCCATATCCCCAGGGAGGGAGGGGTGAGGACGCCAAAATTTTGGTAGATACTGATTTTTAGTGCCAAGATCAAGTTAAAAACAAAGGTTTTATTGATTTTTCCGCCTAAATATCAACAACACACCCTGCTCTTCATGAGATATAGTTTTCATGAATAGTTCAATAGTTTTTTAGGGTTCCCTAGCCGAATGGCGAAAAACGGAACCCTTATAGTTTCGTCAAGTCTGTCTGTCTGTCTGTCTGTCCGTCCGTCCGTTCGTATGTCACAGCCATTTTATTTTGAAATTATAACCATCACACTGATGAAATTTAGTAGGAAGATGTATACTGTTAACCGCTTTACGATTCTTATACAATAAAATAAAATAAAATAATTATATTTAAGGTAAAGAACAACGACCTCTATATTTCACTGGACACGCTCTCTAAAACAAACTTTGTACTTCAGAAGTTTAGGCCAAATGGAGCATCTGCATGTAGTCTGGTGCAAGAACTACCGTAAACGTCTGGGACGTAAGGGAGCTTGACCAAGACCTAAAGCTCCAAGCCAACCTCACCTTCACGTGGTGCGTCCTGTTTATACAGACGAGGCTCTGGCGACCGGCCGATGGCGGTATAACCATCCAATATAAGGCGCAGCTAAATGTTGGACTGTGACGGGCAGCAGCGTCACAGCTGCAAGGGGCTGCGCCTCTGCGCTCGCCAACCCGCCTGCCAAGCGTGGCGAGTATTGGCATAATCCCCTCATGTTTGCACACAAGAAAACCAGGCCCCCAGTCTCCGGCAGCCCCGCTATTCCTGACTTTGGTAGCGGTCAGGGTAACGGCGGGGCAGGGGGTGCTAAGAATTCCCGGAGGCGATCGCGCTGCCACCCCCGACGACAACTGGCCCTGGTAACTTATAACGCGTGCACACTGAGGACAGATGAGAAGTTGCTCGAGCTGGAGGAAGAATTGAGCAGGTTACACTGGGACATAATGGGTTTATCAGAAGTCCGTAGAGAGGGCGAGGACACGATAACTCTGCAGTCCGGCAACCTGCTCTTCTACCGGGAGGGTGACCAAAAGTCCCAAGGCGGTGTCGGGTTTCTCGTTCACAAGTCCCTCGTCAACAATATCGAGACCATCAGCGTGTCGAGCAGGGTGATATACCTTATACTCAGAATATCTAAGAGGTATTCGCTGAAGGTCATACAGGTATATGCACCGACCTCGAAACACCCGGATGAAGAGGTGGAGGAAATGTATGAGGACGTAAGTAGAGTCATACATACTTCCAAAACCTATTTTACTGTTGTTATGGGGCACTTCAACGCAAAACTGGGCAAGCGAGGCGAGAATGAGTTGAAGGTGGGACCCTTTGGATACGGGCAAAGAAACGCCAGGGGACAGAGGCTGGCCGACTTTCTGGAGAAAGAGGGACTCTTTGCGATGAACTCTTTCTTCCAGAAGCCGCCTCAAAGGAAGTGGACCTGGTTGAGTCACGATGGCTTGACGAGAAACGAGATCGACTTCATCATGACTTCCAAGAGACGGTTATTCAATGATGTCTCCGTGATCAACAGGGTGAAAACCGGTAGCGATCACCGAATGGTTCGAGGCACATTGAATATAAATGTCAAATTGGAAAGGTCCCGCCTGATGAAGTCCACGCTCCGACCGACTCGTGCTCATATCCAAAATCCCGAGAGCTTTCAACTCGAGTTGTCAAACCGCTTCGATTGCCTAAAGAATTGCGTATCAGTGGACGAAATAAACAACGGGTTTGTGGACACTGTCCAAACGGTGGGGTCTAAGTTTTTTAGGCCTGGCCGTAAAGATAGACCTCAAAAACTGTCGGTCCACACTCTCGACCTTATGGCAAAACGTCGATCTATGGCACTGCAGACCTCCGTCAATGCTGAAAACTATAGGCAGCTCAATAGACAAATATGGAAGTCTCTGCGACACGACATCCGTTGCTTTAACACTGATAGTGTTAAAGAAACGATAGAGCGGAACCAAGGCTCCAAAGTGTTTGCAGGGAACATGTCTATTGGGCAAAGCCTGTTGACAAAGCTTAAGACGGAGGACGGCAGTGTAGCGTCGACGAAAGCGGAGGTTTTGAGAGAGATCGAAAGGTTCTATGGACAGTTGTACACCTCAGTTGCCAAACCCGTTGATAGCTCGGCCAGAGACCCACGAGCTATCCTGACCCGACACTACACCGAAGACATCCCGGACATCAGCCTCTACGAGATTAGGATGGCTCTTAAACAGCTCAAAAACAACAAGGCACCTGGCGAGGACGGAATCACAGCATAGCTTGTGAAGGCGGTTGGAACACTGGTACTTAAAGTCCTTCAGAGACTTTTTAATTCCGTGCTGCTGGAGGGCATCACGCCCGAGGCGTGGAACAGGAGTGTGGTGGTGTTGTTCTTCAAAAAAGGAGACAAAACCTTATTGAAGAACTATAGACCCATCTCACTCCTGAGCCATGTCTACAAGCTGTTTTCAAGGGTCATCACGAATCGTCTCGCACGTAGGTTTGATGACTTCCAGCCTCCCGAACAAGCCGGTTTCCGAAAAGGCTATAGTACCATAGACCACATCCATACGCTTAGGCAAATTATACAGAAGTCAGAGGAGTATAATATGCCTCTATGTTTGGCGTTTGTGGACTATGAGAAGGCCTTTGATTCGATCGAAACTTGGGCGGTGCTTCAGTCTCTGCAGCGGTGCCACATAGACTATAGGTATATAGAGGTTTTAAAGTGCCTTTACAACAACGCTACCATTTCGGTGCGAGTACAGGAGCAGAACACGAGGGCGATTCCACTGCGGAGAGGTGTCAGACAGGGAGACGTCATATCTCCGAAACTGTACACAGCGGCATTGGAAGACGCCTTCAAACTTCTGGAATGGGAAGGAATCGGCATCAGTGTTAATGGCGAATACATCACACACCTCCGATTTGCCGATGATATAGTCGTTGTGGCAAAGACGCTGGACGATCTTGGCACTATGCTCGAAAACCTTGACCGAGTCTCCCAACAAGTAGGTCTTAAAATGAACATGGAGAAGACGAAAATTATGTCGAGTTCTCTTGTTGTACCCACTCCAGTATCCATTGGGAACTCAACTCTCGAAGTTGTCGACGAGTACGTCTACCTGGGACAACTGATCCAATTGGGTAGGTCCAACTTCGAGAAAGAGGTCAATCGACGAATCCAACTGAGAAATTGAGCAAGAGTGTCTTCTCATCTCATTTACCTCAGTGTCTTAAGACGAAAGTCTTCAACCAGTGTGTGTTACCAGTGATGACATACGGATCCGAAACATGGTCTCTAACTATGGGCCTTATAAAGAAGCTCAAAGTCACACAACGAGCGATGGAGAGGGCTATGCTGGGTGTTTCTCTACGGGATCGAATCAGAAATGAGGAGATACGTAGAAGAACTAAGGTAACGGACATAGCCTTGAGAATCAGTAAGCTTAAGTGGCAATGGGCAGGGCACATAGCGCGAAGAACTGATGGCCGTTGGGGCAGGAAAGTTCTAGATTGGAGACCCTTCGACCAAAGACACAGCATGGGACGTCCACCAACAAGATGGACAGACGACCTTATAAAGATTGCAGGATCAAACTGTATGCAGACCGCTAGTAATCGGTCGCTGTGGAAAACCGTGGGGGAGGCCTATGTTCAGCAGTGGACGTCCTTTGGCTGATAATGATGATGATGATGATGATGAAGAACTACCATTTCAAAACGTCCCTTATTACGCCACAAGCCGAAATAAATAAATAAAACTTAAATGTCTGTTAAAGCGCCCGTATTTTAACCTGGTTCGTAAGCGATATTTTTGTTTAATTGTTTGTAGTAAATTTAAGTGATAAGAAGACTTATTGGAGGCGTAAAAGTATTAATGTTTTCTCACAACCTCCATTGAAAACCAAAGATCAACTAAAAACAGATATGCCAAAAATCCTATAGGTAGAGAATGAAGTATCTATGTGAACCTTTCAGATCTATCGGGACAATAAATATCTATGAAACATTCGTTTTATTTTAATTGACTATATCATCAAAGTCGTTGTACTTAGCTAGTCCAATATTGTTTCTTTGTATTGTAGTCCAATACGTATCTGTTCGTTACTTTAATAATAATATCAGAGAATAAAACTAATTTACTATCTATTTTTTTTTAAATCTCAGTCTTTAACAATTAATTGTCTATGCCATAGCCTCAAATCCGAAGTTTTGTGTTTATCTTATTGTAAAATAAATCATTTTATGAAAAAGAAAAGTCAGAATTGTTTACAATATTTGACTGGCGAATAAAAACGGTCTTTTAGTAAAAATCTGCCTGTACTGACGGGGTAGTACTTATTATAAGATAGGTACAAATTATATTGCTATAATATTGGTAAGCATATAAGAACCCATTTTTGTGGATGCAGTATCATATTTATTCATATAATAATATCAAACATTATCACTTAATATAAAAAAGGACGTAAGAACTAATAACGAATCATAAGTAGAAAACTAAAAACTTGCAAGGTGTCATATCTGTTCGATTACTCTTTGCCACTTTTGACAGCTCAGTGTTGTTGTAGTTATGGCGATTGTCATGTTTTGAAGTAATGGTGAAAAATGATTGATGTGAATTCTTTTTGGACTTTGTTTGTTTTCTAGGTAATTTCTCTTTTCTAATGCTGGAAAACGTTTTAAAATATCATGATGTATTAAATGGATTTTCTATACCAACTTAAGATTGATTGTCCTATGGAACACGACGACAGTCTTGTCATAAATATTGTCACAAAGATTTTTTTTAATGCAAATAATATTTATTACTTTTACAGTGTGATAGTCTTATACATAAATATAAAACAATTTAAAGTATAAAAAGCTTATTCGAAGTGGTCTCCATTAGCTGCAATACAGTCCTTTAAACGTTGAGGCCAGTTATCAATAGAAGCACGCACTATTTCCATGGCAAAATTCTTCACTGCACATCGTATGGATTGTTTTAAGGACTCCAAATTATCATGGCGTTTAGATAACCATAAATCATAATCCAGCGGATTAAGATCGGAACTAGACGACGGCCAGTCTTCAGCTCTAATGAAATCCGAAACGTTCGCTTCTAACCAAGACTGCGTGGACCGAGCTTTATGACCCGGCGCCGAGTCTTGTTGGAAAGACCATGCTTGTTTATTGAACATGGTGTTGTTTCATCCGTAATCAAAAGTTTTCTGTGACCTCCCTTGGCGCACCGCATCAGTAGTTTTTTCGATTTTACCACCCTATTATTTTTTAAATTCATCATCATCATCATTATCAGCCAAAGGACGTCCAATGCTGAACATAGGCCTCCCCCACGGCTTTCCACAGCGACCGATTACTAGCGGTCTGCATCCAGTTTGATCCTGCAATCTTTATAAGGTCGTCTGTCCATCTTGTTGGTGGACGTCCTACGCCGCGTCTTTGGTCGAAGGGTCTCCAATCCAGAACTTTCCTGCCCCAACGGCCATCAGTTCTTCTCGCTATGTGCCCTGCTCATTGCCACTTAAGCTTACTGATTCTCAAGGCTATGTCCGTTACCTTAGTTCTTCTACGTATCTCCTCATTTCTGATTCGATCCCGTGGAGAAACACCCAGCATAGCCCTCTCCATCGCTCGTTGTGTGATTTTGAGCTTCTTTATGAGGCCTATAGTTAGAGACCATGTTTCGGATTCGTATGTCAACACTGGTAACACACACTGGTTGAAGACTTTCGTCTTTAGACACTGAGGTAAATGAGATGAGGAAGACACTCTTGCGTAGTTTCCCGAACGCTGCCCAGCCGAGTTGGATTCGTCGATTGACCTCTTTCTCGAAGTTGGACCTACCCAATTGGATCACTTGTCTCAGGTAGACGTACTCGTCGACAACTTCGAGAGTTGAGTTCCCAATGCATACTGGAGTGGGTACAACAAGGGAACTCGACATAATTTTCGTCTTGTCCATGTATATCATCGGCTATATCATCGGCAAATCGGAGGTGTGTGATGTATTCGCCATTAACCATGATGCCAATTCCTTCCCATTCCAGAAGTTTGAAGGCGTCTTCCAATGCCGCTGTGAACAGTTTCGAAGATTTAACATCGCCCTGTCTCACACCTCTCCGCAGTGGAATCGCCCTCGTGCATCGTGTTCTGCTCCTGTACTCGGACCGACATGGTGGTGTTATTGTAAAGGCACTTTAACACCTCTATATATCTATAGTCTATGTGGCACCGCTGCAGAGACTGAAGCACTGCCCAAGTTTCGATCGAATCAAAGGCCTTCTCATAGTCCACCAACGCTAAGCATGGAGGCATATTATACTCCTCTGACTTCTGTATTATTTGCCTAAGCGTATGGATGTGGTCTATGGTACTAAAGCCTTTTCGGAATCCGGTTTGTTCGGGAGGCTGGAAGTCATTAAACCTACGTGCGAGACGATTCGTGATGACCCTTTAAAACAGCTCGTAGACATGTCTCAGGAGTGATATGGGTCTATAGTTCTTCATTAAGGTTTTGTCTCCTTTTTTGTAGAACAACACCACCACACATCTGTTCCACGCCTCGGGCGTGATGCCCTCCAGCAGCACGGAATTAAAAAGTCTCTGAAAAATTCAAAATTAAAATATTTTTATTTTATTTAGGACACAGTATGCCACTTATGAACGTCAAATGTACAGTGAAAAATAAAATAAAAATAAATGTGCCCTGAAGGGGCCGAATCATGTCTCCTTATCTTTTGGGCCCTACCAGCGCTTCGAGACAGAACACAGACAATTAGGCAAGTGCTGAGAAGAAACGCCGGAACAAACTCAGTCACCACTAGCTGCCGTAAAATCAAAATCATCAAAGGTAAGTACATCAGTCGGTGCAGGCTGGACGGACCACACATTCGTGTCGTTCAGGTAGTCTTGAACCTTATAATAGCCTTTAGACATAAGCGTGTTTTTAACGTGTTTCTTAAATTGATCAACCGGCAATTCGACAAGATTGTGTGGTATATTATTAAAGAATTTTATACAATGTCCCATGAACGAATTACTAGTTTTAACTAATCTGAAGTTAGGAACGACAAGCTTGTGTTTATTTCTTGTGTTATATGAGTGAATGTCGCTCTTCTTCATGAAAATATCTAATTTTTTACAGACGTACATTATATTGTCAAAAATGTATTTAGAAGCCACAGTTAATATGTTGATTTTCTTAAAGACCTCTCTCAGGGGGTCATGAGGACTAAGTTTATAAATAGCACGAATGGCTCTATTCTGCAAAATAAATATAGTATCAATGTCTGCAGCAGAACCCCACAAGAGAAGACCGTAAGACATAATACTGTGGAAGTAACTAAAATACACAAGCCTTGCCGTTTCAACATCAGTCAGATACCTTATTTTTCTAACTGCAAAGGCAGCCGAGCTTAGCCTCCTAGCTAGGGCTTCAATATGAGGTCCCCACTGTAATTTTGAGTCAAGTGTAATGCCCAGAAATACAGTAGAGTCTATTAAGACTAAATTATTACTATTTAGTACAATATTTGGTGTAAGTTGCTTTACATTAGGCACAGTGAATTTTACACATTTAGTTTTACTCGCATTCAGCATCAAGTTATTGGTGGTGAACCAATTCAATACTTTGGAGAGAGTATTGTTTACTTCGTCAAAATTTTCTTTATGTCTTTTCATTTTAAAAATCAAAGAAGTATCATCAGCAAACAGAACTATCTCACAAAGATTTGTGGAATAAAATGGCAGGTCGTTTACATATATCAGGAAAAGTAAAGGCCCCAATATTGAGCCCTGGGGGACCCCCATTTGAAGAGGGGCTCCGGAAAAGTAGGTACCATTTATGTTAACTGATTGTATTCTACCTTAAGTTCTTAAACTACTTAAGAACTTAAGTGAACTTAAGAACTTAAGTTCGTACTTATCAGGTAGAATACAATACAATACATACAATACAAACTTAGATGAGTTTTCTGAGACACCATAGTGTTCTAACTTAATGAGCAGTGTCTGATGGTCTACACAATCAAACGCCTTTGATAAATCACAGAATACACCTACGGCATCATGTTTGTCTTCATAAGCATCAAGAATGTGTCTGATGAGTGCTACTCCGGCATCAGTTGTATTTTTACCTCTAGAACCCAAACTGTTTTTAGTGTAGTAAATTATTAACTTTAAAATGGGAAAGTAATTGATTATAAATGAGTTTTGCAAAAATTTTACTTATTGTGGGTAATATTGAAATAGGCCTAAAATTGCTGGGGTCACTTTTGTCTCCTGATTTAAATAAAGGGACAACCTTACTATGTTTCAATAAATTTGGAAACTGATTTTGGTCAATACATTCATTAAAGATATAAGATAAGTAAGGAGCTATTAGAGGTATAATGGGTTTTATTGTGTCTATTGATATACCCGATTTATCCTCTGTTTTCTTTTGTTTTAATTTTTTAAATGTTTTTATGATGTCTAAAGGACCAATATTTCTGAATTTAAATAAGGATTCGCACCTATGAACACTCGACACTAGTAATGATTTCGCGTGACTTGAGCAAGAACTCAACTGTTTAGTCGTCTCCATAGGAATATTACAGAAGTAATCCTCAAAAGCGTTTGCTACCTCGTCATCAGATTTAATAAGCTTGTTGTTTATTTCTAGACTAAATTTGTTATCATGAGATTTCGTTTTACATGTTTCTTTATTTATAATATTCCATGTTTCTTTGATTTTATTACTAGATTTTTTAATTTTATCGCGTATGTAATTCGACTGAGCTACATAGCAAACTCTTTTGAAAATTTTTGAGTACCTCTTAACGTACTCATGAAACGATAGATCCTTTCTATATGCCTTTTTGTTATACAATTCAAACATTTTTTTCCTACTTGTATAAACTCCTCGTGTAGCCCAGTCACTGAATTTCGGTTTACAGTTATTGATAACTATTTTCTTTTGAGGGAGAGTAATATCAAATTGTTTTTTAACTACCTAAATAATTGTTCATACAAGTCACTAGCATTTTTTTATCAAAAGGTATAAACGGTATTTTATCACTTACAAGGTTTTTAAATTTGTCCTTACGAGATGCAGTGACCGGCCTGCATTTGATTTCTAGACGGGGTGGAATAAAACGGTTCTGTAGTGTAACTATCTGACTGCAATGATCCGATTTTACAAAATTAATAATAGATTGTTTGATGATTTTACAGTTGCAGAGAATATTATCTAAGCAAGTAGCTGTTGTAGGAGTTACTCAAGTGGGCTCAGCAAAAACCGGAGTGAGGTCAAATGATTTGAAAATGCTCAAAAACCGAACGCGATGTTCCTCCGTAATATCTATAATGTCCACATTGAAATCTCCACATACAACTACTTTCTTTGTAGTTTTACATATTTTGTTTAACACATTTTCCATTACAGATTCAAATAATTTAAAGTTTCCACTTGGGGGTCTATAAACACAGACAATAATGTAGTCGTCCAGCTCCGCACACTATATCTCAATTGTTCGCTCAATAGTGAGAGACACTATGTCTTTTCGCTCTTTACATTTTAGTTTATTATTGATTAATATAAGTGTCCCGCCGCGAATGGCAGTCTCCCTGGTGAACGAACTAATAAGATTGTAATTATCTATCGATAACATCAGTTCATGCTGCTTGAGCCAGTACTCAGTTATGCAGAGAACATGAATATTCATTTTATTTAAAAACTATTCAATTTCCAAATCTTTTCCAGAAAAGCCTTGAATATTTTGATGTACTATATTTAATTGATTTGATTCTACAATTTCTGATAAGCAAGTGTTATCCTCTATTGTCTGACCTACTAATTTAAATGATTGTTTGTTATTGGAACTGATTCCAATGGTTCAATATTCATGTCAATAATCTGCTCAATAAAAGCAGATTTGGTAGCCAAGTTCTTGGCTAAATAGTCAAAATAATATGATAGCGACATTGCTATCTGTCGTTTGAAATAATTATTAACATAATAATTATCTCGCGTCAAATATACTTTGGTTTTAAAATAATTATTCATGTCAAGTAGGTGGAGTTTATTCACCTCATATGATGTCAATTTATGCAGTTGCAAATTAATTTTATATCTTAAATCATTTTCTTCGTCTGACAATCCACTACTGTAAGGTAATGTAAACAATATTGTTTTATTCACATTTAATTTTCTTAAACTGTCAAAGTATGTATTTAGGTTTTTCTTGTTCATATTACCTCTGTTTCCTATGAAAATAATTAAATCTGAATTTTCTTGAAACTCATAAGAAAGCACTTTCTGAACTATTTCTGAATATGATGCCCCTGGCATGCAATGATGTATTTTGATAATAAGTGACCTTTTCCCAATCTGATCACTAAATTTTTTGAAATCACATGTGAAGAGTTACATTCACAGGAAGCTATTATATTTGTCAAAGCCTGGATATGTTCACCACACTCTTTTTTTGTATAATTATAAGTTTCAGTTATTATTTTTAATGACTGCTTAAGTTCCCTAATTTGAAATTCTAAACTCATAACATCTTTCTCATATTTGCCTAAATTTTGTTCTAAAATTATAGAATACATATCCAGTTCATATTCAAGTTGTCTCCGCTCATTGATGTATTTTACTTTAGTGTGTAAGGATTTTTGTTTTTTGATTAATTTATTAGTTTTTTTTATGACGGTTTATTCTAACATATTTCTTAAACTTATTTTTGCTGCACTTAGTATTACCTTTAGAAGGTGTGTCATGAATTAAATCTATTGTCAAAATTGGTTAATTACTAGGTGCAGCTGTTGTCAGGCTGGGCGCACTACCAACCAACTTATTAAATAGAAGGGTGGTTTGGCTGTTTATTTGGTCCTGTTTCTCCGTCTCCAGCTGGTTGATATAATCATGGGCATCACCAAGATCTTGTTTAAGAACAGATATGCGTTTCAGGTTCCGTTCATACTCCTCACAGCACTCACCGAACCCTTCTATCACCAATTTCAATTGGTCCCGTTCTTTAACAACCAAGTTATAGTTGGTGTGCAGCTCAGCTGAAAGACTTTAAGTACCGGTGTTCCACCCGCCTTCAGAAGCTCTGCTGTGATTCCGTCCTCGCCAGGTGCCTTGTTGATTTTGAGCTGTTTAAGGGCCATCCTAATCTCGTAGAGGCTGTGTTCGTCCACTGATACGCAATTCTTTAGGCAATCGAAGCGGTTTGACAACTCGAGTTGAAAGCTCTCGAGATTTTGGATATGAGCACGAGTTGGTCGGAGCGTGGACTTCATCAGGCGGGACCTTTCTAATTTGACATTTATATTCAATGTGCCTCGAACCATTTGGTGATCGCTACCGGTTTTCACCCTGTTGATCACAGAGACATCATTGAATAACCGTCTCTTGGAAGTCATGATGAAGTCAATCTCGTTTCTCGTCAAGCCATCGTGACTCAACCAGGTCCACTTCCTTTAAGGCGGCTTCTGGAAGAAAGAGTCGCTCCTTCTCCAGAAAGTCGGCCAGCCTCTGTCCCCTGGCGTTCCTTTGCCCGTATCCAAAGGGTTCCACCTTCAACCCATTCTCGCCTCGCTTGCCCAGTTTTGCGTTGAAGTTCCCCATCACAACAGTAAAATAGGTTTTGGAAGTATGTATGGCTCTACTTACGTCCTCATACATTTCCTCCACCTCTTCATCCGGGTGTTTCAAGGTCGGTGCATATACCTGTATGATCTTCAGCGAATACCTCTTAGATATTCTGAGTATAAGGTATATCAGCCTGCTCGACACGCTCTCGATGGTCTCGATATTGTTGACGAGGGACTTGTGAACGAGAAACCCGACACCGCCTTGGGACTTCTGTTGGTTGCCTTTCCGGTAGTAGAGCAGGTTGCCGGACTGCAGAATTATCGTGTCCTCGCCCTCTCTATGGACTTCTGATAAACCAATTATGTCCCAGTGTAACCTGCTCGTTTCTTCCTCCAGCTCGAGCAACATCTCGTCTGTCCTCAGTGTTAACGCGTTATAAGTTACCAGGGCCAGTTGTCGTCGGGGGTGCCAGCGCGACCGCATCCGGGGATTCTTAGCACCCCCTGCCCCGCCGTTACCCTGACCGCTACCAAAGTCAGGAAAAGCGGGGCTGCCGGAGATTGGGGGCCTGTTTTTCTGGTGTACTAGCATTGAGGGGATTTTGCCAATACTCGCCACGCTTGGCAGGCGGGTTGGCGAGCGCAGAGGCGCAGCCCCTTGCAACTGTGACGCTGCTGCCCGTGATAGTCCAACATTTAGCTGCGCCTTATATTGGATGGCTATACCGCCATCGGTCGGTCGCCAGAGCCTCGTCTGTATAAACAGGACGCACCACGTAAAGGTGAGGTTGGCTTGGAGCTTTAGGTCTTGGTCAAGCTCTCTTACGTCCGGTCCCTTCTTCTTTTTTAAATTATCAGTTAAAAAATGACCAGTGCATCTCTTATAGGCTGCAAGTCCTAAGTCATCTTTTAAAATACGCCACATGATTCTGGGTGCTATCATTCTTTCCGGAGATAAAATCTTTTGCTTTCGGACAGGATTTCTGCGAATTCTTTCCCTTACTGCTTTGACCACCTTTTTCCTACGAAGACTACGTGGACGGCCAGATCTTTTTTGTCACATACAGAGGAGGTATCATTGTACCTATTGATAGTCCGGTACACAAACATTTGAGTAATACCAAGCGTATGAAGAGTTTTAAAAATTGCATTTGGCTCCATACCAACTTTGTGTAATGCAATCACAGCGATTCGGTTCTCTTTATCACCCCACTCCATTTTAATATCGCAAAGTATTATAGAATGTATTGGTGCCAATATTAGAAAACACAATGAGCAATCGTATAAAAATGACAGATTTCAAATTTAAATGTAATATCTTTCTTATTTTTAAGTATTTATGGCCAGACTGTGTACCTTTGTCAAATGAGAGAAATAAAAAATATTAAATGGGAACACTTCACACTTCTTTCATTTTAGAAAATGTGACACAAAATTTGTTCTGAACAGCGTGTCTAGTATAATACAAATGTATGGTAAAAAATGGCATATGGTGTTGACTACAACTTTAGTACAAATTTTGGTTATGCAATAAAGTATAAATAAATAAATACAGGTTTCTGTCCTAATTGACATTCTCTTAATGTTCATCACACGTACTCTTTAAAGATAGTTGCTAAGGCATCTTATAGAATGCACAACATAAAAATATCGGACTTTTCACAATAAATAAAAGCAGCTGCGATAGCGGCTCAATAGTCCATTTGGCCTAAACTTACTGTAGAACAAAGTTTGTTCTAAAGAGCGTGCCTAGTGTAACATAGAGGTCATTGTTCTTTACCTTTGGGCTAAACAGAAATATGTGAGCCATATTAAAAGATGACGAGTAACTATAACTATTACAAAAATGTTAATAGAAAAGTCAACATAAAAAATATTTTACCTGTCATCATGATAGAGTCTGTGATAGCAAAGCAAAGGCATATCCTATTACTCTGGTAAATGCATTGGAGCATACTCGTTTCGTAAGCTATGTAAGTATACGCTTTTAGGCATAATGACATCAACGTCTAAGTTAAAACGTTAAAAGGCACACAGTACGGGACGCGCTGGACTGTTTCTGTATTGGGTCCTCGGGGCGTCGTATCCGTACCGGTGGGATTCACTGTTGCTGTACTAATACGGCGAGGCTCCTCCCAAGGAAAGAAAACTCCAGAATTTCGATAATAAATGCGGCGATCTACTATTATGTGGAGCCTCGCCATTAGTACAGCTATATAGTGAACCCCACCAGTACGGATACGACGCCCCGAGCCGAGGACCCAATACAGAAACGATCCAGCGCGTCCCGTACACACATAATATTATGATAAAACACAAATAAGTCGCGTGCGCGTCTACTCAACTGAGCTGAGCAAACAGGTCCATTTTTACTCGACTTAGCCAAACGAAGGGTAGGTAATGTTTATTGTTTGATACGCAGGTTTTCTTTTGTTCCTGGTCGATGTTCGAATCCTTTTCGTTATTTATCGTGGCCAGCGTGATTGTATCATTAATAATTAAGTCCGAAGACATAACATTTGTGCATTAGAATGGCCATAAAAATATTTATAAAAGTAATTGCAAAATAATACTTACCATTTAAAATTGGCAGTTACTAAGCCAGTTTTTAAAGTAATTGGCACTTACCTTTTGGATCATTTTTTTTACACTATGACCTATGGAAATCTGAGGTGGAATTGTGTGTCGGTATTATCGGACAAACGCTTCGTTCTTTACCGTTTGACCGATCATACCGGACGTTTTGAACTGTGAAATGAATACGATTGCTTTACACAATTCCACATCTGGTGTTTGAATTAATTTTATAAATAAAAATACATACCTGCAAATAATTTTTAACTATGCATTTTTTGGAGCACCTAAAATATTTTCCAACAAGACCATTGATTTAGATATCAATTATTTGTGAGTTTAATAAATAAATCAACTTTTGACAGTTTTCAATTAGTGGAACTGACATAATTTTAAATGAGCGATTTCGCATTTTTCGGAAAAAATATAAAATTGTCGGTATATCTGAAATTACTTGAAATTTTTTGGCATACATTCGGCCATAATATGACCAGATTTGCAGTTACAGGATTATGCTTATTTTTTGGGAAACCCTGAATTTTCCGCCCCCCACACGCCACTCCGCTCCCCGCGATGGTGGACGATCCCATACAAAACTAATAAAATGTATATCCCATAGCGTAAATGGGTGAAAGATATGAAATATATCATACCTTCATATATTAATTTATTTAATTCCATAATCAAAAGGCACATAAACCATATGAGAAGGATTTTTCTTAAAATAAAAAGTCACTGCAGTAAGGTTTGGGTTTGGAATTGATTTGGGGTATTTTAATCAATGAGATTTACTGTAGATATTACTCTAGTTACTCTACTTAGCTTTTATTCCTACATCATTGGATATATTGTTTTTCTTTAGTTTCAGCTATCTTAAAGGTACAGTCGCCAGCACATCACGCTATACATTTTTGTAGAAAACACCCTTATTACAACTGCGTAAGATTAAGATATCGCAGTGCTGGAGCTCTATTTTTGAATCACTCGCTTCAAGATGGCGAGTGATTTTCGTTCGAAGATGAATTAAAAGTCATAGAAAATAAACTTGTCGTCGAACGAAAATCACTCGCCATTTCGAAGCAAGTGATTCAAAAATAGAGCCCCTGTTGACCGTACATAAAAACACTTTTTTTACTATCATTTAACTTTATTTTTAGGTAGTAATAGCGACAGCAGGTTTGTCATATAATCGCTATATTTATAACACTAATAATGCTTAAATAAAACTTAGACTATGCGGAAGCAATGACCACGTAAGCCTTTTTTGGGTTTTCCGAGTTACGTAACTCGAACAAGTTTCAGAAGATGGATCATAGGGTTGCCACCCGTACTTTATAATAAAGTATTGTACGTTAGTAAAGGTAATTGTACTCTATACTTTATGAGAATAGAAAAGTATACAAAAATACTTTATTTCGCAAAATATCATTTTGTCACTATCTATCACACTGGATTTCGAATTTTGAAATGTTTAGTGGTAAGTATTTTTTGACGAAATTTATCGATTAATGCTGAATAAATACAGAAGCAAAGTAAATTGTACTTCATTTTCATACTGTGTACTTTGTTTTTCTTACCTTAAACAACACATGAATTTTAATTGCAAAAAAATAAAGGTGGCAACCCTTACCCATAGCGGTTACCGCAGATTTGCCCGCGTTATATCGGATTTCATTTTTTGATATTTGACTCCATATTCATACTCCGTTTTTCAATTGGATAGTCAAAAATGACACTTGGTGGGATGTCACTCAATCATCTAAAATATTCTATTTTAGATGATTTAAGAACAACTCTATTTATAAATAGAGTTGTTTAAAAATAGAATATTTTATAAATTGTTGCATTAAAATGATTAGGGAATAATTAAATAGATATAGTTTGAATTTGTGTTGAGCAGAAGATTATTGTGAAATAAAACTGTGTTATAACAAAAAAAAACTACAAAAAATAAAATGCGTTCAAAATCATGTTTCCTGCAAATACCATCATAATTATAACAATGTAGTAGTAAAAAGTCAAAATAGGTTAAAGTTATCATGCAAGAAAATTGCCATCAAGTAAAAGAACTAAAATTTTTACTCATTTTTTATTTATTGATGTTTTAGCTTTTTGTTGCGGTATTCAACGTTTTACATAACTAACATGTATAATATATTCAAATAAATAGAATCATGTTATTGAAAAATCAAATTATAAATTTAATTAATACGCCTACATTTGAATTGTGTATTAGTGTTTTTGTAGAGGTATTCAACCTATTACATAATTTACATGTATTATTCATCCAAATCAGTAGAATCACATTATTGAAAAATAATATCACAAATTCAATTAATCGCCCACAATTGAATTATTACAACACTATTATTGCGCTATGCTAGCAATATTAAAAAATAAAAATGCATTTAAAGCTGTCATAATGGTCTGTGTAATAAAAAATCAGAGGAGGATAATTTCCTGATCATAACTGTTCCGATGTCCATTTCCCTCCGTGGTCCAATATAAATCTGTCCGTAATTAGTAGCGTGGAAAATACTAACTTAAATACCTAGTATTTGTAACATCTCTTAAACAGTTTGTCCAGGCACATGCCATGGACAAACTGTATAGATGTAACAAAGTAAAAAAGTGTGTTGCCCTTAACCTTATACTTAGGTCATTTGATGTATATATATAAGAATAAAGGGGGCTTCTAAAACGTTAATAACTCTTGCATTAATAGACCGAATGCAGTGATTGCTACATCGATTTGTTAAGTAACTCAAAAACGTTTAAATAAGTTTAAGAAAAGTTATAGTATGTCAATGGTCTCGTTTTAGTACTATTTTAGAATGAATACCCGGATTGTGCAATGAACAATAAAAAAATATTTCTTCTTTGGTAAATAAAAAAATGGAGTCATTTGATAGCTTCTTTTTTTATGTAATAGTTACACCACATCTTTTTATTTAAAATAACACTATGTACGAAAAATGACTCTTACGCGACGTGAGACTCAAACCGTCGTAAATTTCACCAGTAAGTTAAAAACAAAAGTCACTGCGGTATGATGGAGTTATGGAGTTGAACCCCATATGGGGAATTTCTGCGATGAAAGTCATCCTTAAATTGCCCTTAAGTTTAATTACTACATGCTTATATCTCATTTTATGACTACATGTATATCTCTAAACACCGTGTTCCTGAGAATATACATTACCTTTGAATAAAGCTTCCATAGCTCTCTTTAAACATATCGTACAAAGGAAGTTGTAGCCGGACGACTTTAGATTAATTAATGACTAATGCATTTAAAACAAAGCTGACAATATGGTTATTACACCACAGGGGCCCTATTTTTGAATCACTCGCTTCGAAATGGCGAATGATTTTCGTTCGACAACGAGTTTTTTTCTATGACTTTTAATTCATCTTCGAACGAAAATCACTCGCCATCTTGAAGCGAGTGATTCAAAAATAGAGCTCCTGCTTCTACAGTATTCAAGATTTTATTGAATATAAAGAAAAAAATATAATATAAAATAAATCAAATTGTAATATTTATGTCGATGACTGTTCTATATAATTATTGATATTAACTTGTTCTCTACTATATATTTGCACGCTATTATAAGGCTGAATGCATAGGACTCACGCTATCATTATCAACTGATGTATTTGATTACTGTATTCTTGCAAAAGAAACATTTGACTTTGACTTTGAAATAGCATAGTTTTAAGTTAAATGCTAATTAAAGTTTAACCAATATAATTGTATAATTGTATTTATAACATGCCGAAATGAATAGTGTCAGTCTAACTCTAGAACAGCTGAATCGATTTGGCTAATTATAGTCCTGAAATATCCGTGAAAGTCTAGGGAAGGTTTAAACGGTAATAAAATATAGAATAATATGTAATTATAAAACGGGGACGCGGCCGTCGGGGCCGACGAAACGAATTTCGTTGGGATCGCTAGTTAAAAATAATAACGTAGATTTTTTTGTAATATTGCTTACAATTTGTGTGTGCTTATAATATATACTTGCTTAACAAATGATTCACAGTGTGTATATTTTTTTTAAATATTGGACACCAATCACAAGCATTGCTCTGATCCCAAAGTAAGTAGCCCATGCACTTGTGTTATGGAAATCAGACACAACAGTGGTACCACAACATCTAGACCCGAGATAATGTAGAAAATTTTGATATCTATATTGACCCGACCGGGAATCGAATCCGGGACCTCGGAGTGGCTACGCCTTGAAACCTGCATGCTTAGCCACTACACTGTGTCAAATTATATAATTAAAGTCCCAATCAAAAAGTTATCTTTTAATTGTGGATCATGATGCGCTGTTTCTATTCGTTACAATATTAGAGAAAAAATCCACATAAATAATATTTTAAACTTTGCATTATTATAAATGAATCATCTTTGGACAGGTAAATGTCACTATTTTCTAAAACTTTCTATCGTTATAGTAGGTAGTTAGATGTACTTGAGCGGGTGCTACCACGCGCTCTACGAGTCTCTGACTATCAAAACCACTTTGACTTTTTTGATGCCGAGATGTAACGTTTGAGTACAATCAAGTTCATTTGACTAGGTAGCTACGACGCGGCGATTGTATATATAAAAACCGGAGACTAAAGCGTGTTTCGTTTAGTTTTTTGCTTTCGGCGCAGCGTTCATACCGTTTGCACGAACTATAGTGATTTAACTTGACGGGTATTGTCTTTTCGTCATAGACAAAATGTTTCGGTACGGTTTACTGGTACTTTGCACTTTCTCTCTGGTGGTATTATTTACATGTAATGTGAGCAGTGAAAACCAACCAGTGGTGCATACTCCATTAGGAGATATAAAGGGTTACTATATGAAAACTCGAGAAGGAAGAGAAATTTCTGCATTTACCTCAATACCTTTTGCAGTACCTCCTATTGATGAGCTAAGGTTTCAGGTGAGGCATTCATCAAATATTTTATAACATATACAAAATATAGAGCTCATCTGTTATCGATGTAGTTTAATTAAGACCGAATGTTATTGGAACAGGAAATCTATTTAATTAATAATAGAAGCACCGTAGGTATAAGGTAAGATAATCGACTAGCGTATTTAATAATTGCAGAACTAAATTATGTGGTATCTGCTTGCTGTCACGCAAACATCGCAGTCTATAGAGGAAAACGACGCATTTCTCTGTTTATACATTTATGAACTTCATTATATATTGGCGTTTTAAAATCAATAATGATCTCAAATGACTATTTCATATGCTTAGTTCGATACAGCACTATCAGCGTCTAACATCTGGATATGGCCACAAAATATGCTTATAAATCTTATCTTATTCATAATACGAAACAACTCTGCCAACAACGACGCGGCGATGCGGTGTGTTACCTAATGGTTTACTTGTGGCTCGCAGTAACACTCGTATTGTCAGTTCGAAGGATCCATTACCGTTCCGGGTTCAAAACAAACATACATTTTTTTCTTGGTCAATATCTGGGGACTGGGCTGTCCCTACGCACCTAATGAAATATGTGTGTTATTTAATTATAATTTTCAAGTGTTTTATAAACTTTGAGATTACGATGATAGTTGTAGTCGTAAATTATGCTAACATTTATTTTCGTTTGTTATCCTGTTTTCTTTTCTTTCCTGATGATATCAGACTGATAATATCAGGGGTAGGCTTAGGCATACAGTGCATGCCGTCTGTTATGTTATCATTTTATGACAATATAATCATCATTTTTAATAATCAAGATGTTATCATGCTTGCTGCCGATGAAATCAGCCCACATACTTGCTAACTGCGTTGACATAATTACATATGCATATACCTCTAGATAAGCGAAGCGAATGAATTTGTAGGTAGCTTTAGTTTACTCAACCCGTATGTGTTCTATCCCTGTTTCTGTTCATGCATTCTTGTTTTTTTATGTCATAGATAAGTTATTTGGAGATTAGACGCTGTTTGATTATGTATCTCCTACTGTAACTGTACTTTTACATTATCCACTATGGTAAAACTACTATGCATTCACTTTAGATGTGCACATGTATACTATCCTATACCTACCTACTAATATGATAAAGTTGAAGAGTTTGTTTGTTTATACGCGCTAATCTCTGGAACTACCGGACCGATTTGAACAGAAAAATTGTGTTGTATAGTTTATTTATCGAGGAAGGGAGCAAACTCAAAACGTACAGAGGCAGTCGCGGGGACCACTACTAAAAAAATAGTGTATAATATAAAATTATGTCTATCGTCGTTTTCGTAAGCATTATGTATACATAATCTGTTAACATTATGTCGTTGTATGTCATGTGTGGTAATGGGTTTCGTGTGTTAACAGGCACCCGTTCCCGTAGAGCCATGGCAAAATATTCTGGACGGGACGAAGACTACACCAGCGTGCGTACAACGGAATCCATATATTCGACAGAAAGAGATCGTAGGCCAAGAAGACTGCTTGTATTTAAATATTTATACGCCTTACACCAGCAATGTAAGTATTGACGAGGTACCGATCCAATCATCAACACTAAATGCAAAAAAACTAAATCACGTTATTGGAATCAACTTACATTTCCTCTTCCGCCTCCTATCTAAATTAGCTCCTTTTTTGGCAAATCAATACTTTGAAGTCCGTTAAATAAATTAACGTTAACACAGCTATTGCATAAATTTTAAATTATTTGTAACAATATTCAGTATGTGTGGTTTTACTCAGTTATTATATCAAGGCGCTTCCGTCATTAACTACTTATCCCAAAAAGGGTGACTGGTCATGTTTAGAGAACGCCTAAAAAGGTGCCCTTAAATATTTAAAAAAAAAAACAAGGAGGTCTTTAAGAAATGAAATTATACATGTATCCCAAACTGTAATTGTTTTTGTCCTTATCATTTTTGTATGTTATTGTGCATTTGTTTGCTAAGTAGCGGAACATAATTTTCTTCAATTTGACCTGTCACTTTATATGGCTGTATAAAATTAAACATTGAAACATCTATTATCCATCAATTTATTCCAGGATTTGATTCACGAGAACAATTTACTGCCTGTAATGGTATTCATCCATGGGGGCGGGTGGATGTGTGGAGACTCCAGTACATTCATGTACGGACCAGAATACCTATTAGATAACGATGTTCTACTAGTTACCATTAATTACAGACTGGGTATAACTAAATTGATATATTACATTGTTAGAACTTATTAGTTATCGAATCTTAATATTTGTGGTCGACTATATTTTAGGTCCTTTGGGTTTCTTGTCGACCCAGGATGAACACTGCCCAGGAAATAATGGCCTTAAGGATCAGCAGGAAGCGTTGAGATTCATCCAGAAAACCATTGAAAGTTTTGGCGGCGACAAGAACTCAGTTACGATATTCGGGGAGAGTGCTGGCGGGGCTAGTGTTCATTTCCATATGCTTTCGAAGACTAGTACAGGTAAATTCACATTTACATTTTATACGACTGTATAAAATGTTAAATATTTTAGATTCATAATGTAACCTGTGCTGTCAATTTTTTTAGGATTGTTTCACAAAGCCATATCGGAATCGGGGACGGCATTAGTTCCATGGGCAGAAGCCCCACCTGGCGAAGCCCTCAGGAATGCTTTCCAACTAGCCAAGTTCCTAGACTGTCCTCAAGCCCCATCTGAAGTTATGATTAAGTGTCTCCGGACCAAAGACAGCTATGAGATCATCGACACCGAATTCAAATTTTACGTAAGTCATGTTCAACTTTTGCAACCGGTCGCTACCTAAATCTTTGTGGCAGGACTGTGTTAAACAGTAAAAGTCCTTTGACTGACAATGTTGATGATGTTTAATTACTACTTCTTGTACTTCCGCCAAGTAAGGCCAAGAATTTAAAGAGGACGACTAGATTTATCTAAGTATCACCAATGTCCTCATGCTTGTTTGGGCGTAAAAATGTAGTAGATGAACAAACAAAATAATTTTGCACACAAAAAACGTTAGCATTATTACCTCACATAGCTACCTCATTAGCAATTTAAATACGAAACTCGTTTGAATCCATGATTAACTCGGTCGTCTTGAACTTAACATAAATAAATCGGGAAATGTATAAAAAATCTACAGACATAAAACGCGCCAAGTGCGATTCGATAAAAACTAGCACGATATCATAGATGACACTGTATGTAGGTATTTTTAAATAGTTAATGTCACTACTTTTGTACTAGTTTATTATCAAATATTGGCAAGAGCTTGCACACATGTACTACAAACGATTAGGACGAATGGTGTGGCGCGCCTTCGTGGATGGCAATGCCTAAATCGAAGGCAATCGCCATCATAGATTATCTCAAAAAGACCGATGTTTAAATGTGTCTAAATTCTTGCAGCTTCGTCAATCGAATTGTGCTATATTTTTCTCACGGTGCAGACTTTCTTAATGTCAGTACTAGAAAATTGTAAGTCAGTTCATGAATAGCCTACTACAGCCTACAGCAGAATAAACGAAGTCCGGAAAATCATGCATAATTACATACAATTCAACCTTTTAAACAAATACGTTCAAACTATATTCAAAATAATATATGCATTATCAAAAGTTTTTCTTAATATGCAACATAAATAGAACCATCACATTAAGTATGTATCTGAAAACTTTTCGAGTGTCCCACGTAGATGACAGTTCATTTTAAATACACTTGAGGAAATAAATTACATAATTAACGGGAGAACTAAATTTATTGATTATCTCAAATTCATCTGGTCTAGTGTACCCTAAGCACATACTCGTAGGTACGTACATTTATGTTACACTATTTAGTGTTTTCATAATCATAAACCGACGACTGGCAATAAAGGTAAACGCACATTTATCCGAGCCGAACGCGCCGAACGAATCGAAGTCGAGCACGCCTCGCACACATATCCATACATATACTCGCATAAATATCGGCCGATTCGCGTCGGAGAAATCCAGAGATAGCGCTATGAGTGACATCTAAAGGCGGGAACGAGTATGAAGATTTTATCCGGCGAGTCGTCCGAATCGTTCGAATCGACCGCATTAGCTGCGCTAAATCTGATGACGTCATCCGAATTCGTCTAGGATTTTTGGGGTTCTTCCAGATTCGGACGATTTGACGCTGATAAGTGTGCGAGGTTTCATTAGATTTCATACAAAGGATTCTAAAATTTGTTTCGTTCGGCGCGTTCGGCTCTGATAAGTGTGCGTTCAGCTTAAAACTGGTTTTCCTCTGTGTAAAAACATGCTAACATACCTTACTAAACGGAAAAAAATATCTTTATCTTTGAAGGTGTATCATTAATTTGTATATTACCCTCAACTTATGCAATTCTTAATCACTTAATTTTTTATTCATTCGCTGAAATACATTGCCATATCACATGTAGTTTATTGAAATACACCACGTCGTCGTTTAAATAAACAAGCAATGTAATGTTAGTTACTATAAAACGAGTGTTTATTAGATTTACATATTTATAGTGGTACGAGGTAAAGATGAAAGAGAAGCAATAATATTACACTGTTCTACGTGAGTTTTATTGTACAGGTTTGGGACTATGAGCCAATGACACCATTCAAGGCCATGGTGGAACCTGACTTGCCTGGTGCATTCTTGACTAGAGGTGCCCGGAAAATAAACGACGTCCCTGCCGTGCCTTGGATGACAGGTCTGACGAAGGATGAAGGTTGTTTGAAATCTGCATGTAAGTGTCTCAAAATATATTTATGAGTGTAAATGATATTTATTTGATATCATTTATTATTACTTTAACTAAACTATTTCATGTCCGGAAAAGTGATTGTGTACATTCTCGTTTATTCTTCTAAGGACTGATATTTTAATAGTCATTTAAAATAAAATTTGTAGCTAGGTACCTAATTTAAAATATCATTTTTCGCTTCACTTGCTCAGAATCGTTCGATTACACGTCAAAGTGACACATCTCCGGTCACGGACAGAAATATTTTATGAAAATCCATCGCGGTTCATGACGTGTAATGAGATTAAATTTGGCAGACGAGCTCGTATGAAAGATTATTGATGAAAGTGTGCGCGAGGTTGCACGAAAAAGGTTATAATTCGAAAATCGTGATGGCCACGCCCCGCCCTCTAAGAGAAAAAAAGAAAAAAGTGTGTAAGATTAGTAAGAGTATGTCTAAAGTACTAAGTAAGCCACTAAGTATTAACTTAGTGGCTTACTTAGTACTTTAGACATACTCTTACTAATCTGTGCTTAGTGGATTGTCTGTATGACACGGGACACCATATTTCATTTCCTTTTTTACGTGGACAATTTAAAAAGTAAATTTGACAATTTAATGGGTTCTGCGCGAGCTGAACGGGAAGGACGGAGCTTATTTCTTCATTTTAGTATTGCTTTTTCGGGACAATTATTGGGATTGTGTAGTAGAATGGTCATGATAACTTGTGCTATTGACGAAAACAATGGAATTAAAGTGGAAAATTTAGTCAATAACAATGGAATCAAAGTGGACAAGCGAGCTCTGATCTCGCCGTCTGACCCGGATCGCTGTTCCTGCGCTGAGCTTCCTTGTAGATCATTGAAAAGCGAACCATCTCGCATTTGAATTAGCAAGGTTAGGATAGGCTTCTTTTGTGTTAGTTTTAGGTAATTATGTGATAATAAATGAAAATACACTAAATAATTGTCTGTATTGCTGTAGAGCCGATGACGTTAAACTTGTATAAAAAATATGTAAATAAGTAGTTTATTATTTAATCTCATTAATAAATACGCGCGCGACGCCGCGGAGGACCGCTAGTTATTTATTTCATTCATAAACATTGCGGCTATTAACGATCTTAACGGTTTTGCAATCGTCAACTCAGGTACCTTTATATATGGCGGCAACTCGATTTGTATTTGATTATATATAGCGTGTGTGAGATGAACACATTTTGTTATTAATTATTCCGTACATACCTTAACCGGTACTAACAATGTTCGAAAACTTTTATAGGGATCACAAACAATGAAACCAGATTGAAGGAGTTCACGTCTGGGTTCGACATCATAGCGCCTGTGACATTTTATTACGACAACTCTCCGTATGCTGACGTTATCACCAGAAAAATCAAAGAGAAATATCTGAAGGACGACCAATTTGAAACTTTGAAATGGGGAATACTACAGGTATGAACGTCTTATTTCTAACCTTCCAGTTTCATAGTTAAAAATGTCAAATTGTGTTTGTAACAATCGATCTCCCACGACTTAGTCCGCACGTTTTGGTTCCGTCGTAGATGAGCGTGATATTATACCTGAATGAGCTATGTAACAAAAATACTTTTTCAAATCTGATATATAGTTCTTAAGATTAGTGCGTTGAAACAAACATACATAAAATTACAAAAATTACATCGTTTTACATAGACCGTAGTGTAAAGAAATCTAATGTCCACAGATTTACACAGACTCTTATTTCGCGTACCCAGCCGTGGAAGCGATTGAACAAACGTTGAGTTACAGCAAGTCCCCAATATACCTGTATGAGCTAACATACAGGGCCACCAACAGCTTTTCGCAAATATTCGGGGATAAAGAAGGAGACTATGGTAAGTATTGAACGTGTTACTTATTGCCACATTTTATAAATTGTCTTCACGACGAACTGTCTTGTCGATGGCGTAGTTCATTAATGTATTAAATATTAAAATACTAGGTGCTTCTCTTTCAAATGTACTATGCAAGACACAGAAGAAATTCAGTACTGTGGATATTTCTAGAACCATATAATAAAGAGACTTGATATGCTTAGATCCCAGATAATATAACTTAGATGACGAATGAGTATAGGGGTGAACTTTATTTTGGCTTATTTTTAAAGAAAGAGGCACACTTCTATCTTATTCGATCTAATAAATCTATTTTAACTATTACACTGTTATATATCGTTTTTTCTTGGTGCTATCATGATTTGACAGAAAGTGACAAAACAGTGTAATAGTTTTAATAGTTTACTTAGACTGTTTGAGTTATTATGAATAAAGGGGGTAAATATTTACTGGGTACTGGTAACAGTGATTACATAGAACAGAGGTGAAATTGTGTAAAGCAATCGTATTCATTTGGCAGTTCTGTCAATCGGCAAAGAACAAAGCGTTTGACAGATAACCGTACTTTTTGAACTGTCAAATGAATACGATTGCTTTACACAATTTCACCTATAATATTTATCTAAAGAAGAATAGTTGTTACGGCCGATATTTAAAGACTTGTTTTATTTAACTGTTACGATAAATACGCCTCCCCGTTATACTAAATTGGTTATGTAATACAGAACAGTAACCATTATTTTTTTTAACTATTGACATATTGGAACGAGCAATTTCCCACAGGTGTGAATGATGTGGAACCACAAATGAATGATCTTCTGTTGTTACATAACAGGGTTGGCATGATTAAAACAAATGGTTTTAAAACACATGTTTAAAACAATGATTAAAACAGTTTGATTTTAAACCGTGTTTTTTATCACACGTTTAAAAACACAGATTAAAACAAGTTTTAAACATTGTATAAAACGATGAGAAAAAAACAAGCTTTAAAACTACTTTTCATTGCGAATGAATGATATAAAATGAAAGTAATATTTTTTTGATAAGTTATTTATTCAGTCAAACAAAGATCTAAGTACCTACCAAGTACCAGGATTTATATGGGTAATGGGATAAGATAACACGTATTTTTGAAACATGTATTAGATAGTATAGAATATTAAAAATTTCAATTTAAAATCAATCAAAAACAAAATTATAACAAACAAAATTACCTATATTTAATAAACATTATAAAATCAAAATTGTTTGTCAGTCAGGAGAGTAAGACAATATGACAAGATCAAGATAACAATTATTTCTTCTTTTCCTTATTAAGGTATTTAAAAACTGTAACAAGTTTTGCAGCTTTCTCTGTACCCAGTTTATTTCGTACGTCAGAATGAATAAATCCAAATGTTGAAAACAGTCTTTCAATTCCAGCACTTGAAGCTACAGCAGTGTGAAGCTGAGCCACTAAGTTCATTGTTTGACCATTAATTTGTTTTTTTAATGACTGCCACCATTCGAGAGGTCCGACCTGATTTACTACATGATCTTCAAATAGAAAGTTATGAAAGGGATCTGTCATTGCCCTGTATTTAACAACATAGGGCATCGCCTCTTTGTGATAAGCTTCTATAAATAATAAAGCCTCAGAAATATCTTCACTCGTGAGTTTTTCACCCCTGTACTTAGGATGTAGTAAGTTTGCTGCAAAATGAGCTGGAGACATTGCCATTTCATAACGAGCTTTGAACTTCCTTAAATCATCCAATGAATACTCGGTCTCACGCAGTCGTACATTCTCTCCCTCAAACATATTTTTAAGCTCTATCCATGCTTCAGTCACTTCGCCAATACAGCAGGATGTCTTTTGGGAGATGTCAAGTGTAACTGCGATGTTTTCCAGTTTTTTGTAGAGAGCCTGGACTTGTTGCTTCAGCGCCATGTCATTTACTTTCAATGAAATTGACAGATCTATAGCAGTTGAATGATTTAAGCATATATCTGACATTATATGCCAATTTTCTAATAACACTTTTAAGCAGTCAGCCATTGTGTTCCACCGTACCTGTTGTGGTATAACAATTGCTTTTCCACCAGCTTCTTTATATTTGGCAGATGCAAAGTGAGTGTATTTGAAGTACCGCATTATCGACTTAACTTTATCAGTAATATCTTCTGCATTCAAATCCTTTGCTAGAAGGTTTAATATGTGTGATGAACAGCCGTATGTAAGTATATCCTCGTGAGAAGCTAGTTCTTCCTGTTGGGCTAAATCTCGTCTCATACGGCTCATATTTGCTGCGTTGTCTGTCACTACACTTCGCACCGTACATTTGTAAGTTTCACATTGTTTTATTGCCGCAGTAGTAACTTTAACCAAGTAGTCAGCTGTATGGCTTTCGGCTCCTGTGTCTATTGTATCAATTAAATGAGTTGAGTCTGTCAACACATCGGTAACACAGACACAAACTATCGAGTCCTGCCTGACATTACTCCACCCATCAATTGCCAGATTAACAACTTTGTTTTTCAATTCATTTTTTACGGCTTCTTGAGTCGAGTTGTAGACTTCGTCGAGTAGCTTGCTAGCAATTTGTTTGCGGTTTGGAGGTTTATATCCTGGGCGTAAAATTTCCATTAATTTTAGTAACTCTGGGTGTTCTACGTGGTTAAAAGGCGTGTTAGTAGCAAACATATAACGAGATAATTGTAAATCAATTTTCTTCTTATCTTCTTGACTTGTAGCAATAATAAATCTTTTCATTGAAATGTTCACGCTCGCGCTGCTGCTGGTACTGGCATTTTTAGATTGAAGAGTAGTAACAGAAGATGTGGGTGTAGCAGAAGAATTATCTGAAGATCGGGAAGAACCAGCATCACTCAACAACTCCTCCTCCACGTCCCTGTCCGCGTCAAGATTTGCGTCAGTGTTAGAACCGGTGGTGGTGCTACATTGCTGGAAGTGTGCCTCCATTCTTTTCACAAGTCCAACTAGTTCTTTCTTACATTTTCTGCAACGCACCCTATTGGTCTTCAGTGTGGTATTTTCTTGGGGGATCGATGTGAATTGTTCCCAAATTGCATGCTTTTTGCGTCCTGGAGTTGACATTTTTATGAGGTGTTATCAGTCGCAGAATTAATAATGAAATGAAATGTGAGAAAGAAAGGCACTCGTATTTATAGAATTCATATTAAGTAATTCCCCGCCGGTAAAGTCCCGTTAGGAAAGTCCCTAACTAATGGATGGCTGTCGAATGGAATAGTGGTTATTTTATTCCCCTCATTTAAATATAAATATTAGGGATGGGCCTAACTTCGGCATTCTTCCGAAATTCGGTTGAAATGCCGAACATTCGGTATAAGAAAAGAGTGAAATAGTTGCACAATTTTGATTTTAAGATTAATAAAACATAAAAAAAATCAAATCTGTCATACTCACTCATACCTGATTAAATAAATAAGCCTTTTACATAATTTAAAATCATGGTAATTTATTTATTAATCAAGTAACTAACTGTCATTATCAGTTTCCTTTTTCGACATTTCAATCTTAAGTTTTAGAATTAAAAAATCAAATTCAATAAGTTCTTATTAAATTAGGAAGTCTTATGATTTGTTTGAATCAAATAAACTTTTTGGAAATTCAATATATTAATTACTTATAGGTATATTTTATTGTTGTTTGTTAGTTGTTACCATATAAGTGCAGAATAAAAACCGAACTTCGGCATTTTTGATTTTTACCGAATGTTCGGCCGAAATTCGTATTCGGTTCAAACCACATTCGGCCCATCACTAATTAATAAATATTGGGGGTGCCCCTATTCATAGAATAGAATTTATAGTTTATAGGTATTTTCCCGCCGGTATAGTCCTGCTAGGAAACATTCAGGGTGAATGTAAATCGTTTAGTAGTGATTAGAGATACGCAACATAAAATAAATGTTTATCCATTGATATTCATAGAATAGAATTTATAGTTTATAGGTATTTCCCCGCCGGTATAGTCCTGCTAGGAAACATTCAGGGTGAATGTAAATCGTTTAGTAGTGATTAGAGATACGCAACATAAAATAAATGTTTATCCATTGATCGTTTTTTGTCAATATTTATTTTACTATAGAAAATTTGAAAAGTCAAAAGATCTAGTCTGGAAATGAAACATTATAGGTCGAATTAATTTAAAATAATGCCCTAAACTAAAAAGGACAAAAAAAAAACAAAAAAAAACAAAACAAACACTTGTTTAAAACAATTTGAACTGTTTGTTTTATAAAATTTAAAAAAAACTGTTTTTTTTCCAACTCTGTTACATAATATAGGTTTTTGTGCAAAATTAACTAACTGTTCCTACCTTAAATGACGAAATGACGTCCCATATTTGAATTATTCATAGATTTGTGCCTATTTGACGATCGATCGAGATCGATGTGACAAATCGATAGACAAGTATGCCAAAATACATGCACAGATTGGGTTTCTATCTGGACTCTCGACTGAGAGAGCTGGAGGACAGGGGTGTTAATAATTAAGAATAGAATAAAATAGAAAAGAAATTATTTTATTTGACACATAAGTCACGTGCATAGTACAATAAAAAATGGTTATTAAAAATATTATTTGATAGGTATCGACATCAGTTAAAATATAAATATACATAAATAATAGGTTCCTATGTGTCAAAAAGGTCCCCGCTCAGCATAATTCGTGACAGCACGAATCGCTATTTGGCGTCTTCATTAGCGTAACAATATTATGAGAGATCCTGTTGAGCAGCACTCAGGTCGAGGAAGGTGAACAACCACACGGCAAGATCGATTCATACAACTGACTGCAAGACGCCAGCCGATGATAACCACCCGAGAGATAGGTATAAGGCTACAAAATTAAAGTAGTGTTGTTGTTAGCTTCCACACTGTACGAAATCGACTGCATGAGTATGGCCTACGACCACGACGGGCAATCAGGTGCCCACCGATGGGTACGTCACGGGAATCGCGCTCGACGAAATGAATGGTGTATGGAACACATTACATGGACCCGGGGATAAAATTGTATTTTGCGATGAGTCTCGATTTTGTTTTAAGCCTGATACTAGAAGGGTAAGAGTATATCGTCTCCCTGAAAATACATAAAGACAGAGGTGCTTTCAGGAAGTGCATCCATACAAAGGCTCAACAGTTATGGTGCCTATACCAGGTATTATGACGAACAGACGAAATGAGCTCGTTTATGTAAATGGTAACATGAACGCTTTAAATAACGTTGAGGATGTTCTAAGGCCTTATGTCCGTCCATTCGCACAAACGCTTGGCTCCGATTTCACGTTGGTGCATGACAATGCGCGTCCGCATACAGCTTTGCACACACGGGAGTAGGTACTTGGCATGCTCCAGTGACGTGTTTTAAAGGACTTGGATGGAGTGACAACTACCCAACAACTTATGGACTTACTAAACTTTCATTGGGAGCAATTGCCGCAGGATAACATTAACAGTCTCATCGATCCTATGAATAATCGTTGCCAGCAAGTTCTCAATAACAGAGGAGGCCACACTTTGTATTATTTTATATGCCATTTTTCTATACAGCCATTTAATTTTAGTTAAAAATAAGTTGATTAGTACCTTACATTGTACTACGTACTTACAGTATTACTGACTCGTAATTATTGTAAATGAAGGTTATAAAAAACGTAGAGATACTTAGACAATCTCATCATCATGGAGTTGAACATCATGCGTGTCGGTTGTCGCATAGATGAAGCAGATGCTGAATGTCTGTGACAAATATGCGGTTGTACACGGACTTACGTATAATTTCATAAAGACCGAATACATGGTTTTGAGGCTGCAGGCAAAAGTCCAGATAACATTACAAATATTAATGGCTAATGGCTTGAAAATCAAATGTGTGCATAAATTTATATATGTGGGGCATATCATCACTAGCAGTTTCAAAGATGATGATGACATTGAAATAGAGCGAGGGCTCTATCTTGCGGTTCAAGGTACGAGTAATATACTGACTTGCAGATTTTTACGCTGTACGGAGGACGTAAAAGTGACGCTATAGAGCGTATTGTCAAAGCATGTACACGAGAAATTTGTGGGCCAAGCACATAAAAAAATCGCTTGACACCTTATGTAGTTTTACGTCTTTAAAATGATGTTGGGTCTGCCATGTTTTTGCAGCGCATCAGATATGTTTGCGTAGAACCAAACTGACGGCTTCGACTCCGTCATTAGCAAAAAATCTAGCTTCTTGATCAGTAGAGCGAAAAACAGTCCCAATAGCATCCTAAAGACATTAGCAGATAGGTTCACATTACCGATTTGGAAATGTTTAGTGCAGAAGGTAACAAACATGGACGTACCCCTTTTTATAGTGATTTTATATTGATTAGTTTTATTTTATATTACATTGATTTGATTTGGATAGAATTGTTTTTTTTTTCTTTTTTTTTCTATGTCTATGTCTATGTGATATATGTGCCTCTCTTATTCCTTAGTCATCCAAAAACTATCCAAATGTTTGTTGTCAATGACCGTGTTGTAAACATCAATACCTACATCTAATTGATTTTAAGTAAAATTTACTTCTCTGTATTACTTTTCTAAACTAAGCCATCGTCATAACAGTGATAAAATAGGACAGAATATTCTTATAAAATTTGTTACAGCTCGAATATTGAATAATTTCTAAGCGAAAATAGCGATCATCATGTTTAAAGCATACTACGCATTTGTTACAGGTGTGTGCCACGCAGACGAGTTAATGCATCTTTTCCCTATACATTTCTTATCTCAACCGGCGTCGGACAAAGATATTGAAATCGGTAAACTAATAAGGACTATGTTTACTAACTTTGCAACTAGTGGGTAAGTCTTATATCTTGATTTTAGTTATTTACTCGGTAGTAAGATTAAATCGTATCTCAATTTTTAGTTGCCAAATCTTTACTTTCTAAGGATACATAGGTACTAGCGAGACATGATGTAGTTTTTTTTTTACATAGCATTATCGAAAAAACATGAAAAATCGTCCCCGTCATCTAGTTGTAAGTGGTGTAATTACCACAAATGTTTATTGATTCTGAGATTGTATTAAAATTACAAACGTTGCACTGTAGAAATTATGCGAATGGAATGTTTTTGGCGTGGCATATCGATGCCTACTGCAGCGGGCTTGCATCATACGAAGTCATACTCGTACATGCATAACATTGTTTTGTAGTTTATTTAAACATCGGTATCTAGCTAACCGCAAGTTAAGTGTTGACCGCCATTCATTGCAAACAAGTCTAAGTACCTAAGTGTTTACCGAAATGGCGGATTGAAATCGAATTCCATTTGAATGATTGTATGGAAGTATCGAATGTTTCAAAGCAAGAAGTTTGAAACTTATTTTTTAAGCTCTTGATTAGATATAAATAAATATGACATTAAGTTTATCTAAAAAAAACCTTAGGGGTTAAAAAACGTATAAAAAGTGTGGATGGAAATTAGTCATTTTTGAAGCTATAACGTTGAAACTGTTTCTATGGCGTCTGATTATTAAAGAAGATTAAGTAGATATAAATAAAATGACATTTAAAGTTTGTAAAAGAATACCTTCTAAATACCTTATATCTTGCGTATCGTACAAATACTTATACATCTTATTTGTAAAATCATTAGCATAAATGATTAAATATTATACTAAAAGTCACTATACCACGCGAACGAAGTCTTGGGACAGCTAGTATACTATATTTTTAATGATATCGAGGTGATTCCTCGGTTTTGAGTTCTTTGGTGGATTCCTCTGGTTATTTTTCATATGCAAAACACGATACAAGTTGGCCGTTGAATTCGAAAAGGCACTCGCCTTGGATAGGTAGGTCCAGGGATATCTGCAGTTGAAATTTTGACTGCCAGAGGGATGGACCACAGTCCCAAAATTGATAATAGCCTAATTGTTTGACTTAACATAAATATTTTATTTACACGATTCGATCCAAAGGTGGTAGGCGTGGTAAGCCTAGTTAGTGCATTGCAGATTCGAAGTTCTTACAAAGTCTTAAGTGATAAAAAAATAGAAAATGGCCAAATTCCTCCTAGCGAAAGTATATATCGTACCTTGTTAATACTCTACATTTAAAATTAAGCCTATGAAAACATACTGAAACTCTAATAAAAAAGGAATGCAGTATTTGCTTAAGACTTTTAGTTTTTTCAAACCTGAGATTTAGACAAACTTCAAATATTTAACTTCATACAAATGACATCTTTATAGTTTATAGGCAGAGTATATTAAAAAGTTTTACTTAGATACTTGCTTTTACCCGCGACTTCGTCCGCATTAGGTAGGTTTTGGACAGTAGTATGAAAAAAAAGATGTACTTTTTTGTACTTATTTTTGATTTGTGCCGAGATGGGATGAGGCCATATTAAATGTAATTGTCATACTGGTTACTGCAATACATTAGGAAGAAAAAGTTTTTTTTCTCATGAGAATGCGTTGTTTTCCCGCGGTCAAAAGTCCTCCTGAAGTCCTTTCTTAATCTCCTTACCAAATTTTATTTAAATCTGTTCAGTAGTAAAGGCGTGAAAGCGATTCTGGAGCGTCCGACTAAATTTTCCAATGGGAATGCGTCATTTTCCCGAGGTAAAGTGTCCTTCCTCAGGTATCAAAATATCTCCATACCAAATTTCATGCAAATTGGTTCAGTAGTTTAGGCGTGATTGAGTAACAGACAGACAGACATAGTTACTTTCGCATTTATAATATTAGTATGGATTTCATAGCATTTTAAACATATTTCAGTTTTAATAACATCTTTTAAAACTGAGAATTTCGTTATATTAAAGGACCAGGTAAATAAAACGATCACGGATCAATAGGCCGCCGGCTGTCGCATAAACATAAGCTTATGTTTATCAACAGTCTTTTGTTATCAAAAAACTGTTGATTAACACATCTGTGAGGAATTTGATTAAAAAAAATCATATAATCATCACTGCTTAGCCTTCTTACATTACTAAAAATGAAGAAACATGTAAATATGTGAATTTGATCCAGATGAAATCACACAGAGGAATCAACAAAAAATTTAAGTTGTCGATTCCAATTAGTTGGTGATAGTTGCTGCAATAGCATTCACACATCAGTAAATAGGCCTTATGAGAATTATGTTTTGCAATATTATAATTTTCACCTGAATTAAGCCCAGAAGAATCACATTAAAATTAAAATATTTCCTTCATTTTGTACCTGTAAGCAAATATAAGTAGGTTTTTGAACTGTTAAAACATTGAATGTTGTGTGTGATTCAACAAGAACCAAGATTCTCAAAATCTTTATTTAAGAAACACTTTAATTAAAATAACATCCCAGTAGAATCAATGGAACAATGGAAAGTCTGAAGAAATGTCTTTTTTTTATTAATATCTCTAAGGGAGATATTTACTGGAACAGTATCAATCGAGCTTCCCAGCAATCACACATCGACTAGAATTTTACTGTTAATTTTGCGTTTATGTGTTCAATTTTATTTTCCAGTAACCCAAACAAGCCGATGAAGATACCTATTTCATGGGAACCAGCAAGGAGTGGGAGCAAGATGGAATACCTGGAGATTGGGAGTGAACAGACCATGAAAGTGGGTCTCGGGTCCCGGTCGAGGTTTTGGGGAACCTTACCCCTGTGGCACAATCTGCGGAACCGCAAGTTTATTGATGAACTATGAATTTTATGATCTGAAATAAACATATTTTTTTATGACTTTCTTCAATAAGTATGCTTATTTTACAGCCAATTGTTCGTTATATATCGTATCGTTCTCTCGTCCTAATATTTCTGTATATTTGACTAGCGAATTTAGTTTCGCCCCTGCTAAGTTTTACAGTTTTTATCCTCGTCGAGCTAAAACAAATTTAAGAAACTAAAATTTATAAAAATCGGTCGAATATTTAAATAAACTCTACTCGAGCTATAAGTGGTCCAACTAATTCGACTTTCTTTTATATAGACCATAAGAAAGATTTATATCCGTAGAAGTTTAGCGAATTAGTGTGTAATTACTTGAAGAGTGTAGAGGCATTTTTGGAGTGAGTAAACTCAGTACCTACCTAGTTCGATCGTAACTTTATTTATTTTTATTACATTTAAATAATAATATTCTTATGAGATGAAACCAAAAATTGGACGGGCAGGATTCGAACCCAATTTTGGGTTTCTTTTTTCATCACGAACAAGAATACACAAAATAACACTGTAAGTGTTAACAACATTCTAAACCATTATTATTCTTAACGGGCCTGTGCTAATTCTAGGTAATCGGCATTAAACGCTTGTGTTGTTTGTGTATTATTATCATCAGAAGCGGTCTTTTCAGAAGGACAAATAGTTTCAATGTTCTCGCCAGTCCACCATTTATTTAGTTCATTGTAGACGGTCACTTTCTTCATTAATTGGTTGTTGTTTATCATGGCACAGAAATTACACAAGTCGTCTGTATCAGGGCTTTCGTGTCTGTAATGATAGGAATAATATTTTTTCCAACGAAAAAACTTGTGGTATGTAGCTGGATTTTTGATTGATTGGTATATTCTGAGCGCTAGGGTTCTCGGATCCAATATGTTAGCATCTAAATAAATTCCATCTGGCAGAAACCTGAAGAAAAATTTGAATTTAGACAATAATAATAAATAAACGCTATTGCAGAGGTCATTTCAAAACTGAAGTGACAGTTCCTGATCTTTTGGCGGCAAACACAAGGTTAAGAGGTCCTCGTTATTACACATTCAACCGTCTCTAGAAATCGTCAAATAACTTATGCAGATCTACGGCCTGTTGCATAATGTCACGATAAGTTCTGATTGGCGTTATCGGCCAGGTACTTCAAAGGAAAGGATGTTTTATATTTGAATTATGCGTTGTGTCACCAGCGGAAATTTAAATAAGCTTAGTGCTTATTTGATCCGTCGATTGTGGAAACAGAGTACTCACAGGATACTTATCTAAATATTGCAATAGTCTTTATATTGCAATGCTCAGATAAGTATCCTGTAAACATAACTGAAAATAATACTGATACTAAATACTTATGATGAGCATTTTACCTTGTGTAATTGGCACCTCCCCACACGATTGGCACTGTATTGTGATTAAGAGCATACATAAGTTTTTCGCTAACGTAGTCCTCACTTAAAGAGTTTTCAAATGCCAAATAAAAGTAATAATGATCTTCTAATAGTTTTAAGCAACTAGGCATTTGTTCTATTGGACAACTACGATCTCCACATTTACCATAAGTGTGAACTGTCATACTGAAGTCTCGAAGGTGTTGGTTTAACTCTAAAACATAATCTTCTCTTAAACTTTTCGTGATACAACTTGAAACAAACCACGCTATCGGTCTGCTCTTTTTTTCGAGTTGCGCTTTTAGTTCATCGTCGATATCGTCCATCTCTTCTACTGGTTTCCAATACATATTTCGCTTGGGCCCAATAACGTGTTTGCTTGCGTTTCTTATGACGAAGTGACCCCATGGAACGTCTGAGTTCAATTTGTATGTCCAGGTCCAATTGAAATAATCATTCCATACTTTCGAGCATAATGGTTTCATGGCGGCCGATTCAATGTTTGCATAAACATATTTTTGGTGATCAGATCTTTTGTTAGGTATGTCGCCAAACGTCAAATAATCCATGAGTTCTGGACCGTGAAAAGCGATGACTTCAAATTCATCATAGTAGCCCAAGTACTTTCTGTTGTTCGTTACGTAGCAATTTGTCCATTCACATTGTTTTTGCACAAACACTTTGTTACCCATACCTAAATATACAAAAGGAGAAGTGTGCGCACTTGTCCACAACAATATATATTTCTTATTTAAATTATCGACCAGTTGCACTTTTTTTGTTTTGTTTCTTAAAGGTATATTGATGTCGTAATTTCGATGGTTCGATAATATCATTATAAAAAACATTATTATTATTATCAAAACAAAGATCAAACATGAATGATATTTTCTCACTAAACGTCTGTAGACAACCATTTCGCATTTCGATTTGGGGGATTGTTGTTGTGTTGATGATATTGTGGAATTTGTAAACGAAAACATTCTATAAATTATAAGCAAATTATCGATACTTGACCGGCTAAATATTTTTTGCTGTGTGTTTATCAGCTGGAAAAAGGTATAAAATTTACATGCTAATTCACTTCAATGTTGGCCCTCGTATTTCGGCACATGTGGCAACGAGCAATATTTATTGCTGGTTACAAAAGTAGAATAACATATTTTTGTATTATTCCACTTTGTGGTCAAGTAAACGCAGAACAAGGATTTTGTCCCGAGCATATTTGGACTTAACGAGTATTTCATTATTTACTTTGGATTGGAAATTTTGTAATGTTCATTCATCTACAGTTGAAGTACGTCTGGCGTTTGACATAAAGGTGAATGAATAATATGGAATCGAATCAAACTATATCTTTTTTTATACTAATGTGAGCTTAAAACACAAAGACTGATTCGATTCAATATTATCACCTTACGGTCTACGACACTATTAATCGTGAATTTTTGACTCCCACCGTCACTTCGAATATGATCTATATGGGTTTAAAAACTACTTGTTTGCGGTCTCTAAAAGCTTGATTGAAAAGGGTGTTTGGAAAAATATGGGGAAAAACTTTAATCAGCATTAATTAATAAGTAATACAAATCGTTTCGTGCCTGCGATACATCATACACTTTTAAATAATTGAAACTTCGTATCATACTCCTTTAACATTTAAAATATACTACACCGGTGTTATTGAAATAGTTATGTTTTTTCTTACTTAATTATCAATCAAATTTAATTCAGCCTTTTTGTAATCAGTCTCAAGGCATTTTCCTACTATGGTTCTATAATAATATTACAAATTTGAAAGTCCTCAATCTTGAGGTAGTATATTTTTTATTATAACTGGTTTTTGTTATTGTTTCTCTTAAGAAACCTTATCCGGATCATATTTCTTGGCGACTGTCGCAATAATAGGCTCCGATCCCGGAGTACGTGGTACAGGCTTCATGAGCCCATAACTGGCGGTCATCACAATTAATCCAGTCTTCTACAGGTGGATCCTGATACGGCTCTTGATAAATTAGGCATACATAATTTTGGTTTCTTTTTTAAGTGTCTATCTTAGTGGTTTTACCCCATTTTTTTTTATTACTTCTAGGTCTTTGCTGTATTCCAGGTGATCTGGATTTTTGAGAAAAAACACCCTTTAAGTTATTCACCACTCTTTTCTATCGGTTAACATCTGCTTTTAGCTTTTTATTGAACCTTTCCCTTTGCTCGTCTTTAATTGGGGTGTTTGTTTGAATTTCTGCTCGCTGCTTTTTTTTGCGTCTTTTAATCTCATTTTCGGTAGAGGGTCAAGCACCATAGACTTTATCACTTACTAGTGGTCCCCCGCGACTTCGTCCGCGCGTTTTTCGATTTATTCTCGCCTTTTGAACCTTCCATAGACCTTCACGAACATTTCAAGACTAAGATAGGATAAATCCGTTCAGCCGTTCTCGAGTTTTAGTGAGACTAACGAACAGCAATTGGGTCAAAATCACCAAGGTGGCGAATTCCAAATTCGGTTTTGTGATAAATTCACCAAGCAGCTATTACTTTGATGACCAGCCTAAATGATCCCTTAACTTATGTTTTAATCATATTTAGGTTGGCAGAGCATAAAACTGATTACTACTTTTGTAATTTAATTTTTAATGTGAGCTATCGCTAAAAAAGATCATTACGGGAACGTTTTTGTGAGGTTGAAAAAGATATTAAAATATTACTGAAGTATTAATTTTTTACCTTGTTCAATAGCGGATGTACGCTATTCATAAATAAAAATTAAAGAAATGTAAGGGAAATGCCAATAAAGACGTTTAAAAGCTAATCATAGTATGAATGGAGCTATTGTTACTGTTTTTTTGGCTAAATTATTTAAATATAAGAAAGATCGCTGACTTATGTATAAAAAAACATATTATAGGTATTAAAAGTTTGTTTTATTTTAATATTATCACAGCCTGTTTAAGATTTTTTAATAATTAAACATATTATCTGTGATTTTAGTGATGTTCCCGGACATGATGAAATGTTCACGAAATGATGCTTGTGTTCCCTAAATGACGATATAGGTATTAGATAGATCCAATTTTACGTTTTTAAAATAATTAGCAATGTGTACGTCCTACTTATTTATTAATTGTAACATTAGCGTCCTCAATTAACAACAACGTAACTTAACAGTCTTTTAATTACTGGGTACAGCTGATTAGAAATTCTTAATAATCAAATTATTATTTTTATTATGGTTGTAATAATCAAACCATCGAAGCATTGAAATTTTTGTTTTGTAACCAATATTCAATAAAATTTAAATCAAAAATAACCTTCTTATCATATTAATTAAACACAATAGTTTAATATAAGATAAAAAATAAAAAGCAACGAATATTATACATTTTCATAAACATCAATATCTCAAAGTAATAATACTCTATATCTATTCTCTTTCTTTGGTTTTTTTTCTTAAAGTACAGGCCTTTTCTTCTAATTGTGTAGCCCTTACTTCGTTAAATAAGAGAATCTTGCGCACTTCAGGAGGCACGTCGATATTTTTAATCAATTTGTCTACTTTTCTGTTAGGAGTGAACATTTTCCTGTTCTCTCTTTTCTTTCCTTCTTAGTAATTTCTTCAAAGTTTCATATTTGCGTTTTATGTTAGCAATTGTTTTCCCTTGTTGTTTTATTTTACGATGTGCTTTGGCTCTATCCTTCCGATCAATTTTTGTTCCCACTGTTTTTCTTACAGAATGCCGTGCTGCAGCTGATTCATTATCAGAATTGGGCGGAGTATTTTTTATTATATATATAATTATTATTATATATATATTATATAATAATAAATATATATATATAATTTATAATAATAAATAAATATATATATATAATATTAAATATATATATAATTATTATTATATATATATTGCATCCTTCTTTTCTCTGTATTTTTTTGATGTTACTTTGCAAATTTTTCTTTGCTTTCGCTTTTCTCTCTCAGTCATCTCACTAACATTTTTAACTTTCTTTTCAGCAGCTTTTCTTTTCAGCTTCTTTTCTGATAATACTCTCTAACCTTAGTTCTTTAAATTTCTCTCTCCTTCTCCGTCATCTTATCTAAAAAACTCCTTTTTGTCCTCACATTTGCTTTTTCTCGTTGTTGCAAATAAGCTGAACTTTCTTTTAACTTGCTTTTTCGGACGTTTTTTTTATTTTTTTTAACGACAAGAGCCTCCATATTGCTAAACAATATTAAAAATAATATTAGAAAATACGTTTGGCCAACAAACATTGAATAAATTATTAAACAGTTATAATAACAGGGTGTATTTCATTAAAAACGTCATTCCGAGAACACTCCGTCAAGTCCGGGAACGATCCCGAAATGACCGTTCTCGGAATGACTTTTTCATATAATTGCGCGGTTTTAAGGCGGCATCCATTTTCGACAACCTGTTTGAATCTGTCATTGTAAAATATTTAACGTTACTATTGGCAACAAAACACTACAAAACGTATTTTTTCATATTCCAAGTTGAAAAACGCGTTCCCGATATGATGACGAATTGATGTACGCTACATAAATAATGAATTGAAAGTTACTTACCACTTATTTTTAATTGTTTTGGCGAAAACTTTCACGACGCTCAGTTTGTTTACATAGTTCACATTACTGCATCATACCAACAAAAGGTTGCGTTCAAAAACTGATTTTTTTATCGAGAATCAAAGTTGCGTTCACTGAAATGACACTTATATTGCCGGACACAATATTTTAGATTCGTGTGCTTTAATTTATTATATTTTTTTAATAATAATGCTAGCAAATTAATATTAGATAAAATCATAGGCCATTTAGTAAGAAAAACGTTTCATTTTATTTTATGAATATTTTCGAAGTTTGTTTTGTAAACATTGGTTTGTAGGACACGTTCCCGGAATGATATTTTGTTGTTATTTCATCAAATAATGATGAATGTGCTTTATAAAATATGATGTACAGTTGATATAAGCAGAGTTAATAATATTTACACTAGAGGTTTGCATAACTAAACTAAATTCTGGCATTTATTTGCTGGCAAAGCAAATTCTCCACCTTGGTGATTTTGACCCAATTATTTTTTATGTATATAGATAGATAGATATTTGTGCTTGAAATAGTACTGTCCGATAAAGTGCTCCTAGGAGAAGGTGAAACTAATCCTTCTGCATTTAAGACATTAATAATAGGCGTGTTTGATCGGGCTGCACTAAATATTTGCCTTTAAATATTTGTAAATTGTGAGTTATTATCAGCAACAGTTACTCCTGTAGCTTGATCATTATGATTCATAAATTGCTCAATAAACGAGGACGATAATACTTTTCAGTAATTCCTGTCATTTATCAGTTGGTCAATAATCGAAGGGGATGGGGTTGAGGATTGATCTTCAGCTCTTGGCAATGTACTCTGCTGTTACTAGGCTGCTGCTGCTGTTAGTTATAAGGCTGCAGCATATTTTCTGTACTGTATCAAAAATAAGTATATTTGGTGAACAAGGGCCTGTGTTTTCAAAGTCACTTACGGCGTTTTGAGTTGTTGCCACTCTCTAATAGATAATACCAAACAAACTGACCACATCTTTTTGATTAATAATTCTACCCACGGGTTTTTTTTCTGGAATGTTGCTTAATTTTTCTCGAAATACGACTTTAACAGTCCAAAGACCCTTTACACACTGCGACTTTTAGCAGCGATGCAGTCGCAAAATGTCAACCCTTATACACTGTGTTACTTTTGGCATCGATACAATCGCGACGCTAACGCGCGTTAGCATCGATACAGTCGCGATGCAGAAGCTGGAAATTGAAGAACTATGTGATGAATTTTGGCGATTGCATCAAAACTAACGCGCGTTAGCATCGATGCAGTCGCGCTTCTACATCGATGCTAAATTAAATCTGTTCATTGCGTGAGTCGCGACGCTGAAGGGCGTGGGCGAGTGCATCGATGCTAAAAGTCGCCGTGTGTAAGGGGTCAAAGACACAAAAATCTAGTGGCTGCTGTGTAGTGTTTAGTGCTACAATATGCGGTGTCACAAATATGATATGACTCTTGGAGGCAAGTTTTAGAGCTGGCAAGTATTTTTGTGACTCATGGTTGTCAATAGCAAGTAGTACTTTTTTGTCTGCTGTGTGACATAACAAGCCAAGAATATAGTACCATTGGTCCATCCATTATAACTCACCGTTGCCTGTGTGCCCGGCGGCGCTCCATCTAGAAGGTTTGGTGCCATCCTTTTTCTGGCAAATATTAGCATTTATTTATTCATACTTTATTGCACAACCAAAAATTTGTACAAAAGGTGGACTTAACGCCATATGGCATTCTCTACCAGTAATACCTTTGGGCTAAGCAGAAACGACTGTGGGCGGTGCGACAGACAAAAAAGAAAATGAGTTACTATTAAAAGAAAAAACCGTTAATTACACACACAAAAAAAACATACATGAAAAACATATAAAAATATAAAACATATACATATAAAACAAAATGAATACAATTTTCAAATAAATACAACATGATCTAATAAAATACTACATATACATAACGCTAGCGATAAAATAAATACATATTCTTGTACATACTATAATATTTATATAACTATGCTTTGACGATGTATTAGGAGTTTATGGATTACGCTTTAGCATTGGTGGTACGAATGATCCAGCAGCATTACATCAGCAAATAACCGTGGTCGTACTTCCTTGCTCGGTACTGAAAATGTATCAAACTTGCTTTTTACCCAGTTTGGTTAAAATCCTGGTAAGTATATTGGAAGACGTTTTAATACCTGTCTCGTCCATGTTATATAAACGCATCGCATCAATTTGGCGCTTTTGAACTTCACCTTCGAAGATGTCTAAAAACCAGTGCACTTGGAGATTGTTAATTATATATTAGTAATTATTATCGTTATTAGGAAATTATACTAAATTTTCATTTCGATGAAGTCTGTTAAAACAAAAACTAAATCCGAAAAGGAAGTTAGCATATGGAAGCATTGTGGTTAGTAAAGTTAAGTATAGGTTATAGTTAGCTCTAAGCTTATCAAGATTGCAGTTATTTTTTAGCTTCCATTTCCTTTACTCATCACATATTACTATTATCAATCATCATGCAGTATTATTTAGTAATTATTGTGGTAAATTATTTATTTATTGAACATAGTTTGAGATGGGTCAAAAGCAATGCATGCTCCATATTCAGCTACAACATTTTTGTACTCATAAAAGCTAATATAGTTTCTGTTTTTAAACAATTTCTGTCTTGCGTTTTTATTTTCTTAAAGTGGCTAAAAGTGCTCTACACAGATGCATTAGAAAAAGGTGTACATCCGGCCGTCTGAGCCAGGCTTCTATAGAGATCTTGCATATCTAGGCTTATAAGGAATCGTTAGTGACGCTGATGTATCCAGGTTTCATCGTTTGTGACGCAATAGTTTTCTTGGAAAATCAAAAAAACTAGGCTCAGACAGCCAGAATTTCGCATTTTCTGACTTTCCAGATCTCAACTATCAGAGGGTTTCAGGTCGCTGTTTCTTATAAAATGTGATGTGACGCGTTAGTGACGGTCATCCGAAGTAGTTCCATCCATTTTAATCCAGTACTTTTTGAGAAATCTTGATAAACGTGTGGCTCAGACAGCCTGATATCCGGTCGTCTGAGCCAACTTGTTTTTCTCTATATTTCACGAAATGTTACGTTTCGGACAAATGTTTTTAGGATTTACTGATGTGACGACGTTAGTGACAGCTCTCGACCAGATTTAAACCTTCGTGACGCACGCGTTTTGGAGAAATTGAGAAAAAACTGCTGGCTCAGACAGCCGGATGCTGGCTGTCTGAGCCACCCAGTTCTACCACTTCCAGGTGTTGTACGAAGCTGAAAACTCATCTAATCTGATGTGACGCGGCCTCTAAGTACAAAAAATCGTAAGTGACGGCTCTATATGCCGCCAATCAAAAGTTATAAGCATTTCAAATGTGTTCCATACATCGATGCATTTGGGTGGCCACACTTCGCACTCTTTATGGAAACGGAAAGACAATTTAGTAGAAAATGTAATCTTAAGCCCCTCATATCAAAGCGGATGCTTTCTCCTGCTATTTAAATATTTAATTACGTAGTCAATAACTACGCCGATGAAGGAAAATATGTTAATAATGTATGGGGTATTCCAGGTTTTAAAATTACTCTTTATTTAAAAATAATCACTAGCTCCAGCTGGTTACTACAATATAAGACTTTTTCGGTATTAAATAAGTACATACTAAGTACTCATTCCTCAACTCGTCCCATATTATTACGGCCCATTTGGGACAAGATGCAATAATTAATTTTAATCAATATGCAAATCGTCTCCTGCTTTTTTGGGTGCAAAATAATAACCATAAAACAGCGCAGAAGGTGAAACGCAGTTCTCTGGGACCGCTTATTATTATTACGAACAAAAACTACTAAGCCAGCCTTATTTCACCTTCGGAACACGAGACGTGCGCCATCTTTGTGTCCATCTTTGTTCGAACAATATTTCTGATGCGGGGGAATAAAGAATGGAATGCGCTACCGGCTGAGGTGTTCCCGAAACCCTTAATTTGGGTATTTTCAAAAGAAGAATGATTACGCTATTACTGATCAGACATGACCAATCCTCGACGACATCATCACTTACCTCCAGTTGTGATAGTGGTCAAATGGCTGATCATATATGTATAAAAATATATAGATAGACTATAAAATTATGCAGGATGGAAAGAAATCATCCACTTAATATCATTTATTTTAATAAGAAAGTTTAAATATGTATGTTACAAAATGTATACATAATAAATAAAAATGTAAGTAACTAACAATGGATATGGCGGTAAGAGAGGTGCGTAGAAACCAACTTACGAAAATAATGAAATAAAATGAAAAAAATATATTTTGTTTTGTCCTGACCTGTCATGTTTATTACCACAGGTTGTAGCGTTTATCTTCTTTTAAAGTTTATGTTCATAGGACAAGTAATAATTATTTTGTTTTAATAAAGCAATGATATAAGTTTTGTGCTCGTGGATTTTTACTTAGTTCGTAGACTTTATTGATTTTATGACGAGTATAGTATACCTATTTACGAGGAGTATTATTCACATTTGACTAAAATTGTTTTATCAGATGTATATTATATTTTACTTTGTAATCATTAAAAGGGTTTCCTTTCATACAACAAAATTGTGTTAACTTTTTTGTAACAATATTATTGTTTTTTTTTCTGATTATACTCATATTGATAGTTTTAACTTTTTGATTACATTAAATGACGTTAAAAATCATTTGATTAAATTATCTGCATCTCGTCCAAAATAAGCTGTAGACATGTATGGGATGAATTGATGAACTACTATTTGTATAAATGCTACACCAGAAACAATTCGTAAAATAACTTTATTTTTTACTAAAATATCAATAACAGGAGACTTCCACATGGTAATTCTTAGACGTTGGGTGATATCAGAATTATCAGTAAACAGCTATCTAAACGCCGAGTAAAAAAGTAAGTGCAAAGCGCTGATTATGCCTAGTCAGCCTGGAGCCTAGCTTTTTTAAAGAGAACGCTGACTACGCCTAGTAAAAGTAGTAAGTAGTCCAACTAAATACTGCTCTGCTTACTGAGGTCTGAGTCTGGAGCTCACGTCAAAACATGCCTGATTGTTGTCATGAGTCTTTGTGCCCCCTTTTAGTATAACTAGCCCAATATTATCACTATAAATTTCTTTAAATGCATTTTTTTAATGATTAACTTCGTAAGTGCAGGTTTTCTTGTCAGTACATCAGTCACTAATCAGTAGTGCGGATTTTTTTTCAGCAACTGTCATCACTGTAAATGTCTACTTTTTCGTCTGACGCTATCTTGCATGTCGAATTAACAGTGATTAAAAAGTGTTTTAATGTTCTTATTTAACATATTTTCTTTAACTTGATAGCATATTCCTGATTTTTTAAATGGTAAATAAAATATGAGTCTGTACATGGTCTGATAAACTATGATCTTGGCAAGAACATCTCATTTAAACTAGAAATAAAAATAAAAGCCTTCTTTGAAACGTTGAGAAAGTTTAAGAATTACTCAGGACGAGCTGCAGTTTGTAAATATATCTTTGATTTTCCGCATTTCGTCCCAAATATTATATAGGCATGGTGGGACGAGTCAATGAATTACTAAGTTTTACATCCAAACAAAAAAGGAAACGACTTGCAGGATTAAGTTAGTATTTATATTGTTTTTTTGCATCTTGTCCCAAGTGGGCCGTAAAATCACATGGGAAGAGTCGAGTAATATGTAAGTAGTATGTACCTTACCAAAATTCTCTAATATTGTAGTACCTTCGATAAACTAGCGGTTGTTTTCAAATAAATAGTAATCTAACGATTTTTTTCCTTGGAATACCTGAGACCATAAATAATTAACATATTTTCCTTCATCGGCGTAGTTATTGACTACGTAATTAAATATTTAAATAGCAGGAGAAAGCATCCGCTTTGATATGAGGGGCTTAAGATTACATTTTCTACTAAATTGTCTTTCCGTTTCCATAAAGAGTGCGAAGTGTGGCCACCCAAATGCATCGATGTATGGAAAACATTTGAAATGCTTATAACTTTTGATTGGCGGCATATAGAGCCGTCACTTACGATTTTTTGTACTTAGAGGCCGCGTCACATCAGATTAGATGAGTTTTCAGCTTCGTACAACACCTGGAAGTGGTAGAACTGGGTGGCTCAGACAGCCAGCATCCGGCTGTCTGAGCCAGCAGTTTTTTCTCAATTTCTCCAAAACGCGTGCGTCACGAAGGTTTAAATCTGGTCGAGAGCTGTCACTAACGTCGTCACATCAGTAAATCCTAAAAACATTTGTCCGAAACGTAACATTTCGTGAAATATAGAGAAAAACAAGTTGGCTCAGACGACCGGATATCAGGCTGTCTGAGCCACACGTTTATCAAGATTTCTCAAAAAGTACTCGATTAAAATGGATGGAACTACTTCGGATGACCGTCACTAACGCGTCACATCACATTTTATAAGAAACAGCGACCTGAAACCCTCTGATAGTTGAGATCTGGAAAGTCAGAAAATGCGAAATTCTGGCTGTCTGAGCCTAGTTTTTTTGATTTTCCAAGAAAACTATTGCGTCACAAACGATGAAACCTGGATACATCAGCGTCACTAACGATTCCTTATAAGCCTAGATATGCAAGATCTCTATAGAAGCCTGGCTCAGACGGCCGGATGTACACAGAAAAAGGCAAAACATGGAAAAGAGCTATGGCCGCGTTTAAATAAGGAAAACATTTTGTTACCTTGATCATCATTCAAAGAGAATACTTTTTTCTGTTTGCCGTTTAGACCTTAAGTTTTATGTTCTAAAAGAGTATGTTACTTTCATTTCTTTTTCAAATTTTGGTGGTCAATAATTGTAATACCAACAATATTGATTAAGTTGTCAGTTAATTAAAGTACTTATGGTTTTTAAATGAGTTACAACTTCAATATAAAATTGGAGAAACCCCTTTCTGACTTTGTCAATTTCTAATTTTGCTAATCGATCTTCAGGGTCTTTGCTAAAAATGATGCAATAGATGCAGAGGATTGAAACCCCAAAGCAAATTTGTTCCAGTGGCTGGAAATTATTTGGGTTTGATAATAAACAGTCCATTGTCTGGATTTCGTAATTTCTGTTTCATGAAGTTTGCATAATATATTGTTTTTAACGAGGACTGAACTTCAGGTTTGAGGCGGTGAAGGAGAGGACTCTCTGATTGGAACAATTTAATAAAATCTGTAAGTAGTTTCAGTCAATATGATACAAATTCAAGATCATGAGGTCACTTTAAACACTGATAAAATTTCTTCTGTAGTTTTTGATGGGTCTCCGAATACCTACTTCAGCAGTGAAGTTAGGGATCAGATCAAATACCTGCATTTGCTAAAGTAATATATCTACACATTGTTTCAGAGATAACCACCTAGTATTTGCAGGGCTTAATTTTCTGTATGTCAACACCAAAAAACTGCTGCATTTCGGCCAGTTAATGTCGTTTGTTGCACCGCGAAAAATGAGACCGTGTCCTCAAGCGACCTAGGGCTAGACCCAGGGCGCTTTTAATGCCACTAGATGTATACTGTAACAAGAACATTTTATGCAAGCTATATTGGGTAATGCATCCTTGAGGCGTTAAAAGATGGAATTATGTGTACCAACCATTGAATTTGTTGTGTCAGCTCAAAACCCTGCTTTGTTTGAAAAAGGAATGTTTTTACTCTCTATGCATGCCTTTAATCGCTCAAACAAACTCTCTGTAGTGCTTGAATCGGTTTCCATTATATGTCTCATAATCTTTACTACAATGTATAATAGTAAAGGCACACTGTTTCTGAGTAATGGTGTCAGTGGTTTCACCTAGAATCAATGAAAATAAATTACCCGAGCCCTTCACCCAATTATCCATTCTGATGAAAATTCAGTTCCTAATATTTTAGTGATAACCAGGGACAAAAAGGGTACCCATTATAAAGGTTTGAACCCTTATTTAACCCGATACCCGACCGATATTTCTGTATTTCGATACCTTTAAATTGCGATATCCGTATCAAAAGTTTTAATATAGGTACCCAAAATTGCGGTACCATTATTTTACGGGTCCGATACCTCTAAAAACCGCAATTATGTTGCATAGTTACTTTATCTCTTTCGCTTCTCTTGTATAAACATTTGCGAGACAAGGATAGAGAGACTTTGTGACTCGAAAATTGGTGATTCCATTGTAATCTCACCTAATTATTATTCTCTTTTACAACCCATACATATTTTGGACTGATAGCGTCGTTGTCCGACATCAAGGCTTATCCCTACGGTATGTTTTTTTTAAATACCGTGCTTTTAATTACTTATAAAATAGCCCTATAAAAATTATTAAAAAAAACAACTTTTATTTATTAGGCGGCGCGATAGTGATATTTATGAAATCGTTACGCTACCACGGCGACGGCCCATGATCATCATCATCATCATAATCAGCCAAAGGACGTCCACTGCTGAACATAGGCCTCCCCCACGGCTTTCCACAGCGACCGATCATTAGCGGTCTGCATCCAGTTTGATCCTGCGATCTTTTTAAGGTCCTCAAAAACTCTCGGTCCACACTCTCGACCTTATGGCAGAACGTCGATCTATGGCACTGCAGACCTCCGTTAATTCTCAAACCTACAGGCAGCTTAATAGACGAATATTGAAGTCTCTGCGGCATGACATTCGTTCCTTTAACACGAATAGTGTTAAAGAAACAATAGAGTGGAACCAAGGCTCCAAAGTGTTTGCAAGGGACATGTCTATTGGGCAAAGCCTGTTGACGAAGCTTAAGACGGAGGACGGCAGTGTAGCGTCCACGAAAGCAGAGGTTTTGAGGGAGATCGAAAGGTTCTATGGGCAGTTGTACACCTCAGTAGCCAAACCCGTTGATAGCTCGGCCGGAGACCCACGAGCTATCCTGACCCGACACTACACTGAAGACATCCCGGACATCAGCCTCTACGAGATTAGGATGGCCCTGAAACAGCTTAAAAACAATAAGGCACCTGGCGAGGACGGAATCACAGCAGAGCTCCTGAAAGCGGGTGGAACACCGGTACTTAAAGTCCTTCAGAGACTCTTTAATTCCGTTCTGCTAGAGGGCATCACGCCTGAGGCATGGAACAGGAGTGTGGTGGTGTTGTTCTTCAAAAAAGGAGACAAAACCTTATTGAAGAACTTTAGACCCATCTCACTCCTGAGCCATGTCTACAAGCTGTTCTCAAGGGTCATCACGAATCGTCTCGCACGTAGGTTTGATGACTTCCAGCCTCCCAAACAAGCCGGATTCCGAAAAGGCTACAGTACCATAGACCACATTCATACGCTAAGGCAAATTATACAGAAGTCCGAGGAGTATAATATGCCTCTATGTTTAGCTTTTGTGGACTATGAGAAGGCCTTTGATTCGATCGAAACTTGGGCAGTGCTTCGGTCTCTTCAGCGGTGTCACATAGACTATAGGTATATAGAGGTATTAAAATGTCTATATAACAACGCCACCATGTCGGTCCGAGTACAGGAACAGAATACGAGGGCGATTCCATTGCGAAGAGGTGTAAGACAGGGCGATGTTATATCTCTGAAACTGTTTACAGCGGCATTGGAAGACGCCTTCAAGCTCCTGGAATGGGAAGGATTCGGCATCTCCGTCAATGGTCAATACATAACACACCTTCGGTTTGCCGATGACATAGTCGTTGTGGCAAAGACGCTGGATGATCTTGGCACTATGCTCGAAGACCTCGACCGAGTATCCCAACAAGTGGGTCTTAAAATGAACATGGAGAAGACGAAAATTATGTCGAGTTCTCTTGTTGTACCCACTCTAGTATCCATTGGGAACTCAACTCTCGAAGTTGTCGACGAGTACGTCTACCTGGGACAAGTGATCCAATTGGGTAGGTCCAACTTTGAGAAAGAGGTCAATCGACGAATCCAACTCGGCTGGGCAGCGTTCGGGAAACTGCGCAAGAGCGTCTTCTCGTCTCAATTACCTCAGTGTCTGAAGACGAAAGTCTTCAACCAGTGTGTGTTACCAGTGATGACATACGGATCCGAAACGTGGTCTCTAACTATGGGCCTCATAAAGAAGCTCAAAATTACACAACGAGCGATGGAGCGGGCTATGCTTGGTGTTTCTCTACGAGATCGAATCAGAAACGAAGAGATACGTAGAAGAACCAAGGTAACGGACATAGCCTTGAAAATCAGTAAGTTTAAGTGGCAGTGGGCAGGGCACATAGCGCGAAGAACTGATGGCCGTTGGGGCAGGAAAGTTCTAGATTGGAGACCCTTCGACCAAAGACGCAGCGTAGGACGTCCACCAACAAGATGGACCACGGCGACGGCCCATAGATAGATAAAATTTTCGTATTGTTTGTAAGATTGTTTGATATCGCGGTGTATTTGTTTGCACTTAAATAACAAGTTATCCGCACAATTTAAAAAAGTCACTCAGGTGCAACAGCGTTACCAGCTTTGCCGGAGCAAATGAATTAAGAGGATTGTGAAGTGCCGATACGCGGCGCGAGTAGGTATTTTCAAAAATGCTATATATTCCACATCTATTTTATTTTTTTATTTTACAATTTCTCTTCTTTCTCTTCTTCTCTACAATTTGCCCCTGCCCTTGGACTCGCACCGTGCGATAGAGACAGTTGCAAGTCCGATAGGCAAAAACATAATTTTTCCTTTTTAAATATTGTTTCGTGTATATCATTTAACCTTTTTACCGCACTTAACTTTGTTTTAGTAGTTATCAACATTATTTTAATAACTGTTGCCGCCCCGCCCTCTCATCGTGCATTATTGTCTTTAATATTTTTTTATATATGAGTTCATGTAAAGTCGCAACAGTATAGGTTGTTTTATCGTATCTAAATAAAATTATTTCCTATGATTACTATGAATCACTGCTTTCATTATTATACTTCCTTAAATCTTGAGGTGCTGTAGGTAAGAAGGTACGTAAATTAAGTAGTAAATACGTTATGTAATTAAAAATATCAATTACGGAGTTAAATTAGGGAATTCCGACGGGATTTCCAATTTTCTTATTATTCAACCCTCAACACAATTTGTTGTACACATCATTGAAATTGTTATCAGGCTTTTCAAAATGATAATTAAAAATACTGCGTTTATTTTGACCTTATTACCGCACAAATGCGACAACTGGGCCACGAGTATTAAATAAAATAATTTCTAGTTACTTATCTTTTTTCGACGATAGTGAAAATGACATTAGAAAATTGTGCTAGTGAGATTGACAATTGTAAAAAATGCAAGTCCCGACGAATGTAGTTATCGTCGAAAATAAATAAAATTAGCCGTATTCAAAAACAAATCCTAAGTGAAGGAAATGTATGAAAATTATTTAAAAGCATCATAATATATTAAAAAACATGTCTCTAGAAGTTAGTTCATAGAAGTATCCGCAAGAGGCTCTACATTCGAAAAAAATAGTACACCGTATCTAGGAATTAAACACTTGAGTAAAGGTAAAAAATACATAGAAAAATCTTTTATTTTTTTTTCTAATATAATTCTAGCATAATTTTCATTTTTTCTGCTAAGATGAGCTTTTACAGATTTTCATTACCCTCGATAGCATTATTGTCAACATCTGTCAAAATGAGTGTGCAAATCTCCTGCAAATTTGCGTTGTCGGCGTATCGACTGTCAAAACACCGTGTCGAGTCTCGCAATTCACGAGTTACTCGAGTTAGCATACGCCTGGTTGCCATTTCTGCCATATCACCGATAACTTTATCAAAAAGTTATACAAATACCTGCTTGTCATCACGGCTGTCACTTCTCGTATCTAACTGGCGGAGAAGAGCGACGCGTCAGGATCGCACTCAACTGAATAACTGCAACAACGCATTGTTCAAAATCTGCATGCGTTGTTGCCAATTTTACCGGGTACCCAATAAAATTATAAGTACCCAACCGATTTTTTTATGATACCCTAATATACTGGTACCCTACATTTAGGTACTCTTATTATCGCAGGCAATAAGGGTACTGCGTAAACAGATATCGCAATTTCGGGTACCTCAAAAATTTCGGTTTTTCTGTCCCTGGTGATAACAGCAGTAGCTTTTGTTCTACCCATTGCTATACCTTGCTATGTTCGAGTTTGGAGAGATATTTTGCACTAATCGTGCCAAAGTGTCTATCAAAGTAAAAGTCCAGTTTTGCTCAGCCAGCATACTAGCAAGCTTAAGTTCGGCTCATTTTACCATTTTAGTATCTGTCTTGCTAATTTTTTATTTTATTTGTGTTAGCCATATCCAAAAATTGTGAATGTTTTTACTTGCCATATGTTTTTCAAGTACAGCGTTATGGCTGGCCAAATCCACATTGCTTATACTAGTCAATTTTCAAATTAAATGAATCAAGCCATTTGTCGTTAAAATATAGTCTTTTTTCTCATTTTAAAGTATGTATCTTTTGCGAAGTGCTAGGGCTAGGAATAATTGGTGATGTAGGTGTTGGAGCGTGTCTTTTTGCAAAAAACACATGCAACAAACACGCAAAAAAGACAAAACATCAAAAAGGTAACATTCCCGTCCTACCTTAAAACACGCTTAAAGGGCTACCCGGATTTTTAACGCGCACACTAGCGCCACTTTAGTAGAAAAATCATAACTCGTTAAATAAAAGACCAATCAAAAATTTGGTAAACACGATTGTAGTACAGGTTCTATAGTTTATTTAGTACGTTTAAATTGTTTCTAAAGTAGTTATCTGCAGTTACAGTTAAAAAAAATGCCAAAAGTGGCCATCATTAGTAGTTTTTCTAACTCTAACTACAGTAAACTACTTCCACTAAACACGGACGTAAAAAAATACGGACGTAACATTACACTCAAAAAATGTGAAGCATGCAAGCTACTACAATTTCGTTTGACACTCACACATACACACTAGGTCCGACAACCCGCTGCCATTTCGTCCTGAGTGACAGCGCCGGTGACACGTAGTAGTGCGTTCGTTGCGTCCACGATTTATTTTGCTAAAAAGCCGTCTTCTGTTGTGAAATCATGTAAAAAGTACATGAGTAAACGTAAAAAGTCACATGGAATCACCTATCATACATAAGTTAATACGATTCATAATATTTTTTTAAATAATGTTTTTAAAACATTGACGAGAATTCCAAACGTAAAATGCAACAGTGTTGTCACTTTATTTACGGGGAAAATTCCCTATAAATGGGGAAATCTATATATGCACTATCATTGTATGTAACAAACTATGTGACTCTGTAAAATCATATTTCGTCAGTTTTTGGGTGCCTTTTTTTAAAAGTAAAATAAAAGATTCCATACTTCTAATATAAAATATATTTTACATCGTTTTCATAGGTTTCCTAAAGACAAGTGTACAAAAAGTTGACACAACATAGAGGATTTTAGCGCGTCTTTATAAATAATAATAGTAATATACGTTCTTAACGGTCGCTGTGGAAAGCCGTGGGGGAGGCCTATGTTCAGCAGTGGACGTCTTTTGGCTGATTATGATGATGATGATGATGACGTTCTTAACATTATTATTATAGCATGTGATACGTGATTTAAACTTGTTTTCGATTTTCAAGGGGTTTATTTTATAGATAGTAGTAGTCCCCCGATTTCGGCTACGGTGGCCAGTCACAACAACTAATCGACTGCGTGGAACATATTATAGTGCACAAGTGTGTGCGTGCGCAAACACAGGTGCACTCTCTATTCCTTTCACTCTCATAGCCCGATGTGACAGCAATCTGACACGACCGGAGAGAGTTCAGGCGCAGGACAACGGCTTTACGTGCTTTTCCGAGGCAACACGGGGTGGTGAAACACCGCCAACTTCCATACTCCGGACTACCCTAAGAATTTCTGAACAGAAAAACTCAGGTATATATTTTTGGCCTGACTCGGGGATCAAACCCGGGACCTCTGGCGCAGGTGTCGCTTTAAAGTGCGACTCTCTTACTGCTGCGCTACCGAAGCAGTTTATAGATCGTCATAGCCTAATCACTGATAATGTGATGTGTAAAAATACTTTTCGTATAAAGAAAAGTATATAGAAAATAAAACACATGTGTTTTATTTTCTATCACAGAGGTCATAAATATTATGTTTGGTAGGTCAACATAGGTTAACCGTTTATATTTCTGGTAAAAAAAATATAAAAATATATATGCCGAATACATAATTTAACTGGGGTCGATTGGTACCACCAAACAGTAGGGAAATTGATGATTTATATAGCAACCCTCAAACCACTCACACAGTCTAAACGGGCGGCCCTAATTATGCTTCACTCATGATTAGACGAGGTTACGTCCGTATTTTTTTTACGTCCGTGCCACTAAACACTATCCACGATACCGCACGTACTACGGTATCGTGGAAGTGCAGGGTCCAGAATATCCAGTAGGATTGATTATCCCGTACGGCAGCACAAGTAATCGTAAGAGGATAAAATGATCCGATGTCCTAGATTCGCTAAAAGTTCCAACAGATCCAGAGGCGGATGCTGCTCTGTGCTTTAAGCTCCTATGTTAACATCACATTGGCTATATATCATCTCGGAAAAAAAACTATTAATACCGCGAGCTTACTAGAGACAGCGCCATCTATCGATAATCATGCAAAACTGCGTAGCGCCGTTGCTCGGTGTACGGTGTGGTTGTAGCTCGTTGTAACATAGTTTGTTAAAAACCTTATCTTCTTTCATTAGGTATGTCAAAGTAAAAACTTACTGTAATCAATGGATGTCAAATCACAGTTGCAATATCGTTTAACTAAGTAAGTAGGATGTTTGATGCTCGCACAGACTCAAGTTGTACGATATAATTCCGATAGATATCAGCACTTAAACAATATTATGCTGTGTATAGGCATAGTAAATTTTAAACTTTGAATCGTCAAAATAACGATTCGACTACTTTGAAAAAACTTTACAGACGAAACCGTAGACGATATCTCCAACTAAATCCATCCAGTATCCAGACACACTTTACATGTCAAATTTGTAATTTATACTTTTTTCAAACTACAGACAGTCAGGGTGGACGACATCTAAAAAAGAGCTTACACACGTCCCACTTCATGCTTTTGTATCGTACTATAAGAAATGATCATGGATACAATCTACCTGAATTCTATTGACCAAATACAACAACTTCTTGTATGAGAGACCAAGCTCGTAATTTCAAAAAAACATTTCACTTTCTCATACTAGAGTGTTGGTCAGCTGCTGCTAGTTTGTATGGAAAAGACAATCGTTTTTTTGGATTTAGATGTTGGTCCCATACAAGAAGTTGTTGTATTTTAGCAACAGAATTACCACTGAGAAGGAATGCAGTTAATTTTGTTAAATCCTATATATTTTAATTAGTCAAGCAACGATATTCCAGACAATAATTGCCAATCAATTGTTATTGCGTCCCATATGCTGTCGTTGGGGTTTGACGGATTTAAAGGCACTTTCGCGCCTTATTGATTTCATGCGTTGCTTATTATTTTTTTATATTCTTCCTCCTTTTTATGGTTCCCTGGCCGAATGGCAAAAACGGAACCCTTATAGTTTTCAAGTTTAACGTTCTATAGCTAGACGCTTCTAAAGTGGTAAAATGTGCGTGCCCCCCATATAACTTCTAAACTAAGCCAGTGTAAATTTTGAAAAAATATTTAATGTAGATCTCATCAAACACTTTCAACGAAAATTGATTTGGGCGAGATCGAACGAGAAGTTTTTCTGATTAGCACATTTTCAACAACCGCAAACATAACTTTGTTCTTCATACAAACGCTATGAAAAATAAAGTTATATTTGTGGTCAACGAAATATTGTGGTATTTTACTAAGTGGAAATTGGTGGATTCTCTAATTCAGTTAAAATTGGCACGGATCTCTCAGTGCCCGAGTCCGACTCGCACTTGGCCGGTTTTTTGGTATTACTACGCAAACGCTTACCTCCGATATTTCTCTTTTCGATGGACTCTTTTCTAGTCTTCATTGCTTTAGCCCTTTTATTTTCCTGCTACCTATTTTGTAGAAATTTCATGCGAAAAGTGAATTGCGCAGGACATGCGATGATTTTGTAACGACAACTGGGATCTTAACTATAATAGAAACCCATTTATGATGTAAGTAAAGGTGCGTTCACGCTCACTTATAATTAAATTACTCATTTGAATCCGATTAGTATTCTGTTCGACTTCCCCATTTAAAAATACGCTTGTAGTTTTACAATCGGGAAATCGAATTTAGAAAGAATCAGATCCAAATATGTGTGTAGCTCATCAAGCCAATAATACATCAGCTTACTTAGTAGGTTGAGCCACAAAAACAGCATCGAACTTAATTATTTCTAAAAGTGAAACCAAAATTACACTAAATTATAATCCAATGGTTTAGAATGTTTTTAACACTCACAGTGTCATATTTTATATTCATTAAGATGAAATAAGAAACCAAAAATTTGCGCACGGACGGGACTTGAACCAGCAACCTCTTGGCTGACCGGGCCAAAGAGGCCTAGAGGCCACCAAGAGGTTGCTGGTTTAAGTCCCGCCCGTAATCTAGACTAAAACCTGTCGACGTATTTTTAACCGACTTCAAAAAAGTGGGAGGTTAGCAATTACTAAAACGACTGATTCGAAAAAAAATTTCGCCTACCTAGAGGGTATACCTTCTAGTTGGTCTCTTTTTGCCAATTCGGGATCTGATGATGAGATCTTGGTGTAATTGAGGGAAACCCTTAAATTTTAAAGGCACGTATGGTTTTTTTTTACTAGAATCTTAATGTTGACGTGATGTTACTTCTGATAGTTACCATCTTGTGGAGCTGAGCTGATGGTAGATCTCCTTAACGCTTAGGAGTTCAGTAATTATAATGACTGAACGTATGATGATAATTTAGAAATAGCTTTATAAAGAACAGAGTCATTAGGTGCAACTTGCTCTCCCACCCTCTCCTGTAATCTCTAAAAATCAAGAATAAAATTAGCTTTAAAAAAAGTTAAAATCGACTTTAAAACTAAAATGCACTAAAAAGTCTTAAATAAACTTTGCAAATGCTTTTTAGTTTTTTATTAAAGACATTATTGTGTAATTTTGATTTTATGTATTACATAATTAGAATCAAGTCTATAACGAACAATATGATATGATATGACAATCATGAGCACTATTCTGTTATGCCATTCAACATCCTTATTTTAAAAGCATGCTTGTGTTATTCCAACATGGTAAATGGATTGAGTACTTACGATGGAACTTACTTGGAATAAGCACAGAAAATATAATAGTAGAATAAGTATGTATTGCGTCAAAGTTGGCTTAAGTGGCGGAGTCCAAAATACGGACATCTGTTTACAGGTAGAGCCACAAAACCTCAATCAAGTTAGCCAGCAACCAATCACCTAATTCTTTCTTTAAGCGAAACCAAAATTACTTAAAATTAAAATCCTTACTAAAAACTATCAGTTTTAATTATATATGAGTAATTTTAATTTTGTGTAACTACAAAATTTAAATCAACCCTTTACAAAAATGTGATATAAATCAGACTGTTATGACATCCTACTCTATATAGGCGCTTTCGCGTTTATTCGTATCCAGTACGGTTCCGTTCGACTTCCCTATTTAAAGAATACGTTTCTATTTTCCAATATGGAAATCGAAATGAGAACTGATTCGATATGAATAAGTGTGTAGTGCATCAAATCTGACTTAAGTGGCGGAGTTCAATATAAATATAGATCGACAAATCCAGCAACAAAGTTAATCCTCTCTTGAAGCGGAACCAAAATTAAAATTCAGACTAAACAACCTACTAAAGTATTGTATTTTCCATTTCAATTAAGTATCATTTTGATTTTGTGTACTACATTATGTACAATGATCAATCTTAACCCATTACAAACAATGACTGATAAAATATGTCAGTCATGAGCGCTATTCTGTAACAGTTGATTTTCGTCCGATAAGTATTATTTTCGATTTCTTTACTTTATACAAATGTGTCGGTATTATTCTTATATAGCAATCATATCGAATACGGATCAGATACTATGGCCGGACCTTTATTTAATAATATTACGAAACTGTTTTGGAGGAATCAAAATATGTATTTTTTACTCTAGTACTTAATTTTATTTGTAGAAAACAGCTACAAATTACTCATCTTATATAACTTACTATACGGTAGTGTTGTGGTGATAACTTTTTCCGCATTATGAACTTTTAATGTCGGATGACAAATATTCTCGATGTTCCTTCCAGTCCACCACTTATTTAGTTCATTGTATACGCTTACAGTCTTCATCAATTGATCGTTATTGATCATGGCACAAAAATTACAGTAGTCGTCCGTGTCTGGGCTTTCATGTCGTAAATGATAGGAATAATATTTCTTCCAACGAAAAAAGTTATGGTACGATTTTGGATTCCTAATGGATTGGTATATTCTGCGAGCTAGAGTTTTCGGATCCAACAGATTGGCATTCAAATAACTTCCGTTTGGCAAAAATCTGAAATAAAATAAATAAATATGGTATTCTGACCAATGATAATGCAATAACGCCCTTGTGGTAAAGGTCCACTTCTAAAACTCTACCTGAAAGTTAGCCACCCAGATATTTATTTTATTTATTTATTTAAACTTTATTGCACTGTTAATGATACAATTGGCGGACTTAATGCCTTATGGCATTCTCTACCAGTCAACCGCTTGGGAAATGCAGAGAGTTAAATCAGTGGCGGAATATTTAAAAGTACTGAGAGGGACAAAAAATTAAAATGCATTAACATAAACATACATATAAAAATAACATAGATAAACGAAATATGTAGGTATATGAAAATTTATTGAAATTTTAAATTTTGTCAAAATGAATGTACCTATAGAAATGACCCACTTTCTGATGTTGACAATATTCCTAATTTTCTGACAAAATGTGAATGTTTAAATTCGCATTCTTTGGGCCTCTAAACTTTTGTAAAATAGAAAAATAATATAAAATAGAATAGAAAGTATATAATGTTTTCTGCTAGCTATAACAACCAGTTATTCGTGCTAACTCCTTACACTGCCAGCAGTATCTACAAATCGATGCTCCTAAAGAAATGTGAATGATCTGAAAGTTTGATATATTTCCGTACAGTAAATAAAAGTACCACTTATACCTTAATTTGTGCTAATAAATTATAAGAATATACCACAATAAAATAATTAGTTTCATAGCATTTTACCTTGTGTAATTGGCACCTCCCAATACAATGGGTACTGTGTTATGATTAAGAGCATACATAACTTTTTCCGTTATGTAGTCCTCGCTTATAGAGTTCTCGAATGCCAAATAAAAGTAATAATGATCATCCAACATCTTTAAGCACTTAGGCATTAGTTCAGGTGGACAGCCATAATCGCCACATTTACCGTAAATGTGAATTTCCATACTGTAATTCCGAAGGTGTTTGTTTAACTCCGAAGCATAATCTTCTCTCAAACTTTGTGTCAAACAGTTTGAAACAAACCATGCAACCGGCCTTTTCTTTTTCTTGAGCTTTGCTTTTAGTTTATCATCGATATCTTCCATCTGTTCTACTGATTTCCAGTACATGTTTTGATTAGGACCTATCACGTGATTACTTGCATTTCTTATTGCAAAGTAACCCCAAACTGCATCTGAATTTAGTTTATACGTCCATGTCCAATTAAAAAAATCATTCCATGCGTCCGTGCATAATGGATACAAGACAGCCGATTCAATGTTTGCATAAACGTACTTTTGGTGAGAAGACCTCCTGATAGGTATGTCTCTATAAGTCAAATATTCCATCAGTTCGGGACCGTGAAAAGCAATGACTTCAAATTCATTATAGTCGCCCAAGAACATCCTGTTGTCGGTTACATAACAATTTGTCCATTTACATCGTTTTTGCACAAACACTGTGTTACCCTTGCCTAAATATAGAAATGGTGAAGTGTGCGCACTTGTCCACAGCAAAATATACTTCTTATTATCATCGGGTTGCACTCTTTTTGTTTTGTTTCCTACTTGGTTATTGACGTTAGTTATTTTAGTTCGGTTGTTCAAGAATTGTATTGTAGTAAATATTAGCACCGTTACCAAAAAAAATATCAAACATTTGTAATATTTTCTCGCCAAACGTCTGTAGACGACCATGTTGATATTTCATTTGGAGCATGTTGTTGTGATGAGGATTATGTGGAATTTGTAAACGAAAACATTATGCAATGAATGTGCAGCATAAAGACGGTGTTCCCACAGATGCGGAGATGTATGGAGCTAATTAACAACGGGAACAAAATAACCAATGAAATCGTTGAAACATGCTCTAAAATACTTTTTAGAGCATGTTTCAACGATTTCATCACGAAACAAGAACATAGTCTTAAAGGATAGCCGTGGTCGGATGCCACTTTGATTTTATTTTGTTGTTATGATGAATCTGTTTTGCTATAGTAGGTGGCATACGACCACGCCTATCCTATAAGACTATTTTCTTGTTTCGTACTTTTTAGAGCGTGTTTTTTAAGTATGTGGTGGGTTTTAGTTTTATAAACTTACTTTTTATTTACTTATTTTGGAGTTTAAAAGAGGTCTATCATTTGATACCCACCACGACACCGTAAATATTTTTTTTAGTTCTTTGAGTCTCCTAGAGGGCGCTGTAGTCAATTTAACGTAACTTCATGTAGCCTATAACCAGCGGACGATTGAGAGGCTTCCAACGCCACCTCAATTGTCCAATTATGATAAAAAGTTTAGTAGTTATGAGGGAACAGATGAACGTCCATACCCACATACATACATACAGGTCAAAACATAACCCTCCTTTTTGCTTCTCCGTAGTCGGGTAAAAATACTCCGATCATATTCAGTGGAAACAGTATTGCCTCGCGATGCAAGCGCAGCAGCAAGCAACAGCTAGCTAGTGTATAATGTGATGTGATGAGATAGATGGACAACATGCACATGTTGGGATAAGTTTTGTCCTGGATTAAATCAGCATTTTATTATTGTCTACATCTGTTAACAGCAAATACCAGGGTCAAAATAATGATTTCATCCCAAAACAAGCTATTTGTGAGCTAGTAGTAAGCTAATCCAGACTAGGGGTCGCAATACCGAATCATTTATAAAAAACCGGTATTTTCGGTATTGGCTCAAGACCAATACCGGATTATCAGTATTTTGGTATTCGATTAGACACGGGGTTCGAGCCCTCGTCTGTCACACAGCCTGAGTTGCTTTTTACTAGTGCAATTTATATTATTAGTGACAAAACACTATAAAAACAAAGGTGTAATTATCTCTTTACTAATTATCAAATAATATTCTAAGGAACAAAACAACAAAATGCTTAAATACTATTCAGTCCAAACCAAATTGAGAGGTAAAGAGGTAATCAAAATAATATTAAATCTCCATTAAATTTTTGGTTGAGCCTCGTAATGAGATCGTACAAACGTTGTTTTATATTTATTTCACTACAACCGAAAAAACAGAATATCCTGTTTTTTTGTGAAATGAATATCGGTATTTTTTATACATTTTTGTCTACTACTCTGCATACAATTTATTAAAACTGTTGAAAGGAAATGATAATAGGAATTTTGAAAAACCAAGGCCAATTGTTCAATGGTCAGATAAAAGTTATCAGACTGATAAATAACAAAGTGACACATTTAAAAAAAATACAGTTACGTATGATTGCTGACAATTAGGTGAGCACTTCTTCAGAAAGTGTTCTTCGTGTCACCTTCGTGGCGAAAATGTATACTGATATTATTAAAATGAAAAAAAATACTGCTTTAAAGAAGCTATCAAACTGTAACAAAATCTGTTAATTCATGAAAATCGGTTAATTATTCATGTAGATATTTAATATTGAAATTTCGTCAGCCACGAAAGTTACTCACCGTGACACGAAAGTTACGCAGCGTCTTATTGGAGAGATAATTCGGTAATGAAAGTTTCAATTACTTGAAATATTACGTCATATTGAACTTTATACATAATCAAATGCTGCATTTATTATACTTGCTGCTAAAAAGATAATTTGACATAACATGAATTGAATGTTATTATCAGTTCACTAGCCTTTACAAACTTACAAACATCATTATAATAAAAATCTAAGTACATATCCATAAATGTGACTGGTTATTTTACAGCCATGAGTATAATCATTAATTTAAATGAAGATTAGACAAAAAGTAATGTGGTTAGGTATTACATATATTTTTAAACATTCATGATGAACACTAACATAAGAATAGTTTGTTACCTTCGACATTGCTACTATGTACCAAATTATTTATGAGTATCCGATATTTCAACACTGTTGCAAGTGCCATGATCACAGGGTACCTAAAACTGTTGATGTGAGCTGTTGTTTGCAGACTTAATGGTCTACCTTCCTTCGAAATCTTTTATTGCACTCACTTGCGGTATCACTGACCTCAAATTCACTGTTTACTCGCATTTGTTCTCGACACATAACACTGACGGTATCTGCCAGCGATATGATAATTTGTTAAATTTTACGGTTTCACACTTTCGAATCAATGGTTTTTTGACATTCCACAATTTAACCCCATACTCACGATCGATTTTTTAGTATTTTGTAACCTAATCACTTCCTTGACCAATCTTGGTAAGTATTTGCATTCTGTCGAAATTATCTGGGGTTATAAAGATAAGGGTAAGCTAAGGTAAATGGTAGAAAATCTGTAGCAATCAACTCTTTACCCTCCAAAGTAGGTAACCCTGCATTTTAGTAATCAGATATTTGCCGGCTATTATGAGAAGAGTCATAACTCATTTTCAAAGTCAAGTCCACAAAGGCCGAGGAGATTGTAGAGTACATCAGAGTGAAGACCAAATACTTACTGAGGGTCGAACGGTTGGAATCTCGTCACAACACGAATTTCAATTCGTTTGTAGTGAGAATTCCGACCGAAAAGCTGTCGACCTTCATGAAAGCAGAGTTTTGGCCGAAGGGTGTTCTGTATCGTCGGTTTCAAGGACGGTTACCGGACACCAAGTTGCGCAATACTACGCCGGAAAAATAGTGTTTATTTTAATATTATTTCTGTTTGTTATTCTTATTATGTCATGCTGTATGTATGTTAGTCTGTAAGGCATTTATTCTATGGGCCTAATTGCTTATGTAATTATTTGTAGCCTGATTATAAGGAAAGAAATACGTAAAAAAATGCATAGGGTGATTCCCTTCATAAACTCTACAAGCAATAAATTAGTCTTCCAGACATTTTTCTTGTCTGGAGTGTTTAGACTACTAGCTGCTGGATCGTAGCTATAAGGGCGTTCAAAATACGACCTTTTCTTATCCAATTAAGAATTAAACTATTTCTATAGCATCTTTGGAAATAAACAATATTAGTTTTTATTGTATTTTTTTCCCGTGAAGCAAACTCATGATTTCAAGTCTTAATCTAGTAGCCTCAAAGAAGACTCTTTTATCGGTCTAGTCGACAATTGCCAGTTTTAGGCTCAAATTTTAGCCATGCCGCTTGGTTGATTAAATTAAGATGACTGGCATAAACTGCCATCATTCTTATTATTGGCAAAGAATTATTTTCAAGGTTTGCTTTTGTGATATTCATTATTTTCTCATGTAAACTACACAAATTGGGGTAATTACGAATAATGCACGAAAATTAACTAATTAATGAGTACCTTTGTTTTGTTTTAGAGTAACTTATTGTGATTACTTTACGCTGTTATATAATTAGTAAATAGATTGATCAGGCGATTCAAAGCCGAATGAAAATCAAGATGTAAGACGTCATGTTCTAAATATTTTTCTAGTGAGCTATATTATTTCTATAAATCATATCTGTGCCACTGGAAACTGTCTTAGTAGAAAAAAATAGGTATAAAACGTTAAGGCGGTTATTTTAACTGCATTTACATACCATAAAATATAAATTCTAGTGAGATCAGTACACTTTGATAACCTTTCGTGGGCAATTGACCACGAAAGTTGTGCCACGCAAGTGACGAAAATTTTACATTTTCAGAAATATTAAATTAAGTAACTAACGCTTATGTAATCTAATCAGCTCAAATGAATCTTGACTATGAGTTTTATGATTCAAAAGTAGAATGTATTCGTAACGCTGACTTATAATCTTAAAACATTACCCATGAAGGGTCACATCAACTAGGGTCTGAAGAAAAAAAAAACAAGGAGCTGTAATAAACTATATCATTGCTGTGAGATATTTATTTGTCTTCTATTGGTGTTTATACCCGTCTGAAGTTTCTGTGGTCCTATGGTTTGTGTCGGATAGGTTGAACCTTTTTGAAGTTATGAGCATTTATGTGTCACATTTTCGAATATGCTAAAATCGTGTGACCGACACAAAATTAATTATATTAAATTTAAATCTAAAGACGGATTTTTTCCAGCTAAATATAACTTATCCTGACTTTATGTTCAATTTTTTAAAATATACTATGTTAGTGTAATGTAAAAGCTCAGCAAGATATAAGTGTTTAAGCTGAGCGCAAACTCGGTGTGACGCGCGAAGAACAGCAGTTTTACTCCCGATTCCGATGGTAAAATATTTTTCCCTACAAAACTACAAATATTATTACACATTTTAAAGTGAATTCATATAGATAGATACATGATAAAACATACAAAATTTATTCTTAAATTAAACATTGAATATGTTTGGAATAACAAACGTGTGACCATCAAAATACGGTGCTCAAATAATGGCCCAGGTGACGTTTTAAAATTAGCCATATTGTATTTTGTTCGACGAATATTTCTTATGACTATTGAAAAATTAGCCCTTAAACGAATAATTTCCAATGTCTTGGTTTGGTTCATGGTAATACAATTCTTTTAAAATAAAACAAAAATAAATAGATAAAACCTTTTATTTGGAAAATGGATAATAAATAAGTGGTTTAAATATGGAAAAAAATATTTATATGCTAAACATAATAATGTAAGTGATTAATTGGTTCAGTGGTTTCATCCCCAAACCCTGACGCCTTGGTCCCATGAGCAGCTGGCCAGGGCGACTCCGTTCGGTGCTAGGGAAATGGATGTTACACGATTTTCATGTCCGTGCAAGGTTCCTGTAATTAATTAAACAAAATTTCTGAAAGCTGGTTTTCTTAGTTGACGAATTATTTAACCAATGGTATACATTTTTAACCATTAGTTGAATTAACTATCATTAAGAAAAACCTGATTGATGATAAAATTATACAACGTCAACTAAAGTAAAATTATAGTCTTGTGACGTTGCGCTGACGATAAGATAAAGACTTTTTCTCACAATGCCAACTGTTGTGATTGGTAGATAAAGGATTTGTCACGGTCATTTCGTATGGACCAGACCGATAGGATGTAAAGGCCCCAGCGGTCGCGTAATTTTTATACGGCATACGACAACTTTAAGTCGATAACCAAGTATCGATTATTCGGTTTTAGCATCAATGCTCAATCAATCAGTTCATTGTGAGATGCGATGCTGTCGATCGACTGCATCGACGCTAAAACTCGCAGTGTGTAAGGGGTGTAAGAGAAACATTTAGGGCTGCATAATTCAGGTTACATTGAAGTTCAAACACTGTCTCTAGGGTTGAATATTACCGTAGTGTATTATTTTCTTTGGTTTGATAAATTGGGAAAGCATTGCATCCCGATTGCGTGAAACCAAATCGATGAACCTATTGATTATGTATACTTGTAATGTTTTCTTCATACCAATGGATTTATTCGACTTGCATTCTTTTCTTTAATTCAAAATGTATTTGCTCATGACTCTAGACTAGATCTGTTTCTGGTGCAGTACCAGCCTTTGTTCTTTATACAAAAGCTTTATGGGCGCTTTCGCAGTTCGCACTCATCCGTATTCGATTATACATATCTAAACATTAAAAATTACAAACGTCAATTTTGATGCTTTGAAATTGGATTGATTGCGGTATATCGGATACAGATTGAGAAGTCATCCTTAAGACTGTTACTAGTAAGACCTTGTCTTTCCTTTGCCATATTGTTTATCCGGATCTAGCAAGTAAAAAGTAATGTGGCCAAATAATTAAGTAAATATTTATTTAACTGAACAGTAGGATAATAATTTTAGTTCTGTGGTGTTGTTGGTGTTAAATATAGAAACTTTAACTCTATTTTGAGTAAATATACTAAGAGTAGATTATACCAACGTCCAGATAGGACTTATACGACGGAATAAGTAGAAATAATTTTAAAATTATATTTACTTAAATGATTTCTGACAAATAGGGGACGTTTTCGAATTAGGCGTTTTGTATTTATTGTATTCGTCAAATCTTCCTTATTACCTACATGGCGTTGGTTAAAAGGACTCTAAGTAAGGCTGATTTCACCTTTATCTTGATCTCGATTAACTTTATAACTTCGTTTAAATAACTGTCATTATAACTGTCACATCCAAGTTAATTGAGATCCAGATTGATGGTGAAATCAGCTCTTTTTCAAGTTAGTGCCGGCCATATTTAGATAGGTACCGTTCAAAGTTCGAAGCGAAACGTAGTTACCTGTATGCTTCACTTTAAGGGCATCCCATGAATGCACGTAGTTGTCATCGGAACCCGCCATGATGTATCTCCCACTGAGTGAAAGAGCTGTAAATAAAAGTGGCAAAATATTAATGATGAGGAAAGTTGTGCTTAAAGGCGAATTTCTTGATCAATACCCAACTTAACCAATTGTTTACATCGTTACTAGTGGTTGAATATTTATTGTTGTGTGTTTTGAAAAAGAATAAACCTTAATCAAACGATAGACTTTCTAATGACCAATCGTTAATGGTCCACAGCACGTCCACACGTAATTATGCAACCAATGGTAACGACTTTTAACTATTAGTAGTTCGTTATCAGAGACGCCGGATACGCCGCCGGATAGATCATAGCTGGGACACAATTCAAAAAGTTAATTTGGAAAACTCTATTTGTGGACTTGTAGACATTAGCGACTGTAGTTATCAGATCTTCAGGTCTCATTTTTTTGATAGACCCAACTGCAAACTACGTATTTATTTCGTTACCTATTTCCCAGTTGGCTATAGATAGAATTCCTTTGATTTACTCTCGGGAAACCAAATAATATACCTATTCAAAAAAGTTTACATACGGTGGACTTCGCTCCAGTGTTACACTTAATAGACTGAAAATAGATTAATAGACGCACTGAATAAGGCGCGATGACTGTCTATAGGATCTCAAATCGATGTAACATGTCGCAAAATACACATGACACATTTACAATTTACATTCAACGGATACGAATATTACTTTGTAAAATTGCAAGTATTTCTTTAAAAAAAGTATTTTAAAGAAAATGGTCGCTTCCCTAAACATTGTTTCAAAAGTAAAATTCTATGCGTCAAATCAAAACTGATACGAGGGTCAAACTGAAAGTTCTTAGAAAATCAAAAACTGATTACATTAGCCAGTTATTAGTTTTATTATATCTTTTCAAAATATTGTCCATTGACGTCAATACACCGCTGCATGCGATGGAACCACTGGGAAAAGCACTTTGCCCACTCGTCCTTAGGGGTCTCTTCAATGGCATCGCGATACGCAGCCACCGCTTCTTCAGCATTCATAAACCGCTTTCCTTTAAGTTTTTCTTTAATTTTTGGAAATAAATAAAAATCACAAGGCGCGAGGTCGGGGCTTTACGGCGGGTGACCCAGTAATTCAACGTTTGATGTCGCCAAATAGTCGATCGTTCGCTTGGCGGTGTGCGACGAGGCGTTGTCGTGGTGAAGGAGGATCCTACTGCGAGGTCGTTTCTCTCGAACTTTTTCCAAGACAAGTGGCAAACAATTGGTAGTGTACCATTCTGCAGAAACTGTTTTTTGATCCTCTAACACAATTGTTGCGAAATGACCTATCCTTCCAAAGAACGAGGCCACCATTTTTTTTCCCGCACTTCGATCTCTCTTCACTTTAGTTGGCAACTCCTCGAAAGGAAACACCCACTGAGCAGATTGTCTTTTGGTTTCAGGATCATAACAGTAAATCCAGCTTTCGTCAGCTGTTAGTATGTCGAACACAGCATTTGAGTCACCTCCGTTAAATCTTTCAATCATTTTACGGCACCAATCCACACGATGGAGTTTTTGAGCCTTAGTCAAATTATGAGGTATCCACCGGGCGCAAAGCTTCCTGACCGCTAAATGTTCGTGGAGGATTTTGTGCACTTGACTCATACCGATGCCTAAGCTTGTCCGAATCTGCTGATAGGTCACTCTTTTGTCAGTCTCTATCATACGCCGCACAACACAGATGTTATTTTCAGTCGTCGCCGTAGAAGGCCGTCCCTCACGTACATCATCAGTGAGATTAGTGCGACCACGTTTAAACTCATTAAACCAGTTGTAAACAGTCGCACGAGATGGGGCTTCATCGTGAAAGGCCAATCGTAGTCTATCATAACTTTCTTGTTGACTTAAATGACATCGAAAGTCATAAAAAATCATTGCACGAAAATTTTCTCGTGTTAAATTCATGTTGACGTGACACAGACAATTTTCAATTTGCCGCCAAATCGTAAAACAAATGACAAATGAATGAAATATATATAGTGTACTTTAACACCCTATATGAGGCTACAGCCTGTATTTCATAGAATAATATCCGAAATGTGTTGCTCTGTAATAGAGAAGTTTATTTGTTTTAATAACAACTCAAACTTAAAACTACACACACCTTATGAACTACAATATTTACCTGTAATAGAGAAACAACATTTACAGATAGATACTCCAAATGTTATAACAAATCTTTAAATAAAATAATCACATCGTAACTTTCAAAATAAACTTTGTCTGTTTGGCATAATGTGTCAATACAGTCAAAGTTGTCAAATTATTAAAAGGAAATAAAACCATAAAGATTTATCAATGAAGTCCTTCATTACATCTCCCCCCCCTCAGGAGTCTGTACTGGCTTCCAGTACAGGTACCAACTTTGTTATGTGAAACAGATTCGACTCACATTTTCTGTGTCCTGTGTCTATCTTATATACTGAGTTCGACAGTTTTTCTAAGATTTTATATGGTCCAATCTTCAATTCATCAAGCTTTTTCCTATTTAATCGATTTCCATTTTCGACATAAACCAAATCTCCACATCTAAATTCATATTCTCTTCGGTTTTTATCAAAACGTTGTTTATTATAATTGTGCGATTTTAAAGAATTCTCATACGCAATTTTTCTGTCATAAGATAAATCATCATTTGATATTTCCTTCATCAATTCAATTGGTAATACGTCATATTTTTTTCCGTCCAGTAAATATTTCGGTGAAAAACCTGTTACAGTATGCTCCGTTTCATTATATTTCTTAACGCAATTGTGTGCTATTGTTGTCCAGGCTAAATTATTATTTTTCTCATTTATTTTACATCTTATTTTGTTTACTAATGTTTGATTTAATCTTTCATTCAAACCATTAGAAAATGGTGCATTCACTGCAGTAAAAACGATAAGTATATTTTCAGCTTTCAGGTACTCTTTAAATATATTTGAATTTATGCCTGGATATTGATCGGACAGTATTAAACCAATTTTATGATTTTGGGTTACTTTTTTAATTAATTTTATGAAATCACCAGCATTCTGGGTTTTCGAAGTTTCAATGAAAGCATATCTCGTGAAGTGGTCGACCAAAAGATGTAAGTATGTTTTCGTAGAACGTGATCCACCAAATCCCCCGATGGTGTCTATTGATACTATCTCAAAAGGGTAAGTAGCAGGACCCAAATGAGACATAAAACCGTATTTATAGTTTCCTCTTGATTTATTCTTTATGCAGATTTCACATTTCTCACAATATTTTCTAATGTTAGTGTCTAAATTTTTTGCTGTATAAAATGTTTTCATTTTTCGTTTCATTTGTTCAATTCCTAAGTGACAGTAGTGATAATGTATTTTTTCTATGATTCTTTTGCTAAATTCTTCAGTCAATAATATCTTATCCTTTTTCCCACTTTTCTTATAATATACCGTATTTTTTAATTCTAGCCTGTCTTTATTCTGCTTTATATATTCATTTTCCTCTTGATCACTATGTATATCTACCAAATTAATCAAGTTTACAATTTTTAATACATCATCTTGGTTTTCACTTGATTCCAAAACAGGATTTCTGCTCAAATTATCTGCTTCTAGATTATATTTTCCAGGATAGTACTTCACCTCAAAATTAAATTGTGATAAGTAGTAAGTGAGATCTCCTAGTTCTTCATCTGTCCTAGATTTAATATTCAACTTCTCCAAAGGCTTGTGATCAGAATAAACTATAAATGATCTCCCAATAAGCCAATGTTGCCAATACTTTAAAGCTTCTTTTATTGCCAAGCACTCAAGATATATGGCTTTTTTTCTTTTTTGCGTTTCATTTATTTTTTTTGAAAAATAAGCACAGGGCTTTTCTTCTCCATTAATTTGTGTTTGTTTTAAAACAGCCCCTATGCCTTGTATACTGGCATCTGTATAAATATAAATTGGCAAATCCGGATCAAATATGGCTAAAATTGGTTTCGAGCATAATGCCTCCTTTATTTTTATAAATGACTCTTGACATTTATCGGTCCAAATAAATTTCTGTCCTTTTCGTAATAAATTGTGTAATGGATCTAATATGATAGACATATTTGGCACATATTTTCCATAAAAATTAATTTTACCAAGAAATTGTCGAACATTTTTTTGTGTCTCTGGTGTCGGATATTCTTTAATAGCAACTAAATTATCCTTTAATGGTGTGACCGTATTATTCATGATAATATGACCCAGATATTTGACAGAATCTTTAGCGAAATTACATTTTGAAAACTTTAGTCTAAAGCCTTCCTGTGATATTGCTTCAAATAATGATGATAGATGTCTTACGTGTTCAGAAAATGTTTTAGAAAAAATTAAAATGTCATCAATATAGTTTACTGTAAAATCCGATAATTTATGCCTTCTTATAATGCTGCTTAGTACTCTTTGAAAAATAGCCGGAGATGTCTTTAAACCGAAAGGTAAGCAAGTCCATTGAAAGTGGCCATCTTGAGTTACGAATGCTGTTTTTTGTCTGTCTTCAATTTTCAAAGGTATGGCCCAAAACGCTGAATTTATGTCAAGCGTTGTGAAATATTTACAATTCCTTGTCTTCAACATCAAATCTTCAATCAAAGGGAATGGTTGTGATTGTGGAACTACATTCTTATTTAATTCACGAAAATCTATACAAAGCCTTGTTCTTTTTCCTTCTTCTCTTTTAAATGCTAATGTTACAGGGGCCGCAAAAGGACTATAAGATTCCTCTATTAATCTATTTTCTAACAATTTCGATATTTGCTGTTCTATGTTGTTTTATAGTGTACTTTAACACCCTATATGAGGCTACAGCCTGTATTTCATAGAATAATATCCGAAATGTGTTGCTCTGTAATAGAGAAGTTTATTTGTTTTAATAACAACTCAAACTTAAAACTACACACACCTTATGAACTACAATATTTACCTGTAATAGAGAAACAACATTTACAGATAGATACTCCAAATGTTATAACAAATCTTTAAATAAAATAATCACATCGTAACTTTCAAAATAAACTTTGTCTGTTTGGCATAATGTGTCAATACAGTCAAAGTTGTCAAATTATTAAAAGGAAATAAAACCATAAAGATTTATCAATGAAGTCCTTCATTACATATATACTCAGTAATATTGGCAAAGAGTTCTATTTTCAAATTTTAGAATATTTTTTTTATTATATTGTTTATAAGTGGCCAGTTCTAAGAACTTTCAGTTTGACCCTCGTATACGTTTTTAAGGATGTTTTAGAATATATAATAAATATCTCCGTAGATAGCAGGGTTTTCACGTTTAACGAAATTTACTATGTATGGAGTCAATCTTCCACGCTGTGTAATGCCACAATTCCACTAATTTATTGTAACAAAATCTCAATGTAATTTCATTTTAAAGTTTGGCCCATACTCGAACTAGGGCAAGCTACGACTGTCTTGTTTAGCAATTATCGAATACAGCTACTACATACCACAGCTGGTAAATCCGCTAGCGCCTGGCGGTGTGTAGTGGCCGAGTTGCTGGTCACTGCGGATATCGAACAGGCGAGCTGTCTTGTCTTCTGAAGCCGTCGCAAACGCATGTCCACCGTTATGGAACTATTAAAAAAGGTAAAGTCAGCCGGTATCGTTTACTGCTAGGGCAAGGCCTCACCGCAAAGATGTAGTGGATTATAATCCAGCTCAGTGCAGATTGGTGGAGGGGTATTTTGACGGCAAGCGACGAACCCTGCTGTCAGATGTTTTCAAGGCGCTTATGAGCGCTTTAGACTATACTTAACGACAAATATCAACGGATAATAACCGGAAACAAAAGAAAACATTCAATGTCAACGGATAATAGCCGGAAACAAAAGAAAACATTTACAAACACATACATTTGAAATATTTTATGTAAATAGTCTGTAAAAAATCTTACACAAACGCTGTTCACGTCTGCTTCGTGTCCAAAGAAAGTCTGTTTAGCTTTGTCTTCTCGGACGTCCCATAGTTTACAAGTCCTGTCTACCGAACCCGTAACATATGTTTTCATATCTGAAATTCAAACTTTAATAAACACAAAATATATTTGTACTCTTGACTAAGACTCAAGAATAGATAATGCATATTTTTACCTGGCGCCAAAGAAATAGTCACGACATCTCCTGCGTGAGCATCAAATTCCATAGTCCTCTTTCCCGCTTCCAAATCCCAAACACATCTTGAAATAAATACAAATTAAATTGATTAAATATGAATCACTACAGCTAAGGTTCTAATTACCTCTTTATTAGCTAAGGCATTTGAATTTTTATTTAATATCTAAGCTATTTTGATTAATTTTAATATTCTCAATAATATTTGAATTACTTCTGCAATCCGTGCAAATTAATAGATCAGCCCATTATTGTAATATTATATATTGTATTTAGTGAATTATTTATTATTATTTAAAAAAATATAAAAATATTATAACTTTTATTTTCCGTATTCAATTTAGCACTGCCGATAACCGCAACTATTACAATTCCAACACCTATGGGTTGGCTGGAAGAGATCTCTTTTAGGGATAAGCCTACCTTTGTTCACATTGTGACTTCATGTATAATATTTGACTTGATGTGATACGTTTTCTACGAAGTTTATAAACATTTCATTTATAATAATTTGCATAATATTTTTGTTAGAAGGATGAATTTATAGACCTGCAAAAAGTAAATATTATAACAATTCGGACGCACTCTTCGTAGATTACGATACAACTTCACGTCTGGTAAGTCCGTTTAACATTATTGATCTAAAACACACATTACTGCAGTCTTTTTGATAATTCATCCTCCATCCTTTATATCGATAGGTCAATTGGTCGTCGTGGTTTCGTCTCGTCGAATCTTCTATCGTCTTGGTTTGGTTTTGTCTACCACGGCTTTACCTACCGATTGCCCTATCGACTATACTATTTCTATACTACTATGGTTTTTATTAGAATAGACTGTAACGGGATTGCTACCATGTACCTTATTATTTTCGAGTTTCCGATATTTCGGCACTGTTGCAAGTGCCATGGTCACGGCGTAACTGACAATATAATCCCGTTACAATCTATTCTAATGTCAATGACCATGTTAGTTTAAATCAATATACTATGGCTTTTAGTCAACTATCGAGAGGCCTATCGTTAGACTATCGAGCGACAACGCTTCTTGGCTTCCAAAATTATAGGGTATGTGTTCTGGCGCCAGAAGGCCTACTACAAATAACGCAATCCGTCAATACGATAATCGTATTACAGATCCGAGGCATTTCGAAGTAAGAATCGCACACTAAAAATGCTTCGGATTTCAACGAATATCGTATTAACGGATTAAATTTTTCGTTTTAGGCCCTCTGGACCTACATTTTCATATCTCCGGAGCCGGTGAGTATGTGCGTATCATCCAGGAACCGGCAGCTGCTGAGGAACCCCTCGTAGCCGGCCAGCTCGCGGACCATCTTAGCCGCGCCGGTAGAGTCGCGGTTGTTCACGTCGTACACCGTGCACATGTTGTCCATTCCGCCGCACGCTTGCAAAACAATAATGATAACGTAAATGTCGCATAATGTACATGTGGTTGAATCGGCCAGCTAATTGGATGCTTAGGCAGCTCATTACAATCCGGCATCTAAACAGATGGGTGCGACCAAGCTTTTGTTTGCGCATCTAATCCTATTAACTAGCCTTGACGTTGGACCACTAATCGCCGATTTCTAGAACAATAGTTTACCCAAGCAATAATTAAATATTGTTACCAGTGGTCTAATAGTTACGGTACAAAAGTACGTAAACCAAATGTCAGAATGGCTGTATTATTTACGATCGATTTTTGCATAAAGCACGCACAGCCGTACTTATTTAACCAGTCGAGACGACTTTTACCCATTAGTTGAGTTAGGTAACTACCGATCATGAAACTGAGGTGAAATTGTGTGAAATTAATCGTATTCCTTTGACAGTTCTAAACGTACGGTATGATCTGTCAAATAGCAAAGAACAAAGCGTTTGACAAATCATACCGTACGTTTTGAATTGTCAAATGAATCGTATTCATTTGACAATTCAAAATGTACGATATGATCTGTCAAACGGCAGAACGGCATATGTGTGACAGATCATACTGTACGTTTTTAACTGTCAAAGATTTATACAGGCACTAGCCAATATTACAGAAATATTAGGCAATGGAGGGATTGGAGGGTCGCATCCCTCATCCCTCTGAATGTGAGAGGCATTTTAAAAACTACACTTACATACGGGAATTAAAGCGATTGCGATAAAAAAGAATGAGCATATTTCACTCGATTTTGATGGCAAAAGACTATCGCGCGTGTTTTCCACCTCGTTACGTATGTCCGGCGGAGTTAATAATAGGTTTCCTTCATTTTCCTCGCTTGAAGTAGACATTTTCTTTAATAGGTATTAAACTTCACAATTAATCCAAACTTCATCACAGCCGACAAGTAGTTACGAAAAATAGAGCGTTTTTTTTTTCATGCCGCCATACCGATGCGCGCGCAAGTACCTACCGAACTAGATCAGCCAAGCCAAGATTAAAAATGTAATAATTCGTGTTTAAAACAAAAATTACCATTTTTTTTTGTAATAAAGCTGTATTAACCATTTATTGAAATAAATATGTAGATACTGTTATTTTTCGCATAAATACTGTTTGTTGCTAAAATAAAAGTTATAACCCGACTAAATTGTATCGCTTCTTCTTCTTCTTACTTAACTTGGTACTAGGGTACAAATGTAAATTTATTATTATTATTATTTATTTATTATAAACTAGGCACTCGTTCAATTATATACTGAAAAAGCACGCGTGTTTTTATATCTAAGCTCTATCGGTGGAATAAAAACGTCGTTTTGAGCAAGGGTGTTGAAAAATACAATACGCAAATTTAAAAGCGTCAATGTCATTTTAATATCGGTCGTTATATACTTCTTCTGTCTGATAAGTCTTATCTGACTTTATAAAAATCGGCCTTAATAATCATAACATTATGGTAGTCCCTTTTTCAAGTAAAAGATTACCAAATACTTGTATATTATTATATTATGTAGGTATAAATTTGCATTTAAAAACAGAGTCGTTAAGGAAAGTAAATTTTAGGAAGTGGACATTCAGATATGTTTGTGGAAGCGACCTAATCGTTCCTTAAGAACACGGCCCGACCTTTTAATTCATTTAAAATTTAGCTGGCATGCACGCTGCTGTTGCGTTTCACAGGCACGAATACTCGGACATACGAGTAAGTACTATACGCAGAATTTAGTGGCATAGAGTCATCTCGCCACACAAAAATATAAACAGTGATCCAAACCAATTATGTTTGTTAAGAACATTTGCCTAATGTTATCATAATAAGTGCTGTTACGCACAAGGAAAATAACTGTTTCGCTTTCGTTTGTGCAATAAAAACAAATAAATAACAGATGATTCTATAAAGACAATACTCGAAGGCTGTTTACGTCACATTATGCCGCATTATGTGTACCTATACAAACACCTAATATCTAATATACTAAAAGCAGTTTTCAATGCACGAGTTATGTTTTTTATTGGGTGTAAAAAGCAAACTTACCTACAAAGTTCCCAGATGGCGCAAATGCGACGCTCATGACCCAAGCGGAGCGTAAAGGGATTACTTGCACTTTGTTGCCGCTCCACGTATCCCATATTATAAGTTTTCCATCCAGCGATCCGGTGACGCAATGCCTGTCAGAAACAACCCTCGACATCAGCTGATTGTTCCGGACATTTTGTCTAACAACGCGGAAACTAACAATATTGACGCAAATTGTTGTGGTTTTGTACAATCAGTTTGTTATAGTTTTTCCATTTTTACCTACCAAACTACCATGTTGTGAATTTATCATAGTAAATTTGTACGAGTATTAATTTAAATTTGGCTATGCAACTCAGCCGATTATCATCGCCAAAGATAGAAATCCATATTGAAGCTTATCACTTTTTAACTTGGTTCAGAAACCTGACCCGGTAGCCAAGCCAAATAAATACACTTCTGGACACATCTATTGGCCCACCTTAGAGTTTTGGTTTCGATGGCCCCTACCCTACCGAAATATGATTGCTAGATTGAACAAAAACTGTTGATGCAGTTTTAAACCTGATACATTTTACCATCTTTTTCGATCGTATTGTTTTAAATTTGAATTCAGAACACCATACGACATGGAGCTACGCCTAACAAGTCGGATATGCGCCTTGTTAAAGACAATTGATTTTTGAATAAAAAACATGTTTTATCAAATAAAGGTTTAATTTAATAACGCGTGTTGCCTCCATGGGCATCTACCACAGCTCTCATACGATTAGGCATAGAGTTTATCAACCGCTCTCTATGAAATTTTGAGGGATCATTTCCCATTCCTCTTCTATGGCAGTTTTCAACTCCTGCATCGTCTGGGCAAATGGCTGACGAGCCCTAACACGTCTTTTTAGATCGTCCCACATATGCTTAATGGGGTTAATGTCTGGGCTTCTGGCTGGCCAGTCCATAACTGTGATGTTCACATCCCGAAGATATTCCCTGACGATGCCGGCCGCATGGGCTCTTGCATTATCATGCATAAAAAGGAAATTTGGGCCCACATAGTCCGCGTATGGTATCACGTAAGGTTCTAAGCACTCACGAATGTACCTTACAGCATTTAATGTTGGCAGCCGTGGTCCTGTAACAACCTCAAGTTGAGTTTTGCCGCTCGCGGATATACCGCCCCAGACAGTCCACGAGCCACCGCCATAATTAACCCTCTCTTCAAAGCAGCATTGTGCGAAACGCTCTCCCTTACGTCGGTAGACCTTTTTCCTTCCATCATTGCCATGTAACACAATTTTAGACTCATCAGAAAAGAGTACACGGCTCCAATCTTGCTGTGTCCAATTTAAATGACTGCGTGCGAAATGAAGCCCATTAGCTGGCTTGTGTGGTACCATATCGCGTTCTTTTAACCTTCTCCGAATAGTTCGAGCGCTCAAAGATACTCCGTGGAAGTCGCGAAGTTGGTTTTGTATCTCAATGGAGGTAAGGTGACGATTTCTCAAGCTGGTCGTCACGTCACTTCCTTGGCGACGAACAAAGCCGCCAGTCTCTAGGTACCTCCGATAAACATTTCGGACCGCAGATCGACTTAAATTAAGTTGAGCACTCACGTTTCTTTGGCTGTGTCCGACCTGAATAAGTGCCACAGTTTGGGCGGCGACTTTAGGTGAAGTATCCATAGATTATTGATAGAACCTCACCTTAATGTTAAGAATAAGTAATGTTTGATGCAAAACCAAAGATATCAATCACGTTTTCAAGAATTAAATCCAAGTAAACCAATAAAACCAAGTTTTCTTAGTATTCGATTGTTTGATATCAACAAACAGGCTCCAAATTGTCTTTTGTTTCTTTAAATTCAGTGTTCGAAATTCAAAAAAAGATTATTGAATGAAATTGTGAATGTGCCAGGTTCAAAACTGCATAAAAACTTTTTGCTCGACCTAATATAAAATTTTAGCTAGGACCAAACGAAATACAAGGTGGGCCAATAGATGTGTCCCGAAGTGTATTATGCCATGTGAAAAATGACAAACAAACGAGCGATGACATAATCGTACCTTACAATATTCGCAAATGCTATTTACAGTAAAAATACCACATCTTGGAAGCTGTGTTTCAACCTACCACAAATGACCATGTTTGGTTGCGTTAATGGGTTTAGGGCAGTGTAAGGGGGGGGGTACACACCTGGAATCACCGCTGTAATGAACCGAATTTACTTTATTAATGTGTCCTTTTAGTGTTTTCTTAGTAACCAGCCTTATCTTTGGTAAATCTGACAAATCGCCACATTTGTCAGCTAACTTAGCATCGGCTCCTTTTTCTTGCTCCGCCTGAAACAGAAAATACAATTAATAACTTAAGGATTTCGCAAGGCAATTTTATTTTGTGTTAATATTAGTTACCTTGCATTTGGCGATCAAATCCGTTAGCTCCTTCTTCAGAGCTGTAGTTTCAGGGTCCTCCTTAGGCATGGTCTTCAAAATTAAGATGCGTATCAGAAGTCAACGTGTTCCACCAATGGCGTCCGAGCGTTATGTGACCAACATATTTCTTACTGGGTCCTCCTTTTAATCGTATTACTAAAATTGGATTTCAATTTACAGTTCAACGGAAGCTCTACATGTGCGGCCAACTATTCATCCAACTATAGTTGACCGACATTGTTTTATTAATGCACATTAAAACGTGAATGCGTGTCTGGTTATTTTTATTTTCCATTTTACGGAAAACTAAACATTTTCGTCTCATTTAATTATTTTAAACTTTACCTAGTTTGACGCGGCCACCTGTTATTTGCCTTTTCTGGGTCTGATGCTTCAGCCTAATGGACTTATTAGTCACTAACTAGACTTATAGTACTGACTAAAAGATTAGAACATGGCTCATAGATAAAAGTATTTACTTTTACATATTACTATCATCTAATACCGAAATGCGTTTAATTCAAGATACTATAGTTAATATTTTGCAAAGATCTTATATTTGTTTAGATTTTAAAAGAGTGCTGTTATCCTTGTAGCACATACAGTTAATTTTGCTCCGGCAAATTATTTTTGTAGATTCTTAGAAAGTGAGTTTACAGTCGGGCATGGAAGTCGTTACACTTTTTCTTTAAAGTCATCCACAATCGAAAGAAGTTAAGTTCAGTGAAGTGGAACCATTGCACCACTAAATGAACTTTCACTTTACTTTAACTCTGTTTTTACAAATTTAAGTGGATTACAAATTGATGAGGTACCAAGGTGTCTTGCTATCTACCTCTATATGTATAATTATAACAAATCATTAAACCCAGCCACCGGTTAATGATTGTATATAGGTACATCATGTAGTCGTAATATATGTGTATTTACTTAATATATATTTTAGTGGTTATTTCCAAAATCTATATTTATTGTAATTCTTGTTAATATGAATTGAAGACAGTCATTGCATCTTACATCGTACAGTGGGAAGAGATGTGAAAGGATGAAAGTGGCATCTTTTTCTTATTTATGAGACGGTTGCGAGGAGAAATTATTTGGACAAAGAATTTATCCTCAAAATTAAAATAAAATAATAATAATAGTACAGTATTATACTGTAATCTGTGTCTAAATATTACATGAATGATGAATGTCGCGATGTTGGGCGTCCAAAACTGAATAGGCTCTTTCTCGAAACTTCTACTAGCCTTATTATTGAAAGATACGGATAAAGTCAATTGCCTTTTTTTGGCGACAAGCCGACACTTTCATTTCACGGTACAGTTCTTTTTTCGAATTGATAGAATAGCTCTCTTATTTTCCGTTATAATCAATTTGATAGCTTCGGTTGGTGCAGCAATAGCAGTCGTAGCTTAGAAGCTTCGGGGAAAACATGCCTTTTTTGGGACACCGGTGTTTTCCGTTAAAATGTTGCTGCTGGGTGGTTGCTATGTTCATAGCCTTGCACACAAGCACTTCCACTCAGGAATTTTGTGAAAAACAGGAATCTGGGAAATGTGAGACGACTAATTTATATCTCAATGGTAAGTCTGTCCAGTATTTGGTGCTTATGTTTTGTGCCTTATTTATGTGTAACAATGGTATACCTACTTTTGTTTTTTGTAAAATATTTATGCACATCAATACTTTGTATTTTTTCATCAATAAGCAGCATTGCGAATTTCTCATAACATGATCATCCTCGTCTGACACAGTTCCTATTTTCAAGTGCATTTTATATTATTAAGTTTGTATGGTTACAAAAAACTTATAAAAAAAGAAATATAAATGATCCTCAATGGATTATTTAATAACAAAACGAAACAAGCACGAATTTACTGTTAAAATATGTAATTGAATGATGATGATTAATCATTAGTCATGATGAATTTATCGTTAATAATGGGAATATTACTTATTAAGCTTCCACTCTCTTCCATACAAGTAGGTAGTTATGCATAAACAGATTTAACTAGTTTGAAGTGTGTACGTCAAGATGTATTGGTATGTGTTACTAAGCCTCAGCAATGTGTTTTTTTTTAAAGTGTTCTCTAACGAATACGTGAGGGCTCAGTTTGTAAATATCACGAACGGCTCTTTTTTCTGTATTATAACGATGTTATCAATATCCGTGGCAAAACAGACATAACATTCTGAAAGTAGCTAAAGAATAGGGGAGAGGCAAGATAGGGTAGCTTTGAAGATCAATAATAGAAAAAAAAACTTACTTTTAGTTGACCATTTTAGAAATAATAAATAAAATTTAAAAAAGGCATTTACCCCGTCTTACCTCATAGTGCTGGTAAGATGGAGTACTTTCATTTGGATTGGCAGAACTATAAGACATGAATGGCGTCATTATCATTATCATCAATTCTGCTAATATGGGACTATTTTCTACAATGTGGGCATGAAATTCACTTCCCAATTGAAGCGGAATATATTGCCCTCCAATACATACATGGTGTGTCCTCTTCCTCCTCTTTTAGTTCCAGATTATGGGACTCTTCGTCGTTTAGCTGAATTTGCTTTGGTTTTGAAGTAGTTTTCTTCTGTTCTTTTTTTTCAATTTATCTTTTTTTTTGTTTCACTAATATACTATTACCCCATCTTGCATGCTAAGCCATTGTCTACTAATAATAATAATAATAAAAAAACTAGAAAACCAAATGCGTGTTATTATAGGTTAATTTAACCGTCAATCACAGTCACAAATCGCCAGCTAGCGTTATTTTACAAACTACAGTCACTTTTCAAAACAGTAGAAAATATGTTAAGCGAATTGCACTACATAAAACAGTTTTTAAATATATTACATGAGCGAACTTGCGATGTTACTGACCGAGTGATAGACAAGTCAACATCATGACGGCGCATCGAACGATGCATAAATAAACAAGAGTGATTAGTAAGACCAATTCCTTCAACCAAGGTCCCCACCATTGCAACTTCCAGTCCAACGTAATGTCTAGAAAACAGATGAAGGAGACAAGATATTTTTCTCCGTTAAATAGCTTGGCAGTGATACCTTGTTTCACATAAGGCAAGGTTAAGCTAACTTAATTGCTATTTATAAAGATGAAATAAGAAATCAAAAATTTCCGCACGAGCGGGACTCGACCCAGCATCTTTCTGGCTAACCGGGCCAAACGCTCTATCAACTGAGCTACCATGCTGTCAGTTCGACCTTGCGAAATTTCTGGTCTCTGGAAACGTCATTATGCGTGACGTTTAGCGCCAAAATACCACAATACTTTGTTACAGCAAAAATATGTTTGTTTCTCATAGTTTTTAAATGAATTAAATAGTTGCTGGTGTAGAAAAATGCTATATCTAAAAATCTTTTTGTTCAATTTCGCTTAAACCGTTTTGTTGAAAGTAATTGTAAAATTTGATTCACGCTACAACGTGCCGTGCCGGTACCGGGAAATATTCCCACCCACATTCCACGCAGCGTCCGGACCCGGGCGAAGCACGGTCAGGCATGAATCACTTCATTCAAACTGAATACAATAATGTTCGACCGTGCCCCGGCCGGCGCTGGGACGGTGTATCGTGAATCAGCCTTAAAGCTCTACATTGTTCCGTGTTTTTGCCGAATGCTACGGAACCCTAAAAAGCGGTAGTACTTATTTAACAAAAAAGATATGCCTTTTGTACATAAATAAATATTTTTTGACACCGCAAAATTCCTACCTAAAAATATTGAAATCTTAACAACAATTAGTAGCACATTGCTATTTAATTAAAAGCTAAGATTTGTATGCTTCTGATTATAACTAGTGCACAGTAAATCTTCCATCATTTTTTTATAGTTCCGTAGCCGAATGGCAAAAAACCATCCGTCCGTATGTCACAGCCACTTTATTCTGAAACTATAAGCATCACACTATTGAAATTGGGTAGGAAGATGAATCCTGTTAACCGCTTTACAATTCTTATGCAAAAAATAAAAAATAATTATATTTAAGGGCGGGCTCCCTATACAGGGTGACTTTTTTATCAGTACCGATATTTTGTGTAAAGACTCCACTGACGAATATGAACAATTTTTACTATGGGGGCAATAGCGAAATCGAGAAAAAAAATCAGCTGTTCCATACATTTTACCGCGCGCCAATTGAACTTTTGTATGGAACTGCTGATTTTTTTTTCTCGATTGCCCCCATAGCAAAAGTTGTTCATATTCATCAGTGAAGTCTTTACACAAAATATCGGTACTGATAAAAAAGTCACCTGTATATAAAACTAAATTCAAAAAAAGTTTTTTGTCAAACCTATGCTTGTGAGGTGTCTATAGATAGGTCTTTTAAAATGACATAGAGGTTCCTAAAACATTTGGTAATATTTGCCCCCCTCCAACTTTTAAACTGAGCGAGGGTAAATTTTGAAATAAATATATAATGTAGATATACCTAAGAAATACTTTCAACGAAAATTAGTTTGAACGGGATGGATCTAGTAGTTTTTGAGATTTAGCTCATTTTCAACAATCGCAAACATAACTTTGTTCTTCATTAACTCAAACACTACTAAAAAACAAACTTATATTTGCTGACAACAAAATATAGTTATTTTTTAGCAAAGCGGAAGTAAGTGGATTCCCTAATTCAGTTAAAATTGGCACGGAACCCTTAGTGCGCGAGTCCGACTCGCACTTAGCCGGTTTTTTAAACTTAGGTACCTTCTTTTTTTAATCGTACACATCAGATTATATTAACCCCGGTTTCTTGATTGATAGTAAACTATAAACTTATGGTTATAATATATATAAATAAATATATATGAAGTCATAAAAATCATTTATTTATGCAAATAGGCCCACTAGGGACACTTTTACACTTCCCAATATAAACCCTACCACAGCTTAGGGACAATTGTGGGCTAGTGCTGAGCAACAAACTCAGTCACTATTGTCAATGCCTCTTTTCAAAAGGTTTACAATGTTTGTAGTGATCATGCAAGTCCATACATTATTATCTTCTAAATAATCATCTACTTTATAATACCTACCCTTTCGCCATAAGGGTTTCTTTAATAACAGTTTTAAATTTATTAAGCGGTAAGTTTACAATGTCTTCTAGAAGTTTATTGAAATAAAAAATATCCCTTTCCCCATGAAAGAATTACCAATCTTTCTAAGCGGCATTTTTTCAAAAGTCAGATAAAACATATCAGACTGATAAATTATAAAGCGACAGATTGCAAAAGAATACAAGTACCTAACTATGATCGCTGACAATTGGGTGACGTTTTCAAATTAGCCATATTGTATTTTGTTCGACGAATACGAGGGTGAAACTGAAAGTTCTTAGAACTGGCCACTTATAAACAATATAATAAAAAAAATATTCTAAAATTTGAAAATAGAACTCTTTGCCAATATTACTGAGTATATATTTCATTCATTTGTCATTTGTTTTACGATTTGGCGGCAAATTGAAAATTGTCTGTGTCACGTCAACATGAATTTAACACGAGAAAATTTTCGTGCAATGATTTTTTATGACTTTCGATGTCATTTAAGTCAACAAGAAAGTTATGATAGACTACGATTGGCCTTTCACGATTAAGCCCCATCTCGTGCGACTGTTTACAACTGGTTTAATGAGTTTAAACGTGGTCGCACTAATCTCACTGATGAAGTACGTGAGGGACGGCCTTCTACGGCGACGACTGAAAATAACATCTGTGTTGTGCGGCGTATGATAGAGACTGACAAAAGAGTGACCTATCAGCAGATTCGGACAAGCTTAGGCATCGGTATGAGTCAAGTACACAAAATCCTCCACGAACATTTAGCGGTCAGGAAGCTTTGCGCCCGGTGGATACCTCATAATTTGACTAAGGCTCAAAAACTCCATCGTGTGGATTGGTGCCGTAAAATGATTGAAAGATTTAACGGAGGTGACTCAAATGCTATGTTCAACATACTAACAGGTGACGAAAGCTGGATTTACTGTTATGATCCTGAAACCAAAAGACAATCTGCTCAGTGGGTGTTTCCTTTCGAGGAGTTGCCAACTAAAGTGAAGAGAGATCGAAGTGCGGGAAAAAAAATGGTGGCCTCGTTCTTTGGAAGGATAGGTCATTTCGCAACAATTGTGTTAGAGGATCAAAAAACAGTTTCTGCAGAATGGTACACTACCAATTGTTTGCCACTTGTCTTGGAAAAAGTTCGAGAGAAACGACCTCGCAGTAGGATCCTCCTTCACCACGACAACGCCTCGTCGCACACCGCCAAGCGAACGATCGACTATTTGGCGACATCAAACGTTGAATTACTGGGTCACCCGCCGTATAGCCCCGACCTCGCGCCTTGTGATTTTTATTTATTTCCAAAAATTAAAGAAAAACTTAAAGGAAAGCGGTTTATGAATGCTGAAGAAGCGGTGGCTGCGTATCGCGATGCCATTGAAGAGACCCCTAAGGACGAGTGGGCAAAGTGCTTTTCCCAGTGGTTCCATCGCATGCAGCGGTGTATTGACGTCAATGGACAATATTTTGAAAAGATATAATAAAACTAATAACTGGCTAATGTAATCAGTTTTTTATTTTCTAAGAACTTTCAGTTTGACCCTCGTATATCCTATCTGACTATTGAAAAATCAGCCCTAAGCCTAAATAAAATTGTGGAATAGCAAGCTTATCCTTATTCCTAGTATTATATTTGTGTATGTCACTTTTTCGTGCATAAATTTATTTTTTTCCGTGCATACATTAAATTTTCGTAAATATACTGAGAGGCTACAGTTAATATTCTAATTTCTTTAAACACGTCTCGTTAGGAATCTTGAGGTTTAAGATTAAAAATAGCTCACACGGCTCTTTTTGTAAAACAAAAACCGGCCAAGTGCGTGTCGGACTCGCTCACTGAGGGTTCCGTGCCAACTTTAACTGAATTAGGGTATCCACTTACTTCAACTTAGTAAAATACTTACCACAATATTTTGTTGACTGCAAATATAACTTTGTTTTTCATAGTGTTTGTATGAAGTACAAAGTTATGTTTGCGGTTGTTGAAAATGTGCTATATCTCAAAAACTTCTCGTTCGATCTCGACCGAACTAAAAATTTACACTCGCTTTAGTTAGTAGAAGTTAAATGGGAGGGGGGGGGGGGACGCCCATTTTACCACCTTGGAAGCATCTAGCTGTGAAACGTTAGACTTTAAAAGAAAATAGTTTTAGAAACCTCCATGTTATTTTAAAAGACCTATCCATAGACACCTCCACACGTTTGGGTTTGAAATTTTTTTTGTTTTAGTTTCATGTATGGGAGCCCCCCCTTAAATGTCAATACATATTTTTGTTTTTTGTATAAGGTTCGTAAAGCGGTTAGCAAGATACACATTCCTACCAATTTTCAACAGTGTGATGCTTATAGTTACAGAATAAAATGGCTGTGACATACGGACGGACAGACAGACAAACAGACTTGACGAAACTATAAGGGTTCCGTTTTTTGCCATTCGGCTACGGAACTCTAAAAATTGATTCTATATCAGCAGCCGCGCCCCACAGTAAAATACCGTAGGACATCAAGCTATGGAAATTACTAAATAAACTAACCTTGCTGTTTCTACATCAGTCAAACGTCTAATCTTTCTTACAGCAAAAGCAGCTGAGCTTAATTTCCCCGACAAAGCCTACATATATGAGGATTCCATTGTAGTTTGGAGTCTAAAAAGCGATTCCCAGGAATATTGTGGAGTCAATAGTATCAAGCGGTCTGACTTTTATCATAACCTGAGTTGATGCCTGTCGGACATTTAGGCATCGAAAACTTTACACATTTAGTTTTACTTCACAAAGATTCCCTACAAAATGCGGGAGGTCATTTATATATATGAAAAATAAAAGAAGTCCCAATATAGAACCAGTTCAGTTCCGTTTATACATACTTTTGCATTCTACCTGAGAGATAAGAATTATGTTTGATATGAAAATATGTTTTAAGCGCTTTAAACGATTTTTTATCGTGCATTTGAGAAAAAAATATAGTACTGTTGATGTATTTTTCGTAGTAGTTTTGTTAAACATTTTTTATTTGCTGTGAAATATTTGTTAAAGATAAAAAAACAAATTACTTAATATAATGATTAATAAATTACGATTTTAATAGCATTATTGACCACCAGACATCAACGTTAAACAAACGTTGTTCACTCAATAACTTGGCTGGTTTACTTTTAGCGATTTCATTGGTTCGATTTTCGGCGGAATAAACGGCCTAAAAGTCCGATGGGCTGGCTCACTTAACCAGATGACTGCGACACATGTAGGTAACTGAAAATTTGACGCACGTCATGGCCCCTGGGCCTCTCCCATGAGGCGTGACGTAATTTATGGATCGTGCCGACAACACAGTTGGCTTAGCGTTAATTTTCCTTGTCACATCCCAAGAGGTCCCGGGTTCTAACCGTGTTCCTGGATTTGTCTGTCTTGAAACGTACTCAGAAATAGCTCGGATTTAGAAAGTTGGTGGTGATCACACCCACGTGCCTTAAAAAGCACGTTAAGCGATTCGATTAAGGACCAATCCTGCGCCTGACTTCTCATTGGTAAAATGTCGGACTATCGTCTTACCGAATATTAAGTGAAGAAACAGAGAGTGCGCTTGTGTATTGCGCTCAGATCTGGGCATTATAGAATCTCCTGAGTACCTGGCCTATCTTTGTTGAGAGGGGCTGGCGCAGCAGCGTAATGTTTTATAGCCTTTTTTTCGCGTAGGAAACGCTACATGCATACCCGCTGCCCAGCAGGGCAGTCTATTGAGAGGTAAATATTTATTTATGACTAGCGTTCCCCCGCGGCGTCGTCCGGGTAATTTTCGGATTGCCCGTAAAATATTTCAACGCCAAACAATTATGTATTTCCATGGAAGTAAGAGGTCAGAATGATAGGTTAGCGCAAGCGCGTGTTGTAGGTACTTAAGCTGCGACCATTATTTTGGTACGGAGTTATTTAACCACAGTGATACTCCGAGTTTCTAAGATATTAATTGAAATTAAAATTTTATAAAGAGTATTTTGTTAAAAATGAAATGCACGTGACGATAAATATGTTTATTTTATTAAGAATAAATAAATACCCGTGTGCGTCCTTTTTTTATAATGATCTCGATCGCACCTGATATCAGGTGTGGATGAGGTCTAGGGTGGTGCATATCTGCTTAGTAGTAGGCTGTTCACTCTTGCCTTAATGTGGCTTAGGTCATATTCCTTAGGGAAAACTTCAGTAGGCAGTGAATTCCGTTCCGTACGTGGAATGTCAACAATATAGGGTGGTACGCTAGCCTACGTCTGGTCGCCCTGTGATGGAACGAACCTGGCGGAACAAGATCATGCAGTTCATTTGGACAGTGGCTAAAGTGCAGCCTATAAAAGACTGACAGGGACGCTTCGGCGGTGATTAAGAACCTGCACTGAGCTTTCAACTATTGGGGCATCATCGATCAGCCTCCTTGCACGCTTTTCGCTCGAATCCAATGTAGCCAGGTGACACTTTGCCGAGCCATCCCATAGGTGACAGCAATATATAATATATATATACTAAAATAAACAATATATAATAAACTACCTACAGAATTAAAAAAATGTCGACTCGACGAGTGCTTTCAAAGCGAAACTTGCCGAATACGTTTTGGAGGTGTTATAGTGAAAAAGTTTCATGTTTTTTTTTTGTTTGTTTATCTGGTTCGCTGTGATTGACATTTATTACTTTTAAAATGTAGTACGTATGAGTAGCATAGATCGGCGCGAACGATGTGTAAATAATGAAATACTTACTATTTTTATGTTATATTTGTTCTCATGTAAGTGACAGTGTCTTTGTTTGAGAAATAAATAATCTTTAAACCTAATATACCACGCACGGTCGGATCTGTGCTTTACATAGAAGCAATCTTTGATTGGGTGTGAAATATAGCTTAGCCCTTGAGACGATTACCAGTTTCCTGGCAGCAGTTTCAGCAATGGATTCAATGTACAATGTGTATGGAGGACAATTTTATACCCAAATGTTGCAGCCAATCGGTGATGCGGAGGGGCACACCTCGAAAATTAGGACACCAATGCAGTGGTGTGCTGTTTTGCAGAGAACAAACACGCCTGTGTAATTTGAGAAATTAATCTGCACGAGGTTTACATCATCCCAGTCAGAGACGCTCTGCAGGGTTAGATTTATCTGCCCAATCAATGCACCTCGATGAGACTCAATTTAAAGATGAGAATTAATTTGCAGGGTCGGCTCGGCTACCTTTTTTTGGTACTGGCTGTACGTTAGCTAGTTTCCACGTGTCAGGCACTCGTCCAGTCTCCAGCGAGAGTCGATACAGGCGTGTTAGGATTGGAGACAACTTGGGTGTACAATTTCGCAGAACTACCCCTGAAATCACTGGAATGCCGTCAAAAAAATATATTTTTGTAAATAGTACAGTATTTTTTATCAAATTTATGGACATTACACGTTAGCAGTGAGTTAACCATATCAGACAGAAATATGCTGTCCCGGACTTTATTACAGAACTTTAAAGAGGAACAATCCCATTATACATCTTGCTGAGCCGACAATGCGATCGGACGTGTCGACTAGTATTTAATTACATAAATTAACATGTACTTGCAAAATTCTTGACTCACGAAGTGTGAGTCGTGCGGCGAATCAGTGCTAAAAAAATATACATTGTGATGAAGAATAGTGCGTTTTAAATAAGTTGTAATGGCTGATAGTGCCTTAAACTGGAGTGCTCTAACGCCTCGCAGCCCACCAACGCCCACGCCACGCCCGCGCCCGTCCCACAGGAGCAGCTTCACTGCAAGTAGTCAGCACACCGGAGATTCAGAACTGGATGAGTACTATCGAGAAATACCTGAATGAAGTCTGCAATATCGCCGCTGAGGGAAAGTTGAACTCAGACCAGAAAGGCAGAATAAATAACTTATACAGAAAATGGCACATCTCAACTAGCCGTTCAATACCAATCTGTCAAGGCTAGAGCCGTGCAAGTTCAGACAATTATCAATGCCCTCAAAGAAAACCTAGACCTATCACAGAGACTTGAAGATCTCCAACGTAGCATCGCAGAATCGTCGAAACCAGACCAAACATTTCGCACGGTCGGACCTTAGCACGCTAGCTAAATTGGTAGAACGTTTAGCCCGGTTAGCCAAGAAATTGCTAGGTCGAGTCCCGACCTTGCTCAAATATTTTGGTTTCTCATTTCATCTTTTAGAATATAAAATATAACACTATCTAACTAACTATCGTGGCCCAGCGACCCAAAGTGGGTCTCGACCTCCGAAACGAGAGACCAGTCCTCAATCCCGAGCTCACGCAGATCAGTCTCCACCATGTCCCTCCAGCGATATCTGGGACGACCGACTGGGCAAAATCGAAAATATAACACTGAGTGTTAAAAATCTAAACCATTGCCGAATATAGCAGGCTTATAAGCATTGCTGTTTAAATATTCCGGAATTAATAGGCAATCTCAATACATTTACACCCGGCAATTGACGATCGCTCTCGCGACTCGCTTGTCGTTCGACGAGTAGTTCGATTTAACACTCGCGAACTAGTGCTGATGCGAGCTTGCTGTTCACACTTTCGCGACAATAATCATAGGTACTGTTGCACATGTAGGTACATACAGAGCGTTCAATTGGTTACACCTTACGGCATATTTGTACTTTTGAGGTACTTTTGAGGGTGGTTTTATTTTTGAAATATTTTATTTTATTACATGACTTTTAGGTATTAGATACTTAAGACTACCCGATATCACAATAAAACTATAGCTTAAGCTGACATAATATATCTAATTAATTAATTACATAAAATGGTCTCGATTATGACTTCTACAAACAAACAAACAGACAAACATACATGTTACATACACTTACGAAATTTTAAACACGTGTTTGCCAGCCTTTATAATGGATCAACGTGATTTTTCATCCAATTCTAAAGATCACATTACTTATGTCGAATTGATAACCTCCTTTTTTGAAGTCGCTAGAAATATAAAACCTGCATCGAAACGTAATAGTAAAGTCATTGGTTATATCAAAAACACACACATACACAATATTAAACGTAAATATCAAAGCAAAAAAAAAACTAATTTTATTAATCTGTGGGCTGTGAAACCAGCCTAAATGCTCGTGCTTACTACTCGTGCAGTTTGCTCGCGCGAGTACATGAGTCGCGAGGCGAGTACCGAGCTTACTGTTCACACATGTGTGACGACTATGCTAGCCACTCGCCTTGAAAAAGCTTTGAAATGCATTTCAAATTACGAACCTTAATATTAAGCGAATATGGTAGATGTTCATAACATCATACTTAAAATGTTATCCTTATGAAATAGAGTAGGTAGATAGTAGCTTTTGTTTGATTGGTTGTTTGACAGGACAGCGGTTGACTGCGACGTACCACAATGACGGATTTGTTCATCTGTTTTTATTAGCAAATATAGGCAGATTGTTGTGCTTTTGGTGTGTTGTTTTGAAAAACGTGCGTTCACCGCACAGCTACTAAATTCTACCGGCTACGGACAGCCAGTAGTAGCTTCGAGTTCAATTCGTCAACCATCCAGCCAGTATAATGCTAGATTTTCACGAGTGCGACACGTACTGCCCTTCTGTTATTTCAATCATAAATTAAAGTTAATGAAATATAAAACCAGTGTGCATCAGAGGTGATCTCATTGGTTCATTTCATTCAAGTAGCACAGTTGGGATCAAGTGACGAGAGGAAGCGCCCAGCTTTTATCAGTTCGCGAGTGTTGGGACCGTCCGTCATCATTTATTATTATATATGACTGGAAACTTATCGCTTAGGAAGTGGGAACGCGTATCTGGAGCACACTCGGCCAATAAACGAGTCTTTCTTTAGCCCCGCGTTGTTTTAACGACTTCCAATTTATGGGCCAGTGTACGGAAGTCCATTGAACCGCGCACATCATGGACAAATCTGGAAAGCTCGTACAGTTTATCACATTACTGTGTTTATTTTCTACTCGTATTATAGCTATTGGTGAGTAAATCAATTAATAAACTACATAATAATAGTGCTGGCGAGTTTCAAAAAGTATGATAATAATTGTACTAAGACAGATTCTTAAATATCCAATAAAAATGAACTGATCAATTAACTGCTTAAAACATTAGGTATAATAAACACAAACCATCATCATCCATCATCCATCAGTAAGATTTGCATCAGATAGCACATAGAAATCATTTAAAAAATACATTTATGTGTGGCAAGTTCAAAATCAAACCTCTACTTTTTTATGATGAAATAACTATACTGGCTTAGGTCATTAATCAAAATTATAATATTCAAAACAATAATATGAATTCATTAATTTGGTGAAGTGATGTGTGAGACTACCCATATCCAGGCATATTTTAAATGTTTTTTTTTCTCTGTTTACAGAAGATGTCAAAGTTCTGACCGTTGCAACTGATGACAACCATGGTCTCGAACGTTTCCTGAGGACAGCTAAAATATATGGTATTGAGGTTGAAGTGCTCGGAAAAGGCAAAGAATGGTCTGGTGGCGACATGAAATATGCTGGAGGTGGCCAAAAGATAAACCTCCTCAAGGAAAAGTTAACAGAATTAATGAAACTAGAAAACAAGAACAAAATTATTCTATTCACAGACAGGTAATTATTTTATATTATTAATAATATTTTTTACTGGGATACAATTGTGTAGTAACTTTCCTGGTATAAACATGTATTTTGTTTCAGCTATGATGTTATGTTCCTTGCTACTCTAGAAGAAATAGTAAATAAATTCAAATCATTTACTGATACTAGAGTTCTGTTTTCTGCTGAACAATTTTGCTGGCCCGACAGCAAACTGGCAGCACAGTATCCCAAAACAGAAGTTCAAAACCCATATTTAAATTCTGGTGGAATAATAGGTAAAAAAATTGTATTTAAATCATAACTTTAGCATAGTGCTACTGAGTGTTAAGAATGTTTATAATTTGCATAATGGTAGCTACCAATAACAATACTGCATACATAAAGCATAATATTTTAAATCTCTTCATTGTCTTCTGAAATTACACTTGATATCATCAAAAAACATATGTAATGATTGCATGTAATTAGATAAAAGTGTAATTTTTTAATGTTCATTAATCATGTGTTTTTATTTTTCAGGTTTCCTTCCAGAGTTATTTAAAATTGTGGATCATAAACCAATCAAAGACAAAGACGATGATCAATTATATTACACCAGAATATATTTAAATAAAGAATTGAGACAGAAGCTTAAAATTTCTCTAGATCATAATTCTGCCATATTCCAAAATCTCAATGGAGCCCTATGTAAGTTTTAAAGTGGATTCAATACTTAGAATATTTATATAACAAACATTTATTTATTTTTTAATTATGTTACATAGAGGTATTGCATCAGGATGATTTATTATAGTAGTCATCTTTGATTTTTTAGTGCTTCAAACTATTGTTTTATGTTCTTATAAGCGTATTAACATTTTGCAGCTGATGTACAATTGAAAGCAAATACAACAGAAGACTGGCCCTATTTAGAAAATGTAGCTACCAAAGAACGCCCTTTGATTGTTCATGCAAACGGACCATCCAAATTGACTCTCAACCATTTGGGTAACTACTTAGCTAAGTCGTGGTCTGTTAAAGAAGGATGCGCCCTATGTAAAGAGAAGAAAATTGAACTCAAGGTAAAGCAAAATAAAAAAATATTTTTATTATTGTCCAGCTGCGATTTCATTATTCTGTTTATAATAAATTTTTTTTCTAATAATTTAGGATGAAGCATTGCCCACTGTGATGTTAGCGGTGTTTATTGAACAAGCAACACCATTTTTAGAAGATTTCTTGCAACAACTGCTAGACATTGATTACCCCAAGGGAAAAATCCATCTACTTCTTAGGAACAATGTAGAGTATCATGAGACTGAAGTAGACGACTTTTTCCAATCTCACTCAAAAGAATATGCTACTGCCAAGCGAATTAAGCCAAGCGATTTCATTTCGGAATCAGAAGCAAGGAATATTGCCAAGTAAGGGTTTTATTTTTAGTTTTATGTAGATCATCTGTGTTATTTTTGTGTTTATTTATCATTTCTCCCTCTCTCTCTCTCACTGATAAATTTGACAGTTTTATGGGAGCCTCTAGAATAAAAAGTGTTATGCCAGGGTTTTTAAAAAAAATAACACATATGTTGCATCTGTTATTTATTCGATGGCACTTTGACTAATGCTGCCAACTTTGACAAATACATATTTCTTTAATCGCTATGTTGATCTCAAAGAACCTGATGTGACATGTGATTTTATTTTTAAAAATTCTTATATTTTGTACAGGGATAGGTGCATAAATAGTGGATGCGACTATCTGTTTAGCATCGACAGTGTCTCTCGTATCAAGAGCGACACGCTGCGTTATTTACTGTCATCAGGCTATGACGTAATAGCACCAATGCTGGTGAGGCCAGGACAAGCGTGGTCTAACTTCTGGGGAGCCATCAATACGGCTGGCTTCTATGCTCGGTCTACAGACTACATGGACATCGTATATCACGTAATCAGGTGAGATTATTTAATGCAATATACATAAATAATGATTTTGAAGGTATAAAAAAACGAAACACTGGAACTTAACCATTTATTTTAAAAGAACAAATCAGATTGTTTTAATATAAAAAGAATAATTAGGTTTTCAATTCTTATAATATACATTTGAGTGATAACATGATAAATTGTTCTTCTGAGGTTCCTTATCTTACAAGTCCATTTTAGTTCAAAATGTATGTATAAACATTCTGTATTATTTTTTACATTGATGTTAAAAATAATCATGGGATGCATTATGAAGGGTCATTAGTCTGTTGTATGATTGATTTTATCTGCTAGGGACTGTAGAATGTGATGATAAAAGACCCAATTAATATAAGCTTCATTCCATGACAAGTATCAAATGATCAACGGTAAAAGAATGTGCTGTGGTTGCGTAAGCGTGTGACTTAATCGAATGCTATCGAGAAGTCTGTTTTGAACGAGCGTCGGTCTATAGAGTACATATTGTCCGCGGTACATTCGTACACGCCCGCGTCCATCTGAGTGGCTGGATCAATCTCGATTTTAGACTTGACACGGTCGTCGCCTATGGGCCACTCGTGAATCTGAAAAATAATTGAATGGTCATTTAAGTTCATATCGTCTACGTCGAGCGTTTGCCGACTCTCTGCTGTTTTTGAAATGTATTTGTAAGCGTAATGTGCCTACTGAGATAACGTTTGTAGGTAGTCAGTTGTTATGCAAGTAGACACTCTGAATAAAAACATTGTACGAAATTGACAAGGATTTATATATATATATATATATAAAGTACTTACTACTAAACTACTTTGATGAATGAAATCGGGAAGTTAGAAAAGTTTTAATTAATTTGCTTACATGTAAATAATGATGTGCAAAAATTTCAACTCCGTCTTTAAACCAGGTGATGTGTGGTCGTGGAGAACCTTTTGCGATGCACAAGAATGCTATTTTGTGCCCCAACACATACTCGAGGTCAAAATGTGACGCAAGCAATATTTTAGCCCCCTGAAACGAACATAACAAGTAGCAGTTAGTACTTAAAAATAATTAATTGTATAGTTTCTTAACACAGTAACCAACTAATCATCCAAATATGCAACGTCATTTTAAGTAGTGGACAGTTAACGTTAAGTAAAACTTAAGCTCTCATTTCGTACTAAAATATATATTTATAAAACAGCCCTAGGTCTAAATACCACCATTCGCTATGGCAAGCATATCACACTAACTTCAATTATTTAAAGAGTAGTTTTCATTAATTAATAAATAAATAAACTCACATCATTGTTGTTGTAGTACTGGTCAGATTCGGGATCTCTATATTTTCCTGTGATGGGCAATCCTATTTGCACCTATAACAAGAGTGATCATTAGCTAGCACTGGCAGTAACGACGCACAAAAATCTTATATAGCTTTATGTTACCTTTGATTTGGTTCTGCTCCTTGTGCGCCCGCGCCTCGCATCCGCTGGATCAGCAAGGAACCAAAAAACTAAGAGCAATCCTAGGAGCAGTCTGCCCTTTAAGAGCAACATTGGTAAAGCTTGTGAGTATCGGGTCACACGCTTTCCATGCAATGTCTCCCGGAACGATTGTTCTGATTGTGATGTTATGGTATGTGCTTGTGCGGAGTCCGAGTGCAACTGTGGTGGTGTCGGTGATTCCTGCCGCGCCAATCTTTCAATTGGCTAATGACTGAGGTGATCGCAGGAGGGCCCTTGTGTCTCCCCCTATCTGATGTATGGCACTCGTCATTTCCTTTCACATTTCGTACGATAGTAAATATAAATTACACCGCAAGCGTCCATCAATAATGCGTATATTGTTTTAGGATCTCAACATTTTGTATAGATTTTTCCACGATTCGTTCAGTTCATTTGATGACTTACCATCATCATTTCCAGCCCTTATTCCCATTTCATCTGGGGTCGGTTCTCATTGTACACTTGAGCCTGATCTCTCACGGAACATGTCGGATCTGTCGTCACACCGAATAATGAGTGTGAAAGAACAGAGTGCCCTTGTGTATTGCCACACATTTGATCATTTTAAACAATGTTCCGCGCCGATGGACAATCTTAGTTGAGATTCACCTCCATGGTCCGATACAACCAGGAGAACGTTAGTTATATTTGCGCCAGAGAGCTTTATTCGGATTGTTAGGGCAGGTAGGTCATCTAGCTTGAGATTTCTCAGCACATTGATTTCAGTTCATTTAATTACTATTACTATTGCTACTAAATATTGCATTAGCATCAAGCCCAAATCAGTCATTTGAACGGCGCAGGAATTCAAACCTTATTTTTGTATTGTCAAGGGGACTTTCGTACGACAGGTAGTGATCGAATAGGAACCAAAGCGAAGTTTTAAAAATGATGAAACCAATATGTAGATACCGTAATACTGAGTGGTGACGAACAAAATCATCAGTTACAACTATGTATTTGAATATCTGGGTATCAACGAACCGTACAATAAAAATACCATTTATTTCACTAGTTGTTTTCCTTAAATTAAAACGGGAAAGGTTATCGGTTGCCGACTCTTTAATCAGTTATGTATTATGTGTCACGCTCACGCACATCCGTGGAGTGTACTTATTTATTTATCAACTTTCAGGGGAATTTGGAACGTGCCGTTCATCAGTAACTGCTACCTGGTGAAGATATCGACGTTCAGGGCACCCGCGGCCCAAGCTGTCACGTACACAAAAGATGAGGTGGACCCAGACATGGCTTTTTGCTCGAGTCTTAGAGAAGCTGTACGTATTAATCAGTACTACAAGTATCTATTCTGTAACAGTACAAGAAACTTCAGATACAGTTACAGGCGTAAACATCCCACTGCTGAGCAAAGGGGTCACTTTAGTACGAGCCATTCTCCACCATGCGGGCTCAGTGCGGATTCGTAGAGAGCTCTTTGCTTGCAATCTAAGCAGACAACTATGTGTTGCCCGACGTTACCAAGTCACCCATAGAGTTTGTGACTGGGCTTGACGACTAATATCAATCGATGATATTAGCCGGGACTAACAGCTTAACGTGCCTTCCGAAGCATCAACCATCCAAACACTAACACGACGTAGTTTGCATAACTTCGGTATCACTAACAAAGTGCTGCCACCTCTGCACTACGAGCCCCTTTTTCTATTCTGAAAGTATTTTTCCAAACAAGTTCATTGATGTGAATGAGCAGTGAATGGGCAGTGAAATCACCCAAAGTTATACAAATAAGCTTTCTAAATTTGATTTGTCTTGCCGCATAAGCTAAAGTAAAAAATATTATTAATTATAAATTGCACTTGTAAAAAACAACTGTTTGTAAAGTGTCAATACACAACACAAACAAAAATAATATAACCAAAATTATTGGTTTTAAAAATCAAATAAATATCCTGCATGAATATTAGATTTCTGACACCTCACGTCCTATATTTAGGACGCGTTGTATTGTAGCGCATAAACAGGAAAGCTATATTTGACTGGAGACGCTGCCGCGTGTCCGCGGTTTAGGCTAACATTTGTTTTATTTACACTGCTCTATATTCGAGGTGGGGTCATCCCAAAGGTGTATAATAAAAAGTGTGACCCTCTTGCCCACACAATATTACACTTTATAGCCCCGCTGTTTGTTATAATCGATGTACCAAAGATTTCTACTGTACAGAATGCGAATGCCGCAGTACGTAATTTTAGTTCTTTGTCGTCGAGTTTCCTGACTTTTACTAAGATGCACTGTAAATAACATTGTTCTGTTTATGATTGTAAAGACTGTTGCATCAGTTTTTAAGCGTGTAACTTGACCCACTATTGTGATGTGAATAGTTAAGCAAAGAAAAAGTGGCATACCATCCAATTTTGCGAACATTTACATTCATTTGAGTTTTGTACAGCAAGTAAAAAAAAACAGGAAGCACAAATTATTACAGACATTTTAGAAACTCGTTAGTTCTGTTGCTAATATAATAGATAAACTGTTAACGAACAGGTATGATATTTCAATTTGGTGTGTCCAGGGTATATTCATGCACGTGAGCAATGAGCAAGACTTTGGGCATTTGGTGAACCCTGAGAACTTCGACATCACCCGCACTAACCCGAACATGTACCAAATCTTCGACAACAAGCTCGAGTGGGAGCAGCGCTACTTGCACGAAGACTACGCAGCCAGCTTCGAAGAAGGATACAAACCACTTATGGTAACGTTAATTTTTCTTTGCTAGTCCTGTAAACAATCTTGATATTTCTCATTAACGAAATGATTTTAAATAAGTTAATACAAAACGAACAACTTGCATATGCAATTTATCGTTTAACACAGATATTTTTAAATCAAATGCCAATTAATGTTATTTGCTAATATTACTTTTAAAGTTGTAAAAAGATGGTTTACTATATTTGAGTAGCAAGGAAAAATATTCTTAAATATCATATATTTTCATTAGAAACAGTGCGCAATTCATTGGCTAAGTTATTGAAAATATATCACCTAATGAACAGTTTTGTTTTAGCTTTTATTTAGATTAAAAGTAAATAAATAAAACACACCTAAAAGTTTACAATCGAAAACCAAAACTTTTAAATTACAAAAGAAAAAACGTATTCAGTGTGTCTACTTTCACCTCCTATTCGGATTGCACTTAAGCCAGGGACACACTGTGTTTGATAGTACAGCATATCTAGCATAGCTATAGAGTCGCCAAAAAATCCTGTAAATACTTAAATTAAAACAGTTCATTGAATACCTAATATTTGATATTGTTTAAAGTGAGTGGCCATAGAATTCGTCAATATTAAGTTTGAAAAAAATCCTTATCAATAACATACACAAAAAGCAGAGTAACTTATGAATGAACGTAAATTAATGCCAACATCTCGTTGTAGGCGTCATTAAAAATAATACTAAGTACATTACCAGCCAAAAGACGACCTCATACTCCACGGTTTTCCGGGTGACCGGTTTGCAAGTAGTCTGCATGCGTGTACTCCTAAGATCATATTTACCAAACAATATTAACATTTTTAATTTGATTGTTTTTTTTTACAGCCATGTCCAGATGTTTACTGGTTCCCATTGATGAACAAAAAATTCTGCAAAGAGTGGATTGAAATTATGGAGGCGTTCGGACAATGGAGCGATGGATCTAATAACGTAAGCCACAATTTACGTTCTTACCGATTTTAAATACTGATACTAGATGGCGTTGGGGAGTATATACGATCTTTCAACATTTGTATTGTGTCCACTGATGAACAATCAGTATTTCCTAAAGTTACAGTTAAAAAATATATTTGATGATGGCTGTAATTTTATAAAAATCAATCAATAGAAAATAGTCACTTTTTTATAATAAAACTTCACCAGCATAAGATTCGAATTGCTTTAAACACTTTTGGAATTCTCAAGTTCTGCTCACAGTCTATAATCATTACGGCATACGTTCATTAAAAAATGCCCACTGTAACGGAATATTTATTACGCCTGGCGAAAACTCCTAGATTAATGTGTACTCTAAAAAAAAAAAAAACTAGTAACAAATATGACATACTGATTACAATATTTTTTTCGGTCTTCTATACATCATTATCAGCCAAAGGAAGTCCAATGTCCCTCTCCTACGACTTTCTACAGCGATCTGTCACAAGCGGTCTGTATCCAGTGTGATACTGCGATCTTTACTAGGTCATCTCGTCATCTTGTCGGTGGACTTCCTACGTTGCGTCTTTGGTCTCCAATCTAGAATTTTTCTTATTCATAAAGATGAAATAAACCAAAAATTGCGCTCCGGTGGGTCTCGAACCAGCAACTTTCTGGCTAACCGTGCCAAACGCTCTTCCAATTGAGCTACCGTGCTGCCGGTCCGATCGCGCAAATTTCTGGTCTCTTATGAATAACTACGTCATTACGCGGGACGACTGCGCTTTCTGACAGAAAGTTGCTGGTTCGAATCCCGCCCGGGCGCAATTTTTGGTTTCTTATTTCGTTATTTCATCTTTATGAATATAAAAGTCTGCGTTTCCACCAAGTGAGCAGCTCCAGATTCAATTAAATGCATATTTATCATTTAGTTACAGGTTTAAAACAATTGTAGAAACAAGGTTTTCTTTTTGTAATGCGATTGAATGAAAGATATTTAGTTAAATGTGTGCCCACTCAGTCCTCACAAGCGGTCAGCCATATCTTCATACTGAAATAAGTTGGTCGAGTCATTCAGTGTTCTTTTTTTTGTTACACCTATCTTTAATTGGAGCCTGTAATTTCAGATCGTTAAGTTTCGTATTAAAACATTTACTATTAATTTATTGTGCTCACTCCATCCACACGCTATTGTATCTCTATGAACCAACTATAGTTTCGCATTCCATCGTTTACATTGTATGAATTGGTTAGAAATAGGACAATTCGACGTTAAAACAAACCACTTTTACCGTGCGTTCATGAGTAAAACTGATGTCTGGTGCTCACTCCATCCGCCATCGCTACATACTTAAATCGTTTTTGCTACGTTAACTTAAAAGAATAAAAAAAGTCATAAAAGTATGAATGAGAATGAGTGAACATATGATTTTTTTGTACAAAAATACTATGAAATATTTGGAAGTACCCAGTTTAATATTTCTTTTTACTTTTAGAGTTAAACAAAGTTTTATATTTTGTATGAAAGACATGGAATAGGGTGTCTACACGTGATAAAATAGCAGGACTTTGCTTACTTAACTACACGTGTTCACGCTAGCTGCGTGTCATCCTCACTTACTTGCCTGAAGGAAAAGGTTTTAGTCTTAATAGGTACTTTGTTTGGGCTGGGGTTTGGGTTTAGTATAAATTTTGAGGTTTTGTGTACTAAATGTAAAATGAATATATCTGACCGGTCACATTTGTCATAAACCATACATGACCATACAGACTGTATGTGATGAACCGTAAATATAATTTCCTGACTCAGTTTTCGCAAAAAAAAAAAAACACATTTTGTGTCGTTGTGTAAATCAGTTTTGATTACTTATTATGAGCACACATTTAACTAAATATCTTTCATTCAATCGCATTACAAAAAGAAAACCTTGTTTCTACAATTGTTTTAAACCTGTAACTAAATGATAAATATACATTTAATTGAATCTGGAGCTGCTCACTGGAAACGCATACATATAAATTATGACACTGTAAGTGTTAATATTCGAAACTATTAGGACTTCATATTTCCTTTTTCCAAATAATCTGTGAGAATTACCAAACAACTTGCCTTTCTGTGTTTTGTTGCGTTACTGACGACGTTAATTGGCTGCGTTTTGTCGTAATACCATATACAGCACGTGAATATTGTCACTTATTAGAGACGAAATTAAAAGTTTTGGAGTCATCCAATGCGCACATTGAATTTCGTGTTGATGGATCAGTATTAAGTATATTGTTTTCAGCAAAATCGATTTCCATTACTGCTTCTCTCTCAGTGACTATGCGGCGCGGAAAGCATATTCATAAATCTGGTCACAAATACCACAAAATCGAATTAAAAATAAAAGCTTTTTTTTTAAAAACCAATTTCATTAAAAATCAAACATCAAAAACACATTTAAAAATCTGAATCAAACCATACAAGTAAGTGAAAACCCAAGTAAAATAAAAATAACGTTAAACGTATTTTCAATAAATAACTACGAATATACTTGGCCACTGTTTAAATATTTCTCGCAAAGCGTCGATAATATATACTAGAAATAGATGATCAAATAATAGGGCGTTAACGTGATATCAGCATTACGGTCCAATAACTTATGGAAACACATTTGTATAGGACCCAAGACAGGCAGCGTTTTGTTAGAAATTGATAGAATGTTATCGTTTTGTTTGCTTCACTAACTTCAGTCGTGAGGTGTATTTCAACGAGGATTGCGTATTACTGTCGGGTGGTTTATAAGGTTTTCATGACAATTTTATCAGTCCATTGCATATTAAATATCATTAAGTTTAATCGACCTAAAGAAGGATCTCATAGAACAAATAAAATATCATGCATCTGTATCTGTGTCTGTTATATGGTTAACGTTTAAACAGCGTCTTATAATACATGCTTTACTGGGTGTACTCGCCGCATTTGGAATGTATATAACTGTAAGCGACGAATTTCCTTTTAAACAACTTGCAATTTGCTCTTGGAAATCCATGTGCGTCGTTCTACGACACGCACCGAAGGATCTGCATCTCATTCCGCTAACATTTCGTCTTCACCCTCGTTACGTGGACTTCCTTCCTTCGCCGGAGCCTCCTATGCCGTTTCCTGGAAATATTTCCTCGCAAAATGACTTATGTACCAACATCGTTTCGATATTGCTAACGGTAAAATCTTGTAGCTGCCTTACAATTCCCTTGACACTCCCCGTGAATTTGGTGCATATACCGCATCGTATTGCGGGTGTACTGCAACATTTTACTCGTATTATTAGTTAGCACAAAAATATGTAAAAGTACAAGCAATGCGAGATACCACACTGAACCTTAAAAAAGATTCCCACCAAAATTATAGAAAAAATATTTAATCTTTATACTTTTTTTATCTGCCCGTTATCCATTAACCCCGGTACCTTATTTTATTAAAATATTGTTATTTTCAGACAAAACCACTAAAGTATTTGGTAAGAAAGATTTTAATTACATAGTTCAATTTTAATTATGTAATTATTATTTTTTTAAAATATGTCTGAAACCATAAGATATTTCTTTACTCATCTGGGTCTATTCTGGTACATTATAATATGATCCATCTACGAATTTTGTTTGTACCACTATTTACGGGACAGCATGTATGTACTTTGATTGTCATAGTACTTTTATCAAGTGTTTTTTTTCTAAGGCCTGTTGTAATCGGTCAGATTTTGATTTTGGTTCTGCTACAGGCTTGGCACCGATTGCAATCTTCCTGTCTGACCTCAGGTGTACTAGGAGATTGCGCTTTTAGTCTTAGTCTACGTTTTGAAAACCTAATGTGCATCAAAGCCCTTGATTAAATATATATCATCACAGGATAAGCGCCTGGAGAGCGGTTATGAGGCAGTGCCCACGAGAGACATCCACATGACGCAGGTCGGCCTGGACCGACACTGGCTGCACATCCTGAAGGAATATGTACGCCCGCTCCAGGAAATGGTCTTTATCGGATATTATCACAATGTAAGTTTGTAAATAACTTTTATAAGTCGCCACACCTTACATAATTTTTAGGGTTCCGTAGCCGAATGGCAAAAAATGTCTGTCTGTCTGTCCTTCCGTGTTACACAGTTGAAACTTAGTAGGTGTATCCTGGTAATAGCTTTATGATTCTCATACGAAAATTAAAAATAATGATATTTAAGGGGGGCTCCATACATTCCATACATGAAAATAAAACCAAAAAAAAGGTGTCTGGGACGTGTCTCCCCCCAACTAACTTTTAAACGAAGCGAATGTAAATTTGGAAAAACAAATACATGATGTAGATCTTAACAGACTCTAAAAAAATAGGTTTGAACAAGATCGAACTAGTAACTTTTGAGAATGAGCACATTTTCAACAACCGCAAATATAACTTTGTTATTAATACAAATACTATGAAAAACAAAGTTATATTTGCTGTCAACAAAATATTGTGGTATTTTGGATAAGTGGAAGTAAGTTGAACTCTAATTCAGTTAAAGTGAGCAAGGAACCCTTGGTGTACGAGTCCGACTCGCACTTGGCCGGAGTGAACACCATTTCTGAAAATTAAACGATAAGTGTACGAAATAGAAATATTTCCAAATGTAGGTTAAGGAGTGAACACTGTGACTAAAGATAATAAATATTAGTAAACGGTTTCTATGTAATCTAAGGTATTCATGTTTATGTCAAAAGAGGTGTCGAAAATTAACTCTTATTAGTATATGGTACAGACATATCAATTCAAAAACTATTGTAAGGCCCGCGTGCTTATTTTGGATTTGCTGTCGAGTGACTCAGAGCGACACTATAATCTATAATAAAGGAATATTAGTACTGTTTTCTAAGTGTGTTGGCTTATTTCAGCCCCCCGTGTCGATAATGAACTTTGTGGTTCGCTACCGGCCTGATGAGCAGCCTTCGCTGCGACCGCACCACGACTCTTCAACTTACACCATCAATTTGGCCCTCAACACGCCAAGTAAGTTATCGAAATCAGTTTAATTCTATCGAAGAATATAACCTGTGTGTGCCACGCAGTTTTTAAGTCTAGTTATTTAAAATATGTGATATAGGTACTTATTTTTGCACCTAAAAATTAGCGCTATTACTAGGTTTGTAAGTACAATGTATCCTACCAAAGTACGTAGTAGCATTCCTGTAGACTACGGTAGACTTCGGAATCCTTCCATTTAGTGCAGTAGCTTTTGTAGATTTCATTTATTTGTATTGCGAATTAATTCTTGTGAGAATTTAATGTTCTTTAATCTGAATTTCAAATTAATCATTATTTTTTTACTTAAATAGTAATTATTATTTATTTTTAGTTAAATGAGTTTCATTTAAAACATAAAATAAAAAATAATGATTTTCGATACAAATAGTCACCGCAAAAATATTAACAGGAAGTAAAACAGGATTTTCTTTCAACTTAAAGCGATTTCGAGACTTTGTATGTCACATTTGGTACTTTTCCAAATGTGCTCTAGTTTTTTTACTTATTAGTGTAGTCTTAGTTATTCTAGTAGCAATTGGAAGCAATATTTGTTTCGTAGAAAACCGTGATTTACCCATGATTTATTGTGATATCTTGTCAATTCCGTAATAAAAATTATCTACGAAGGCTACGTAGTATGCCGTAGCATTCCGTATTCTACCGAAAGGACTTCGTGTGTTTTGGTAGGCTACGGTACTTACAACACTAGTTATTACGACAATCGATCACAAGTACGTCTAATAACGGTATTGTGAACTACGCTTGACGTAACGGTGCTTCGACGTCTCGTCCGCGAACAACTGCCGTACCTGTAAAGACCTGAGTTGCCGTCTTAAGGCTATGTATATTTATATTTGTTACGAACAGACGTGGACTACGAAGGCGGCGGCTGCAGATTCCTGCGGTACAACTGCTCGGTTCGCGATACCCGGCCCGGCTGGCTCCTAATGCACCCTGGCAGGCTGACTCACTACCACGAGGGTCTCCGCGTCACCAAGGGCACCCGCTACATCATGATCTCCTTCGTCGACCCGTGAACAACTCACCAACTTACGTTTCCACTCAGCCTAACGGAACAGACACGTAAACTGCTCCGAGATGGTGTGTCTATTAATTTAAATTCTCATTAAGCATTTCTAAACATTTCTACTCCACGTTCTACTGTAAATGAATGGCAGTAGAGATCAATATTATTCGTTACTAAAAATCAATTAATCTCTTACATCTCTGCATTGTTATTGTAGAAAAACCAAAGATAATGTATTCGTATTAACCATCTGACAAAATATAATCATAAGCTTATGATAAATAAACTTTACGAAATAATGTCATCGTTTTGTTTTTTTTCCCTGTTATGCGTATTAAAGAATTAATGGGAGACGCCAGCGTTATAATCGTTGTCTGCTATTCGTAACACAAGGAATAAAATGTCGTACTTTGAACCCTTGGTAGTTGTTGTGTTGTCTTGCGTATATTATTATTAGTGAGTGTCTTTTATCCAAAAGGACGACAATTTAATGTATTATGGTGCTATTTGTATATTGCTGAATATTGGTGGGTACGTATAAAGAAGCAATACCAAGCAAAAAAGTGTCGCAATTTTTGGAATTTGAATGCGTACATGATACCGTTTGTGTGAGTTGTTGACAAGTCGCGTAAGTTCACCGAGCACGAAATTTGTCCGAGGTGCATGTTACGTAATTAAAAAGTAATAGTATAGTATAAAGCTCAATGGGTAAATTATACTGTGGAAAAGTCTGTCCTCGTCACCTACTTCCTCGCTATGACTTCATGACTGCATACTAGCCAATTAAATAGCATTTGGCTTATTATTTATTAATTTCGAGAAAAAAAAAACCTATATAACCCTTTATTACAACGTGTGGCCGCGTGTGGGGTGTTTGAATAATAAACACGTAGTATTCACTTCAGGTTCTTTTACAAACGATTTATTCCAATATAATAGCGCAAATAGGTAAAAGCACATATAGAGAAAGAGTACAAATAGAGGACATAATCTAGCATGCAGCTCGCTTTCAAACAAATTGAAACCTTGAACAACTTAGAACTGTATACAGTGAGGATGACATCCGTTTCCATATCTGAACATTTACTAAAATATTTAATTGTAGGGATAAACAATCTGCCAATTCAATATGTTAATTCATTAATTATTTAGTTATTAATCGTACTGAATTTAGTAAGCCTTTTAGATTATTATTTTAATAGTTACAATATTTTAAATATATCTAACCTCCACCATCCAATCGGAGTCGACTTCGTTTTGGCGCCAAAATAAACATTAATTGTTATACGGCAGACATAACAATCTAATAAGTGTCCCAATAATCTTAAAATAATTATTTGACAATTAAATAAATATTATTTTAATAACTGAATCATCGAATGATTAATCAAAGTAATTCTAATATCATAGCTGATTTCATTTCACATGGTGGACACTTCGGGTATTTCCTTAACAAACTTTTATCATATGTCAAATCTAAATAGGTATAAATAATGATGAATTGAACATATGACGAGGAGAATGTCTAATTTAGTGAAGACAGTGGGGTTACATAAGTCACACACAGTGTGTATGTGGAATCATTGTGTAACACTCGGCCATCCTGAACTGGACTTTGTCCCACCATGCTCTGGATGTGTTTTGAAGTCTGCATTGTTGGTGTGCTGAAAATGAAAAAGAGCAGAATGAAAAAGTATACAGGTTATGTTATAAGAAAATAGTTTTGATGGACACGGAAATATTTTTTTCATTTAAGACACATATACAATATTCTGTTACTTTAAATTATAAAGAAAAAATTAGGAAATTCGTAATAAATATTAAAGGGACATTGTACCATACCAGTTAAACAGACATAACTTTACGCACGTCACACAGACAAAACTTCAGGTATGTTACAAAGACAATAATTTATGTTGGTCTCACAGCATTGTTTAACGTAGGTCACACAGCATTGCTTTACGTGGTTCACACAGGCAAAACTTCACGTAGGATACACAGACATTGCTAATTACACAAACATTGAGTAAGTTATTTTTAAGTAAGGAAATTTCAGCATGTGTAATAAATAAGGGAAATTAGCCCCAGTCACACAGACATTTCGCAGGTCACACTGACAATACTTCAAGTATGTCACTCAGACAAAAAATAATGTTGGTCACACAGCCTTAACGTAGGTCACACAGCATTGCTTTACGTTGTTCACACATACATTACTTCATATAGGTCACACAGACACTGCGACTCGTACAGCTATAATTCACGTAGGTCAACAAACAGACATTCATTTTATGTATGTGACACAGAATGAGTTTACGTTGACCACACAGAATTTACGTAGATCACATAGCCAACGTTTTATTCCGGAATATTTCAAATACTGTTGCTAAATACTAATATACTCCGATACATTAAACTACTATTACTACTGTTTCCGATATGAATGTCTATACCCTAATATCAATAAATAAATAAATAAATATCCTTTGGACATTCCCACACATCGCCATCTAGCCCCAAAGTAAGCTACTCAAAGCTTGTGTTATGGGTGCTAGACAACGGATATTATACTTAAATACTTTTTTTTTGTAAATACATACATGATATACATAGAAAACACCCAGACCAATACAAACAGACATGTTCATGCACACAAATGTTTGTATGGTTGTTTATCAATGTTCTTAAAGAACCCCGAACTCTTAAAACAACTATTTAATTATTGCTGTAATGTTGTATTTTTTTTGCAATAAAAATATTGTATGCGTGGTTTTATTTACAGTTAAAACAAATCTGTCATAAACGGCACTCATAAAATATACAGGTTTACCCAGAATGAAGTAATTGGGTTTAACAATTCATCACAAACTACCCCATTTTACACGTACTATCAGAAGTATATTCACTGTTCAAAATAATAACCATATTGGTTGCTCTATTAACTTTCGTTTAAATTGATACGATTATATCTGTCTACCTCCCTGTCACTAAGCTTATACCAGGTAGTAAGATCATTCATTGCTCAACAGTATATCTATATTGGCGTAATCGTAATGTTCATATGTGTTATATTGAAACAATCACTCAAGCAAACGTTATCTATGTGTAAATCTACGAGTATGTGTGATCTACCTAACAACTGTGTGTGAGCATCTCTAAAGCTCTGTTTTACACTGGTTGATGGCAATTTTAAAAAGTATTAATGGTTTGTAATATTTTGCTTCAATACAATCATAACTAAGATTAAAAATAATGCGACTCACCTTGATGTGTCGGGAGCGGCTGATGCGTTTACCTAAGTGGATCTTGCTAACCATAAAGCGGTGCATATGTAGCCGCTGCTGGCTGGTGTCGCGTCCTTGAGTGTGGCAGTCTCGCATCTCGTGGCTGACCCATCGGCAGATGTAGCACCGCCTTACTCCTGGTTGCTGCAGCATCGGTGCCGAAGGTCTGGTTGCACCGGTACTTCCTTCAGACTTTCCTCTTCTCCAAGTTGATTTTCGCAATGTAGTCGTGGCTTGAACTTTTAGTTTTCGAGCGATAAAAATATAACAGTATCCATACTGGTCACGAAGCTGGTTGATTTTGTGCTGCCAGTCTGAGATATTACTCGTACACGTACTTTCTTCTCGATGAAATTTGGGGATTACTTTCACATCAGCATGAATCACTCACACACACATAATGCTTTTTCTGCTCTTCCAAATCTTTGCAGTCTTCTTGGTCTATTTAGCTTCCTTGGTCAGGGCCGGCAGCGTAAGGCCTGTGATTCTCGCACATCCCAATTCTGAGGTGTGACCGCGTGTAGGTGGTGTACATCCGGACGTCTGAGCCAGGCTTCTAGAGACACCTAGCATATCTAGGCTGATAACGAATCTTAAGTGACGCTGATATATCTAGGTTTCATCGTAGGTGACGCAAAAGTTTTCTAGGAAAATAAAAAAAAATAGGCACAGACAGCTAGATTTTCGCATTTTCTGACTTTCCAGTTCTCATAAAATGTGATGTGACGCGAAGGTGACGGTCATACGAAGTAGTTTCATCCATTTTAAATCAGTACTTTTGAGAAATTGTGATAAACGTGTCGCTCGTCAGTCTGTGCGGTCATCTGAGCCAACTTGTTTTTCTCTATATTTTACGAAATTTTGTTATTAGGATCGAATAAATGTTTTTAGGATTTACTGATGTGACGACGGTAGTGACAGCTCTCGACGAGATTTGAACCTTCGTATCGCACACGTTTTGGAGATAATGAGGAAAAGCTGCTGGCTCAGACAGTCGGATGCTGGCTCTCTGAGCTTCCCAGTTCTACCACTTCCAGGTGTTGTACAAAGCTGAAAACTCATCTAATCTGATGTGTCGCGGCCTCTTAGTACAAAAAATCGTAAGTGACGGCTCGACATGCCGCCAAAAGTTATAAGCATTTCAAAAAATTATATTGGCGCAATGACATTTCAAGCATTCACGTGATACATTCAAATTGCATTTATTAGATAATTATTCAATATTTTAAATGTTAAATAGTTTGAAAATAAAATGTTTTGGTTGAATTAATATATTACAGAGCTAACTAGTGTGAACTCAATTTTAAAATAAGGCCAACGAATCTATTTTAATGCACCTACGTACTTTAAAATATATATTAAGAAAGCCACTCTATTAAGACCCTGTTCCGAAACTGATATTGATGTAATTAATCAGATGGTGCCATATTTGTGTACTCTTTATACTCCGATTTTTAATTAGATAGACCAAAATGACAGCTTAAATCGAACTTTTTATTTTTAATGTTGCAAGCGTCGTACCAGTGTAGTGTTGTAACAACTCAATTGTACGCAAATAATTGAACTTGTGATATGAATTTCCAATCATGTGATTTTTCTCTTATGTACCAAGTATACATGTAAATTGTAATTAAAATTTTCCCCTAAGCTATAAAAAAACGTAATACACAAAACAGTTTTGTAAGGAGTAAAAATATATACTTACTTTGTATTTTCCCTAATTAAAACAATATAAAATAATAATATAATTGTATGGTTTTACCAATTTTGATTTTTTACTATTTTCAATTAATACTTGTTTACAAATAATGTTGACATTTGTAGGAAACATGATTTTTAAACTTTTATAATAATCGACGCTACATAAACTTCTGCGCAACACAAATTCAAACAATAACTCGCGCGCGAGGCGTCATCTACTTCTAGATACAATATCATTGGTTTACCCCCACGACTGAAATGGAAGCTTGGCCGAATCGTGCAAGTCTTTTCTGGTGTCGATGGCGTCAATCGCGTAGCAGATACAAAAACGATGCCGTTCGACCGTGAGAAGATCGTTTAGCAAGGTTTGTCCTATATGGGTCAGGATATCTCAGAATAATATGGTTGAAGGTTGGTTAAAGACGTGCTTTCAACGCCCGGCGACATGTTCACGCAACGCGACGGACCTATTTGGTCCGTACTCGCTGGCAAATGCAATGTTATATTTTTTTCAAAAGAAAATCTTGTTTTATTCTGTTAATAAAATTCTTTCTCATGATGTCACACGTAACACATCGTTTTATTTAAAATTATTTAATAATCCCAATACAGGATTGGACAGTAACTTTAAGATAATATTGTACAGAACTCTTTATTTTATAATATACATGGCAAAAATTAATAAGGCTTGATAATTGTTACTAAAAATTCAGACATGAATGTCTGAATTTCATAAATATTTATAATTTCAGTTTTTGATTTCTAGCAAAATTTATCTACAGCAATTGTACATTACATTTAATACCAAAATAATACATACCAAAATTGCATATGTCTCGACGATCAACAACAATAATAAACAGGATGTTTGGTACATCGTGTGCCAAATTTAAATAGCTTATAGTAGAGGTCATTTGCTATCTATTCCTGCCTTTGAAAAAATGAAAAAAAATGATTGGACCCTCAGGCATTTCTTTTTTGTATGGAAGACCCCTCTTAATTTCATACAAAAAACTAGTTTTGGTGCTAATTTTGTATTCAGCATTTTACGACCCGGGTCACTCAATGAGAAAATTTACGGAATGTTTTCATGTCATGTGGATAATTTGATCATAAACACAGTCTAGAGAAGTTTTTGTGAAGTTCAATCGTTTTTTTTTCACAGCCATATAAATTTGCAGGACTAATTAACAACATAAAAAAACGATATTAAAAAACTGAAGGGCCTTATTTTTTAAAGCCGGGGAAAGATAGCGGCACACGATGTACCAAACATCCTGTAGTTCCCTCAATGCACACTATTATTACGAGTATTAGTAATAATCATTATCACCCAAGAAGCACATGGAAGAACTTCTTAATGAGGATTGTTTTAAGGTGAAGTTGTAGGTAATTACTCTCTTAGACCTCAATTATTTGAAACTGCAGATGCGTCCACGTTTTCCACAGACTCTGCTGTTTCTACGCTCTTGAAATTCCGGAATTGTTTCGCTGGAAATCGGTAGTGTTTACCAAAGGCCGGTTCAGAGTATTTCTTAAATCTTTTATATTCCCATTCTTCTTGCTCCCACTCCTTCTTGGATACAAATGGTAACAGACCTTTTCTCATCCAGTTTGGAACAAACTCATCCATGTAATAAAAGCGCCGGCGCCATGTTTTGTGTGTGTCGCAATAATTTCCACCGTGTCCACTCAGCCAATAAGGGATACTGTTAAAAAGGTGTTTAAGCATTATTTTTTGAATAAATTGACGCAGCGTTTGACAATACGACTACATTTCTACAGTGCACCAAGGATCTTCTGGCTGATACATGACATTGTTAGGGAGGCGCTAGCATTCAATCAGGGTAGCCGATGCAAAAAAGAACTCCCTTGATTCAGGGAGTTCAGAAAACTAATATTTTTTTACAAATAAACTTTACATATGGGTACTAATTTAAACTAGTATAAGAATGATGGTACAGTAATATCGTATATGTTCTACTGATGTAAAACGCAAAACAATTGTAGAAACAATAAAAACCATTGGAAATTATAAATTATAACGTAACGTAACATAACGCCTTAATTGTACTTATAGCGAATACATAAGATACTTTCCTGTGTAATTATGTTTATGGTGTGCAATAAGGTTTTTTTATTTTTTTTTATCTCAGCTTAGAGCTGGTAAATTTTGTATCAGGTACGGGCTATGCCAAGTAACTGATCCATAAAAGGTTTTGTAGTAAATGTAGGTAAGTAACTATGATGTGAGAGTAGAATCATCTTGTAGGTAACGTCTAACTATCAATGCGGCATGTGTTCAATATTGCAGCTTTTTGCATAGTAATGAAGCTGTTCTCAGGGAGGTCAATTGACTTTAGAGTAAGTGTTTTGGGTATGACTCCTGTGCTGGAGATTACTAGAGGTACTATAATAACTTTTTCTAGGTTCCAGATTCGTAAAACTTCTTCTTTTAGTTCCGTGTATTTATGTATTTTGTCAGTTATTGTGTTTTTAATATGGTGGGTGTTAGGGACTGCTATATCCATTAGGTAGGCCTGTATGTTTATTTTGTCGATGAGGGTGATAGCCATTATTGTGTATGGTTCTATCGGTAAGGATTGCTCGGTCAAAATACATTTTGTATCTGAGTCTTTCTAGCACAGATTTGTGTTTGTATTGGTAGTACGTTTTTTTTTTGAAGGGATGAGTTTGTATTTTATGACAAGTTTTTGGTGGATGTAATGAGCAACTTGATTATGTCGATGTGTGTAGTCATTTTGTGTTAACATTGGGCAAGCATTAATGATATGTTGAATGGTTTCGGGATATCTATGGCATTTTCTGCAAAAAACTTCTGGTGTCTTTAATGATGTATCTTCTGTAGTTTTTTTGTATTGATTACCTGATCTTGTATACCTATTGTGAATTCATCAGTTTCGGGGAATAAATAACCTAACTTTAATATTATTCATTTAAGGAGTTTAGTTTTACAGTATTTAAAAGAATCATTATTTTTTGAACAAAAAGTGTACCGATAATGAAACGTCAGGGAGACGTAAGGAAAAATGTGAAAATCTCCTGTAAGATTGGGGTGATTTGGCTACACTAGATCTGACAACTGCATTTTCGATGATGACAGCGTTAGTTCAGATTATTACCGTCGGCCAAAGGATCTATGCCGCACTGTAAATGTTTGAGTTTGCACGTGGGATGATGCTGTGGCCACTTCACATACCGCCTCTGCCTGATTATAAATAAGGTCTCATTTAAGAAGACTCGTGGTGTCGCTCGTAGCGTTGGGCGGCGCGGTCCATACTTAAATCAAACATTTGGCGTTAAATGAGTGTGATTACGGAGAAGCGGTTTTTTTACGCGATTGTTTGATATAGAACGTCACTTTCAGCGGGTGGCGCCACGTCAGGCAAAAAAAGTTGCATTTTTTTTGCTAAGATAAACTTGCCTTAAGTTATTATTTAATGATATAGCACTAGAACAAATAATTTTCCACGCAAGAGCCTCGAGTAATTGTACCTCTATATTGCAAAATATTTTTTAACTACCAGATCTTAAGGTGCAAAAATACAAAACTCGATATTCAAAAAAGGTTGTTGCCTTGATATACACCAATTTTAGCTAGTAGAGTTGTGTTATAATATCAGTGTTTAAGTTGTAAGAGGTGCTCGTAGCGCAGCTCAGTGGTTGCAGCGCTTTGGTAGTGATACCGAAGTAAAGCAACCTACAGCGCGGTCGTGTTTGGATGGGTGACCACTCCGACCATTTAAGTAACGTTTATCACGAGCATCTCCGTGCTTCGGAAGGCACGTTAAGCCGTTGGTCCCGGCTAATATCGGTAGATATTAGTTGTTAAGCCTAGTCAGAGGCTTTAGGGGCGGCTTGATTATTCTGGTTAGTTTGTTAGGGTTTTAGTCGCTTGCCTTGCAGCAATTTGGATTCAATTAGTTTTTTGAATTTCGTAATAACTTTCAGAAGGCCGATTCTCGCGGCAATCGAACTTTATTGGTGTTTAGATTTAGTGAGAACTTTAGTGGTATTTCGATCGCGAGTTTAACCGTTTTACTTTAAAAATCAAGTAAATTATCTACACGTAAAAAACTATCGCACGAACAAAATATAAAAAGGTACATAGAAATCGTGACCCTGAGAAATCGAACACTTTTTCTTCGATAAAGATAATTCGATCGGTGAACTTTTTTCGTATACGAATCACACGAGAGTTGCCCCCCAGGTACTTTTTCTCAGAATTAAAAACATTTTTTCCATGTTAGCTCATTATTTTTTTAAATTATTTTTTAATCTTCTGTTTATCACTTAAAATTAAAATCTCCTTCAGCTCATAAATCGTTTCATTAGTAGGTACTGGGGGCGTATTGCGATCTTGCTCAATCCGTTCAATTTCCAGACAATTCAATTCCCACTCAGCATAAACGACGGCCAAGTGCGAGTCGGACTTGCGCACTTTTTTATAATGTCCTTTCAATTGCTTGTTAAGGTAAGGCCTATGCCTAGCCGTGGGACGTTACAGGCTTACTTTACTAAGTTGTATGTCAAAACACTTTATTGCACACCAAATCCATTGAAAGATACAGGTTATAATCTTAAATATCAGGCGGTAATAAGCTATTGCTTATATTTATATTTTTTGTAAACTTACAGGCTGAAGTATCTCAATCCCCATCTGTAAGCATTGGTGTAGAAATAGGCCGATAGCGGATTAAGATGTGGATAGGTTTTTGCACTGGTTATGCCCGCGGCAATTGCTATTATGGTCAAACCCGCTTGGTATCCCTCGAGTAACACCACTAGACCCTCTTGAATGTTTTCCTTATTGGGCAAATTAATTATCACCGCCGATTCTAAAAAAAACAAGACATCATTATTTTCCGAAAATTTCAAAACACTCTTGGCAATGAAGTAATCTTAAAACAATATTTTAGATATACTCAATGAATGAATAACATCCACATAAAATGTTGCTTCATAGCAAGCGTTATTACTTTTAAGTAGTTTTTACCAGTAGTAGGTATAGCCAAGTCGAGGCCGAGGCGAGGTTTCCAATAGAATGTGCCCGGTACAGCTCCCTAAAATGTGTTGTAATTGTTTATTTTAAACTAATATAAAAATATATACTAGTAAAAATGCGTAACGGCCGTTAGTGTGGATAAATGGACAAAAAGTAAAATTTTCCACACTGTGGATTTTTAGTGTGGAAATTCGGAATAACCCGTCTCATGATGCTGCTGTGTATTATTTTTAGGAGCTAGCCTTTGCCAGTTCATAGCTGTGTTTACCATTTCCTGAGTTCTAATCGCGTCTCGAGGAACTCCACCATAAGTGTCCAAGCAGGTAAGTTGTTGAACTGATTGCTTATGAAACTGTCAAATTGCTTCAGTGATTCTCCGTCTAACTTGGTAGTATCAATACCCATGTTTGACAAGGATTTCAAACAGGTTGATGTTGTATCCAGCAGTTGCTTTATTGTTTCAGCAGATGCACTAGTGATAATGTAAAGTTCTTAGTAAAAACATTTAACGTTGCTATCTTATCGTTTGTTGTCCTAAGTCGTTATTAGTTGCTGACACGCTTTATCGTAGCTATTCTCAGTGATAGCAAAACTCTGCAACAAATAGCTTTGAAAACTTTGCCGATTTGCCTTGAGGTAATGCAGCTTCTGAACGCCAGTAAGATGTTTGTTGGTGTGAATCAGCAAAGTGAAAATATCGTGGAAAGTTTGCCCCTCTTCATACTTTCCAGTGAATGTGGGCATTTGAATTCCAGGTAGCTTGATTAAATAATTTCTCGAATCAGATTATTTTATTGTACACTTTGTATAATACACACACGAAGTGTATTTCTCGTCAAGCAAATCCTTTAAACCGAAAGCTTTAAAATTTCTGATCGTTGGAAAATTAAAATGGTTAAAGACAAAAAAAAATAAGATTGCCTCAACATCTTGTAGTAAATTTCTATTTATTTGTTGACTACAATACCGAATTAGATGACAGCATTGTTATATTTTCAACATTACCAGGTCTCAAGCTTCGCGAATGTTTTCAGTCGGTTATGACGATTTACGGTGATGGCACTTTCAAAGTAACAGCGAAACCTTTTTATCAAGTGTACATCTTACATGTTGATATTGCGAGAGACAGCGATACGATTGACTTCGTTCCTAGTAACTATGCTTTACTGCCAAACAAGCAAAATAATACTTACATATGATTTTTAGTATATTATTTGTTATACTAAAAGAACAATTTCCTATACCTATGAGTATGTCCAATAACCTATGAATATAGTACCTACATATGAGCGACTACGAAATCGCTGCTATCCAAGCAATGTCAGAAGTGTTTCCGGATGTTAGTATTAAACGATGCTATTCTTTTCTGTTTTCAAAATAAGCAAGTAATTCGCTTACGATAAAACTACAAATGGCCGCAAAATTACGCATATGTGTAATTTTTTAGGTTTGCTGCCACCAATCTTTGTTCCTGAAGCATATTAATCGATACACAAAATGTCACCTGACACGGAATTGTCCAGAAGTTATTTTGAATATTTCCATAGCCAATGGTTGCAAAAAGTAACAAAAGACATATTTAGCTGCTACAATAAAAAAACAAAAATAACAGAAGAAGAAATACAAAAATAACAGCTAAACCAACTCTATTCCAAATTATTAATTTATTAAAAGCTTTAGCCGAATACACAACATTAGACTAGAAGGATGTTCATCAATCATTGTCTTGGGAAAAAAAGCAAGAAAGCAAGTTAAAAAGATAAACAAATTCACAAAATAATATTTGACTGCACTTCCAACAAAATTACAGTAGAAAAATGTTTAAACATGTTATCGACATTAAATAAACATAAGAATGCAAATTCAATTGCTGAGAAGATTATTATTTCAGCTTTGTGATGATTATTATGTACCTTACTGCATTTTTTTTTATCTGTTTTTTTTGTTTTTTAATAAGTGTATGTCTCATATTTAAAAGTAAATGTTACTTTAATATTATTCCTGTTCATTGTAATATGGCTATATTGAGATTCTGCTACTTAAAGACTAGACTTCTATTTTTTTAATTAATCACGTTAAAGGACATCATCCATTTTGGTCCAAAATCAAAAGTGCCGGCCAAAGAAAAAAAAATGTATTCTGATAGAACACATCGGCCTAAGCATTTGGTTATATGGCACCAAAGCTGTAGCACCACTATTAGAGGTGATATAAGCTTTGTTGCCATATTATGAAATGACGATGAAATGTCACATTTCTTTATTATAAATACCTATTTAACGGACATTTCATGTATTTTTCAATTTTTCAATTAAATGAATTCATTTTAGTCATGAGGTAATTATTTTATGATTGGGGAGTTGTCATAAAATAATAATAGTTTTTTTTATATGTTTAATGCAATATATTATTATTTAACAATGTTATCAAAATCATCTGGCATTACAATGATTTCCTCCAATCCTTAAGCTGGTGGGGCTATCTATATTTTGAAAATGTCGAGCATAGCTCATATACCATACAATACACATAATGTGAGAACAGCACCCAATTGTTCTTTTGCCGATGATGCACGTACAGTGGTAGTGAGCGATGGCTTGTCTTCCCGATAAGTATTTGTTCAATACAATGTAAGTATAATATTGTCTTGCTATGACATGCCGGGATTGCAATCGCCCACGAATCTTCCACAAATCGTTTCCCGGCTGCAGCAATTCCGTCAGGTGCGCGTCTGGCAAATCATTGCTGAGCTCGATTGTAAATGATCCGTTTTCGAGGATATGTTCGCCATAATAGCTTTTAGCTTGTTTTAATTCGTATACACCAAGTACGAATAAAAACAGCTCGGGCTCAGTCAATATTGGGAATCCAGCAAACTCTTCCATATCCGCTGTCATTGTCCTGAATTGAGCACGTCTTCGGTTGTAATTCTAGAAGTGATAAGCCGCGTCTATTTTTAACATTCCTTTTTATTGTTTTGAAGGTAGTCATGACGTATTTTTTGCGTTAGCAGGGTATGTATACGACAATGAGTTTATCGTATTAACAAAAACAGAAATAAAACGCCATCTGTCAAGATACTTCAATTGTTATAATTAATAGTTTAATCGAAAATTAATAAAAAGACAGACTTTTAGATCTCAAACGCTACGATGCACAGTGGTGCTACAGCTGTGGTGCCATAGTAACAAATGCTAAGACGGACGTGTTCTATCAGAATATAACACTTTTTTTTCTGGCCGGTACTTTTGGTTTTGGACCAAAATTGTATGAAACGTGGATGATGTCCTTTCGATTGCTTATCAACGCTCAACCAATACAATCACGCTACTCCAATAGTCGTAGTAACAGAAATTAATTAATAATTTTTGAAACACACGGCACTGATTTCCATTAATAATCGAACATTAAAAATCAAAGAAAATCAAACGCCATATCCACGCGTGTGATTCAAAAATAGGGCCCTGTTATTTTGAGAATCTGATATTATGCGGATAAAGGTATTTAGTTATATTACCCATATCTCAAAAAACTACTAGGCTTATTTTGATGAAACTTAAACTGTGAATACATCGAAAAAATAATCATCTTCTATGACTTCTTGTTTTCATGAAATCCGTGGACAAACACACAAATGTACAAACAAACAGTTACGAAATGTTGCATACGTGTTTAGAAGCCTTACTAGATCAACGTACTCAAATATTAACAACATAACAACATACTCAATAATTACAACATATCACATACATACACATTGGATTGATTTCGTTTTTTGAAGTCGGTAAAAATAGCAAAAAGATGTCAAACAAAATGGTCTATAAATACTTGCCTTGAATATTCATATAGAATAGAAAATACAGGTCGAACTGAGAACCTCCTTTTATTTGAAGTCGGTAAAAAATACGAACAATTGATATCGATCTGTTTTAAAGCAAATACCACCATTTAAATCTTAATATTTGCTACATTTTATGCTACATTTACCTTAGAATCCGGAACCATCATGATTAATAATATAACCGTAAATTTGCGATCCATCTTGAAAAAATGTTTTTGCAAGGCACCCTCGTAATACCAATATCAGATACTGACTGAAAACGTCTTGTTGTCTTTACGCACTATGTTATGAACACAATAAATACCTCACCACAGGAAATAAAACCAATGCTAAGACGCAAACAAGTCGGAGAAGATTTCTTTTCAAAAACTTTTTATGGCTTGCGTGAGTACCTATTGTTCCATAGTTGAGATGTCTGAGCTGCACACCAACTATAACTTGGTAGTTAAAGAACGGGACCAATTGAAATTGGTGATAGAAGGGTTCGGTGAGTGCTGTGAGGAGTATGAACAGAACCTGAAACGCATATCTGTTCTTGAACAAGATCTTGGTGATGCCCATGATTATATCAACCAGCTGGAGACGGAGAAACAGGACCAAATAAACAGCCAAACCACCCTTCTATTTAATAAGTTGGTTGGTAGTGCGCCCAGCCTGACGACAGCTGCACCTAGTAATCAACCAATTTTGACAATAGATTTAACTCATGACACACCTTCTAAAGGTATTACTAAGTGCAGCAAAAATAAGTTTAAGAAATATGTTAGAATAAACCGTTTCATAAAAAAAACTAATAAATTAATCAAAAAACAAAAATCCTTACACACTAAAGTAAAATACATCAATGAGCGGAGACAACTTGGAGATGAACTGGATATGTATTCTTTAATTTTAGAACAAAATGTAGGTAAATATGAGAAAGATGTTATGAGTTTAGAATGTCAAATTAGGGAACTTAAGCAGTCATTAAAAATAATGACTGAAACTTATAATTGTACTAAAAAGGAGTGTGGTGAACATATCCAGGCTTTGACAAATATAATAGCTTCCTGTGAATGTAACTCTTCACATGTAATTTCAAAAAACTCCATTGATATCTCTGGAAATGAGTCATCACAACTCACCAATAAGATTACTAGAACTAAGTGTAATGTGAACCCTTCCTGTTCTCAACCCAGTGGATCGCTAAGCAAGTCTGTTAAAAATATAGTTTTGTTTAGTGATCAGATTGGGAAAAACATGGGTCACTTATTATCAAAATACATGGGACAAAATGTGATCAACCATTGCATGCCAGGGGCATCATATTTAGAAATAGTTCAGAAAGTGCTTTCTTATGAGTTTCAAGAAAATTCAGATGTAATTATTTTCATAGGAAACAGAGGTAATATGAACAAGAAAAACCTAAATACATACTTTGACAGTTTAAGAAAATTAAATGTGAATAAAACAATATTGTTTACATTACCTTACAGTAGTGGATTGCCAGACGAAGAAAATGATTTAAGATATAAAATTAATTTGCAACTGCATAAATTGACATTATATGAGGTGAATAAATTCCACCTACTTGACATGAATAATTATTTTAAAAACAAAGTGTACTTGACGCGAGATAATTATTATGTTAATAATTATTTCAAACGACAGATAGCAATGTCGCTATCATATTATTTTGACTATTCAGCCAAGAACTTGGCTACCAAATCTGCTTTTATTGAGCAGATTATTGACATGAATATTCAACCATTGGAATCAGTTCCAATAACAAACAATCATTTAAATTAGGAGATCAGACAATAGAGGATAACTCTTGCTTATCAGAAATTGTAGAATCAAATCAATTAAATATAGTACATCAAAATATTCAAGGCTTTTCTGGAAAAGATTTGGAAATTGAATTGTTTTTAAATAAAATGAATATTCATGTTCTCTGCATAACTGAGCACTGGCTCAAGCAGCATGAACTGATGTTATCGATAGATAATTATAATCTTATTAGTTCGTTCACTAGGGAGACTGCCATTCGCGGCGGGACACTTATATTAATTAATAATAAACTAAAATGTAAAGAGCGAAAAGACATAGTGTCTCTCACTATTGAGCGAACAATTGAGATATCGTGTGCGGAGCTGGACGACTACATTATTGTCTGTGTTTATAGACCCCCAAGTGGAAACTTTAAATTATTTGAATCTGTAATGGAAAATGTGTTAAACAAAATATGTAAAACTACAAAGAAAGTAGTTGTATGTGGAGATTTCAATGTGGACATTATAGATATTACGGAGGAAAATCGCGTTCGGTTTTTGAGCATTTTCAAATCATTTGACCTCACTCCGATTTTCGCTGAGCCCACTAGAGTAACTCCTACAACAGCTACTTGCTTAGATAATATTCTCTGCAACTGTAAAATCATCAAACAATCTATTATTAATTTTGTAAAATCGGATCATTGCGGTCAGATAGTTACACTACAGAACCGTTTTATTCCACCCCGTCTAGAAATCAAATGCAGGCCGGTCACTGCATCTCGTAAGGACAAATTTAAAAACCTTGTAAGTGATAAAATACCGTCTATACCCTTTGATAAAAAAAATGCTAGTGACTTGTATGAACAATTATTTCAGGTAGTTAAAAAACAATTTGATATTACTTTCCCTCAAAAGAAAATACTTATCAATAACTGTAAACCGAAATTCAGTGACTGGGCTACACGAGGAGTTTATACAAGTAGGAAAAAAATGTTTGAATTGTATAACAAAAAAGCATATAGAAAGGATCTATCGTTTCATGAGTACGTTAAGAGGTACTCAAAAATTTTCAAAAGAGTTTGCTATGTAGCTAAGTCGAATTACATACGCGATAAAATTAAAAAATCTAGTAATAAAATCAAAGAAACATGGAATATTATAAATAAAGAAACATGTAAAACGAAATCTCATTATAACAAATTTAGTCTAGAAATAAACAACAAGCTTATTAAATCTGATGACGAGGTAGCAAACGCTTTTGAGGATTACTTCTGTAACATTCCTATAGAGACGACTAAACAGTTGAGTTCTTGCTCAAGTCACGCGAAATCATTACTTGTGTCGAGTGTTCATAAGTGCGAATCCTCATTTAAATTCAGAAATATTAGTCCTTTAGACATCATAAAAACATTTAAAGAATTAAAACAAAAGAAAACAGAGGATAAATCGGGTATATCAATAGACACAATAAAACCCATTATACCTCTAATAGCTCCTTACTTATCTTATATCTTTAATGAATGTATTGACCAAAATCAGTTTCCAAATTTATTGAAACATAGTAAGGTTGTCCCTTTATTTAAATCGGGAGACAAAAGTGACCCCAGCAATTTTAGGCCTATTTCAATATTACCCACAATAAGTAAAATTTTTGAAAAACTAATTTATAATCAATTGCTTTCCCATTTTAAACTTAATAATTTACTACACGAAAAACAGTTTGGGTTCTCTAAAGGTAGAAATACAACTGATGCCGGAGTAGCACTCATCAGACACATTCTTGATGCTTATGAAGACAAACATGATGCCGTAGGTGTATTCTGTGATTTATCAAAGGCGTTTGATTGTGTAGACCATCAGACACTGCTCATTAAGTTAGAACACTATGGTGTCTCGGAAAACTCATCTAAGTTGTTAAGTTCGTACTTATCAGGTAGAATACAATCAGTTAACATAAATGGTACCTACTCTTCCGGAGCCCCTCTTCAAATGGGGGTCCCCCAGGGCTCAATATTGGGGCCTTTACTTTTCCTGATATATGTAAACGACCTGCCATTTTATTCCACAAATCTTTGTGAGATAGTTCTGTTTGCTGATGATACTTCTTTGATTTTTAAAATGAAAAGACATGAAGAAAATTTTGACGAAGTAAACAATACTCTCTCCAAAGTATTGAATTGGTTCACCACCAATAACTTGTTGCTGAATGCTAGTAAAACTAAATGTGTAAAATTCACTTTGCCTAATGTAAAGCAACTTACACCAAATATTGTACTAAATGGTAATAATCTAGTTTTAATAGACTCCACTGTATTTCTGGGCATTACACTTGACTCAAAATTACAGTGGGGACCTCATATTGAAGCCCTAGCTAGGAGGCTAAGCTCGGCTGCCTTTGCAGTTAGAAAAATAAGGTATCTGACTGATGTTGAAACGGCGAGGCTTGTGTATTTTAGTTACTTCCACAGTATTATGTCTTACGGTCTTCTCTTGTGGGGTTCTGCTGCAGACATTGATACCATATTTATTTTGCAGAAAAGAGCCATTCGTGCTATTTATAAACTAAGTCCTCGTGACTCCCTGAGAGAGGTCTTTAAGAAAATCAACATATTAACTGTGGCTTCTCAATACATTTTTGACAATATAATGTACGTCCGTAAAAATTTAGATTATTTCATGAAGAAGAGCGACATTCACTCATATAACACAAGAAATAAACACAAGCTTGTCGTTCCTAACTTCAGATTAGTTAAAACTAGTAATTCGTTCATGGGAAATTGTATAAAATTCTTTAATAATATACCACACAATCTTGTCGAATTGCCGGTTGATAAATTTAAGAAACACGTTAAAAACACGCTTATGTCTAAAGGCTATTATAAGGTTCAAGACTATCTGAACGACACGAATGTGTGGTCTGTCCAGCCTGCACCGACTGATGTACTTACCTTTGATGATTTTGATTTTACGGCAGCTAGTGGTGACTGAGTTTGTTCCGGCGTTTCTTCTCAGCACTTGCCTAATTGTCTGTGTTCTGTCTCGAAGCGCTGGTAGGGCCCAAAAGATAAGGAGACATGATTCGGCCCCTTCAGGGCACAATTATTTTTATTTTATTTTTCACTGTACATTTGACGTTCATAAGTGGCATATTGTGTCCTAAATTGAATAAATATTTTTTTTGATTTTGATTTTGATTTTGAGTTTGAATAGCCTAAATTAGTGCGCCGGGCACACGTGATACATCAATAAATTCATTTTATTTTGATATTTACTGCATAAATACCCGTGGGTCTTAAAATAAAATTCTACTCGTCTATAGTTGCAACCATACAATAAATAAAAAAAAACAAGAATACGGCTTTTACTCAACCAAAGATTTCCTTGGGCAGGATTGATCTTTGAATCCCTAAGATTTACGAAGTGGAGCCACCTGAATATTTTATGCAGGTGGGAAGAGGGGGGTTTTCAGCCTAAACAAAGTCTTACAGTTAATTACTGGTTAGTTACGGTTCGAAAGGTAAGGTGTTTCAAAACAACTAAACAATGAAGGGAGCCTCAATGATAAGAGGAGAAACGTCTTTCTCCTAGAAACATTGGTCGAACGAATCACGATAATTTTATCTATACAGTAATCCAACTTCAAACAAACGGACGAATCGCGAGCTATACCTGCGCCACAGTAATGTTATCTTTACAGTATTCCAACTTCATACAAACGGACGAAACGCGAGCTTTACCTACGCCACAGTAATGTTATCTTTACAGTATTCCAACTTCATACAAACGGCCGAAACGCGAGCTATACCTACGCGCCTCGATTTCGGCACGCAGACAGTCGCGACTGTGCCACAGTGACGAACGGACGGTGTGTTGTTTTTTTAACAATCGAAAAATAAGTTCAAGTACATTTTAATATGACGAAAAGGATATGCAATTTTTGTTTGTATGAATTTTTAATGAAGCTTTATATAAGAATGAGGATTTTTTATACTTTAAAATTTAATAATAAAGCATTTCGTACGTCACAGTCAGGGTCACAATATTTTTCGGTTGCAAATTTAGAAGGCGGATTTGTCATTTAAACATATTTTTTAAATTAAATCTACCATTCTAAAAACAACACACTTTTTATTGAATACTTGGTATTCAATCCACAAAATATTTTTCTTATTCTTCCAAATTAATATCGTGTTTTAATTATTTCACATTAAAATGACGGCGTTTGAGCTTTGGACAGGTAAAAAGCCAGATTTAAGTCATAACCGAGTATTTGGGAGTCAGGTTATGATGCGTATTCCAAAGGAGAAACGGCTTAAATGGGACAGAAAGTCCACACAACATATTCTAGTTGGTTTTGCTGAGAATGTAAAAGGATATCGAATCTATGACCCAGTAAAAAGATGTGTGACCATCAGTAGGGATGTCATAATATAAGAAAACTTAAAGCAAGATTCTAAGAATAATAATAATGAAATAGAAGTTCAGTGGGGGAAGTCGCCAAAACGCAACAAGATGAGAGTGAAGAAAGTGAAGAACTTGATTATGTCAATATACCCACTTGCTCGAAGTCAACACAAGATGCTTCAGGTGATTTTGCAGAATGTAGAGGAGTCGGAGTCCACGACCCCAGAATTGCCTAAGAGGAGAAGGCAACCACTGGAACGTTACGGTTTCACAAGCGTTTGTAATCCATTGAATCTCAGAAGTAGCGATGATCCAGTCAGTGCTGATCAGGATCTGCAAAGCCCTGATAAAGATAAGTGGATCGCTGCCATGGAAGAAGAACTGAAAGCTTTTGAAGAAAACCATGCGTGGGTGCCGGGGAGTGAAGTGCCTCCAAATAAAACATTAGTGCAGTGTAAATGGGTTTTCAAAAGAAAGCTAGACAGTGACAACAGTGTGCGTTATCGTGCTCGCCTGGTAGCTAAGGGCTTCACCCAAAAACCAGGTGTGGACTATGATGAAACTTTCTCACCTGTAGTGCGTCACTGTACTCTAAGAATGTTATTTTCACTTGCTGTTCAATTAAATTTAAATAATACTGACCTCGATGTAAAAACTGCATTTTTAAATGCTAATCTAACGGAAGAAATTTATATGGCTCTACCTGAAACTTATTTACAAGGTTTAAATAATTGTAAAGCTCTAAAACTTAACAAAGCAATATATGGTTTGGAACAATCATCAAGATCTGGGTTTAAAAAAATTGATCAATGTTTAGCTGAGTTAGGTTTTAATAAAAGCCATATTGAACCTTGCGTGTATACAAAATTTAATAAAAATGTAAAGATTATCATTGCCCTGTATGTTCATGATTTTTTTGTCTACTCGAGTTGTCCATCCGAGACAGATAATTTTATATCCATTTTAAGTTAAAAATCTGGTTCAAGTTCAGCAATGTTTAGGTATACGAGTAAAAATAGATAAACATAGCAATTTTATAATTTTAGATCAGGAACAGTACATAGATCAGTTGTTAGAAAAATTTAATATGTTAAATTGCAATGATATAAATATACCTATGGAAAGTAAATTATGTATAGATAATAATAGTAATATTTGGGATCCTCAATTACCATATCAACAATTGATTGGCAGTCTCATGTACTTGGCTGTATTAACAAGGCCAGACATAGCGTTTAGTGTAAGTTTTTTAAGTCAATTAATTACTTGTCATAACATTACTCATTGGCGCCATATAAAGCGCATTTTAAGATATTTAAAGAAAACTAAAAGTTATTGTTTAAAATATGTTAAAGGGTCTTCTGAACTAGTAGGATTTGCTGAAGCTGACTGGGGAAATGGTACTATAGAATATCATATACTGGCTATTGTTTTACTTTGTCTGGGGGGGCTGTGTCCTGGGAAAGAAGAAAACAAAGAACTGTAGCGCTTTCTGGTATGGAAACCGAATATATGTCAATGGCTGAAGCATGTAAAGAATTAATGTATCTTAGTTTTTGTTATCTCAAGTTACTAATACTAAGATTGAATACCCTATTGTCTTATACAATGATAGCCAAAGTGCTCAAAGATTAGTAAATAACCATGCTTTACATAGGCGAAGTAAACACATTGACATTCGTTATCATTTAATAAGGCAAGCTGTTAATGATAAAGTAATTGTTTTGAAGTACATGCCTACTAATGAAATGCCAGCAGATGTTCTAACTAAGGCTCTTAGTGCACCAAAGCATTACCATTGTATTCAGAGTTTAGGACTTGTTAATGTTTAAATGTCATGATAAATAATTATTGTTTCATGTGATGAAGTGGGGGTGTTAGTAATATTCATCTGTGAAAGGGAACAAACTCTAGTCTATGTTTTGTCTATGTCACATATATCCGTTAAAAAATAAAGACAGTTGAGAGTCGGCTTCTTCCAAATTAATACCGTGCTTTATTTATTTCACATTAAAAGTATGTTAAAATGACAAATCGAAATCTAAATATTTGCGCTTCGACTGAGATGTACGGAATGCTTTATTACTAAAGTTTAAAGTATAAAAAAATCGCATTCTAATATTAAGTTTCATCAAAAAATCATACAACCTAAATCAGAACAATATAGCCTATATATCGTCATATTAAAATGTACTCGAACAAATTTTTTTCAGTTTTTATTATTATTCCATAGATTATTGCACAGATAAGTATCGAGTGATGGTGGGATTTTCATCTTAAAATCTTCTTACTTACTCCCACCTTTAGTTTTCACTCATGGCGCTATCATGAGACAAAATTGAATCAGCAATTTGACATAACTAGTGGTAGTGTTCGTGACTGGGTTGAGATTGCGTTCTTCCACTATTATTCAATAATAATAGTGGAAGAACACAATCTGTTAGAAAAAATCGATCAATATTTTTAAAAGGGTTTGAATAATTCGATATCGACTGCGTTTTATATACTCTGTTTTCTCCAGCGCCGTAAACGTAATTAGTTATTTTAATCATGTATTGCATGTATAAATACAGTAAATAAACTAACATTTTGTGCAAAATCTTGAGGTTTCATAACTTCAACAACCACACGGCCAAATTTTATGTCGTCCTTACAGTCAATATGAAAAATAGCATGTTTAACTCGGGTGAAAGCACCCTTTTCAATCTCGAACTATTGGAACTCTCACTCCGTTTGAGAACCAGAAACATCTCGAGTGAAATGAATAACATCTCCTATTGAATAACAATCAACTAAAGAGTATTGATATTCGTACTCGTATTGATACACTAAAGAGTATTAGAGAGAAAGTACAGTAAAACGTCCCCAGAAGACAAGAAGTCATACTAAGAACACACCCTCCAAGTTTCAGGTCTCTACGATCTGTGTTTTAGGCTGTGCGTTAATTTATATGTCGTATAGATAAGTGCAATGTGTTTTGTTTGTGCGTCACGAATAATGCAACAGCGGCATCTCTCTAGCTCACTAGAAAGTGTACGCATTTAATATGAGACAAAACTTTGAAGGTAAACGGCTGTACCCCGTCGTTTGAGACTGTGCAATTGTCCTGTGACCCATGACCCACTATCCTTTTTTCCTTTGTAGCAAAACTGAAAAATAAGCCTCAAAATTAGAATCGTTGGTAAAGTCTCCAAATACTTACAATTTTGGAAAGAGTGTGACGGACGTGTTTAAGACAGTTGAAGTCTTTCAGTGTTGAAATCAGATAATGGAATGCCGTCATCATTCAATGGAATCGAAAAAACCTTGGAAATATGAAGTCCGTCAGTATTACTTTTCTGCTATCATTGCTACAGTCACAGTACAGTGTTTCGATCATAAATTTTGCGGTGAATTTTTATCGACGCCGCGTTAAACAATCTTACGTTTCAGATAGTTGCAAATAGGTGGCTTTTTAGTCTGATGGAATTTGAAGCATATTCGTAGTCGTGCGAGAAAAATGTGAATCATGGTAGTCGCAATATGTAACTAAAACTGAGCATGCTATATTGTGTAACTATTTAGTTCGGCAGACATGTTAAAGGAACTAGTTCCAGAATAAAAATTAACCGTTCTACCGCTCCAGACATGATATGAAAAGTTCGTAAGTCTTGCCACATCAAGTAAATAAGACATATAAATAACTGCCCAAAACTCTAAAAGGCGAGTATGATACTATCAGAAATCCTTTCTCGTCTAGGCAGCTACTAACACAAGACGCATTCAAATCTAAAAAAATACAGTCTTTACTTTTACGGTAAAGTATACGCAGTGGCTACAGTTCAAGTTCGAATACCGCTCTAGTGTGAAATTACTTGTGATCCAGTGTAATCTTTATTCACGCGGTACTACCTACATCTATCGCCGTGGTGGACTTGAGAACCACAACTCAACAGTGCACATTCATAGTACACGCAAAGTTCCAAAATAAATCAGTCATATACACCAGGACAACCGGAAAAGTACTCATCACAACCAAACCTCAGCTCAGTGACCCCTAACGCGGATGACGTAAGAAACGTAAACCTGAGGAAAAGCATATTACCGGATTATGTAGAAATGGCGGACCTGCGAGAATAGCTCATGGCACCATTTAACGAAATGTTTAACAACGAGATTTTTGAGCTGAATCAACAAAATTTCCGAATTATGAACTTAAATGCACTAATACTTTACAGGAAAACCTTAATAGGATTGCCCAATGGTGCAACGATATTTGTATGCAGCTGAACGTTGACAAATGTTTTGTCGTCTCTTTCACCAGTCGGCTAAATAAAATCATATCTGTTTACTCCTTACATGGCTACACTCTACAACGCAAAAATGTCGTCAAGGATCTCAGAATTCTTTTCGAAGAAAAACTCACGTTTATTCCACATTACGAGTACCTCATCAATAAGTGTAATAAAACTACCGGCTTTATTTAACGTTGCACTAAAGGATTCAAAAATCATCAGTCTCTTATATCTTTATAAAACTCTCATAAGGACCGTACTACAATATAACGCTGTGATATGGTCTCCATACTATTAAGTTCACAGTGAGGAGGGAGGGAGGGAGTTCAGGGCAGGTTTCTTCGTTTGGTGTGTTATCGACACGGCTATCGTAGAGTCTTGGGTTTGTATGCGGACAGGCGTGATAATTTTAAGATGCAATCCTTGGAGTCTCGCCGCCAATATCATGATCTCCTAAATTTATTTTAAATCATTACCCCCCTTACCGATTCTTCAACCTTGCTATCTCTTAAACATTAACACCCTGTATACCCGAAACCTTTTGCGATTGATGTGTACGCGAACAATACTTCCTATTACAATCCAATAGTCAGGATGTGTCGGGCCTACATGAGCTGGCTTCGGGTAGTTAGGACAGGGATATTGATACTTAACACTTGACATTAAGTCAATTAAAAAAGCGGTTCTTTAGTTCTTTACTAAGCGGTACAAGACTTCGTTTTTCTTTGTCAAACTATTCTCAGCCTTTCATCAGTCACATTCCAGTCGACCACATAACACTAAACGGCATCGAGTATTGAAATACTCGTAAGTGTTCAAGTGTTCACAAAACTCTAAAAGGCGAGTATGATACCAACAGAAGTTGCGAGAACTTTAGATAGCACTCAACTGCATCAAACAAAAGAATAATAAAAACACCTAAAATTATAAAAGCCGAATATTATTTTACACAAGTGTCAGAGGACGTCGACGTTGCGACCAGGCATTGATATCAGGCCGCTGCCAGAGAAAATAATTAATGTTTTGGATATATCAAGATTTTTATTTATAGATTTTTCAGATACCCCATACTATTCATTTTTGCCCCCCTTTTGATTCCCTCTTTTGTTTTGCTAATTACGATTCCCGCATTGCCTATTCAAGAAGGAGACAAATCCAACAAATTTAACATCATGAAAATTACTCTACTCGTTCTCGAGCTATAAAGTGATATAATAAACACGACTTTCTTTTATTAATGAAAATTGTTCTATCCGTTCTCGAGTTATAAATGATTTAACAAACACAATTCCATTTTTCTTGGACGGCGCGTGACCAACTAAACCAAACAAATAATATCAATCAGCTCATCTCAGGGCGATTTAGAACCCTTCGGTTCGATACCCAACCTTCGGCATACGATTCCTAATCCCAAACCCAACATGTGTTGTCGAAAATACTCAGAACAATATACGAATCGAGTTTGATTACAAAATCGGTTACAGTTGTTGCATTTATGAAGCCTTCAACTAAAAATAATTATTAAATTTAAGTAAATCTTTCCATCTTTACCTGTTCCTCCTCCTCAAAATTTCTAACCCTTACAGATACTTGATGACGGCGACACGTTTGCTGCCATTATGTCTTTTCCGGCTGGTTCTGCTGGCGGCATCGACGGCGTCACTCCCCAACACCTTAAGGACTTGGTGAGTGCTTCCGCTGCTGACGCCGGTAGAATTTTGCTTTCCAACATTACGAAATTGTGCAACTTTCTCTTATCTGGCAAGGTAACTGAAAATTTTGTCCCATTTTTATTTGGTGCTAGACTTTGTGCCTTTCGAACAAAAGATGGTGGCATTCGCCCTATTGCTATTGGCTCAACGTTTCGTCATCTTGCAGCCAAATTAGCCTGTCGTGATCTTTTTTCTCTTTTGAAAGAGTATTTTCAACCCATTCAACTTGGTTTCGGCAGTAAGGGAGGTGAGGCCGTGGTTCATTCCGCTCGCAATTTCCTCTCCTGTGACGAATCTGAAGTTTTTTTGAAAGTTGATGTGAAGAATGCTTTCAATTCTCTTGACAGGTCTGCCTTGCTGAATGAAGTTCAGACTCACACTCCTCAGATTTATCCCTTTGTTTTTCAGTGTTACCATAATCAATCAAAATTACATTACAATGAACATTCGATTGTTTCTGCAGTCGGTGTTCAGCAAGGCGACGCTTTAGGTCCAGCCCTTTTTAGTTTAGGCATCCATCCTGTCATTTCATCCTTAAATTCTAAATTCAATGCCTGGTATCTGGATGACGGCTCCTTTGGAGGCAAAGCAGATGTTGTTTTCCCAAGACCTTGTCCTGATTATAGAAGGATTTAAGAAATTAGGCTTGGAAATGAAAAATGTGAACTTTTTATTAATGATCACGTTTCGTCTGGTTCCCGTCAGGCAATCATTGATAAATGCAATTCCCTTGCTCCTAACATTAAAATTCTGAATTCTGAATTGCTTTGCATCCTGGGTGCCCCTCTTCTTGATCCCAGCATCGAACCTTTTCTTGATAAAAAATTGAATGAGTTCACTGTTTCAGCCCCCAGATTAGAACACCTAAATTCACATACTGCATATACTATACTTAAATCGTGTCTTTTTGTGCCTAAATTTACATATTGCTTACGTGCTAGTCCTATCTGGAATAAAAAAATATTTATTTAAAACTATTTGACACCACCCTTAAAAATAGTTTGGAAAAAAAAATACATTTCGATAATAATTCTTGGGCTCAGGCTTCGCTTCCTATTCGTTTTGGTGGTATCGCCAAATTTCTAGTATAGCCCTCCCCGCTTTTCTCTCCTCTTTGCATAGCACTTCCGTTTTAGCCAGAAAAATCTTTAAACATCCTCGCCAACTTTCTGAGGTGAGAGAGGCGGAGGCGTTTTGGCAAGACCTCTGTCCTAGAGAAGACATCCCAAAGAAAAGTCACCAGCAAAAACTTTGGGATGTCCCTCTTGCGAGAGAGACCTTCAATTCTTTACTTCAAAATTCCGTCAGTGACAGTGGTCGCGCAAGGCTCTTGGCAGTTTCCTGCAAAGATTCTATAATCATTCATATTCATAAATCATTGGCTTCATGCTTTACCGTCGAAAAATTTGGGCACTCTTTTCGATAGTGGGTCTTTCCGGGTGTGTGTGGGCTCCGCCTTGGTATGTGAAATTTTTACGTGTCCATGTGGCAAGGAGGTTGATAAATTTGGTCTCCACTGCCTTTGTTGCCAGCAAAGCGCTGGGCGTCTCGCCCGTCACGCTACCCTGAATTTGTTGTTTATTGACGCCATCAGAAGAGCTCTTGCGATCATTAATGTTCCTTCCACGTTGGAACCACGTGGTTTGGTCCGTAATGATGGCAAGAGACCCGATGGCCTAACGCTTATTCCCTGGGAACGGGGTAGGGCCTTAGTTTGGGATGCAACTTGTGTCGATACTTTGGCCCCCTCCCATCTCAGAGAATCAGCCCTTAAAGCTGGAGCAGCAGCGGATTTGGCTGAAAACGCCAAGCGTCGCAAGTACGTTTCACTTGCAAGTGATTATGTGTTTGCGCCGTTTGGCGTTGAAACATTTGGGCCGTGGGGACCCTCTGCTAAATTGCTGTTTAGAAAAATTGCGCCAAAATTAAATTCTTTAACAGCCAATAATATAGCTAGCTGGTTTCTAGCTCAAAGAATCAGCATAGCTATCCAACGCGGCAACGCAGCCAGCATCATAGCCTCCTTGCCGCAAGGAAATGGTTTCGTTTTTAAATAGGTAGATATTAAGTTATTTTGTATGTTGCATGTCTTAGTTTTATTTTTTTCTTGTTTGTTATTAGTAATAAAGCAAATATTTCAAATAAAAGCCCTTTAAGTAACCAGTAATCTAAATGGTTTTGAAATGATATAAAAAGAAGTATTTTTGATGATGTCCTAATCATTTTACGTCGTCGTACGTTATGTTGACGTAAATAAGTGTATAGAAAATTTAAGTACTAAAAGTGACCACTAGAGGCGCTGTGCAACTTTCTGTCTGTGTTGGAAAATCCCGATGAAACTGGGAAAATTAACCTATCTAGGTGTATTTCTTCGCTACGTGATGTCGGTTTATTTAAAGTCAGTCTATTGAGCAGTATTATATATTGGCGTCATGTGATAATGAAATAATGGATTTAATGACAGACGCTGAAGATGAAATTATAGATCGCGAGCTGGAGGAGGTTGGGTCTTAAAAAGAAAGGTCGTATAGATTACAGATTAAATATAAAGAAATTGTAGTTGACAAATCGGTAAGCAGTGACAAAAATATAAGAAACAGAAATCAAAATTTAAGGCAAACTCAGATAAGAATACATTTAGATATCCTCAACTTAAGTTTGTAAAGTTTGATGGCGACCTTCAGAACTGGATCAAGAATTGGCTCATCATGCTGTAATCAAGAATAAACCAAATGCTACGACGTTATACGTCGTAGCATTTGGTTTATACGACGATATACGTCCTGTTTTTGATGGATTAGCAAAAGATAAGAATGGAATTTCTATCAATGGTAGTGTAGAGTAGGGCGAGAACTTTTTAGAGACTATATCTTCTTTATTGATTCAATTTTGCCTGCATAAGATTGGAATTACGTCAGATATTCGAAAAGCCGTTTTTTCAGATTCCTGTGCAAAGAAGATTTTTAAAGTTTTTATGGTGGAAAGATGAAAAGCAAAAAAAACTGTTAACTTACTCGTATAAACACTGCCGAGTAGTGTTTAGTTTGACTTGTAAACCTTTTGATTTGGCGGATACGATTAACCATCATTTACGATAAGATTTTTATAAGAAGACTCCTCAGTAGATAGCTAAGAAGCTTAGAATCTCATTTTACTCCGAAAACTGCGTCACAATGTCGAGAGTGAAGAAACAGCTAAGAAGTTTGTTCATGATTGCCATAAAATAATGAGCGACAAAAAGTTTGACTTATTACCAGTCAAGGATACCAGTAAGGATCTTGTCGAGCTAACTACGAGAATTACGTCAATTCTTGGCGAGCGTGGAACGTAAATTACGACATTTTTTTTACGACGGTATATCAGACAGCTTTGAAACTGTGACAAAAAAAAAGTTTCTTTCTTTATCTCAGAAGACCTTTGCTTTAACTGGATTTACTACTTCAGTGACTTAAATTCCTAAAATTATATTGCAGAAATGTTGGTAAATGGATCTGAAATGGGATGGGAAGGAATTCAAACGCTTCAATATTTAAAAGATATCCGGGTTCCGCGACGGATATCAGAATATAAATCGGAATGCGTATGTAACTTGCATTTTCTTGGGAACAGTGTTGAGCGGTGACATCTGTGTAAGATTATTGCTAGTTAAAGCACGAGTAACACCAACAAAACATAAAGTCACTGTGCCAAGGTTAAAACTCCTAGCTCGGTGGTGCTGCTAGCTAGGTGGCTTGACCATTGCGTTGTGTCACAATCAGCATTGGACATCGTTAAGGACATTAAAGTATGTTATGATGTAATGTGGTCTGATCTTCATTTTTTAGAAGTTTTTTGTGATTTGAAGCTGATACGCAACAAAATACTCAAGGTACGAGAACGTCACGAATAAGTCAGTTATATAGTCTCAAATATGCGAATATTCAGTATTTAGTAATGTCACATTCAAGATAATTGATTTCCCACAAGATTTTATGAGCTATGTGCGGATATATTGTGTAACGATCCTGACCACGGGTTGCCAAATTATATGTATAAATCAATATTATTTCTGAGTGCGCAAAGAGGACACATGTCCCTAAGAATAAAAGGCGTAAATACGTAACTGGATGGAATAAACACGTAAAAGAGGCACACAGAGATGCTAGAATAAAATATCAAGACTGGCTTTGCAATGGTAGGCCAAGTTATGATGAAATGTGTAATAGTAGAGAAAAAAATAAGCCAAAATTAAATGGTGGAAAACTAATCATGATAAAATTTGAATGGATTTAAAAGAAAGTAAAAGATATGCAAAACAATTTCCACAATTCTGGAAAACTGTTCGCGGGCTGAATCCTCGAGCTTGTCTCCCTGCCACTGTCGCTGGAATTTTACTCGTAGATCCAGTGGTGATAGCTAACTTATTTAAATCTCATTTTTGAATGGAACTTATATTAAAATCAGGGCGGATGATCGGTGCTGAAGGCAGTCATGGCCGGGAATGTAATATCACAATCTCTGCTAAGGAGGTGTAAGAGGTTATAACAGGTATGAGTAGAGTTAAATCCCCCGGGCATGATGATCTCAGCATCGAGCACCTGCAGCATGCAGGGCTTCACCTGGTTAGGGTTCTATCTATGCTGCGTCACTTTGCGTCAGTTACTCATATCTGCCCTAGAACCTTACTAAAGCTATCGTCGTGCCAGGAGTCAAAAGCAAAACCGGTGAAAGTGAATTTGTTGAAAATGTGCTTTATATCAAAAACTACTAGTAGTTGTTAAGATCTACATCATATATTTATTTCAAAATTTATACTTGCTTAGTTTAGAAGTTAGAGGGGGGGGGGGGGGACGCCCATATTACCACTTTGGAAGCGTCAAACCTATATGTCTATGGATATATGGGATTTAAATATGATATTTTTTTATATAAGACTCTTAAAGCGGTTAACTTGATACCTCTTCCTACCAAATTTTAACAGAGTGGTGCTTATAGTTACAGAATAAAATGGCTGTGACATACGATACAGACGGACAGACAGACGGACAGACGTCTGTCTATCCGACCGCACGCAGACTTCCTATCAGTGCCTTAAGAAAGCTTATAGGAATATGTGAAAAATTTGCAGATGACCATGGACAGTTCTACAATGTTGAAAAGAGCGAGGTTATGGTATTCACACCAAAGGGCACTGAAATAGAATGTGGTGTACCACCTATCTTGTTAAAATGAATTCCACTAAAACCAGTTAACCAATTTAAATATTTGGATCTTGTTCTAAGCGATACGCTCTGTGATGATCTTGACATCGAAAGGGAGAGATGAGCACCGACGGTGAGATCCAATATGCTGACTAGAAGTTTTTCACGTAGCTCACATGATGTAAAAATATTATTATTTAAGGCTTTCTGCCAGACTTTATACACTTGCAGCCTCTGTTCAGTGTTTACTCAAAAATCTATCGGTGCTCTTCGTGTTTAGTATAACAACGCATGTTGGCGAAAGCCATGAAACCTTTTTTTACCATTTTTTAAAGTTCATCTTTCATCTATATTTGTTTTAATTTTTTTTAACCGACTTCAAAAAAGGAGGAGGTTATCAATTCGACTGTATGTTTTTTTTAATTTTTTTTTTTTTTGTATGTATGTTACCTCATATCTCAGTCGTTTGTCGACCGAATCGAAATCTGGGATCTGATGATGGGATCTTGGTGTAATCGAGGGAAACCCTCAAATTTTAAAGGCACGTATAGTGTTTCTTTACTAGAATCTTAATGTTGACGTGTTGTTACTTCTGATAGTCAACATCTTGTGGGGCTGAGCTGATGGTGGAACTCCTTAACGCTTAGGAGTTCAGTAATTATAATGACGGAACTTATGATAGGTAATTTGTAGCTTCTTAAAAAATAGAATCATAAGGTGCAACCCCCCCCCCCCCCACCCTCTCTTATGTAATCACTAAAAATGAAGAAATAAAATAAACTTTAAAAAAAGTAAAAACCGACTTTCTTTTCGAACGACTGAGGCAAACAATTTCTTTTTGGAGTCGGTGCTGTGATAGTTGATGCTTCAAAGTGATGGCACCGACTCCAAAAAGAAATTGTTTGCCTAAAACGGATTCCTTTCCTTTTAATGGTGAAGAGTTTATTTAAGACTTTTTAGTGCATTTTGGTTTTGAAGTCGGTTTTTACTTTTTTTAATTTTGATACTGTGTGACAATAAAGTGTAAAAGTAAAAATAGTATTTTAATTATTGTAATTTGTGATTGTGTCTTTAAAATTGGTGTCAGTGTAGTGCTCAGTGGAGCCAAGTTTTTTTGCTCGAAGACGTTGTCCGCCCCGGTGCCGGCACAGACGCTCGCGGCGGAGGTGGAGCATTTAAAACGTATTCGTGATATTGATCGGGCTGCACGCGAAGCGGAAGCGGGCGATCGCAGAGGCCGAGTACCGGGCCCAAGTCGGCGCGATTGAGGCCGATGAAAGCCGCAGTCGTCGATCCAGCCGTGCCGCCTCCATCAGCAAGTGGCTATACGCTACCGTCCCGCTTTATCAAGACGGAGCACAGGATTTGCCTGCTACACGTGACCAAGCTTAGGCACACGTTGCGCCCTCACAGGCTGAGGCGGAGAGTGCACCGGCCGCAGCGAGTTTTGTCGTTGCGGGTCACTCGACACGACACGTCGAACTTGCTGATGATCCCTTGGTCAAGAATATGGCACCCGCTCCAGCAACTGCTACATTACACACCACATTACACTCTACATTACCATAACAGTTCCAATGTAACAATAACAAAAATGAATACTCTCTACACCCTACACCTAGCTCAAGCCATCGCGTCTGTTGCGGCGACCACGGCGTTGAAGCATAACAAGGTCAGCTCTCTCTCTTTGCCTATTTATGATGGTCGGCCAACCGACTGGATTGTATTTAGAAAAATGTATTCGGACACCAGTCCATCTTATACTAGTTTCAAAATCCTAGCAAGGCTGAATGCTGATTCCGTGGAACTGCTCGAGATGCCGTCGCTGTTCTTCTAGCTGCCGCGCGCGACCCGGAGGTAGTAATGCAGGCATTGAAGACAGCCTTTGCACAACCGGAGCATATTATTTTAATGCAAATTTCAGCGATCAGAGCCCTACCAAAGTTAGCTGACAATAGCAGGGAGCTGAACTCGTTTGCCTGCAAAGTGCGTAATTGTGTGGAGGTCGTACGTCTACTGCAGCGACCTAAATACCTCGCTTCTCCAGTACTGTCCAACGAAATAGTAAGTAAACTAAGTCCTATATTCAGGTCTAGGTGGATTGATTTCGCGCATTCTCATGAGCATGCTAAGTTGTCCAGAATTAAAATTTTATCCGATTTTTTAATGCACGAATGACCAATTTACGGAGTCGATATGACATTATGGCACTGGACACTGGAAAAACGTTAAATGTCATGTACTGTCGGCTCGACTGACGTTAAAAAAAAGTTATGAAAATTCAAAAAAGGCTTTTCTTTTTTGTAATAAGTGCAAAGACTTTTCAAACATTAACGTTGAAGAGCGAGTGGGTCACAGTCAGTAAAGTGTGCCATAAATGCCTCATAAAAGGGTGTAACACTTATGTTTTTTACAAAAAGTTTTCGTGCAAAATATTCGATTGTGTCAATAAATTCAAACACCCTTCTCTTCTACATAAAGAACATATGGATGCCGTCGTTTATACAGCATTGAGTTCCGAGCCTCAAATCACCTTTGGATCGGAGGACTTAGTTAATGATGACACGATTTCATCGGCTGAACACTGCGAGACTGTCACCTACACAGAGTGGATGGAATAGGCGGAATGACAAGAATGACTGAGGTGAACTTCGTTAATATGTCCGTTAAGGGTCGTCATAGCGCGGAAACTTACTTACTTCAAAATGAGCGCTCGATACCGAACTTAGGTTTAGGCTCTCAATCTGCTGAAGCTAGAAACATAAAATCAATTGCTTACATATCTGATTTAGTTAAATTTCTGTCATATACACAGCTAAACCTTCGTTACTGGTAGGAATCGATAACTGGCAGTTGTCTGTACCTCGTGTGATTCAAAAAGGTTCTCGAAACAAACCAGTCGATGGTTTAACCGCGCTGGGCCGGGTTTTGTTTGGTGTTATTAAAAACGCATTTTCTCCGGTAGAGTTCCTGAACCATGGTACAGGTTTTAAGGTTAAAAACTCACTTGTCGACTAGTTATCTGATTGTATTTTTAAATACTTGTATCAAACAATGAAGTACACAGGTGGACATTCACTACCAAAGGTCATGCCTAGAGATGGCAACGGATTATTATCATTTAAAATCTATTTTAATTTAACATGTTTTCTTGTCCGATACCCGCAGCCGGATTTCGCTAGAACAACGACGACTCGTGGTAAATTTTACAAAAATCAATCCGGGCATAATAACAGGCCGGTTTTATGGCCCTGATGGTGCTAGGTCACGAACGAGGGTTTTGAAGGAAATTGCCGTAGTCCTCAACAGCAAAGGAAACGGGGCCTGCAAAACGCCGGATAAACGCATGAGAGCAATTTGTCAAAGAATAATTAATATGTGTATTTTGATACACTTTGATTATTACTTGGTCCAATAAAAGTCCTACACGGATATTGACAAAAATATGACATTCAAACGTTTCTTATAAGTTATATATGTATTATTTTCAGTCTTGGCAGAATTGAAAGTACTGCTGCCATCGTTCGGCACATGCGTGGCACGGGTTGTGGACCTCCTCGTAGCGATCTCGGCGACATTGGGGTGAAAGTGATCGGGATGATTGGAGAAACCAGTGAAACTGGTCTCCTCAATCTTGCCGACCCTCTGGAACCAGGACAGCAAGAGATTGCGATGGCAGAATATCCAATTGTAGTGCCTGTTGCAGAAAGATATGTAGTTGTTGATGGTACGCCAAAAAAAGGAACGCCATAGCGGTATGCCAATGGCATAATTATAATGAAAACGCGGCACAAGACTTGCACAGTAAGTACGTCTTACTTATATAAATGCGAAAGTTCGCATTTATATAAGTAAGGATTCGTCAAGCATTTATTTTTAGCCGCACAATACACTAAAGCGAGCCCGGGAACTTCGTTTTCCCCTTCATAATGTTATTATCCTATTCGAGTTAAAGACTAACCCAACAAACTTGAAATCATAAACATCGATCCACCCGTTCTCGAGGTATCACAGTACTAATTAACCCGTCTTTTTGCGTAATGGAATAAAAAAGAATAAGAAAGACATAAAAGAGAAGATAGAATAAGTATTTCGGTCCATCGGTTCTCGATGTATGGACTTTCTTTTATGTAATAATAATAATAATAATAATCTTTATTGAAATTCCAAATTTACATATGTAAGGCAATGTTGTTACAGCTTCTTTTAAGTTTAAAAAAACCTGTGTTAGAAGAGTACCCTCTTCTCTGTGGTATTATGAAAGTAAGTCAATATAGAATCAGCAAATTAAATAGTGTGTGTGTGTGTGTGTGTGTGTGTGTGTGTGTGTTTGTATGTGTGTTTGTGTGTGCTAATATTAACAGGCAAAGGATAACAAAAGTTCCGTTTCCGTGTAAGACAGTGTTTTCAGATATGCTGTTGTTGCCTTTTTACATTCTTGTACAGATTTTGTGTATATTTTAATTTTACGGTGAATTTTATTGTATATTCTAACTGATTGGCTGTTGAATTGTATTGAGGCAAATTTCGTACGAGTCCATGGCTGAACAAGTACCGATTGCTTATTTTGTTTTTTTACGATGATAGGATCTACTACGATACTTTTATGGATTCTTAGTACACATTGCAGAATATATAACTGTCTTACACTTAAAACATTGGCCTCAGAGCACAATTTGATCGTTTCACAGATTTTCTTTTTTTTAACATAACCTTCAGAATAAGTCTTTGTGCCCTTTCAACATTAATGAAGCTAGTTTTGAAAGTGCCGCCCCAGATAGAAATACAGTACAGTAAGATGGATTGCACTAGAGTAGTATATATATATGTAATTAGTTTTTTATCTGTAATTTCCCTTAAGTATCTGAATAACCATATTAGTTTTCTAGTACGGTTATCAACTAGCTCAAGGTGGGGCTGCCATGATACATGCTGATCTAAAATAATGCCTAAGTACTTGGTAGAAGTAACCTTTTTTAGTTGACTGCAATTACAAGTGTTGTCAGTATTGCAACAATAATGAGCTTTTAGGGTTAGTTGAGGACTGGGTTGTGAAGACTCTCTTATTCAAAAAGCAATGTAATTTGTTTTAGCAGTGTTAAGGGAGAGTAAATTTAAGTTCAGCCATTTAATAACTTCACAAAGGCCCACTTCGGCATGCTTGTGTACATCCAACCAGATTTCACCTTCAAAGAGAATGGCTGTGTCATCGGCGTATGAAAAGACTTTTCCACGTGTCAACCCTAGTTCAGTTAGGTCATTTATATAGGAAAGTGTTGGGCCTAGTACACTTCCTTGTGGAATGCCAAAATGTGAAGTTTTTAGATCAGAGCTGTATAGCTCATCGCCTAATTTTACACATTGTGTTCTATTATTTAGATAATCCTCAATTAGGTCATAAAAAGAGCCCCTCATGCCCATTTTAAAAAGTTTTTGTAGAAGGGTGGGGACAGAGACGGTATCAAAAGCTTTTTAAGATCAAGGAAAATACAAATGGCCTTCTTTTTTGTATCTAAATGCTCAATAATATTTTTTGTGAGGTCGTGAATTGCATCTTCCGTACTAATACCCTCGCGAAAGCCGTACTGAGACTGGGAAAGCAGATTATTTGATGTAAAGAAATTAATTAAGCGTTTATTTATAAGTTTTTCTATTATTTTGGACATAACTGTGAGGACTGAGATTGGTCTGCAGTTGTTTATGTCGCCTCTGTCCCCATCCTTAAATATCGGGTGAATAATTGACTGCTTAAGTTGTGATGGGAATACGCCTTTTTGAAAACACAAGGAACTTAGAGGGGTGATGATAGGTGACAATTCCTTTTTAGCAATTTTCACTAAATCGGTTGGTATTCCGTCTTTTCCGTCCTTTTCCAGCTGAATCTGATTTTAATTTACATATTATGGACTCTACTTCCGACAACTCCGGAAGGATAACTCCTATTGAGTTTACTAGTGAAGGCAGCGAAGAAAGGTACGATTGATAATGAAGCGAGTTTCTTATAATTTTGTTTGCAAGGTCTTGGCCTATGCTATTAAAGTGTTTGTTTACGTAGTCTAATGATTTGCTAGGCGAATTTTTGATATTTATGAGATCTAGGTTATTAGAGTTATTTTTTTGTGTGCTTAAATTAGTTACTTTTTTTATACTACTCCATAAGGCTTTATTATTTGTTTTTGTTTTCTCCAAAAGGTTTCTTTCATATTCCTTCTTATGTGTATTATAATAAAAGAAAAGAAGATAGAATAAGTATTTCGTACTAAAAGTAATACATAAAATGTGTTTATTATTTTTTGAATGTACATAAATGACATAATGTCTGCAGCTATGGAGCAGCAAGCTGCCGCATTTGCAAACATTTCCGAACAGCTATCGCGCCTTGCTCTGATGCTGTTTAGAGTTTGGCAGAATCCTTCAGAATGGAATAAAACGCTGTATAAATATGGTTATATTATATATTATATCACAATATCCAAATATTTATCTTATTCGTTTTTCTTTCCATAAAACCTTCCTAACTACACAGTCAGGCCATAAATACTGTTACAATAATTAAACAAAAGTAAAAACCGGCTTCAAAACCAAAATGCACTAAAAAGTCTTAAATAAACTTTTAACCATTGTACGGAAAGGAATCCATTTTAGGCAAACAATTTCTTTTTGGAGTCGGTGCTCTGATAATTTTGATGTCAAAAAAAGTGATGGCACCGACTCCAAAAAGAAATTGTTTGCCTAAAATGGATTCCTTTCCCACAATGGTTAAAAGTTAATTTAAGACTTTTTATTGCATTTTGGTTTTGAAGTCGGTTTTTACTTTTTTAAAGTTAATTTTATTTCTTCATTTTTAGAGATTGCAAGAGACCCTCTCTTGCAATTAACAAACACGTCAACATTAAGATTCTAGTGTAAAAACACTATACGTGCCTTTAAAGTTTGAGGGTTTCCCTCGATTACACCAAGATGTCATCATCAGATCCCAAACTGGCAACAATGGGACCAACTAGAAGGTAGGCGATTTTTTTTTTCGAATCTGTCGACTAATGACTGAGATATGAGGTAACATAGATACAAAAAAAAAAAAATAACATACAGTCGACTTGGTAACCTCCTCCTTTTTTGAAGTTGGTTAAAAATAAGAAAGATATTTGAATTACACATTTGAATTTGGAATCTGTCATTTTTATACGATTGCTCATTGTGTTTTCTAATTTTGGCGCCAAATACATTTTATAATATTTTGCTATATTAAAATGAAGTGGGATGATAAAGAGAACCGAATCGCTGTGTTTGCATTACACAAAGTTGGTATGGAGCCAAATGTAATATATAAAACTCTCTATACGCTTGGTATTAGTCAAATGTTTGTGTACCGGGCTATCAATAGGTACAATGAGACCTCCTCTGTTTGTGACAGAAAAAGATCTGGCCGTCCACGTAGAGTTCGTACGAAAAAGGTGGTCAAAGCAGTAAGGGAAAGAATTCGCAGAAATCCTGTCCGAAAGCAAAAGATTTTATCTCGGGAGATGAAGATAGCACCCAGAACCATGTCGCGTACTTTAAAAGATGACTTAGGACTTGCAGCCTTTAAGAGACGCTGGTCCTTTTTTAACTGATAATTTAAAAAAGAATAGGGTCGTAAAATCGAAAAAAACTACTGAAGCGGTACGCAAAGGGAGGTCACAGAAAATAAATGTTTACGGATGAGAAAATCTTTACAATTGAGCAATATTTTAACAAAAAAATGACCGTATTTATGCCCAAACCTCTACGGAAGCTTTCCAATTATTCGGCAGAGTGCAACGTGGGCATTACCCGACTTCAGCGATGGTTTGGTGGGGTGTTAGCTATGAAGGAGTGACAACCATATTTTTGTGAAAAAGGTATCAAAACATCGGCACAAGTGTAACAAGATACCATTCTTGAGAAGTATAAAACTAACGCACTGTAAAAGTAATAAATATTATTTGCATTAATAAAAAATATTTTTCTTTGTGACAATATTTATGGCAAGACTAGGTATGCAACCTTTGTGTTTATAACTTGCATTTGAAATAATTTTGAAGAATTTGTGCAAGCTGCTAAACAAATTTTCGAATCGTTTCAAAGCCAGGCTTATGATTTAGAACGGTTTATATAGATCACTCAGAATGCACTATGTTCAGTTGTTGAGTGATCTCCTAAAACACCACCTTATACTGAAAAAGTATAAAACGTCATCATGTTTATTATAAATTAAGCTTCTGGGAAAATTCGTGAAACAAAAATAATGATTGATATCTTACTGTTTGAAAAGAAAATGAAAACCTTGTATTTTTTCGATCGTCCCAACTGAGTAATTCTTATCCTGAACTATATTTTATAAAACTCCAACTTAAAGGTAAACTTAAACTACTAAATTTTGACGAACAAATGGTCCTACATTTTAAAAGAAAACTCATTTGTTGAGTTAAGGAAAAGGAAAACGTTGAGCACACGTAAACGTACTTTTTTATTTTGTCGGTTTTTTTTTTACTGTATCAATGCTAACTTGTGTACATCTGTATACGAGTATATTTGTATTAAAATTAATTGCTGTTCGTTAGTCTTACTAAAACTCGAGAACGGCTGAACGGATATATCTTATCTTAGTCTTGAAATGTTCGTGGAGGTCTAGGGAAGGTTTAAAAGGCGAGAAAAAATCGAAAAACGCGCGGACGAAGTCGCGGGGGACCACTAGTTTGTTTTAAAAGTTAGCATTTAATTTTGAAATAAGAACCCTATTTATTAAATAGAACTGGCACCTACGGCTATGACTGTCAGACGTGATGTCACGCCCCTTTCGATAAACATATCGATGGCCCCAACGAATAAACGTGCAAGAACTCTTACATAAAAAATGGTTTTCCCTATTTTTCGTTTATTTGGCCTATCATACAAAATATTTACATTTAAAATAAGGCAATTATAACAAGTGCAAGTGATTATGTGTTTGCGCCGTTTGGCGTTGAATCATTTGGGTCGTGGGCACCCTCTGCTAAATTGCTATTTAGAAAAATTTTGCCAAAATTAAATTCTGTGACAGCCAATAATAAAGCTGGCTGGTTCCTAGCTCAAAGGATTAGCATAGCTATCCAACGCGGCAACGCAGCCAGCATCATAGCCTCCTTGCCGCAAGGAAATGGTTTTGTTTTTGAATAGGTATATTTTAAGTTATTTTTTTATGTAGCATGTCTTAGTTTTAATTTGTATCTTTAATAAATTGAAAATAAATAATTATAACACAATATTCGTTTATTGTGCGGAAAATCAACATCATTTCACACGAATAACAAAACATGCCCCTCTTGCATTATATTTGTTTGTTTGAGTACGCAAGACTAAACGTGTTAAATCGAACTGCCGCTTGTGTCTAGCCTCTCTTTTGGGTAATACCACTAACACGATTATTCGTGTAAAAGTGGAATCAACTTTTATGAGTAATGCTTCATTGCAGACGGCAAAACTTTGAATATAATAAGAACAGCTATTCTATTATCGTTTACTAATTTATTTTGCTTTTTTCTTATTTTGCAAAGGTTCAAGTACTAATTTTCTTCGCTCACAAATTTTCAAGTACTGGCAGTAACAGTTTAATAAACGAATACTTTCCAGCAGTGTTTATTGCAATCGCTCGTTAGTATAGACCAGGGGTGAAGCGTTCCGTCTCAGTCCGGATGCGAATTTACTCTATTTATGATGTAATTAGTTTGATAACTGGGTATTTTTTTTTATTGAAATTGCATTGGTACTTATTTATGATTGATTAATCAAGATGAAATAAGAAGAAAAGACTTTTCAAATTTCGAAACTTTTTCAAAAACAGTTTTTGTACATTATGTTTTACTTGCAATTACAATTTTGCGTCTTGTGCATATTTGTAACGTCCATGGTGCTTGCTAAATTACCCAGGGTACGAGTATATAGATACTAATATTCAAAATCTAAATAGTTTATTTCTTTTTTTGAATGCATTAATCTCAGGAACTACTGGGTCGATTTGTAATTTTAGTATTAAAGCCCATTTGTCGAGAAAAGCTATAGGCTATACTAATATTATCACGCTAATATCAACAGTGGCTTAGTAGGAATTTCCATGCGGACGAAGTCGCGGGCAGAGGCTAGTATCTACATAATGGCTAGGTTTCTAGAAGGAGAAAAGTTAGTTTGATTGGGATTTCCTTTTCTTTCACATCCAGTAATCCCACTTCGTGATCAGTGTGTGTGGAGAAGCAGTGGTGTGTTGATTTTTAGATAGTAATAAGTAGTTATTAAAACCACGGTTATATAGTATTTTGTTTCAGAAACTTTTGCATATCTTTCGCGAAGTTCTTTCCCTATTGATGGCATATCAGGCCTCAATGAAATCAACACAGAACCTGATGATTTTATTTTGCCGGCCCCATTGATTGTGGCAAGTGTATCGCCATACGAAGACAATATATCACCACCGAATGTACCAACAAGTGTCATTTTGGTAATTTTTCATAACTTTATTGAACCATCACTACCTGAGATGGAAAACTCTTTTCCATAGCAAACTATGAATAATAATGATGATTTACAGACTACTAATAATTAAGAATCAAACGAACTTACCTTGTGAAGTTTGATATCTAATTATACGAGTGTCTTGACCGAAGAGGATTACATAATACATGCAGCAGCACCTGGGATGATGCCGTCCTTATCACACTTTTAGAAATAAAATATAAAAAATAAATTAAATAAAAGTACTGAATATGACTACTGCCGCGCCCCATCGTGCGATGCGTCAGGCATCTCGCTTGAGAACCCCGCCATTACTTTAGAGCAATTTTTTTCGATAGATCTAGGGTTTTTTTAAAAAAAAGAAGGGAGGGTGGGAGTGTAATCATCTTCGGTCAAGACACTCGTATAATTAGATATCAAACTTCACAAGGTAAGTTCGTTTGATTCTTAATTATACTTCGTATCTCTCCCGAAGATGATTACATAATACATGCAGATGTTTAGAGTATCGAAAAAACTACAAACATAAAAATAATCAACTGCAGATTTATTTTCTAGTAATAAAACAAAGTTAACAAAGAATATAAACAAAAGCAACAGACTCCTTGCCTAAAAGAAACGACTTAATTCTTAAATAATGAATTAGCGAAATCACATTCTGATGAATTCGATACATTTCTAATGTATTTTAAAAATACTTGAGACGACTCAGTCCAGCCTGCAGCTTTCCGAATCACTTCTAAGCTAACTCCTGCTCGGTGAGCTGCAGAGGTGGAAGCGTGGCGCGTGCTGTGCGCGCTATATAAATCAATATTGATACCACTCTTTTCTAAAATATTTTTCACCCAATGAGACAATGTCTGTGCTACAACCTTTTTATGAGGTTTTTGAAAACTAATAAATAAGCAATCATCTTTTCGTAAATTATTAGTCCTATCAATATAGGTTTTAAGAGTAACAGCTGGACACACTTTGTGATTTTCTTTAACATAAGGCAGTACAATTAAAGGTTGGTAAGAACCTGGCTTCGAAGTTTTAATAAGATCACTTATTCTAATGTTAATTTGCTCCGGACAGAATGTTATGTTACTTATATGTATTAAGCTTAGTGTTTGCATTCTTTGTGCAGATGGCAATGCTAAAAGAGTTATTAATTTAAATGATAGATCCTTTAATGAAATTGAATCATTTGGGTAAAGATTTGAAAGGTAATTTGAAACTAAACTAGGATCCCAAGTAGTATTATATTTGGGAGCAGGTGGCTTGAGGCGAAACACGCCTTTGAAAAAGCGTTTGATGCAATCATTGGTAGTAATGTCTTGACCTAACAAAATAGATAATGCCGAACGGTGACTATTAAGCGTACTAAAACTCGCACCAGAGTTAAATTTAATTGTTAAATATTCCAGCAACTCTGTGTAGTTAGAATCAAAATAATCTATACCTTTATTCTTACAATCTTATAATATTCTTTTTTAGGTTCGAAACGAATGGCCTTTGAAACTAGAAGTCTCGTCCACAATGGATACCATGGCTGAGTAGGCCAAAATGGTATTACTAATATTCCTTTAGCTTTATCATTTCTAATTTTGTTAAGAACTTTAGAAATTAGACTGAATGGGGGGAAGGCGTAAAATTGTATACCGGTCCATTTGAATGTAAAAGCGTCAATGATTTCAGAGTTGGGGTCTAGTTTCCACGATGCATGTCTGGAACATTTATTATTCTGGGCACTTGCAAATAGGTCGAATTCTGGTATGCCGAATGTAGATGTTATTTTGGAGAATGCATAGTCTGCTAATTCCCATTCAGTATCTATATTAGACTGACGCGACTCGAAGTCTGCTACAGTATTGTCCCCAGACTGGATTTAGGATGCAAACACAAAAATGTTTCGTTGTTCACACTAAATCCACAAATCACGCGCTATATTATTTAGATGAGTGTACTGTACGCCGCCCATTTTATTGATGTAGGCAATAGCCGTTGTATTGTCTATTCTTAGTAAAATGTGACAGTCTTTATGATGGGAAGCAAATATTTTAAGGCCATAAAATGCAGCAAGTAATTCTAGGGTATTTATGTGTGAGGATAATTGAGACTTGCTCCAGTTTCCATTAGCAGTTTCACCGTTACACATAGCGCCCCAGCCGGTAGACGAGGCGTCAGTAAAAATCACTCAACTATAGTCGTATGTTTGAAAGGCACAAGATGACTTCTCAATATTATCCTTCCACCATTGCAGATCGGTTTTAAGATGACTTGGGATAAGCATTTGCCTATTGTAATTATCTTAGTAATTAAGTGCAAGAAATTTTTCCCGTTCGAACAGCTTAGTATATACCCAGCCGTACTTGACGGCGGGGCATGCTGCGGTTAGTAAACCCAAGAATCTAGCAAATTCTCGAATAGAAACTTTTTTAGTTCGTAACAATTTATCAGCTGCTGATTTAATTCGCTGTTTCTTTTCTATGGGCAGCGTCAGACGCATTTCTGTTGTATCAAACGAAAATCCAAGGAATGTACATTTTTTACTTGGGGATAATTGACTTTTGTCTTCGTTTATAATAAACCCCAATTTAATTAAAATGTCCTTCGTAGTTTGGATATTATCCCTACAAGAAGACCTTTCAGGACCGATACACAAAAAATCGTCCAAATATACTACAGATAGGTGGCCTAATGAGCGTAAGTAGTAAAGCACTGGCTTAAGTAACTTTGTGAACACATAAGGTGCCGTACAAAGCCCAAACGGTAGTACGTTAAATTCAAACAGCTGGTTATTATAAGTTTCAGAGTTCCACATAAATCTTACCTAAACTCGATCACTTTTAGCAACAGGTAATAAAAAATATGCGTCCTTCAAATCTAAAGTTGCCATATAGTAATTATCGTCAAGTAATTTTAGTGCAGTGCGGTAATCTTCCAATTTGAAATGGTGGACATCATTAAATTTATTTAACTCTTTTAGGTTAAGTATGAATCTGTGTTTTCCGTTAGGCTTAGGTACAGTAAAAATAGGCGAAATAAATTGTTTTGCTTGTGGACTACATGGTGAAACAAAACCTGACTCTAATAAATCTGATATACAGTCATCAATTATAATACTCTCTTCGGGTGCGTATGACCTACATTTGGTTATGCTGGTTTGATTTGGTTCAGAAAAAAATGGTATGCTATAGCCGTTCACCCAAGACAAAATAGTTGGGTCATTTGTCAAATTACGCCATTCATCATAGAAATATTTTAACCTGCCAGCAACAGGAATATTTTTGCCTACCTCTGTCAAGGTTAGCGTCTCCTGTTCTGTTGACGGGGGTTGTGCCTTGAGTTGGTCGGGTTCCGACGATGGTCCCGCGGCGCTAACGGCGGCGGCGCTGGCGGCGGCACTTGACTGGTCTGGCGCCGTGACGGCTGGCCGGGGTTCACTCGCGGCTCGGCGGCCGGCGCTCGCGGTGCCCCCCTTGCGTTTAAAGTCTGACGAGCTGTCGAAGAACTTGCTCCATATTGCGGCTGGTTATATTTAATTTTCAGCTCCGAGGCGGACCGTGAAATGGACTTAGACGTTTTTAAATGATCAGAAAGATCTGAGCCAAATAAAAACTCTTCAATATTTGTATTTCTAATAACGTCTCTCTTTTGTTTGCTGATGGAGTTTATAATGGCGTATCGTCTGGAAAGTGATTCGCGGTAGTGCGTATCGCAGAGTAGCCGCCCAGCATCACTCAGCGTCTTTACTAAACCTGAAGGAACATTTTCTGTTTGTGACAAAGCCAGATTTAATGCCTTACCGATGGCAGCGATGCAGCTAGCCATTTGGTTTTGTTTCTGCTCGCTGTAAGCGCCTTTTTTGGCTAATTTCACTAAGAGCCGATTTCACTTCTGGATTTAACTTAGGCGCCTTCATGTGCGTACAGTTCTCGGCGGGTAAGTATCGTTTAAGCAGGTCTATTTTTTCTTCTTTAGGTAAGCCATTGATCAAGACGTGTTTCCAACGTTTTGCAAGATCTTTGTAAATCATCACCAAAGCTTTTGTCATCTGATGGGTCCCTGCCAAGTAGGGCTAATATATCAGGATCAAGTTCTGTGCTGCCATCAGCTGTTTTCCCTTCAATAGGCGTCTCGTCAGCGATTGGTATCTCATCTGAAAGGGCGAATAAATTGCTACGTAAGCGGATAGCAGATACGTTAGGTAAAAGAAAACAATACCAACGCCTTAGTACACAATTATTGTATTGCATAAAAAATAGACTTTCCACACACGATATATGTCGGGAAATGAATGTCTTTAAAAGGTTCACAAAAAATCAGTATCCACACACATAAAGTCGGGATTTACCTTCTATCCACACACGATATACGTCGGGATTTGAGGCATTTGTTTAACACGACATTAATTTGCATTGTACGTACGTGTTTCTTAGTGCCCACACACGGAATCCATCGGGACATAAAATTGAGAATATGACTCAAATGAATTTCACTTTAGTAATAATATGTACTTACCGGAGTTTTCTAGATCGCTAACTAGGTCAATTTGCGGTGATTGCATACGAGATTGTAATACTTTTTGTGTTTCGTCATCGGATGAGGAAGATGATAATTTTCTTTTCTTGCGTACAAGTTTTTTAACTTTTTCAATAAATTTCTCACTATTTCGTCGTCATCTTTATCAGATCGTTTCCGTTTTCCCATTTTCACGTACAAAAACTTTGCTGAAAGGATTTTAAGGGATAAACCGTGTGACTCGGACGAACACCAACACAAGTAATGGCGGGGTTCTCAAGCGAGATACGCATCGCACGATGGGGCGCGGCAGTAGTCAAATTCAGTACTTTTATTTAATTTATTTTTTATATTTTATTTCTAAAAGTGTGATAAGGACGGCATCATCCCAGGTGCTGCTGCATGTATTATGTAATCATCTTCGGGAGAGATACGAAGTATAATTCATCAATAATGACTCCGTTAACGCAACAAAAAATGATTTTATAGCCAAAACTACAGTTACATTACATACATTAATAAGGGTTACGTTCTAAGAAGTATTTCCGATTTAAAGGGTGTTTTACATAGTATTGAAACACAAAATATATCACAGAATATTGTAACTACAGAATCGGAGCAAGGAACCATAACTCCTATTGAACAGCTAACGAAAAGGAGAAAAAAAATCCTACTTTTAGGTAAGATCACGAAGACAAAATTCTTAAAAGTTCTGGCATAAGTTATGAAAGTTTCAGATACAAAAAACAAAACGTAGAAAAATCTATTGGATCACTATGTAACTGCAAATTGAAATGTTACGAAAAGATACATGAATTTTATCCCTCGTACTTTTCGAGGGATAAAATTATTCAAAAATTTTGGGCTATCGGAGACCACGAAAGACAGTGGGATTTTATTCTTTAGCGGCGGAGAAACTTAAAAAATAAATCACTCAGGTTTTTTGAATAAATCACTCATAGGCTATGACTTAGCCAATCAGAGGGAGGGTGGGTGATTTCATGCATGCAGCTATTGAGCGTTCTAAGAAAAAGCATATAATATACACACCTGATCAAATGTCTTCCTTGACAGCCAACGCCAAAGTTGCCGGGCACAAATATCAAGTAAAACAAATGATGCAAGCCGATATCATAGATTTTAAAGAGTTAATATACGGAAAGAATTGGTTAAAAGATACAAATGGCGTTAAATTTTACTGGAGCAAAATCAAAAAAGTTGTGTTTTCTTATGATCATCGTGATACAATTTACTTTAGATACAGTTACGAATACGAATTAAAAGAGATGCAAAATATCACGAGGGCAAAATAAAGAAGGCGACGAGGGCAAACTATAGAAGACGTTAAAAATTTAAATCTTTGCTACCCATTCCTCTTCCTTTATATAAAGATTTAATAAGTCTTTGTGACTCAGGAGCCAAACCATTATTGTTTCTACAGATATCTAGTACCTACCCTTAGAGTTCACCTACCAACGAAAGTGAAGAGGAGAGTTATTGTCTGTTAGATTTTTCTTGTTTTTTAAAAAAAAGTTATTATACTCGAGCTGGAATTGTGTAAATCAATCGTATTCATTTGACAATTCATAACGTACGATATGATCTGTCAAACCCTTTGTTCTTTGCCATTTGTCAGACCATACCGTACGTTTTGAACTGTCAAATGAATACGATTGCTTTACACAATCGCACGCCAGATAGTACCTACTTCGTTCTTAATTGGATAAATAAATAATAATTATTCCTATTAACAATCTATTGATTAGCAACCCTTTAGCGAACAATATTAACTACTTAACATTATAAAAAATAAATTACATAATGAATAAATCTTGTTAACACTAATATACGTGCTTACATGTACAAACATGAAGAAGAAACAATATATACAAGCATAAATGTGCAGATGGCCAAATCACGGCTCAGGAAAAATAGTACATTATATACAATTATATATATTATATATACAAGTGTGCTAAGATGACCATTATATACAAGGCGATATTGTGTGCGCACGAGCGAAAGCGAGGGCGCTATAAGAAAGCCGCGTATAATATTATGGTCACAGGCACACGTATTTCATACGACGTTTTTCAACACACTTGCGAGGAAAAACAAGACTCAAAATTAAGATGCACCTGGGTCCTAAGAAAACAAAAAAAAATGCTGATAAGTCTTTGAAAATTGAAGATTATTTTACTCAGTGTAAGGCGAACGTTGAAATATCGACGTTGAGAAGACTAAAAAAATACACACATATATTTGCAGCGTTCGAAAAATAATAAAGTCATACAAGCAAAATCCACTTAATAAGTCGAAACTAATGACTTACAAAAGATAACAATTAGCAAAAAATGTAAGTGTTAGCCCGCTATTTTTGTACTTCATGACTTGACCTTAAAATAAATATTTGACGTGAATATCGAGCCGCCAGAGTTGCCATCAGTCTGCTTTGCGCAAGATTAGATCAGATAAAAAGCTTGTAGACTTATTCGATGGCAATCTTCTAGCTAAAACAGCGGAATATGCAAATTTAGTACGAAAAATTTTCACGTGTTCTATTGGACTGATAAACAAAATGAATATTACAAAATGAATTCCGAAAAATCTGGTACAGTTCCAATCGCAATTGATGCTACGAGCTGTCTTTTTAGAACAATTCGCCTTCCCGAAGGCACAGCAGTAACTAAGATATTATTTTTGTAAACTGGACTTATTACGGCAAATCATTAACTAAAAACTAAAAGCTGTACCTATTTTTCATATGGTCACAGACTTTCATAGCCAAATTTCACTTACAAATTAGTAGTTAAAGTACCCGACGAAGCGACTACGGGCGATTCATCAGCTTTGCTGTCTGCGAATACCCAGGCTATAACATAACATAAAAGCACCAAGGAATATGTTAAGCATTTATTTTCAGTTTTAGAAGGAAAAACCACCATTTTGCCTGACACTTTTATAAGGCTTGATACTAGCCATTTTACAGAAACACTATTAATTTATCTTGTTTTAAAAATGGCGTGGAAAAAAAATGTTAAATACTTTTAACATACGTTGTATTTTGATTTTGCGAGGAGTATAAAATAGCAAAACGAATAATTGAAGATATAATACATATTTGTCTAGGATAATATAATGATAATGACGGGTTTGGAAATTCTAAATGTAATGAGGCTTAAGAACGGATTGACAAATTATAAAACGATGTTACAGACGTTATTACTGCAGAAATTAACGAAGGAGACAATTTTAAAATGGAAAATACAATAAAACTGATAGAGATTTTGAAACGTAAACTAAAATTGATGATTTAGATTAATTGCAAAACACTGATTTTCTATGTGGTTTGATGGATTTTTAGAATCCAATAAAAACAGTATTATTTTGAAAAACGCGAATAAATACTATTATCCGCCATTTGTATCCAACTTGACGAGGTTGTTGAACAAATTAACGTTGTGGTCAAACTTATAATGTACGTTTTTTTTAATCAGTTATAAGATTCCATCCTTCTTAGCAGTTGAGAGTTATTACAACAATTTCGAAACATAGGATCGATCAGTTCATGAAAGTTCATTTGCAAAATTTCGACGGAGAATTAAAAATAGCTCTAGTCTAGTAAGCGATTTAGGTCAAGTTGAACCAATAAAATGGGAGGGTTCCATTTAAGAAACGCTCGAGAAAACGTAAAGGGTCTAATGATTTAAAGAAAATACACATACAAAGGGTTAAAAAAAACAAATGCAACATTGAACAAATATTTTCTACGGAGAAAATAAGAGAGGAGAAGTTAAACTTGCCAAACTCACCTCATCAAAAATGTGTTAAATTTATTAAAAATGGCAACCTGTGTAGTCCTGTGCTGTCCTGTTAATGGAAGTATAAAAAAACTAAAAAGCACATGTGGTCTAGACTCAGTGATGTATTTTAAAGCCTTGGGATATCATAAAAATAACAACAATAAAGGTACCATAGACATTTTTACAGACTTAACCATTACAGAATATATTAAATTTATATGTGATAGACATTCAGAGCAAGAAGTTCTAGAGTTGAGGTGTCGCATAGCACAACAACATTTTAAAATAAAAGAGCAATAGGGTATTAAAATTTTGATTATGCCTGAAATGTTATATATAATATTTGAACATTTGCTAAATGATAAAATCTCCAACGAATCATGTTATTCCAGCAAATAAAGAAAGATTGCATTTTTGCCAACCAATATTGATATAATTTCTATGTTTGGCATTTTTAGCCTAGAAGATGCAATAATTACTAAGAAACGAAACAAAGACATGTGATTTGTTTAAAGGTCAAATTGTTATTATAGTTATGAACTTTTAAATTTGATATCCTTTGATTTAAACGGATGTGATAAAATTAGTTCTTAGAAGTTCCGAATACAATTTATGTAAGAAACAGATGCTACAAATTGTTAGGCGGTGTAGAATTTATTCCTTAATTAAGTCCCGATAATATTAGCCACTACAAAGGACATGGTGTCCATAACGACAAAATAGTCTGTTATGATGATTTAATGGGAAAAATGTATATGCTCGTTTTTAAGACGGTTTAAACCTTGAATATGTTTAAATTGTGGAAAATTTTATTAGCTTTCATTTTGTAGAAGATCTCATGTCGCTAACACATATAGTTTCCGACAATTCAGCGAAAAACCTAAAAAATAACCTTCACACCCTCCCCTTCCTCCCGGCTCAAGGGCTACGAACTGGGTTTTTTGATATGTTGACTTTCTAAGTGGTCAAAATAAAGTTACGAAGTCAAAAATCAAGTTTCCTCAATTTGCCTCTACAAGGTTTAACGATACTTATTTTAGTGACCTATCGGGAGAAATAATTTCATTTAGAGTCGGTGATGATGTCATGTTTACTCATCATGCACCAACTCCAAATGAAGACTATTAAGCTAACCGCTATATCTGGGGGCCAATTCCCGTGAAGTAGTACTTTTTCCGTGTGGTAATTCGTATACGAAGTTCACAATTCTATTGTAAAAGTTCGAGTGATACATAAACTGCTATTCTCATGCACTGATAGAACATTTCACGTTCGAATTTCATTACAACGTTCCATTGCAGAGATCGTACGGGCGTTTTTAAAACGCCGAAATAAAGTATATTAAGATCCATCTAAAAAAAAATGATGAAATTAGACAGTAAATCTATTTGTTTGTTTAATTTGATGTACATATTCGCAAAACTATACATATTGTTAAAAATACAATAACGGTAGATCAAATATTAAAATTTCATTATTCACGATTAGCATGAAATGAAACGCAGCGACGGACGCGCCGTATTACCTTACTCTATGGCCCTAAATTACAATGTGTGTGTGTCAAAATTGTTGCAAATATCGGTTTTTCAGTGACTGCTAAGAAACTTTATTTGTTTTGTCAACTTTTGCCTAAAATAAGAATAAGTAAGAATTATGATGCCTAAATACAAACCAAAATAGATATTTTCTACTGGCAAACAGCGTCATAGGTTGGTATGACGCTGTTTGTTTAATAATACTTATGTTTTTTTTTCTTTACTTAACTACAAGAAAGAGGCATATAATAATTCTTTAGTAGTAATAGGTTCAGTTAACTAACATTACAGATATTAGTGCACCTTCTTAATGTGGAGCCTGGATAAAGTTATTAATATTCTTTGTAGACAAGTAGTGTTCTTACAAAACAAACTATTTTTATTTACAGATAGTCTGGATTATGTTGTAGCAGAGAGAATATTTAGTTGCCAATCTAATGCAATAAAAGACTGGTTAAAATACATAGGAATGCTTGAATACCTTAATTCTCTGGTATCTAGGTAAGTGCCGAATTAACTAGACACATAATGATAGTTTTATATTCATAATTTATAAATAAAACCATCAGATTTTCCATTTATAACCTATATCTATCTGTGTTATAGTATCGCCTATAGTTACCTTATTATAAACAAATAGCACATTAGCAATCTGTTCTATGAGTGCTTGGATGTGTTCAAACATAGTTTATGGATTCCACCTACAAGTATCTATAATAATCATTATTATCATATAATCAATTATTATATCCCAAATTATAATAATCAAAAATGAAGGAGCGCCAAATGAAATGATTTTAAATACTCCTGGGTACACAACTGCATGCATTCACAACAAAATAAATGATTCGTTAGAAATGTAAGCGCATTAAATAAATATAAATATCCTTTATAAATATCTTTTGGACATTCCCACACATCGCCATCTAGTCCCAAAGTAAGCTACTCAAAGCTTGTGTTATGGGTGCCAGACACAGGATATAATACTTAAATTCTTTTTGTTGGTAAACACATACATGATATACATAAATTACGCATTCGCTCATATGAATATCGCCGATGTCGAAACTCCAAACTAGAACACTAAATTACTGCAACACCACGGAAATGCTGACTCCGCGCTCGTGCATTTTCAACGTGACCAAGCGCAACGTCCCTAATATCACAGACGTCCTTGACAAGCTTGGCAAGTGCATGTACTTCACCACTCTTGATCTTGCATCAGGGTTCTACCAGGTCGAAATGAATGAGCCTGATATTTCGAAAACAGCCTTCAATGTGGAGCATGGGCATTATGAATTTTTGCGTATGCCTATGGGACTCAAAAACTCACCTTCTACGTTCCAACGAGTTATGGATAACGTCCTAAAAGGCCTCCAAAACGAGATATGCCTGGTATATTTAGACGATATCGTAGTTTTTGGATCTTCCCTTCAGGAAAGCATTAATAACCTTGAAAAGGTCTTCCAACGGTTACGTGAATCCAACTTTAAAATACAGATGGATAAGTCCGAATTTCTAAAGTTAGAGACAAGTTACCTTGGCCATATCATCACTAGAGATGGTATAAAACCCAATCCAGATAAAATATCAGCTATCGAAAAATATCCTATTCCACAGACGACCAAACAGATCAAACAATTCTTAGGTCTCATTGGATACTACCGTAAATTCATTCCCGATTTCGTTCATATCACTAAACCTCTCACACAATGTTTAAAAAAAGGTAGAAAGATCACCTTAGATTCAGAGTACGTTCAAGCATTTGAAAAGTGTAAAAAACTCTTGACTAACGACCCCATACTACAATACCCCGACTTTACCCGCGTTTTATTCTGACCACTGACGCATCCAATCTAGCCATCGGAGCTATTTTATCCCAAGGACCCGTAGGATCAGATAAGCCTATCTCATTCGCATCTCGCACTCTCAATGACAGTGAAATAAATTATAGCACCATAGAAAAAGAACTCTTAGCCATAGTATGGGCGACTAAGTATTTCCGACCTTACCTATTTGGACGTAAATTTAAAATATTAACTGACCACCGACCTCTTCAATGGATAATGAATCTAAAGGAACCGAACTCGAGACTAACTAGATGGAGATTAAAGTTAAGTGAATATGATTTTACTGTGATTTATAAAAAAGGCAAAAGTAACACCAATGCCGATGCCCTGTCTAGAATCGAGATCAATAACGAGGAGATAAGCTCTTTAGCTGCGAATCTCTCTGATAAGCCAGCATCGTTATCTGGTTCAGACACTCTAACTGCACACACTAGTCATGAAAATCCGATACTTGAAGTCCCCATTACCGATGAACCTATAAATAGATTTCATCGACAATTGCACATCACTATCGTAGGCGACTTTAAACGACGACCCGTAGTAACAAAGCCATTCGACACTCATAATCATATTTCATTACAAGCTAGGGAATCGAACCTGGAAACCGACATTGTAAACGCAATTAAGGAATATGTAAATCCCAAGGTTAAAACTGCATTACTCATAAATCCACCTCTTGCTATGTACTCAGTTATACCCATCATTCAAGATAAATTTAAGAGTTCATCTATGAATCTTATTCTCGCTAAGTTTGAAATAGAAAACGTAGAGGATTATCTTAAACAGCAGGAAATCATACGTAGTTATCATGACGGTAAAACCAACCATAGAGGTATTACCGAATGTTACTTAGCCCTATCGAAAAAATACTTTTGGCCTAAAATGAAAGAGCACATCGCTAAATTTATCGGTGAATGTTCCATATGTGGGCAAGCGAAATATGATAGAAATCCCATTCGACCGCAGTTTAATATTGTACCCCCAGCAACGAGACCTTTTGAAACGATTCATCTAGACTCATTCACAGCTGAAAATGAAAAGTATTTGACATTTATAAACGTGTTTTCCAAGTACGGTCAGGCATACCATCTGAGAGACGGTACAGCCATCAGCATCATTCAAGCTTTAATACATTTCTCCACTCATCACGGTCTACCATTTACTTTAGTCACAGACAACGGAACCGAGTTTACTAATCAGTTATTTTCCGAATTTGTTCGATTACATAAGATAAATCATCATAAAACCTTAGCTCATTCGCCGAACGCCAACGGTAATATTGAACGTTTCCACTCTACTATACTCGAGCACCTTCGTATATTAAAGTTACGAAACAAAAGCGAACCTGTAGTCAACCTAATGCCCTACGCAATTATAGCGTACAATAGCTCCATCCATAGTTTCAATAAATGCAAACCTTTCGACTTAATCACAGGACACTTCGATCCTAGAGATCCTATCGATATAGATCCTGTCCCTCATTTGTTACAACAGTATCTCGTTAACCATAAAGAACGGATGGAAACCGTTTATGACTTGATCAACGAAACATCCTTAGCTAATAGAACCGCTTTGATAGAGAACAGGAATAAGTCTCGTGAACCTGAAATAGAGTACATCCCGGAACAGCAGATTTTTATTAAAAATCCCTTAGCCAGTAGACAGAAAGTAGTGCCTAGATATACCCAAGACAAAGTACTAGCCGACTTACCGATACATATGTATGTTTCTAAAAAGCGTGGTCCCATAGCAAAGTCTAGACTGAAAAGAATTCCCAAGCATGCTAAATTGTTGCAGGATTCTGCTGCTACTGATCCTGAGAACAACAGCCCAGGAGATAAGACTTGAACGTCTTGATGATGGACCTGGACTTTTACCATTCAAGCTAGGCCCCACTAGACTTATAACGCATTTCCATTCCTTTTTACAACGAATCCAGTTAAATGATATCGAAGATAAAATCTTAGAATTACAGATGCAAGTACAGACATACAAGACAATTCTACCTAATAAAACTTATCATTTATACGAACTTCAAATTACCCATTTAAATACTAAATTAGACAGTGCATTAGAACAGTTACATAGTTTAGAGCCTAGCAGAACTAAACGAGGTCTCATCGACGGTTTAGGATCTGTCATAAAAAGTATATCTGGTAACTTAGATCAATCGGACGCTGTTAGATATAACAATGCTATTCAAACCCTTTATAAAAATGAGAATAAGATTTCATTCGAATTAAATAATCATATTAGTTACAGTAAAGAATGGCTGACGAAACATTTCGAGATCATCTCTAATTTAGTTGAGAATCAGCGAATTATCAATAATACTTTAACTATAATAATGGATAAAATTAGTCAGAACGCAGACGGTTTAACTAAATTTGCAAAGTTTGCTCAGTTGTTAGCTATTATTAGTGAAAATGTAGATGATTTATCAGATGAGTTAATTAGATTGGAGAATTCACTAGCATTTATTCGTGCATCGAGCACACATCATTCAATGCTAAAAATAGAAATTTTAAGTAATATGTTAGTTAAATTAGGAAAAATCTATGGTAGAGATAGTATCTTAGATGTAGAATTACGGGAATTTTATGATCTTATAAAGCCCGCTTTTTATTTTATAGATAAAGAGATAGTTTTAGTTTTCATGTTCCCGATAGTCGAAAAGACATCCTATGACCTATTTAAACTTTCCATTGCACCCAACAAATATCATCAAGCCCTTATTCCTTCTTATCCTTTCATTGCCACAAACGAGAATGCATTCGTGTACATAGAGGCAGAATGCCCGAAGTTATCTAACGGCTATCTCTGTAAAGAAGACGTCAATCATCAAGTACGCATTATACCTGACTGCATCCAGCATCTCATCGCGCGGCGATCCCTTGAGAAGACCTGCAAACTAACCAATGTCACCATGAACAAAGAAGCAATGGAGAAGCTTGATGACCTACACTATGTCATCTCGCTACCACATCTAACGAAGATTCATCTCACCTGCGGCCGAGAAGACTACACTCAGCTACAAGGAAGCTATCTCGCTACAATCCCTGTCAACTGTTATCTACGCATGCCCGAATTCACTATAGTCAATGAAAACGACGAGATTAAAGGTCAGCCTCTCAAGATAATCAAGATACCGAATATTGAGATACAAGGCACAGATTCGTCTCGCATCAATCTCAACTCAATCGATTTACGAAGCCTTCACAAAATCCAGGATAGGATAGCAATCCAAACGCCCGTGCAAATCGACTCTCCAGTAACCGAATCACTATACCATACTACGATACCTTTCTACGGCGTACTAATTAGTGCAACTGCACTCATCCTCGTAGTCATGCTACGACGCTACGAGATACTCACGTGCAGACGTTCTCGCGACGCAGATAACGCGAAGCCCGATACTTATGAACATAATAATGGCACAGATCAACCTGAAATAGAAAGAGAAGACAACCATGGAAGCAGCCAACTACCAGCAACTTTCTCGCTCAAAGTTCTCAAATAGTTGCTGATCTGAGGGTGGAAGAATTACGCATTCGCTCATATAAATATCGCCGATGTCGAAACTCCAAACTAGAACACTAAATTACTGCAACACCACGGAAATGCTGACTCCGCGCTCGTGCATTTTCAACGTGACCAAGCGACGGCATCACCGAACCTCGGGTCTTCGTCATCGCCCGCACTTCGTATCTAACATCGATCGGGTCAATTACTCTCTAACGTACTTTTAATTGTAATCTTTTATTTTAAATAAATTAGTTTTTATAAAGTCGTTTCGGTTTCTTTTCGATCCTCCGGCTGTCGCTTCTATAATTCATAGAAAACACCCAGACCAATACAAACAGACATGTTCATGCACACAAATGTTTGTATTGTGCGGGGATCGAACCCACACCCGCTGCGTAGTAGGCGATTTCTCGACCACTACACCAGACAAGTCGTCGCATTGGATTAAAGGATGGAAACTTTCCTGATTAATATGACCAATGGCTTTAAATAGTTTTTTTTTAACATTATTGCTTTTTCAATATTTTGTGTTTTGACTGATTTATGAAGAAAATAAAACTAAATTGGTATTTTTATTTGTATGAAATTTATTTATTTATACTGTTTAATCTTCCCTAGTCATTGACATTAGGAAATTTGAATTCAGGATTGTTTTCAATACATAGGGGCAATCCATGATCATGAGCTTGAAACAGAGTCAAAATATAAAACCAGGGTTTGGAAACGTAATAAAACAACAAAACCAAATCAAGTTGGGCTCGTAAGATTCAACTTGCCAAGTACGTTGTCTCTAGATAGTATCCATGGTTGGATAGCTCTTAACATAATATTAAGTCCTATCGAGGTCACCGCTGCCTACCCACCTTAAGAGCTGAAATCGCTTGAACCTTGTGTCGACTTTTGTTTGAACCGACGCCTGTTTTGTGTCTTGTGTGCAAGCGATTTTCCTTTAAAAGTGGTAAGTCGGGAGTGACCACGGCCTAGGCATGTCGGACAAACGGAGATCCTGTTTTTTGTAAGTCAATTCATATACTCGAAACTTCTCTAAGTCGTAGAAGTACCTACTCTTCTGAAAACCGCATCAAAATCAGTTTAGCCAAACATGATATAATAGAGGGCAAATAAATCATTATATAAGTATTGGACACACAGAAAACCTTATTTATTTGAAGTCGGCTAAAAATCATTCAAAGTCAATGTAAATTTTCTTAATTTCAGGTTAGGTTATCATTTTGCCCGATTCGAACCTCAATAGTTCGTATATGAATTTCGAAATCTATTGGTCTCCAGCAATCGAAATGTTCGTGTGACGTTCCATGGAATTAGTTCGACTGTGAAGGTCTGAAAATACACAAGCCTTGTTTCCTTCGAAAAAAATTCAAGTGGTAAACTTTTTTACGTGTGTGAACTTTTTTCGATCATGCGAGAATCGGCCTCCTGGTGGCCATTCACTATCCATCACCTACCATCAGTGATTGATCTCGCTAGTCGCCTACAGCTCAGCCCTTACACTACTACTATATTACATAAAATAATTAATTCTTTCTCCTCCCTATTTTCCACACTTATAATATGCAGTTTTATGATACGACGTAAATCGCTATGTATGTAACAGCTAGAAAAAAAAATGGCGTTCTTGACCTTTTTGATCAAGAAACACGACTATCGAAATTTATTTAAAATGACAATAATACAAGAACATGAACATGCTTTGTCCTTATTTGCTAAAACACGAAGACTGCTAAGTTTAGGCAGGGTAAATAGGATTTAAGTGGTGACGACAGATTTACAAGTCATTCTAAGAAATAAAATATTCACAACGAACGAGACAATAGCGCTTTACAGTAAGACGGTGAAAATGTGAACTAGTAAAGGGCAATCGTGGTCGCGGCATCGATCTGCCCCGCCCCGCCTTCACTTGCGCGCACTTCACTCCTATTCCCATGCTTTGCTCACTTCACGATACCGTATGTATGAAACGTAGTATCTATACGTTTTTATTGTTTAGCCACCCCCATTAACAAAACCTGATCCTGCTTGGCGGCATAAAGGTCACTAGTCGAAAAGGGACTGTAGTAATCAGGCTATGTTTTCGTTTCGTCGTCACCTGACGTTTCTTACTTTCTTTCATCTATTCGATTAATAATTAAAGACAAGTGTCCAGATACATATCGACTATTGAAACGCGAGTCTACTACATGTTAGTGAGCTTCGAGATAACGTTGTGAAATCATCTTATAGTGGAAATATTAATAAATAAATTAAGCGGTAAACTTAATAAACATAAACATTTTAAAAGATTTCAGACGTTCCTAACTTATGGCAATAAATTGATTCAAGCTTTAAGTTTTCTCATATTCCTTTAACCGCTACGAGTGCCCCAAAGTGCAGTTATAAGTGGAGGGAATAATATAACGGTGCTTAAAAACTCTCAGTGTTCGAATACATTCGTTTTGTCTTCGGAAAACATAAAGCGCCACCACGTTTCGCCACAGCAAGTTACGTTATTCGAACCATTTTCCATCGAGGAGTTCGCCATTGAACATTCGAGGGCAGTCAGTAAAAGCGGCGTCATTGAGTCGCATCGAAGCATCGCCGAGGCTGGCTGTAGGGCCGGAGTGCGGGCCCGGCGGGGGCGGCGCGGGCGGCGGCGGCGGCGTCGGCGGCCGCCCTGGCTACGGGTATGAGGCCCTCTCGGCGGCCAGCGACGGCAGCGACGGAGAGCCCGACGACGCTCCCGAGTACGCCGCTTTCGAAATGGAGCTCTCCGGAGGTGGCGAATCTGCTGAGGGGCCGTCATCCCGAGGCTCCACAAAAGTCAATTTCCCGCCAGACGTCGAATTAGATCGCCGGCCTACAGCTCCGGCCGCCGCTGCGGCAACCTACCACCGTGGACGGGGAAGATCCATGAGTGCCTGGAGTGATATCAGCCGTTCCAGCATACGCTTTGAAGAAAGGTAAGCGAGAGATTGGCATAAATAATTACGCCCTACTAGTACCAAGTAGTTATTGCATTTCTGTTATTTGAGGAAACCCTCTCCTTCAAAATATTTGAATTAACAGTTAACAAATTCAACTTAAGTCATATTCAAGCAATCCATTTATAGTGACATACAACATGCGTTTAGGGTTTTTAATTTTAGGGAGTGCTTCAGAAACAATTGTGTGCTGGACAAAGGTACATATATCATGCCGTAAGAGGGCTTTTAACAGAGGTTTCATGAACGGGGATTCTACATCCACTCACCATTTTTTACATTTTACCAGAATAAAATAACAAGAGTTATTCGCATCATGAAATGGCTTGACGCATTCCGCCATATCGGCCTACGTCTTGGCATGCGCAATCGGAACCACGGCAACCGACCGTTTACAATCGTAAGGTCGTAAAACCAACCAAATTTTCCTTACAAACTAAATTTTATCATATTTACATAAAGCTGAAAATTTTAGAATTCTCTTGCTTGTGTTCCACTTCTGATGACATACTTACCTACATGTTTACATGTAGTAGGTATTTAGGTTAAGTACATAGGCTGATATTAGACAAACATTTATCTATCATTTATGTATGTATGATTTCATAGTCCAAATCTACGAGCCCTCATACAAATAATAATAATATAATATAATATTGGACTCCAATCACACAAAAACACAAAAGAGTTTGTTCAGTTACTGGTAATTAGACTGGATAGTCAGTTTATTCTGTGACTATAAGCATCACACTGTTGAAATTTGGTAGGAAGATGTATCTTATTAATCGCTTTACGATTCTTATACAAAAAATATTATATTTAAGGGTAGGCTCCCTTACATTATACATATACATGAAACTAAAACAGAAAAAATTTTTTTTGGTCAAACCTCTGCGTATGGGGTATGGGCTCTATGGATAGATAGGTCTTTTAAAATGACATCGAGGTTTTTCTAACGTTTGACAGATAGACGCTTCCAAAGTGGTAAAATGGGCGTCCCATTCCTTCTAACTTCTAAACTAAGCGAGTGTAAATGTTGAAAAAAATATTTAATAATATGCAGATTTTAACAATAACTTTTCAATTTACATTGAAAAGTTTGGACGGGATCGAACCAGTTCTTTTTGAAATGTAGCACATTTTCAACAACCGCAAACATAACTTTGTTCTTCATACAAGCACTATGAAAAACAAATTTATATTTTCTGGCAACAAAATATTGTGGTTAAATACCACAATATTTGCTAAGTGGAAGTAAGTGGATAGGTAATTTAGATAAAATTGGCGCGGAACCCTCAGTGCGCGAGTCCGATTTGCACTTGGCCGGTTTTATTTATAAGTAGTATTTAATTGATTATTTTATGTTTCTTTAAATGTTGTATGTTACATCATTTTGTTTAATATTATTACAATTGTTGACTTTGCCCTGATTTGTTGACATATGAATTATTATTATGTTAGAATCTTATTTCTTGACAATCATATTATTATTTTAAATTTAAACTTGTAAGTGTGTTGAACAAGCTCTGTAAACTTGCAAGTGTTTTAATTTAAATAAACAAAGAAATACAGAAATATCAAATATATCAAAATGAAGGTACCTACTTACAGCGTACTATACTTGTTTAGTAACTAATATACCTACACGCTTGATATATTTAAATACCACACGTAACACGACACGAACTCACAAACAGCATTATTATGACAATCCTACCACAACTATATTGTAAAAAATTAAAACAAATCCAGACAAGTTTGACACAATTGGTTTTTTGTTTTGTTTTTAGAATTTATTGTCACGCGGTAACAAAATAACATTTTTTTTGAAAATTTTAATTGTATCGCGGTTCTTGGGATACAGCTTGATTACAACAAACAGACATCGAAGTCTTCGTAATTTGGTCCCGTTGTCACAGCAACATTATTCTGAAACAATTAGCATTACACAGTTCAAAGATGGTTGGTAGATGAATCCTGTTAACCGCTTCACGATTCCCATACATAAAATAATGATCTTTAAGGGTGTGCTGCCGCACATGAAACGAAAATTAAAAATAATTAAAACTTTTCGTGTAAGGTATCTGTAGATAAGTATTTTGAAATGACATTGAGGTTTTTAAAACTATTTTTATAAAACATTTGAGAGACACACGCATCCAAAGAGGTAAAATGGGCGTACCCGAAACTTTAAACGAAAAATGTGAAAAAAGAAACAATACATGTTGTTGATCACTGCAAATACTTTTATTGAAAATTGGTTTAAGCTAGATCGGACCAGTTTTTTTTTGAGATATAGCACATTTTTAAAAACAGCAAATACAACTTTGTTTTTCATGATACTATGAAAAATAAAGTAATTTTACTGTCAACAAAATATTGTGGTATTTTGGCTAAGTGGAAGTAAGTGGACTCTTAATTCAGTTAAAGTTGGCACGCCCCTAAGTGCGCGAGTCCGACTCGTATTTGGCTGGTTTTTATACCCTTTGGGTACGCAGCCCTGTAAAGGTCAACTTACAAATACCATTATATGAATGATTCTCCGAAAAGGGAAACTTACTAATGTAATTTACTTTCAAAACATTCAAGACTTGTTTTTCGTGTTCCGATTCAATTCCCGATACCTACTAAGTAAGATCTAATAGAAATGTATTATAAGACTATTTGATGCCAAAACCATGTTTATTTACAAACTAAAACCGCTTTGATGCTAAATTACCAATTAACTGTTTGCTTTAAACAGTTACAGGTAAAGTAAAGATTTACACGCAATCCGTACAATGTTATTGTCAGTAAGAATATTACATCCAATACTCTGAAATCAAAGCTATTAATAACTTTAGACAACCTCGCACAACCAAAGTTAAAAGTTTTGGGATAAGCTTTATTTATTTAACTGCCAAATTTATTGATTTACTGGCGCTTTACTTCTATAAACAATCAGTGAAAACATCTAAATAACCTTTTTTTTATTTATAATTTCAAACAATCAATGTTCTAGCTGTAAATCTCTTAAAAATGTAAAATAAATGAATTTATCAAAATTGTAGAACTCAACACGACTGTAATTCATTGATGCTGAAAAATCATACCGTCAAAAAGAAGCAAGCGCATACAAAAATAATCTCTAAGAGATTTAAGCAGGTAACTTCATAGTATGAACAAAATGCCAAGTGTACAAAATGATAACTATCTGAAATTCCAAAAAAAGGCAATTATGTGTCCGCTTATCATACCTACGACCATTTAAACTACCGTAACGCACGGAACCCCAGAATTCCGTTTTATAATTGGCTTTGTCATTCTCCTTCGCCGTAGTACTCGTCTGCCCGGTACTATAAATTTGCCGCCCTATTCTTAATAAAAAATATCAATTTTAACTGAAAATTATTAGAAAAAATACATTTTTTCTAGATTTTGTGTCAAACATTGAAAACTTCAAATGAGCAGCCAAACAACTATAGAATGTTATTTAAAAGGCGTGGAGCTTCATAGCAACTAGCTAACTGAAGCCGCGGAAGCGAGCGTGACTGACTGCGATTTTTCATGTAAGGCAAAGAGACTGCGCACTTCCCGCAGCACCGGATAAGAGGAAATACTCACTAGCTAGACATATCCCCATACCCCATTCTCGGTTATCTAGTTTTCGTTTTTTGCGAAACCTAGATAATTAAATCTACCTTCGTAAATCTACCTTCGTAATGCTAAGAAAAGAAAATGCTGTAAAAATATTCTTTTTCAAGTGAGAAACTTAAAAAAAATATGCATAGCGGCCGCTATGTGGTGTGGACACAGTTTATTCTTAAAAGGTGGAAAAATACGTTTTAGTTACGAGGTTTAATGGGGTATATGCTATACTTTCCAACAATAAAAGTATACATCAATCAATCGTCTTCGCACAATGGAAATGTGAGCCGGGCATTTTTTAACATTAATTTAAGGAACTAATCTATTTACATCCAATGACTCCAATAGTTCTACAGGGTGAATTTGAAATCAGTCGACAAAACTTACGAGGATGTTTCATCAATAGTACTGATAAAGAAATAAAAATATTAGTGTGATCGGAACAGTACATAAAAAACAAAAAAATATGCTATTGTACATTTTGGTCAACATGTTTTTTACGCAACTGTACAGGCGGAAAGTCGCGAGTTGCGGCCGAGAGACGATGCGTACTACAGCATTACGCGCCGTAGGTATTACGTGGGCTTTTTACAACGTGTATTATGAATAAAATTTACAAGAGAAAAACAAAAACATCTATCAAAATTAACTTACCAGAGCTACGTGTATTTTAATAATTGTTCAAAGTGACCACCTTCCCTGTGAACGCACAAGCCCAACCGAGCACGACGCCGATAGTTCTTGGATTGTAAAACTTCCCTTCGAGAATTTTAAAACGTCAAATGCACAAACAACCCATTCCCTGAGCTGAACCACTGTTGAACATTCACTTGCGTACACCATGGTTTTAATTTCACTCCACAAATAAAAATCCAAAGGCGTGAGATCAGGGGATCGCGCTGGCCAGCTGATTGAACTAACGAAAACGTCTCTGCGTTTCTCGGAGGTTATTTATCTGCGAGTACACGCTAACCATAAAAAAAAAGCTCGCGGTTAGAGTACGACATTATCACGAACCATGCACCATCACTTCACTGCAATCCAACGAAGGTCATTGCGATCTAAACAAAATTATCGCTTATCGCAAATTCGCCTAATTAGGTCACGGTCGCGCGGTCACTGAACGGTTTTTTTCTGTTTACGGGGCACGCCCGGGGCGCGCGGCGGCGGGTTCAAAGAGCTAGCCTGTGGGTGGGGCGAATCTTGCGCATCGTACGCTTTATGCGATTGAGATAAAGATTATATTTTCTTAGCACTTCCCGTACCTACACGTTTGGCGACGCGCTTCATAGAGATATTGTTATTATAAACATGCATTTATTGCAATGCGACTCTTGTGAACAAAAGTGCTTAGCATGTTTAATGTAATATTTTATGAGTTTTACTTTGTAAGCTTGATTGAGGTTGTTTTTAATTTGTATTATGCTTATTTATGGACTTTATGTCTGGCTAGTGCGAAAACACGATTACAGTTTCAACACTTACGATTTTTAATTTGATTTCACAGAATGCATGTATATCCGTAATAAAATCTACCCTTAAAGTTTGTCGATTGTTTTCGGGGTCACCCTGTAGTTTGTAATCGGCCCAAAAAATATCCCTATCATTTGAAACCAATTTTCTGTATACCTATTCTGTAATATCTATTATGTAGTACAAAGCACTTGCGTTCTGCTATTGAATTGAATGGGGGGGGGGGGGGGGGGGGACCTTTGTGAAGAAGCGAGTTCCGATCTATATGCGATTAGTTTCACGCTTTTGTATAGAATGGTACGGTAAGGCGACAGCCTTGTTGCCAATTTGGAATGGATTTATTCTTCAAAGAAAACTGTAGTTACTTTCAAACTTGATGTCGTGTAGGTAGTAGGTAGTATCGTGTTGATACTTCCTAGCTTTGGAATTAAAATAGTGTCAATGAAAAAGATTATACAGTTGGCCGGTATTGGTATATTGATATTGGAGGTACGTATTTAAAAGCAAATTTACAAAAAAAAAAATTAATTAAACAATACCGAAAACTTGAAAATTAAAATCGCTTTACTATTGTATATCAAATCTTACGTACCTCGATGATTTTAGTATGGAAAAGTGATCTTTTTTTTTCAAGTGTTCGGTATTGTCTCATTTATATTTTTTTTGTAAATTTGCTTTTAAATACGTACCTCCAATAACGCTATAGGTACCTATCTCGGACACACTGTATAATCTTCTTATTTGACACAATTTGAATTCCGAAGCTACGAACAAGCGAGACGTAGAGGTTTTGTTTGTAACTATAAACCTCTACAGTACCTTGCATACATATGTAACTATGCAAAAAGTTGACTTGGATATTCAGTATTATGTAAATCAAAAGCCCTTCTCAAGCGTTTCAAGTGGCTCGCTCTGCTCTCAAAGGTTAAACTGACGAATGGAAGAGTACAGTTTCGTTTTATGTACAACGAATGTACGGTGTATGTACGTAATAATTAAATAGACATTAATGTCGTTCTTCTAAGTTCATTGTAACGATTAATAGCACTCAAGAAAAAATAAAACTAAGGCATGCAACTTAAAAAAAAATAACTTAAAATCTACCTATTCAAATACGAAATCATTTTCCTTGCGGCAAGGAGGCTATGATGCTGGCTGCGTGATAGCACTTAATAAATAATAATAACGAATCCTAAAAATTCTATGACATAGGTATTACGAATATATTTTATTTCATTTCAAACATCATCTTGACATCACTTTTCGTTTTCGAGAAATCCGTGGACAAACATACATACACTTACAAAACTTGACTATGTGAAACTGTATTATGTGTATGAAAGCTTAACTACAATAGGACAGAATAAAAATAAATTGGTCTGACCCGGCCGGCCATTTTATAGCGAGAGAAATTTCATGATAAAAGCCCATAAAAGGGCGCTTTTGACGTTTCGTTCCACGTTTATGTCTATACCTCAACAATTACCTATTGAAATCCCCGATACAGTCCAAAATCAAAAAGACACACGAGACCATTTACATTCCACGAAATATGCAGTCTATATATAATATAGAATTACGTACTAATTTTTTGGCAAACCGAAATGAAAACGATGATATTTTTTTTCCAAAAAAATTTTAAACAGACTTGTTATATGCCATTTGTTTATATATCAAAATTCAAAATGTCGCCGTGAATATTTGATATAGGCAACCATAAAGCCGCTGGGCAGAAGTCTCTGGGCAATCCCAGGTCTGCCCCAGGGGTTGGACTAAAATAATACCCGCCAGCAATCCAGAAAACACGTCGCTAAGGCGTTATTTCGCCTAACCATTTAGTTTAGAAGCCAGAACACTTGAACTGAGAAGTAAAAGTAATTTGCTACTTATATTTACAAGTTACATTAGTACGATTAGTTAAGTAGCTAGTTACTTATTTGAAATTTAAGTAGGTATTCAGTTTAGTTTAATTATTTTTGTGTACAAAAATCATCATCTTCAGAATCATCACCTTTATCATTTATAATTTTGTATTTATTAAGTATATGTATTCTATGTATGTTTATAAGTCTTTTGTTTATGTATCCTATTATATATTTGTGTAATATTAGTACGTGTATTTATGTTAGTGCATTTTACTTTTCTTTTTACCACTCTTTTCACATATTATACATATTCCGCCACTGATTAAACTCTCTGCATAACCAGGTGGTTGACTGGTAGAGAATGCCATTAGGCATTAAGTCCGTCAATTGTACAACTTACAGTGCAATAAAGTTTGAATAAATAAATAAAAATAGGTACAAAACAGATACCTAGTTTTTCTGTTACGAAATTAATTACATTTTCGCACCACCGATTTTGCAATAAGATTCCGTTAGTAAATCTAATATGCTTTACGTTTCACAAAATCTTAACTAAATTTTAATTAGGCAGCAACACTATTACTTTATATAGGTACAAGCAAATTATCATTTGCTGCATAAATCAAACAGAAGAAAGACTGATGTTCTCTACGAACAAAAATATGAGTTACTTTTTGGACGGTGATGACATATTCATTTTTTTTATTTGCCGCCTTTTGCTAGGTTTAGTTTTCACTTGGCTATATCCTCATAAGATTCCCGAAAATCTTCATCGAAATCCCCGCACACTATCTCTTTAGTTGGAGGCTATAAAGTGTTTTGCCATCTTCTATATATAGAAATGAATCCATATTTGCTTTGGTCCCAGCATCACGCGTTGACCGACCGGTATCTCTATTTCCTTTGCTATGTTTTTTACTGTCAAGAGAAGGTTCTTACTCGTATAAAAGGAAAATTGAGCAGGTAGACCGATTAGTCATGACTTTTACTTTGCCAGATTTATCACCGTCCTGAGTAATAGGATAATATTTAATAAAATTACGGGGTGGGACGGCGATGGGGGCGAAACAAAGTTCGCTCGTTCGTTCGTTTAAATGTTAAACTATTCATTGCATTTAAAAAAATTGTTCCAATTACATCGAAGGGGTCTATCGCGACGCCCACAATCATTTCTGCTTAGCCCGAAGGCATGACTGCAAAGAATGCCATATGGCGTTAAATCCACTTTTGTAAAAAATTTTGGTTGTGCAATTCATTTAATTATGCTTTAAATTAATAAATCTATAGTTACCTTTCATTTTTAAACATAAATAACATTAATGAGCAATCTAAATCAATAACTATACTCCCTTATTACTCCGTGGTAGTAATACTCCTTAAATGAAAGTAAAAAAAACATGAGTCACCATACATTTTATTAACACAAAATTACATAAAAAAAAACTGCTGATCTCTCCTTAAAACAAAAATATGAAACATGAAATTTTTGAACTTTATTACGATTTTCTTGAATTTTAATACTTCGTGCTTCCATTACTGCGTTTACGCGGTTTGGCATGCTGTACACCAAGTTCCTTATACGATTTTGGGGAATATTCTCCCATTCCTCTGTGACAGCAATTTTAAGCTCACGAAGCGTGATTGAGGGAGGGTTTCGTTATTTTACGCATCTGCCTAGCTCGTCCCAAGCATGCTCGATCGGGTTGATATCCGGGCTGCGCGCTGGCCACTCCATACGAGTAATGTTCATCTCTTGAAGGTAGTCATTCACAATCCTACCTGCATGAGGTCTGGCATTGTCATGCATAAATATAGCATCCTCACCTAAATTGACCATAAATGGACCAACGACATCATTGAGGATTTCTTCCACATATCTTACGCTAGTTAAAGAGCCGTTTTCTATGATCACCAGCTCTGTGCGACTTTCAGAAGAAATTCCGGCCCACACAAGTACAGACCCACCACCGTAGGCTTCTTTTTCTTCGATGCATGCTTGCTTGAATCTTTCCCCTGGTCTTCGATACACTCTGTGTCTTCCATCGTGCTTGTAGAGCATACATTTTGATTCTTAGGAGAACATAACTTTTGACCAATCTTCAATACTCCAATTTACGTGGCTCTGGGCATATCTTAGTCTTGAAATACGATGCCCACGCTCCAGTTTAAGGCCGTTTGCAGGTCTAAGGGGTTTTAAGTTAGATTCAGCAAGCCGACGTCTTACTGTCCATGCACTTGGGTTACTTCCTCCGAGGCGTCGAAACTGATTTGTGAGTTCAGTTCCTGTGAGAAAGCGATTTCGAAGCGTGGTGTTCACCAAGTATCGGTCTTCTCGTGTTGTGGTACACCTGATTCTGCCTGTTCCTGGTCTGCGTAGATTAGAACCAGTTTCTTCGTAACGTCGGAGAACTCTTTGTACTGTTGACAGCGACACACCGACAGTCCTGGCTGTATCGCGCTGACTCCGGCCGGTTTCCAGCATTGTAAGTATTCTGGTGCATTCTTCAGGCGTAAGCGACATAATTTCAGCTTGAATAATGAATATAGAGCACTATCAACATGGCTTATGTACCCACATAATTGACAGATTACAAACAAAAGCAAAACCAAATGCTGTAATTTCGTAGTTCCATCTTCGAAAGTGCCCCTTTTTCAAATTTGATTTTTTTATGATATAACTTTACAATAACTAAGAAGTTTTAATACCTTCATTTAAGGAGTATTACATTGTCTATTAAATACGATTTATTGCATTGACCTAGCATTTTTAGTTTCCGAGATTTTTAGGATTCATTGCTCTCGAGTGTATAAAATTCTCGTGTCACAGTTTTCGTTGCCATACTCCTCCGAAACGGCTAGACCGATTTTGATGAAATTTTTTGTACGTATCCGGTATCTATGAGAATCGGCCAACATTTATTTTTCATCCCCCTAAATGTTAGGGGTAGTCCACCCCTAAATTTTTTATTTTATTTTTTAGACAAATTTTTTAATTTCTATTTTTTTAGGATACAACATACAAAAATACATACAATCCTCAATTTTCACCCTTCTACGATCAACCCTTATTTTTAATAGCCATTTTAGTAATTTAAGGGCGAAACAAAACTCGCTGGGAATGCTTAACTTTTAAAATTACGGGACTCGGCGGGACGGGGCTGGGGGCGAAACAAAGTTCTCTGGGTCCGCTAGTATAATAAGATTTTATGCCTTTCAATCTTCAACAAACTTGTATCATTTTCGACTTATCCGAATAAGTACAGATAAATTAACAAAATGCAAATAAAATCAAGAACAAGATTAACATAAATACACAATACCATTGGAAAAAAAAGCTTGTTTTTGAAAAAAAAATGTAATTCAACTTTACCATCAAACTGTCTTTTAAGACTATTTTTTTCGTCAATCGTGGCAAGTTTCATTTGAAAAAGTGTATTAAGCGAGCTAAAAATACACATGTATGAAAAACATACTCCAAGTTGTAGGGAACGACTATATTAGCGTTATACAGGGTCGTACCATTGGGTTGGTGTTCTACAGACTAGAAACTTGGGTAACAAGTCAACCAGGAGGCCTTTCTCCACAGTGATTCATTAGTAACTTATTTATACGCGTATGTTCAAGAAAATATTGCTCCAAAATGGTACATTACTAGATAATTATTGAAATAAATTTTAAATAAATTCTGCCTTCTTCATATCCTTATGTTCAAATATTAATGTTTCGACTTTGCAATTCTACAGCTAAAAGCTCGTATAAAAACTTCGTTGCAAAAAGCTTCTCGACACATGTCAGCTAGCTGTGAAATACCGCGTTTATAATTTATCGCACTCTGCGCGCAGCCCTCTGTCGTGATAAAATCATGAGGCGCTTACTCAATTACTAACAATTCCATTTACCGACGATAATTTTGCTTTCAGTTCGAACCGTCATGAATCTATCGAATGTAAGCTTGTTCCGCCCCAAATAGATGCTGTAACTCATAAGAGCTCTGTGAATTAATCGATTCCCTGTGCTTCCCTTTTTAGGGTTCCGTAGTCGAATGGAAAAAACGTAACCCTTATAGTTTCGTCAAGTTTGTCTGTCTGTCCTTCCGTATGACACAGCCACTTTATTTATAAATAGATCTATTTATATTTATTAATAAATATAAATAGATGTATTAATTACAAAATAATGATATAAAAGGGGCTCCATACATGAAACTAAAACCGAATTTTTTTTTGACAAACCTATGCGTACTCTACGCAGGGATATATCTAGGGATAATTGTTTTAAAATTAAATCGAGGTTCCGAACACCATTTTCTCTAAAAGTCTATCGTCTAACAAAAAATAATACATGATGTAGATCTTGACAAAAACTTTCAACAAAAATTGGTTTAAACGAGATCGAACTAGTAGTTTTTGAGATAGAGCATATTTTCAATAACCGAAAATATAACTTTGTTATTTATACAAATACTATGAGAAACAAAGTAATATTCCCCGCCAACAAAATATTGTGGTATTTTGGTAGGTGGGAGTTAGTGGATCTCTTATTCAGTTAAAGTTGGCACGGAACCCTTAGTGTGCGAGTCCGACTCGCACTTAGCCGGTTTTTAAAACTTTCGCTGCACTTAGCTATGAACAATGTTTAATGACTCAACAATTGGCGAGTCTAACTCCATAGAATAGAAATCGATGACACTCCTTTTGTGCTCTTATCGTGTCTGCCATGTACAACTAGTACCATTTTTGCTTTTCCACAAATTAAGACTAGATAAAAAATCGGTTATAATCAAACCGCGGCAATGTACTGCAAGATACGTTATTTAAGCATTGAAAAAAAGCCTTTGTGGCCTAAGCGCGAACCCCTGCTATTTTATAAATTCATACAAACTTGTCTCAGTGATCGTTGACCAAAGGCGCTCTAAGGAGACTTTTGGAACAATTGTAGAAGGTGAATATTACAACCTACAACTTTACTATGAGGCCATGATCGAAATCTAAAATATTACGCCGCATACTAAAAACAGAGCTACATTGACTTGAGTAAAATATAAAGAGCATTTTTTTAACATTACAATGATGTCCTCAAAACAAAAGTTATGGATGTCGAAAAATCTGACTCTTTGTCATGAAAATGAAAACCATCTCGTTAGCTATCACATTTTGTCCTTTTAAAGAGTGGACAAGAACGTTATATGACAATTACAAATGGATCAATAAATGCCGCCTTCGTGGAGTTTTAAGCGTCATTGAGATGTGGACTGGATCTGACCCAGTTTTATTTCGGCTCAGAGAGCGCACTTTAAACACGACTGCCAAACAACAAAAATGGAAAAGGTGGGCTGTTACATATTAATTGATATAGAGATTTCAACATACTAACATTGATTCATGTATAATCCAATCATAATTAAGGTTTCCTGCCAATCATCTTAGAGAAATTCGAATGTTTGATATGATTATTAAAATATCAGGTTTATTATTACTTTGCTTGTGAATTGATTCCTTTTCAGTTATGGATATTCGTGGAACAGTAATTTACTTTACAATAGTACGAGTAATAGGCAAGTTGACTTTTTTAAAACTCGTTTAACTGCGTTAGCTTAAGAGTCGATTTAACCAACGTCAGACTTGGAAAATTCGTCGAATATAATACAAAACGCATTATGTGTAAACGCCACCTATTTGTCGGAGATCATTTATTACTGACATTTTAAAACCGGTCGTTTAATACTTATCCGGTAGGATAAGTCCAATATGACGTTGGTAAATAAAATCGAGTTTCAGTATTATGACCATAAAACTTGTTGTTTTATTTTTATAAAACAACTCGGGTTCCCTAGTAGTCTTGTTCTTACTCGGACACTGGTCAGAGCGCTCTGAACTAGTACAATCGATCAAAGGAACTAGTTCGGTCTTTTAGTACTATTAGTTCAATAGTTCACCGATTACTCTGACAACAGTCGCCCGTCGTACACAGCGAACATGGTCGTACGTCCAAGTCGTTCAATTTAGTACATCTTCTATCACGCTCTGGCACTCGCGTCTATTTCTTTCTCGCTTTATTAGTTCATTTTCCGTCACACTCACGCACACGCGTCTGTCTCGTTCTCGCTCAATCTAGTACATCTTCCATCACGTTCATGCACGCGCGATTGTAATCTTCCAACTCACTCTGACACTTGGAATTATTCGTTCTTACTCGGCTCGCGCGAGATAAACTGAACTATAGACATAGGAGATTTGCATAAATGAAATGAACTAAAGACCGATTTGAACGACCAGAAGTGAATAGTTCGTACTCGTTCACAAGCATGAACTAGTTCCTAATAGTACTTAGTACATGTACTACACAAGCCTATTCCCTAGCGCCTGCGTCCACGCGTTTTGAGTTTGCTCCCGGCCCTCCCGTCGAAGTATGATGCTTTATAGCCTTCCTCGATAAACAAGCTCCCCAACGATAGTTTGTTTGTTTTTATCTGAAAGCGCTAATATCAGGAAGTACTGGACTGATTTGAAAAAATACTTTTGTGTTGCATTGCTTATTTATCGAGGAAGGCTTTACGATATAAAATATCACGTTGCGACGGGAGGAGATGCAGCAAACTCAAACGCGGAACAAGTCGCGGGGGACTGCTAGTAAATTTTTTTTTCTGTATAAAACGTGAACTAAGGATCAAAACTCTAACTAAGCTTTACAGTTGATTACGAAGCAAAAATCATGCGTTTCGCCTTATCAAAATGATTTTTAAAATATTTGACTTGAGTATCATCATCATTATTTTCAGTCAAAGAACGTCCACTGCTGAACATAGGCCTCCCTCTCGATTTTCTATAGAGACCGGTTGTGATCGGTCTGCATCCAGCGTTGAGTATTGTACAGTTGCCTGCACATCAGGTCACCCACTTTTGTTCCAAACTAGCCCTTATTACAACTTCATAAGATACTCCAGTGTTTACCTTAACATGCTGTTGTCCGTACTTAGAGTAAAGTATTCTGTCAAGAGACACTCTTTGCCAATAAAAAAACCGGCCAAGTGCGAGTCTGAACTGAATAAGGGAATCCACTTACTTCGACTTAGTAAAATACCGCAATATTTTTTTGACTGCAAATATAACTTTGTTTTTCATAGTGTTTGTATGAAGTACAAAGTTATATTTGCGGTTGTTGAAAATGTGCTATATCTCAAAAACTACTTGTTCGATCCCGTTCGAACCAATTTTCTTTGAAAGAATTTGTTAAGATCTACATTATGTATTTTTTTCAAAATTTACACTTGCTTGGTTTAGAAGTTAGATGGGGGGGGCGGCCATTTTACCACTTTGGAAGCGTCTAGCTATGAAACGTTAGACTTTTAAAGAAAATGGTTTAAAGAACTTCTATGCCATTTTAAAAGACCTATCCATAGACTAACCCCACACGCATAAGTTTGACAAATTATTATTTTTTGTGGTTTTAGTTTCATGTATTGGAATGAGAATAGTAAAGCGGTTAACAGGATACATCTTCCTAGCAAATTTCAATTGTGTAATGCTTATAGTTACAGAATAAAATGGCTGTGACATACGGACGAACAGACAGACAGACAGACAGACAGACAGACAGACAGATTTCACGAAACAATAAGGGTTCCGTTTTTTGCCATTCGGCTACGGAGCCCTAAAAATGGCCAGCGGGCGAAGTCTGATGCAACATTTTGACATTTCGCGTAGACAATTTCAATTTTTCTAGTTCAATAAATATCATTTTAACTTATGTAGCGTGTATGTTTAATAAATCTTAAAAAATATTTGTAATTTTGAAGCTTCATTCGAAAATTCTTCTCTATCAATAAATACACGAAAACACTAATTTGGTTACGGCATTTTTCGAGCGCCACCTGGTGGTGATACAGGGAACTATGTCGAGACTGCCGACACAGGTTTCGCACGCCGTACCTTTTGTATTTAATTAGGTAATAAATTAAATCGTTTCAGCGAATTTTGCTTAGCAGATACACCCATACTGGTATTTACCATTGTAATTATTTTATTGATCTTTCTGCGATGTCCAATCCCATAGTAGCAGTAACTTTTCAATATCCAAGCGGTTGCAGGCCACATAACAATAAAATATCTATTGCGTCTCGTTCACATACGCTTGAGGGGTTAATATGATCTATCCCGTTAGGTTAAGTGCACCAGCGTTTGCAATAATAGCTCACAAAAATATTGTTTAGGCAAAAAAAAAACTATTTATTTCTTAGCTTATTCTGTATGTGTGTAATGATAAGTATACATAATACAGTATATTTTTTTAAATCCTAGACATAAAACTTCCTCCTCTTTATTGCTGAAAATTTCGTTCAAATCCGTCGCGTAGTTTTCAAGATCTAAGCACAAAAACACAGAGTTTGTTTAAGACGATGTAAGGAAAACGGACTAAGGCAAAAAGGGTCGAAACACGGAAGTTACTTACATAATGAATCACTCTAAAATAATAACAATCCGATGTGTACTAGATATAAACTAAACTATTATATTGTTACGTTGCATTTTTATTTATTTATTTAGGTTCGCGTGAAACGAAACGCCAAATTGATGTCTCTGTAGATGTGGCTGTAGGGACGAAATCAAGGCTGTGAAACTTATTTTTTTTAGAATAACAGTCCTGGGTAGTTTGCCCTGGGACTGTAATACTCTATCCAGAGGTAGGGCATTAATTTTTTTTGCATAAAAAATCCTAAAGCTACCCATAAAATCTGATTATTTAATTTAGTCTAAAACTTTTCAAAATGTTTATATAAATGACATGTTGACGGCGACTACAAAAATGGGGCGGATCGAAATCAAATTAATTAATCTCACCACCAACATTACAAGAACAAGATCGGGTTGCCATACCCCGAAAATCTCCAAAACCAAGAAAGAAACTTCTAGAACCTACAAGATTCTACCTCTCATTCATTCCATAGCATAGAAGCTGGTTGCAACAACAAAGTGTCAATACTAAATCAATTATAAATCAAAAGAAAACTTCATGAGTTCAGTTTTCCAATAAAATAACACGAACTGTAACAAGTTTGCTACTAAAAAAATAACGAACTTCCTACTCAAATACATTTCATGTACGAAAACGACATCTAAAACCTTCCTCTTGGGAACCCATTTTAACACACCTGAAAGACAAGCTAGTGGAAAGCGTACGAGGCTAATTTTAAAGAAAAACCGCAAATCGATATAGAAGTTAGCTGTTGAGCACACATATACTAGAGGTATTTTTTTTAAACGTAGCACCTAAAAATCGGTCTCCTGAAGACTTTTTAAATTTTCCCATACTAAATATTTGGTAAACCAGCGCACCCCTCCTACCGAAGATTTTTTTTTGGTAATTCGGGTCACACATTTTATTTGGCTTTGTGTGCTAGACGTCGAAAAATCAAAAATTGATTTTACAGCGTACAGCTTCCACTAAAAACAAAACACAGAGAACTATAAAAAAACGGGACGAAACGTTGAGTCCGATTTCAGCTGAGAGAACAACGAAGCCAATCTACAATAATAACAACGCCAAGTTTGAGAGCACATTAGTGGGAAATGCGATCACTTTCCTTCCTATTTTGTAGGAGATTTTTATCTTCTATTGAAAGCTGAACAAATAAAGAAAACTTATTTCGATAACAGAATTAATTCTTACAACAAAGTTTTCAATTTGACAGAAGGTATGTTGACGCATTTCTATGGCAACAAAAAAAAAATCCGTATAAAAAGACACACTAAAAAGTTTATAGATAGCCATTGATCGTGCGTACAAATAGGTTTGTTTATTGGTAGGTCTGTCTGCGGAGCTACGACTAGTAAGTGTAAGGCCGAAACCGGAGACGACAACCTTGTTACAAAGATTACCCCCCCCCCCCCTTCAATAAAGAAATATCTCATTGTGCTTATAATAAATACATACATCTTGATCTAATACCTCCACGGCAAAACTGTGTTTTTCAGGTTCAATTTTCATAAGTGTACTAGGTAATCAAATATTTAGAACTCTATTAAAAAGATCACAGCCAACTCTGTTTTGCCCCCGGCCCCATTCCGCCTCAGCCTCGCTAAGTAAAGCAAATGAAGCGGAAGTATTCTTCTGCGAAGTTATCTTAATTTTTAGGGTTCCGTACCTCAAAACGTTACCCTTATAGGGAGAACTTTGTTGTCAGTCTGACTTTTTTCTCTGGAACGTGTGGAGGTATCAAGCTAAAACGTATATCAAATCTCACGCATAGCTTATTTCAAACCAGTTATCAATAAGTTACCGACTTAGTTGAACCTCGTTGACGCGTGCCCAAAAATGACAAATATGGTTCCCCGCGACTTCCTCCGGGCGTTTTGAGTTTGCTCCGTCCCCTCCCGTCGCAGCGTGATGTTTTATAGCCTAAAGCCTTCCTCGATAAAAAAGGTATCCTACACAATTTTTTTTTCAAATCGGTTCAGTAGTTCTTAAGTGTTGCCATAAAAATAATAAGATTCATAATATAAATTGCGTTTGTAAAAAGCAACTTTTGCAACATTCAACAGGCTTGCTAATGTGACGGTGGCTGAGTGGTATAGGCATACACCCAGATAGCGTAAGACACGGGGTTCAATTCCTCGTCTGTCACACAGACAAAGTTGCTTTTTACAAGTGCAAATTATATTATTAAGTTTATATAGTGACAAAACACTATAAAAACAAAAATGTAATTACAATTAGATAGATTTCCAACATTTGTTAGAGAAACAGTACTGACAAACATTGTAACAAATGAAGCAATATCAAAGCTTGATGTTAACATTATCAAAGTATAGTTTAACTATTGAAAATACTAATTAATTCTGCGTCCTTCCTTTTTGAAATATTGAAAAGCGTCATAGTAATATAAAATAAATTCCCCTTTGGCCTAGCAGTTGTTTAGTTATATCGTTTTATAAAGGGAAAAGTCTGGAAAAGAAAGAGTTGCAAATGTATGTAAATGTTACGTTGAAGATCAGGTAGAAAATAGAATGGATTTTGATCCTTTTGAAACCGATGAAGAGATAGAATAAATTACCGAATCGCCACGAAAGCCTAAAATCAACAAATTATTAAGCGTCAAAAAATGTATCGGCTAGTCAATATTTTAAAGGTATTATAAAACTGAAACAAAAACGAAGTGTATTAAGCGTAAAAGAAGAAATGCAGCTTAATGTGAATAAAGAAACAGATTAAAAATCATTTGAAAAGAAGACAGTAAAATTTTCCTTTTGCTCTTAAGAAATATAGTTCAACATTAAACTTTTACTTTCCTGACGACCATAAATACGTTCGATCAGCATTGAATAACGCGTTACCACGTCTAAGACCTCAGGCAAATTGGTAAAGCAAAATAAACGGAGATCCTGTATTTACGTCGGAGGCTTTCAATATCTTTAAGATAAGAAGCAAAGATAAGATGATAATTTGTAATCAAACTGTTGATGCAATGGCGATTCGTCCACAAAATACGATGGAAAGAAACACCACGGGTATGTTGACTTCGGCTTGGTTACAAACGATGCCCAAAACCTAGCATCCTCCGCTTCGCACTCACGGACTTTCATCTGATTAATTAGCCAATATAATTTGGCTTTGGCTAAATGTGCCGAGGTAAATGTAGAAGTAGTGTGAATTACTTGTGATGGCAGTCAAACTAACATAGCTGCAATGCGGATTTTTGGGTGCTACTTAAGTAACCTGAATTATTTAAACACCCTACAACTGAACAAGATGTAGTATTCATGTTGGAAGCTTGCCACATGCTAAAATTCGATGAAATTAGTTTTTCTTTAAAAATATTTTTATTGATACAAAACAATAAACAAAATACTGGCACTATGTAACCTTGTTAGCAGTAAGCATAAAATACAGCTTCAGGTGATAGTTCGATTAATCAAGACCAATTATCTAAGCCTAGGGTTATTAGTTTTCAATTTGCATGTACCCTTTACTTCCAAAACTTCAGTAAATTGCTTCTTCATGCCAGATTTCAATAATTAACATACAATATTATAACTCAAGATTTTGAGATCCATAGGTTATATAATTTATTCTAAAATAATTAGGTATCTCTGTAAAATCATTGTCAAAAGTCTGAAAAAGAACAATGAAAAACTTGAGAAAACTATTTTTACAATAATGTATTTTAGGACTTACGGAATACAGATATTTTTGATGAAAGTAAGTCAAACTACAGACCTTACTAAAAGATTAATAGGACTTATGTCAATCTTTTTAAATCTTTTAATATTATGACTTGGATGTTATGCGGTCCAATTACTCTGATTTTTAATTAGATAGACCAAAAGGACATTTGGTGGGTGGCCATGTGTTGTTCTTAAATAATCGAAATATTCAATTTGTATTTAATCGATTATAACATTTAAATAGTTGTTGTTTGAATTGGTGTTGCGCAGAAGTTTATGTAGCGTCGATTATTATAAAAGTTTAAAAATCATGTTTCCTACAAATGCCATTATTATTTGTAAACAAATATTAATTGAAAGCAGTAAAAAATCAAAATTGGTAAGGTAGGTACTTGATAACGTTTAGCGATTTATTAACCTGAATTTATGTCTACAAAAAGGTTTCAAATCCATGTTAATTAAAAGAAATACTAAAATTTTCTGAATAGAGATTGGTCTTGATTAATCGAAATATCATCTGAAGCAGTATATTATGCTGATTGATTACACCATAGGAAACCTGTATATTAATAATCTAATATTACAAATACGAGGATTTCTTTACAAATCGCAATCATCCAGAAGAAGTGTGTAGATATATACCAGAACGTTGGGATAATTAAAAGTACCGCTTAGTATAAATTCCTTTAAAAAATGAATAAAGAAATCATTCAAATAAAATAGAAAACTATATAAATTGCACTTGTAAAAAGCAGCTTTGGCTGTGACAGACGAAGAATCGAACTCCGTGTCTTACGCGATCCGGGCCTATACCAGCGTCACATTAGCAATCCTGTTGAATTTTTGAAGGCGCTCACTTTAACTCGTAACTATAAAAACAAAAATGTAATTATAAATTGGTTTTCTTCATCTTAAACGATTGATAAATATTTGTAAAAATATTTCCTTCAGATACTGTGAGAGCAATCTCGCAACATTGATGATGTCACGCAGCCTACGCGATAAAAGTAAGCGCTTGTAAAATTCAACAGGATTGCTAATGTGACGGTGGCCGAGTGGTATGGGCATACGCCCGGATAGCGTAAGACAAGGAATTTGATTCCTCAAGTGCAATTTATATCATTAAGTTTGTATAGTGACAAAACACTATAAATTAATAAAATGTAATTATATAAAACAATGTCGTTGAAATTGTTTGACATTAAACTTATACTGATTTGATTCTTAAGACTGTTTTTGATTGTATTTATCTACTTTTATAATCATTATTTAGACAAATTAAAATCAAATGCATGAAAAATTAATCTCATTCTGTAGTTATGCCAATTTTCCCGCATGTTCATCATGTTAATACGAAGTTACAGCAAAATTTAAAAAGTGGTGACCTTGAAAATCTTTAAACACGATTATCTCGAAATGATCACTATGCCACTTGACATCTTTTTACATTACACTGTCCAGATGATGTATGGACATGCTTAAATCACCACAAACATTGTAAACCTTTTCAAAATTTGAATTTACAGTAATGACTGAGTTTGTGAACTGCTTCGTCTCAGCACTAGCCCACAATTGTTCCAAAACAGTTGTAGGGCTTATAGTGTGTCGTGTATAATAATCTGTAGTGATTTATATGTTTGAATAAATGACTATTGTGACTTTAAGGCGGAGTATGGTAATACGTTTGCCGTGTTTACAATTCAAGCGCTTCTTATCAACATTTATAATGCACACGGCAAATGAGTGGAACTCGCTGCAATTGCAAACCGAATCTATTCAAAGTTGAATAGGCTTCGTCTAGGCGATCTCGTACCATCTTTGACTCCGTCTTAGCATAGTGCACTTACTCGGATTGGTCTGGAGTCAAGAGCAAACCCATCCATATCTAAACTGATATTATAAAGCTAAAGAGTTTGTATCAACGCGCGAATCTCAGAAACTACTAGATCGATTTGAAAAAATATTTTTAAGTTAGAAAGCCTATTTATCGAGGAAGGCTTCAAACTATATAGCATCAAGATACGACATATAAGTTCAGCGCCGCAACTAAAAATGTTGCGAAACGGAGGGAAAATTATTCCTTTTGAGAACTTCCGTGGAGTATGCTGCCGTTTAAGTTATACAAAAAAGATTGTACAACGAGATTCTTCTGCATTAACAGTTCTACAATAAAATCTGCGACAGCATATGTGTATCTTATATAGTTAACTCAATACAACCTTTTTGTATACACACTGGTATTGATTCTTATCAAAACAAATACATTCATCATCACGAGCATTTCATTTTGAGCAAAGCTGCCCTTTACATCATTTGATTCAATTATTCTATACTAATATTATAAGGCTCATGAGTTTGTTTGTTAGAACGCGCTAATCTCAGGAACTACTGTACCGATTTGAAAAAAAATAATGTTGAAAAGCTTATATATCGAGGAAAGCATAAAGGGATAAAACATCACGCTGCGACGCGAGGAGAGGGAGCAAACTCAAAATGCGCGGACGAAGTCGCGGGGGACCGCTTGTCTTCTATTAATCAATCGTCAATTATTTTTAACATGTATGTTATGGACATGGCGATAACTGCGATACTTATTAAGTTATCGTCAAATTTTATTTGTTTCGTATATATAAGGGGAACTTAAAAATATATGTTATTTTACATCTAAGTATTTAATTTTACATCTGGGGATTTATTTTTAGGGTAGGCATCCCCGTGCCGGTATCGCATCCTGATTTATGTAAGTGAGACAGATATGAGTTTACGATCAAATGTGTTGCGATTTAAAAGGCACCGTGCCTTGAATGAGGTTTGCTGCTCTAGAATATTTATCTCAATGGCTGTGTATTATTTTGCATTCCAGGCTTGTGCAATATAAAATAGCTCAGGTTTGGAGTGAAAGACGAGGTCGAGTTAGCTTCATAAAATAATTACGTCTTTTCCTTGTTGCATCCATCTTCAGACCAAAACCATAAAACCATAGGCAAAGTCAAAGCCGATTCGGTTCAACCAAATCACGATCGTGAATCTTCTGACTTCACAGACTTTTCCAAACGTGTTTAAATCGTGCATATCGCTCACACATTCTTTCATGACGTCATCACTCGTGCTTAAATTCAATTTCACATTCGGCCGCCCTTCATAGTGTCTGTCCTCAGACATCCATCCACATAGCATTATCATAGTTATCACTGCATAAATTAACGAATGAAACTAAAACTACTTAACATTCCATAAAAGAAATGAATTTTGGTTTTATACAGTAATTTCGGCCCATGATAGTGGCAGTAAACGTAAATGTTCAAAAAAAATTGGGTCAGGATGTGTCTTGTACGAAAAACTAAATTGGACGATTTGGACGATATATATTGGATCGATCAGAGAAACACTCGAATGTCGATGTGTTCGTCTGGTTGTCGTCCGTCGTTTCTTCAACTCACGGATTGTGCTATAAATTGATAAGTGCAAGAGATTAGAGACCGCGACTGTACATTCGAGTAGTATCCTGTCATTCACTCGTCAGGAGAGCGCTCAGGATGCGGAGGGCGGGGGGGCACACCCGAGGGCGGCTGCGGAGGGCAGTATCTCGTGGGCGACGCGGGCTGAAATCACATTTAGTCTTACAGCCGGTCTGAAACGCACGCCGGATACGCCGCGGTACCTCAGGCCGCGTGCTCGGGTCGCTCGCGGGTCGCGGGTCACTCCAACAAGCGCAAACCGAATATATCCAGTGATAATACCCCACAAAAGTGTGTACACCATAACAAACGACGTGAAAATATTAACATACGCACACAAAGCATCAGTAATCAATTAAACTTTAATACATTTACGTATTCTATCATTTAAAATCAAGTCAAACTTGTTGGATGGCGAGTAGCTGTAATGGAATTAGGAGACGATATATTTTTCATATATGGACGCAACGGGTTAGTATTATTTGAAATGTAAATAAAAGTATTCAAAATATGAAAGTTATTTGACAGTAGTTATTTTGCACTGTATCATGTTTTGCATCATGCAATTCCAATTTCGTATTATTCGAAACGTAGTTACACGTTGTTCTTTTAGTTGACGTTTATTACCCATATTAATATTAATTCGTGTAACAAAACATAAGGGCACTTGGGCATTTTTTAAAACTTTAAATTGTACATCAAGCATGATATTAACCGTCCATGGTATTTTGAGACCTAGTATGCATGTAATACGATCTAATATCGTTTGTCGTTCGAGGTCAAGTAGAATAAGACACAATCCACCGGTGCCGTGAAAATAAACTATTGTGCAGCGAGTAGCGAGTGTAGCGGCACACTTCTCGAGACCTTACACTCGTCTGCTCTTCCTTCCCTTCACTTCAATTAACTAAAAAGTCTTCGTTTCGCTTTGTTACAAAATGCATCATTATAACCTGAACAAATATTACCAATCAGCGTCATTTATACAGCGACAAAAACCAACCAAGTTTGTCATTCGAGTTTGTATAAATACTCATATATCTGTTGCGGACGCAACAATCCTTTTTATAGATTTATTATGTAAACAACCCATACCAAAATAATAAGTAAATTAGCAAACTGTTTAGTACTGTGCTAATTTACCTGTAAACTGTTACAGGATACCATTTTAAACCGACTTCAAAAAAGGAGGAGGTTATCAATTCGACTGTATGTTTTTTTTTTGTATCTATGTTACCTCATATCTCAGTCGTTTATCGACCGATTCGAAAAAAAATTCGCCTACTTAGAGGGTATACATTCTTGTTGATCCCATTTTTTTCAATTTGGAATCTGATGATGGGATCTTGGTGTAATCGAGGGAAACCCTCAAATTTTAAAGGCACGTATAGTGTTCCTTTACTAGAATCTTAATGTTGACGTGTTGTTACGTCTAATAGTCAACATCTTGTGGGGCTGAGCTGATGGTAGAACTCCTTAACGCTTAGGAGTTCAGTAATTATAATGAAAGAACATATGATAGGTAGTTTGTAGCTTCTTAAAGAGTGGTGATATGGTGCCTCCCCCCCCCCCCCCCTCTCCTGTAATCTCTAAAAATGAAGAAATACAACAAAAAGTCAAAACCGACTTTAAAACTAAAATGCACTAAAAAGTCTTAAATAATCTCTTGACCATTGAAAGGAAAGGAATCCATTTTAGGCAAACAATTTCTTTTTGTAGTCGGTGCCATCACTTTGACCAAATATCAATTATCACAGCATTAAAATTAAGGAGGTACAGTATGAACAAGTTTACTATGTTTCGTATATGCCTGGCTGTAATAAAGGCACATATAGCAGTAATGTATTAATATGCACGTGACCTCTTTTTCAATGTTTTAACGGTTTGATAATAGAATATTCAACGAAGTTAACTCGAAATGGCATTTGCTCTGCAAAAGCTAACCGTATTCATATTGAGTCAAAAGGCACGTGTACTACATATAGGCAGGTCAGCAGATTTCCCCTTTGTTCTGCCAACCTTCATTGCTTTTGCAAATAGTGTTTGCAATTCCTGAATCAATTTATTTTCTATCAAAAGTGTAGAAAATAAATTGATTCAGCAATTAAAAGTGAAATGAACTTTTCATTCATTTAAAAATAACAAGGAAAAATAAAAATAAGTATAAAAATAATCATAATTTCTCACATTGCGTACCTTAACATCCTGCATGACGGATGGATTCTCTGTTCTAATATAAAAGTATTCATGTTTATTTATTTTCAAAATCAAAATTTTCAAATGATAGAATAACTCCCGCATGGATAAGACCGGACTCCCATATATTGGTTAACCTATTCACAATCTTACCAAATTGTTGTCCTGCTTGATCTAAATCTTGAGATCGAGTGGCATGTTCTAAGAAAATATGTGTTTCTTCCAGACGACTTCCAGTTTTAACTTTACACCCAAATTCCTAAACAACCTTTAGAGGAGCGGGCACTGAGTCATCAACTATTTTGTATGAGAGATATATAAAAACACTTCGGAAACCCATTGTGTGTGGTTTTTTATGCGCTTCCGAAAAAAATGCATATCGTTTCATTACATTTGAAGCATTTTATTAAATTAAAACAAAAATAATTTTGTAAACATACCAAGTTTGGGGCCGACCTGGTACACTATGGCTGATGTATGTGTATATTATTTATACATTATACTACAAATGATAAGTATTTAAAAAAATATAACATGAGTGGTAGAAAATAATAGATTTAGTTTATAGGATTTTTTCAATACCACATACTGTCACAGTTCCATTTACTTTTTTTACGAGAATTATGGAACTACCAGAGAACTTCGGGTCTTAAAATGTTTTGACCTCTAGTATGCGTATGCCAAACAACTGAACTGTAGGGAAGACCTAGGAGAGTTGTGATAATTTTCACGTAGAATAACATATCTCAATACTGAATAATAATAATAGTTCCCAGTCTTAACGGCTAGCCGACTGCGCGGGACATATTATGGTGCACAGGTGTGCGCAAACACAGCTGCACTCTCTATTCCTTTCACTCTCATAGCCTGATGGAACAACAATCTGACTTGACCGGAGGGAGAACAGGCGCAGGCCCAACGGCTTTACGGGCTTTCCGAGGCGCCGGAGTAAAACACCGCCAACTTCCAAACTACGTCTCCGGGTCATCCTGGGAATTTCTGAACAGAAAAAACCCGTATCATATTTTTGGCCCGATCCGGTGATTAAAACCGGGAACTATAGCGCAACCGCGTTGCATTAAAGTGCGACCCTCTTATAGCTGCACTGCTCCACCGAGGTAGGCTACAGAAAAACTTCACGACTATAACTTCTATCTTACTGTAGCTCAATTCTTATTCTTTTGAAAAACGACGTTAAAAGCAATGAAATTATAAGGTTTTTGAGTAATTGTATAAACTGAAAAAACCGGCCAAGTGCGAGTCGGACTCGCGCACTGAGGGTTCCGTGCCAACTTTAACTGAATTAGGGAATCCACTTACTTCTACTTAGTAAAATACCACAATATTTTGTTGACTGCAAATATAACTTTGTTTTTCATAGTGTTTGTATGAAGTACAAAGTTATGTTTGCGGTTGTTGAAAACATGCTATATCTCAAAAACTACTCGTTCGATCTTGTCTCACCTAATTTTCGTTGAAAGTATTTGTTACGGTCTATATTATATATAAATATTTTTTAAATTTACACTCTCTTGGTTTAGAAGTTAGTTGGGGGGGGGGGGACGCCCATTTTACCACTTTGGAAGCGGAAAGCTATGAAACGTTAGACTTTAAAAGAAAATGGTTTTAGGAACCTCAATATCATTTTAAAAGACCTGGTTTTAGGAACCTCAATATCATTTTAAAAGACCTATCCATAGACACCCCACACGCATAGGTTTGACTAAAAAAAAATTTTTTGGTTTTAGTATTCATGTATAAATGACATTATTTTTTATTTTTTGTATGAGAATCGGTAAGCGGTTAACAGGATACATCTTCCTACCAAATTTCAACAGTGTAATGCTTATAGTTACAGAACAAAATGGCTGTGACATACGGACGGACAGACAGACAGACTTGACGAAACTATAAGGGTTCCGTTTTTTGTCATTCGGCTACGGAACCCTAAAAACCAGTTCAATAATCGACTCTAGTGATGCATCGATCTGTTTTCTGTTTATAATTATTCTGATTTCAGAACCAAAAATATGCAATTTAGCAAGCTGAACTAAGCCCCATTAAATTTCTAACAAAAAGAAACATTTTCACATCAATAGACCAACATCTTATGCATTTAGTATAGAAGTCAAACTCATGAATTAGGAATGGATAAATAAAAAAGAACAATGCAAAAGGTACGAAATAAAAGCTCAATAGAAAGTCTCCTAAGATGCGCCTTAACTCGCGACCTCGTCAGAATATTATTTTGTAGTTCGAAATAAGAGGCAAGTACAACACAATAAAGCCACTTTTTGGAACTTGAACAATATAGGAAAAATGTAGAATAAGAGGTAACAAAAAGCGATGGAAAGACGATTTAGACCACTACCAAGAAGACTGGCAAACCCTTACCGCCTACAGGGACACGTGGTATAGTTTGGGGAAGACCATTGCCCAGCAGTGGGACAGTATTGGGTAGGCAAAAATAACATAGGTCACCAAAAAAATACAAGCAAATTATTTATGAAAAAAATACAAACGCAACCCAGCTTACCGCGCGCTTCGGGCGCGTACTGCGTCAAGTAGCGCGTCTCTAAAGAGACAATCGTGCGCTACTGCCACCTCGCTCGCTAATAGTTTTCGATCAAGTAATAGTTTATAGTCATAGTTTTCGAGAAATTGTCTTCGACACAATTGTCTTCGTCGAGGAGACGTCTCCTCTGTCGCAACGCTCCCACTAGGTCTTCCCTACATTAATTTGCGATTTATTTTTAGGCAGAGTTGCAAAAATTAAGGTATTGAAACAATAAAGCTTTTAGTACAAGATAAATCCGATTTAAAACTTTTTTTATATTAATCTACTGATATATTTTTTCTGATTATTAATTTTAACTCTTGCGTTAATATTCTCCAATAAAACCTTTGTTGTGTTAGTATAAATAAAATTGTAAACATGAATAAATAAACTGTAGCAGTAATTTAAAAGTTCCTCTATCTAAAAAGCTACCCTTAGCGAAGTAGGGAAAACTATCTTGTACTCGTAAATTATGAACGCTTAATCCGAGAGTGGCCTGATTTACCCACAATGTTCCCATGTGTCGGAGAACACAGTAATTAAATTTATGTCATGGTATAAGCATGATGAACCTATATCAATCAAAATGACTTTTTTTTCCCGATTGCATTTATTTTATTATGAAAGGTACTCGTGATACAATATGTCGAATTCTATATCCTAATAAAAGTTTCGAACACTTTACATGAGAATCACGTAAGTATAATTATAGTATTTTATGGACGTTATTGTGAAAATAATTGAGTCAGATTGATTAAGTTTTAAGTAATTCTTACTGAAAACACTGCTTTCTCCGGTTATTATTTTTAAATTTAAGAGCTTGGTGAGTATATGAGTTACTATACTTTTCGGTTTTCTTCCATTGTCTGAACCTTCTAATACGACAGGATATTTAAAATTTGCTTTAGTTGCTCCATAAAGCTGGTCTTCCTCGCTTCCGTCTTCCTTATATTATTTTATCTATTATAGTTTTGATGTTATCGTAGTGTCGAATCATGTGTTCCAACTTTCTCCCTCTTCCACCTTCTATTGTTTCTATCAATTTTCTTTACTCCTTTACCAATTTCAAACCACTACGTTTTTTTCTTCTCCGTACAAAGTAATCGTTCAACCAGTACTAAATCTCAAAAGCCTCTCCTTATCCATCTTAGTAAAAGTCCAAGTCTCACATTTATAGAATCCTATCCTCCAGATGAATGAAATAAAATGAAATGAAACATGAAATGTACACCTTAATAAGTTTCTTGAGAACACTGCTTGATATCTCCTGCTATCTGCTTACCTCAGTGTCTGAAGACGCAAGTCTTCAACCAGTGTTGTTATCTGTGATGACATTGTCGAAACATGGCCTCTCACTATAGGCTTTATAAGGAAGCTCAAAATCACACAGCAAGCGATAGAGAGGGCTATGCTGGGTGTTTCTCTACGAGATCAAATCAGAAATGGAGAGATACTTAGAAGAAATTAGGTAATATTTTAAGAGCCATCGGTGCCCAACACCAAGCACTCGATTATAAAATATACGGTATGCCATCCAGAGCATGGACATGTACGTACGACGAACACCAGGTAAAAACTGTGTCATTCAGATGGCGCGGTGGTAGTTCAAAAATGCACCTATTTGCTTTTCTGGCGTGCTGATTGAGTGTCAGGCACTTTCGACCCGACACATATGGGCAGTAGTAAAGCAAGCTGAAGAATTTTAACTGTACATCATCCTACAACAAGCTAACCTTGACTTCTAGTATTATTTATTTATTTATTTCCGTTTAACACGTATTGTTATTGGTAGTATTATATTTGTATTTATCACTTTTTTCGTAAATGAAAGTAAATTTTTACGAGCAAACATGATATGTTCATAGATATACTGAGAGGCTACAGTTGCTATCCTAATATTTCAACGTTCGTCTTGTAAGGCATCTTGATTTATAAATAGCTTGTACGAACACGTAGCTAAACACGTGACGCCTAAAATTCCCTTAGCCACTGCTCCTTTTGTTGTAGTGTAGGCTCACCCACCACAGTGCCAGATTAGAGGAATGCTGCACTTTCTAATATCAATAGTTTACTGTCATTTAGTTCACGATAAGAATCGTTATGATGCTATTATTCTCGAAAATGAGAAGCTTTAGCGATATGATTCTTTTTAGCTCAATCAGGTATATTTCAACTTAAAGTACGGAGTAAGAAAGTAAAAACCATGAGGACAACCATAGAACTATAAAAAAAAACGCCTTCATAAAACTGACTATAAACTCAAAATAACGCATTCGCCCTCTGTTTAGGAGAACCAAATTCGTTGGAAGTCGGTGCATGATGTACGGACAACAGCACATCAAGGTAATCACTGCGATGTGTTATGCCGTTGTAATAAGGGCTATTTTGCAACAAAACTGGGTAATCCTATGTGCTGGCGACTGTACGTAAGCTTCATGCACCGAATCCAAATGGTTCTTTTCTCCTAAACAGAGGCAAACGCGTTATTTAAAAATATTAAGTCAGTTTATTAAAGGCGGTTTAATTTTTAAATACTCGACTTCACTTTTCCTTGGACGACAAATATTCATGATAAAACATAACAAGCACATGCAAAAAAGTGTTTTAAAATGAATCAATATGTATTGCATTGAGTGTTGGTGCATGATTTGAAAGGGGTAAATTAAATACATTATTTTTTTATACATCCATACTAGGTCGGTACTTACTGATCCTACTGCTGCGTGTTAATTAACGTAAAATGAAGGAATAAGTGTCCAAGACTATCGATTGTGTTGATAATGCGTTATTTCATCTTTTAATAGGGACTTGTTTAATAGAAACTAGATGATAAAGCTTAAATTCTATCGGAATTCTATAAATAACGTTGTAATCATGGGAGTTCATTAATTTAAACGCATGAAACACAGATCTGTAACTATACTAAAACAGTTAAGGATGCAAAACATGGCTCGGTACTTGTCACTAATGAGAAATAGGGCTAAGAGGCGACGAACTCTTCTGTAAAAGAGGTGGACAACAACACAGGAAATGGAAAGAAATGTTTTTATGAAAATGTTTTAAATGACCTCGGCATATTCTTCATTAAAATTCTACCCTCCATCCAACCAGATTGACCAGTGATAGTGATAATACATTTTACTTACGAATACTTACTATCTTTACTACTCAAGCACTAGTCGATTTAGCACTGTACTCATAAACTTTATCGTTTGCTATTAACCTAAGGAGTTTTACGTGAACTTTAGCCTTAGTATATAGCAACGGGCAGCCTACATTTTTGACAAAAAAAGCTGGGTACGCCAAAATCTGAAAGTGCTGGATAGCAAAAAATTTAATCACAAACCGTATTTAATTTAAGTAACCTGTATGTGTATTTCAAAGTTGCTACAATATGGCTTTAAGAAACTAGCGTGCAGTTAAGATTCATTTCATTGTCAAAATTAGAATAATAAGATATTCGCCGGAAAAAAAAACATGATGGCTCAAGTTAATAATATTGCTGTAATAATCTTTTGATAGAGTCTCAGCATAATAGTTTTGTCAAAATTATTTAATTGAGTAAGCATAACTCTTGGTAAAAATACCGCTGAATACTGACGTAGGACTGGGCGAATCACGTTCTGAGAATGTGTCTTAAGAAATGGTCCTAGATCGTCACCCACTGGCTGCCTACCGAAAGACGTCGTCCAAGAGGCAGATCCCGAAAGCGATGGCGAGACGATTTAGACTAATACCGCGAAGACTTGCCTACCCTAACCGCCGACAGGGACTCGTGGAATGGTTTCGGGGAGGCCTTTGCCCAGCAGTGGGACAGCAAAGGCTAGGAAAAAAATTATAACTCTCCTTTCTGCTTAAGCGTTATTATTTTTGTTGGCTGGCACATATTTTGGGCTTGGAAGCGATCTTCTCTTTCCTTTTAATTTGTAGTCCAAGTACATAACTTTAACAAATATTGACATTTATGTAGAATTGAGTGTTTGCCAATCGGTAGGATGTAAATAAATATGTATTGTACATGAAATCACTGCGACATTCATGTGAACTATGAATATGATGACGATACATAACACAAAAGACCTTTTATTCAATATATTGTACATATTTAAATGGAGCAAAATCTGGTGGTGGAAGTGAACAAACGAATTTCATGTGCTATTGAGTGTAATAAAAATAAATCTGGTGAACAGAATATATCAGACATTAAATCTTTATTTAAATAAGATATAAAGGACACAGTGACTCCAAGCGGAATATAATGTCGATGTTCTTCTTCCGATTTCACAATCTGCAACGTGCCGAAGAGAAGCGTAAGAAGTGCCAGAGAAACGCGAAGAGCAGACAAAATATGAGTTCGGACACGTTAACAGCGCCGTCCCGACTGCTCGAGCGACCGCTCAGCGCGCCGGTCGACAGCTTGGACGAAATCGCTCTGCAAATACCCAGGTTCAATACAGTTATTTTTACTCCGCTTATGCTTGTCGGGCAGTTAATTCTTCTCTATTGTTTCCACCACTCTCATTCCGTTAATTATTAACACTACTTATCAATGCTAATTTACAATTATTTCCTCTACGAGCAAGTTATGCGAAAGTAATTGTTGCTAAATTTTTGGAACATAGACATGAAACACCATTTTGAGGTGGGTAAATTGGTGAATTTTTCCTCACAGTGAAATACATATTAGTGTAAATTAAACCTGAAAGAAAAAAGCTCAATACTTAAATATAACCTCATTTAAGCAGATTTAGTTGCATGATCTGAATGATGTGTTCTTTCAATTACTTTTTGTTCTATAGTGTATGATTTGTGTAATAGCACTACTAACATAGCGGCCTTACTAGCTATTTTTAAAACCTTCGTATTCATTTTCTGAACCATAGTTAACATTTTCTACGATATTGTCCCAATAAATATCGTTCACGCAAAATGTTTGCAACTGATTCTTTTGCAATTCGTTATTATAACATATTGTCTGGTTACAGATTGCCAAATAATGCTCTACTGCCACCATAAATTGTTGTGTTCATGTCCAAAAACATTTTCCTGCAATTTGTCCTGCAGTAAGTAGGTTTTCCTTAATCTTAGAAGTTAGTATAAACTAACTTCTCAAAAACAAACAATAATGTTTCACTTTAAACATTACGTTCGTTCCGAGCGATTTAGATTTATACTACCTTCATGTGTTACAAAGATAAGTTTTTCAATTTGACTTGGTCGTCCATTCTTCAATGTCACCATAAAGTAGACGTAACGTCCCAAATGGTACGGAATATGCGGTTACGGTACTATCAATTCATCAACGGAATAGTCGTAGCTAGGGCACCGACTTTGTACTTACGTAATTTTACGATGAAAATATATTATAACAAAACATTCCATGCATTACTGGCAATAGTTGTAACCCCTGCAGCGCGATGTCATATTTTTTTTGGTTCCGTAATTCAACAAGGAACATTTATAGTTCCGCCATGTCCGTCTGCTCGTCCGTTCGCCCGCAGTTCAGCTCAGAGACTTTAAGTGCTAGAAAACTGTTATTTGGCGTAGGTATATTTTCTAATCTTCCCGCCGAAATGGTTAAATTAAATATTTAAATATATTTTTTATCGTTGAATAGGTCTTTTGAAATAAGTATGCGTTTTCTGACATCATCGTTCGATAAACTAGCCTGTTTCTGTTATATACAGTATTAATCCCTCAAGCGTATGTGAACGAGACAAAATGCAAATTCTATTGTTATGCGGTTGCCTACAACCGCTCGGGTGTTGATGCATTAAAAGGCAAATCTTTGTTAGTGTCCTATGTCCCCACCCTCTTTCAAGTAAAGGTAATACTACCTTGTGAAAAAGCAATCACAGCAGCAATCTTGTAACTGCAAAAAGTTCATATAATGGCCATATATGGTTCATATACTCGTATATGCAAAAAAGGAGATACCTGCACTTTTAATATATATTTTTTATTAATTCCCTCTTCACAAATTAAAATTTCATAAACTCACAAATGATTGAGACATCTAAATCAATGGTCTCTTTGACAGACATATCTTATTGAGCCAGCAAAAATGCATTGTTTTGCAACAATTTTGTGAAATCTTATTTAATTATCAGACTTTTAAAATAGTGTAAAAATATGTTCAAAGAGGAAAGTGCTTAGTACTTTAAAAAACCGACCAAGTGCGAGTCGGACTCGCGCACTTAGGGTTCCGTGCCAACTTTAACTGAATTAGGGAATCCACTTACATCCACTTAGTAAAATACCACAATATTTTGTTAACAGCAGATATAACTTTGTTTTTCAAAGTTTTTGTATGAAGGACAAAGTTATGTTTGCGGTTGTTAAAAATGTGCTATATCTCAAAAACTTCGCGTTCGATCCCGTCCGAACCAATTTTCGTTGAAGGTATTTGTTATGATCTACATTACATATTTTTTTCAAAATTTATACTCGCTTAGTTTAGAAGTTATGGGGGGACGCCCATTTTACCACTATGGAAGCGTCTAGCTATGAAACGTTAGAATTCAGGAAAATGGTTTTAGAAACCTCTATGTAAGTTTAAAAGACCTATACATAGACACGTAATTTTTTGTATGAGAATCGTAAAGCGGTTAACAGGATACATACTCCTATCAAATTTCAACAGTGTGATGCTTATAGTTACAGAACAAAATGGTTGTGACATACGGTCGGACAGACAGACAGACAGACTTGACGAAACTTTAAAGGATCCGTATAACATAAAATTGCAGTTTTTTTTGTTTATCACTTTTTTATTGCAAATATGTACGTTCAATCTGATGTTTCCAGTCAAAAAATTGGTCTATTGTTAATTGCAATCCTATTGCATAAAGTTCGTGCTTTCGATCTCTATTATGATAACGTTTTATCGACACGAAATTATGCTGACTGAATGACGAAAAGGATTCGTATATTGGACAGTAACAAAAGAAATCCTAGGTATTAAACAATGAACATTACCCTCCGTTTGGCGCAGTCGAGTAAAAATTGTCCTGATTGCTCTGGGCCCCTATTTTTGAATCACTTGCGTCAAGATGGCGTGTGATATTGATTTACGTCACATTTTTCAATGAAAATAAGTATAATAATAATTGTACACGGAAATGATTAAAAAAAGGATCTGAATTTTGTGAGTACTAACGTCTCTATTATGCGTGATTTCCATTGATTTTAAATTCGTTTTCGAGCGAAAATCACACGCCATAAATAAACGAGTGACTTAATTATAGGACTCCAGCTCAGTTGAGTAGACACTAGACACTCACGCGACTTATTTGTCGGTTTATCAGTGTCTTTAAACGTTTTAACATTGGATTCGTAATTCAGGATTTTGATATTGGCGATCTCGATGACTTAGTTATTCAACAAAGAGCTAAGTTTTAGAGGTTGATTGACATGCTAGTTTTCGACAAAAAATCCTCTAAAACGCGTCAAGTGATGGAACTGATGCTATACAAGTCAAAAATATTTTTTAAATGTTTTTGTTGGTTGAAAAAAAACAATATTGTGCCTCAGCGCCAGCAAAAAATATTACCGATTTGGTATCATAAAATCGGTTATCTGTAATTGGATTTTAATCAAACCTTATAAGAAAAAAATCTTAATCATGTTTACAGGACCTCTAGTCCGACTCGCACAAATCTGCTTATTTATTCTTGTAAGTCCCGATGCCATCGTGCTGATCCCCGAAAATAGCTCGAGCGAATTCATCCGTGATCTGGAAATCTAATTAAGGTAGTTCTGTGAAAATCAATACCTAGATCTTGGTTCGGAAGTATCTTATTGTTGATATAAAGTCAAATCCCAGAATTTTAAAAACAATAGTTTTATTCAATATTTGTTAAACGAATTGAAGAACTGTTGACAAATGTCGAATACAGAATTATTATAATTTAGAGAGATAGAAGCATAACGTTTTTTTCTTATCAAACAACATTTTCCGACAAGAAAGGTAATCTTATTTTCACATTTCCGCCAGCAAACTAATTCAACGGAATTAAATTGTTTCCATTTTCTTCAGACGAGTCATCGTTTCCTTGCCCTGTCCTGTTGCCAGGAATCGGCGCAGTATGTTTTTCTCTTCCATACCATCCTGTCACACGCCACGTCCACTCCATTCACAATCATATGTTTCACACAATACTTCGTGTTTTCTTGGGTCAGCCTCTTCCGTTGCCATCATCATTAATACTTATCACTTTTTTGGATATATGATCCTCCTCACATGTCCATACCAATATAGACGGTGTCCCATCGTTTTTCCCGGCAAGGTCCACTTGCATATATCTTCATAAATACGCGCACTTTCTCATCTCTGCTACATGCAATCGTTTTTCATCCATCTTCTTAACAGCACATACTCTGATCCATAAACAAGGCAGGTCGTCTGATGGTCTTGCAACCCTCAGTCTCGATTCTCGGATTGGCTACTCACGATGCTCCCGCGCAGACAGTTGCAACCACCTTCGTCCACTTCGTACAGGCGCCGGGTGCTGCTCCTGGCATTGCCTGTGCGAAACGCCCTAGCCTTGTCGCGCATCTTATTTTTACTTTTCCATACTGCAAAAATGTTTTGGCTTTGGTCTGCCTTACACTAACCTAAACACTCTAGTGGACCATGGTCTGGGCCATCCACGCATTGAGCAACGCATTATCTAATTGATATTTGTGCCGGACAACCATATTTTAAGAACACTAAAGGTGTGTTGTCATTGTTCACGTGCACTTCGGCCAGTGACACGGGCAAGTCATTTCAGAAGAATTCTGAGCAATAACTATAGTATACTACTAGATTGAATTATACGAGTATAGACTCTGTAGTGTACTATAGAATAGACAGACCAAAATTCGAATTGCCCAATAACCTCTGTAAATGTAGAGGTAATTGGCCTGCTAAGTAGTTGGGTCCGATCAATTGATTACCAATTACTCCTGCCCACTACATTTCCTTTGAACATTTCTGTCTTTTGACACATTAGTTTTCGGAGGATGATGATGTAAATGAAAGTTGGGAAAGTCCAACATTTCCCCATTTTTGAAATTTGTGGCTTGGTGACATCTGTATTAAGTAAAAATGCAAATCATTAAGTGTCGGTTAATACAGATAAAAGCCGTTTCAATTAAATGCATGATAACCAAACATTATTTAATTATTTTATTTATTTATTTAATTATTTATTTCTGGCAACAAAGGCCCATAGAATAAATACCTCAAAAGACATAACATTCATATAATAATATTAAAAAATAAAAAAACAAATGAAACACTATTTTGCCGGCGTAGTGTTGCGCATTTTGGTGTCCGGTAACGACGCCGAGATTCCAACCGTTCGACCCTCAGTAAGTATTTGGTCTTGATTCGGATGTACTCTACAATCTCCTCGACCTTCGTAGAGTAATAAAGCCCGGCTTTATTTACACGTATAACAGCGTTACAGGTATCGCAGGCCGCAGTAGGTGGTTCGGTCCGGTCGGTGCGGAGCCGTACTTGTTGCGAGTGGAGGGCTTCTTTTTCTTGGTTTCAACCTTAGTGAAACCCTCTTCATCACACTTATCAGCCTGTGATGCCAGCATCTTCGAAGCAACCGTTAAACTGCTTTGTCCAGCCACAGCTGAAGCATATGCACGTGTTGGAGTTGACGTCAACACGCGTGATGTTTCCCGCGGTGGTGCGGGCTGGGCGGCGGGGCTCGCAGTAGCGCCGACGATTTCAGTGACCGCGCCGGGTGACGTATCATGTCGCACTGACCCGAAACTGCTGACCGATGCATTTTGCGCCCCGCGACGTGTGTTGATATTGCAGGCCTCAGGTGACCTACTTACCGGAGCAGTGTTGCTTAATAGCGACACTTTGGCACGTAAGTCACTGATGGTGTTCTCTGAGGCCTCCAGCTTGGCATGCACTTCGACCAGACTCGCTTTCAGGAACGTGATGACAGCCTGGTGACGTCGACGTGGTCGAACGTGACAGGGGGCAGGTTGTGCAGATCCTTCGCCACGAACGCAGGCACTTCATCTGGATCGGTCTCCTTCAGCAGGGTTATTATGTCATGTACACTTCTTTCGCCTCCATCTCTCCTGCGAGACGGCATCTGGGCACTCTTCCCGAGCAAATCTCTTCCTCCTTAAAATTGGATTTGCAGATCTGCATGATGCTGACCTCATCCATGGTGTCATGGCATGTTGTATAAATGCCAACAATTCGTTAGCAATGAGTTGAGGCGAACCCATTGTTTACTGATAGCGCTGCGCTAGTCCCGAGTTAAAATAATTCCGATGTGCAACGGACACGTCCGCCTCCGATCGCACATAGCGGCAACTCGTATCATTAAAATTGTTTTAGAATCTATAATCTGAGTAATATTTCTAGAATAATTTTCGATTTTAACTTAGTGCAAAGGTAAAAATCTTTATATACAAACGAATCTATATTTCCCATGGGCACGGCATCGCGGCTGGATCGATTTCGCTATTTCTTTTTTTGTTGTGATTGTTATTGTTACGAGACTTTATGGAAGATAAATATTTAAAAATTGAGCAAATGGACCGATTTTCATGATTTTAGGTGTGTCAGATTTGACACCGTCCGAAGTAAGATAATAAATTAATTATTAAAATAACGGCGTCAGGGTGAGACGGGGCCGGGGGCGAATCAAAGTTCGCTGGGTCCGCCAATTATGATATATTATTTTATGAATGTGTTAAATTGGTTGAAATCAAATATTTACTACAGCACCCTTTCTTATTTACTATCTAGCGGTCTTAGCGGCTAGCGCAAGCGCGTCGTACGTACATACATGAGCTATAAGCATTATTTTAGAGTTATTATTTAAATCAAATCAGTAGTATTGAGATAAACACGTTCAAATAAACCAACTCTTCAGCTTTATACTACAATTATCAAAATATAGTACCTACTTAATAGTCGGCGTATTATCAACTTGAGTCTATCTCGTTTGCACTTTCTATTGAATTATGGGACCTAAAGCTCGGTGGCCTTGCCATTAGAGCTGACTATGTATAGTATGACTGATATCGATATCGCAACAGCGCTTTTCCTCTTCCAGTTACGAAATACTCCAGGCTTTGGCTATACTGAAAATTACATCGAGACGCTATTGTTATTTAAGACGGCGCTGTTGCATTAATTTCAATTTAGATAACATATCATTCTCATGTGTTGTAGTAAACTTACCCTAATTATAACAATGCCTCTTTGCTTTGTTAAATAAAGAACGTGTTCAATAAAAGAATCGCTAAATCATATAGGCGCGCGTTGTTGCATCAATTTAAATTTTGTAACATTTAATAACATTTTATTTAATTATTTTTTTTTCTTGCTTGTCTCACTAGATACTAAATAAAAACTCTATTTTCAAAATTATCAAGATGTATGAAGATATTAAAATTTATAAATCGTAAATTTTTACTTGATAGTCTTAAGAAGTGCCTTTGATCTTTGAACTGTAGGTATGATTATTACATAATTCTCTGATTTTTCATTTAAAAATGTGTTTTATTCATTTCCTTTTACGATATGGGTATTCTATAAAGTTTCTAGGAAATGTTTACATTGCTTTAGAATGTTTTTAACACTCACAGTGTCATATTTTATATTCATAAAGATGAAATAAGAAACCAAAAATTTGCGCACGGGCGGGACTTGAACCAGCAACCTTTTGGCAAAACGGGCCAAACGCTCTTACCAATTGAGCTACCGTGCTGTTAGTCCGACCCTGCGAAATTTGTGGTTTCTTAAGAAAACGTCAATTGCGTGACGCTTAGCGCCATCTAGCCGTCTGTTTATGAAACAGATGGCCCAAGCAGTTATTCTTTACAGAATAAATTCAACTTGGAAATTGATGTCGCTTCGCTATCTAATGCTTTAGAATGTTTTTAACACTCACAGTGTCATATTTTATATTCATAAAGATGAAATAAGAAACCAAAAATTTGCGCACGGGCGGGACTTGAACCAGCAACCTTTTGGCAAACCGGGCCAAGCGCTCTTTCCAATTGAGCTACCGTGCTGTTAGTCCGACCCTGCGAAATTTGTGGTTTCTTAAGAAAACGTCAATTGCGTGACGCTTAGCGCCATCTAGCCGTCTGTTTATGAAACAGATGGCCCAAGCAGTTATTCTTTACAGAATAAATTCAACTTGGAAATTGATGTCGCTTCGCTATCTAATGCTTTAGAATGTTTTTAACACTCACAGTGTCATATTTTATATTCATAAAGATGAAATAAGAAACCAAAAATTTGCGCACGGGCGGGACTTGAACCAGCAACCTTTTGGCAAACCGGGCCAAACGCTCTTACCAATTGAGCTACCGTGCTGTTAGTCCGACCCTGCGAAATTTGTGGTTTCTTAAGAAAACGTCAATTGCGTGACGCTTAGCGCCATCTAGCCGTCTGTTTATGAAACAGATGGCCCAAGCAGTTATTCTTTACAGAATAAATTCAACTTGGAAATTGATGTCGCTTCGCTATCTAATGCTTTCGAATGTTTTTAACACTCACAGTGTCATATTTTATATTCATAAAGATGAAATAAGAAACCAAAAATTTGCGCACGGGCGGGACTTGAACCAGCAACCTTTTGGCAAACCGGGCCAAACGCTCTTACCAATTGAGCTACCGTGCTGTTAGTCCGACCCTGCGAAATTTGTGGTTTCTTAAGAAAACGTCAATTGCGTGACGCTTAGCGCCATCTAGCCGTCTGTTTATGAAACAGATGGCCCAAGCAGTTATTCTTTACAGAATAAATTCAACTTGGAAATTGATGTCGCTTCGCTATCTAATGCTTTAGAATGTTTTTAACACTCACAGTGTCATATTTTATATTCATAAAGATGAAATAAGAAACCAAAAATTTGCGCACGGGCGGGACTTGAACCAGCAACCTTTTGGCAAACCGGGCCAAACGCTCTTACCAATTGAGCTACCGTGCTGTTAGTCCGACCCTGCGAAATTTGTGGTTTCTTAAGAAAACGTCAATTGCGTGACGCTTAGCGCCATCTAGCCGTCTGTTTATGAAACAGATGGCCCAAGCAGTTATTCTTTACAGAATAAATTCAACTTGGAAATTGATGTCGCTTCGCTATCTAATGCTTTAGAATGTTTTTAACACTCACAGTGTCATATTTTATATTCATAAAGATGAAATAAGAAACCAAAAATTTGCGCACGGGCGGGACTTGAACCAGCAACCTTTTGGCAAACCGGGCCAAACGCTCTTACCAATTGAGCTACCGTGCTGTTAGTCCGACCCTGCGAAATTTGTGGTTTCTTAAGAAAACGTCAATTGCGTGACGCTTAGCGCCATCTAGCCGTCTGTTTATGAAACAGATGGCCCAAGCAGTTATTCTTTACAGAATAAATTCAACTTGGAAATTGATGTCGCTTCGCTATCTAATGCTTTAGAATGTTTTTAACACTCACAGTGTCATATTTTATATTCATAAAGATGAAATAAGAAACCAAAAATTTGCGCACGGGCGGGACTTGAACCAGCAACCTTTTGGCAAACCGGGCCAAACGCTCTTACCAATTGAGCTACCGTGCTGTTAGTCCGACCCTGCGAAATTTGTGGTTTCTTAAGAAAACGTCAATTGCGTGACGCTTAGCGCCATCTAGCCGTCTGTTTATGAAACAGATGGCCCAAGCAGTTATTCTTTACAGAATAAATTCAACTTGGAAATTGATGTCGCTTCGCTATCTAATGCTTTAGAATGTTTTTAACACTCACAGTGTCATATTTTATATTCATAAAGATGAAATAAGAAACCAAAAATTTGCGCACGGGCGGGACTTGAACCAGCAACCTTTTGGCAAACCGGGCCAAACGCTCTTACCAATTGAGCTACCGTGCTGTTAGTCCGACCCTGCGAAATTTGTGGTTTCTTAAGAAAACGTCAATTGCGTGACGCTTAGCGCCATCTAGCCGTCTGTTTATGAAACAGATGGCCCAAGCAGTTATTCTTTACAGAATAAACAGACGGCTAGATGGCGCTAAGCGTCACGCAATTGACGTTTTCTTAAGAAACCACAAATTTCGCAGGGTCGGACTAACAGCACGGTAGCTCAATTGGTAAGAGCGTTTGGCCCGGTTTGCCAAAAGGTTGCTGGTTCAAGTCCCGCCCGTGCGCAAATTTTTGGTTTCTTATTTCATCTTTATGAATATAAAATATGACACTGTGAGTGTTAAAAACATTCTAAAGCATTAGATAGCGAAGCGACATCAATTTCCAAGTTGAATTTATTCTGTAAAGAATAACTGCTTGGGCCATCTGTTTCATAAACAGACGGCTAGATGGCGCTAAGCGTCACGCAATTGACGTTTTCTTAAGAAACCACAAATTTCGCAGGGTCGGACTAACAGCACGGTAACTCAATTGGTAAGAGCGTTTGGTCCGGTTTGCCAAAAGGTTGCTGGTTCAAGTCCCGCCCGTGCGCAAATTTTTGGTTTCTTATTTCATCTTTATGAATATAAAATATGACACTGTGAGTGTTAAAAACATTCTAAAGCATTAGATAGCGAAGCGACATCAATTTCCAAGTTGAATTTATTCTGTAAAGAATAACTGCTTGGGCCATCTGTTTCATAAACAGACGGCTAGATGGCGCTAAGCGTCACGCAATTGACGTTTTCTTAAGAAACCACAAATTTCGCAGGGTCGGACTAACAGCACGGTAGCTCAATTGGTAAGAGCGTTTGGCCCGGTTTGCCAAAAGGTTGCTGGTTCAAGTCCCGCCCGTGCGCAAATTTTTGGTTTCTTATTTCATCTTTATGAATATAAAATATGACACTGTGAGTGTTAAAAACATTCTAAAGCATTAGATAGCGAAGCGACATCAATTTCCAAGTTGAATTTATTCTGTAAAGAATAACTGCTTGGGCCATCTGTTTCATAAACAGACGGCTAGATGGCGCTAAGCGTCACGCAATTGACGTTTTCTTAAGAAACCACAAATTTCGCAGGGTCGGACTAACAGCACGGTAGCTCAATTGGTAAGAGCGTTTGGCCCGGTTTGCCAAAAGGTTGCTGGTTCAAGTCCCGCCCGTGCGCAAATTTTTGGTTTCTTATTTCATCTTTATGAATATAAAATATGACACTGTGAGTGTTAAAAACATTCTAAAGCATTAGATAGCGAAGCGACATCAATTTCCAAGTTGAATTTATTCTGTAAAGAATAACTGCTTGGGCCATCTGTTTCATAAACAGACGGCTAGATGGCGCTAAGCGTCACGCAATTGACGTTTTCTTAAGAAACCACAAATTTCGCAGGGTCGGACTAACAGCACGGTAGCTCAATTGGTAAGAGCGTTTGGCCCGGTTTGCCAAAAGGTTGCTGGTTCAAGTCCCGCCCGTGCGCAAATTTTTTGGTTTCTTATTTCATCTTTATGAATGTTTACATTTCCTGGGATATGCACATACTTAATAATTTCTGAATTAATATGTAATATATTTCCTAAATAGCTTCGGAATTGTATATTGTTCCTAGAATTCAACATAGGTACACAAACTAATTTGCGTAAATAGAAACTTTGAGTCTAGCCTAAACAAGAACTTAAGAAACAAGTACCTATAGCTTGCCTTGCTAAAGTAGCGTTGAATATAGTGAAGCAGTTTATTACCATATTAATTCCAGGTGTTGGAACTCCCAGCTAAAGTAGGTTGACCTAAAATCGGGTGGTACACTTTACTTGCGATTAAATTAAATGAGCACAATTAATGCAATGCTGACCTCCATTCGGTCTTTCAGTTTTCATAAAGGAGCAGTTTACTTTTGCTTTTTATAACTCTTAGTTTTCATTTAACGCAGCCTAAGCTGTGATTCATTTGTTTATTTAAAACCTGACATAGGTTCATGCACTTAAATTAATTTGACCGACTATATTGAATTGTTCATTAGTAAGAATTTCTTTGCTCAGATTAATGAAATCAGATGATGCAGATTACATCACACACTGGTTGGGTTGGGCGCGCATTGTCCAGATCTCAAATTGTCCAATTCGCTTCGCGCTTTGACTGATTCAAATAACACTCTCCCCGTCCGTCCAATCCATAAAATCAGTATCCCTTTACGGGATAGTACTTCTATGGTCCAATCACTTGGTTGGAGGTACAAGGACCTTATTTCTCCTCTTACACCATTTTTTTACCTTTATAATGTATAAGTTCTTTTTTGTTTTACAGTGTTGATTATATAGATTTAAACTTACATACTTAATAAGGTACATGATAGCAATCCCGTTACAATCAATTGTAAGTGTTGTTTGTTAATTGTATATGCTTTTCATTCTCAAGTTGGGTGTCCTCAGAACCGCCCTTAGAATATGGACCACCCCCTAATGGCAAACTAGACCAATTGCGAACTGGACTGAATCTAAAAATGAAAATGTAAATCCTATAACATATTTTAATAATTTAACAATAGATAATCTTAACATTTAATAACATATTTATGTTTAAGGCCTGTTTTACAATGTTCTAATAAGTTCCGGTGGGCATTATTTGTCCAATACTACTTCTCATAAAAGGACGTTCCATATTTAAAACATTGCTGGTCAGTGCCCATTTGTCGATAGTGAAACTAGAAAATGCGAGGTCAAATGTATTTTAATCGTATGCGTGCCCTAATTAAATTAAATTTTTGAAACATCATTTCTTATGTTTATTCTTATATATTTTTTGTCATAATTGTGTTAAAGAAAAAATACCAATTATGCGATATTAGGATCATACCCTTATAAAAAGCAAATAATAACATCGTTGTTTTTGTCCATGACTATAGAAAAAAACTTAGGAAAAGAGAACTTTTTAAAATAAATTAAAAGTAAACCGGGACAACCGGGTGGTATATTACGACTTTAAACCAACATTAAATAGAAATAGCTTAGTAACAAAGCTATTTCTAGCTTAGTATGGCATTAAGCAATAGGATTTCTTAATGCCTAACAAAGCTATTTCTATTACGTATATTGTTTTGTATTGATTCAAATAAAATACACGAGCATTATCAAAAGTTATATGTATAATTTCCCTCGCGCCGAGTGACACGGTATAAAAAGTATCTATACTGTCGACAGTCAAACCACAATGGCAAAATGTCTTTAGCACTTTACGTTCATCAAGATAGGCCGCCGAATCTTACGTCATCAAACTTTTCGTTCTTATAGCTATGTTGGACTTTTATTGGTCGAAAAAAAAAAAACTTGCATTGAAGATAATACCGGCCGATTCAAATTGTATATAGATATTGAAACGCATATTAGATCAATATTGTAAAATCCTATATCGGTCCGTATAAAAACTATATATTTTCGAAACACTATATTGCCGCATCGATATGATATGATATTGGATCACGATTCACGCTCGATATTCATGATTTAACGATATAAGTTATACAACCGTATTCCGTTGCGATACGGGCTAGCAGGCGTAGGTAGGTACTTGCGCTAGGACCAACAGATACGAATGAGAGAGTATGTGTACGAGTGAAATAGAAACACTACTTTGGGTATTCGTAGGATTTCAAACCTTGAGATTATTGCAATAATGGTTTTTTGAATACTTTCTTGTGAATATACATTATTTTGATAGATCTTATTATGTCAAGATTATGAATAATTTTTTATTTGTGCTATTACATAACTTTCACTGACCTGAGCCCTTAAACTTATTGCTCTAATTTTTCTTATACTATTTAAAGAATTAATTAAAAAGGCTGTTAAAACAGCTACGATACTCTAATACGTTACAATATCTAGTCTTGCCATAAATGTCGTCACAAGAAAAAAAAATTTTTCAATGCAAATAATATTTATAACTTTTACTTACTCTTACTTTTACAGTGTGTTAGTTTCAAACATAAATATAAAACAATTTAAAATAAAAAAAACTTATTCGAAGTGGTCCCCATTGGCTGCAATACAGTCCTTTAAACGTTGAGGCCAGTTATCAATAGAAGCACGCACTCTTTCCATGGGAAAATTCTTCACTGCCAATCGTATGGATAGTTTTAGGAACTCCAAATTATCATGGCGTTAAGAGCAAGCCGTACTCTCTAAAACTGGCCATGTATCAAAATCCAGCGGATTAAGATCGGGACTAGACGACGGCCAGTCTTCAGCTCTGATAAAGTCCGAAACGTTCGCTTCTAGCCAAGACTGCGTGGACCGACCTTTATGACCCGGCGCAGAGTCTTGTTGGGAAGACCATGCTTGGTTATTGAACATGGTGTTGTTAAGGGGCTTAACTACCTTATCAAAAATGGTATATTGATACACTTGTGTCGATGTTTTGATACCTTTTTCACAAAAAATATGGCTCAGTCACTCCTTCATAACACCCCACCAAACCATCCCTGAAGTCGGGTAATGCCCACGTTGCACTCTGCCGACTAATTGGGAAGCTTCCTTAGAGGTTTAAACATAAATACGGTCATTTTGTTTGTTAAAATGTTGCTTAATGGTAAAGGTTTTCTCATCCGTAAACAAAATTTTTCTTTAACCTCCCTTTGCGTACCGCTTCAGTAGATTTTCGATTTTACCACCCTATTCTTTTTTAAATTATCAGTTAAAAAATGATCAGTGCGTCTCTTATAGGCTGCAAGTCCTAAGTCATCTTTTAAAATACGCGACATGGTTCTGGGTGCTAAACTTCATCTCCCGAGATAAAATCTTTTGCTTTCGGAAAGGATTTCTTGGAATTCTTTTCCTTACTGCTTTCGCCACCTTTTTCGTACGAACACTACGTGGACGGCCAGGGGCCCTTTTTTTGAATCACTCGCTTCGAAATGGCGAGTGATTCAAAAATAGAGCTCCAGATCTTTTTCTGTCACAAACAGAGGAGGTCTTATTGTACCTATTGATAGCCCGATACACAATCATTTGACTAATACCAAGCGTATGTAGAGTTTTAAATATTGCATTTGGCTCCATACCAACTTTGTGTAATGCAATCACAGCGATTCGGTTCTCTTTATCACCCCGCTCCATTTTAATATCGCAAAATATTATAAAAAGTATTGGCGCCAAAATTAGAAAATACAATGAGCAATCGTATAAAAATGACAGATTCCAAAGTCAAATGTAATATCTTTCTTATTTTTAATTGTAACAGTATTTATGGCCAGACTGTGTAATATCATGTTATGATACGGTACACAATTTCTGATCATATCGTATATCGATTCGCTGTGACGAAATACAAATCGATATATAGTTTCCGAAATATGTGGTTTCAAAATCAGATATCGATATATAGTTTCGATTCGATGTCGTTTATATCAGATATTACACACGCCTACGGCCTACAGTTCGTATGCACTGGGTGTTACGAAAATTTTGATACTCATATGCATCATACCGTATCTCATAGTTTTAACCAGTGGCTCGAAACGAATAACTAGCCGCTTGCTACTGGGTACATACCCGACTTGAGCATCAAAAAACAATTTATATAAATTACATTTTACTTTGGTAAAATCATAACTTTTTTACATATTGTGGACATAATATTTTCTACTATTATACAAGGTTACAGGTTTAGTCGACCTAAATCCTTTAAGACGTGGTAGTTTACATCGTTCCTGATTTTTTGACTACGGGACAACAAATGGGCCGGTGGGTAAATATCATTTTTTTCCCATCCGGTAGGTAAAAATTGTCTTTTACCTAATTTATTCTGGCATTATCTTAGAATGCTGGGTTTTTTATTAAATTAATGTTATATACTCATTGTTTTGAATATCAATTGCCTGTATATGAATATCTAGACCTACAATATGATCAGAAAAATCGTTAATGATATAAAGTAAGTCAGTCATCATATACGCTTAAAATAATAAATGAAGGGGTGAAATGTCATTGTCATTGTAATTAATTTGTAGATATTCTCGTGCTATTTACAGAATAACTCGTTGACGTGGTGTTTCGTAAAAGGTTACACATCGAGTACAAGCGCTAGGTAGCATTATTTAAGTAACTCTTCAATTGTAATTACAATAATCAATTAGAGAAGTTTAGTCAATCATTTATAAAATTCTAAGTGCATGTATGTTGGTTCGTACTTAGTTTTAAGATCCAAAAATGCGCACAATGTACTATACTGAATTAAATGTTGTAATGTAAACCTGTAAAACCTTTCAGTCTCCCTCTTCCCCTTTGGGATTGCCAACATGCAGGTACGCTATGTGTAACTAAGTTAAAGTTTTATTACCTTAAAATGCAAGTAAAACATTGTTATAGTTCAATAAAAATAATTCATTAAATTTCCAAACACAGGCCCTAATATTATATTCTCGGTATAAATTCGAATTGGGTGGATACAAAAAGTAAACGCTTTATGAACAAAATTTACGCTTAGGTTGCAATAATTTCGGTAGACCTGCATTTTAAGTATGTTGCTTGGGTATATCTGGACATTATTTACCCAGATTTGCAGCTCCCTAAAATGTAAGCGCTCCGAGTTATTACAGGAAAGCTAAACCCTTTCAAAAGTTGAAATCAAAAAATTCGGTCTACGGGTTACCAAATTACCGATTTTAAAAGGTTTTTCTTTTAATGTATGTGTGGCGATAGCTTCGCCAATTGTTCTTACATTTTAAAATGATTTATTTGCCTGAAATAATATTATTTAGAGATAGCATACACAGTCTGGTCATAAATACTGTTACAATTAAAAATAAGAAAGATATTTCATTTGAATTTGGAATCTGTCATTTTTATACAATTGCTCATTGTGTTTTCTAATTTAGGCGCCAATATATTTTATAATATTTTGAGATATTAAAATGGAGCGGGGTGATATAGAGAACCGAATCGCTGTGATGATTGCATTACACAAGTTGGTATGGATCCAAATGCAATATTTAAAACTCTCCATACGCTTGGTATTAGTCAAATGTTTGTGTACTGGGCTATCAATAGGTACAATGAGACCTCCTCTGTTTGTAACAGACAAAGATCTGGAGCTCTATTTTTGAATCATTCGCTTGAATATGGCGAGTGAGTATCGTTCGAAAACAAATTAAAAATTAAAGAAAATCACGTAAAATATTGGCGTTGGTACTCACAAAATTCATTTATCTTTTTCAAATCACTTACACGTGTTATAATAATAATTTTCATAGGAAAATCGGACATTAAACAATGAATATCACACGTCATCTTGACGCGAGTGACCCTGGCCGTCCACGTAGTGTTCGTACAAAAAAGTGGTCAAAGCAGTAAGGGAAAGAATTTGCAGAAATCCTGATTTCATCTCAGGAGATAAAAAAAGCACCCAGAACCATGTCGCGTATTTTAAAAGATGACTTAGGACTTGAAGCCTATAAGAGATGCACTGGTTACTTTTTAACTGATAATTTAAAAAAGAATAGGGTGGTAAAATCGAAAAAAAAACACAGAAAATGTTTGTTTACGTATAAGAAAATCTTAACAATTGAGCAACATTTCAACAAACAAAATTACCTTATTTATGTTCAAACCTCTAAGAAAGCTTCTCAATTAGTCGGCAGAGTGCAACGTGGGCATTACCCGACTTCAGTGATGGTTTGGTGGGGTGTTAGCTATGAAGGAGTGACTGAGCCATAATTTTGTGAAAAATGTATCATAACATCGGCACAAGTGTATCAAGATACTATCCTTGAGAAGGTAGTTAAGCCCCTTAGCAACGCCATGTTCAATAACCAAGCATGGTCTTTCCAACAAGACTCGGCGCCGGGTCATAAAGCTCGGTCCACGCAGTCTTGGTTATAAGCAAACGTTTGGGACTTCATCAGAGCTGAAGACTGGCCGTCGTCTAGTCCCGAGAGAGTACGGCTTGCTCTTAACGCCATGATAATATGGAGTCCCTAAAACTAACCAAACGATTGGCAGTGAAGAATTTTCCCATGGAAAGAGTGCGTGCTTCTATTGATAACTGGCCTCAACGTTTAAAGCACTGTATTGCAGCCAATGGAGACCACTTCGAATAAACTTTCTTTATTTTTAATTGTTTTATATTTATGTATAAAACTAACACACTGTAAAAGTAATAAATATTATTTGCATTTTTTTTTCTTTGTGACAATATTTATGGCAAGACTAGGTAGTTGTAACCATATCACGATCTTATGGTGTAAACTTAGAATAATTGAAAGAAACGATTGAACTTTATGCACATTCCGTGATCTCGCTACTTCAGCCGCCCGTTTGGATTTAATTTAATTTATATATATTGCAGCCTTGGATGAATTAACCACTGGATATGAAACGCAAGAGCGAATGTATGAAAACATCATTAACTAATTTCTGCGGGGCGGGGGGAGCTTGTCGAGTCAATTATTGACATTTGAAAGAAAGTGTCGATATTTTTTTATTGATATGTGTGGAACGAATGAATTAACGAATCATTTTAAAATGATATATATTTTTTATCACCAAAACAATAAATTACATTATGGACATGTAATGCACAAACCATCAAATGAACAATTGAAACATAGAACGTCGTTTTATATGAACGGTCTGGCAAGTAACACTAACTAGATCTCCCTAAGACAAATTGAAACAGCCCGTAAATACACAAAGCCTTGCACCATTTAAATCCTTATAACGGATAATTAACCAGAAGATTTTTTGCGTTGGCATTATGTCACGTTTTGTGTAAAATGGATACCACACATTCGGTGATGTTTTGTGGGGATCCATTTTGCCTCTCTTCGGACGGCTTCCACTCCACTTTATTTTCCATAATGGATCTACATTAAATCTGAAATTATATTACAAGGATGTATTGTCATATAATTTGAAGTTTAAAATTTTAAAGCAAACTGTTGTATATTTAATGTTACCTTAATCTACTCTCGAGTAAACATTTTACAGATTTGTAATTTTATTTTAAAAGTATTTATTATATTCAAAAATTTAATAAAAGTACGTTTATCGATATGATTTAGCGACATTTGTCAAGCACAATTAAAACTAAACTGACAAAGGAACGAATGATGAACGTACGAAAATCCTACCGTATAAAGTATACTTACGTTATCTTGTTGATTTTGTTGTAACTGACCACCACTTTTTTAAATGTAACTGTTCTCTTAGAAAACACATTTCACTATTTTCAAGAAAAGTTTACAGCTTTATTGGGATAAAAAGTTACGAATGGATGAGAAGTAATATTTTTTGTCTTGCCACTATAATTTTTACACAAAAATAAGCCACATTTACCCATTTCTTCCGACAATGTTTCTCTCTGAGCTCTATCACCGTACTAACATGACGTCACCTGTAAGTGAGGCCAAAAAGCCCGCTTCGTGGCTAAGGGGGAAAAAGCAAAATTGCACGTCATTGCGCGTCCAGTGGTTTGTTCGTCCAAGATCGCAGCACAATGTTTTACAACTTAAAAGGTTTCCTAATAAACAAACTATCTGTCACAGTAAAATATTTTTAAATTAAATAAATAGTACTTATAAAAAAAGGTATGTGTGTTTGGTTAAATGCGCTTACTTAAAAATTTACTCATTAGAGTTCAAAAGTTCTTATTGTGTTAGATAGCTTGCTTACTTAGAAATACTATTAGTTATAAAGTATCCTGATACGAAGTATAAAAAGTAGTAAAATCAAACCTGCGACTGAGACGGCAGAATATGTTTGAAATTTAGGAGTTTCTGTCGATTATCCCAAGTTTGCCTGAGCAGCGCATTGACATGGTATAGCATCTTTGAAAACTATTCTTTCGAACTTAATAAATTAATTTCAAAATATTTGCACCTTTATCTTTGATTTACATTAAAAACGCCTTTTTTTTAATAGAAATCCCAGGTGTTTTTTAAATATTAGCTTTTGTTAAGTTCTTGTACCTTATTTTCCATTATTTCACTTTTAGTTAAAAATATAGAACATTAGGAGCCGACTATCTCGTAGCTCAATGACCTAGAAAATAATGAATAATTTGATCTTTAATAACGTGATAGTGTCCTTTCTCGTCAGAGCCTTTCTTAATCGCTTTAATTACACAAAACTAAAAAACGACGATACCATTTTCGGTATTTCTGCTAAAACTCAGAGCTCTTAAATTTTACAAAGCTGCAAATCTGGGTGAACATTACAAAGATGGGCCAAAACAACATATCATAAATGCAGCTTTATTGCAATTAATGCAATCTCAAATGTTATTACAACTAGTATAATAATCATACGCTTTGAGGTATTTTTTACTTCTCGGACTTCTCGGGATAAATAAATGTAAGGAGTGGTTACTAATGGCCATTTAACATCGAGGCCTTTGAATCTAGTCGCTATGGAAAGCTATAAAGGGCCTCCTTCATAGCTTTCTAGGCTAACCTGTCGGATAGGGAATGACTAATTGAATCTAAAATTTGGTAACTAAAGTGAACTACTGCACCAGCTGCTGCTACCTCTTGTTGTGAATTGCATCAGTTTACGAAGCTACTTTAGATGTAGATGTAGTAGGTAAGTTAGGTAAAATTGTATAGAAAACTATTAGCGTACCAAAAAAAATACTCTACTTTGGTGGAAAAAAACATAATTTTGTTTACAGAATCTGGTAATATAATAATCAATAGCTAGTAAAGTATGTATTCTACGTATTCATCTATACTAATATTATAAAGCTGAAGAGTTTGTTTGTTTGTTTGTTTGTTTGTTTGTTTGTTTGTTTGAACGCGCTAATCTCAAAAACTACTGGCCCGATTTGAAAAATTATTTTTACGTTGGATAGTCCGTTTATCGAGGAAGGCTTTAGGCTATATAACATAAAGATACGACTCACAAGACCACAGCAGCAATGAAAAATGTTGCGAAAACGGGAGAAAGATATTCCTTTTGAGAGCTTCCGCTGCGTACGCTGCGGAAACCGCTAAAGTTACACAAAAATCATGTATGACAAGATTGTTCAGCATTAAGAGTTCTATAATAAAGTCCGCGACAGTATAAGTCTATCGTTTATGGTTGACTTACTACAACCTTTTTTATGTTAATAAATTTGTAAAAAAATAATGCATCATTTTTAGAGGTGTATTGTACACACAGGTATTTATTCTTATCAAAATAAATACATTCATCATCACGAACATTTCATTTAGAACAAAGTTGCCGTTTATATCATTTGATTCTAATAAATATCTTAGGAGCTATCACAGTTTTAACATAACTCCGCACCAAAATAATGTTCGCAGCTTAAGTGCAACGTGCCCTTGCGCTAATTATATTATAAAGCTGAAGAGTTTGTTGGTTTGAACGCGCTTATCTCAGGAACTGCTGAACCGATTTGAAAAAATATTTCTGTGTTAGATAACTTATTTATTGAGAAAGGCTTTAGGATATAAAACATCACGCTGCGACGGGAGGGGAGGGAGCAAACTCAAAACGCGCGGACGAAGTCGCGGGGGACCGCTAGTATTGTATAAAAAACAACGTTATGTGTACTTGCAATATGTGAGCAAAAGCTAGAATTTTTTCCGCACCTTAAGACATAATTCCCGGACTGTAGAAAGTTCGACCGCAAAACTGAGACATTTCTGACGTCACTAATGTCGCCCTCGTTTTCATTTCCCTCCCAATCAATCCCAATGTACTCCGTATCAACTTTATGAGTACTTAACGATCTTCTTTCATCAAAAAGCATAACATTTCATTCATAATAGTATTATGAAGTAAATAAATTGGGAGAAAAAGACGACAAAAGTGACGTCAGAATAACGTCTCAGTTTCGTATACAAAATAGTGTATATTTTTATTGGTCAGACTGATAGTGTAAATTGTGATAAATTCAATTAATTATTTAATTTACTTTCCTACTTATTGATGTAGTATGTACGGTCAGTACAAAAAACTGGCCAAGTGCGAGTCGGACTCGCAAACTAAGGGTTCCGTGCCAACTTTAACTGAATTAGATCTACTGACTTCCACTTTGCCAAAATACCACAATATTTTGTTACAGCCAATAAAACTTTGTTTTTCATAGTATTTGTATGAATAACAAAGTTATGTTTGCGGGTATAGAAAATGTCTATCTCTCAAACGTTAGCCTTTTAGAGAAAATGGTTTTAGAAACATCGAGTTCATTTTAAAAGACCTATCCAAAGACACCCTACACGCATAGGTTTGTCAAAAAAAGGGGTTTAGGTTTTAGTTCCATGTATGGGAGCCCCCCTTAAAAATCATATTTTTTTTATTTAGTGTATGAGAATCGTGAAGCGATTAACGGGTTACATCTACCTACTAATTTTTAACTGTGTATTACTAATAATTTTTGAATAAAGTGGCTGTGACATACGGACGGACAGACAGACAGACTCGACGACACTATAAGGGTTTCGTTTTTTGCCATTCAGCTACGGAACCCTAAAAAGACGATGTCGAGTGGTGCCTACTTAGCTGCCCTAATTTAAAAGCTCGTTCGTATGTTGTTACCGTTTTGTGGTCTTTGAACAAATACACTCCTAACGTTCTAGGTTTGTTGAAGTTAGAGAGTCAAACAAAGCATATTTAAGTGTACAAATGAAACAAAATGTTTTGATAGTAATTTTGACTAATGAATAGTCATTCTGGCTGTGGACAGTCAAACGTAATTTTTATTTTTATGGTATATAGTATATACCATAAAAATAAAAATTAACAGCCTTACACAAATTATTCTCTAAAAAAGGATTTAAGTCATGTTTAGTTAAAAACCATTAGTGAACTTAAACATGATTTAAACAGCTGTTTAATAATTTGTACCACAAATCCATATTAAGGCAGTGTTTAGATAAGTACCGGTTTTAACTCCAAATATTTATTTTAATTACTCAGTTCATTCATTACGTTTCGTAGTATGCAGGATACATTCAAGGAAATAGACCAACATTTTGATATGATAAAAACATTTTGGCAGAATAAATTAGTATGTGCTCCAAAATCCTAAAAAAGTTCCACACAAATGTCTATATTATGTCATGACTTGTCATTCTCGTATTGTTTACTGACTACAATTGATTTATTTATGAAAATATAACGAATTTATATGAAATAATGTATAGAATTAACTAGAAAAAAAAGGATTTTCAAAAGACTGAAAGGAAAAACTTTCATTTGAAGATACGAGTAGCAGGATGGAGAATTTCTTTTCCATCCCTAGGGTGAAAATTAATTTACTTTTTATTACTATCTATAATAGTAAGACATGGAGTACATACAATTAAGTCACATCATATGATTAAAATAAAAAAGATATCATTTTTTTGCGTAGCTTATTATTAAAAAACCTGTTTATTATGATCGTTGATTAAAAAATGTACAATTGTAATTTCTAATTAATTCTAATTTTTAAACATTAAATACCTCAAATTAAAAAATTTAGTTGCCCGTCATACGTAGTGGATTTTTTTTTTCATTTAAAAAGTTTTTTTGTTTGGTCGATTTAAGAAAATTTAAGTAAGCAGGCAGAGGCGACTCGCTGGGATTTCGTTGCTCATTAAAAAAAGTTCTTATTTACTCCAACCTATGGCAGTCACTCATAGCGCTATCTCATAAGGTAAAATTGAATCTAGAATTTGACATAACCTGTGGCAGTTTTGGTGACAAGGTAAGGGTGGCGTTCTTCTGCTATTATTATTGTCTGTAAGAAAAAAATCGATCGATATTTTAAACAAGGATTTAAAATATTTGATGTCATCTTGGTTTTATGTTTTATTTTTTCTTTCGTGCCGTTCTTGTTCTTCTTATTGTATATTTAATATATAGCGACAGTAATTAAACTAAATGTGGTGCAAAAACTTGAAGTTTCATCTCTCGTCCATAAAAATATTACCTCATCATGACATCCACAATTACACAGCTAAATTTATTATTTTTCCTCACAGTCGAAATTAAATATATACCTAATAATAATATTAAATATATGTTTAACTCGGGTGAAAGCACTTTCACTCTCGAATAAAAGGCGCTCGAACCTATGCGTGTGTGTTTATGGATTGGTCTTATAAAATGACATAGAGGTTTAAACTAAGCGAGTGCAAATTTTGAAAAAAAAATGGATGGTTTGGACGGAATCGAACGAGAGATTTTTTTCTATGCAGAGTGTACTTAAAACTGGAGTGAATAAATTTTAAACACTTGTAGAGGGTATTTTATGAGTCTGAAAATTATGTTTTACTGTTCGTACAAAGAAATGACAAGGTTTGTCTCATTTTCTCGTCCCTTCAACATAATAATCATAGAACATAAACATTATACACGCTATTAATGCGCTTAATAATTTGAATTATTTATCAAACACTGTGCTATGACTAATATCCCAGGAAATTGGTACGCAAAATTGCGGTTACCTGGAATGCTTCCTGGGAGTTCAGAAAATAAGCTTTCTTATAGATTTTATCGTCTCTCAGCTACACGCGCCGCCATCTTAAAAAAATGGCGTCCGTACGTACGTAAATAGTACGTTCCAGACGATATCACACCAGCGGCTGACATACAAGATACGAGAAGGCAACGTGGAAATTTTAAAAGAGTACATCAAATAAAGGGAATTAGGCTTATTTTATTTTATTTTACAATTTTTGGAAGGCTTACAGCTAGAACAAGATTGCTTAAAAATTATAAATAAAAAGAAGGCCATTATTTAATTTAGATTCCCTCGATTATCCTAAGTTTACATCATTAGATCGTGACATACATTCAACAATACTATCTCTAAATAATATTATTTCGAGCAATTAATTCATTTTAAAATCTTAGCATAATTACGGACCTACATTAGAAATACTCCTCCTTTTTCAAGTCGGTTATTTGGTAAACCGTAGACCGAATTTTTTGATTTGAACTTTTGTAAGGTCCTCTTACCCATCGAAAAATATTGGAAGTGCTGTCAGGCCTAAGCAAAAAATATTATAATCTGGTGGTCTGTTCTTCACCTTATCCGTTGTATTGTATCAATTATAAAGAAAAATAGGGAATTTTGGGAGTCTTTGTATCGTTGAAGTCATAAAAGCTAAAACATTCGATAAAAGCTTAACTTATCGAGAATTTTAAGAACTTTACAAATGACATTGTGATCTTTGTCGCCAGAGCCTTTCTTTGCCACTTTCTCAACTAAAAAAAAGTTGAATTTTATTTTCGGCTTGCATGTAATACTTTTCGGCTCGCAGTCAGAGCGCTTACATTTTAGAGAGCTGCTGGACCCAAACAACATACCACAAAATGCAGATTTACCGCAATTATTGCAATCTAAGCGTAATATTTTGTTCAATATAGCCTAGTGTTACATATCATAATATCGTATTCGCTCATTATTTCACGGTCGGGGCTTATGGATCTACTAGCGGTCGCCCGCGTAAATTATGGATTATTGAGATTCGCGCGTTGATACAAACAAACTCTTCCACTTTACAATATTAGTATGGATGGAAATATATGGAACCAGCGTTACCAAATCTCCTGATTTTACAGAAGATTTCCTGTTTAAATTAACCATGTGCCTCTCTTCTATCATTGCGGAAGTAGCACCTTTTTTAACGAAAAGAGTTAAGTCGTCATCGAGTCACTATTGAAAAATATAACAACAAATAAATAATATGCTTAAATCCATATAAATGGTTTTACAACGAAACAATCGAAAAAATACCAGTTTTTGCATGTATCACGCCATGCAACCAAATACAACAGCTTCTACTTTCAGTTTTTTTTTAAAGTCTTTTTTCTCGACTTGTCTTAGGTATCGGTTAGTGACTTTGCTTGTATACTTATATATTACTACATTGTGTAAAATTGTGCGTTCTGAGAGTGACGTGCATATAATATTAACAAAATACAAGAAAATATAATTCACATTATAAACTCAAGAGTGAGAGGAAAAATATGAAGTCAAAGAGTGGCCAGAGAAAATTTAATGTTTTGTTTTATACCTATATACAGAACCAGATTTTTATAAAAAAAAGGTTAAATAAGGTTGGCTGCGATTATAGTTGAAAAGAATCTCCCACTAAGATTGATGGACAAACTATCCCTGAATTTTATTTTTCCCTGAAAACTGTTTGTCCTGATTTTGATATTGCAAAAGAAGGTATCTGTGGAAGTACTAGGAGTACTAAATTTGTTACTGAGGTATAACGAAAAAACTAACATTAAAGTTATGATAGAAGCAAAGCAAACTAATAAATTCTCTTTATTTGATCTACGAAAGAATAGAAAAAAACACAGCAATACATTTGGCAGCAGTTGTAAGAGTATGTAGAAACAATTATCAGGTACATAAGATATATCAATATCTTTTTGGCGTGTATGTCTCGTAGATTATTTTATTGTTTAATTTTCAAACCGATTTTTTTCCCATTAATTCGAAATTCAAGATGGCACTGCTTAAACGATGCATTATACGATGATAAAAAGACGGTTGAACTTAATTTACCTTGTGAAAATACCGTGTTTAGCTTTGCAGTAGATGTAACATGTAGTATGGGTAGAAATAATTCTTCAGCTACAAGTTTTAAAGCAGAACTATACATACCAAATTAATTTATGATGAAATGCGTGTGTCACTCAATTTATCTCGTGGTACCTAATGCGTGTTTAAAGTTACCAAAGGATCCTATAGATGTTGGAAGGGATATAGAATATAAGTATTAAAACGGCAGTCCTTAGCGTTTGGTTAAGTATAAGCAAAGAATTAAAACATATTTTGATCTAAAACCCCACCGATGGCTGCAACCATCCCAAGTAAGATTAGAAGTTGTTGTCAAAAGATTATTAGAGTAGTCTAAAGCCTTAAAATAATATTTCCGAGATGCCGTCTTTACTGATCGGATCAAAGCAGTGGAGACTATTGTGGCTATATTGGAGGATCAAGTAATTAAATTATACACCATCAACATGATCTAGGGATATTTCAATAAAACCTGAATAACTGAAATTCTATTACTTTCTGTTGTGACACCTACCCATTAAAATCAACCTTGTTTAATAGCTTATCTAATCAGAAAGTAAACTTTTGGATAAAGTTAAAATAAAAAAAAAATAGAAGGAGAGGAAAAGTTTAAACAAAAATTTCAATCTTAACTTTATTTTTGAAACATCAAAACCTAAACAAAATATTATTTGTTTTATGAAAATTGTTAAAAACATAAAATGAATAATCCGTGGATCCACTTAAGACTCCTGACACATCTGCAGTGGTTCTGCATACTCAAAACAAGTGTGTCAATATCTTGTCGCGGAATACTGTTCCAAGTCCTGCTAAGATGAAAGAAAGGCTGGTTTTCATTCACAATATCTTTAGAGAAATTCTTAAGAGCTCTTCTTTGAAGCATATCGCAGGCATGCTCAATAGGATTTAATTCAGGGCGTTGTGCTGGCCAGTCTAAAGCTTGGATATCATACTGTTGTAACCAACTTGTAACGATGCGCGCCGTATGTGGACGGGCTTGTCTTGTATTAGCTGGAAATTTTGTCCCATTTGCTGTCTGTGGGGCAAGATTACGGGCTCTACCACCTCATCTCGGTATTTTAGACCAGTCATATTGCCTTGTATCCAAACGAAGTTTGGATACAAGGCTACTAAGGCTACTAAGGCTGCTACTAAGGCTACTAAGGCTGCTACAAGGCTACTAAGGCTACTAAGGCTACTAAGGCCACTAAGGCTATAAAGTTATTTTGTTTAGGTTTTGATGTTTCAAAAATAAGGGTAAGATTGAAATATTGCCTGATTTTTCCTCTTCTTCTATTTTCTTTTAAATTAAACTTTTTCTAAAAAAATATTATCAGATTAGATATGCTATTAAACAAGGTTTATTTTAGTGTGTAGGTGTCTTAACAGAAGGTAAAAGAATTTAAGTTATTTAGGTTTAATTAAAATATACCTAGACCATATTCATGTGTGTATCTTTAGTTCTTCGAATACACCTTGGAAACATTCAATATTTTAAATAAAATCATGCAATCAAAAAAGTCTAACATTCACGTCATCTACGATAAAGTTTTGTCTGTAATTCTAGAGTGTTACGTTCGTGAAAAGAATATTTCTGAACAGACCTTAAAAACATGGACTACAAATCCCAAGCAAATCGATGAATGGCACTTGGTAGCGAAATCGGCATTACCACCACGATTCATCCAAAAATAGTGAAAGCTTTATTTCAGGTGTTTGGATTTTTTACGAGTAAATGTATCGGTAAAACAAATGTTCCTGTGATTCCCATTTGAAGGAGATATGCTGATTGTTGTTTATCCTGCTCCTGAAATTCATTGACCCTAGATCGAAATAAAACCTAGGATGCCGATAATTTGGGATGATTTACTAATATTGTGCCTTCGAATAATTTTCAAAGAGTAGATACTGAATGGCGCCGTCTAGGAAATTCACTTTATGTAGATAAAAACTAGTTACTTGATTCGTTTTGGAAAACGTCGCCAGCATGGACTGCAGAGATGGAAATTAAATGTTTCCGTATTCAACTAATTTTTCTTTTAATTAAATATGTTTGCCTTATTCCAGTACATCGGTAGAGAGATTACTTTCGCAGATAAATTTTTCGATAACCAAATTGCGGGAAAAACTGTCCACCAATGTAATTTTGGCTAACTAGACAAAAAATATTTTGGTAAATACAAATTCAATGAATTTTTAAATAATAAGAAAACATATGCTCAAAATAAAATTAATATATAGAGATATATTTTTTAAAGAGGAGAGCCTCCTTATTTATAAAATTTGACCTGGCATCACTATATGGAACCCATTTCGAGCGATGCGTCATAGCCGCATGCCGCTCGCACATACATGTACACTCCCATAGTTCCACCATAGCCACCGTCACAGAGCGGATACATGCGGCGACCCAAAGCCGTAGGCTGCATTACTCGCTAAACTGTGGAAGCGTAGAAGGGCGCGACGGCCGGCGAGCCGACACGCGCGTCCTATGCGGCATCCCCGGCGCCGGGTGCCAGCGGCAGTCACTCGCCGTCGCGACACGCGGCACCCGTCCGCCGCGCACGCGGTCTAGCACAGCACCACATACACACACTAACAAAGTAAATTATTCGCAAACACCCCAACAACAACCACGAAACACTAATCCATCCAATGAACTTTACTACAGAAGACCGACACTAATCTACGGGTAAATGAATTAGACACCTGTTACTATACTGTATTTACTAACAAAATGTGATGCGGTGTATAACTTGCTTTGCGTCTTTTAATAGTCGGTATTAAACAGGTAGCTAATTATCATTACGTTTTTTTAATTGGTTTTGTCCTTCGAACGCTAATAGCTGTGCATTTCAATTTATAATGTGTCAAAAATATAGAGTCATTTTTTGATGTATATAAAAAGGATCTGTTTATATTTTAAATATTGTTGCATTATATGAAATTGCTATCCATTCAAAACTTCGCTTTGATTAACATTCGCCAGTACTTGGCAATTTTAGTAGTAAATGCATGTTATACTTGCTTTCTAGTTAATTAATGCGGAATATGAATTTTTAACCCAAAGGGGCAATGAAACGTGTGGCTATTAGCATTTTCTGGGGCACTTAGCTATTTAATTCCATAACAAAATTGCCCGTAGAATGTTTTAGTACCAATTGCAAATTATTATTGTTCTACTCTCAATTTGACGGAGTCGTCGATTTTTTTTGATGTTGACTTGTGTACTGAAGCAAAACACAGTATTTCTATAATAGAACGAGATAAAGACATCGAAGAGGAAGTTTTCATTCAAACTGCCATTTCCGGTCGTTACACGTTAACTCAAGTTCGAAACACTTCGACAAACTTCGACGACTACAAATACCACAACTAACACGAACTGTTTGAATAATCAGCACATTTTCGTGAAGATGGCGCATTGAAGATAAATACAGCATGGCTGCAGTCAGTCGGTACAGTTCCTACAATTGCTTAACTGGCTGGGACAGTTATGATAAAATACCAAGGTAATTTCAGTTACTGTATAGGTACTTTATTATTCTTATATTAAATATAAGAATACGTTCAGTAAGTATTAAAGAAAAAATTTTTTTTCGTCAAACTGGTCATGAAATTTGAAAATAAGTTTTTATATTTCCTAATGGACTTATGGACCTACCATGAGAACATAATAATGTTAAGTGAAATCAGCCATAAAAGCTTGTAAAACTAATTGATTCGTGTTTTTATTTCTATAAAAAAAGGCAATACATTAAAATATTAGACATCTGTATCATAATATGACTAGTTATGATATTCACATAGTAAATAATCTTATATATTATTATAAAATGCTAAAGTTATTTACTCATCTAAAAAATAGCTTTCTGAAATTACAGTACCTTTATCATAAAGTTTGGTTTTTGTATGCGTACCTACTTTACAATTTAAAAGCTATACATACGCCATGCTGCAAAGGTTATCCTAACCATAGAGGTAGAAAAAAAGCTTCGCCTTAAAAAGAGCGAGCTACCTTGTGAAATTATTCTATAGGATTTGACCGCGAAACCATTATAATATATATATTATTATAATATTATATATTATAATGGCATGTTATTGTGACATGACACATAACTTTAATGTTTCGCTCTAAATCCGATTTTGTTTATGTATTCTATACTACCCTAAGATCCTAACATTAACAGCCGAATTGAAACTGCATTTGTGAATTATCTCGTATATTCCGCCCATTAACGTCCGTCATGTTTGCAGTACTTACGTCATTTATCTATCTAATCTTTAACATTGATTTGATGTTTCCAGCTTTCTGTTTTAAAATCTTTGATTAATCTTGTTTAATTTTTACTCGACACTGGCCTGGCGCCAGCCGCGCAGAGCCAAAAAAAACCTTGTTTAATCTGCTCTTCTAAAGTGGAAACGGTCATGCCGATTCAAAGTTGTGTTGTTATTTTTTCATTCGAAATAGGTTTGCTCTTGACTAATAGACCTAATTGGGCTTCTAGACAGAGTCGACGATGGAGAGAGCTAACCCAAACGAAGTCTATTTACTCTGCCTTTGAAAGTTTTCGGGTTATATCTCCTAAAATTTTATACAGTGGTGTGTGTGAATTAAAGCAAAATTAATTTAATTGTCAGGGCAGGTATGTCAGGAAAATTGCGTTAAAATTCAACTGAACAAAAATTATTTTCCTATTATTACTACAGTCTTATTAGGAAACTTTCGGGTATTGACCCATAGTTATATGGAAATTGTGGAGACTATGGCTACTGCAATGGCGTTGCTGACTGTTAGAGCGCCACGTAACACACGTGAAGTCTTTCCCGCGTCTGATTCTATTAGTCGTATTAACGTAGTCCGTTATATTAGTTATTGATCAAAAGATCAATATTACCAGTGTCATTTTTTTTAAACCAGTATGTTGGTCAGTGACATTTCTAGAAGGTCGTTCTTGTAACAAATAGGTAATTCATGGAATCAACCTCGACATTTTGCACTGGAAGCAATTGATATTAATTGGACATAATATCTACTCATTCCAGTCGCTGTTATCATTATCGTCTGTTATAGAAGTACAACTATTTATTCTGTAAATTATGAATATGTAATTATGAGTAAATAAATAACAAATCAAGTATGTGATCAAATTTAATAGAAATTACATAAGGAATATTGAACTGTTAAGGGCCGCGAGTTGCATATGCTTTGTCCAGAAATTAGAGGCGAATCCGCCGCGATATTCACAAACTCAGGCGTGTTGGTGAAATACTGTTACTATTCTTACCTCACTTCTTTCTGAAGTAGACTTCTTATATATCTTAGACTTCTTATGGGAGTTTTCGAAACAGTGAATAAAAAGGTTAAAGTAGATCTGAAAATGTTTGCATATGTGTGTTATTCTGCCCAGCACGCACACGCAAATCATCCAGAGTTAAGATCAATCAACCTCTCATTCTCTCTTGCATAGCAAAAACTGTAGCGTATCCACAGGGCTGGATATAAGATAACTCAGTCTTGATTTCGACAATCTCTAATCTCTAGTCGGCAGGTATCTTTTACTAACCAGTTGTTACGATAGCCCACCATGGATTGGTTGTCTCTTCTATAATCATATTAACTTGTCATAAATACAACACATTATAATCAACACCACACTGACACACTTTGTAATAAATAAAAATTTGCGTCTCAGAATAACGGGTCATACATATACAATAACTTTTTCTAATCTAGAACCCTGTTTTTTTCAGCTTCAGCTCATCCAACGGGAAAAGAGTGGAAGAACTTTTTACAGTATTAGTCAAATTATTTCTAAATCTTGACTTATGAAGCGTGAGAGATGTAGTACTCCGTATTGTTTTAGGTCTACCCATATTTATGTATGTCATCAAATTGTAACCTTTGTAATAGTCTCCTCTCTCCTTTAGATTTAGTTATTTACTGCAAAATCATTCGGTGTAAATTTTGCTGTTGTTTTTACACATTTTGTATTTTATCAAATGTGTGAAAAATCAGATCTACAGGATTTAACGCAAGGCCCATATATACTCACAAACTGGACTAATAGTGTCACAATTGTCATTACGCATTTCTATTTGATTAATTTAATCATGAAATTTGATCTTCTTATCAATTTGATTCGATGAACTATAGAGTTCTGAGTGGAATACTATACGAACAATCACCAATTACATCATTTGATAGTTGAACAGTTGAATTTTGATGACATGAGTTTTGACTCCTTGATCTGGAAAAAGATGAATTATGCACATCTATCTAGGAAAAAGACGTGGACCAGAACAATAGCAGTAAGAGATGAAAGAAGAATGTTTGAATTTGGATGAGGAAAGCAGAAGTAGATGTTATGATTTTCATGTGAGGTCATCATGGAAGGAAGGAAGGTTGATATCGTCTGCGTTTTATGTACTCTGTTATCTTCCGTGCCGTCACTGTCCTTCTAATCATGTGTTTTATGTATAACGACAGTGAATAAACTAATATATGGTGTAAAAACTTGAGGTTTCATCTCTGGCCAAACAACATAATATCTCATCATCGCATCACATCACAATCACAATCACACAGCTAAATTTATTTATTTTTCCTCACAGTCGAAATGAAAAATAGTATATTTAACTTTTTCACCCATTTCATTCTCGAATTATTAACGCTCTCACTCCATTCGAGCGCCAAAAACATCTCGAGTGAGATGGGTCACTTTCTCACCTTGTATAACAATGTACTATTAGTAGACAGCGTCACTGTGTCTTTAAACTTGCTAAACCCCGCATCCCTCATCTATGCTATTTAAATAATACTCAACTGTGCTGGCTAGACAAAATGACTTGAACAATGTGACTTTGTTTTCCGCTCTTAAATGTTACGGCCCGATTTGCACTCCAGTGCCACAAAGCGAATATTGATACATATGTAGGTAAGTACCCCTCCCAGGGACTGGCGGTTTGTTTATGAAAAAAAAAACATACACATAGTAAACTCTTACTTCTTAATTGGCCAACTAGAACAAAAATAAACCACCTCGATAAACTTGTTTTACTTAGCAAAGTAAATATGCACAAACACGATTTGGAGGTAAACCGTATTCAAAAAAAGCCAACTGCAATCACAGAGTTAGTACATTTAGTAAATTGAATAAACATACAATTGCACAAACATTTGGTATTATGCCAATATTCAAACGCTAAATTGTGTTAGTAGATCGATACCGCGCTATTGCTGAACTACTTTTTAGTTTCATCTGTAAATTCATTTTTTCATACAGTACCATGCTTGCTTCTTTTTCTTTTATGAACAAAATATAAGCAATACAAAAATGATTTCAAAACAGAATGTCCATTCGTTTTTTTTGTACTTCAATGGTCATTTGACGTAACTACGTTTATGTCACCGGACACAAGCAATGTTCCTCTTTGTAAATGATGTTCCTTCAAGCTGGATATAGTGGGTCCCAGATAACCTATAATAAAAGTCAGGGAAAATTATATTAAACTATCAGACTTGGATATTGACATCTTGTAGTGACATAATTAAGTTGATTGGTTCTCAACGAGTAAGTAATAATAAAAAATATCAAAACATGGAATGGTTGGTACCAATTAACTATACCAAATATATATGTTATTTTCGACATTTGTGTAATGGGACTTTCTTTAATGATTACCATAGTCCAACATAACGCTTGTTGGTTTTACTTCCCCACTATATAATCAAGTCCCCACATATAAAGTAAGCCCTTTTTTCGTATTTTGACTGGTCGTAGTCCTGACGCATGTTACAGTCACATATCTTCTCAACAAATATCACACTCATATTTTATGTGAAAGCCTGTATTCTGTTTAAATTTACAAATTCAAATATTCATATTTTATTAACTTACGCATTTATTTTCCCGTTTGTAAAGAAAACAATTTTTTACGTTGTTTCGCCAAGCACTATGTATTGTAACATTATGAGTAGGTATATATCAGGTTATTTTTAGGGTTCCGTAGCCGAATGGCAAAAAACGGAACCCTTATAGTTTCGTCAAGTCTGTCTGTCTGTCTGTCTGTCTGTCTGTCCGTCCGTATGTCACAGCCATTTTATTCTGTAACTATACGCATTACACTGTTGAAATTTGGTAGGAAGATGTATCCTGTTAACCGCTTACCGATTCCCATACAAGAAATAGAAAATAATGACATTTAAGGGGGGGCTCCCATACATGAAACTAAAACTAAAAAAATTTTTTAATCAAACCTATGCGTGTGGGGTGTCTTTGGATAGGTCTTTTTAAATGACATCGACGTTTTTTAAACCATTTTCTTTTAAAGTCTAACGTTTCATAGCTAGACGCTTCCAAAGTGGTAAAATGGGCGTCCCCCCCATCTAACTTCTAAACCAAGCTAGTGTAAATTTTGAGAAAAATATATGATGTAGACCTTAACAAATACTTTCAACGAAAATTGGTTCGGACGGGATCGAACGAGAAGTTTTTGAGATATAGCACATTTTCAACAACTGCAAACATAACTTTGTACTTCATACAATCACTATGAAAAACAAGGTTAAATTTGCAGTCAACTAAATATTGTGGTATTTTATTAAGTTGATGTAAGTGGATTCCCTAATTCAGTTAAAGTTCGCATGGAACCCTCAGTGCGCGAGTCCGACTCGCACTTGGCCGGTTTTTTTTTATGTTGCATGTCTTAGTTTTTTTTTCTTGTTTGTTATTTATAAAAATTATAAGTTTGTCTACCTCTCAATTAAAATGCATATGCTTGAAATCTGCCATGTATCGGATAGTCAGTTAAGTGTTTTGCTGTTAGCAGGTACCACTTTTGGTAAAACACGCAAGCAACGTTAAAGCCATTTTAATCAGCGAGATGCTTAAAAATATTTATCGTTAATCTTGTGGTTTCCTATTTAAATATCTTATAAATCAGTTAAAATAAAAATAACATGATCCTCCTTTTCCGCCACCGTAGTCATATAACTAGAAATAAAAATAAAATAAAACAAAATAGTGTACTTATTTTGCCTCTATCCCGCGGAGGTTGAAAATACAAAAAATGAAAGACGTAACGATTTTTAATTTAACCGCTCTGAGAATGCTATTTTGACGTTTTAAAATTATATTAAAATTTGAAACGTCTAATTACACCGCTCTACAAAACTTTTTTATGGTCCTATTAACATTTATATTAGTCATTCGATGTCGTTCAAACCAATTTTCTTTGAAAGTCTTTGTCTTCAAGATCTACATAAAGTACTTTTTTTCAAAACTTACACTCGCTAACTTTAAAAGTGGGTGGGGGGGGGGGGACCATTTAACCACTTTGGAAGCGTCTATCTCTCAAACGTTAGATTTTTAGAGAAAATGGTTTTAGGAACCTCGATGTCATTTTAAAAGACCTATCCATATGGACACCCCACACTCTACAGGTATGACAAAATAAAAGTTTAAAGTTTTAGTTTAATGTATGGGAAAACTCCCCCCTAAAATATATTTTTATATTTTTTGTATGAGAATCGTACAGTGGTTAACAGGAACCTGACTTTCAATTCAACTATCTACCAAGTGTCAACTGTGTAATACCAATAGTTTCAGAATAAAGTGGCTGTGACATACGGACGGACAGACAGACAGACTTGACGAGGGCAATAGACAAAAAACGGAATATTCATTTAAAAAATTCAAATGCCGATAACTTGAAAACGGTTCAGTTTCGGATATGGGGTTCCATGGTCAATCAATCAGGAAAGATATAAACTACGTCGTATTAAAGGATTTATGTCGACTTTACATGTAACCCATGAAAAAATAAATTAGACGTCGCTTCATAATAGCATTCTTTGAGCAGCTGATATTTAGTAGATGCCGTAGTGCCGTTCATACGCTATACTGCCATTGCCATTAAAATTGAATATCAGGCTCAACTAGTTCGGCCTAACCTAAACTGGTTCATCCTATTGATCCTAGGACGAAATAGTGTGGTCTAGGCTTAACTAGTTTGTCTTACAGGTGATAAGACTAACCAGTATAGCCTAGGCTGAACTAGTTTGTCCTGCAATCGGTTTTTCCGGTAACATATCATAAACAAGATTAAAAAACGAATTCATATTAATTCAGACTTGGTCTGACGCAAATAATTTTACTTAAACAATGTATAGGGGCTCGACCTTTTCCTTTGTCTGTAAATTTCTCAAAGCTGAACAAAGGTCTCACCCCAAGTATGAGGTGGTGTGAGCCATACTTCATCACGCGGACATGTTGCGAAATAGTACTAGTCAATGAACTTAAACAATGTTTGATTTGCAAGAAGATGTTCTAGCCATTTTGTAGGGATTGATCTTGCTAGCTAAAGCTTGCTATTAATGAGCTGGACGCCTACGACACATAAAGCATGTATAACAGACGAAAATTACGAGTGCCCAGTGACCTGGAAACTGTGATCTAGAGCGGTATGTGTGCAACGTGGTGAATATCGCTTGTGCATCAGTGTGCTCAATACAAATTTACAAAATGCATAATTTATTTTTTTCATCTCACCTGTTTACGAATATTGAACTTTCATGTGTACATAGCCGGGTGGCAAAAAGTTTTCCCTTCCTATGATTGGAAAGTATTTTCTTGTTATATTAGGCATGAAAACAAATTGAATGTAAAAAATCTAACTATATTTTAAACAACGATTTTAATTACGAGTATAGCGGTTTATGTAATTTGTTTTGGCCGTTAGCCTTCTAATCGAGTATTATATCTTTCATCTCTCACTGAAATACATTTTTTCTTAGCATGATATCTGACATGACATAAAGTGCAATGGTTTGCTTCCTCTCCTTGCTTAATAATCTGCTACGGTGCCGGTGTTTTCAACCTGTAGGCTGCGACCTCGAGGGGCCCCCCAAAACGGCGACGGCGACGCAAATCGCCAGGCGTTGCCAGCTATAGGATACACGCCAATACTAAGTGATCAGGGGACCTATTTTAAAATCACTTGAAATCAGTTGAAATCCCAACAAGCGGGATTGGGAAAGAGATAGCTCAATATTGTGAGAACTCACGTCTATATTTTGTGTGATTTTCGTTGATTTTAAATTAGTTTTCGAATGAATATCACAGTTTAGTATTTGTTGTCTAATGTTAATGTAAAATATTAAATCTCTTTTTTTTTTCTAAATATTAATTTTTTTTCTTGAAATCGCATCTCATCGCACCATCAGTATACAATTTTCAACTTTTAAAACGAATACGAGATCATAATGTTATGTTTATCTTCTAAATAACGTTATTAAACAAAGCGCTTGCTTCATGTGATTTTGTCCTTATGGAGACATTATGGAAAGCATAACTGAGCAAAAGTTTAAGAGCTCACTTTGCTCGCGTATAATCTCGACGCTTGTAATGCGTTAAAACAGGCCGAAAAATCTTAAGTTACGTCGTTTTGTAACCATTAAAACCATTTTTTTTTGTTTGACGAAAACATTGTTGTCTTTAAATAAAAATATTTTTCTGTCTTTCTTTAACACAGAGGGATCGCCAGAAATTTTCAACTTGTAAAACAAAAAGATTTAAAACACCGTTTCAACCCCGACACAAATTTTATTTCATAGCTGGCGTCCACCACTGTGTTTGAATGACAATAAAAATACACTCATACTCGTTTATTATTCAGATGTAGTTAAAACTGATTGTGCTGTAAAAAAAAGTTGTGTGTTGCTGTTAAATATTGGTAACTCTAATAGTCTCAACCTGAAAATGGTATCACGATTTCAGCAAACCTCCAAAAATATATGTAATGAATAGTGCATCTGAGGGCCCAGTTTTATATCCCTTGGATTTCGACAATTAACTATTTTATTGATTTTGTAAAAGAAAGTACAACATAATAGAATAGAATATGTTTATTTGCTTAAAATGGTAAATTAGGTAACATAATTTTCATCTAATACCATCACGTTTTGTCACAGGCGGCATGCAAAATTTAAATATAAAATTTAAACAATTATTTAAATACAGCATTTCATTATACACTATATACACACATTTCAGGTTACATTTGTGCTACATTGATTCATACAACAAATAGTAGATTGTTTTCAAGGGGAGAAAGCGACCCATTTCACTCAAGATGTTTCTGGTGCTCGAACGAAGTGTAAAATGGATGCAATCATCCGAGTTACACAAACTATTTTTTCACTTCGATTGTAAGGAAATAAATAAATTTACCAGTGTGGTTGTACGAGTAGATGTGATGATATAAGAAATATACAATTATTTAAAATTGTTTACAATTACATGAAATCAACAATTAAATTATTCGGGTCCCGCCATACATCATGTCACTTTTTTATATTTTACATTGTCAGATATTTTTTTTAATTTTTTTTCGATCGTTTCAAGATTAGTAAGCAGTCGAAGGCAACTCGCCAGGTGTTCCTTAGAAAAACTTATTTTTCATTTCCACCTTTAAATGACACTCAAAGCATAGCGCTTTGAGTGACATAGGACAAAACTGAATCAGCCATTTGACATAATCTGTGGTAATTTTCATGTCAAGGTTAAGTTTGTGTTCTTCTATTATTATTGTCTATGATAAATTGTCGATCGATATTTTTATCAAGGATTTGAATTATTTGATATCGTCCGCGTCTAATGTACGAGTACGCCTTTTTCTTCCGTGCGGTTACTACTCCCTCTAATCTTGTTTTGTATGATTAACGACATTTACTAAACTGACATGTTGTACAAAATATTGAGGTTTCATCCCTCGCCCAACAAAATAATACCGCATCAGCACATCTAAAATCACACAGCTAAATTAAGTTTCTTTTCTCACTGTCGAACTGAAAATTGTTATGTTTAACTAGAGTGAAAGCACCCATTTCAGTCTCGAACTATTAGAAACATCTCGAGTAAAATGGGTCACTTTCTCCCTTTGTATAACAATCTACTGTTGACCTAAGCTTTGACTCCATGCTTGAGCTTAGCAATTTAAACTAAATTACTTTCCACCCAGGAGTCGCTATCGACACATGAAAGTTCAGTTTCCCAAACAGGAGGGATGAAAACGTATATAGCCTTATAATATATTTTCTACATGAGTAGAGTTGGATTAAGCTACTCGTTTATAGCCAAGTTTTTATGAAGAAATGCGGATCTAAATTTGTGTGTTTTCACCTGTAACAAAATCTTAAATATGGCTACTTACGAGTACCTCTGTACGTCCTTGTGGCGTGAAGCAAAGAAAATCCGTTGAGCACTCAATTGCTTGTTACTAATGTAATGTGAATGCCAGCTAACTGACTTTATAGTATAGGCACCTTCATGCCACCTAGCGTAACTTAGCGTGTATTCTTTATCCATCGTATCTTGACGCAGACAAAATGATATCAAACCACGTTTAATATATTAAAGTGAAATGAATAAATTGAGTACGTCGACCTCTTTGTCATTACGTTTAATTAATCATGTGTCACTCCAGTGCAGACAAACATACTTATTAATTTACGATATTAGTTAAGAAATTATGTGAAACCAGAACGATTGACAGTGACTGCTAGCCGATTCCAATTACTAAAGGTTTCAAAGCGATTTTAATTTGTCTATGTTGTAGAATAGTTATAAATTTTTATTTTGTTTTTTGTTGCAGAGTCCGTGTGGAATACTACGTAAACGAGAATACTTTCAAAGAAAGACTGCAACTATATTTTATAAAGAATCAACGATCGAGTAAGTATATTCAAAAGTATTAATATTTTACATAGAACCAAATTAGTACTATACATCAAAATTATAAATCCTTAAAATCAAATTTGTGATGGTTGGTTGAATCACAAGAAAGGGTGAGACATTTGCTATCAGACATTTGCTATCAGACATTTGGCACCGCACTCGCGGTTGACCCTACTCAACGTGGCGTAAAAATGTCGACTTGTCGATCGGGAGAAGCAACCCTTGCTTCTGTCCTAATTCTCTGATTGTAGCCAATCGAAAAGTTGGTTTCGAAGTTGAAAATCCATTTTTCTTTCTCAAAATCAATAATTAAGTTGAAATATAAGTCACCTATTTAGGAATCGGACCAACAGACATTGCTGATCCCGTAATTAATCCAAAGTATCGTTTTTTTTTTGTTTCAGGTTTACGCATTAGGATAGCGAACTTATTTTTCAAAATATTGGCCTGTGTTCTGTACATATGTCGTGTATGTGCTGATGGAGATCCTATTTCTGCATCATGGTGAGTTGCATTTTAAGTCGGCGTTGAACACCTCCGTCACTCTCTCATAAAATCGTACAAGAATAGTGTTCTATAATAACACAATGGCACCTCTGAGCAGCCTAACAATGGATTCCACAAGTGTCTTTCAAGACATACCTACTTGTAAACATTTGTAGTGACATGATAACGACGCACTTGTTTGTCTGTCTGTATCTGTCGAGTATAATTGTACGTGTAATGAGAGCTTATCGAAGATATGCTTTCCCAAGAATATATTTGAAATATTTAATATCACATTTTTAGGGTTTCGTATCCGAATGGTAAAAAACGGAATCCTTTTTGTTTCGTCTTGTCTGTCCGTACGTATGTCATAGCTACTTTATTCTAAAATATTAGCTTCACACAGCTGCAGCTCGGTAGGTAGGTGTTTCTTGTTAACTGTTTTTAGATTTAGATATAAAAAAATAAAAAAAGACATTTAAGAGGGGCTCCCAGACATGAAACTAAAAACATTATTTTTTTACTAAAACCTATGTGCAGGGTGTCTTTGGATAGATTTTTAGGTTTTTTTCTTAAAGTCTAACGTCTAAGAGATAGGCGCCTCCAAAATGGTAAAATAGATATCTCCCGCCCCCGTCTCTAGCTTTTGAACTAAGAAAGTGAAAATTTTGAAAAGAATACAAATGGAGGTAGTTTTTGATACTTAGCACATTTTCTTCAACCGCAAATAGAACCTTTGTCTTTTATACAAACACAAAGTTTCTGACAGCAAAAATACCGGTCCCGTGCCACTCTTACATTGAATGTGGCTCGGAACCCTCAGTGCGCGGGTCCGATGGCCGGTATTTTTACTGTTGTTTTGTATACCAAAGTATTATGTGATATAATAAGATGTAATATTTAATTTATATTTATTTACAACGTCTTGGGGGTCCTATTATTGAGCCCCATAGTTGGCTCCACTTTAAAACCAATGTTTTTACTTGACAGCAAATGATACATTAGGTTATTTTCAAAATTTCAGTTATGGATGCAGACCCGGCAATAAGACTGAATTTGAATATTCGGCAAACTTGACGGAAGAGGAATTTCAAGAGCACCCAATAATTAACTGGGACGGAATAATATGGGTCAACAGACCTTTGTACTTGTGGATAGTGCAAGTCATATTAGCTATGATATCGTTTACCGAAGCTATACTCCTTGCTTATTTAGGGTACAAGGTATTATGAATACTTGGTTTAACTGACAATCAAAACAACGAATAAGCAATCTGTACTAATATTATTTTATTTTCAGGGAAATATTTGGCAGCAGGTGCTTTCATTTCACTTTATTCTAGAAATGGTCAATACGATTCCATTTGCATTGACTGTGAGTAAAATACGTAATTTTCGAAATACTTTAATAATATTTTTACTCAATTAATGTGTAATTTCGTAAAAAGATCCGGTCCATGCTAAATTGCTCGCATGCGGTTAATATACAGACCGGTCCGCAGACCGCAACCAGAGTGCCAAATCCTTAAATCTGTTGGCAAAACTAGGCCACACACATTTTAAAGCCAGATATTAATTTGGTATTGATTTTGACGCAGCTTTTGAATATAGCTCGTATAAAAATCTACCTCGTGACAAAGGGAATGAGGACAAGGTTCTCGTTAAACTTTTGATTGGTTTATTTCAGCTACCGTTCCCACCGCTACGGAACCTATTTATACCGGTTTTCCTTAATTGTTGGTTAGCCAAGAGATCCCTGGAAAACATGTTTGTAAGTTGTTTAAACAATTTATATATATATATATATTGTACTTGGTGTTTTTTTAAGTAGTAATGTTTTTAACAAAACTTTCTTAAAATTCCAGAATGACCTTCATCGAGCAATGCAGAAATCTCAATCGGCACTGTCTCAACAATTAATGATATTATGTGTTACATTATTGTGTCTTGTTTTTACCAGGTAAGCACACGAATCATATAAATCATTTGTTCTTTCTAGTTTTTTGCTAATGAATAAAGTTCAACAAGCAGGCGTTCATTATATTTGCTTCGGAAGACATCAACGAATTCTTTTCCTCGCCAAAATGAAATGCAAAGTAGTCTTAATTGCGGTATAATGACTGCGGTAATCGGATCGCAGAAGCTGAGGAGTACCAACAAACGGCTAAGTTATTCATATAAAAGAGAACGATGAATTTTTTATGTGTTTGAAATGAATTTGATGGAACGCAATGGCTTTCATTTCATGATATTCAAGTTTGAATTCTTATTTCTTTTTTTTTAATAGCTCCTTTTTGTTTGCATTTCAGCGTTTGCGGTATTCAGCACTTTCAGAGAGCTGGTCATCGGCATCTGAATTTATTCCAAGCAACTTATTTCGTCGTGGTAACTTTCTCAACTGTGGGTTATGGCGACTTCGTGCCCGATATCTGGCCCTCACAACTTTTCATGGTGATAATGATAGGCGTCGCATTGGTCGTTTTACCCACTCAGGTACGTCATACAGACAGGCTACTATAAACATCAATTAAGTTATTAACGTCATACCTGAGTCAAGGACAAAGCCGCACCAGACGTTGGTTGGTAATTAACTTTTAGTGTGATATAAAGTTCATGTTCTGATATGCGGAAAACTTAGATTCGATTATTACAATTGGTTGGATAGCAAAGGAACGCAACAAAACATTTTACTTTTGAAACGTTAATTAACATTAAGTATCATATACAATACACACCCTGTGCCTAAGTAGACTTAGTTATTGACGACGTGTTTGGTGTATTGGTTAGAGCGCCTGACTATTACGCAGGCCATCGCGGGTTCGAATCCTGCAAGGGGCAAATATTTGTGTGTTGAGCACGAATATGTGCCTGAGTCATGGATATTTAATATGTATTTAAGTATTTATGGGAGACGCCCTCGTCATAATCGTTGTCTGGTATTTGTAACACAAGGAAGAAAACTCCTTACTTCGAAACCACGACAATTGTGTTGTCTGGCGTATATTTGAATTTATCTCTAAAAGAATATCGGCTATGTATTTGTTGCGGTATACAGTTGGGTCAATATATACTAAAATAATAAATAAAAAAAAACAAAAAAAAACTTTCAACTAAAATCTCAAAACGAGCCTGAGTCAGATTTTTCATTTGTAAGTTATTATCAACCTACAAATAAAAAATCAGACCCTGGTCACCGTACTGTGGAAAGGTGCCCATGAGGCTGGCCACATTGCCTCTTTGAATGGCCAAGCTTATACGCTGGCCAAGGTAGAGGCCAGCCTTTGCATCGTGAGAATTCAAAACTAGGCGTTTTGAAATCTCACGATACAATTTATGGGCACTTGGTCTCCACGGCCCCAGAGTTTCAACCCCAAACGGGTCAAACATGTAAGTCTCACTTAGACTTTCATATTTGCGCCGTTTGAGGACTTCAGCAGAAGCAGCTGCTGATCCAGCCCTATTACCAGTTAAAGGAAGATGAGAGGGTGCCAAAGTGTCGACGCAAGTAGCGTCCCACACTAAGGGCCTGCCCATCATCCAAGGAACTAGAGTCATTCCGTCGGGCCGCTTACCATCGCTACGCACGAGGCCGTTAGGTTCCAAAACGGCTGGAATACGTGCGCTAGCAAGCGCCCGACGGATGACATAGTTCAAACTGGCATGTCGGGGGATCCTGCCGGCGCTTCTGCAACACGAGCGGCCATGGTGAGCGAGTTGGTCGCCCACCTTTCCGCAGGTACAGCGATGCGCCAACGTGTTGAAAGCACCTAAACGTAAACTTACAGCTACACGAAAACGAATATTATCAAATAGAGTGCCGAGGACAGGTGAGGGAATCGTCGTTAGCCACAGATTTGATTCCCATTCCCCAACGGCTAAAAGACGAGCACGGTCTGCAGAGTTCGTAGCGGTTTCTAATAGTACATTATGATACAAGTGTGCTAAGTTGACCATTATATACAAGGCGATGTTGTGTCCGCACGAGCGAAAGCGAGTGCGCCATAAGAAAGCCGCGTATATTATGGTCACAGGCACACGTGTTTCATACGACGTTTTTCAACACACTTGCGAGGATAAACAAGACTCCAATTATTTACGAAAAATGCGCGCTCGTTCGTGTTTTTTTTCTTGCCGCGATACCGATGCGCGCAAGGCGCGCGAGCTAAATCGGCCAACAGCCAGGGTTAAAAATGTAATAATTCGTGTTTAAAACACAAATTACAGAAAAATTTAAATGAATTTGAGTTATTTTTAGTAATAAAGCTGGATTTACCATTTATTGAAATAAATATGCACATTATGTTATTTTTCGCATAAATACTGTTTGTTGCTAAAATAAAAGTTATAACCCGACTAAATTATATCGCTTCTTCTTCTTACTTACTTCTTGGTACCAGGGTACAAATGTTAATTGGTGGGGTTAATAAACTAAAGGCACTAGTGCAACAATTTACTGAAAAAGCACGCGTGTTTAATGTCTAGGATTATAAGCCAAAAATCGGTGGAATAAAAACGTCGTTTTGAGCAAGTGTGTTGAGAAAGATTTTTACGTACTTCTCTGCAGAGAGGCTCGTCCCATAGACGCTGAATAGAGTGGTTATCCGGAATGTCTTCTAAAAGAATTACAACTGTTGTTTCCAGTTCGAGCAATTAGCGTTTACATGGATGGAAAGACAGAAGTTGGGAGGCTCATATTCGTCACATCGAGCTCAATCCGAGAAACATGTTGTTGTGTGCTCAACTACTTTACATGCGGACACAATCATGGACTTCCTTAACGAATTCTATGCACACCCTCTGCTACAAGACTACTATGTAGTCCTGCTATCGCCAATGGAACTTGATACTACGATGCGAATGATATTACAAGTAAGTTCTGTATACATATATAGTTTGTTAAAAAAAAAAAGTAAGCACTGTTTTGTACGTACGTACTGCTTTTTTATTACGTATCTATTATAGGTACATGTATTTTCTTAGTTCTTAGTCCATTTCTAAATGAATGAATATTTATTTTTCACACATAAATCGATCCATGGAAAAGAGTTAGTGTCAAATTGGGTTGTTTTAGTAATGTTTACAATTTAACAGGTAAATAGTCTTTTTTATCTTCATCCTTTCAGGTCCCGATATGGGCACAGAGGGTCATTTACATCCAAGGATCTTGTCTGAAAGATACAGATTTAATACGAGCTCGCATGAATGAAGCCGAAGCCTGCTTTGTTTTAGCAGCTAGGAACTACGCTGATAAGACAGCTGCCGATGAACACACTATCCTAAGGTATCTAAATGTTGAATCCATTTGCTCTAACTACTCAGTTTAATGGCTCTCTTTTCGCTTTTGCTTGAAACCTCTCCTCCGTGCGGTTTGATGTTACAACCACAACAAGTAAACATGTTCGCATATTTAAACTTGAAGATATTATCTAGCCGAACGCAAACCCAAATCGTAATATCTAATATTTAACCCAGAAGAGAAAAAAGCTCAAGAAAGCTCTGTTCAACGTTTATCATAGTAAAACTTTTTTTAGAAGATAAGTTTTTTATCATTATTTGTTATAGTTTACGAAAAAATTAAAAAACTGTTAAAATTAGGGTACAACCGGGCGATTGCTTATCGTCAAGATCGCGCGGGCTACTCTGGCACTAATGCAACTAATTAAGAAAGTTTTGCAAAGAGATTTAAAACGTACTTAGGTATATTAAAGTGCAGGTTTCAATACCTTTAAATATGCTTACTTTACGACCATCTTACAGCTGTCAACACTTGTAACGCTGGTGACTTTTTACAGTCTGACGAGATTAATTATGAAAGCCATGGTATTTCTGTTCAAACGGTACCGAAGTTGGAATTTTACATACGGCAATGAAAACGGATCTGTCCTGTTTTTTTCTTCGACGACGTGACACGTATTATTTAATAGCATGCAATGCATAATAACAGGTTTTTAAAATTCATGCATTTATATTTTAGGGTTCACCTGTCTATCTGTTATTAAAATTATTGTTTACTAGCTCTCTTTTAAACCTTCCCTAGACCTCCGCGAACATTTCAAGACTAAGATAAGATAAATCCGTTCAGCCGTTCTCTAGTTTTAGTGAGACTAACGAACAGCAATTCATTTTTATGTATATATGGATATTTTTTCCTAGTGCGAGTGATTACTTTGAAATTATAAATGGAAGGAGCTGCACTTGATGACATTTTAATGACCTTTTTTCACAGCACCTGGTGGTGCACTTGAATTGCGCTTATAAAACTATGATCTGCTGGTGCTAGTTAGATCTTGCTTGGAAGTAATGAGAATGTAGTCAATCCTACCTAAATCTATAAATATATGTTGCTGATTTTATGTGGACCAATAGCATCTTATTCTATTAACATGCATACAAGTATTAGTTTCTTGGCAGTATAAAAGCCTGAGGCTTCAAAAGGCCTTTTGAACCCTCTCTTGTTTAACCTTTTTAGCGTAATGTAGCCGACCCTAAGCTTTACTCCTTTGTCATACTTTTAATATTATTAATTGAAGTAACTGAGTATTCAGAGGATTTGTGAACGAACTCATCCCAAAGGCCGCCTCGTCGTCATTTTCGTCCGGCTAAACCAGTGTTGGTTTTTACAGAAGGGTTTATAATTTGAGTTTTTATTTTTTTATTTAAATTGGTAACACAAACACCATATACGTTATTCATAATAGTACAACAATTGAAGACAAATTAAGTTGCATTAAGATCTAGACCAAATATCCTAGCATTTTACTTCATTTGCGTTACTAATTTATTTGAAAATTACATGCAAAAACCATAAATAAGTGATGATTCTCACTATTACAATACAATATTACGTAATGGGTACGGTGGGTGACGCTGAGCTGAGTCATCTACTATCGGGAGATATAAGAAAACAACAGAATCCGTGTTAATATGGTTTATTACTGCTTCAAATATATTGATATACTGTCTTATATACTAAGAGCGCATAGGTACATCAAACGACCTACCAAAAGGAAAAAAAACACACTAAGTGTATATTTTTTTTAAATATAGGTAAAATCTTAATAGTTTATACTAATTTAATAACATTCATGATTATTGTTACATATTGTATAATTTAGTACGGTTATTATCGTATGTCCAACTTCTTCTTAATTGTCTTTAATAATTTTTACATTGGGTGTTAAGTCCTCAACGACTTCATAAGGGCCTGAATACACTGGAGTAGTTTTTTAACTGCCCGTTTCATTTAAAAAAAATAAGAAATCACCTTTTTATACATAACAGGGTTTAAAAACAGGTATCAAATACATGCTTTCTACACTCTTTACTTTTTATTAAATTATTTCTTGCATCAAGTTGCGATTTTTGCAACCTATACTTAAGTTCTAAAGGATAATTCTCGGCATTATATGTATAACGGATCTACAACAATAGTGTTTAAATTACTAGACTATATTTGGTTTCACTATGTACAGTTGTGTTATGGGAAAAACACAATAATTGCAACCAATTACTCCAATATCTAGGGTTATTATTTGTTTGTATTCTCAAAAAGGAATTAAGTGATTTATGAGTATTCTCTATTGCACCTAATATCTCGTGATGGTAGGCTGTGGATGAAATTTCATTAATTTGAAGAATTTTACATACCTGTGACATTGTGTTTGAAATAAATTCAGTTCCTCGGTCGCTCCCGCTTTCTCGTGGTATGCCGTACCTTAAAATAAAATTTTCTACAAAAGCTCTAGCTACACTACTACTATCTTTCGACTCTAGTCTACACTTAACTCACACTGGATAACTATCCAGATTATTATAACTATACATATTTTCTAACTAGAAAATATAACTATACATATTTTCTAACTAAATATGTATAGTTATAATAATCTTTTTCTTATGGTCCTACAAGATCTCAATAAACTTTATCAAACGCGCATTTTGCCGTTGTTGTTATTTCCACCGGTTGTCTAGTTGGTAAAGAATGTTTTTGCTTTTGCAACTATCACATTTCCTTATGCACTTTTTGACGTCTTCACTCAAGTTTAGCCAAAAATAGTATCGTTTAATATTATTTATCATGCGGTTAACACCTGCGTGCCCACGCGTTGGTAATAAATGAAAATCATTCAGTATAACCGTTCTATCGTCAACATTATTTACTCGAGTTACTCCTTTAATACCACAAAGTCGTGGTCCGGATCACTTTGAAATTATTTTTTATCTCATCGGTTAACCATTCAATTACTAACATATTTGTTTCATTTTTGACAACATATATCATATATATTTTTTAGATCTTTACATAGCGATTCTAATTCTCTCACGAATGCGTCTCGCGCGAAACATGATCGAGTTTTAGCATCAGCATATATGACAGATCGCGACGGTACAAACGCAAACTTGTCATACTTTAATAATAATTCGTCTTGTTTAGGTTTAGGTAACTTTCCTACAATTCGTTCGACTCCTGTGTTTGGTGTTTTAATCATTTCCACGATATTAGGTTGATCAGACCGGCAATCGGTGGAGATGTTATCGAATAATTCAGGGTCACTCTTCTCGTCATTTTGTAACCTCTTCATTCGTCTCGTTTTAACATTCATCAAATGCTTATTCATGTCTTTCAACTCGTCCGATGTCAAAACTATGCGTGATAATGTGGCAGACACATTAGTCACGCCCTTCACATACTCTATCCTATAGTCGTACTCTTCTAAACAAAGTCTAAATTTTAATAAACGACTACTTGGGCTGTTAATGTTAAATAAATAAACCAATGGCCTATGGTCTGTTTTGATAACAATTTTTTGCCAAATAAATATGGTCTAAAATAATAGCGTACTGCCCAAACAATGGATAACAACTCTTTTTCTATTGTTGGATAGTTAAACTTTGCTTTATTTAACGATCGACAAGCATAAGCTATTGGTAAGTTGTTTTTATTGCAAAACATTGAACCAATGCTACGCCCGATGCATCTGTCTGCAATGAACTCGTTTTCGTTTGTAAAATCAGGGTATTGAAGGATTGGTGGTTATTAATGTTTTTTTTAGTTGATTAAACGCTTTTTCACATTCATCCGACTATTCAAACTGTATTCCTTTGCGTTACAATTTATTAAGTGGTATTTTAATTTCAGCAAAATGTGGAATAAATTTCCTGTAATAGTTGGCAAATGCTACGAATCTTTTTACCTCGTCAGCATTTGACGGTCTTGAATAATTTTGTATGACATTCGTTTTTTCCGGATCAGGTTTGACACCTTCAGCCGATACCACGTGTCCAAAGTAAAGTAATCCTTTTTTTAATTGACACTTTGATGGGTTTAATTTTAAGTTAACTTTTAGCAGTCTTTCAATAATATCTAACAAGTTTTTATTGTGTTGTGACAAACTTCGTCCAAAACAGATTAAATCATATAAGGAAATCAGGCATTTTTCATAATTGAGACCCGACATAGCTACAGTCATAACGCGACTAAATGCACTAGGACTGATTTTAAGTCCCATAGGTAACCGTTTTAATTGATATTGTTTATTCGTGGTAAAAGCTGTATATTTTCTGCTTTCAGGGTCAAGTTCTAATTGGTAGTAGCTTTGACTCAAATCTACATTACTGGAATAAATTGATCCAGAAAATGCGTCTAAAATGTCAGTAATAATGGGCAAAGGAAACTTGTCATCTTTTATTCTCTCATTCAACTTTGGTACAAGAAGTAGTGGGATAGACCATTCACTCTGATATTCCTCAATTATATCGTCATTCACCATTTCAGATATTTGCCTTTCTATTTCTGACTTCTGTGATTTTGGTAATCTATAAGGTTTGCCGTAAACTGGGCTACTGTTCTTTTTGAGCTGTATCGACTTTTGGTACACATTAGTAACTCCTAACTTATCGCCAAAATACGTCAGGGTATTTAGCACAAATACTTTAACTGCAAGTTCTTTCCTCCGAATTTTAATGATTAAGGTTTAAGACTTTAAACAAACTTTTCACTCTATCCGCGTTAGCTACACCCCGTTCAAAATCACAAATTGTATAATTATTTAAATAGTCAATTTCTGGGGTGAAAAAACTTAAGTTTACTGTGTCATCCCTTGTGTTTAAAAAAATATTGGTATTTTACCATTAGTAGGGGACACTAAAGAACCCGCTAAGTAAATTCCGTCACATAGTTCCCTTTGTAATATTACGCACTGATTACAACTGCTATCAATGTAATGAATTGACTCGCATCGCGATGGTAATGTAATGTAGTTGTTAAAACCGGCACTACCCATTTCAAGATGTAGAACCTTGTGGCCTAAGTTAGTATTTACCGATAAGGTATTTAGCTCTAAGTTAATAATGCAATTAAATTTGCTTAAAAAATCTTGCCCTAATATGCCATCTGTTCGACAGGGTAAATTTTTAAATACGTAAAATTTATGTTCTATTTCTGTTTCACCAATCTGTAAATTTAAATAAACATATCCTTGTTTCTGAAGTTTACGCGAATATTACTCATCGAAATAAAACAACTTTTTTACGGATTAACTTTTCGCGAGTTTATTAATTTTATCCCGACGTTTCGAACACTTTACAGCGTTCGTGGTCACGGGTAGACTAAGATGTTATTTGTCGTTTACAGAGTTTTGAAAAATATACACTACCGTCACTCAATAATATTAATTAACGTTCCTATCCACGCAGAAAGCTGTTGCCTTTTGTAAATTAGATGAATCGTTTATTAAAACCAAACATTACAAAAACCATATAATATGAATAGTAAAATTTCCGTGATTTCTGTAGCTCTCTTTCAATAACCGTTGTTGAAAAGTGAAAATAATACACTTACCGGTTTAAGAAAAATATAAATTTTATCATCTAACTGTAATAAAAGAAAACAAAAAATAAAAATTGACAGGAATGGTGTAGTGGTTAGCGCGAGGGGGTTTGTATTTGTACACAAGTCTTGGATTGATGTTCAAATATTTTCTTCTTCATCCACTACACTACAGGCCACCTTTTAACTCTCTCCATTTATCCTTGTTTTATTTTATTTTATTCTGATTTATAAGGATCATCATCATCATCGTTATCAGCCAAAGTACGTCCACTGCTGAACATAGGCCTCCCCCATGGCTTTCCATAGCGATCGATCACTAGTGGTCTGCTAGGTCCAGTTTGATCCTGCGATCTTTTTAAGGTCGTCTGTCCATCTTGTTGGTGGACGTCCTACGCTGCGTCTTTGATCGAAGGGTCTCCAATCTATAAGGATATTTATAAGGATAACCAGGGTTTACAAGTGAATAGTAAGCTACACATTATACAACATTTAAACCACTTATTGGTAATCACAAATAGTAAGAACTTAAAACGAACGCACGAATCAAACACTATCCAAGGTACACTAAAGCAACATAGTAATATTATTCCTTATTGGAAGAATAACATTTTAGGTAGCTTCAGTAGTAAAAAAAAACTAATTAAATGGCTATATTTTTGCAAATGATAATCGATGAAAAAAAGTTCACTTAACAGCCGCCTTACCGCTGTAACACTGGTATTAAATATGTCAATGCCGGTATCTTTATTTAAGTCGCTACAGGCGCGACAAATGTAGCAGTTAGGATCCAGTTGCTGCCTGCTATTTCTTTTAATTCTCTTTCCATCTCATTTGCGGTCTTCCCCTTAGTCTATTGTATACGTACGGTCTTCATGTAAGGACTTCCTTGCACCAGGAACTTTCCTTTCTCGCGACATGACCAGCCCACGCCTACTTCAGTCTTGATACTCTCAACCATGTCAGTTACTTGGCTTTGTTGTCAGCCATTTGTTTAAATATTTTAATTAAGTATTTATGCGAGACGCCCTGGTCATAATCCATTAAGTGATTGCATAATGAATTGAAAATTTAAACAGAACTCACCAGATATTTGCAATATAAGTCAAAAGTGTCCTTTATTTAAAATAATTTAAATTATAGTAATTCCTTATTGGTGAACTCGTCCGTTATCTTACGTTTCAGGTCATGGGCTGTGAAAGATTTCGCGCCAGACGTGCCCCAATATGTACAAATATTTAGGCCTGAAAATAAATTGCACGTCAAATTCGCAGAGTTTGTCGTCTGCGAAGATGAGTTCAAATACGCATTGCTCGCCAACAACTGTACTTGCCCTGGTGCCTCAACTCTAGTCACACTCCTTCTTCACACAAGTAGAGGACAGTAAGTACATAATTTACGTCACATACGTCTGGATGAATCAGACAGTTTATTGGATGCCTGGGCAGTTAATTAACCACCTTTTGTCAATGTGATGACGACCCGTCTGGGGTAGTGGTCGAGAAATCGCCTACTACGCAGCGGGTGCGGGTTCGATCCCCGCACAATACAAACATTTGTGTGCATGAACATGTCTGTTTGTATTGGTCTGGGTGTTTTCTATGTATATCATGTATGTGTTTACTAACAAAAAGAATTTAAGTATTATACCCGGTGTCTGGCACCCATAACACAAGCTTTGAGTAGCTTACTTTGGGACTAGATGGCGATGTGTGGGAATGTCCAAAGGATATTTATTTAATGTGCATTTGCAGGGAAGGTCAACAGTCACCAGAGGAATGGCATCGTTTATATGGAAAGTGTTCTGGCAACGAAATATACCATATCGTGTTAGGGGATAGTAGATTTTTTGGAGAATACGAAGGGAAAAGCTTTACTTATGCTAGTTTTCACTCCCACAGAAAGTAAGTGATTTGACCTAGTAAGGAAACCTTCTTAATTATAACGTAAACCTAACTGCCTACACAGCAGTAATTTGCGTGACACAAAATAATGCATATATTTTTAAAGGTATGGCGTGGCTCTAGTTGGGGTGCGCCCAGCAGAATTGCCTGAATTTTATGAGGAAACAATTTTACTAAATCCTGGACCACGTCACATAATGAAAAGTAGTGACACCTGCTATTATATGAGTATAACAAAAGAAGAAAATTCTGCTTTTGTTGTTTCGGAGAAACAAATGGAAAATAGACCAACAATTCCGAAAGACCAAACAGCATGTAGTCTACTTTCGAACGAGAAGAAGCCAGTTGACGCTGAGGAGGGCTCTGGCCAGCAGAAGAAACCAGACGGTAGTAGCGTCGCTCAATACGAACTCCCACAAGTGATTCTCCAAGCTCCCGCGAGTTCCACACCAAACGCATCGCCATCACGCATCAACCAAGCTAATACTGTATCATCCGCTAATTTTACTGTTGCTAGCTGTGAGTGTCACAGTTGGTTAATATAGTGCCACAAGTAGCTCGAACTCATCAATATTTTCAAGAAAAATAATATGCATTCGATCTACTTTTTTATTGTATTTATTATTTGCTTACTTTGCTCCATGTTTCAAAAAAGATAACACTCTTTACTGATAATCACATTTAAATTAGTTTAACATGAGCAACGATGGAGCACAGCACCCTCTTCTTTCTCTAAAAATCCACAGAATTTAGCGAAGATATGATAAATATAAAAAAAACATTTCATGTTAAAGAAATTAGTCTTGACTGACATGTCTTCGTTAAGTTTGCCAGTGAAGTAATAAATACATTATTTTTAAAGACCAGATGACAGCTCCTCTTTAAAAGGTGGTGAGTGTGCGCTAATTAATTACAATGGTGATTTCGGTATTTTATCTTAAAATTTTTCAGTAAATTTATGCATGTTTTGATGTTTCAAAACCATACCATGCATTATAAAAACAAATACGGATATTATATTTTATAGCTTCAAAAGCGTATGTATTTGCACCATCAAGCCACTTAGTTTAATGCACTTTGTGTCCGGCACATCCTACCAAAAACGAAACAGCTTAAAAAAGGAAAAGGCTGAATGCTGATGTGCGTGCATCAAACTATTGTAATATTTAGCTGGGGTGTTTTCCACACTTAGCCTCACGTTTGGGCCATTGTGCGTATTTCCCTCTTTTTATTCTAACCATCCCAGGCCTTCCCAGAAGGCTAGCAATCTGCCCAGATTGCCAACGGCCTCTGGGAATGTTGTCGGGGATTCGATTTTTTTTTCCGTTGTACCTCCACACCCGTGTACTCCTCCATGAGTACAAGTTGATGTGTTTTTTCTACCCCCATGCATCCTCTTAGGGAGCTGTCTGTGACATCTTTTGTGAAAATATGTTTTTTAGACTGTGACCTGTTATAGTCCCTATAACCATGCGCAGTTTGGATGGGATGAGGTTGCGGGCGAGCCCTTTCGAAGTTTCCGGAACGGCGTTCTTTGTTTGCCTGCACCCGTCACCATTTCTCCATTCCACTTTATGTGTGGCTTAGGTTTTTTTTTACGTAGCCGAGTTCTTATTTAGACATGCGGTTTGGACAGTAACGGTCCATATACTATCATCGCTGAGCCCCCTTGGCTAGTTCGTCAGCTGCGTCGTAGCCTAGTGAGTTACTGTGTCTTTTGATCTAATGCAAGGTTACCTTATTTGTGTTTGCTATGGATTGGAGCACTTTATGGCACTCCAGAATAAGGACAAATGTAATGCTGTTATTTTGTAGGACTTTGAGCACCGATGCTGTCCGAGACGATTTTGATTAGTAGTAGTGTAGGTTATCGACGTCTCTGGCTGACTGCCTGTGCTGCCTTAGTAATGCCCGTACATTCTGCTTGAAAGATTGTGTTCAGCTTGTCTAGAATAGTTGATATTTTGATGTTTAGATCATTTGAGAAGACTCCAGCTCCTATACCCTGTGAGGTTTTGGAGTCGCCAATGTATAACCGAACCTTCTTTATGCCTGAGCTATCTTAAGTCTCTTCCGTGAGTTGGATATTATAACTTCTGTCAAAGACATGTTAGCATGGTATCCTGGCCATGGGTGACACCAAAAGTGGCTTTTCTTTCAGAGCCCCATCTAGTATTTTTAAGTGTGAGGTCACTGTTTTGTTTCCACAGGCCGTTAGCTCTGATTCTTAGGGCTAAGCTGCCTTTGTTTCGGGTTCGATGTAACGGTGGGGCAAGGCTGCTCATAACTGCTCAGTATTTTTTCAGTATTGCACTGTTCAGGATTGCACGGCATATACTATGTTAGTTGCGTTAAGGGAAACATAGGCTGTTTCAACACCGTTTGGTGTTTTTGTTATATGCTATTGAATTTTTTACTTCTGTAATACTTGAACCTATTCTGTTTTTTTTACAGTTCTGTTATTGGGAGTTATGAGTCACAATTTTTATCGGTATTAGCTTCGTCCATACCGGCAACTTTGAAATTCTGAATGTTCCTTACCGTACCGTTCCTTACCTTTAAGGTTTCAAAGCGGTATAGCGATCTGCTATTAGGGTTGGTGTGTTGTGAATTTGAGAAATTTAGGTTTATCTTACTTCAAAAAACTTTGATCGCAATGCATTTTGGCGAAACTTTAAAATAAGTACTAGTTACGTATTATAGATAATAATAAGGCTTGGTGTTACTCTCGTAGTTCTTTTTAGGTTTCGCCAAGATGCATTGCGATCAAAGTTTTTTGAAGTAAGATAAACCTAAATTCTCAAGTTTACAACACATCAACCCTATAAGCAGACCACTATTATATCAACAAAAATATACTGTGAATCAAATCCCAAATAAGAATAAAAAGTTAAATTAAATAATGTCCTCTAAGTTCCAAAAGTAACATGACAGGCTGTACGTCATCAGTACAACATTTGTTTTGCTTTAATAGGCTAAGTGGCTAGATGGAGTAGTTACTATCACTTGCAGTTAGCGATGTCATGTTTATTTGTCCATAAATTGGTCTTGGATGTAAAAAAATATTTAGCAAGTTTTTTCGTAATTCTTAGTAACACCGTGTTATTATTGTATTTTGTAAATCGTTTGTCATTATGTGCTAGTTTTGTAATTGGTTTGTAAATTTTACAATGCAATAATATCGTAGTTACGCAGTACAAAATTCATTCGTTATTCTCGCTAACATCACAACATGGCATTATACATAATCTATCACCAGACTTATTAAAAGATTTTTATATTTTGTTACAAAATAATGTATAGTTTATCGTAATAACTTATTTCACAACATGATTTTATTCACACAGCTAAGCATGGTGAAGGCACGTCTACTTCAGACTCCAGGACTTGTCTTAAAGACTCACCAGGGACAGATAGTGCCACAGACAGCCATTTGTTGCTCCCTAAGCCGGACAATTCGAATTTTCTGAGCCCAGATGCTTTGAACTACAGAAGAGGTATTTTTATTTTATTTAATTCGATTTTAGTCAGCGCATTATTTAATGAGTCATGTCAGTAACATTCTATCTCGCTGGCACTTGCCGATTAAGCGTCGCGCTGCATACTCCTATCTCCTTTAAAATGTGCCCCATGACTCTGTTGCTAACGCGCCGACTATAGTTATGTTATACCGAGTAATAATTATTTTACAAGGTTATTCACATCTATGATAATGAACAAACATAATGTAAACGCGAGGTTAGGAGGTGCTACCTTATACGGTTTTGCAAATTCAAGTAGTCGTATCATAAGCTTATTTTTTGGTTTACATGAATATTTGGAACACATGATTAACATTGCCTAACTTTCCACTGTACATTAATTAATCACAATGATTTCAACTAACCAACAGGAAGCAGGAGGCCATCAATTTTACCAGTTCCTGACATGGTCACAAGTAGTCTAATCATTCCTTCTGACAGTCAAGATGAAGATCCTCCAGATGAAAGTGAAGACGAACTAGATGATGATGTCCCGTGGAGGTCGCCTTCTGAAAAAATTGCGTAAGAAAAACATCAGCTTTACATGCATCCCATAATGCACGCCAACCTTTTTCTTACATAGATACTCTATTTGTCTTTCATTTTTATACAACTAAATTACAACAACTTTACGCCCAATGATGTAAATTATACCAGTGTAGAGTTAGAAATTATTTTCATATTAACACTTTTTTACCACGCACGGAACAGTTTTCATTCATTATTCAGATAAGATTTGTATATTATTTTTAAAGATTTTTATTAGAAGTTTTTAAATGTTTATTTCACATTATACGCCAGGTAAAAATATTTTATTATTTAATTTTTAATCATTATCACCGTTTATTAGGCTGTGTATTCACTCCTTTAGAGATAGCTGACCAGGATCACGCAAGCTGCATGAAAACACACACATCATTGTTTCATGTAAGTGTTAGCTTTTCCTGATTTCCCTTATTTATTTTTGTGTGCTTTTTTGGTCTCGTAAAATGGGTTAGAGTGGTTGCTCATTCAGGGATGAATGATTTAAATTAGACCTAACTGGAATTTGACAAAAACCATTACATTATATATTATAATGGTCAAACCACATTAAAAAAGGGACAATATTTCAAGCTGTAAAGGTAAAATACTACTTCAAATATGAGCAATTACTCTACACTACTATTTGGGCAAATTGTGCTAAAGATGATTTAATTTCGCTTTACAAATAAATTTGGCCCATGTTGTACTACAAAATAATTTGTTATTCTTGAAATACCTGTAATTTAATACACATTCAGTACTTCATGTAACTTTGTGAATAATTACTAAGCAACCAAAAATATTCTTAACATGGGCCAATTCAATCTGAAAAAAGATCAACATTTTTGTTTAAACTATTTGGTCGCACCCCTGACACTTTAGTTCAAGTTCCATTCTCAAATACACTATCTTTTGATACAGATACTTGATTAAGTTTTCTAAGCAATTATGTGCATTGTGTATCTGTATAACCCCCTGAGCGTAAATCCCAACTGCACGGCCCTGCCCTGCCTCCAGTGATGACGTCACCACCAGCAGCTTCTCCTCGCTCAACGGCAGTGACATCGTGCATAGTGCCTGGAGGAATGATTTCACCAGGTAAGCCTTGCAGGAAAACTGAATCTTCTCACACAGTTGCATAGTTGTTCAAAATAATTGACTGGACCAAACCATTTACATTTCTGTGGGTCATGAATGCTGTAATTTTCAAATTGAAACATTTAACTTGTTTCTGTAACTCGGTGAATTAAATCATATTTAAGGTAACGTAAATAATCGTTATTAGCATCAATAATTTAAGATATATTTCTTTTTAAATAATTTAATTACATTAAAGTTATTCTGCACAAGTCCTAAAGTTTATCGAGCATGTGAAGTCCGTAAAATTGATGTTGAATGTTAGATTATGTAACAGCACTGAATTTAGAAATATTTTCAGTCCTCGTCACCTGTATGTTGTATGTTCTCTTTAAGGATGTTAGTTGTAAGTGTCTCGTGTACATTTCAGTGAGTATGGAAAGTGAGGAGATCGTATATATTTTATTTCTTATATTTTTACTTTTGTCTTTTTCTCGCTTTGCTTCTAAGCCTCCAATTCTCTCCTCTTAATTACTTGTTATCATGATAATAAATAAAACTTTTGATTACATAAAAACATACGTAAATAAAATAATTTTCCAGGATCGTTAAAGGATTTCCACCAGTATCACCCTTCATTGGTGTCAGCCCGACCCTGTGTTATTTATTGAAAGAGAAAAAGCCACTTTGTTGCTTACAACTAGCGCAAGTTTGTGAGCACTGTGCTTATAGAAACGCAAAAGAGTACCAGTGGCAAAACAAAACCATAATTCTTGCAGCGGATTATGCTTCGAATGGAATATACAACTTTATAATTCCTTTAAGAGCGCATTTTCGATCCAAAACGTCTTTAAATCCAATTATCCTTCTATTAGAACGAAGACCTGATATAGCATTTTTAGATGCAATATCCTACTTTCCTTTGGTGTACTGGATGTTGGGATCAATTGATTGGTAAGCACAACAATATCAGAATTGTATAAATGAATGAGTTAAGATAACGTATTCACATTTATAAATCGTTTTACAGCTTAGATGATCTATTACGTGCCGGTATTACATTGGCTGAAAATGTCGTAGTGGTGAATAAGGAACTATCTAACTCCGCGGAGGAAGATAGCCTAGCTGATTGCAACACCATTGTCGCTGTTCAAACCATGTTCAAGTAAACAGTTTTTATTTTGTAAAATTATATAATGCCCATGCGAATGTGAACTTGCTATTGTACAATTGATGGTTATGCTAGCGAACTCTACCGTTTAAATGACTATTCAATTCATAGTGCAAATGCGAATAGCATTTATTTTATTGAAAGTCTTCATCCATGTTTTTCGTTTCAGATTCTTCCCATCGATTAAATCCATCACCGAACTATCACAGTCGTCGAATATGCGATTCATGCAATTTAGAGCACACGATAAATATGCTTTACACCTCTCCAAAATGGAAAAGGTCTTTTTCATAAACTAAAATAATTTGTTTGGATCAATATATTTAATATTTTCATCGACTGAGTAACCAACATAGAACATTTATTTTTTACAGCGAGAAAAGGAACGAGGATCACACATCTCTTACATGTTTCGACTGCCATTCGCTGCTGGCTCTGTCTTTTCCGCGTCAATGTTGGATACATTATTATACCAAGCATTTGTCAAAGATTACGTCATAACATTTGTTCGGCTTTTATTGGGAGTGGATCAGGCGCCTGGATCAGGGTTTCTTACTTCGGTAAGTTGACGATGCTGATAAATAAGGTTCGAAGTTAATTGATACTTATTTGTACTGAAAATGCTGACGAATTATGCGATATCACCGTCATCGCCATTATCACTCATTATATCATCGTGCGAATTGATTTATGTGCCATGCGAAAGTATGTACTCAAACGGCTACCGTGTTTATATTTTAAATAGTTAAAATTGTAACAGATGAAGATAACAAAGGAGGACATGTGGATCCGTACGTATGGTCGGCTGTATCAAAAATTGTGTTCTACAACCTGCGAAATCCCCATAGGGATATATCGCACTCAGGATACTAGTCTTACCGACCCGTCTCACCACGTGAGTATGTCGCCACGGACCCCATCAAACTGGTTTTGGTCACGCCTCGCGAGAATGCGACCATCGCGTGCATCGGTGAGTCGGTTAACTCCTACTCTCAGATACTTCTCTCCTTAAATACAGTCCTTTACCACCTACCAACTGCCTCTGACCGCTATTCAAAATTATTACACAAATTTCGAACTTTGTACTACATCTTTTACTGTACATAATTTAAAGTAGTAGTAGTCCGAGTCTTTGGACTGTATTTCGGGTCAAAGTTTTGATTCTTTTTTATCTTTACTCCGCGCCAGCGTCACATTCTTTCATTTTATTGATCTGTTTACGTAATATATACATCTTGAGCCTACCTCTAACACTTGTGGCGTGTCTGTAATTTAGTTTAGTATTTACAAACTTTCTCTCTCTCACGCGATACTTTGTTTTGTCTTATAAGGTACACGTGCTTTAATTTTATGATTTATCGCAAACTGCTATAGCCAGCGAGGTTAAATTACTTCTGCTTTAGCGCGGACACTAATAAAAAATATATCAGTTTTAACCAAAATAACCTACATGATAGTTTAATGGCTGGGAAAATTGGCGCCATAGGAAATTATGATTGAGTGAATATCACGCAACTTTGTCGGTATTCCAACTCGATGATCGCAGTCCCGCCTTTGTGTTGTACCTGTAGTGTGTGTTCTGCATGTTTTGTTATAGAAACTACTAGTCTGTAATAGCGTCACAAAATGGAACATTCAAAATTCGTCAATGTCACCATTTCACCACCGTTGTAAGATAGGGTAAATAAATAAAAAACTTAAGATGATGAATTACAATTCGAACTGGTTAATTGCACTTCCATGGCCAGAATTTTAATTCAGCGTCATAATGGCCAATTATATTGTTATAGTTTAATAAAAATCAATGACTAGAATCCGCAAAATGCTTTCGCTTATTGCATGCTTTCTTCAACGCAATAATTGTAATCAATATCTAAAATTTCATTCTTCTTGTCTGGCAGTATTGTTTGAATACTCGTACGTAGGTAATTAGCAATATATTGATAGTGTATGGAAATCGCATAAATGGTTGTAATTTTATAAAAAATCGTAAAACATTGGCACCAAAATTTTAAAATGTCGGTTTTTGGCTTTGATTGGTGCTGTTGTTAATTCAAAGTAAAAGTAAAGAATTGGAAAAAACTGTGGCACGACAGTTGCAGCAGGAGGATGGCGAGGGCGGAGGTTTAGGGGCCTGCGGGCGCCGGGAGGCCACTAGCTGCCTTGGCGGCTGCTACGGGGAGCGCACGCCGGCGGTAAGGTCTCTTGCTGTACCAAAAGTGGCATCTATTCAAGACAACACTTCGCTTAGTCATTCAGGACTGTAACAAAAAAATAGCCTTTTCAAAATCCGCAATAAAATTCAAAGTGTTGATCAAATTCATTATTATGAATACAATGCTCGTCGGTGTACGTCGGTTGGTTCTGATGTGAATAGCAGGAACAAAATACTTTTTCTTAATTGAAAATAAATCAATAGTTTCTAAATATTATCCATCCAAAGTTTCTAAAATATGTGAAATTTTATCATACTTTTTGATTCTTTTAAAAGTAGCAGCACCAAGTTAAATAAAACAGTGAATGAATCGATTCTATAGCAAATAGTTAGTTTTGGCATCTATATATGATTTTGATGTGATCAAAAATTTAAGTGAACGAAATCTGTCAATAAGTTTATCGTCTTAAATATGTAAAGGAACAAAGCTGAAAACTCATATGTTATTCATGTCAAAAGTTAAGACAGATAAATTTACATTCGTTAGATATTATTTGATATTTAAGACATGAAAACTTACCTCTATATTATCCGAAAATAATATCCTTAAAAATAAAGCGAAGGACGAGAAACTTCGTATGTTGTCTGTAGTTAGTACGAAAGAGCTTTATGTACGTATAACGTGAAGAATATATCTTAGGTAGTTAAATTGCAATAACGCTGTACCTATCGCTATTGATACTTATGAAACCCATTTTGATCAACTATTTTCTGCGATATGTTCTATCAAAACCAGACACAATTATGATTAAATAAACTATGTGTATAATAGGTGACCTGGAATTATAAGCCCACGTAGCTAGAGAGCCACAAAAGCAAAATACAATCTTTTTATGCCTTCCATATCCTTATAACGCCTTTAGTTCCAAGTTTGCAAGTATTTACAATATTCTTAAGATAACAAGTACGTTAACAGCTCACTTTGAAACGTAACTGACAGTTGGACTAATTCAGTGTTGCCACCACTAAGCTTTGAAAAGATTTGCAGCCCTGTTGGGGGTTGCCAGTCAGTAGCAAATTCGTGTCACCGTTATTTGTATCATAAAGTGTGAGTTTATAGGTGACAAAAGCATAGTCATTGCGCGGGCAGAGCGAGCGCTTAAAATTTGGTTTGTAACGCATGTCATAGTAACAAAAGTAAAGTATTTTCGTGAGCGGGGCGATCGCTTAAAATTAGATTTGAAAAATTTGGTTTGCAACGTTTTCATAAGATTTAATTTAAGTCATTTGCAAGCTCATTTTTGTATGAGACCAAACGGTACGTAAACTGAACCAATTGCATATGACACATTTTAGGCGGAAAAAGGTGCCTTAAATGTGTGAAATGTATAGTAACGACAAAGCTGGACCAATTAGAACACTAATGATTAAATAATGCAGGTATGTTTATATCATTGTAAAACCATTTTATCGAGAATAACAACCATTGTGAATAACAACTTTATTTAAGGAGTTTGGCTCTACGGTATTTGAAAAAAAAACATTTTAATAGTTTACACAGAAAACGTACTAAAATGAAACAAAAGGTAAAATCGGGAATTCTCCTGTAAAATTGGAGAGGTTTTGCTACACTGATCTGGCAACCGCATTTTTGAACTTGACAGCGTTAGTTCTGATTTGTGCCAATGGCCAAAAGATCCATGTCGCACTGTATTTGACAAAAAGACTTGAATTGAAAACTGACGTCATCCAGGACCCCATAGCAGTTCAAGCGTTTACGAAATCTTTTGAAATGGCATTTTAAAAAATAAAAATAATAATCTATTGTTAAATATATGTTTTTAAATAAAAATCTGTTCTAGTTTAAACTACTAGCCTAGCCACAGCTTACAGGGGGTAATGTTGCCTATTTTTTAACGTGTTAACTTATTCTTATTTCAGATGCTCCCTGAATAAGTCATTGAGTCGTAGTATTTGAAATCTGAGGCAACGCTTTGACTTATTATTTTTTTTAATAGAAAATTCTTTAAAATGATTGACAACTTTCTTTCCAATTCAAAACGTTACAACCAGTGTCAGTAATTTTATCATCTGATCTCAATTCATTCTTAAAGGTTTCTGCTGGGATCACTTAATCTAATAACCTCCGAAGGCGAACGGTGGAACGGTTTGGTAACTTGCGACTTGGTACTTCCTGATATTAGAATCTTGAGTTTGTTTACTAAGAGGCGCATTGGTAAAAATCTGTGGTTGGCAAAAGATCAAAATATTTTTTACTATTTTAGTACGAAATTTTTAGAAACGAATATGTTTTTAATAGATATAGGTTTAAATAGTATCCATTTCCACGGCACAGCCATAGAAATTCATTAGATATTGCTAATGAGACTCAGTCGCACCAGTAAAACGCCAGAAATCTGTAAGTAAAGACAGTTAAAATGTGTGGATTAATTTATGGAAAATTGTTGCAACTGAGCCTTTTTTCAACCTCGTTCCTACTGCGCTCCATTATTATTTTTAAAAAGCTTCTCCGTTGATTAGTGATAGTTTTCACTTCTCAAACAGCCGATAATCAGCATTATCTTTTAAATTCAGCTATAGGGTGGGTCTAACCAATTCTGCCAGGTCTATTTTGCTGTAATGACATCCATCCGTTCATTGATTTGTTCTTAATGAATAACAAGACCTTATGTACATTGCTTTGTTTACTTCTCCCGCATTTTTAAATATATGTTTATTGGAAACAGTTTTTACAACCGTCAGCAACACAAAATAGCTTGCCGCACAATTCAATATAAAACGTTTCTTCTTTTATAATATAGCACATTTTTAGGGTTCTCTTCTGAGGTAAGGAAATGCGATGTTGTCATATTTCATCGGTAGTTTTGTATTAAATTGTGTTATTTGTTTTTTTTTTTTAAATAAATTAAAACAACAAAATATGCCATTCGATTCTTTTATGCGTACCTTAGAGTAATTGAATATATGATATAGGAACACATTGAGTATACTTAGTAATTATAGCTTTTACGTTAGGTGCGCGAGTCCGACTCCCACTTGACCGGTTTTTTAAGGATTTAGATTTTGTTTGCTTAAAAAAAATTTGAAGCATATGACAGAAAATAATATTAAAGCTCATGTTTCTCGGATAACAGCCAGTGGGAACGAGGCCGTCTTAGTAGCATTTTAGAGTTAGATTCATTAAAAAAAAAAAATAGTCTGTCTGACGTCAAAGTTCTTAGAACGATCGAAACAACAACCTAAATTTTGCTACTCTGGTAATTAATGATACAACCGATTTTAAACAAATCGAATGTCATAATTATCATTCACCCATACATAGACATCGCCTGTTTTGAATTAATATAATCATCATGCATGAATTGTACTGTATATGCAACTACATCAAATGCTCATTTAATGTATTAGTGTACAATCACACTTTGTCTCCGTACGCACAGTACGTACTTACTTAATGCGATATTTGGTGATATGGGATGGTCTAAAATAAAAAATATATAATTATTCGTGTACATTCATACAAAAAATACGTAATGCAAAATGATTTTAACAAAGTTTACAATATTTCCGCACATTATTCTCAAAATTTATGTCCTCTAGTATAATAATTCTAATCAATTTAAAATAAGTGTATCAGTATTCATAAGTAAGATGACTGACACAAAAGAGACATAAGACGAGCGGAAACGATTCGAGTTGTAATCAACCAATTTACTGACTATATTGGCACTATTCATATCTGCTTAGATAAAAATAAGTATTGTAACATACAGTGTGTTCAGGCTTATAGTAATAAAACTTTAAGGCAATGTCTACGATGATTTGCATCGAGGAAAATACTCGCATATGGGGCATTTTCTTCGATGAAATTCATTGTAGATAGATGCACTGTTCATTGGTAGGCCTTAGAGGCCAATCAAGTATCATCTCACAAAAACTAATGTAACTAATTATTTTGGGCCACCCCGTTTTAACTCGCTTATTATAAAACTTTACATTTTGCACGACTTTGACTTTTTCTATTTTGCAGTATTCCACTAGTCTCGCAGACGAAGCTCGAGATAATCATGCACAACAAATCGAAAGAGCAGAAATAGCGAACTTAGTACGGTCTAGAATGGAATCGTTAAATTTAACTGGCATTGACTATGACGATGTTAGTGAAAAGCGCAATAGTCTGTCGTACGTCATTATAAATCCAAGTTGCGATCTAAATTTACAAGAAGGTGACATCATGTATGTAAACAATACCTATATTTTGTCATTAAATTTATTCCTGAGATTCATTACCAAACAGAACTTTTTCTTTCCAGCTATTTGGTGCGGCCGTCCCCGTTTTCTGCCCAAAAAACTTTTGAAAGACACAATAGTCGACGCAAATCTAACATCAGTTTCTGTTCACAAGCACTGATTCAAGCTCAAGGCGTAGCAAGCAGAAGGGGTTCAGGGATTGGAGCTAGTTTTGCTCAGCCTCGTGCTCCGCCACTGTCTACAACAAAAGCGAATTCTCTTTCGCTACCAGATAGTCCAACAATAATTACTGATTTTCGTGGGCGCTCAAATTCTCTGCGTGTAGTTGATGACATTCTTCTACGTCGTTCGAATTCGCTCCGGCATGGACTGAGTGGGACCGGTTCCAGGCGCCGAAAGAGCAGCCTAGAAGAAATTGGAATTTCTCATTTTAACTCGCTTTTGCAACATCAGCAGCAACAGCAACAACAGAATGCTAATGCTATACAAATTTCGTTAAACGGAAGCATTGGATTGGAAGTGACCCCACCAGAGGAAAGTCCGCCGGAGCGCTTTCCGGGACCGAGCATTCCCTTGAGTGGCTACCAGGAAGTCGCCGCCGCTCTGCCTTCGACGTCCATGGGTCCAACCCTGCCATCAGCTCCAACTCCCGACCCACAACACCTACAAGGCACTATTGTATGATACCATCTTATGTGGGGACGTCGAATTAGCTCCGTGATAAGAAACAAATGGACGTGAATAAATCCAAATTTGAATGCTTGATGAAATCCTACATTAATGTAGGTAGAAGTTCCAAGTGCTCTTTTGGTAGATGCAATCGTCCATTGTTGTTCGGAGTATATCAAAATCGTATCGTCTCTACTTTTACTCGTAGATAATAGTATATTATTGTACATTTTCCTAGCTAAGCTGATGTGTATATTGAACTACCTACTTAATGAACATTAATATTTAGTGTTGTAGACTGGTGGTAAAGGAGCTGTGTAATGTAAGCGGGATCAACTAGTTTCATAAAGAAGATAATGCTGACTGTAAATATTAAAGCTTTCTAACCTATTTAAATACAAGTACATTGAATTGTAAATATGGGATTGATTTTAAATGTACATACTATTAGGATAATAAACGTTTAGTCAAGCACTTTTATATAAGCTGTTGTTGACCAAACGTAAAGAACTATCATTATATCAAATCCAGAATTGATACCATACCTTAAACTGCGTATTTACGTATTTCATTAGATTTGTTGAGTCGTAAACAAAACCATATTATTTATTCACATAGCATCAAATCTACATGAATAAATGAATTAAGTAAAATATATCTTAAAACATGTTTTATTGTCTGAATGTCGTATAAGTCCGCCCCCAAACGTGAATGTTGCCATTTTTAGTTGTTATTTAATTATTATAGGGTTCCGTAGTCCAACAAGGAACCCTTATAGTTTCGCGATTTCCGTCTCTTAATCTGTCCATCTGTTCGTCCGTCCGTCCGCAGTTTAGCTCGGAGATCTTAGGTACTTGAAAACTGTAATTTGTCATGGGTATGTATTCTAATTGCCAGAGGTGAAACCAAATTTTATGAAATCAAATTTTAGTGGAAATAATATATTCATAATGAAACGATATTGGATAACCAAACAAAGTGAAAACATGAATTATTTTTAAAAGTTTTGGTTGCCAGAAAGTAAAACATGTCTTCCTTTGCAAAAAGACATCGTACTAAATAGACTTGTGAAGCATGGAATGCCAAGTACAACGCCAGTTTTTAAAAACGACCCAAAACTATTTTTGCCTACGTTACAGTAATTAAAAACGATTCCAAATTTCCAAACGCAGTACCCAAAATTCAAGAGAAACGGAATTCATCTGTACTGTACAGAGACACTTACATATACCATGTGCCAATTCAACTCACAGAAGGCGATATAGACGTCCCGCTGTTCTTAGAAAAATATAAGTTATTTAAGGGGCTCCCCGAATTTTTGTCGTGCACACTAACGCCACTGTATTTAAAATAATTATTACTCCTTAAATACACGACACGTAGACACAGACGAAAGTTTATTTAGTACGTTCAAATTGTTTCAAAAGTAGTTTACTGTAGTTAGAGTGAGAAAAACTGCTAAATATGGCCATTTTTGGCATTTTTTCTAACTGTAACTGCAGATAACTCTGTTTTATTGAACTTAAACATTTTATCTAAACCAGAGCTACCCCTTAAGTACTAATGAAATAAACTAGTGCTAATTATACCAATAGATTTTATTTTTTATTGAATTAACGTCCAGTGTCCTGCTTGTTTTTATTTCCTTAGTACTAATGGGATAAATCGGTTACATTTGTACCACCAATGGCCAGGTGGTCTGGAGGGACTGATGCAACATTCAGAATTAAAAGGCAAAGTTTTATTAAGAGTCCAGTGTCCACCCTCTTCCAACTAAATGGTAGTAGGTGTATACGTAACTGTAACTGAAACTGAAACTGTAGTCAAATACTGATTTTGATTGTCACATTTAGCTGTTTTAATATAATAATTGTAAGGCAGCGCCAACAAAAGATATAAGCGGATATTAATTTCAAATATTTTGCTATTAAGGCAATCTTAATACGAGAATTTCTACTACAAATTTTATACAAACTTATGGGGCATCATTGACCTCATTAAACTTAATAAATTTTTATTTCTCAGGTAGAATGCAAAAGGTATGTGTAAACGGAACTGAGTCTTCCGAAGCACCTTAAAGAAAGTAAAACAAAATGTGTTAAATTTACGATCCCTAATGTCCGACTCAGCATCAACTCAGGTTAAGATAAAAGACAAAACGTTTCATACTATTGACACCAAAACATTCTTGGGAATCACTTTAAGACTCCAAACTACAATGAGGTCTTCATACATAGGCCTTATCCTTATATTGGGAAACTTAGCTCAACTACTTTTGTTGTAAAGAAGGTTAAACGTAATGACTGATTAGTTTATTTTAGTTGTTTCCATAGCTCTATGTCCTATAGCATTGTACCGTGGGGCTCGGCTGCTGATATAGAATATTTTATTGTATTACAAAAAAGAACCGTGCGAGCTATTTAGGTATAATCTAAAACCTCAAGGTTACCTACCTTACGAGAGGTGTTTACAGAAATTAGAATATTAACTGTAGCCTATAAATTTGCCTATTGCATATTTATGAAAATTTAAGTTATGTACGCAAAAAAATACATTAATTTACAAAAAAGTGATATACACTAATTTAATACTAGGAATAAGGATAATATTGCTATTCCACTATTCAGGCTTCAAAAGGTTGTTAATTATTTCATAACTGCCTCGGTGACGCAGCGGAGGAGGGTCGCACTTTAAATCGACGACTGCGCGAGAGGTCCCGGGTTCGATCCCCGGGTCGGGCCAAAATATATACCTGAGTTTTTCTGTTCAGAAATTCTTGGGGTAGCCCGGAGTTTGGAAGTTGGCGGTGTTTCACCCCCGTGCCTCGGAAAATCACGTAAAGCCGTTGGTCCTGCGCCTGAACTCTCTCCGGTCGTGTCAGATTGCTGTCCCATCGGGCTATGAGAGTGAAAGGAATAGAGAGTGCACCTGTGTTTGCGCACACACTTGTGCACTATAATATGTCCCGCGCAGTCGGTTAGTCATTGTGACTGGCCACCGTAGTCGAAATCGGCTAGAGGGACTATTACTATTAATTATTTCATGGGAAAAATTATAACATTTATCAATAAACTATCAGAACACATTGTAAACTTAACGGTTAATAAAAGTAAAACTGTAAATTTCATTTATTTTTTTTTTATTTCATTTCATTTATTTATAAGGCACACAAAACAAATTACAGTTAAACATGGAACATAACTATTATCTAATACATAAGTGCAGAACTGCAATTCAACAAATGTGTACACAAGTTTGTCTAAAAAGAAATTATTAACCTAAAAATTTTTAAAAAGCAGTGCAAAAAAATGTCAATAAATGGACCAAAAGGAAATCACAGATAAAATTTACAATAATAAAGAATGGATTAAATAACAAATAATCACAAATCAATAAAACAAAATTACGCAAAAAAAAAACAATTTAAAAAAACAAATTAATAGAAATCAATATTAATTTAACACATCAGTAAAATAATTATAATAAATAAGAAAGAAGATAAATTAAAATAAACATTCATTTTCAAATTATACCAAATACATTTTTTTTAAATCTAGCAAGGTAGAGACAATATATATCTAAGGAATTATATTCTTTCATTTCATTATAGGTACGGCACATCCTCACAATTGGGTTATAGAAAGAGGTATTATTCTTATATACCTGAAGATCAAAGCAATTGGGATTGCGAGTCCTAAATCTGATATTAAAGGAAAGTAATGATAACAGAGACGGGGAATCGATGCACGCATTGACTATTTTGTAAAGGCACATTAAATCGTAATACTTGCGACGAGATTCGAGGGTTGACAGTCGGAACTCGCGCAGTCTCTCATCGTAGCCAGACAACCTTCTACTGCATCCCAGTCGATAGCATAATATACTGAGGAACCTCATCTGAACACGTTCAATTCGTAGTATATGGATTTTATAAAATGGAGACCAAATCACAGTATTGAATTCGAGGATACTTCTTACCAGCGCCTTAAACAGATATATATGACTATTTGGGTTCTTAAACTCTTTTGTACAACGCAAAATGAAACCGAGCATACCGTTACATGTATTGATGATATGATCATAACGGGCATGAAACGTGAGTTTGGCGTCAAAGAGTACTCCCAAGTCTCTCACCACATCCCTACGCACTAGTTTACAGCCCTTTATTATGTAATCATAAAATATCTGTGTTTTTTTGCAAGTGAAAGAGACAACAATACATTTACTGACATTTAGCTCCATGCAGTTTTCAGTACACCACTGAACCAAGGCATCAATATCTCCCTGGAGTGTCAGGGCATCATTCACACTATTTATTATAGTAAATATTTTAAGCATCTGCACATAATAGGCACGGGCATTTCAGACGTTCCACTAAATCATTTATGAATAAAATAAAAAGTAACGGTCCTAAGTGCGAGCCCTGTGGAACACCAGAGGAAACCGTGGCTGGAGTAGAAACAAAACCTTTAATAGAAATAAGTTGACTCCTACGCGTAAGATAGTAAATGACCCAGCGATGCAAGCAACCGTGAATGCCATAAGCCTTCAGTTTCTCACAAAGTATATTGTGGTTAATCCTATCAAAAGCCGTTGAGAAGTCGGTGTAAATGGAGTGTCCACCTGTTCTCTCTTTGCGAAAGCAGAGCATAGGTAATTTTTGTACTCCAACAAGTTACTTGTGGTCGATCTGCTTGCGACAAAACCATGCTGGCTTACATTTATGAAATGTTTGACCTGGCAGTACAGATAATCATAAACCATTAACTCAAAAAGTTTGGCGCAACATGACAATATACTTATCGGTCTGTAGTTTTCACACTTCAATTTATCACCCGCTTTGTGAATTGGGACAATATGAGCTACCTTCCACTGATCCGGGAAAGTACCAAGTGCAATTGACGTATTGAAAATGATAGCTAATGGAACACATAATTCCTTCCCACAGTTCTTTATAAAAGATGGTGGTATTCCATCCGGACCTGGACCTTTACTAGCGTCCATTTTTTCTATTTTCTCTAATACGTCTTTAGCAGATACGATCAGACTACCCAGGCCTGCAACGCAACGCTCTTCTAAAGGTGTGGTGTTGGAAGGAGGGACTGCATTGCCCTCATAAACACTGTTGAAATACTTAGAAAATAACCCGCAAGTCCCTCTCAGCATCGGTTGACATAGCATCTCCATAGCTCATGTTGAGTGGTATTGACAAACTTCCCTTTTTTGAGTTTACATACCGCCAAAAAGATTTAATATCATTTTGGAGTGATTCCTGCACAGAGAATATATATTTATCGTGACAACTTTTAATCAAACGCTTACACCTAGCACGTAACAAACTGAAGGCATCATAGTCTCTAGGATTTCCGTATTTTTTAAACCGTTTGTGGTATTTGTTTTTTTCTTTCAGGCAACTAATAAGCGAAGGGCTAAACCAATTGGGAGGCCCCGTATCATCACGTGATTTGGTCATCGGCGTGTTTTTAGCTATGATGTCATTAATTATTGTATAGAAATTCATGAGAGTAACGTTAATATCTTTTAATGGGCTTAGGCCTGCTGACCAGTCTATAGAGCCTAATTCACTCTTAGTTTTGACGTAATCACATTTACGAAAGTGTACTTTACTATAATTTGATTGAACGTATTTATTCATATTGCTCCTATCCTGAACATCCACAACAATCGAGGGATGATGGCCCTCTTCACGGCTTAGAACATCATCAGCAGAAACGATAATATTTTTTAAGTTACTTAACACGAGATCCAGATACCGTCCGTTATCGTTTGGTATGTTATTATATTGGTGCAAACTACATAAAGAAATAATTTCCAATAATAATTGAGATTTAGATGAAGGACTCCGTATAAATTCAGGGACCATAATATGAGATGAGTCAGACTGCTGCCAAAATATATCAGGCGTATTGAAATCACCAATAAGGATACAGTCTGCATTATTTAAATTGTTCAAAATTATATTCTGGCAATTCTCATAAACTGATTGCAATTTTTCTAATTCAAGGTCCGGAGGCAGGTAGCACAAGCATATGTAAAGACGTTTATTACCACCGTTTACGTCAACACTAAGCCAAATATCCTCAACAATTAATTCCCAAGTTGTGTGACGAGTAGTATTCAGACATTTTTTTGCAGCAACTGCGATGCCACCTCCCTCCTTCTTTCTTATACTAGAGGTAAAGCGATCTCTACGAAAAACATGGTACCGGTTATCTACAAATTCGCCATCAAATATCGTATTGTTTAAGTTAGTCTCAGCTAGACAAATAAAATCGTAATTAAAGGAACCCTGGGAAAACCCGTTAAGAATGACAAAAGGCTATTATAAAGTACATGATTATGCAAAAGAAGTACTATGCGGACTTGCATGATTACTACAAACATTGTGAAAATAGATTTTTTGAAAATAGGCATTGACAATAGTGACTGAGTTTCTTGCGCAGCTTCTTCTCAGCACTAGCTCACAGTCGTCCCGAAGCTGTCGTAGGGTTTATATTTGGTTTAGTGGTGTTAACATTCGTAGTCGTCCAATAAATCGGATAGTATTAAACACTCTTTGAGCGATCGACAACAGTCCTTTTAGGAAGTTTGTCGACAGTATCTTTAAGAGTAATAACACGTGAGACTGCCATTCTTGACATTTCATATTAAACCTTCTATCGAGGTATTCTCTACATTTTCGTTTATCGTCCTATTTGCTATCCATCCTCGTAGATCAAATTTACCATTAAGCATTAACTGTTTGGTGTCTTTAATAAACGTACCCAAACCTCTTATTTCGCAAATTATAAACGTAAAAACACCTCTTCAGCTTCTTAGCTGTTTTTCGCAAATGTACCGGACTGTCATCTAAGTGATGATTGATGGTAGCAACTAGATGGAACGGACTTGAAGTAACTCCGAAAACTCCACGTCAGTTACGATCAATGATATTGTATTTAGAAGTAGATGACGCCTCGCGAACTAAAAAAGTACACAGATATGGCACCGTCTGATTAATGGAGGTCAATGGATTGACATCTATCACACCAGATATCAGTTTCGGAACAGAGTCTTAATAGAGTAGCTTTATTATTATATTTTTGTAAAGTATGTAGGTACATTATAATAGACTCGTTGGCCTCATTTTAAAATTGAGTTCACACTTTAGCTCGATAGTATATTAATCAACGAAAACATTTTATTTTCAAACTACTTAACATTTAAAATATAAATATTACAATATTTGTGTAATGACTAATGTGTTTATCAACAGTCTTTTGTTATACTTTTGTTGACGCGAGCGCCGGTGACCTTTTGATGCGTGAGCGTCTACGCTGTTACTTTGAAGAAATTAAAGGTGTACTTTATGGTTATATAGCAAAGACATATTAACATACATGTCCATAGACATATGTGTTAGGGTTTTGTGGGCGGGATTCGAACCCGCAACTGCTTATCTTTGTAGTCAGGAACGAAAACCACCACACTATGACGGTCGATAGATTATTATATAAAAAAAATATAATACCAAACTACTCTATGTATGGCACTGTCTTAGAATATCGACCATATTGGTCCGTGGGTAGGCTAAGAAACAAAACTCACTCATTTTATTGAAAATACTTCAATTATGAATGATAGGCATCATTAAATACAATTTACTTAACGAAAATGTGATATTTCGACTGTTTTTTACTTATTTAGTTAGTTGTTTCTGCAGTTTTAAAGGCGCACTGAGGCACTGAGACACTGACGCCATCAAAAACAGACTAAGTCAAAGTTAAGACCTCACTTTGACGTGAGGTCGTGTTTGCTTGACTATCTTTTAGCCTCTCACCGGCGATCTAGTTCTTAATACAAAATCATTGGTTACGATACGTAATCATCTTTATGTTGAACTCGTCCAATGTAGACCTCCACAAAAATCTTAGACAGTCTCTATCTTCCGGAACGAGAGATATTTGAAGAAATGGAAATAATAAAACGAGCTACTAAAAAAACTTTGCGACTGATGATAGCATACTGATTTAATACCTTGAGCGATATGAACTTGAGCAAGCAAAAAATTAACCAAACTAACGACGAATATCGATCAATAATGAAATCCATAATAAAACATTCCAGATATAAAAATACTATCTGGGCGACTAAATCACAAAGTAAGCGACTAGAAATACAGAGAGGGCAACTTTAAAATGAAGATAGATTCGATTTTTCTAATTGAAGTTATTTAACTGACTACAAAAAGTTAGTCCTAAGCACAGTCTAGCAATTCGGTTCAAATTAACAACACCGCCACTGGAAGCAAAACTGATAGCCATTGGACAAAAAAGAAAACAAGGCCGGCCTGCTTAGGCCAAGCCAGCACTTTTATTTATTTATTTAAAACACTTCATGCACAAACAAAAGGTACTTATGGCTGAATTCATGCTAAAAGCATTCTCTACCAGACAACCTTAGGTCTAAGCAGAGAAAATGCTGGCTGCGCGAAGAAAGTAATAGAAAGGCAAAAGAGAGATCTAGATTAAAACTACAATAAGTATTTAAAACAAAAAATAAACATACATACTACTTATTACATAAATACCGTATACATGAATACATTATTGTAGAATAATAAACATACACATAATAATAATACTAATGGTACACAAGTGAGAAAAAAAGAGGTCAGTGAGACAATTTAAATAATATCGGTAAACATATCCGTGAGGGTTTAATACTGACAGGTATGATGACGATGATGCTGCTTGAGATAGGAAGAAAAAAAACAAATATAACATACAGCAATAGTCTACGCACGCACGTCATCGTCATCATCACTGCTTCCGTCTGCAGTATTAATGATTATGTCTTCGACATGTAGGGAAGTAGGCTCCCGTCAAACCAAAATGGTTCGTATTGATTGTAATTAGACCTCCACCCCGGTTGCGTTAAGTTTAACACTTGCTTTTTCTGTGGCATTTAGCTACATGGAGGCCACAAACGCTGACTTTAATTTGTTTTGCTAAATTGTTTTCAGGCATGGCAGAATCGTATTGGAACTACCTAGTCTTGCCATAAATATAGTCACAAAGATTTTTTTTTAATGCCAATAATATTTATTACTTTTACATTGTGTTTGTTTTATACATATATAAAACAATTTAAAATATAAAAAGCTTATTCGAAGCGGTCTCCATTGGCTGAAATACAGTCCTTAAACGTTGAGACCAGTTATCAATAAAAGCATGCACTCTTTTCATGGGAAAATTCTTCACTGCCAATCGTATTGATTGTTTTAGGGACTCCAAATAATCATGGCGTTTAGAGCAAGCTGTACGTACTCTCTAAAACTGACCATAAATCATAATCCAGCGGATTAAGATCGGGACTAGACGACGGCCAGTCTTCAGCTCTGATGAAGTCCGAAACGTGCGCTTCTAACCAAGACTGCGTGGACCGAGCTTTATGACCCGGCGCCGAGTCTTGTTGGAAATACCTTCCTGGTTATTGAACATGGTGTTGTTAAGTGGCTTAACTACCTTCTCAAAGATGGTATCTTGATAAACTTGTGCCGATGTTTTGTTACATTTTTTACAAAAATATGTCTCAGTCAGTCCTTCATAGCTAACACCCCACCAAACTATCATTGAAGTCGGGTAATGCCCACGTCGCACTCTGCCGACTAATTGGGAAGCTTCCTTAGAGGTTTTGAACATAAATACAATCATTTTGTTTGTTAAAATATTGCTCAATTGTAAAGATTTTCTCATTCGTAAACAAAAAATTTCTGTGACCTCCCTTAGCGTACCGCTTCAGTAGTTTTTTCGATTTTACCACCCTATTATTTTTTGAATTATCAGTTAAAAAATGACCAGTGCGTCTCTTATAGGCTGCAAGTCCTAAGTGATCTTTTAAAATACGCGACATGGTTTAGGGTGCTTGCTATCTTCATCTCCCGAGATAAAATCTTTTGCTTTCGGGCAGGATTTCTACGAATTCTTTCCCTTACTGCTTTGACCACCTTTTTCGTACGAACACTACGTGGACGGCCAGACCTTTATCTGTCACAAGCAGAGGAGGTCTCATTGTACCTATTGATAGCCCGGTATACAAACATTTGGCATTTGGCTCTATACCAACTTTGTGTAATGCAATCACAGCGATTCAGTTCTCTTTATCACCCCACTCCATTTTAATATCGCAAAGTATTATAAAATGTATTGGCGCCAAAATAAAAAAACACAATGAGCAATCGTATAAAAATGACATTCCAAAATTAAAAATGAGATTCCAAATTCAAATGTAATATCTTTCTTATTTTTAATTGTAACAGTATTTATGGCCAGACTGTGTTTATCTGTATCAGATGATTACGTAGTGATTTGGAGTTGTGGAGTTGTGCAGCGTGAAAGATAACCCTGGTATAAGCTTCCTTGTTATGACATTCAAAATGTACCACTTTTTTAGGGTTCCGTAGCCGAATGGCAAAAAACAGAACCCTTATAGTTTCGTCAAGTATGTCTGTCTATCTGTCTGTCCGTCCGTATGTCACAGCCATTTTATTTGTAACTATACGCAGTACACTGTTGAAATTTGGTAGGAAGATGTATCCTGTTAACCGCTTACCGATTCCCATACAAAAAATAAAAAATAATGAAATTTAAGGGGGGGGGCTCCCATACATGAAACTAAAACTAAAACCATCAATGGGGAAGCAAACTGTCAAATTAGTTCCTTATAGAGGGCGCCAAATGTTTGTTACGCAGCAACTGTCAAAACCCATACAATTATTTGTTGTTTTGTTGTTATTAGTTAGTACTTTTAAAAAATGGGGCACTGTGCAGCTATTGGGTGTGGAGAAGTAGGTTCCTACAAATTCCCCAGTGATCCTCAGCAAAGGAAAAATGGGAAAAGGCATTCAGGAGGGAATTTTAAATCAAAGCGGTGGAAATATTGTATTGCTACTAACATCTCGACACAGCGGCTCTTATGGTAAATCCATTTGGGATTCAGGACTATCTTGTATAGGATTTTCAAAGTTGAAGTTCCTGTCGTAGGCCTCCAATCTAGGAATGATAAAAACATAACTGTATTTTAGAGGGTTATGTCGAGTTTTAAAAAAAACATAGTTTAGAAAGTATAAAACTAGTATTTTTTACAAGTCGCTTTTAGATTAGACTTTATTTGATGAAATTCAATCCTAAATTTGCTATGAAAACGCGTAAAAGTATAAAAAAACACTATCTTAACTGTCGACTAGGTCAACTTTTTTCCCTTTTAACGAAGCTCCACGTTTTCTCAACTCCTCCTTTAGACTATCCACACGTCAGAAGGAATACATTGTAGTGATTTCCAAAAAAAAAGGGTCTAGAGTCAAAAAACGTTCACAGATCCACAAAAGCAAAAAGTATTCAGATTAACAATATTTGACTTGTAACAAACACACAGCGCCATCTACCAAAAAGTTTTGCGTAATCTTCCCCATTATCCAGGCGTCAGGACTGACAGGAGGGCAATATTAAAAATGGAACGTGCTGTACCCATCCCGTCATCCGTTGGGAACTCGACTCTCGAAGTTGTCGACGAGTACGTCTACCTTGGACGAGTGATCCAATTAGGTAGGCCCACTTTGAGAAAGAGGTCAATCGACGAATCCAACATCTGTTTTTAAGGTTCCGTAGCCGAATGGCAAAAAACGAAACCCTTATAGTTTCGTCAAGTCTGTCTGTCCGTCCGTATGTCACAGTCATTTATTGTGTAAGTATAAGTATCACACAGTTGAAATTTGTTAGGGAGATCCTGAGTATCCTGTTAACCCGCTTTACGACTCTTATAAAAAAATAAAGAAGAGGGGGACTCCCATGCATGTTTTTAAAACAAGATTAACGTTTGATAGATTGACGCTTCCAAAGTGGTAACATGGGCGTCCCCCCCTCCCCTCTAAAAACTATGTAATGTAGATCTAACAAATACTTTCAACGACAATTGGTTTGGACGGGGTCGAACTAGTAGTTTCTGAGATATAGCACATTTCCAACAACCGCAAACATAGCTTTGTTTTTCATACAAACACTATGAAAAACAAAGTATCAGTGCGCGAGTCCGACTCGCACTTAGCCGGTTGTTTCTAGTTTAAAGGGGGCAAGTCGACTGTTTTGTCAGGGTAATCCACCTTATGTTCGACGGTACACATTACGATAAATTTATTTTTCATCTCACCTGTTCGGAAAATTGAACTTTTATGTGTAGATAGCTCGGTGGAAAATAGCTTTTCCATCACTAGGGTAGAAAGTTATTTTGTTTTAATCGCTACGATCAAACATGGAATCAGATATAATTGAGTCACACCATATTATTCAACTTTAAGAGCTTTTCAAATTTAATTTTCGTTCGTTGATTTCAAAAAATTTAAATGGGTCTCATTTTCAATAATTATGAAATTATCAATCAAAACATTCAGGCGCCCGCCAATTATTTCTCATTTATGACACTTTTTTGTCTATTACTTCACAGATAAGTAAGCGGGCGGGGAAGACCTGCCAGCATGGTGTTCATTATAAAATCTTCTTACTCAACCCCACCATTAGCTATCACTCATAGCCCCAAAATTGAAGGTGCAATTTGTCATATATCATATAACCTGTGGTAATTTTCGTGACAAGGTTATGGTTGCGTTCTTCCACTATTATTTTTGTCCGTAAGAAAAGTTGGTCGATATTTTTAACAAGGATTTGAATTATTTGATTTCGTCTGCGTTTTATGTACTCTGTTTTCTTCCGTGCCGTTACTGTCCTTCTAATTGTGTGTTCTATACAGCAAATAAACTGATTTGTTGTGCAAAAACTTGAGGTTTCATCTCACGTCAATGAATATAAATACCTCATCATCACATCTACAACCACACAGCTCAATTTATTTATTTTCCTCACAGTTGAAATTAAAACAGTATGTTTAACTCGGATGGAAACACCCATGACACTCTCGAATTATTAGCGCTCTCACTCCATTCGAGCGCCAAAAACAACTTGAGTGCAATAGGTTACTTTCTCCCCTTGTATAACAATCTACTATATTATAGATCGAAATCATTAAGGGCACCACCAAACTACCAGCCTGTTGATTCACAAAGTCAACCTCGACACTGATCCATATATGGACCTTCGCCTGGGTCGAGAAATTGGTATTCACAAACTCTCATCGAATCTAGCGCCGATCGCCTCAAACGGCGTGAGTTGAAACTAATTCTGGGCGAATCATTTGACACGTTTCTATGGACTTTGACGCGTTTGGCAGATGAAAAATTATAGCATCGCCAAAGCTGTAGCCTCGACTCAGTCGATGTCACAGTAAATAAATGATAAGTAGTATTTAGAAGGAAGAAAAATAATGTTGTAAAACTAACTTTTAACTTTAACATCCTTTTTTGGGTCCTTGAAGGTAATGAAGATTAGAGACCGCATTAATGAGGGTTTTTCTTATGAAAAATATCCATCAACTTGCTAACAGAACTAACTCCAAAAGTATCAGACACAAAAAAGTCATATGTTTTTTATGCTATCGAATCAAAATCAATGCGGTATCCACTAGTATTTTAATAAAATGAAGAAGAAGAATTTTTTAATTTCTTATTTCCTCTTGTATTCTTGAGTGTCAAATATTCATAATACCATAGGCATTACTACTTTATGACATCATAGGTATTTAAATTTTAAAAAATATATGTAATGAGACCGCTCAAAAACTCAAAACATTGCACTGTATCTACTGACTTTAAAGTGCACTGTGAATACGGACATCGCCTATTCACAACATCGTCTGACATATATCCGGGAAAAGTTATGTCAAGATTATCAAGACGTCAATACGTATTTGCATAAAACATTATATTTTTTGCAATAAAACAAAAAGATATTTCATCAAATTTGGCCATCACACACCAAAAAATAAAGCTATTGAAGAATCCGATTAAGCTTGTGGTACTCTGTGTCGTTAAGACTCCTGGAGCCGCAACAGTAATATAAGCTGGATGCTGGATCTTGGAGCATAATTTTGCGAGATAAACATTTTCTGCCTGAGCGAGTATCAAGTTCACGTCGGAGCAATATCTTGGACCTTTTTTTAACGGAAAATCCTCGTGGTGCGGATTCTCAAAGAGAATGAAAATACGTTCATCCAACTTTAAAACTACAGTCCTACTCTAACCAAAGGTACTAAATAGAAAGGCTAGCTAGCCTAAAACAATGCTTTGGCTAAGCACGCGATACGTGTAATCAATCAATTTTATAAAATTCCGGAGGCATACGAAATATAACCTATATTTTATCGTTTGCTGTTGTTTCAGATTCTATGTAGGTATAGTGTATTTTTATGAGATGACATCAGACATGTTGAAAATTATGAAAAGCTATATTTTTATCTAAGCATCACTGAGACGGAGTAGAGTAAAATACAGCACAGTGCTTAATATTGTTTCGTTTGTCCACTATATGCAGATGTCACATTCTTACTTTGTTATTTCGGTTATCCACTTCCAAGATGAACTTGATTATTTGTGCCAATGTAAAGAGCAAAAGAGCTAGAGGGAAAATCTCATTTAAATGATTAAACTAGGTAGAGCAGCTCCTATAGGTTTGAGGAAGAGATCCAGTATTGCTACTGACCCCAAGAAATGGAGAGAATGTAAAACACTAGTGTGTAATGCTTAGATTTATTGCTAAAAAACTTAAGTCAAGCCTAATAAAATAAAGTCATATATTCAAATGCATTTTTAATACATACACTTAGAGGTATGATGGATGGATGATTCACTCTACTAAACGTGCCAGATGCTGTGTTTTTGTTTTGCACTGTTGACCTGGTATATGCTCGTTCCTTTTATTCAAGATTTCATCAAAAATACTTATTTGCTAAACTAAACCATAATACCGTTACATAATATAAATGGCAAGTTTATGGAATTGTTCCTTGCCTAGACCGTTTTCTGGTTAAAACCCAGGGCTCGCGTGCCTACGAGTAGCACAACATGCTCCTAAAACCAGCCCTCAGTGTCTTAACATTTACTTGATTGGTAACATCAAATATATTATTTTCAGGCATTTGCTGGCTAGAGTTGAAGAAATAATGATGAATATAGAGCTGAAAAATTATTTAAAAAGCTTGAAAATAGCTTAAGACATACATTTATTTGACATCTCACGAATGTATTTTAGCTCAGGCGATGTTCTGAATCGGGCGAAATACGTCATGGTTGTAGATACAGAAAGTATTTTAATGTTTAAGACCGTAAAGTTTATTTTTGCTTAACCATAGCCGTCACATCAATAAAGGCAGATAGTTAGGGCGAGGGCGAGAGCGAAATCTAATTAAAAACTTAACCATAAAGCAAAAGACATAGACATTTGTGTCAATCAAATGGTGTATCCACATCGCCCGGCGGCATTACCGGCGTCCAAACGTCAAAAATGTCAGATACCATAGTATCGTTATTTTTAATAAAAAAAAGCCGCTGCAGCCCTAGATTATTATATTTTTCTCAGTATGAGCAGCAGAGCCGTCAACACAATACCACCGGGTGGTGTGGACACAATAAATATGCACAAATGATTTTTCCCTTTTTACAGTTTCCAGGTCTAAAGCCATGCAGCCAACATAAAACATAAAACTTGCCTAGTTTATTTCAAGGCTTTAATTGAGTTTGCTGTTCATACAATTTAGTTTGATATAACAGTCCTCATCGCAGCTCCGTCTTTTTTTCTAAACAGTATTTAGCACATAATTTCAAATATTGTTTAATCCAAGACATAATACAATGTTTTAGTATTTGTAGTAAGGCTGAAGGTTTGACTTGGCGATGAAAGACACCAATAGTGTATTTTTTAATAAGATATTGTTATTAGAACGCGTTTTTTAAATTCAGATCAAAACCTTATTTTTCAATTAAAATATTTAATTTTTATCTCTCTGTTTTTGTTTTTTGGTTCAATTACACCTTTCATTTGATCTCGCCTCGCCCTTGCTTGCTATCTCGCCTTTGTTGATGTCACGGTTATGCAAAAACTTACTTTACGACTTCACGTTTAAAATACTTTTTGCATCTATAACCGTGACGCACTTCGCCCGATTCATGACATCGCTTGAGATGAAATACATCCGTGAGATTTTGACATAAAAATGGCATATCAGTAGCAGTATTTGCAAGCAAATAAATCAATTTACAGTCATTTCATAACTATTTTTTAAACTCTGACCAGCACAAACCTAGAAATAATGTCCTTGAAGATGCCAATCAAGCAAATTTATGATGCTCCGTCGTCAAGACGCTTAGAGAGTAGTTGTTGTTAATCATCTTGGGTTGCTGCGTTCTAGAGCATAGTGTGCTTGATACGTGAGCAATGGATTTTATCAGAAATCTTTCTGATCGAGGAATGTCTGTACCTCTTGTGCAGGAAGAACAAACCCCTAATATATCGAAAAACAAAAGGAGTCTCATTTTTCTATGTTACGTCCGTTGAACTATTCAAAACGACATTAAACAGTTAAAAATTTTCAGAGGTAGATACTCATTGTGAGAGTAGCTCCTTGATATGAGGAAGTGATCTGTATTGCTGCTAATGACCGCAAATAAGGGGTAATACTCGTACCTAACAAACCGGGTAGGTCAAGCATGAGTAACCATGATTATAATGACAAAGGATCAGCCACATAAAAAGAAAGATAGCGTGATTTTAACGGTTTTTGTCTCTGGTAGTGTATCCTCTCCGCCTGGCGGCAAAAGATCTTGACGTAGGCCTGCGGCGAAGCCGCTGCTAGTCGGGGTGTGGATACACCATTAAAATGTATGTGGGCAAATAGGTAAATTTAAATTAAACTAGGTTCTATACATTGTGTTGTTGATTTATTAGAGTTTAAAATAAATTAAACTAAATAATTCTGGTATTTTTTTGTTTCAGTTTTAGAGTTCAGATCAGAACATTAAACCTTATTTTACATTATTTTACTTTTCATTTCAAGTTTATGCTCTATGGTTAGACAAAACTTCGCATCCTTACTTATAGTATGTTCGTTTGTTTGTTGTAAATAATAAAGACAATTGTGTTTTTACGCAATAAGTATACAGCTGATGATGACTTTCTACCTATTAAGAAACATTAACTTGTGAAATTATGCATCCGCGAGTGCTGAAACATTGATAACAGTAATAGCGTCCTTGAAAGTCATCAGCGGGTAAAAACGCGTGACATTGCTAGTTGTAATTTCATGCAGCGACGATGTTGTGAATACCACGCATCACTGGAGCGGTGTCCATCGCGGATGTCAAAATGTAGGCGACCTATTCGTGAGCAGTCCGCGGCGACCTTTCACGGCCATGTGGCCGTGAGTTTACAAGCTTGAATTACCCCCCAGATTAACTAACAACATGAAAATGGAAGGGGAAATGGAAAACAAACAAAGTATGAACAAAATGAAATTAAAGTAAAAACTATGAAAGCTCACTCTCCTCCGCAAGCGCATTCTCCTGGACTAGATCATCACCATGGTTCCACGAGGTGCATCGTCCTCACTTGCGGTGATTAAAGAGTAATCCAATAATTAATAAGGATAATATAATAATTCTTTTGGTTTTCTTCCAAAATTTTCTTCGGCAGATCACGTCATGGACATATCGTCATAAGTCTCTCTTCATATTCATTTTATATCTTGCATAAACATTATTATTTATTCTGATCCGTGTTTATTTAAAAATCGACCTGTCACGTTTATGTTTAGTAAAACATATGTATTTACATGAGTCTTAAAATATATTATGAATAAAATTATTTTACATTTTATCAGTCACAAAACAAATTCCACAGGCAATTGACAATGTCACATTTAGATGGGTAAAAGTCCTGCCACTCATCACCATGGTGTGGTGATGGCGTGGACAATCACATTTAGTTCATCATTGTCTAACTTCGTCGGTTATGTAACTTTGTGGTTCATTCTTCAAATCGTAGTCTTATTCTAAGTCAAGCCGTATCGTGTCTAATTACAGCATTGACATTAAAAGCAGCCCTTGTAAGCAATCGCACAAACATTGCCAAGGTCGCCGCTTGGATGAGATGGGGTGTTGAAATGAGAAAGACGAAAGGCGAAGATTGGGGTCTTGAGAGTAGATAAGACGCACTTTCTTTATCGTAAAAACATAAAGCGGGTTAGTTTTTAATTATTATAGAGTCTTTCTTCTGAGTTAGATACTCTGCATACATATTCACTTTAAGCGAGGTGAGAAAAAAACTGCAAAAATATTATTAAATATTAAACCCGTGTAAATTACACCTTGTATTAAGAAAATTGCTGCACAGCTAAATTGTTCATAATGCCATGAAATTTCTAATTTTCGTTGTTATCAGAAGTTGCTTTAAGTAATATTTACTTCATAACCCAACCGCTTCTTATCATTTGGTAGTGTAGTAGCTATCGTTCACATTTGATAAGGCGAAAATGATATTTTTTCTGCTTAACAAACAACGGGAATTGTTTTTCGTGTCTATTGCGGTAATTACAGTGTACCCCTGGACAAAATGGGAAATACCGATTTGAGATGAAAGTGGACCTAAAATTAGACATAAAATAAGCAAAAAAATTTAACACATATTTCAGCTTGTGTTAAAGAATGTAATATTCGTTTTGTACTGTGGACGGTCCATGCAAATAAAGTAGATATTTCACAAAATAGCAGGTCGAAATAAGAAAATATGATAAGATAATTATACTGTTTCTTATTTTACCCCAATGATCTCATGATTATTAGGGTAAAATAAGGAACAGTTGATAAAATAGTTGGTATCAAGTTACTTTGTTTTATGTAAGGAAAATAAAGTTTAAGGAGATTTTATTTCCAAACCATGACGGAATTTCTGAAAATAATATCTATACCGATTCCTAAAATACTACAGCTTATGATTTGTGACGATTTTGTATTATTTTAACTTTTTATTTAACATACAAATCTGTGACTTAACTCAATAAATAACTTTGGCTACGATCTCTTAAAGTTGCTTTTCATTCTTAATTCGAAGCTAAAATATGGAATTAAAAAATTGAGGCATTTCTTTCGTTTCATTTAAGGTCTACTTTCACCTCATATCGGTGTACTTTATCCGGGCGCATACTGTATACTGGGTGATGACTATCAATAAATTAACGTCAGTTATTTTACAAATTTCTTTCAGTTTTCAATAAGAATATTATGTGAGGAACTTCACCAGGAACAAGTTTACGTAAGTGTGTTGTTATTTTGATACTATAGCAACAATAATATGCAAAAAAAAACATTAAAGTAAATACAATTTTATTTACAGTCTGCAACGACGAGAAACTGTTCAGCCCGGGTAAAAGTCGAGTCTGATAAATAAACAACATATCTAATTGAAAAAGTGTTACGAACCAAATGAATCTAGAAGGTATAGGTGAGACGGAGTGTACCTATACCTATACAGGGTGACTTTTTTATCAGTACCGAAATCTTGTGTAAAGACTCCACTGATGAATATGAACAACTTTTTCTATGGGGGCAATAGTGAAATCGAGAAAAAAACAGTTGTTCCATACAAAAGTTCAATTGGCGCGCGGTCAAAATGTATGGAACAGCTGAAATTTTTTTAGTAATAAAAGTATAGTAAAAGTTGTTCATATTCATCAGTGGAGTCTTAACACAAAATTTCGGTACTGATAAAAAAGTCACCCTGTATAAAGCCCTAACGGTCGTCGAAGAATAAGAAAAACTTTATATTTACATGATAGGATCCTTCCTATCGTGTAAATATAAAGTTTTCCTCTGTATCTTCCTAGATACAGAGATAAGAAAATATAAGAAAACAGATAAGAAATAGAGAGGAAAGGATAGTATTTAAAACAAGATTAGAAAATAGAAAGAAAATAGCAAGCGCGCAGCCTCTATGTACGAGATGATGATTCGATCTGGCGATCGGGAGTGGTCGGAGAACCGATGTCACCCGATGACGTCCCAAGAACGGCGTTCTACGGAGCTTGCTGAACGTTTCCGAAGACGCTTTCCTAGCGCGCGTAGTGGTGGCAATTTTCAACTCTCGTGTCATAGTTCCCATTTTAAAGTACAGATGGAGAACCGCTACAAATCAAACACTACTTTGATAAAGCGGTTAACACGATACATCTACCTACCGAATTTCAATAGTGTGATGCATATAGTTTCAGAATAAAGTGGCTGTGACATATGGACGGTCAGACAGACAGACAGACTTCACGAAACTATAAGGGTTACGCTTTTTTCCATTCGGCGACGGAACCCTAAAAACCTGTAATAATATTATAATAACAAAGAGTAACAATATCATTTACCGTAACAAACGATACGAATTATCAAAGTGATCTCAAAGTACTACAGTCTTCAAGTAGAATATAAACATAAGCCACGCGATCGCCGATAAACATGTGGAATCCCTTTAGAATGGAATATGACAGTTTGATACGACGATGTTATATTCGGTGCGCAGGACTATCAAAGAAACAATAAAATAGACGTGACGACCGCAAGGGTGGCACGCAAATGTCTGGCTATAAAATATATACTAGTCAAAGAATATAAGGGCCACTTGGTTATTTCTATGTCTGGACCGAATTAATAATTTTGAAGCGATCATATGGCAAACTTTTTTGTAGTGTGTTCTCTTGCTTTTTTACGAGCAATTGGTGGACTGTACCACTTGCATAAAATTGAAAGTAGGTAGAATTTTCATCCATTCTTTACAAAACCGCTTGCGCCAAGCAACCGGTACCCGTGTTAGTGACCAAACGATTAGAATTTGGTTGCATGAAGACCAGCAATTCTCCAGAAGACGCGTAGTGCGAATCCCATTGACAGGAACGCATCGTGCGAACCGATTATCATGTGCAAGGGAGTACCAGGATTGGGACATGAGTGATTGAGCACAGTATTGTTCACAGATGAAAGCAAAGTGTTTTTTTTAGTGACGATCGTCGCATAAGGGTTTGGAGACGAGAAGGTGATTTTCGGATGCTTGTATCCATGAAAGTGATAGATTCGGGGTCCCAATGTTATGGTGTGGGGAGGAATGTCTCTTTCGAGCCGAACTGAGCAACATAATCCTAAGTGAAGGCACGGTAACGGCTCAACGATACATTAAGCAGGTGCCATTTGCACAAAGATTTGGGACAGGATTCAAATTGATGCACGACAACGCCCGCGCCCATATAGCTTAAGCCACCAGGGACGCTCTGGAAGAAGCCGGAATACAGGTCTTGCCGTTGCCCGCGAACAGTCCAGACCTTAATCCCATTGAGCATATGCGAACTTGTTAAAAAGAAGTGTCCGAGACACAAATCAACCCGTGCATAATGAGAGACAGCTCGTCAACATGCTCAAAACAAGCTGGGAACAAATTTCACAAGAGACTGTGCGACATCTGGTAGAAAGTATGCCTTCCAGGATTCGAGAATGTGTTCAGAAAAGGGGAGGACACACGCGATACTGAAAAAAAATTCTTTTTCTTTTAATTTTTAAAAAATGCTTTGCATCCTGAGGTAAGATTGCATATTTTCGAAAACATATTGAATATTCATAATATTTCAATTCTTTGTTATTGTTTTATGATTTTAACATTAAAAAGTTATCAATCAATTTAATTTAATCATTTCATTACCCCAGAACCCAAATCATTTTTCACAAAACTTAAAATTTACTGTGGCCCTTATTTTGTTTTGACTAGTATACAGGATGTTGTTTTGGTCAGCGACGAGCGACTCATGGGTGGCCGTACAATCGATACTGATGCCAAAAATAATATAAAAAAAATATTTTTTTTAAATGAAAAAAACTCACATAATCATTTTTTTATGCGGTACAGCTATCGAGTCAAAACTACCATCACCAGGTAGCCTCTTCGAAGCTTACTAGCTACGGGGTAGCTTTCGTAGATAAGCGCTAGCTATATGCTAAGGTGCGAGCTTTCCCTTTCATTTTGTCATTTTTTTTAATGTTGTGAAGAGATTTTCTTGTATAAAACTTGCTCAGAATTTTAAAAAACTTTTTTTTTAAGATATAGGCATAACTCATATTATCATCCCTGAGTTGGATGTCACTGACCAAAACAACACCCTGTATATAAAAACTTTTCTGTATAAATGTGATTGATGTCACTTTAATATACAACCTTTTCTATTTCAGTGCAAAGGAAATGACTGCACTGCAAGCGTAAGAATGATACGCGTTAAAGATCCTTATATATTATTTCGTTTTATAATCATATATTTGTCCTTTTCTAAATGTTATATCCGCTTTCGATTCATAACATTGTAATTCATTCAATAAATCCTTTTTAGCACTTTACTGGCCCTAGTTGAGCTATGTTCGCCGGGATCGCTACTTGTTCATAAATAGAAAAGCCTATTAATTATAAAAATATTACTTCCTTCTCTTTGAAGCGTTTTGATGGCCCTAGCCAAAAAAAAAAGAGTGACAGTAAATTCCTCTTCTTGATTTAGGCCTGATTTTTCCAAAGTCAGATAAGGAATATTCGTCGAATAAAAAACAATACGCCTAATTAGAAAGCGACATTTAATTGTCAGCAATCAATTATGTAAAATTAATTTGAAAATTGGTCGATTTATACTTATACAGTCGTGTAAGTTTTATCTGACGATATTATATCCTGTCGTTCGGTCGGTTGTTGATAATTAGCCCTTAAGAAGGTTACGATTTTTGGCCCTGAACATCTAAATAGAAGGAATAACTATTATTTTTATTTGTACAGTGCAGAGGTACTTTGGCGGACGCTGAGGTAAGTTTATATGTCGTGCAAAGCTGAGTTTCTGAGGGTGCGTCGCGTCCAGATCTAACGTTTGCGCCCCGACTAATTTCGCAGTCGGTAAGCTGTAATGTAGTACAAGGTAATGTGATCTTGTTTGTTGCCAGCACCATTATCCAAAGGAAAGGAGATATTTCGAAAATCAAACTGATCACCATGCGCCGAAAATAAAAAATATACTGCTTCATTATTATGAGTACAATAATATCTATTTGGCTGTGCTAATTAATGCTTATCTCGGGATAAAGTATGGGCGCCTTCTAAAGTGATATTAATTAATTAATGTTCGATTTTCCAATGAAAGTTTGTATGATTTCACTCGGGAGTGATTAAAAAAAAGATAACCGAATTATGTGAGTAGTAACGTCTATATTTCGCGCAATATCCATTGACTTTTAAATAGTTTTCGAACGAAAATCACACGCGATATTCAAGCGAGTGATTCAAGACTAGGGCCCAAGGACGCACCCTTACCCATTCATACACTCATCACTGTGCACATTGCAAGTGGGACAAAACGATTAAAAACTCTTTATGAAACAAATTGTACTTATTTTCAGGCTATTGGCTTTAACGCGGAAGCTATCGTAAGAACTAAACGTTAATTATTTCTGATATAATTATTAGTAAATTAAAAAAAACTGTGTTACAATAAAAATGAAATGTTTTAATAGATAATTATAAGTATGCAGCCGATCGTTTCAGTTAATGTCAAAAAATTAGTAGAATGTGAATCGGTCGGATCACCTTCAGTCGATCGATAAAGTTGAGCTGAACCACAGCTGCACCGCATTTATTTTTCGATTTGTCGAATTGAAAAAGTTGATATCATCACCGGTGCAGTTCACGTTTGGATACATTTTGACAAGTATAATTGAGTAGCAGGCTCTCGCAACATACGTTTATATGTAAGATGCTTTATTTACAAATTTTGAAAAGAGCAAATTTTTTTTAAGTTGGATGTTATTATTGTGTAGTTCACCAGGATTCACCAGAATTAGGTTAAGATGAAACAGGGCCTTTAATAAAGTGTTATTACACTTTTAATTCGCCTGCATGGATAACTTCATTTGGGGTAATGAACGACGCTGTATGAAAAAACCGGCCAAGTGCGAGTCGGACTCGCGCACTGAGGGTTCCGTGCCAACTTTAACTGAATAAGGGAATCCACTTACTTCTACTAAGTAAATTACCACAATATTTTGTCAACTGCAAATATAACTTTGTTTTTCATAGTGTTTGTATGAAGTACTAGTTATGTTTGCGGTTGTTGAAAATGTGCTATATCTCTAAAACTACTAGTTCGATCCCGTCCGAACCAATTTTTATTGAAAGTATTTATTAAGATCTACATTATATATTTTTTTCAAAATTGACGCTTGCTTGGTTTAGAAGTTAGATAGGGAGGACGCCTATTTTACCACTTTGGAAGCGTCAGTATTTTTAGCGTATTTTTATGTTCAGGTGTTTGGGGATCTCTCAACATCCGAGGTAAGTAAACAACAGGGATTACACGCCATCTGTCACAAATGCAGCACTGTAAGTCACTTAATTACGTAATTCACCACAAGGGTTCTGAATTACGCAGTCGGTCACATTTGCCTTAGGTCATATACGTGATTGGTCATAATCAAAACCTGTCTTAAACGCCATTTGTCATGATCGTAATTAGTTTATACGCAGCTCATCACACGAGGATAGTAGGTATTCCGAAATTAGTAAGAGTACCAATTGAAAACCTAAGAAACAAGTTAAGAAAATACAACCAAAGTCAAAAATAAAAATGAAAATCAGGAAAACGAAAAAGCAAGTTAATGCCAAAATCAAGGAAATGTAACAAAAGTTAATGAATGTCGCAGCAAAGGACTGTCGGAAAAACAAGTGAAAGTCTAGAAAAGAAATGAAAATCAAGAAAACAAACGAAAATCAAGAATACAAATTAAAATAAAATAAAACTAAACTCTACTCTGCTACGTATATGCGCTTTATCATCGCTTCAAACTGAACAATGAGCCGATAATCGTTATGACGGATTTCGTTTTTTGTCGTAAGCCTCTTAACACGCGCGCCGTTTGCGCGTTGAAAGAGTTTTTGGATGGTTAATTAGAAATTAACCTATAGCAAATTGCTTAACTATTTTAAAAACAGTTGTTGTATGTTAGTCTGGACAATCAAGTAATCATTAACGTTTGAATAACTTTGGAATTCATTGCTCGTATGTGCCAACGTACACAGTTGAAAAAAAGCCTTGGTGCCAATCAATAAGTCAACATTTAAAACCTTTTAATTTTTCAGTGCTTTGGACCCTTTTGTCGAAGTGGCGTGAGTTAAAGGTTTTTTGTATTGTTCAAAAATCTTGAAAATATTATAACGTCCTTCCAGTTGAGGCTTTTTAGACGAGCGAAGTGTCGTGCATTATCCACATTATCCTGCATGCCAGGGAGGCACAACACACTGCCACATACAGCTGATACAGCCTGCTTCTACCTCGCTGCGCGCTTTGTGTCGCTCCGCGTACGGTTCAGTAGGATTATCGCCTTTAAAACAAAAAATAACTTAAACATCATTAACTCATGCATGACAGCATTTTTTTCTTATAGTGCGACGGAGTTATGAACGTTTGCATGTCGAAGGTAAGTTCACTAGAGGTAGGTAGTATATCCAAACTTCATTAGGAAATATGTGAACGTCTATATTATTTTGTTTTTTACTCATCTAAGAACTCTTGTAAACCTAATCATCACATGACGTTATAAAAATATAGTACCGCTTTGTTTTATTGGTAGATACCTAAAATTACCTTAACCTTCTTAGTCAGGTGAAAACAAGTTACCAACAGTAGGTAGGACAGTATATTCTACAACAGGTTAATTTCAGTTAGAAAATCCTTCTATTATTTAGAGATTTTAGAACTGCAAAAATTACAACAACGACTTCTGCGATTTTAGAAACAACTTCTCAAACATCGTTTTTTTAAAATATTTAAGCAAAATAGTATGCAACCCTAAAAAACGCATAAACTTTACTAAGCTTCTGTATTCGACGATTCATTCAAAAGAAAAAATATATATGGAGTCTACTTTGCTTTGATATCAGCGTCAAATGACTGAGTGTAATTAGTGGAAGGCGTACGAGTCCAATTTTAAGGAAAAACCGCGAATTGATGTACAGCGCACGCATACTAGAGGTTAAAACAAAATTATCGACCCGAAGTACCAATAAAAACCTTCGGGAGGAGGGTGGCGCGCTAAATCATCATCATCAAATATACCTATATACATAATTTTTAAGAAAACCAACAGCTTTACAGATCTTTAAACTAAAAGTATGTATTTATATGATAGCATCGCCAATAACAGGTTTCCCTGAAATTAACAAATAATCTGTTCTGCGAGTGCTTTAAATATTATCTCAGCAATTACATTATTATACTTATGCAAAATATAGTAAGTGTACATTGTAATTTAAGTGGAGTTTATGAATTTTGTGTTAAATATTTTATATTTTGTATGGGAGTTTATTTTGAATCTCTGGAAACCTGTCATGTGTCAGTGTCAGTCAATCATTTAAAAGTGCTTTTTATAGCGATTCCTAAAATATACCTAGTCTCGCCATAAATATTGTCACAAAGTTTTTTTTTTAATGCAAATAATATTTATTACTTTTTCAGTGTGTTAGTTTTATACATATATAAAACAATTTAAAATATAGTGAAGTGGTCTCCATTGGCTGCAATACAGTCCTTTAAATGTTGAGGCCAATTATCAATAGAGGCACGCACTCTTTCCATGGGAAAATTCTTCACTGCCAATCGTATGGAATGTTTTAGGGACTCCAAATTATCATGGCGTTTAGAGCAAGCCGTACTCTCTAAAACTGACCATAAATCATAATCCAGCGGATTAAGATCGGGACTAGACGACGGCCAGTCTTCAACTCTGAGGAAGTCCGAAACGATCGCTTCTAACCAAGACTGCGTGGACCGAGCTTTATGACCCGGCGCCGAGTCTTGTTGGAAATACCATGCTTGGTTATTGAACATGGTGTTGTTAAGGGGCTTAACTACCGTCCTACCTTCCTTAGAGGTTTGAACATATATAATCATTTTGTTTGTTAAAATGTTGCTCAACAAATGATATCACACACGACAGGTTCTTGAAGCTTTTTTATTTTATTTTCAAATACAGAATATTTGGTGAACCACCGTACAGCCCCCCGGAAAGGGGCCCCTTCCGTACCGAAGATTTTTTTAAAGTACTTCAGGTCAATTTTACCTCTAGTGAGCCAAACGGCTAAACTGTACATGGATTTGCTCTTTTTATTGCGTACAGCTTCCACTTCATTGGACCACGCACTTGATGCTGCTTTGTCTCTAAATGTTTCTCTTAGATCAATAGGCGAATGCATAATTCTATACTTCTGTAGTCAAACTATTAGTTATTAAATGTGGTTTGATTAATTTTATTAAATTGGTGATAAACAATTTTTTGCCTTCTTATATCTCAAAATCTACTGAACCGTTACTTATTTACGAAATAATAATCAAATGTTTTCTGTTTTAGTGTGTTGGACGCGGCTGTATGTCTTTTGTAAGTTTAAAAAAGTTTTACCGTATAAGAAGAATACAATTTATTAAATATGGGTTGTTAGGACATTATTAGAAAATCTACTTCAACGACGTTTTGAGATTATTTAAAAAAATATAGTGATGTATAGTTGTTTTTATTTGATTTCATTATACAAATGATTCGTGAATCATGTAATTTTATTCTCGGCATAACGCAACAAATTGGCCGAAGCAAAAAAAATGTAAGGCATGGGAGATCATATTTAGTGTTCCGTAGTTATAACATGTAAGTTGCTAAGTCTGGTGCCTTCTATGACATATTTTCCCATGGCCGTGAAACATTTTACTCCTCAAATGAACAACGCGACTATATCAACAATATACTCGTACGTCGTTACGACTAACGTATCTCTTGTGTAAAAAAACATCAAATTTTCGAGACAATCGATACAAAGTTCCTACAAATAAAATATTCTTCTTCTTCTAAAATTTAAGAGCTTCGCTCTTGTCGGTGGAGTAATCGCCATTCTTTTCTTTTATTTGCCTTTTTCTTGACCTCCTGGTACGACATGACATTTACTTTTTCCTTCACTTGGTCGAAATATCTTCTCCTAGGTCTTCCTCTTCTAATATTAACAGACTTTTATAGATCTACAACTTATGCACGGAGTAACAATATTAGACACCTTCTTGAGAAGTTACAGTATGGGACACATGTTATTTTCCTCATTGTTACTTGTATTTTTTTTAAATACTTAAAGGGAATGCGACAAAATATATTTTACATTAAGACTACGAGCGTTGTTACGGTCTTGATTAATACAAAAAAAACATGGTACCAGGTACTGCAAAATATGTCAAAAAAACTTTTAGGTTAACAAAATATTAATTAATTACCTTGTTATTTCAGTGTAGATCTGGGGCTTGTTTAACAAACGTGTGTATTCAATTTAATTCATTAAATAAGGTCAGCTCGTTTTATGTCGTTATATATATTTAGAACTTTTATACACCAAATCGTAAAATCATAAATTGAGAGACGGGGTGGGGAAGACGTATAATGTATTAAGGTTAACGTCCTTACAAAAGAAATGGTAGGTAAATACTATTAAAATAAGTCTCGGGGATCTACTACGAAGACCTAAATGCGTTACAAAGTTCCCACGTTTATACGTATATCTACTACGAGTAACTTAAGGCCTTAACTGCAAACCTACGAACTACAGTACCAGAATCTACGGTATTAAGAGGCTGAATGAGCATTTTTTTTAATACTGAGACGGTCAGCGAAGGACGCTCCTCTCCGCGTACCTATGACCGCGTGTACGTGATTTAACTATTTTGAAGAACTTAAAGGTGAAGCATCTACAGCGAACACCAATCCAATTTTTGTGTCAATAAGCGTAGTAAGCGGTAAAGAAAATGAGCAGTCGTAAGGAAAACATTCGTCCCTATCTGCACCTAATTAAAGTGTCTTTGCAAATTTTAGAACTTTCCGCACTCAAATACAGTTAAAAGTACCTCGTCCTGCTCCCTGGCCCACCCTGGACTAGGGAGCAGGACAGGGCAATTAAACCAATAAATAAAAACCACAATTAACTTACGTGAAAAATGTTTGATTATCAAAGACACTATATCTGCTACGACAAATAAAACACATAAACTATCACTATGTGATAAAATCAGAAAACATAACAAAGTATTCGATTTATAAACATTAAAATTACATAAAAGTACAAAATTTACAAAAGGTTTTACTGTCTCCAACATGGCACGCCCTGGTGTGGAAACACTTTCTACTGTGGCGACTGTTTCTACAGTGATAAGGCCGACGCGCAGTGTTCTTTGGCGCCCTTTTCTGTGATTAAGGGCACCACCTTACGCACCGGCCTCCTTAGCGGGCCCTTGTTAGTCTGAACCTCGACTACTTGAGCTATACCATCAAGAGCCTTGTAGATCTTGGTTATTCTTTTTCTAGGTCATGTCCCTCTTGGAAGGTTTTGGTCCACCAGTAGCACCGGATCATTCTCAGATAGAGGGACACGCGTTACACCAGTCTTTCTTGGAATTAATGTGGGTAGGTACTCGCGCACCCACCGAGCCCAAAAACCTTCTGCCAGGTATAGCGCCTTCTGGTAGTCCCGTCGGCGCCATAGGTCACTTTCTGACGCCGGCTGCACTGCTTCAACTGAAGGAGTGCCCAAAAGGAAGTGATCCGGCTCCACCGGGATGTGGGTCAAGGGGCGTGAGTTGACCACAGCCTCCGCTTCCAACAGTGAACAACGGGTAGTCAGTACTTCTTCCTTAGGGGCGCTTTTTCTTTCAATGTCACGGCGAAAGCCGCTTTTATAGATCGCAGCAGACGCTCCCACGAGCCCCCCATTGACGGCGCCGCTTGGGGAATGAAATCTGAGGTGGTTAGCTGCTCCTACAAAGATTGTCCCGTAGTCCGAGGTTATTCTTAAAGGACAACCACGGCGTGCTATGAATCTTCGCGGCGCCATTATCACAGAATCGGCTGATAGGCTAGCCACTACCTCAAATGTACGGCCCGGGTAGTGAGGCATGGAATAAGTTCTAGTTGTAGATTGTGCTGAAGTACACGGCAGTTGAATATCTCAGTGTACTGACGGCCTGACTTTAATTTGATCTGCAATAAACATGTGATAAGAAGTTTTTTTAATGCTTGTGTAGAGACAAGTGCCACCACAACTACATAATATGTAGTGCAGCGTGTTACGATGATACTTGGATTCGCACGACTAGAGGGAGCTGGAGTCGATGTATGGAGACTGAACCACAATATGTAACATTTAGATCGGACTAACCTACCTACATATACATAACATTGGATCTTGGTCCCGGGCCAAAACCACTAGTCTATAAACAGCACTTCCTTCTGCGTACCTCTGTGGCGCCAAACTTGGCGAGAAAGTAATGAAAAAAAAACGCTGAAAAATGACTCTTATTTTTCGTAAAAGTAATAACTGCACTTAAATATTAACATTATGCTTAGTAGAGTATCCCAGGAATCGGACCAACCAACGTGTCAAAGATACTTTATTTTACAAACACTGTGATCTAAGGTAAAATGCATCAGCAAGTCGAGCATTTTTGCTTTCAATGCACTGAATTTAATTGCATGTTTTTGATGCGTATTTTCGTGATATTCGTTTTGATCAGTTATTATTCAGTTTCACCTGGCTATTAATGTGATAGAAAAGCTTTACAATGAGGTATCATTTGTGTGTGTGGGCAACAGATAATGAAAATTAGTTTGAATGAACGCCGAAAGTATCAAACTTTCGGCGTTTTAGCATTTTTGAAGCATTTTAGAAATTCATTTTGTCCATCCATCCATCTATCAATCGCAGCCGTTAATTTAGTTCTTTTAGGATATAGGCTTCCTGCATATTTATCCATTTTCGTCTCTCCCGTGCCACTTTCATCCAGTTCCGTCCGGTGTGGTGCTTAATATCGTCCACCCAACGAAGTGGTGGGTGGCCTCTACCACGCGTGTTGGCCCATGGTCGCCACTCCATAACCTTTCTGGTCCACAGATTTTTGTCCATTCTGACCATATGTCCTGCCCATTTCCATTTCTGTCTGGCTATTGTATGAACAACGTCCCTTTGTAAAAAGTGAATTTCTAAAATGCTTCTCACTCAGAGGGGCAAGGGATGCTCCCTTGCCTTGTTATTTTATCAATTATATTTGCCGTTGAATATGCTTATGTCTCATGCCACGATATTGACTCACGAAGGTAAAAATGGATAACCTGATGTGCTGGCGATTATAATTTTCCCTTTATGATATTATGTTACATGGGGTAAAAGGAGGATAAGTGATTTGAAGACATTTCAAGACAGTTTCGCCCAACGGGGATTGTTACCGTATAATTTTAAATACTATTATACCAAAGGTAGTAAATTACATAAAAATAGACCAAAGCGACACCCACGTATGGGATGGTCAGTTAAGTGTTTTGCAGTAGCAGTTAGCAAGTACCACTCTTGGTAAAGCACGCAAGCAACGTTAAGGCCACTTTAATCAGCGAGATGCCTAAATAATTAATAAATCAGTTAAAATAAAAAATAACATAATCCTCCTTTTCCTCCACCGCAGTCATATAACTTAAAATAAAATATAACAAAATACATTATAACAAAATAATTTTGCCTCTATCCCGCGGAGGTTGAAAATACAAAATACCGGCCAAGTGCGACAGCGACTCGCGCATTGAGGGTTCCGTGCCAACTTTGACTGAATTAGGGATTCCACTTACTTCCACTTAGTAAAATACCACAATATTTTGTTATGACAGCGGTTGTTGAAATGTGCTATATCTCAAAAAATTCTCATTCGATCTCGTCCGAACCAATTTTCGTTAAAAGTATTTGTGATGGTATACATATATATATATTTTTCAAAATTTACGCTCGCTTAATTTAGACGTTAGATAGGGGGGACGCCCATTTTTCAAGTTTCGAAGCGTTTAGCTATGAAACGTTAGGGGGTTAATGCAACTCGCTTCCGTAGGTTTACCCTCGAGACCCTACAAGTGACCCCTGGGTGGTGCTAAATGAGTTGCTCTTCCGGTGGTAGGCTTCTGCCGTGGCTGGTCACCACCCTTCAGATTAAACCGCACCGCCAAACGGCTAACGCCGTGTTCCGGGACGAGATCTGAAGAAGCCTCCTGAAGGTATGGGTCTGAGCTGCTGTGTGAACTGTGAAATCGTCAATCTCGAGTGAACGATGTTAGGGTATCGGGTGCCTGGCTCCGGAGACTAGCGGGATCCGAAGCACAGTGCACCGCTGGCTGACCGCAGGAAGTTGGGGGCCCAAGTAGCGTGCCAGCCACACGCAAAAGGCTGCCCCGCCACCTCGCGAAAAATCCCAGGATGCTCCACCATGCCGGTTGGCGACCGGATGGGAGGACCTGGTGGCCATCTCTGGGGGGGTTCGGGCGTCCCCGCGGTCTCCGGGCTAGGCCCCCTTTCGGTACACTAGCTTGGTTCACTTATCCAGGCGTGCACAGTAACACCTGACTCAACTGCCATGCCTCCATCCTATTCACTCCAAAAACATGAAAAAAGTCAAAAAACGAAAAACAGTAAAACAGCGGTTGCACGTCCTCCCACTAAAAGTGCACCTCGCAAATATTAGAGGACTGCACTCAAATATCGTAGCAGTCCATCACCATCTCGAAACTGATAAGCCGCAACTACTTTTCCTTACCGAGACGAAGATAAAATGTCCAGCAGACACGGCGTACTTACACTACCCTGGATACACGCTGGAGCATAAATTTCTGGCTCAAGCGGGTGTATGTTTGTATGTCCGTGACGACATTTGTGTCAAACGCCTTAGGTGTCTCGAGGACCGCAAGTTTTCCGAGATCTGGGTTCTGGTTGATACCGGCCAAGAACAGATACTATATGCAGGAATTTACCGATCGCACAGTGGAGACACTGAGACAACCCGACTTTTTGAACACCTCAGTGAATCAGCGGACAGAGCTCTGGCCCGTTACCCATCAGCACAGTTGGTATTTCTGGGGGACTTTAACGCCCACCACCAGGAGTGGCTATTCCCATTTGAAAAGACCGATCACGCTGGGAAGGAGGCTCGCAAATTTGCTCTAACACTGAACCTTTCCCAGCTAGTACAATGTGCAACCAGGGTTCCAGATGTCCACACTCACGCAGCTAATTGCTTGGACCTTCTGTTGACAACTGAGCCAGACAGATATTCCATAACGGTCGCCGCCCCCTTGGGTACTTCAGATCACTGTTTAGTAAAATCAGTATCCACATATTCCCCGCCCCATCCTAAGTCTGGTGGTGTTAGACGCGTGTGGCGTTACAAGTCGGCAGATTGGGACGAGTTGCGGCACTATTTCGCTTCTTTCGCTTGGCGGCAGGTTTGCTTTTCTTTAAGGGATCCTTCTGTCTGTGCCGATGCTGTGACAGAGGTCATCAGACAGGGTATGGAGTTCTTTATCCCACATTCTAACGTCTGTTCTGGAACCAGAGCCCGCCCATGGTTCAACAAGGAATGCCTTCGAGCAGAAGCTCACAAACAATCCGCTTACCTTGCCTGGGCTAATGCTCGTAGAGACAAGACCTCAGACACCCGTGACCTGAAGAGAGCATATAACCATGCCTCCAAATCACACAAAAAGACACTGCGCCACGCTCGATATAACCACATTGGTCGGATAGGCACAAAACTAGCCTCACATCCAGCTGGGAGCAAAGCGTTTTGGTCTCTTGCCAAGACCATTCAAACCAACTTTTGTCGCCCAAGTCTTCCGCCTCTGTTAAAAGCTGATGGCTCACTGGCCCACTCCGCGGGAGAAAAAGCTAATATTTTTGCCTCCCTTTTCGCAAAAAACTCCCACCTCGATACTACGGGTAAAAGCCCACCAGTGCTCCCACCTGCCGAGACCGAGATGAGCGATGTTCGGATACGCCAGAAAGATGTCCTTAGGATGTTGCGGGGTCTTGATGTAAACAAAGCCAGTGGACCTGACGGCATTCCGGCAGTGGTTCTGCGGAATTGTGCACCCGAGTTGTCCCCTGTCCTAACACGCCTGTATCGACTCTCGCTGGAGACCGGACGAGTGCCTGATGCGTGGAAGCTGGCAAATGTCCAACCGGTACCGAAAAAAGGTAGCCGTGCCGACCCTGCGAATTACAGGCCCATCTCAGTTACGTCCTTGCTATGCAAGACTTTGGAACGAGTGTTAAATGGTAAGCTCCTAACATACCTTGAAGACAATGACCTTCTTAGTGATCGCCAGTATGGTTTTCGGTCAGGCAGATCCACTGGAGATCTTCTTGCGTATGCGACACATGTATGGAATGAAGCCATCGAAAAACACGGTGAAGCTCTTGCAATATCTCTGGACATATCTAAAGCATTCGATAGGGTCTGGCACGATGGCCTCATGAGCAAGCTGCCATCTTTTGGGATTGCCAGGAATCTATGCACCTGGATAGCAGACTTCCTCAAGGGACGGTCTATAAGAGTTGTTCTTGAGGGACACTCTTCTGACTTGTATGCGATTGACGCTGGAGTTCCCCAGGGCTCGGTCCTGTCTGCCACGCTGTTCCTACTGCACATCAACGATCTGCTTGCACCCGGTATCTTTGGGTACGCAGACGATAGTACGGTGTCAGCCAGATACTTGTCCAGTGCAAACGCCAGCAGAGATGAAATCGAATCTCATAGAGACGCAATGATTGAAAAGTTAAATCTGGCCCTGCAGAGCGTCTCAAACTGGGGCGTTGCCAACCTCGTCCAGTTCAATGCCTCAAAAACACAGGCGTGCTTGTTCTCTGCCAAACGTACTCCATTCCATCGGAGCCCCACTTTTCAAGGTGTGCCGCTTTCAGTCACCGATCGGCTGCAACTCTTGGGTATCGAATTGTCCGCCACCCTGAACTTTGGCGAGTACATTGAGTCCATAGCTGAAACTGCTGCCAGGAAACTTGGAATCCTCTCAAGGGCTAAGCAATACTTCACACCCAAGCAAAGATTGCTCCTATATAAAGCACAGATCCGACCGTGCATGGAATATTGCTGCCACCTTTGGGATGGTTCAGCAAAGTGTCACCTGGCTGCTTTGGACTCAATCGAAAACCGGGCAAAGAGGATGATAGGTGACGCCACACTTGTTAAGAACTCGCTGCAAGAACTAGTACATCGCCGCAGAGTGGCATCCCTGTCGATCTTTTACAGACTGCACTTCGGTCACTGTGCAAGTGAACTGCACGATCTAGTCCCGCCAGCTCCTTTCCATCACAGGGGGACCAGACGTAGGCTAGCGTACCATCCCTATGTTGTCGACATTCCACCTACTCGTACAAAGCGCTTTGCGGACTCCTTTTTAATCCGTGCAGCTAGGGAGTGGAACTCGCTGCCTGCTGAAGTCTTCCCTCAGGAATATGACCTAAACACCTTTAAAGCAAGAGTGAATAGGTTGCTACTAAGCAGATATGCACCACCCTAGACCTCATCCACACCTGACATCAGGTGAGATCGAGGTCAAATATCTGCTTAGCTTCAAATAAAATAAAAAAAAAAAAAAAAAAAAAGACTTTAAAAGAAAATGGTTTTAGAAACCTCTATGTCATTTTAAAATACCTATCCATAGACACCCCACACGCATAGGTTTGACTAAAAAATAATTTGGTTTTAGTTTCATGTATGGGAGGGTTATATGAGGATCGTAAAGCGGTTAACAGGATACATCTTCCTACTAAATTTCAACAGTATGATGCCTGTAGTTACAGTATAAAATAGCTGTGACATACGGATGGACAGACAGACAGACAGATTTGACGAAACTATTAGGGTTCCGTTTACATTTTTGTATCAATCCTTTGTAATAGGTAAAGGTACACATGCCTGTAGCTGACACACTTTTAGTTTCATGCCAGCTCCTTTCACGTACCCTCTACTTGTTGTGTATAGATAGATAGATAGGTAGAAAGAAACATAAAAAGGAAATAGTTAGTATGATGTATGGCCAAACTTTTGGGATAGTCCATAATGCAAGTATAGCATTGTCATTTTTTGGGTAGCCAAATGGCAAAAAACGGAACCGGAAACGGAACGGAACAATTTCGTCAAGTCGGTCTGTCCGTTCGTATTTCACAAACTGACAATGATGGATTTCGTTTTTCGTCTCATGTTTCTATGCTAGAATAAAAGACACTGTTCAAGTATTTTCACTCAAAACGAGGTGACCTTATAGCACTTACACTTATGAGATAGGGTTATATTTGATAGGAAATTTAATTATTGTCATGTATTTTCGACAGAGTCAGGGGCTCAACTCTAGGGCCAATGTAAGTGCCATGTCATTTGACATTTTTACAGCAAGTTACAAATGAATAAAAGATTTTATTTATTATAATTTCAGTGCGTGGGTCACAAATGCAATTCCAACGTAAGCTACATTAAAAACATGTTTATGTCAAATTATAATGTGTCAAATTTCTAGAATACTGCATTCAGTGCTGTCATTAGTTCGCCTTCTAGATTAAAATCTGATTTCATTAATAAAAAAATCGATAAGTTGGTAGCGCCAAAGGCTAGCTAGGGCTGTGTTTACTAAGTAAACATGGAATGTCCTGTTGTTTTTTTATATATTTTTTATGAATCATGTCGAAAAAGAATAAAGCGCTCAAATATAACAAAGATACGCTTGCCACACAGACTACCAACGAAGTTATACTTAAAATCGTTAAAACTTACTTATTTTCTTAATGTTTTCAGTGCACGGGTGAACGCTGTGTTGCTGGGGTAACTCTTTTGTTTATTTCATATTTTTTATTTAGGTACTTAAAACTACTGGACCGATTTTGATGAAGCCTAAGTTGAACTCTCTAACTAAAAAATAATTATTTCGAAATGACTTCTCGTTTTAGAGAAATCCTGAGACAAACATACACATATACAAACATGCATACACTGACAAAATTGTGCACACGTGTAAGGTAAGCCTTAATAGATAAACAAATTGATTACCATCTTTTTTTGAAGTCGGTAAAACTCAACAGCTAGCATCAAAGTGCCTTCCTTACACGCTGGAACAAGAGAATCAATGACTACACGTTTAATTCTGTGGGATCTCGGGCATAACAGCTTTTTTTTAAATGATATGTAATAAGATTTTATATGAAATGTACGTATTTACAAAAAAGAACTTTAATTTCGATCTTCGGTCTTTTCCAAAAAATATTTTTCACTTAACGTGTTGAAAATCGTTTGATTATACGACATAAATGTTGATCACGGGCCGAAATATTATATGAAACTCCATCGCGGCCCTTGTGGTGCCATCATCATTATCATCATGGGGTGCCATCTTCAAATTGAATGTTTTACTGATGGCCGCTACTTTCGTAAATAAATAAAATGGTTGACCGAAAAATGAGACATAATGTCCACACGCCTTGGCAAAAAAAATAAGAGTAACATACAATACTTTTCTATAAAATAAGATTTTCCACTCAAAATCAGGTAATTGCTTAGCAACAATTAGTTACTTGTTTCAATGTTCACATTTGGCATCATAATATTCTTCCTGTAACTGAAAACGATAAACGTAAAATTGTGATTTTACTTTCTGTTTGCAGTGTGAAGGCACCAATTGTTTTGTCGAGGTAATTTAATAATTTCTAAATTAGAAGTCTAATAAAATAATTCAATTAATTTTAAAATAATTACTCCGCTATATTTTTATAGTGTCACTCAAAACTCTGTGAAGCGCACGTAAGTACATATTTAATTAGTTTTCAATAATTTGCTATCGATGTTAAAAACTATCGACAATACTGATAATTTTATTTCGGTAAGTAGTCAGAATTCCGATATTAATTTTATTTTATTTTATTTATTTGATTTACAGTACTTACCCGCTTGAATGGCCTTGGGTACTAGTAGTACCCAAACGAAGTGTTTGAATATAAAGCCTTATTGCTTTCAAAATAAAAACAATTTCGCCTGGGAAAAAATACCTGTCGTTCCTTAAGAATCACCGGTTATTTCAAAGTATGACAACATTAGAAATCATTCGATCAACAAAAAAAAAATGACATTGCATTGTTTGTGAGCACGTTCAAGCTAACCAACAATTTTTATGGAGTTTTGTGAAGGTTTTAAGTAAAAAATATTGTACAATACGAAGCGGTTATATTTATTTGTTACATTAAGCATGTAAAAAACATGAATTTTAAACCTTAAAACATATAGGTCATTTATTTGAGAAACAAGGTAAAAATTATCGATGTTCATATTTGCAACCTATTTTATAAATGAAACAAATAATAAACTCCAATGTAACACACACAGTTCAAAAGGTCTGTTCATCAGCATTATGAAAAACTTCAAATGTTAGCTAACTTCTCAAACCGACAGTCATAAATCGTCATTGTTTACGACATGTGCGGCACGCCCGGGCGTTATCGGCGATGACGAAAACGCTCGGGTCACTTGACTATAATTTGAGACGCGCGGCTGGCCGTTTAAGCGGTTACTGTACATTACTAGTACATTACTATCCATACCGGTAATGCTGATAGAGTTGCGACCGATACTATCAATACCGATATTAAAAAATCAACATGGGGTACCACTTCAATTATTCCTACCTCAGAGACAAGACGCAATGTGTTCGCATCGATGGAATACAAGGTCAATACGAGAATGAACTTTTTACTGTTCCCTAATGTTCCGTTCTTCGTAACATTATTTCTAATATATCTAAATTACCTCAGCCAAATGGCTCACAAAATTATATCATAACATTTGCTGACGATACTGTCCTGTTGTTTGATGTGTTGACATGGGACGAGGTTTAGGAAACGAGCGAAAACGGCTTTGAAATAGCATTGAAGTAGCTTGATAATAGTATTTTAACTTTAAATCTCGATTAAACTAAATATATAACTTTTAGTATTTATAAAAATTGCCAACCACGTAACTTTTCATTATCAGCACATATTTGTTATAACGTTTCGGATTGTTGTTATAACGTTTCGGATTGTTATTTAAATAATAAAATAATAAACTTTTTAAAATTCTGGCCACTCCATCTATTCTAACGCCAAAATCACGTCAAAACGTGCAAAAAAATCTGTCAATGTCATTTTGCTTTCCGGTTACACTTTTTTTTAATCTTTTCACACAGCTGATTTGCTGACATGTACTTGACAGATTTACAAGACTCCTTGAAATATTGATAGATTGTACTATTTTAAGTAGATACATATTTATTTCTTAAAAGTTTTACATTTTACGGACGAAAATCATTCCAAAAACGATTAAGCTTTACATAAGTTATTTTTCAGTGTCAAACACAAGTATTTGGCATTTTCTCTATACAAACATAAACATGTCTATTATTATTTTAATACTCTACATTTATTTGGTTCATGTTCACTAACGTGATAATAGTTAGATACGGGATTGCTTTCATATACCTTTTTATTTATGAGCTTCAGATATATCTGTACAGTTGCAAGTGCCATGTGGGTTGTTATTGGCAGACATCGTTGTACTACGTACTCCGCTCGGAGCCGGTACCATTGTCCACTAACTCACTATTTTCTCGCATCTGTTGTAACCACCCAACACTTACGTATCTTACTATTATAAAACATATTATTGCACGAACTTAAAAATAAGTTATTTTTAACAGTGCAAAGGTGCGGCGTGCACTTCATCGGTAAGTGAAAGGTTTTGAAAAGAGGAATAATAAATCAAGCGAATTAAAAAAACTTTGCTTCTGATGATTACACACTATTTTAATAACTTGAGCGATATAAATTTGAGGAAGCGGAAAATTAGGTATTATTTTTCCACTTTAGGGTTCTGTACCTGTAAAGGTAAAAAACGGAACCCTTTTAGGGTTACTTTGTGTCCCCCCTCCGTCTGTCTGTCCCTTATCTTTCTGTTAAAATCGCGTGGAGGTATAAAGCTGGAAATAATATCAAATACTCTGGGGCCTCTTATAGCTGTGAAAAATCAAACTTCTAAGCTAATGTAATCAAAAGGTACAACCGTTTATGCCGCAACTTTGCATATTTTCGCAAAATTTCGGCACTTGCTAGGGATTGGCAACTTACAGTGAACTCAGAATCTTGAATTACAGATATAGGAAAAATTGCGAAAACTGTAAATTTGAGTTGTTTTAAAAAAACACTATTACACTCTTTCCTCGTGAACGCGTAAAGGTATTAAATTGAAATTGATATCAAATACTCAAGTCTATAATACTTTTAAGCTGTAACACAATCAAACTTGTAAACCAATGCAATCAAAAGATACAACCGATTAAGCCGCGTTATTTACAACACTCCACTCGGAAGGGTATCGAAACCCACAGGGTGCTTTCCGTGAACTCAGAACCTTCAAATTTGAAATCCGAAAACCTTGCAATTTCAGTTTCTTCAAATATATCCTATACTTTAAACGATATTCTTGTTGATCTCGGAATCGGTTTCATAGATTTTCATGATTTCTTGTATGAAGCGGGTTTTGGAATCAGTAAATCGTTCTAGCTAGGTTCAATTATCAGAAAATGATTTATCCATGTTTTTAGAACGTTTCCACGTTGAAAAATTGTTAAAATGTCACTAGAATACAAATGGAAATTAAGCCATACTTGAAGACTTAATGATAGCTCGGTGGACAAAGCAGGCAAGCGTCGGACGTGGACGCCAGGGTAGAAAATACGTTTTGACACATTTTATGGTGTGAACATAGCAGCGCAATCTAGAACCATCGCTACATACTTCTTGGAAGCGACATATATCTATCATCATTTGAATCATTTACACAACTCATTCATTTGTTTAAATTAACCATATCAGGAGGTCAACATATTTCTAATCTTATTTTAAAGAGGTTAACTAGATGGCGCTGGAGTAAACTAATTGAGGAATCGCAACAGTGTTCTCGAGCAGAGCCCTGTTCTACCAAAGTAAATGTGTTTTGTCTTATTCCGCATCGGTGGTCAAATGAATATACGGGAAATCAGAAATATACGAGAGGGACCGCTAGTATGGGTAAACTTTAACTGTTCCTACAGGTTTGTATGGAACCCTCGGTGCGCGAGTCCGACTCGCATTTGGCCGAATTTTATATGTACACTAGCGGTCCCCCGCGACTTCGTCCGCGCGTTTTGAGTTTGCTCCCTCCCCTCCCGTCGCAGCGTCATGTTTTATATCCTAAAGCCTTTCTCAATAAATAAGCTATCCAACACAAAAATATTTTTTCAAATCGGTCCAGCAGTTCCTGAGATAAGCGCGTTCAAACAAACAAACTCTTCAGCTTTATAATATATTACCGCAAGCGCACGTTGTACTTAAGCTGCGAACATTATTTTGGTGCGGAGTTATGTTAAAACTGTGATAGCTCCTAAGATATTTATTGAAATCAAATGATATTAAGGGCAACTTTGTCCTAAATGAAATGCTCGTGATGATGAATGTATTTATTTTGATAAGAATAAATACCTGTGTGTATAATACACCTCTAAAAATAATGCATTTTTTTTTACAAATTTATTAACATAAAAAAGGTTGTAGTAAGTCAACCATAAAAGATAGACATATGCTGTCGCGGACTTTATTATAGAACTCTTAATGCTAAACAATCTTGTCATACATGATTTTTGTGTAACTTAAGCGGTTTCCGCAGCGTATGCAGCGGAAGCTCTCAAAAGGAATATCTTTCTCCCGTTTTCGCAACATTTTTCATTGCTGCTGTGGTCTTATGAGTTGTATCTTTATGTTATATAGCCTAAAGCCTTCCTCGATGAATGGACTATCCAACGTAAAAATAATTTTTCAAATCGGGCCAGTAGTTTCTGAGATTAGCACGTTCAAACAAACAAACAAACAAACAAACAAACAAACTCTTCAGCTTTATAATATTAGTAAAGATAATTTTCGAAATGAAATTATATTGGAGTAATAACTGACCTTTTGTTTTGCAGTGTACAGGACATCGCTGCAAATACTCGATAAAAGATTAATAAGAATTAAGACATAATAAATATAGACCTTTTCTGAAATATATTTTTGTTTTTTTTTACCACTGCATATACAGAGTGTTGTTTTGGTCAGTGACATCCAACTCAGGGATGATAAATACAAGATCAAGTTTTACACAAGAAAACCTCTTCACAACATTCAAAAAAAGTACTAAACGAATGGGAAAACTCGCATCCTAGCGCGTAGATAATGTTTATCTACGAAATACTACGCCGTAGCTAGTAAGCTACGAAGAGGCTACCTGTTGGTGGTTTTGAATCGATCGCTGTACCGGATAAAAATATATTTTGTGGGCTTTTTCCATTTCAAAAAATATTTTTTTATATATATATTTTTTGGCATCAGTATCGTTTGTACAGCCTCCCCTGAGTCGCTCGTCGCTGACCAAAACAACATCCTGTATAGGGTTTGGCCTGTTATACGAGCAAAATTGTAGCCCTGCCCTTTAAGTAATCAGTAATAAATTCTAAATGGCTTTAATTTATTACAACGAAAAATTTATTTCTTGCAATTTTATAACAAAAAAAAACAGCAATTTAGTGAAAAAAATGTGTCAATTCATAGAACTTGACATTGTCAGTAACAACGAGTTAGCAATTTGGATATACATTGATACCTTGGAGTAATATATCTCTGAATCAAAGCATTTTAGATCACTATGACTAGGTCAAGGTAACGAATACTTTTTAGTATCGTTAATTAAAATTTTTGCTTCTATAACAGGCCACACGCTGTATTGCTTTTATAATTAATTAAACTTATTTGTTGTCAGTAAATAGGTTAGCAAGAGCAAGTAAGGTTTAAAAGAATCTATTTTTTTTGTAGATCTATTCTCTCTCTTGTTTCTGGTGAGAAGTTACAGGTAGCCAGAACATCACCAAAGAAAGATAAGAATACCTACGCGGATAATAATTTTGTAAAAACTATAGGTTTTGATGAAAATTCGGAAAGACAATTATATTAATAATTCAAAACTTCATTCTCAAGGCAGTCAGAGAGAGACATTGAAGTCAAAAGTATTTTATTGCTTACTGAAAGATTTAAGGTAGTAAAGTTTGAATAAAGTGACCCTTTGTACTACACCGACTTCACCTGGTGATTATCAACAAACGCCTGTTCTTATACAGGCCGCAGGTTCTACCTCTTTGCAGATTGTTATATGCGTTTCAACTACGACAGCTAACGGATGAGACAAGTCAGTAAGCTGATGTTGTAAGTACGTAAGCAACAAACCATCATAACCGCATCATATCTGTACTTCTCAAAATGAACGAAAAACGGATATAATTTATTGATAAAACAAAATTACGTAACATCCTTGTCGTTGATAGCCTGTATAATTCTTTTTTTGTTTTATTAACTTATCATTGACTGTGGAGATGATAATTTAATAGCAAGCAATACAACCCCTTAAATTTTAAAACCTGTTACTCAAGATATCTTGTATTATTAATTGTGTGGGTTCAAAATTTTTTGCAACCTTTAAACCAAAGCCTTGATAATATTTTGACAAATCAAAAATGTACATCTGGCACTTTAATACCTAGAAAATATTTAGAGTGACAGACTGAAAAATCAGACATCCACGTCCGCACTTCGCGGGGACTGACTTTTTTGACCAGAAAATTTTGCAATCTGGACATTTTCCGACCTCGACATAACATGGCGACAAAATCAAACACTTTACAGAGAATAAGAAGAACAATATCAAATCAAATTACCTACTACAAAATCAAATTATAAATGCACATTTAGATTTAATACCTACCTCCTACTTTAAATGGTACTTATTACTAAGTCAAGAAATACTTATATTACATGCTGAGATGAGCTATGGCAGTTACTTATACCTGCATAAATCAGAAGAAAGAATAACAAAAGTAAATTACCTACTAAATCTGTTAAACTTAATCTATACTAATATTATAAAGCTGAAGAGTTTGTTTGTTTGTTTGTTTGTTTGAACGCGCTAATCTCAGAAACTTCTGGCCCGATTTGAAAAATTATTTTTATGTTGGATAGTTCATTTATCGAGGAAGGCTTTAAGCTATATAACATAAAGATACGACTCACAAGACCACAGCAGCAATGAAAAATGTTGCGAGAACGGGAGAAAGATATTCCTTTTGAGAGCTTCCGCTGCGTACGCTGCGGAAACCGCTAAAGTTACACAAAAATCATGTATGACAAGATTGTTCAGCATTAAGAGATCTATAATAAAGTCCGCGACAGCATAAGTCTATCTTTTATGGTTGACTTACTACAACCTTTTTTATGTTAATAAATTTGTAAAAAAATAATGCATCATTTTTAGAGGTGTATTATACACACAGGTATTTATTCTTATCAAAATAAATAAATTTCAACATTACGAGCATTTCATTTAGAACGAAGTTGCCCTTTCTATCATTTGATTCCAATAAATATCTTAGGAGCTATCACAGTTTTAACATAACTCCGCACCAAAATACTGTTTGCAGCTTAAGTACAACGTGCGCTTATATTGAATCGGTGGAGCAACTCCTGCAGCAATTCACATTTGAAGGCAAAAATATCGACCTAGAAAATTGAATTTATAGACCCTAAACCCTTATGTAGTATTGGATCGAAATGTAACGTCGATTGCTGATATTTTGGGACGATTTGCGAATATTGTATTATCTATCAATTTTCAAGAAGTAGACACTGAGGGCGCCTTTTGAGAAATACACCTTTAAAAGTAGATTAAAGAATCGGTGGATTCATTTTGGAAAATTGTTGCAGTCATGGACTGCGGACACGGAAACAAAATATTTCCCAATTTAACAAATTTTATATTTAAATTACTATGTTTGCCTCATTCTAGTGCATCGGTGGAGAGATTGTTTTCGCAAATTAATCTGTCGAAAACTAAATTGCTGTCCACCGATGTAATTTCGGGTATATTACATACCAAGAATCCTTTGAAAAATACAACTTCAATGCAGCTTGAAATAACAAAATACATGCTCAATAAACACAATAAAGAAATATATAAATCAATTTTTCATAAGCTTTTTTAAGGATCTCCTGCAATTCCATTCATCTCCTGTTTTTTTTTAAATAAATAACACTGGGTGTTTAAAAAATTAGAACATTAACTGTAGCCTCTTAATGAAAACTTAATGTACATACGCAAGAAATACATTCGTTGACGAAAAAGTGATAAAAAACAATTATAATACTAGGAATAAGGATAAGATTGTTATTCTACAATTCAGGCTTCGAAAGTTTGGTAATTCTTTCATGGGGAAATGTGTAAAAATTTTCAATATACTGCCAGAACACATTGTAAACTTACCGGTTATCAAATTTAAAACTGTCATTAAAGAAACCCTAATACCTAAAGCTTTCCGAGGCACGGGGGTGAAACACCACCAACTTCCAAACTCCGGGCTACCTTGCTCAGGTACATATTTTTGGCCCGACCCGGGGATCGAACCCGGGACCTCTGGCGCAGCTGTCTGGTGCAGCAGCAGCACCGAGGTTGTTAAAGTTAATTATAAATTAGATAATTACTTAAAATATAGTTATGTATGGACTTGCACGATTACGTCAAACATTGTAAACCTTTTGAAAAAAGACATTACCTGACAAGACCTTTTAAAAAAACAATTCAAACCAACTCAGACACGTTGCTAATAACAGAGCTCTTCGTTCGTGATTTCCAAGAAATCACTGGAAACAATTGACCATTTCCAAAAATGGAAAAACCTCACAATATCAATTTATTATTGGGATAATAGCAAGTGAGTCAAAACTATCAACGCCACTTCGTAGCTTACTAGCTACGGCGTAGTATTTCATAGATATGCGCAAGGGTGCCAGTATCCCCATTCGTTTTAATTATTTTTGAATGCTGTGAAGAGGTTTTCTTTTATAAAACTTGCATTTAATTTTAACTTGCATTTAGTTTTAAAAAAGCATAATTTATATTATCATTCCTGAATTGGAAAAGTGAGTGTGCGTATGTGTATAGGTTTGATGGAGTATATAAATATCAAACTCTTAGAATTTAGATTAATATTTATACAAATTGCGTACGTATTAAAATTACGAAAGTTTATCACGTCTATATTTGTAACACTACGTATATCATAATTCCGAATGGACAAAACACCGAAAGTTGATATACCGAAGAATAAATGGTCGATGTTTAAGTGAACGAATTTAATATCAGAAGATACTCATGAAGATAAATCTAGATTAATCTGGTTTTTAATCGCAAAACCAACGTACCCGGGGGTACGTTTGTTCATGTGCATCACTAAGAGTTCTTACTTAGCATACAATGAATAGTCCAAATACACTAAAAGAAATTGATCAGATTTAACTTTCAGAATCACTCAAGTGTAGCATACAAGAATTAAAACTAAAGAAATGCAATTTGACACATTATAATTTAATTATTTCTACTGAAAATTTAAGAAGTATTTACAAAAACTTTGATGACCTGCAACTAACTCTGGCACAACTTAAGTGTGAAATAGATATTCTTATCATTACAGAATGCCAGTTAAACCGTAACAAAAATAATTCCGCAACTATTGAATTATACAACCTTCCAAACAAAACATCTGATTAACAAATGTGATGGGGTAGTTGTATACACTAAAAACAGATTATATGCCAAATTTAAAGAACTTAACCTTGAAAATACGACAGGAATTGAGATAAAAATATTTAACTTTAAGTTACTGGGTATTTACCGCTCTCTGTCATTTTTAAACGCAGCTAATTTTGTTACATCTCTCAACAATTACCTATATAGCACTACCTCAAGTAAAGTGTTTTTATATTAGGTGATATCAATATAGATTGAATTATTTCCGCAAATGAAAAAAAAAACAAGAAATAACAAATAGACTAGATTACCTTAATATGCTATCACTTCACGGTCTTAACGCGGCTCATGACTCACTCACGAGAGGTGATGGCTGCCTTGACCACGTCTTGATGAGACTCGATAAATAAAATAATACTGCGCTTACTGTGGTTTTAGAAACAACTATAACAGACCATGCCTTTGTTCTTCTATCTATCACTAGTAAGAATCAACAACAAACGCCTTTGCAAACTGTTGTTGATTACGATAGCGCATACAAGAATACTGACGTCTCTTTCTTTAATACTTTCAAAGACCCTGATACTTATGCCTCTGCACTTATAGAAATGGTAAGGACATCTATTATAGCTAATTCTAAAAATATAATTCTTTCAAATAGCAAAAGATCCATAAAACCATGGATAACGTCAGGTGCCCACAGTGTATTTATTAGTGTATTTATTATTACAGCGTATTAGACTGCGACATACTTTGTATCTTAAACATAAATCTAACCCCTACAATCAAATCGTACAAATCACATATAAACAGTATCGTACATTCTGAGGAAATCTCATAAAAAACTTAAAAAAAATACAACAATGATATAATCAAGGCATCGGTACAAAACCCTCGAGTATTATGGTCTACCATTAACGAAGTAACCAACTACAAACCACCAAAGTGCAAAAACGGCGCTGCTCAATATTAAATCTTGTCCTCAAGCTTCAATCGATTATGTAAGCAAATATTTCATTAATATTGGGAAAACTCTTGCTGAGAATTTCTTAAATAGCTCAGTACCATTTTACCGGGTTACGCTGCGTACGCAACGAAAGCTCTCAAAAGGAATATTTCCCCTCGTTTTTGTAACAAAATTTTATTGTTGCACTGCTATCATAAGTCATATCGTAAAGTTTTACGATAAATAATTTAAAAGCCTTCCTCGATAAATAAGCTATCCAACACAAAAATAATTTTGCAAATCTGTTTAGTAGTTCCTGAGATTAGTGCGTTCGAACAAACAATTTGTTCAGCTTTATAATTTTAGTATAGAAAAATAATGAAAAGATTGTAAACAATATTGGATTATCGAAGAAAACCGGCCAATTGCGAGTCGGACTCGCGTACTGAGGGTTCCGTGCCAATTTTAATTCTGAATGAGAGAATCCATTTCGCTAAAATACTACAATATTTTGTTAACAGCATATATAACTTAGTTTTTCATAGTGTTTGTGTGAAGGACAAAGTTATGTTTGCGGTTGTTGAAAATGTGCTATATCTCAAAATTACTAGTTCAAATCCGTCCAAAGCGATTTCCGTTGAAAGTATTGTTAAGATCATTTTTATTTTTTCATTTACATTCACTTAGTTTAGAAGTTAGAGGGTGTGGCGCCCAATTTACCACTTTGGAAGAGTCTATCTATCAAACGTTACACTTCAAAATAAAATAGTTTGGGGAACCTCTGTCATTTTAAAAGACCTATCCATATAGTTACAGAAAAAAGTGGCTGTGACATACGGACGGACGGACAGACAGATAGACTTGACGAAACTATAAGGGTTCCGTTTTTTGCTATTTGGCTAAGGAACCCTAAAACGGACTTTTATGATTATTATGCACACAGCAGCGTGCAAATACTTCAATCAATCAAAACATGCAATAAGAAGCACACGGCAAAGGACAGCATTAAGTCCATGAATTCGAATTCACTGATAATCTCAAAAAAATTGCTGCATTAGGATATATTGTTATCACTTCATGCATGCATCAACAGAATTATTGAATAACTAGCGGCCGCCCGCGACTGCGTCTGCGCGTTTTAGTTTCACTCCGATCCGATAGGCCGTAGTGGAAAGGTTTTTAGCCTGCAGCTAGTTCTTCCCCGATAAAAAGGTAGGTTGCAAGTTACATATTTTTCCAACGAAATCGGAATACTACACCTATCGTCAATATTTTTCCTTCAGCTGCTAGAATTCTTCAGATTCATTAGGCCACTTTGGAGCATACCACAATTACCACATACAACCATACAACAGGCCAGTGCAAGAAAGATGCAGCTTTCCCTCGAGTATACTCCCGCCGGCAATACCTATAGTATAAACTTGAGCTTTACTTGCATGCTTTGCAAGTAATTGTATTTAATTTTTCTTGGTTTTGTCTTAGTGTGTTCACCACGGCAAGGCAAAGTTCTGTATGTAAACAAGATAAAATATGCAGGTAATGCAAGACTTTTTCATTTCATTTAAATACAATATTAAAAGATAGAGCTGTACTCCAAATCTAAGCCTCCTCCTCCCTACGTTTCGTCAATTCTGTTAAAGAATGTGTACATGACAAGAAACATGACAAAATTTGCAGAAGATTGGACGGAGGAATCACGCTTTCTCATACCTAACATCTTTGCCCCCTTTTTATCCCCTCAGGGGTAGAATTTCGGAAAATCCTTCCTTACCTTATGGTTGTGTTCTATGCATTACGTAGGGATCCCCTAGTTCCAACTTGAAGTTTCAAGTCTCTACACCTGCATTTCAATCACATTTTTTTAAATATTCGAATTGGGTTTTCTCTTGACTCTATACCTGACCTAGAATATAATTTAAGCTTTACTTATACTACTCTGTGTAAAAAGTATCGAGAATATGTCAATAAAAAGACCCGCGTAAAAGAGGTCGTTCTAATTTTTTAAAAGCAAGTTGGTAGCACCAGTATTATATTATCTGGGGTAGCACTATACTGATAAAGCGCGCAAAATTTGAGCGGAAGCATTTAATTTGTTTTAAACTACACTTTTTGTTGGTCATAGTTTTGAGTCCTCGGCGATTTTTACAATGGAAAATATTGTTGAACAAAGAGTGTGACTTAAATTTTGTATTTCGAATGATAATTCATGTGGTGAATCACTAAAAATGTTGCAAAATACCTACGGCGAATCGTGTATATCGAAAACAAGAGCTTATGACCGGTATAAGGCTTTTAAAGAAGGCCGAGAAGTAGTAGTAGACTTGCCTCGTTCTGGTAGACCTTCAACCGCTACGACTAAAGAAATCATCGACAGAATCAAGAAGCTAGTGCTCGAAAATCGACGTATGAGTCTGAGAGAGTTGGCTAGTGAGGTGAACATATCTTTTAAGTCCGTCCACAACATTCTCATTTGACATTTTAAGCATGAAACGCGTCGCCGCTCGACTAGTTCCAAAAGAGCTTAATTTTGTTCAAAAAGCGCAGCGAAAGCATGTCGCTGAAGACATGGTTTCCCGAGCTTCTACGGTTCCGACCTTTATGAAACGTATAATAACTGGCGGCAAGACATGGTTTTATGAGTACGACATGCGAACAAACCAACAGTCTTCAGAATGGCGTCTCGAAAACGAGCCGAAACCCAAAAAACCGCGGCAAAGTCGCTACAAAATCAAGGTGATGCTGACAAATTTTTTTGACTACCGTGGTGTGGTTCACTCCGAATTCCTTCCAGAGGCAGAAACAGTGATTAAAAAATATTATTTAGGCGTCATGAAACGTTTGCGTGAGAGTATCCGCCGAAAACGTCCAGATTTGTGGCAACACAACTCATGGATGCTGCACCATAATAATGCACCATCACACACAGCCATTATAGTGAAAAAGTTTTAAGCGAAAAATTCAACAAAAGTTCTCGACCATACACCGTATTCACCTGATATGGCTCCGTCTGGTTTTTTTTTATTTCCCAAGTTAAAATTACCATTTCGAGGAAAACGTTTTGATTCGATAGAAGCCATATAAGAAAATTCGCTTAATAAGCTAAGGGCCATACCGCAAATAGCCTATGAAAAATGTATAGAAGACTAGGTGAAGCGGTGGAGATTTTGTATTGCAAGCGATGGGGTCTACTTTGAAGGCGATAAAATAAATTTAGATGAATAATTTTTATTTTTTGTTTTATTGACAAATTCCCGATACTTAGTACACAGAATGTACAAAATATCCCTATTCAATACTTAAATACACACAACAACATAGACCAATATATATATATATATATATATATATATATATATATACAGTCGTGGTCAACTAATTAGGGACAAATATAACACTAAACAATATTAAATATTCATACCTCTGTATTACTCATTAATATTAATACTTCTACCTATTACACTATAGTGATAATAACTATTATGAAACCTTACCAAATTACACAAAATAAACAAAAATAATACATGACTAAACTAATAAATACTTCAATCAAATCACTTGGATCGATATTTATGGTATTTACGTCCTGGCCACCTAATTAGGGACAGTAAAATTTCCGTGTTCTAAATTTAAAAAAATAAAAATAAAAAACTTTTTTCTGCGTAAAATTGATTTTGGCGCCATTCTGAATCGTAACATTAGTTTCGTACGTACAATACAATAACAGCAATTTTTAAAATATGGGTCGAAACAAGAGTTGTGACGCAACAATGAGAAAAGTGATAAATAATTTTTATCAACGTGGATGGCCTTACAGGAAAATAGCTGATCATCTGAACTGTTCCAAAAATATGATATGCAATGCAGTGAGCCATTTTAAAACCCACAATACAACTGAAAGTGTTCCTAGAAAGAAGAGGCCAAAAAAAACTACCCCACAAGATGACCGCAGGATGGTCATTCTAGCCAAGAAAGACCCCTTTAAAGGTTCTGCAGTTATTAAGGCTGAAGTTTTTTGACCTGAACTGAATGTCGGCGTATCAGCAAGAACCGTTAGAAGGCGTCTAGTTGAAGCAAAGCTTTTTGGACGAGTTGCACAAAAATTCCGTTGCTGAAGAAGGAACACAAACAAGCAAGGCTGGCGTTTGCTCGAAAGTATGGACATTGGACTCCAGCTCAGTGGAAAAATGTATTATTTTCAGATGAAACTAAGATAAATTTAATTTCATCAGATGACCGACAATACGTGCGACGTCCTATAAAAACAGAAATGAATCCTAAATACACCAAGAAACAAGTAAAACATGGGGGCGGAAATATTCAAGTCTGGGGCTGTTTTTCTGGACATGGAGTAGGGCCCGTAAAAAAAATTGAAGGCAAACTAGATCAGTATCAGTATAAGCAAATCTTAGAAGAAAATATGATACCATATGCTGAAGAAGTTTTACCGGTGACCTGGACGTTCCAACACGATAATGACCCAAAACATACAGCTCAATCAGTGAAATATTTCCTGGCACAGCAGTTTGTGACGGTACTAGATTGGCCTGCAAACAGCCCAGATTTAAACCCAATCGAGCATTAGTGGTACGAAGTTAAAAAAAAAGTTGCGGCTCAACATACCGGCACTCAAAATCAGCTCTACGAGAGATTTACAGAGGTGTGGAATAATATTTCAAAAGAAACATGCAACAATTTAATTACATCAATGCCTCGCCGTTGACAAATGGTGATTACCAATAATGGCAACCATACTGGTTATTAAAACTATGTTTTTTATTTTTTTTGTTATTAAAATTTTGTTTGCTTACTTTTTGTATTATTAAAACTTAACATTTTCTCGTTATTTTTAAATTAATAGTCAAATTTCCTCCTGTCCCTAATTAGTTGGCCAGTCATTAATCAGTATGAGAAAGTAGCAGTGTAGTTTAGGTAGAAAAACTTGTGGCGGCAAGTAGCTTTTTCTTTTTTTGGATACTAAATATTTAAAATTAATATCCCTTAACTTGTTTATAATGATAAAACTTCAAAGCTTCGTGATTAGAAACATTTATTGATGTCGAAGGAAGCTCTTGCTCTTTTTGTGATAGTGTCCCTCATTAGTTGACCACGACTGTATATATATATAAATAAAATAAATAAATATAAATATCCTTTTGGACATTCCCACACATCGCCGACTAGTCCCAAAGTAAGCTACTCAAAGCTTGTGTTATGGGTGCCAGACAACGGATATAATACTTAAATACTTTTTGTTTGTAAATACATACATGATATATATAGAAAACACCCAGACCAATACAAACAGACATGTTTATGCACACAAATGTTTGTATTGTGCGGGGATCGAACCCGCAACCCGCTGCGTAGTAGGCGATTTCTCGACCACTACACCAGACGGGTCGTCACACATATATATATGTATATACACACATGTCGTCACACATGTATATATATGTATATATATATGTGTGTTTTAAATAACCTTAAAGTACTGGCCTTAGAAAATAAAACATTGATGACAGATTATAAAACATTATTAAATTCTTTTTTTAAATTCAAATTTGTATATAAAAGGTTTTGTTCCAAGCTGGCGCTACCCAAATTCCGGTTTCTGAAGCCAGGAGGACCAATCGGAGCGTTATATCCAGGCTTTGGTCACGTTATCGTGTCACGGGGAAATCGTAGAACGGCACCAAACACCTCAACGCATTACAACAGTTGTACAGGACCGATTCATAGTAAATGCTGCACGAAGTCAACCAAATGTAACGGAGACAAAATTGGCTCAAAGGCTACAGACAGAGTATGGTTTGCTGGTAAGCGGTCAAACTTTGAGAAGACAACTGCATGAATTCAGCCTACGTGCTCGTGGGCCACTTCGGGTACCAGCGCTAAGGAGGGGAAGAAGATTGCAATGGACTATTGCACACGAAAACTGGAACCATTCTCAATGGTCAATTGTGATTTTAACTGATGAAACCAGATTTGGATTTCATCGTGATTCGCGAAAAATACGCGTTTGGAGAGAACCTGGACGTTGGAATCGACTGCAGCTCCCAAAGCAAGTTCATGCATATCAAGGTGGCACGATTATGTTTTGGGCAGGAATTCGTCTCGGCGGAAGAACGGACCTCATTTGAATACAAGGCAATGATGAATGACTGCTGTAAAATACCGAGTTGAGGTGCTCGAGCCTGTAATCTTGCCCCGCAGACAGCATATAGGACAAAAATTTTACCTAAGGCACGACAATGCCCGTCCACATACGGCGCGTATCGTTACAACTAGTGTTGCCTAAAATCGGTCTTGATGTTGCAGTCTTGGGTCTTGTTCTTGCATTTTTGCAAGACCAAGACCAAGACTGACTGTGCAAGATTTAAGCAAGAACAAGACCAAGCCTGCGAGACTCTTGCGTTTTGCAATTAGGACTTTTTTTTAAAGATACTTGGTATAAAAATATGCTTATAAAAGCAGTCATTTTTTTTAAACAATCGCGTTTTTCACAGTAGACCCCTTCGAGTGTCGGTTTGTCGGAGTAAGCACCCAACACTAACACGCGCCGCACCGACGAACGATACCTACCTACATGTTTTATTTACATTAAGCATTTTTTATTGTATAATGACACAAAGTAGTAGCGGCTTTGGCCTATCTGACCGTTTGAAAACTAAAAGTAATTTCAACTAACTTCGGGCGATCTATCGGGAATCAAACCTTGAACTTTCGTGTTGATTAACCTTTTCAACATTAAATTAAAGTAGATTATTAGATGCTGTTAGTCTGACGTATTTTTGGCGTTTTTAAATTAATAACTTACTAGTTCTTTGTACACTTATTTACACTAACCTCATTAAAGGTTGTATAAAAAAAAACCTGTCCGATCTATTAAGATGTTATTAGGTATCGAGATAAGGTTCTATTTGTGTAATCATTTTCATAAAATGTTAGAAAAAATTACCCCATGGAAAAAAAATACAAAATGCACTACAATACCTACCTACTCTGTTGCGTTGTTCTAATATCTAAAGTAACAAATTTCAAAAAATTCAAAATTCAAATATTGTTTATTCAATTTAGGACACAATATGCCACTTATGAACGTTTAATAAATAGCGACAAGCTTATAGGTTATTGCAAGACTTGCGAGACTTTGGCTGCAAGACCAAGACTGGGAATGCAATACCAAGACCAAGACCAAGACCAGGTGTATTGATGCAAGACCAAGACCAAGACTGGCCAAGTCTCGTCTTGTTCTTGCATTTGGGCAACACTAGTTACAACAGCATGATATCCAAGCTTTAAAGTGGCCCGCTCAATCCCCTGACTTAAATCCTATTGAACCTGCCTGGGATATGGTTCAGAGAAGAGCACTTAGGAATTTCGGTGAAGATGTTGTGCGTGAAAACCAGCTTTTCTTGCATCTTAGCAGGACTTGGGACAGTATTCCACAACAGGATATTGATGCCATTGTTTTGAGTATGCGGATATGTGGATCCACGGAATATTAATTTTGAGTATTCATTTTTTTTATAGTTGTTTTGTTTAGGTTATGATGTTTCCAAATATAGTTAAGATTGCATTTTTTCTGAGTTTTTCCTGTTCCTGTATTTTTCTTTAACCTTATCTGAAAGTTTATTATCAGATTAGATAGGCTATTAAACAAGGTTTATTTTAATGTTTAGGTGTCTTAACAGAAAGTTAATAGAATTTTAATTATTTAGGTTTAATCGAAATATCCCTCGTTTTAAGTTTCTTTTCTTCGTCTTTTTAAGTTTTCGGTATTGGTTCTTCGATTACAGTTTTTGAAAAGTTTTTAAATCCGCCAATATAACCCCATACCCATAATATATACAGTCACCAGCACATCAATTTTAAATTTTTGTTCAAAACTAACCATTATTACTACTGCAAAAGATACCTTACGCAGAGTTTACTTTGATGTGCTGTTGACATCACATTAATACAGGGTTATTGATAATCTGACCAGACCTTGAGCAGGTGCATCGTCTCTTAAAAGGATCTGGTCAAATATTTATACACAAAAAAACCCATATGCGACCAAATTTTACCATGTACTATCCAAAAGTCAACGATTTCGGAGCTAAAACTTATTCTTAGTGAATTGGCGAACAAACTGACTGATGGACAAGATGGACCGACGAAATTGTACAGATTACAAGATCACACTACAGGACAATCTCTACAAAAAAAAATCTTCTTCCTCTGAACGATATTAGTTCCGTCATTATTATCACTTCATCTCCTCCGAATTCTAGCAGTTTCTCAAAGTCGCTGATATACTCACTCAAATACAATCGCATGAGGTATCCAGCGCGGCAGAAAACGAGACCAATACTCAGCACAAGCATGCGTTAAGACACCGTCAAGGATTTGGCACACTGGTTAGGGTCTGCGGTTCGGTCCATACAAAATTTCCCGCATGCGGTCATAATATGAATACGCACACTCCCAGGTTAAACTACACACATCAAAAGTGTCTAGGGATCAAGCACTTTTATGCAGATTTCTTGAGATTGAGATGTGGCTTTGTAATAAATTTATGATTTTATAAATTTATATGGATTCTTTTTGGTGCATTTCATAATTTGAAACAGGAACTGCCAATCAAATTCGAGTAAAAGATGAAAATCAGCTGTCAATATTTTCCCTATAAAAACATACAACGCTTTGAAGACATTATTAGTGCAACTACTGATTAAAACCAACGTTATTATGGAGCGGCAACGTCATTTAAGCAGGGAAATGCTCAGAGCCGTGGGAATGATAGAAGCTGGTTCCCGGCAACGTACTGTGGCTTTAGCTCTGAATACAAGTCAGAGTGTTATCAGTCGACTTTGGACTCGTTACCGAAGCACTGGTACCGTGGCTGAGCGCCATGGAGGACGGTATCGCTGCACCACACGGAGACAAGACCGATACATTCAAATCACAGCTCGAAGAGCTCCAACAATAACCGCCATGATGTTAGCCGTGAGGCTTCATCACTCTTCAGGGAACTTAATTAGCGACCAAACAGTCAGAAACCGCTTGCATGAAGTGAACCTACATTCCCGAAGACCGCTACGGGTACCACCTATAGCAATGCACAATCGTAGGATTCGATATCAATGGGCTCTTGAACACAGAAATTGGGCAGAAGAACAATGGCGTTTCGTGTGCTTTTCTGATGAGTCTCGTTTTGGTATGAGACCGGATACAAGACGTATACGACACTGGAGAACCCCTGGACGCCTACAGCGATTAAAATCCTGCCAGGAAGTCCATCCTTATGGTGGTGGACCATCATGGTATGGGCGGGTATTTGGATCGGCGGAAGAACTGATTTGATTCAGAACAGAGGCAACCTCAACGCTCAAATTTATGCTAAGACGATTGTATCAGACGTCATCGTTCCTCTACAAGTGCAAATCGGTCTCTTATTTCAGTTAATGCATGATAATGCACGACCGCACACCGCAAGAATTGTAAGACAGACTTTCGCCGCAGCTAACATCAATGTCCTGCCCTGGCCTGCTCAGTCGCCAGACTTGAACCCGATTGAGCATGCATGGGATATGCTACAGAGAAGAGCTCTGCCGAATATGGAGGGTATCCAGTCGCAAGAAGACCTTTTTTTGTTGTTGTAACGAACATGGGCGGCCATTCCACAGCGTGATTTTGATGAACTCATTTTAAGTATGCCAAACCGATGTTCTTCTGTTGTTAGTGTTCGCGGTAGAAACACGGATTATTAATTGTTTAAGTTACCCAATAAAATTTTAAAGAAAACTGTTATTTCAGTCTTTTTTTAGAACTTTAATGTTAGTGGTTCAAATGTCAAAAATCCCTTTATTAGGTAAATGGCAAATTTCTTTACTAATGCAAAGGTGACTTGGTTTATCGTTACTGTAGACAAACGAAAACACTTTATTTGATGAATCCTTAAAGAAAATTTTAATTAATATCAATCAGGAGAAAAGTTATTGCAAAAATATATGTTGATCCCTAGACACTTTTGATGTGTGTAGTATGGCCTAGTTTGATCATTACAGGATACTAAGAAGGCCAAAATGAATAGATAAACGAAATGAAATACTCTGTAACTAGACAAAAAAACACAGTTTTTTAATAATAGGTAATTTAAACAATCATACTAACAACATAAAGCTTTAAACTTGTAGTGATCACTAACACATTAGATTAGTTAGATACGGGATTGTTACCATGTAAGTACCTAATTTTCTATGCGCTTCTAACCCAAATAACAACATTTAAAATACGTTCAATCCCTGTAGGAAGTGGGGCAATTTTAAATACAACGTGGTCCTTTTTCTTTAAAAAGCGTTTATGGTCAACCCACTATTCTGGTGTTATTTTTCGTTATATTTCGTTTTTGACTATTTTACGAAACGGCGTTTTAGTCTTGAAGTGTAAAACAAACGCTTTTCAAAAAACATCTAAGTACAATTGTCATAGAAGTCAAAATCCCTTAACCGCGTTTTAGCTAAGAAATTTGATGTAACGGTATTTTAGCAATGTAATTTAGGTACGGCAAAGCAGTTATAGGCATTCTTATTTTTTTTATATCGACATCTAAGCAAGATAGACAAAATGGGTAACAGTGTAAGACTCATATTTTTTTCTAATTCGAATAGAATTCAAGATTTTCGATAAATGGAAGTATAGCTTATGGTAGAATACTAAAGATTGACTTCGAAATTGAAACTTGTAAGCATTCTCTGAGCGGCCAGTTTTTAGGCCGTACGAATTTATCCTGGAGTGAGCGTATTTATATCAGGATCAACTAATTTGCCCTAGCTTAAACAGGTTTGTCCTGTCGGGCTTAGGACGAACTAGTTCGTCCTATACCAAACTAGTTATTCCTAAAATCGGGTTTGGCCGGTAATATTTACAATGGTAGACCTGAAGTACACATACATACATACATAAACCAGTGCAATTATATGCATACATAATTAAAATCAACAAGACATCAATCATGAGAGAAAAGTTAGAATAAAATGAAGGAAATGTTTCATTTCACGATTTTTAACTTCTTTCTACTCTAAAGCACTTGCCAGATTGCTAGATTGCCAGATTTATGTCCTGATTAAATTTAATAAAATATCTTCGACTTTGAAATCACGAAAGTGTGTCATGCGAAGCTTACAAAGCATCTAACTCTTGAATTAAATTGATTAGGTAGTAAAATACCATTTTAGGTAGCCGAAGAACAACATGCATAACGCGATCTGTAACCCACAAGATGTCATTTAATGAGGGATATTTTTATGAGAAACATTGAATTATGTAATTTCCAATATGTATAATATGGCACTTTGTTCGATTAATTATTATATTACATATTATCAATTTCATAAAAAAAAAGGAAACACGAAGAAATTTTCGACCTAATATGTCGTATGAACACTTTAAAGTTCGTTTTATTGGTATTATAAAATCAACACCAAAATATACTTCTCAACCCGTATCGCAGTTCCAGAGATAAGCGCGTTCAAACAAACAAAGCTCTACAGCTTTTTAATATAAATATAGATTAATGTCAAGTCCTCGACAATTAACGATTATTCTCTTTTGCCACTTGTTTATGAAACGCTAAATAGTAAGGATGCATTTCCATTTAAGGGGTATGTGAAAATGCAGCCTTAAGCGGTTTTTTTGTTTGTTTCCAGAATTTAGTTTAGTACTAACGGAAAACAAAATTTATGGAAAAGCAAACTGAAAAACATTCAATTCTGATCAAAAGACAATAAGGATTTTGCAAGAACAGATCAATAAATATCGCAATTTATGACCTAGTAAAAAGGGTGATACATAGTCTAGATAGGGTGGTGCCATCATGTGCAGTATACATGGATATGACGAAGGCATTTGATCACGTAGACCATGAGGTACGAGGGTCAAACTGAAAGTTCTTAGAACTGGCCACTTATAAACAATATAATAAAAAAAAATCTAAAATTTGAAAATAGAACTCTTTGCCAATATTACTGAGTATATATTTCATTCATTTGTCATTTGTTTAACGATTTGGCGGCAAATTGAAAATTGTCTGTGTCACGTCAACATGAATTTAACACGAGAAAATTTTCGTGCAATGATTTTTTATGACTTTCGATGTCATTTAAGTCAACAAGAAAGTTATGATAGACTACGATTGGCCTTTCACGATGAAGCCCCATCTCGTGCGACTGTTTACAACTGGTTTAATGAGTTTAAACGTGGTCGCACTAATCTCACTGATGATGTACGTGAGGGACGGCCTTCTACGGCGACGACTGAAAATAACATCTGTGTTGTGCGGCGTATGATAGAGACTGACAAAAGAGTGACCTATCAGCAGATTCGGACAAGCTTAGGCATCGGTATGAGTCAAGTGCACAAAATCCTCCACGAACATTTAGCGGTCAGGAAGCTTTGCGCCCGGTGGGGATACCTCATAATTTGACTAAGGCTCAAAAACTCCATCGTGTGGATTGGTGCCGTAAAATGATTGAAAGATTTAACGGAGGTGACTCAAATGCTGTGTTCGACATACTAACAGGTGACGAAAGCTGGATTTACTGTTATGATCCTGAAACCAAAAGACAATCTGCTCAGTGGGTGTTTCCTTTCGAGGAGTTGCCAACTAAAGTGAAGAGAGATCGAAGTGCGGGAAAAAAAATGGTGGCCTCGTTCTTTGGAAGGATAGGTCATTTCGCAACAATTGTGTTAGAGGATCAAAAAACAGTTTCTGCAGAATGGTACACTACCAATTGTTTGCCACTTGTCTTGGAAAAAGTTCGAGAGAAACGACCACGCAGTAGGATCCTCCTTCACCACGACAACGCCTCGTCGCACACCGCCAAGCGAACGATCGACTATTTGGCGACATCAAACGTTGAATTACTGGGTCACCCGCCGTATAGCCCCGACCTCGCGCCTTGTGATTTTTATTTATTTCCAAAAATTAAAGAAAAACTTAAAGGAAAGCGGTTTATGAATGCTGAAGAAGCGGTGGCTGCGTATCGCGATGCCATTGAAGAGACCCCTAAGGACGAGTGGGCAAAGTGCTTTTCCCAGTGGTTCCATCGCATGCAGCGGTGTATTGACGTCAATGGACAATATTTTGAAAAGATATAATAAAACTAAGAACTGGCTAATGTAATCAATTTTTGATTTTCTAAGAACTTTCAGTTTGACCCTCGTATTACTGGTGAAATTACAAAGTTATGGTATTCGTGGTAATTCCCTTAATCTTATTGGATCATATCTTCAAAATGGAAAGCATTGCACTGAATTGACTCAAATTTGTATGTCCTCATAATTTGAAGAAAAACATGCATCACAGCACAGAGTGGTAAAATGTGGTGTGCCGCAGGGAAGTGTATTGGGTCCTTTGTAATTTATTATCTATATTAATGATATTGTTAAATCTAGTCTGCATCCAATGATTCTCTTTGCTGATGTTAGTACTGTTTTTATTGAATGTAATAGTAGGGAAAATTATGAACAAGACATAAACATTAGGTACTCTAAATAACATTATCAAATGGTTCATGTCTAACAATTTGAAAGTAAATTTGGAAAAGACTTTAATTATGCAATTCTCTCAAAAGATAACTAACCCGTCCCGTAACATCAATAAATTACGAAAATGATAAAATTTATTAAACAAATTCCACTAAATTCCTAGGTATTTATATTGACAGTAATATGGCGTGGAAGTCTAATTCAATAAAGGTGTGTAAAAGGTTGTACAGTTTTTCTTATGCTTTACATAAATTGACAAAAATAGCAGATCGAACCACAGTTTTAACGGCATATCGCGCATTTGTATCATCTACACTGCGTTATGGAATAGTGTTTTGGGGAATTTAAAACATAAAGAAACCTTATTTGTCGCCCAGAAGCAGTGCATGCGATCAATTTGCAATCTAAAACGTATAGAAAGTTGTGAGCCATATTTTAGAACATTAAAATTGCTAACCTTGCCATGTCTGTACATACTGGAATGTTGCGTTTTTGTTAAGTGTAATCCGGACTTGTTTCCATTAGTGGACACCTACCCGACCCCTTCGCCCAAGAAGACCCCTAATTCGCACTAAATTATATGTAAAACTGCACTCATGAAAAACATTTTCATTGACATGGCACCAAAAATATTTAATAAACTACCAGAAATGATAAAGAATAGAATATTAAGACATTTCATAATAAGGTTGACTGAGTTTCTCAATGAAAAATGCTATTAAACTGTTAATGAATACCTTTTAGACCCAGAAATAAATGATTAAATGTATATGTTGATTCAATAGATATCATTTAATTATGATAAAATTGGTAAAATTAAAATAGATTTAATAATGATAATAATAAAATGTTTATAATTTCATTTTTTTGTAAAATATTGTTACACTAAGTTTTAGTTAAAATGTAAATACCTACTTCATATGCCTGAAAAGGTAAAGCATAGAGTTCGCATTTAAACAACCCACAACCTTTGATTGATATTAACTAAATATTGACGTTCATAAGTGGTATTTTGTCCTAATTAAATTTAATAAATTATCTTTGACTTTGAAAGCACGAAAGTGTGTCATGCCAAGCTTGCAAAGCATCTAACTCTTGAATTAAATTGATTAGGTAGTACAATACCATTTTAGGTAGCCGAAGAACAACATGCATAACACGATCTGAAACCTACAAGATGTCATTTAATCAGGGATATTTTTATGAGAAACATTCAATGCCACATACATATGTGACTAAACGTAATTTACAATATGTTTATGGCATCTTAATCGATTACTTGTTTTATATAACCATTTCATAAAAAAACAAGAAACACGAAGAACTATTCCACCTAATATGTCGTATGAGCACTTATAAGTTCGTTTTGTTGCAATTATAAAACCAACACCAAAGTATACTTCTCAGCCCGCATCGCAGTTCCAGAGATAAGCGCGTTCAAATAAACAAAGCTCTACAGCTAATATAAATTCTAGGTATATTTATATTAGCTGTAGAGCTTTGTTAAATGTCAAGTCCTCGACACTAAACGAATTTTCTCTTTTGCCACTTGTTTATGAAACGCTAAATAGTAAGGATGCATTACCATTTAAGGGATAAATGAAAATGCAGCCTTAAGCGGTATTTTTTTTGTTTCCAGAAAGTATTTTAATACTAACGGAAAACAAAATTTATGGAAAAGAAAACAAGATTTTGCCCAGGTCATCAGAGAAAAAAGAAAATAAATAAGTAAACCCAACAATAAAAGGATAGGGAAAGAGTAAAATAAGAGAAAAACTGACTAATAACATAAGAAGGTTTTGGAAAAACTATGAATAATAGGCGAAAATTTCACGGACAGTACTCCAGACACAATAGAAATTTTATTGATATCCCGCCTATAGGCGGTCACTGTCCGTGAAAGAGTTAATATGAGAAACTATATAGAAACCCTCCTAATATACGTACGTTTAAAAATATACGTTTTAAAAATTTAACGACAATCCTAAGCACAAGATGGTTGGAAGGTAAATATTTGATGAATATTAATTTCATATCAGTTGATTTTAACCCAATAGAGTATCTTCCTCTTCCTGAGAAAAAATCTAAAATTTACGATAAAGATAGATTCAGAGAAACAGAATAATAAGGTCATTTGAAACAAAATTATTTCTTAACTTTGTTTCAAAGATAATATATTTCTTTGATTTGCCGCCATAACAAAAGAAACAGTTGGCGCCATGTTATTTACGTCAAAGCGTGTGAATGAAAGGCTCTTACCGGAAAATTTATGAAGATGAAAAGAGTTAGAGTTTATTAGACGGGATCGAAGCAGTAGTTTATGAGATATTGCACATTTTCAACAACCGCAAACATACCTTTATTCTTTATACAAAGACTATGAAGAACAAAGTTATATTTGCTTGTGGTATTTTAGAAGTGCAATGGAAATAAGTGGATTCCCTAATTCAGTTAAAATTGGCACGGAACGCGCGAGTCCGACTCTCACTTGGCCGGATTTTAAGTTCTTTGACTAAATCACTGTGCTACTCCGTGATTCAGTCAAGTCATCTACATGCGAACTATTCCTTCCTCCTCCTTACCGGAAAGAAAGTACCACTTGAGTAAAGGGCTAAATGACCATCAGGTACGCCTACACAAAGCATCTTCCTTTGTTGTTAATCCAAAAGGTTGTGGTCCACAAAATACTGCACTAAGTGTGCAAAAGATTTATTCGCAGGAAAAAGTGTGTTATGACGCTCGTACGCCAAACTTATTAACTTCAAAAGAAAAAGTAACGGATATAAATTAAAGGAAATGTTTCAAAGTTCAATTTTGGCTAAGAATGAAAATCTTTAAATAAAATTAAAAAATACCACATTAAAATAAATAGGAATAATTGAAGATCAACCCTTTTTCAAAACTCTCGCAAATCATTTCAGGCGAATCTACCAATTTCTTGTGCTATAAGGTCTCATTCGTACGAATCATTATTAGCATACGCATATCAAACTAATTAAAATACACATCGCTAAAGCAACAAATACGAATAATAAACCCGTAAAATAATATAAGCACTAATAATAACAGAGCTTTTGACATCGCAGATTATGAGATGTAATCAATTCGCGCTCATATCGCAAGAGCAAATAGCATTCAAATCATTCGCAATGCAAAGGAACAAAAGTATTTATGATAAAGGTAACACAAAAACCGAGTATTAAGATAACATGTTTGCTCTACAGGGTTCTCAGTTTCCCGGACTGTCGTTCGGCAACAGATTCTGTACAAATGAACATTCTTTAATCCCGTCGAAAAAATATGGGCTTGGCAGGGGGGGGGGGGGGGGCATTCCTAAAGCCCGAGCCTGTTGATGTTTTAATATACATATTAACAAATCTTTTAACAGCAAACAAACAAACTCTTGTGAGAATGAATTAAATAAATAAGTCTTTTATTGATTTTTAACCTTCTTCTTTTTAAGTTCGTAAAAATATTACTAAAGGCCAGTCTCAAGTCGGAGCACATGGTGTAATTAAATGATAATAGCCAAGATTTGATTATGGTGTAAAAATATATTACCATACACAGTGTTCGTTTACTCTACAATATACAGAATTTAAGTTTCAGTAACATATTTTTATCATAACAATTGTGATTGTTACTAGACGTTACAATGTGGAAATCTACAACAAGTTTTATTATAATAAAATATGACTTCTATAATATACTAGTGGCTTTCTGCGACTGCATAAACGTACATCTAATATTCGCTTCTGTTTTCCTATGTGATTTCGAAAAATGTTTATATTTTTGTGATTGATTATTCAAGATACATATTAACATTTCACAAATACTTAGCCGTACAAAGTTCTCTTTTAATATAGACGACACATTTGTCGTAAAAATATTTGATTATATCAATGAATGGGGAGCGATCAATTTGTAATTATTAATGCAAAACATTCATGTCTTATGTTATTCAACGTTATGAAGGGGAGATGCACATTAAATTTTAGCGTTTATTTACGGAGACATACGAATCGTAACTATTACTTAGTAAACTATGTTAGTATATGTCTCTAAACGTTACATACACGATACAGGGTTATTGGTAAATTGGCCGGATCCTTTTAAGAGGCGATGGAGGAATGTATACAGATTGTAGTGGATTTATTATTTGGAGTTAAGGACTAGATTGCAAACATTTAAAAAACCGGAACACGTTTTTTTGCGCATTAGTTTATTTTTTTAATTTTTAAAGTAAGAAATCTGGATTTATAAAACAAAATATTAAAAGTCAAGTAGCTCCAAAATGGTGGTCTTTTGGATAGTATATTATGAGGTCAAAATAGTCACATATTAGCACAATTACCAATAGTCCTGTATAAGTATTCTCATTATATTATCGGTAAGTTCTACTCAATGCCTTTTGGTGAAACATTGGCGAAAACTGTCGGTTAACTGTATAGTTGTTTTTGAAGAACAACAACGATGGCATTAATAGAATACTAACATCATCATAATTGGAAATACTTAGAAATAACATTGATAATTTATTGATTAGCCGTTGGGTGGGTAATATTTTGTATGGTGAATGTCGTTATGACATGCGTAGCCTCTTCCGATCTGTGAGAGTCCAATGCAGACAACGCGTGAGCCTGCACGGTTGGCGCGGCTCTGACGGCGTGCATCTCGGTCGACTGCGGCGGGTAGTGACCGTGGGTCCGTCTATGATTGTGTAATGCGGTACCCTGAAAATTTAACCAAAACCCACTTAAGGCGCTACCCGGATTTTCAACGCGCACACTAGCGCCACTTTAGTAGAAAAATCATAACTCGTAAAATAAAAGACAAATAAAAAATCTGGTAAGTGCTAAATATGGCCACTTTTGGCATTTTTTCTAACTGTAATTGCAGACTACTTTAGAAACAATTTAAACGTACTAAATAAACTATAGAACCTGTACTACTATCGTGTTTACCAGATTTTTAATCGGTCTTTTATTTAACGAGTTATTATTTTTCTTCTTAAGTGGCGCTAGTGTGCGTGTTAAAAATCCGGGTAGCCCCTTAATACAAATAAAGCTAGAACCAACACTAAGATTACCAGACCAATTAAAAGAAAACATTTCCAAAAACGAATGCTGTCATTATGACATTCCTTTTAAGCTGGTCTGCTATAAATACGGTACCAAGCTCAGTACTAAGATTTTAGAATAACGTGTAAGGTGTAAAAGACAAAGAAAGTACGTCAATGCCATGCAAAATTCAAACAGCAATTGTCATAACATCGGGGACACCACGTTAATCAGTTCAAGGTCCAAAATAGCTTGCACGTGGCGCCTTCTTTTCTTTAAAGTGATACCTGTGTTTGTATCGTGGTACGGCAGCGGAGACCGCGATACTAAACGTACCTGAATAAATCGATCTCCGCAAACTTCACAAATGTATGGTTTGTCGCCGGTGTGTCGACGAATGTGCAGTGTCAAATCGTTACTTTGAGAGAATGCTTTTTCGCAATAGGTACATTTGTACGGCTTGGAACCGGTGTGCACTCGCATGTGACGGGATAATTTGTTACTTCGGGAGAAACCTGGAACAAATGTGTATACGTGCAAAAAATCTTAAGGTCAAAAATGTCTCAGACGCCTAAGAAATACAATAAATAAGTCACACGGATTAACTTTAGGCACAAAAGAACGCACCTTTACCGCAAATCCTACAGACGCAAGGTTTCTCGCCAGTATGTGATCTCCTATGACATTGAAGATCTGATGATCTGGGAAAACCTGAAACCATCGCATCAAAATGTAATCATCATCTCAACAGCAAACTTAAATAGATCCTAGAAGTTTGTTTTTAAATATTTATTGAGCATAATATGACCAAGACCATAATAAACACTACAGAGTATTACAGTTCGCGCGAATAGACATAACTAATCTAGTAATCGCCTAAGGTATATAATGTATATGCCTATCGCCGTAGACAAACGTCAGTCTATAAAATAATGTCTATGGTCACGTGTGAGTTTTGACATTTCCGCACCGTTATGTGAACATGCACATGCACTGTGTCGCGTTTTACCGCTTGTATTTCGCGCTCACTTGACAACAGTAACTAAAAAGTATTGGCTAAATGGCAGCCACAAAGCCACTAGCGGTTGCGATTGGTGGCCGCGTCTAGTGGCTTGACTGAGTCTCTGATAGTAACTGCGTTTTGTGGCGTGACTGAGCGACTAGCAGCTCAATGTACGCTCGCTCATACATCAGTACTACAGTACAACTGCCTCGGTGGCGTAGCGGTAGAAGGGTCGCACTTTAAAGCGACGGCTGCTTCAGAGGTCGGGCCAAAATTATATACCTGATTTTTTCTGTTCAGAAATTCTTAGGGTAGCCTAGAATTTGGAACTTAGCATTGTACCACCCCCGTACCTCGGAAAAGCCAGTAAAGCCGTTGGTCCTGCGCCTAAAATCTCTACGGTCGTGTCAGATTGCTGTCCCATCGGGCTATGAGAGTGAAAGGAATAGAGAGTGCACCTGTGTTTGCGCACACACTTGTACACTATAATATGTCCCGCGCAGTCGGTTAGTCGTGGTAACTGGCCACCGTAGTCGAAATCGGCTAGGGGAACTATTCAATTACTACAGTACCTTTCCCGCAAAAGTCGCACTTGTAGGGTTTCTCGCCGGTGTGCCGGCGCATGTGTACGATCAGATTGGACGAGTTGTTGAAGCTACGGCCGCAGTACAGGCACAGGCACGTGCTCGCCTTGCCCTTTTCGCGGGGGTCGTGCGTCTTCTTGTGGGATCTGAAAGTATGAGACGTTATTGGAGGCACGGATAGCAATTAAACACTATTAATTAAAAACCTTCTATTTTTCCTTCTATGATATTCTTTAAAAATCTGTCATGTCGTATCAAGTGTCCTATCATATTGCCTCGTCGATTTTCTATTGCTTTCAAAATATTCCTTTCTTCGTCTACAATTTTGAGCACTTCTTTGTTTTTTTATTCTGTCCAACTTATTCTTTCCATTCTCCTCCAACACCACATCTCAAACTCTTAGAAGAGGAGGAAGGGAAGGCCTAGGATAAGCTATTTCGACCAAGTGAAGGAGAAAACTAATGTCATGTCAAATCAGGAAGTAAAGAGGAAAGCAGACTGTAGAAAAGAATGGCGATTACTCCACCGACAAGAGCGCGGCTCTTAAATTAAAGAAGAAGAATTATAAACCGTGAGACTTGATATTAACGACAAAGCAACTCGGAACAATACTTACAACTTGTAACAAACATAAATGGATTGGATCTGATGGTCGAGTCATTTAATTATGCAACGTGTAATGTTAAATGCGCTCAGACAATGGTTTTTAATTCAATTGACCTAATTCAGAAAGAAAAAAAATAGGGTTTATGTGGTGTTTTAGTTTTACTGGAACTTCTGATTGTTTCTTGCTCTGCGGACGACGCTCTGTCGAAGAGGAGTCGATAAGTATTCACCGGACTGCTGCGCCGCCCTGACATTGTTATTATAACTATCTACGCTTATAAAGATCTAACCATTGCTTGTTTACGTTTTTGGCGTGTTTGCGCACGTGATGGATGGACGATAATAATAAATAGATAGGGCAACATTTTAAGTAGATTTAATAAAAAAGTGACCCATGCTAAAAAGTGGTTTAATTGAATGTGCTCGTTATTCCAATCGTGCAATTGTTATCGTTACACGTTATATAAGTGTCAACAGTTGAAAAAATAAGAAAGGTACTTATTATTTTGCAGAACAAGAAAAAGACCATATAAAGCAAGTCAGGACAGGGAAACTGTTTAACTCTGACACAGCAACAGAATCTAAATTTACTGTTTTTTAAAACCACGAACGGGTTTTATAAAATCTTAGGGTGGGCTCTAGCAATGATAAAATAACCAAGATGAAACAAATTAATTGATTACCTTAAATTGTCGCTTCTATTAAATTTCTTTTTGCATATTTCACACTCATATAATTTATCAGAATGAGTCCTTGTATGCTTAGCAAGTAATTCTTTCCTGCAATGACAGATAAAACATTTCCATCAATAAAACTTAAAAGTTCTTAAACTTGAATACTGTACATACATATGCAAACTACCTATTATAATATAAAGTTTTAAAATTAAACTGCATCGTATAGTCAAAAACAAGCATAGAATACAAGAAATGATACTAACCGAGAAAACTGTTTACTGCATGTATCACATTGATATTGTTTTTCATCTGCCTTAGACTTACTGTCCATGAATTTAACAGATACGCTCTGACCTTCATGATACCTTAATATGTGTTTATTTAACGAAATCTCATATGCGAATTTTAGGCCACATGTGCTGCATTTATGCTTCCTCTCAATTTGCTTACAGATACTCCTATGGCGAGCCGCTGATTTTATTGAAGCAAACACCTAAACAAAACATAATGTATTACAATAACGTATTTTAATTGAATAAAGGACAGGTACCTTGACTACCAGTTAATTTCTCACTATGTTCAACTTATATTCTAATTATACTCTGATTTTTAATTAGATAGACCAAAATGACATTTAGAGGTTGGCCACTTTTTCAAAATTAAAAAATAGTGTTGCTCCTATATCACGGCAAATTTTTTAATCGATTATAAAATATTCAAATAAAATCTATTATAAATGTTTCAAAAATGATTTTTAGAAACATTATTATTTCTTGTTTTTTTTTATTAAAAGTAATATAAGGTCAAAAGAGTAAAAAACATAGAAGAATATTGCATTTTCAAAAGAAGTTCGTATATTTTTATTACTCCTTACAAAAACTGATTTATGTATATCGATTATTTATAGCATTAAGGGCCGATTGTTCAATGGCCAGATAAAACTTATCAGACAGATAAATTATAAAGCGACAGATTTCAAAAATGACAGGTACCTATGATTGCTGACAATTAGGTGATTCAAATTAGCCATATTGTATTTTGTTCGACGAATATTTCTTATCTGACTATTGAAAAATCAGCCCTAAGTAACGTTTTACATATATTGTTTATCATGATAGGTAAAATCACATTATTGAAAATTCATATCACAAAATCCAAATGAATTGTTCCAAGTCGCATACAATTGAATAGTTCCAACACTATTGGTACTACGTTTGCAACATTAAAAAATAAAAAGTTCGTTTTAAGCTGTTATCTGGTCTATCTAATTAAAAATCAGGGTATAATTAAAACAATATTTTATGTTTTTTCCAGCAACTAATTAGATGGATCTAATAATTAATGGGTATATAAGGTTGTCAAGCACTATTCAAATATCTACCTTCAAACAAAGATTGCACCGAAGAGATCTCTCTGGATGCTCTGCATCATTATGACTCATTAAATCTTCTTCAGATGTAAATACAGCGCTGCATATTTCACACAGCTGGATAATTGTGACATTTTCCTGTAATATGTAGATGGTTATACAAGGGGAGAAAGTGACCCATTTCCCTCGAGATGTTTCTCAAGCAAAATGAATAATTCGAGAGTAAAATGGGTGCTTTCACCCGAGTTATACATACTATTTTTCATTTCGACTGTGAAGAAAAATAAATAATTTTAGCTGTGTGATTGTAGATGTGATGATGACGTATTATGTTGTTTGACGAGAAATGAAACCTAAATGTTAGTTTATTCACTGTCGTTTTACATAAAACACACGATTATAATAACAGTAAAGAAGATGTTGAATATTTCAAATACTTGTTAAAAATATCGACAGATTTTTTCTCAAACTATAATAATAGTAGAAGAACCAAACCTAAGCCTTGTCCCCAAAACTACCACAGGTTATGTCAAATTCAATTTACCTCATGCGATAGCGCTATGAGTGACAGCTAAAGATGGAAGTCAGTAAGAAGATTTTTTTGACCAACAAAACCCGGCTGGTCGCCTCTGCCTGCTTACTAATCTATGCGATAATCGACCAAACTAAAAAAAATAATGTTGTCAAATACAAAGAGAAAATGTAACAAATAAAAAAAAAGTGTCACTATGTATGGCGGACAATCAAATATTTTAATTGCAGATTTTTAATTGATAAAAATTAGACCAATGTTTTTTAATGTTAAGCTAATCAAAAAGAAATAACTCTTTTATTTTAATTTTTAATAATGTGACTCAATTATCTTTAACTCCATGTCTGATCTTAGCAATTAAAACTAAGTTACTTTCTACCCTAGGGATGAAAAAGCTATTTTCCACCCGGCAATCTTCACAGAAAAGTTCAATTTTCCGAACAGGAGAGATGAAAATAATAATATATTTAAAGCTTTGGCGATGGCAACGAAATCAAATCGAATGGCTCATTGAAATCGGGTGGGAAAGACTTCTAGAAACTTAAGTTATGAAATATAGTTTTCATCTTTGCTTATCAATGAAATTTGAATTTATTCTTAATGAATATTTTTTTTAATTCACAATTTTACCAATAAATTAACCAAGAATCCATCATACCGTGATTCCATTAGGCTCCAAAAGCTCTTCCAATAGTATTTCGGAGAGAAGATCCTGTGTATTTTTTTCTGTAATATCTGATAACCCATCCTAGAATAAATTAATAACATGATTTATAAGTTATTTTAAGGTGATGTAAGTTAATGTAATTATGAAAATGATATTCAGTAAATGTACCCGTTATTAGGAAAATAGATTTTATTTCATTTCAAGAAATTCAAGATTAATATGAAGATACATACATCTTTTTTAGTACAGCCCTTGTCTGTGCAAATATGATGATTAAAATGCCGACTTTTCAGATACATTTTTTTACATAAAAGACAACACAACACCTTCGTATCTGTAATAAAGATACATCGTTATTATTCACACAAATATTAACGAACTGTCACATGAAAGAGTTCCATTAGTATTTTAGGTAAATTGTAGGCCAAAGTATTGAAAACAGTGTGAACAAACCACATTTACGACCCCACCATTACGAGCAAATAATGCAAATTTAGCGCCTCAGTCAGGTCATAATAATAGTTTAAAATTAAGTAAATTACGTAGGCAAGTTTATGAATCAGCTGTAGACTTAGATTATTTTAGGGTATTTAGGGTTCCATAGCCGAATGACAAAAACGAAACCCTTATAGTTTCGTCAAGTCTGTCTAACTGTCCGTCCGTATGTCACAAGCCACTTTATTCTATAACTTTCTGTAATTAATAAATAAAATAATAAAAAATAAATTAATTAAAGAGGCTCCCATACTTGAAACTAAATTCAATTTTTTTTTTAGTCAAACCTATGCGTGTGGGCTGTCTATGTATAGGTCTTTAAAATGACATAGATGTTCCTAAATCCATTTTCTTTTAAAGTCTAATGTTTCATAGCTAGTCGCTTCCAAAGTGGTAAAATTTGCGCCCTCTAACTTCTAAACTAAGGTAGTGTAAATTTTGAAAAAAATATGTAATGTAGATCTTAACAAATCCTTTTAACGAAAATTGGTTGGGACGGGATCGAAATAGTATTTATTGAGATATAGTACATTTTCAACAACCGAAAACATACTTTGTTCTTCATACAAACACTATGAAAAACTAAGTTATATTTGTTGTCAACATAATATTTTAGATATGTGGAAATAAGTGGATTCCCTAATTCAGTTAAAGTTGACACGGAACCCTCAGTGCGCGAGTCCAACTCGCACTAGGCTGTTTTTTTTAATTTATAAGGTCTAACGCTGATACAAAGGTAGAGTACTAACAATATGTGTTTATGTGTTTGTATCTACCTATTTCTTTAGAGTTCCATTATTAACCACATTAATTAAAAAATAAAATTACATAACTAATTGACTAAAACAAACCTTTATGTTTCATAAGATGGACAGCTAACTCTTCTCTGGTTTTACATTCTTCCTTGCATAGCATACAGTCATATTTTTCGACAGTTATTGCCTTCAATCGAAAGCCATTTTCTGTCAATTTCGAGAGTATTGTCTGCAAGTAAAGTTAAAGCAATTAACAGTAGGTTGAAAGTTATAAGGTACAATACTACTAGCCTACGAGGCCTTTTCTGAAAGGACAAACTTTGAAAGCCCACCTGACGCCATTAACTTATTTATAACTGGATATTATTGTATTATTTTCATAGTAAAGAAAACTTTTGATGTACATATTGAGGATATAATTTATGAGATCTGCCTTATCCTTAGAATTATTAAAAAAATGAAACTTACTGTTGTTAATATTTTTTTAGGTCTTCCTCTTTTTTTAGGTCCCATTAAATCTGCATGACTCTCCCACATGTGAGTTGTCAGATTCACAGCATCATGGTAACTTGTGCCACACAGTGGACAGTAATTATTGTTTGTGTCATCCAATTCCACTAAAAACCATGTATTACCCACAATATTACAATTAAATGACATAGTGCCTTAAAAGTAGTTTATATTGGTAGAATTCAGCCTCTTAACATTAATAAGATTATTGCTATCATTTTTGACAAGAAAGTCAATTCATATTAAATTCTATTTATTAAATGCCAAAGTTGGTGTCTTTGTGTGGTTTTTCAATACTCCTTCAAACTAAAACTACTGAATAGACTATGATGGGACTTTACAATAATATTTTGGAATAACAAATATGCTGTAATTTACAAATACATTTTGTGGGACACAATAATTATGTTGAATGCTTGCAAAGCCTCGAAAAACTGCTAGTGGTATATCACAAACATACAAGAGGTTATGAGCATAATGAATGTCATTTTGACTGAATTAATGCTTCAACACCCGAGCGGTTGCAGGCAACCGCATAACAATAGAATTTGCATTGTGTCTCGTTCACATACGCTTGAGGGATTAACCCAGAATATTGTTACATGGTATGGTATGGTTGACCAGATAGATGAGATTTCACAGAATTTACATACCTTTTAAACATTTTTTTGACATATGTTCTTGTAGCTTTTTACTACTGTGCAAAACTAAATCACAATTTCTACATTGAAAGTGTGTTGTTGTATTGTGTTCATCCGTCTCATCTTTCACAACATCTGAAATCATATTTCAGTTGTAAATTATAAGAATATTAAAGTATAGCAGGTAAAATAATATATATGCTGCATGACTATATAATAAATAAGCACTTCTGTCTAACAGAATAACTCACCTACTTCATGAAAATCATCAAGCCCTATCCAATCTACATAGTCATTGTCTTCTGCTGTAGGATGCTCTGTTTTTATGTTTGCATCTGTGGACTATAGTGAATAACATGAGACTATGTAATCTATTTATCAACATGTTACAAAAACAATTATTTCAAAACAAACCTGACACACATCATTTTCTTGAAATGATATTTCAGTTTTTTCTTTCTTAAATACACTTTGAAGAGTAGCGTTGGCTTCCTGAGATAGTTTTCTGAATTCATATGCTCTGCTCACCTTTTCTTTACATAATAGGCATATTGTAAGTGGTAGTCCGTCTGAGGGTTCAATCTACATCAAAGATAATTAATAAAAATATAGTAATATAAGTAATTTTTCCTACCTATAATGCCCTCATGTATGTATGAAGTATCCATCTCTTTCATTCAAAGCACTGTCTCTTCTATTAACTTGGTCCAAAAATTGCACACTATGCACCAAGCATCATGATAACTAAGCTTAGATAAATCTTACAGAGTTTTTTTGCCAGAACCCTCTTCTTTTTTTTGTGGCTATCATTATCATTATCTTAACATTGTTCTTAGCAGTCAAACTGAATACAAAATCGAGAGCCAACTTGTCAGATGTCAAAACATGCTGAGCTGATTTTACCAACATCAGATACAGTGCGACATGATCTTTTGGCCAATGGCAAAAATTAGAATGCCAGATCAGTGTAGCGAAATCTCCTCAATCTTATAAGAGATTTTCCCTTTTGTTTTATTTTCATACATATCTGTGTAAACTACTAATATGATTATTTTTAAATTCCATAGAGCTCAACTCTTTGAATATAGTTATAATTTTCCATGGTTTTTATTGTAAATACAATTGCTTTACTATGATATATAAACATACATGTTTTGTACCATTATAATCATTACATTCCCTCTCCCTGAATCAAAGAACATTTTCTTGCACTGGCTACCCTCATTGAATGATAGCATCCCCCTGTCAATATCATTAATTGGCCAGAAGGTCTATGACGCACTATAAGGAAAATTCAACAAATTTAATACAACACAACTAATTTGAAAACATCACCTTTTTGTCTTAAATCAAATATGTAAATGTAATTTTAAAGTCAGTTGATTTATACTTATTCAGTGGGTTGTCTTATACAGGCAAGAAAATGCTTTAAGATTGAGGTAAGCTCTTTGAAGTGTTTAGGTAAGCTGTTGTCTACTGATCACACACATTCAGACACAATATTAGCTTTCACAATAATTTTATTTGTTTATCCTAATAATCTTAATGATATAATATAGTTTACTTTCATTCTGAAAACTAAGTTTACAATAAGTCCAATGCATCATTTTACACTTCTTGTATTTCAGAGTACATCCTTGCAGAGTCATTTTTATAGAGACCTATCTCTTGTTGTTAAGAAACTTGTTAGGGTTTTATCGAAAAATGCAATAGTAGGACGTAAATGTCACTACAGAACGCGGCTACTTTGCATTATAAGCAAAAATTCAACCAGTTAAGTATGCTGCTGTTAAAAAGTACCCACCTTTACACCTGTTACTTCAGTGATGGCACAACCAAGAGTTACTGAACCTAGAGTCACTTCAAACACCGAAAACAGTTCACTTTCTTTAGCCAAACAAGTTCGGCAAATATCTTCAATCTTAATTTTTATGGACGACGAAGCCATTTTAGTTGTTGTGAAAACATAGAACTATCGCTCTATTAAATTACTTTTTGTTGTATTTTAAACGATTCAACAGAATAAGACTGTTTAATTAATTAAGACATAATAATTTGTCCAGCGAAGGGCTGATTTCAACTAAATAATTACGAAAATCCATCAACACGGTGCAAAATGTAGTGATTACTTGCTCAGTGGAATTGACACAACAAAAGTGACAGACGACTTGCAGTGTTGCCAACTCAATGTCAAATATAAAAATAATAAATCTAAAATAGGGCTAAATTGCTTTGTTGATTAAAATAAATAAAAGAAGTGAGTTTTATTACCTGTTGTTTACTTAGTAAAGACAATGTGACATTTAAAAAACAAATTAAATAAATTAATTGAAAAAGAAAACAGCTTACATATCGAAATCCGTAAACTCACTGAATTGCTTATTATAATATTTAGAAGAATATGAAACGAACTTCGCAACAGCTAGCTAGACAGTAGACTACAACAAAACAATAAACAATCGTAGATTCAGTTTCGGGGAATTTCCCTAATAAAGTGAAATGTCACTACGATTCATGTAGGAGGAAAAGAAACAAGTAGTCTGACAGACGTTAGGTTGCGTTCGGCAAACACCTGTACTACGATTCATTATAGAGGAAAAGAGACAGGTGGTCTGACCATAAACCAACCCGAAAGGTCTGACTGACGTTTCGGTTGCGTTCGAAAACCTTCCGTAGTTAATGCTAAGTTTTATTTTTTTCTGCCATCGTTGTTCCAAACGTTTTTAAACTGAGTGCCTAATTTACTTAAACAATTTTGGGGCTAGAAATTGGGCTATAATTATTTTAAGGGCTGAAAAAGCATAAAAAGGGCTGGATCTAGCCCCAAAAGGGCTAAATTGGCAACGCTGACGACTAGACTTGACAACCACCAATTATAAAAAAAAAGACTTGACAACCAGTGAAGTGACAAGAATAGACAAAAAATCGATATACGTAGCGTAGATGCGTATATCGTTTTTAGGGTTCCGTAGCCGAAGGGAAAAAAAAGGGAACACATAGTTTCGTCAAGTCTGTCTGTCTGTCTGTCTGTCCGTCCGTATATCACAGCCACTTTATTCTGTAACTATAAGCATAGCACTGTTAAAATTTGGTAAGAAGATGTATCCTGTTAACCGCCTTACGATTCTTATAAAAGAAATAAAAAATAATGGTATATAACGGGGGGCTCCCATACATGAAACTGAAACCGAAAATATTTTTTGTACTCAAACCTATGCGTGTGGACCAACGGCTTTACGTGCTTTTCCGAGGCACGGGGTTGAAACATCGCCAACTTCCAAACTCCGGGCTACCCTAAGAATTTCTGAACAGAAAAACGCTGGTATATATTTTTGGCCCGACCCCGGATCGAACCCGGGACCTCAGGCGCAGCCGTCGCTTTAGAGTAAATTGGTCCGGTCTGCCAAAAGGTTGCTGGTTCAAGTCCCGCCCGTGCGCAAATTTTTGGTTTCTTATTTTCATCTTTAGTCTTAATTTAAATCAGGATAGCACACATCAGCATAATCAATAAGGCGGAGAACTAAATATTGTGTGGCACGTTTTAAATTGCCAGACCGAAAGCACTGAGAGCGCCGCTCAGAAACACACGGCACGGGGTGTTTTATTTTACTCTATTTTCTACATGTTTAGAGGTAATTTTCTCGAAAACTAGCGTATAAAATAAAATATTTCTTAAAAAATGTGACTCATTTATCTTTCTGGATCGACCCTTTAAACTATTGACTGACAAATGTAATATTTTATGTCCTGAGCTATGTATGTTTTGGATCGATTTGAGAATGACATATTTTCCGCCCGCGCACGCCCAACGATCAAGATATAAAAGTAAGATAAAATCTATATCCCATTATGTGAACGGGTGAAAGATATATCTTGGGATAAAAATATACATTATATCCTACAATAAAATATTTTATGACATATGCTATCATACATCATCGTTCGCGTCGACAGTTCTTGTGCTGTTAGTTTCGTAAAATATTTAAGTATTTTAGCAAACTAACGATGAAGAGAGCTCAACTTACCCAACGTTCGGCATTTTCATGTGCAGCAATTCATGTGCAAATGTTGCACACACATGCGCGCTTGCGCCTTGCTTGTCGTTCTATGATAAGTTCGTCAAAACGCTCGTGCACGAATGGTGACGTAAGCTTTCTGTTCACACATTCGCGAGAATGATCATAGGTACCATTGCACATTAACATGCCGAACGTTGAGTTAGTTGAGCTCTCCACATCTTAAGTTTGCTAAAATAATTCATTATTTTACGAAATAAAAAGAAAAAGAACCGTCGACGCAGACGATGGTTTAAGTGACCGCCTGTGGGATGCTTAAATAATAAAAACGTAGTATAAATCTTCAGGTTCTTCTTGAATAGATTTATTACAACAAAATACCACAAATACACAGTCTGGCCATAAATACTGTTACAATTAAAAATAAGAATGATATTACTTTTGAATTTGGAATCTGTCATTTTTATACGATTGCTCATTGTGTTTTCTAATTTTGGCGCCAATACATTTTATAATATTTTGCGATATTAAAATGGAGTGGGGTGATAAAGAGAACCGAATCACTGTGATTGCATTACACAAAATTGGTATAGAGCCAAATGCAATTTTTAAAACTCTTCATACGCTTGGTATTAGTCAAATGGTTTTGTACCGGGCTATCGATATACAATGAGATATCCTCTGTTTGTGACAGGAAAAGATCTGGTGGATGATGCGGTACGCAAATGGAGGTCACGGAAAAAAAATGTTTACGAATGTGAAAATCTTTACAATTGAGCAACATTTTAACAAAAAAAATGACCGTATTTATGCTCAAACCTCTAAGGAAGCTTCCCAATTAGTCGGCAGAGGGCATCACCCGACTTCAATGATGGTTTGGTGGGGTGTTAGCTATGAAGGAGTGACTGAGCCATATTATTGTGAAAAAGTGTATCAAGATACCATTCTTGAGAAGATAGTTAAGCCCCTTAACAACACCATGTTCAATAACCAAGCATGGTCTTTCCAACGAGACTCAGCGCGCCGTGGGTCATGAAGCTCGGTCCACGCAGTCTTGGTTAGAAGCGAACGTTTCGGACTTCATCAGAGCTGAAGACTGGCCGTCGTCTAGTCCCGATTTTAATCCGCTGGATTATGATTTATGGTCAGTTGTAGAGAGTATGGCTTGCTTTAAACGCCATGATAATTTGGAGTCCCTAAAACAATCCATACGATTGGCAGTGAAGAATTTTCCCATGGAAAGAGTGCGTGTATCTATTGATAACTGACCTTAACGTTTAAAGGACTGTATTGGAGCCAATGGAGACCACTTCGAATAAGGTTTTTATATTTTTAATTGTTTTATATTTATGTATAGAACTAACACACTGTAAAAGTAATAAATATTATTTGCATTTAAAAATATTTTTTTTTTGATTGTGAAAATATTTACGGCAAGACTAGGTATAGGGCACAAAGTGAGAGAAAGTACAAGTAGAGGATATATTCTGGCATGCAACTCGCTTTTATACAAATCAAAACCCTGCTGAACTGTAAAAAACAATGGGGACGACTTCCGTTTTCATATCTGAAAATTAACTATAATATTCATTGGTAGGGATAAACAATCCGCTAATTAAATATATAAATTCATTAATTATTTATTTATTTATCGTACTAAATTTAGTTAAGCCTTTGAGATTATTACTTTAATAGTTACAATATTTGAAATAAATCTAACCACTAACCAATCAGAGTCAACTTTTTTTTGGCGCCAAAATGAATATTAGTTATACGGCAAACATAAAAATCCAATTAGTGTTATAAAATATAATTATAATAACTAAATAAAGATTAATCCAGGTTATTCTTATTATCATAGTCGAATTACATTCAACACGGTGGACACTTCCGGCATTTCCATAACGTTAATAATCTTATTTTAAATTTAGACAGGTATTATAATATTATGATGTTTTGAACATATAACGATGAGGATGTGTCAGCGTCGGCCGGCCGGAATGGCCGGTCCTTGACAAATTAATCGTTGAAATTATGACCAATAATTGCTACCCAATTGCTTTTTTTTGGTTCCTATAAGTAGGCTATTGGTGCCATCAAATTTTAGAAAAAATGGAACATATAAGAATGATTGGCCGGTCTCCTATCTGTAGTACCTTAAGTGCGTGGCATCACTGAATTATCCATCGGCCAAACATCAGTGCCCGTTTATTGCTGTCTAGCGTTTAAAGCTCCGCACCTCAAGCTATTATGGAAATTATTGTATTATAGTATTGATCAATTTTCCATTGTAGCTACAGCACCTGATAGGATAAAACGAGAAATAATATGTCAAATGTGCTATACAGCTAGCATTACGTGTAGTCTGATAGCATTATAAACTTAATATTATCATTTAAAATAAATAAGTTATTTCTTATAATAAAAATCTAGACATTATAAATTTTCTTCCCATTTTCATTATAAGAAACTACTTATTTATTTTAAATATGTATTAATATTACGTTACGCCATATCAAGGATATGGCGGTATATTAATGAAAACGAAATATTTATAGACGAAACCATTAAGAAATGTTTTATTGATTATATCACACATACACAATATTACAAAGCGCATAATAAAAAATAAACCTAATAAATATTTTAATTAATCTGTGTGCTGTGAAACCAATCTAAAAGATCGTGCTCGCTACTCGTGCTCTTTGCTCGCGCGAGTACACGAGTCGCGAAGCGAGTAGAGAGCGTACTGTTCACACATTCTTTCTCGCTTCTGTGCTCGCGATTCGCGCGCATGCGGCATTCCCCCTGGTGTTCTTGTCACAGAGTAGGTACCTACATTCTTCTAGTTTGCTCAGTCAGTGACAGTGTTGCCAACTCAGTGGATTTTCCACTAGTTCTGGTGGTTTAGACTATCCTTTTAGCGAATAAATATTGGATTTAGTGGCTAGTGGATTTTCTAGAGTCTTTGATTGCTTCAATTAGTGGTAAGGCACCACAACAACCACTAAGCACTCACTAGTACAATTAACATAAATACTCAGTTATAAATAGATGATTAAAATAGGGTATATATTTTTGTTGTGAAGCCAACACAACAGAACTAAGGTGGTGGTGGGAATTCCCTAGATTAGTTGGTGGTTAGGGTGGTTAATTTCTTAAACGATAATGATTATGGACTTTATTTACATGGGTACTGGGTCAAGTTTGATTTGCTTCAAATGTTTACTGTATTTTTCTGGTTTGTCTTTGATTTTATTACCATGACGTGCTGTTGTACGTAGAGTTACCTACATTTCGAGTAAAAGTATTACATATATTCAGCAAGGTTTAAAGTACCTATAGTTCAATGATCATGTTCAATTTTTTATGCCTAAACCACAGTATACCCAAAAGTTACGTGACCCAGAATTAAAGGACTGGTTACACATTACAAGTGGTGGCATAGCAGAGGGTAGTTGGATTTTACCAACGTAAATAATAAAAAGTAAAACAATAATAATGTGTACCTTAAGTAAATAAAGGAACTTATAGTTAAGTTCAATAACGCATTTTAAAATATTTACATACGCACGTTTTTTTCTTTGTTAATGGTTTTCTGCCAACGTGAAAAATATATATTCTAAAACTATTCCAACGCCATCTAATGAGCTATAAAGTGATGGGAGAAAACGGCTCATTGGTTAGTGGTTTTCTGGTGGTTTGCGAGACCGCTGGGTTTAGTGGTTTTCTGGTGGAACATACGGCCACATTTAGTGGGTTCGTAAAATTATAGTTGGCAACACTGGTCAGTGACAGTGTTTTAATCCAGTTCTGATTTTGGTTTTCATGTTTATGTACGCCGTTATTTTCCATGAATTTCAAATACTTAAGTAATTATTGCTAATACTTAATGTAAGACAGTATATCTGGACATTTGCTACGATCAACTTACGAGTAAGTACTTAAAATACGAGATTTAATCGTACCTTCTTCTAGGTAATATATAAATGCCTGCTGGTGGAAAAATATTGTTTTGATTTTTCTAATCAATTAGGGTAAATTAACATACATCATCAATCATCATCATTAACCTCGGTTATTTTGGTCATTACCTCTTTACAGCAAGTATTAAGCCGGTTCCTATCGACACGATTTTGGCATCGCAATTTGTTATAATTATTGATCCTAATGATTGGCAGCAAAACACGGACAATGTGTTGTGAACTCTTTTCATTTTAGAAGAGTTATGTAGAATCTACATTCTGGGTGGCCCAAGCTTGGTGAATTATATCAAGAATGATGCCTAGTAGTGCATTTCCAACAACTTAGGGAATATAGGTTGACTCTTTTAAAACTAATCACCTTCTCGTATAAAGTACAGTTTACTTATTGGGAGAAGATTTTATTCAACAGAATCTGACTCATAGTTAGTAGTTTGTCTGGGAGTTTTCCGCACTTAGCCTCACAATTGGGTTATTGTGCGTATGTCCCTCTTTTCTATTCTAACCAGCCCAGGCTTAACAGAGGGCTAGCAACCTGTTCAGATTACCAATGGCATCTAGGATGTAGCTGGGGAATTTAGAATGTTTGCCCATTGTTCTACCACACTTGTGCACTCCATGAGTACATGTTGTGGTGTTTCTTTGGCCCTGCATAAGGGGCTGTCTATGACACCTTTTGAGAAAAAGTGTTTTTTTAAGAAAATTACCAGTATAGTCTGTCTCTTAGTAATCGGATGAAGTTGCGGGCAAGCCTTTTTGAGGTTTCCAGAACAGCCTTTTTTGTTTGCCTGCAACCATTACTGGTTTCTCCATTCTTCTTAGTGTGCTGCTTCGGTTTCTTCATGTAGTCATGTTCTTATTAGGTTCCGGTCAGCAAAGGTTCCGGTCCATATACTGTAGTTGCTGGGACCCTCTTGGCTTGTTCATCGGTTGCATCCTTCCTAACCTAGTGAGTTACTGTGTCCTTTGATCTATTGCAAAGTTACCTCATTTATATATGCTATGTATTGTAGCGCTTTGTGGCACTATGAAATGAGGACAGATCTTATGATCAGTCTGACTCATTCTTTTGACAATATTTAAATTAATCTACTGCCTCTAATTTAATTAATTAACTATCAAGCAAGCTAGGGTTGCAAGCATCGGTTACGCCAAAGCTCCCGAGCCCCCTGGGCGGGCCAAAAATACGCACCTGCTTTTTACTGTTCAGAAATTCTCAGGGCAGGCCGGAGTTTGGAACCTCCGTGCCTCGGAAAAGCACGTAAATCCGTCGGTCCTTCGCCTGATCTCTCCCCGGTCGTGTCAGATTGCTGTCCCGTCGGGCTATGAGAGTGAAAGGAATAGAGTGCACCTGTGTTTCCGCACATGTTTGTGCACTATAATATGTTCCGCGCAGTCTTAATCAGCTAGGGCGATTATTAATCCATATTTCCCTTGTATGGCTGGACCAATTTTGCTATCTTTTTGTTGTGATTGTTATGGTCAGGAGAAGATTCTTATGAAAGAAAAAAATAAGGAAATTGAGCAGGTGAACTAATTTTATTGATTGATCACATTGGTCAATAATTATTAATATTTTTGGGACAGATGGGAAACAAAGTTTACTGGGTCTGCAAGTTGGAAATAATTACTGTACAGACATCCTTTTTCAATATTATCCATCAGGCTTAGTACAAAATATAGTAGTGTAAGCTTGATTTCATGTTGAATGAAACAAGAAATACTTTCAGATTGAAATTTTCAAGTAAAAATATTACTAAGGTTTTAACATTTCAGGTCTGTGTTTGGCTTTGAGTTTGAATTCTCATTTGATTTTAATTGAAAACTCCATTAAATATCTGATAAAAAACTCAATAACATTCTTAATTAATAAAAAATAATCTGCATTAATAATTAATATCTGGTAATATTTGACACATACACACATCTTCAAAAGTTTGCATTCACTTAAATAAATGAAAATGTTTTTTGGGTGCCCTATTGTGCGTGTATTATGTACAGTCTACTGTTCATTGAACACTCAATATACTCATAAATTGATTAGGAGCTTAGAATTAACCCCAAGTAATAAGTAATCCCAGTCCTCTTTTTTTTTAAATAAATATCACATGCTGAAGATGTTGTTTTCTCACTATGTTACAGACTAGATTTGCATAACCAAATTATAAAATAAAAATATATTTATAAGAATAATATCCATACTATCTTAGCCAATAGTGAACTTTAGGTAAATATGCATCCGATTACCCCATTACTGCTCATTACTAGTATTTATGTGTAAATTGAAGAAGAAATTGTTACGAATACAAAATAATAGGAGTTAATGAGAAACTGATTTATGCTTGTGATTGCTTTGGCTTGTCCATAAACAGGTTTGAACATCAGTCATAGAAAAGTCAAAAATATGTGGCATAGATACAATGATATTGTATTAAGAACTAGATCACCGGTGAGAGGCTAAAAGATGGCTCAGCTAAACAACACCTCTCTTCAAATTGGGGTCATAATTTTGACGTAGTCTGTTTTTGATGGCGTCAGAACACCTAACTAAATAAAAAAAACAGTCCGAATATCATATTTTCGTTAGGTAAATTGTACTATTTAATGATGCCTATCATTCATGATTGAATTTCTTAGCCAACCCACCGACTAACATGGTCGATATTCTAAGGCAGTGCTATACATGGAGTAGTTTGGTACTATATTTTTTAATAATAATTTACCGACCGTCACAGTGTGGTGGTTTACGTTCCGGACTACAAAGATAAGCAGTCGCGGGTTCGAATCCCGCCCGCACGATCTGACAAATATGTCTATGGAAAGTATGTTAATATGTCTGTTATATAACTATAAATTACACCTTCAATTTTTTTAAAGTAACAGCGTAGACGCTCACGGATCAGAAGGTAACCGGCACTCGCGTTAACAAAAGTATAACAAAAGACTGTCGATAAACACATCTGTGAGGGATGATCATCACGATTATAGAAAAAAATATGTACGCTCACTATTAGCGTGTTATTTGAAGGAATCATCCTGTTTACATGATGCCAGATGGTTGTAGTGTATTAATAAATATTTCTTTATTTATTAAAATAAGAAATGTAAATATTTTAATGAATTAAATTTGTATTAAATATACATGTGGTCACATGATCGTGAATGCCTAGCAGTGAACGTGACTCTGATATTTTATTGGCGCCATGGCGTTTCACGTGATACATTTAAATTGCATTTATTAGATAATTATTCAATATTTTAAATGTTTAATAGTTTGAAAATAAAATGTTTTTGTTGATTAATATACTACCGAGCTAAAGTGTGAACTCAATTTTAAAATTAGGCCAACGTGTCTATTGTAATGTACCTACATACTTTAAAAAATATATTAGGAAAGCTACTCTATTAAGACTCTGTTCCGAATCTGATGTCTGATGTGATAGATGTCAATCCATTGACATCCATTAATCAGACGGTGCCATATTTGTGTACTTTTTTAGTTCGCGAGGCGTCATCTACTTCTAAATTCAATATCATTGCATAGATACTAATAACAACAGAAAAAAATATACATAATGTTACGCCGTTGTTTCCAAAAAGCAGATGTTTGTCCCTGTGTTCCACATTAAATAATCATGTCTATAATATGGAATGCATCAGCAGAGCCACAACTGTTGCTACTAGTATATCATTGTATTACTTGCATTGCAAATAATATTTTCCTGACTTACATCAAATGTTAACATTTTAAACTTTTCTGTTTCCATTTCCACCATAACAATGGGCTTTTCCACATACAGTTTTTTCATGCGAACAGATTTTCCCTGAACACATCCAATATAGATCCAGTCTACTAATGTGCCGTTCCCGTGGACTTAGGAATATTCCATATTGTGTAAATTAATAGTATATTACTGTTTGCAGTTCAATAAGCATGTTTCATAAATAATTTACGAGTCAATAACGCTTCCTAGCTGAAAATTACTAAAATTTCGGTACAGAACTGGTAAATGTACTATGCTTGCTGATATGTTCCTAGAAGTAAATAAATCAAAAAAGTAACAAAACTGGTCAAGTGAACGTCGGACTCGCGCGCAAAGGGTTTCGTATCTACTTTACTAGGTTTGCACGCGTTTTCATTACTTTTACAGTTTTTACTGACGGTCCAACTACATGATTACAATTTGAAGTTAGTATGAAGTAATCGAAACAAAAGTACATTTCGATTAGTTTCTACAATCTGTAATAATCGATTACAGATTATTATTTAAGAAGTTTGCATAGTTTTTATGTCATTATGGCTATTTTTGTAAAAAAAATACAATAGTCGACTGCATGCCGGCGTCATGCATGCTTTTGTTATGTCAACAATAGCATTCGATCATGTCGGCGGCTTGTCGATGGAAGAAAGACGCTTCTAATGGTGTATCCACACCGCCCGGCGTCATTGTGCTGGCGGCCATGCCGCTCATGCCGCAGTGGCATTTTCCATAGTATCTGATGTTCCTGACAGGAACACGGCGGAACAACGGCGGTGTGGATAACAACCTCACATATAAAAATAGCGGCTGTTATATCCATGACATATAGACAGACGGCTTGTTGATGGCGGTATAAACGGCCTTAAAATACACTCTATTTGTTCTTTTACTTCGAAAAAATTATTCCTTACTCCGAATCCACGGCAATATATATTTATTTATGTATTTTAATTTTTGTCTTTGATGCACGATTAAAAATAAATGCGATAGAACATTGCGGTGATGATGTTTTGTGTTGAAACCGTATCCAGAGAATAAAAATTAAAAAAGGGTTTATTTTATGCTCTACCACGATAAAAAAAGGGTTTTATTAGGTTTTGACTAGATTTTACTATTTGCGAAGTCCCGAACGCTTTCCATAATTCGGTCACATTTTCCCGCTAAACTATGATATTTTAATTGTTTGTATTTTAACTTAAATTATTTTAATTTTATGTATAATTATGTGAAATTAATGGGCCAAGATCCCTGAAAAAATGGTTATTTTATGTTATTGGTTTAGTTTTATTTGTTTGGATATAGTGAAACATTTTCCAAGTCCCGAGCGCCTTGCACATTGCAAATGCTTTGGTACACTCCAACCTAAAAAATCGTATTATAAGCCGCTGATTACTTTTAAAGATATTGCTTTCTCAACATAACATTATCGTGTCAATAGAAACTTTGGGAAGGATTTAGTGCATGAACTAACATACAATTATTGAGCTAGTACGGACCAAAAGTAGAAAGAAAGAAAGTAAGTCACAGTCGTACTCAGGGACATTGATTTACTTTAATGAAGTATTTTTATTTTCGTTTTATTTTTATTACTAAAGAAGGATTGGGACACTAAGTATTCGATTCTACTATGACTAAGTTCCTGATTCTCTGATAAAGCTAACCAGAACTATATTGGACATGGTGAAACGAGCCGTTATTGTTAAATTTGCATAAATTCTTAAAAATTGTTAATGTAGGTACATTAATGAAGGGTGAGCGTGCATTTAGCTTTTCTTTGAATTAGTTTTTCTATTATACTCGAATGGTATCTTGAATATTATAAGTAAAAGATCCACATGCCGAAGTGAAAGTTCGGTGATCTGTGCTGTGCGTACGCATTCGAGGCCTGCTGCTACTTTCACTGAGAAACCTGCGGACAAGCAAACACTTCACATGGACAGATGGACAGCCTTTGCTTGCCTACCGCCCGTATAATATTACATCATATATTCCGCATTCTTTTTGTCCACTAAAGTAGTCGTTGATGTCGCCGATGTTGCTTATTCAGCTTAATTTAATAATATCAGCTTAATTTTGCTTAAAAATAACATAAAACAACATAAAATTCGGTATCTTTTCGTCTCTTTACGAGTTATTGCTGTACTGGACACTAGACAGCAGCCGCCCCATTTCAAAATATTATGCTTAGTCAAACTGGCTTGACTCACCCATTTTATAGGAGAACGGAAAACGTGTTTTGTGCTTGTCTACCTAGAAATTTTGTGTAGAGGCAGTTTTGCTAGCGATACATTTTGTTTAGCTTTGTTATTAACGGCATCTACCGGTATTTAATATGAGAGTTCGAGATTTTGATAGCTTATTTCATCCATAAGCTGATTTAAATAAAATTGAAAAATACGACGTTTGAAACGATATTCTTGAATGTAATTGAAAAGATTATCTATTATTTTTTTTCCCATTCTCCGACCAAAAGTGAATAAGTATCCACCTATTTATTAATTGCAAAACCAAGAAAATCCGTCGGGCTGCTATTACCTGCCTGGTAATAACAATTTTACCTACTTGAAATAGAACAATGAAATGGCAATGGCAAATGGCATTTAACACTTTTGCACAGTAAATGCAGACACAAGAGCGTAGTGATAAATCGAAAAATGTTTTCTACATTGCCCCTTGGCGGTTTAATACTGCTATAACTATCTAAGAATTATCGTTGATAAAATTTAATATGAAGGCTGCATCAAAAACAGCCTACCCATTCCAGAGATTAATCCGAAAACACAAGTAGGTAACTGCATCGTCCCCTGGCGATATATAATAATATTACTATGCCTATCGATAAATCACAGACGATAATTTACAAATCCACTGCAGATAACTGTATGTCAATCGGTCAAGCCGTTCGAGTATAAATAGGAACATTCGAGTCATTTTACGGCAACTGCTGTCCCCTCTGATGGCTTAATACTATGATGTCTATCTAAAAACTACCGCTAATAAATTACTCCAGAAAACCGCAATCATTTTACGAAATGGCAAATGGCAACTTCAGCACCCCCTGGTGGATTAACACTATACTACCTGTTTATAAATCATCGCAAAAAAATTACAAATCCATTGTAGAAAACTGCATGTCAATCTGTTAAGCCGTAGGGAGATACATGGGAACATTCAATATTCATTTCATGAAAGAAAGAAATGACAACTGTAGCGCTCTGGTCGATTAGCACTATAATAACTATCTAAATTACAAATCCATTGCAGAAAATTGCATGTTAAACTGTTAAGCCGTTCTGGAGATACATGGGAACATTCTTTTGCGCACACAAACTTCAACGCACCCAAACGCATACACGTTCTCCTTTCCGTCGCGGATAAAAATAATATATGATCTGGGGTGCGATTGTGTAAAGCAATCGTATTCATACTGACTTGTCAGTCAGTATGAACCAGTATGTTGACCTGACTGATTTGACTATGGAACCCCATATTCCAAACTTAACGGTTCTCAAGTTTCTGTTCTCTGACATGTTTTAGCTTTGTTTGGATCGCTGACAGTGATCCTAAAACTAAGCAATAATGTGATAAAATAAATAATACAATTTTAAAAATTTCTAAGGAGAATTTTTTAAATGTTTTAAGGCGTTAGAATTTATTTTCATGAAATTCAAGTTACTCAATTGAAGTTACTTAATTGGCCAAATTTTCACCCCACTACGTTTGAAGCCCGATTACAGGAAATAATGGCCCCTTTACCTACCACTTTTTTGTACTTTTTGGAAAGCTTAGAGACTAGAGAAGTTTTTAAAATTTATTAGAATCTTTGCAACCTTCTTGTTTTTTTTTAATTTAAATTTGAAAATTTAACTCTAGCTCGCAGAAATGTAATTTATTAACTTTGGATCAAAATTGTTACAACATGCAGCAATGTTAGGCAGTTAATTCTTATGCATGTGAAAGAACACTTGATGAGAATTAGGTTTAAAAAAAAGACATAAAAAACCGATCAAAAATGATCACGTAATTGTTGAACGATCCCTAACTCAGGAAAAGTAGGGTACTTTGGCGGCAAAATATGTACATCAATAGAACCATTGTTTATGACTTCTTCTTGACACTAAGAATCAGGATCTGCCAAGACCTAAAAAAAAATTGGCGTCCTTCCCCTGTCCAGGGAACTTAGAAATAGGGGATACGTTATTTAATGCACATTTTACAAACAAGACAAGCGAGGTGTCCTTTTCTATGTTTTCTATTGCGCTGAATCGAATGAGACCTTACTTATACGTATAAGATCGATATTATGCGAAATATGAAGGTAGTTCAGTCAATGAAAGATAGTAAAGGGAATTTCAAGAAACACGATTTTTGACTTCGTATTTTTGTTTGGGGGAGGATTTGAAGGTAAATTTTTTAGGTTTTTCGCATATATATCCTAGCGAGATGAGACCTTCTACACAATCAAAGCCAATAAGATTTTCTGCAAGTTTTCCTCAGTCTAGTTTTGAACCGACTTCAAAAAAGGAGGTTATCGATTCGCCCTGTATGACGTTACTGGAATTGGATAATATTTGAGTATAATGGTGAATTTAAGCGTCCAAATAAGTGGGTTAAATTTTGCAAGTGCATATTTTTTATCTTTTTTTTATTTATACTTTACAAACTATATATAATATGTTTGTTCGTATGTATGATATTTCGTATTTGTAAAATTTTGTGTTTGTTTACGAATGCAAGATTGAATATATCGAGATTATTAACCAATTTTGCAACCTAGACATTTTGCAACCACTGGACATTTTGCACCTAAACGAACCAAATTAATATTTTTGATATGTGGGCAAATAGAAATACTATGGAATAAAAAATATGTTCAAACTTTAAAACTGCCTTTAATAGTCTCGAAAAAAGGCAGTAATAACAACATTGTATTTGGTTTAGGAAAAATTAATTAAGTTGTAGTTTTTCAAACATTTTGTCGGAGTTTTTTGAAACAGGTTTAAAGTTTGAACATGATATTTTTATTCCATAATATACCTAGATGCACATACATAACTCAAAAACTAATAAACCAACTTCAATGAAACTTCCACTGTCCGCTTAACGAGTACGGGCTGGGACTTTTGATATGTTAATCTCCTTATTAGCCCAAACAAAGGAACGAAGTCAAAAATTGGTTTCCTTTACATTCCCTCTAAAGGGTTTAACGATAATTTTAAGACTGGTCTAAAGGTTTAGTTGAAAAAGCGAATAATGTATAAAACCATCCACATTTTACAAACTAGGCGGTCGAGGTATCATATTCAATGTATTTTTTACACTGAATTGAATAAGACTATAATTATGCTTATTGAATGGATATACCTATGGCAAAATATAAAGCGTTTTTGATCAAAAGAAGGGAACGTATAAAACATGCCCATTTTACAAATGAGGCGAGTAAGCTCTCATTTGCGATGTATGTATGAATCGAATGAGACCACACTCATACATATAAAATCGATATTTTGCAAGATATAAAGGATATTTGTAACAACTGTCTCATACGATTCAGGGCAAAATAATACATTGAAACGTTACCTTGATCGCCTAGTTTGGAAAATGCGCATGTTTTTATGCAATCTTCCCGTTTTCAACAAAACCTTTCATATCTCTCAAAATATCGATCCTAGAGGTATGAGTGAGCGCAAAAAAATATATAGAATATGACACCTACACCTCTCTTGCTTAGTTTGTAAAATGTGCAGTCCTTAACGTATCCCTCCTTTCCACATCCCCTTGTAGGAGGAAGGACGCCTAAATTTTGGTAGAACTCAGCAGATCCTGATTCCTTATGCCAAGAAGTATTATTAAACAAAAGTTTTATTGATGTTCATATTTTGTCGACAAAACTATCTTATTTGCGACTATTTGACCTGTGCTAACTATGTATAGAGACGCTATGCCAAGCAAAAAAATTGCGCAAAATCATGTCAAGATTTTGACGCTGACGTATTCCTTGAAATTTGAACTGTAGAAGTAACACAGGATTATGTGCCTATTCTACCTAATTGTTTTGAATGAATATTATTTTATAAAAATGTTTTAGAAGTTACTTACATGGATAAATATTTATTTATAAACGCAAAAAACAAATAAAAGTTTAATAAATATAAGAACCGTACATACTGGAAACTGAACAGTCTGTTTGTCTTAAAACGCTTATTTCAGAAAGTAAGACTCCTCAGTCTCTATTTTTTTGCCCTGAAGCTAAGAGCACGTGTGTTATTAGTTCAACATGTCCGACTGCGGTGGCTCCCAAATGTATGAACCGATTTTCTTTTTTTTGTTGACGATTGTTTTATTCTAAGTATTCTTAGTCACACTTCATGAAAATCTGTTCAGGCGTTTTTAAATAAGCGTCAGTATTATTTTTAAATTAAGTGTAACAATTATTATTATTTTTAAATTTATCGAAGAACTAAAACGATTATGAAACATTGCGCTACAGCCATCGAAGTGGGTTGAAATTGTTGGGGGGACGATCCCCAACATTGCATTAAAATGAAGTGTTAAGTTAGTTTTATTATGTTTCCATCCTTTTTTATTTTTATTTTTCGTACAATGTAATCAGAGAAAATACAACTACCAGTAAAACATTTTATGTGAAATATCACAACATCCTAATTTCCTATCACTTACTTACTTTTCCATTCTGTGCGAGTCACTTTTTATAATCTTTGATTTTCTTCATATAAAATGGCGGCAATTTTATACAAAACATTTATAACTTTTGAAAATATTTAAGTCGGTTTGAGCTAGCACTATATTTAGAAAACCACCTTGAGTTTTTCTTACCTGAATCTTTTGTTATCGGATTTCCTCGTAAGTTGTGCAGCATAGGGTTAATGATTATGTCTGTTATTCCTCGTAAATTGTGCACCATATGGTTAATGATTACGAGTATGTCTGTTATAATCTCTGTTAGCTTAAGGGCCGATTTTTCAATGGTCAGATAAAGCTTATTAGACTGATAAATGATAAAGCGTCAGATTTTATTAAACGTCAGTTACGTATGATTGCTGACAATTAGGTGACGTTTTCAAATTAGCCATATTATTTTGTTCGACGAATATTTCTTAATGACTGTTGAAAAAACAGCCCTAAAAATATCTCGTTGGATAGCTAGTAAGAGATAGTAGATGTTTTTTTTAAAATTCCAGTTCAATTGTGTTTTAAGAGAAACATACATTTTTGACATGAGTTTAGGAAGAAAATAACAATATAGGAAAGATCCTGTAATAAAGCAGTGGATACCGATTGTATCGTTTTGTTTAGAACTAAGGACAAAACACGAACAAAGTAAGGGATTGGCATAGGTTTATTTTTTATAAATTTTAAAGTTAGAAATTCTGAATTCTAAAAAAATACTTTTAAAGCCAAGAAGCACCAAAATGGGCGACTTTTGGATAGTAGATTATAGGGTCATAATTATCCCAAATGAGCTTCTCCATCGCCTCTTAAAAGGATCCGGTCTTATTTCCATTATACCCGTAGCCAAGCAAAAAATGTATTGCAAATAATAACAAGATGAATATTGGACACCAATCACATACATTGCTCTGATCCCAAATTAAGTAACCGATGCACTTGTGTAATGGAAATCCGACATCCGACACAACGGTGTGGTACCACATCGCAGACCCGGGACATAATAGAAAATGGTGATTTCTACATTGTCCCAACCGTGAATCGAACCCCTGGCCCCTCGGAGCGGCGACGCCTTGAAACCCAGCGTGCTTAGCAACTAAACTAAAAAAATTGTACATTACAAAAAGTCGTCGTGAATATTTCCTTGAAATTTTAATTTAGAATATGAATCGGATTGTACGAGTTGTTAACAAGTGGCGTCAATTCATGGAGCACGAGATTTCAATACAGACTGAGATTTGTTCGTGGAGTTAGTTCCATACGCGCTAGTAATAGTACAGTCGCCGTCACATATATTGGAGCAGACAAAATGACCGAATACTTCTGAACTGTTTAAAAAGTCAAAAAGTTCCATAAACTACAAGTGACCATTCATATCAGAACATTCATTACTTCATTAATATCTGAGCAACAGTTATTCAATAACTTCTATACAAACAACTAACCAATAATAACTGAACACTCATAACGTCTAATGTATCTGCTACGCAGTCGGACTTAAATATCTGAGTTGTCGAGGAAAATTGCAGAAGAAAGTGCTTCCAACTTGACTATAAATACTTTTAAAAAATAGGAACTCTTCTCATAGTTTATATTATAGTAAGATGACGCTGACAGTTTGTAACGCTTTGTAATTTTCAGTATTATCATCACTGTCATGAAAATGATGACATTTTCATGACAGTGATAGCAGACAGCAATTAATACATTCAGACAAGCAGTTTTGCTTTAAATTGTTAGAAGACAACACTCTACTGCCAAATTACACTGCTTAGATATACCGGCGCAGGCTAATAGCAAAAGATATTATAGAATACAGCGGTACAAATGCAGAACTGTGTTTGTTTTTTTTTTCAATTTTTGACTAGTTACATTTATAATAAAATTAATCGGTACATATCTCTTGATACTGTAAATACCTACGATTGTAAAGATTTAGTCTCAAGATGGTTGATCAATATATCCTATGAAAAAATAATATAAAAAAATCATAAATAAAACACAACACACACACACACACACACACACAAGTGTAGAACAAGTTTCCATGCTACAGTAATTACTAATTATATACTAATTGCTAATTAATAATAATAATAAAAACTAATTAATTACTTGTGCCCTGTGAAGGAAGCTGGCGCTTCATGGCACATGATTTTTTTAGTTAATTTGTGAATCTAGTACTATATATTTTACTCAATTGTTAAAAAAAAGACAAAACATAATGGCCATGTCCATCCCAGTCGATGACACTGTCTTACATTTTCGCAATGTACTAGCTCATTCGAGCTTACACGTATAATTCTACAACTACCTTGACTCTTGTTTGCTCTCTGGGTAGTAATAATGAACCCAAGTTTAATCTCCTATAATATTATTTTGGATATCTTTCTGTCTGATGGTTACACATGGCTGCGAGCAACATTTCAAGTGCGCCCGCTTCTATGTGGCATCGGCATTCACGGAACCATATTTGTGCGGTAACATTCGTCATAGAACTAAGTCATGAATTATGTAATTTAAAGTAACAAAAGAAAAGTTCAAAGTCTTAGCTATAGGGTTAAACAAAATTGTTTTATCTTCCCATAACGATTTACTACATTCTTCTACTCTTAATTGTGAATAGTGTGGTAAAAAATAAAGTGATTCCATCTATAACTCGAGAACAACTCGGCCAATTTTCATGTTTTTTAGTAAATATTTATATTTTTGTTTGTATAGTGTTTTGTCGCTATACAATTTTAATATAAAATGCACTTAATAAAATCCACTTAGTCAGACGAGAAAAGGAACCCCGTGTCTTACGCTATCCGGGCGTATGCCTATGCCACTCGGCCACCGACACATTCGTCGTCTGACACAGTTGCTTTTTTCAAGTGCATTTTAATGTTTTTTTTGGATTCCAGTATTCCTCGAATAGCAGAATAACAGAATAAAATATTGAGTTGAAATTAAAGACTACGAGTTTTTTTCACGCACATGTTATTAAAACCTATATGCCTATACAAAATGAAGCTCGCTGCGTGATGCGTCACTTAGTTTTCTACAAACCTTAAAGTGTTGTATTTTAACTACCACGAAAGAATTTTTTTTAATAAGTGTTTTCCTTTATTTTAAAACATAAGGAAAATAAACCTAAGAATATTTAGGACAAAGACCATTTTTAATGGTGTTAATAGAATTTAATTTCCCTAATTAGTGATATATTGGGTCATCAAAATTTCATCATGATGATGATAAAATTTGTAAAAAACGAACAAATCAAAGTGCGTAAAATAAATGCAGCCATTCGATATCACAAGGTACAAAGTGATATTGACAGTTCTTCTATGATTTGTCGTTAATGAGCTGACCCGTTGAAGATAAAGTAGGAATAGAGTCGAGCAAAGGCCCTTACCATCCATTGCGTCCCATAAGATACGCTAATAAAAATAGAACAAAAAGATCTGTTAGGTAAATAACTACGATCCTGAAGCTTACGTTAATCCGTTGTTAATATTTTAAAAATAATTATATTGCTTTTGATAACAGGTAAAATGGCGCTCAAACAAGAAAGTGCTCCCACTCTTACGCCTTCCCGCCTACCCGTGACCTATCGGGAAGGTGGCATCCCTCCGCTTGCTACGGAGGATTTTGACGATGTCGTAAGTTGAAAAAAGGTTGCTAAATTAAGACAAACAATAGCTTTTTAAATAAATAAAAAAAGTTGCGCAAACGTAACTTTTAAAGGACTTTAAGAAAGCATCCAGTTTTTGTAAGTTCCCCGATTTTAAAAATAAATGAAAGAACTCTGTTCTAAAGTTTAGCCGCCCACGGAATGCTATTTTGAAGGGAAACCTTCCAATTTTATGTACAAATTTTATTTTGATCAAGCAAGAAATTTTAACACAAAAAGCATTGATAGAGTATCAAACTTTCTGTCGAAATTGAGAATTCAAAACAACATTATTTAAGCGGAAAAATTATACTTAGAGAATAATATTCAGAGATTTTTTCTTTTGTTTGAAGTATTTGTCGGGTCAGTATCTGTTAACTCCGAACTCCTAACATAAGGCAAATTTGTTTGATGGAGCTGTTTTTTATTCAACAATAATTATTCATCCTTCGGTGACATCATGATTATCTCCTAAATATTTCATTCGAGTTCACTTCAACGTGTGTCTACGCTTTCATACTTTTCTTAACCATATATTCAGTAGGAGTAAGTAGGTATCAATAAGGTAAAGGTTGATAAGTATTTTTAGGGTCCCGTAGCCGAATGGCAGAAAACGGAACCCTTATAGTTTCGACAAATCAGTGTGTCTGTCTGTGATGATTTAGATCTTCTCAAAGATTTTCAACAATAATTGGTTTGAACGAGATCGAAAGTATTTGAGGTAGAGCACTTCCATTTCAATAACAGCAAACATTACTATGATATTCATACAAATACTATGAAAATCTAGGTTATATTTGCTGTCCACAAAATATTGTGGTATTTTGGCTAAGTGGAAGTAAGTGGATGTCTTCTAATTTATTTCAAGTTGGCACGGAACCCTTAGTGTGCGAGTCCTACTCGTATTTGGCTGGTTTTTATTATTTATTGATACCTACAAAAAAATAACATACCTACATTCATTTTTGTAAGTATTTCTAAAAACTATATTAGCAAATATTACGCACTTATAGAAAGCAAACTTATAACTAACTAAATAACTTATGGAACAATCATTAAAGTGAAAACTAGCACAGTCAATTGTTCGCTCACTTATTTGTTGATAATATACGCAGGAATAAGTGTCTGAAGATTTAATGTTGGTTATTTTTCAGGATGATTTCGAAGACGCCGCTGAAGAGCATTCCAAGTTAGTACATTTTTTTTCCACTTATCTTTAATAAAGGTGTAATACTAGCCAATATTAATTTCCTAGATAGAACTAAATTATATCCCTTCAAAGTGCATCGAATAATTTCTTAATAAATTAATTGATGCACATTTAGCTGTAATGCCACCGAAAAGTTGACATTGAAATGCCAACCAAACAAAAAAGATACCAGACAATATCAAATCGTGTTTGTGGAGACGAGTTAATATGGTTTTTAAATATGTCAACTTTTATTGAATTCTGATGCTTAGTGTTATTTTCTATAAGTGAATTCATATTATCCTGTGAGTGAATCTAATAACGAAAAAAAGTGGCATATTTATTCGAGTAAAATTACACTTAAGTCTTTATTGGCTTTCGTTTTTTTTTTATTCGTCATTTGCTTGTAGCAATTCCCAAAAAACGAGCACAAGCGAAAAGTGAAGAGAGAAATTCTCAAGCAACATTGGTTATTTGATATTGGCACCTATTTTAATGTTACTATTGAAAAAAATAATACTTACATTTTGGTAGAGTTATGCAAAAGTTGATGTTAAAATGTTTTGACAGCTTAATCATGAGTAATCAATATTCAGCGAACTGAATAATCTTCGTCGTGTGATTTCCATAATCAGACTGGCTGCTCTTTTCACCGCAAACCGACATTCAGTCCAAAAACTTATGTGATTTCGTCTTGGAGCACATTTAAACTACTCATATGCTATGCTAGAAATAAAATTGTAAGCGAGAGTGTTTTAAGCAGACCATAAGCATTTATCTTTTAATTGATATCAAACAATAAACATTTTGTTAGGTTTATAACGAGTATAACAATAGAGATATATAAAAATAATATATAGATCATGTATCATCTAGCGAGATATAGGAACAAAGTTCATTCTTTGTAGCACGATATTTTTGAATAACCAATTCATATTTTTCAGATGTGATATGGATTTACAATTAGCATTTGAAGACTGTGAAGTTGCCATTAGAAAATTCTTTAACAACGATTTGGTGGGCGCTATGAATATAATGTCGCCGTGGTATGTACACCTTAACCCCTTTTATTTTAGCTGTATTTTTCTGTAACGACATAATGGGCTTTAAACCAAGCAATACCTTACCTGGCTACCTACCTACATTCAGAGATATACATGTATCGACTGATAGGCGGTTCTTGGTGATTGATTTTATAGTTTACTAGCGGTTCCCCGCGACTGCGTCCGCGCGTTTTTAATTTGGTACCTCCTCCCCCGTGGCAGCATGATGTTTTATAGCTTAACTTAATCCTTTCTTGATAAAAAAGGTATCCATCACTTTTTTTTTTCAAACTAGTTTAGAAGTTTCTGTGATTTATAAGCGAGTTCTAACAAACTTCAGCTTTTAACAAATACATTTTTTTAAAATCGGATTAGCTGTTTCTGAGATTAGCGCGTTCAAACAAACGAACAAACTCTTCGGCTTTTTAATATTAACATATGCGCCTGATATCAGTGCATAGGTGCAGTCAAGTTCGGTTATTTGAGATCCATCTATAATATTTTGAACTCTCCATATTCAACTACATTTGCTTCAATCACTTAATTGCAATGGAATCGCTTCAATTACTTAATTACATCATTTTAGGTGAAATTGCTTCCTGCTATCAGTAGACCGTTTAAGTTGTACCACTGCCCAATATTTATCGATGTTATCTTGAATAATTGTAAACGTTGAGCAAAATTATTAAAAACATTAAACGAAATATGTACACAATTAAAGTACGCTGACATAGATTATCGACATTGGTGTGGTTTGCGGCGTTTCTCATTAGGCGTACTTTGGCAGACCGATGTCTTAAACTTTATTGCGCTGTTATCTCACAAACTTGTATTTGCTATCAAACATGTGTATCTCGTGTTTTCAGGTGCCGCACCTCGCTGTATCACAGCCTGGGCGCATCGATATTCGAGTTTATCCCAGCTATGCTCACATTTGACCACAACCAAATCAATCGTGCGCTAGCCGCATTAAAGATCTGCATTAATCTGTGCAATCAGCATAGAAAAATTTACACACTGGTCGAAAGCATTGGAACGATCATTAAAAAGGTGTGCTAAATATGATAAGCGAACAATAACGCATTCTATTAAAAAGTTGAAACAAAGAAATTTTTAAATGCACTATAAACAAACAAAACTTTTGTTAAGCGTGGTTACAACCAATCCTTATAATGTTTTGTGTATGTAGCACTCGTACAATTGACACATGAATAAGCTAATCTTAACAATGTTTGCAGCCAAATTATAGTTCTTATACTGATATGGAAGCTCATGCTGAGCTGTGTTACGCAGAAGCGCTACTGTTGCAAGCCGCTATGACTATAATGGAAGGTGAAGATTTATCCGGGCTGATCAGAGGGACTATCAAAGTCAAGAACTGCTACAACAGTTACAAGTAAATGTTTGCAATATTACTAAGGATATGAGTATAACATTGCGTGTTGAAACAATGATCTGACTTTCACGAGCATGGTCAACATCTTAGTAATTAATTGGTAAATTGAAATACCTCTGTAAAAGACAGAGGTACTTATTGCCAGTCACATCTAGTAGAAGCTCATAGTCATTTGCTTGATTGGCAAATGACTATGACATTTTAATTTAGAACCCGGTCGTTGTATAAATACTAAACTTTAATTAAATGATGAACACGTGACTGTCTTATTTATAAACTAGATTCTATTAAAAACTAAGATTATTCGTAAAAGAAACCTTATGTCTACATAAATTATTTCCGTGTCTAAATCTATTCTAAGTAGATAGTGACCTTTCAAAAGTTACAATAATCTACATTATGTCGTATAGTAATTAGGAATCTGTAATAAAGACTCGAGATAAGTAGGTAGATATTATCTTGTGATGACTGCCTTGAAGGTCACGCACTAGTGTTTTGCATTAGAAACACGTTTCAGAATTCGTTCCTTGTCAGAAATTGTTTCATCATGTAAGAAAATGACTGAATTAATAGTAGCTTCAATAGAAGATAATAATATATCGCTCAAGCGTTTCCTTTCTACAATACCTCACTAAAGTGGTAGCGTTTAAATCGAGTTTCCAATACTTTTTCCAGTGTTTCTAAATACAAACTTATATGCCAATAGTGACTAACTACAAAAAAATCACCGAAACGTTACAACAAAAAAACAGCAATTAGAAGTATGTGTGTGTGTACCATCAATTCGAAACCTAATGGCGTTTTGTTATTATAGACTGGCCTTCATCAGCGCTCCTCATTATTTGCATCCTATAATAATAATAAACTAACTTTGTTTGAAAGCTATAAATGATAAGTATTTACTGTGTATTATCCCCTTTTAGAGACTGCTCAAAGATATTAGAAAAGAAACGCTGGGATAGCGAGGAGTCCAAGATACATTTCCAAAGCGGCGTGCGCCTAGGGACGGCCACGTTTAATGTGATGATCTCACTTTTGCCACCAAAGATTATAAGCCTTTTGGAGTTCGTGGGCTTCTCAGGAAACAAGGTCGGTGCTCTCCCTGCCTATCTACATAAATATGTTGCTGTTGGTAAAATCTAAAGATGTGTGTTTACATCTGCCAAAATTAAAATAGTCAAACCTAGCTAAAAACCTAGCGAAAGTGTTATCCTAAAAATATACTTAGTTACATCATGTTTGCCATAAAATCAGTAGGTATTTTTTTTGTAATGTTAGATGACATTAACAAACACCTTGAACTTTACTTTTTTCCTTAACGTTAAAATTTGAAGGTTTTCAATTACAATCGAAAACTATATAAATTTAAAATTAAAAACGCGTGTAAATAGCGAATCCAATTGACACCGTCCATAAAATGGGTTCTTCTAACAAATATGACGTCATAGTAGCGTCTTTTTACGAAAAGAGAGAAAACAGTTCATGCGGTTGCCGTAAATAGATATTATAGGCGACTATAGAGTCGCTGGGCAGCAGCCTGCCGACACTTCCAGGCAGGACTGTCCCAGTTGTGAGATCAAATAATTCAGAGACACATCACCGGTAAAGGCGTCATTCTCGCCTTATCTCAATGTTGTGTGTAAATTTTCCTCTTTCTGACATGTGAGGACGTCGGAATCAAGTTGGTGGATGTTAACAAACACCTGTAGATCTTTTTTTTTTGTTTACTGAATCTCTGGCGAATTTGATGTAAAAGAACAGAGAGTGTCTGGGGGCAAGAAAATGATTGATGAAAAAAATCTTTCTTTACACTTTTACTTTCCAGGCCCTCGGTCTAGCGGAACTGGAAGCGGGCTCCCGCGCTCCGGGTATGCGCTCTGTGTTATGCGACCTTACACTACTAGGCTACCACCTCGTCATCTGCCACTTCATAGGCTCTGTAGGTGATTTGCAGATATGCGAGAAAATTCTGAATAAGGAACTCAAGGTAGGTTTATTTACACAGGCACAACAGGCTAACTCTTCATGAGTCTTCTTCGTTTGTTTTTGCCACGAACATAAATCTAAGTAGATGATGCGAGTGCGAATCATTTCAAGTATGTTAAAACGATGCATGTTATTTTTTGCGACGTCTTAGACGAAGAGTGATATATTGATAAAAATATTTATCAGTCCGAACCAAAACCATGTGTGAGCTGAAAAGTTGACTCGTGTCGTGGTGATAATTCAATGAGCTCTATTTGATTGATTGATTCGGTGACGTGACTATAGAGTAGGGTTTTGATAAAATTTGATAAATGCTATTATTAATTTAGCGCTTAATACTTGTCTTATATTTTAAAGATCTATGCAGTGCGTTCGGGCACGCAATAAAAAAAAATTAAAGCAATAACTCCAACTTCATCGAGGAAAATAATACATGGGGGTTCAATTCAGTGAAATTTTCGGCGGTATCAGTCTCACGTCGTGCAGGGACTCGTTTTTGGTGGTATCATAAAGAAAAAGGTGTAACTGATACATTAAAAAGACGCTTTCAAATGACTTTTCTTAATTGCAAAAAGGAGATTTTTTTTACAGTTTTCTTGCGCATTCGGGTAATTCATTCTTAAATAGTTCTTAAACTAGGCCATTGATATACTTTTTTAAAAAAAAAAGAACTTAAAATGGTTTTAGTTACTTAACAAACTGATGCAGCAATCACTGCACTCGGTCAATAACTTTAAGATTAATTAATAATTAAAAACACTCTTTTTCTCATATTTACGTAAAACGGCCTTTGAAATTGAATTAAATGTTCTGTGTCGGGTGTATCACTAACATTAATATTTACGGGTTGCTTAGGATTGGATGGTTGGTATCCTTGAGGTTGCGAGTGCGATACTAGATCTATTGTAATACGGATTTGCACACCTTAAACAATGTGACTATACATATGATCATCATAATAACATTTTACTCATATTGTCACTAGATCTACCCGAACAGCGTCTGGTTCCTGGTGTTCAAGGGTCGTTTGGAACTGTTACGCGGCCAGTTTCACCCGGCCATAGATACGTACAACCGCGTCGTCGTCAATCAGGAAACGTGGAAACAGTTTCGACACGTGTGCTACTGGGAGATCATGTGGGTTAACGGGTAAGTTATGACATATCATCTTATTCATCATCACTCATGTATATAATAGGTTGGTTTTGATAATTGACAACATTTCATTTTCTTAAAGGTATGAAAATTCGAAAACCATTTCAAGACTTAGTGATTCTTAACACGACAAACATTTTTTCAGATTTTTTTGTGCTTTATTTTTAAAGTTAAATGAAAAAAACTGAAAAGAACATGGAAGTTGGCATTTCACAGGTTACGCTTTTGCAATGACATTACATGCAGAAAAAAAATGCTTTTGAACATATGAACTTGCTGTCATCTGTCACTTTGACATTTAGTGTTGTTGTTGTTGTTGTTTCCGGTGTTGTATTTTAAACAACTATTATTAGGGAAAATACTGACAAATATTGAAAATGAAAAAATATGGGTGCCTTCATTTTAGAAGTTCTTTCAGGAAAAAAATAAAACTGTGTATACAAAAATTTTGAAATGTTGTCAATTCTTTCATTGAAACAAGGTCTTTTCTTGGTCAATTAATGAATTAAAGATAGTGCCAGTGTGTAGAGAAATGTAAGCGGAGGAAGGGCACTAATATCAAAATGCATCACGCACGTAGAGTTTCCCATCTTTGGAGCATCCGATTCCGGTACCACTGAGTTCCTCGATAAGCCCATTCATATACAGATAAAACAATCTTGGCGAGGTTCCCTCCCCCCCTGCCTCACCTTGCTCTTAAATCTGTACATGTCGAATACTTCTTCGGCCCATCGTACCACAGTTGTTTGATGTTTGCACCAATACTCAATAAAAGTGACTCCGGCTGCTTATCCATAATTTATGCATGATCAGGGTGTGTGGTGTTTTTGATTACGAGGGTCAAACTGAAAGTTCTTAGAAAATCAAAAACTGATTACATTAGCCAGTTATTAGTTTTATTATATCTTTTCAAAATATTGTCCATTGACGTCAATACACCGCTGCATGCGATGGAACCACTGGGAAAAGCACTTTGCCCACTCGTCCTTAGGGGTCTCTTCAATGGCATCGCGATACGCAGCCACCGCTTCTTCAGCATTCATAAACCGCTTTCCTTTAAGTTTTTCTTTAATTTTTGGAAATAAATAAAAATCACAAGGCGCGAGGTCGGGGCTATACGGCGGGTGACCCAGTAATTCAACGTTTGATGTCGCCAAATAGTCGATCGTTCGCTTGGCGGTGTGCGACGAGGCGTTGTCGTGGTGAAGGAGGATCCTACTGCGAGGTCGTTTCTCTCAAACTTTTTCCAAGACAAGTGGCAAACAATTGGTAGTGTACCATTCTGCAGAAACTGTTTTTTGATCCTCTAACACAATTGTTGCGAAATGACCTATCCTTCCAAAGAACGAGGCCACCATTTTTTTTCCCGCACTTCGATCTCTCTTCACTTTAGTTGGCAACTCCTCGAAAGGAAACACCCACTGAGCAGATTGTCTTTTGGTTTCAGGATCATAACAGTAAATCCAGCTTTCGTCACCTGTTAGTATGTCGAACACAGCATTTGAGTCACCTCCGTTAAATCTTTCAATCATTTTACGGCACCAATCCACACGATGGAATTTTTGAGCCTTAGTCAAATTATGAGGTATCCACCGGGCGCAAAGCTTCCTGACCGCTAAATGTTCGTGGAGGATTTTGTGCACTTGACTCATAACGATGCCTAAGCTTGTCCGAATCTGCTGATAGGTCACTCTTTTGTCAGTCTCTATCATACGCCGCACAACACAGATGTTATTTTCAGTCGTCGCCGTAGAAGGCCGTCCCTCACGTACATCATCAGTGAGATTAGTGCGACCACGTTTAAACTCATTAAACCAGTTGTAAACAGTCGCACGAGATGGGGCTTCATCGTGAAAGGCCAATCGTAGTCTATCATAACTTTCTTGTTGACTTAAATGACATCGACAGTCATAAAAAATCATTGCACGAAAATTTTCTCGTGTTAAATTCATGTTGACGTGACACAGACAATTTTCAATTTGCCGCCAAATCGTAAAACAAATGACAAATGAATGAAATATATACTCAGTAATATTGGCAGAGAGTTCTATTTTCAAATTTTAGAATATTTTTTTTATTATATTGTTTATAAGTGGCCAGTTCTAAGAACTTTCAGTTTGACCCTCGTACTTCACACAAATTGTCGCAGGTTGATGATGAACTGGCGAGAAGCAGCTCTATACGCCGGGAAACTGATTGAGGAGAGCTCCTGGTCGCGGACGGTGTACTCGTACACGAAGGCTGCCATGCTGCTGCAGCTGGGCTCGCGGCTGACGGCAGCCGAGCGCCAGCAGTGCAACGAGCTACTCAGGTGAATGTCTTACTTACTCTCAGACCTTCAGCTGGTGAGGCGAGCATTGGGTGACTGTCTAAGCAAATGGAAATGCTCGGGTAAATGTTTAACTCGAAATATATCACTGATTGGGTTGTAGTATTAGAGACAGCAGTTGCATTTAATACAATGCGCAACCGCGTTCAGTTGTATCAGGGTGTCCAGAAAGTCAAGGTCAAGCCAAAACCGGGTTTATCAACTAGGCCATGACAGTCACTGGAAAAATAAAATGAAAATTATACCTTACGTACTTTTCTAGTTACGGACTTTTAAAGAAAAAAAACTTAAAATTGACACCTTGTAATGGTTTATCGACTACTGTGGATACAGATATTAAGTATATATTAGATATCATCAGATCCTTAATAAGATGCAATTGTGGCTGTCTATATCAATGAACTCCAAAACATTAAGGAGTTCCACCATCAGCTCCGAACTACAAACGAATGAGTCTCGGACGTAAATATTATATAGCCTTAAAACTCCAATGATTTTAAAATAAATGACACGTTATACGCACCCAAATCCAACGAAAAATTTGTGCCTGGTCGAGAGCAACATCACACATGCGCAATTCTTATTAACCACATTCCTAAACGATGTGTGAAAGAGATAGCATATTTTTTGCAGTACGGAAAAATGAGATATAGTGAGTGATTCTCTGTTGCGCTCCAGTGTAAACAAAATGTCACTTATTGACCAATTACTGCTCTCCACTGCATACTTGAATTATCATTGCAGACTTTTTAACAGAACTGTATACCATATATATTTATCACTGTTTTGCCACTGAAAGTTTCATTGAAGAAGTAATTTGCACTTTTGCGCAGACATAAGTAGGCACATGCACCAACGATCTACAAATCGATTTACAGTAAATAATAGGGCGAAGTTTTTGGTCCTTTATATGAATACGTGTTTACGCATGTTTTGTATGAGCTTCACGTGAAAATAGTAGGACAGTTCAAAAGCTGGACATAGATGTGGTAAGCTGGTAATGAAGCTGTTTTTGAACCATTTTACTTTCACGTTTAGCTCTTTCGTGAAAGGGTGCTTATCATATGCAGTTTTCATTGTAGCTGGGTCGGAATAAGAATAACATATTCATAAGTTTTTGGTCCTTTATATGAATACGTGTTTACGCATGTTTTGTATGAGCTTCACGTGAAAATAGTAGGACAGTTCAAAAGCTGGACATAGATGTGGTAAGCTGGTAATGAAGCTGTTTTTGAACCATTTTACTTTCACGTTTAGCTCTTTCGTGAAAGGGTGCTTATCATATGCAGTTTTCATTATAGCTGGGTCGGAATAAGAATAACATATTCATAAAGTTGTAATAAGAAACCAAAAATTTGCGCACGGGCGGGACTTGAACCAGCAACCTTTTGGTTGACCGGGCCAAACGCTCTTACCAATTGAGCTACCGTGCTGTCAGTCCGACCTTGCGAAATTTGTGGTATCTTATGGACTGACAGCACGGTGGTTTCTTATTTCATCTTTATAAATATAAAAATATGACACTGTGAGTGTTAAAAACATTCTAAACCATAAGAATAACATGTTTAATTATCGACAGAAAAGCAACATTCTACAAGCAGCGCATAGCCGGCAAGTCGTTACCATTGGAGAAGTTTATGATCCGCCGCTGCGCGCGCTACGTGGCCCAGGGCGGCGCGCTGATACTGCCCGCTGTCGAGCTGCTGTGCCTCTGGAACATGTTCCATATACTTACCAAGAACGAGCGCGGCGCGCAGAACATACTGAAGGTAATGTCGCAGTCAGTCCCGTCTAGTGCGGACAAAGGGTGTTCAATAGGTACTAATGTTAAATGAAAATACAATAAAAGCCGGGTATAGCATTTGGTAACATTGGTAAATTTCTTCATTTCTGCTATGAGACCTTTTGACACCTATATACAAAAAAAAAACTCAATAGCTCAGAATTCAGTAAAGACTAGGTTAGGTTCTAATTTATGTTATCAGTATAAAAATCTAAAACAATTTCACGCTACAAAAAAATATTAAAATAAAAATAAACCACCAATTTATAATCTTTCTCTAAACTGATTTGTAATATTAAATTTCTTAAATTGATTCAAATTCAAATTCAAATATTGTTTTTCAATTTAGGACACAATATGCCACTTATGAACGTCAAATGTACAGTGAAAAATAAAATAAAAATAAATGTGCCCTGAAGGGGCCGAATCATGTCTCCTTATCTTTTGGGCCCTACCAGCGCTTCGAGACAGAACACAGAAAATTAGGCAAGTGCCAGACGAAGAAAATGATTTAAGATTCCTAAATTATTCCACTGTTCAACAAATGAAGAGAAACTACAAGTACACCAACCTAGAATATGAACGAAGTTGCATGTTTTAATTTGTTGTTGCATCAAACCAAAAAAATATCTGTTACCCAAATTCTTCACAAATGCTGATTCATCCTCATAACCAGAAGACAAGAAGCAAAACCATCCGGCGATGGAAGTTCTAACTTGAAAGTTCCAAACAAAAACTACGGGTAAAGGACACAGAAAAGAATTTCCCGAATATAATTTAACCATTCAACCCTGAGTACAAAGTTAAAAAAATACTTTTTTATAATAAATATTTACCTGAGGTTACAATCATTATCATGTACAAAAATGCGAAAACCTAGAAATAAAAGAAAGATCTAGTTAACCTAATTTTTTTCTCTAACAGAGGGTAAATATTTCATCACCCAATTTATGGAATCTGTAATAACCCAATTCGAAACCTGCAAAAGCTGGCTCGCCATTTCAATTTTGAATTGGTTAATAAACAATTAACTTAATTATTCTATTGGAGACTTGAAATGCTAAAAAGTACAACTCTCAATACAATATGGCCAGATGTAGGTAGGCTTCATTTTCTGTCACATATTCCCAATGAATTAATCAAAAGTACTTACCATTATTTTAGATTAATTAGTACAAATTAGTCTCCAAATGTATTTACAGTTGACTTTTGGTAGCCTGCATCTGAAACGAAAAAACCATTTGCTCAGACTCTAAGAAATACGAGTATGTCTCGAAACAAAGAAAAATCTACACCAACCTTTCAGCAGATACTTACTAGTCTTTTACATAAATTGTAAGCATTTTGGGGCATTAATTGTTAGCGGTAAACCGACAAGAAAATGTCTTCCCTAGAAAGAATTCTAGAACCCACCAGATTCCACCTTTTGTTCAATAGCATAGAAGCTGAAGGAACAAAGGTCCAATACCAAAAAATACAGAAAACTTCATGAGCTCAGTTTTTCCAACCTTTTTAAAGGGAAATACACGAACTGTAACAAGTTTACTACTAAAAAATCAATGAATTATCTACTCCAATACATTTCACGTACGAAAACAAAGTTTAAACACTTCCTCCAGTAAACCCATTTTTAACACAACTGAAATACAATGCGAAATTCTACCTATTTCCCGTGGAAGCCTCACACGACTGGTCACACTCACAATGACAAGCTGTTTTCTTCTTTGACAGTAAAAAAAGTTTTACGACCTTGGACAGGGGCCATACAGTTATTTATCGAAAAAACAATTCAATAAAATTTCTAAAATCTCCCGATTAAAATGCGTAAGCGTACTTAAATTCCTCTTCCCATGTATTAATTTTAACATATTTCTCTGTCGTTTTAAATATAATGAGTATAAGAATTATTGGCGAACTTCATTTGTAACGTCGCGTCGTAATTTGTTCAAAATTTTTACTTCTGCTTTTTACTTTAAACTTTTTCAATGTTATTTATTCTCTTAATGTAAGTCATTCCTCAATAACTACGTGTTATTCAAATATTTCGAAAAAGACATGGTATTTTAGCTCCCCTGGTGGATTACTACTATAATGCCTATCTAAAAAACAGCGTAGATTTATTACAAATCCACTGCAGAAAACTGGATGTCAATAGTTCAAGCTGTAATGGAGATACATGGGAACATTCGATTGCGCACTCAAACTCACAAACTTCCTCTCACCCCAGACGCATACACGTTCTCCGTTCGGTCGCGCGAAATATACTATGATAACAGTTTTATAATAAAAAAAAACAGTTTATAAATTAAAATCCCTATAGCGCCAGCAGCAAACTGAACACTCAACTTTCAATCTCCACTTTTACAGCTCATAGAGGATACCCGTGACCGTCTGGAAACAGGTCCTCAGGAATGGATGGCAGGCTATGACGCGGACAACCGCGCCTTATTGCGGTACCTGCACGGATGCTGCCTCGCCGCCATGGGGCTGCCGCGCCTCGCGCTTGAGACGCTCGACTCGGTCTTCCAGTGAGTTGTTTGACATTATATCATTAAATATATTAACACAAATTGATGGAGGATTAGGCCTCTATCTGCTTGACGTATGTTTTTTGACGTGACAACGTCTTAAATTAGGTTGCGGCTGGGAGTCACTTATGAAAAAGTGTAACGCTCGGTAACGTTACGATGAGTCACCGAACGAGAGAGAGGCCCGCCGAATGCCTTGCGTCTCTCTCCCACTCAACTATGATCGGTCTGCCGCGCGCGCAGCACTGAGAGCGAGTGAGAGGCACGCGTAAGAACGAGAGAGACAGACATAAAAAGTCGTTGTCACGTAAAACTTTCGCCCGTATACCGACTTTACAGGCAACCAATTTTTTAAATATATTTTTTGTTATTCTAATTTATGGTAGTCATCAATGTAGGGAAACTTTGGGAAATGTTTTGAATCAGGAAGCGTTGTAGTTTTATCACTATAAACAAGTAAATTAAGATTGGTTTTAAATATTTATTGGTCAAGAAATAAATAATTGCCATAAGGATATTATTTAATTAGAAACATGCAGTATTTCATAACAATAGTTTAACCAACACAAAAACGGTAAACACACTGATTAGTAAAACTTTGTTATTTATGCTAACACTGGTTTTTTCTGCGGTAATAAACTGTGTCAGTTATCACTCTTTCACACTTACTAACACTCGATATTAATACTTTTGAATATTTATTTCTGTAATAAGAGTTATGGAATAAATAACAGACAAAAATATTCATTAATTACATTTACTAAAATAAACAATATACGAACTGAAAAGAAACTGAATACGCTTACGAAATTTAACACGACACGACACGACAAATATTATCCAATTAAAAGATTTAAAAAAAATACAGGGTGAATCGTAAATTAGACTAAGTAAAACTTGCAACAAATCCTATTAGCTTTGATTTTGTGGATCTCATGTCGCTTAAACTATTTACACAAAGTTTCATTTTAATGCGAAAAACCTAATAATATTATTTTCAAACCCTCCCTTCTAGCTCAAGAGGGACGGGCTGGGACTTTTGATATGAAAACCTCCTAACTAGTCCAAACAAAGATACGAAGTTAAAAATTGTGTCCAAGCGATTCCCTCGTAATTTTCTCGATTTGTTTACAGATTTTCATAGGGGATTATCTCGGTATCCTGAAAGCATATTTTCTTAATCTGACAAAAATGTTAGTGGGTTCTCTTAATCTGACCGGAAAGGTTTTTTGGTTTCTTTTTTTCCTTTCTTCTTTCTTTTTAATAATTCTTCACTTCGTTTTGCTTACGGTACGTCCAAAAAACAATTTGAGGATCAACAGGCTATTGAATAATATACATACTTGAAACTGTACATGTTAATAATACTTTTGTATACAGATACGCGTAACTTTTTCCGAGTCCACGAAAATTGTCGAGAAGCTTTAGAAAAAAAAAATTGAGATAAAAGTAACATAATTTAATCATCGTTATTTCATATCATTTTTTTAACACCCTCAGTTTTCAAGATATACTCAAAAAACCGGGAGTTTAGAGTTTTTATGATGCTTCAAGTCAAAAAGTTTTAACTTTAGACAAAAATGTAGAGACCTTTTTTATGTAAAATAAAATTACCTTTTTTTTTTTGTTAAATGTATCGTTCGCGACTTATATGCCGCAACGCGTTTTTCGGAAGACGAAATGGCTCCTCCACACTCCCGGTCATGCGGAAACCGGCAGTTTTTGTATTTTTAGTACGTTTTAGATTATATTCTTCAAAATAAAAATGAAAAAAATCGCGCTTGAGAATGCCGGATTAACGTTTTTTTTTTTACAAGTTCGCGACCCTATAACTCGGCGGCGTCAAGGACTTATCGTCAGATTAGTTAAATTTAGTCTTAAAATACTAAAATCAACCCCTAATATCTTAATCTGACGCGCTCGAGTATTTCAGACTATCGATTTTATTTAACTAATCTGATCGCCTATCCTAGGCGCGCGTCACTACATACAGAGCTAAATACTTTACAAGGTTGTTCTATTAAGTCCAAGGTATCTCTCATATCTTAAACTGCCACGCTCGAGTATTACCGAAAATTCCCCTATTTGCCTCCCTAACTATGAAGAACAAAGTTATGTTTGCGGTTGTTGAAAATGTGATATATCTCAAAAACTTCTCGTCTGATCCCGTCCAAACCAATTTTCGTTGAAAGTATTTGTTAAAATATTTTTAACCGACTTCAAAAAAGGAGGAGGTTATCAATTCGACTATGTTTTTTTTTTTGTATGTTTGTTACCTCATATCTCAGTCGTTTGTCGACCGAATCGAAATTTTTTTTCGCCTACTTAGAGGGTGTACCTTCTAGTTGGTCCAATTTTTTCCATTTTGGGATCTGATGATGGGATCTTGGTGTGATCGAGGGAAACCCTCAACTTTTAAAGGCACGTATAGTGTTTCTTTACTAGAATCTTAATGTTGACGTGTTGTTACGTCTGATAGTCAACATCTTGTAGGGCTGAGCTGATGGTGGAACTCCTTAACGCTTATGAGTTCAGTAATTATAATGACGGAGCTTATGATAATTTGTAGCTTCTTAAAAAATTGAATCATAAGGTGCAACTCCCCCCCCCCCCCCCCCCCCCCCCCCCCCCCCTCTTATGTAATTACTAAAAATAAAGAAATAAAATAAACTTTTAAAAAAAGTAAAAACCGACTTCAAAACCAAAATGCACTAAAAAGTCTTAAATAAACTCTTAAACATTAAAAGGAAAGGAATCCGTGCCGTGAATGCCATCACTTTGACCATTAAGCATCAACTATCAGCACAGACTCCAAAAAGAAATTGTTTACCTAAAACGGATTCCTTTCCTTTCAATGGTAAAGAGTTTATTTAAGACTTTTTAGTGCATTTTGGTTTTGAAGTCGGTTTTTACTTTTTTTTAAAGTTTATTTTATTTATTTCAAAATTTACAGTCGCTTAGTTCAATAGTTAGATGGGGGGGGGGGCGCCTATTTTTCCACTTTGGAAGCGTCTAGCTATGAAAGGGTAGACTTTAAAAGAAAATGGCTTTAGGAACCTCCATGTCATTTTAAAAGACCTATCCAAAGACACCCCACACGCATAGGTTAGACGGGAAAAAAAACTGTTGTAGTTTCATATATAGGAGCCCCCCTTAAATATCATTATTTTTAATATTTTGTATGAGAATCGTTAAGCGGTTAACAGGATGCATCTTCTTACCAAATTTCAACAGTGCGATGCTTATAGTTACAGAATAAAGTTTCATTTTGAGTGATAATGTATGATATATGAAAAAATATAATATTGTATTTACAATAAAAGGTATATACCCTACCAATATTATAACTACATAACTCATACATAACTTACAATACTACTTCCGTCAGTAAAGACAGTTTTTTTCCTTAAAGTCCGTTTTCGTTGCTTGTCGAATATTGTAAACAATCTTGACATTCCTTTTTAATGCAATTATTCATTTTAAAATAAGATAAACACAAATCTCATCTTACGTAGGTAATTAATCGTTAAACACTGAGATCTTCTTTAATTAGATGGTAAATAAGTTATTTTCACTAAAATTTTATTAAAAGTTACAATGTTTGTCTTTGACATTATATTTTTTTTAGTTTGGTCGATTATTGCACAGATTATTAAGCAGGCGGAGGCAACTTGCCGCGATTTCGTTGTTCATTAATCTTCTTACTCATTCCCACCTTTAGATGTAACTCATAGTGCTATCTCATGGGGCAAAATTGAACCTGGAATTTGACACTGGGACCAATGGGGATGAAATACGTTTGTTGAGAGAAGCCACGGTAGAACAGACAAATCTGTCCTTTAACCGTGTCTTCCGATGGGGCGACGAGAATCTCATGAATTTGAATGCGCAAAAAACAGGCGTGCCTGTTCACCACCAAGAGGACTCCATTTCTCCAACATGCCGTGGTGCGTCTGTTGTATTCGGCGCCCACCTAGAGCTTCTGGGCATAGAGCTGATTGCTAGTCTCTACTTTGGCCTCAGACTACGGCGAAAAACTGGGCATCCTCAACAGAGATACTTCACGCCTGGACAGCTTCGACACTCTACAAATCGCAAGTCCGTTCCTGCATGGAGTATTGCTGCCATCTCTGGGATGGATCAGCTAAGTACCAACTTGCTACACTGGAATCGGTGGAAGGCAGAGCTAGAAGGCTCATTGGTGATAATAATATAAGCGCCAAACTCCATAGCCTGGCTCATCAACGCAAAGTTGCCCGTGTCTGTCGGTCTTTTCCAGGCTCTATTTTGGGAAGTGTGCACAGGAACTCCATAAGCTCATTCATCCATCCTCTTTTTATCACCGCACGCCTAGACGCACCGCGCACCGGCACCGCGGGCTACCACCCATACCGTGTAGATATTCCACTGTTGCGAACTAAGCGCTTCGCGACATCCTTTATTATGCGCACAGCCAAGGGAATATAACCCAAAAACTTAAAAAAACAGAGTGAACAGGCTTCTTCTGGGTAAGCTCGCTCCATCGTCGACTCTGTCTAAGCCCAATTAGGTGTAGGCTAGAGTCAAGAGCAAACTCATTTCGAATTTTTTTAAAAACATAAACTGTGGTAATTTTGGTGACAAGATTTTGGGTCGATCGATATTTTTAACAATGATTGAAATATTTAATATCGTCCGCGTTTTATGTACACTGTTGTCTTCTGTGCCATTACTGTCCTTCTAATCGTGTGTTTTTTGTATAACGACTGTAAACAAATTGTTAAGTGATGTAAAAACTTGAGGTTCCATCTCTCGCCAAACGACATAATATCTTACCATCGCATCACAATCACACAGCTAAATTTATTTATTTTCCTCGCAGTCGAAATGAAAAATAGTATACTTAACTCGGGTGAAAGCACCCATTTCACTCTCGAATTATTAGCGCTCTCACTCCGTTTGAGCGCCAAAAATATCTCGAGTGAAATGGGTCACTTTCTCCCCTTGTATAACAATCTACTATTACGCCTCCAATAAATCTTTGAGTACTTCCTTAATACAATTAAACAAAAATATCGCTTGGAATTATTTCGGTTTTTAACGTAAGGGACGTTTTGACATTGCTGTTTCTGGCAACAGACTAAACGCGGATGCTCCACTTAGCCAAAACTTACTGTAGTACAAAGTTTTTTCTAAACCGCGTGTCTAGTGTAACATAGAGGTTGTTGTCTTTAGTTGTTAATTAGTTTTTCAGTCTTTAGTTGTTAATTAGTTTTTCAGTAACTAGTTATCAAACAAAATTAGAAAACAGCAGTGATGTCTACATGGGACAAATATTGGCAGCAAGTAGAAATTTCTTTACTTGAACAAAAAAAATTGATACTGATGTCCATTTAGATTATAAAGATAAAATAAAAAAGCTTCTTGATTTAAAATATTAATTAATGTAACTTGTCTGTTTGTGATTAGAGTATCTGTCTGTGGTATCGTAGCGCCCAAACGGATGAACCGATTTTCGTTTTTATTTTGTGCCATACATAATTTTATCGTGCTACGTAAATGATATTGATATAACATGGTAAGGTCACAACGGCTTTAAATATGACAGTTCAGGAGGTTTTTAAATTTGTAATTTTATATTAATTGGATAGTATCCCTAATTAGATGACCACGACTGTAACTCTATTTAATGGGCTTGGTCTGGATATAGTGGATATAGTGCGGAACCACTTTAAATATTTTTTATTAATATTTTGAGTAAATATCAAATTAAAATTTATGATGATGAATGACTATTTTGTTATTGCAGATTGAAGAATGACATCAAAGAAGATACCTTCTTGCTGCCGTACTCTGTCGCCGAAATGGCCATGTGCCATTACCATCTGGGTGACAAGAACCGGGCTATTCATATGCTCCAGGATGCCAGGTATGATCAAGTAATATAATGACGATTTATAGAGTCCTTTAATTAAGGACGTATTTTAAAATCGGTTGGGCGCATTATGTCCAATTTTCCAGTTCGCAATTGGTGCAATTCGCAATTAGTCCAAATCGCGATTGATCCAGGCAATTAGGTAGTGGTCTATATTATATATGTGTATAAGAGCGGTAAATACCAAACTGGAGTGTGAAAAGAATAAATAATTTATAATCAACACTTTTCATTGGTACTTGCTTTAAACATATCCACACTAGGCACTTCTAGGTAAGAACGTAAGTATTTTCAAAAAAACAATAATAATATATTTCCTCGTTTAACTATATGTAAAAGCATCACGTGTTCTACAAATATGACGTTAAGATAATTAATTGAGTGCCTAACCTAGTTTGCATTTTTCTTTCAGCGATTTTTATAAATACCCTCAAATAAAATATAAAAATGCCTGCTAAACGCAACTATTTTTATATTTTATTAGCAAAGAAAATTAGACGGTTTGTAACAATTCATTTTCGTACACATATTACTACTTGTAATAAAATATGTAGTATTACAAAAAAAAATGACTGATATTTGAATTGGTCAATGTGCGAATTGGACCAAATGCTAATTGGACAACATGCGAATTGGACCAATTGCTAATTGGACAATTTGAGACTTGGACATTGTGGGAATTGGACATTATGCGCCAAACCGTTTAAAATTACTTTTACCATTAGACCAAATTATATTATTAAGACATTTTGAAATCAATCACCTATTGAACGATTATAAAGTTCTAAGTTGTGTATTTAAGATATATATTAATATTTTATTATTATATTGGACACCAATCACATACATTGCTCTGATCCCAAAGTAATTAGCTAATTGCATTTGTGTTATGGAAATCGGACACAACGGTGATACCACAATACCCAGACCCGAGACAATATAGATATTTTTGATTTCTATATTGACCCGACCGGGGATCGAACCCGGGACGTTTGCCCAATCATAATATAACGGTACATCTGACTCTGTTGGCACGTTGAACGAATCACAGATCACAGACCGAATACAGATTGAATATCAGAACTATCTCAATCTCTGAACTAACTCTATCAGCTCGATCTATGAACTCTGATAATGAACTTTTAATGTAAGTACTTAGTAACGACAATATGTTTTATTTTTTACAGGAAAAAATATTCAGGCTACTCTTTGGAGTCGAGGTTACACTTCCGCATGCATTCCAAAATGCAAATCGTCAAAAATGGTGACCAATCACTTTCCAATAATGCAACCAGCGTATAAAAAGCGATCTAATCAGTTGTATTTTACCAAATTCTCTTGCTCACACGTACTGGGTAAATAAAGGACTATCATAAAATTTTGACAGCTAAGCTATATTTGAGTCTGTCAAAGGCCTATGAAACTTTCATCTCATTATTTTTTTTTGAAGTAGGAGCAAAAACTAAAAAAAATCGATTCCTTACATTATTTTAAGAATAAAATATTATATGACAAATTCTCCTTAACCGATCCGTAATCAATCTGTACAAGACGCTCGAATTATCAATGTTTTCGTGTGTTAATAAGTACGTAATATTATGTAGATTTTCTATTTTATTTTAAAATGATAAGTCGGTTAACCAATATATATAAGAATAACCCATATTTTTAATCATCACCATAAATAAATGTAATAGAATTTTGTGTATGTAGGTTTCATGCATTTTACAATATGTTTTTGAACTTCCTTTGAAACTTTGAAACTCTAAATCAAGCTGAGCTAAATAAATGAATGATATTATTAACTTCATATTTCCCACAAAAAAGATCAATCATGTATGTGTGACTTTTTTACTATCCCATTAAGGGCAGTATTATAACAGGTATTAATAAAAAAATCGTTTTGCTATCGGTAAGTCAAATGTTACGTACTGCCGCACAAAAGTTTTCAGACGTCAGTAAATCCCAAAATTATCAAACACACGTAGGTATTTTTTTTTCTTAATTGACAACATTTCATTTTTAAAGCTATGAAAACACGAGAACCATTCCGAAACTCAGCGATCCTGAATACATTTACGATATTTTACAGTATGGTAAATTTAAGATTATTAATAAAAGTACTACTAGTATTTCCGTAACTTCCGAAATCTTTTTTTTCGCTATTTTAGACTGGAGTTTATAAATAATTATTTGAGAGGAAATACTGAAAAGAAATGAAAAAATATACGGCCTTCAATTTAGAGTTCTTTCAGGAAATAAAATAAAATGTCTTTAATTTTTTTGTAATGTAGTCAAGATAAGCTTTTGTCGGTGGAGTTTAAAAAGGTGTAATAAGGAAAATAAGTAAACTGGTTATGGACAATTTACCTAAATCTTTCTTCATTAGGTGTTGAATTTGTTTAAAAAATATATTTATGATTATTTATTTAAGTTATCGTTAATTACATTGGGGTTTTGTTATTTTGGTGGGATTTACCTTATACAGAAGCTTAGGGTTATATTTATGTCGGAATCGACGGAGTCGTTACTTTTATATAAATATATCATGTACAATAAGGAAAACAAGATACGCGTAGTTTTTGAGTGCATTTGAAATATGGTACAATTATAATTTTATTTGAATTTTCTTTTTTTCTTTTATAAATTAGGTATTATTATACGTTGTATAAACAATGAAAATTTAGGCAAATAGCTATCATTGTATCCTATTTAAACGATGTACAAACTATAAATACCACAGAGTTACAAAAATTTCGAATAATTAAGTTAATGTTTGTTTTTATCATAGTTTTATCTACCTGTTATTATTTTTAAAATAAACCTTGAAAAGGCAATCTCATTAAATAATACGTGTTTACGTATAGAACTATTGTGGAGCTCTCTCCATTTATGTTCATGTCTTCCTTCCAAGTAGGGAGTTTTTTTAACTATTCTTCTAACATTTATTGTAAAGAAAATCTTTCTGCGCCGACCCGATATGAACTGAGAACAGGTCTGGGGGATGATAATGATGATGATTCTCCCAACCGCTGATACTTCTTATAGTTAATTGTCTTTTACTACTGCCACATGGTTCTTATATCTTAGGTAATATAGTTAAAGATTTGCCGTTGCTGGCAACATTGCCGTGCCATGGTTATATGGGGTCTAACAAAATTAACTGCAATCCTTCTAGGGGCAAATTCTGACCCTCAAATACAACAACTTTTTGTATGGGACCAACATCGTTATCCCAAAAATAGATTTCACTTTCACATAGTAGAGTGCCGATCAGCTGATTCTAGTTTGAACGGAGAAGTCAATTTTTTTTTTGAGTTTGATCCCATAAAAAAAGTTGTTATATATAAACAACAGAATCACCACCGAGAAGGAATGCAGTTGATTTTGTTAAGCTCTGCATAAGCAACATTGCTTAAACGGACCGCTCACGGCTGGCTAAGTGGAAAACCGATTATCCCGATTTTTTCCTATTTATGTTTTTATTTCTCATTTCATATGAATTCGTTGCGTGTTCTTATATTTCTTGGCTGTGAAGATTCTTTACTTAAAACATTCTATGATGTAGGTGTGGCTTTTGTTTGTGGGACATTATTTTTTCTTTGAATTATCTATCAGAGAAGCCACGATAAAAAATAACGAATATTCATAATATATTGTTTGTTATATTGCAAGCTTTTTAGCATTAAATGTGTCTAGTTATGTAATGGATGTAATCCAGGCGTGCCCACAAAAATCTGTATCGATAGGCCAATTTTAAAAAATGGCCTAGTATGGACAATCGTATGATCCTATCATGAACGAGAGAATATTCAAATTATCTACTATGTCGAAATGTATGTCTCTGAGTTCGGCGGTTAGTGTCGACAGCTCCAAATGGTACTTATTTATTAGTTATAAGGCATGACAGTAAAACTTAATGACCAATATGTATTTGAAATGGTTTGGTTAATAAAAACCATTCGCGGTACATTAGTGTACCTACTAAAAGGGCAATTCAGTTTCATAGTTTCTTGGAGAAAGAACCCATTAGTTATTTTACTCTTAGATTAACTAATTTGTTAGTCTAATTACGAATTTATCTAACGATCTATATGCTATCTGGCGCCACCTTTGGTTAGGGTACAAAATCAAGTACAATGGTATTTGGGTATTTGTTCTCGGCAGTCTCATAAATAAAAGTATTTTTGTAACTGAATGTAATCTAATAAATATTTTCAAATAAACTTTACTATACATAAATAAATAAAATGATGATGATGTATTATTGGTGTTTTTCTGTTCATAGCGAAATATACTTTTTCAATTTTACTCAAAAAATATTAGCTTACAGTGGATCTATTTCCTTTGCTATAAAAGTGTATATATTACTACTATAACTGGTATATAGTGTAGTGCCGAGTCGGCACTACACCCGACCTGCCGACCCACAAGCACCAGCTTAAATTCTTCGGAATTCTTCCCCTGTCTTCCCTCAGTCATTCCCTGGGGGTAAAATGGTAGAAGGGTGAGTTAGACGGCGCCATCTAGTGATAAGTAAATAAGATTTGTTGTTAGTGTACTTGTAATCTAATGTACGTCTTGCAAAGCAGCGCTTTCTAGTCATGACTCTTTTAGTGAAGTAGGTAGGTAATCTCTTGAATAGGTCTGACAACTGGAAATATCACATTATCATTAGGATATGGAGCTCATTATTTAGAGCGAAGGTTTTATTTCTACCCTCTATGGTTAAGCCGTACAGATAATGCTATTTTGATTTATTACACAAAATTTATGGAAAGAATTTCATACTTATACTTCCTGACTCTGTCAATTTTCTATTTTTTAAAATCGTCAATAAAGCATTCCCTGATGAAGTATCCACACCGCCCGGCGGCACGATCTGGAGGCCGTGCCGGCAAAAAAGCGGCCGGCCGTGAAAAAAGCCGCTGCGGCTTGAATCATGGCGATGCCTCATTCCGCAGCGACTTTTTTTATTGTATCTGACATTTAAATTATATATGCCGGCGGGCGGTGTGGATACACCATGATAGTGTTTCCCCCTACAGACACCGCCGGGAGACCATGCCGCTCATGCTGCAACGGCATTTTCCATTGTATATGAAATTGGCCGCCGACTGGTGTTGATACACCATGAGCAGCTAAAATGTAACATCATAGAAATCCGAACCTTGCCAAGCTAACTAGCTGAAACTGCATGGCTCCATGTCCAGTTGCAGTCGGCAGTTACAGCATGATTTGGAAACTATAGGTACTTTTGAAATACTAGTAGTACCGAAAGCTGCAATTATAACCAATCTGCGAACAGCAACTGGCGAATGAACACACAAGTGTAGAGATGCACGTGCTGCGACGTTAGAATGTTATTTTATTTCAAAACATAAAATACAAACCAGCAATGCATCGGCTGCATCAGCATGTTACAGCCGAACGAACGATAGCTTGCGCAGTACGTGCCTCCCGTCGCCTTTAACTTGAAGCGATGCCTATTTAGTGACGTAGGTACAGTGCATACAAGCGATTTTCGTTGAAAAGTAGGTACCTATATAGGCATCGTAAGACCGTGAACTCGACCGACACCGTACCGAATCGTAATTAAAAGGTACATGGGAAAACCCCAATTATATACATAAATACCTAGCAATGAGAAATCCATAATCATACAATTCGAGACAAACTTTTCAGCTTCACAATCACAACTTTCCGTGTCAAAACAAAATGACACTACCAAACCAACTACGACTCTACTGATATACTCGTATTACAGTGTGTCCCTGAATGGAAGCCAAACTTAATGAACAAAAGGTAAGCAAAAATCTTAATATTTAGCTTTAATGTAATTGTAAAAAAATGACGATTTCTTTTGTAATTGGAATCGATTAATTGGACTCAAGCATTGAGGGTACCGTGCCAACTTCAACTGAATTAGGGTTGCCAGATGGCCGGGATTTCCGGGTTTATCCCGGAATTTTGGTTGCAATAATTGCACCTGTATGTATCAGGATTTAAGAATATTAGTTTTCCCCATTAAGTTCTTACCGCTACAAACTAATTTCTATGAAGTGCACTTTGCAGATAAAAAGTAGGTACATACGCTTTTTTTCAATTATCACTTAATTTCCCAAAATTATAGGTAGGTACTAGAAAAGTTTAATAAATAAATTAAAAAATCAAAATTAACAACAAATCAAGTTGTAAATTCTATTTTTTATACATAAATCTACCACTTAAATAGCAATCAAATCTTTTGAAGTTACTTCTAAGGCATGTAATCTTATTGCGTACATTTTTTTAATTTAATAATAATGTTATTTTCATTGATATACACTTAGCTTGTCATATTTTTACCAGCAATTTAAACAAATATCTTCACCGCACTTGCTCAGCGATGTTAAATTACATTCTAAATGTCATATTTGGTGAACTCAATGTGACTCTTTCTCTCTCTAGCTAGGGACGTAATCTATACTAATATTATAAAGCTGAAGAGTTTGTTTGTTTGTTTGTTTGTTTGTTTGAACGCGCTAATCTCAAAAACTACTGGCCCGATTTGAAATTTTTTTTTGCGTTGGATAGTCCATTTATCGAGGAAGGCTTTAGGCTATATAACATAAAGATACGACTCATAAGACCACAGCAGAAATGAAAAATGTTGCGAAAACGGGAGAAAGATATTCCTTTTGAGAGCTTCCGCTGCATACGCTGCGGAAACCGCTTAAGTTACACAAAAATCATGTATGACAGGATTGTTCAGCATTAAAAGTCCTATAATAAAGTCCGCGACAGCATATGTCTATCTTTTATGGTTGACTTACTACAACCTTTTTTATGTTCATAAATTTGAAAAAAGATAATGCATTATTTTTAGAGGTGTATTATACACACAGGTATTTATTCTTATCAAAATAAATACATTCATCATTACGAGCATTTCATTTAGAACCAAGTTGCCCTTTATATCATTTGATTTCAATAAATATCTTAGGAGCTATCACAGTTTTAACATAACTCCGCACCAAAATAATGTTCGCAGCTGAAGTACAACGTGCGCTTGCGCTAATATATTATAAAGCTGAAGAGTTTGTTTGTTTGAACGGGTCTATCTCAGGAACTGCTGGACCGATTTGAAAAAATGTTTCTGTGTTGGATAGCTTATTTATCGAGAAAGGCTTTAGGATATAAAACATGACACTGCGACGGGAGGGGAGGGAGCAAACTCAAAACGCGCGGACGAAGTCGCGGGGGACCGCTAGTTATATTATAAAGCTGAAGAGTTTGTTGGTTTGAACGCGCTTATCTCAGGAACTGCTGAACCGATTTGAAAAAATATTTCTGTGTTAGATAGCTTATTTATTGAGAAAGGCTTTAGGATATAAAACATCACGCTGCGACGGGAGGGGAGGGAGCAAACTCAGAACGCGCGGACGAAGTCGCGGGGGACCGCTAGTCTGCTATATAAAAATAAGTCGGGTTTTCCTTCCTGACGCTATAACTCCAGAACGCAAGAACCGATTTCCACGGTTTTACATTCGTTGAAAAGGTCTCGGGCTCCGTGAGGTTTATAGCAAAGAAAATTCAAACATAAAAAATCCAAAAAAAAACTTCTTTCAATCACCAAACGAAATGTTACATAAAACGAAGCCTTCTGGTGGCGAAACGGAGTTCGCGGGGTTTGCTAGTATTGTATGAAAATCCATTATTAACCTGGAAAAATTGTGATTTGAATTTAGAACACGAGCTAGTATGCACGCGTGATCATGCATCAAAAAGGTCATTCAAAAATCGAGTTGGCCCCGTTCAGGAAAAAGAAAAAGGTGTAAATACTTTATCATTTGACTGTATGTCTAATGTCGCCACATTCATTACCTGTGCGGTAGAAAACTTTAAAAAAATAAAATTTTACTATCTAATTATGATTGAATTAACATCTATTATAAATTAATGACGCAATACGGATGGATCTTTTTGTGGCGTATATAACAATATACACAGTAATAAAAAAAGTTTGTGTAGCATTTGATACCTATTTCATGTTACATAATATCATCTTGAATAGTATAGCCCGTACCCATTCGGATAAAATCACGGGCAGTTAATTTGAGTTATAAATAAGACATGTTAGTTACCGTAACTAAAATTTAATTAGGTATTCAATAAACTTAACAAATGCGTGAATACACCGTTGCATGCGTTCAAGAGAAAATTCTTAGAAATGTATTTTCTATTGCATCACAGTCAGTAGTGAAAAGCAGAATAATTCGCTTCTGGTATAAAAGTGTCTTCGGCATGGACGAGCTTGAATCCTTCGCTGAACTCAGGATATTCTATTGCCCTCCTCGCTGACGCTCGAGAGAAAACTAAGTAATACCTCAAGATTATAGTCCTTTATTATCGCTCATAAATCAAGATGGCGCCCGTGATATAAAAACATTGCTTGATCTCGTTGACTAATCGAATATTATTTTTGCAGTTAGCGAGAGCGACCCAATATATTCAAGGACACACTGTATTATTACTTCTTTGTATATGATATCGTTAGAATTTGATAATATCTTATTAGGTTTATCTTGTCAGGCTTCCAAACATGTGTGCAAAATTTATTAAGTGTATGTTTATATTTGTATGTTTGTCCACGGATTTCTCGAACACGAGAAGCTTTGATAGCGAAACTATTTTTTAAGTTCAATCCGGTCCAAATCCGGTATATTTCAACTTAGGGTACAATGTAAGTTTCATTAAAATCGGTCCAGTAGTTTTATAGATACGGGTAATAATAACTAAAAACCGGCCAAGTCCGAGTCGGACTCGCGCACTGAGGGTTCCGTGCCAACTTTAACTGAATTAGGGAATCCATTTACTTCTACTTAGTAAAATACCACAATGTTTTGTTGACTACAAATATAACTTTGTTTTTCATAGTGTTTGTATGAAGTACAAAGTTATGTTTGCGGTTGTTGAAAATGTGCTATATCTCAAAAACTACTGGTTCGATCCCGTCCGAACCAATTTTCGTTGAAAGTATTTATAAAGGTCTGCATCATATATTTTTTTCAAAATTAACACTTGCTTCGTTTAGAAATTAGATGGGGGGGGGGACGCCCATTTAACCACTTTGGAAGCGTCTAGCTATGAAACGTTTGACTTTAAAAGAAAATGGTTTTAGGAACCTCTATGTCATTTTAAAAGACCTATCTATAGACACCCCACACGTATAGGTTTGACAAAAAAAAATATTTTTGGTTTTAGTTTCATGTATGAGAGCCCCCCCTTAACTGTCATTTTTTTTTATTTTTTTATGAGAATCGGTAAGCGGTTAACAAGATACATCTTCCTACCAAATTTCAATTGTGTAATGCTTATAGTTACGGAATAAAATGGGTGTGACATACGGACGGACAGACAGACAGACAGACAGACAGACAGAAAGACAGACAGACAGACAGACTTGACGAAACTATAAGGGTTCCGTTTTTTGCCATTCGGCTACGGAACCCTAATAAAAATGATGAAATAATAAATAAACGCACAGGACAAATGCGTTATTTTGAGCTTTATAGTCGGTTAGTAATAGTAGTGGTAGTCGGAAGACGGTTTTATAAATGGTATGTGCATATCAGGTACCTATTCAACCTACGAATTGAACCTGCTTTTGTTTCTATAATCATGGCCACCGAGATAAACTCATTAAATTCGGTTCGAAATTTGCCCGATGTCAATTGTCATTAGTAGACAAAAGACATTCGTGTGTAACCGGTTTTGAGTGTCGTCGGCTTTCATCGTATTTGTGTGTTCTTCTCTGCAAAAATCCAACATGAGTGAACAGCTAAAAACTGTCTCCGCTATGAATAAGCTGTACATCGGCAATTTGCCCATTGAAGCCGACGAAGCAGCTGTGAGACAGCTGTTCGCGGAGCAAAACTTGACTGTGGCTGATATATCTGTGAAAAGAGGTGGATATGCTTTTGTCGATTTCCCTGACCAATCGGCTGCAGATCGTGCTATTGATAAACTTCATGGTAAGTGTATCGTGTCATGCTTCGTCTTTATTGGCTTCCTCAGGTACTTTATTTTGACGTGATCCCAATCGAACCTATATTTTAATAAACATGGGGCTTCGTTTGAACGATCAAGTCAAAATAATGAAGTTTAAGATCAACAATGCACTTTGTATAAACATGCTGCACACGTAGAATCAACATATTTCTGCAAAGTTAAGTATTGACAGAAGTCTGAAGTCCCGTTGTTTACTCACATTATCTGTTAATGAACGAGGAGTCGCCTACTCATTATTAAGATTACAACAGAGCTTGACACTATTCTATAAATACTGATTTTACCGGCGACTCTGCGTCCATTTTGAAAACCTTGGTAGGTCTCGAGCTGGTCTTAGTAGCTACTTTCTTATAGAAACTCTTACTATAGGGCTAAAAATGTTTTTCTTTTCAGGGTACTCATATTGTGGACTACCATTAATCGTAGAACCTTCAGTAGCCAATAAGAAGATGTAAGTTTTTTATATACAAATGCTATTAAATGTAAGGTTAATCCCGAAGTATCGGTAGAAAGTAAACAAAAACCTGCTCGAATATTCATTCGTCTGACTGGCGCCACCTTTGTATTACCTGGTGTCTTGTTACGTCCATCCTTCAGCCATCTATTGTCACCTTGTCGGCACGGAAACAATAGTTTCGCATCATAGAATTATCTGGAAGTTTCTTCTGCTTATTAGATAGAATAATAGTACTAAAGATAACTTTTATTTAATTTGAGATAAAATAATCGTTGTTACCTATGACTGTGAACTACTAACATGCATAATGACAAGCTACCAACTAACACATAAATTTTACAATAAATATTGCAAATTCTTGACAAGAATTCTTAATTACGGTAAATAAATATTGAAACTTGGACCTTGACTTGGTTGTGAGTGCAGAACACAATTTATGATACTCTGATTTTATTTAGATAGACTTTTTCGTAATTTAAAACAGTGTTTTTTCTAATTAATCAGAAAATTTAATTTTCATTCAAATTGATGTTTGAAATTATATATAGAATAATTAAGTGATTGTAGTTTTGTATCAATTTGTGTAGCAGCAGAAGTACAACCCAGTTTTATTAAAACAAAAATAAAAGCTGGTTAAACAATGTTATATTGAAATATCATTATTTCTAATAATTTATTAATAGCAAGTAGTCGCACTACGTTTGATATGTTATTTGACCAACTAACGAGTCCAAACAAAGATACGAAGTCGTCGTGTTCCTTGAAATCCCTGTATAGACTTTAACAACTGTTCATTGCTTGGTCTTTAAAGCTCTTTGCGACGTTTCACATGTATTATTAATTAATCCTAGTAAGTAAAGTATAGTAATCGCAAATTCAATTTTCGCATACAATTAAATTGTTACCAAACTATTTCACTAGGTTTGCAACATAAATTAAAGAAAAAGTGCGATCGTAGCTGTCATTCTGGTCTTTCTTAATAAAAATCAGAGTATCATATAAATTGTACAGAGAGTATACTATATCTGGATAGCATAAGACACAGGATTCGATTCCTTGTCTGACAGAGTTGTCTTTTACTTGTGCAATTTATAATATTGATTATAGCGACAAAACACTGTAAAAACAATATCGATAATAATATTAAGGTATTATAGAGCTGAAGAGCTTATTTGTTGGACCGCGCTATAATCTCCAGTTCTACTGGAAAAAATCTTTGTGTTGGTTAGCTTATTTATATTAAAAATTGGTAGTGTTCGATTTTTTTCGATCGATTAACGCAACGGCACTTAAGATGCAGTAAGACCAAATGGTATTAATGGCAAATATAATTGTACTAAATGGTACCGTAAAGTTCACGTTAGGTAGCGGCACGCACGCTTCGCAAAACGTACTAGTTTACGTTAGGATAATAAATGAGAATCTAGGTTGACGTTATTGATTGTTTTAGTGTGAACGTCCCCAATCTGCAAAGCGCGAGTGCTACCCAGTTGAAGGAATCTAGTACAGACTCCCCACCAGGCGGGTGGAGGTAAGTGTTTTATGGATTTATTTACTGCTAGCTATATTATGATCTGATGTACCTGCCTCCTAGCTAGATAACTTATCCACGAAAGATAATAATCACTCTAATTAATCTATCAGGAACGTAGTGTAACCAGTAGGTAATTTATTATTTGTCTTTTAGCTACGAATGAATGAAGATTTTTTCAAATTTACTTACCAAAGTTGTGTGAACGCTGCATGGCTAATTTTAAGTTTCTTTCATCTGTTCAACGTTTTGTCGTAATGGACTGATTTAAACACATACAGCTAGGTACCTCTGACGTATTGCATTGAAAAATTCCATTCAAGAAGCTACAGGTAGGTCGGCATTCTTTGTACAGCTTGTCGGTAAAAGGGTCGATACGTATTGACGCCTTTATCTAGCGCCATATCGGAGATCTTTCTTTATGCGAGGGTAGGTTTACAACGCCCTCGGCCCTACAGTCTAACGTTGCCGACATCAATTATTTATTATTTAAAAATAAAATAACTGGAAAGTTTTCTTCAATAACCTACTGAAAAGGTAGCCTTTTCAAATAGGATCTTATGGACCTGCAATTCTGGGCAGTAACATCCGAGGACCATATTATGTTTATAGCTCCCCAAAACATAATGCTTCACTCTTTCGGCCAATCCCTATACAGCGGTCGCACACCGTCTTTTGGTAACCTGTTCGACATTCCATTACCTATATGAATCATACGCGCTAACCCCTTCCTAGGGCAGTAGAGCAGCAATCCCTTCGTTTGATATCATATCTACTTAAAAGGCCTAATTGCCAAAAGAATCTTTACATGTTATGCAATAGACAAGCATTGATTCCATGTCAAATTGTAATTCTCAATCAACTATCTATTGCCTATTTTTTGCCGATCCATGCTAATATGCACATTATTGATCCGTAATTTTATAAGGAGCTTACTTCCTACCGATCTAATGAGAGGTTCTGCGAAATAGGCCCTGAAAGTGTTGGCCCATGTCTGATGAATCTTGACGGTTGGAAGATCGGGGTGTGCTCGGGTAGTCAAGCGGATTACGGAGCGGTAGGCACGTGGCGTTGGCGTGAGGCGCGTAGGTGGCTGGCAGCCGGGCCACGTGTGCCCCGGTCGATAGAACGGCGCACGCGCAGTACCAGCCGCCCGCCATTCAACAGCTCGCGCCCGCCCAGGCGGAGCCCTCCCAACCGGGGCCCGAGCTTTCACCCCAGCATAGTTACAGTCACCAGCGTAACAACAGGCTATACATGTTTGTTCAAAATCAACTCTTATTACGACTGTATAAGATGCCGCTCTGTAGAGCTTGAAACGCTATCGTCCGTACTGGCTATGCGAGAAAATTATTCACACCATCCCATCCCATAGGTTAACGCAAATGCTTGGTAACGTGTCGGAAAAAAATGTTCCATTCCACTTTCGACGTTTCATGCGATTTATATATTAAACATACCTTCCTCGATATTCAATACATTATAACTACTATTACCAGCGTATGGAACTGGACCGTAACATCCAGTATCATCTCATGCAGTATGAAATTGACTAGAATGGTCACTAACTCAATGCACATGTATCAGTCGCTAACTCAGGTTCGTATCCTCAGCCAGCCACAACACAACAATTTTGGTCAATAGATATGTTTAAAAAAAACTATAGACACAATAAAGATAGTCTTCCTTACTTCATCTGCACATAAATTATTTATTTATTGAGGCTGCCAACATTTTGTATGAAAAACATAGATAGAAGTTAATCGTTCAGAATGGTAAAGTAGGTATCAAAGTTGGTAAACTAAATAACCCCTTAAAAATTAAATTGTTAAATTAAATTTAAATTTGTGAAATGACATTCAGGTCTCATTTTTTCAACGCCGTATAATGAATATTCCTCGAATAAAGCACAATACGCCTAATTTGAAAACTTCACTTATTTATGTAAATGACATTTTAATCCCACAAGCGTATGTGAACGAAACACAATAGAAAATCTATTGTTATGCGGTCTCATGCGACCGCTCGAGTGTTAAAGCCGTCGCTGACGTCGGTCAACCCGCTCGTAATTGATAAAGGAAAGAATAATCTCGACACAATATTTATTGCTCCAAATATAGTAGTAAACAAATATAAAATTTTACAATTATTCTTACAAACGAAATGTAACACACTTGTTTGGACACCTAAATTAATCATCATACTCAAATATTAGACAATTCCAACGATGTCAAAAAATACATGGCGAATATAAAAATCGTATGATTTTATAACCAGCCAGTGCAAATAGAGGGTGAGCAAATATAGAAATAAAAAAAAAAATGTCGGCGCGCACATGCCGCGAGCATTACAAATCACTTGCAGCGAGCTCGAACGAGGTAGTCGTAGGCAAGTTTACGTGTCAATAGGCACAGAGACAGTCACAAGCCACAGTACATTAAGGTATGATTCCGAACTCGGCAACAACCAGCAGTGCTGTTGCTGCAGTGCTGCCACTAAGGTACTGCCCAGCAGTGCTGACGCGACACTACTGGTCCCCATACACTTGTTGTCTGTCGCGGTGGCAGGGCGACACTGTTGTGCAGCAGTGCTGCCGCTACATTGCTGCCGCGACATTGCTGCCTAGCTCGGAATGTAATCTCATATATAAGCTTATAGAAATTGTATGGGGACCAGTAGTGTCGCGGCAGCACTGCAGCGACAGCACTGGTGCTTGTTGCCGTGTTCGGAATCATATCTTTAGACAGCAAATAAAACAGGCCATCGGCTACCCTGGATCTAGGATTCGATTATCTGAAAAAGTATAAAATTTTGTATAAAAGTAGTAAAAAAGTTTTATGTTAATTAAAATTACCACGAATTTATGCTTAAGTACCATCAAAACACATTAATCAAGCACCAAACACGAAACAAAAGGATTTGCCCAGTTTCGACTTGAATTTGCATCTTGCATCTGCATGACCTAAAGGTTTGACTGGCAGAGAATGCTTTTAGCATTAAGTCCACCTTTGTACACTAAACTTGTGCAATAGTCTTTAAATAAAAATAAAGAAATAAATTTGCGATAAGCGTTCTATTTCATACAACGAGGGTAGTTGAATATGTATTATGATTTCTTTAGTTGTCCATCCCTTACTTCAGACGCGTATATTTTTGCTAATTTCTTAGGTCAATAAAAGTCTGGGCACACAGCCGGCGTGGCGGGACGGCGACGTGACGTGTCGACATTGCTGCCTAGCTCGGAATGTAATCTCATATATAAGCTTATAGAAATTGTATGGGGACCAGTAGTGTCGCGGCAGCACTGCAGCGACAGCACTGGTGCTTGTTGCCGTGTTCGGAATCATATCTTTAGACAGCAAATAAAACAGGCCATCGGCTACCCTGGATCTAGGATTCGATTATCTGAAAAAGTATAAAATTTTGTATAAAAGTAGTAAAAAAGTTTTATGTTAATTAAAATTACCACGAATTTATGCTTAAGTACCATCAAAACACATTAATCAAGCACCAAACACGAAACAAAAGGATTTGCCCAGTTTCGACTTGAATTTGCATCTTGCATCTGCATGACCTAAAGGTTTGACTGGCAGAGAATGCTTTTAGCATTAAGTCCACCTTTGTACACTAAACTTGTGCAATAGTCTTTAAATAAAAATAAAGAAATAAATTTGCGATAAGCGTTCTATTTCATACAACGAGGGTAGTTGAATATGTATTATGATTTCTTTAGTTGTCCATCCCTTACTTCAGACGCGTATATTTTTGCTAATTTCTTAGGTCAATAAAAGTCTGGGCACACAGCCGGCGTGGCGGGACGGCGACGTGACGGCGACGCGACGCCGACGGGTTGGACGAGTTGTAATATAGAAATATAGGAGACATGACAGACAGCGCCGCCACGCTCGGCGGGGCGGTAACTGGCGAGTCACGTCGGCGTCGCGCCGAGCGCGAATACAAAACATAGCGCGGCGGGACGGGCCACCCGTCACGCCGAGCGTGGCGTGAGCGGGACGGCAAGCGTTGTGTTATATGATGTTCGTATTTAGTAGCCACACAGACGGCGGAGCGTGGACGCGTCGCGCTCAGCGGGACGGAGTTTTGTATTTTTATACAACTTTTAGTACCGAAGAAATGGATGTTGAAACAATTGAACGTCTGATAGAATGAGTCAGAGGTTACACATTGATAAACGACCTTAGCCACAAAGAATATAAAAATGATTCTCTGAAATCTGCCATTTCTTGCCTGCAATCTTGCCATCACGTCACACCGCGGGCGGAACGGCCGGCGCGACGCAAGCGGGACGGTCACGCCGGCAGTGTGACTGCCTCATAGCGCTGGCGTTCCACCGGCGTCGCGTCGCCGTCCCGCCACGCCGGCTGTGTGCCCAGACCTTTAAATCCAGAAGCTCTCATGTCGCTAGGACGCACAGTTTCCGATAAATATGCAAAAAAAATGCATTCAAACCAGCTCAAGAGGTATTGGCTGGGACTTGATATGCTAACCTAACTAGACCAAAGTTACGAAGTCTAAAATTGTGTTCCAGCAATTCCCTCTAGTATCCATCTTTTCCTGACGTAATACCATTAAATAAAATTATCAATTAATGCCATTCGGCTACGGAAATTTTTGGGTTCCGTTGCCGAATGGCGAAAAACGGAACCCATATTATAAGAAACTAATAGTTTCTAAATATAATGTCCCACGACCTGACTATGATAAGATTTGTTTAGTAGGTACAAAAGGCCTGTGGTACTTCTGCGATTTCATATTCATCATTCAAATTTCAAGGTATACGTCAAACTGTTGATACGTTTAAATCGCGCATATTTCTTGCCTGGCTTATTATGTCATATAATATACGATATTATCGTCTCTATGCGTAGTAAAAACTGATCACGTGTTTATAGTTTATAGCTAGATGTTTGTTATTTACCTATAACCAGTTCATCATTTATCATAATATTAATTATTTAGTATGGACCACCATACTGTTTATCCATAAACTAGTAATAAGTTCCAATACCTTTATAATATTGGACCTACTAAATTTTATACAAAGCTCTACTAAATTCCAATAACATGTTATTTCGTTTCTTTCTAAAAAAAATATTATATTTTTTCTGGCTGTTTCTACCTAAGGTAAAGGGTATCACTTACACAACAAGCCTTCATAAGTCATCGGAAATTTTCCACGTAGATTGCGTAGGCTAGAAATACGCCTACACACTGGGGCCGAAAAGCAGAAAAATAAATAAAAACAAAAACAGTTTTCGGGATCTAATCTTCATCTTATGTATTAAACATTCTACACAATTTATTTAACACTACATTTTAAAATTTGCTATTATTACATAGTTAGCAAGAAAACTACAATGTAAAGTGTAATGTACCTACCTACGTAGGCTTTCTAGCCTCGTTATGGAGCTTTGTTTTACAGTTTAATGAAAAAATTATAGGCCACTAGCAGTTTTCGCGACTTCATACGCGAAAATATCGTAACTCACAAAATACATACATAAAATTGTAAATTATTACAACCTATGTGCAATTATTGACTATTCAAATTCAAGGGCTATATTATGGTACATAGTTTGATCAGAATCAATTTAGGGAGTCTATTTAACGAGTAGCAAACATCCATCCATACTCAAAAAACTACATCATAGGCGCGCACTGCTTGCTTCGCGCGCGACCGTGTGTCCCTTCCTCCGCCCACTGCTGCGACTGACATGTCCTAGTAGTTGCTGGGATAAGGGGCTTGTAAACAAAACTTTTTCATGATTTTACGGTTGTTATGATAATAATAGTGATGTATTGAATTGAATATATTACCAGTTGGTTTCTGGACAAACAACCTTCCTACGAGCCGTTTCATTATTCTGCTTTTTAATTTAGTAGTAGGAACCACGCCGTTGAAATATTTTTTTCGACAGAACAAAGACTCCTTATCACTTGACTAAAAACTTAACGGCCTTGCAATTTCAGTACCTACCTACCAAACAATTGTTCAACCGCGAGTTGACGGTTTCGGCAGGGTTGATATGATTTAAATCACTTGATTTAAATCACTGATTTTAATCGTGATTTTAATCAAGTGATTTGCGACGCGAAGAAGCAACTGCTAAGTGCAGTTGCTTATTCTGCTGGGGTGGAAAGATTTTTTTCGGCGTTCAATTTAGTGCACAGCAAAATAAGAAATAGATTAGGCACCGAGAAGGCAGCTCAATTAGTCTTCCTTTTGAAGGGACTAAATTCTAAAAAATATAAACTATCTATCAGAAACTAAGTTTATGAATACTAACTAGTAAGTAAAGTAAGAAATGGTATTATGTTCCTTTTCATCTTTTAAGTTTTGACTTCCCCTGTTATTTTTTCATTCAACAATATAAACCAAAATACGTTGTTTTCTTTAAATTAAAAACTGACTATTAAATTAATAAAAAAAGACAAGAAAGTACAAAAAAATCTGATTTAAATCAAATTAATCCGATTTAAATCAAATAAATCCGATTAATTCGATTTATTTAAAAAAAATCATGATTTTTATCAACCCTGGGTTTCGGTCACTTCGGTCGGCTTATCTACGAACGAAAGAGCGCTTTAGGCCTATTGTCTGTCTACGACTGGTCCCAAACCTCATCCGAGCCCTTACATAATAATCTTCGGTTGCCCTTCTTTACCCACTGTTAAAGTTGCTTAGCGCGTTTTAGCGCACGAGATGGTCGGTGAGGTAGCAACTTTTCGGCGAATATGTCGGGTCTCCCAAAAAACTATTGATACTATTGCTTTCGCTCCACTATCAATAGGCCTACGTGACTACATGTGACTGGTGGCTATTATCAAAAAAACCGGCCAAGTGCGAGTCGGACTCGCGCACTGAGGGTTCCGTGCCAACTTTAACTGAATTAGAGAATCCACTTACTTCTACTTAATAAAATACCACAATATTTTGTTGACTGCAAATTTAAGTTTGTTTTTCATAGTGTTTGTATGAAGTACAAAGTTATGTTTGCGGTTGTTGAAAATGAGCTATATCTCAAAAACTACTCGATCGATCCCGTTTGAACCAATTTTCGTTGAAAGTTTTTGTTAAGATCTACATAATTTTTTTTTTTCAAATATTACACTTGCTTGGTTTAGAAATTAGATGGGGGGGGGGGGGGGCGACACCCATTTCACCACTTTGGAAGCGTCTAGCTATGAAACGTTAGACTTTAAAAGAAAATAGTTTTAAGAACCTCTGTCATTTAAAAGACCTATCCATAGACACCCCACACGCATAGGTTTGACAAAAAAAAATTTTTTAGTTTAAATTTCATGTATGGGAGCCCCCCCCCCCCCCTTAACTGTCATTATTTTTCATTTTTTGTATGAGAATCGGTAAGCGGTTAACAAGATACATCTTCCTACCAAATTCCAACAGTGTAATGCTTATAGTTAGGTACAGAATTAAATGGCTGTGACATACGGACGGGCGGACAGACAGACAGACAGACAGACAGACAGACTTGACGAAACTATAAGGGTTCCGTTTTTTGCCATTCGGCTACGGAAACCTAAAAATAAAGACAGTAACAGAAGACAAACTCGTGCATTACTTCACTTTGACACATACACTCGCCAGTCGCGCTAGGGATGTCAACTTTGTCAACACAAAATTACTAGTGTATTTGTGGCACTAACCTTGTCGTTTTATGTTTTGTTAAGAATAAAAAAGAAGAAACGAAATTAGTACAAACCTTTTAAAGGCTAATTTATTTTTAAACAACAAGTTACTCGCATTAGCTTGTGCCCCAAAATTATTTTTTGACATGAACATGTCAAAAAATAATAAATTATCGTGTTCTCTCGCTCGCACTTGTTTGACCTTGAACTTGAACTAAGATGACAGTGCTGTTTTGATGACTTTAACCTTGTAACTCAGCTTGTAACAAACACGTGCCCACCCACCCTACGTTTCTTTGAGGGAGAGGTCTTCCTATTTTTATTTTCAGAGCAACATCAAAAATCATTATCAAAACATGTGGCAACACAATTTCAGACATGACAAAAATAAATAAAAAAATATTTTAATCTCAAGGACTAAAGAGTTAAGATATCAACTTCGAAGCAACTACGAGGGTCAAACTGAAAGTTCTTAGAAAATCAAAAACTGATTACATTAGCCAGTTATTAGTTTTATTATATCTTTTCAAAATATTGTCCATTGACGTCAATACACCGCTGCATGCGATGGAACCACTGGGAAAAGCACTTTGCCCACTCGTCCTTAGGGGTCTCTTCAATGGCATCGCGATACGCAGCCACCGCTTCTTCAGCATTCATGAACCGCTTTCCTTTAAGTTTTTCTTTAATTTTTGGAAATAAATAAAAATCACAAGGCGCGAGGTCGGAGCTATACGGCGGGTGACCCAGTAATTCAACGTTTGATGTCGCCAAATAGTCGATCGTTCGCTTGGCGGTGTGCGACGAGGCGTTGTCGTGGTGAAGGAGGATCCTACTGCGAGGTCGTTTCTCTCGAACTTTTTCCAAGACAAGTGGCAAACAATTGGTAGTGTACCATTCTGCAGAAACTGTTTTTTGATCCTCTAACACAATTGTTGCGAAATGACCTATCCTTCCAAAGAACGAGGCCACCATTTTTTTTCCCGCTCTTCGATCTCTCTTCACTTTAGTTGGCAACTCCTCGAAAGGAAACACCCACTGAGCAGATTGTCTTTTGGTTTCAGGATCATAACAGTAAATCCAGCTTTCGTCACCTGTTAGTATGTCGAACACAGCATTTGAGTCACCTCCGTTAAATCTTTCAATCATTTTACGGCACCAATCCACACGATGGAGTTTTTGAGCCTTAGTCAAATTATGAGGTATCCACCGGGCGCAAAGCTTCCTGACCGCTAAATGTTCGTGGAGGATTTTGTGCACTTGACTCATACCGATGCCTAAGCTTGTCCGAATCTGCTGATAGGTCACTCTTTTGTCAGTCTCTATCATACGCCGCACAACACAGATGTTATTTTCAGTCGTCGCCGTAGAAGGCCGTCCCTCACGTACATCATCAGTGAGATTAGTGCGACCACGTTTAAACTCATTAAACCAGTTGTAAACAGTCGCACGAGATGGGGCTTCATCGTGAAAGGCCAATCGTAGTCTATCATAACTTTCTTGTTGACTTAAATGACATCGAAAGTCATAAAAAATCATTGCACGAAAATTTTCTCGTGTTAAATTCATGTTGACGTGACACAGACAATTTTCAATTTGCCGCGAAATCGTAAAACTAATGACAAATGAATGAAATATATACTCAGTAATATTGGCAAAGAGTTCTATTTTCAAATTTTAGAATATTTTTTTTATTATATTGTTTATAAGTGGCCAGTTCTAAGAACTTTCAGTTTGACCCTCGTAACACCCAGAACTACTTGCTACCCCTTATTTTGCCCTTAGGAAATGAATTTCAATAAATTACAAAATAAATCTTACAATTTTCAATCTTACCTTTCCAATCTTCTTCGAAACTTAAAGTAAATAAAAAAAAACTTAAAACTTAGACCAAGGAATCACATTGTCACATACAAACTTTACCTTTTTTCACCAAAGATTGGAATTTCTGAAAATCATTTCTCATCGGATCCCTACGACACAGATATCATGTACATATTATTAAAGCCCGAGTGGTTCGCCAAACTTTTGTCACGGCACGGCAACGGCGTACCTGACAACTTTTTTATGACCAGATTTTTAGGCTTTGATGCCGTTCTGCCAAATTACAGTGCTAACGACGTACAATGAGGCCCTTCACGTAGTACTACTTACTTTCCTCAGTGCCTTCACAAGTCTCTCCACGTGCCTTCCGAACGGCTAATGTCTGCGCGCTGTTTGTTTGTTCAGAACAAAATGTTATGGCTGGGCTTTGACAATAGAGTTAAAATTTTCCGTGAACCAATTTTCCACGAACTAGTACCTACGAGACTAACGCACGGCCACTCGGCGCGGCGGACTTCCGAAAGTTACTGCATCCTAATAGTTTTTACACAGTAGTGTCATAGGAACCTAGGTAGGTACACGCAAAAGCTAGAAGCTGTACACGGCGTGTACAGCTTCTAGCGTTTATCTTTGCGTGTACTACACGCAAAGATAAACGCGTAACGAAGTACAGTTTAACCGTTTGGCACACGGTACGAAAGGTCAATACAAAATTTTTGACCCGATTCCGGGATGTACTGTGCCGACTCTTCCGAGAATATAGGTACTTAATATGTTAGTATGGGAAATAAATAAAAAATCTTCCGATACCTATTAGCTCAAGTAAAATAGGTCCAAATAAGTGTTTGGCGACAAATACCTATATATCGATAAAACCTTTGTTTATAACTTCATCTTGGCACTAGGAATCATTTCTGCCTAGTCCCCCCAAAAAGGCGGGTATGGGCACGAACCCCAATATAATTATTGCAAATTTCTGAAATTTCACATACTAGGCAATTGTGGTATCACGTATTTTTTGCGCTTTATCGAATGACATACACAATACCCATACCTATGGGCTCGAAATTTTGTATGATATGCAAGATTTAGTTGAAAAAGATAGATGTATAAATTAAGCACATCTATTTAACTAGGCAAGTAAAGTTTCTTTTTCATGTAATTTTCTGCGCTCAATTTTATGAGACCATAATATACCTATGGGCTCGAAATTTTGTATGATATGCAAGATTTTGTTGAAAAAGATAGATGTATAAATTAAGCACATCTATTTAACTAGGCAAGTAAAGTTTCTTTTTCATGTAATTTTCTGCGCTCAATTTTATGAGACCATAATTCACATACTATAAGGGCCGATTGTTCAATGGCCAGATAAAACTTATGAGACTGATAAATTATAAAGCGACAGATTTCAAAAATGACAGGTACCTATATGATTGCTGACAATTAGGTGACATTTTAAATTAGCCATATTGTATTTTGTTCGACGAATATTTCTTATCTGACTATTGAAAAATCAGCCCTTAAATATTTTGCGAAAACCCTGCGTTTGTTTTTGTTAAAAAAGGAGGACGTATAAAACATTAGTAATAGTCCCCCTAGCCGATTTCGGCTACGGTGGCTAGTCACAACGACTAACCGTCTGCGCGGGACATATTATAGTGCAAAAGTGTGTGCGCAAACACAGGTGCACTCTCTATTCCAGGCGCAGGACCAACGGCTTTACGTTCATTTCCGAGGCACGGGGGTGAAACACCGCCAACTTCCAAACCTCGGGCTACCCTAAGACTTTTCTGAACAGAAAAACTCAGGTATATATTTTTGGCCCGACTCGGGGATCGAACCCGGGACCTCTGGCGCAGCCGTCGCTTTAAAGTGCGACTCTTCTACCCCTGCGCCACCGAGGCAGATAAATAATAAAATAAAACACTACTGATTGTACAAATGAGACAAGTGAGCTATCATTTTCAATGCATTTATCTTTCTTGCGCTTATCGAATGTGACCATACTCATGATGATACGATAGTTATATTGCTAAATACGAAGGATAGGATACGGGGCGGCGTGAGCTAAGTTACACTTGCCTCGTTTGTAAGATGTGCTTGGTTTATTCGTTCCCGTTTTTTAAACAAAATCCCTCATATTACGCAAATATCCATCTTAAAGGGGAAAGACACTTAATTTTTTGGTACGTCTCTGTAGATCCTGATTCCAAGTGCCAAGATGAAGCTGTAAACAAAGTTATGAATGAATGTACATGTTTTGCCGCCAAAATAACCTACTTTTCTTGGCTATATCATGCCTCAGAAAGCTTGATAAAGAGATTCTAAAAATATTACATCATTATTAATTACATGGCAGCCATTTTTTTTTATTTAAACCAAAATATTTTGCTTACCATACCTAGTTTGGGCTCCTGATACGAAATGAAATGAAATGAAATTTATTTATTTGACCATTATACCACAAACCACAAATGACGTTAATCATCATTACTAAACTCAAGAAACCAATTGTGATAATCCTTTTATTTAGTACCTAGGTATTAATGCTACAAACCGACAGTTTTATTTCAGTACTACTGCATTTAGGGTCGCTAAGCCGGTAACCGGCCATGCGTCGGTTAACGGCCGTTTAAGAGACGAGCGTCAGAAAAACTTAGAAAAGAAACATTCTTAGTGGATTTTTAAAAACATAAGTATTGAATATGAACGAAGAATACACGTAATATCTTTGACTATGTACATATTAATCATCTTAGTATTGTCTGAATAGTGAAATAATCCCAGACAATTCCACCTTTCGCGTTACTAGCATACTTAGTACTCAAACTAACCAAAAAATCCACAACAACTAGTACGAGCCGCTTTTGAAGTGATTTCCGTTCATTTATTTTTGTGTTTTTTTATGGTATTGGTACTTAAAGAGATGACACAATTAGATAGAAAAATACAATTAGCAATTGTATTCTAACAAAATATTAAGTATTAAGTGACCGGCTACCGGCATGAAAAAAATTTGTTATCGGACCAGTTGGCCGGTTAACTGACTTCAACAGCGAAATTTATTTTGAGTCACTAACTGTTTCAGACTTTAGGTTCTAAATCATAATAAGCACTTTGTCGTCTGTTTACTACGTTATTGAATGTCTCTGTTGGTTGATGGCTACCAAAATTTCCAGTAAGCAGTGAATTATTAGCATTTCTAATCTGGCCGGAAACTAAAGTTAATTCCTATGTCGGTTAGCGGCCATCTTAAATTTTATGGTAGGCGAATGCCCGGTTATCAGGTATTAAAAACTGGTGTTGGTATTTGAGGTCATTTCGTTTTTTATAACGATATTACGAGGACATATATTTCAGAAAGTAGGTATTAGGACCTCCAGTTTTCTCAATAATTACTTAGCCTCGCCGCCCGATGGCGCTGTTGTTAAAAAATAGTTTTACTATCAAGCAGTAAATATTTTTGAAGTCTACTATGTAGTTTTCAGTCTTTTCCCTTCATTTGTTTTGTTTTGACAGCCTTTGGAAGCGAGCGTGTCGGTCGGTTTGACAAAAATGGAAAAAGAACAATATCGTTCAGTGATAAGATTCTTGTTTTTGGAAGGGAAAACGCGCAGCGAAATCAAAGAGCGGTTGGATGCTGTGTACGGTGACTCTTCTCCTTCGATGGCGACCGTCAAAAATTGGTTTAACGAGTTTGCTCGTAGCCGCACTTCGGTTTTTGATGAGCCACGCTCAGATGCACCAAAAACAGCTACTACGGAGGTTAACGTAATAAAAATCCACGATCTCGTTGACAGACCGGTGATTGAAGATTCGCGAGATAGTTGAGACTGTAGGCATCGCAGAAGGGACAGTGCATCACATTCTGCACGAAGTACTGGATATGAAAAAGTTATCGGCGCGATGGGTGCCGCGTTTGCTCACACCAGACAACAAGCGCAACCGTGAGACCACATCGGCGACATGTTTGGCGCTGTTTCAGCAGAGTTTTTGCGTCGTTTTGTGACCGTAGACGAAACATGGGTTCACTGGTACACACCAGAGACCAAGGAACAGTCGAAACGGTGGACTTTTTCCCGGCGAACGTGCGCCTAAGAAGGCGAAGACTGTTCAATCGGCCGGAAAGGTGATGGCCAGTGTAAAACAATCACGGGGCTCTACTATTCTGACTTATTGGGCCGATTCGACGCCGAATTAAAAAAAAACGGCCCCATTTGGCAAAGAAAAAAGTGCTGTTCCACCACGACCACGCGCCGGCTCACACCTCCGCCGTCGTCATGGCCAAATTGGTCGAATTGCTGCCCCATCCACCGTATTCTCCAGATTTGGCTCCCTGTGACTTCTTCTTGTTCTCAAATCTGAAAAAGTCACTGGCCGGCAAAAGATTTCGGTCGAATGATGAGGTCATCGCCGCCACAGAGACCTGTTTGAAGACCTCAGGAAATCGTATTTTTTGGATGGGTTGAAAAAGTTGGAGTATCGCTGGACCAAGTGCGTTGAATTGAAAGGAGACTAAATGTTGAAAAATGAATCTCTACTTTCTCAAAATTTTCTTTTTTCTTTTGTAGGCTAAGTATTTATTGAATGGCCCTCGTATATGTTGATAATTTGTTCGATTAGTGGCCGCAATCTAGAGTTCTGGCCGTAAAATAAAACTTTGTGGCCGCAAATCGAAATTTGGCCAATTTTCGAATAAATCGTTATTTTTCAAATAAACTAAATCCGTCTTTCACTTGAATTCATTTTTAAAATAATCTTAATAGTAAATGGATTCGGTTAAATCACTTCAACAATCCGCTTTTGTTAGTTAAAGTGGAATATTCGCATTTTATGGCCTATTACCGGCTTAGGGATCCTAACTACGTTTCTATGCTTGCTTGCTTGGAAGCCTAAATAGTAATAAAAGAGTGTAAATACCTAAATGTTATCAAATTCCAACGATATCACACAATATTGACAAGTCGTTTGATAACCTACCCTTTGTACTCCGGTTAAAAAGTGGCATAAATTTAAATTAAATGAAAGAGCTAAAACTATAAGCGGGCATAAAACTATTAGCACTCACTTCGTTACGGAGATTTATTGGGTACTTCGGATCAAAAAAAAAGGGTCTGTAATAACAGACAACCAACGTAGGTACGTTAATTTTTTTAGCTCGTACGCGTCCACTACACTCAAAACTTTCATAAAGCTAAGCGATCAAAATTCATATAATTTGACTTCGATCTGGTAAATAACCCGCCTTTTAAGTCGGTTAATAAAAAGGATTTTACACACACTTTATATTGATTTTAAAAAAGCATTGGCCATGTGTGAGACGGACTTGCGCACTTAAGGTTCCGTGCCAATTTTAACTGAATTAGGGACCATCCACTTAATTCCACTTAGCTAAAATACCACAATATTTTGTTGCCATCAAATAACTTTGTTTGTCATTGTGTTTCTATGAATAACAAATCAATTAATCCTGTCCAAACCAAGTTAAGTTTCGTTGAAAGTATACGTTAAGATCTACATTATAATACTAGTCAAAAAAAATAAGGGCCACTTGGTTATTTCTATGTCTGGACCGAATTAATAATTTTGAAGCGATCATAAGTGGCAAATTTAGTGTGTTCTCTTGCTTTTTTAAGAGCAATTGGTGACAGTACCACTTGCATAAAATTGAAAGTGGGTAGAATTTTCATTTTGTTTTTTAACCACTTAAATTTACCCCACTTTATCACGAATGGTTGGACACATTTAAACTGTATTTCTTTGTGAACAGTAACAGCTTTGCTGGGTTATAGTGTAGGTAATCATTTAAAAAGAGCAATGCCTAGGATTCGAAAACATATGGACCTCCAAACCGCAACTAAAGCCCCATTACATTAATACAGGAGGGCCATTCGCAGCGTTCTGTAGCTATGCGGCTGGGTTTTTCACGACGAGCAATCCAGAATACTTGGAACCGCTTTCAAGAGACTGGGAGGGTAAACAGAAGAGCAGGATCAGGCAGAGTTCGAGCAAATACGTCACAGGAAGATAGCTACATACGCCTGATTGCACGCAGAGAGCGATTAATAACGATTATTAACGATTTTATTAGCAGTCCATAATCATTTCAAAAATCCGATGATTTTTTGTTTTAATTTTTTTTAAATGGTTTTGCATACTTAGGTAAAATTGCATATTTTCGAAAACATATTGAATATTCATAATTTTTCAATTATTAGTTATTGTTTTATGATTTTAACAAAAAAGTTATCAATCAATTTAATTTTATCATTTCATTACCCCAGAACATTTTTCACAAAACTTAAAATTTAATGTGGCCCTTATTTTGTTTTGATTAGTATGTTATATTTACCGCATATTACCACTTTGGAAGCGTCTGTCTATCAAACGTTAGCGTTTAAAAGAAAATGGTTATAGGAACCTCTGACATTTTAAAATACCTATCCATACACGCCATTCATTATTTTTTATGAGAACCCCTACCAAAATTTTAATTTCAACAGTGCTTATAGTTACAGAATAAAGTGGCTGTGACATACGGACGAACAGACAGACAGACAGACAGATTTGACGAACTATATAAGGGTTCTGTTTTCTGCCATTCGGCTACGGAACCCTAAAAAAGCCTTTACTTGAAGTAGGTACAATACTGTTAAATGTTTAAGAAAAACCTGTGGCACATATATGTACCAAATTAGTAATTAATTAATATTACCAATAGGTACCTACCACTTAAGGATGATTATAATATAAACTTGATAAATAATGAACATAGCATTAAATGACTTTGTTCACGGCCTTTAACTTTATTTTTTCTTATGTAGTGCTTATGTAGGGCTCTGCTTTACTCTATAGTACCTACCTAGAAGTACCAACCAACCTACACGAGATAAGAGAGTACCTACCAACAGCTACACGGACTTTCTTGCTATCTGGGTAATTATTGTGGCTAGCTAGCGCGAAAGAAAGAGACAGAGGAAGAGAGAGCATTTATCCTTTGAGGACTCTAAAGAATGTATATTATTCTAGTTTACTGAATTATTATCAGACTGCGTTTATACATAATGGTATGTATGTATAATAATATTCAATCAATGCTATTGTCCCATTTATTTGCGCGGCAACATAGAGCGGCGCGGGCGCGGGGCCCCGCGTTCTCATGACGACGCCCTCGCCCCGTCCTCCGAACGAAATGCCGGCCGGCTATTCCGGCGAGCGCGCTTATCGGCTCTCGGCTCATTCGCTGTTCACATCGCACTCTGTTCCGCACTCGCACATCGCGCGCACCGAACCGACCGGTCATTTCCGTGTGCTCGTTGTACCTTGTGTGTACGCCGCCCGTGGCCGTGTTTTTTTGCCGAATTGACTAATTACCATTCCGTTATGGACGGTGACATGTCTCAGGAGGGCTCTGGCGACGTCTCTCCTACCTACGATGAAGGGTAAGAAAGTGATTACATGTTTTTTACCTAAAAATACAGTTGCAGTTGCCTAAAGAAATCTATCGGCGAATTGTTGTTTGTGTTGTGCCGTTCCAATATCAATGTGCCGTTCCCATTAGATTCCTATAGCGCGAATATTCCGATTTTGTGTTACTATTTATGCATTTACCGATATTTCTCGTTATCTAAACTTTGTTCTGTTTAAATCAAAACGTTATATACTTTATACTTATACTTGCATACATAGAAAAAATAGTTATAACTTGCAATAATTAGGTAACTACCTACCAACCGAAGACAGTGTCTTGAGATCTCTAGTTAGTAGGTATTCACTGAGATGTATTTTTTCTTATCATAGCAATATGGGTAGCAAATAATGCTATCAACAAGGACATATCAAAAATACTATTATATTTGGTAGATTGATTTATTTAGTTATATCACAAAACTCCCGAACGCCTTGGTTGTCCTTATTCTAACCGATCAGTTAGTTAGGTATAGGTATCTGGCCTAGGCACGTCTTTGTGTTATTGAAAGAGAAAGTTCTAATTATTTATGCTCTATAAGAACATCCTCCTTACCTTATGTCCGTTTTTTTTACTTCTCAAATATTGTCATTAATCTTGACATTACTTTTTAACGTAATGCTTATTTTAAAATGAGATAAACAAGTAAAACTCACAACCTTGATACATAAAAGCACTTACAGGTAATTTATCTTTGAACACAGAGATGTTTCTTAAATCGAATAATTAATAAAATTTATTCACTGATATTATTTTAAAAGCAAGATTGCAATATTGGAATATATATAAAATTCCAATATATTCGAACATCAAAAAAGGACTTAGTTTTGATCATTAGATCCTTTAAAGATCCTTTAAATATGAATTTAAGGTAAATTTATATAAATACTTTCTAACTTTCTTCGCGCCGCCTGTATTTTCTCTGTTAACACCTATTTTGACTGGTAGATAATCCTTTTAGCATAAATCCGCCATTATGTACATTTTGTTTGTGCATGACGTTTTTAAATAAATAAATACTAGGCACTACGCCGACAGAGCAGTGAGCTTTCTTATCTTGCTTGATATGAACTTATTTTTAAATGTTGTCAGTAACACATAGGTTTCAAAGTCTTATAGTACAAGCAGTAAGTGGGTTGGATAACTAGGTAGGTAAGGTCGATGCCTACCTAAGGGCCCTTACCACACCACGTGGTTGGACGTGTATTTTGTATTGAAAATGAACATACACACGTACCACATTTTGCAGCCGTTATCGACTTCTTGTATGATACCGACGACATATCCCAACGCACCAACAGCGGGAACTAGAGGCTGAGAAAGAACCGAGAACCACATCGATATTGTCGGAAACACAACGCAAATGCAAAAAGTTGCAGCGACACTAGTACCACTGCTCGACCACGTTTTAACGCTACGCTGTGTGTGTTGTGGTTGTGGTACGTAAAGGCCCTTACCATACAAAACCGAAGCCCTTCGCTTGCACATCGCTTCGTATTTGGTTTGATTGAAGTAACACCCATATTCCGCTGAGAAATGGTTAGGCGTAGGGTTGCCAGGCGTCCGGATAAAGCCGGACATAGGTAGGCTTTTTGATTGCGTGTCCGGCCAAAATAAACGGTGTCCGGCTTGTCCGGCTTTTGTTAGGCTTTTAACATTTCACAAACGAGCCAGCGCCGAGAATAGCCTAGCCGAGAGCGGCAGTGACGTGCAATATCACGCTCGCGGTTATCTATTAGATGCTTAATACTCATGTCGAATGTTGATATACCCAAAAATTAAATTTGACCAGAATGTTTTTTTTTTTTCAAAATACATGTTGCCTTTTACTTTTTGAGTAGATAAGTAATGAGTTGTGATTGTGAGTATTTAAGTCAACTGACGCGTTTTCATTTGTATAATAAAAACATGATAAGAGCGTTTATAAGATCTTACGTTCTACATGGTCGTTTTGTAAGGCATTGCGCTTACTTTTGTCACTTTATGTTATCACCTTCTAAAATTTCTAAACTAAAATTGCCCTTATATAATACCATTCTCTCTTTTCCACTCTGCAAGGCGTTTTAAAAAAGGCTTTTCTTTTTTATATTGCTTTGTTGGAAAGCATTTCAAACCAAATTTTATATCGAGTCGAACAATTGCGTTGCAAACCACATTCTTAAGCGCTGTCTTCGCTCACAAATACTTTGGTCTCTTTTAAAACCAAAATTTCAAGTACTTGTTTAATTCGCGCATTTATGTACTCCTTTATACAGGGTGAAATTTTAATCAGTGACCAAATTTTAAGTGGAGACCCCACTGATGAATATGAACAACTTTTACTACGGGAGCAATAGTGAAATCGAGAAAAAAATATGCTGTTCCATACATTTTGACTGCGCGCCAATTGAGCTTTTGTATGGAACAGCTGATTTTTTTTTCTCGATTTCACTATTGCTCCCGTTGTAAAAGTTGTTCATATTCATCAGTGGAGTCTGCACACAAAATTTGGTCACTGATTAAAATTTCACCCTGTATAACGCTTAAATCCAAATTTAATGCTTTCGCTTCGCTTGCGTATATACTGAATGTAATTTCATTGCTGGCATTGAAAGTATAAAAAGCCAAATTTACCCCGTGTCGCCGATACCCTACTAGGACCCTGATGAAATTCCCGATGAATCTTGAGCTTGCGTACCTATTAATACTAAGACACAAAATTCTCAATAATGTAGGGTGTCCGGCCTTTCTACCCAAATGTCCGGCCAAAATGGCTGGTCTGTCCGGCTATTAGGTTGGGCGACCTGGCAACCCTAGTTAGGCGCGAGAGAATTCGACCATAACCTATAACTATTTAGTAGTTAATATGTTCCCTGATGAAGTAAGTGAATATGAGAGTGACTTTGGTTTTAATTAGTACCACCATGTAGACTACCCGGTTATCGTAAGAATTAACAATCTACCTGTAAAACATGATCGTGACATGTTTCCGCGCCGCTCCCGCTTTCCCGCTAATTCCGCTAAACCACCCGCGTTCGTAATCTTTGCACACTTTTTTTTATCGCGCAGCAGAGACAGTGGCAGGACCATTCTTACGCTGGATTTACACAATCGCGCGAATTGCGAGGCGAATAACGAGCACAGTACCTACCTATACCTGTACTATATGAACAGTACGCTCGCTATTCGCCTCCTGGGGAGGGTTAAAGGTTACATTTTTAGATTTTCGCATACTATAAAATCGGAATGTATGCGTCCTAGCGCCATGAGACCCACTACAATCAAAATTCTATATCAAAGCAAACAAGATTTGTGGCCGGTTTAGAACCCGACTTGAGAAAAATGTTTTTTTTATTCCATAGCGTATGTAAGTACATTTATTTTTGAACATATTTAAAAAATTACAAAATCCGATTTTGATGAATCTTACACTGTTACCTAAATTGAAATATGCTACAATGAAATAAAAAAGAAAAATAGCACCCTTGTTTGGAAGCTTTAATAGATCATCATACTCAAATATTACCCATGTCCAAAGATAATACATAAATACGTGTAATTGATTTTTTCAAGTCTGTTTAAAATTATAATTTCAATTTCAATTTCTTTATTTCAAAAAGGAATTACAGTCATGAACTCATAATTCATATCATCACGTTCTACAATACAACTAAAACTAAGTAATTCTGTTACAAAAGTATTACAAAGCATCTGCTACCGAACTAGGATAGGTGTATCCTGTATTTCGGTATACAGCGCCTCTCACCTCGGCTAATATCCTACATACATAATTTAACTAAAAGTAAGTTACCAAAAACAATCAAAATACAATAATCCGTACAGAAACACATGATGAATAAAGAAGCCTCAGAATAAGTAATTATACATTTTCTCGACTTAATTTCTAAATCTAATATACAATTTGGTTTGATAGTCCTCTCTGTGTGTAAGATGTGAGTGAATGAGTGTATGTTAGAGGGTGTGTAAAATGTACGTGTAATGCATAAAATTAAATTCAGGTGAACACAATTCTCTCAATTTTGAAAAATAATAAATCTATAAGTTTCTAAGTTTAGAAGCAGTAATAGTTTGACGTATGAAGTATACTAACAGCAAGCTACAATCAAATTTTCAGTCTCAACATAGGGTTTTGACATCAGAAAGCGAGATACTGAAATTTTGACACCGTTTTTGTGCATAGGGTAAATATTCAGTATTTTATTAAATTACTGAATATTTACCCTATGCACAAAAACGGTGTCAAAATTGCAAATTTTATTGAAGCATCATTTTGTAGAACATCTCATGCCGCTATTAGAACGCGTAGCTAGCTTCCATTAATTAAGCGAATAACTCAAAAATGAACCTAAAATTATTTGTGTTGGATAGCTTTTTATCGAAGAAGGCTAAATTCCTGAGCGGTGCCAGTGGCGCTGTGCCCAAAAATCCATGAAACTCGGCCATTTTCCAGTTAAGAAGATACAGAACTTTATTCCTCCGATAAATTTAATCGGAAATAGGCATTATTTTTCAAAAAGTTAAATTAATTCTGTATGTACACTTATTAGCTAAAATATCTTCTAGAATACCACCCCACGTCACATATTACCTCAAATGAAGTTGTAGTAAATTTAATTAGCTTATATTTGCGACTAAATTGGTACTTTCTTCAAAACAACAACTACTACTAAAAGTAACATACGCTGGGACGACTTCCTCTTGGTAAAAGGCGATTACATTAACCCTTAAACTATATGTTTGTGGCGAGTTTACATTCAATGTATTAAAGTTACAAAAACGTGTCGAATAGACAAGAGGGCGAATCGACAACAAGTCAACAACCGCTTATTTATAATCTACCCGTTTCGTGAATCTGTTGTTTCATGCAACAATTTACTTATTATTGTCTTAGTTCATGCCAAACTAAGGTTGATAAGACTGGTTTATCAGCGACCAGCGTTTCTAATACCTACCGAACTAAAATTAACATACATATGACCATGACATTAAGGTAACTTCCAATTTCCTATCTTATAAAGATTTAAGTAAGACTCTCCTATGATATTCCTTTCCTTATCTATCGGTTACCCAATTTAGAATGGTTTGATTTTTCCAACGTCGGGAACGAAATATTCGTCGAATAAAATACAATATGCCTAATTTGAAAACTGGTGACGTGTTAAAATTAGGGGTATTGTATTTTTCGACGAATTTGTCAGCAGTCATTTTTATATAAGTCATTTTAAAACGGTCGTTTATGAATATGTTCTGATGATTTTACCAACGTCAGAAAAGGAATATTCGTCGAATACAATATAAAACGCCTTATTTGAAAACGTCACCTATTGACAGCAATCATTTACTTAATTGACATTTTAAAATAGGTCGTTTTATACCATAAAATTATTATCCCTTTGGAATAGAACGACAAAAGCGAGATGTCACTAGCAGCAAACTGTGTGATAAAAAGAGATGGGTAGCAGAACCATTTTTGGCAGATGTCAAACAGTTGACCGCCCTGCAGAAGCTCGCTGAAAATTACGTGCATTTGATTTTTTATATTTAAAAGTGAAATTATGTATATTTTGGAGAAATAATGCGTCTGAAACATGGTGACTTGATCGGTGATTGATTGTTATGCATTACAGCGGCATAACCCCAACAATAATCATTCAACAGGTAAATTAGTCCAAATCGAAGCCTCTTAATATTTACCAATGCGCTTCAAATTTAAAGTACGCAGTTTGATTATTCTATTCTACAAACGTTAATTACGTAAAAAATAAAGCCAGAATAACACAGGGAATGTATATCGACAAATATTTTGTAGAATGGAATAACATTTAGTTTTACACTAGAGCTGCACGTTCAATATTTTGTGTCGACTGTTTATCAAGCAGTAAACTACTATATTTAACTTAGGAACAATGTTATAAATCACCTGATCGAAAGGTTATCTCATTTAAATCTACAAATGTTACTTACTTATAGTAGTTACTGACATCTTAAATCGGTTTCGTTTGACAGCTTTTACTTGTCCTTCTATTCCGATACGAATATTAATTTTATGTTTTATACTATTGAATAAGTCGTATCTGACTTTGATGAAATCGACTCCAAGGCTTGATTTTACCAACGACAGAAAAGAATTATTCGACGAATAAAATACAATAAGTACGCCTGATTTGAAACCGGTCGTATTATACTTGTTAAGGGTAGAGTCGACCAAAGAAGAATAAATGATACCTATCCGAGAGTAAATTAATTTTCCATTTACTATTTACTGTTCTAGATGTAAAATATCGGGTTTACTCAAAAGTAACTCTTATACCCAGTGTTGCGTAAAATAAGAGCTAAGTCAAGTATAACGTAATGACGTCCACTTGCTATATGATTCATGTCATGTCAGAATATTTTGTCAAATTCACAACTTTTGACAGCTCAAAACCTTCCCACGGTATAATAAGAAATTGTCTAGTGGACAGGATTTTTATTTTCACACCATACTGCTTTGGTGCAGCATTGATTTGCCGGATAAGATTACAGTTCTATCATTTGTTCTGATATTCGAGTTTAGTAAATCCATTTTAACAATTTAATGTCAAAAAAGACTGTGATTTTCGAGTGTAAAATCGAGGAGCAAAATTATCTTTCGTATAGTTACGCGCGTGAAATCCTGTAATTGGTCAAATCCAACCTCGAGTCGGATAAGTCTTATCTGACGTTGGTAAAATCGGCCCTAAGGACGGTTTCTGCCAAATGAGATTAAAGTTAACCTTGAATAAATCGCTAGTTATCAGAACATTCAATTTTGCATTTTACCATCTACTGTATTAGAATATCGCGTTGATACAGAAGTAACTCAAAGAGCGCTTTCACATTTAGGCGACTTTAAAGTCCAATGCCCGATGTCTTAATTTAAACCCAATCCCTGAAATTATTACTAAAGAAACCACTTAAAAACTTTCATTCTCTGCTTAAAAACATAATCAACGGTCTTAAAGAATTCAATAAATAGTCACACACTAATCACACTCCCTATGCCAAACAACAGTTGCGATCAAGGAGTAAACCGTTAGTAAAGGTGTTTGATTTTAAACGTTTCTACGGTTTAGTTATTTTTCGAGATACGTCTCGAAAATTTCTGAAACTATTTTAATATTTTTTTTACTTTTAGCTAAGCTAAAACTAAAAAAGTATCATCTCTTATATCACTTTAAGTTTTGAAGAAACGCGTTGACAATCATACACATACAACAAAAAAAACTTATCATACGTGTTTGGAACCCTAACGATATCATCATATTATTTATCACAAACATACAGCTCGAATAGAATACATCTTTTTTGAATTAGGTTAAAACAGGGAGTGACTACTTATAAATTGATCACGTGTCGATTTGCCTTTAGATCAAAACTGTGATGTAACTGAAGAAATTTTCCATTGGTCTTGTTTATCTGCTTTTACGTTTATTATTCCAGGTTATTTTTAGCTTATGGAAATACTGACCTCATTGTTTATGCTGAGGTGCATGTCAAATACAAAAAGGACTAACTCATGTTATCGAGATGTGCTGAATAGCCAACAATGTATTTGTTGAAAGCATTTGCATAGAACTTACCTAGCAACATTAGCTGCTATTTAAAGGACTTTTAAAGCCATAATTCTTATACTTATTAGCCGCACATAGCTGAGACTGGATGGATTATTCAACTCTTGACAAATTCCCGCTGCTGGCTAGGATTAATAAAGCATCCTTCTGAACTGGGCGCCTTAATTATTTTTACCTGCGCCGGTAATCGGCCATACGTAGCTTTCGATCGGATATAAGCTTAAAATTACACCTATAATGACTATTAAGAATTCTCTTCTTAGTATTGATTAGTAATAATTATTGAAATAATCGTCGACAATTTAACCTTTCGCAATACCAGCATGTCTGACCAAAAATTTTGTTTTCAAACGTACATGGAAGCCATTATATTTGGTTTTATTGTTTGAACAGTCATTTGAGAGTAACTCCCTTTTAGGCTGCATGGAACGATTTCCGCTAATTTTGAAAAAAATATCTACCACCTCGTATCTCACCCGCTGGCGCCGCTATCTTAAAAAATGGCGACCAATAAAACTTTAATATCTAATATTTTAGGATAAAATTTAGGCGTCCTTGCCCCTCCCAGGGGATATGGGGAGCGCATTGTAAATAATGCACTAGGCAAGTGTGGTAGTATCATACTTTATTCTATGTTTTTTTTTTGCACTTTATCGATTAAGACTAGTCCCATACTTCTAGGATCGCTATTTTGTAAGATATGTAATGGTTTATTGAAAAAGCTGAACTGAAGATGCATAAAACATGGACATATTGATGAAGTTTCGATTACATACGAGGTCTACATTAGGGGCGGATCCGAAACGTGGGCTTCATCATAGAGAAGCTCAAAATCACACAAGGAGCGTTGGAGAAGGCTATTTGATCTCGTAGTCTCCGAGATCGAATCAAAAACGTGGAGATAAGTAGAAGAACTAAGGTAACGGACGTAGCCTTGATAATCAGTAAAGTCAAGAAGAAGAACTGGTAGCCGTTGGGGCAGATTAGTTCTAGATTGGAGACCCTTCCACCTAAGGCGCAGGGTAGGACGTCCACCGACAAGATGGACAGACGACCTTGTAAAGATCACAGGATCACACTTGATGCACACCGCTTGCAATAATCGGTCCCTGTGTAAAACCGGGGGTGCGGTCTATGTTCAGCAGTGGACGTCCTTTGGCTGATTATGATAAATCTATTAGTCTCTGACGTTTTGTAATGTAATTGAATGTTTTATTTTTTGCGTGTATTTAAATCCTTTTCCGGCTCAGGGTCTATATAGTGACAATTTCTAATACGAAAACAAGTAAAAATTCAGAAGTAAAACAAAAGAACAAGTAAGATAGGTACCACCATTCATTTAAATAAATATAAGCTATTAATTTAATCGGTAGCAATCAATATCGGGTATCGTCACTTGTCAAAATTTATTTAAAGGCATGGTACTAAAGATCACTTCCCTGCTCTGAGTGGTATTTACACTCAACTCTTTTTAAACTAATTTCGATTCCAACGCAAACCTTACTATGAAGCGTGGCGTGTGTCTACAAATGTAAAAAAGGTCTTTTGTGCTACGGCCAATAACTCAACTATAAAGACGAGTTTTCGAAACAGCGAAGAGAAAGTGCACATACTGTAAGTCGGAGGGATGGCGAGGGGTGAGACGTTTCACGGCGCGTGGCTGGCGCGTGGACGAGAGCGATCGCGCGGGCGCACCTGCCAATATGTAGGTTCCTTAAACAATGTGTTTGACCATATTTTACATGGTGATCTATGATCTATAAAAGATTTGTGATTTGATTCAGATCTTAGTTTGGGAATTTCTTATCAAATGACCAAATGACAAATGACAGTTTGGGCAGGATCTCGGAAAGCACGTCAAGGCAGTCTAGTCTTTTGACGGCAAATTAGGGCAGCCATTTCTCTCACTATCATAGCACCTATATGACACGTCAATACTGTCCCTGATCTCTTTAGTCATGTTGGATAGGCAAACATTTCATCCACAATGTCATAATAATGAACTTATTTCACAGTGACTAGGTAAATGAAGGGACGAATTTAAAATACTGAGTGTCAATGAACACAAAATTTCTAATTAAAATGTTTCAAAAGCCAGGATCTGAACAAAAATTAAATTACCTCAGTACTGAACGTCCAGCGCTGGACAACTGAACCGTGGGAAAGGTCGAGGTTTTGTTTCGCCCTATCGACTTTACTCCTACATAGAATATTTTTTGAATTGTTCAAATGTTCTTAAAGGTGTAAGGGTATATTATGGTTGGTGCTACTTAGTAATTATCTACTAAAATTAATAAACACCAATTAATTCCAAAATCCTAAATGTATTTCATACGCTATCCATCCATACCTCAATATTCGTCATGTAATTTGCCTGCTATATTCCATGAAACATCTAAATTGAATTGAATAGCTTTCTCCTTTTGCGAGTACTAGTCTAGGTAGGTGGTACCTACCTAGACTGAAGTAAATGGCAACGACGACCTCGCCTCGCCCGGAGCAACAGTTGCCTGGATACGGGGTGGTGTCCTCACCCACCCCCCGCCCGGGCGCGCTCTCTATCGCCTGTCTCAGCTCTACTCGCTTTCTAACGTCACGCCGCCATAAGTATTTTCGTACGTAGTAGCTAGGTGCTAAGGAATATTATACCCCTAATTTTATTGATTTTTGTAGACGAAAAACAATATTTTGAGTTTTGACCAACAACATTTTCTTAAATATTTACTTTCGTTATACTTTTGCTTTGTAGGTGTGTATATCGTAGGGAGGTTGTAGTTTTGTTCGCTTTGTTTGGCGGAAAATATGTACATCAATAAAACCTACGACTCTACGAGATCGAATCACTATGTTCGGTGAGCAAAGCCCTCTCCAACGCTCGTTGTGTGATTTTGAGCTTCTTTATGAGGCTCATAGATAAAGCTCACGTTTCTGATCCCTTTCAAAGTTGGACCTCGTACCTAATTGGATTACTTGGCCTAGAAAATAGACGTACTCGTCGACAACCTCGAGAATAGAATTCCTAACATATACCGAAAAGGGTACAACAAGGGAGCTCGACATGATTTTTTTCTCTTTTCCATGTTCACTCCAACTGTTGGGATACTCGCCTAAGGTCTTCGGGCATAGTGTCAAGAGCGCCCAGCGTCTTTGCCGCAACGACTTTATCATCTGCAAACCGGAGGTCTGAAATGTATTCGCCATTAACATATGTGATGATTCCTTCCCATTCCAGGAGTAAAGGCATCTTTCAAGGCCGCTGTAAACAGTTTTGGAGATCTAACTTCTCCCTGTCTCACACCTTCCTGTAGTGGAATTTCCCTTATGTTCTGCTCCTGTACTCGGACTAATCGATTACTTTGTAAGAAAAATATCAGTTCAATTTTATTGGGTTACATCACTAAAACTGACGAATTGACAACGTCTCAGCCAGCGATCATCTTAGGCAAAATCGACTAAAACAAGTAGTGCACATTAATAATGGAACCTTTTTGATCACCAATTCTTGTGAAAAGTTTTAAGTGTAAGGATCGTATCACAAATTTATGATCTGTAATTACTGATTTAAAAGTTTTCAAATTGCTAACATGACTGGTGTCATTTTATCGAACAGTATATTTGTAACTCATTACCTTCCTTAACGTCGCACAGTCGGGTATAAATACTTATCGACAGTTCAATTAATAGCTACCTACTTGTAGTTGGTAGGTTGGCTTTGTTTACTTGTGTACATACCTACACAAAACTCTACATACATATCTTGACTTTACATGGTAACAAGGCGAAGATGTTATAATAACTTGGATAAGACTCGAACATTTTTTTCTCAGAATGACACTGGGTATTTCCGATTTGAATATTTCATAAAAATAGAATGCCAGCTTATAATTAAAATATTATTTTGTAAAGACGCTTATTTGTCAGTTTTATAACAGCCCTATTAAAAAAAAGAAACTGACGGATACTCATTATTATTCGTTGTAATGAAGAATTAAGCCAAATTAACGAGTTTTTATAACGCTGGTAATATGGCGCGTACATAATATAAAATTGCACCCTTAATAGAGATTTTCTGGAAAATGACCCTTCTGAGAAGTGTAACCGTAAACAATTCCACCGTGCATAGACCAAACAAATCGACAAGAATGTAAAATTGTATGCGAGTCTGGGAGAATAACTTAACTATGTGTAATTGTGATCGCACGTTGTCGTTTAGGGGGCGGCGCAGGCGGCTAGCCACAACACGCTCGTGTGCGGTCCAGCGTCTCGGGTGTCGACATATTAGTCATTACACTGCTCATCATCGATGAATCACGCACTCATATCGCTTTAAATATTGTATTTTCGCGGCTTGTTTTATTCTGTTCAGTTATTTATTAGTCCGGTAACTAAGAGAGAAAGATGCTAATTTATTTTATTGATCGGGAGATGGGTCTTGCTTGCATTGATTGTTTAATATTTTGGATAAGAAATTTACTTAGGATGATCCACAGTACAGATTGTTTTACATACTTTGTGACCCTTTTTGGGGGCCTTAGCCGAATGGCAAAAAACGGAAACGGAACCGTCAATTCAGTCTGTCTGTCTGTCTGTCTGTCTGTCTGCCTGCCTGTCTGTATCTCTGCTTGTCTGTCTGTATCTCTGCTTGTCTTTCTGCTTGTCGGACTTTCTGCCTGTCTGTCTTTCAGCCTGTCTGTCTTTCTGCCTGTCTGTCTTTCTGCCTGTCTGTCTTTCTGCCTGTCTGTCTCTCTGCCTGTCTGTCTCTCTGCCTGTCTGTCTCTCTGCCTGTCTGTCTCTCTGCCTGTCTGTCTCTCTGCCTGTCTGTCTCTCTGCCTGTCTGTCTCTCTTCCTGTCTGTCTCTCTTCCTGTCTGTCTCTCTTCCTGTCTGTCTCTCTTCCTGTCTGTCTCTCTTCCTGTCTGTCTCTCTTCCTGTCTGTCTCTCTTCCTGTCTGTCTCTCTGCCTGTCTGTCTCTCTGCCTGTCAGTCTGTACGTCCGTTTTTCACAGCCACTTTATTCTGAAACGATTTGCATTAAGATTTCGATTGCACTTGTTAAGTTGGTTGAAACTTGGTAGGTAGGTTTATCCTTTTAACTGCACTACGATTCTCATACAAAAAATAAAATATTATTCATATTAACATTAAAAGGGCTCCCACATAAACTGAAAAAACAAAGATCTGAAATATCCATCCAGACTCCATATCCTGCGGCCAGCCATGTAGCCTAATTGCATTATTGAACGAACACAGCCATTTTCGACACGGCTGGGCCCGGGAATCGCCACGAACACCGTAACCGTAACATAATGAACGAGCGATAAATAATTTTGTGAATTCGATGCTGTTCGAAGTAGAAATTAAAATTTCAATGTAACGGCTTTGTTATTCATGCTAACACGTGTTATGTGTTAGATGGTAGCACTAAATGTAATGCCTTAGATCTTTATAAGACCTTATACTTGGTTCGACGTTGGCAGAAAAAAGTTACGTCTATTCATAGTTTACCTTAAGGAGCTCTTTGTTCAGGACATTATAATAATGATTTAGCATAATTTTATGTTTAACACATTATTGCAAGTTACTTAAAATTATTGCGGGGGTACGTACATACGGATTAATCTTGAGTTTAATTGAAACACTGGTCTAGACGTCCATTTCCTTTGCGCGTTCGTTGACTCCTCAGAGTAGATCGTGCTACCGCGCATTGTACCGTTTTGGATTGCGCTTGCGTTTGCGACATTTTGCAGCGTGCGCGCACGAACATTCATTGTCAGACACGGTATAAGCTTTCTGTGAAAGTTACTACGCTATCTTTATTATATGTAAACATTGAATGTAGCTCTATTTGATTTTGACACAATTATGAGGGGTCCTTTTAACTTTGTAATAAAACAAGGAGTGTCATAGGAGTTACATTACGTATAAATTTTCAAAGAAGTGACCGATAATAATAAAAGGAAAGAGAGGCGGGTTGTATTTTTTATTCTTATCATAGCAATGTGTGTATCAAATGAAAGCTAGCAACAAGGAAATTTCAAAAATATCTAATTTTTTTTGATATTATATTTATAAAAAAAATTGAATGATACATTACATTCCAAAAATATTACCCTCTTTTCTGGCGCAGTCGGATAAATACCTTAATTACTTACTCGATTATCTACATCGTCCCGCCCGGGCGCCCGAGGCGCCTGCCCGACAACTATTATCTCCTAGCGAAAATGAAAACACGACAGCACGTCAACGTAAACACTGCAATTGTGATGAGGGTCAGTTTTCAATAAAAAAAAAAAGTATATCCTGAGGTGCTGGCGACTGTACTTAGTGAGAAATGATAGGGGTCTGCACCGAGTTTTTTTAGTTAGGTATGTTTACCATACTTTGACAATAACAATTGTAACTTTTTAGTAACAATTGTATAATGTAATGAGCTTGACGCAGAAATGAGCATCAGTAGCTTGCATTCCAGTTACCAACACGTGTATCGCCGCTATAAATTGCACGGTCCACTCACTCGCGCCCAACCACCTTTCAGGAGTCTTAAAATTGGCAATATGGCATTGCCTTGCCAGTCAAAAGATAGAAAACCGGTTAAGTGGGAGTCCTACTCGCGTACTGGGGTTCCGTGTCAAATTTAACTAAATTAGGATCCACTTCCACACACACTTCCACTTAGCCAAAATATCACAATATAAGTTTACAGCAAAAATACTTTTATTTTTTATAGTATTTGTATAAAGGACAAAATTTTATTTGCAATTAGATCTAGAACTAGTTAGATCTCGTTCAAACCATTAACGTTGAAAGAAATTTTGAATATCTACATTGTTTTTTTATTTTATTCAATTTTTCCAAAGAAGATGTAAGAAAAGGAACAGCAAATCCAAGTACAGGTTTGCCTATGTTCTATTTTTAAAGAAATAATAGCAAATGACTATAAGCCATCTTGATTTGGCATACGATGTACCAAACACCCTGTATATTTGCGAATCCTGGCGGGAGAACAATTCCTATTGTTGCGATATATATAAGTGGTGGAGGACAATATATCGTTACAGTTATCGCAAAAAAAGTAATACGATGTACATCTTTATTAAGAATATTATTTATCTTTATTTATTCTTGATTCACAAGCTGTAATTCTTAAGATGAAAGTCCGTATGCAAAATTATAGTTATTAAGATCGCAGACTTTTTTTTTGGCATGACACATTCTTCCGTTTTACGCATACTACATTCAAACGAAATTATTGTTATACAAAGTAAATACGATACATTTTTTTTGTTTCAAAATATGTAAAACAAACAACCCAATAATGCTGCTAATGCTGTCTTTATACAGTTTCTTTCCACGTATTCTACATTAAATTTTATAAGGAGTCGCATCTCCCTTTGAGTGAGAGGCATTGGTAATATTTCGCATTGCCAAACTTTTGTCGCTCATTTAAACTATACTCTGATTTTTAATTAAAAGGACAGAATGACAGCTTCAAACGATTTTTTCGAAAATGCGGTCTTACTAATTAGTGCGTTACATAAAGATATAAATAAAAGCAACAAACAAAACAGTATTTGTTAAAACATAAGGGGACCTGCACTAAATTGGCTAAAATCTTACCTGACAAATAGATCGCAATATGTAGAAATAACGCAAATTGACTCAAATTCCACAGCTCAGGTATATAAATCGGATAAAAAATATAATAAGTACGGGGTTCCGCAAGGAAGCGTGCTTGGCATGGGCCAATAATAATAATGGTATTAATTATATTGTATATAAATGACTTGCCAAATATATCAAAACAAAAAACCATTCTTTTTGCTGATGTATCTATTATAGTTAGCACAGATAAATCTTTTTCATTAGAACATCACATAAATGACATAATAAATACGTTGACATCAGTAATTAAGTGGCTTGACAAAAATAATCTTAAAATAAATATATCTAAAACAAATCTTATTAATTTTAATAAATTTAAAAATAAATCCATTGACATCAATTATATTGGACAAATTCTACGGGACGCTGACAAAGCAACATTTCTAGGTTTAATATTAGATTCAAAACTAAGTTGGAAGGACCAAATAGAAAAGGCTCGCAACAAGATAAATGGGTTTGCTTTTACTCTTTACAAATTAGCTAAAGTTTCAAATATTAGTACTGCAATTACTGCTTGTTATGCCTGTTGAGTCAGTTTTAAGGTATGCATTAATAATATGGGGAAATGGCTCTTGATATAAAAAAACTATTTACAGCCCAAAAACGTTGTATAAGAGCCATATGCAACATAGCGCCAGATATATCATGCCTACCTTATTTCAAATCACTTCATATACTACCCTTACCATGTCTATATATATATTTGAAGTAGGTGTGTTTGTCAAACAAAATATTCGAAAGTTTAAGCAAGCGAAGGATTTGTGTACAAGATCAACTCGAAATTGTAATAGATTAGTATTAGATGTAGTCCCAAAAACTGAGAGATTTCAGAATAACTCATACACAATGTGCAAAACTATTTGCAATAAAATACCAATGAGAATTAAATAAATTTAATTAAACGCATTTAAAACTTCATTACGTAAATGGTTGATAGATAATGCATTTTATAGCGTTGATGAGTTTTTAAAGCACAAAGGACCATAATAGAACTGTTCACATTGTTGCTATTACTTGTACTAAATTCATATTGATAAATAACATGTCAAACTAGTATTATTAATTGCGTGAATATTTGCATGCTGTTTTATATGGCTAAGTAGGTCATTGCACTGTTTCTCTGACATAAGACCGCATTTTCATGTGTTGTACCCTACTTAATGGCAAATGAATATATTTGTATTTGTATTTATTTAAAAAAAATATCAATATTGCTCTAAGATGTTCCTTTAATTGTACCTATTTTGTCTTTTTGGTAATAATGATTATCTTTGTAGGAACCATGATTGGTTTATACAAATTTTTATTTGAATATTTTAAAATTGATTAAAAATAACAATTGATGAAATTTAAATTTACGATTGTTTAGAAACATTATTTTATTAAATAGTGACCACCCACTAAATGACATTTTGGTCTAACTAATTAAAAATCAGAGTACAGCTATCGTTTGATACCATAATTAATCCGACAGTTGACAGCAAAGCTGAGCCGCTTACCTATCAAAACTGCATCGCAATACTATAGGTACTTTTTTTACTATTTTAGCCCACACCCTTGAGTACTAATGAAAACGGCCTGAATATTCCAACGTCAATAAGGAATATTCGTCGAATAAAATACATTACGCCTAATTTGACAAACGTTTTAAATATCATTTTAAAATCTGTCGTTTAAGTGTCTACACACACACAAGCCGAATTTACGCGACCAAAGTTGGGCATGATTACGCCTGCAAATCCTGCTATTTGAATTGCTGACTATATATGCCGAATTCGTCGAAACGTAAAATCAGCCGCGGAACTTCGGTCACTTATCAGATGTTGGTAAAATCGGCGTTTAGCAGCTTAGATAACTCATTAATAAGCTTAATAACTCAGCAAAAGCAATAAAATTCAACGAAATCGTTTTTTTTTTGTTTTTTTTGTTATGTCTAGTTTATTATGGTATCAAACGTTAGCTAATTTTATCAGCTTTAAAATGATATTGTGTCATTTGTGTGGTTTGTCTACAGACAGTAAAAATTAAACTAATCCGAATAAAAACGTGTTGATAAGTAAAATTTGAAAATGCGTTCCTCTCATAGCCATTAGGAATGCGACCCTCGGGTGAAGTATCGGAGATCCGATCAAAAACATACTGTTATATCTCGTTTAGAGCTTTTTTGTTATTAGACAATACACAATCTTTCTTGCGATGTTACTCTTAAAAGAACAATTATAAGCATAATCCTGTAACTGCTAATAGTAAAAAAAAGTAAAATAAGAGTAAAAATATCAAAAACACTTATTTTTTGAAAATTCGGCCTCACTCGCTAGAAATCATGCATTTCCAAAAATGGTGAGACGATGCCAAAAATTTTTTTGGCATATAATATGATCATAATTTGTTTTTTTAGTTACAGGATTATCCTTCGTTTTCAGGACAACCTGTATAATTCACCATGTGAAAAGCACTCGCTAAATCTAAGCACCCGGCCCCGGCCGGTACCGCCGCAAGGCCGCAACAGCTGTCCCTGCATTTTGAATCTGTAATATCTTCCGAAAATATTCGTTTTAATGCCATATTGCAACGGACTATATTGATCTATATTAAATGCATAATATATGTATTTAAGCTACTTTGCTGGATAAGGTTAAATGCTGTGTTGCCTTAAATCGATTCGTTATTTAGCCATTATTTCTCGTAAAAAGCTAAGAATGAAATATGGTTATTGTGGGTTATCCTTAAAGTTAGACATATAGCACCACGACCTTTTTTGTAGACCTAAAATCAGTTCGTAAATGAGCCATTATTTCTTGTATTAAGTTAAAATGCTTATTGTGGTTTTGTAGAATGCGCTGTAGGCTTCAGGGGCGCAAGCGCAGGCACAGTCCGCCCTTTTCCGCCACCATAGAGCAAGCAACCCAATCAAGATTTAAGACCCTCTAAATTAAGTTTTTTTTTTTTTTTTTTTAATAAGGCTTCCTGTTAAATTGCTGTCTGTTTCATTGGAATCGTATCGTACCTACTACCTACTTAATTTCCAATTTATTACAACGGTTTATTTTGCTCAAGAGACTTACTTGATAAATTTTGGTGAATCTATGAAGTCGAATATTAATTTCAAAATTTACATACTTTTTATTATACTTGTGCACTGTATCCAGTAAGGGAACGACGCTTAACTTAATTTAACCTACCTTTAGCTCGGACTCAATGAAAGTTTCATTAAAAGGATGATGATTGATTTCGTAAATAGGTGACTGTGAACTGTCTTCGGTCATATTTATTTTCTCTGTTTACCTGTGTGATATGTTTGAATTGCGTTTCCTCTAAATCTTATCTCATGATGTTTCATATTGGGTTTCATTGCTTTGATAAAGAGGTGCGGCGGAAACGGGGTGGAGGTGCAATGTGCATTGCAGGGGCAAGGGGTGTGGCCGGTTTGCTATTGGCTCGTCTGTAGAGCTGCTACAAATTACTAGGGGTAGCTAAACTTACTTGTATTTTCCACGGCGCGAATCTTGTTTAAATAGCAATATGACGCATTCCTAGCCCAAACGCCTAACCATAACCACTGGAACGCTTATATTTCAATTTCGGAGTATTTGTACTGTACCCTGTTTATATGACGAGAGAAGAGAAAGCTATTTGCGTTAATAATTTATTGAAGATTTTATCCAGTACAGTATCCGTTACAGTATTTCAATTCCTGCCATTGATACCTTTAGGTTGCATTGTGTTAATCAATTGGTATAAATGTTAATGCAGAACCAGTGATTTACCGCAACTTCGCCCTTGCAAATCGGATTTCTCATAAAACAACCCCTATACGCTCGTTAACTGTAGGTCAAGTGTCTGTGACGTCTAAATAATTTGCTTTTTCGGAAACCGGCTAGTTCGGGAGGCTTGAAATAGTGAGATGGGTCAGTTCTCTAATAAGATATTGTCTCCTCTAGAACAACCAACACAATCCTGTTTCATGCATCTAGCGCGATGCCCTCTAGCAGCACAGAACTGAAGGTCTCTGAAGGACTTTGAGTACCGCTGTGATTCCATCCTCGCCAAATGTCGTTTATTTAAGCTGTTTCAGGGCCATCCTAATCTCAAGAGATTAGGATGGCTGATCACACTCCTGTTTCATGCATCTAGCGCGATGCCCTCTAGCAGCACAGAATTGAAGGTCTCTGAAGGACTTTGAGTACCGCTGTGATTCCATCCTCGCCAAATGTCGTTTATTTAAGCTGTTTCAGGGCCATCCTAATCTCAAGAGATTAGGATGGCTGATGTTCGGGATAGCTCTTGGATCTCTGGCCGAGCTGTCAACGGGTTCGGCAAATTAGGTGTAAAAAGCCTCTACTTTCGCCGACCCTACAATGCAATCCTCCGTCTTAAGGTTCGTCAACAGGCTTTGCCCAGTATTCATGTCCCTTGCAAACATTTTGGATCCTTGGTTCCGCTCTATAGTTTCTTAAACACTGATCTATGAAAAGAACGGGGACGAATTTTGTGTCGCAGGTACTTCCATATACGTCTATTAAGCTGCCTGTAGTTTTCAGCTGTGACGCCTGCTGCCCATTACAGCTCTACATTTAACTACGCCATTTTTGGCTATCCCGCTGTCGCCTCGTCTGTTGAAACGGGACGCACCACGTGAAGGTGAGGTTGATTAGAAGAGCTTTGGGCATATTGGTCAAGCTCCTTTACGTTCCATAAAATCAAAAAAGAATTAGAAAAAAATTAACCTCAATTATTTAATTATGTCGATTCAAAAGGAAACTAGTGAATAAAGTCACTTCAGTCATATACAAACCGTCCGTTACTAATGTATTCCGTTTCCGTCGTTCACCATGACGCACCGCTTGACTTGGGTCACCCTCGGCGACGCAGTTGTCTTGAGCTTGTTAGACTGTACCCAAAAAGGAAAAAAATATGTGCTTAAATACAATATACTTACCTTTTTTTTTAAAATGGATAAGTCTTAACTAAAAACTGAGGTTTCATTTCAAACACAGTTATGTTACATAATTTGTTACAATAGTCATGTAGCCAATTGTCCTAAACTTGACGGGACGGGCGGGCTGCCAGACGCCACGTGTAGAGGTACGTATGTTAGCTTCAAGTAATAGCCTAGTGCCATCACTGTGGAGTGCCGGCCAATTTATTCACTTTGTTTCACTCTAGACCGAGAACTGCATCTTTAACTTGTTTAACTTGCATCTTTAACTTGCCCAGCTTGTTATGACAAAAGTCAGTGCAAGTTGAATACACATAATACTAAGACTTTGAATTGACCACGATTCTAGAGTACATTGTGACTGGAAATGAAAAATGATTTCATCAGGACCAGCTTAAACTTAAAACAAAAGTTAAACAAAAGTTGATGCAATGTAGTAGAAAAGTCACTCAACCCTTAAAAATTCATGGTGTCGTAATCGGTCGGAATATTTATGGCTACGAGTTTTTGGAATTGTGATGAAATTTATTTATTATTTAGGGAATAAAATCTTACGTTTAAAGCGGCAGTAAATGAAAATCTGTAAGTTGTGCTGCTTCCAAAAAACAACTCTTCAGTCCACACAGCAAAGTTGCAATGGCTGCCAGTCACAAGTGTGGGACCAAGTCTCTTGTCCACCTACCTAAAGTCTAGATAAAACCCCTAGCAATTGAATATTCATGAAAAAAATACAAAAGAGTTAAGGATATGCAATTTTTTGGATGAAAACGAAAGCCCAACTACAATAGGTACGCGACAAAGTTTTTAAGTTCAAGTTTTTCTTAAGTATCAAGCTCAAAGAGGATTGTATCGATAAAGATTTTTTTTGTATTTTTATTTATTTGACAAGTCTTAAGCCGTAAGCAGTTTTCTCGTATTTCAGAAAATGTGAACATACCGAAAGAAATTTACTTATTGAAAAAATAATGCCTACGTTTGATGAACTGTATTGTGGGATTCATGGCTGTATAGAGCTCGCTTTGAATGTGACACAAGCCGGCGATTCGACTCGAGGTAAAAGTATTCATAGTAACTATACCGATCAGACCCTTCCTTTACTAAGATATTGAGCAAAAACTGGAAAAAATACCGAAAGTTTTATGGGGGCACAGCGCAAATAGTTTCATATTTGAATTTTAACTTAACGACCATACGTATCAATAAAAAGAACTCACTGGTTGTGGCACGCTTTTAGTGATTTACGTTTATCCTTATGAGATTCGCACGTTTTGTTTCCAAAGAACATTGCCTTTTACATAACCTCATCAACCGTTTCGAAATAAATCAAACATGTGGTATTCGTGTATTAGAATAATTAAATTAAATTACTTACGCCCAACGCCATCTAGTAAGAATTCCACCTTCGTTGATAGTTAAAATTATTATGCGAATTTAAGAAGTGACGTTTAATGCCCCAATTTTAATCTATTACATGTTAACACTTTTACTGTCCTAAGTCAACAAAACAAATGCCATAGTGCCAAGATGCATTACATGCAATGCATGACGTGCCTATATGCTTTAGTAGGTGTTTTGTATGTCTTTGTACGGACGTACTGATCTATAACATGTATGAAATGCACCGATGAGTTAGAGAACTAAGAGGCACTGATGAGTTAGAGAACCAAGAGGCACTGATGAGTTAGAGAACCAAGAGGCACTGATGAGTTAAGAGAACCAAGAGGCACTAATGAGTAAGGAGAACCAAGAGGCACTGCTGAGTTAGAGAACCAAGAGTCGATTTCAATGTGGCTTATAGTTGGCCTGTGGTATTTCTTACTGCATGACCGTTAACTAGTTAGGCTTCTCTGACGTACTAACCGTTTGCGAAATTATGTATTATTTTCGTCAAGTTTGCTGCTAAATGAAAACCAATCGGAAAATTAGTTCCTTCTTTTTTTAGTATCGCAATGTTCCATGTACCATACAAAAAAATAATGTACATTATAAACCCACCAAAAACATTTTCATGTAAAATATTGATAAAAGCTGATATGTATCGTTAGAGTAATTCAATTCAATTTAACCCCTGAAGTAAAACAAATATGTTTTAATAGTGTATTGAATAACAATAAATCCTAACAGTATATTATAGTTTTTATTTTCACGTTTCTTATCAGGACAGCAAATCAAAAACTACATTAAAGTTACACCAGATATCGTTGAATCCGATCCTATCGGCTTATAGGATAATGCTAATTTTGTGAATAGCGTCCTCTCAAACCATCGTTCTTTGCCGTTTTTAGTAATTTTCTTCAGTAGTTTGTGCGTTCTGATAAAATATAAACGATCCACCCTTTTACTCGTTACGTGTGCAACTCATCGTTATATTTATAATCTCGAGCTTTGCATCAATTATCAAACGCTGAAGGTCGGTTTCCGATCTCGTCTCGTACTCGGGGCTTACGCAGCTGGTGTTTCGCACAATGCGACGTCGAGAGATTGTTGTAATGTGTACTTTGAACATGAGGGGTTGTCTGCCCGGTCCGGTGGCCGCGCAGCTGCCGGTAACGTTAGAAAAGCGTTAGAACCGTCAAATTTTTTCGATTCTGTATTGTCCCACGGCAGGTTTTTACATACCGTATCCTTGAATGTTGGTACTAATAGTGTACGTTTAATTTTCTTCGTCATCAAATATCCTTTGAACTTACGTTGCTGTATGTTTATTAAATCATTTATTTGTATTTTTTAAAGTTTACTTTAAAAAAAACTGTCAATAATTACATGATAACAACATTTTTTTCTCAGCGTTTTTCGAGCACTACCTCGCTGTTCAACAGGGAAACTATTTCGAGACTTCCAACACAGGTTCCGACATCGTTGACCGAACTTATATTTAGATAGATAAAAGGCTTTATTGTCTACTATCTTTTCTGTTATCCACAGCGTCCGTTACAATCGACTGCATCCAGTGTGATCCCGCGATCTTAACAAGGTAGTTTTTCCATATGTTGGTGGACTTCCCACGCTGCGCTTTTGGTCGAAAGGTCTTCAATAAAGAAACAGAAGTTTTCTGTCCCAACGGCCTTGATAGAATGCACAAAATAATAGTTTGCATGGAATTTCCCATTAACAAATGCATATGAGCCTACTCATTTGGTATGCCTAATTTAACCTCGAATACTTAAGGCTCTACCAGGATTTTCAACGCGCACACTAGCGCCACTTTAGTAGAAAAATCATAACTCGTTAAATTTTTCTTCTGAAGTGGCGCTAATGTGCGCGTTATAAATCCGGGTAGCCCCTTAATGTCTTAACCAAGTCGTCGAGATCACTGATATCAAAGTCTGAATTACGAAGCACAATAGGTCAAACGTAAAAAAGACACTGATAAAACAAATTAGTCGCGAGCGCGTCTACTCAACTGAGTTACGCAAACTTTTTTACTTGACTGAGCCAAACAGGGTTATGTTCATTTATTGCCCGACACCAAGTTTTTTTTTGTTTCTGTTCGAAATTCGTATCCTTTTCGTCATTTACATAATAAACAGATGATTTTAGGTCTGTAAAACTATCATATATAGTCCGAAAACACGACCCTTGTGAATTAGACTAGCCATAAAACGAATTTCAAAAGTAATTGCTAAATAATAACGATCGTTTCAAATTTTAACCAAGGCTATGAAATAATGATGTTTAAATTAAATTTTATGAAAATATTGCTATTTCATGCATTTTTGTACCGTAAATTATTTTTTGACAATCATTTGTGAATTAACATTTTTTTATCAAACATGAATTTTTTTTATTAAAAATATGACATCGAGGTTCCTAAAACCATTTTCTCTAAAAGTCTAATGTTTGAGAGATAGATTGATGCTTTCAAAGTGGTAAAATCTACCCCCCTCCATCTAACTTTATCTTTATTTCATCTTTAGTAATATAAAATATGACACTGAGTGTTAAAACATTCATAACCATACTTAACTTAGTCTACTGTCTAAAATACTAAAATATTCCTCGATATTTCACCTTTCCTACTACTAAGCAGGCGCAGTGCACAAACTGACCAAAAAATTTAAAAGTATGTAATCTTTGAAAATTATTTATTTTTGGTTTTATTATCCAATTGATTCTGACACAATAAGCAAATGTATTAGTAAATAATAAATATTGGACACCAATCACATACATTGTTCTGATCCCAAAGTAAGTAGCCAATGCACTTGTGTTATGGAAATCAGACACAAAGGTGGTACCACAACACCCAGACCCGAGACAATATTGAAAAGATTGTTTTCTACATTGACCCGACCGGGAAATAAACCCGGAACCTCACAAGATGGCGACGTTTGAAACCAGCGTGCTAGCCACTCGACCACGGCGGTCGTCGAAGTAATATTACGAAGAAAAAATTAAAATATTTTTGTCCTCCTTTATTGCACTTTAGGTTGTACTCCATGTTCATGGACTCCACATAATAGTTGACCGCCGCATTAATATAGTACAGCAATAGTGAACCCCACCGGTACGGATACGACGCCCCGAGGACCCAATTCAGAAACGGTCTCCTGCGCGTCCCAGGTTAGGTTAGGTTAGCGCGTGCGTACAATTGGCGGCCTTAATGCCTTATGGCATTCTCTACCAGTCAACCACTTGCTAATCAGAGAATTTAATTAGTGGCGGAATATTAATAAAAGTTGGTATACTATCCTTTGCCTATTATACGTCAATTCCCTTTTGGTTTCTTCCGGAATCTGTCCGGGAACTAAAGGTTTGTATATTATTTTGGTATTATGGTATTCAGTTAAAATGGTCCTCCGTGGACCCTCAGTGTGCGAGTCCGACTAGTACTTGTCCGGTTTTTTTAAGTGTGGGTTTCCGTATTAACCTTCATTTTCAAGACACCTGTATATTAAACTTTCTTTTTAATTTAACTAAGGTATTACTATTATTTTTGTAATAGAGTAATGTTTGAGATATCAACAGTCGCCTTATTGTGGGTCGTCCTTGTACGAGTAAGTCGTCACCGCGTGCTATCTTTTGGTGGTCCAATTAGAAACTTATTCGCGTCCCTTGAATTGCTCTCAACTGGTTCTTTTTGTAAATGAAGCTTGTATTCAAAGGTAGATTCACAAATAACCCAAAACTTGTTGCGAATCGCATAGTAGGTAGGTACCTCTACCCGTGCCGCCTTGCTGCCTATTATGAATATAAAATGTATTATTACCTTTTTTGAAATACGTATAAAAGGCCGGATGGAACCCATCTTATTTTCGTCATATCGTTATGAGACGCATGCTTCAAGGCTGAAATAGGAGTTCTTAACTAGAGGGACAATCAAATGTGTAAATAAAATTATAATATGTCGTAAAATTGAGAATAAATAACAAAGCTCAGACTAAAAAAAAACAATTACTACACTACCTTTAATTTTTGCACAGCAATAGCATATACCTAATAGATTCCTGACAGCAAGTCCTAGGAGTTGCTGTTAGAAATCTGTCGCTTAGTGCGAAGAAAGCAAATCATCGTTGTTAAATTACTGTATAGATTGTTTCTTATACGACGTGTAATGTTAAATGCGCTAAATCTCAAGACACCCTAAATGACTTGTAATTCAATTGACATAAATCTGAAAGAAAAAAATATTAAAGAATAATTTGAGCTTTTATGGGCTGTTTTTGTTTTACTGACACTTCTGATAATTTCTTCCTCGACTGCGTAAGATACTATCGAGAGAGGAGTCGGTGTTCGGTATTCACCCGGGGTGCTGCGCCGCACTGACCACGGACGAGTAAAAAAAGTAAGGACTCCGCGTCACTTACATATAAAGTGAAGCACCCAAAGTAAGCCAGCGTACGTGTAAATACGAAGCTATACGCACACACTGACGCAAAAGTAAGCCGATCGGCCGCCATTACCCTCTCTACCATCGTCTGTGACAGTGCAAACCTTCGCGTATAAAAAAATGAAAAAATACCGTCGCACAGTGGGTCGAAACAGTAATATAAGGGACATAGAGGTTTTTTTTGACAAGTCGTATTTTTTGGATGCCGATCGATAGTCCTTTAGACACTCGTAAAGACATGTTATATAACATTTTTCACGAAACCTAATAGTTTGGCCATAAAAAAATAATTTGTGTTTTTTTTGTATGAAACAAGACCTAAAGTACTAAATATCTCCCAGGAACTGCTTGACCGTGCCTTATAATGACTAAGGTTGGCATAAGTGCATTGTGCACTAACATCCTAATCTAATTTTAGCTGCTCCAAACGGCAATTTTGCCTGTTAAACAGTTCGGAAAAAAAAAATTTTTTGATAATCCTATTATGGGATTATAATGACAATTCTAAGAAAAAGCGTCGATTAGGGTACTAGGAACTAATTCCGTATTTAGTCTACATTGCTCTGTATTATCAGAATCTTTTAAAACCTTTTTTTGTTATCATCAGATGACTTTAAAGTAATAATGATGTCAGGTAATTATGATATTAAAGAGACAATGGTTAAGGGTTGGGGGTAAGTAACCTGGAACTGTGTTATATAATGAAGGTGTATTCATTTTAAAAATAGTATGTGCAGTGAAACCTTACCAGTAACACTTAACTTGATTTGCGATCTATTACTTACGATTACAATGGAGTCCATTGTGAATAATTTAGATTTTTTCGTAATCCTCAGGGAAACGTATGAATCTTTGACAGACAGTGAAAAGTTATATAATCATCTTATGCAGAAAATGGGACGAGAAGAAAACAGTGTTAAATTAAAAAGTTTTGCCAGTGTTTTTGTGCTTATATAATAGTAGGCGGACAAAATTCCATCGATCATTTCTCCAATTCTTAAGAAGAAACGGAGATTGGTTAGAAACCCCAAATAATTGGGCACAAATTAAAAAAGAAGAAAATATTGAGCACAATATTGATCATTGTTTAAGTATAACAAACAGTATATCGAACAATCTTCTTTTAAGCTCTAATATTATCATTGGTGCTGTAGAATTTTAGCTTTGTATTTTTTGTACATATTGTTTAATATTTGTTTTTGTTATAATTTAGATTTTTTTATATATTTTAAGCTAGCATTGTAAGATTTTAATCATTTTTCATTTATTTTATATTTCAATTACTATTAAACAAATATTTATAAATATGTGTTATTTTGTAGAAATTATATTAATATTTTATGGAATTGCTATTTTCTGTTGTCTTACTTAATTACCCGAGATATTTTTTATTTTAAAGTCATCCGATCCGATTCTATAAAAAAAAATGTTTTGAAAGATTCTGTTAATAAAGAACAATGTAAATCAACTACGTAATTAGTTCCTGGTACCCTAATCGATGCTTTTTTTTAACAGGAGCAGGTAAAACCCCAAACCATTATCTCTTTATTTGTATAATTAATATCCTAATGACCTGACATCATTATTACTTTAAAGTCATCCGATGATAACAAAAAAAGGTTTTAAAAGATTCTGATAGTACAGAACAATGTAGACTAACAACTTAATTAGTCCCTACTACCCTAATCGACGCTTTTTCTTAGAATTGTAATTATAACCCCATAATAGGATTATCAAAAATTTTTTTTTTCCGAACTGTTTAACAGGCAAAATTGCCGTTTGGAGCAGCTAAAAATAGATTAGGATGTTAGTGCACAATGCACTTATGCCAACCTTAGTCATTATAAGGCACGGTCAAGCAGTTCCTGGGAGATATTTAGTACTTTAGGTCTTGTTTCATACAAAAAAAACACAAATTATTTTTTTATGGCCAAACTATTAGGTTTCGTGAAAAATGTTATATAACATGTCTTTACGAGTGTCTAAAGGACTATCGATCGGCATCCAAAAAAATACTATTTGTCAAAAAAAACCTCTATGTCCCTCATATTACTGTTTCGACCCACTGTGCGTCGTGTATCGTTAAACGGTGTACAAATATTCCACTTCTACAAAAAAAGTGCCAAGGAATTACCTTTCATAGGTTAGCCAGTACCTATTACGTTAATTTCTGTTCTTTTTAAAATACAAAAAATATTTATTTGAAACACAAAACCTCCACTCCACGTGATATGCCGGTGACAGTAACAGCCAGTGTGGCCGGAAAATAAATAGGGACTTTACCCGAAAAAACAGGCTAATTGCAAGTCGGACTCGCGCACTGAAAAACTACAAGTTGGTTTTAAAGCAGTATTCTACTGCATAAACACAACTTTTTAAAGTTTTTAAATTTAACTTAAGTATATAATTTAAACAGTTCCTTATTTTTTGACATTTAAATAAATTGTAGTGTTTGTGTATAAACAGAAAATCAAGCAAATTAATTATTTTTTTGTATTCGTAATAATAATTAGAAGAGCTGGCAAGCACTTTTTATTTACATAAAAATATAATGAAATTCACCAAAATAATTACAGGTATGTAATTTATCTAGCCATTCCGATATCAGGTTGGCGACTTATATTATTTTAATTTTAATTGTGGTTTTGAAAGGCACATTACTTCAAATTTTACGCACATTGCTCACATGCATAAACGAGTAAAATTTTCAGTCTCACTTACGCCATTCTGATACACCTACACAATAGAGGGAGAAATATTTGTGCAACTGGTATCCCCGTGACGCACACACATACAGCATAAAAGTGGCTTCACTTGTTAGTATCGCGGTGCGGAGTCCTTTCTTTTTTACTCGTCCGTGGCACTGACATTATTATTATTTTACTGTATACGCTCATAAACAACTATACATTGTTGTTGTTTATGTATTTTGGCGTGTTTATCGCACGTGATGGCTTGTCTTATTAAATAGACAGGGCAACAATGTAATGAATATTTTTGAGAAATGTGATCCATATTAAAAAGTGGTTCAATAGGTTCTGCTCGTTCAACCTATTATCAGTTTTTTTTGCTCATCAAACGTTTAATAACACGTTGTATAGTACAGCCATCAAAACTTCATTAGATTATAAATAAATAAATCGCACACTTTTATACCCTCTTGCTCTTTAAGAAGAGTAGGCGTGACGGTTTACATTCAAAAAACAATTTCTAAAATATTAGTAAACAACAGTATAGAATATGAACGAAGAATATTAGCACACATTGACTACATAAATTAATATAAGTACAGTATTATACTATACTAACTAATTAATTAATATTTAATATATTTATTATATTCTATTATATATTCTCTACCAGTCAACCACTTGGTAATCAGAGAATTTAATCAGTGGCGGAATATTAATAAAGTTGGAATACTATACTATCCAATTATAGTCAAATCTACTATGAATAGTGGTCAATTGCCTTTTGGTTTCTTCCGGAATTTTTAGATATAAAAGTCCGGAAACTAAGTTTGTATCAAATTCCACTGTCTGTTTACGGGCCGCCTAAGATTTTGGGAAACCAATAGCCGGTATACACGAAAGGCGTGTTGGTATTTTCGGCCTTTATTTTTTAAGTTTTTAATTGCATTGTTAGTTGTTGAATATTACGTAAATTAGTAGGTAGTAGACAACAGTAGGAGCTCCAAGGATATGATCTATGCTCCTTTGAGATATAAAAACCCTTATGCGGAACTATAGATAGGCCGTAATCCATATTGGTACTGGCATTACGGTGAAAATATTTTGCCGCAAATCAAAATTTCACCCCAATTATTATATTCTTATAAAAGCACATTTCTTTGGCGTGAATCTTGTTAATTTAGTGGCACCAATTGATCACATGAAATATCAAATAATAAACAAATTATACAGATTTTGAAGTCAAAGTTGAGCACTACCACTACCTAAGATCGGCGAAGCGACCCTACCAAACGCGTGGAAAACGTGTAGCGCGGCTGGCAACTACACCGGTGACCGGTCAACAACTAACACCTACTCTCTATTTTATGACCCTAATGCTTTCTGAACCGTGTGTAATTAAAAGAAATTTCCGCAATTATTAAATAAACACGTAAGGGAATCAAAATCTACAGGGAATCTACAGGGTAGGTACTTCCTTTAAACACAGAATCTTGAATCTTGTATGATAGGCAAGCACAGATAAAGGAAAAATTGCAAAACGGTATTTTTTGGTTACATCATATAATAAAAAATAATAAAAACTTACTATATAATAGCAACTTACTACCCTTATCTATATATATGTATAAAAATGAATTGCTGTTCGTTAGTCTCACTAAAACTCAAGAACGGCTGAACGAATTTATCTTACTTAGTCTTGAAATATTCATGAAGGTCTAGGGAAGGTTTAAAAGGCAAGAATAAATCAAAAAACGCGCGAACGAAGTCGCGGGGGACCACTAGTTAATATAATAAAAACTTACTAAGTATGTCAGTACCCTTTACCTCGTGATCGCGTACAGGAATTAAATAAAAAAATATATCGAAGCTGTAACAAAATAACATTTCTACGTCAACGCAATTAAATTTAGTCACTATATTTATAGGAAGAGCGGTAAGTACTTTACTTTACTGATAATATTCGTCAAATAAAGTACAAACCGTCCGTCAAACAGCACGTCATAGTAAACACTGCGGTGTCTTATGCCGTTGTAATAAGGGCTAATTTGCATCAAAAGTGGGTAACCTGCTGGCGACTGTACAATAGGTATAGCTAATTTGAATATCTTGCAATAAACTAGAAATTTGCAGGACTCATGGAAGTAATGGACTATCCATTAAAACAAGAAAATTATTTAATTTACTTTGCCAAATGTGCTTATTGCCAGCTCTATGTCTACCTATTTGTGCACCGTCAAGTTACAGAAGATATACATAGAATATGTCAACCAAGTTTGACGTCCGGAGGGACACCTCTATAGCTTGAGAGATCGTCCTCAGTCTTATGCCTAAAAGTACTAACTACGTGGTACTTACCTTAAAGGTTCCAAGTAGGCAACATTACACTGAATGTGTAAACATTCAGTGTAATTTTGCCAAATAAAATATCAGTGACGTGGCTTTCTTGCTTTTAGTGCAGGCATTTAGAATTGAGCGACCTCAGTTCAGTAGATAGATACGGTCTGTTCGAACGTACGGAACGCACGCCACTCGTGGCATTTATGCGCAGCAACGCGACGCTTTCGTTCAATTCCTAGCGTTAATTTATTAGAAATATCTAGCTACCTATCGATTATTATATTGTTACTTTCGTCGTTCAGTGAATTTTAATCTTCACATGGTCAAGTTAGGTTCTCTATTTCAAAGGATTATTAGAAAAATAGTGTTATCACAGAACCAAGTTTTAACAGCCCACCTACTACCTACTTTCGGTAACAGATTTATTGTCTGCTGAACAAGGGCAGTCTTCACAGTTTGAAGGGCATTTGCTCTCCTTGGTCCTACGAGATCTCGACAACTTGTAATTTTGAGGTGAAGCGGGACACGAGGCGGGCGACGCCTGTACCAGACGAAGTAGGCGTTGACGGGCGACCGCCCTCTACGGGCCCCGACAGAGCGCTGTGGAAAACGCATGGGCGCGGGGCGCCGTCACACGGACCCAGTAACAAATATACTTCACGAACTGCTATCGCCTTTAGTGATTTGCCCACAATAATTAATGGAATGTCGATAAAAATTATGTAATTTTACAATTCTTCACTACTATAAAATTTACCATGATACTTGATATACACAGAACCTCAGATCAGTTGAGCATCAGTAATTTGCTCTGATAGCAGTAATTCACTGGGTTGTATTGTAGTTGCAAAAGCTGAACCCAGTGTTTTAGAAATAGCAAGATTAACTTCAATACCATTATACATAAATGAATATGCGCCAGACCATTATACATAAATGAATATGCGCCAGACTACACACCAATTGTACGGTTTCGTTGTAAGGAATATTCTTCCTTGTGTTACGAAGTACCAGACAACGGTTATGGACGGGGGCGTCTCTTTAACATCCATGTCTTAGTTACAAATGTTCGTGCTTATCAAACAAACATTTGCCCCTTGCGGGGTTCGATCCCGCGACCGCTGCTCAAAACGTGTCGTCATTATGATACGCGTCAATAAAACTGTTTGTGACCGTAAACTAATTTTGACTAAAGTATTTGATATAATGTGGAGAAGGTTTTAGTAACAGGTTAATTTCAATCCAAAATATTAAGTTAAAAACCACGACTAGTTTTTTTTTTAAATAGTTTGTTACGAAATTGGAATAGTGTACCAGCCATATTCTTTTTTTTAATAAGTAAAACGAAATGATTTACAATTTGCAGAAAAAAAAGTAACAAATCGAATGTAGGGCACTTCAAGTAGTCTTAAGAGACGTTGAAGATCGACTTTCACTGATCTGATAACTCAATGAGAGACATATTTTCTTGACCCATTTAATTTATAAACAATTATTATGTCTTTATTACCTTACTAAATATATCATTTACTTCTTTTTGTCCTTTACATTTCATATTATTATTTTTTGTTTTTTTAGTTTTCAAGGATCTGTGCTATGAAACTAAACTCAGATGATAACTGTTATTTACTTAAATAAATAAAATGTCATGGGTTTTAACAAACACTACTAGAATTTGTTTTAATACGAAGGCTTCTTCCCATATACAGGGTGTTGTTTCGGTCAGCGACGAGCGACTCCGGGGTGGTTGTACAAACGATACTGATGCCTAAAAAAAAAATTTTTTTTGAAATAGAAAAATCCAGAAATATTTTTTTTATGCGGTACAGCAATCGAGTCAAAATTACCAACACCAGGTAGCCTCTTCGTAGCTTACTAGCTACGGTGTAGTATTTTGTAGATAAGCGCTAGCCAGGGTGCGAGTTTTCCCATTTGTTTTGTATTTTTTTTTAATGTTGTGAAGAGATATTATTATTCTTGTATAAAACTTGCTCAGAATTTTAAGAAAACATTTTTTTTAGAATAAGCTTAACTCATATTATTATCCCTGAGTTGGATGTCACTGACCAAAACAACACCCTGTATTTATTACGGTGATTAAGCATCAAAAGATCAAAGTGAAATAAAAGCAAAAACATTAAATAAAAAAGAACTACTAGTAAGTTTAGTGACAGTTAACTTTGAGGCCTCGTTTAAGGAGACGCGGGGTGTCTGGCGACGCGTACGGCGTGTCGATCTTTGCGTGCATCCGTTTATGCTGCATCAACCCTCGCGATGATGTATCCACACCGCCCGGCGGCCGTGCCAGGCAGACGCCGTAGCGGTTTTTTCATAGTTTCTGACGGTAAAGGGGGAATCAAATCCTACACTGTCATAATGACTTTGTCACCTTGACGCACCGTGACTGTACAGGCATACTCTTTTTTTCCTTAAAGTGCGACAAGGATCTTCTGGCCGATGGATGACATTGACAAGGATCCTTGATTCAGAAAGCTAACATTAGAATAGCTTGTAACGGGATTGCTACCAAGTAGGTACCTTACTAATTTCAAGTTTTCGATATTTTGGCACTGTTGCAAGTGCCAGGTCATATCGTAAACTCGAAATAATTAGGTACGTAGTAGTAATCTTATTATAAACTTTTTTGAACTTCAGAAATCTAGTCAGAAAACTAATATGCAATACAACCACGGCTAAGTCAGAGAGACTGGTACTAATTTACACCAGTATAATCATGATGGTACAGTAGCATAATTGTATGCTCCACCGACTCAAAACGAAAAACAATATGAACAATAAAATGCAGTGAAAATTATTATTTCGTTTTATGAGTAAAGCTTACGGTACTAATAAATAATCATTTTAATTTCAACAAAAAGTGAGTTTCAGCACGACTTGTAGGTAGGTGGCTCTTTATACATAATAATAATCTATTTATAATAATCTTTTGCATATCAGCTCTACTTTTACTTCTCGAAGGGAATATATGGAATTGCAGGTAAATACATAAAATAAATCAACTTTCTCTGAAAACAAATATTAAGATTGGCCAATGCTCAATATACAGCAGTTTGCTTGCTGTTCAAAAACACACTGGGCTTTCGCTTGTCAGACTACTAGCTGGCCCGAAAAGCTTTGTTCTATCCATAATCATCTAAAGTCATGTCATTTGTATGGCAAAAAGTTTTTCCGAGCAATTTTCTAGTATTATAATAAGCTGAAGAGTTTGTTGAAACGCGCTCATCTCGGGAACTACTAGCCCAAATAAAAAAAATGAGTTGAATAGCTTATTTATCAGGGAAGGTGAGGTTATACATCACGCTGCGAAGGGAGAGCAAAGACTAAACTGCGATCGCAGGCGCGGTGGTGTGCTAGTCTTTTATAATTTCCCTGGGTTTCTTCAAATATTTAAAGCCTAAAAATGGTAAAAATCGGCCCAGCTGATTTTGAGTTTCAGCGCGCGGCAATTAATTTCATTTAAATAATACAGTATGTCCATGCATGTAATAATAAAACTTAAAGGGCAATCATCATCATCATTATTAGCCAAAGTATGTCCACTGCTGATCATAGGCCTTCTCCACGGTTTTTCACAGCGACCGATCACTAGTAGTCTGCATCCAGTTTGATCCTTCACTTACGGCAATATCTACAACGAATTTCATTGAAAAAAATACCCATATTGTAGGTTGATTCCAAAACCCCACCGTTCTCCAGTGCCTTTTTTCAATCAAAAACACGACGTGAGACTCAAACCGCCGTAATTTCACAAGTTTTGTAAAACTAAAGTATGGTGAGTGTTTAGAATTGCATACGTCGTATTTTATTCGATGAAATTGAAATGGCTGGACAAATTGTAGAGCTTACGTTGAATATTTTTTTATACTCACGTGTGGTTTCCTTTTCTGCTACATGATCAAAGGTCAAGGCATCATAAAATAATAGTTATGTACAACTTTTTTTTTGCCTGAAACCACCTCGATAGGACATTATATCGATGTCAGCACTTCACTAAGCGTGGAGCGCTCTCCCCGCGGGCCCCGATGTGAACCACGCCCAGCGCGCGCATTCTCAAACAAAATCCACACGAAATGGATGCACGGACCGACCGGAGTCGGCGTCGTACGCTTCGTTCAGTCACGCACGTCACACCAGAGCCGGGTAGCTCAGTTGAGTAGTGATCTCGATAGTCGTCGAACCGTACGCACACGTGCCATTCGCGCCCATCCCTTCTCCACACCGTATACCGAGCGAGTCCGCCGCTCGCTCGGAGACGCCATCAATCCACCCAAACCTTGTCAACATCGATTGCATTTGATAAAACCATCGATATATTTGTAAAAACTACCTATATCTACCAGATTATGTAATCTAAAATAAACAGTATTGAAATAAAACGTGTGCGCGCACTGGCCGGTAATAATCGAGCCATTTATATATTAACTTACATTCCGCCTGCTTCGACCGCATTTCGACACTGAAGGAATTTAATAGTTTTGATATGATTTAAGTGAATAGTGTTAACAAAATTATAATCGAAGGTTCTTTAAAATATCCGTGTTCAGTGAAAAAGTTTTTTCTGATATAATTAAACTGAAGTGAAATGGCCAATTCCGTGGAACAACAGTTTAGTGAGCTTAATCTCTCCCAAGAGGACCATGATCAAATATTCGAACACGATGACCATCAAGATCAAAGGTTAGTTTTAGCTTAGAAAGAGGACTAATGTAATATATAATTTTTCTACGATGTGATGTGATTTTAAAAGGCAAAATAATTCTTTCAATTCATTACTCTGCTTGAATTTCAAGGATTGACCTGTGCTTGGGTAGGTGATTACCTGTAATGGTATGTGATGTTATGTACTCTACCTATTTGACTTGAGATCCATTCTACTCAATAAAGGGCGAGTTGACCTATCTATACATACACAGGTTTACATTTACCTTACCATCCCAGCTTAGCTATTAATCCCTCAAGCGTATGTGAACGAGACACAATAGGTATTCTATTGTTATGCGGTCGCATGCGACCGCTCGGGTGTTGAGGTATAAACTACGTTTCCTCCGCCCGTTGCCGTGCTTGATTCGAATGTTTGCTTGCTTAGGGTAGGGTCCGACCGTAGCTACCGCGTCGCACTCGCTTGTTCAGAATACGTACTCATATCTACTCAAAGATCGGACGCTCAAAGAATGAGCTTTTTTGAAATTTTCTGTCAAAATGGCAACTTGTCAATCGCATTCTTTGAGTGGCCTATAACATACTTAAATACCTACCTTCTACCAAAAGCTTCCACTCTTTAGAACTAAGCCAGCAAAAAAAAAAAAACTATGTTGATCTTTGTAAACATTCATCGAAAATTTGAACTAGATCAAACTAGAAGTAGGTAATTAAGTTATAGCACATTTTCTTCAACTGCAAATATAACTTAAACTCCGTACAAATACTATGAAAAACAAAGTAATTTTTGGATGGTATTATGGCTAGGTAAGTGGAACCCCCTATACTCTTGTTTTTTTATTAGATAGACCAGAATGACAGCTTCAATGGATTTTTTAATTTTTATTGTTGCAACCGTACCAATACTGATGTTACTGTTCAATTGTACACTTGATATTAATTTTGATTTTCAATAATGTGATTTTACGAATTGGGTGAAATAATTTTAAGTAAATGTTACTTATAGTATAGCTATAAACAAATGTAATATATAATTTTTTAAGTAGTTTGTTGGTAGTTCCCTCGCAAATAGCAATATTCTTGTATCATTTTACCTATTTTGACTTTACAACTACTATTGCTACTACTTAACTATTTTCTATAAATACATTTTTTGAAAAAAATGATAATTTATTATTTTTTTTTTAATTTTTTTTTCAAATTTTTAATTTTCTTTACAAATTTATTAAAAATTCAAACTATTTTGAATTTTTTTAATGGATTGAAAACATCAATGAATAAAAATTCAATTTTCCAATTATTTAGAAATAACACTATTTTTTAAATTACAAAATAATTTTGTAATTTTGTAACAATTTTGGCCAAGTGGAAGTAATTTGGCACGGAACCTTCAATGCGCGAGTCCGACTCGCACTTGGCCGGTTTTTTTTTATAAAGATTTAATTTATGATCACTGTTACTGAAGAAGCCAATATTCGGGGTAACTGTCCACAATTGCGATAACTCAACCGGATTCTTTGTGCTGTGAAAACCAGACCCCATTTCATTTAAGTAGTAGGTACCTATACTCTGATTTTTAATTAGATAGACCAAAATGACATTTGGTGGGATGCCACTTTTTCGTAATATAAAAATAGTGATGTGCCTAAATATTTGACAAATTCAATCTTCAATTATTGCTTTTAAATGATTATAAAATAATTAATTGGATATAGTTTTAATTTGTGTTGTGCAGAAAATTATTTGCATAAAATAAGTTACGTATTACAAAAAATAAAAAACAAGTTTTGTTTTAAGATCATGTTACCTGCAAAATAATATCATAATTTCTAATAGTGTATAATAATAAGTACTAATAGTGTTATAGAAAGTAGTAAATAGTCAAAATAGGTTGAAGTCATACAAAATATTGGTATTGCATGTGAGGGACTTAATTTTTTACCTATTAGAAAATTTTATTTATGTATTATTATGTTTCTTTGTAATTGTGTTCAACGTTTTACATGTATTATTTATCAAAATAAGTAGAATCACGAAATTAAAAAATCGTATTACAAATTCAATTAATCATTCACATTTGCATTGTTACAACACTATTGCACTACACTTGCAACATTAAAAAATAAAAAGTGCGATTGGAGCTGAAATTTTGGTCTATCTAATTAAAAATCAGAGTGTACATCAGTAGTATATGGAATCACCAGTAGTATATAGCAACGCTTAATTGCGTTTTAAAAGCGCATGAACTCGCATTTTAATGCTTCAACACCCGAGCGGTTGCAGGCAACCGCATAACAATAGAATTTGCATTGTGTCTTGTTCAGATACGCTTGAGGGATTAATAGATTAAATGCTACTAGACCTACCCTGATTCTAGTTTTGTGATTCCGGGAGGGTTATTAATCCGTTATTGGCTTTATACCTACATAAAACAAAATTCTGGCCTCCGGAAGTTATGGCCACCTGGCGAAAAATTTTAACATGCTTAGCAACCGTTTTATTAACAACTTATCCTAGCATAGAAATGTCGATTGCATTAAAAGTACACGGGCAACAGCACGCAAGGTAAACACTGCGGTATCTTACGCAGTTGTAATAAGGGTTAGTTTTCAACTAAAATGTATAGCCTGATGTGCTGTCGACTGTACATCTTTTATCACAGCGAAAAAATTACACAGCGTTTTGCGGTATATTTAGGTGCCTTTCGCCGGAGAATACTATAAACGCACAATAGATACTGGTATAGCACAATAGGTCTGGATGAGGTCTAGGATGTTGCATATTTGCTTAGTAAGTAACCTTTTCAATTTTTCTTATTAATTCTTAATCTCATCTATTATTATTAACTTATTAATATTAAGTTATTATTATTAACTTATTATTATTAACTTATCTATTATCATTCCTATTTTTAACTTTTTGTCGATGATGATTGTTTTACCGTTGTTCACTTGTTAATTTCGATGTATACTTGTTTTTTTTTTAAATTTAAAGACATTAAGCATTTGCGAAAATAAAAACAGCCTTACGAGGGTCAAACTGAAAGTTCTTAGAACTGGCCACTTATAAACAATATAATAAAAAAAAATTCTGAAATTTGAAAATAGAACTCTTTGCCAATATTACTGAGTATATATTTCATTCATTTGTCATTTGTTTTACGATTTGGCGGCAAATTGAAAATTGTCTGTGTCACGTCAACATGAATTTAACACGAGAAAATTTTCGTGCAATGATTTTTTATGACTTTCGATGTCATTTAAGTCAACAAGAAAGTTATGATAGACTACGATTGGCCTTTCACGATGAAGCCCCATCTCGTGCGACTGTTTACAACTGGTTTAATGAGTTTAAACGTGGTCGCACTAATCTCACTGATGATGTAGGTGAGGGACGGCCTTCTACGGTGACGACTGAAAATAACATCTGTGTTGTGCGGCGTATGATAGAGACTGACAAAAGAGTGACCTATCAGCAGATTCGGACAAGCTTAGGCATCGGTATGAGTCAAGTGCACAAAATCCTCCACGAACATTGAGCGGTCAGGAAGCTTTGCGCCCGGTGGATACCTCATAATTTGACTAAGGCTCAAAAACTCCATCGTGTGGATTGGTGCCGTAAAATGATTGAAAGATTTAACGGAGGTGACTCAAATGCTGTGTTCGACATACTAACAGGTGACGAAAGCTGGATTTACTGTTATGATCCTGAAACCAAAAGACAATCTGCTCAGTGGGTGTTTCCTTTCGAGGAGTTGCCAACTAAAGTGAAGAGAGATCGAAGTGCGGGAAAAAAAATGGTGGCCTCGTTCTTTGGAAGGATAGGTCATTTCGCAACAATTGTGTTAGAGGATCAAAAAACAGTTTCTGCAGAATGGTACACTACCAATTGTTTGCCACTTGTCTTGGAAAAAGTTCGAGAGAAACGACCTCGCAGTAGGATCCTCCTTCACCACGACAACGCCTCGTCGCACACCGCCAAGCGAACGATCGACTATTTGGCGACATCAAACGTTGAATTACTGGGTCACCCGCCGTATAGCCCCGACCTCGCGCCTTGTGATTTTTATTTATTTCCAAAAATTAAAGAAAAACTTAAAGGAAAGCGGTTTATGAATGCTGAAGAAGCGGTGGCTGCGTATCGCGATGCCATTGAAGAGACCCCTAAGGACGAGTGGGCAAAGTGCTTTTCCCAGTGGTTCCATCGCATGCAGCGGTGTATTGACGTCAATGGACAATATTTTGAAAATATATAATAAAACTAATAACTGGCTAATGTAATCAGTTTTTGATTTTCTAAGAACTTTCAGTTTGACCCTCGTACTGTTGATATACACAACCGTGAGGGACGATACTCACCATTATAGAAAAAAATATACGCTTTTACCATGTTATTTGAAGTAATCATCGCGTCTACTTGCTGCCAGATGACTATGGTGTGTTAATATTTTTTTTAATAAGGACTAAATATTTTAATTAATTAAATTTGTAAAAAGTATACATGTGATCGTGAAGGCCTAGCCTAGCAGTGAATGTGACTGATATTGGCGCCATGACATTTCAAGCATTCACGTTGCACATTCAAAAAGCATTTATTAGACCATTATTCAATATTGTAAATGTTCGTGGAGGATTTTGTGCACTTGACTCATACCGATGCCTAAGCTTGTCCGAATCTGCTGATAGGTCACTCTTTGTCAGTCTCTATCATACGCCGCACAACACAGATGTTATTTTCAGTCGTCGCCGTAGAAGGCCGTCCCTCACGTACATCATCAGTGAGATTAGTGCGACCACGTTTAAACTCATTAAACCAGTTGTAAACAGTCGCACGAGATGGGGCTTCATCGTGAAAGGCCAATCGTAGTCTATCATAACTTTCTTGTTGACTTAAATGACATCGAAAGTCATAAAAAATCATTGCACGAAAATTTTCTCGTGTTAAATTCATGTTGACGTGACACAGACAATTTTCAATTTGCCGCCAAATCGTAAAACAAATGACAAATGAATGAAATATATACTCAGTAATATTGGCAAAGAGTTCTATTTTCAAATTTTAGAATATTTTTTTTATTATATTGTTTATAAGTGGCCAGTTCTAAGAACTTTCAGTTTGACCCTCGTACTATGTTATACTTTTGTTTACACGAGCGCCGGCGACCTTTTGATCCGTGAGCGTCTACGGTGTTACTTTAAAGAAATTAAAGGTGAACTCTAAATAACACAGTGACGGATAATAACATACATGTCCATAGATAGACATGTGTTAAAGTCGTGCGGGCGGGATTCGAACCCGCGACTGCTTATCTTATATTGTAAGTCCGAAACGTAAGCCACCACACTATGACGGTCGTGTTGTTTAAAAAATAATAGTACCAAACTACTCCCATGTATGGCACTGTCTTTCGACTGTTGACGACAAAATATCGACTATGCTAACTTAAGGGTTGTTTGCGATTTAATAAAACGTACAAATAGCGTTCTTGAAACAACACTACTTGCCGCGTATTTTAATTCTAGACAAGGGAACTAATCACAAAATCCCGGGACAAAGTTTTGATGACTATTTTATAATTATAAAATAAAAATAAAATACGTCTAAATAAGCTATAATTAAACCATAATGGTTGAAAAATTAAACAGCTTTGGTGATTCCAACACCTGTCTTTAATTAATTTAAGACTATTTTGCTTTAATGACTCACCAGGGGACTGGGTTTTCGGGACTAAGACAACGATTTTAGAATTTTATTGGATTTTAACTTGTGACTAAGTGAAATTAGCTATTATACCTTTTAAAATTATCTATAAAATAATTACAATCTGTTATTAATTGTCTAAACAATTTTAGCTTAAGGCCCTGGGGCCCTATTTTTGATTCACTCGCTTCGAAATGGCGAGTGATTTTCGTTCGACAACGAGTTTTTTTCTATGACTTAATTCATCTTCGAACGAAAATCACTCGCCATCTTAAAGCGAGTGATTCAAAAATAGACCTTCTGAGTTGCCCAGTTTGCAGAGTAGCACCCTAATAAGGAAAAGGCCTAAAAGGCCTTTTACCTTGCAAAGTTTTATGATGGGCAATTTTGTGATGATAGCAGTGCAGAAATCATAAAAACATTTGGCCGGCAACATCATCAGGATTTGTTATATTATTATTATTATGCGCAGCGAGTGCAGTTGGTTGTCAGTGCACCTGCCGGCAGGTGGGTCTGCGGTGACTGGGGCTTTCGTCTGCGCACGTGCGCCGACGAAGCCACTGCTTAAAGCAGATTTCTTTATATATTTTTTGCCTCTTTCGTATAATGTACAGCAGCAAGTCAAATAATTACCAGCCTATATCATTACAAGCTAGAAAATGAAGTCAGTAAAGTCATGCAAATAACGTAAACCAGTATATTATATACATTCAGCAGTATATCAATAATTTATTTACCGTCGCTTCAGTGCCGTTAAAAAGAAACGTAAGTACATTTTAGTTTTCTGTCATTCCGCGTAGCACCAAGGTATACGTTAATTTTCACTATGCTGGGTCTGAAAGCTAAAGATGTACCCTAAAGCCGGTTCTAAATCAACTGTAAGAAGTGAGAAATTAATCCCTACACGTCCAGGAGATCCCTTTTTACACTGGTCCACTGTGATATGTACTAGCAAACATATCCGCAAATGTGCATGCATGCAAGTAAATAGCACTTGCATGCATTAACGTTTGCTTAGAACCTACATGTATGTAGGAACGTATGTATTATTATATATGTAGGAATTTATTTATCTATACTTATATCTATGGTTTTGGCCTCTTACTTCCATCAATGAAAATATGTGTTTTGTGTTGAAATATTTTACGGGAAATCCGAAAATTACGCGGGCGACCCCTCGGGTGAACGCTATTAATATTAACAAACAGAATTACAATCGTGTAAACAAAATAAGAGTAATTTGTAGCAAGTATTATTATAAATCAGCTGAGAAGTAAAATTAACTATTAAGTTTAAAAACCACGTCATTTTATTATTTTGTTGATCATTCATGGTTTTATATCATCATCATTAATAGCATGAAATTATTCGAAGATGAATAGGTCTAAGTTGACCTTGACTCACTGTTGATTCCTAACACATTGTCGGTCTTCGTTGGTATTATACCTTTACAACTTTACAATCGAACAGATGCGTTTTTCAAGGAACTACATAATTGGTTCTTTTTAATTTAACTGTAATAACTATATCATTTATATTTGGAAACAAAGATCATTAGGATATTCGGCTCGTGTCCAATTTTGTTGAACTTTTAATTTTTATATGTGTGTTTAGTGAATGGATACGTTTAAAGTTTATCAGTATGCAACGCTGCGGTGGCTGCGGGGTGGGTGGCGTGTGGTGAGGCGGGCGGCGGGTGCTGGCGGCATTCTGCCGTTTTGCATTGCAAGCCCGTTCTCAGCGCGCGTCGCGTTCGACGCACTCCCGCGGTCACCACTTGGCGGAACTCAGTTCGCTCACTCCTTAGTCACCCGGCAACACTCGCAGTTGCGCCACAAGTTTTGTTGTGCTAATGTCCTATACCTTTTCCAATAGTTTTACCCGCCCCTTTACTATTCACTCGGAGTACTTACATTTAAAGCTAATCGTAGAACATTAGTCGAAATATTAGTGGCGCACAAGTCAAGCGCGTACTGTGTTAAATTTTACAACCGGCTTATGGCATCCAGAATGGCGAAATACCGCAGGTATGACTACTAGGATAGGTATCCTTGAACAACGCCTACACTTGCTTTTTCTCTATTCTGTCTGTAATGTTGACATACGTAAACAATGCGTAGTATTTACTATTTCACAAGATGTGTGCAAAACTGTTCAGCTGTTTTATTTACTGAAGAATCGGGATCCGTAAATCCTATGCACATGAACACGTGGTATGTAAAGTAAAATGGCGGCGAAGCGCCGGGCGGTTCGATGTTGGTTGTGCGTCCCCGATCGTCAATTTTATTTTCCGGCTATCGATAAAATTATTATTTGAACAAGATAACGATAAAGATTAGAGCATACGCATTTTTTTATGTCAGTTTTTCTGGAGTAGTCCTTATTGCTATTTGTTTTTCTTCTATAAAGTTTATTTAACATGTGTTATGATTTATGGTAGTAGGTAATACCTACCTTCCTAGTGATTAAGATACAATTTATTTACGACTAGCATAATCAACATATTTTGTGCGATCCTACCTAGCCTACCGGCTAGGCTAGGCTAGGCTGATGTATTTATCAACAGCGTAGCAGTTGTTTAGTAGTTGTTAAACACTGACATAATGTTTATTCCAATCTAGGTCATATACCTCTGGTTAATGTCTAGCCGATTTTAAAGTGATTTCCTGGCATCATAATATATCAGTCAGATTGTTTCAGTTTTTGAATATTTAGTGATGTGAAAAAACATATCATTTATATATTACAAGCAAAAAATATCGCTGTAATTTAGCTATCTTGTTAGAATAATTAAATTCTTTTTTTAAAAATATCCTTGGTGTAGTTATTCGCTCGGTATGCAGATAGTCATATTATACATATAGATAGGGACGGTGTGTTGTTTTTTATATTCCATTTTTTATCATAATTATTTTTATTGGTATATTCAAACTTAAACATGTTTCTTAAACGAATTTTTTTTACAACTTCCTATTCAATTCACAAAGTGCTTTATTTTTTAATATATTTTAGTTTCAAAAGTGAATTCACAATTACAAAAATAAATGGAAACAAAAAGTAGGCAAATGTAATTGAAGCTCTAGAGGCGGACGGATCGCATGTATATACGTACCTCGCGGGATGTAGGCATTTATTTCAAAGATACGGCTGGTTAAAATACTTTAGAGTAACTACCGTGGAATTGGCCCAAACATAAGGTAGAAACTCTCTGCGGCCTATTCTGTTAGGTTAGGAATATTTTTTGCTAGCACGACTTCAATGCTAAGCATTAAACATAAGATTGGCTCCTGAAATCTTATGTTCAATGTTATTTTCTATAAATAGTTCCTTAGGACTGAAGTTTTATTGAAGGCAAATATGTAATAGCGATTTCAGTTAAGTTTTGCCTAACCTTTTAACTAAACCCTATTTAGTGGTTGGTCACTGTTGACGTCAATCAATAACAGAAGGAGGTAGGATGAAACTGATAGTTAGCATATAATTAATCAATGGATAACCCAAGTAAACTTATTTATTGGTCTGATTTTACCGTTTTAGCTCGAAATGACTAAATCCTAAATGATTTGTGATCTGAAAACTGGTCATTTAATTTTAAGATCTAGGTATCTTTTCAGAATTAATCCTTAATCATACCTATGTATGCTGTAATATTTTTCTGATTATTACCTATATACGGTACCTACAACCTTTGTAAATATCGTTATTATACTTAGTGGTGTAAACCAGTTATTGCTCTTAAAAAGGGTGTAATAAAAGTGGAAGTGAGCAGGAGGGAGATAGTATTATGAATCATGTCTTGATGTGATAAATCTCCGCGGTTCTCAGACAAATACATGCGCGATTTTTGATACATAATAATTATGTACACCTGTGTCCCTCCCTACTCGTACAGTCACACGACCTTTCATTTGGAACCCATTTCGTCGGATTTTATTTGAGCGTGACTTACCTATGATGTATCATGTACACTGCGGTGTCTTATGCAGTTGTAATAAAGGCTAGTTTGCAACAAAAGTAGGTAACCTGATGTGCTGTCGACTGTACATGTATATTGTAAAGTCCAATTGTGAAATATAGTTGCTTAAGTATTAAGGTAACAATACTAGAAAGTAAATAGGAAAGATGTAATGTATGGGTGTGCATGGTTAATGAGAATTACCAGCCCAGCGTGTTATATACAGGGTGTTGTTTGGTCAGCGACGAGCGTTTCAGGGGTGGCTGTACAAACTATACTGATGCCAAATTTTTTTTTTTTTGAAATGGAAATAACCCACATAATCATTTTTTTTTTAATCCGGTACTATCGAGTCAAAACTACTATCACCAGGTAGCTTCTTCGAAGCTTACTAGCTACAGCGTAGTATTTTGTAGATAAGCGCTAGCTACGTGCTAGGGTGCGAGTTTTGCCATTCGATTTGTCATTTTTTTAATGTTGTGAAGAGGTTTTCTTGTATAAAACTTGCTCAGAATTAACAAAACCCATGTAGTAACCCATTTTTCTGATATCTACTTTAATGCTATTTGTAGATTTTCTGAGATCGAGAGCTCTCGAAATCAATAAAAGCTTGAACGTCCAATATATCCAGTCCAGATATTTCGAGTTAAATTCGTAAGAATTAGCACCTTCTTAGTTAGTGCATGTGGAGAAAAAGTCAGATTTTTATACGTATTATTAACTACTATTGACAGGCCGCTCAAAGAATGCTATCATGAAGTTATTTTTGTCAGAAAATATATGGAAACAATTACACACAATTCGAGACTACGCTTATTTTCCTATATTTTTTCTATCAAAATTGAAACTTGTCAATAGTATTGCAACTTGTCTATAATACGAAAAATAAAGTTTGCGTCGATATGTTATTAAATTTTCTACCGTCTCAACTAGATCTAATTATGCCATCGGTGCATAGGCATCCTCGACTTTAAATAAAATCAAACAAAGAATTTCATTTTATTTAAAGTCGAGGGAAAGATCAGAGACAGGAAATACGTAAAGTATGTTAATGCTCGATATATGTAGTTGCCATTCAAGATTTGTCTGAAGAAGTTGTGTATTTTTAGAGACGCTTGCACGCACTATCTCGTGCATATCTACATACGCATACATACATGCTAGTGAGTAACAGATAATTACTCACAGTTCATGAGGGGTCATGCATGTTGCTCCAAGTAAGCGTTTAAACCGAGTTTGTGAATGGCTCTCGGTCGCGGGCCACACGGAGACGGGTGTGTGCAGGGAGGGGTTTAGTGCACACTCGTGCTACACACTTTGCGCACCGTGCACCGTACGGACGGTTGTAATGTATTGACTAAAACGCGCGTGTGTGCTATATGATGTCATTTCCGCTTCTCCGCCATTTTGTAGCGACTATATGGCGGCGGGCTGTGTTGGCCGGGGCAGCTTATCCTGGTGGCATTAGAAGTTGCTCTTACTTTCTCATTCAAAATCAGAAACTGATTCTCAAACACGCCCCTTATTACTTACAGCATCATCACATGTAGCACATTAACCAAAGTATCTGCCTGAATCCTTTTCTTCTCAACGAAGATTTAACAGTTTTTTTTAAACTAGTAATAGTACAGAACAAGAGTTTATTAATACACGTTATAGCATATTTTTGATTGATTTTTAAGGACTTATATCATTGATTATGTATTTTTTGTTTATTCATGTGGTTGTATCGCTTCTCGCAGCCGTTCATCAAAGGTTCTCATCAGCGGGCTACCTCCGCATGTCCGCTTCGACAACATCGAGCCACTGCTATCACAGTACGGCAACGTGCAGCAATGCGAAAAAGCGAGCTCGCGCGATCCCAACACCCAGGCCGTCTTTATCACGTTCGAGACGCCGGAACAGGCGCTGCAGTGAGTATACTGTTTGATGCTGCCGCTGGATGCGACCATTGTTTTCCACTTCACGGTCGAATGCATGCGCTCTCGCTTCTTTTTTCACTTTCCTTTTCTTGTTCTTTGCACGCTCTATTTTCTCGTCTTCCTTTGTCTGTACTCTTTCTCTTGCATTTTCTTTTTCAGCTAACATCGGATTGTATGTGTGTTTGGGTTATATCTGGGTGTGCTTTTTGGTATTCTTTGGAAATGTCCGTGGTTATGTGGTTATATATTACTTGCAAATATGTATATAATGATATTAACTATGCTATGGGTTTTGTTTTGTGTGGTAATGCATTGTAGTATTGTTACTAATTGCGTTATTTTTATAGAATGAAAATTTCATTGACCTGAAGTCTAATCTCAACTTCATGTACTATAAACAGGCATTAACATACTGCCCACAAATCAAAAATAGAAATAATATTAAAAACGTTTATTCCTTACTTACTGGACATGCCCTGAGAATCAATAAGCTCAAGTGGCAATGCAGCAGAGGGCGACGGCGCGAACGTCGCGGTTCCATGTTTATATGTTTGCCTGTTAGATGACGCTGACGGCTTCACGCGACGCCTCACTATAAAAAAAAAATCGTTAAAACTATTTTCGCGTCGCTGAACGTTTCCTTTAACGAGACCTTACTAAAACTTCCCTGTCTGTTTACTAAGACTGCCATGTCTGTTCGTCCGTCTGAACTCATTCTCTTGCATTTTTATTTTTCAGCTAACATCGGGTTGTATAAAATCTTCTAGTACTTTGGATATAATTTTGTGAAATTTAGCGACTGGAAAAACATATTAAAATATTTTACAAAAAGCTTTTATTTTTACAAAAAACAAAGCTAAGTTTTATCTTGATAGCTACTTTTTGTGAAATTTTTGCGACGACTGGAAAAACAATTAAATCTTTTTCAAAGAACTTATTTTTACAAAAAGCAAAGCAAACTTATATCCTTAGCTACTTTTTGTCAACTTCTTATTTCAGGTTATTAAGCTTTTTTATTTCATCGCAATAGACCAACAATATCGAAAGAAATCGTAGTTATTGCTGCACGGAGCTTCCCAGTACAAAATAAGAATTTTCTTGTTCAATAGAAGCTAAAGAAATTAACAGAACTCAAAAACCTTATTCGTCGAATACTAAATGCCTACTTCGAAAACTTCACCTATTTGTCAGCAATCATTTATGTAAAGGACATTTTAAATCCGGACGTTGACTTACTTGGTTGGATTAGTCCTATCTGACGTTGGTTAAATCGACTTTTAAAAGCAATCTCCTTTTATTCAGGAGAAATCGATTATTTTTGAGTCGGTGCATGATGTGTGTATGATGTGTGTATTGTCGGTGTACGTAAACTTTGACATCATGCACCGATTCCAAAATATTTTTTCTCCTTAAAAGACGATTAATGCGTTATTTATTTTTAGCTTCTATGAGCCGATTTTACCAACGTCAAATTACAGTTAGCCGTCTGAATAAGTATAAACACGACCGATTTTTAAATGACATTGAGGGGTTGGGTTATACAGATCGTAACAGTTACCCTCCGCCCTTGGAAAAATAACAAAAAATTCTGAGTTAATCCGGCATAACCGGTTTTGATGGCCTGTACTTTTCTTAATAATTTAATTCAATTTTATGTGCCAATTTATATTAATATTTTGTAAATTCAATACTTGTACATAAAAAAATATGCTAAACCGCTGTTGGATATGGTTAACTAGTTTTCAATGAAAATACATTTTATGTACCTCACTTTCTTCTGAGGTAACGAAGGTAGAGATAAAAAGAAATGCGTTTTTTCATCTACTTTAATTTAAACCCTGATTTATTGTAGTCGTACCTCGTTCTTTGATATCGATTTGGTCAAGATTAGTCTCTTCAAATTCTTTAGCAATAAAAACTTGGTCTTAAGAACTCGGAATTTCAGCCCTCCGTATAAGTAATTTTAAAAATGCCTTGCACTTGTTCCAGGGCTATAAACGGCCTAAACGGCTGTGAGCTGGAGGGTAGTCGCATGAAGGTGGAAGCGGCCGAGCAGAACGCCCGGGGCGGGCGGCGTGGTCGCCCAGGCGGCGGCCGGGGCGGCGGCGGCGCTGCGGGCGGCGGCTCTCGGCCCACCGACTTCCCTCTCCGTCTGCTCGTACAGAGCGACATGGTCGGCGCCATCATCGGACGCCAGGGCAGCACCATCCGACTCATCACGCAGCAGAGCCGCGCCCGCGTCGACGTACACCGCAAGGATAACGTCGGATCTCTCGAGAAGGCCATCACCATTTACGGCAACCCGGAGAACTGCACCAACGCGTGCAAACGGATACTGGAAGTCATGCAGCAGGAGGCGAACAATACTAACAAAGGGTAAATAAAATGTCTTACCTTAAAAAATGCATGCCCACTATCGCATATCAGGATTAGCTTTGGATCATCAACCAAAAGGACAAAGACAGTGATTTAATCCAAAACTAAGATAATATTGACTAGCGCAATGAACCTTAAAATTTGACAATGTTAAGGACCTACGACTAAAATTTTGTAGAAACAAACAGCACAGTTAAAAAAACTCATGCCCACTTTTGAATTTTCCAATATTGACTTTTGATAGCTTGAGTTCCCGTGTACAACATTACATTATAGACATTTAATTTATTGGTTGTTATTAACTTATTTTTTCTTCGCTTTTCAGAGATATATCTCTTCAAATCCTTGCCCATAACAACCTTATTGGTCGTATCATCGGCAAGGGAGGCAACACCATCAAACGGATCATGCAGGAGACTGACACTAAGATCACAGTTTCGTCCATCAATGATATTAACAGCTTCAACCTAGAGCGGATCATCACCGTCAAGGGAACTATTGAAAACATGGCTAAAGCCGAGTCGCAGATATCGGCAAAGCTTCGTCAGAGTTACGAAAGCGATCTGCAGGTAATGAACGGATATATTCAACAAGTTGTTACCACATTAGGGTGCAATTCCACAGAAGCGGCGCTGAGTGGAGGAAAAAAATTACCAATGAAATCTGGCTCGCGCTCATGAGCTATTAGTTTTTTTATTTTAAATGACTGCCATGGCCAAGTACATAAAAAATCGATAGATCGAAAATATACTTTGATAAAACTTCGTAAATGCTGGTGGGTAATCACTTGAAATGGCGGTCTGAAATCACAATCAAAGCCATACGTCGCATACTCTTTTTACACATTTCTGATCAGTTCCTCCCAGCTCCGCTTCGAATGAAATGTAGCCTTATTGCGATTTACTATTGTCGTCCGTGACACGTGAACTATAACGTTTAACCAATTCTACGTGTTGCAACAGGTGCTCGCGCCACAAAGCATAATGTTCCCGGGCCTGCACCCGATGGCGATGATGTCGACCGGCCGCAGCTTCTGCGGCGCCCCGCCTCCGTTCCAGCCGCCGATGTACGCGCCAATGGCCGGACAGGGAGGCGCCCAGCAGGGAGCGGGAGATAGCCAGGTATGTAGCGATAACTACGCAAATTGAACTACTACATTGTAATTGACAGTTGCATACTGATCACGTGTTCGATTATACCGTGTATGCATGGACGAGACTAGTGATGCAACGATTATCACTTAGCGATTACGATTATTGGACCTATTAATCGACGATTACGATTTCGATTACGATTATTTGGATTTATAAATAAAAAACGTACTTTCCATGAATCAACATAACATTTATTATCGGAAGAAAAAATTTCAATGATTAAAATAAGGTATTTTTCAAAAAACATTACATTTGTTTGATTGCCCGTCTGGTGTAGTGGTCGAGAAATCGCCTACTACGCAGCGGGTGCGGGTTCGATCCCCGCACAATACAAACATTTGTGTGCATGAACATATCTGTTTGTATTGGTCTGGGTGTTTTCTATGTATATCATGTATGTATTTACAAAAAAAAAAAGTATTTAAGTATTATATCCGTTGTCTGGCACCCATAACACAAGCTTTGAGTAGCTTACTTTGGGGCTAGATGGCGATGTGTGGGAATGTCCAAAGGATATTTATTAAAGGATATTTATTTGTAGCTTTTCAGGCATTAACCTGTTCCGTTTTTCGGATTAGATCAATCCGACAGTTAACAAAGTTCCACATATCGTCGCCGTAGAGTGAAAACCTCTTATGTGTTTTTGAGTAAACTTTTTAGGAGGTGAATAAAACCGTCTGGTGAAAAAGAATTGTACTACGTAGATTTTTGTTGTAATTGTTTTTGTGAGTAAAACTAAAGCTCGTTCAAACGTCATTAATGTATATGCACATGCTCTTAATAATGTACATGCACTTTATGTTTTCACGATTTTAACATCGGGGCATGTTGTCTTCGAAGTAATCACACCAGACTAGTTCATGCGAGCGAATACGAGGTTCTCATTGAACGTTATAGACGGCGTTATTTGTATCAGATGAGCGTGTGAGTTAAACTAGAATGTGCGTCGCGAGGTTTTCTTTAAAATAATGTAATAATAAAAAAAATGAGCTTAAATGCATTCCCGAGGTTTTCACTCTACGGCGACGATATTTGTAGTGATTTTTCCTTGCAAGAGATTTTAGCGTCACAGTACCTACTTACATTTCAACTTTTAAGTGGATTCTGCTAACTTTTTAAAGTGCTGCCAAATATCACTCGTTTGCTTTCGTTTCGATGTCATTTTTGTCGTTTCTTGCAGTACTAAGGTACTTTATATGGCAAGAGAAAACCAACGTAGAAAAATTAAATACGCTTCAGGAGATACAATTACTCTCCTTGCAATAAATCACTAAACAATGACCGCACACAATGACAAGATTGCTCACGGCGCGGGAAATCCCCGAAACGAAATGTCAGGCAGGCCAGCCAAATTAGGTAACGTTCGGATACACGCGCGTATGAAGAAAAGACGCATAAAGTATGTTAAACTTAACATAAACTTTAAAAAAAAATTAAAGTAAATAATTAAAATTCATAAATAATCGCTAAATAATCGATAGACTCGACGATTACGATTAATCGTAATCATAATCGTTGCATCACTAGACGAGACCAATATAGCCTATTGGTCTCGTTCATAAGACCAATCCTTGACGTAAATTTTTATTAATTGTCAAATGCTTTTCAATAATAACGTTTTTGAAAGACGTTATATGAATAAATAAAATAAAAAAACTTTTATTTCAAACTTTTTAGTCCAGAAATGTTTAGATCAATCATAATAATAACCATTTAAGTTTTTATAGTAAGAACAATTATTTATTACAATTAGATAAAAACATTGCATTATTTACACAGATTTATTATAAATAGAGATACGCCGAGTAGCACTTTCACCGCGTAACGAGTACCGAGTATTACTCTGTTATTTTTTTTTCCAACCGAGTACTCGGCCGAGTTACTCGGTTTAAAATAAAATATTTGTTTCGCGTGTACTAGTAAAAACAGGTCTGCGCTAGCACTAGCGCGCAATGATACTAAAAGCCCCATTACTTTAGAATAAGCTATCAAAAGTCTAAAGTCCTTTCAAGTAGTGGGCAGGGCACCAAACAAGGTATTCAGAACTGACACGTTAAGCACGAGTGTTTGTGCACCTGCAAGCACCTTACATAGCGAGTGATTATTTAGGCTAAAGGATAGCCTGTTACCAGAACGTGCAGACATCTTTGTGTTACTGCATCATAATTTTACTTTATGAAATTTTATAATTGAATTTTTTTTCGCAAACTAGTTCTCCTCATTTGATCTCATTACTACTCGTTTAGTATCATAATTGAGATTGTGAAAGATCTCCCCTGTTGTTTAGATGATATCTACCAAAATGTATTGCTTTAACTAAACCGAGTAAACTCGGCACTAAAACAGAGTTACTCGGCCGAGTAAGAGTATCGGAAAACCCGCTGAGTACGCCGAGTACCGAGTACCAACCGAGTACTCGCCCCATCTCTAATTATAAAGGACATAATTACTTTAGTATGGGAAAAATGCATGATAATATGTAAACGGTGATTATAGTGATAATAACTACGATGATAATATTTTTTTGCAATATGTAGCGATTTTAGAGGAATTTATTTAGATTCCTGAATCATGATATGGTAAACGTCTTCATCTGTGATGCCTGACCCTGTTGCAATTCCAGTCAGCTTATGAATTGCCTGTACATCAAGATAGTTTACTTAACTTTTTTCCATTATATCCTTTATTATTCAGTTAGTGTGCAGTAAAGTGTTTATACGGTACTAATATAAAACATTGTTTCAGGAAACTACGTATCTCTACATCCCAAACAATGCTGTGGGCGCCATAATCGGTACGAAGGGATCGCATATTCGCAACATTATTCGGTTCAGCAGAGCTTCCGTAAAGATTGCCCCCTTGGAGCAAGAAAAACAAGGCGAGAATCCGAATGCTCAACAGGAGCGCAAGGTCACAATCGTGGGTAGTCCCGAAGCTCAATGGAAAGCACAGTTTTTGATCTTTGAGAAAATGCGAGAGGAGGGCTTCATGTCCGGATCAGATGACGTCCGACTGACCGTGGAGATAGTGGTTGCCTCATCGCAAGTTGGCAGAATTATTGGAAAAGGTGGTCAGAATGTGCGAGAACTTCAGCGCATGACCGGCTCGCTGATCAAGCTGCCCGAGCAGCCACAGCAGGCGGGCGGCCAGCAGCAGGACCACGACACCACTGTGCACATCGTCGGGCCATTCTACAGCGTCCAGGTACGTCAATACACACGTGTATCACTCCGCGAACTTATTGTCTCGTCAATTGTTACTCAGTTTTTAATTATACTGCTTTAGATATAATGGGCTTGTGCAATTTGTATATTCTGAGGACTCTATCGTAAGTCGAGGCGTTTCGCCACGATCATAGCGCGTGCAATCATTTGAATAATTTGTGATCAAACTGGCCGTCTCATAGTGATACAGCCGCGCCTTGGTCGCGCCCGTGTTATGATTAGTATAAGGCTTTTTCCCCCTGTGCCGCCTCGACTAGCTGATGTGATTCACGAACAGCCCGCATTCTGTCAACTGCATTTGCGAAATATGTTTTACTAACTGTCGGTATTCGCGTGGAAGACGATTGAATGACGACACATGTAGTTACAAGTCCAGTGCCCTAAGGAAAGTTAATTAAGCTGTGCTTCTGGTACTGTTACTAAGATAAGTATATACAATTTATGTATTTTTCTGATCGCTGGCTGCGAATTAATGTCATACCGTGTTTTACATACATGATATTTAAATCTACTCACTGTGGCATAATGAGGTCTTTACATTTTGTAGCCATCTTCTGAAGCGGGATGAGCCTCGTGAAGACAGCTACTTTAAGGATTCGAACAAACGGTCTCAGCCAAAGAATTGACAATAGTGGCTTAAAATACCTTTGACGGCATTATAGGTGAGTATTTTTTCATTACTGAAATCAAAGCGAATGTATGTCATGATGTGAAAATAAGATGTTTTAATAAAGTTACTACATATTTACGTAGGTATTTGATTTCTGTTGTTTAATTGGACTATTGTAACTACATGTGAGTATAAAGTTAAATAACTAGTAAAATGATAGAATGACATGAGTGAGAGGTGTCTGTGATTATTTCCTTTGTGCCTTAACGAGAGTTAAATGTATTAACAGCAACACACATAGTCACGGTATAGCAAGGAGGAATACACACTCGTGGTGTCGGGCTATGAATGTGTCAGAAGAACATTTTTTTGTTATTCACACGAGTTTTATTGCGTGTATATTTATAATACTTTTTATTTAATTCTGCTAATGGTATTTTTATTTGTAAATTTAATTATGTGTTGCTGTTTGTACCTTAGATATTTTCACTTTATTATCGCGGCCTGTGGGATAATCTACTCAAATAAATAAATATACTAGCCCACTATTAAAAATGGTTATCACGGTATAAGTATCACTGTAACGAGCGGTGCTAACTAAAATAGAATTTAAAATCAATTATTGTGCGACCTTTTTCGGATATCAGGTCGGTAATTACCATAATCGATGAGGGGCTTTGTAAGATCATACCTCTCAGTAACCGACATTATTACGTGCTTACCATAACGCACTATTAACCTGAGAATGAGTGAAAATATGTATGTTGAACCACAGATTAGAGAATAGTTACTTCGTAACAGATACATCACTCCCATACAAAAGCTAAAATACCTACGCTATATTTACCTACAAAATGCGCCGCAACTCGGCTGCAGTAAGAAATGTACTCTACGAACGCGTTCCGAGAAGCGAGTTTCCCGCGCACGCCGCGTGATTGCGTCATCGAGCGAAAACTTTAGGGTTGTACCGAACGCGTAAATTAAACACAGAGTTGCTGAAACACTTAATTTTTTATTGTTAATTATATTTGTTACATTATACAATAAAAAAAATGAAATCTTATTGATAGTAGCTGTTTCCTTCGGTTTCACCCGCGTGGACCCGCTATATGTGTCCCCTGGATAAAAAGTAGCCTGGTAGGTTTGTGAGTTTCTTTGTTACTGCGTGGCTCGGGGGCTGCTGACTATATGGCTGAGATTTACGGGTTCACGAGTAGAGGGTTCATTCGGGTGAATCTGCGGCCACAAGACCAATACAGATAAAAATAAGTGCTTTAATTTTATGAAATGTTCAATGTTTTTTTTACCATCGCTGAACTTACGGTTATTGAATTTCACTGTTGTTAAAAATTCTGAATGTTATGAATAATTTTAAAAAATTATATTTTGGAAAGCAAGGGCAAGGCGGAATGAAATTATTTTTAAGTACTTCCCGGCCGGTTTATCAAAACTTTGTCAAAATTAAGTAATCGCGTGTGCCAACCAACTGCCGCTTGGGTCGGTACCGACCTACTGTGCGGTAGGCACTTATAGCGCGACCTTGAGCGAGTGACGGAGGCCTGGTTGAACTAACTATGTTTCGTGCGAATGCAATGCGAGATTGCCAGCTACGGAACTTTATTGCGAAATATTGTGCCTTATTATTGTGCGAACGTATGTTTGTGTTGATGATAAGGCTTACAATATCTGGTTTGATAATTTCCAGTCTGCTCAACGTCGCATCCGCGCCATGGTGGCGCAGGCGTCGGCGCCCGGCCGGCGTCGCGCCGCGCAGCCGCCGCCCGCGCAGCAGTAAACGGCCTCCGCTCCCCCCCACCCCCCGCGCGCCCTGCACACCGCCCCACCCGGAACCCACGCCACACTCTCCGACCTCTGCCAGTCTGTACCCAGCCCGGCGACACGGCTAAGTATACAACAACACTACCGCTCTACTGACTCGAGATAAACTTATTAGCTGAAGCATCTCAGATTTTACTATCGATTTTTTACTCGAGCGCTGCATATGCAGGCTGTTGAGGTGAAATTGTGTGTCCAAATGTTGTTGTTGACATAATTATATTATTGTAGTGAATTGTAATTAATTACTATTGATGAATCCATATTTTATCCCGGGATTATATATGTTGATAAATAATTGAATATAATATATATTATATATATTATTCATATACACATTTTTTTAACGATAGTGTCAGTTACATATATGGATTATCCCCGTGAATATATTTAATTGTTATATTGTTTTCATACCATGTTATTCTGCTACATATTGTAAAGAGTTGACTTAGAATGCAATAGTTGATGATTCTGTTCTCTATACATATACACATGTTGATAACAATAGCTATATAATATTAGTATCACACCATTAATATACTAACGAGAGGAAGTACATATTTTGTTTTGTTATAATAGATAAATAGATTAATCTGTTGAAATCACTTCACTATACTGTTGAATATTATTTAAAGGGTGTGTGTGGGATTATGATAAGGAACGGATTAATACACACGTTTTACCGAGGAGGCTCAATGGACGGATGTTTTGACGAGTATATTGTAAGAATATTTTCTTTAAAACGATACATAGAATTTCTGCATGCACGCTTGATGAGAACGTGTTGTACAATGGTGTTATGGATTCGACGTGTGCGTTGGGTGTTAAGTAACTAATCCAAAGAGTGACCGCCGATCCGGTGTCGAGTCGGCACGGAAGCGACGAGCCTTGACTAGACCGGCGCGGCGCCCGGAGCCCCGGCCCGGCCCGCGCCCGCCCGGCCGCCCGGCCGGAGCGCTACCTTCTACTAAACAATGCATCCACCTAGGGTGGATATAAATATTTTTGATATACTAGTAATTGTTGGAGAATAAGAAGTAAACTTATGAGGTTTAATTTGTAAGTGACATTTGTTGATCGTTTTCTTTGTAATTTTGTCTTTGTTAGCTTTATAATGTTTTCTTGTATTGAAAATGAAAGATTTCGAAAATTAAGACGATACCGTAGCGTATGGTGCGAGTGAAAGAGTCGCGTATTATTTGGTTCTATCGTGATATGTTTTATTATTCAGATGTACGATTTGCGTTATGTGCCAAGTGAGATATTTAATTATGAGAGATTTAAGATTAAGTGATTAATATCAAAATTATAGAAAAACTTAGATATTTATATTCATAATTGTGATAATAATATATGGAAGTTTTAGCAAAAATGTTATCTAAGAATGTTTTACATTCTTATTACCTTGTTCTAAAATTTTGTTAGAATAACTTTCCTGTAGTGGGGGAATAGGGGGCAGGTTTGACCTACCCACCTCCACCCTAGCCTGTTGTCTAACATACCTCTTCTGCCCTTGTATGAGAAGGCAAATTTACTGTTCCTAATGCATTAAAATAATTTTCATATCGATCAGGTTATGTTTCCTTTTTAACTTCGCAGCCATATATTTAAACTTGGTATTGTCATAGTAGAATCAAATAAGTACGCCAACTCAATCTCCGAGCGACTGATAATAACCTACAGTCGTCGCTTATAGTTAATTCAATCGTTAACAATTCTGACGCCCACTAAGTACGTTTAATTTTATTCGTCTGTTGATGAGTTACAGCTACTTAGGTTTATTCAATTTTTATCATGTAGTGCTTACAATTTTTTAAGTACATAAGATGATTCGCACTCTATTGCCATTTTCTTATCGAAATTAGGTCAACACAGAATAGATGATAAAATTTTGGAATCAAGGATTATTCACCGTTGTCAATCGTGGTTAGTATGAAGTCCGCGAAATTATTTGATTCTACTATGGTTATAATGTCAATGTATATTTTGGAAGGAGTACTTTTCCATTAAAAAGTCATCTTGACTGCTTAAAGGATTTCTTGCTTTTTAGGGTTCCGTAGTCCAACAACCCTAACAGTTTATAAATTACAGTTTTGTATATTGCTTCCACATATTATTGAAAGTAATATTAATCTATATCTCCACTGGCGTTACCTTAATTGCAGTATTTTATTACGCATGAATCACGCGTTGTAAATTTTCTGTAATTTTTCATGTTCAACAACAAACAAAATGACTAATATATGACAAATATGAGTTTTGGAATGAATTTAATACTAATTATGTTCGAATATTGATTGCTTGAATTATTTACTAATAATTGAAGATACAATTCTATATTATTTTTATACAATACAATATTGTAATATGCATATTTAATTAACACTTGAGGTGTATTACTTAATGGTCATATATTGGTAATTAGTTAAATTCATTTTTTTGCCCACTCTGCTCACCCTCGGTGAAAAATGCCATCAATTAGAGAACTGCACCAGCACCCATCTTATCATAAAATACATAGGTTGTGACATAGTACATAGTAGGTGATGTTTTAAATAAAGGTTCCTATTGTATGATTCCTACCTCGCTGTTGTTCGTTGTAATGGCTAATTTTATTGACACACAGTTATAGTTAACTTCGATTAGCAACTAATTCGGGTAAACAAAAGATAGCTTATTTACACAGATGTAGCGAACTTTTGCGCCACTCCCATAACTTGTCTCTTTTGTCAGTGGTGCAAATTTAGAAACACTTGTACTTTATGATACGATACGGTGCAGTTTTCTCACACGCTACGGAAAAAAATAGAATCGGGGAAACCCTGATAGTGAATGTTAAAAACAAAAAAAATAACTCTTGAGTTACGACTTCACTGCCGCCATATCAATAGGAACAAATAAGCTTCTAAACATAACAGGAAGGAGAAAGAGAATAATGGTGTGTATCTCACACAGTGATTTTTTCATCTCGCGGGGACATCATCATTTTATGGCTTTGTTTTTGGCGTATATGACTAATGGAATCAAGACTTCGTTAAAAATGTGTAGTATCCTTTGTCAGTAAGTCTTTTTGTGTGGTACTCTCCTTCAAGCTTCCTTCTTTCTGTTGTGAAAGCGCTTTGTTGTAATTTGAATGTTTCATGCAGTATAAGAATTTAGCACAGTACTTTACTATGGATTTGAAGTCAATGTATGCATACAAGCAACAAGCATCGGTGTTATTCATACCATTCCAACATTGCAGTTCCTACAAGACTGATAAATGCCAAGAGCATTTTAGGTAGGCGCACACCCTGGTCTTCGGACTACTACTAGCAACTATTGACAATAGCTGTATCATTAAATAACTGCAGCATATTTGCATTGACCAACTTATCAATGATAATAATACAAACTATTTGGTTGTTACAAACTTTTGATGGGCATACGTGTCATAAGATCAGTTTCACTTTGCGGTGGAATAGAGTTGTTAACGTTTGCGGGTACGCAGTCGCCGCAGTGAGCCTGATCTCTTTCCACTAGACATAACATATTCATTCAAGTAATCGAGAGTTTGATTCTAAATAAACGATGGCATTTATCTACTATTTAACATTCCATTACATTTACTTCCATCTTATTGCTGAGGAATTCGTTTAGGATCAAATGTCTTGGTGTGCATTTTAAAATATTTGGAAATTTGTATTTAAATGTTATGTGGTAAGTATTTGTAATAATAATTGTCTATTGGTCAATGACCTCAAATTAAATGATGTACAATTGTAATCACGATGTTAGCAGTTATTTCTACATTACGAACAAGTAATTATTTGCTTTACTAGACAAATTACTGTACCCGTGCGCTTTATAATTATAAATGCTGTTCAAAAAGATTTGATTGACATTCGCTTGTATCCGCAGCGTGACATCGACGACCATGCCCATAGCGGTATATGGCAGTGTAATACGTTACACTATTATTTGTTGCGCGCACGAGTAGTTGTAATTTCTCAAAGTATATTGGATAGTATATGCATTATTGACGTTTCACGTTGTGTGTTGAATTTGTATAGGATACATGTTTAATGTAACATTTTCACACGGAATACCTAATTATATGGAATGATCACTGGACAGAATGTTTTGGCTTGCGTCATGTGTCGCATTGGGCGGGCTGCCCGCCCACGACAGTGGTGGATGGCCGTCCGAGCCTCGTGCTGCTCTCGACCACTGTTGCTGGACACTGACGGCCAGATTCCGCTTGCATCGGCTATCTGAATGGAGTTTATAAGCAGTTACTTTCACTACGACAGTGTACATATAGGCATGTTGTTTATTCCTTCCAAATGTAAGCGAGAGGTACATTATGATTTCTAATGTGTTTAGGATGCAGAAATAGTTTTAGTTGATTAATTGTATCGTTGTGAATTAGTGTTAAGTTGAGGGTTGGCGCGGACGGCGCGCGGCCACGAGACTGAATTACAACTTGTCGTGCGCCTCTGCGCCCTTTACTTACATGTCATTAACGCTAATATACTTTTGTCATTCTTGTTTGGTTCTACTGTTATTTACGTTATAATATTACCTTCTCATGTGTGTAATAGCTATTTGTGTATTTGCCGTGTGAACGACTGAATTCAATTTCATTTCATGTGCATGATGGATTTAATATTTTAAAATTTGCACTCTATAATTTTATGAACCCGTCGATCACACATAGCTTTGGAGCCGATGGGCAGATTTAATTATTATTTCAATTGCTAACGTTTGTGTAATTGTTGTTAAAATTTTAGGAGGTCGTCTTTCAAAATATGTGTACTCCTTATCAAAATGCTATAAATGTTAAATACTTAAAGGGAGTATGAGGTATTGTGTAAATGTTCCTTCCCTGTTGCACGACGCGGACATCGCGGCCGACGACGGCAGAGGCGCCCGCGTTCGGTCGCGACTGAAGGCCGTTATGCGAGATCATGAGATCGTCAGTTTCCTACACAGTTTAAATTGACGCTTGCATTACATAAGCGTTATTGTTACATCTCATGGAATTGGTCCGACATACATTTCAGTTGTTTTATCATACAGAAACTTAGTGCCGCCAAAATTTTCTTTGATTTTTGCTGTTATTTTTAGAACCATTTTATAATTGGTATAAGTTCTGAAACTAATAACTACCTCAATATTACTAAATGAATATGATAATTATCTTTGTGCATGTTTTTGGGAACTGAATTAAAAGAATATGAAAATCATAGTATAAGAACGCTATTTTAAACATAGTAACAGAATGTCAAAATTAGATTTCGTAAAGTAATAAAAATGATGAATATTCAAGTGTTTTATTCTATTTATCGTAATAGTACATTCTGCAAAGCTCCATAATTCCTTTTTTCCGTTAGTTGGTTTTCAGTATTTTAAAAAGCATATTATTTGTCTAAGGCCTTGTCATTCGATATTTTGTTATCATCGTTGTGGTGATAGTTCCTGCGGGTGAATAGGGGCGCGGGGAGAGGCGAGAGTGGTGTGCGCGAGGAGTGCAGGCGGACCGAGTAAGTACACGCGCCCGCACTGCTCACTCTCCCCAGGCGAGGTCTTAATTTCGCGGTGTACCTATTGTGGCAGGTTGCAAAGAGGGGTGGCGGGAGTTACCTAATGTGATAAGTGATTTGTACCTTCTTAAAGAACAGAGTCATAAGGTGAAACTCCCCCCCCCCCCCCCCTCCTGTAATCACTAAAAATAAAGAAATAAAATTAACTTTAAAAATTAAAAACCGACTTCAAAACCAAAATGCACTAAAAAGTCTTAAATAAACTCTTGACCCTTGAAAGGAAGCTATTTAAGGCAAACAATTTATTTTTGGAGTCTGTGCCATGACTTAGACCTGTGAGATGCTTGACATCAACTATCAGAGCACCGACTCCAAAATATACACTACCGTCACTCATATTATTGATTAACGTTCCTATCCACGCAGAAAGAGCTAACTGTGTCTTGTGATCTTGCAGTGAGTGGTCTAGCTTGGGTCCTAGTTAGAACTGGATCCCATGCAGGTGGAATTTTCCAACCATCTTCTCTGTTAAAATTTGGATGTTTTCTTATTTCTATAGCTTCGCGTAGCATACGTGGAATGAACCTACGTTCTTTTGACAGTACTTTAGGTTGGTCAAAACGTATGAAGTGGTTGGGTTTGTCTAAGGCATGTTCACACACTGCAGATTTTATGTGTCGTCTATGTTTAACGTCGGCTATATGTTCTTTTATCCGCACGCCTATACTTCGTTTGGTTTGCCCCATGTAGGAAAGGCCACAGTCACATTCCAGTCTATACACCCCTGCATCTTGAAGAGGTATAGTGCATTTGACAGGTGGTAAAAATTGGTTAATCTTCTTTGGCGGCTTGAAATAAATCTTGATGGAAGCTCGATTCAAAATATTCCCAATCTTGTCAGTGACCCCCTTGATGTAAGGTAGTACGGCAGGTGGGCGTTCAACTGTCATGGGCTTGGCACTGGCACGGGGTCTGCAACGACGTTGTACTGGAAGCTGGTTGTCCCGTAGTACCTTCCTTACATGCTGAAGTTCAGCAGCCAGGTGTCGGTCGTCACAGATGCCCAACGCTCTCTGAAACAAAGTTTTGCCCACGGTAGCTAACTGTGAAGGATGATGGTGAGATCATATCATATCAGAAACAAGTAAACAAAGTTATATTTGCTGTCAACAAAATATTGTGGTATTTTACTAAGTGGAAGTAAGTGGATTCTCTAATTGCGAGTCTGACTCGCACTTGGCCGGTTTTTTATGTATTGTAAAGAATAGCGACTTTACATTTTACCAATTTTCAAGTCTTAGGTATAAACCGTAAGAATAAAAAGCATTGCAATGTGCTTACGGTTTCTACCTGGGATACACTTGTTTAACTGTAAGTAAATTGATTTGTTAAACACACAGACTAAGCTTTTGTTGAACGGAAACATAAATATCTTCTTTTAAACAGTCACATTTTCCATTGACAGAAGTTTGTCCACGCTGGCTTTGATAATATAGGTCATGTCTCCTTGGAGAATGTGTTCAACCTCCAGGACTTGCCCAGCTAGCACCAATTTCTTGCCTTTATTCGTAGTCTCCGATTGGATAATGAAATCGTAGGTGATGGCACAAAACCCCGTTTTAGTAATGCAGACTACAAGGACCTCGGGGCCCTAATATCAGGTTCCCTCCTTAATTCAGGTCCCCGCGGTCCCCGGATACCTGACCAAAAATGTTTTCGCTGCCATCGCAGGCCTTTCTTTGCCCAAGCATTACTTTACATAGGTAGTTCGGTCACTATTCAAAGCGTCAAGAGCTAGAACTCAAGCGGTCGCTTCGCTCGCGCATAATTTAGGTTGTTTTAGCACTTTACGAAGCAACACGGACCGAAATCAGAAGTTCTCGCGTTCCATCACGTTATTATAGCTTTTTTTTACGTTACGGATTTTTTTGCCCTTCAAAATACTTAAGGGATACACAAAGCGCATCAAGGGGGTACTATTTTCTTGGAGGAAAAATATCACCGAGGTGGTGAGATCGCAAAAGATACCAAAAAATATCTCAAATTGGATTTATGACTCAGTTTACAGAGATTTTCGCACTCGCTTCGATCGCGGTAGCTCTGTTTTGTTTGGTGGTTGGCTTATTGTCATTTAGTTAATACAATTTTAGCTCGGGGTTATAAAAAATAACTTGTGTAAGTTGACTTCGGTCTTGTCCTTTATTATAATTCGTCAGGAGCCGAATTCTAAAGTTCTCGTTTTGCTAGCGTATAAAAAAAAAGATCTCACTGAAAAACCTTCATTCGCTCTCGATTTTACATCGTTTTGGCACTGAAAAGTGGTAGGAATCGAAATCTAAGCCCTCGATTCGGTCTTATTGTTATACGATTGTTATAAAATTGTTATACGATTTGCACACTGCGACTTTTAGCAGCGATGCAGTCGTGATGCATCGTTGATGCAGTCGCAAAAGGTCAACCTTTACACACTTGCGCTACTTTTAGCTTCGATGCAGTGACGACGCCAACGCGCGTTAGCATCGATGCAGTCGCGATTGCCATTGACAAATTATGAACTGTGTATTAGTGACTGCATCGATACTAACACGCGACTGCATCGATGTTATAAGTCGCAGTGTGTGTGTGAATCATCCTTGGAAAAGTTTGACTCACGCACAGTGGTGCACTTTGTATAGGGAGAGGAAATTTTCGCTATCACAATGCATTGTTTTTGTGTAAATAATGTTGTTTAAGGTTTTTTGAGTACTTCGCGATCAATCGATAATTTACTAACTCGAAATGCCAAGTTGTTGCAAACGGCCATCCCTTATAAGAAGTTATTAATTTGTCAAAAGATACTCTTTACTACATTTGAACATAACATGTCGCTGATTGCACAACAATAATAACTGTTGCGAGAGCTGATCCAGGGGCGAGTGGAAGTGGCGCAGCAGGATTCGTGGAATTGAAAAGACCGCACGCTGATTATTACAAGCATTTATTTCTTCATGAAATAAAGTTGCAATACATCGTCAAATAGTAATTACATTATTAAATTAAAATAAAATTATAAATTAGTCTAGCGAGCCGAGGAGGTCAGACAGAACACAAAAATTAACAGTAGAGCTGTCAGGCTGTCACAGATTAAAAAAATATGATAAGAATGCATTCAGTACATTAAATATTTATAAGCAATGGCAGCGTTCATATTTTAACACTTCCCCTCATTCTTATCATAAGACTCTACAAAATAAGTCTCTACCAAACTCTATCTTAGTAATGTACAATATTTGCTCTACTACCATTATCTTATGTCAGTCAGTACATAACATTATTACAAGTTATTAGGCAATTATCAGTATTATCAGGCAAAACAACAAACAAAATCATTCACAATAATATTCTAAACATTAATATCACAGATGCTTCAAATTCAAATTTTCGACAAAATTAAAATGTTTAGTTTTACATAAGGGCTTGGTAAATAGATCGGCTGTCATTTGGTCAGTTGGTAAGTATTTAACTGTAACTCTACGTCTTGATACATAATCTTTTACAAAATGGTAACGTAGGTCAATATGCTTGGTACGCTTATGACAGTACTCCTATGCCAGCAACAGTTTATGTGCGCTCTGATTATCATTATAGATAATAGTCTCTATATGTTTATCATAAATTTCCAACAAGAAATTCTGAATAAAACATAACTCTTTCGCAACATCACTTATGGCTACATACTCAGCCTCAGTGCTGGACAGTGCCACACAGCGCTGCTTTCTAGCTTCCCAGCTAACTGTATTATTACCTAGTTTCACAACGAAGCCCGTGTATGATTTCCTATCACATTTATCGTTAGCCCAGTCAGCGTCTGTATATGCCAACAAATCTAGAGATTTACTCTTGTAAAAACAAAGTCCTAAATCAATGGTACCCGCCAAATATCGCAATACTCGTTTAGCAGCTACCCAATGACTTTTATCAAAATTGGTCAAGTATTGACTGAGCTGACTGCAACTAAAAGCTATATCTGGCCTCGTGCAAACCGATAAATACATTAGACAGCCAATTAATTGCCTGAACTGATAAACATTATCATCTAAAGGTTCATTGTCTGTTTTAGATAAATTACTATTTGCTATCATAGGTGTGGATACATGCTTACAGTCTGTCATATTAAAACGTTGAAGTAATTTCCTAATATATTCAGATTGATCCAAGATTAAAACATTCTTATTTCTAGTGACACGCATGCCTAAACAACTCGTAAGTGAACCAAGATGCTTTATACAAAAATTTTCATTCAATAATTTAAATAAATCCTCTGTATTACAAGTCGAAAAAATATAAAAATCATCAACATATAAAGCTATGATGGTGAGATCCCTTCCATACTTTTTGACATATACACAGGGCTCACACTTACTTTGCACATAGCCATTCTTCGACAGTAAATCATGCACCTTCAGATTCCACATGCGACTAGCCTGTTTTAATCCATACAGACTTTTTCTTAGCATACACACCTTGTTCTCATCACTGACAAAACCTTGTGGTTGCTCCATGTATATTCTTTCATGTAAGTCGCCATTCAAAAATGCTGTAGTTACGTCTATGTGTTCTATAGACATATCTAATTCATGTGCAAGTGAGAAAAGAATACGCATTGTTGAATGTCGAACAACTGGCGAAAAAGTTTCAGAATAATCCAGTCCTCTCTTTTGACTAAAGCCGCGAGCGACCAAGCGAGCTTTATACCTGTCAAAATTTCCTGACGTATCATGTTTCCTCTTATACACCCATTTACATTTAATGACATTGGCATCAGAAGGACGATCAACCAACTCCCATACATTATGTTGAACAAGTGACTCATACTCTTCTTTCATTGCCTTTTTCCACTCGGAGGAGTCTGATGACGTCATAGCCTCTTCGTATGTTTGGGGTTCTTCAAATAAAGAGTTGGCGTACATACCGATTTCATAATCGCCATATCTAATTGGCGGTATACCACGTGTACTGCGTACGGGGCGGCCGCTGACAGTGACAGGACCTACTGTACTAGTCGCGCCTTCCCCTCGAGCTGCTGCATCCTCGCCAGTCACCGGCTGCGCCTCCGGCTCCCGAACTGAAGACTCAGGCTCAGCAGAGGCCTGCTCTGCATCTGGGTACTCGTCGGATTCATCGCCAGACTCAACATCTTGCATCACTCCAGCTGGGGTCTTTCATCGGGCCACAGACGTCACTATGTATCAACTCTAACGGCTGGCTTGCACGTCTTGTATTTTCCTTCGGATAAGCCTTGGCCACCGGCTTCCCCTCCAGACAGGCGACACACGGGACTAGATTCTCCTTGTCAACCTGAAAAGATACTTTACGTGCTGCACATTTCTGAAGTGTATACATACCTTGAAGACTCAGATGCCCTAACCTTTTATGCCATAAATTAGCATTCAAACCATTTGACCCAGCATACTTTGCGGTCTGTGCTTTCTGCACTTCATGTAGAACAGCCATCGACCGCTCCTTTGCAAAAGTACATTTCATTCTATAAACACCCTTACTTAGATTAGCAGACATAATAGGCTTGCCTTGAATATCACAACTATCATAGACAGAACACCCATCCTTATTAAAAATCACAACCATACCCCTCTCACACAATCTACTCACAGAAAGCAAATTCTCGGTCAACTGTGGAACATACATGACATCATTCAAAATTTTATTACAACCATTAATGCTTACGTGAATATCTCCAACACCAGAGCTTTTCATTTTAGTTTCTTTATCTGCACAAGTAATTATAGTCTTATTTTGTCTAATATTGTCCAAGTAATTTTTATTTTTGCACATATGCGAAGACGATCCGCTATCCACTATAAAATCCACACTATCAGACGCGTAGAACGATGAAGCGTATGCAGTGTTCTCTTGATTACGCTTTTCTTGCTTTTGGCGCTTCAGCTTGAAACAGCGCGACTGAATGTGTCCAGGTTTCTTACAGTAATTGCAGACGATCTTCTTCTTGACGATAAGTGCACTTGATGAATTACTGTTACTGTGCAGTATTTGCTGGTTCTCGGTGTGCAATTTTCTGTATTCTTCCTGAATTAATCGAGCACGGACAACTTCTGAAGATAGAGAATTGGTCAACGATGCTGTCTCCAAGGCCGATACAAGTGTGTCGAAGTCCTGAGGGAGCCCAGATAAAAGTATCTCCGCAATCTCTTCATCTTCAATGACCTTACCAATGTCCGCTAATTGCTGTACTAAGGAGAAAACTGTGTCGATGTATTTTGTCATATTTTGATGTTGATTGTAGTCCACCCTATGAAGTTGCCGAAGTAGACCAACCCGTCTGAATAATCCTTTGTCTTCATAGACATTTCTCAGCTTGTCCCATGCTGCTTTTGCTGTGGTAATACCATGTAAAATTTGGTATAAAGAGGGTTTAAGGCTTAGTGATATTCTCGCTAGTGCTTTGGCTACTTTTGATTCGTCAGCCTCTGTGCCTAGGACGGCATTCCATAATCCTTCTAGAATCAAAGCGTTTTTGATTGCAAACTTCCAGCTGACATAATTTGAGACGCCTTCTAGTTTCTCAAAATTAAAGCCGCCGCTGATTACATAACTTCCTGCAGATGTACTCGAAGAATTCTCCATGACCATGCGGTTTTGTGAAGTGACTTTTAGAGGGTAAAAGCAGGTCACTTTTTCTCAAAAAAAAAAAACTCACCGCTTTGGAATTCCTTTGCATGAGCTTCTGAGGATAACCAACGTGCTTCTTGGTTTTAGCCTTTTCACCTTCCACGTTTCCTGTCTTCGAAACTGGGCCCATAACCTGTTGCGAGAGCTGATCCAGGGGCGAGTGGAAGTGGCGCAGCAGGATTCGTGGAATTGAAAAGACCGCACGCTGATTATTACAAGCATTTATTTCTTCATGAAATAAAGTTGCAATACATCGTCAAATAGTAATTACATTATTAAATTAAAATAAAATTATAAATTAGTCTAGCGAGCCGAGGAGGTCAGACAGAACACAAAAATTAACAGTAGAGCTGTCAGGCTGTCACAGATTAAAAAAATATGATAAGAATGCATTCAGTACATTAAATATTTATAAGCAATGGCAGCGTTCATATTTTAACAATAACTATTAAAATACCCTCATTTCACTTGTTTACTTAAAAAGGTATATTCGTTTTTTCGAATCATTCCTCTAAGATACACTTTCCTCGTGGTACACTTTTGAACAATCCCCGCTTTTGTTCCTATAAGATACACTTTGGACAAGTATAGCTTACCAGAAAAGTATTACTGCAAGTTTTGGAAATAAAAAAATCAAAGATGGCTATATTGATCATTGTAACAGAAAAAACAACAATTTATAAAAAAAATGACACGCGAAAAACAAAAAGAAGCAAATTAAAACAATCATTTACGCAATTTTGGACTTAATTGACATTTTCTTAAAAATCTGAACATATAAGAACACAAAACAAAAATGTTGCTTAAAATAAGCAAAGCACAATAATGTCGAAAATAGCTTTAACCGTTATACGTTAATTTATACATTTTGTTGTAAACGAATAAATGAGAGACGCCTCAGGCACTGTTCAATATCAATTTTGTCATCAGTGAGATCCTTTACAATTTTATTAATGCGTGAATCTATTTGAATATTACGTTTTTTTCGTATGCACTGATCTTTATAATATACCTGGGCTTGGATCATCCAAAATCTTGACAAATTGTTTTTTTTTAAAATATATGTTGATTAAATAAATTTAGGTGTTTTACTGCCACCTTTCTATTTAATCGGTTATGCCATCCTTCTATTGATTTTGTGGTCCGATGTCTCTGACCATAAAAGCATAAGGTAGAAATTTTGTCCAGCTTTATTCACTGTTTCACGAAGTAGTCGTGGAACAGAGTAACGCGTTCGTCGTCGATTGAAAAGTGTATCTACGAGGAAAGTGTATCTTAGAGGAATGATTCGTTTTTTCTGAGTCAATAGGTCGCATTAGTTAGCTTACGATAACAAAAAGGTCGCAGCTAGATGCGCTCAAATTTTGTGTATATAGGATAATAATAAGTAAGTAAAAGTTAAATCTATATTATGTCACACAACAGCGGCCGGCAGCGGAAACGAGTAATGATCGTTACAACGAAGAAATAAAATATCAAAATATTACTATCATTATACTATCACTATCATTCTCATCAATATCGTCCTAATCTATAACTTAATATTGACATGTAATTACTTCATTAAACTTAAAAAGGATGTATTATTGGAAAAATATTATAAATTAACAAATCATTACTAACATTTTCTTTTCGAACGCCAAATCGGCGCATTTTTTACTTGAAATTTGGCTTGATTAAGCTTCGTCACACTTATTTGCTTTTTATTTTTAAAAATGTCATTGTTAAAAGGCTTAAAAATCTTTCACCAGTCAAAGTTCCCGGCAATATTACTGGTCCAATCAACATATCATCGATTAGACCAGCCCAAACATTATTTGAAAATCGCACTTTGAATGTGGATGCTCGTTTCAATTTCGGGTTTTCACCTTTAGGACACCACTTGTGCAAATTTCGGCAATTGGTTATGCCGTCTCTAGTGAAAGAGGCTTCGTCCATCCACAAAACTGTTGCGGGAAAGTTCGGATTTGCTCTAATTTTTCTTAATATCCAGGTAGACATCACGCACCTTGGACGCCAGTCTACGTCTTCATGTAGATGCTGCACCCGTTGGTAGTGATATGGATGCAACCCTTCTTTTCTTAAAATGCGCCAAGCTGATTTTTGTGAAATTCCATGACGTAGAGCCAGACGTCTTGTACTTAAGTTTGGATCAGCATACAAATCCCTTAAGACTGCTTGTTCAATAGCCACGTCAATAATTACTCGAGGTGGCTCGCGACGATCTCTACTTGACCCAAGTCCAACAAGAGATAATCTTCTGTGCACTTCCTGGAAGTTGCGGGCAGAAGGAATGGGTTGCCTCAGAGGAAACGCAGCCGCAAGTGCAGCTCTGGCACTTCCAAGTCCCACTCCATAGTAAAAGTGAATATCGGCAATGTGTGCCGGGGAAAATTCACTTAAACGCGGCATGATGTAGCAGGTAGCGAGCGAACGAAAGTAGCGAAACACAAGTAGCAGCAGCGAATAGTTCGGGGCGACTGCCTGTCATAACACAAGATTCTTTTGTCCTTTGACCGACCGGAAGACCCCACACCCCAACCCGAGCGTATTTACATCTAAATTCCCAAAAAAGGGTCTCTACCTGCTTAACAAAGGGGCATGGCAACGCACTAAACCCTTTTTTGACAATTCATTTGACGCGTGTGTATTAACTTAAAAATAAGTTATTTTACTTCTCGATAGCTAATACGAAGTAGAATAATTTAAAATTATAAAACATGCAGGTAAACCATAGGTTTTAATAAGAAATTTAGCAATTACTGAGAATAATGATTAAAAAAAAGCAAATTTTTGCTCAAAAACCCATTTTGTTTCTGTATTGTGGGCAGTTTTTTTACGAATTTAAATTTTATGAGGACGCCTGATCATCTCCGATCATTTTTAAGTTTAATTAATTGTTACAAATTAATTAATTTGAAAGAAACAAGGTTTTATTTACACGAAGGTCACAGTAGGGAACAAAAACTTTAAAAAAATCCAAAAAAAATTAGCGTTTTTTTTAAAGATTTTTTTAATGTTTTCCGTCGATAAAATTAAGCATAGAATGCTATATTTCAATATGTGCACTTTATGAAGACTCTCACTGTATTACAGGGTGAATCCGAAATCGTGTAATTCTTTTGCTGATATACAACAACTTTTACGAAGGGAGCACCATCGAAATCTCTCTAAAAAAAAACTGATTCTCCATTCAAAAACCGTTTAGGTAGACGACTACTTTACCTATATGAGGAGGTGTTACATTTTCTTACTATTTCGGTGTTGCTCCCATAGTAAAAGTTGCCATATATCAGCAGCTGAGTACATGCTTTTAAGGGATTACATGACTTCGGTTTCAACCTGTATACTATATTATAACCTTATAAGCCATCGTTCGTTGCAGATTTATTTAAAAAAAACCTTTTAATTAATTTTATCAGTATTTCTGTTATGAATAGCATAAATAATTAGTAGACATTTATTTTTTATTAAATAAGTTAATATTGATTTTCTTTTTTTTTACGATTTGCGAGGTGGCGTGGCGACAAAGTATGCGTCTACCTGAGAACGACTATTCATCTCATTAGACAAAATGGGCTAAACGACGAGACCTTTTCTAAGTGATTTTTGCTTCATTTGACATGACTTGCATAATTTAAGGTACATATAAAAGAATTGCATACTTTTTTTTTGGGTTCCGTAGCCGAATGGCAAAAAACGGAACCCTTATAGATTCGTCAAGTCTGTCTGTCTGTCCGTCCGTATGTCACAGCCATTTTATTCTGTAACTATAAGCATCACACTGTTGAAATTTAGTAGGGGTATGTATTCTGTTAACCGCTTTAAGATTCTAATACAAAAAATAAAAAATAATGACATTTAAGGGGGGACTCCCATACATGAAACTAAAACGAAAATATTTTTTATGGTCATAACTATACGTGTGGGATGTCTATAGGATAGGTCTTTTAAAATGAAAACCATTTTCTTTTGAAGTCAAACGTTTCATAGCTAGACGCTTCCAAAGTGGTAAAATGGGCGTCCCCCCCATCTAACTTGTAAACTTTTCGGTTCGGTTCGGACGGGATCGAACGAGAAGTTTTTGAGATATAACACATTTTCAACAACCGCAAGCATAACTTTGTTCTTCATACAAATACTATGAAAAACAAAGTTACACAAATATAAGTACCCAAGTTTAACCACCAGTGTGCGGCTGTATTAAGTTCTAGCCGCTATAATGAAGGCTAAACCTAGTTGTAACCGAAGATAAGTAGGATACTAGGTGTATCCTACTTGTAGCCGGCTAAAACTAGGTGTAGCCGCACTTCGGCTATTAGCCGTAACATATTAATTCTTTTAACTATTCGAAAGGTATACTCATTGTAAATTGAATAAAAAGCAATAGTTTTTATTGATTTCTGCAAATTTACTGTTATTTACATAGGTAGGTACCTACTGGAAGCACTGAAACACCTTATTTTTAATGTCAAGAACCTAACTTAAATTAAAGTGAAGTAACATGGAATTACCAACCATGAAAAATAATTCCATGTGCCTCTGGGCGGGATTTGAACCACGGACCTCTAGGGAAACGACTAGCGGCATGTTGAATGCTGAAATAATGATACCTATGATAAATAATAATAATCTATATATAAAAATGAATTGCTGTTCGTTAGTCCCACTGTTGGCATCGTGAAACATCGGGACTCTTCGGCCCTCGTCGTGCGCACCAGCGGCGCGAGCACAGTCGTAGGTGCTCCGTCGGCCACTCACTCTCACGATCTTCAGCGGCACCGGACGCGTTCCTCCCATATAGGCGCGATACATTTACTAGCAATAAACCTATAAATTTACAGTCCGCTTTCATCATTTTATACTCCTAATAGTCTTAGGACCCTAACAAATGGTCCATTCGCCGTCTTTATCGCTGTGATTGCGCATATTTCCGTGCCAAATACCGCAAGAAACCACGTCGTGCGTGGGTCCGTGGACTTTGTCCGGGCCACGTGGAATCGCTGCCACCTTAGCCGTCTTGAAGAGGATCCAGAGCCTGATGTCACCTTCTGTTGGGGAGTATAGTACGATTTTTGCGTGAGTCGTTCCAATTAATTGCTTTCCAATCGTAAATATTGCCCTTTTTTATGTTTTAGCCTTTTTCCCCTTCATAAATCACTTCTACATTCATCGCAAGCTTTTATCACTTCTCCATTGTCTCTTTAATTGCCTATTACGCATTGTTAGTTTTATCTGCCTATCATTTTTTTGCATGTGTTGCGCACACGCACGAGGTCCTTGACCGTGACCGCATGGTAGGTACGAACGGTTCGATCGATAACGAGCCTTCTTATCCCTTCTGCATACCTCAATTAGCTGTTTATCGTGCTATTCGCATCATTTCACGAGTGATAAATCCTTCTTTCATTGCACATTCTTTAATTTCAAATATTTGCTAACTTCATCAAAATGGCTGACATGAAAACTTTAGTCATGAAACGAGGCACTTTAAAAACGAAACTTACAAACTTTGCCAAATTTCTTAACTTAATAAATAATGGTTCTGAGCTTTCTCAGGTGCAACGTTTAGAGCTTGAGGAACGCTTTTACAAATTCGATCTTATGTACACAGAATTTGATGCATTACAGGGAGAAATCGAGATCCTTGCCGAGCAATCCGAGGCCGTGACCTTGGAGCGCGAGGAGTTCGAGCAGCAGTACTTCAGCCTGGTAGCCCTCGCACGATCTCTGCTTGGCATTTCCGCAAAAGGTTCAGTAACTCACTCCAATCACACTAATGCACCTAATCAGAATTTCGTTCGATTACCTCAGATCAGTCTGCCTAGTTTCGATGGGAACTATCAATGCTGGCTCGAATTTAGAGATACATTTATTTCATTAATTCACAACAATAGTAGTATTGATAACATAAATAAATTTCATTACTTGCGAGCTTCCCTACACGGTAATGCAGCCTTAATAATTAAAAATATTGATTTTATTGGGGAGAATTTTAACATAGCGTGGGACTTATTATGCGAGCGTTTCAATAACAACCGTCTTTTAATTGACAACCATTTGCAAGCATTATTTGATGTTGAGCCCGTGCTAAGGGAGTCCAGCACCTCTCTTCGCAACCTTGTTGATGTGATTAATAAAAACATTAGGGCACTTACAACACTTAAACAACCTACCGAACATTGGGATACCCTTCTCATTTTCATTCTAGCCAAAAAGTTGGACATAACAACAAACCGTCACTGGGAAGAGTATCGCAATGAGTTGTCTACTAACCCCACTTTATCTCTATTTTGCACCTTTGTAGGTAGAAAAGCAGACTTATTGGAATCATTGGAAACTAATCATAAAGAATCAAATAATAATATAATAGTGGCCTTAAATAATAGTCATTCACAAAAAGATTCACAAAATAAAAAAAATAGCAATCAAAATAATCAAAAGTCACGCAATCTTAATAAACCTAACTCGTTAAAATGCTTACTTTGCTCCCAGCCACATTCATTATTTTCTTGTCAATCATTTCGAGCATTGCCAATTGAAAATCGCATACAAAAAGCAAAGGATTACAATGTTTGCCTTAATTGTTTACGCCCAGGTCATAATGATAAGCAATGCAAACTCACACATTGCAAGTATTGCAAAATAAAACACAATACTCTTTTGCACTTAGAGTCATCGAATTCAAAACCTATTGTTAATCCTTTGCCCTCTGAAGTTGAAAACATCAGTCTTTCAGCTACATCGTTGCAGCTTGCTACTTCTTCGCATATTTTACTATCCACAGCTCTGGTGAACGTCGTAAGTTCGTCGGGCAAGAAGTACACTGCGCGGCTACTTCTCGACAACGGTAGTACAGCCAACTTCATTACGCAAGGCCTCTGTGACAAGCTGGGTTTGTCACGACACGGTACGAGCACCATGGTCACAGGTATCAACAGTCATATCTCTTCATGTACACAGTCTTGCCACCTAACAATCGAGTCTTTATGCTGTGCTTACAATATAGATATTGAATGTCATATCTTACCTGAGATCACTAAAGTATTGCCTACTTCTTACGTAGACATTAGTCACGTTCCTATTCCCCCAGGACTTACGTTAGCTGACCCGAATTTCAACATTCCGTCGGTCATAGACATCCTGGTAGGCGCGGAAGTCTTTTGGAACGCTTTAGGACGCAATTCAATTGATTTAGGTAAAAAACTTCCAAAATTATGTGAAACTAAATTTGGATGGCTGGTATCAGGCAGTGTACCATGCCACAAGGAGAACACTCCTCTTTTATTTTGCAATTTCACTAGCCTAAATCCCACACCCGATCTTTCTCAATTTTGGGAGCTCGATCATGTTCCCCCTAAGCATTCTCTGTCACTTGAGGAGAAATCTTGTGAGAAAAATTTCTTGGAAACTACCTTTCGCAAGGACGACGGTCGTTTCGTTGTCTCCATGCCCTTAAAACAGGATCCAAGTTTATTAGGTCACTCTTATGAAAACGCTAAAACTAGGTTCTTGTCGTTAGAACGACGTTTTCGCCGTGATCCCATTTTCAAGGACAAGTACTGTGACTTTATGCACGAGTATGAGTCACTAGGCCATATGTCGTTAGACAAAGACTGCACGGCTGTACCTAACAGCCCGAATGGAACTTATTTTATTCCACACCACGGAGTCATTAATGAGTCTAGCTCCACTACAAAGCTTCGCGTGGTGTTCGACGCTTCGGCAGCCACCTCTTCAGGAGTGTCTCTTAATGACCTTCAAATGGTCGGCCCTGTCGTTCAAGATGATTTATTTTCTATTTTGATACGCTTTCGCCAACATAAATACGTCGTTTCAGGTGACGTTGAAAAAATGTACAGAGCAATAGAAATAAATCCCATTCAGAGGCCCTTACTAAAAATCATTTTTCGGTTCGACACAAAGGAACCTCTTAAAACGTACACCTTAAATACAGTGACATATGGCACTTCTTCTGCCCCTTATTTGGCAACCAAATGCCTAACTAGCTTGGCTGATAACATTAGAGACACTAGGGTCAAGTCAGCCATACAACGTGACTTTTACGTTGACGATTTTTTGCATTCCAATGGAACTATTTCTGAAATCGTCCAGGTTTCGAATCAGGTTGCATCTGTCTTAGCTTCAGCCCAATTCCATCTTCGTAAATGGAAATCTAATTGTCCTGATATTTTGTCCCAAATTAATGGTACACCGCATGGTGACCCTACTAGTTCGTTAGACTTTTCAGAGCAAGGTCAAGGCAATGCTCAATCAAAAACATTGGGTCTACACTGGCTATGTGACAACGATATGCTTACCTTTTCTATTAATATAGAACCGTGTGAAATAGTCACTAAACGTCACGTTCTGTCTGTCATCAGCCAAATCTTCGATCCTTTAGGATTAGTGAGCCCGTGCGTCGTCGAGGCTAAAATCATTATGCAGCGTTTGTGGCTTGACAAATACGACTGGGACGACACGGTCTCCACCGAGATAAGGGATTTATGGTCTTTATTTGAGCACGCTTTATCTCATCTTAATAAATTAAATATACCAAGATGGATTTCTTTCGCTGATTCCACTTCTTATGAAGTTCACGTATTCACTGACGCATCTGAAAAGGCCTATGGGGCCTGCATTTATATTCGATCTTATAGCGAGTCAGGTAATACTCACGTTCAACTCGTTGCATCCAAAAATCGAATTGCGCCGCTTAAGCCGACTACTATTCCGCGACTTGAACTTTGTGGTGCGTTGTTGGGTGCAAGACTGTGTACCAAGGTGGTGGACTCGCTTTCATTGCACATAGACAAATGTAGGTTTTGGTGCGACTCCACTATAGTACTAGGTTGGCTGTCAACCAATCCTACTCAATTGAAACCTTTTGTGCGAAACAGAGTCAACGAAATACAAGAGACTACTTGTGGCCATACCTGGGGCTACGTGCCGTCGAAGGACAACCCCGCCGATCTCGTTTCACGAGGCTTACGAGCTGATGTCATTGGCGATACTGCTCTGTGGTGGAGTGGACCTTCATTTTTACTCAAATGTGAAAATGAATGGCCCACGATGCCCAATATCGTGAAGCGCGAGTTACCGGAAGTAGTGTCTCACGTCATTAGCACTAATGATAGTGATGATAATTCTGATAGGCCCGCCTTTGTTACACCCATTAACATTTCAATTATTCAAAATTTAATTACTAAATATTCAAGTTTTTCTAAATTGCAACGAGTAGTAGCATTTATGTGCAGATTTGTTCACAATCTTAAAAACAATAAAAATAAATTGTGTGGCAATCTATCTTTAATTGAACTTCAAAACTCACATAATTTAATCTTACGTTGTGCTCAACTTCAAATCTTTCCTGTAGAATATCAACTACTTAAATCTAGAAAAACAATGCCTCGTAAAAATAGGCTGATTTCTTTATCGCCATTCTTAGATAATAATGGCCTAATTCGCGTGGGGGGAAGGCTTGATAATTCTCCTTACGATTTTAACACAAAACATCCTATTTTGCTTTGTGGTTCACATTTCTTAACCAAACTTATATTTCAAATGCAACACATTAAACTTTTACATGCCGGCCCTCAATTATTATTGGCAAGCATTCGTCAAACCTACTGGCCTCTTAAAGGCAAAAACTTATCTAAATTAATCGTAAACAAATGTGTTATTTGTTACAGACACAAAGCTCAAAATGTACAACCAGTCATGGGACAGCTCCCTCGTAATAGAACACAGTTAGATTTTCCTTTCCATAACTGTCATGTAGACTATGCCGGCCCAGTATTGATAGCCGACCGAAAGGGACGAGGTTGTAAATTACTTAAATCTTATTTGTGCATTTTTGTGTGTTCCGCAGTTAAAGCTGTTCACTTGGAGCTTGTTACTGACCTTACCACCGAGGCTTACATGGCTGCTCTAAATCGGTTCGTGGCGCGCCGAGGTAAACCTCGAAGTATCACGTCCGATAACGGAACCAACTTTGTCGGCGCATCTAATGAAATGCAAAGGTTCCTACGTAGTTCAGACGTTGCATCAGAGATGGCGCAGGAGGGCATTCAGTTTATTTTTACTCCTGCGCACTCGCCTCATTTTAATTCTTTGGCCGAAGCTGCTGTAAAATCATCTAAATTTCATCTTAAAAGGCTTTTACAATTAACTAATTTCACTTATGAAGAAATGTCTACATGTTTATGCCAAATCGAAGCAATTCTTAACTCGCGCCCTCTTACCCCTATTTCTTCAGATCCTAATGACTTCTCTGCTCTTTCACCTTCTCATTTCTTGATTGGACGACCACTCTTAACTGTACCGTACTCATCACAGGTGGCTGACGTCAACATCACCAGGCTAAACCGGTGGCGACGTATACAGCACGTCCAACAGCACTTTTGGCAGCGGTTTAACATAGAATATGTTTCTCTGCTTCAGACAAAAACCAAATGGGTCACATCCACAGGCGAGGTCAAGCCAGGGCAACTGGTCCTCATCAAGGAGAAAACCCCACCGCTGCTCTGGTCTCTGGGCCGGGTCGTGAAGACTTACCCAGGCGTCGATGGCGTCACGAGGGTGGCGGAGCTGAAAACGAAGAAAGGGACGATTCGGCGGGCGTTCAATTGCATCTGCCCTCTTCCACTTGATTGAAGACCTTCACCCTTCAACCCGGGGAGTATGTTGGCATCGTGAAACATCGGGACTCTTCGGCCCTCGTCGTGCGCACCAGCGGCGCGAGCACAGTCGTAGGTGCTCCGTCGGCCACTCACTCTCACGATCTTCAGCGGCACCGGACGCGTTCCTCCCATATAGGCGCGATACATTTACTAGCAATAAACCTATAAATTTACAGTCCGCTTTCATCATTTTATACTCCTAATAGTCTTAGGACCCTAACACCCACTAAAACTCGAGAACGGCTGAACGGATTTATCTTATCTTAGTCTTGAAATATTCGTGTAGGTCTAGAGAAGGTTTAAAGGCGAGAAAACATCGAAAAACGCTCGAAAGAAGTCGCGGGGGACCACTAGTTATAAATATATATTTTATCGTGCGTATCGTTATTGTTTCGTGAACAGGAGGTTTAACTCTGATGGAGGGAGGTGCAACTGAGTTGCAATAAAATATCAATGCAAATGCAATAAATAAAATAGCAATGCAATTCAGTTGAACCTCTCGCCATCAGAGTTGAAATGGGAGACGTAAGTTTGTCTTTTATTTCCACACTTCAACTACTAAACCGATTTAGATAAAATTTGGTATTTGGTGAGTCCATTCTCTGCTTGCATTGCTCGCGCAATCATTTTTCACTTTTAGGGTAGGTTAAAAACTATATGTATAGTGCTCTTTTAAACTCTCCTCATTTTCGAAATGTGCCCAGTTTCAATTCTGTTAACGGCGAAGCAGTTGAATAACTGTCATCATGCACGCTTTGAACTACTATTTAGGCTGGTTTCAGAGCGACGCCGTCGGGATACCGTGGACAAGCGCCATTCAATAGCGAGCGTCAGACCGAAGCACTGCGACGTCACTTTGTAACGAAAGCTGCCAGAAGGCCTTCTGGCAGCTATCAGTCGTTCAAACGCGGTGCTTAGCAACCAGCCTGAATTTTAATTACTGAGTACTGGCGAGGGTTTTTATGGGAATTCACCGTCTAAGGTGGAATCATGGACGTGGTGGAATTTTCACAAGTTTATCTGTACCTACTACAAATACCTACCAAAATTTAGTAAAGCTATCAGGAACTTCTGATTAAGTTTCTGGTAGATAAACTGGCGGATTTTTGTTTTTGTCTTTATGCATGATGGCAAACAATTTTTCAGTAACATGCTGTTTTCTTGATAACAGCGTAAATTACCAGTGTTTTAGAATAGGAACCAACTACAAAATAATAAAATAACAGATAATTTACAACACATATTTTAATTATAAAAATTGCAAAATCATATAAGGTAACAATAAATTAGCAATATTTTATGTGTTAGAATTCTTAATAAAAATTAACAAACTACGAGGGCGGCACTGAAAATGGAACAAAGGAAGTGACACAACCTTAGTACCTATTTAAAAATGTATTTATTGCTTTTCAAAGTATTTTCCGCGAAACTTGACACATTTTTCCATACGACGGAACCAACCATTGAAGCAACCATCCCATTCGGAAGTTTGGGTCTCCAAAATGTCCGTTTTGTAGGCGTCCACAGCTTCTTCAGGTGATGAAAATCTCTGACCACACAATTTATTCTTAATTTTAGGGAAAGTATAGAGATCATTAGCGCTTAGGTCAGGCCTGTACGGCGGATGGTCTAATAATCCTATGTTATCTTGGTCTAAAAACTCTTTTGTTCTTTGCGCGGTGTGAGAACTCGCATTGTCATGATGAGGTATCCATCAGGAAAACAATTTTTTTACACCTAATTGTTCATGCAAGATTATTTGTATTTGACTCATGCTAATGTCTAAAGTTGCTTGATTTCTCGGTATGTCACACTCCCATGACGATCTTCCTTGATCAGCTAACGCACAGCATCAACGTTTTCTTGGGTTACTGCAGATTTTGGACGACCTTGACGGGGATCATCACTTAGCTTGACACGCCCACGTTGAAATTCAGCAAACCAGCGAAAAATTGTGGTTTTGGATGGGGCTTCATTACCAAGTGCAGAAATCATCCGGTCAACACATTTTTTTTGTGTTAAACCACTTCGAAAGTCATAAAAAATCATCGCTCTTTAATTTTCTGGAGTCAATTCCATTTTCTCTACGATTAAACAAGTTTTACTAGACCTTGTGACTGAACTGAGAATATTTTTTTAAAGTAAATAAATGGTATTCGATTTTTAAAACCAAAGATTTAGCAATAAAAAAGATTTTAATATGACAGGAACAGTGGAAATATTCCATACTTTTAGTGCAGCCGTCGTATAGCATAACAAGCTAACCCACATAAATTTATAACAAACATGAATAGATGATGATGATTGGATTGACATTATTTCAACAATAAACAGTAGGAACAAAAATAATAAGTTACTGTTCAATATATAGTTAATTGTAAACTCAATGAATTTAAAAATTCATTGAAATTATTTTTTATTACTTGAAATAATATTTTCACACAGCGCAATATAACTAACAGATTACACCGGTCTACAGCATTTTTGCGCACGGGATATACATACCTTATTTTTATTGCTAATGTACCTAGAAATAAGAATAAGAACAAAAAAATGCTTTGAATTTGATTTTATGTGTAAAAAATTGAAAAAATCACATTAATGAAAATACGTAAAAAATTGACATAGAGATAATTTATTATAGCATACAGAACATTTAATTATGAAAAATTCTTACAATATGAGTTTTAAAATGGAGTAAATGGAAAAGTAAAATTGTTCTTTTAAATATTTAATTTAAAAATGAACAGATTTACTTTTCCTGGCATGTTCAAAAGAAGTTTCTCTTATTAACCCCCAAATATAGTCGCCCATCATACTTTCAGTATACTGGCCTTGGTAACGCCTCTCAAATTCCATTATATCTTGATGGAAGCGTTCTCCTTGTTCTTCCGAAAAAGCACCCATATTACTTTTAAATTTATCTAGATGAGAATGTAACATGTGCATCTTTAGAGACATTCTACATCCAATGATGGAAAAATTTGTAATCATGTCAGTGATGAGCTCTTCATAATTTTCAGCTCTATGGTTTCCAAGAAAACCATGAACTACTGCCTTAAAACTGTTCCAGGCTTTTTTCTCCTCATTGTTAAGTAGCTCTGGGAAAATATCGCAATCCATATTTTTTTTTATTTGGGGGCCTATAAAGATTCCGGCTTTAATTTTCGCCTCTGAAAGCTTTGGAAAAAAACTATTCAGATATTTGAAAGCTTCAGATTCATGATTTAGAGCCTTCACGAATTGTTTAATAAGACCCAATTTAATATGCAATGGCGGCATTAATATGGATTTAGGATCGACAATTGCTTCCCATTTAATATTGGATTTTCCAACTTCGTACTCAGCACGTACAGGCCAATGTTTTTGGCGGTAGTGAGCAGCATCATTACGACTATCCCACAGGCAAAGATAACAGGAGAATTTAGTATAACCACCTTGCATTCCAGTCAAAAAACACACCATCTTGAAGTCACCAATAACTTCCCATTTGTATTCCATATATTTGATGGCAGTTAATAGCATTTTAATACTGTCATAATTTTCTTTGAGGTGTACGGAATGTGCCAATGGAATAGATGGAAATTTGTTCCCATTGTGTAGTAAAACAGCTTTAAGGCTTTTTGTTGAGCTGTCAATAAAAAGGCGCCATTCAGTTGTATGACATGGAATACCTATTTCTTCAAATAAACCTTTCACGTCATGACAGAAACAGAGTCCATCTTCCTTACTGAAGAAACAAGAAAATTCTTCGTGACGTTTTCTTTGATGAGATATTCGAACATCAGGAGTAAGTAAATTCCGTTGTTTTAATCGCGATGCTAATAACTCTGCTTTACTTTTTGGTAGATTTAAGTCTCTTATTAAGTCGTTGAAATATTCAGAGTTGATTAGATGTGGTATTTTTGGTTCAGATTCAAGAACGAATTCGGAATGTACGGATACAGATGAACTCTGTGATTGATGGCTGCCTTGAGAGAGTAGTTGAGTTTCCAGCACAGGTGGAGCAGGCACAGGATTGTTTTCTGTATGTGGTATTGGAGCGGATGTCGATGGTAGATTAGGATAAGATGTTTTCCTTGAATTTTTACCTTTAAGTGGATTCACAATGCAAAAATAACAGTCTGTGTGATGATCCCTGGGTTCCCTCCAGATTCTCGGCACTGCAAACTTCATTGCTCTTTTTTCACCTCGGTACCATCCTAAAATAGAACGTAACTAAATAATTAAAAACATATACAACATTAATGATGTTATAAATATAACTTCATTCATGTTAATATAAAATAGTTAATACAATAAAAAAGAGAAAATAAACTCACCGTCCAGAATGTATCTGCACGAGTTACATGACACATGTGGGGCCCATTTCTTGTCTTGATTTTTAACAGGTAGATGGAAGTAAGCTTGATATGCCTCGCAAATCTTTAAATTTGTACTTAAATCGTATTTTTTCTCCCTTACTTTAATAAATTCGCCACAAATATAGCAAAACGAGTCAGCGTCTCGTCTACAAGTTCTCGAAGCCATTTTGTACAGGTTAATACAGCGAAAACAAATATGAAACACGTTATTCCTCTGTAATATGCAAGCACATACTGTCGTGCACGATGAGCGACGCAAGAAACACTACCCCCCCGCCCTCTTACCTCTCCTTCGACAGCGGTAGCGTGCAAAGACGCGACATTAATTCGGCGCGAAAATCAAAAATGATCAAATCGCTATAACATCTTAAAAAGCAAATATTTTCGATTTGTAATCGAACTTTTTTATATATCTTGGCTTTATAAATCAGAGTAAATTAAGTGAAAGCCATGCGCAAAACAAAAAAAAATATTTGTTGACCGGTGTTATTTAATCATTAGCCTTTGTTGACGGTGAGAACCACAAAATAAAGAGGCAATGTTTGCAAAGTATGTTTATGCTTAGATTATTATAAATTTGACTGGGAATTCAAGATCAAGTATCGTGTAAGTATAGTAGTATCTAAGTAAAATCTATACTAATATTATAAAGCTGAAGAGTTTGTTTGTTTGTTTGTTTGTTTGTTTGAACGCGCTAATTTCAAAAACTACTGGCCCGATTTGAATTTTTTTTTTTTACGTTGGATAGTCCATTTATCGAGGAAGGCTTTAGGCTATATAACATAAAGCTACGACTCATAAGACCACAGCAGAAATGAAAAATGTTGCGAAAACGGGAGAAAGATATTCCTTTTGAGAGCTTCCGCTGCGTACGCTGCGGAAACCGCTTAAGTTACACAAAAATCATGTATGACAGGATTGTTCAGCATTAAGAGTTGTGTCTATCTTTTATGGTTGACTTACTACAACCTTTTTTATGTTAATAAATTTGTTAAAAAAATAATGCATTATTTTTAGAGGTGTATTATACACACAGGTATTTATTCTTATCAAAATAAATACATTCATCATCACGAGCATTTCATTTAGAACCAAGTTGTCCTTTATATCATTTGATTTCAATAAATATCTTAGGAGCTATCACAGTTTTAACATAACTCCGCACCAAAATAATGTTCGCAGCTTAAGCACAACGTGCGCTTGCGCTAAAATATTATAAAGCTGAAGAGTTTGTTTGTTTGAACGCGCTTATCTCAGGAACTGCTGGACCGATTTGAAAAAATATTTCTGTGTTGGATAGCTTATTTATCGAGAAAGGTTTTAGGATATAGAACATGACGCTGCGACGGGAGGGGAGGGAGCAAACTCAAAACGCGCGGACGAAGTCGCGGGGGACCGCTAGTAATAATAGATTTCCAAGTCTTGTTTTCACTTGAAAGACAATCCTTATTGCTTTTAAAAACAAATGAATAAGGTTAAGGTTGGTAAAAACCCTTTTGTAATATGGTTAAAAGGACGTTTGAAATTTATCGATTGCCGCGATAAATGATAAGTACGAGTAGGCGCGCATCTTAGGCCTGCTGCATCCCGTAGGACCGCCGTGTGCATCTAAAACAGCGTTCAGCCTGTTCCTCGTACCAGTTACCATATTTCAACAGGTGTCCTCCCCCCACAGCTGTTCCCATGTCTTGTGAGCCTCACGCCGTAAGTTCTCATAATTACGGATTTCGATGGCATCCTAGTCGAGAGCCATGAGACCCCGATAGGGTTGAGGTCATGACTCTTTGCAGGCCATGGCAGGCGGACAATGTCATCCCGAGACGCAAGTCACTGTTCGCGCAGTGTGCTCCCAGCAGTTATTTTGGCACAAATCGCGCAGGATGTCAAGACACTGCTTGGCATTCATGCGCCCACTTACCTCTACCAGTTCTCCGGGTCCCATGGAGGTCATCCAGCCCCAAAAATTTTTACTTATCCTCCCGCTTGCTGTGTTGGGGAGTGTGTTTAGCTCCACATAACGTTCGTTTCTACTGCGCCATAATATTTTTTGGCCGTCTTAGTTAGACCGGAATCTTTTCTCATCAACAAATATGACGTTGTTTTCCAAGTCAAAAATATAATACTCTAGGCAAAAACCTATCCTTGCCTCTTTAGGGTGGGCGTGTAGTTATTTTTTTTTGTAGGGCGGCAATTTCTTTACGGCTTCTTTTAGCCGTCGCCGCACGGTATTCATGAAACCTATTACAAGGAAAAAATATTTTTTTGTTACTAGTGACTCTCAAAGTCACAACACAAGTTAAGATGTTAAAAAAGGAATAAAGGACAGCAATAAAGGGCAGCGACTATGGCCGCATCCTCTGCCGAAGATGTAGCTATCTCCTTCGGTGGTGGGCTTCGAGGGTCCCCGATTCTTCCTATCGGCGGATCCAAAAATAAACCGTTATTCCTGAAAGCAAATGTCAAAAATATTATCATGATTATTTATATTTACAGCATTAATTATTTAAATTAATACACTTAAACAAAACAGCGCTGTTAGTGAGATGTCCTTTGCGTAGAGTAGGTAAACTTAACCTAAAAACTTTTCACTAGGACATTTTTAATAAATGATGAGATGAGTACACTTTCAAAACGAAAAATTCAATCAATAAACGCAACGAGACATCATAAAATTAGATATTTATTAATAAACTAGCGGACCCAGCGAACTATGCTTCGCCCCTAGCACCGTCCCGCCCCGGCCCCGTCTCGCCCAGCTCCGTAATTTGAAAAGTTAAGAAAAACACTATAATTGATCAGTTATCGAGCAGGATGAAAAATGATCAAATTACTAAAATGGCTATAAAAAAAAAACTGTGAAAGCACTCCGGGAGTGCCGGCAGAAGTGAAAACTTGAATATCAACGTTGTGCATTTTTGATTTTTTGGAATAGTTATTATCAATATAAAAGTACTATCATTTTTATGATAGAATACAATAATAATAATAATATAATATTTTTATAGAATACAATATTTATTTATTGCGCTATCGTACACAAACATTACAATTTATATTATATTAAATTACATTAAAAAGTTTATCTCTCAGAAAAATCAACTTACATCCATAATTTCGCCAACCGTCTTACGGTTTTTCGATCAGGTCACGTGTCCTGACGCGAGTTTCACATTTTTCCCCCATCCCACAAAAGTGCTCAACGCCGCTAAAGAAGTTTTCACTTCAAAAATTTAGGTTTGTATGTATTTTTAATGCCACATTAATAAGAAATAAAAACAAAAAAAATCGTTCAAAAATTAAAAAAAATATATTTAAGGGTGAACAACCCTTATCACTGAGGGGTATGAAAAAATAGATAGTAGCCGATTCTCAGACCTACTCAATACGCATATAAAATTTGATAAGAATCGGTAAAGCCGTTTCGGAGGAGGACGGGAACGAACATTGTGACACGAGAATTTTATAAATAAGATAAAAGCAAAAAGTAAAAAGTAAAGAAATAGTCTTGTTATGTCACCTCGGAATAAAACAAACAATTAAAAACTCTTAAGTAATCATAGTTATCATAAAAAAGTAACGTTTTGGGAGTAACGCACGATACCAAACTTCTAAGTTACATCATGTTACATCAATCATAAAAAATCAACTAGGGGAAAATTAAAGCATATTACAACGTCAGAGCCCGTAGTGCGAGTCGGAGCGAGACTGACTCGATCAATCGCATCGGGCGCGTAAACGTGAATTCATATGGAATTGTTTTAGTGTAAAATAACTGTAGCTGTAGTGCGCGTTTATATGGGATTGAAGCAGCTCTGTCTTAGCTACTAGACGGCGCTGCTTCAATCCCATATAAACTCACGTTAACGCGCTCAATGCGTTTGATCAAGTAAGTCTCGCTTTTCGACTCGCACTACGGCCACAGTTATTTATGCTAGCCGCCGTTGTAAGTTAACTCAATGCTATGTTTTCCAAATTAACGTTGTATAACATATTGATGCTTCGTTTAGTAGAAAAACTCACCGTTACTTCTATTTTGTCACATTTGACCTTGACCCAGCACTCACTTCTTTGAAATAATTTGCTCTCTCTACTCTTAGGAGAGCAAAGGCAAATTCGCTTTGGAAGCGTCGCGTCATGCACTACGATAAGGGTCGCTGACGTCGTAACTGATAGTATTTTTAGGCCGCCGGCGGATGCGTACCGTCAAACGGGGTGAATGGGTACGGAATTGAACTTTGCGCAAAAATATCATAAGTCTTGAATTATGTCAATGTGTGAATATAGTATCAAAATTTGAGTTATATCTAGCAGATTAGGGCAACATTTATAATAAACAATGTAAAGCTAGGACTTTAGCATATTTCTTAAAAATATAGGTCGTCCCTATTTAAACTCAAGAAGGGGTTAATAGAGACGATAATCGGGTTTTAAGGGAAAATCGTTAGGGCTGTCACAATTCAGTCTAACTTTTTCAAATTTTAGGTGGGGTATGTGTTTACTTAAATAAAGGTAAGTAAGTACTTATTTTGAATTTAAAAAAAAAACGTTTTTTTACCAACAAAATATATTTTTCTTATAAAATTATAGATAGGTCTTCCAAATTAATATAAGTTGATCTCTTTTCAAACAGAAATCATAAGTAGGATTTAACTAAAACGTTAAAGGTTTTCTTGTACTAACATTTCTTGTAAGTATTAGCATGAAAATTTTAAAAACATTTTACTCATATAACTACCTATATTAAAAATACATCTGGAGCCAAAGCTGTTTGTCCACCTTGTTCTTTCATGATGAAAGTGTTGTATCTATGGAGTACTGATTTAGTAATATTGTATTTTTCGGCAATATCTTTTAGGGATTTACTGCTACTATTGTATTCGTTTAGCGCTAGTTCAATAAGTTCTTTATCATATTTTTTATAATTTTTATTTCTACTTGGTATTTATGTTCGTGGCATTTTTTGCAGGTAAGAATCTGAAAATAAAAAGCTCTAGCTAGGTATATACAATTAAAGATACTCAAAGTTAAAAAAAAACACGTATGGATGTCTAAAAATATAAAAAATCTCGAAAAAATATTCGATTTCCGAACTATTTACATTTACAAGTTTGTACAGAACCCTCGGTGCGCGAGTCCGACTCTCACTTGGCTTCACGTCATATCCAAATATAAAAAATAAAGGTACCTAGGTAGGTTAGGTACTTGTATTGAGAAAGCATAATAATATCTTGGTGCCAACCCTGTCCCTATATAAACGTTACCATTCCCATACTCTGGTAGCTCGTCTCTATTTATTTACAATGACGAGTACATTTTCCCCACTATCGTCTCCTTTCATTCCTTTCCCGTTCCTATTAACTACGAAATTAAATACGAAATACGTTAACTTTCATATTTAACATTTCTGCTAAAAGTATTAGAAATAAAGACTTAGACTCAGTTTATTATGGATTCCCAAGAATATTTTGCACAATACGTGCCACGTTTCCGGGACCAAAACTCACTATTTATGATAAAACTCATTAAGTTTTGAACACACTGTAACGATCACGTTGAATGCATTACTTTCAAAAAGAAGATTCGACATACTACTGACATTAAATTTTTTAACAGGTATTGCCATTTGAGAAAAAAAATAATCTAGTATTATTTGTAAACATAAACGGAACGTCCATGGCCATCATTACCTCGATAATAGATGCTTTAGAATGTTTTTAACACTCAAAGTGTCATATTTTATATTCATAAAGATGAAATAAGAAACCAAAAATTTGCGCACGGGCGGGACTTGAACCAGCAACCTCTTGGCTAACCGGGCCAAACGCTCTTACCAATTGAGCTACCGTGCTGTCAGTCCGACCCTGCGAAATTTGTGGTCTCTTATGATAACGTCAATTGCGTGACGCTTAGCGCCATCTAGCCGTCTGTTTATGAAACAGATGGCCCAAGCAGTTATTCTTTACAGAATAAATTCAACTTGGAAATTGATGACGCTTCGCTATCTAATGCTTTAGAATGTTTTTAACACTCAAAGTGTCATATTTTATATTCATAAAGATGAAATAAGAAACCAAAAATTTGCGCACGGGCGGGACTTGAACCAGCAACCTCTTGGCTAACCGGGCCAAACGCTCTTACCAATTGAGCTACCGTGCTGTCAGTCCGACCCTGCGAAATTTGTGGTCTCTTATGATAACGTCAATTGCGTGACGCTTAGCGCCATCTAGCCGTCTGTTTATGAAACAGATGGCCCAAGCAGTTATTCTTTACAGAATAAATTCAACTTGGAAATTGATGACGCTTCGCTATCTAATGCTTTAGAATGTTTTTAACACTCAAAGTGTCATATTTTATATTCATAAAGATGAAATAAGAAACCAAAAATTTGCGCACGGGCGGGACTTGAACCAGCAACCTCTTGGCTAACCGGGCCAAACGCTCTTACCAATTGAGCTACCGTGCTGTCAGTCCGACCCTGCGAAATTTGTGGTCTCTTATGATAACGTCAATTGCGTGACGCTTAGCGCCATCTAGCCGTCTGTTTATGAAACAGATAACGCCAAGGAATCCTTGGCGTTTTTCGAAAATGATTACACAATATACACTTCCTTGGCAGGAAGTGTATAAAGTATAATAATTTTCATTTTCTTTTAGTTCTTGTATTAATACCTTTTCTTCTGTTTCTGTCGTGTCCGTCGTGTCAGTCTATATGTATAGGTTTCAAGTTTTGACTTAAAAGGACAACAGTCATTTTGGACAGAAGGCGAAAGTGCCGGCCAGTGAAAATTAATGATATATTACGTTATAGGGATCATTTTTTGTTATGACGTCAACTCTACAATTAGCGGCTACCCATGTCTTTAAGGTATGAATTAATGTTTCATTTACATTTATCTCAAGAAGTGGCGGCCCATAGAAACAAATACTGGATTACTATAGGTAACATCAAGACGATACAGCACATAGCACGATAAGCGGCTAAACAAAGATTTCGGAAAAAACTTCGGAGGAAATGGCAGCAAATCGAAAAAAACACTCTTTTAGTAAAGGTGCTGCTCTGTTGTTATTGCAACACTACGAATAGCGGACAAGCAGCTATTTCGTCCTAAGGACTGATGTATACGAAATATACAAACTTAAATGACTGCTTGGCTTGTCCGCTAATCGCAAAAGCGTGTCGTCGCAGCAAAAAACGATCTGAATCTGGTCTTTTACTAAAGATTTGACCTTCGAAATCAAGTTGCTTGACTCAATGAAGACATAGTGTGACGATATATCAAATAATTTCTTTAACTCCAACAAAGCTGTACATCTTCTGACTGACTCACGCAAAATGTATAAAAAAAATGTCTGTTTCAGTTTCTTCTATCGAACACCAGGTGGCGTTCAAAAACACTGAGAAAATATTCCTGAATTTATTGATTGAGAGGGAGACGTCTTGTTCAAAAAACAAAACTTTCAAGTTAACTAAAAAGCTTCAATCATAAGTTATCCTTAATCAACAATTACACGAATTTGTGTCTCAACGTTTATCGAGCGCCATCTGATGTTTGACAAGAAAATTACGTTATGTATTCCACGTGCATGAGTGTAATGTGTAACAGTAAATGGACTTTTAAAAAAAAACGGTGTTGGCGGATGATCATGTTCGATCAAAAACTTATTTAAAACAATACCTGTTTGTACAATGAGAGTTTTATCTTCGGCATGGAGAAAACTAATATAGACATTTTATATTTCTCACTACTCATATAGGAACAGTATTATCAATTGCAATAAGACATATTAAATTTCATTTTAAAAATTATATTTGAGATTACTTGTACACTATTGTGTTTTACTCATTTACTTAAAATTTATGTTGGCGTGAAACAGTGATCCTCTTCTATGTTCCTAAAGGTCAGACAGCGCCATCTCCTAATGATAAAAATCATTTAATGCTTATTGGTCACAATAATATTTTACATGTTATAGTTTGACCAGTAATCAATTAAGTAAAAATTACAATATTTTATTTAACTTCGAGCGGGTTTACGGCTTATCGGAGCGTTTTCGGTTATGTACTTTAAGGACCAGTCGAGTATAATAATTCTATCGAATCAATTGATACGGAACTTTTCGGAGTGTTATTTTCAGAAAAGTTTTGGTACGTTGAGGAGTCTCCAATAAGTGTTATGCCAGACCCAAAAGACGAGTGTGAGGCATTTAAAAAAAAACCGGCCAAGCGCGATTCGCACTCGCGCACTGAGGGTGCGGTGCCACCTTTGACTGAATTAGTTACTTACTTCCACTTAGCTAAAATACCACAATACTTTGTTGACAGCAAATATAACTTTGTTTTTCATAGTGTTTGTATGAAAAACAAAAACAATGTTTTTGGTTGTTGAAAATGCACTATATCTCAAAAACTACGAGTTCGATATCGTCCAAACCAATTTTTGTTAAAAGTATTTGTTAAGATCTACATCATATATTTTTTTCAAAATTTAAACTCGATTAGTTGAGAAGTTAGAGGGGGGAGGGACACGCCCATTTTACCACTTTGGAAGCGTCCATCTACACGTCCAGTTACACTTGACAAAAATTAAAAAAAGAAAATGGTTTTTGAAACCCTGCACGTCATTTTTATAGACCTATCCATCTCCATAGACAACCCACACGCATAGGTTTGACAAAAAAGAAATCGGTTTTAATTTCATGTATTGGAGCATGCAACTACAAGCATCACACTGTATTCCACAGTGTGATGCTTGTAGTTGAATAAAGTGGCTGTGACATACGGACGGACAGACAGACAGACTTGACAAAACTATAAGGGTTCCGTTTTTTGCCGTTTGGCTACGGAACCCTAAAAATCATACATTACTGTTAGAAAACGGTAGTTTTATGACAAGTCTCATCGGCCACTATGCGGGCAGTCATGCGGTATAGCGGAGAAATGTGTCATAGCCATGGTTCGGCGTTTGATAAGAGATTCAGGAATTCGACAAGAATATTCTGAGTTTATGTGGGAATATTCGGTTTTAGGACATGTGTCAGTTTCAAATTTTAATGTGAACTCCGGTGAAGAATATCATATTCTCGTTTTTAAAAATAGAAAATAAAACACGACATTATTTTAAATCATTTTATTATAATAGTGTTCTGCTCGTATTATGTCAATGGGGTGTATGTTGTCAAAATTATCTTCTGTGTCTAAACAATCATCGACAACGTCATCATCATCGCTGCTTTCTTTAGAATCAGAACACAGGTCTATGATGAATGGTTCATCTAAATAACCATCTTTAATTCGATATTCCTCTTCTAATTCTTTTACATGTGAACAATAGCTGCCCCATTCTTCTGCAGAGATGGCATTAAATGTCTTTTCCACCATCGCAGGAATTTCATCAGATTTCCTCCCAATGTTTGTATCTGCCACCTGTCTTTTCATTGAAGCCCAGACCATTTCAATGAGATTAAGGTCACAATGCTAGAGTAGTAAACGTAGTACCTGCAAGATAATGGTAATATTAATAAAATATAAAAAATGTATATTGTTATGTAATAACCAGGCAATAAGCACTCTTTATTCGCAAGCATACCTTGTGACCTATTCCTTTTAATATAGCATCAACAGCGTAAACTGGTTGTGGATTGTGTTGTTTCTCAATTTGTTATAATTGTGGTATTGCGTACAAACTTGAATGATCAAGATTGTGCCTAGATAGCCACTCAATTATATCCCCTTTTCTTGTTTTTTGGTTGGGAGCTTTGTTAATACTTGTGTTATGGTATGGAGCATTATCCATAACGATGAGACCGGGTTGCGTCAAATTGGGGGCCAACTTTTCAGTAACCCATTTCTTAAAATTGGTATGATTAATATCATCATGATAATCACCACTTTTCGTTTGGGATTTAAATATTAACAAGGCATTCTTTACGAAGCCTAGCTCACCGCCAGCATGGACAATTATGAATCTCTGTCCTTTGGATATAGGTTGTAATACCCCATCTGTAAAAATAATTTAATATGTTTATAAAGAGGAGAGAACGAACAAAAACCATCTAACTTAGAAAATCGATAAACCAATTTCTCAGATAAGGCAATTGAGTTCTCGGTCCTTGGCAAACTGTTCAATCAACCTAGTATGTCCTAAATAATATCTACTGAGAAATTAGCCCATTTTATTTATATATTTTGAATATTAAACAGCTATGTGAGTGTGAAATAAACTGTATCCATCTATCTACCTATTTCCATATCATCTTGCCAACATCTTCCAGCAGTATATTTATTTTAATGAATGTATGTTTCATCCAAGTATACAACGGGTAGCTTTTCGTTCTCTTCATTGTATAAGGTTGTCATTAAAATATAAATGTACAAAATTGTTTTATTTCAAATTAACCTTCAATCTGAGTTCATTTAATCACATATCAATAACTTTGTTCTCACAAAATGTATCATAGCAATATAGGACAAATAAATTGAATATATATAGTATGTATTATATTCATTGAATGATGTAATATTTTTTTATTTCGAGGCGTCGTAAATGAAATTAGCAAAGGCGTTTCTGTAATCGAAACCCAACCCAATGTTATTCTAAATTGCTCCGACACCCACGTTAGGATTAGGATTGGGAAAATAAAGTCGTTTTTTTTTTAAATATTTATATAGGCAGACATTTGGCCACAATCTCACCTGGTGGTAAGCGATGATGTGGCCTAGGATGGATCATGTCTGACTAGTAATAGCCTATTCACTTTTTTCTTAAACTCGTCCAGATCATAGTGGCTAGGAAACACTTCTGCCGGCAGCGCATTCCACTCCCTAGCCGTGCGCATGAGAAACGTAGATCGAAATCTATTAGTGCGTGCTGCTGGTATGTCTACGACGTAAGGGTGGAAACCGCGCCCGCGTCTTGTGTTTCTCTGGTGAAAGTGGGCTGGTGGAATCAGGTCGTGCAATTCTCTCGCACACTCTCCGAAATGCAGCCTGTAGTAGACAGAGAGACACGCGACTTTACGTCTATGCTCTAGGCTTAGAAGCTTACGCTCAAAAAGTGCAGTGTCTCCAATTATCCTTTTGGCTCGCTTTTCAATCGAGTCTAAGGCAGCCAGTTGGTATTTGGCAGAACCATCCCAAAGGTGGCAGCAATACTCCATACATGACCGGACCTGAGCTTGATAGAGTTGAAGAAGCTGCTCCGCGGTGAAAATAAGTTGTATCAGTCGTGAAAATAAGTTGTAATGAGTCAGCTAATAGTTTTGTAAATAAAGTTACTAAGTAGTTAATAATAATAATAAAAATACTTTATTGCACACCATAAACATAATTAACCAGGATAGTATCTTATATATTCGCTATAAGTACAATTTAGGCGGTCTTATTGCTTGTAGCAATTTCTTCCAGACAAGCTTCAGGTCAAAGGCTTTCGATAAGTCCAGAAAACATGCAAATATTGGTGTTTTCCTATTCGTATAGTAATAAACAGTCTGCTTGAGACACAAAATAGCACTTTCTGTTGAATGGTTAGGTCTAAATCCAAACTGGTTATCATTTATATCAATGTGGCTACTCAGTATCCTATCAAGCAGTAATTAACTGACTGCAGCTATGGAGCAGCAAGCTGCAGCAATTGCAGATATTTCCACGCAACTATCCCGCCGTGCTGATGCTGTGCATAGTTTGGCAGAAGCCTTTAAAAAATAATAAAACGCCATATGAACATGTGTACATATTATATTATAATTTCTGAATATTTATCACAAATATTTTTTAATCTTTACTAACTACATGAAGCTTTAGACATAACAGGGTTTGTGGGTACAATTAAGGTTTTGTTGGACATTACATTATATGTTTTGAAAATTCGACTGCTAGTAATAACATTATAGAATTGAAACAGCTATCTGTGTTTAGCCCTGTGATAGAATCTTGGGATAAGACGAATGTCCCTAAAACATTAGTTTTCAACATTTACACAAAAAATAGTGATTTAGCCCCTCCATAGCAAGTGGACAGATTCGCAAATGGACAGATTCTCGACTGGACAGATTCTCAGGTGAACGGATTAGCAACTGGACAGAGTACAGTCGTGAACAATGAAATATAGTGAAAAGACTGAAAAACTTTATTTGGGGAAAATAAAATAATTTAAGTAATAAAAAAAACTTCCAAATACCAGGAGAAATTCATTTTCAAGATAACGATCTTAGGCGCTCTAAGCACGTCATTACTGAAATTTTGTTACAAACGCAATCCGATAATATATTTTGTATCTGTTTATTAATCCGAATTTGCTTTTACCGACGATTTGTTTTTTTTAAACAGTGATAAGAACGTCTACTTATTTTAGTATCAACTATTTTCGATTCTTTCTTTAATAACGGTTGAAACAAAAAAGGAATGTGTTTCTGGTATTTTGGTATTCATGCGACGGTGCCAGCCTTCTACAGCATTATTGTTGTCCGAAAATTTTCTCCGTAGCAAGACGACTGCTCTTCGATTTGCCTCATCCAATAATTTGTGAAAAATAATTGAAAAAAAAACTTTACACTGGTCATTATCTGTAGCGATTTCATTAATTGACAAAAAGCCCTCAGGTATTAATGTCCTGGCCAAAAGTGCTAGGTGAGTACACAATTGTGTCAATTTTCGATCATTTATGGTAGACTTTAATTCTTTAATTTTTTTCTACTCGGCACGTTGAAAATGATAATAACATCCTTTGACGATAACATCTGGATAAATACATTTTACAACTTGTGCAATAGCTATAAATTATTAAGACACCCAAACACAGCAATGCGTTCTCCTGCAATAATAATTATTACCCATTTTGGTGCCGAAAAGCCGTGACGCGCGTACTTCGTGTAATGTTAGCCCCGTCTGGCGCACTGAGAAACTGGTCAAGATTTTGTTCAAGTGTGCGTGTGGTGACGCATAGATACTACGGCGCACACATACAAGCCGCGTTCGGTGCGTTTGTATAAAGATTTCTTACTTCCCTTTTTTATACTATGTCACTAGCTTAGTTAAATTATAAATAATTGCATGATATTGGTTCAAATAATATAACACAAACAACTGCACAGGAGTTAGTCGTTATGTTATGGACTGTACATGTCCTGTCCAGTTGCTAATCCGTCCATTTGAGAATCTGTTCAGTTGAGAATCTGTCCAGTTGTGAATCTGTCCACTTGCTATGGAGGGGATTTAGCGTGTAGGACGATGCGGGTTGCTTTACGCGCCGTCTCAATAAACGGTAGAAACGCCCGACGCCCCGCGGGATGCCACGCCGCACCCGAGGCGCAAAGCCTTGCGTCTCCTTGAAAGAGGCCTAAGACAATCGAAAATGGAAGGAGCTCGTCCAAAAGAAGCCAAAAAGTTGTTGCCTAACTAATGAAAGCGCTCAATCAAATTTTGGCTTATTTGTAACGCTGTGGAGCCAGTGATATTGAAGCTTGGTCGGTCATTAGCACCATCGAAATCGCCTTCATTAACATCACTGTTGTCGTGGTCAGGCAGGTCCGGTTCAGGTATTCTGGCTCATGTGCAGAATTTGTGTAGAACTGCACATGCATTAATATTTTTTGCTGACTTCGATGGGGTATACTCAAGGGCTCGTTTGCTAATAAGGCATCTGAATCGCCCCTTGAGTACACCAATGCAGCGTTCTACACAATTTCGTGCACGTATATGTCTGGCTGTGTATGCTGCTTCAGGCCTTCCATCCGCAGCATCCAAAATCGGTGTCAGAAGCCTGCACTCTGACGGGTAGCCCGAATCTCCTGTACTCGTAAATAATTTTTAAATGATCATGAATGCTTTAGGCTTAATGCAATTATACACACATCAAAAGTGTCTAGGGATCAACATATATTTTTGCAATAACTTTTCTCCTGATTGATATTAATTAAAATTTTCTTTAAGGATTCATCAAATAAAGTGTTTTCGTTTGTCTACAGTAACGATAAACCAAGTCACCTTTGCATTAATAAAGAAATTTGCCATTTTCCTTATAAAAGGATTTTTGACATTTGAACCACTAACATTAAAGTTCTAAAAAAAAAACTGAAATAACAGTTTTCTTTAAAATTTTATTGGGTAACTTAAACAATTAATAATCCGTGTTTCTACCGCGAACACTACATCACAAGAACGAACGAACAAGAACATCGGTTTGGCATACTTAAAATGAGTTCATCCAAATCACGCTGTGGAATGGCCGCCCATGTTCGTTACAACAACAAAAAAAGGTCTTCTTGCGACTGGATACCCTCCATATTTGCCCTCCATATTTGGCAGAGCTCTTCTCTGTAGCATATCCTATGCATGCTCATTCGGGTTCAAGTCTGGCGACTGAGCAGGCCAGGGCAGGACATTGATGTTAGCTGCGACGAGAGTCTGTCTTACAACTCTTGCGGTGTGCGGTCGTGCATTATCATGCATTAACTGAAATAAGGGACCGATTTGCACTTGTAGAGGAACGATGACGTCTGATACAATCGTCTCAGCATAAATTTGAGCGTTGAGGTTGCCTCTGATCCGAATCAAATCAGTTCTTCCGCCGATCCAAATACCCGCCCATACCGTGATGGTTCCACCACTATAAGGATGGACTTCCTGGCAGGATTTAAATCGCTTTTGGCGTCCAGGGGTTCTCCAGTGTCGTATACGTCTTGTATCCGGTCTCATACCAAAACGAGACTCATCAGAAAAGCACACGAAACGCCATTGTTCTTCTGCCCAATTTCTGTCTTCAAGAGCCCATTGATATCGAATCCTACGATTGTGCATTGCTATAGGTGGTACCCGTAGCGGTCTTCGGGAATGAAGGTTCACTTCATGCAAGCGGTTTATGACTGTTTGGTCGCTAATTAAGTTCCCTGAAGAGTGATTAAGCCTCACGGCTAACATTATGGCGGTTATTGTTGGAGCTCTTCGAGCTGTGATTTGAATGTATCGGTCTTGTCTCCGTGTGGTGCAGCGATACCGTGCTCCATGGCGCTCAGCCACGGTACCAGTGCTTCGAAAACGTGTCCAAAGTCGACTGATAACACTCTGACTTGTATTCAGAGCTAAAGCCACAGTACGTTGCCGGGAACCAGCTTCTATCATTCCCACGGCTCTGAGCGTTTCTTCCCTGCTTAAATGACGTCGCCGCTCCATAATAACGTTGGTTTTAATCAGTAGTAGGGAAACAGTAGCACTAATAATGTCTTCAATGCGTTGTATGTTTTTATAGGGAAAATATTGACAGCTGATTTTCATCTTTTACTCGAATTTGATTGATAGTTTCTGTTTCAAATTATGAAATGCACCAAAAAGGATCCATATAAATTTATAAAATCATAAATTTATTACAAAGCCACATCTCAATCTCAAGAAATCCGCATAAAAATGCTTGATCCCTAGACACTTTTGATGTGTGTATTTTCTGCGGTTTTGTTCTGTTGCTAATAATTACTTATCAAGAAGACAACATTCTTCACCAGCTGTGTACAGCTCCTCCATTTTCTCCTTTAGGGCCGAGTTCCTCCACACGAAGGAGTCGTGAGAACCGGGAATATCGGGCCAAGATATTTATTATTTTGAGGTTGGAGTCACAGGCCTGTAAAAGTACTTTTTCTTTGATTTTTTAAATTCTGTATTAAAAACGCAACATTTTAAAAAACGAAAGGTTATCTTACAATTTGCACATTCATTGAATGTTGAAATTTTCTGTTAACATAAATGTCTTCTTGGGCGACTGCTGTTTTTATGAGCACGTGGGTGCCATCAACAAACCCAAGAACACCCGGAAGCTCGAATTTATCATATTTTCTGAAAATAATGGTACATACTTACAGTCTAGTAACTAACTAACTGCATATTTTCACCACAGATTGTGAGATGAAAGAGATGCACGAATGCAAATCCTAAAATTAGCGTGGCTATACGCGCTTAGCAGATTTTACTTACTTTATAATATGTTGCCTCCTTTCTTCCCTATTAGGAAACTTTATGTATTTAAAGAGTATGACGTGACTGTTTAGAGCCTCCGTCACCTCTTGGTACGGTACGTCATACTCCCCAGCAACGGAAACATGGATCACTGCCGTGCGCGAAAAAGTGAAGAGTGCCTAGAATCTGTGGTCAGAAAGTGAAGTTGAAATTAAACAAGCACTAGCTTTATAAAATATCCTTTCCTTTAAATATCCTTTGGACTTTCCCACACATCGCCATCTAGTCCCAAAGTAAGCTACTTAAAGCTTGTGTTATGGGTGCCAGACAACGGATATAATACTTAAATACTTTTTGTTTGTAAATACATACATAAAATACATAGAAAACACCCAGACCAATACAAACAGACATGTTCATGCACACAAATGTTTGTATTGTGCGGGGATCGAACCCGCACCCGCTGCGTAGTAGGCGATTTCTCAACCACTACACCAGACGGGTCGTCAAAATGAATCAGTAGTTCAATGATAAAATACCCCTATCTCAGGTGATACTGCAAATGTTTTGATTCTTCCAGACATTAAAAATAATTGGAAAATAATTTCTGAAATAAAGATTATTATTATTATATATTTTTAAGACTGTCTTTCTCCATCGTGGGATGGGTATTAAACTCCTCTGACGCGGGCCTCAACCAAGCGTCAAAGGGTGAAGTGCTGTGGAACCGGAGTTCAAGAACTTTCTTTTTGGAGTAAGGTGATTATTTTATGAGGGATATCTAGTGCTTCCATATGCTTTGCTTCAGTAGTTTGGGAACCACTCCTGTGGACGAAATTACAATTGGTATTACATGTACGGTGTGCGCCTTCCATTGAGTTTTTAGTTGAATAGCTAAGTCGTGGTATTTGGATATTTTTTCAGATATGGTTGCTTGTATATTGTGTGTATTCGGTATTGCGATGTCTATTAAGTATATAGTTCTGTGTATTTTATCATGTAGTATTAGATGGTTTTATCTGTTAATAATGTTCTGTTCAGTTTGTATGCAAGGTGCTGGTGGATTATCGAAGCAACTTGGTCGTGGCGGTGTTTATAGTCAGTCTGAACTAATGTCTTACAAGCTCCGGTGATATTATTATTATTATGTTGGTCATTTTCCTATCTCGGGAACACAGGGTCCCGGTCCTCTGGAAGGCGTACATGGGGCCGAAGCCAACACGCAGAGGCCCGTTTGACAACATTAATCTGAAAGCTGTGTGACACAAACCGACGATTATCCCTGTATGCACTATACAAGTGCACCCAAGGACAACCCCCGGTTTGTGTAGGACTATCGCAAGATATGGACAAAAAGATACTGAGTTATGGGTGTGGGTGTTAGGTGGACCGGGTAACTGGGACTATGGAAGAACTATGGCCCCTGTCTGACGTATGTTTCTCACACGGATAAAATGGCAGAGGGTGACTTGCACACTCAGTCGATGGGCCCCCCAAATGATTTGCTAGCACTAAGTGACGTAGACAACAAGGGGGCAACACCAGTTGAGGTGCTAGGGGAGTGGAGAGATGTACCACGGCTCTCAGGACAATTCCGGTAATCGTTCAAGATCCCTACAAGCATCTTACTGGCACACTTCCTTCCCCCGAGCATCTCTGCTCTAGCGAGTCTCTACTCAAGCCAGCCAATGAAGGCAAGCAAGAGGTGGAAGATCCTGTCCCTCGTCAGCGTTCACTCTGCCCAGCCAGTGAAGGCAAGACAGATATTGAAATTGAAATTGAAATTATTATTATTATTAACTGTTTTATCTCAGAGGTTAAAGATAAAACTATGTCTTGTGTCAATCAGGCTGATATATTTTGTAAAAAGACTCCTTAAATAAGACATAAAACACTATTTAAAAGTAACCATATTTACAATAACTTACAAAAAAAAGGGAAATAATAAGAAAAATAAGGGATGGGTGGGTAACTCAAACAACCCTCTCCGTGTCGCCCTCGGTACAAAGGTGCCCATAACACTCACTGCGTTACCGCGCTGAATTGCGATGGACAGCCTTTGGGCCAGAAACGACCCAAAGCGGGGGTCTTGACCACTCTTGCAGAGTCGGCGACCCAATTCAGCAATGAAAATCCTAGTAGCCTTGCCCCAGCAGCCGTTGGTTTCCACTGCCATCGGAACGAAACAGTAGTTGTTGACTAGTGCGGCATACTTTTCGCGTTTTTTGCCTGCTGCAAACTCGGCAGCCGAGCCCGCTTGTTTAATGGTACGACCCAGGTGCAAGGCGGCAAAGGTGCTGACGCACGTGGCGTCCCAAAGTAAGCATTTGCCTTTCTCCCATGGCACCAAGGTCATTCCATCAGGCCTTTTACCATCGGTCCGGCTGAGGCCTGGAGGCTCAAAGACCGACGGGATATTGAGAGAAACCAGCGCTCTTCGGACAATATCGTTGAGTGCGTGATATCTCGGGAACCTTCCCGTACACCGGCAACAACTCAACGCGTGGTGACCGTTGCTCTCGACCATAGTGCCGCAGATGCATGCATGTGGTTCACAAATATCGCAGCCCAGGCGGAGAGCAACGGCCACCCGCAAAGAGTCTCCATCAAGTAAGGTTCCCATGTGTGGAGAAGGCAACGCATACAGCCAAGCTCCAGACTCTGACTGGAATACCGCCCTGAGTCTCGCCTCGTCGACGCCAGTCGCCCTAGCCAATAGCTGACTGAAGAACGCTGTATCTCAGGTGTGTCCGGGACGGTCGTACCTGTGTTTAAGGTTGCAAAAGCCTCCAGAGCCTCGGCAGCGTAGGGTATGCGTGTCTCACCATCATTTGATGAGAGAATGATATTGGTAAGGCTCGACACCCCATGGGCTGATGACAAGAAGGCCGGCAGCCCAACGTCTCGCACGTCGCACGCCCAAGCCCTCATATCGGATTGGTAAAGTAGCCTGACACCACTGTTCCGTACCGAGGGCCACATTCATAAGTTATGCTCAATCAACAAATCTCAGTCTCGGCATTTTTCGAGTGCCATCTGGTGATTGACAAGAAAATTATGTTGAGACTGCATAATAGTAAATGGACTTTAAAAAAATCGTTGTTGGCGGAGGATCATGTTCGATCAAAACCTTATAAAAACAATACCTGTTTGTACAATGAGTTTATTTTAAATCATCTCTTAATGATAAAAATCCTTCAATGCTCTTAGGTCAGAATAATGTTGTACATGTTATAGTTTGACCAGTATTACTTAAGTAAATTAAGGGTTTCGGAATTCTAAAAATATTAATTTAATAAGAGCGTTCTTAGACGCAGGGTCACAAGGATTCCTGATACCAGTTGATTTAGCACGGAGACTTGGTCTGTCTCTAGCGCCTTCGAAGGAACTATACTAGTGAGAGGGGTGGGAGGTTTGATAGTTTCTTTTCTGTTCACGAAACCTTCTATCCTATCCTCTGCCCCCACAAAAGTAAGTGCAAGCCTGGGAATCAGAGCAACTTCATCAAAGACAACTAAACACAACCTTTTCTTGTTATCCCAAAAATCCGCCTGAAAAACTATTAGGTAGTCACGATTCAATACAAATGATACCGGTAAAAAAATCATCATAAACGTCTTGCAAAATCAATGGCATACCTGTGTCTTCAGTTGTTTTAAATAAGTTTTAATTCAGTCCGGGAGAAAATTTTATTCTTTGACTAAAATTAGTCAACGTCCTTGCGGCTCGGCTGCATATAGGCTGCTAATATCATTTGTTGCAGGACCATGCTTCTTCAATCCTAAGGAAAGAGACTCCTCCTTTTTTGTATAGCGTCTCAACTTAGGTGGGACATTAGCTAACATTATCGAGTATTATTTCATTAACATATAAATAAAGTCTTTAGGTTTAATCTACTTTAACTACGTTTATTATTTCAAAACCTGGAGAGTAGGCATAATAAAATATTATAGTGATTATAGTATAGTACCTGCATCATGAAAAAATTTTAGGCCTGTGGTGTCATATTTTCGATGAGATCTTCAAAAGGTTTTATTTTGGCTAAATTGTATAGCCTCTTCAAATCTTTCCTCATAGGAAGTAATAAGCTCCTTTTTGAACTTATGATTACCCGTTACTTGTTATACTTTTTTCGACATTTCGGTGTCAAGTTTACAATAGTCTTTATAATTCGATCCCGTGACGCACCTGAAATAATTATAAATGTTATGTTAATACATCAAAATCAGTTTTACATAAATAGCAAGGGGTACGCTTTTTTAAGTGTGCCTTGGTCGTTCAGTTTTACATAAATAGCAAGGGGTACGCTTTTTTAAGTGTGCCTTGGTCGTAATCATACACGTAAGACGGACGGTTCTGAAGCAACAGCTCACTATACACAGTCTGGCTATAATAGTAGTTTATGAAACTGGTACATAATGAGAGGTATTATACATGAGTGTGAGTTTAAAAAACGAGCGAAGCGAGTTTTTTAAAAGTATTACACGAGTGTAAAATACCTAGTTATGTGCAGTTTCATACACTACTTTATCTACTCTCATTGAACACGAACATATCGAATAAAAGATAAAGATTGACACAGTTTATTTATTGGTTATGGTAAGTGTTAACATTTTGTATATTACAATTATAAAATTGAATATGGAATTGTGTTGCGTTGGCGTTAGACGTACTCGTACTTGGTGTAGGTGCAACTGGTACATTAATATTGATTTCATTTCTATTATTTTCTATGGAGTTTAGAATTGAGTTAGACACCAATATTTTGTTTGTCATGGACTCATCTATATAGCCTTCTTCCACGGCCGTTGATTTCCATCCGCCGTGCGCTTTAGCGTAGTGATATCCCCACCGGCGTCAATAAGCAGGGTCGCCGACGTTCGTCTGAAGCAATGTCCAGTATACTGCTCTGAACTTGGAAGTTGTAGATAATCGGCTATAGTTTTACCTAAAGTTCCAAATTTGTTGATGCCAACTCTCTGTTGCGTGCATTTTCCACGTTGGTAATTTAAAAAGAAACAGGCGTTATTACAAGAAACGGGCCGTAGACCCATGTATTCTTTACATATGTCATAGTATTTTCCTGTAATACTAAAGGAACGGTCTTTTTTATTTTTTGTATTATGAATTGTTACTAATATTGTATTCTCGTAAACTTCCACGTCCTGAAACTGTAAATTGTAGAGTTCCTGTCTCCGACAGGCACCCATAATACCGATAATAAGTGCAGTCTGGAACAAATAAAAATAAAAATTTAGAATACAAATTAAAATCCAAGAACAAGTAACTCTAATAGAATTTCACTTTTATATAACTATGATCTAAATATTTATAAATAGGTACCTTCGTTAAAAGATATTCGCGTACAGGAGCTTTATTTATGAATGTATTTAACTGTTCAGGTGTAAACGTCTTCGCTTTCTTCCCTTTAAATCCTTGAGAGTTTCTTTTCAAAAATGCAATTAGTTTTGAAAATTTCGATATATCAACTTCGTTATATATGTTTAAAGTACTCTTTAGCATTGAATACTTAGACCACAGTGACGAACATTTAAATTTTTCAGACAATTCTTGAAAATATGCCAATAGAACGTTTTCTGAGAACGAAGTAGCATTTTTATTCATTTTCCATGCTAAAAAGTCTTGATAACATTTATCGTATAATTTTCTTGACTTTACTGGTAGTAGATGAAGACAGACTGCTATCGCAGTCTCTAAAATGTCGGGCGGCGTCAAATTTTCTGCACTTTCACTATCAGACATTTTAATAAACACTAATAATTATCTACCGAAACACAAACGTACTATGGCGCCAAAATTCCCGTTATCACCGCGCATGCGCCAAAGCGCGCGCAGCCACAGATAAAAAAATAAATAGATGTATCTATGATCTGTAATCTGTATCGCAATGAAAAAAAATATATTATAACATTATTTTGTTAGAGAAATAGTGTCATAATTAAATTTTTTAATTTGATTTCGGTATACTATTTATAAAGTACGTCTATATAAACTCGTTTTGAGTTTTGTATTTTTAAATTTAACGATATGAGAGTAGATAAATACTGTTACAATTAAAAATAAGAAAGATATTACATTTGAATTTGGAATCTGTCATCTTTATACGATTGCTCATTGTGTTTTCTTATTTTGGCGCCAATACATTATATAATATTTTGCGATGTTAAAATGGAGTGGGGTGATAAAGAGAACGGAATCGCTATGATTCACAAAGTTTGTATGGAGCCAAATGCAATTTTTAAAACCCTCCATACGCTTGGTATTAGTCAAATGTTTATTTACCGGGCTATCAATAGGTACAATGAGACCTCCTCTGTTTGTGACAGAAAAGATCTGGCCATCCACGTAGTGTGCGTACTAAAAAGGTGGTCAAAGCAGTAAGGGAAAGAATTCGCAGAAATCCTGTCCGAGAGCAAAAGATTTTATCTCGGGAGATGAAGATAGCACCCAGAACCATGTCGCGTATTTTAAAAGATGACCTAGGAATTCCAGCCTATAAGAGGCGCACTGGTCATTTTTTTTACACGCTTGATCTGTATGCACAGGGGTCTCATAACTTTATATGAAAGTTCTGACTAGGATCATCAAGATAAAAAAATATATATTAAGATTAATAAGAATGTTATTTAGCCTATGCCACTTGCTGAAAGCCAATGAAAGTGTTATTGTCTTTCTCTTGCTGCCGATTGGCCCTCTGCTGCCTAAAAAGACAAATTTCCTTATTGGTTGCTGCTACAAATAGCCTCGCGCGCATGCATTCTCACTCCTCGAAAATTATAACGTTCGTTGCTACCGAAATATTGCACGCGCATCCGCGCTTGCATATTTCTTTAATATTTTTATATTTCGACAATTTTCAAAATTAAATTAATTCTTAAATTACTAATTGTAATGAAATTGTGACTCTTAAATTTCAGAAAATAAATTATAGGTTAAAAAAACACGCTTTAATAATAATCGAACTAAAAAGTAGAAAATATTTTTTGTTTAAGACAGTTTGTGTTACTGCAGTATCAAATTCAACAATCAATTATCATAATTAATCAGAATAAGATTAATATGAATATTAAGATATTAACAAAAATTCAAATAAAGTGAAAAAGCGTTGGGTGTGCTTAATCATATTATTATAATAATTCTGTTATTGCGAACAGTAACAAATAAAATAAACCTCACATCAAGCACCATGCTGCATGTTCAATATTTTGTGTCGACTGTTAATCATGCAGTAAACTACTATATTTAACTTAGGAACATTGTTATAAATCACCTGATCGAAAGGTTATCTCATTTAAAGCTACAAATGGTACTTACTTATGTTATTTACTGACATCTTAAATCGGTTTCGTTTGACAGCTTTTGCTTGTCCTTCTATTCCGATAGGAATATTAATTTTATGGAAAATAACGAGGTCTTAGTATAGTACAAGGCAGTAGAAAAGTCCTGCCATAAGAGATGATAGCAACGGCCCTGATCTAATTACTAGAAAGTTAAGTTTCTAACCATAGCATAAGTGAGATTAAAACACGTTATGAAGTATAATTTAATGTTGTAAATATTACATAATGTAAAAGTATACAAAATCACAATTCAATACCAAAAGTCTAAATAAAAAGAGCGTTTCCTTCCCGTCACCAATATTAATTTTAAATAACCAAGGATTCATTATACATTTTTTTATTTTTATTTTAGGTTCTGCCATTTAAACATTAATTTATAAAATAAAATACTATTCAACTGGAGTCAGCTTTCAAATAATAATCAAACAGTCGCATATAAATAATTTGCTTAAGAAAGTTTATTGGAGTAATTTCTTTTTTGTTCAGTTTTTTGAGTAAAGAACTATATTTGTCGTCAATCAAAATGTCGACATTCCTTCTTGTCTTATGAATTGGCTCAAAAAGGCTATTTTTTAGGGTTCCGTAGCCGAATGGCAAAAAACGGAACCCTTATAGTTTCGTCAAGTCTGTCTGTCTGTCTGTCTGTCTGTCTGTCTGTCCGTCCGTATGTCACACCCATTTTATTCTGTAACTATAAGCATTACACAATTGAAATTTGGTAGGAAGATGTATCTTGTTAACCGCTTACCGATTCTCATACAAAAAATAAAAAATATTGACAGTTAAGGGGGGGGGCTCTCATACATGAAACTAAAACCAAAAAAAAATTTTTTTGTCAAACCTATGCGTGTGGGGTGTCTATGGATAGGTCTTTTAAAATAACATAGAGATTCCTAAAACCATTTTCTTTTAAAGTCAAACGTTTTATAGCTAGATGCTTCCAAAGTGGTAAAATGGGCGTCCCCCCCCCATCTAATTTCTAAACCAAGCAAGTGTAAATTTTGAAAAAAATATGTGATGTAGATCTTAATAAATACTTTCAACGAAAATCGGTTCGAACGGGATCGAACATGTAGTTTTTGAGATATAGCACATGTTCAACAACCGCAAACATAACTTTGTACTTCATACAAACACTATGAAAAACAAAGTTATGTTTGTAGTCAACAAAATATTGTGGTATTTTACTAAGTAGAAGTAAATGGATTCCCTAATTCAGTTAAAGTTGGCACGGAACCCTCAGTGCGCGAGTCTGACTCGCACTTGGCCAGTTTTTAGTCTACTGTCCTGATATTTGCTCTCTTTTTTAATTTTAAACAAAAATAAATGAAAATTAGGGCTTTGTGGTATTCGAGCTCGAAGACGCCGATGCCACCCTTCTACTTGATTCGTAGTTCGGTGATTGTCTTTATGCACGCTGATTTTATGGATAGGCATGGCCAGCCAATATTTCTCGAAGTAAGTTTTAAATGTTTTCATATCTACACACAGTGAACTTCCATTTTTATTCTTTTTATTCAGGTTGTATCGGTGTCCATTGTAAATCAATGTGTCGTTATCTCGCTCATTTTTTAAAAATTCAAATTGTTCACTTGCTTCGTCCATTTTCAATTATTAAAAATTTAATGATTAAAAATGAAATTATTTAATTAAATTATTAATGATTAAAAATTTACCTTCATGGTTTTCAGGCATAAGACTGACAGGTAATTTTTTTTAACATGCTTTTATTTGACTTCGCTGGTTAGGTAGTGTGTGACAAATCTTACAACTGAATTTGAAGAACCGATTGAACTGAAATTTGGTATAATTATCAGGGAAAGATGACAATGCAATGTTATGGTACCATTGACCTGGTCTGATGATGATTTTAGATCAATTGCGAATTGGACCAATAGCTAATTGGACCAATAGCGAATTGGACCAGTAGCGAATTGGACCAGTAGCGAATTGGACCAGTAGCGAATTGGACCAGTAGCGAATTGGACCAGTAGCGAATTGGACCAGTAGCGAATTGGACCAATAGTGAATTGGGCCAATAGCGCCTAAAGAAGTGCGAGTCGGACTCGCACACTAACGGTTCCGTGCCAACTTTAACTGAATTAGAGATCAACTTACTTCCACTGTGCCAAAATACCACAATATTTTGTTGACAGCAAATATGACTTTCTTTTCATAGTGTTTGTTAAAAGAACAAAGTTATGATTGCGGTTATTGAAAATGTGCTCGATCTCAAAAAGTACTGGTGCGATCTAGTTCAAACTGAAACCAAAACACAACCAATTTTTTTTGTTTTTTTTTCATGTATATCATTTTAAAAGAGCTGTCCATAAACACCCTACACTACACGCATAAGTTTTTTTTTGATTTTGGTTTCATGTATGGGAGCGCTTAAATATCATTATTTTTTATTTTATGTATGAGAATCGTACAGCGGTTAACAGAATACGTCTACCTACTAAATTTCAACTGTGTAATACTAATACTTTCAGAATAAAGTTTTCACGCTTTTTCTCAAGTATCGCGGCTCAGAGAATCATCATTACACAAATATTTCTAGATATTTATCTATATATCTCTAGATATATATAGGTTAATCCCCTATGTGCTGGCGTTGGTTTTTGTTGTAGAATTGTCTCTTGATCGTTATCCAGTTGTAGTACAACCGCCGAGTGTGATGTTGTCTTGTCCTTCGCTGTCATTGTAATTATTATTTGGACTTATTTTAAATTGACCCACTTTACAAAAGAAAATATTTCAGCTTCCAAGCACGTGTTTTGTTTCAGATGTGTATGATTAATAATACGTGTTTGTTACGTTTTTATTCGAAACTTTTAGTCATGTTGGTTATCACAATTTATATATTACTTTTAATTGAAATCAGATATTCTGCTACCAGGGGAAAACCGTCAGCAACATTTACGTATCAAATACTTATTAAAATGGGTTACTAAATTAAGTAGGTTTTTTTTATATATGCGCCAGATAACACCCATTGTCGTGAATTTTAAGTAAGGTTTTTTTTCCTCGTGTTACGAATGACAGTCTCCCATAAATACTTAAATACATATTAACATCCATAACTTATGTACAAATGTTCGTGCTCAATCCAAAAAAAAAATAGTCTTTTCGTGATTCGAACCCACGATGGCCGGCGTGATAGCCAGGAGCGCTAACCAATTACACCAAACGCGTCGTCACTTAATCAACATTTTAATATTGCTAATTACAAATTTATTACACACCCTAGTAATTTCAATATTTTTAAAAAACATCGCCAACCCTAAATGAAGAGGATTTTAGAATGTCAAGGAATGTAGATTGTGTAAATGATTATTTTAATATTTAGATTAAAATTACTAAGATAAAGAATTTATTCTGTAGCGTATGGATAGCACTAGAGCATTGTGTTTGACACTGATTGAGATCAAAATTGATTGTATCGTTCCGCGTCATTTTTAATTGCATTGATTATAATCAATATTAAGCAAATTTAGTATTGTAATATGAGTCTATAAAAAAAACACAGTTTATCTTTATAGAACATACTTTAAAAATATTACTTGTCTCTTCTTAACATTCCTTATACCAGCTACATGTCTTACCCACTAGCAGTTTTGACATGGTCATCGATCAAACTAGGTGTCGCTAGTATGGCATGGGTTACAGAGTCTGAAATGTATTGAGGGATATAAATATATATATATAGAGTTAAATATGATTATGAGAAATTTACCCCTAACAGCACCGGTAGTTACGTCTGAAATTTATTGAGAGACAAAATATAATTATGAGATATATACAGGGTGTAACAAAAAGGCGAATAAAATTTAAAGGACGTGTAGAGTAGTAAATGTGTAGTTCCTTGCAAAACCACAAACTCGTGCGAGTATAAAAATGTGTAGTTCCTTGCAAAACCACAAACTCGTGCGAGTATAAATTACTGAGTAAATTTATGCTAAAGTTTTAACAAAAACTTATCGGTGACAACCTTAAATATCAGCTGGTACGTGTGTTTGTGTGTGCGGCGGGCGGGGGTTGGGGTTAAAACAATTTATATTCTTAGTATGGGAAAAAAAGTTGTTTATTTTTAACTAAAAATTTTACTACTTAATGTTCACATTACATACATACATATCCTTAAAAATGATTTCGCCTTTCTGTTACACCTGTATATATTGGGCTTTCACAAAAAATTAAATATCTTACATGGCATTACACCAGTAGTATCATTTTCAACGCCGGTTGATAACAATGGATGACCAGAAATTGGATCTGAAATAAAAAAAGTTAAAGTATACTTGAAAACATACCTAACAGTTGTACTATTATTAGTAGAAATCAAAATAAAATATTATGTTGGGGTATGATTTATCTAGAAATCAAAAGTAACAACCCAACTACTTATCCGGGATACTCAACACCACACATAGGCAATTAGGCATAGATGATGAAGAGGTGGCAGGTAGTTAAGGGTTCAGATTACTTGATTTTTTTTTTTTTTTTCTAGGATTTTATTTGCGATCAGTCTGACAGACTATAAGCAGATGTGTTGCGTGCGTTTTGGCGTGAAGAGTACTGCTCCCAGTGGAGCCAACCCTTTCTCAATACTAATTCCCTTCCAGGTATCAATTTGCGTCAAATATATCCCGGCGTTTCTTGAGACGGTGTATGGTTTCCGGAATAGTGAGTTGCCCCGCCAGATGGTTTGGGTGCTTCTCTAGACGTTTTCTATATTTGGAGCCATGTCTTTCTATTTCAGCATTAACCATGGGCATGTTTAAAATTTCATGCACCTCTGCTATTTTAATGTACCAGGGTGCAATTGATATTAGCTTCAGAATGTAATTTTGAACACGTTGGATGATAATAACATTGGAGGCACTAGCAGAGCCCCATAGTTGAATGCCATAGCACCAAATTGGCTTCAGAATCGTCTTGTATATAAGCAGCTTATTGTCCATAGATAATTTTGAATTTCGCCCAAGCAACCAGTAAAGGCCCTTGTATTTTAAGTTTATTTCGTCCCGTTTTGTTTGAACGTGTTTTTTCCAGGTAAGTCTACGGTCCAGGTGCATACCTAGGTATTTTACTGTGGTTTGGTGGGGCAGCTGAACGCCATTTAGGGTAACTGGTGCGCAGTCATCCTTTCTTAATGTGAAAGTTATATGTACTGACTTAGATGCACACACTGCGATCCTCCACTTGGCCAGCCATTTTTCGATTTCATTTAAGCTGTTTTGTAGTACTAATGATGCTTGAACCGGACATTTATTCGAAGAAAGTACCGTTGTGTCGTCAGCGAAGGTTGCCATGGTAACATCAGCATTTTGCGGCAGATCGTATGTGTATAAAGTGTATAGGACTGGTCCCAGAACAGAGCCCTGTGGTACACCTGCAGATATCTCATGGAGTCTTGATGTACAAGTCACTCTCCCTGACCCGAAACAATCTATCACTCAAGTAAGACTTCAGGACATTAAAGAATGTGTGTGGTAGAATGGATTTTATTTTATACAACAAGCCTTTGTGCCAAACTTTGTCAAAGGCCTGCTGTACATCCAAGAAAACTGCTGAGCAATATTCTTTTTGTTCCATAGATTTTCTTATCACCCTGCAGACTCTGTGCACTTGCTCCACCGTTGCGTGTTTTTTCCTGAAGCCAAATTGATGCTCCGGGATGGTCGACTTCTCTTCGATAGCGGTAAGCATCCTATGGAGCAGCGACTTCTCTAAAAGTTTTGACATTATCGGTAGTAAGCTTATTGGTCTATATGATGTGATCTCGTGGATGGGTTTCCAGGTTTTCGAATCATTATCACATTTGATACTTTCCATAGGTCCGGGAAATATCCTACTCTCATGACTGCATTGAATAGCATTGTTAGGTACACTATGACTTTACGTGGTGATTCCTCTAGGACTTTTGTGTCGATCATATCATATCCTGATGCCTTGTTCTTCTTAAGTGTTTTTATGTTCCTCCAAACTTCCTTGGGCGTCACCAGTTTAAGAGGTATATCCAATTGAAAGTCTTGGTTGAGGGCTGAGTCGATATATGTATCATCCATATTGGGCGCCGCGTCGTTTGGCTTGAATACCTGACTCAGATGCTTTGCAAAGGCCTCAGCTTTGTCATGAGTGGTTCTAATCCATCGAGAATCATCCCACGCAAAGGTGGTTTGTGTTGGAGTGGACGATTGAAATTTTTACAGGTTTTCCAGAGTGAGTAATTATTCTGTTTTGAAGCTGACAGGCCTTTCAAGTATGTATTTAGGGCAGTATTGTTTGCTTCCTTAATAAGAATTTTGAGTTCTCGTATGGCTTTATTAAGTTCTTTCTTATCGTGTCGATGTCGACTAGTATGCCATACACGACGTAATCGTCTTTTTTCCAGGATTTTTTGCCGTATAGAGTCTGAATATGTTTTACTCTGGGGGGGTCGGTCACTATCCTCAGGCGTAGACATCCAGCAGCACTCCTGTAGTACTGAGGTTAGTTTCTTTACAGCGTTGTCAATATCCGTTTCGATTTTCAGTGCTACTTTTAGGTCCAATTTTTCATGTACGAGTTCCCTAAATGAGTTCCAGTCAGTACGTTTGTTGTAGAGTTTACTGTTTCTTTCCATATTTAGAACAGTAGTGCCAACAGTCAGGATCACAGGAATATGATTGGTGTTAGAGACTAAGCATGTTTGTATTTGATGAGGTAGTCTCGATAGACCCTTCACGATGAAAAAGTCTATGACGTCTGGAAGGCGGTTTGGGTCAGTTGGCCAGTTGGTCGGATCAGTAGAGGATATTGTAGTAAGATGATTCTCGTCTACAGCCTTCTTGAGTTCCCTTCCTCTCGTGCTGGTTAACCTCGAGGCCCAGTGCACGTGCTTAGCGTTCCAATCACCTCCCGCTATGAAACGCATTCCAAGAGAATTAAAGAACTCATGGTAATGCTCCTTTTTTATGTTGTGCTTTGGAGGACTGTATATAGCGGCAACATTAAACCATCCATTCCCATCGTCTACGGCAACCGATGCGGCTTGTATATGTGGTTTTCTAAATTGTGGTTGTTCATCATGTTTTATTTTAGACCTTATAATTAGGGCAGCTCCTGCATGTGCAGTGCCATCTGGGTGGTTTGTAGCGTAGATATCAAAACCACGTATATTAATATTACTATTATCGGTGAGATGAGATTCAGACACTAACAGAATGTCAATGTGGTGTGTGTGTAGTAAGACTTCAACCTCTTCTAGATTTGGAGATAGCCCGTCTAGGTTCCATGTTGCTATCTTTAGAGACGCCATTACGTCATTTTGGCTACTAATGTTGTTATGAGGATAATTAAAGTGCTCATTTGTTGAAGGATTAAATCAAATTTTTCAGATTGTTTGAGCAGCATTTCTTCTATTTTATTTGTTGTTGTTGTGGTCTCCTCATTGTCTGTGTTATGTCTATCTCTTAGAGCGTTTGCGTAACTCATTCGTTTTCTGGTGCCTAATTTTAATTTAGCTTTATTAGTCTCTAAGTGTTCGGCTGTGGGTTCTGAGTTTTGGTGCTGTGTTGGAGGTATTTTATTAGTGTTGGCATTCGGTGTATCTAGGTTCCTTTGGTGGTTGTTCTGCTTATCAGGTTGTTTCGCTGTAGTTCTTGCCCTTAAGTGAACCTGTTTGTTGGATTTCCTTGACAGTATCTCTTTATAAACTTCACACCCCTTAAAGTTGGCCGGGTGAGCTCCTAGGCATAAGGCGCATTTCGCAGGAGTGTTTCGGTCGGTTTTAGGACAATCTGCTGTTCTGTGTCCTTCGGCGCATTTTACACAGCGGTATGGCCTCAGACAATAGTTTTTAGAGTGTCCGTACTGTTGGCATTTTTGGCATTGAATTATTGTCTTCCGTTTTCTTGGTTCTTCTATGATGACAGATTGATGATTGATGTACGAGGGTCAAACTGAAAGTTCTTAGAAAATCAAAAACTGATTACATTAGCCAGTTATTAGTTTTATTTTATCTTTTCAAAATATTGTCCATTGACGTCAATACACCGCTGCATGCGATGGAACCACTGGGAAAAGCACTTTGCCCACTCGTCCTTAGGGGTCTCTTCAATGGCATCGCGATACGCAGCCACCGCTTCTTCAGCATTCATAAACCGCTTTCCTTTAGGTTTTTCTTTATTTTTTGGAAATAAATAAAAATCACAAGGCGCGAGGTCGGGGCTATACGGCGGGTGACCCAGTAATTCAACGTTTGATGTCGCCAAATAGTCGATCGTTCGCTTGGCGGTGTGCGACGAGGCGTTGTCGTGGTGAAGGAGGATCCTACTGCGAGGTCGTTTCTCTCGAACTTTTTCCAAGACAAGTGGCAAACAATTGGTAGTGTACCATTCTGCAGAAACTGTTTTTTGATCCTCTAACACAATTGTTGCGAAATGACCTATACTTCCAAAGAACGAGGCCACCATTTTTTTTCCCGCACTTCGATCTCTCTTCACTTTAGTTGGCAACTCCTCGAAAGGAAACACCCACTGAGCAGATTGTCTTTTGGTTTCAGGATCATAACAGTAAATCCAGCTTTCGTCACCTGTTAGTATGTCGAACACAGCATTTGAGTCACCTCCGTTAAATCTTTCAATCATTTTACGGCACCAATCCACACGATGGAGTTTTTGAGCCTTAGTCAAATTATGAGGTATCCACCGGGCGCAAAGCTTCCTGACCGCTAAATGTTCGTGGAGGATTTTGTGCACTTGACTCATACCGATGCCTAAGCTTGTCCGAATCTGCTGATAGGTCACTCTTTTGTCAGTCTCTATCATACGCCGCACAACACAGATGTTATTTTCAGTCGTCGCCGTAGAAGGCCGTCCCTCACGTACATCATCAGTGAGATTAGTGCGACCACGTTTAAACTCATTAAACCAGTTGTAAACAGTCGCACGAGATGGGGCTTCATCGTGAAAGGCCAATCGTAGTCTATCATAACTTTCTTGTTGACTTAAATGACATCGAAAGTCATAAAAAATCATTGCACGAAAATTTTCTCGTGTTAAATTCATGTTGACGTGACACAGACAATTTTCAATTTGCCGCCAAATCGTAAAACAAATGACAAATGAATGAAATATATACTCAGTAATATTGGCAAAGAGTTCTATTTTCAAATTTAAATTTTTTTTTATTATATTGTTTATAAGTGGCCAGTTCTAAGAACTTTCAGTTTGACCCTCGTAGATGGAATATCCACTTAAGCAATTAAGTGTATCAAGAATGTAATAGTTGAGAAATTAGTTATTTCCATAAACAAGTGCCTCAAACAAGGAGTCCTCCCCGACTCACTTAAATTTGCAAAAGTTAGCCCAATTTATAAATCAGGTGTTAAACATTATCCAAGCAACTACAGACCGATATCTGTACTGCCCGTGATATCAAAGAAAGAGTTTTGTATACTAGACTTAATGAATACTTAACCGAAAAGATTTTTTTATAGACAACCAATACGGGTTCCGGCCAAAATCTGATACGTTGACAGCTGCTATAAACTTAATTACTAAAATAAAAATCAACATATACAAGAAAAACATCGTCTTGGGTGTATTTATTGATATAAAGAAGGCTTTCGATACTGTTAGTCACCAGAAATTACTTCTTAAGCTAAACGACATAGACGTTAGAGATGTGGCTTTAAATATGTTCAAATCATATCTTCAAAATAGGCGGCAAGTTGTTCAGATTGCTGAATTTTCAAGCGTCCCTATGGACATTTCATGCGGGATACCTCAAGGTTCTATAATAGGGTCATTAGTATTTTTAATCTATGTCAATAACATTACTAATATAGGACTAACCGGCTACCTTACTTTATATGCTGACGATACATGTCTGTTTTACTTCGATCAGTCTATACACAATATTGTCGCAAATGCTCAGCAAGATCTACACTCTTAGCGAATGGTTACTTTCCAATTTAACCATAAATGCATCTAAAATTTCTTTTATGATTTTGGCAGCCAAAAATAATACCCGAATTTGAACCACTCAATACAAATAATGAATCCATCCAAAGATCGCAACAAGAAAAATACTTAGGATTGTTAATCGATGAAAAGCTGACGTGGAAGCCCCACATTGAACACGTCAGATCAAAATTAATATCTGTACAGGGTGCACTTAAAAAAATCGCTCATTGTATTCCGAAAAATATTAAACCAATTATATATGATTCTCTTGTTAAATCACACTTGGAATATTTAATTGAAGTTTGGGGTTCAGCCGCACCAACTAACTTAAATTTACTACAACGATCTCAAAACAAATTAATTAAGACTCTCTTCCACTACCCACATCAGATACCAACTAAACAATTATATGAAAGAGCTACATTAATGAATGTAAAACAATTATATAAATGCAATACATGTATGTTAATGAAAAAAAAATGAATAATGTTAAATCTGGTATAGATCTAAAAGAAAGAAACAGTGTACACCATTGTTGAAAAAAAAACTTGAATTAATTTCGCCACGAACAAATTACGGAAAAAAGACAGTATTTTTGAGGGAGCACAGTCATTTAATGCGCTACCAAATGATCTCAAGACCTGCGAAGATTTGAATACGTACAAGAACAAACTGACTCTATATCTTGCAGCAAGTGCCGAGGAAGGTAAATAATCATTGTAATATATTTATCTCTTATCTCATTTTAAGAGAAATGTAAATTTCTTATGAGAATAAAGTTCTTTAAACCTAACCCGATCCCCCAGGGGATCCCCGTGAACTCATTTATTCATCAGAATCCCCTTTAAATAAAAATACATAACGTCTGTGTCACACTGAGTATTTATAAAATATTGATATTAAAACAAATAGCAAACAAATTTAATTAATAAAAAGATAAGGGATATTTTAAAATGCACATCAAATCATCACTTATCGCCCATCAACTTATGATCAATTATATACATTTTAACTCAAATGAAGTTCCTTACAACAAATAAACCAATTGCTTAACAAAACTAATACTATAAAAAAACGTAATCATACATTAACAGTGTATTACACCTATTCTTGCCATAAATATTGTCACAAAGAGAAATGCAAATAATATTTATTACTTTTACAGTGTGTTAGTTTTATACATAAATATAAAACAATTTAAAATATAAAAATCTTATTCGAAGTGGTCTCCATTGGCTGCAATACAGTCCTTTAAACGTTGGAGCCAGTTATCAATAGAAGCATGCACTCTTTCCATGGGGAAATTCTTCACTGCCAATCGTATGGATTGTTTTAGGGACTCCAAATTATCATGGCGTTTAGAGCAAGCCGTACTCTCTAAATTTGACCATAAATCATAATCCAGCGGATCAAGATCGGAACTAGACGACGACCAGCTTTTCAGCTCTGATGAAGTCCGAAACGTTCGCTTTTAACCAAGACTGCGTGGACCGAGCTTTATGACACGGCGCCTAGTCGTGTTGGAAAGACCATGCTTGGTTATTGAACATGAAGGGGCTTAACTACCTTCTCAAGAATGGTATCTTGATACACTTGTGCCAATGTTTTGATACCTTTTTCACAAAAATATGTATCAGTCACTCCTTCATAGCTAAGACCCCACCAAAACCATCTTTTTCTTTCACAAACAGAGGAGGTCTCATTGTACCTATTGATAGCCCGGTACACATATTTGACTAATGTGGCGACATGGTTCTGGGTGCTATCTTCATCTCCCGAGATGAAATCTTTTGCATTCGGACAGGATTTTTGCGAATTCTTTCCCTTACTGCTTTTACCACTTTTTTCGTACGAAAAGTACGTGGACGGCCAGATCTTTTCCTGTCACAAACAGAGGAGGTCTCATTGTATATTGATAGCCCGGTACAAAACAATTTGACTAATACCAAGCGTATGAAGCGTTTTAAAAATTTCATTTGGCTCCATACCAACTTTGTGTAATGCAGTCACAGCGATTCGGTATAAAAATGACAGATTCCAAATTCAAATGTAATATCTTTCTTATTTTTAATTGTAACAGTATTTATGGCCAGACAGAGATGTGTATTTTTCCTAAAATGTGCGACAAAAAGTTGAATAATTTGCAAAAAAATATATATCAAATGTACACACGGCAGCACGTCAGACTACTACACTTTGACCTTGAGCGCTTTGAAAGTTGAACGGAGAGAATCGTGCGAAAGAGACAAATATCCTATTTCAGTCCTACTTCAAATGAGTTGTGCTGCATTGCGCCGCGGGCTCGCTTCTCATGTGATTTTGGCGGGAAGGACGGTGTGATTTATTGAAATGCAAACAAGCGGTTGCGTATTTTTTTACTTTTCGATTTTTTATGATATAGGAGCAGTTTTGCAGATTACATATTTATTACTTTTAGTGCCTGTATAACCGGTTCCTGTTAAAGTTCCATATAGCTATCAGGAACCCGTGAAACAAGCCCTTAGAATACTTTTTTATCTCATTTAAACTCTTTACGCTCTCATTACACTTTCAAAGAATGCTTTGGCCCCCCTTTTATTAATTACTATTAGTTACGTCGCCAGTTTTTAAAATAAATATTTATAAAAGTATCGTGAGAAGTAAAATAGCGCTTATGCACTCAAAATGCACATTAATTTTTTAACTGTCTTTTGAAATATTGTTTGAACCGTTTAGCCTTAGGTAAAGCATTTCAAGCATAATGTAGATAATACCCGCTTGATATGCGAATTGTGGGTTCAGTTCCAGTCTTGGACAGAAACATTTTATCCAAGCGTTTGCAATAAGTGAAATGAACTAATAATGAATGACTGACTTATTATTACGCTGTAACATTACCTTTTGTTCTGCATTAGCGGCAGGTTTACCTACCACAAACCATTACAAAATAGTGAAGCTGAAGGGCAAATCACAACTGATAATCTTCACTGATCAGATTGACGAGTTCAGAAGGCACTTAGCCTATCAGTTCGCGGTCATGCAACCATGAGGTTAGTCTAGTAGTATTATATTATCTGGGGTCTTAAGTTAGGCTGAGAGCGCACATTTGGCGAGACGCGACAAAGAGAACGAAAAGATAACAATTGAAACTAAACCTTAAACTTAATTACATACAGTTGAAATAGCAAACGGCTCCCTCGCAAGGACATCCCGATGCCACAAAAGCCGCCGCGCGACTGTCACGACTACTCATACTAGCTTCAACCGTATATCATTAATTTAAGGTTTACTTTAAATTGTTATCTTCTCAATTTTTTCGCCGCGCCTCGCCAGCTGCGCGCAAGGCTAAGTTAACTTGTTTGCGACTGCTTCACGTTCGCACGACCGTGCCGAAAACTAGTGAGCCAAGGGTTGAACCTATCAAACGATGAAGTATTAATATCCTAGTCTGAGAATTGAGTCCAATTGAGCTCACGGCCTCCAAATTTGGTGAGTCCGATCGCATGAGCTAATATTGATTATTTCGTATATTTAATATCTATATCGGATAGCTAGTATTGATTATTTGGGATATTATAAAGATATTAGATAGTATTGAAGGCCACAGAACGAACGATCGATGGGGTGACGATTTGACGAGTTTTGAAACGCAATAGGAGAATCCGAAGCATGATAATGGCGCATAAAAAAGTTACTTTTAATTTTCTGGTATAAATAACAAAGTATAAACTAGCTATTGATTAGAAAAAAAATAATAACATCATAATAAGTAAAAAATATTTATTTATTAATTAATAACTTATAACAGCATAATAAATTATTTATACTAAGATATTTATAAAAACGGCAGTTAAAAAATGAAAGAGAATTACATACTCCATCATAAAATTTGCAAAATTATCGCTTAAATTTGTAACAAAATAAATACCTATAGAAACAGAAAAACAATGCTTTAGAATGTTTTTAACACTCACAGTGTCATATTTTATATTCATAAAGATGAAATAAGAAACCAAAAACTTCCCGCCCGTGCGCAAGTTTTTGGTTTCTTATTTCATCTTTATGAAAACAGAAAAACAAGCTCACCTAAAGAATTACAATATTTATTTTATAATAAAAACTCTCGATGATATCTTTATTCATGATTGATTGATGATTATAAAAAATTGCAAAAACAATAATAACTCAAAAACTTTTTTCAAATAGATGTAATTTTAATTACAATATAACATTTTATGAAAAAAAGATAACTTCTTGATTATTAATAATAAAATTTGTAAGAATAAAAAAACATATAAAACTTCACTAAGTTCGTTCATTATGGTTATGCCATCATGAAAAAAGAGGCATGAATTATTTTTTGCTCAAATTATTATAACTTTGATTGGGAGTTCTAAAGTTACTTTTTTAAATTATTACCAACCTAAAAATAAATCTGATTAAACAATTCAAACCTAACCATCTTAGGACCAGAACTACCATTTATTTATATATTTTTACCTTTTTGTGTGTCCAACTGGTGATTGGACAAGATTACCAAGATTTACAGACAGAAGAACGAAAATTATTATGACAGTAGTAACGAGCAATATGGCTGAAATTCAATGTCAAATTCATCATGGTTTGTAGGTAATAATGAACATGTTGATGCTGATATTACTATTGACATAGATACCTACAATCAAAGTCATCTTATCGCTAGGAGCGTTCTCTTCCAGACAACATCTAGGTGGAGAAAAAAGGTCACAAATAACACAAAATTACCTACGTTAAAGTCATTATTTTTGTAAATAGGCCCACATAAGGCATTTTTCCATGTTCTAACTTAATGTTATCATACCACAGCTTCGGATTTTTTTTTGGGCTACTACTGAGAAGATGGAGCGGAACAAACTCAGACTTTATTATCTTGCCACTTTTTCAAGATTTACAATAAGTTTAATACAATTATGTCTTTGTAAGAGCCGAACATTAATTTGTTTGCTCACCATTAATATGAACCCAGGACTACTTCTCTCGTCGACAAATATCACAATGTTATTCTCCCAATCAAAATTATAAATTTCTAAGCAAAAACTAACTCTTGCCTCTTTGTGATGAGCATTTAGTTCTATTTTCTTGTCTGGCTGGCAGCACTTCTTCCCCGCTTCCTTCAGTCTCCTCCTGACTGTATCCAAGGAAATCTAAAACAAAAAAAAAAACAAGTGTTGGTTCCTTTTACATAGAACATGATAGTGTGAACCAACGCTAAACTGCTGCAACTGTAAAAGCTGGTATAGCCGCAGCTGTACAGGCCCTGATCACACTTTACCTTAGCAAACCAAATGAACACTTTATGATTTTTTTGAGACTTATTTTTACTTTGATTGTTATGATAATGAATTATATTATAATATAAATTTATTCATAACAACCACTGAGATATCGGTCGGATATGGAAAATAAATAAAAACTTCATTACTATAAATTGCACTTGCACAGCCAAAGTTGATTTTTACAAGTGCAATTTATATTATTAAGTTTGAATAGTGACAAAACATTATATCAACAAAAAAATTATTATAACTTTATTACTCTTTTTTCCCTATTAAGGAGGGACCTAACTAATAAATATAACTTGTGACTCGATTCAATTAAAAGCAAAATATATATTATTTAAAACTCTAGCAGGTGTAGTCAATAAATTATTATAGAGTATGCATTGGGCGAAGGATTGCCTTTGCAAATTTTCCATCAATTCTTTTTTATAGTCGGTCTACTTCCTGAGAGTTTGAAACAATCAAATATGTAAGTATTTAAGCAAACTAAATGCCAGTGTTTTAAAATATGCTATATATTTTTTCATTCTATGTCTATAGATAAATCTAGGATTGATGCAATAAACTCACATTGTAAGTAGAAGAAGTAGCTCTCGTACTGGGGAAGGGATCAGCGGAGTGTGGAGCGACTATGGCCGCGTCCTCCTCTGCCGTCGTGGCTCTTTCATAGCGCTGGCGGTAGTGGGCTTCGATGGTCCGTGACTCTTCCCACCGCAACCAGAAATAAACAGTTTTTCGCTAAAACAAAACGTCAAACTTAGTTTATTTGCTATTTTAAAAGTTATTAGTAAAACCATCTCAAAACTAAAAAAAATTGGCATCGATGACGTTGGTCGTGAGTAAAAGTTAATAACATTTTAAAATATTGTTGATGGTTTATATATATATCCACATTTTTCAAGATAAAAAATGATACCTAGCTAAGTAAATGACAGATCGCTCAGGTATCAAATGGCCGCCAGCGGTCGCGTAGGTAAACAAACAAGATAAAAACAACAGATTGTTGTTAAACACATCCGTAAGATTCATCCATTTTATTTTGTAATGTGATATTAAATTGAATCGTTATCTGACAGTCAAACACTCGTAGTAAAATCAATAATGAATTGAGTATTTTGTTATAATTGTTACGTTTATTTATGAAAATTTTAAAACTCAACTTTAGATAGCTAAAAGTGCTTCGAAACAGTGAGTAAACATGAAAACAAGTAAAGTGTTTGGGAAACTGTTTGTGTGTCTATAAATTCGAATGAAATTAATCCTTCCTAAATCTTTAAAACAAATAAAAATCTCACTTCAGTAACTAATTTGAGCTTTTAATTGACGTGAGGAAAATCATAGCTAAGTTAACCTGCTGTTTTTGTTTATACTTTCAAACATAACGAAAAAGTAAATAAATAAATAACTTACCGTTTCTCCAGTCTGATCACAAATGTCTTTCACACGTAACACGCAATTATTCGCTCCCTCTCTAAAAATCACTTTCACCAGTAATGCCGAAAACGTGACTGAGGATCTCGGGTCCGGTGGCAGACTGGCGGCGGCGCAGGGAGGCGTGGCCAACCCCCAGTATTTTGTCTCTATTGGCCGTTAGCTTTGAGTCTAATCGCACATTGGCAAATTTTGATAAAATAGACAACTTCACCAATAATATCAAGGATACTTTCTTTCTAACACTCCATACTGCGTCGTAGTTATAGATATGTATAATGGGTAGCATGACGTGCTGGCGTGTGTACTGATTGCGTAGCAAATTTAACCGAGCGCACATATCTAATGTGTTCTGACACTCGTAGCAGTATAAGAAACTATTTTTGACAAAAAATTTACCGACTTCAGAAAGGAGGAGGTTATCAATTCGACTGAATGTATTTTTTATTTTTATTTTTTGTACTATGTGTAAAAAGTATCTGGAATATGTACACTTTTTGTTAGTCATAGTTTTGAGTCCGCGGCGATTTTACAATGGAAAATATTGTTGAACAAAGAGTGTGCCTTAAATTTTGTGTTTCGAATGATATTTCATGTGGTGAATCACTAAAAATTATGCGAAATACCTACGGCGAATCGTGTATATCGAAAACAGGGGCTTATGAATGGTATAAGGCTTTTAAACAATACCGAGAAGTAGTAGTAGACTGGCCTCGTTATGATCGATCACGTAGATCTTTAACCTTTACGACCAAAGAAACCCTCGACAGAATCAAGAAGCTAGTGCTCGAAAAACGACGTACGAATCTGAGAGAGTTGGCTAGTGAAGTGAACATATCTTCTATTCACAACTATCTTAGTCCGTCCACAACATTCTTATTGACATTTTAGGCATGAAACGCGTCGCCGCTCGACTAGTTACAGAAGAGCTTAATTTTGTTCAAAAAGCGCAGCGACAGCATGTCGCTCAAGACATGGTTTCACGAGGTTCTACGGATCCGACCTTTATAAAACGTATAATAACTGGCGACGAGACATGGGTTTATGAGTACGATATGCAAACAAGCCAACAGTCTTCAGAATGGCGTCTCGAAAACGAGCCGAAACCCAAAAAAACGCGGTTTGTTGGGTTTCGGCTCGTTTTCGAGCAAAGCAAAGCAAAGTCGCTACAAAACATAAAATTAATATTCCTATCGGAATAGAAGGACAAGTAAAAGCTGTCAAACGAAACCGATTTAAGATGTCAGTAACTAACTTAAGTAAGTAACATTTGTAGCTTTAAATGAGATAACCATTCGATCAGGTGATTTATAACAATGTTCCTAAGTTAAATATAGTAGTTTACTGCATGATAAATAGTCGACACAAAATATTGAACATGCAGCTCTAGTGTAAAACTAAATGTATTTCATTATACAAAATATTGTTTGATATACAATCCCTGTGTTATTCTGTCTTTATTTTTTACGTAAATTAACGTTTGTAGAATAGAATAATCAAACTGCGTACTTTAAATTTGAAGCGCATTGGTAAATATGAGTCGTATATTAAGAGGCTTCGATTTGGACTAATCTATTACCTGTTAAATGATTATTTGTTGGGGTTATGCCGCTGTAATGCATAATAATCAATCACCGATCAAGTCACCATGTTTCAGACGCATTATTTGTCCAAAATATACACAATTTCACTTTTAAATATAAAAAATCAAATGCACGTAATTTTCAGCGAGCTTCTGCGGGGCGGTCAACTGTTTGACATCTGACACAAATGGTTCTGCTACCATCTCTTTTTATCACACAGTTTGCTGCTAGTGACATCTCGCTTTTGTCGTTCTATTCCAAAGGGATAATAATTTTATGCTCCAAAATCAAGGTGATCCTGACAGTTTTTTTTTTGACAACTGTGATGTGGTTCACTCCGAATTCCTTCCAGAGGAAAAAACAGTGAATAAAGAATATTATTTAGGCGCCATGAAGCGTTTGCGTGAGAGTATCTGCCGAAAACGTCCAGACTTGTTGCAACACAACTCATGGATGCTGCACCATGATAATGCACCATCACACACAGCTATTATAGTGAAAGAGTTTTTATCGAAAAATTCAACAAAAGTTCTCGACCAAGCACCGTATTTAACTGATATGGCTCCGTCTGACTTTTTTTAATTTCCTAAGTTAAAATTACCACTTCGAGGAAAACTTTTTGAGTCGATAGCAGCCATAAAAGAAAATTCGCTGAATGAGCTAAAGGTAATACCGCAAATAGCCTATGAAAAATAAATGGAAGAATGGATGGGGCCTACTTTGAAGGCGATTGTTGGCATTTAGTAATGATTTATTTCAAAAATTAATCGATACTCGATATGGTTTTGTTTTTATTATATTGTATCACTCGACTTAGAACTGTCAATGATTTGATCATGGTAACACTTAGTTGCAATCCCTATATAATGTCACTACGCGCCACCCCCGTTCTTATTTTTCATTCGTTCCGAGAAATTGTGTTAGGAGGCAGACCTTATGCCTTCCAAGTACCAAGTGATAAAGAAATATAGTTCAAGTTATTTTTGAAGTTGTAAACTCGTTTTTTTTTTTTTCGCCCATAACCCTATTAGTCCGGGAGGTAGCGTTGCATTTTCGACAGTGATTTTACGCCGATTGTTTGCCTTATTTTAGTATTTATCGCGAATTACTTATAACTGAACCAAGCGTCAGCTGGCGCACCCGCGGTGGGTGTGGAATTGGGAGGTTACGGAAGTGGTAAAAAAATAAAAAAATAAAAGTAATAGTACGCTGGCTGGAATTTTTTCCATAAATAGTTGACATTATACTGAGCAAAAAAAAAGCGTCAGCTGCATCGTAGAGGGGGGATTATGCGTCAGCTGCCCGCATGAACTTGTAAAAAAAAACGTAAAATAAAGTTATAATACACCAAATGAAATTTGAGTACATGATTCTTCAAATAATTTAGAGTACGAAAACAACAATCAGCTGATTGAGTAGCGGTGGAAAGACCGTCAGCTGACGCAGTAAAGGTAAAGATTTTTCTTAGCAATGCACAGAATCTTTCGCGTTATTTTTGTCTCGTTTTATTTGTACCAAAATGCACGCTTTGAAATAAAATCGAGTGTAAAATGAAATGAACCCAAAATAAAATAAAGGGTATAATATAAACAAAACCGAAATATAAAAATAAAAAGGCCGCATAACTTATTCGTTGTCGATGGCATCGCTATCGTCATCGTTCTCTGACGAATCATCGGCCGAACTGTCCTGCAGGAGATCGTTGTCTTCGTCTTGATCAAGTTCTTGACCTCCATTCTCTTCACCATCATCTGTAAATGAGCATGCGAATGATCCAAATTAGAAAGCTCAAAGAAAGTGTCGCCAACAAAAATTCCATACCGCCAATATTTTCGCTGCTATCCGTTATACTGGTGACTGATTGAGGTACTTGATATCCTTCGAACCATTTGAAGATATATTTGTCGTCTTTTTCTTCCCATCCCCAGTCCGTGGGAGACAATTGAGAGGGATCTTGAAGGTGAGCATGGCTCCAAAGGTGCGCTATGTACGAAGTGCGCAATAAATGCTGGCGTAGCTCGGACTTACAGGGTGGGAAGATCGCCCCGTCGATACGGTTTTCCCACTTGAGCACATCGTTTTTATCATTAACTTGATAATTTTTCGTGCAGGTAGCGACTCGGGTAGCGTCGACATCGTTTATCGCTTTGAACCCGTACAAGCGACAAACAAATTCAAAGTTTTTTCAGAAAAAAGCAACAGTTTTTCTTTTTTTTGCAACAGAATACACAAAACGGTTGAATCGTCGACATATTTGGACATGCGTCCGTTCGTTCGACGAGGAGAACCGAAACTGATTGTGTACGACAAAGATCCAAACGGACAGGCAGATGCTGCTTTGAAATTTTAGGGGGAGAGGCTTAGGTAGCCCGAAGGTCGTGTTATGGGTTCAAGTTCATATTATGTGTTTGAAAGAAAACAGCCTCACAGCAATACTCCAAAATTTTAAATCTTAACTGGGTCAGCTGACGGTCTTTCCACCGCTACTCAATCAGCTGATTGTTGTTTTCGTACTCTAAATTATTTGAAGAATCATGTTCTTAAATTTCATTCGGCGTATTATAACTTTATTTTACGTTTTTTTTTACAAGTTCCTACGATGCAGCTGACGATTTTTTTTGCTCAGTATAATGTCAACTATTTATGGAAAAAATTCCAGCCAGCGTACTATTACTTAATATATATATTTTTTTTACATCTTCCGCAGCCTCCCACACCCGCACCCACCGCTACTTGAGCAGCTGACGGTCGGTTTACTTATTAGTCATATAAGATCAACTATCGATGTCAATATCAGCCGGCTTACTATGACTTTTTCATTTGCAACGCTACCTCCCGGACTATATCTTCAATAGCGGTAAAATAAATTTAGATGAATAATTTGTATTTTTTGTTTTATTGACAAATTCCCGATTCTTAGTACACAGATTGTATATAATATGTTACCTCATAACTCAGTAATTTGGGGACCGATTTGATTTGTTTTCACCTACTTAGAGAATTTACCTTTTAATAGGTCCCATTGTGGTCAAACCCGGATCTAATGATGGGGTCTTGGTGTAATCGAGGGGAACCCTCAAATCTAAAAGGCGCGTATAGTGTTTTTGTACTCGTATCTCAATGTTTACATGTCTTTACGTCTGATAGTCACTATTTTGTGCAGCTGAGTTGATAGTGGAACTTATTAACGTTTCGGAGTTACGATTATGACGCCAGAACTAGAGCCACGGACATACATTGTTGCTAAGATAAAAATATTTTGAGGTAACTATTTTCCGGTGCAATCAGTATTTTTGCATAGGATTTGGATATATTTTTTCAGTACAAAAGGAAGTTTTTTTTTCAATTACTACTACCCTTAAGATAATCTTATTTAACAATTTCTAACAAATGACCTATGGTTTTATCATTATTTAATTATTCTACTAACTTCTTCTGTGTTTCCTGCATAAACTTATCGGTTGCGATTTGATCCGTTTTGCGGGCTTTTTTCGGTTGCCTTCGCTTTTTTTCAGCATCTATTTTTATTGCGTTCAGTTACTGTATAATCTTGGGGCGTTTTCGACCAATCATTTTGATTAAACCCGAGTTCCAACTTTCGCTACAGTTATTAGTCCGATGTCTTTCGCTGAAAACGGACCTCATTTTTCTAATATCGTCATTTTTGAGCCAGTATTTCATATAACTTTCTAGCTTTAACATATTTGGATAATCTTCACTCATACTTAATATGTTTTTTTAAATATAGTTCCACACTTCAGACAATAGTGACTGAAACAATGCATTGACAATAGTGACTGAGTTTATTGCGCAGCTTCTTCTCAGCACTAGCCTAAAATTGTCCCGAAGCTGTGGAAGGGTTTATACTAGGACGTGTTAAAGTGTCCTCAATGGGCCTATTTGCATAAATAAATGACTTTTATGACTTTTTACAGGAATATATACCGACCCTGTACCCTAATTTTGCAAAATTTGCCGTCATACTGCATTCACGATTAAAAAATACCTATTTTGCCGAACAAGGCTACGAATGCGAAAATATTCTGCCGAGTTTTGAAACTTATTTCACCACGAATTATGTAAATTAAAGTATAGATAAAACGTAAGCCACATCATCTCAATCACAAAATACTGAGAAGAAAAGAGTTTTTTCTGTGGTATACAAACAAACAAACGCGGAGGAAGATAAGATAAAAAAGTATTTATCCATGCCACTAGATTTACTTTGACGGTCTAATCAGAAGTAATACCTGCCTTGCCTAACGCAAATGACTAAAGATATATTAAGTATTCCAGCAAGCAGTGTTCCAAGTAAACAAGCGTTTTCGAAATCTGGTAACCTGGGGTGCGATTGTGTAAAGCAATCGTATTCAATTGACAGTTCAAAACGTACGGTATAGTCTGTCAAATGGCGGAGAACAAAGAGTTTTACAGATCATATCGTACGTTTTGAACTGTCAAATGAATACGATTGCTTTACACAATTCCACCTCTGATCTCAAAAAAACTTTGTAGATTAAGTGATAAGAGCAGCAGAGCGTCAATGTGCCTATCGTCTTGGAAGACTCTCCTGTATTGTTTTTTTTTCACTTTGTTGATTCTTTTGTATTTTTGTTAATGACCTAAAATAGAAGTTTTTTATTTAATTTAATAAACCATAACCAAATCAGATGTTTTATTTTTAACATGATAAACCCTGATTATATGATATGAAGGACATTCTTTCACTTCATATAATATTTAGAAAACAATTTCCCCTTCAGTCCCTTTTAGTTGTTTAAGGAGTTTTAAGTCGTTTTAGCGTAACTAGTCTTACACGCTAACTGACTTAGGCTTATTATTTAAGACTATCAGTTATAGTCTTAATTTTAAAGCACAGTCGTGTAAAAAGAGGCGAGTCTTATTTTAAACGACATAAAGGACTGAGTCTCTATCATATCATGAGGTTGGGATAGTAAGAACACGATAGCTGGATACATACTGATTTATTAGGTATCAAACAACAGTTTATATGAAATACCATAGTAGTGAATACATCTATAAATACGATAATGATACACATACAACACGTCCATAAGGCATTGTAAAAAAAAAATAACATAGGTTAAGTTTTTTTTTTTAAGGTTAAACATTATTAAAAGAAAAAATAGAATAATAACATACATGGAACTTTGAAAGGATTACAATTTGTTCCTGATATTTGAAGAATATACAATTAGTAAATAGGATATACTACAATATAAGTAGTTTTTGCAAAATAACATAGTTTTTAAAAGAGTATCAAAATTCTTACATTAGGATTTATTCGTAGTAAGGCTTTGTTCTGTTTTTATGTACAATTTCGTGCTTGCCATTTATTATAATCTCTACATTTGGCGAAATATCTTTAATTACCGTATAAGGTCCTAAGTATAAAGTAGTAAGTTTATTACCTGTCTCACTCTTAACTAACAATTTATCATTGGGCTTATATTTAACTGGATTTATATAAGTATCATACTTTTGTTTAGTTACTAATTTACTAGAGATTAAATTATCACGCGCCTGAGATTGCGAAACTTGCAATCTATATTTAAGTTCAAGAGGGTAGCTGTCATAATTATAAAGAGGTTCTATACTATTAGTGAGGTTGCTAGGTAAAGTGCATTTTTTCCCATAAACTAACTCGAAAGGGGTGAATTTAGTAGATGAATTTACTGAAGTGTTGTAAGCAAAACACCAAAAGGGGAGCCAAGTACTCCACATTTCGGGATTCTGATCAGTCTGAATGCGTAAATATGCTGCCAAACTCTTATGAGAATTTTCAAGGGCACCTAAACTTTGGTGGTGATAAGCGGTTGAATTAAGTTTTTTAATTTTTAACAAATTACATACCTCTTTCATAGTGTCAGCCATGAACTCAGTACCTCTATCCGTAGCTATCTCCTTCGGTACTCCATGATTAAGTACAAAATTGGTGACGAAACAGCGTGCGACTTCAGATGCCGATTTATTTATTAGAGGATATGCACATACATATTTTGATAATTCGCACTGAATCGTTAGTATATAAGAATAATTATTATTATCTCTATCTAAAGGTCCTACTAAGTCTAAAAATATCTTTTCAAAAGTCGTCTTCGCAGTAGAAGTAATAACCATTGGTTCTTTCACATGAATTGTATATTTTTGTTTTTGACAATCTGGACACTTCTTTACATAATTTCTAACATCTTTATCAAGTCCAGGCCAGAAATAATACTTGCGAATATTATTAATCATTCGTCTTATGCCCGCGTGGCCACTCGTGGGCAGAAGATGGAAATCATTAAGCACTACTCTTTTATCGTCTTTATCGTCTATTCTAACAATGTCTTTTAAAATAACTAATCTCGGTCCGGACCATTCTTCGTTATCTTTTATTTTACTTGCTAATTTCTCTATAAATAATTTGTTAGACTTATTTTTTATAAAATATATTTCGTCTATATTTATTTCATCACACAATTGACTCAGTTCTCTCGCAAATTCTGCTCGAGTAATTTGCAATCGAGAAGCTGGGTTTATGAAAATAGTGTTTCCTTTCTCGTTGTATACAAAGGTTTTCGTCTCTTTAAGTTCCTTATTATATTTCCTTAATTTTTCTAACTCTAAAGTATTAATAAATCTTAACTCCACTGATTGCTTAGGTTTTACATGAGTTTCTACGACTTTTGGTTGATCAGGCCAATCGTCCGTAGGAACTATGTCAACCGAAGGCGCAGTGTCATGTTTACGTCGCTGCGCTCTTGTCATAACACCAATGTGTTCACTCATCTCTTGTAATTCTTTTGATGTTATTGTGAGTCGAGATAATGCGTCTGCAGCCACATTCTCTCTACCCTTAACATACTCAATCTCGTAATCATACTCTTCTAGAATAAGTTTGAATTTAAGTAATCTACTTGACGGATCTTTAAGATTAAATAAGTAAATCAATGGTTTGTGGTCAGTCATTATTTTAAAAGTACTACCATAGAGATATGGTCTAAAGTGCTTAACTGCCCATACTATCGCCAAAAGTTCTTTCTCTATAGTAGGATAGTTCTTTTCAGCTCGGTTAAGGCTCCTACTAGCATATGCAACAGGACGTCCGTCTATGTTTGATAAAATTGCGCCAACAGCATAATTTGATGCGTCGGTTTGCAATAAAAACTTATTCTTTTTCGAAAAATCTGGATATTGCAGAACTGGCGGCTGCATCATATTTGATTTTAATGTATCAAAAGATTTTTGACAGTGTTCATCCCATTTAAATTTAACATTTTTTCTACATAACATATTAAGATCATAAGATTTCTCTGCAAAATTTTAAACTTGCGATAGTAGTTAGCAAAAGCTATAAAACGTTTAACTTCTTCCGCGGTTTTTGGAATTGGGTAATTCTTTATTATTTGAATTTTAGCTGGATCAGGTAAAACACCTTCGCTCGAAACTACATGGCCTAAATACAGCATTTCTTTTCTTAAAAAGTTACATTTGGATGGATTTAATTTGAGATTTACCTTTCGTAGACGCTCAAAAACGTCTGTTAGATTCTTATTATGGTCAAAAAGGGAACGTCCTAGTACGATCAAATCATCGAGATATACTAGACATTTTTCATATGTAAGACCAGACATGGCCATTGTCATCATACGGGAGAACGAACTGGGACTTGTCTTAAGACCCATGGGCATGCGTGTCATCTGGAATTGCCCTGAGTTAAAAGCTGTATACTTTCTACTATCTTTATCTAAATTGACGTTATAAAATCCTTGGTTCAAATCTAAATGGCTAAAATAAACACAACCTGACAGAGAGTCCAAAATTTCTGAGATATTAGGCAGAGGAAACTTATCATCTTGTATACTATTATTGAGCTTGCGATAATCGATGACCAACCGCCATTTCTTTTCCCCATTTGAATCAGATTTTTTAGGCACCAGAAGGACAGGGCTAGACCATTCGCTGTTGCATGGCTCTACGATACCTTGTTCAATTAAATTGTCTATTTGCTTACTTATTTCTTTTTTCTGTGATACAGGAAGTCTATAAGGCTTCGTGTACACTGGTAAAATGTTAGGCTTTAAATAAATTTTGTGAGAGTATATGTCTGTTGTTGACAATTTATCACCTTCGAGATAAAAGATGTCAGAATATTTTGCGCAAATTTTCTCAATTGATGCCTGTTCTTCTTTATTTAGGTGATTCATTTTCAGAGTTGAAAGCAACATCTTAACTCGTTTTGCATCATTATTTGTTTTTTCAAATAAACAGATATTGTAATCTGTTGCTTTTTGAATAATAGGATTAATTTTATCTAAGGTCAAATCGGTATCAGTTGTGTTAAGTATGCGAATTGGTATAGTCCCATTCACTGGTTTTACTAAAGCACTAGCTATAAAAATTCCTTGTTTCAATTCTGACGTACAAACAACACTTTCCTCAGTTTGAGACGTATTTATAAAATGAATAGATTCGCTCCTAGCCGGAATCGTTATACTTTTTTTTGTATAGTACAATGGAATTGTTATGTTTACATTGTTATTCCAAAGTAATAAAGAATTGTTACTAAAGTTTAGAACTGATTTATACTTGTTTAAAAAGTCATGTCCAATTATGCCGCTTGTCCTACATGGTAAGGAATCGAAAACATAAAACTTATGTGTCAGCACTTGGTTTCTACAGAAAAAGTTTAGGTACACATATCCTATTGATTGAACTTTGCCTCCTATTCCGATGACATTAATATTCTGTTTATGGATTGGAATGCCTTGGTCGAATACGTGCCTGAGCTTGATAGCCGATATTGATGCTCCCGTATCAATTAACAGACTGTACAAATAACTATTCTGACCAAATAAGTTAATGCTATACGAATTATTCAAAGAAAAAATTATTTCATTCGTCCCGAAAAAACTGAATACTCTCTTCAGAGTTTTGTACATTTTGAGTATCGGAATTTGTCAAAGTATGTATGTGCGATTGTTGGTTATTATTATAGTAAGACCTATTCGTACCTCTCAAAAACGGTCGCCGGGCACCGCGACCCGTGGCCTGGCGGCCTCTCCAGCTGCGAGACGCGCCGCGCTGCTCGCCGGCGGGTGCGCCGCGCCGCTGCTGCCGGTCACCACGACCTGCACCTGTGTATGACGTACCTCTCGACCTTCCTCTTTGGCCACGACGATTCCCGAAGCTCCTGGAATTGTTATTATTTTGATTATAGCGATTGAAATACATCATATTAGCGGAGCTAGAAGACGTAATGTCCTCGTCCACAGCCGCTTGTATGGCGTCTTTGAGATAATCGTAGTTTCTTGCCGTTATCACGGTGCTAAGTCTTCGGTTTCTCAAGCCATCGGCGAAACATTTAATAGCTTGTTTTTCGTTCAACGGCTTAAGAACCCCGAAAGCATGTTCATTACCTCCGGCCTGTGAAATGGTTAAGTCAACAAACATCTCAGAAATTTGCTTTCCATAGTCATCAATAGATAGGTTATTTTGTTTGAAATCAAATAATTTGTGTTGGATTGCAGTCGCTGATTTTTTAGGCAACAAATGTCTTTTAATATCTGTGATCAACGCATCAACAGATGAATAATTCGAATTGAGTTTTAATTTGGCGGCTTGAGTAATTCTATTTTTTAAAACAAAATTTACCAACCTTTTCTTTGAGTCCTCGTCCAGTTCCGTACTGTAGTATTCAATACTATCCACGAGTTGTTTAATACTCGATTCGTCGTCCGATGGAGCTGGAAATAAACTTAATGCAACCTTTAAGTCAAACTTAGCCATTGTTTGATCAATTTCTGATTCACTTGAGCATAAAAATAATATTTGCTTGTATATTTTATCAAAACTTTCGCAAGTTTTTAATATAACAGCGTAGTCCTCAGCCTTTATGCTACCTATAACATTATTTAATTTTTCTAGGAAAATATTATATTCATTCTTTATACTGACAGCCTCTCGTAATTTAGCTTCCAGAATAGGACCCGTACGCCTACTGGGACCGATCTTTATTAAATAAGTTCTAACTTCTTTTAATCTTTTAAAAATATTATTTAAAATATGATCCATAAATGTATATATCTATCCACAAAAATAGGTATAGCAAAAGGTATGCATACTTAAATTAACACATTAACCCTATAATCTTATTTACTTTTTAGCTTTTATAATATAACTAAGTAGAATGTCTAAAGTTCATAAATCCTTCGGAGTAACACACTATTGAAATATGACACTTGATATGTTTCCACTGCACGATATCACTATTACGGAGCTATTTACGTTTCACCAAATAGACACTATAATGATGACGAACTTGGCCTTTCCAATTATTATTAATATACATGTAGTTATTCCGTGTTATTGACATGTATTAATTATTCCGATAGTCTTGATTCTGGTATGAACTCTTCTAAATAAAATGCCATCTGGGCTTTTAAACTTCGCCCTCCTTGGATTCCAGCCTTGGGTCTCTTCGGAAATAAGCTATTGACCTCCTCAATGCGTGTCGATTTATTTCATTTGTCATCCATTTAATATGACAATTCTTATAAATTTTAAAAACAAGGTAGAGAAGACCCAGGAACAACAGCGTCAAAATAAGTAGCAGTATGATGTTAGTGGTACTTGCGTGGACATGTAGCTGCTCAAGTCCCGAACCATTGCTGCCTCCAGATGCGGTTTGGGCCACCACGACTTCCTCCTTAGTTTGCGTTGAACCCATCTCGATAATTAATTTTGGTTTTCAAGTCACTAATTCTCGCCGAGTACAAAGGTCTAATGCAATACTTCAGATGCATCGTGAAGCGCGCGTCCTTATATGGATTAAGGAATTCGTAAACACCGGTCGCGAGCCTCTGGCAGGGTCGCCATATGAGGTTGGGATAGTAAGAACACGATAGCTGGATACATACTGATTTATTAGGTATCAAACAACAGTTTATATGACATACCATAGTAGTGAATACATCTATAAATACGATAATGATACACATACAACAAATCTATATGACCCAGTTTCGAACTAGTTTTCATACAAATCGAATATTCCTGTACACGGGTAAGTTACTAATCGGTACATCCTTTCTACTGTTGCACGGATAAACGATCGGAATGATTGGATAGTCCCTAAATTATTCTGGGCTAAGTGCTTATTACAGCGGTTGTGGTTGGGAGGTTTGGAGTGGGATGACCCTTAAAACCACGATTTAGAATGTAAATGGCTATCTTTTCGGACGGATTTGGAAAATGTTAAGAAGGTTTTCATACTTAGGTATATTCTATCATCCCGCACTACTCATGTAAGCCTTTATGGTTTCTCGGATGCGTCAGATTTGGGATTTGCAGCGGTTGTGTACCTCCGAGTACAGACTGAGGACGGTGATGTTTTGTTGCACGTGCTTATAAGTAAGAGTAAAGTGGCTCTAATCAGATCACGATTTACTACTTGCGTTGCTGTGTTGCCGACAAAACTCCTCAATCATGTTTGTCTTTGTCTTCAAAGAACCATGGATGTGCATGAGATATGCGGATGGACTGACAGTAATTCCCTTAGCCCTAAGACTTCATTTAACACCTTATTCACCGTGGTCCTTCCTAACCTTAAAATTATTTTCATAAAAGCATTCTAAATTCAAAAGTTTTTATTGTGTGACAGAGCAGAGAATATTAAAAATAACGTAATAATCAAATTGTTTTAGTACATGATTAACCTATATTTATTTATTACGTATTCTAGTAAATTTTAGCCAAAATTTAAATTAACATTTAATTAAAACTTCTAACCCGTATACTACTGTCATAATCTACATTAAGTTTTGATTTTATGAAACCTAATTATTTTCGTTTATCTGATAAATAAAATTTCATAATCTACATTTAGTTTCGATTTTATGAAACCTAATTATTTTCGTTTATCTGATAAATAAAAACTTAAAAAACAATTACATGTTGTAATTTTAAATAGATTTTAAAGTTTTTTTTCTTAAAGGTAAGTGTAACAAGTTAATATCAGGTTAACCATTTTGAATTTCTTGCAGCTAAGTTGTTCTTACCTTTCGTGTTTTTTTAGGTAACATTACGGTGTCTTTGAAATTTTACAGGTAACTTGATATTTCATTATGTAAATAATTGGGTTTTCTTTTTAGTAAAAAGTATTAAAATATTTGCGCAAAAGATTTTGCAAACTCAAAAGGTATAAACACAATAAGTTTTTTTTATTATTTACAATTAAATAAATTTATTACAACTGATTCCTTCATTTTTGTAGTCGGTTAATTAGATTGCTATTATCATCATAATGTAGGACAGAATGCGAAACATGACTATCACACGTGTTTTAGCGTCATCAGTTCATAACTCATTTTCTAACTAATGGACACAATACTTCGCCACGGTGAGGGTCATGTTACATTTCTTAGAAACTTGCATTGGATTTCATATGCAATAAGCTTCAAAGTCATATTAAGATCTGTTAGGGCCACCTAGATAGCATCGCTAAAGATAGTATCTTATGTACCAACATTGATTTGGGTTATTAATTTGGTTTTGGTTATTTTAATTAAACTTAAGTAAACTAAGTATACATACGTATTTTTTTATTAGGTATTAAAATAACAAAAAGGAAAGATTTAAAGATTTGCTTATTTACGACCTGACCTGACTATGTATAATAATATTCAATATAATATTCATTTTCTAACAATCAATTACATTAATGCTAAAGTCAGGAACTTCAAGTCGAATAATATATTATATTATAGGTCCTTACATATGAAATTGGCGTTTTGTAAGGGAGAAATATAAAGTCATTTTTTTTGTAAAATATATTTAATTAACCAAAGTATGCTCCGTTGTTATCTATGCACTTTTGCCATCTCATAGGTAGTCCCTTTACTAAAAAAACATGGGGACGAGAATCAATAAACTCTTTGAAGGCGGTTTGGACTGCCGCACCGGAGTTGAATTTTTTTCCTTGTAAGAAGTTGTCCAAATTCCGGAAAAAATGGTAATCTGTTGGAGCAAGGTCCGGGGAGTACGGTGGATGTCGCAGACATTCCAATTGTAGCTTATCTAACTTAGTGGTTGTTTTTTGTGCAGTGTGTTGTCTTGCGTTGTCGTGAAGCAGCAGTGATACAGCAGCAGCAGCCTAGAGCGATTGCTCAATCTCGGTTGTTTTGCAGCTAGTTCTTCCTTCATGGTTTGCAGTTGCTGACAAAACATACCTGCCGTCATCGTTTGGCCAGATTTTAGAAAGCTGTAGTGAACGACACCGGCGCTAGTCCACAAAACACTCACAAGCAACTTTTTCTGAGACAATTTTCGTTGGCCGGTTCGGGATTGGCTGGGTCTCCAGGGTTCAGCCATTGCGACCAGCGTTTCTGATTATTGTACAGTATCGACTTCTCATCACAAGTAATGATTCGATTTAAAATCCCTTCATTATTGTGTCGGTTGAGCAAAGTAACACTGTCCTCTGAAGGTCGAAATTTCCAGAACGAAAACGTTGAAACCAAAAACGTACCGTGCTTTCTTTTGCGATACCAGTGCCGTACAAATCATTAATACTTCGAGCTGTTTCTGCAGCACTAGTGCCACGGTAGAACTCGTACTCGTGAATATACCGATATTTCAGGTTTTCCATTGTGCGGTAATAAGCGACACCAAAGAAAAAAATAATGAGGATAAAACGAATGACAGTTTTCAAAACTCAAACGTACCAGCTAAATGAATTTATAAAATTGAATTTGGAATTCCTAACCAAAGAGGAGATATTTCAGATCGAAGTGGTTAGTACGACAATCGCTAATTTCATATGTAAGGACCTATTATAATATAAATCTTAAGATTTGAGATTTGAAATCTTAAGATTTGAAACACGCCAAGCTCAGAAACTCAATCAGTTTTAAATTACTGAGCTAAATAGTCAATATCAATCATAAAATTATTATCCCTTTGGAATAGAACGACAAAAGCGAGATGTCACTAGCAGCAAACTGTGTGATGAAAAGAGATGGGTAGCAGAACCATTTTTGGCAGATGTCAAACAGTTGACCGCCTCGCAGAAGCTCGCTGAAAATTACGTGCATTTGATTTTTTATATTTATAAGTGAAATTGTGTATATTTTGGACAAATAATGCGTCTGAAACATGGTGACTTGATCGGTGATTGATTGTTATGCATTACAGCGGCATAACCCCAACAATTAATCATTTAACAGGTAGATTAGTCCAAATCGAAGCCTCTTAATGTACGACTTATATTTACCACTGCGCTTCAAATTTAAAGTACGCAGTTTGATTATTCTATTCTACAAACGTTAATTTACGTAAAAAATAAAGACAGAATAACACAGGGTATATCGACGAATATTTTGTATAATGAAATAATATTTAGTTTTACACTAGAGCTGCATGTTCAATATTTTCTGTCGACTGTTTATCATGCAGTAAACTATTTTATTTATTTTATTTTTTTTATTTAAGGACAACCAACAAAGCATACACTTCACAATCACAAAATACAAGAAAAGACAACAAAGTTACAGTGTTGCCTTAATTAAAGGCTGCCACGACATGCGTAATAAACATTGTAGTCTGAGACAGACTGTAGTTGCACTATATTATGATTTCTTACGAATTAAATTAACATTTACTATAAACTTAAGCAAATAATTTCGGAACAATCGATTTAAATTTACGTAGTGAGTATGACATGTCAATCTCTGTGGCATTTAGGCGAGATAGTTTACTGTAATAAGACTGGATCCTGTTCATAGTTGAAAAATGACCTAGGTTAGTCCTAAAACTATTTGCTTTAAACGGCAAATATCTGGATAGCCGAGCCAACTTGTACGGTACATTGTAGTTTATCTGTGCTAGGAGATCGGAGCAATCAATATGACCGTTAATTGTTTTGTACAAAAACATAATATCCAAATTATTCCTGCGGTTTTCCAGCGTGGTGACTTTAAAGTATTCTAATCGTGAGTTGTAAGAAGGAAGCCGTTTGGCCAATTTGCATTGATAGGACAGATGCCAAAGAAATCTCTTTTGAATAGATTCTAACCGCCGCTTATGGATCGCATATAAGGGAGTCCAGATAACACTACAATATTCCAAACCTGACCTAACTAATGAATTAAAAACAGCTATTTTACTTGAAGCCTGTTTAAAATCTCGACAAGTGCGCATAATAAAGCCCAGCAATTTTAAACCTCTTGAAGCTATGTTGCCTATTTGGATATGGAAACGAAGTTTGTTATCTATGTAAACCCCAAGGTCGCGAATCACTTCCACTTCACGTATCACACGGCTATTAAGAAAATAGGTGTTAAAATATGGACTTTTTTTGCGAGAAAAGTGTATAAAGTTACATTTGTCTACATTTAATTTTATTTTATTAGTCTCACACCAGTTTGCGAATCGATTTAGATCATCCTGAAGTAGTTGTGAGTCATTTTCTTTATTTATGCGCCTTGTAATTTTAAGATCATCGGCGTATAGAAATATTTTAGAATTAATGAAGCATGAGTTAGCGTCGTTGATAAATATATTAAAAAATAACGGTCCTAAATGGGAGCCCTGTGGAACTCCTGAGGATGCCATAATTGGGTTAGAAATTCGCCCATCAAGTACAACCTTTGAGGATCTTTCAACGAGGTAGGATGCACACCAGTTCAAAAGGTTTCCCGAGATACCACATTGGAACAGTTTATTAACAAGTATTTGATGGTCAACCTTGTCGAAGGCCTTGCTGAAATCTGTGTATATGACATCCACAGGAGTCCCACGATCTACTGCCCCGACCACCTCGGACATGAAACACGCCAGGTTTGTTGCGGTTGATCTGGCTTTAATAAAGCCATGCTGTTGTGGTAAAAGTATTTGTTTCACATGCCAGGACAGAACAGGGTAAATGAGAGTCTCAAAAACCTTGCCGAATACTGGTAAAATTGAGACAGGTCTATAATTGTGTACAGATCTCTTGTCGCCCGATTTATGAATTGGTACAATTAAAGCCTCTTTCCAAACAGATGGGAAACGTCCTGTTAGTAAAGAATGGTTAAATATTAAAGCTAGAGCTTCAGCTATAAATGCACTACATTTAATAGCAAATACCGGCGGTATTCCGTCTGACCCTGCTCCCTTACCAAGATCAAGTCTCTTTAAGGCTTTTTCAACCATTTCCTTCGTAAATGCCATGCTGCTTAAATTTAACTACTATATTTAACTTAGGAACATTGTTATAAATCACCTGATCGAAAGGTTATCTCATTTAAAGCTACAAATGTTACTTACTTAAGTTAGTTACTGACATCTTAAATCGGTTTCGTTTGACAGCTTTTACTTGTCCTTCTATTCCGATAGGAATATTAATTTTATGATATCGATACAGCTCAAAAACAAAAATAATATCCAAAATAGCTATTATCAAGAAAAGATACAGCTATTAAAAGATAAGGTATTGCTTGTTCATGAACTGATAGTTTTTGAAACGGTTTACTATTGTTTAACAAAAAACGTATGACAAAAGATCATTTTACAAACAACGTTTGAAAAACTTATCATTTGACAAACTTTAATTTCGCAAACATATTACTTTAAAAACAATCATTTGACATAATACATGTTTTGCAAATGTTTTACTTAAGAAATAATTAAACTGTTAAAATATTATTTTAAAAATAATCTCATAACTTAATAATTCGTTTGCTAAATTAGCGATTTCACAAAAAGTAAGAAGATAAATGATTCGCTTTTCAATTTACTATTAGGCAAAGCCGTACAAAAGGCGGTATTTTATAAATCCGATATACCTTCTGAAGTCTTGGAGAGTCTAACATCAATATCTGCTTTAAAGCAGTGCATGTATCGAATAGAAGAACCCTTTAATTTAGAATTTGCAATTTATCAGTTTATATAGTCACGGGCACAAATCCAAGGCAAAAATTTTATAAACCGTACCGTAAATACGACAAAAAATTATAATATTGTCTACATTTAAATTGATGGAAATTCTGAGTAGGTACATCGGATTATTAGATTTTGGATGGTACTTTTAAAATTGTGCCTACAATATTTACTCAATTATACACCATACATGGAAATATATTTCAGGATGATCCAAAAACTTTTCCACTGATACGTTCTCACAAGACAAGAGGACATAATGATATAATATTTGAAATTATCGTGAAATATGGAGCAGAAAATAATATTGATATCAAACCAAAAGTGTGCATATTAGACTTTGAAAAAGCAGCCATCTCAAGTCTGCGATCAAATTTTTAAAATATTAAATTGCATAGTTGTAATTTTCATCTTGGACAGATTATGTATAGGGAAGTAATATTTTTTTATTAATACTGATTCCATAGAAACTTAAGTATTTTAATAATTTAATACACACTGCCTGAATTAAGCGAAATAAGAAGAATTTGGTTCTGGCACTCGCCGGCCGCTGCCGCGGCACGCTCGCTTTGCTCGCTCGGCTCGTGCGTTGTGGTCGCAGTTCTAGCCTAACCTAACCAACCATTGATTATTATGATTATTTAACATGAACCCAAATTAATAATATACACGTACTTAATAGCATACTACCTACCTTCTTCTGTTTGTAAAATTATCTTTGGTCATAAGTTTTTTGTTAAAAAATAGTAAAGCAAGAAGTATTGTTGTTGATTAACATATATTTTGGTTAGAATACCAAACAATGCATTTTTCAAATGTTATTTATGCTTGACGTTGTCTTGCCAACTTATATGTTTAAAAAAATAATCAATTTGTAAATCGTTTGTTTTAGCATAATATTTTTTTTTAAATAAATATATTGACTAATAAGCTGTTTATTAAACAATAGTTTGTAAAATAATACATTTATCAAATATAATTTTGTCAAATGTTATTTTTCAAATGAAAAGTTTTCATTTGTTGTTTGTCAAATAATCGGACACCTTTTGAAACATTGGTTGACGCACAATGGGACAAGGCACGACTCGCACGAAAATGTGTTTTTTTTGGACGTCAAGCGGCACATAATTTTCGTGCACGTTTGTTGAGAGGCGAAGTACCCATCCTTAGCTGTCATAGGAACGGGCCTATGTGTAGAATCAATAAACCTACCAGGCACGATATGCTTATATGTCTTGGTCCCAATCTTAGCAGCCTTGGCGCGAATATTCTGTTTGAAGTCTCGTCTTTTCCAAAAGGTTAAGTTTTCGTCTATGCAAATATTCTTGTCTAATACTTAATAATTCGATCGAAACTATAAATTTAAATGTTCAATGATCGTTGTTATCGGTCTAAGCTCCTGACGGCGCTTGTGCTGGTGGAATTTAGATCGTTATTAGCGGGGACTGAGCCTACAAAATCAAGTTTTGCCTCTGCGTAAAAATGCGCTTAAAAACATTGGTCTCCAGTAAAGGTTCGCTATAAAAGCAGCTTATCAATGTACTCTAACTCCAAAACGCAAAGAGGCACAAAATCTCGTGGCTGTTCATAGGAAACCATTCAGCCTGGAAAGCCTTAGAAGCAATTTTAGTAGCGTAAGAGGTCTTCTCCGCCACAATAAGAGCTATGATGTCGTCGTCCTCTACCCCTTGAAAGGACTCCATAGGAGACCATCGGAATCGGGTATCTTTACCTTCCAGGTTTGGGAGAACATCTGCACCATCATCACCGTCCTCGTCTTTGCTACTATTGTCGACTATGGCAGGCCCTTGCTCCTGATGATGACGTCCCTCGCCAAATTAACTTATTCGTCGTTCACGTCGTCATCAAACGTTCAAATTTCGATTATAGGGTTCCCAACCTCCCACTGATGCCCACCCCCTCTCATTAAAATCATTTAGAAAACAAACACCATGTATATTCAGCAAAATTCATTCTAGCTTTCAATGCATTCATAAAACAGCTATCACAATAATTGAGTAGACGATCTATTCTAATATTATAAAGCTGCATAGTTTGTTGCTAATGTCAAAAGAACAAGTCGGATAATATATTATAAATCTAACGCCAATCTCAGGAACTATAGCAGTTTTAAATGATTGATCGAAATAGTTGATATCAATAAAGCTTAATAACAAAAAAAACTATTATAAAAAAAACACATGCAAAAAAAACACGTGCAAAAAAAACACATGCAAAAAAAAATATCACTTCAAACGAGGTGACCTTATTTACTAAGGTACCGTGTTAGATTGCTGGTCAAATCAAGAAATAAAACTATTTTTTTTGTATTGTCGGATCTGGCTGGGGATCGAATTAGATACAACGGTGGTATTTTTATAACACAAGTGTTCTCGCGTTAAGAATGCAGTGAGTTATCGGTAGGTGCTGACGCAATTAGGTCAGTACCCAATTAGCAAAAAATTGCTGTAAAATAGCTAATAAATAGATTTTCCGACCCCTAAGGCTGGTTTCAGATGCTGTTGAAATCGCTGGCCAAGCGCTTATGCAGCCGTTTGTGTGAAAGAGGACCATATTAAACAGCATTATTCTTTAGAACGGCTGGTTTAAGTAGAGGGCTAATTATTAGCTGTACTTAGGCTGGGTAACAACTTATTATTAATCTAAACGCTAAATTTGTGCCGCAGTCATCTCGATTACTGGTTTTAGTCTGATATCTAACTTTAATTAATCTTTTCATACGTATAAAGGATACAAGTTTTAAAAGAAGCAATACTTGTATGGACAATAAAAACATGTTCAGTATTCTTTGTAATCCAAATTCTCCCAATTATCTTAAATGTAATTTTAAATTTATGAGTGACATCAGTTCCCGGACCCTCCGTACTAGCAATGCCCTGCAGCTGTACACCATACACCTTTGCATAAGTCTCCACCTTTTTATGTCCACCTGCTTATTTCTCCAACTCTTTTACCCTCAGCGCCATCAGACTTTGGAACTCCCTCCCAGATACGATCAAGACATCAACATCAAAATATGTGTACAAAAAGTCTATACGCAATCTTTTCCTCAATGAGAATAAATAACATGATATCTGTTCAGCGTGAAGTATGGATTTTATTGCATTTATGTATGTTTATGTAGGTTTATTTTAAAAGTATTTATGTAAGTATATGCAGTTTATTCATTTTGTTAGTCTTTTTTGTTTTTTTTTTACGCCGCCCCAACTGTTTCTGTGTCACCCAATGGTTGACTGGTAGAGAATGCTTTAAAGCATTAAGTCCGCCATTTGTACTTCATTTTGTTTGTGCAAAAAGAATATATAAATAAATAAATGTAACAAAGTGAAACGAATGCAGGGATCGAAATAACTGTGAAATTATAAATGTATTATAGCTAAAATTTTCAAGCGTTTGCAAATGGAGTTAATTTAAAGAAAAAATAAGAATAAAATAAGATATGGGTACAATAAGTCTCTGATTATTTAGCCAACATTAGGGTATTTTGTAGGTATAAGTTACATAAAATAACTGGCAGGATAGTTTTTAGTAGTTTTCATAGCTGTTCTTGTATTTAGTTTTCGTAAAAATAGGATTTGTAAACATCCATGAGAACTAAACATGTAGCAAAATTTTACAAAGCCTTTATACTTAAAAAAAACAGGTGTTTTAAAGCCACAAGCTTGTTAAAAACCTTAAAATATATTTTATTAGGGTTGTGTTTGGTGTAGGTCTGTAACTAGAAGACGAGGCCCTCCAGGTGTGGAAATTACAGCTAGCCCAAAGCGACGTTGGGCGTCGCACCATAGGGGCAATATGCCCAGTATTGGAGGGATGGGTGCGACGCCAACATGGTCGGCTAACCTACAGGGCGACCCAAATCCTTACCGGCCACGGCTGTTTCGGCAAGTATCTGCACCGCATCAGTCGTGAGCCTAGTCCAAGGTGTCATCACTGTCCAGCTAATGAAGATACTGCTCAACACACACTAGCGGTGTGCCCGGCCTGGGCAGTCGAGCGCGACGTCTTAAAGGATGACGTCGGTGATGACCTCGCTATTGGGGCGGTCATAGCCCGAATGCTGGAGAGTGCGCAGGCTTGGCAGGCGGTGCTCACCTTCTGTGAGGCTGTAATCTCGCAGAAGGAGGCGGCAGAGAGAGAGCGGGAGGCTGCAGCTAAGGCACCGAAGATTCGTCGCCGGCGTCCTGGTCGCCGAAGAAGGCTTCATGCCCTCCACATGCCCCTCATCGATGGGCCCCAGGCGACTGACACGGGGGTTTCAACCGCCCGCTGAAAGGGGCCGTAGCGGTGGCGCGTGTGTCCCTCACGCTGACTCCTGATGTTCAAGGGAATATCATATTCCCTTAAAACCAGGCAGTGCTCGCAAAACCTCCGAGCCACAGCCAGAGTCGGGCCTACGGAAGAATGCCCAGGGGTACACCTAGGGCGATAACCCGCAGCGCCCCCCTTATATGGCACTGGAGGACACCGACTGGTTTTTAGTGGTTATACCCACCCGCACCGGGTGGGGGAGTCCCACATAACCCTTTGGTCTCCCCCGGGATCAGAGGGTATGCGTAAAGCATTTCCCAGTCGAAAAAAAAATGGTGTAGGTCTGTAAACGTGATCAGTAAGGTTTTGATTGTATGAAGATCTTTCAAGATTACATTTTAAGCCTGATAGTGTTTGTGTTTTAGGGTACAATATATAAAAAAGAAATTCTGTATCAGGATTTACAATTCGCCATATTTACACCCATAATCTGAATAACACTCTTCATTGTTTTACTTATATGAAAAAGCTGTTTTGAAGTTTTGATCTAGCGTCTTATTTAGCTGTACTTATAAAGGTTTTAAAATATTCCACATAACAGATTATTATCTGTTGACATACTTTTATCAAGCTTAAGAGATGTAAAACGTACAGGATCGATTCTCTTTTACATCTTAAGCCTTATTTTAGTACACTATTAAACCAAAACACTAGAGAAAAGTTAGTTGCTGCATAAAATACAGCCTTCATCTGTAGGTTTGATTTTTTAAAACTTTTATAAGATTTATAGCTCGATATCATTTATGTGAAGACTGTAATATAGCTATGGGCCTTTATAAATCTAATAAATTCTGTAGACCAATATCAAACCCTAATTGAACTGTAGGCGGTAACGCGACTTATATCACCCCGTTAACCTGGTAATGTGCGAGTTGGGTAGGTATATAGAATAGTTTGATGTGAATAATGAGAAGAATCAACTTAATCACTGTTTATATGGGTCACATTTAAAAAAAACTTCTCCAATCTATCTTTTAAAAAGACAAGCCATCATGTGCGAAAACTTCCCAAAATACGTAAAGCAATGGATAGTTCTTTATGAGCATAGATATAGATAGTAATAATAATAATGTCAGCACAGCGCAGCGGCCCGGTGATATAACTACCGTTGCAAAGTTCCTAGTGACCAGTTGAAGGCAAACTATCGAACGAAACGGTTGTGTAATTGGTGCATTACCAGGGCGTGCATATTTTTTTACTGGAGTAGGCACATACTAATTTTGAGTCCAATTATAAGAACAATTTCGATAACGATCCCAGATTTTGTGTCTAATAAAGAGCAGCTTTGGATAATGTTAAGCGACTGCGCGATGAATGTTCGTTGAAAATATCGACGCATTGCGTTTGGAAATCGTTGAGGTTTTGCGTTATAGTAGGGGAGCCCAGGAAGCTAAATCGGGATTTACTCGAGCGTCAAAAAGACTCTTTGGATTGCGAAGCTTAGCTGATAAGAAGAAAAAAATTTCATATAATATATACAGTTTCATCGGTGGGGGGAGCGGCTATAAATTTTCAAAAATGTAAAAAAAAACAGTTACATGGACATAGTCGAGCGCGTCAGATATTAATAGCAACCATATCCTTCGTATTTTTGAAAACAAACGTATGTTAACCTGATTGTTTCCATGATGGGGGTGGTCGGTCGTACGTAGAAGTTCGTACGTACGAGTCGGACTCGCGCACTAGAGGTAGAGGGTTCCGTGCCAACTTTAACGGAATTAGGGAATCCACTTACTTACGTCAAATACCACAATATTTTGTTGACGGCAAACATAACTTTGTTTTACATAGTGTTTGTATAAAGTACAAAGTTATGTTTACGGTTGTTGAAAAAGTGCTATATCTCAAAAACTTCTTGATCGATCCCGTCTGAACTAATTTTTGTTGAAAGTATTATATATATTTAACTACATTATATATATTTTTCAAAATTTACACTAGCTATGTTTAGAAATTAGATAAATGGGGGGGGGGGGGGCATTTTACCACTTTGGAAGCGTCTAGCTATGAAATGTTAGACTTTTAAAGAAAATGGTTTTAGGAACCGCTATGTGATTTTAAAAGACCCATCCATAGAAGTTTTTTATCCAAAACACGCTGCCGTAATCTGACGCGCTCGATAATTTCAGATGATCAATTTTTGTTTACTAATCTGATTCTTTACCCTTGACGCGCGGCCACATATACGGGGCTAATACTTGGTGGAGGTATTTAATGGGGTACTAGGTTCCTCCCTGTATGTTAATCTGCCGCGCTTTAGTAAACCCCAAAATCCCCCCTTGGGCTCCCCTACTATTATACTACGAGTATATATGAACGAAAAGCTGTTAATTCGTTAACATTGCAAAAGTGGTTTAAAAAAATGATTGTTGAAATATCGCTTACTCCTACCCGGTCTAGCAGCAACACAACATGTAGTTACAAAAGTTTCATAATTTACAATTGTAATATGTCAGCAATGTAAAGCAAAACATTATCATACTTGATTATAATTTTGTAGACACCTTTGTATAATAAGGTGAATGTGATTGGAGGCTCGTGGGTAGATGCATCAAAGACATGAAAAGCCTTGAAAATTTGTGTCAAATGCGTAAGAGATAGTGTTAAATGTATATTCAATGTGGGCTATTACCAGCAACGGTGCTGAACAGTTCAGCAATCTTCCTCGTAGCTCATATATGGTTGAACATGAGATTTGTTTTCAATTGCTTTCCGTTTCTGTTTTTCAATTATTTAGTCAATGTCACCAGCATCCTGAAAACCACTCATTACTTTATCCCTTTCAGACCCACGGCGAAACTAATCAAGGTAGTGTTAAACAAAATCGATATTCCTTATCTTTGGGGCTCCGAGAAAATGAAAACTGAACATTTTCAGTGATATTATGATGTTTTCATGGTTTTTCAGGGGGCGTACAATTGTATCAACGTGGGCCCTACCCATTTGCCGTCACAATTGTGACAGTCACAATTGTATCGACGTGGGCCATATTAATAATGGTTATTAAATTAAGTTTTTGCATTTTCTCCAAATATTTATCATATATTCAGGTGAATTTAATTAAAATAACATGAAAAGTACTAAACTTTTTATAACCAACTAAAATATATAATTATAAAACCAAAAACAATCAGTTTCACAAACTTTTTCTTAGTTAATTAATATTTTTTTTAATCAAAAATAAAAATAAAAATAAAATAAATATCCTTTGGACATTCCCACACATCGCCATCTAGCCCCAAAGTAAGCTACTCAAAGCTTGTGTTATGGGTGCCAGACAACGGATATAATACATAAATACTTTTTTTTGTAAATACATACACGATATACATAGAAAACACCCAGACCAATACAAACAGACATGTTCATGCACACAAATGTTTGTATTGTGCGGGGATCGAACCCGCACCCGCTGCGTAGTAGGCGATTTCTCGACCACTACACCAGACGGGTCGTCAAATATACATCGCATTTTGAACACCTCGCTCGGGTTCTAATGGTGCAATCAGGTAACCTGCATTTTAAGGAGCTTTTCAACGTATCAAATACTGGCCAATGATTGTAGCCATCATATCTTTTGTCAGGTGTCGGCAGTACCGCAGGTTTGTACTCGGAACTAGTAAAAAATATTTTAATGCCGATCTATTTGAGACGTATCTTGTGTACGTGCCTCATCATCTTCCAAGTCAGACTGTTTAAATAACGCCCCGATTGCATCGTCAGTGAGGTTAAATGATGATCTAGCCATTGCACGTACTAAGTAGTTGAGCCCGGAGTGATACAATTGTGACTGTGAACTTCTGTGACACTTTTTCTTGAGAATTACCTAAAAACACAAACAAATTTATTCATTGTTACGTAAAACAGTTCACAATTAACAATAAAACACAATAATAACACAGTAATGACATAAAATTAACTTAGTTTGAATTACTCACACGCAGCGCTACCCCAAATGTCGACAACGGCGAAATGAACCCGTTTTTATTTGAATCTCGCGACTGCTGTCTCATTCACACCAATAGATAGAGCATATCCGTCACAATCGTGCGGCTGTGGGCCCGATCACTTACGCCTTGAAATACCGCCAAAATTTAACATTAAACTAACGTCACAATTGTGTTGGGCTGGACTGAAAGGGTTATGTCATAATCTTATATATAAAAATAAATTGCTATTTGTGTTAGTGTCTCTCTAAAACTTGAGAGCGGCATAATAGATTTGTCTGATTTTTGTCTTGAAATTTTCGTGGAAGTCCAGAAAAGGTTGATAGCATTATAGTCAATGGGGACGGGGCCGAAGGCGACAAAGTTCGCCGGGATTGCTGGTCTATATGAGAATCTTAGAAATAAGAAGGCTTAAGGTAAGGGAGGCCCAGCCTCCTTGACCTTAAGCCTTAATATTGAGCCTAGCTTAATATTGAAGGTGATAAACTACGTCTTCACATTTTTCCAATAGTTGCCTATAGTTGTTGTTGCATATAGTTTCCTATCGTTGTAATCATTTTGGTTATAGTTGGAATTTGACTAGGGATTATTCCTTTTTAGGGTTCCGTAGCCGAATGGCAAAAAATGGAACCCTTATAGTTTCGTCAAGTCTGTCTGTCTGTCCGTCCGTATGTCACAGACAATTTATTCTGTAACTATAAGCATCACAATGTTAAATTTGGTAGGGAGATGTATGTATCCAATTAACCGCTTTACGATTCTCATACAAAAAATAAAAATTAATGATATTTTGGGGGGGCTTCCATACATGAAACTAAAACCGAAAAAAAAATTTTTTGTCAAACCTATGCGTGTGGGGTGTCTATGGATAGGTCTTTTTAAATGACATAGATGTTTCTAAAACCGTTTTCTTTTAAAGTCTAAGGTTTCTTAGCGAGACGCTTCCAAAGTGGAAAAATGGGCGTCCCACCCATCTAACTTCTAAACTAAGCGAGCGATCATAACAAATACTTTAAACGAAAATTAGTTCGGACGGGATCGAACGAGAAGTTTTTGAGATATGGCACTTTTTCTACAACCGCAAACATAACTTTGTTCTTCATACAAACACTATGAGAAACAAAGTTATATTTTCTGTCAAAAAAATATTGTGGTATATTACTAAGTGGAAGTAAGTGGATGGCCTAATTCAGTTAACTTTGGCACGGAACCCTCAGTGCGCGAGTCCGACTCGCACTTGGCCGGCCTTTTTTTAAATCAAAGCTTTTATAGAAATAAATAAATAAGTGAGCTTAGTATAAAATACACTGTCCTCTTCATGATTGTTAATGGCATTTACTATATTGAGCAGACGCTCGTTTCGAGTGAGTTTCAAAGTCAACATTTTGTTATGATTTTCCTGAAATTAGTGAAAAAAAATAAAAAAGCAGGTTCAGTAATCTAAACAACATTAAAGGATTTAGCACACTGATTGCCGTCTGCAGTCCGGTCTAGTCTTGTTGCCCAATCCGTTATTTACAACATCGGTCTTTCGTCTTTAGCTTTAGCAGCGGTTCGTTTGTAGTTTCGCTCGAAAATATGACTCTAAACGGTATTCTGCTATTGTGTAAACTGTGTAACTCGATTCTCGATGTGACGCCCGAGAGGAGGGCCCGATGGCTCGACTCGATTTAACTAACGTCACAAGTTTGTTTGAGTAACGAGAAGAGATGTTTAATTTTTTTGTTTTGCAGTATTTTGTTTCCTATGTTCTCGTATATCACACCGCCCGAAGTGTTCACAGTGTCATTTTCCATATTATCTGACAGTTAATTAACTTATGCCGCCGGCAAAGCAGCCGAGTGGTGTGGATACACCATAACGGGTGGTTGGGTTAGATTCGATTAAAATAAGAAACTCGGAACACTCATTGGTTTGCTCATGTAACATAACGTAAACGATTTTTCTGATCCAATAATTGTTGGTCTAGGTCTTTGTATATACAGCCAACTAATATTCAAAACAATGAGTATTTATCAGTCAATAAACTTTCTTCTCGTCTAATTTTGAATGGTGTTGTATCAGTATTAAATTTGAGTTTTATGTATATTGGGCATTTTGAACACTAAATTTTTGTATCATTTATGAGTATTAGTATTACATATCGATAAATGCGCACTATGCGATTTTTATAAGATTTGTTACTCTGGGTTTAATAGTCTTGTCCGTTGTTGGTCGAAGAATTGTTTAAAAATGATTTATCAAAGACTTGGCGCAGCGACATTCCTGCGCACGTGGCAATTCCAGGTACACTAAAAGATAACGGGGAAGGGTGGAAAGGTATTCTTTTAGTCTGCATACTTACGCTTGTGCAACGTTGCTAATATGACCATGTGTGATAGTACAGCTGACAAGTAATAAAAAGTGTGTAGAGTATTATAACTTGTCTTGTATAAAGAGGCATATTCGGTCCCGATTGATCAGCACACAGCGTGCTGATCAATCGTCACCGTAAACATTCGGGCCCGAGTGGGCGGCACCGTTGGAATAGTTCTCGTGCATTTGGGCCCGAGTGCTCGACACTGAACGAGTTAATAAATGGTAGTTTAACAACTAAAGACAAATCTGGGCATCATATAGGACTTAAAATGCAGTTATATACAAACCGACTGGTTGGTCGATGGCCTACCTACAGTCTTTGAAAGTAAAAAAAAAAACTTACGATTAAATCCTCCTTTGGAGTATCCTCCTTTCGCATAACTTCCTTTTGAGTAACCTCCTTTAGCATACCCTGCACTAGAGTAGCCTCCTTTAGAGTACCCTCCTCTTTGATTCCGTTGGTACGAGTACCGCGGCCGCGGAGGGGGGATGTCAAACATCTATGCGCGGGAGTAGCTCGACGGGGATGTGAAGCGAACGATGTAGCCAGGCGGGCATTCCACCACTGGGTATACTATCGCTGCAATAGAATAGGGATGATTAGTTGTCAACTATGGTAATCGTACTTTAGCACCTTATAGACGTTTATTAAGTTTGTTTTTAAATGATTCGATTTATTGCCATGACCAGAAATAAGCACTACCTGCATCCTTACGTTAGTTTTTATACCAAAAGAGACACGTAATAATAATATTAATAAACATGCGTCAGACCATACACCAATTGCCTAAGTTTCGAACTAAGGAATTTTGAGGACAACGTTGTATTTACGGAATAACTCGTCAAGTGCCGTTTCGTAAAATGCTTTCAGGTTTACATAATGATATTATATTGGTTTAGGTACACATCGAGTACCTACACTAGGTTGCATTATCGTCGGAAGGTAATGTTGTCGATAAGGTTTTTTAAATTACAATCACATACATCAAGTACCTACGCTAGGTTGCATTATCGTCTAAAAGTAATGTTGTCGATAAGGTTTCTTAAATTACAACCACAATATATAAACAGTTAAATTGAGACAAATCTTCATAAAATTTGAAATGTTTGTTTGTTGGTTCGTACTTATTTCTAAGATCCACAAATATGTACAATGTACTGCACTGAAAATAAGTTGTCGTGTAAAACCTTACACACGTCTCCCTTTTTCCCTCTGGGGTTGCCCATATGTAGGTACTGTGTTTGCGACTAAATGACAGTGTTTATTAGAATAACCATTTTTATAGTTTAGTATATTATACACTCCTAAAAAGACATTCAACGGCACCAGAAAATATATAGTCATTTTACGAGTAAAAGAAATGGTGACTTCAGCGCCCACTGGTGGATTACTACTATAATGCCTATGAACCAGCATTGATATATTATAAATCCACTGCATAAAACTTCATGTCAATCTGGCAAGCCGTTCTAGAGATGCATGGGAACATTCGATAGTTATTTTACGAACAAAAGATGGCAACTGCAGTGTCCCCTGGTTGTTTTTTACTATAATACCTATCGTAGAACTATCGCCAATAAAAAACGAATCCACTGCAGAGAACTGCATGTCAATCGGTCGAGCTGGTCTAGGGATACATGGAGACATTCGTTTGTGCACACAAATACAGAAACATCCCAGAGGACGTTTGTGTATTTGTGTGAGTGGTGGTAACCTCAAACGCATACACGTTCTCCGTTCCGTCGCGGGTAAAAAGAAAATAAAACGATGCTAGCGACACCACATGTTGCACCCCTTAACTTAATATAGGTTTAAAGAACTTTATTCTCATAAGAATATAACAATTCACTTAAAATGAGATAACAAAATTAATTAAATGGTAGTATGTAATATTACTCGCCGGTACCTGCTTCAATGTGAGACTTAAAGCTTCCTTTTGAAGGAATTTAAAGTTTCACAATTACGTACATCTGGTGGTAATTCATTAAACAGCTTTGCTCCCTCAAATAAAATAGTCTTGCTTCCGTACTTTGTCCTGGGTGTAATAAGATTGAGTGTTTTTTTGTTCCATAAATTATGTGTGTGCTTTCTTACCTCTAAATTGGTATTAGATTTTATGGCGCCCTTAGTTATTTTATATATTAAGAGACATGTGTTATATTTATAAAGTTGGTGTATGTTCATTATTTTAGTTTTTTCGTACAACTGCTTTGTTGGTGTGTGAAATGAGTAGCGATATAATACTTTAATAATCTTGTTTTGAGCCCTTTGTAACGAGTTCAGATGAGTTGCCGCTGCTGATCCCCAGATTTCGATAAGGGTCCTAAATGCTCCAAGAGCTTACCAATCTATCTGATAATACTATAGATATCAATCTACAGTTGCGGTTTGGTCGACATAGACGTCATAACATTAGTAGAATTTAAATCGGCTAATCTTCGATCGAACGATAAAGTTGGGCTAAACTACAGCTGCAACGCAACCATTTGGATTAGAAGAACTGAAAAAGTTGATTATCGTCAACAATGCAGTTTACGTTTAGTTATATTTTGATAGTAGATTTGCCCCTTGTTCTTAATCAAACACTGAACGGAGCGCTTCGGACTAGTACAATCGCTCAAAGGAACTAGTTCGGCCTTTCAGTACTATTCGTTCAATAGTTCACGGATTACTATGAATCAGTCATCCGTCGTACACAGCAAATATGTTCGTACGTACATGTCAATTTAGTACAGTCGCCGTCAGATATATTGGAGCAGACAAAGTGACCAAATACTTCTGAACAGTTTAAAATGTCAATAACTTCTATACACTACAAGTTACCATTAATATCAGAGCATTCATTACTTCATTAATATCTCAGCAGATGCTAGTCAATAACTTCTATGCACACAACTAACCAATAATATCTGAACATTCATAACGTCAAATGTATCTTCGCAGCCAGTTTTAAATATCTGAGCAATCGAGGAAAATTGCAGAAGGAAGTGCTTCCAATTTATTTATAAATACTATATTAAAATAGGAACTCTTTTCATAGTTTATTTTATAGTAAGATGACGCTGGCAGTTTGTGACGCTTTGTAGTTTTTAGTATTGTCATCACTGTCATGAAAGTGTCATGCAACAAATTCAGACAAGAGAGTGTTCAGATATTATTGGTTGGTTGTGTGTATAGAAATTATTGACTAACATCTGCTCAGATCTATATAAAAAAATGAATGTTCTGATATTAATGGTTACTTGTGGTGTATGGAACTTATTGACATTTAAACTGTTCAGAAGTATTTGGTCACCTTGTCTGCTCCAATATGTCTGACGGCGACTGTACATCTTCTACCACGCTTTGGCACACACGTATGTCTCGTTCTCGCTTCACTAGTTCATTTTCCGACACACTTACGCACACGCGTCTGTCTCGTGCGCGTTTGTAATTTTCCAACTCGTCTGACACTTGTAATTATTCGTTCATACTCGGCTCTCGCGAACTTGATGCGTATTAACTAACATAATTGAACTAGTTTCTTATAGTACATGTACTATACAAGATTAGGCTTGTCCATACAAAAATGCTCGCATGTGGTCAATATTTTAAGGACTGGGCCGCAGACTGCAACCAGTGTGCCAAATCCTTAAAAATGAAGAAAATACATACTTATTTACTATTTAGGTGTAAAAAAAAGTAAAGTTAGCCTGTAGCATCCCACTGCTGGGCAAAGGCCTTACCTCAACTATGAGGTAGTTTGAGCCATACTCCACCACGCGGGCTCAGTGCGGGTTGGTGGAGGGGTGTTTGCAAGGTAAGCGACTAACCCTGCTGTCAGATGTTACCAAGCCGCCCATTAGGCCTCTGACCAGGCTGAACTTCTAATATCAACCGATATTAGCCTGGACCAACGGCTTAACGTGCCTTCCGAAGCACGGAGATGCTCGTGATGTACGTCACTTATATGGTCGGAATGGTCACCCATCCAAACACGACCGCGCCGTAGGTTGCTTCACTTTGGTATCACTACCAAAGCGCTGCTACCACTGCGCTACGAGCACCACTATTTAGGTGTATATATGTTAAATGATTATGCCAGTTAGCTGGCTCCGCTTTGTGTTATTTAATACTTTGTTGGTTTCGTAGAATTTTAAAATGCTTTTTCCCCCAACCGTTGTTTTTTATAGGGTACGTAAGTCAAAGTCGGGGAAGTATCTTTTTATGAGTACATTTGTTTCTACTTAAAATTGACTGCAGCTAGTTGATGTAGCGAAACATAGTCTGTTTCGCTCACTACCATAGTCTGTTTCGCTCATTGACTCTGAAAACTCGTTAGACTGTTCTCTGTATACTCATTACATGTTTCTGTAGATGACTAAAAGCATACTAAAATAGTGTTATAGTGAAGCTAAATTAAGGTCATAATTATATGAGTTGACCCTAAATAATTCGTCAGCCAGCCGTTTAATCAACTTGTGATTTTGTATAAGGAGTCTTAGATTTATGCAAATAGGTCCACTTGTGGCAATTGGGACAATTGTGGGCTAATTCCGAAAAGAAGCTGCGCAAGAAACTCAGTCACTATTGTTAATGCCCTTTTGTAAAAAGGTTTACAATGTTTGTAGTGATCATGCAAGTCCATACATTTTAATTTGTTTCGTTTAAAACTTCATCAACATTATAAAACCCGACCCTTTCGTCGGGTTGGGTTATTTTGATGCCAGTTTTAAATTTATTTACCGGTAAGATTACAATGTGTTGCAGTTTATGGAAAAAAAATATACATTTCCGCATGAAAAAATTACCAACCTTTCGAAGCCTGAATTGTGAAATAGCAATCTCATTCTTGTTCCGAGTATAATATTTGAGAGATAAGAATTAATTAAGTTTAATGAGTTTTTTTTTTCGTATTTTTTTTTAAATACGAAAAATAAAGTCATGGTCCACATCAAACGATTTGGATAGATTATAGAAAATACCCAAAACATCATGCCTATTATCATAGGAATCAAATACATGTGTCAAAAGAGCAACCCCAGCTTGTAATCTCACTTCTACCTTTAGAAAAACTAAATTGTTAATTACACTTCTGGACACATCTATTGACCCACCTTGTATTTTCAGTTTCGTTTGGTCCTAGGTAAAATTTTATATTAGGTCGAGCAAAAAGTTTTTATGCAGTTTTGAACCTGGCACATTCACAATTTCATTCAATAGTCTTTTTTGAATTTTGAACACAGAATTTAAAGAAACAAAAGACAATTTTGAGCCTGTTTGTTGATATCAAACAATCGAATACTAAGTAAACTTGGTTTTATTGGTTTACTTGGATTTAATTCTTGAAAAAGTATCAATCACTTTTTCTCAAAAGTATCAATCTTTGGTTTTGCAACAAACATTACTTATTCTTAACATTAAGGTGAGGTTCTATCAATAATCTATGGATACTTCACCTGAAGTCGCCGCCCCAGCTGTGGCACTTATTCAGGCCGGACACAGCCAAAGAAACGTGAGTACTCAACTTAAGTCGATTTGCGGTCCGAAATGTTTATCGGAGGTACCTAGAGACTGGCGGCTTTGTTCGTCGCCAAGGAAGGCCACGATCTCGGGTCACAACTGAAAGGTAGGTCAATAATAAATAAATAAATATAAATATCCTTTGGACATTCCCACACATCGCCATCTAGTCCCAAAGTAAGCTACTCATAGCTTGTGTTATGGGTGCCAGACAACGGATATAATACTTAAATACTTTTTGTTTGTAAATACATACATGATATACATAGAAAACACCTAGACCAATACAAACAGACATGTTCATGCACACAAATGTTTGTATTGTGCGGGGATCGAACCCGCAACCCGCTGCGTAGTAGGCGATTTCTCGACCACTACACCAGACGGGTCGTCTGGATGTTACAATTATGGGACGGGACTCCCATCAATAAATCAGCTACGCTATATGGTGCTGCTGGCACCATCTGTCAGTGCCCACAGATTAGTAAGAGTATGTCTAAAGACATAGGAAACGGCCTTTTATGGGCGCCTGAGTTAGTGGAAAATTTTGACAGCTCGCGCACGACCGATGACAGCTGTTTTTTTTATCATGGCTTCTCTGGCACAGATGATATCTTTGCTCACTAAATTAACGTTATCGTTATTGAATAAGTAGTTAATAACGGTACTTACTATACCGTTATATTATTTTTGGCTCAGAAAAAGGGTTTGTCATACTGGATGCGTTCTGCGATCAGTCCAAAGTAATTTCAGCCCACACTGAGAATAAGCAACATTGACCTGACCGCAGAACGCATCTAGTGTGACAAATCCTGAAAATAAAACAGTTAGAAACACTGGAAAAACTTGTATTGTTAAAAAATACAATAAAAATATAATGCAGAACGGAATTGCTAAGACGTATCATAAATTTTCAAAGTTTACAATAATTATGTATACGTAGAGTGCAATTGGAGAGCTATAATATCTAACCTACATTAAATAAGACTAAAACTACATTTAGTAGAGTGACGACTGACATAATTATTGTACACTCACACCTAACACAAACCATAAAGCGCCGTTACAGATTTCATCATAAGTTCCTAAGTTTTAATTTTATAGCTAACCGTTTAATTGTGAGAAAAAATGTACAATGTAGTTTTATTTATCCCTCGCATCGTTGTTTACAAACAATCAATTGCTATCTCGATTGGATTCAACTGATAATTGCATCTGAAGTATTATAAAAACAAACCATACAACGACTAAACTTCGGTAGAGTTCTCTCGCACTCGTGTCTACCTACTAACCACTTTAAAGCATAAAATACTAACACAACAACGGGCGTATTTTTAAATAAAAGACGACGCTAGGTGAAAAACATTTTTGCTCTTTTAAGGTGCGAGAGACCTCGACAGTACATAGATCTAAGATTTAGAGACAGACACACTGCATTTATAATATTATTGTGGATAGAGACCTATTCGTTCAATATTGTACAATTTATTAACTTACTAAAAATATTAACTATTTCAGCCAAATAAATTATGCAGACTGTCTCAAAAAATAGTGTCAAGCTAAGCCAAGAATTAAGCTACAGTCGAGCCGAATCCTAAAGTTACGTATGAGGTTTGTCAATTTTAATTTTCAATTTTCTAGCATTAAAAATGATAATAATATTAGGAAACATTTTTTTTTTTAGGTTAGAGTTATCATAATGTATATCTTTTGTTTGTAATTAGTTGGTATTTCTGAATTTTGATTTGAAAAGATGGCGACGTAACAAGGTTTTAGCGACCTGTGGTTGAGCTGTCATACGTAACTTTAGGATTCGGGTCGACTGTTATAAACTTAAATCAGTATCAACATTAAAGAAAACTATTTGCAACAAAATAACAAAAAAAAAATACAAAAAGGTTTAATTAAAACTATAGGCTAATAACAATGCCAAAATCACACAGTACACCATACTAGTAATTTTAGAATACTTCGATGAGATACATGTATATTGCACACTGATTATGATTAACTGGCATGAAAGAGAAATCATTACAAAAAGAACATAGGTTTAAAAAAATATAAAAAAAACATGCCATACAACACAAACATGCATTAGCTAAACTCCTATTAATTTATACATGCGGAATACATACAAATGAGTAACGAGACGAAAAGGACAATTAACATCAAATAGTGACAGTTGTTACAGAATCATTAAGCTTTGACGACTAAGTTTGCCTAACTAACGTTATAAAAAAAAACTCAAATACACAACTTAATTAAGTAACGAGTGAAGAAGAAAACATAAATAATAATAACATTTGAATCTGAAGATGTGATACATATTGAAGGGAACAAGAAAATTATCAGGCGGTTTTTTTGATACTGCATAATGGGCGACCTGAAATAAAAGGCTATTTTCTATTATTAACTCAGGGAAAATTCTCATGGATACCACATCTACGGGGAAAGATGTGGTTATGCCGGACTTTTACCGGCTAAAAACCCCGAGGTGTTCCTCTACACCTAAGAAGTACAAAAGATGTCACTGGAACACTAAGTGACATCTTTGCGTTTCTTTTCTAAATGGCCCCGTGCAATGCAAATGGTAAGAACCCCGTATCTCAACACCTGCTAGGTCCAATTAGAAAAGAATGACTGCTTTCATCAGAACCTGTAACAAAATAAACAGAATAAAGTAAAATTTACACCATGACCTTCTCCCATCCTATCAACTAAGCGTGGAGGTTCGAATTGGTGGCTGTGTAGCCACGTTTCGATCTTGTACGCTTAGACGGCTGCGGCTCTCATGATACCCTCCGAACCTGAAACAAAATATGTACACTTAATTAATATTTACAAAAATCAACTAGTAATCATTATTTATTGACTTTCTTACGTAGTCTAGAAGACTTAAATTTATTCAGGGCCATACGTTGCATTGGTTTGTTTAAACGGATTGAAAGTTTCTCTGAAAATGAACCGCGAACGATTTTATTTATACCATTACACCAATTGTGTATTTGAACCCGACAAACGATTTTTACAAACTGATCTACTAATATAGAATGATGATCTGAGCAACCCATAAAATTTGTGTCTACAGAATTTAGAAAATTTTGTCGAATGTTGTAAGCTATGTTTGGCATATGACCAAATTCGTTTAAATGTTTATTGATTAATTTAATTAATTCGCAAAAGATTTCAACAAATTTTGATGAAGGGTAGCAAAGGTTTTTGCCTTTTAGTAAGCCACGCTCCCTAAGTTCAATAAAAGAATGTATCGGTGTCTCTAGTGACTATTGTTTTATTGCAGTTTGGGCACGAAATAGCTTTTTTAAGTTTTGATTTGCTAATGAACGTTCAGCCTTTCCATCCGGGCTTGCTGAAGCAGCGGAATTTCTTCCTCTGCTTCGCCAAGCCCAGACGCAGGGAAAGCACTCGAGGAGGAACCTGCAACAGAAAGAGGTTCATTAGTATTCTCGTCACTGAAAAAATTGTGATCAATCAAACATCTCTCCTACATCGACTTCGCAATTAGTATTACGTGACTGAGGGCCCAACATGTCTGTTAATAAAAGTGATTTGAAACTACATTGAAACGTGTAGGGGATTTGATTATTGTTCCTATAATTTAAAGCTCTAATACGGCCAAAGAAGTTTTCGAGCGGATCCTGATTAATAGAAGGGGTGTAAAATAGTCGCACACCTTCAGTTTTCAATTCCGACCAAATCGAAATGAAACTCTTAAGGGTGATGATCCAGCTATTCAAACTCGGAACATACATTCTTTGGACCGTACCAGGCTGCACAAAATACAAATGGTAAGAAAGAATTCGAATGGCTTCTTGCCAAAATTCGATATGGCGTGATACGCCCTCAACCTCTTTTACCGGTCCTCGCATCTTCCCTGGCGGGGCGCCGCGCGCGCCATTGACGTGGTCTTCATGGTGCTGCTGACTGGTGTGCCGTCCACGTGATGGCCTGTTAATATTTTTTTTACTTTAACGAATATGCATATTATTATCTTAACTACTAGTGTATTATTAAAAAAAATGTTTTGGCATATTACTAACAACTTTGCCTTGCACTGGGATACCACAGGATCTAACAATAATATATACTTGGTAAAGATAACCTAACTTAAAAACCTTAATAGTTATTGATATTTTTTTAAAATGTGGACAGTAATTTCTTGGGCGCACCAATATCAATATTTTTATGTACCAAATGCTTTGTTTAGTAATTTTTAATAAAAATGTATATTGAAAAGTATATTGAATTAATTGTTTAGTTTCCTTTAAACACCGTATCGGAGATTTTCTAATCGAGAGCCAAAAGGTCAAAAGTTAAACACGCACGCACGCACGCACGCACGCACGCATGCATGCTCGTGGCACGTCTGATTTGTTATTTAATTAATAATTAATAATACCTAGTATGTAAGTACACCATTGGATTTTTGTGATTGTTTAAGTTTTTCTTTATTTTAATTTTAATATGGTCTGGTGGTGACATCTCAACCTCAATGGTCTCCACTGAAAATCAGCGCCATGGCTTGCCATGGCACTGATTTTGACTGGAAACCAATTTGGATTCACTATTTATAATATGTTTTTATTTTTATGTTTATATTTTTTGTGTTTTGTAGTGAACCAAATAAATTACTTTTCTTTCTTTCTTTCAAAAGAACAATAAGCTACCAAGTATGCTTAATTGCTAAAATAATTTTAACCTTGCGACCTTCATTCACCTTCAAAAATTTGGCACTACCATGCAAAGTATACTATTGAACAACAATCTTCAACTTTGGAAGCAAACTTCGAATAGAAACTAAGTATTTGGAATGGCACAGCGGAAATCCACAAACAAGGTTTGCAGAAAACCTTATAAAGATCGCAGGATCACACTGGTTGCACCGATTTCGGGTGTACAATAAACCCAAATGATTAAAAATGATTACCAAATTTGGAACTGTACTGCAACATAGCAGCAGTTTTCTCACTCAGTGCTTGTGTGCAGTTTTTGACCTTTATCTTCTTTATCTTCTCAGGTATCACATGCTCATCGGTCAACTTGTTCAGCATACGTATATCTCCGACCTGAAATAATATTTAAACGACCGCTTAAGAGAGAATTGAACCTTTCAAAAAAATTAAATGGTAGAATTGTTTATGCTACCTCGAGAGAAATACCCTAGATTTTGCAAATTCTTAAATTTTCTCTAAGTATTTACCTCACAGTCAGCTTTGTATTATGTCACTCCATTTGGCCAACTTTCCATGGAATAGAATATCCTTCACGAGGAAATAGTTCCGGATTCCTTTTATAAGATGTGGAGGGTCATATACAATGTTGAGCACTAGTCCATTGATAAGGACCTGGTTGTCTAAAAAAAAGTTACAATTTAAAAAGTTGATGAGGGTTTGCCGAAATCATTAAATTGTTTTAGTTTCTTACCTGACAACCTTTGCTGCTCTTTACATCTACTTGCATCTTCCAACAATTGCTTGAAACAGGACCGAAAAGTGGTGCCCTGGTCACATACAAGGACTTTGGGTCTTAGGCCAATTTCAGTGACTTCTTGTAATACATCCTGTAATTAAAAAAAAAAATAACACAACTATCACAACCTGGCATAATTATTGACCTTCCTTTAAAATAGAGAATATCTATACTAATATGAGAAAGCTGAAGAGTTTGTTTGTTTGAACCAGGGACCGATAACCGGTATTTTAAGGATACCTAAAATTACGATACCGCGTAATATGGGTATCGGAAAGGCGTGTCTAAAAAAATATGGATACCGCAATATTCAGGTACCTTAAAAAGAGCTGGTATCTGAACAGTATTTTTGAGATTTAAATAAGAGCCGCAACGTCGCGATTTACAAAAAACTCTATTTAGTTGGATTTAGTCCTCACTGAGTAAAATATTGTGTTGTTGTGAAGCCTTTTCAGTTATCGTCGAAATCAAAATGGGTAACTTTAATTTAACAATATTAATATCTTAATGGTTCCTCATAAAGTCTAGTTGCGAGACAGTATTTTGTTTGTGTTTATTATTTTAATTATTATTTTTGTACTGTAACCAGTTTCACAAAACTATCCATTACCCTGATAAACTTAATCTTGGTTTGTGTTTTACGTTTTACTCGTTAAGATGAAGGAGAGGATGCATCTCCGTTGTTGCAACTATTTAGTAAAAGAGCTTCTGTTGGAAGGTGAATATTAATATGTCTTTTTTTCAAATTAGATAGTCAGACATTTGACCACGATTGCACCTGATGGTAAGTGACATTGCAGCCTAATATGGACCATGTCTGCCTAGTAACAGCCTATTCACTCATTCTTGAAAATGTCCAAATCATAGTGTCTTGGAAACACTTCAGCCGGTAGCGCATTCCATTCCTTAGCCGTCCGCATCAGAAATGTTGATCGGAACCGTTTAGTGCGCATTGGTGGTATTTCAACGACATAAGGATGGCAGCTGCGCCCGCCTCTTGTGTTTTGAAGGTGGAATGGGGCTGGTGGAATTAAGTCGTGCAATTCCTTCGCACACTCCCCGAAATGTAACCTGTAGAAGACCGAAAAGCAAGCTACTTTGCGCCTATGGTCCAAGCTAAGTAGTTTGCGTTCATATGGTTCAGTATCCCCTATAATTCTTTTGGCTCGGTTTTCTATCGAATCCAGAGCAGCCAGTTGGTTTTTAGCAGATCCGTCCTAAAGGTGACAGCAGCACTCCATGCACAACCGGATTTGGGCTTGATACAGTTGAAGAAGCTGAACCGAGGTGAAGTACCGCCTAACCTAAGAGAGGACACCAAGTTTGTGCTATGGATGCGATATACTGTCCGAAGTTAAGGTTTGATGTCAACTGGAATATCTATAAGTTGTAGGTTTTCGGTCACAGATACAGGACACCTCGTACACCTCGGAAAGACGGGGTCAGATCAAAATGACTCCGTTTGGTTGAGAATAAGCACGCCTATGCTTATGTAGCGTTGAACGCAACCAGATTGGCATATCCCCAATCAGAGTTAGTCTTAAGAGCACTGTCCAAACGCTAAACCAAGACTGGATGCCATTACTGCTGGCTCCCATCCCGGAGAAATACGAGGGTCAAACTGAAAGTTCTTAGAAAATCAAAAACTGATTACATTAGCCAGTTATTAGTTTTATTATATCTTTTCAAAATATTGTCCATTGACGTCAATACACCGCTGCATGCGATGGAACCACTGGGAAAAGCACTTTGCCCACTCGTCCTTAGGGGTCTCTTCAATGGCATCGCGATACGCAGCCACCGCTTCTTCAGCATTCATAAACCGCTTTCCTTTAAGTTTTTCTTTAATTTTTGGAAATAAATAAAAATCACAAGGCGCGAGGTCGGGGCTATACGGCGGGTGACCCAGTAATTCAACGTTTGATGTCGCCAAATAGTCGATCGTTCGCTTGGCGGTGTGCGACGAGGCGTTGTCGTGGTGAAGGAGGATCCTACTGCGAGGTCGTTTCTCTCAAACTTTTTCCAAGACAAGTGGCAAACAATGGGTAGTGTACCATTCTGCAGAAACTGTTTTTTGATCCTCTAACACAATTGTTGCGAAATGACCTATCCTTCCAAAGAACGAGGCCACCATTTTTTTCCCCGCACTTCGATCTCTCTTCACTTTAGTTGGCAACTTCTCGAAAGGAAACACCCACTGAGCAGATTGTCTTTTGGTTTCAGGATCATAACAGTAAATCCAGCTTTCGTCACCTGTTAGTATGTCGAACACAGCATTTGAGTCACCTCCGTTAAATCTTTCAATCATTTTACGGCACCAATCCACACGATGGAGTTTTTGAGCCTTAGTCAAATTATGAGGTATCCACCGGGCGCAAAGCTTCCTGACCGCTAAATGTTGAGCCCACAACACTTTTGTTTACGATGCTTCTTCAACGCGCAAAAGTCGGGTTTACGACGTTCATGAAACCAAGAGTATGACAAAATAGTTGATGCGCGAGCAAAGCGGGCGTAGATAAATGTTTTTTACGATGCTTTACAAACCATGAGCAAGATTTTTGTAGATAAGCGAGCTCGCAAAAATGGACGCTTATCGAACAAAGAGCACGATAAAAGTGATTGCGCGAGCGAAGCGAGCGCGCAAAATTATTTTTCACGATGCTTTTCCAACCCAAGAACTTGATAAACGTTGATCCTCCTTTTTCAATCACTTGAAAATTTTGGGGGCCAAACAGTGGTTTGGGAGACAACAAATCTCAATTTTACCCTGACTTTCCAGGTGACCCCTCTATTACACTGACTTTCCCTGACTGCTTTGAGCTTCCCTGACTTTTCCCTGACTTTCAAGAATGTGGACACCCTGTTTCCTACAGTACTAAGGCGCGAGTTAGCCGCGAACATGGACGCAAATAAGTTCGCTTTCTCCTCAGCGGCATGGGCCAGCGTACCATCTGGTTTCAGCAACGGTGGAAGGGATGGGCGAGCAAAGTTAGTTTCAATCGCTTTTGCCAAAGACCAGAACGCCTTGCTCCCAGCAGGGTATGAGGCTAGTTTTGACCAGATCCAGCTTATGTGATCGAAACGAGCCCTGCGTAATGTTTTCTTGCATGTTTTGGCAGCACGATTAAAGGCTCTCTTCAGTTTTAGAGTCTCCGTCGACTTGCGAGCTCGAGCCTTAGCCCAGGTAGAAAAGGCCGACTGTTTATGATCTTCAGCTTGGGAGCAGTCAGCGTTGTACCAAGGGCGGGCTTTGCTGTACATCGCAACGTCGGAGAATAGAATATAATAGATCTCCTGAAGAAAAGCAAACACGTCGCCAGGGATAGGATGCAAAGAAGTGACGCATCTCGTCCCATTATGCTGACCTGAGGTGGAATTGTATAAAGCAATTGTATTCATTTGACAGTTCAAAACGTACGATATGATCTGTCAAACCCTTTGTTCTTTGCCGTTTGACAGATCATACCGTACGTTTTGAATTGTCAAATGAATACGATTGCTTTACACAATCGCACCCCTGTATTGCCACACCCGTCTTGGCCCGCAGGGGTTAGGTTGGGGTGGAGAATAAACGGATACAATTTTCAAACAAAAGCAAATATAAAAACATGATCCTAACAGTATTTATACGATCATATTAATAAACCTAACAGAAAGTACGAGATGTTTCGCACAAATGCAATAACAACACCAAATCCCCGAAAAAATCAAAGCTGACTGATCGGGTGATGCAACTCAATAATAAAAAGTAAAGTAAGCCTGTAACGTCCCACTGCTGGGCAAAGGCCTTACCTCATTGACTATGAGTCAGTTTAAGCCATACTCCACCACGCGGGCTCAGTGCGGGTTGGTGGAGGGGTGTATGCAAGGCAAGCGACTAACATTGCTGTCAGATGTTATCAAACCGCCTATAAGGCCTCTGACTAGGCTTAACGACTAATATCAATCGATATTAGCCGGGACCAATGTCTAAACATGCCTTCCGAAGCAAGCACGGAGATGCTCGTGATATGCGTCACTTATATAGGTGGAATAGTCACCCATCCAAAAACGACCGCGCCATGGGTTGATTAACTTCGGTAATTACTACCCAAGCGCTGCCACCACTGCGCTACGAGCACCTCGCAATAATAGTATACAAATAATAAACAGGTCAGCACATGGAATTATGAATATTACTTATATGGGTCGGCACAAGTCTTTCTTCGGCCTTGACACGTAGTACAAAGAATAACTCTTTCTAATTACCTACGTTAGAGAGAGAAAGAACTTCACGAAGAACGATGAATTAGGCGAGTATCAACTTTTTTGCAAAAGGATAAGAGCGTCAGCGACGGTCTTCGTGAAATAGAACAAGTGATGACAACGTGCACAGGACACGTCGTAACCGGTAAAATTTTCGGGTAACCGCTAAAGTATTCGGGTACCCGAAAAAAGTGGTATCATAATTTAAAGATATCATTACTAGGGTCAAACTGAAAGTTCTTAGAACTGGCCACTTATAAACAATATAATAAAAAAAAAATTAAATTTGAAAATAGAACTCTTTGCCAATATTACTGAGTATATATTTCATTCATTTGTCATTTGTTTTACGATTTGGCGGCAAATTGAAAATTGTCTGTGTCACGTCAACATGAATTTAACACGAGAAAATTTTCGTGCAATGATTTTTTATGACTTTCGATGTCATTTAAGTCAACAAGAAAGTTATGATAGACTACGATTGGCCTTTCACGATGAAGCCCCATCTCGTGCGACTGTTTACAACTGGTTTAATGAGTTTAAACGTGGTCGCACTAATCTCACTGATGATGTACGTGAGGGACGGCCTTCTACGGCGACGACTGAAAATAACATCTGTGTTGTGCGGCGTATGATAGAGACTGACAAAAGAGTGACCTATCAGCAGATTCGGACAAGCTTAGGCATCGGTATGAGTCAAGTGCACAAAATCCTCCACGAATATTTAGCGGTCAGGAAGCTTTGCGCCCGGTGGATACCTCATAATTTGACTAAGGCTCAAAAACTCCATCGTGTGGATTGGTGCCGTAAAATGATTGAAAGATTTAACGGAGGTGACTCAAATGCTGTGTTCGACATACTAACAGGTGACGAAAGCTGGATTTACTGTTATGATCCTGAAACAAAAAGACAATCTGCTCAGTGGGTGTTTCCTTTCGAGGAGTTGCCAACTAAAGTGAAGAGAGATCGAAGTGCGGGAAAAAAAATGGTGGCCTTGTTCTTTGGAAGGATAGGTCATTTCGCAACAATTGTGTTAGAGGATCAAAAAACAGTTTCTGCAGAATAGTACACTACCAATTGTTTGCCACTTGTCTTGGAAAAAGTTCGAGAGAAACGACCTCGCAGTAGGATCCTCCTTCACCACGACAACGCCTCGTCGCACACCGCCAAGCGAACGATCGACTATTTGGCGACATCAAACGTTGAATTACTGGGTCACCCGCCGTATAGCCCCGGCCTCGCGCCTTGTGATTTTTATTTATTTCCAAAAATTAAAGAAAAACCTAAAGGAAAGCGGTTTATGAATGCTGAAGAAGCGGTGGCTGCGTATCGCGATGCCATTGAAGAGACCCCTAAGGACGAGTGGGCAAAGTGCTTTTCCCAGTGGTTCCATCGCATGCAGCGGTGTATTGACGTCAATGGACAATATTTTGAAAAGATATAATAAAACTAATAACTGGCTAATGTAATCAGTTTTTGATTTTCTAAGAACTTTCAGTTTGACCCTCGTATTTGTGATACCCAAATGCGAAATTTGCGTTCGAGTATCACTGGAAAAATCCGCTTAAAACCGCTTGTTGAGATACCCTTTCGGTCCCTGGTTTGAACGCGCTAATCTGAGAAAACACTGGACCGATTTGAAAAATTCTTTTTACGTTAGATAGTCTATGTATCGAGGAAGGTTTAAGGCTATAAAACATCAAGATGCGGCTCATAAAACCACAGCAGCAATAAAAAATGTTGCAAAAACGGGAGAAAGATATTTCTTTTGCGAGCTTCCGCTGCGTACGCTGCAGAAACCGTTCAAGTTACACAAATATCGTGTTTGTAGGATTGTTCAACATTGACAGTTCTACAAAAAAGACCGCGACAGCATATGTCTATCTTGGTTGACTCACTACAGACATCTTAATGTTAATAAATTTGTTAAAAAAACATGCACTTTTTTCAAAGGTGTTTAATACACTGGGTATTGATTCTTATTAAAATAAACACATTCATCATCACGAGCATTTCATATTGCACGAACTTGTCCTTTACATCATTTAATTTCAATAAATATTTTAGGAGCTATCACAGTTTTAACATAACTCCGCACCAAAATAATGTTCGCAGCTAAGTACAATGCGCGCTTACGCTAACTGCTTTACTGCTGGCCTCTTACAATGAAAATACGTATGTTTTGCGTTAAAGTATTTTACGGGATCTTTGCTATGTCTTTCCGGAACGGAGTAAAGTCTTATATTACAAAAAATATGAGGGTCTTTAACTCCAATCAACGTCACAGAATATTTGACGTCAAACATCAGGCAATTTACACTGATAATCATTACGGCTGTGGTTAGGGATGATGGTGCAATATTTATATTTATGTCCCAGTGTAACAGAAAATTACCATTTAGGTATCTACTAAGTAGCTATTATTTATTCGCCTACTATCTATACTAATATTATAAAGCTGAAGAGTTTGTTTGTTTGTTTGTTTGTTTGTTTGTTTGAACGCGCTAATCTCAAAAACTACTGGCCCGATTTGAAAAATTGTTTTTACGTTGGATAGTCCATTAATCGAGGAAGGCTTTAGGCTATATAGCATAAAGATACGACTCATAAGACCACAGCAGAAATGAAAAATGTTGCGAAAACGGGAGAAAGATATTCCTTTTGAGAGCTTCCGCTGCATACGCTGCGGAAACCGCTTAAGTTACACAAAAATCATGTATGACAGGATTATTTAGCATTAAGAGTTCTATAATAAAGTCCGCGACAGCATATGTCTATCTTTTATGGTTGACTTACTATAACCTTTTTTATGTTAATAAATTTGTAAAAAAATAATGCATTATTTTTAGAGGTGTTTTATACACACAGGTATGTATTCTTATCAAAATAAATACAGTCATCATCACGAGCATTTCATTTAGAACCAAGTTGCCCTTTATATCATTTGATTTCGATAAATATCTTAGGAGCTATCACAGTTTTAACAGAACTCCGCACCAAAATAATGTTCGCAGCTTAAGTACAACGTGCGCTTGCGCTAATATATTATAAAGCTGAAGAGTTTGTTTGTTTGAACGTGCTTATCTCAGGAACTGCTGGACCGATTTGAAAAAATATTTTTGTGTTGGATAGCTTATTTATCGAGAAAGGCTTTAGGATATAAAACATGACGCTGCTACGGGAGGGGAGGGAGCAAATTCAAAACGCGCGGACGAAGTCGCGGGGGACCGCTAGTAATATTATAAAACGAGGAAATTGAACTGATTTGTAATAATGTGAAAGATAGAATATTTCTTAGGAAAGGCTCTGAAGTATTAAACAGCATGAGACGTAGATAGACACTATGGTCACTGTACTGGACTCTGCGAGGAGGTACTGTCGAGGTCACCGCCGCCTAACCTAACCACCTCAAGAACCAAAATTGCTTTCACCACGCGTCGTCTTTTGCTTGAAGTGAAGCCCGTTTATGTGTGGTGTGTGCATGCGATTTTCGTCGAGCAAGTGGTTAGGCGGCAGAAACCTCGACCGTACTAACCATAATAAGAGGTTTAGTTTTTGCATTGTAACATTTGACGGGATATCCGAAATGTACGCGAGCAACGCCGCGGGGGACCGCTAGTTTATTCAGAGAATTGTTAATAAGAGAAGGTGGAATATAAATTAGGGACGAGTGATACTTTTATAACAATTACCTTTAATATATTCTTGAGTTTCGCAGCAGGGGTAGCACCTTCACACAAATAGTAAGCAAATGATTGTCGCCAGGATGCGACTATCCCACGGACCTATGGATTGAAAAAGATGAAAATATGACATCAAAAGTGAACTTTTTTTTACTCTCGTCTTCGCAGCTTCGGTTTAAAAGTAATCAAGAAGTTAAATGGGTATGGAACTTTTCATCAATCATTATTATTTTGTACAAAAGTAAAATTAATTTACAAATAAAATATTTTATGATAAAATCTACTAAGCCGTCATGTTAACAACGCCTTCTTCACGTCCTTTGCCACTTGACGTAGTTTTACCACAGTATATTTTCGATTAATAAGTTAAGTTAGCCTGTAACGTCCCACTGCTGGGCAAAGGCCTTACCTCAACTATATGGGGTATATTAATATTAAAATATAATTACATGCCTTTATAAATATTGTGTAAAACGTACCATGAAAACAAGAGCGTGATCGCATAGTTTTTTTTCCGCTGTGCCAAAGTTCACAAAGCCATCTATTCTGTCCTCTGCCTCCACAAAAGTAAGTCCAGGAGTTAGAGCAACTTCATCAAAGACAACTGAGCACAATCTTTTCCTGTTGTGCCAAGAATTCACCTGAAAAAATAAATAAAGGTGTGATTGAATATAAGCGGTACCGGCATAAAATGAGGAGCTGGGGAACGAAAGCGGACTTGTCCAATTAATTATATTTTACACTAGAGCAAAAAAACTGAATCAGGTATATGCATATGGTCTGAAATTTATGCATTTCAGTATAATATAGTATATAATACAACATAACCAATAGCCTGCTTGTTGGTCACAAAAATATGTGTTTCCAATTTATTTTTATTTTTTTTGTAATGGACAAGTCCGGTTTTGATTATTAAAGGTGGACAACTCCGGTTATGATTGAAAGAGTTATGGACATGTCCGGTTATGAAAAAAAAACTAGATTCTGTTATTGTATTTTTTTATTTAAAAATTATACGAATTCTCCCACATCTGGTTCGCAACAGTCACAATCGTCACTGTGGTCATGGTCTTCGTCATTTATTTGACTTGTTTCAGCAATTGCTTCTGGTGAGGTATGGAATATATTGTTTTTAAACCAATCAAGCTCTTGATTATCCATCCAATTATCTCCGAATTGTTTCTTTAAGATTATCTCCGAATTGTTTCTTTAAGAGTGTTTCAACATCTTTTTTCTTGTTAGATTTTGGTTCATTAACCATTGAAAGTCTTTGTAGTAAACTCGGATGTGTTTTTGTCATTTTTAACAATGATACAGCATTTTCTGATGATTCATCTCCATAGTAGGTGTTTAAGACTTTCACACCAAAGTTTACGTGATTTAAAAGTGCGCTAGGATCTCTTCGTGTATTTAAATGCTTCTCAAAATTACAAAAGCAGTTACAGTCACACACACTTCACACAGCTGATTATCTTTTTTTAATTTATAAGTGTTGCCACAACTGATTTAGGGACATCATAACAAAAAAAGCATGTTTTTTTGACTTATTCGGTTTTGTTTGACATTTTTCGTACTAACGGCAATTCTCCTTACGTTTTTGTCCGGTTTTGATTGGAGAAGAAATCCCTTAGAATTTTATTTAATTTCTAACAGGACAAGTCCGCTTTTGAAAGAAATCATGATTTTTAACATATTTTATTTATTAGACCGGACCGCTTTTGATACAAAATACTCCGGAGGTCTTTAGATATGAGCTTAAAGTGTGCAAAAAAAAAAAAAAAAAAAACGGGTACAGTGCACAAGTCCGCTTTTGTTCCCCAGCTCCTCAAATAAACGACACAGGTCGCGACCCCATTTCTACGGTGCGGTGTCGTACACTGTGCCACGGTGAACGACACAGCGCCGTAGAGATAGGGCCGCGGCCAAACGTACTACAAAAAACAACTAAATACTTGTGTCTTCAGTTGATTCAATAAGTTTGAATTCAGTCCGGGTGAAAATTTTATTCTTTTGCTAAAATGTATTCAATGTTCTTCGGCTAGGCAGAATAAAAATACCACCATAAACATCATAAGCTGCAGGGCCTCGCTTCATTAATCCTAAAGAAAGAGACTTCTCCTTTTTTGAATAACGTCTCAACTTAGGTGAGACATTAGCCAACCTTATCTGGAATGATTTAATTAATATATAAAATGTTATCTTTCGCTTTAATCTATTTAACTTACATTTATTATTCCAAAAGCTGGAGAGTAAGCATAATAAATATGATAGTGATGATGATGGTATATTACCTGCATCATTAAAAATGTTTTGGCCTGAGGTGTCATATTTTTGATGAGTTCTCTTGAAATGTTTTATTTTGGCTCAAATGTTTTGTCTGCTAAATTCTTTCCTCATAAGAAAGTAATAAGCGTGTTTGCGAACTTATAATTTGCCGACACTTATGATACATTTTTCGACACTTCGGTGTTAAGTTGGCAATAGACTTTATAATTCGATCCCGTGATGGACCTAAAAATAATTGTGTACACATTAAACATCAAAAAACCGGCCATATGCGAGGAAGACTAACGCACGAAGGGTTCCGTACCATTACTAGGTAAATAGACAAAAAACCGGCCCAGTGCGAGTCAGACTCGCGCACTCAGGGTTCCGTGCCAACTCTAAGTGAATTAAGGATCCACTTACTTCCACTTAGCCAAAATAGCAAAATATTTTGTTGATCGCAGATATAACTTTGTTTTTAATAGTGTTTGTCGGGAGCCCCCCTTTAAATATCATTATTTTTAATTTTTTGTATAAGAACCGTGAAACGGTGTACAGAATACACCTACTAAATTTCAACTGTGTAGTGCTAATAGTTTCAGAATAAAGTGGCTGTGACATACGGACAGACAGACAGACAGACTTGACGAAACTATAAGTGTTCCGTTTTTTGCCATTCGTCTACGGGACCCTAAAAATTGCATTTTTAATTTGCCCCTCATAATATTAGTATTATTTAAATTTTATTATAAAAGTAAATATAACTGAGTATTTTGTGAATATTTCAAGTTCTTATCCGTTGCCATATTATTAATGTTTCTAAGCAAATGGATCAAGGACAGTAGGTCTACTACGAAAAACGAAATCCGTCAATCGTCAAGCGACTATCGTTTTTCGGATCAGAATATTTTTTAGGATGGAATCCTTACTACGAAATGCTTCGGATCCGCAAAACTACTATCGTAGTGACGGATTTCGTTTTTCGTAGTAGGCCTGATGGTTTGTTAAACAATGTTTTTTGTTGATCCGGCTGTTTGAGCCACATGAGATGTTAAAAGGTTGATAATAACGAATCGTAAGTGACAATATACCAAGGTTTCATTTTTTGATGACTCAATATTTTTTATAAAGGATTTCCTCTCTCTTTGTTAAGTATCGTGGCTCAGACAGACGGATTCACACAATTATTTGTTTATATTTCACCTTGGTTTGTCCTCTTTGTGCTAGGGTTGGTTTTTGTGGTAGATTTGTTTCTTGATGCTAATCCAGTTGTAGTACCATCGCCGCTGTCGCTGTTGCCGTCCTTCGCTGTCAAAATAATAAAAGACTTTATTATTAGGATCTATTTTTAATGATTATAATTTGGCATTACAAAATATTCTAATACAAGGCTAATTCAGCTTCCAAGCACATGTTCGGAAGAGATACACCTCAGAAGTGTATGCTTATTACATGTTTTGCTGTGAATTCATTCGAAGGATAGTCACGTTAGTTATTTTTTTTAATATTTTTATTAATAACAAACAAGAAAAAATTAAACTAAGACATGTAACATAAAAAAATAACTTAATATCTACCTATTCAAAAACGAAACCATTTCCTTGCGGCAAGGAGGCTATGATGCTGGCTGCGTTGCCGCGTTGGATAGCTATGCTGATCCTTTGAGCTAGGAACCAGCCAGCTTTATTATTGGCTGTTAAAGAATTTAATTTTGGCGAAATTTTACTAAACAGCAATTTAGCAGAGGGTCCCCACGGCCCAAATGTTTCAACGCCAAACGGCGCAAACACATAATCACTTGCAAGTGAAACGTACTTGCGACGCTTGGCGTTTTCAGCCAACTCCGCTGCTGCTCCAGCTTTAAGGGCTGATTCTCTGAGATGGGAAGGGGCCAAAGTATCGACACAAGTTGCATCCCAAACTAAGGCCCGACCCCGTTCCCAGGGAATAAGCGTTAGGCCATCGGGTCTCTTGCCATCATCACGGACCAAACCACATGGTTCCAACGTGGAAGGAACATTAATGGTCGCAAGAGCTCTTCTGATGGCGTCATTAAGGGTAGCGTGACGGGCGAGACGCCCAGCGCTTTGCTGGCAACAAAGGCAGTGGAGACCAAATTTATCAACCTCCTTGCCACATGGACACGTAAAAAATTCACATATAGGGGTACCAAGGCGGAGACCCACACACACCCGGAAAGACTCACTATCGAAAAGAGTGCCCAAATTTTTCGACGGTAAAGCATGAAGCCAATGACCAGAATCTTTGCAGGAAACTGCCAAGAGCCTTGCGCGACCACTGTCACTGACGGAATTTTGAAGTAAATAATTGAAGGTCTCTCTCGCAAGAGGGACATCCCAAAGTTTTTGCTGGTGACGTTCCTTTGGGATGTCTTCTCTAGGACAGAGGCCTTGCCAAAACTCCTCCGCCTCTCTCACCTCAGAAAGTTGGCGAGGATGTTCGAAGATTTTTCTGGCTAAAACGGAAGTGCTATGCAAAGAGGAGAGAAAAGCGGGGAGGGCTATACTAGAAATTTGGCGAATTCCGATACCACCAAAACGAATAGGAAGCGAAGCCTGAGCCCAAGAATTATTATCGAAATGTAAATTTAATTTTTTTTCCAAACTATTTTTAAGGGTGGTGTCAAATAGTTTTAAATAATTATTTTTTTCCAGATAGGACGTAAGAAATATGTAAATTTAGGCACAAAAAGACACGATTTAAGTTTAGTAAATGCAATGTGTGAATTTAGGTGTTCTAATCTGGGGGCTGAAAGGGTGAAATCATTCAATTTTTTATCAAGAAAAGGTTCGATGCTGGGATCAAGAAGAGGGGCACCCAGGAGGCAAAGCGATTCAGAATTCAGAATTTTGATGTTAGGAGCAAGGGAATTGAATTTATCAATGATTGTCTGACGGGAACCAGACGAAACGTGATCATTAATAAAAAGTTCACATTTTGAAAGGTTCAGTTCCAAGCCTAATTTCTTAAATCCTTCAATAATCAGGACAAGGTCTTGGAAAACAACATCTGCTTTGCCTCCAAAGGAGCCGTCATCCAGATACCAGGCATTGAATTTAGAATTTAAGGATGAAATGACAGGATGGATGCCTAAACTAAAAAGGGCTGGACCTAAAGGGTCGCCTTGCTGAACACCGACTGCAGAAAAAATTGAATGTTCATTGTAAAGTAATTTTGATTGATTATGGTAACACTGAAAAACAAAGGGATAAATCTGTGGAGTGTGAGTCTGAACTTCATTCAGCAAGGCAGACCTGTCAAGAGAATTGAAAGCATTCTTCACATCAACTTTCAAAAAAACTTCAGATTCGTCACAGGAGAGGAAATTGCGAGCGGAATGAACCACGGCCTCGCAACCTCCCTTACTGCCGAAACCAAGTTGAATGGGTTGAAAATACTCTTTCAAAGGAGAAAAAAGATCACGACAGGCTAATTTGGCTGCAAGACGACGAAACGTTGAGCCAATAGCAATAGGGCGAATGCCACCATCTTTTTTTCGAAAGGCACAAAGTCTAGCACCAAATAAAAATGGGACAAAACTTTCAGTTACCTTGCCAGATAAGAGAAAGTTGCACAATTTCGTAATGTTGGAAAGCAAAATTCTACCGGCGTCAGCAGCGGAAGCACTCACCAAGTCCTTAAGGTGTTGGGGAGTGATGCCGTCGATGCCGCCAGCAGAACCAGCCGGAAATGACATGATGGCAGCAAACGTGTCGCCGTCATCAAGTATCTGTAAGGGTTGGAAATTTTGAGGAGGAGGAACAGGTAAAGATGGAGAATCTGGATGTGAAGGATGCTTACTACGAAGGCTCTCGAGAGTTTCCTGATTAGGGGGAGCGAGAGTGTCATCGGAGAACAAGATTCGGGCTGCGTTTTTCAGGTCACCGTCCATAACCTTGTTCTCAACGGTACGATAAACGTTAAATTTGGAAGATATCGTACTAGACGAACTGAATGGAAGGGACGGATTGTGGAAATTTGAAGCATTATCTAATAGCGCCCGAGTTAAAGTTTTAGAAGGAGAGTTTACGTGAAAAAATGAGTATGAAAAAGTAAAAAGATTTTGCCAGGCAGTTTCAGTATTATTGAAACATTTTTCAATACAAGAAGAAAGGCATTGAGCTAAAGCTATTCTCGCTCCCCTAGAGATCCGTTTAACCAGCGGAGTAGATTGGTGAAGGTTTGTGATGATAGATTCAAAAGATTGAGAAGAAGATAAAGGATTTGGAATAGAGGAAATAGGGAGAGACGCGGGTAAATTGGTGCTATTATGACTACGGGCAATATGAATATTAAGGCCCCTCTTACCTTTAAAAGTCCTATTCGAATTACAAATTGAACAGTGAAAGAACTGCGGCTGTGAGTGGGTGCCCACCGATGGAGATAAAGTACTCATAAGCCTTAACACTGATCACAAAAAGAAATTTGCAAAAACCTGCCAATAGTTAGTTATTTATATTTTGATTAAAATCTGATATTTCGATACTAAACAGTCAAAGTTTCATCAACATTAGTTTGATTGATAAATTAAAATTTCTTACCCTCCATAGTATTTCCAGTATTTAAAACATCACCAACCCTGAATGAGGTTTCTGGTACGTCACAGAATGTAGATTCTGAAAATATTTCAATTAAATAATTAACCTAGACTTAGGAATGCTAACAATTTATACAGATTTTTTTACTATAATAGCGTATGAGCTGCTGCACATAGAGAGCTGTCCTACAGATTGTACTTGAGATTTAACATATTTGTAGTGTGTGCGCTGCCTCACCCCATGTTAGTTATGTAAGTTAGTATATAAGGCTTCAATAAGTGTAATTTTAGCTCTTAATAAACCTACAGTGCGCGCTATCACTTGTTTTCATTGTGTCTCCCGCGTCTAGCCTTACATGGCGACCCTGCCAGAGTGCTGCCTCGGGCAGTACTGAGCACGGGAACATAATAGAAAATTATTGGCGAATATCACGTTTTTATACTTATTCGTATTTACAATGGATTTTATTGGAATTCATAAACCAGTGTTTGAGTATTTTTTCCGGTTGGTAAAAATGGACTATGAGAATACTAAACGGAATCACAAAAGTGCTAAAGAAATTGGAGCTGGAGGAGTGATTTCCTGGCTGCCGGGCGTGCGATGGCGCCAGATGGTGGTGTAATGGTGATGATGCTGGGCGCCGGAAGTCGTCGGTGTCCATGGAGGAGGCTGCTGCCGGGAGGTCGGCGAGTCGCGAACGACGACCTCAGAGTGAAAAAAGTGATTTTGTGTGTGTGTCGTTAGGAAGTGTCCTAGAATAGATATAGTGACTCATAATATATAAAAATATATAATCAAATAGATATATAAGAAACATTTTTTAAATCTTAACTTTTCAAGGGCACTGTTACCAATTTTGTAAGTAAAACAAATTAAAAAGTTCAAATTCCCTAAGTAGTTACGCATCTCTTAAGATAGATTTAGTGTTTTTTTTTAGAAAAACAAATCGAAGCAGATTTTATTTAATCCGTTGTTCAATGTTAATTTATTTTAAAATTACAGGATTTACTCTTATATCGACGTCAATCAGGTCAGATTTTATTTTTCTTTTGTTCCATTTTTTTTCAGAGTAAGTAAAGTTATTTATTTCATGTTCATTTTTTTTAAAAAATGCAGTTGTACATACAAGTGAATTCTAATCAAATTCATAAGTACTAGTATAATAAGTTAATAATTGCAATCATTCTTTGTAATAAATATTTTGGAACCATTGCTTTCATAAAGTTTTCTCATTATCAGTGTAAAAGTAGATTTATTTCAAAACCGAAATATGTTTGATACCCTTTGATGGTTTAAAATCTTGTTTGACCTAATTTCATTAAATCATGCACAATGACGAGTGACTATGGAAAAATTTGCTGACGTTGAGACACGAGTAGTTTCGTCTTGAAAATTGATGCGCTTTAGCGAGTTGCGAAGTGCTCCGTACCCGACTGCGTCGAAAAGGTAATGTTTTTATTTCATGAATTGGTTTCGAATGTAATAAGTTTATAATGTAATAGAAATATTTTTGGCGAGTCTAAACCAAATCATTGGATATTATCTATTGTCTTTTATAATTTTATAATGACAGGTACACATGTACCTAACTACCGGTACTTACTAAGGTAAGGTATAATATTCATACTATTTTGTAATATGCGATCCATATACTCGTATTTATTCAGCGTACTTATCAACGATGCGAGTTTTGTGCAAAGTAGGTATTAAATTTCCGTTAATTTATATTTTGATACGATTCACTGAACCCTAAAACTATTTGGGAAGTTTTAAATGTTTAATGTTTTGTCGCATGCATATTCTACACCCATACTTTTAAAATTATATATATTTTTTGAGAATTTCCCAACAGTTATTCGCTTCTCTTACCCTAACCTCTCTAACCCTTTCTCAAATCGCACTTATACAGAGCTTACTAGATAACAATATTTTATGCAATAAGAATTTTGAACCTATTGACCAATCTAATACCTTTTATTTGTTTACATATTTAATACACTCTGTATTAAAATTCTGTGTCCGTACTATGCCTAGTGGCAGATTTATTTCCAATTTTAATAAGTATTACATTCAATAAAAACAGGTTGAGTTTCCACTATGTTTGATTCACTGAGCTGATAATATAGTTACTTTACTTGAGGTAGGCATGCAATTATTATTTTTCACTCAAGATGACTTTCTTACATAATTTACATCTTAAAAATTACTAGCATTATTTTTTAATTGCAATGATGACGTTACAACCCAGCACTATAGTAGTTATGGAATTAGAGGTTATAACAAAAATTTAGTTTTCATTAATTTCAGAGGTTCTCTAAAAATTACATGATAGAAAAAAAACGTAATTTTAAATTTTATTTAATATTTTCAGCTATTAAAAGGTCAGTAATAAGAATGTTTTGAAATGTTTTATCAAATAAGGCGTCATACACTGTGACTAATTAATTCGTGTGCATTTGTAAGTAGAAGGTAACAGATGCATCCCTTATTAGTACGCATACACAGCAAAATATCGGTAACATTATTCTATACAATGCCACCCAGGTAGAGTTCGATTTATACAAATCTATTTTATGTCAGGTTATGAATAAAATATTTGTAATTGATTTCTATTTATGTACTTAGCGAGTATCAAGTAGCTATCAGTAGGTTTTGCGTAACTATTATAAAAAAAACCTATATTTTTATATGGATTGACACAAGTTACTAAAAAGACGTAACAAATATAAGACTTATCATTACGACGCAAATGCTGCAGAATTTTGCGATTAATTACGGCTAAGGATATAGGCATACTTAAGTTTGCAAGTAATGCCATAAACACTGATAAATGACAATGTTTATTAGTACATAATTGGGGTTTATGTATGTTGGCTAGTTGTAAAGATGTGCGAGTAATTTGGTCAACAAAGTAAAGTAGTTCAATTGGGCTGATCATCCGAAAGCAGTACAATATTTTGTAAGCTAAATTATTTTTGGAAGTGAATGTTAAGTTTAATGCAAAGATAAGTAAATCGATTTGAGTAATCCCAATATGGAAAATATGTGAGTAGTAACTTGTTATTAAATATTGATACAAGTTGAGGTAAAAAAGATGAGTTAGAGATCAGTTCCTTCAGGGTAAACGCAACGTGAACGAGCTTCATCGCTAAAGCCTGTTGGAGACTAAGTACAAGGTCTTAATTCGTGATTCTCTATGATTTTTATGTGATTAAATAATGTAAAAAAGGTACAAAATAGGTACAAGAAGTGTCAGTTCCTTCCATTCGATCATGGTGTGAACGAGTTTTCCTCCGTGAGATAAGTTGGAGTCCAGTAGAGACTTAAATCGTGACCTTCATATTAATATTAGGGCGTGCACGACCCATGTTATAAATAAATAAATAACTTAATTAAAAGTCGACTATAAAATAAAATGTACAATGTACCAATAAAATAAATAAATAAATAAGGCCGGCCAGATGATGTTTAATAAATAAAAATTAAAATATCAATCGATAATATAATATAATGTACGTACGTACGAAAATGACAATAAGCTGTAACTACCAGCGATGACAATGATTTTAATGATTAAAGAGTGATAGATGAGGAGATTTTTTTAACAGTAAGAACACCTGACGAGGTGGTCATTATTGTTAAATAGGACATGACAAAAATACGAGATATCATCTCAATGTTACTATAAAAAGATAATGAGGAATTAGAAAGGTGAGTATTGCATTCATGATATGGTTACTTAAAAAAAAAAGTTTTATCTGATAATTATTTGTTTGCTTGAATGAGTGATTGTTCTCTCATTTACATATTTTTTGTAATTAAAACTTTTTATTACTAATGTTGTTCAAAATCAGATGTAATGACTAATATGTGCATATTTTAAAGATGATGTTCAACACGTTTATCTTTTGAATTTGAAGTATGATTAATAACTAAAATAAAATATATCCCAAACATTATTATGATTGGAGATTCTGAGTGCTAACAGTGCCCGTCCTTAACTCTATTTTTATACTTTTGTTATGTTAAGCATATGGTAACCTCTTAAGAATAAAAATAAAAATGTTTAATTTTACTTTTAAATGTAATAAGATATTAGGAAATAAAAATTATAATCTTAGTATTGTCGGTATACAAAAACTATCCTTAAAATATATATTTCAATGAATAAAAGTATTCAACAATATTTTTGAACATAAAAATGTAACGAATTTTCAATTATGTGTAGTAACTAAAATAACAAAATTTCATGTGAAATTCATTTTGGATTTATTGTCTTTATTTATATCATGCTCAATATTGCATTTACATTTTCAATACTACAGTCTTTTTGTATGTAATAGAAAATAGAATTATTGGTAAAATATAAAAAAATATGCATTATAAACTCTCGCATTTGTATGTATGTATGTTATAATAAATCTTTTTCGCAGAATTTTATATAATGTATTCTTTGACAAAGTTTAATAAAAATGTTTGTGATTCAACTTTATTTACAATCAGTTTTATTTTTATATCAGTTGGATGTCTTGGTTAGTTTTGTTACTATTCAAAATTACTTTCACTTAAACATTTAAATGTCAAATTGATGGTTTTTCTAAAAGTTTTTCTTCAAAATTATTAATTTCACAAAAAAAATGTTTTTTTTTTTTGATTTAAAAAACGGGGGAGGTGTAGTGTGTGCGCTGCCTCACCCCATGTTAGTTATGTAAGTTAGTATATAAGGCTTCAATAAGTGTAATTTTAGCTCTTAATAAACCTACAGTGCGCGCTATCACTTGTTTTCATTGTGTCTCCCGCGTCTAGCCTTACAAGATTGATATTTTTATAATTTACTTAAAGAGATGTACGATAAAATTTTAAATCACTGTTTGTATACCTTAGCTTAGTAACTTAGTTTGAATGTATTGGTCTATGAAAATTATGTGTATAGCTATAATCGAAATGCAAATTTATTGTCCCGCGCATCATTTACTGCATTGATTATTGTTTAATGATATAGTATAATAATAATAATTAATTGCATTGTCCCGCGCATAATTTGTTGCATTGATGATTGTATATAAAGGTTTTGAAATAAGAGTCCATCATCCTTATCTCACTGGGTTTATCTCTATTGCAAATATTTTATTTTTTATTACTTTGCTTCTTCTTACCATTTCTTGCACCAGAAAAATCGCTGCTAGATGCTCCCGCTGTAAGACTTGCATTTTCTGAAAATTATAAGTACAAGTAAATGCATTATTTGCCTTCTAAGCCGTCATGGATTCTAACACATTTACAAAAAACTTACCCTCCATTAACCTTTTTCGATTAGCAATCTTTAAACCAGACGGTCCTGGTATTGCATCAGTAGCAGAGCCTAAAATATTAATTAAATAATGTAATCAACAAAGTCTGGGGACAGATTTCCAGGTAAAGATCTACATTTAATATGACTTGTATCTTTTTCCAATTGAGATATTAAAACACTCCTTGTCGATTGGAAAAAGATAAAGAGGGTCCCAAAGCACACTTTTAAATTAGTTTTGAGCAGGTGAAAACTGTTTATTAATTTTGGATTTATCAAAACATGTCTTACCCATGATAGCACCAGCAGTTTTCACATGATTATCCATCAAACTGGGTGTTGCTGGCATGGCATGGGTTACACAGTCTGAAATTTATTAAGGGACAGGAATGTAGTTTAAAAGCATTATGAGAAATAAAATAAATAATATGAGGCTTACACAAAAATATCTTACCTGGCATTCCAGAAGTCATATCATTTTCAACGCCAGATGATAATAATGAATGGCCAGATATGGGGTCTAAAATTAAAGAAAAGTTATATTAAAACCCACTTAAAAAGGAGATACATACTTTTAATTGCACTAACTAAAGATAACTACTCGAACTACTTACTTACTCATGCATTATACAAAACATTATAATAATTGTAACTCTACAATCTCTTCAGCTTTATAATAAAATATCTGGGTGGGCGAGCTTTGCTCGGTATTTTATTGAAGTAAAAAGATTGTATCCATTGAGATTTGAACCCAAGCATCCGAGATTTTGAAGCGCGCGTCTTTCAACTGAGCTATCGAAACATTGACAGTGAAAGCGAAATTTAGCTTTATATTCAAATGATTTTGTAGCGGTTGTTCAGCGACTGAAAACAAAGTGATATCATCATTTCCTGAAAATGAAACCGATCGATTTTTTGCCGTGAAGTGTATTAAAAATTTCACGAAAATCGTTGGAGCCGTTTCCGAGATACGAAAATATATGAATATAGGTAGCATTTATGTAAGGCAGCGGTAATCTTTGTTAATAATTAATAATCACACATCCTTTAATATCCGTTACTATTGATGATAATATTTATTTTGTTTTCAATTCATTGACTTTGTATTTGTTTGAAATAAATGCTACAATGTATTGCTTACCAACACAAATATATTAAACCTCACCTTGTCTGCTTTGACCTAAATTTGTTAGATTATATACTACTAATACTAAGGCTAATTTTTTTGGAAATTCTTGTGTCTATTGAAAAATTTCCTTCTACAACTAGCATACAAAACCACCCTGTATAAAATACAACTACATGTTTAGAATTGAACAACCAAATTCTACAATTATTACCCAAACAATAGTTGTGGTCACGGGTGATTATGATCACCTTCCTGATCACATCTGCAAGACATTGGATAATTCAACACCAGAAAATCAAAAATAACCAAGACTAGTAAAATTATTCATGAAAATTAAGAAAAATATATACCGTCAGGGCCAGAATTTCTTGTATAACAAGGCGATGTATATGAATGATCATTTCTCACATCTGCAAAGATTCATTTTATTTGTTCAATCTTTAGAACTTTCTATTTTATTATGATTATTTCAGATCTAGCGGGCAAGTATGGAATGTTTCACACAATATGAAAAGTAATTTGATAAATAAATTTATGACAGCACATTACACCTCTGTAGCTTCTTTAGTATGTGTAGATAAGTTAGCTTACATTATTTGTATTGATACCTTTTTCATACTATTTCATTGAACAGGATATAAAAAGTTCTTGAACTACTCACATAGTGAAGGAAATGGTTTGGTTGGCTGCCTCGAAAGAATTTCTGCTGGTGTAAACAATGTTGGACCACAAATCAATAGCCTTCTGTTGTTCTGTATATATTTTTCTTCAAAATGAAGTTACCTACCTATAAAATAAACATACACAGGGTGTGAGTACTATGACTGTAGAATAGTGAATAAAGAATAACAAGATGATCTTCTGTTCATCAGGATTATTGAAAAAAGCTTTCTTAGTATAATTTACTAGGTGTGTTATGATACTACACAGGATCTTTCTTCGCTTTAGAGGCAGGTGTATCAATTTCTAGGTATTTCAGAGATATCATGTGTATCGATAAATGTAAACTTTAGTACAAACCTTGCAGTGAATAAGCTGATCTTTAGTGAGTGATGCTAGTTCGGGAACAATAGGAATAAGATATTCCATCCAAATCGCTCGCAATCGATCAGTACGAGGCAACCGAAATGTCCTGATGGACTTCCTCTTGTTGGATGGGCACTCCGGAATCACGCAGAATCTCGGCATATCTGAAAGATAAAAGATCAAACAAAAGAGATTTGGTTATTGACAATTAAAACAATTTGCAAGAACTTAATAGAAAATGCAAATAAATAAACGGCCGAATTCGAAAACTCAATGTCAGATAGGGCTGCCAACAACTAAATATGTTTTTCCCTAAGCATTAGTCAAAAAATATACCGCTCCAGAGTAACCAAAGTCATCTAAAAGATGATGAAATTGTATGTATTGTCTTCTAAATAGTGCATTAACGGTCATAAAATAATAAAATAAAATAGTCATAAAATAGTCAAAGCTTGTTTTTGATGTAATACACCAGCATTTGCAAGCAGTTTAATGATGATACCGACAGTTGAGTTTAGTATGTCAAAAGTTACTATAATTATCTTAAAAATTGTTGTTTTTTACATTTTTATTTACAAAATTCATATTATTCCTTAAATATTTTCTCTACTAAATTCTTCCACCGTTATAATTACCCTAATATTCAGGGAGATTATACCTAAAGTGGGAACCCTCATTGAAAATACTTTTTTTTAGTTCTGAACTTTATCACCAGATGTCGTATCGCTATATAGTCTGTGCGAAATAGTGGATCATGATTTTTGCATAGATTATAATGCGCTGCCCACTAACTCTATGTCATCTCTATGGCCGTTTCCACCCCGTGTCAGTGTCTTAAGAAAGCTCATAGGAATATGTGAAAAATTTGCAGATGATCATGGACTGTGCTACAATGTTAAAAAGAGTGAAGTTAAGGTATTCACACCAAAGGGCACTTAAATAGAATATGTTGTACCACCTATCTTGTTAAAAGGAATTCCACTAAAAAGAATTAACCAATTTTAATATTTGGGACATGTAAGGGATACGCTCTGTGATGATCTTGACATCGAAAGTGAGAGAAGAGCACAGATGATGAGAGCCAATATGCTGACTAGAAGATTTTCACACAGCTCACATGATGTAAAATTATCAATTTTAAATACACGTGGATGGAGCCTCTGGTCAGTGTATACTCAAAAATCTAACAGTGCTCTTCGTGTCCAGTATATCAACGCCTTTAGGACGATGTTGGGACTTCCTCGATTTTGTAGTGCCTCTGGTATGTTCGCCGAAGCTCAAACGGACAGTTTTCGAGCCTGCTTACGAGAAAAATACTGCGTCCCTACAAAGCAGACTGCGAGCAAGCGCCAACATCATCCAAAAGACGTTGTCTGAAAAATTTTACAGTTCATTCTTCAGGCACTACAATCGCATAGTGACGGCATAGTCATGTAATTGCCCAGTGCCGCTAATGCCTGTTGTAAATTCAATTTACACTACGAGTAACATTATAATAAGTGCATACCTACTAACATACTATGGATCTATGATCTGATATAAAGAGTAATTTAATTTATTTTTTTAACATCTAATACTAGGTGTCTCAAAAGTGATGCAGTACCTACAATGTTATTAGCTCTGAAACCTGATATTAATTTTCATTCAGACGCAAGGAATCCAATTATATCCATCAACAGCCCACTAAACTCACCGCAGAATGAAAAAAACTTGATATCTTCTTATAGTCACACGGAATCACAAACAGACACGTACAAACTAAAATCCTTGTTAGGTGATACAAAAATAGAACCCTAGATTGAAAAAAAAAACAAGTCCCAGTCATTCACCTTTAGCTCAGCGACACGTACATATATTAGCCCCTTTAGATATCAAGGTGTCTACTTCAACTCAAACAGATTTATGTGAATTTTCATCCAAATTCCAATTGCACAAACATCAACAGCTCTGTGGAACAAGCCCCGCGTAGCAAAAGCTTCATAATGAGGTTAAGATTGTTAATTGTAAACGCAGGTGACTCGGACAACGAATTTCAAAAATTCAGAAAGAGATATAAGCAAAAAACCATCTTTAGTTTTTGATCCCGAAGACGAGGTAGCTTAGAGGTTTAAAACATTTATTGGCTTTTTTTTTATTTGGCTGGCAAAACAGACTCAAAAACAAATACAAAGATAATCGCTACGACTCCGATTATAAAGATTTGCTTTGCATTTGCACTATGCTGGTCCATGTGTCTATTGTTGCCTTTAAACTATCCTTAAGCTTCCTAACAAAAGTACATTAAAATGGCTACAATTTAAACATTAAAACAAAAACTGATAACTGTGTTTTAGAAATAGCTATCTGCTAACGCAGAATATTGCACGATTGGGTTCCCTCTATCTGGCAGAATCTTTTTGTTCCGAAAGTCACTTGGCATAACACACTTGGCATAATTTTCTTTAGTCGAATATTATTCAGGCAGAATTTTCTGTTAGCATAATTATTGTTTGGTCAAATATTTATATGCCCGAATTTACAATGGCATACTTTTAAGATAGCAGAAATTTATAAGCCATAATTACATTTGGCAAAATTTTACTTTGCATACTTTCGCTAAGCATAATGTTTATTTGGCATAATTTGACTAGGCATACTATGAAGAAAGCAGAATTTCCTTTAGAATAATTTCACTACGCATATTGCTATTTCTTTTAAATAGTATTTTACCCTAAGATTGAATTAAAAAGTCATTAAGTTGTGGTACAAAAGTTAGTGACAGAAACGAATCGGTGCACAACCGACTCCACGCAGTCTTGTTTGCCCCACCCCTAGAGTGTAATTCAAAATCGCGTAGGCGCGGAGGGGCGAGGCAGCCCGCGAGCTGAGGAGCAGGTGGTTTAAAAGGTCGCCGCCGCGGCTGAGGCTGGCCGGCGAAGCCGGCCAGCAAGCCGAAGCTGCGGTGGTGAGCGAAAACCATCTGCGACGATAAGCTCGCGTGGGACTGCCGGAGCCCCGCAGCGCCGGAGCCGTGACAGAAACCATGCATGTTGCATGCTTGCATACTGCATGCAAGCTGTTGCTTGCTTACATGCTGCATGCTGCATGCTTGCTTGCATGATTCATGCTTGCTTGCTTGCTTGATGCATGCTTGCTTGCTTGCTGCATGCTTTGCTTGCTTGCTTGCATGCTGAATGCTTGCTTGCTTGCTGCATGCTTTGCTTGCTTGCTTGCATGCTGAATGCTTACTTGCATGCTGCATGTTTGATTTGCCATGCATGTTGTATGTTAGTATTGCTGAGATAGAACTACTTGGGATACAGAGAGAAATTAAGGTTTATAAAAGAATATCAAATATGAAAAATATGCCAAAAGACGATTCGGACTGTGAATTTTCTGCGATGGGATGATTCTGCCTATTAATGACTATATATACGAATTGTATGCCACAAGACGATTCTATCTGTGAACTTTCTGCGTTAGGATGATTCTGCTTTAAGACTATTATGGATATTCAATTTCTGCCTAAAGATGATTCTAGCTTACACGATTATGCGTTTTGAACGTCTGATAAATGAGTGAATGCTAATTGATGTTCTGCGAAAGGAAGTTTATGCTATTTGATGATATGCCAAATAAAATTATGACAATAAAAATTATGCGAAACAAGGTAGACCCTGCACGATTTATGTTGGTGAAATTGTGCTTGAGCGCGACTTATACTATTATATAAAAAAGACGAAGTGATCTGTTTTTACAATATAATCGATACTATCACACCAAAAATAGCAAGTAAAGTGTATGTTATAATACTCCAAGGGATATTTTGTAACTGGAAATTGCAATTTTCAAAGAATGAGGGTAAAATATGCAGCTCAGATATTTAGCAACACCGTGTCCGCTGTGCTTGAAACTTGCATTGATTTAGGCATCTTCAAATAAAATTTGCTAAAAGATGTCAAACAACCATTTAAATGTGCAGAACTGAACTGTAGAACAGAAATCAAATTTACTGAATGCCCAGCACATGTTTGCTGCCATTATTTCTACATATCGAAGTAACGGAAAGAACAAAACTAAACATATTAGAACATTCATCCTTTTTTAAATAACTACTCGATTAATATGACAGCTATAAGACGACTAAAAGTCGGAGATATTCCGGTCACTGTTTACAAGACGGCAAAACCATGAGAACTTAGATTATTTTTTTTAGGTCGATAAGACAACAGAATAGTTTAACAACAGCATCCTTTATTTCACATTATTTTATGATAACACGTAAAACAATGATCGAACTAACTGTAATTAGATTTTTTTTAAATTGCTTTTAGTAAAGACTGAGGATGTAATCAACAAGTAAACTTTAAATGTTCCTGAAGCAAGACCGTCACTCGTCAGTTTAAACGGAGAAGTTGATTACCACATGGATTCGCCCGAAGAAAATGCACTAACGTACGTTGCGGGTTATCTACTTCAATGTTCCTAAAAACACCCACAGAAACCAAAAGCAAGACGGACTCTTCACTTTTGAATCATTTTTTTTTTAAGTTACTACGAAGTATACAATCAAAGTAAGTCATTTTACGAAAATATCAAAATGAGATATAGTACCAGATATGAGTACCTTTTTTCAAAATTAGAAACTGCATTAGCTGATACATTTGGACACAATCCAGGGAGTCAAATATTTACTTTGCTCAATTAAATTAAAATACCAACTTTGCCCTGTTCGCGTTTCACGGTCAACTATTTATTAAAGTTTGTTTGTGACGCTTCGCATATACTCTACCCTATCGTAATTTAACTCGCAAAAAAGGTTTCTAAATAGCCAAAGTTATTATGATTCTTGTGATTGCATAAGAATAATTATAAATCAAACGATCAAATATTTTCTTTTTATAATATTACTGCAGGAATTACTAAAAATCCTTTCCTCAGAGATGACTAGTAGGAATCCCACTACTACTAATACTACTACTTACTACTACCTCCACTTAGCCAAAACACCACCATATGATGTTGACGACAAATATAACTTTGTTTTTAAAGTGTTTAAATAAAGAACAAAGTTATGTTTACGGTTTTTGAAAATTTGCTATATCTCAAAAAGTACGAGTACTAGCAGACTACTTCTACGAAAAAACATAGGTACCAAAAAACTTAGATAACTTTTGGTTAGGTTAGAACAGTGACTACAAAACGCGCGAGCTGAGCGAGCGAAGCAAGCATGCCGCGGCAGCGGCAGGCGAAGCGCCATATAATACTACTGTTAATTTATGTATGGCCAATATTTGTGGACCACATAAAAAAAGGCCAACGTGGACTTAAAATTCACACTAGTTAAGTTCACACATCATCATCTTCTTTCAATTTAAATAATAAAAATAATACTCTTTCCCAAACCCCAACCACATTATCAGAATCATTTGATAAACGATTTTTTTGAAATTTTGTAATTTAGTTTCAGTTACATACTACTACATATCGCTCCAAGTCATAATAAAACCTTGTGATGGTACCCCTCCCCTTAAGTATCTATCTCTCTATGTAATTTACGTGGCCTGAGCCCTAAGTACACTATGGCTTTGTGATTGTCTAATGTTGTTTGTGATCGTCTATTTGTGTACATGTAATTGAAGTAATTTTAAAAGGAGTTTCTAAGTTTCGCTCTGAAAGAAAAGGGCACTGCAAATTTAATTATAGGAATGATTGTATCCTTGAGTGTAATATGAGTAAGGTAGAAGTTATGTGAAACACTCCGTTACACAGCCCCATGACTCCACCATTCAACCACTCTATAGTTTGCCTCATAATTTGAGTCTAATTGTGTTATTAAGGATTGATAGCGAAAGTTATCGCCTTTGCTTGGCAAAAGTCTTGTTGATTATAATTGTTTGTATGGTAATAAATTAGCTTAAGAGTGTTTGGGAAGGCTTCGTCTTGGGTGGGCGAGCACCCGTGTGCGTCGTGTGCCCGAAAACCATGTATCGATATATGTATATAAATCCATAAAATTTATAAATAAATGTTAATCCTCGTTACAACCTATTATGTTCGATCTGCATTGTCTTTTTAATTCATTATTTGGACCCCCCCCCCCCCCCCCCCCCCTACCAACTTAATTTAAATACCCACTTGTTTACTGCGATCTGGATCTCTTCCGGCTGCGCTCTCGTTATTTGACTCTCAACAATCAAGAATATCTTGATTGTTTCTTCATTACACCAGTTAATGTATATTGCGGATTTGAACCACAAGAATGTTGAGTTAATAAAACTAATCTCTTAAGTCTTAACTTGATTTAAGTTCTATATTGATTAGCTAAGTTGAATTTCTAATTTACTGTTGTGTATCTATTGTTTTACTAGTTCATATTTTCTTAAATCTCGAAAGGCAAATTCTTGTCCATTATAATGTTGTAATCGTGAATATACCTAGAATTATCTAGTAAATATCGTGATTGACTTACGTACAGGGGATAGGTATCTGATATTGGAAGCTCGGATAAATCGTGTCTCAATGAATTTCTACTTATGATTCGATCTATTTACTGCTTCGAGGCTTAAATCTGTTTAGTGTGTGATTTATCTAAAGAAGTTCCACTATCAAACACCATAAGGAAATTATAATGATAAACAAAATAAAAGAGAGTTGTTAGTGGCAAATTCAAGTTTTAATCAGCTCATTAGCTATTATTAATGTATTTAAATCTACGTTAATCTTATTTTGTAGCAAAACAAACCCGGACTGTTTGATTAATTAGACCAATGAACAATGCTTGGAACATAGTTCATTGGCCGAGTGTTCCGATCGAGGGCCAAACTAAATTTAGGAGGGAAAACGTTTACACTCAAACTCAAAAACCCTCCTAGGCCATTTAGAAAAGAAAAAAAATGAACACACATGCACACAGCTATACAACTATTTACATCCTAAAATGCTAAATCCACAACCTTTATGATTTTAAACTTTATACATTATTTACAAGGTCAATCTCGACCCTCCTCTCCCTTTTATGCAAGGTAACACTATTATTATTTCTTTTCATACATAAAGTTATACATAATGCTATACAGCTATGGCCTCTCGCCTTTCTCCAGGCTATGTAGCACGTCATTCCAACTAAACCCATCATTATAAGTATTAAAATAAGGACTGAACAAAGGAGTATCATAAGCTGTCTCGGGCTCCATTTTTAATTCTTGTAGATATACCTTTTTTTCATACTTTTCTTTTTACCACGAAGTTGTGTTCTCCCCAACAGCCCCAATACAAATCAACTTATTAAAAGGTTGTGTATTTACTCAACAATTGGAATACAAATCAAATAGAATACATTACCAAATTATGCTCGACGTCGACTTTACACATATAAAACTTCACTTATTTTTTATTAAATAATTTCGGTTCCGATAGGCACGTCCGAAATTTGTTACTTGATGTTAAATACAAGATTCTACGAAGCTACTCCTCGAAATGATGTACCGATCTTGACTCCTTCCGATTCCTCTCCCACACCCTCGTCTCTTCATCCCTGCTCCCCGCTCAGTTGACCACACCCTCTCTGGAATGTTAAAGTTTGGGCGAGTAATCATGTATTGTCATAGGCCTCCCCTCAGAGTTGCTGCTACTGTTCGTTAGCGTAGGGTATGCGCACGCGCACGTCCATATTTTTTTTGTTTCCTTTTCTCAAAAATAATGTTAAGCTCTTCAACTTGTATCTAGCGCACATGTGGTTGCAATAAAACTCACCCCTGTCCATATGCGAGCCCAACAATAAACTAATAAACTCACGCCTATTGATTTTCGAAAGGAAGGTTCCCTGTGGTGCCTCTTGTTTCTAAATTTTTTTTCTTTCTGTGAACGTCTTTTAAAAACCCTTATAAATTTCGACTGTGTTTATCTTGCCACTTTATTTTTTTTGTTAAGTTAAATTCTATTGAACCCTAAGTAATTTCAGCTGTCACCCTTTGTCTCAGATATTTTGTTTTATGGCTTCCCGTATCTTCTAATTTCAACCTTTCACGAGCTATTTATTTATTTATTCGTTTAAAAAAAAGTCTAATCAGGACGTTGACCATCTCAACCTGCTCATTAACACAAAAAATTAAAGAAAATTGTCTTTCCGCCAAATCTTCTTCGAATTTACTTTCATGCACAGCCCCTTTACGACCCAATATTTCTTTCAATAGCAAAATAATAGAATCAAAAGTTAGTGATGGTGATATACAAGGGGCAGCACGTCTTTTGTTTTCCGACGATCTCATTGCTCCGAACACCCCAGACACCCTCTCAGCGCTTAAAAGCAAACACCCACTCTCAACTACCAGATGAAGCTTGCCCTTCGCAGCATGTACTGGCCACAACTTCTGATTGGTATGGGGATGGATGGGACTTAAAGGGTAAATTAATTCCTTTCATAGTGGCTCCGCCGGGGGATAGATGGCCTTACTCCACAGCATCTGAAAGATTTGATGAGTGCCAGCTGTGGGGAAGCCGGTTTTGCACTACTTAAAAATTTAGTAAGCCTTGGAAATTTAATGCTATCAGGTAAAGTAAATCCTTTATTTAAAAAAAAATATGGCGCAAACCTCTGCGCACTTAAAAAAAAGATGGTGGTATTCGGCCTATTGCTGTGTGCTGCACTTTTTGGCGTCTTGCGGCTAAAAATTGTTGTTCTGAGATTTCGCAAAGCCTATGTTACACGATGATTGCCCCACATATTTACTTAGTTCTGTAATAGTAGACTTATGCACTAAACCAAATACTCACTGTGTGTGACTTATGTAACCTCACTGTATTCACTAAATTATACATTATCGGATGATCAAACGTACTTACCTTAAGTGAAGTTCGATCCAAATTGTCCTGACTTCGACGAAGAGATTTAATTGACCATGTAGTATGCCCTACTACGCGTCTATTCACTCGCACACAGGTTTAGCGCAAGAAAGAGAAGGTAAATGACCTCACTCCCTCCCACGCCTCACAGCACTGCCAGCCGCCTGTCGCTCATTCATTTCAGAGCAAGGAGACCGATGTATGAGACATACAACATTGAATATACTTTTTGTAAGGGTGACGATTATTTTTGGATAAAAAGCGTACACGGGAATTGGGAAGGGTGGGACCTTAAATCTCTTCTTCGAAGTCAGGACAATTTGGATCGAACTTCACTTAAGGTAAGTTCGTTTGATCATCCAATTGTTCTGCCTTCGACTCTGAGATTTAATTGACCATGTAGATGTTTGGAGTAAAATCAATGTTGTTACAATAGAATAAGTTGACATCTCTGATGTTAGTAGTATCATATTAAATAACAATTCATTGTTCATGTCACTATCTTTGACATTTACATGTATCACTATTACTAAAAAACATTAGTTGTATGATAACTATGATAAGTTATAACTTTCTACTTATAAAAATATCTTTATTATCTTTATGTTGCATGTCTTAGTTTAATTTTTTCTTGTTTGTTATTAATAAAGAGATAAGACATTATACATACAACCGAAAAAAAAAAAAAAAAAGAAAGAAGATATTTGTTAGTATTTTTATTAATGATTAACTAAAAATTGATAATTTATATATTTTAGTAATTTTAAACTGCAATAAGGCATTTTTGTTTCATTGTGGCATCTTATAAAAATTGCAAACAATACAGAATACGTATTGTTGGGCTGAGACGGTTTGCAAATAATATAGTTTTACACACTGATTTTTACACGTAAAACAAATGATAATTTTATTACGAGGAAAGCCACATACAGAAAACACTTTTTAGTTAGTGCCTTAAATTTGGTAAGGTAAAGGGCGTGAAGGTAAAGTCGTCTGACAAATTGTTATCTTATTCTTGCAGTATTTAGCATATTTTATAATTATAGATTTGAAATACATAGGTACATGATTTTCTATTGTTTTTCAATAAGGGATATTTAGGTATCAACGCGACTGTTTGAAAGATATTCGACCGAATACCAAACACATAAATAATATTTTATACATTAAAATTTCGAATACCTAAGAAAATTTATTTGCTTAATTTGGTTATAAAATGTGTTTATTGATTTGTATAAAAGTAATTGATTAAAAGATTCATTCTTAGTAATGTAATTCTTTTAAGATCGTGATTATATTCACGGGTGTCTATCAATGATATATGATTATTTTCTGTGTTAGAAAAAAGAATGCGATAATTCAATGGCTTTGAAATAATAAATTAATGGTAATGATTTTTTATGTATTATTTATTTTATTATATTAGTTCTTTTCTAAAAAAGATTTAAAATCGGCTTTTGGGAGCTTTATAAGGGCAAACGACCGCAAACGATTTCTCCGATATAAGTTTTGGTAGGTACCACCCGGCCCCGACCAAATACGTTTCCCTAATATTCGACTTATCGACCAGGAATGTTCGCCGAGTATTCGATAGTCTGCACATGGCCAGATATCTCAATGTAAATTTAATCATAATTTTATTGCCTGGGTAAATGTCTGGATTACTTTTAAGGAATACAATAAATATCAATCCTATCTTTCGAGTTGGTTACTATGAGTTTTCTATTTATTTAACTATATTTATATTTTTAAGTTTGACAAATATTTGTAACTTATTGGGCTACAGATGAGACTTGTTTCAATATTATGAGCTGTGTCAAAAAAAATCTGCTGAAGATTCAGAATAAGGGTACCTGTTTTGATACGAAATCCAAAAATAAACGGATATCGTATTAAAAGGACCTATGTCATATCGAGATCCCAAGGGTAAATTGGTTTTATACATATTTAAAAACATCCTTAAATATGGTTAATAAAAAACATGGATAATTTGGTTTAAAAGAATTAATTGATCCAAATTTTAATAAATGGTCGAATCACATGACGTCCTCTGGCGTAAGAATTAGGGAAAAGTCCTATAAAAAAATCATTTTCAAAGTAAAATACTTTTTGCTCAACTATACCACCCGACCTATTTTATTATTAATTTGCAATTGTTCCACCATATGTGAGTAACTGGTGAATATCAAGACAAAATGTCCTTTGACGATTTATTTAACACAGTATATCGAATACTATAAACATCAAACAATAAAATGCGTATAATAAGTACCTATTTTATTGATTATTAGAGCACCGTTTTCAAGGAATTGTTCCTTAATAACTTAGTGGCTTTCTGGGGAAGATTGTTGGGGAGTGGGTGGATGTAATTGATTACAAAAAACTGATGATTAGAGAATATATTTACTTGATGTAGTTTATTCTTAAATCACAGAATAAATAGTAGGAAAATAAACATGGTTCATACTTCCAATAACTCGACTTAGATGATTATAGTGCAATTTGATTCTAATGCTGCATTGCATTTAGGATACGTCTTTTTTTTTATATATATATAAATAATAATTTCCCTAGCCTTTTGTTAAAAAAATAATGATCGTGATATTTTTGTAATAAAGAATATGGCTTGTATTTATTTCTCGTCAAACGTAGGTGTGTGTAAATCGCAAATAAAAATAACCGAATTATAAGAAATATTGTAATAGTACTTGAGAAAATAAAATTGTGTCAATTGATATGGTAATGATTTTTTATGTATTATTTATTTTATTATATTAGTTCTTTTCTAAAAAAGATTTAAAATCGGCTTTTGGGAGCTTTATAAGGGCAAACGACCGCAAACGATTTCTCCGATATAAGTTTTGGTAGGTACCACCCGGCCCCGACCAAATACGTTTCCCTAATATTCGACTTATCGACCAGGAATGTTCGCCGAGTATTCGATAGTCGGCACATGGCCAGATATCTCAATGTAAATTTAATCATAATTTTATTGCCTGGGTAAATGTCTGGATTACTTTTAAGGAATACAATAAATATCAATCCTATCTTTCGAGTTGGTTACTATGAGTTTTCTATTTATTTAACTATATTTATATTTTTAAGTTTGACAAATATTTGTAACTTATTGGGCTACAGATGAGACTTGTTTCAATATTATGAGCTGTGTCAAAAAAAATCTGCTGAAGATTCAGAATAAGGGTACCTGTTTTGATACGAAATCCAAAAATAAACGGATATCGTATTAAAAGGACCTATGTCATATCGAGATCCCAAGGGTAAATTGGTTTTATACATATTTAAAAACATCCTTAAATATGGTTAATAAAAAACATGGATAATTTGGTTTAAAAGAATTAATTGATCCAAATTTTAATAAATGGTCGAATCACATGACGTCCTCTGGCGTAAGAATTAAGGAAAAGTCCTATAAAAAAATCATTTTCAAAGTAAAATACTTTTTGCTCAACTATACTACCCGACCTATTTTATTATTAATTTGCAATTGTTCCACCATATGTGAGTAACTGGTGAATATCAAGACAAAATGTCCTTTGACGATTTATTTAACACAGTATATCGAATACTATAAACATCAAACAATAAAATGCGTATAATAAGTACCTATTTTATTGATTATTAGAGCACCGTTTTCAAGGAATTGTTCCTTAATAACTTAGTGGCTTTCTGGGGAAGATTGTTGGGGAGTGGGTGGATGTAATTGATTACAAAAAACTGATGATTAGAGAATATATTTACTTGATGTAGTTTATTCTTAAATCACAGAATAAATAGTAGGAAAATAAACATGGTTCATACTTCCAATAACTCGACTTAGATGATTATAGTGCAATTTGATTCTAATGCTGCATTGCATTTAGGATACGTCTTTTTTTTTATATATATATAAATAATAATTTCCCTAGCCTTTTGTTAAAAAAATAATGATCGTGATATTTTTGTAATAAAGAATATGGCTTGTATTTATTTCTCGTCAAACGTAGGTGTGTGTAAATCGCAAATAAAAATAACCGAATTATAAGAAATATTGTAATAGTACTTGAGAAAATAAAATTGTGTCAATTGATATGCTTTGCTTATGCATTTCCATAAAAAAGCAAAAAAGGTATTATCTTCATAAAATTAGCTTGTTTCAATTTAATAGCTACCTACTCTTATGGTATATCTAACAATGTGTGGATAAGTTTTGGTTTGTGCTATTTGCCGCATACTTGAATACAATAGAACGTTTTATTTGAATTATTCTTAGGTGGTGCTTGTGGTAGGTAGTAAATGGTAACAAAAAAAAAGGTCATAGAAACAAAGGTCAATTCCAGGTGACCAAAGGTTGTCACAATTTTTACTGGGCGGTGGCTGGTGGTTCCAAAGATAAAGGACACAGATCTTTATAAAATTTTCTCGACTCGAGATTAAGTACCGAACTTTGCGACGGTTAAATGAATGCATTTATAAAAAAGCATATCACTTTCACAGCATATTTTATGAAAAACGAAATAACCTCTAAAACAATGGAATACAGCGCACCCTAATTAATCTAATATAACGGTAGTACTATATTGATTTCGGGATTTGATAAGATGTCCCATTGGTATATTTAATAAAAAATACGCTTTCCAGGTAGTTGTTATTGATTCAGTAAATTAAATCTAAGCTTTACCAAATTATTTACTGAGAAGTTGATTTAATCTTAATTGGATATAAAATAAATACGGCAAATTTTCTACTATTCAGAATCATACATTTGCCAGGTATTTAGCAAAGCTCATTCTCATTTTTATCATAGCTGTTAAATATAAAAGCATTAAATGGAGTTTTTAAACGGACCGGTTTTTATATGGACCCAACCATATTTTGGTACGTCCTGGGCAAGCTTACAGCTTGCTTGCTTGCTAGTTATAATCAAAGAGCCAACCACTAGCTAAATAGCTATAGGTATGAGCAGAAAGCAGAAATGTATGTAGAAAAATCTTGCTTTATTAAAAAGTACATTGTTTTCTTTTTACAAAATCTATTAAATTCAATATTTTAAGTAGTATTATTAAGCAATTTATGTTTACCATAGCATTGTCTAGTAAGACAATTTTATAGCCATTGGCAAGAAATAAGTACAAAAGAGTTGTAATCAATGGATAAGTACCCAAACCACCCATAACTATGTGAGGTATGATGGGATGCTATGCTACCCTTTTTAGAGCTTTGTGGAAAACATATTAAGAGCGTGTACTGCAGGTTGCAGAGTACGTGTATTTATGATTAAGGTCTAGTAGTCCATTGAATGAGTCCCTCCAAGGGGGGTCTAGAGTGCGTGAGTTAGTAACGTAAGATGTTTCTTCGGAAACATGTCAAGAGTCCCTAGGTAATAAACATACTAAAACCCCGGGACACTAGGAGGAGCCCCGGAGTGGGGGGAGGGTGGGAAAGGGTCCATTTTTTTTATTTTTCGCTTAAATCTCCAAAACGGTACATGTTAGAGAAAAACTTTCAAGGAAAAGTTGAAAGGCCATAAAATTATCTACAAGTTGTATCTAAATCATTTTTCTCTATTAGCAGCCGTTTTCGAGCTACATCCCATGAAAGGTGAAAAATTCGAAAACATAAGCAAACTTTAGCATAAGCTTAACGAGGGCGGACCCCTTCCCATGCTACGTGTGAAACTTCATCGAAAAATTCCGAACATCGGATAATGTTGGGACATTGATGTCATATGAGAGGCACTAGAGGAAAAAAAATAAAAAGTTCAAGTATCGTAACTACCCTAATAAAATGCAATTCCTCCTAAACGCCTCCATGGTGGAATCTGGTATTTTTATCAATGATAGACCTAATTATGAGCAATCTATCTGTACCGGTCACAAGTTGCACTTTCGAGTTTTTTTGGAAGAAAAAAATAAAAAGATCAAGTTGATCAAGTATGGTTGCCGTATCACGAATGTTTATTTTGGCACCAAAAGGAAGTTGACTCTGATTGGTTGGTAGAGGTTATAGTTATTTCAAATATTGTATCTATTAAAATAATAATCTAAAAGGATTACTAATTTCAGTACGATAAAGAACTAAATACTTAATGAATTTATATACTTCTGAAAACAAAATATGGGCCACGAGGTATTTTGTCTGTACCATGAAAATAGTATAACCAATATATATTTTTTTGTCTCCATAACGAACACTAATGTTGTTTTTACCGTGTAGACCAATAAATTTATTCCAATAATAATGAGAAAAAAGTTTATTTGCTTTTGAATGAAAAAAAACACATTTAAGGTTAAAAATAAAAACAATGTAAAGTTACTGAAAGCAAAAGAAAATACTCCATGCTCATCTTTTAGTATTAATAAAATACCGCTAAGCAGTAACAGTACTCTCATTTAAAATAGCGAGCTCAGTTTTGCCGTGTAAGCTTATCCCGCCCCAAATCATTACATTTGGACCACCAAAACGATCGACTTCATGGATGCAGGCTTCTGAAAATCTCTCGCCGCGTCTACTACATACTCTAATACGCCGATCGTCGTTAAAAAAATCTTAACTTTGCATTCGTCTGTAAAGAGCACCATGCCCCATTGGTTTATATTGAGAAAATCTCAATTGAAAACCCACAGATCGCTGCGAATGACCTTCTTCAATCATTGTAACGGCTCTGGTTGCATTCAGCGAGTCCATATGACGCCATTGTGGCATATTGCAAAAGATGTGTCTGACTTGAGATATCAATGAACTCTGGTAATTTCTAATAAAACAAGAAGCTAAGGAAAGCAAAATGTCAAAGAAAATGGAATCAAAATTTTCAAACAGAATTTTAAACCAAATTTTATTAAAAATTGTTGCCAGCATTAGATGAATACTACATTACTAAAAAGTTTAGGTATCAAAGAGTTTGTATACTCAATATTTTACTACTTTCAATATGTAAATGTTTAATAATTTACACCAAAATGAAAAAATACCCCTGGCCCTTATTTTGTTTTGACAAGTATATATTTAATTAGCAGATTATTTATGCCTACAAATAAATATTATAGTAAATGTTCAGATATGGAAACAGATGTCGGCCCTACTTTTTCTACTGTTGTTCAGGGTTTTGATTTGTATAAAAGTGAGCTGCATGCCAGATATGCCTCTATTTGTACTTTCTCTGACTTTGTGCCTTATCTTTGTGCCATTTTGTTGGAATAAATCTATTGGAGAAGATCCTGAAGATTTATTCTACGTGTTTACTATTCAAGCACCCCACACGCGGTCACACCTAGCAACCTATTTTGAACCGCTTCAACTTGGGTTTGGGTTGGTTCCGAAGCCGCTATCCATTCAGCTCGTACTTTTGTTTGTAATAACTCCAAAGACAGCACATCTTTAAACAGCCTCATCTTCAAAGTAGATGTTAAGAATGCTTTGATGATCAAAACATTATTTATTGGAATAATTTAATTTAATTTAATTCTCCGTCCTCGTCGCCATTAATTAATATTGACACTCCGTAATTATTGCAGTGTGAAAAAATATTTGTTTATGAACAGCTCGATGTCATAGCAACCTTGGAAGAAGTCAAGATAATAAATGTAAAATTTTTTTACATGACTATCTCGTTTCAGTTGGATAGCACGATTCGTGAGCAAATCTACAACCTGGTTATCGTAATGGTGTATCTACACCGCCTTGCGGCATGTGCCGGTGGCCTTGCCGGCTCATACCGCAACGCCATTTCCAGCCGCCGGATGGTGGGGATACACCATAAGTATGGACCTGTGCAAAAACGTATGTTGCGTTTGGTTTTACATACAAACATCTAGTTGACTCATTATTAGCTATGTTTTCCGAACCAACGGTGTTGGTGGTTAGGAAGTTGAAGCTATATAAACAACGTTTTCTCTAGCTTTTTTATATAGAGGTATATGGTATTTGAATTTATTTGCACAAACATTCACGTTGCACGAAAAACTTTCGAAATGTAAGTGTGAACTTCTTTTACGAGGCAAAGTGTGCCATTAATGTTGTGTGCCATGAATGTTGTATGGGCGGGAAATTGATTTGGCTTCTGAAGGCGTCTTGTGTTTTTGTCCTGCTCACGAGCTGGAGGTGCAGAGTTAACTGCGTTCCCCTCACTCACAGAGAAGCGTTCTAAAAGACCGCAGGCCACTTTGGAATGAAATTGCCTGGGCAATGGATTTTTGGAGTATACAATGAAAGTGTTCAAAAGGCTGGTATTTAACAGCCTTTTGAACACTTTCACGTACCAGTTTTTGTCCCTCTTTCTCTCTATGGGAAATATGAAGAGCTTTTGGTCTTTTGAGTCAACTCCGCCCATGTATTTATTATATGTCATTATTAATTTTGATTTTAAATTCGTTCGCCAGCTCGCTGAGCCTAAAATTGAAGGTCGTTGTGGCAGGTCGACATTGCGGTGACTAGTTTGACGTCTTACCAGGCGATCAAACTTATGTCGCCGCAATGCCGAGCCACCTGTTGATTTCGCTGCATGTGTTTTTCGTTAGACGTTTTGATTTCATCAGGAATATAAATCCGGCGACGATTAATAGTCCCGATGAAATCCGTGCGTCTCCTTCTTAAAAACCCACGTCTAAGAGTTCATCATCCATGAGTTCGAGAACGACCTTTGCGGTGCAGTTCTCGACACACACAAACAACATCCACGGACGGACGTATAGTAAGCGCCTTAGCTGTTAGCTGGTCGTTGCTTCGCAAAGCTCAAAGGTTTTAATTCCGAACCGGGCCGCCTTAGTACGGAGACACTGCACTCAGCTAAGCCGACCCTTCCAGAGAAGCAACGACTCATCCAAGCTAAGGAGGATGTACAGTCGCCGTCAGATATATTGGAGCAGACAAGGTAACCAAATACTTCTGAACAGTTTAAAATGTCAATAAGTTCCATACACTACAAGTTACCATTAATATCAGAACATTCATAACTTCATTCATATCTGAGCAGATGTTAGTCAATAATTACTATACACACAACCAACCAATAATATCTGAACACTCACTTGTCTGAATTTATTTATTGCATGACACTTTCATGACAGTGATGACAATACTGAAAATTACAAAGCGTTACAAACTGCCAGCGTCATCTTACTATACTATAAATTATGAAAAGACTTCCTATTTTTAAATAGTATTCATATACTATTTAAAAAAAAATAAGGGCCACTTGGTTATTTCTATGTCTGGACCGAATTAATAATTTTGAAGCGATCGTAAGTGGCAACTTTTTTTAGTGTGTTCTCTTGCTTTTTTACGAGCAATTGGTGACTGTACCGCTTGCATAAAATTGAAAGTGGGAAGAGTTTTCATTTTGATTTTTAACCACTTAAATTTACCCCACTTTATGACGAATGTTTGACACATTTAAACTGTGTATTTCTTTGTGAACAGTTAAAGCTTTGCTGGGTTATTGTGTAGGTAAATATTTAAAAAGAGTAATGCCTTGGATTCGAAGACACATGGACCTCCAAACTGCAACTAGAGCCATTACATTAATAAAGGAGGGCTATTCGCAGCGTTCTGTAGCTTTGCAGCTGGGTTTTTCACGACGAACAATCCAGAATGCTTGCAACCGCTTTCAAGAGACTGGGAGGGTAACCAGAAGAGCAGGATCAGGCAGAGTTCGAGCAACTACATCACAGGAAGATCGCTACATACGCCTGACTGCACGCAGAGAGCGATTTGTTACCGCCCGCTCTTTACAAAACCGCTTGCGCTAAGCAACAGGTACCCGTGTTAGTGACCAAACGATTAGAAATCGGTTGCATGAAGTCCAGCAATTCTCCAGAAGACGCGTAGTGCGAATTCCATTGATAGAAACGCATCGTGCGAACCGATTGTCATTTGCAAGGGAGCACCAGGATTAGGACATGAGTGATTGGAGTACGGTCAAAATCACAGATGAAAGCAAAGTGATTTTTTTTAGTGACGATCGTCGCACAAGGGATTGGAGACGAGAAGGTGAGCAATTTTCAGATGCTTGTATCCATGAAAGTGATTGATTCGGAGGTCCCAATGTTATGGTGTGGGGGAAGGAATCTCTATCGGGTCGAACTGAGCTAGTAATCCTAAATGAAGGCACGATAACGGCTCAACGATACATTGAGCAGGTGATCAGACCCCATGTGGTGCCATTTGCACAAAGATTTGGGACGGAATTCAAATTGATGCACGACAACGCCCGCGCCCATACAGCTAGATCTACTGGGGACGCTCTAGAAGAAGCCGGAATATAGGTCTTGCCGTGGCCCGCGAACAGTCCAGACCTTAATCCCATTGAGCATATGTGGGATTTGTTAAAAAGAAGTGTCCGAGACACAAATCAACCCGTGCATAATGAGAGACAGCTCATCAACGTGCTCAAAACAAGCTGGGAACAAATTTCAAAAGACACTGTGCGAAATCTGGTAGAAAGTATGCCTTCCAGGATTCGAGAATGTGTACAGAAAAGGGGAGGACACACGCGATACTGCAAAAAGTCCATAATCATTTTAAAAAATCCGATTATTTTTTCTTTTAATTTTTTTAAAATGGTTTGCATCCTAAGGTAAAATTGCATATTTTCGAAAACATATTGAATGTTGATAATTTTTCAATTGTTAGTTATTGTTTTATGATTTTAACATTAAAAAGTTATCAATAAATTTAATTTAATCATTTCATTACCCCAACACCCAAAACATTTTTCACAAAACTTAAAATTTACTGTGACCCTTATTTTGTTTTGACTAGTATAGTTACGTTGGAAGCACTTCCTTCTGAAATTTTCCTCGATTGCTCAGATATTTAAGACCGACTGCGTAGATACATTTGACGTTATGAATGTTCAGATATTATTGGTCAGTTGTATGTATAGTAGTTATTGACTAGCATCTGCTCAGATATTAATGAAGTAATGAATGTTCCGATATTAATGGTAACTTGTAGTGTATAGAACTTATTGACATTTTAAACTGTTCAGAAGTATTTGGTCACCTTGTCTGCTCCAATATATCTAACGGCGACCGTACAGATCGGAGAATTTTTGGTTACAATAGGTAAGTACCGGAATTCTTTTATTTTCTTATACTTTATGCAGGAACCGCGTTATGATTAGAAACCGATTCGTGGACATAATTTTCCGCAGTTCCGGCATTTCTAGAATACCTGTCGTCCAGTAATTTTTACTCTCGACCTTTAACATGTGGATAAGCAAGGCAAAATATCTGAATATACTGTTTGATTTTTAATCTGCCTTTCCAGAGAGTTAAGCTCTCGTCAATACAGATATTTTTGTCCGGAATATAATTATTTTGGAATGTGAAATTTAAATGTTCTATTATTGATCGCAAGCGGTGTATTTAGTTATGGCTTCTAGCGACGCAAGTGCCGGATGGATCGGTGTCGTTTAATGCAGGGTCAGAATCTACAAAATGAAGAGCGCGGGTAAGCATTATGGTTTTGTAACGATTACGGGTGAATTTTCGGCGGAAGACGTCGGTTTTTAATAGGGGGTCAACTGCGAAGCAGCTAAGAATAGTTGGCATTCGGATGATGCCAAGCATCATCAAAAATGCGAACAGGCATAAAATTTCATCGGTGTTCGTCGGATATCATTCAGACTGGAAGGCAGCAGATGAAATTTTCGTTGCATAATGGTTCGTTTCAGTCACAATATGGGCTAAGTTATCATCGTCCCAATAGGAACGGAAAGCATCATAGGCCGAATTGTGGTTCTGAACCGAACCAGACGCTGCTCAACAAAACAATCTGTGGTTCTGCTGATCATCCAGTCGAGGGAGATTTGATCCGTCACTTGGGTCTTAAAAACGGCTCATGCTCATCATCATCGGTCTCGCTCTCACTCTGACCAGCCCTTGCCTCTCTCCTCCTTACAACGTCCCGTGCCAATGTGAGAAGCTCACTGGGAACATCGTGGTCGGTAGTCCAAATTGCATTTAGGGGATGTCCTACTTCCCACTTAATACCAGAGCGTGAACGTCCACGCAAGCTGACGCCTGGTCGCCCACCTCTACGCCCACCCCTTCGCCCATCCCTTCACGCAAAATCACCTTAAAAGATCAATTTAATCTCAGTAAAAAAAAAAACAAGAATTTCAAGCATTTTTAAACCAAACTGAAGAGAAAATTAAAATTTGGAAAATGATGTTAGTATCCGCCGTCACTATGTAAACACTCGAATTATTTTAAATACCTTTTACATGAGACCTTTTTACTCTTTTCTGTGGAAAACAAACGATAAATATTAGATAATGTAATAAAGTGAGAAATACAATCAATCAATCAATCATTTATTAATTCATAAACACGGGTATTACAGGATGTCACATACAAATTATTATTAGTACAGCCATGATTCACCTTAAAGGTATATGAATATGAACATTAGTAAAGTTATTTTTAAATTTTGTCGTCGAGAAATATTCTTAAGTCATAATACACTTTTTCAGCAAGGAAGCCACTGAGCGCAGTTTTAAATCTTTTGACATCTTTGATTGACCTGATGTTTAATGGGATTTTATTGTAGATCTTAGGTGCCATGCAATTTACACTTATTCTTCGAAGGAGGGTTTTGCATCTATGATTAACTTTTATGGTGCCTTCACGACGACTCCCGACAGTACTCATTTCAAAATTCATTGGGTTATTTCGTATAAAAGTTGCAACCTCGCATATGTACATGCACGGCAGAGTCAAAATTTTATATTTGCGAAAGTACGGTTCACATGAATCATCTTGCTTTAGGCCAAACATGGATCTAATGCGCTTTTTTTGCGGTTTAAAAATGCTTTGTCTTTCAGTAGTATTAGCCCAAAACATTATCCCATGCCTTAAAGTGGATGCAACATATCCATGATAGGCTGCTAGGACCGTTTTAACATTGGCGACCTTCCTTAGATTATATAGGGCATAAGAAAATTGATTAAGTTTTTTTATTAGATTATTAATATGAGGTTTCCATGTCAACTTATTATCTATAGTCAGACCCAAAAATTTGGTAGTTTCAACCTCTTTAATCGAATTCCCCGAGTAGTTAATGTCAAAATTCAAAGGATCATTATTCCGCTGTTTAAAGTTAATTATTTGTGTTTTCGTCAAATTAATAGTCAGGTTATTCAATGTCAACCATTTGAATAAAGATGTCAGTGTATTATTAATGTCAAGATTTATATTATTATCATTATCATAAGTGAATAAGACCGTACTATCGTCAGCAAAAATTGTCATGTGATGGTTGATTACATTCGGGAAGTCATTTATATAAATTATAAAAAGGAGAGGTCTCAGTACACTTCCCTGTGGTACTCCATAATTTACTTGATTTTCTTTGGATATGTAAATCTTGTTTTCACCAGTATTACAGTCAATTTGGGATATATGCGTAATTTGCCTCCTATTGCTTAGATAACTCTCGATTAGTCTTAGAGCGTTGCCTCTTATACCATATCTTTCTAGTTTATTATGCAATGTTTTATGATTAATATTGTCAAAAGCTTTGGTCATATCCATAAACAGCGATAGTGTTGGCTTTCGGCTGTCAACGTTTCTTACAACCCTTTCCAAAAATTCGTATATTGCCATATTAATTGATCTGTCTCTTCGAAAGCCGTATTGATGTTTTGAAAATAGGTTGTTTGTTTCAAAGTAATCGTTAATTTTTTTATGTATAATGTTTTCTATTATCTTTGAAAATATTGAAATTAGTGAAATAGGACGATAGTTTTTTAACAGCTTTTTGTCATCCTTTTTGAATATTGGGATAGTTATTGCCAATTACAATATATCTGGAAAAGTTCCCGTTTCAAAACATAAATTTATAATGTAACACAAAATTTGAGCTATTACATTCCCTATTGCTTTGATAATCTTAGTGGAAACATTATCAAAACCACTAAATTCATTAAATAACACTATTAGTGTTATTTAATGAATTTATTGATTTTACAACATCTAAGGGAATAATTGGGGACAAAAAAATTGAGTTACATTGACTATGTGGGATACTAGCAGGTACGGGCTTGTCCTTATCAACTGTTTCTGATGAGTTAGTAAAAAAGGCGTTAAATATATTTGCAATTTTTATTGGTTCAGTCACCTCTCTATCGTTACATAATATACTGTTAATCTGTTCTTTAGGCAGGCTGCTATTATACTTATTAATTATTTTCCACGTTGCTTGGGACTTATTTTTTGACTGAGCTATATAAAAGTCATTTTGTGCCTTTTGAGTAAGATTGATTATTCTTTTGTATAATCGACTATAGTTAGTAAAAACTGATTTATTTATTGTGGTCGGAGACAGATAATATTTCCACAGAAGTTTACGACGCTTTTTACTACATAATTTAATTCCCTTTGAAATTCATTTAGGTTTGTTCACAGTTGAGATTTTTACTTTAATTTCTGGAAAACATAAGTTGTAAAAAAGTGTAAAAAGCTCGTGAAATAAGTTGAATGCTCTATTTGGACAGCTTGTCTTATAAGCTTCACTGAAACCTAGACTTTTGATGCAGTCCACAAATTTCCTTATATTGTCAAGAGAATAATCTCTACGGTAAGTGTGCCAATATTTTAACCGACACACTTTTTTAATTGGTATCTTAAGAATTTGAGCAGAGTGATCGGAAACCGCTAATTCTATGACTTTTCCTTTTAGCCCGCGAAAATTACGTATCATGTTATCTAAACATGTTTTACTGCGAGGTCTCGTGGGTTCATGAAATTGTCATTTTGTATTGTATTTAGATAGTAACTGTTTAAAATCTCTGGATATTTTATCATTTTTTAATACGTCAATATTGAAGTCACCGCATATAACGAACTCAAACTTCCTCATTGATTCAAAATTTTAAGGAAATTGGTTTAGATTTAAATTTTTCAAAATATGAGTTATTCATCTCTGACCACGTTCGCCAAGAATCAAAACACGATATCATTTCCAAATTTTCTCTTCTGGCACCGAACATCATTATACTAACTAAAAAATCTCTTCGCCTTCTTGGTGCTCCCATCTTCGATGAAGGTATCCCAGATTTTATTTTGGATAAAAATTCTAAATTTCAAGATTCTTTCAATAAACTATTGAGTATTAACTCCCACATGGCCTTAACTCTTATTAGATACTGCACATTTTTTCCAAAATTTACATATTATTTACGCTGCTCCCCTATGTGGAAGTTCAGCAATAACTTAAAACTTCTGGATAATTGTATTCAAAATTTACTGTGCCAAATCTTAATTTGCTCATTAGACGAGCGAGCCTGGTCTCAGGCTTCTCTTCCTATCAGGTTTGGAGGGTTAGGCACTCGCAAAATTTCCAGTGTTTCGCTCCCTGCTTTTCTCTCTTCTGCCTATAGCACGATTGACCTCTTCCGTCAAATTTTAAATTCGTCGCTTCGCGATGCTGAGGTTGCGTGCTTGGCAGAAGCAAGAAATGCTTGGGGGAATGTTTGTTCCTCTGAACTACCTATTTCAATAAAATCTCAGAGACAATGGGACGAGCCGCTTTGTAAGCAGGTATACGACTCTTTGCTTGATTCGAGCTCTAGTGTGACAGAACGTGCTCGTCTCATCGCTGTGGCTGAAAGAGAGTCTGGGTTATGGCTACACATGCAACCTTCTTCCAACATTGGTTCCGTTTTAGACAATACTTCCCTATGTTTAATTTCATGCCTGCGATTAGGTACCCGAATCACACATCCCCACTACTGCCGCTGTGGTACTGTTGTGGACAATCTCGGCCTACACGGTCTATCATGCGTTCAAAGCGCAGGTCGCATTCCTCGCCATGCTAATCTCAACGACATTCTCCATAGGGCTTTTACTTCTGCTAGAGTTCCGGCTGTTTTAGAGCCCTTGGGAATTTGCCGGGACGATGGTAGAAGACCTGATGGGATGACTATCATCCCTTGGAGTAATGGTCGTGCTCTGGTCTGGGATGCAACCTGTGTAGACACTCTGGCTCCTTCTCACGTCTGCTCAACCTCCAGAGGTGCAGGTGCAGCGGCTGCCATGGCGGAGTCTTTTAAAAAAAGAAAATACTCTTGCCTGGACAGTTGTTACCGTTTTGCTCCTTTTGGAGTTGAGACTTTGGGTCCCTGGGGCCCTAAGGCAAAAAAACTGTTCGCCGAGTTATCCACTCGTTTAATTAGTGTTACTGGTGACAATAGGGCTGGCGCTACCTTGGCCAACGCATAAGTATGGCTATTCAACGGGGTAATGCTGCCAGCCTTCTTGGTACAAGTTTCACCGATGTGATTCGGGGTTAGGTTAGTTTATTTATAGTTTCATTTTAATTTGTTTACACTTTGTACATATTAGTTAAGTTTTGTTTTAGTTAGTTTAAATCTTTTTAGTTAATTGTTAATATAATTGTATTCTTGTAGTTTACTGCATAATAAACAACTAACGAACTTAAAGTTGCTATTATCCGTAAGAGAGCTTAGTATATTATCCAGTTTATTAAAAAATAAAGCAACTAGTTCAGACTTCGACCGAGGAGGTCTGTAAATACAGAATATGAAAATCTTATGCTGTGCTAATTTTATTGCCGAATACTCAATAACACCAGGTATCGATTGGTTACTTAAACTGCTCACATTTTCGTATTCATGGTGGTTTTTAATCAGAATACAAGATCCGCCATTACGTTTTTGTTTGCAGTAGGAAGACCCAAGTGTATAGTTTGTTATATTAAGGCAGTGTAAGTCACTTGCTATCATGTTGTGTTCGGTTATGCCTATAATATCTATTGGAGTATGTTCGTCTTTTAAATTTTCTAGATTTACCATTAACGAATCTGATTTAGAGATAAGGCCATCAATATTTTGATGAAGAATGTACAACGAGTTAATCACGAAATAAATGGTCAGCTGTATCGTAGTCAGATTTAGAATTACACTCAATGGCCACATCGCAGTCAGCTTGTGAGGTTGTCAAAGGAAATGATTCAAGATCAAAATATATTTGCTTCATTACAGTTTGGAAAATATTCCGTAATCCAAAGTTGTTTACCCTGCCTGTTGTCTTTGAGAACATTTCATAAGTTAAATTTACATTAGAGTCATAAAAATATACATTATGATAATTTTGAAGTTCTACATAAAGCAAGCTCAAAAATCAAAAAATTCAATTTTATAATTGTGTATTGGCGCCCCGAGTACATATGTAGGGGTACATATTATCAAGTTGGTAAAGTCAATTTGTTAAATTAAATCCCTAATTTTATTTATAAGTTCAATACAGTTAATGTCCTTTATATCAGCATCACCTAATACAATAATGCAGTAGTCGTTCATATTAAAATTCCACGATTTGCTTCCCAAGTTATTTAAAAGAACCTTAATGCTTGCATTAGGCTGAAGGTACGCTATAGGAACAAAAGTTGAAATAATTGGTAAACGTATTTTCTATTACTTAAAATACATAGTTTTCTCTTAGAATTGTTACAGGATTGTTCAGTTAATTTCTTTGGGCTATCTACGTTACTGGTTGCTACAGGTTGCATTGTACAGGGTTCCGGTAGAGTTGATGGAGAACTTTTTTTGTTTTGTTTTTCCTTCTTTCTTCCTGATAGAGTGGTGTCGCCAGATTGTTTATTAGGGGTTTGCTTACGCGATGCAGGTTCTTTTATCAGTTGCTTTAGTACTTGGCTTTTCCTTTGTTGGTCGTCGATAGTTCTTTGCAAATCTGTGACCTGTAAGTTCAATCTGTCTATTTCCAGATGAGCACTTGCTAGCTGTGTTTTAAGAAGGTCGATCTCATCACGTAGCTCCTTGTGTTCAGTCATGTTAAGATCCGGAAGGCTCATGCGCGTGGCGTTCAGTAAAGTCATGGAGTTGTTATCCATGGTGTCTTCAAACGTATTGTTCTGTGGCTCCACCGAAGAAGCGCGAAACTTATTACGTTGACGCGTTGTAACATTTTCGTCAATGGTTGTACTGGTGTCAATGTTATTATTTTTTGACACTGAAACAGTGCCTGAGGTAGTTGATGGCTTGGGTACATGTTTTATTTTTATGATGCATTTATCACATCTCCATTTGTTCTTCTTTTCTGCGTCCATGATATTAAATCGTACAAAAGGAACATTTGCACAATCCAGATCTAGTTTTAGTTTGCATTGTGAGCAGGTAAGAAATTCTCGCCGCGGTATTCTTTGCCTACATTTGTCACATTTTGATTTCATTGTTGTTTTATCTTTAGATGAAGACATTTTTCATGAATCGAAACAACAAACATAAACTCAACACAAAAAGATGTCGGTACTAGTGGGGCTCGAACCGCTAACCTCAATATTCCGTGTATTGATCCTGAAGTTGTATGTAACTCGGCTATGCGTGCTTTGAATCTTTTGTCGAATTTTGCAATCGGTTTTCAATTGAAACATATGTTATAGTTCGCATGCACACCACGGTACGTCGCCCTATCTGCACAAGTATTAATTCAAGATCACGGGGAGTATAAGTTTGAGCTGTTGTCGTAAGATGGCGTTATAGGTAAATTGAAACTTGTAAACAATGATGCAAAAAGACAGCAGCGAGGGATCGAAGTCAGAGTCAAATGTTGTATTGCAGTCCAAAAAGAGATACGCACTGCGCTACCTTGACATTATGATTCACTGTGTAAAAATGGTAGTGATTGTTCATATTGCTTATTTGAATCAGTCAAAGACGGTTAATATGTGTCATGTCTATAGAATTCGCACTATTTTGCGGGTCACTTTTGAGTCACTTGTTACACTTTATCACCAATAAATGTAAGTTTATTATTTATAAACATTTGATATGATGACTTTTTGTCAGTTTTTATGAAACTTTTCATGCAATTTGTCACTTTTTAGTCTATTTTCATGTTTATTCGAGCTATTTGTCACCATTTTTTCCACACTGATTTATTTATACAATAAAGTGGTTTGTTTCTGTTAATAACATTTACACTCGAACTACACTTTATTTACAGTTTATTTGTATCGTTTATAAGTATTAAAATGCTCTTTTTCTATTTTTGTTTAAAAAAAACACACGAGCTGAAGTGAACGTGACGGCAGCGCCATCATATTAATCGCCATCATATTACTAATTGAAGGTTTACCTCATAGTCGCTCTGATCTGACTCATCATCATCATCCTCACTCTCTTCCTCACCCTCGTCGTAGAGCTGCGCAACAAAATCCGTTGGTGGCTCCTCGTTCGTTATTAAATTTATTTCATGAATCTATATTATGAAATAAATTCAATTTAATTATCTAACATTCAATTAGATTCTAATAGTTTTTGTTCTACGTGTCTATGGTCGTTTGGTCGACCGCAGTGATATAGCTGTTGATATAAAAGAACTGGTCAGCAGATTCCGGTCCTTTATTCTTGGATTTCGCGTCGTGAAGTTCACATCCACCTGACTACCGCCAAGCATTACCACCAGCCCCAGAGATCAGTCCCCGAGACCGTTACTCAATTTCCGATTTATCTTTTCATTGTAAGTATTCTCGCATTATGTGCAATTTTCCAAATCACTTTGAGTTCGATGAGGTTATGTTTTTTCTGAAACTAACTTTTTTTAGTATTTCCCTCGTCCCAGCAGAGTTTGGACCAACAAGAATAAAAATGAAAAATATAACTATCGTAAAGTATAACTATCGTACATCACTGGTCTGCAGTTTATTGTAAGCACACTTCACTTCGATGCTACAAATGCTAGGAAGTTCGAATGTTGTTTGCTGAAGAGTTTAAAAGACAACCAAGCAAAGTACAGCGATCCAAGAGTTAACAATACCATCTCTCATCCGCTTCCTCCGTAAATACTATAGGTTCCTTACAAAAAGAAAGATAATAAGTAATCCCAATTCAGACGTTGTACCTATGGTTCTGTATTGATCACTTTCTCTCAATCAAGTCAAATTACAAAGCTATTGATTCAGGCAAATAATATAGTACCTACTCTGGAAATTAAGTTTTCTCTATCGAAATATAGTTTATTTACTTATAAGTCCTACACAATTTCTTATGATCGCTATGTATAAGACATATTATGACGTTTTTGACAATCTATGATCGCGTTCCAATTTTGACGAAAATCGCTGTCATCGCTCTAGAAACAGACATTTGTCAGAAATTGGGAACCAAGCAAAGCGAACAAGAGGTTTGTAGCACGGTAACTGAAAACTGAAACTTACCCAATATTTGACTGGTATAGTGCATTTATAAGGTAGGCATTAAATTATAAATATACAGAATTATTTAATATCTTATTACCCCTTACTCTGAGCTCATTTAATCACATATCAAGAACATTGTTCTCACAAAATATATTGTAGCAATATAGGACACACAAATTGAATATATATACTATATATTATATAGTATGTATTATATTCATGAAATGATGTAATATTTTATTATTTAAAGGCTTCGTAAATGAAACAACCGAAGCCATTTCTGTAATCGAAACCCAAACCCAATGTTATTCTGAATTGCTCCGACACCCACGTTAGGATTAGGATTGAGAAAATAAAGTTGTGAAAATAAGTGGTAATGAGTCAACTAATAGTTTGGTAAAGTAATTATGTAGTTCAACGATAATATAGCCTTATCTCAGGTTATACTTTAAATATTTTGTTTCTTCAAGACGTAAACTGTTTTATTTCAGAGGTTTAAGATAAAACCATATCTTGAGTTAATCTATAGGTATTTTCTGGTGAATACACCAACCGTCGAATTAAAAGGATTTAAAGTGTCCCGCAGATGTTTCAAAATTTCCATGCGGGGATTCTGCTCCCGTTGCCGGCGCCTACGTCTTACTATTTCTCCTTCCATGATATCCTGTAAACCCAAATAGAAAAGGCAATGGCAGAATTTACAGGGACGTGACGGTATGAATTTTGCCGCGTCCAATAGTTTTTTATTTGTATTTAAGCAAGTACTGGAGGTCCTGCCATAGCTCTCGGGTTGTATAATATATTGATCAATTACGGGTAAAAACACATCCCAATGTTAATTTCTGAGCGATTTTTCAAAGAAAACGGGCACCAGAGAGAAAATACTGTGACGCAAGAAATGTCAAACAATGATCGGTATATGAAAATCTCTGTAATCGAACGATGTGACGTCATCTTCGGTTCCGTCTCGGGTTTGGGAAAATGTTGTCCGGATTTGGTTGTTCTGAATAAAAAATTTAAAAAATCTGTCCCAAACCCAAACCGAATGTCTTATCGAATGGTTCTGAATCGCCCTGCAGACGAGAATCTGTCCAGCTGCGAATCAGTCCACTTGCTATGGAGGGTGGATTTCTCTACCAGTCCTAGAGGCTTAAGGCTTTTTTGGTCTGATAACACTACCGCTAAAAACTGGATTGCATTTGTCTCATATTTAAAAATCGAATTTAATTAATTTAATAGTTATTGAGCGGCTCAAAATCAACACTAACATAACTAAGCTGTATAATTAAGTGCTAGTGTAAAAAAAAGTGCAACAACTCACGGACTTTAGTGTTTATGTGTACCGGTGATAACCGGTCTATGACATTGCGAATTTGAACTTGTAAAATATTGTGAATCATTCTTTTCCCTTAATGATTTTTCTAAATATCTTGTTTATGCGTCATAGTTCACGTATAACACATATTTAACTATAAAATTACAATAAAATACACAGTCTTACGAACATTTTTTTTTCGCGTTGAGGTTATATTGTTTACGTATTTACGTCAACAAATATCTGACCTCTAGTTGATCAACAAATTCTTTGGCTTACTTTTTACTTGTTTTTAGAGATTATATTCACAACTTGGAGATGGAGAAGCAAAACTAAATTGACAGCCAAACCAGCCTTTTATTGGACAAGTTAGTTGGCAGTGCACCCAGCCAGATCCAAACTGCACCTGGAAGTCCACCTATTGTAACTATAGATTTAACAAGGGATTCCCCTTCCACAACCTCTACTGAGATTTCAAGATGCAGTAAAAATAAATTTAAGAAATATGTTAGAATAAACAGGTTTATTAAAAAAAAAGTTAAAAAAAATGATTGTTTGCAAAAGTAAAATATACAAATGAGAGAAGGCAACTTGGCGATGAGCTAGATGCAGTACTTTAATTTTAGAAAATAGTGTGACAAAATATGAAAAAGACATATTGAAATTAGAAAATGAATTAGAAAATCTCAAACTCTCATTAAAAATATCGACTGAGACATATAAATGTACCAAAAAAGACATCATTACTTCTTGTGATTGTAATTACCCTTTTAATTCAAATTCCAACCCATTGATGTTTGTTTGGTCCGGGTGTGAGTCATCATCACTCCCCAAATCAACCACAAGCCCTCTCAAACTGTCCTGTGTACAATCCAACAGTTTCCTGCCTAACCAAACTCCATACCAGTTAACAAATAATATAGTTATGTTTAGTGATGATATGGGCAAAAACATGGGGCCCCTACTTGCACAATATATGGGACAAAGTGTGATAAATCACTGCATGCCTGGAGCATCTTACGATGTTATTATCAATAAAATACTTAGTTTTAAATTCAGTGAAAATTCTACCCTAATAATTTTTATAGGAAATAGAGGTAATGTAAATAAAAAGAAGTTCATAAATATTTTTGAAAGTTTGAAATTGCTAAAAATTGGTAAAAATATTTTGTTTACCTTACCATATAGCAGCGGCTTGCCGGACAAAGAAAATAATCACAGGTATAAAATAAACCTGGACATGCATAAATTGACATGTTATAATGTTAATAAATTCCATGTAATTGACATTAATAATTATTTTAAAAATGAGATTTACCTGACGAGAGATAAATATTATGTGAATAATTATCTCAAAAGACAAATAGCTATTTCGCTATCACATTGTATAGATTGTTCAGCCTAGAAATTGGCTACCAAGTCTGCTTCTATTGAACAGACCATTGACATGAATATTCAACTATTGGAATCCGTTCCAATTAACAATTATTTAAATAAAATATTCAGACAATAGAGGAAAACTCTTGCTTAAATCAAAACCTAACCTTAAAATAATCAAATCATTTAAACATGTGCATCAATATATCCAAGGCTTATCCGGGAAAGAATTAGAAGTAGAAATATTCATAAAAGAAAGGAATATTCATGTTTTATGTGTCACTGAGCACTGGCTCAAAAAGTAAGAACTTATGTTGTCATTAGAAAATTGTAGCCTTATTAGTTCGTTCTCAAGGGAGACGGGCCATCCATGGCAGGTCACTTATATTAATCAATAATAATTTAAAATGTAAAGAGCGCAAAGATATTGTATCTCTCTCTGTTGAACGAACTATTGAGATATCATGTGCAGAGCTGGACGATTACATAATTGTTTGTGTTTATAGGTCCCCTACTGGTAATTTTAAATTATTTGAGTCTATAATGGAGGAATCACTCAGGAAATTATTTACAAATAAAAAGAAAGTAGTTGTATGTGGGGATTTCAATGTCGATATTATAGATGAAGAAAAAACCTATCGAGTGAGGTTTTTAAGCCTTTTCAAATCCTTTAATTTAATGCCTGTTATTGCTGAACCAACTAGAATTACTGCTACAACAGCTACTTGCTTAGACAATATATTCTTTAACTCTGATGTTATTAAAAATCTATAGTAAATTTTGTAAAATCCGATCACTGTGGACAGTCAGTCACGTTGGATCAACGTTTTGTACCGACTAAAAATGAAATTAAGTTTAGACCAGTCACTGATTTCCGTAAAGAAAAATTTAAATCTAACTTAAGTGATAAAATAACGCTTTTCCCTTTTATTAATGACAATGTTAATAACCAATATAAGTATTTATTTGAATTAATTAAAAGTGAATTTGACAAAAAAAACCTGAAAAGAAATTAGTTGTAAACAACTTGAAACCATCAGTGACTGTGCTACAGTAGGTATATACATAATCAGGAAGAAATGTTTGAATTATATAATCAAAAAGTATATAGAAATAATGACTCAATATTTTTAGAATATGTTAAAAAATACTCAAAGTTATTCAAGAATGTTTGCATGGCAGCTAAATCTAATTATATACGTGATAAAATTACTAAATCCAGTAATACAATTAAACAGACTTGGAATATTATAGACAAAGAAACTTGTAAAAATAAACCACGTGATTACATGTTTACATAAAAATTGATAGTAAAAATATTAAATCTGATAATGAAGTTGTAGGTGCTTTCGAGAAGTACTTCTGTAATATACCTATCGTAACCACAAAAAAACTTGATTCGTGCGCTCTGCATGCGAAATCACTGCTGGTATCGTGTGTTGACAGGTGTAACTCCTCATTTGATTTCACTTATATTAGCCCTTTAATGATTGTTAAAACTTTCAAGAAATTAAAACAAAAAAAAACTATGGATATATGGGGAATATCAACTGACACAATAAATCACATTATACCTCTCGTAGTATCTCACTTAGCACAAATATTTAATTAATGTATTGATCAAGGTCAATTTCCTACTTTAATGAAATATAGTAAGATTAAAAGTGACCCAAGCAACTTCAGGCCAGTTTCCATTTTACCTACATTTACCAAAATTTTTGAAAAATTTATATTTAATCAATTGCTTTCTCATTTTAAACTTAACAAATTACTGCATGAGAAACAGTTTGGTTTCTGCAAAGGTAGAAATACAACAGATGCTGGGGTGGCACTCGTCAAACACATTTTGGATGCCTATGAAGATAAACATGATGCGATAGGTGTATTCTGTGACTTATCGAAGGAATTTGATTGTGTCGATCATCAAACACTCATTATTATGCTAGAACATTACGGTGTATCTAATAATGCGTCAAAGCTGTTGAATTCTTACCTCTCAGTGGGAGTGCCCCAGGGCTCAATATTGGGACGTTTGCTGTTTTTGATGTATATTGATGACCTTTCTTTTTATTCAAAAGACTCCTGTGAGATAGTTCTGTTTGCTGATGATACTTCTTTAATCTTCAAATCAAAAAGAGGCAAAGAATCATTTGGTAATGTTAGCAGAGCTCTCTCTTGGTTGACTAGCAATAACTTGCTTCTTAATCCCTCAAGCATATGTAAACGAGACACAATGGATATTCTATTGTTATGCGGTCGCATGCGACCGCTTCGGTGTTTATGCGTTCATACAAAAAGACTAAATGTATTAAATTCACCATGCCTAACGTGAAGCAAGCTACCACAGAAATTCTACTCAACGGTGAAAAATTATATCTATCAAACTCCACTGATTTTCTGGGCATTACATTGGATTCGAAATTGCAGTAGGGACATGTTGACGCTCTGGCTGGGAGACTCGCTTCAGCTGCCTTTGCGGTTAGAAAGATTAGACATTTGACTGATGTTGAAACAGCAAGGCTTGTGTATTTTAGTTACTTTCATAGTATAATGGCTTATGATCTTCTCCTGTGGGGTTCTGTGCGGACATCGATACCATCTTTACTTTACAGAAAAGATCCATTCGTGCCATTTACAAACTATTCATAAATTTAAGTTACATGTCAAAATTATCCTAATGTCGAAGGGGTATTACAAAATTTAAGATTATCTTAATGACGAAAATGTATGGACAGTCCAGCCTGCACCAAACTGATGTACCTACCTGTTAATTAAACACATGCAGCGAATGCTTGAGGTTTTTTTGTCACTTTTCAAGGCCGTTTTTTTGTTACTTTAAATTTATTAATTGATGGTATTCAACCCAGCAGGGGCCGATGCATAATGTAAGATTGCATAATGTTGTATGGGCAGGAAATTGATTTGCCTTCTGAAGGCGTCTTGTGATTTTGTCCTGCTCACGAGCTGGAGGTGCAGAGTTAACTGCGTTCCCCTCACTCACAGAGAAGCGTTCTAAAAGACCGCAGGCCACTTTGGAATGAAATTGCCTGTGAGTGAGTGGTCTGGGCGGTGGATTTATGAAGTATACAATGAAAGTGTTCAAAAGGCTGGTATTTAACAGCCTTTTGAACACTTTCACGTACCAGTTTTTGTCCCTCTTTTTCTCTATGGGAAATATGAAGAGCTTTTGGTCTTTTGAATCAATTCCGCCCATTTATTTATTATATGTCATTATTAATTTTGTTTTTAAATTCGTTCGCCAGCTCGCTGAGCCGGCAATTGAAGGTCGTTGTGGCAGGTCGACATTGCGGTGACTAGTATGACGTCTTACCAGGCGATCAAACTTACCTGATGATTTCGCTGCATGTGTTTTTCGTTAGACTTTTTGATTTCATCGGGAATATGAATCCGGCGACGATTAATAGTCTCGATGACATCCGTGCGTCTCCTTTTTAAAAACACACGTCTAGGATTCATCATCCATGAGTTCGAGAACGACCTTTGCGGTGCAGTTCTCGACACACACACACAACATCCACGGACGGTATATCGGTACGAATACTATCGATATGACTGGCCCTGACTACCGCTACCAATATGAATTATAAACTTGATTTTCGAGAACTATCGGTAGTCAAACTAAAGATAGTTCGGCAACGCTATAAGAGTGTGTGTGTGTATTGATTATTGTTTTTTTTAACTTTTTTGCACCGTACAATTGGCGGACTTTATGACTTGAGGCATTCTCTACCAGTCAAAAGCTTGGGAATGCAGAGAGTTTAGTCAGTGGCGTAATATTGACAAAATATCCTTTAAATAATAAATATCCTTTGGACATTCCCACACATCGCCATCTAGCCCCAAAGTAAGCTACTCAAAGCTTGTGTTATGGGTGCCAGACAACGGATATAATACTTAAATACTTTTTTTTTTGTAAATACATACATGATATACATAGAAAACACCCAGACCAATACAAACAGACATGTTCATGCACACAAATGTTTGTATTGTGCGGGGATCGAACCCGCACCCGCTGCGTAGTAGGCGATTTCTCGACCACTACACCAGTCGGGTCGGAACAAGAACTGAGAGTGGTCAAAAAAAATAACGTAATAACATGACGTGGCTTTAAGTCAACCTTATGTACAAAATTTTTGTTGTGCAATAAAGTATAATAAATAAATAAAAATAAAAGCATAAACATACACACATACTAATATTACACAAATAAACAAAAATAAAATATATGAAGGACTAATGAACATACATAGAATACACATATTTAATTAATAAAAAAATATGAATAAAGATATTGACGACATCTAAAGCGACACAAGGGAAAGATAACGGTAGTTAGTTCTGAAGTGAACGATGTGAACGAAAAGTGAACTGAACTCACTATCTTAACCTTAGATAGGTTAAAATAGTGGTTGCAGAGAGACTGTGTATTAGTATCGTATAGTAAGCGCCTTAGCTGTTAGCTGGTCGTTGCTTTGCAAAGCTCGAAGGTTTTAATTCCGAACCGGGCCGCCTTAGTACGGATACACTGCACTCAGCTAAGGCGACTCTTCCAGAGAAGGAACGACTCATCCAAGCTAAGGAGGATGCATAGATCGGGGAATTTTTGGTTACAATAGGTAAGTACCGGAATTCTTTTATTTTCTTATACTTTATGCAGGAACCGCGTTATGATTAGAAACCGATTCGTGGACATAATTTTCCGCAGTTCTGGCATTTCTAGAATACCTGTCGTCTAGTAATTTTTACTCTCGACCTATTAAAATATGGATAAGCAAGGCAAAATATCTGAATATACTGTTTGATTTTTAATCTGCCTTTCCAGAGAGTTAAGCTCTCGTCAATACAGATATTTTTGTCCGGAATATAATTATTTTGGAATGTGAAATTTAAATGTTCTATTATTGATCGCAAGCGGTGTATTTGGTCATGGCTTCTAGCGACGCAAGTGCCGGATGGATCGGTGTCGTTTAATGCAGGGTCAGAATCTACAAAATGAAGAGCGCGGTTACCCGCGCTCTTCATGATTCTTCGTGATTATGTTTTTTTAACGATTACCGGTGAATTTTCGGCGGAAGACGTCGGTTTTTAATAGGGGGTCAACTGAGAAGCAGCTAAGAATAGTTGGCATTCGGATGATGCCAAGCATCATCCAAAATGCGAACAGGCATAGAATTTCATCGGTGTTCGTCGGATACCATTCAGACTGAAAGGCAGCAGATAAAATTTTCGTTGCATACTGATTCGTTTCAGTCACAATATGGGCTAAGTTATCATCGTCCCAATAGGAACGGAAAGCATCATAGGCCGAATTGTGGTTCTGAACCGAACCAGTACGCTGCTCAACAAAAAAATCTGTGGTTCTGCTGATCATCCAGTCGAGGGAGATTTGATCCGTCGCTTGGGTCTTAAAAACTGCTTATGCTCATCATCATCGGTCTCGCTCTCACTCTGACCAGCCCTTGCCTCTCTCCTCCTTACAACGTCCCGTGCCAATGTGAGAAGCTCACTGGGAACATCGTGGTCGGTAGTCCAAATTGCATTTAGGGAATGTCCTACTTCCCACTTAATACCAGAGCGTGAACGTCCACGCAAGCTGACGCCTGGTCGCCCACCTCTACGTATATCATATTATCAGAAATTTCAATAATTTAGAAAAATAAAATATCTACCTACCTAACACTATATTGCATCAATCAACCAGACATGATATTACATATTGACAACTAGTGAAACCAGTTAATCCGATAACACATCCAACCGTTTGAGTATCCAAGACCAGTGAGGTAAAATTCCCTCACTAGACTCTTCCCCCTCATTTCTTCCCACTGAAAATACAATAACCCTTCATTTCTTCACTAAAATCTCTTACAACTTGTAATCATTTATTGTGTATAGCAGAGGTTCCCATACTTTTTTTTTCTCATAGACCACTTTAAACAATTTGCTGGATCTGGTGGACCCCCTGCAGCTATTACATCTACTAACTTACGTCCAAAACCCGAAAAAAGTATATGTCTATGTAAATCTGTGTTGTGGCTATTTTTCAATCAACTATTAAATAAAAGTTTTCGAAAAAAGGTAAGAATTTATGTTGCTTTGATTATGCTGTGAGTATTGTCATTTAAGCTAAGTTTCAAGGCCAGTCTAAAAAGCGTCTTCATCCAACAGTTGGATTCCTACTTTACTTTTTTGTATTCTAAGATTGACTCACAGTACAAGAAACCAATAAGCTTCCACTTCGGAGTGGTAAAAAGTAAAAATAAATATTTTCTTGTTTTGTAGCTAGTTATGGAACCCCCTTGCCCTTCTGTCTTAGATTAGGGTTGCCTCAGCATATTTAAGGGCAAGCTCATGTATTTTATTATCGACTTAGCTGTTTCAGCGTCAACGGCCCGTGCCTGTATTTAGAATAAGTTAGCCAGTAATAAATCATCTTCGAATCGGTGCAGACATTACTCGCATTTTAATTTTAATTAATTTAATTAGTTTTTAAAAACTCCCCACCCGGCTCCCGATACGTAACTGGCGCAGCCGGATCGGATTTTTCAAGGAGTTTCCGCGTTTTCCTGTGTGTCTAAATTCACCAAATCTACGGAAACGACAGTGAAACGAAAAATCCGCGAACCAAATAAATTTGTTAAATATCGGGTATGGTGTAAGAGTGCTGATTATGGGTGCTGCGGCTGGCTGGTGAGTAAGACTTTTCGCCATCCTTTCCCTCATCATCCTAAATCTATGTTACTTTCCTAAAAGTGATATTTTGAGATAGGACTTCTCTCATTATAACTTACGGGTGTCAGTATATGAACTTTTATATGGCCTCCAGTGTTTGTGGTCTATAAATAGATTTCTACAGAGTAATTTCATGTATAGAAACCTCACTATTGTGTTTGAAATAAATGTGTCAAATAATACTGAAAATAGTTAAATAAATTATTATAAAGGTGTGATAAATACAAATTAAATGAATAGTAAGGTATTATCTCCCAAAAAGCAATTTATGTGAATATTTTTGTTTGGAATAAGTGTTTTTACCTCAAACAATTATTGCAAATTTTATTTTATTTAATATTGTGTGTCTTTTAATTTAGGTATTGTGTATTTTTCCGTGTGTGTTATTTTTTTTATATATACTACATTAGTGACATTGCGTTCTCTGTGCCTTATATTACTCTACAATGGCTAATACGGAATCTATCGTCACAATTCCTGCCGATATGCTTAGATTAATACCGTTGTTTAATGGTGATAAAAAACTTTTAAACCTTTTTATTCGAAAATGTGAATATATCATTACGAATTATAGAGGTAATGAAGAGCAAAACCTATACGTGTATCATGCGATAACAAGTCGGCTTACCGAGAATGCAGCGTCGCTTTTATCAGAACAGGAGGATGTTTTGGCCTGGTCTGAATTAAAGGAATTATTGCAACGACATTTCGGAGACCCAAGAAATGAAGCGTGCATTAATATTGAATTAGAATCGTTAAAAATTAAATCCGGTGAAAGTTACCTCGACTTTTGCAATCGAATTCAAAGTGTTCGGTCCTTACTGATTTCCAAAGTAAACTTTATTCAGGATAATGAAATTAAACGTGCAAAATTAACCATTTATAATAATACCGCTCTGAATGTATTTTATATAACTTGCCTGAGAATCTTGTACGCATAGTTAGACTGAAGGCACCAAGTACGCTAGAGTCTGCATTGAGCATTGTCCTTGAAGAAATGAATTTCCGTGAACAATATAGTATGCGGAATCGCCTTCACAACCAAGGATCTAGGATACCTAACATGAACATGGGTCCATCACAATCATATGGTTTTAAATTTAGTGGGTCATAACCCCAATCTACGGGTTTTAAACCCATATTGCCAAACAACTCAAATGCACAATTTAAATTCGGAATTCCTAAAAATTTGCAAATGAATAATCAACCACAACAATTCGGCTATAGGCCACCCCAACAATTCGGCTACAGGCCTCCCCAACAATTCGGCTACAGGCCTCCCCAGCAATTCGGCTATAAGCCACCCCAACAGTTCGGTTATAGGCCACCTCAACAATTTGGCTATAGGCCACCCCAACAATTTGGCTACAAGCCACCACAACAATTCGGCTATAAACCACCACAGCAATTTGGCTATACCCAACCCCAAATGCAACCACCGCATATGCAATCAACGGATGTGTCGATGAGGACACTACCCCCTAAACCTCAGCCTGGTTTTAAATTAAATGAATTAACGCTGAATGATTGTGAAGAACAATACTACCCTGATTTCAACCAGGATGAGTATGGTTATTGCGACTTTTATTCACCAGATAACGATCTTACTTATTTCACACATGCGGAAGATACTGTAAACGAGTCCGAAAATAATGAACAAGTAGATGCGTCTCAAAATTTTTGCGAAGGTGCCTCGATAGAAAAGACGAAAGAGAAATAGTAGAAATAAATTGTGACTCAAATCTTAAACTGCCCTACGTATACTTAGAGGAAATAGACGCCAAAATGATGATTGACACAGGTAGCATGCGGTCATTCTTCAGTCCTCGTATAGCTCATCAATACTTTGAACAATTTATTCAAAAGGAACCTTTTCAAGTAGTGAGTACTCACGCGTCAAGTATACACGATGAAACCATAACGATTCCTCTTTTGCCTACTTTTCAAAGCTCGGATTGTCACAAATTCTATGTGTACGACGTAGATGCTCGTTATGAAGGGCTCATAGGAAACGACTTGTTACAACAGCTCGATGCTGTAATTGATCTAAAGAACCAGGTCTTGCAAACCAAAACGACCTTAATTCCAATTATCAATAACAATCTCAATTACGTCATTGATATAACGCCGCGAACAGAACAGAGAGTTAAGATTCCTTCGCAAGCGGAGTGCGAATGCCAAGTGCAATTGTAAACTGCTCTTACGGATATGCTACGACAGTGATTCAAAATTCTACAGAAGACCCGATGACGTTGACCTTAACACAACCACTGGCAGTAGTACAGTTCGAAGAAATAGAATGCAATTTAAATTATACCCAAAATTTTACAAATGTAGAAACAACTAAACTATTAGAGGAAAATTTAGCTAAGGTAAGGCTAGATCACACTAATGACGAAGAACGAGAAAAAATATTTAAACTCTGTAACGAATATAAAGACATATTTTATTGCGATCAGTTACCTTTGATATTTACTAATGAGGTCAAACATCACATACGGACAAAAAATGAAGACCCAATCTACGTAAAGCCATACAGACAAGCTGAGGCTCAAAAGGAAGAAATAAATAACCAAGTTGAAAAACTATTGCAAAATAATGTCTGTAATGGTCGTAGACTACAGACGCTTGAATGACATAACAGTAGATGACAAGTACCCGTTGCCGAACATTACCGATCTTTTCGACAAATTAGGTAAAAGTACTTATTTCACCACTTTAGATCTAGCCAGTGGGTACCACCAGATAGAAATAGAGGAGTCCGACAGGCAAAAGACAGCATTTTGCACACAAAATGGCCATTACGAATTTCTGAGAATGCCGTTTGGTCCCAAAACTGCACCAGCAACATTCCAGAGGGCGATGGACAGTGTCCTAAGAGGACTACAGGGACTACACTGCATGGTATATTTAGATGACATCATCATATTTTCCAGCAGTTTAGAACATATTCAAAATTTACGTTCAGTTTTTGACAGGCTTAGGATGACAAATCTAAAAGTACAACTAGACAAATCGGAGTTTTTGAGAACAGAAGTTCTGTATCTAGGTCATACTATAACAAAAGACGGCCTTAAGCCAAATAATGATAAAATTCAAGCCGTTTTAAGCTTCCCGCTGCCAAAAACTACAACAGAAATTAAGAGTTTTCTCGGTCTAGTGGGATATTACAGACGTTTTATACAAGATTTCGCGAAAATTACACAACCTCTGACTTCATGTCTAAAGAAGCGTAACAAAATTGTCATTGATCAAAAATACATCGATTCATTTAAAATGCAAGGAGCTTTTAACACATGCACCGTTGCTACAATACCCCGATTATGAAAAACCATTCATATTAACGACAGATGCGTCCAACGTAGCCCTAGGTGCAGTCCTGTCACATGGAAAAATAGGTAGCGATAAGCCGGTAGCGTACGCAAGCCGTACGTTAAGTGATACGGAATCACGGTACAGTACGATTGAGCGAGAGTTGCTTGCTATCATTTGGGCAACTAAACACTTTCGGCCGTATCTGTACGGACGGAAATTCTATATTTACACTGATCATCGGCCCTTAGCGTGGCTTAACTCACTAAAAGACCCGAATAGTAAACTTACTAGATGGAGACTACGATTGCAAGACTTTGATTTTGAAATCATTTATAAAAAAGGCAAACAGAACACTTACGCTGATGCCCTATCCAGAATCAAAGTTAATGCTTTAGTGTCGGAAGAAGATGGCCAATCAATGAAAGTAAATGTTGACGTAGATCTCGAAGGCGTGGTTGAAGAAATTGTGAAATTATCTACTAAAAAGGATGAACAAAGTGACTCTTCTACTATTACGATATCAGATTTAAGTAGGACAGCATCAAATAGTCCGGTAAACATCCCTAATTCACCATTCTTGGAAAATGAACTAGAATATCCAGTACCATCACCTTCTCATATAAGCACCAAATCGCAAACGATTCACTCAGCTGTTGACTTAGAATCCACAGGTATTCCAATATTAAAAGAAGCTATAGATACGAAACCGAATCAGATATTAGTATTCTTTTGGCATAAAAACGATATGCAAGTCACCGACCAATCGAGGGACAAGCAAAAAGTCCTGGAAGTGTTTTTACCCGTTAACAATACGGAGTTAATAAAAGATTTTCTGAAGCAATATATAAGGCCCAAAATAAAATACTTTATCTATTTTGAACACGATGAACATCGCAAACAGTTTAGCAATTTAGTCATACAGCTATTCAAAAAGGATATGGTGCAACTATACGAATGTACCGAACGTGTAGTCTACATTGAGGAAGAAAATGAGCAAAAGGCGGTTGTATTAAAATATCATGAAGGAAAAACGTGTCATCGTGGTATCAAAGAAACATTGGTTAGACTTCGTAGGAATTATTATTGGAATAACATGCAGGAAACAGTGTCAGCAATCATAAACTCATGCGAAGCGTGTCGTAAAATGAAGTATGACAGAAAACCTATAAAACCCGTTTTACAATTGAGTCAAACACAAGATGCCCCCTTTCAGGAAATCTTTATCGACCTCTTCTCGATAGAAGGTTCCACTTATTTAACATTGATTGACGCATTCAGCAAGCTAGGCCAATGTATGGAAATATCAAATAAATCGACCCCCGAAGTGGTGCGAGCCCTAATGAAATACTTTTCCTTTTACGGTATTCCCAAAAAGATAAGTTCCGACTCGGGTACCGAGTTCAATAACGAACTGCTTAAAGAGTTTTTGTGTTTACATAATGTTGAACTTCACATCGGCACGCCCAATAACCCAAATTCTATGGGACTAATTGAACGTTTCCATTCAACTATTATTGAAATCTACAGACTCGCTAAATACGAGCGTAAATGTACCGATGCAGCGTCAGTCATGACATACTCAGTGATGGCGTACAACAACACTATTCATTCTGTTACAGGACTTACTCCATTTGAAGTAGTATTTAGTCATACTAATGCTGAAACTCCTTACAATATTAATTTTGAAAAAGCGTACATGCAACAACTAGTTAAAGACCATGCTAAGCGAACTAAATTCTTATATCAGTATTTAGCGGATAACATGGTAGCAAACAAAGAAAGAGTTAGGGAAAAGAGAGGAGGAGAAACTGGCATAGAGTTTGAAAAGGGTGAGACTATTTTTGTAAAAGGAGTAAATAAAAGAAAAAGTATAGATAAGCCCAGATACGATAAAACCCAAGATGTAGGAGACATAGAGAGAAATGTAGTACCAATTAGAGTGGGCGAGAGAGATACGAAAGCACCTATTAAAAATGTTAAACGCCCTCCACAGGTGGTGCTTTCTGATCGTGACGCCGGTGCTGGCCCTTCAACTCAAACCACTTGAAGGCAATCCAGGCATATTGCCAATTAAGGAAGGTCAGGCGTTCTTTCAAATAGATCATTGGACTATTATAAAGGTCGTTAATTTAGAAAAAATATTCGATGACTTGAATCATGTTTCAACATCATATAAACAGTTTAATGATTTAATAGATTATAATAATCCAGCTTATCAGGAATATATAACCCTAAAAACACATACAGATATTGTCCGCGATATAACTATTGAAAAGTATTATCAACTTATGCCGCGACGTGAAAGACGAGGTCTAATTAATCCATTGGGCTCAATTATAAAAATTGTGACAGGTAATCTTGACCATGAAGATGCCCAACGATACGATAAACTCATAACTGAATTAAATTCTAATCAAATGATTAACTCAAAAAAAAATACTTTGGTCTCTCAAATGTTCGATAGCTTTATTAATACCACTGAAACAATTTATAATAATTCAGTCATGTTTGAAGAACGATTAAATAAAATTGAGACTATGTAAAATGAAGCTAATTCTAATCAGTCTGAATGGATGTTTTCTACATATATTGTTGGATTGTTTAATATATTTATAAGTAGCTTTCGTACGATTTTTATTAGACTAAGTGAGATTGAAACAGCTCTAGCCTTAAGTAAATTGTCAGTTTTACATCAATCCATAGTTAATTCGAAAGAATTACTAAATTATTTAAAATCGATAGCTCAATTTGCTAATCTTATGTATTTAGCCAACGAGGATAATTTGTTTAAATTAGAGGAAACAATTTATGTCAAATCATACGTTAAGAAAGACAAGATAACATTTATAATGGAGATATCATTAACTGATAATCATACGTATAGTTATTATAAGATTTATTCCATACCAATATTCCACGAGTCACAAAACATCACAATATCAATCTTTCCTGAATTTCCTTACCTATTGGCGAGAAAGTCTAATTACTTACCAATTTCCAAGCCATGCCGCGCGCTCGCTGCTGGCGACCACTTCTTATGTATGACAGACAACCAAGCTGTCTACCATTAACCTACCTGTGCAGAGCAGCTTATGGAGTTTGACAATACTCTCACACATTGTCACCAGCATCAAATCCAAATCGAAGAAGTAAGAATCCAGAGGGTAAATACCAACAATTGGATCTTGTATAGTCGAAGACAAACAACGATAACTAGTCTGTGTGATAACCACGATCAGAACAGTAAGCAGCCTATTTTTGGAACTTACCTCGTTACTATTGATGAACCCTGCAACCTAGAAGTCCTTGGACTCAAAATCAATCACCATATCTACGAGTCGCTAGATACCGCGAAACCGATCCCGATCATAAACTTACCTGTGATGCACGGTCATACGAATCTATCAAGCACACACGCACTTAATATGGTTGGAGTTAACCTGGATGAAAAAAAATATATGTCATATGCTCTAAAGCACAGTGCGGAAGTGGAAAGTGTTTTGAGTGATAAAAAGGACATTAACTTCAGTGTTAATTTAGGTTATTTTGTCATATTATGTTTAGTTATAATATGTTTAATTGTATTCCCTTTATATGTATTTCGTAAAAGGTTATTAAAAATTGTGCGAATGATCGGAAAGATATTGAAAATGATCGTTCCGATAATTTCACTCTTAGGGAGGGAGGAGTTATGGAACCCCCTCGTCCTTCTGTCTTAGATTAGGGTTGCCTCAGCATATTTAAGGGCAAGCTCATGTATTTTATTATCGACTTAGCTGTTTCAGCCTCAACGGCCCGTGCCTGTATTTAGAATAAGTTAGCCAGTAATAAATCATCTTCGAATCGGTGCAGACATTACTCGCATTTTAATTTTAATTAATTTAGTTAGTTTTTAAAAACTCCCCACCCGGCTCCCGATACGTAACTAGCTATTTATTCAAACACAAAAATTACTACACTGTTAATTATGTTGTTATAACAGTCTTAGTAGAATTAAAATTTAACATCAAAACTAATAATGATTATTATTTTAAAAACAGTCGCAATATAATCAAAATTTACCAAAATTATACCATTGTAATCTGGGATAAAAGTTATAATTTTAAAGGGAGGGATGTACTTGGTGAATTGACAGTAAATTATCAATATTTGGCTTGAGTTTAGTTAAGTATAACCGTAAATCTCCTCGCTCTGTAATATTTAATCTGCTCAGTTTTTTTGTCAATAAGTTTGTTACGGCACTAAAACTGCGTTCAACAAGATATGACGAAGGAAACGCTATGAGAAATTTTTGCACAATTCCCTGGATATTTTTCAGGTATTTGTGCCTGCAGCCAAAATGATTGATACCCTCTTTTGAATGCTACTTTGAGCTCCTCATTAGTGCTAAGCTCGAGTAGCTCTTCTTGCAGTACCACATTTTCCACTTCAGTTTTATCATACGGATTTATTTTCCATGGTGGTATATCCATCGGCAGAATGTCTTCAAATCTGATTTTAAAATCATCATACAGAGCAATCAAATGTTGAACATACGTCTGAATATCTTCGTCGAGGCATTCTACCTGCGATAAATTTGGAAACTGGGAAAATTCACGACCAATATTTGCTTCATAAGTTTCAGTTTACCAAGAAAAGCTGAAATTTCACTCTTTGTTTTTATCAAATTGAGGCTGTCCCCTTGTAACTGTAGGTTGAGGTCATTGAATTTTTTGAACAAATCTGTCAAATACGCAATGTCTGCTTTGAAATTCATGAGGTTTTCTTTTAAAACAGGATCTTTAGTGTTCAGAAACTCTAAAACAGAGTCGAAAAGCAAATAGAATCTTAATAGACATGCACCTTTCGACAACCAGCGTACTTCGGTATGTAGCAGCAATGGTTGGAAGTCCTCATCATTTTCTTCGCACAATTGTGCAAATAAGCGCGTATTTAATGCATTGCTTCTTATTTTGTTAACTGCATTAATCACAAATTGAAGCGCTTGGTGCAATCTATAACTAAATTTTTTCGCTACTAGATGTTGTCGGTGGATGACACAGTGAATTGCCTATTACCTCTGGTATAATCCTTTTAAGATGACTTATAAACCCACGATATCGCCCGACCATGGCAGGAGCTCCATCTGTTTCGTATCAATTACCTACCTGTAAATATGAAAAAAATATTTGTTAAGTAATATTAAAATGATTTAACATTCATAATAGATGTGGCTTTTTAAGAGAATAATATATTTAAAGAATTGTAATGAAATTTAAGTGAGCTAGCTGGAATAGAAGTTTAATATTCCTAAACTTTCTGTTCTTTTTCGAAATAAATATAGGTATTTAATTTAATTTTATACTTTTTCTTTGTATATATTTTATACGTGTACTTGGTCACTTACTAAACGCAACATACTTATTCATTACAAAACACAATCAAAACTAAGTATTTATTTACGCACTTATAAAGATAAAAAAATAGGACTATCCATACAAAACGCACGCATCACTTAAAAATACTTAAAATCAGATAGTTGAAGAAAGTAAAAAAAATACTGCTATAATTTTCTTTGACCTATGAAATCTTTATTCTTGGAATGGGTCAGAACCTACTGTTTGTGGGTTTGTTTTTCCCGCAGATTCAAATTGCTAACAAATAGATAGGTAGGTACTTACTTTTCCAACAATGGCAAACAATAATATCAATTCACTTTAATTTTCATAAGTCTGAAAACTACTTCTGTCACTGGTGAACACTTATATAAGGTTACCTCGTTTTAAGTGATAATATTTTAACAGAGCATCAAACAATAACATAGAAAGAGGACCCAATAATTATTTTTTTTGAAAACTGGCCCGTTTACGTTTTTATTTTTCCTAACAAAAAAAATATTATTTTTTAAGAGCACCCTGTTCCGCGACATCGCCTTTCGTCTCTTACATAAGTACTACATTGAGCGAAAACTAGACATACGTATGGGCCTGAGTGTGACGGAAGATGGACTAGCTAAGCGAGAACGAGACAGACGCGTGGGCGTGAGCGTGACAGAAGATGCCTATCTCATTCATGCGGCGTGCCGATGCGCGGTACTCGGGCGGTAGGGGGCGCCGCTGCGCGCCTATTTATTTGGTCCTACATAATAATAATAATAAAGGTAACTACCTACTGCATTCGATTACCTATTATAACGAAACACTAATATGAAAAAAACATTATCAACGTGTATCAGTACCTAATAAATCAAACAGATAGATCAGTTAAATAAACGCTAAACAAACAAAACAGCTGGGTATGAAAACAAACACAAAAACTTAAGAAGGTATGTGCCCATTTATCTGAGGTCTAAAACAGCTGGGTAGGTATGATTCTCTGAAACAGAAACTCAACTTAGGTAGGTATGTGTTCATTAATCGTAGGCCTAAAACCCTAACAGCTAATGGCCTAAAACCCTAATGTATGATAAACTAAGACAGAAACTCAACTTAGGTACCTACCTATGTGTTTATCGCAGGCTTAAAACATGAACAGCTGGGCAGGTATGTATGATAAACTAAAACTACCTAATTGTGTTGTGTTCCTTCTGTTTATTTAATAATAATAAGGAGAGAAAGCTTATGTGAAAGTAAACTTCCTAATTGTGTTGTGTTACCTCTGTTTATTTAATAATAATAAGACAAATCTTATGTGAAAGTAAACTTTAAAAAGAATACCTATTAAAATTCTCAATCTTACTAAATTTAACTTAGATGTTGTAGTTACCTACGTACCTACCTAATGAGTAGGTACCTATTGATTCCTTTTGATTCAGAAGATGGATATGCACTTAAAGTTGCGTGAGTAAATTTAACACAGTTTTGTTTTAAATTTCGTTTATTAGGTACCGTAAATTAACATAACACATAAAACGCGAACACATCTTTGAAAATTACGTACATTTTTATTATTTTTTACTTTTAATTATCACACTTGCTCAGTTTTTGTACAGATATGTGGATACAAGTCTTATTTCACAATAAAATAAATTAAAACTAGGATTTCTGCATTGGTTTACAAATACGTTTTCTTTATTAGCAGCGATAAGTTAACATTTGAAAACAATGACGTCAAAGATTTGAAGTAAAACAGGTTACTATTTTTACGATAACATCTTATTTTACAATTGCCAATTGAGGCGATACCTCCTAACCTTATTATTATGCAAACTGGGCCTCTATTTTTGAATCACTCGCTTGAACATGGCGTGTGAGTTTTGTTTGAAAACAAATTAAAAATCAATAAAAATCACGCAAAATATTCGCGTTGGTACTCACAAAATTCATTAATCATTTTTGCAAATCACTTCCACGTGAGATTATACTAATTTTCATAGGAAAATCGGACATTAAACAATGAATATCACACACCATCTTGACGCGAGTGATTCAAAAATAAGGGCCCTGAAGCGAGCACTAGACAATCTAGCTATCACGAGCACTGCTTTTTTTCACTAGCCATCACGGCATTCACTGTTCATTCACACACGTATGCACTGAACCTTTGCTGGAATTGGTGGCGAATAACTGCAGCATTGTGTTGTGCATGCACGTTATCCCAACAACTTGCAATAGTTGCAATTGCGCAGTAGTCAACGGGAGGACTCGAGCTCGTGCTGTTCGATCTTCGTCGCATAGTCCGCACCAGCAGCAAAACTTGGACCCTCAAGTGATAAAGGCGTAATCCCCGCCAACAGCAAATCTTGGACCCTCAAGTGATAAAGGTGGAGGGCTTCGTTGTGCAGAAACCGCCATAGCAAGCGTCTGCGGTGTTTGGCAGTCGGTGCCGTACCAGGTCAAGGCGCGGCGGGAAACTATGTGATGCTGGTCACACGACCCAGGCTTCGGAAAACGCACCGCAGGTCCGCGACGCGCGCGCACACGACATACAAACGCGAATTTTTTTGGCAGACTGACTCGCGTCGCGCGCGCGGCCGCGGCTATCCGGTGGGGCCCCCGCCCCCGCTCCCCAGCGGCCGCGAGCGCGACACGTGTAGGCAGGCAGGCAACACGGCGGCGATGGGCGGCGCGTATGACAATACCTACAAAGAAAGACCGAGAGCTCCGCTCAGCAACACGCGGCACGGGGTGTTTTATTTTACTCTTTTTTCTACATGTTTAGAGGCGATTTTCTCGAAAACTAGCGTATAAAAAAATTTTTGTTTCGTACAAAATATATTTCATTTATTTTTCTGAATCTGCCTTTAAAATATTATCACTTAAAACGAGGTAGCCTTATATAGGTACACTTTCTTTTTGGAAATTCCGGAAACAACTGAGTAATGTTTATCATTCGCATTCGTATTTATATTAGAGAAAAATCCATTAAGTTCATGCAAGTTCAGACAAGACTTTAACTAGGCGGGAGGGCGGCGCGGCATCGGCGAGTCTTGACACGCTCTTTCTGAATATGGAATATGCAAGTTCTTACAAAAACAATTGCTGAGTTTCTTATAATATTGTCTTCCTATATTCATAGGAGAAGTCAAGCTTCTTATAATTTTATTGTTCTTATATTATTGTCTGCCTATCTATATTATTGTCTCCCTATATTCATAGGAGAAGTCAAGTCGGGTCTCCTAATACATTTTTATAGACCCCCGTTAACGAGTTGTGGACCCCCATTTTTTTTCTACGCAAGCGTAGACCCCTGTCGGGCTCGCGTAGACCCCTGGGGGTCCACTTGGACCACTTTGGGAATCAATGGTGTATAGTATCCAACACAGACACCACCCAATCGCTATGCGAATACAAAGGGCTTACACATAAGTAACCACTAAGCTTAATCTTTATTGAACATCCCATTACTTATGTAAAATTACATAAATTAAAAATAACACGCCTAAATCTTCCCTACATTATTGTTTGTTGTTGGGTGATGACTGGTAGCCATGAACCCCTCTCATCACAGCTTGGATCACCAACGATGTATCAACAACAACATTGATATGAAGAATTAACTAGAACAAAAACAAATATTAGAAATTGAGTCTATCTACAATGCAACTAACACTAAAACACAATAACTCACCGTATATTTACATAAATTATACTTATTTTCATTATCATTATATTAATAACATATATTAATATCATTAAATTTTAACTATTTGAATAAAGATGCAGAAGATATAATTGACAATGAAAATTGTTTGACAACAAGACTGACATGGCATTGTCAACGTCAAAATCATAGATAACTCGCATTCCTCAATTTAAAAAAATAAACTATTTGACGATTTGGGTTTTAGACATTTGGCCATGCCGTTAAAATGATCATTTGGCACCTTGTTGACATTCCTATGATGTGGCTGTCAATTATTAGGGGTTTTGCGCGGGAAACGAAAAGGGAAGGACGGACCATACTTCTTCATTTTAGAAATTGTTATTCTCGGGTCATGATAATTCGTGTTTTTTTTTTTTTTAAACAATGAAGTTAAAGTGAGAATTATGGTGAAGCGTGCTCTAATCGCGTCGTCTTACCCGGATCGCTGTTCTTGCGTTTAGCTTCCTTGTTGAGCATTGGAATGCGGACCACCTCGCATTTCAATGAGTTAGGTTAAGTTAGGCTAGTTTAGTGTTAGTTTTAGTTTTAAGTATTGATTCAACTACAGGAAATAAATTACTGATGTCCAGGCTGTATGGTTTAAACCTTTGCCTTTTCCAATCCAAACGGAAAGAAAAGAACCAAAAAAAAAATGACAATTATTATCAAATGTAGAACCATAAATTAAAATATTATTAATGTAAACAATTGCATTCCTATATCTGAGGCCTGCTAAAATTTATCCATTCTCCTTTGAAAAAATGCACCACTAGTCTTCAAACCAAATGGTAAAACGTTAAATTCATATAAACCTGACGGTGTTACAAAAAGCTGTTTTATTTCTATCAGATTAGTTTAAAGCGAGTTGCCAGTATCCTGATTTTAATCTAAATCTGCAAAATATTTAGCATTAGATAAATAAAGAATTAAAATTTCCAAGAATCTAAAATCTCCAAGAATCATCAGGATTCTTTACGAAAACATTAATCAATTCTAAAGTACATGATTCAGCTTGAGAATCTTTTCGACAAAATTACATTTACCTAAATCTACAAACTTATCCCTAAAATTAATAATGGCAGAGTTATCATTTAAAAAGTCCTGCCCTAAAATAATATCAGTTACTAGTTTTATGTACACACGGCAGCATGTCAAACTACTACACTTTGACCTTGAGCGCTTTGAAAGTTGAACGGAGAGAATCGTGCGAAAGAGACTAATATCCTATTTCAGTCCTACTTCAAATGAGTTGTGCAGTCGTGCATTGCGCCGCGGGCTCGCTTCTCATGTGATTTTGGCGGGAAGGATGGCGTGATTTATTGAAAATCAAACAAGCGGTTGCGTATTTCTTTACTTTTCGTTTTTTTATGATATGGGAGCAGTTTTGCAGGTTATTTATTTATTACTTTTAGGACCTGTATAACCGGTTCCTGTTAAAGTTCCATATAGCTATCTGGAACCCGTGAAACAAGCCCTTAGAATACTTTTTTAATTTTATCTTATTTAAACTCTACTGTCTCTTTACTTTTTTAAAGAATGTTTTGGCCCCTCTTTTATTAATTACTATTATTTACGTCGCCCGGTTTTTAAATAAATATTTATAAAAGTATCGTGAGAAGTTAAATAGCGCTTATGCACTCAAAATGCACATTCATTTTTTAACTGTCTTTTGATATTTTATTTGAACCGTTTAGCCTTAGGTAAAGCATTTCAAGCATAATGTTAATAATATCCGCTTGGTATGCGAAGTGTGGGTTCAGTTCCAGTCTTGGACAGAAACATTTTATTCCAAGCGTTTGCAATAAGTGCAATGAACTAATGAATGACTGACTTATTATTACGCTGTAACATTACCTTTTGTTCTGCATTAGCGGCAGGTTTACCTACCACAAACCATTACAAAATAGTGAAGCTAAAGGGCAAATTACAACTGATAAGCTTCACTGATCAGATTGACGAGTTCAGAAGGCACATAGCCTATCAGTTCGCGGTCATGCAACCATGAGGTTAGTCTAGTAGTATTATATTATCAGGGGTCTTAACTTAGGCTAAGAGCGCACATTTGGCCAGACGCGACTAAGAGAACGAAAAGATAACAATTGAAACTAAACCCTTGCTTAATTACATACAGTTGAAATAGCAAACGGTTCGCTCGCAAGGACATCCCGATGCCGCCGCAAGAGCCGCCGCGCGACACTCACTCTAGCTACTCCTCCTAGCTTCAACCGTATATTATTACTTTAAGGTTTACTTTAAATTGTTATCTTCTCGATTTTTTCGCCGCGCCTCGCTAGCTGCGCGCAAAGCTAAGTTAACTTGTTTGCGACTGCTTTACGCTCGCACTGGACTCGCTCGTGGAACACCGCGCATATGCTCTAGAGGAAAATGAAAAAAGTGAGCTTCAGGATTGTTGCGAGGGAGCATGTTCGGTGCACTGGGTGTCGAGACGTGGACGTGCAGTAAATAACGTTCGTGGGGCGACCCGCGGGCGAGGATTCCGGTCCGGCATGCCTCGTGTGCAAGGGCCCCGGTCGTCACATGTTAGGTACAATAACAACGCGCCCGTGACATCACCGCAGTATCAAAACAAACAAGTGCAACGTAGTCAGCAGTGTGGAAAATGTGCTATGTTTCATGATAAAAATAAGTGTCCGGCATACGGAAAAAGGTGTTTAAAGTGCAACAAATTAAATCACTTTTCTAGAGTGTGTAATTATAATAGTGTTTACGAAGTGCAAGACGATGAATTCCCCGATCAGGTAATCTATTATTTCAATAAAAATAAAAGTGATTGGTCTGTCAAATTAATATTACATTGCAAAGAGATTTCTTTTAAAATTGATACGGGTGCAGATGTAAACGTATTGCCTCGTAGCTATCTCAAGGAAATAGGTATATCTGAAAGTGAACTTCTTAAGAGTTCAACTAAATTGCGGGGTTATTCTGGCAGTAACATTACAGTTATTGGGAAATGTAACCTAAAAATAATGTTTAGGAGCTGTGAGTATATTTTGCATTTTATTGTGGCTGATGTTGATTCACCGCCAATACTGGGTAGGCAATCGTGTCAGGAGTTAGATATCGTAAGATTGGTCCTCTCAGTTGATAAGAAACAACAAAATTATGAGGTTAAAAACCGCATATTTAGTGAGTATTCTGACGTGTTTGAAGGGATTGGTTGCATGCCAGGTGTATACAAAATAGCTATAGATGAAAGTGTGCGACCTGTTGTTCATCCCCCTAGAAAATTACCTGTTGCTCTTAAGGATAGTGTAAAAAATAAATTAGATGAAATGGTAAAGGATAAAATTATTGCAAAGGTAAGTGGACCCACAGATTGGGTGAACAGCATGACTGTTGTAAGGAAACCAAATGGTGATTTGAGAATATGTTTAGATCCTCGAGAATTAAACAAAGCAATTAAACGTGAGCATTTTTCACTGCCAATGTTAGATGAAATCACAGTAAAATTAGCAGGTGCAAAATATTTTAGTACAGTCGACGCTAAAAATGGGTTCTGGCAACAAAAGCTACATGAAGATAGCACAAATCTATGTACTTTTAATACAGCGTTTGGTAGATACAAGTTCTTACGATTACCATACGGAATTAGATCAGCTTCTGAAGTTTTTCATAAAAAAATGTATGAACAGTTTGATGACCTTGAGGGAGTTAGTTTGTTTGTTGATGATTTAATTATATATGGAAAAACTAAAGAGGAACACGATTTAAGGCTCATTCAAGTGATGAATAGATGTCGCGAGATAAACCTAAAGTTAAATAAAAATAAATGTAAAATAGGACTGACGGAAGTCAAGTATTTAGGCCATAAAATCACTCCACATGGAATTTATCCAGACAACTCACACACAACAGCAATATCAGAGATGCAGCCTCCTAACAGCAAAAAAGAACTCGAAAGATTCCTTGGTTTGGTTAATTACGTAGGTCGATTTGTGCCAAATTTATCAGAAAAAACGCATACACTTAGGCAATTGTTAAAAAAGGATGTGGAAAGCATCAGAAATCATTTGAAAAGTTAAAAGAATGTTTAATTAATGTTCCAGTATTGCAGTATTATGTACTAGATAAACCAATAGTAGTTTCAGTTGATGCAAGTAAAAATGGACTAGGTGCTTGCCTGTTGCAAGATAATCTACCAGTTAGTTATGCTTCTAGATCACTCACAAAGGCTGAACAAAACTATGCTCAAATAGAAAAAGAGTTACTCGCCTGTGTGTATGCTTGTGAAAAATTTTATACCTATATTTATGGTAGAAATGATGTTACCATTGAGACTGATCACAAACCACTTGTGAGCATCATAAACAAACCAATAGCTAATGCGCCAGCAAGATTACAGAGGATGTTATTACGTTTACAATTGTACACGTTTAAATTAGTTTACAAACCAGGGAAATATTTATTTATTGCGGATACATTATCTCGGGCGGCCAAACCGGTTTGTTATAGCGAGCTCCAGACGCACGAGCGCGATCACTTCGACGCGCAGGCACAAGTATGCGTAGTAACGTCATGTAACCCGCTCACTGATACGCATTTTATTAGATTACAAAAGGAAACTGAGCAGGATTCAGAACTACAGTTAATAATTAAATACCTGAATGAAGGTTGGCCTCAACATAAGCAAGACATACGTGATGAAGTTAGACCCTACTGGTGTTATAAAGATGACTTATCTACCTCTTATGGCATTGTATGGAAAGGAAACCGTGCAGTCATTCCCAAAAGTATGCGGAGGGAAATGCTTTCGAATTTGCATATTGGTCATTTAGGTCTAGAAAAGTGTAAGTTGCGAGTGAGAGATACTATGTTTTGGCCTAATTTAAATTCTCAGCTTGAAGACTACATCAATCAGTGCCAGGCATGCTTAGCAAACAAAAACCAGAACAGAAAGGAAACATTGATTTCCCATGATATTCCTAATAGAGCGTGGTCAAAAGTAGGCACTGATACATTCCATTTTCATGGACAGGTCTATTTGGTTGTCGTAGATTATTATAGTAAGTTTATTGAGGTAATTCAGCTAAAAAATTTAACGTCTCATGAAATTATCAATCAATTAAAATTAGTATTTTCAAGGCAGGGAATTCCGGACATAGTGATGTCAGATAACGGACCGGAGTATAATTCGTTTGAGTTTAAAACATTTTCAAAACAGTGGTGTTTTCGTCATGTTACGTCATCGCCATCATATCCGCAGTCAAATGGACAAGCGGAAAGAGCTGTTCAATCTGTAAAACAAATGTTAAAGAAGACCTTCCACGATAAAAGTGATTTTAGAATGGCCCTCTTGGAATATTTAAATACACCGATCAACGCAAATTTGGCTTCACCATCAGAATTGCTTAACAATCGCAAACTAAGAAGCATTGTTCCTTGCTGTCCTAAATTATTAAAACCTAAAATTCCACAACACGTCAAATATGAACTAAATTTAAAACAAGAAAAACAACGTTCGTATTACAATAAAGGTGCCAGAGACTTATCACAGTTAAAAGTAGGTCAGAACGTCATTGGTAGGTATACGTTCTTATTCTGTGAAAATTTCCAATGGAGGCACTTTAATAAGAAATCGCCGACACCTTATCAGCGATGATTCAGCACAATACAATGCAAACGCCTCAGCTGACTATGACGATAATAGCTACCCATACGACGATGTCACTGTACGGAGTAACTCTCCAAATTCTCCCGTCCGAATAAACAATAATGAACCGTATGTTACTCGTTTTGGCAGGACAGTGAGACGATCTGATCGGTGGGGTTACAACGACAAATCGTCGGTATGAAAGATCATTATATAATATATATTTAAGCACGGTGTATGTGCGTTTCTTAAATATTTTCGCGACGTAAATATGCTCTTGTGCCATGGTTGAATTAAGTCAATAATATAATAGTAAGTAATGCATGTAATAAATAAAAAAAAAGTTGGAAATTAAATAGTTAAATTATTTTAAATCTGCAATCATGGGTAAACATTATAATGAATTATATATAAATTTATACAAACACACAATTTTAATAACTTATGAACTTGAACAGTATAACATTAAATAATGAAAAAAATGAATGTATTTATTCACTATTTATACTTCAATGAATGTAATTAAATTCCTTATTTTTATGAATGTACTAAAATTTATGCAAAAATATTATTGTAATGCACGTATGCAATGTAATAAATTAATTCACTTGTATTTATGCCAATCATAAATACAATGTGCACTGTTTATCAGGTTTAAAATTTAGGAACATAATGATTTAATAATTATTAAAAAGGAGTATTAACAATTAATCTACTTTTATAATTGCATGTGAAATTTTTAGAACATAAGTATTTTTTTTTTAAAAAGGGGGGTTGGCGGTATGTGAAAGATAATATAATGTGGGTAGTGAAGATGAAATAAAAGTTAGTCTAAAACTGGATCTCGAGTTTGATTTACATAAACACGCACGATCGTGCCGAAAACTAGTGAGCCAAGGGTTGAACGCAACAAACGATAAAGTATTAAAATCCTAGTCTGAGAATTGAGTCCAATTGAGCTCACGGCCTCCAATTTGGTGAGTCTGATCGCATGAGCTAATATTGATTATTTCGGATATTTAATATCTATATCGGATAGCTAATATGGATTATTTCGGATATTATAAAGAAGATATTAGATAGTATTGAAGGCCACAGAACGAAGTAACGAACAATCGCTGGGCTTGACGATTTGACGAGTTTTGAAGCGCAATAGGAGATCCGAGGCATAATAATGGCTCATAAAAAAGTTACTTTTAATTTTCTGATATAAATAATAAAGTATAAACTAGCTATTGATAATAAAAAATAATAACATCATAATAAGTGGAAAATATTTATTTATTAATTAATAACTAATAACAGCATAATAAATTATTTATACTAAGATATTTATAAAAACGGCAGTTAATAAATGAAAGAGAATGACATTCTGCATCATAAAATTTGCAAAATTATCGCTTAAATTTGTAACAAAATGAATACCTATAGAAACAAAAAAAACAAGCTAACCTTGAGAATTACAATATTTATTTTATAATAAAAACTCTCGGTGATATTTATATTCATGATTAATTGATGATAATATATTATTAACACTAAAATTTGCAAAAGAAATAATATCTCTAACACTTTTTTGAAATAGAAGTAATTTTAATTACAATATAACATTTTATGAAAAAAAGCTCTTTTTGATAACATAAAATTTGTAAGAATAAAAAAAACATATAAAACTTCTCTACGCTCGTTCATTGTGTTTATGCCATCATGAAAAAAGAGGCAACAATTATTTTTCAACTTATTATAACTTTGATTGGGAGTTCTAAAGTTACGTTTTTAAATTATTACCAACCTAAAAATAAATCTGATTAAACAATTCAAACCTTACCATCTTAGGATCAGAACTACCATTTATTTATATTTTTTTACCTTTTTGTGTGTCCAACTGGTGATTGGACAAGATTACCAAGATTTACAGACAGAAGAACGAAAATTATTATGACAGTAGTAACGAGCAATATGGCTGAAATTCAACGTCAAATTCATCATGGTTTGTAGGTAATAATGAAAATGTTGATGCTGATATTACTATTGACATAAGTACCTACAATCAAAGCCATCTTATCGCTAGGAGCGTTCTCTTCCAGACAACATCTAGGTGGAGAAAAAAGGTCACAAATAACACAAAATTACCTTCGTTAAAGTCATTATTTTTGTAAATAGGCCCACATAGGGCATTTTTCCATGTCCTAACTTAATGTTATCATACCACAGCTTCAGAACTTTTTTGGGCTACTATTAAGAAGATGGAGCGGAACAAACTCAGACTTTATTATCTTGCCACTTTTTCAAGATTTACAATAAGTTTAATAGAATTATATCTTTGTGAGAGCCGAACATTAATTTATTTGCTCACCATTAATATGAACCAAGGACTACTTTTCCGGTCGACAAATATAACTATGTAAATTTTCTTGGTTTAGAATGTTTTTAACACTCACAGTGTCATATTTTATATTCATAAAGATGAAATAATAAACCAAAAATTTGCGCACGGGCGGGATTTGAACCAGCAACCTTTTGGCTGACCGGGCCAAACGCTCTTACCAATTGAGCTACCGTGCTGTCAGTCCGACCCTGCGAAATTTGTGGTCTCTTATGAATACGCTATTGCGTCTAGCCATCTAGCCGTCTGTTTAAGCGTCTGTGTGGCGCTAAGCGTCATGCAATGGCGTATTCATAAAGAAACACAAATTTCGCAGAGTCGGACTAACAGCACGGTAGCTCAATTGATAAGAGCGTTTGGCCCGGTCAGCCAAAAGGTTGCTGGTTCAAGTCCCGCCTGTGCGTAATTTTTTTGTGTCTTATTTCATATTTCTTCCTAACACAGGCTGTGTTTTGCCTAAAAGGAAGTTCCCAATGTAATCTGTACCTAGACTAAGTAAAGAAAATAAACTTTTTGTATTTTGTATTTGTATTTTGTATATTTATGAATATAAAATATGACACTGAGTGTTAAAAACATTCTAAACCATTGGATAGCGAAGCGTCATAAATTTCCAAGTTGAATTTATTCTGTAAAGAATAACATCTTGGGCTATCTGTTTCATAAACAGACGGCTAGATGGCGCTAAGCGTCACAAAATGGCGTATTCATAAAGGACCACAAATTGCGCAGGGTCGGACTGACAGCACGGTAGCTCAATTGGTAAGAGCGTTTGACCCGGTCAGCCAAATGGTTGCTGGTTCAAGTCCCACCCGTGTGCAAATTTTTGGTTTCTTATTTCATCTTTATGAATGTTATTCTCCCAATCAAAATTATTAATTTCTAAGCAAAAACTAACTCTTGCCTCTTTGTGATGAGCATTTAATTCTATTTTCTTGTCTGGCCGGCAGCACTTAAAAAAAACAAGTGTTGGTTCCTTATACATAGAACATGATAGTCTGAACGAAAGCTATACTGCTGTAACTGTAAAAGGTTGTATGGCCGCAGCTGGCCAGGCCCTGATCACACTACACCTTAGCAAACCAAATGAACACTTTATAATTTTTAGATATTTTGGAGACATGTTTTTACTTTTATTGTTATGATAATGAATTATATTATAATATAAATTTATTCATAACAACCACTGAGATATCGGGTGGATATGGAAAATAAATAAAAACTTCATTACTGTTAATTGCACTTGCACAGCCAAAGTTGCTTTTTATAAGTGCAATTTATTTTATTAAGTTTGTATGGTGATAAAACATTATAAAAACAAAAAAATAAATATAACTTTATTTCTCTTTTTTACCTATTAAAGAGGGATCCAACTAATAAATATAACTTGTGACTCGATCAAATTAAAAGCAAAATAATTTTATGAAATAACTCTAGCAGGGGTAGTCAATAAAATATTATAGAGTATGCATTGGGTTCACCCAATGTATACTCTATAATGGGTTGGGTATAATGGGTTGCCTTTTCAAATTTTCCGTCAATTCTTTTTTATAGTCCGTCTACTTTCTGAGAGTTTTTTGTTTTTCATTCTATTTCTATAGATAAATCTAGGATTGATGCAAAAAATCACATTGTAAGTAGAACAAGTAGCTCTCGTACGAGGAAGGGATCAGCGGAGTGTGCCGCGACTATGGCCGCGTCCTCCTCTGCCGTCGTGGCTCTCATAACGCTGGCGGTGATGGGCTTCGATGGTCCCTGACTTTTCCCACCGCCGCAACCAGAAATAAACAGTTTTTCGCTGGAACAAAACGTCTTACTTAGTTTATTTGCTATTTTAGAAGTAATTAGTAAAATCGTCTCAATACAAAACTACAAAAAAAATGGCATGAATGACGTTGGTCGTGAGTAGAAGGTTAATAACATTTCCATAAGCATAGCAGAGGATATGCATGGCCGTTTCTTCTTCTGTATTACAGAATCTACATAGAGTGTCTTCGGTCATGTTCATATTGGCCAAATGTTTGTTCAGTTTGCAATGGCCAGTTAGTATTCTGGTCACTGCACAAGCTTTGTATCTTTCGAACTTTAACAGTTCTTTAGCTACTTTGTTGTTGTAACCTCGAATTAGTGCTTTTGAGTGTTCTTGTCCTTGTGTAGACTTCCACGACTCAATAGCCTCTTGCTTACAGAGGGTGGTTAGAAGCGTAGTGGCGCGTTGTTTGGTGATGCCACAGAATGGTTCTACGCCGATTTGAGGGTTATCGGCTCCTTCTCTAGCAAGTTCATCTGCTACTTCGTTTCCTTCAATCTTTGAATGCCCTGGTACCCATGTAAGTGTGACTTTGTTGGTGTTTCCCAGTTCATTCAATGTCTCAGTGCATGTTTGCACCAGTTTTGACATTTGTTCGAAGGATTTTAGAGCCAGCAATGCAGCTTGGCTATCTGAGTTGATGTAGATGTGTTGGTTCCGGAGTCTCTTCTCAATGTTTATCTCTGCACATTTGTTTATGGCAAAGACCTCGGCTTGGAAGATGGAGGTTTCAGTCCCCATGTTTATACTAACTTTGAGCTTAGGCCTCTCTCCGTAGATCCCACAACCTACATCATTCCCTTTTTTGGATCCGTCTGTGTACCAGACGTGACTACCTTTCTTAAATGACATTTGGCCCTCAAGCCATTTATCTCTAGAAGGTATGTTTACGGAATATAACTTAGTAAAGTTACATTCTGTATGCATGTCGTCACTAGGCATGCTTAGTAGTCGGTTTTCAAGTACTGATTCCTTGAGTTTTATCAGATTTTGAGAAGCCCATCTGACTTTCGTGCGGGAGCAGATTCTATACGTGCTCTGCTTGGCCACTTTTTGTACATGTAAATGCAGAGGTGTTAGATCCAGCAGAGCGTTCAAAGCTGCCCCTGGTGTCGTAGACAGTGCTCCAGTTGCTGTGATGCAGGCAAGCCTTTGCAGGCTGCTTAGTTTCTGTATTGTTGTCGCTTGGTTGACCTTGCTGTACCAGACGGCAGGTGCATATGTTATTACTGGTCTCACGACCGCTGTGTACAGCCATAGGGCAATTTTGGGTTTTAGTCCCCATCTTGACCCCGCCATTCGACAGCAGCTCCACAGAGCCATTTTGGCTTTTTGAATGATATTATCTAGGTGCGAGTTCCAGGTAAGTTTTTGGTCAAACGTTACCCCTAGATACTTTGTTTCACAAGAGTAAGGAAGAATTTTACCGTTTAACTTTGGATTCACCAGTTTTTCCAGTTTTCTCTTTCTTGTGAATGGGATTATCACTGTTTTATCTGCATTGAAAGATAATTCATTTTCTCTACACCACTTACTTATGGTGTTGAGAGCGCCTTGCATTAGACTAGAAATTGTGCTGAGGCAGGGACCTCTGATGATCACTACTAGATCATCAGCATAGCCTTGGGTATCATAGTCTTTTTCTGCCATCTTAACAAGTAGTTGGTCTACTGCTAGGGTCCATAGAAGTGGAGACAGTACTCCTCCTTGTGGACATCCTCTCGTGGCAAGGAATTCAAGCTTTGAAGCATTGAGGGTAATGTTTGCTACTCGATTTGAGAGCATGTTTTTTACCCATCTGATGGTGCTTTCATCTATCCCTTTTGCCTCCATTCCATTAAGAATGGTTTCTATAGGGGTGTTGTCAAATGCACCTTCAACATCTTGAAAAGCACACAGGGCTGTTTGCTTATCCTCTAGGGATTTTTGCACCTTGTCGACCAGATCGAGGAGGGCTGCTTCAGTGGATTTTCCCTTTTGGTATGCATGTTGGTTGATACTTTATGGCCTGTCCACTAAGTATTTGGCCCTAATGTGCTGGTCTACAATCCTTTCCATGGTCTTCATTAGGAAGGATGTTAGACTTATGGGTCTGAAGGATTTGGGTTGTGAGTAGTCTCTCTTCCCTGTTTTTGGTATAAAACGTACTTTGACCCAATTCCATGGTTCTGGTATAGTACCCCAGGCGTAACTTGCTCTGAAAATTTTTACCAGATGTGGAAGAAGCAGGTCATTTCCTTTTTGCAGCAGAGCAGGAAAAATGCCGTCTTCTCCCGCTGATTTAAATGGTTGGAATTTTTCCAAAGCCCATCTAATCTGGTTAGGCCTAAAGATATTAGCGGCCTTATTCCAGTCTGAGCATTTTGCCCTATGGAATTCATCATTCCTTTGGGTGTAGCTTTGTGTGTCGATTTGGTACGAACCCGGAAAGTGTGAAGACCTAAGGAGATCTAGAGTCTCCATTTCAGTGTTCGTAAATGTGTTATCTGGCTTTTTAAGTAGTCCAAGATATTTATTTGGGGTCTTAGCGAGTATTTTGTGAATTCTTGCTCCTTTGTGGGTTTGGGCAATTTGTTCACAAAAGCGTCGCCAAGAAGCTCTTTTGGCTTTTCTGATTTGTTTGTTATATTCTGTAAGGGCCTTGCCGTACTGGTCCCAATTGCACGGTTTGGCCCGATTGAATATACGGCGTGTGGTGGTTCTGAGCTTTTCCAGTTTTTTGTTCCACCACACGGGTGATTTGTTCGGTTTTATTTCTCTTTCGGGACAGCTCTGTTCGTAGGCATCTATTATGCCATTGTTGAGCATCTTGACCGCGGCATTAAGAGAGTCAGGTGTTTTGATAGTTTTGGGTATGTCCTTTAGATTCTCGCTGAGTATGGTTCTATACATATCCCAGGAGGTGTCTTTTGGATTTCTCACTTTTACGTGTTGAGCTTCTGCTAACCCGGAAACATCAAAAAGTATATGTCTATGATCGGACATTGAATTCTCGCTGCTGACGTGCCATTTTGTTACACACTTTGACACATTTTTTGTTGCGAATGTTAGGTCTAGTACTTCTTGTCTATTTTTTGTTACGAATGTTGGCGTGTGGCCATTGTTCAGCACATGTAGACAGTTAGTTAGTAGAAAATCGGATAGTAGCTCACCTCTTTTGTTCGTATCCGAGCTCCCCCAGATGGTATGGTGGGCGTTAGCATCGCATCCCACTATCAGCTCCGACTTTTGTCTTCTAGAATAATCCAGGACTTTAGTCAGTTCTTCAGTGAGATCCTGCTTATCACCAGGAAGATATGCCGAGCAGAAAAGTACCTTGGGCCTATTCGGCCCTTTGACTTCTACGTATGCGGTGACTGTATCTTCGCTGCAAAGTTCTGGAACAGGTAAGAAGTTAATATTTTTGTTAAATACGATGCAGGCCCTAGGTCTGAGGCCTTTTTCGTATACAAGTATCTTACCCGCATTGTTCAGACCGGCTACCACGGAATCGGCGTTTATCCATGTTTCTTGAATGAGAGCGATGTCCAGGCCACCTTCGCTAAAGATCTTCTCTACAACCGCAGAGGCTGCAATAGCGTGGTGTAGATTGGCCTGGAGCACCGCCAGCCCCTTTGGGCGTTGAGGTTGGTGGGGATTACTGGCTGTGGGAGCCGCGGCGCCCTTGTGTGCCCCGCCGTCCTCGGTTTGTTCCCCTGCTTTTTCCCCTTCCTCTGGACGGATGTGCGCCCCTAGTGGCCCCCCTATGGAGGGGAAACCGCGTACCTCTTCCCCTATTGGTCCCTGTCGAAGTGGATGTGGAGGGAGTTGTAGGAGGGATGTTCCGTTGTGGTCCTGCACGGACCTGCACGGAGCCCTCAGCGGGAGTGGTTGTAGGTGTGGGGGTTAGGGTGGTGTTGGTTGCGGTGGAGGTCGAGGGTTCAGCGTGAGGTGGATCAATGGCCAAGGTGATAGGGCCCCTGAATCTGAACTGGACCTTTTTAAAGCCTATGTTGGCCTTTAGGTCCGTAATCTTGAGGGCCTCAAACGAGTGGTCGTCCAAGGATACGGTCAAAGTATGACCTCCCTTTTCGACCTTCGTATTGAGGACCTTCCAATGTTCGGTGTTCAGACCCTCATTCTGAGCACCGAAAAGTTCTAAGGCCCGCTTTGCGCAGTCTGCCTCAGAGCTTGGGATAAATACCACCCCCACATTAGGTTTCCGGATGTCAGACTCGTTCATGAGAACGAGTCTCGCCTCCGGCCACGGTCTGAGGGGGGGTATTTTTCTCTCAAGCCATGCTTTAGACCGCTCATTCTCACATGTAATGAGGAGCCAGCCTGGCTTGAAGGAGCAGCCCTTAAATTTAGGCCCTTCACCCCTTCCGGATTGAGCAATGCTTTGCAGGATGGTATTGCGCAGCAACTCCAGTTGTGTGTCAATCATCAAGGACTTGGAGTCTTTTATGCCAACCCGGATTGAGCGTACGGCCTCGCTGTAGGCTACGGTGGTTGGGGTGTTTAGGTCCTCACTCACCTTTGGGGCTTTGGTGATATGTCCCTTTGGTGATTCTTTCTCTGAGCGAACCCGTTTGACCGGTTTGCGCGCAGATTCAGACTGTGAGGATTTAAACTTATACCCCATCTGCTTCAGCTCAGCGAAGCTCTTTAACGCTAGTGTTGAAGCCATACTCGGCTCCACTCCCAGCTGTCTCAGAGCCACGAAGCGCTTTTTGGCAGCACTTGACAGTTTCCTGTCACTACGTTTGGAGGCGGTGGATTCATCAGCCGGCGAGGGTGAGCCGCAAGCAGCCCTTTCCGCCGTGCTGATGGAGTCCTCTGTCTCCATGGAGAGTTGCTCCGATATTTGGGCAGGTTGCTCTGCGCCTTCTATCAGAGGCATAAGTTCCTGGCATAGGTCTTCCAGGTTACCATCGTCTTTGTTAGTTTTAAAATCGTTATTCATGTTGATCCCACGAGTAGCTAGGGAAAGTAGGTCCACTCCGGCAGAGCCCCGCATGCCGGAGTAAGGCTAGATACACCTCGAGGTCGCCTGGTATCGAGGGCCCACCGTTAACGACTGAGCTCCCCCTCAGCCACGCATCTCTCGGCACGGTACGGATAACACCTTAGATTGGGGATGGTATCGAGTCTTTAGCCGCCAGATACCACGTCATTGAGATCCCAGAGTGAAATTTCAATGCCGCACTACCTGGCGTTGCCCAGGGTGAACCGCGACAGGCGCTACTGCCTCCCCTCTAAAGAGTCAGAGTGGATTCAGTAACATCCCAGTCGTCACGTGGAGGTAACTCGAACTGACATCACTTTAGTAACTGATGTGAGGTTTTTATTTGTTTGTTGGTCAGAGCTTGCAAAACCTAAAATCATAGCTAAGTTAACCCGCTGTTTTTGTTTACACTTTCAAACATAACAGAAAAGTTAATAAAAAAGTAACTTACCGTTACTCCGGCACGGTAATGTTATCTATACAGTATTCCAACGTCATACAAACGGACGAAACGCGAGCTATACCTACGCGCCTCGATTTCGGCACGCGTTCGGCACGCAGACAGTCGCGACTGTGCCACAGTGACGAGCGGACGGAGTGTTGTTTTTTTAACAATAGCTGCGCGATTTTTTTCTCGAAAAATAATTTCAAGTACATTTAATATGACAATTATAATATATTGTGCTGTTTTTGGGTGTATGTTTTTTTTATGATATTAGTATCGGATTTTTTATTTTAAAATTTAATAACAAGCATTCCGTACGACTCAGTCGCGGCGCAAATATTTTTCGGTTGCAAATTTATAATACCGATTTGTCATTTAAACATAAAAATGTTTTTAATTAAATCTACCAATCAAAAACAACACGCATTTTTATTAATACTATAAAATAATACATATTCAATCCACAAAATATTTTATCTGTTTGTAAAAAAGTACATATAGTAACAATCACAAAACTCAATGGAAACACAAAGTAGCAATTGTAATTAAAATGCTGGAGGCGGGCAGGCAGCTCTATCGCACGTTTAGGTACCGCGCAGCTGTAGGTATTTATTTCAAAGTGTCGGCTTAGTTACAATACTGTATAGATAACATTACCGTGACTCCGGTCTGATCACAAATACCTTTCACACGTACAAATACAAAATATTTTATTTTATAAACATATTAACCGATACCGACACATTACCGACACCTGACACCTGCCAAAGATAAGTATTTGTCGTATAGATATTTTCATTTAAAAAATGTTTTCTCTCTTTTTTCCTCTTCCCGGGGCCTCTCCATAATTTTCTTATTGTGTTTAGAGGCAGTAAGTTTGTGGGCAGGCCTCCAGAAAACCTCTCTGTAATATATTAAATTCTTGCATTTTTTATGTTCCAGTTCCATTTGACGTTGGCAGGGAGTCACTGCGGTTGCTAAGGCAACCAGACCTGCGCATCCCCTGCTGTCAGCGTCCGTCATCGTAGTTTATTTACTTATAGTTTTATTTTTATTACATGTTTTTGTATTTGATACTGTCTCATAAGTTTTAATTTTGTGTTTTGGCAGGTTTTTGCAAATTTCTTTTTGTGATCAGTGTTAAGGCTTTTGAGTACTTTGTCTCGCAGCGCAGGGTGTACGGGCTCCTACCCGGCTTGTGCGGCTTCGGGCTCTGGCCCGAGGACTGGAGTCTCTGTCCCAGGTTTTTTTTTTAAATAACTATCATTATCCTAAGTATAAAGGTAATATGAATGCAAGTCATAAATATATATATAAATGTAATCAGCACCTTAGTCTAAGTATAAAGGTAAAATGAATGTAAGTCACCAAGTTGAAATTAGCAGTGTATTGCTCAAATTATAATTATAACAAATAATATATATGTAATCAGTATCTTAGCCTAAGTATAAAGGTAAAATTAATGCAAATCACAAAGTTGAAATTAGTAGTTATTCTGTTCATAACTGTAATTATCACATATGATGGCATGTATAGCCCAGATAGAGCAAAATCACATCGATTAATAGTTATTCGAGTAGAAAAGAAATGCTACATAATATTGCCTCATAATTTTTACAAATATACGAGTTGCGTAGCTTAGTCAGAGTGAGGGGGCATCCCTGGGACCCCTAAAAAGGCCCAGTTGACGCCCTTGGTTTGGCACAGCATCGCGATATGGGGCCTTAGCGCCTCAGGTAACCGGGTCAAAGGCTTATTTGTTCGTACCACATACTTGTCCGGTACGCAACGTAAGATGCCGCTGTCGGGAGCGGGGTATCCGGCGTGTTTACGTATAAAATGTCTGCTAATATGACCTTTTAAAACGATGCTACATAAGATGCATTGTGAGATGCGATTTCTAGTCCTGTTCAGTAGTTTCTTTATTTTAGCGGACTTGCCCGCCGCTCTTCGCATCATTGTTTGGTCTTCCCTCCTCTCCACTGGTGGACGAAATGTGGCTTCCGGGGACAGCCGTGGAGATGGTGTATGTGCCGGTGTCGGGAGCCTGGGAATACTAATCTGTAATTGAGGCATGGACGGGATCAGGTGTTCGAGGCGCGGTCCCCCCGGGGATCATCGTCTGGTTCCGAATCAGACTCCGACTCAGATTCCGATTCCGATTCCGACTCCGACTCAGTCCCCGATCCGTCCTCAGTCGGCCCTATTGGTGAGAGCATGTTAGGCATCGGAGAGATAACCACTCTATCACGTGGACCCGACCCAGTAACCTCCATCGCTAGTTCACTTGCCTGCTCTATCAGACTTCGACGTATTTCTTGTATCTCCTCAGCGTCTTCCATAGCGGCCGGCATGTCCGGCCCTAAATCAGGTACTAGGCCGGGCCCGACCTCACTCTCGGTTGGTTCTCTTGTAGGTGATCTGCTCCGTGGTGGGACTAGCTGCATTTCATTCGGTTGTCTGATCCCAGGTTTCTCCCCAGACTGCTCATCCGCACGGCGCAAACCCTCCCCGTCGCCCGACTGTTGTCTTGCATCTTCATGCGGGGCCCGCCCCTCTTTATCCTTACCTCTTGCAGCCGCCATGTAGGCGCTGGCCATTTCAAAGTCCATGTTTTTAACCGCTCGTAGGGCGTTCCTGAGATTTCTTGCTTTAGCAATCATATACAGCAGTTCTTCCTCAATTAATAAATTAATTAATTTATTAATTCTTGACACTATTAAGGGAGTATGAGCTGGTTTCAGGAGCATGTTGTGCTACTCGTAGGCACGCGACCCTGGTTTTAAACACGGAAACGGTCTGAGCAAAGAACAATTTTATTCCATAAACTTGCCTTTTATATTATGTTACCTAATGGTTTAGTTTAGCAAATTAGTTTTTTTGATGAAATCTTGAATTAAGTACCTACCTAATTATTGTAATAAAATAAAACAGGAACGAACATACACGGTCAACAGTGGAAAACTAAAACACAGCGTCTGGCACGTCTAGTAAAATGAATCATTGATATTTCATGAAGTACCTACCTTTAAGTTTATGTGTTAAATATAAAATGCATTCGAATAAATGACTTTAATTTATTAAAAGTTTTTTATCAATAAATCTAAGCATTTCAAACTATTATTTCACATTCTCTCCATTTCTTCATTCATTTGACGACCCGTCTGGTATAGTGGTCGAGAAATCGCCTACTACGCAGCGGGTTGCGGGTTCGATCCCCGCACAATACAAACATTTGTGTGCATGAACATGTCTGTTTGTATTGGTCTGGGTGTTTTCTATGTACATCATGTATGTATTTACAAACAAAAAAGTATTTAGGTATTATATCCGTTGTCTGACACCCATAACACAAGCTTTGAGTAGCTTATTTCGGGGCTAGATGGCGATGTGTGGGAATGTCCAAAGGACATTTATTTATTATTATTTATTTATTCTTTGGGTCAGTAAAAATACTGGATCTCTTCCTCAATCTTGTAGGAGCAGCTTTACTTAGTTCAATCATCTTAATGAGATTTTCTTTCTAGTTCTTTTTCTCTTTACGTTGGCACAAATGATCAAGTTCATCATGGAAGTGGATAACCGAAATAACAAAGTAAGAACGTGACATCTGCATATTGTGGACAAACGAAACGATATTTTAGCACTGGGCTGTATTTTGTACTGGTTCTCAGTGATGCTTAGTTAAAAATATAGCTTTTTATAATTTTCAACATGTCTGAAGTCATCTCATAAAAATACACTATACATAGAATCTGAACAGCAGCAAACGGTAAAATATAGGTTATATTTCGTATGCCTCCGGAATTTTATAAAATTGATTGATTACACGTATCACGTGCTTAGACAAAGCATTGTTATAGACTAGCTAGCCTTTCTATTCAGTACCTTTAGTTAGAGTAGGACCGTAGTTTTAAAGTTGGATGAACGTATCTTCCTTCTCTTTGAGAATCCGCACCAAGTGGATTTTCCCTTAAAAAAAGTTGCAAGATATTGCTCCGGCGTGAACGTGATACTCGCCCAGGCAGTATTTCTGGAGAAAATTTATATCCCGCAAAATTATGCTCCAAGATACAGCTTATATTACTGTGGCGGCTCCTGGAGTCTTGACGACGCAGAGTACCACAAGCTCAATCGGATTCTTCAACAGCTTTATTTTTTGGTGTGTGATGGCCAAATTCGATGAAATCATTTTTTGTTTTATTGCAAAAATATAATATTTTATGCAAATAGGTATTGAGTATTGACGTCTTGATAATCTTGACATAACTCTTCACGGATATATGTCAGACAATGTTGTGAATACGCGATGTCCGTATTCACAGTGTACTCAGTCTTCAGTAATTTAGTCAGTAGATACAGCGCAATGTTATGAGTTTTTGAGCGGTATCAGTACATATATGTTTTAAAATTTAAAAACCTATGTTATCATATAGTAGTGAGGCCTATGGTATTATAAATATTTGACACTCAATAATACAAGAGGAAATAAGAAATTATAAATTTCTTCTTCTTCATTTTATTAAAATACTAGTGGATACTGCATTGATTTTGATTCGTTAACAAAAAAAAACATATGACTTTTTTGTGTCTGATACTTTTGGAGTTAGTTCTGTTAGCAAGTTGATGGATATTTTCCATGAGAAAAACCCTCATTTATGTGGTCTCTCATCTTCATTACCTTCAAAGCCAAAAAAGAATGTTAAAAGTTAAAAGTTAGTTTTACAACATTATTTTTCTACCTTCTAAATACTACTCATTATTTATTTACTGTGACATCGACTGAAGCGAGGCTACAGCTTTAGCGATGCTATAATTTTTCAGCTACCAAACGCGTCAAAGTCTATAGAAACGTGTCAAATAATTCGCCCAGGATTAGTTTCAACTCACGTCGTTGGAGGCGATCGGCGCTAGATTCGATGAGAGTTTGTAAATACCAATTTTTCGACCCAGGCGAAGGTACATATATGGATCAGTGTCGAGGTTGACTTCGTGAATCAATAGGCAGTACAAACCGAGTCGCTTGAGCCGTGTGTGCACGAGCATTGTCTTGCATCAAGATGAATCCAGGACCCGCTCGCTGGGCAAATGAGATCACATGTTGTCTGACAACTTCCTCAATATACAGCAGTAACAGTACCCTCATTTAAAATAGCGAGCTCAGTTTTGCCGTATAAGCTTATCCCGCCCCAAATCATTACATTTGGACTTTAAAACGATCGACTTCATGGATGCAGGCTTCTGAAAATCTCTCGCCGCGTCTTCTCCATACTCCAATACGCCGATCGTCGTTAAAAAAAATAACTTTGCATTCGTCTGTGAAGAGCACCATGCCCCATTAGTTTATGTCCCAGTCCAAATGTTGACGGTAAAATCTTGCGATTTGCACGATGATTTCTGGTTAATGGAACACGGACAACTTTCCTTCTTGATGCCTGCTGGCTGCATGATGCTGATGTTGCTTCTTGCAATCGATTACGAATAGTTTGGTCACTGACACGAGTACCCGTTGTGAGCCGTAAACGATTTTGCAGCTTGCGGGCCGTCGTTGTGCGATCTCGGCGCGCACTTAATCGACTGTAACGATCCTTTTGAGCTGTTGTAATGCGAACTCTGTCCGAACCAGGTCCTCTTCTAACACTGCCGGTCTCTTGGAAACGATTACATAGATTTTAAATAGCTCTTCGAGAAAATCCCAATTGCAACCCCACAGATCGCTGCGAATGACCTTGTCCAATCATTATAACGGCTCTGGTTGCTGTCAGCGAGTTCATATTACGCCTGCGTGCTTGTGGCATATTGCAAAAGATGTTTCTGACTCGAGATATCAATGAACACTGATAATTTCAAATAAACCAAGAAGCTAAGGAAGGCAAAAAGTAAAAAAAAATGAATCAAAATTTTCAAAAAGAATTTTAAATCAAATTTTATTTAAAATTGTTGCCAGCATTTGATGAATACTACAATATTAAAAAGTTTAGGTATCAAAGAGTTTGTATACTCAATATTTTACTACTTTCAATATGTAAATGTTTCGAGCAAAAAAGCGTCACGGCCGTACCATCCTTTTCTCGAAGCAATTCAGACCATTTCTGACCCCCTGTAACTTCGTTGTGGATAAAATTAGAAGACTAAAGTTTTCAGTAACCATGCAGGCATAGTAAAGACACGGTACATTTCAAATTTTAATCAATTTGAACCAGTATTTTAAGAATTATTTCTTAATTTTGTCACTTACTGACTCACCGATCATTAAAATTCTAAGGCACTTCTAGCAGACCTAGAAGCTTCAAATTTGGAATATAAGTAGTGTTTACGCGCTGCGCGGTGCTAGCGCGAGGGCGCGGGGCGGGGACAATGGCGGGGCGCGCGGAAAGTTGAATGACGCCGAGCGAGCAGCAGCCGCGCTCATACGCTCGAGCAACCCAGTAAGAAACGCACTAAATAATTGAATTTACATGTGTTTTCAGGCGATTGAATTTACACGTGTTTTCAGGCGATGGCCAAGTCTCAATATATTTATATAAAACATTAAAGAATTTTAATATTGATACGCGTCACTATAAGATGCTGTTAATTATTACGTAACAGCTTAATGCTTCGAGTACGGAGATTCCAGACACAATTGATTTTCAATTGTTATGGACCACGATCGTGGTCTTAGAGACTGGACGTATTAAGACAGAAAGTCGCTTAAGTAGAGACTGAATAAATTAATAACCGACTTGGTATTACATGGATCTCATAACTTTTTACCGCAAAACAACTGAGTTGCGACTTTGCGAGACTTGGTTTTTTTGACAAGTATTGTTTTTGATGGGATAATAATTTACACCAAAAGGAAAATTTTATTTTGTTTTGACAAGTATATATTTTTAAACCATTATGTTAATCGACGCATACGACATACGAATCCAAAACGCTCTTCGTTGTAGTGCAACCCTGCATAAAGTTTTGGTGTCCAAGCTTTTTAGTAGGCAGACGAAAGTCCGTATCTATAAGAAGGTCATCAGACCAATATTTATGTACGGCTGTGAGGCTTGGACACTAACACCTAAGGAGGAGGATAGACTTTTAGTGGCGGAAAGGGAAATCCTCCGTAAGATCCTGGGTCCAGTACAAAGGGAGGATGAAAGCTGTCGATTCAGAAAGAACGCAGAGATCGAAGAACTAGTGGCTGAGCCAAATATTCTCGGCGAAACTAAAACTCACCGCCTCCGATAACTCGGCCACTTTGTCAGAATGGGGAAGAATCGAGGGGTATTGAGAGCATCTCTGAGACAAGAGAGTGGAAAGCGCCCATTCGCTCGTCCAAGATATCGCTGAAGAGACATGGTGGAGGCTGATCTGCGTGAGCTCGGTATTGAGGACTGGTCGGAGATTGCGCAGGATAGAGACCGGTGGAAGTCTCTCGTTTCCACTTTGGGTCGCTGGGCCACGATAGTTAGTTAGTTATGTTAATTCGACACGGATTATCGACATCAACAACATCTCTATTATTTATATGGTAACATTTTTTTGTCAGTTGTCACTAGGGTTGGGCAGGTAAGGAAAAAACGGTACGAGGGTCAAACTGAAAGTTCTTAGAAAATCAAAAACTGATTACATTAGCCAGTTATTAGTTTTATTATATATTTTCAAAATATTGTCCATTGACGTCAATACACCGCTGCATGCGATGGAACCACTGGGAAAAGCACTTTGCCCACTCGTCCTTAGGGGTCTCTTCAATGGCATCGCGATACGCAGCCACCGCTTCTTCAGCATTCATAAACCGCTTTCCTTTAAGTTTTTCTTTAATTTTTGGAAATAAATAAAAATCACAAGGCGCGAGGTCGGGGCTATACGGCGGGTGACCCAGTAATTCAACGTTTGATGTCGCCAAATAGTCGATCGTTCGCTTGGCGGTGTGCGACGAGGCGTTGTCGTGGTGAAGGAGGATCCTACTGCGAGGTCGTTTCTCTCGAACTTTTTCCAAGACAAGTGGCAAACAATTGGTAGTGTACCATTCTGCAGAAACTGTTTTTTGATCCTCTAACACAATTGTTGCGAAATGACCTATCCTTCCAAAGAACGAGGCCACCATTTTTTTTCCCGCACTTCGATCTCTCTTCACTTTAGTTGGCAACTCCTCGAAAGGAAACACCCACTGAGCAGATTGTCTTTTGGTTTCAGGATCATAACAGTAAATCCAGCTTTCGTCACCTGTTAGTATGTCGAACACAGTATTTGAGTCACCTCCGTTAAATCTTTCAATCATTTTACGGCACCAATCCACACGATGGAGTTTTTGAGCCTTAGTCAAATTATGAGGTATCCACCGGGCGCAAAGCTTCCTGACCGCTAAATGTTCGTGGAGGATTTTGTGCACTTGACTCATACCGATACCTAAGCTTGTCCGAATCTGCTGATAGGTCACTCTTTTGTCAGTCTCTTTCATACGCAGCACAACACAGATGTTATTTTCAGTCGTCGCCGTAGAAGGCCGTCCCTCACGTACATCATCAGTGAGATTAGTGCGACCACGTTGTAACTCATTAAACCAGTTGTAAACAGTCGCACGAGATGGGGCTTCATCGTGAAAGGCCAATCGTAGTCTATCATAACTTTCTTGTTGACTTAAATGACATCGAAAGTCATAAAAAATCATTGCACGAAAATTTTCTCGTGTTAAATTCATGTTGACGTGACACAGACAATTTTCAATTTGCCGCCAAATCGTAAAACAAATGACAAATGAATGAAATATATACTCAGTAATATTGGCAAAGAGTTCTATTTTCAAATTTTAGAATATTTTTTTTATTATATTGTTTATTAGTGGCCAGTTCTAAGAACTTTCAGTTAGACCCTCGTAAGTAATGAAAAATTAGGGAATTTATGGTAAAGAATGGTAAAATACTCTTTTTTTACCAAATGGCGGTAAAAAACTCAGTTGCTATATTTTTGATTTTATTGACATAAAAAAATATAAATATGCTGATAAAATATGTATTTGTTTTATTATTGTATGCTACATCAAATTAATTTATTGATGAGTTAATAAAAAAAAAACAAGTGTCATTTTTTCAATATCTTTTAATGAAACGCATACTGATTAAAAACTCTTTCTCAACTCGCCTAAATCAAGTCAAATAATAAGAGTTGCATTTAGGATTTATTATTATGTCAATAAATGACATTACCAAACATAGAGAAGTTCTTACTTAAAATAACATACAGTAAAATTCTGTTGAAAATGTCCAATATTCAAATCTTTTACAAAGGTTATTGATAATTATATATAGTAATAACAATATACATATATTTTGAAACTTAGCATTTTTATTATCTAGTCAGTCGTAGAGATTTCCTGTGCTGGTACTTGGCACCGGTTCTGACCTCGCATGGCCTCTATTTTCTGTTTCTTCGACAGTATTTTCGTCGCTGTATTGGTCATTAATATTATAATTATTAGTCATTGGACTCAGGTTTTTATTCATTAATTTCCAGTTGTCGATATGTAAGTTAACATTCCTGCCCTGTCTGTGGTGAAGCGGTTACGAGGTTTTGTATGAATAAAACTAAATTTTCTGAAGGATCGCTCCGTAGCCGCAGACGTCGTTGGTGCAGATAATATTCTGACAGCTATTTTGCTGAGTGGGTTGCTACCGCATATACTTTTCCATCATGACACTGGGTTTACTTGCGATACACATGACCACACGAAATTTTGTCTCCAAAGTTGACCTTTTTTGGATCTGTTATCGGCTAGATCTGAAATTATATTGTCCATCTTAAAGCTGGACGCTACTTCTACAATAAATCTAATTTCTTCGATCTCTTCTTCTGTGTTCAGCAGTTGACCTTGAGTATTTGGGTCTAACATATGAGCTGCCAAATGAATAGGCCGCACACAAAATATTTTTCTTTAGTTTATATTTTCAATAAGGTGGAGTTTTTCTTCATCAGTTATTAGTTGGGTACTTGCAGATACAATAGGCACACAAAATCTTTTTCTTTGGTTTATATTTTCAATAAGGTGGAGTTTTTCTGCATCAGTTATTACTTGGGTACTTGCAGATACAATGGGTTCTTCGATTTCCGAAAAAAAAACTTTACACATGTTATATATACATTGCTTTCAAGTGCTAAAATCCACTTGAAGATTGGTTTGAGCAGATTCAAAGTTCCGGTTACCTGAATCCAGAAATCTTTATTAAGTGAGTTTCCTAATACATTGCATTTTTCATTAACCTCTAATGCTTGTAGTGACGCCTAAGACTTGCACTAAGGTATTGCTACCCCATCGTGTCTTGCAAGGTAGCTTTAACTGTTGGCCACTATTGTTCTCCCTGATCCGTGCATGTCGCGTGAACTTGGAGATGCGACTGATAAAGTAAGTCGTCTAGATGTTGCGCGTGCACTGCGTCTTGAGAGCTGGCAACGTCGCGTGCGCGTTGCCCATATTGTTTTACAAAGCGCATCGAGCAGCCAGAAACAACAACATAATACAGGTTTATGGGCATGAAAAGAAGTAAACTCTTCTTAAGCAGGTAATAATAATTAATTTAGTAAAAAATGTGTGAAATCAGTGAAATGTTAGTAATGATTTGGTAAAGGATCTCAGTGAATTTATACATACTATTGCATACTCGACGGTAATTTACTCGACATTGAATAAATCAGCGGTCACAAACCCAACGCTAGTTGTCACGATTCTTTCAAATCAATCAATATAATAAATGAACGAAGAAATGAAATAAATGAATGTGTGTGGTGGTGTCGTCGCACTCACGCATGAATACATTCGTTATGGTGCACTTACTATACACCAATTTTATTTATATTCAAACAAACAATATCAAGTACCAGATTTCTATACCCGACCCAATCCTTAACTTACTTACCTTCAAAACTTGAACTTCTCTCTAAACAGTTTACTAAAGTGGGCTTTCTCTTTTTTACGGCTTGATTGAACATTTGGATCTCGGAACAATCTTTTTGTATTTGTTGATTACTTGTGCTTGGTTTAACCTGGCAAAACAAAACAAGATAGGTTCATACCTTATTCAAGTAACGCGGTGGACTATTTACACTAATTGTAATCATTCTGTGAAACTTACATCGAGCAAATCGCCACTGGTGTCTTCGCCTGACGACGCATTTTTATTTTCACATTTTTTGGTTTAGATGATTTTTTGCTGCATGTTGAGGAACTGCAAGTAGGCATGGTGATGCTTGTTTTTCAATTGTGCAGCTAAATTAGTCGTGTTACCACATGTCTAATACATTATTCCGCACAAATTGCAGGAAACAGGTTCGTTGTTTTCTGTTTTTGTACAAAAAAACTCCAAACAGAAGACATGATAATAAAAATTAATCACCACAAATAACAAAGTCTCTAAAAAGCCTTCCGAGGCACCATACAAATGAGACAAGCCCTGTAACCGAACCGAAACCGAGCAGGCAAAAGGAGCCTTGTACATCAATGTTAAAAGTTTGTTTTAAACTTCTTATTCCTTGATTGGATTCACTCTAAAAAATTTACATACGTTTCTTAAAATTTGTATGAAAGTCTGTCAGTTTCAAAGTTAGAATCTTCAAATTTTGTATTCAGGCTGATGATTATTAGATAAAGGGTAGGAGAGGGAATAGAAAGGGGAGTAAGATCAAGAAAAAGCAGCAGCAGCAATAGCTCTGACACAGCTCACAACACAGTATCTTGTCAACATCTTGTAGCTGAGGTGGAATGTAGTCCAAATTTTAATAACTGTGGTGGGAACCGCTCCAAAGAGCCAAACCCTTTACATATCACTGCAGCGAACTTTCCTCAACCTCCTACTTGTAACACTTGTACTCAAATAAAAAAGCCACTCAACAATAATTTACCTTTATTACCACAACAAAATGTAGTTTATAATGGAGGTACAAAACATAGATGTAGTGATCTTCGCCTGCCCATTTTTGACGGTAAGCCTTTAGACTGGTTAGCTTTAAAAAGGATGTTTCAGGATACCAAAGAGGTAATTTCACCTGCTCAGAACTTAGCTCGTATTGGGTTGTGTGTTGTGTCTAAGAGGAGCAGCTCGGGAAACAGTCGCAGTTCTTCTGGTTTCGGCTCGTGACCCGGAGGAGGTGATGAATGCACTGGAATCACGATTTGGTAGGTCTGAAATTATTGTCCTGAATGAAATAACAACCGTTCGATCATAACCTAAATTAAACTCTGATACTTGTGATCTTATTTAATTTCCATTGTAAAGTTCGCAATTGTATGAGGATTACAAAACTTTTAGACCAAAGATGTTATTTGGAATCTCCTGAACTTTTTCAAACAATATTAAGTAAATTGTAATCCTCTTTCGCCGCGGATCTAGTTGAGAGCAGACGTGTCGCAGGTTTATTTATTTGAATATAGTTTTTGTGCACACAATAGTAAGCAATAATGGTGTAGACGTAAGGGTCAATTCAGCATCATAGATGCGTCCTAGAAGCGGCTACTGGCCCCTCGCTCTCCTCGAGTGTGAATGTGACAATCGCTGTTTTTCGACTCGCTTCAGTTTCGGCGGGACTGTTATGCCCGTGCATAACAGTCCCGCCGAACCCGAGTGCAAACGAAGTGCTACGTGCTACGAAGCTCCGTCACGGAACCTCACGCTACGACGTTTTTTGTATGAAGTGCTAAGACACGGTAAATCGGGAGACTGCGGCTTACATTGTCGTTATCGAAAAGCAGTCTTATTACATCTTAACAGTGGACTTTACGCACGTGCATTTACTAAACCTAAATCAACACAATAATGCCCAATACAAAAGACAGTGGCCTAAACAAATCGAGTTCAGAAACCGATATAAATGCACTTGAACACACACACAGGGAACTGCTTCATTCTTCGCCCCAAACTATGTCGCATCCAGACAAAAGAGACGGAGAGGTGAAGACAGCTTTGAAGAGCTATCATTACTTAGAGAAGAAATGCAGAACATGTGTGCTACACTCCTGGCTGCTCAGGAACGAGAATTTAAAAAATATATTACACGGAATCCAACAGACAACCACTAATATTGAAAGTTCCATTTCTTTTTTGATGGCACAAAACGAAGAATTTAAACAAAAGATTGAATCCTTCGAAAATAAAATTAAAGATGACCACAAATACATCACGTTACTGGAGAACAAAATAGAAAACATGCAGCTGGACAGCAGGAAAGCAAATCTAGAACTGAAAAATGTGCCAAAAAGCAAAATGAGACAAAAAATGACCTTATCGATATGATTGTTGACCTATCTAAATCAGTGGGCTCCTCGGTATGCAAGTCAGATATTCGCGATATCTATAGGGTCGAAGGTAAAACCGGCGCAACTACAAACACCCCAATCATTGTTGAAACTAATTCAACATTAGTGAAAAATGACTTACTTAGAGCCTGCAAAACATTCAATATGAAGCAAAAAACTAACTTAATGGCTAAACATCTGGGTTTTCGCACATCGGAAGAAACACCTATCTTTGTAAACGAGCAGCTTACAGCTAAGGCGGCGCGTCTACACTTCCTCGCGCGTGACCTTGTCAGAGCTAAATCATACAAATTTTGTTGGACAGCGTATGGCAGAGTTTATATAAGGAAAAATGAAACATCACCAGGTATTTCAATAAAAATTGTAGCGCAAGTTAGTCACCAACTCAACGGCAAATGACTATATGATAAAATGGCATGTGTTCCAATACCTATTTGTAGTTATGTTCTCTTGTCGCTCTTACTATGTTTTTTGAGCGGGATAAGTGAGGGACCATTCATACTTGGCAGATTTTAATATATTAGCCCACTGTAAGTACTTTTACTATTGCATAATATATAGATCTAAAAAACATCCGAACTCACCATATCGCACAATCGTATCAATTTTAAGCATAAATAACAAAATCAAAACAGTATTAATAATAATCGCGTCCTTACAAAGTATTATTCAAAAATGTAATATGATCATAAACCATACTCTGTTTACAACCATATACGCTGTTTCGTTCTATTCGCAACTATGATACATTTATGTTACGTTACTTATTATTTTTACTTTGCTACCTTTTATTAAAACAAAACACTCGCCATAAAAATACTTCATATGCTTAAAAATCACTTGTCTTTCATACATATAAAATGGATGAGCGTTTACAAAGTATAAGTCAAAAGATAATTTGAACAATTCCAAATCAATTAACTGCGACTGTAAAGAACTATCTAACTGTTACAAGGTTAACAAATCAGACTTAACTGTTATTGCACAAAATATTAGGAGCATATATCATAACCTTGATGATCTCTTATTAAATTTATCTTGCTTAACTTTAATGTCGATGTTATCATCCTAACCGAATGCAGATTAAGCTCAGACTAGCCTATTCCAAAACTTCAAAATTACAATTCATTAATTTTCCACATCTCGACGACTTAATCAAAATGATGGGGTAGTGGCATACGTAAAAGGTACTCTTAAATCAAAAATTAGAGAAATAGACCTAACTCACGCATCAGGTCAAATAAATATATCCGATCAAACTATACTCGGTATATATCGCTCCCCATCCAACATAAATATCGTCAGTAAACTCAAAAAGCAATATAATTATTACAGGCGATCTTAATATAAATATTCTTTCTTTAGACTACAAGCAACCATATGACATAAAGAACAGAGGAGCCTACCTTGAAATGTTATCAACCTTTTTTTTTTGCGTCAGGTAAATGCATAACAATGCATACCCACCGACCGCGGGGGTAGTTGGGGGCTATGTGGGACTTCGTGCTTAGAGCCCGCCTACCCACTAAAAACCTGACGGCGTTCTCCCGTGCCATTAGTGAGGCAAGAGCTGACGGGTCAGGCCCTGGGCTTAAGCCCTGAGCATTCGTCCGCAGATCTTGTCTCTGGCCGTGGCTCGTTGAAGCAAGCGCCACCCGGGTGCAGAGGGGACAATAGTCGCCCTTGCCTTCTGCTGTAAACGGTGCGCGGAACGCACGCATCACCCACCTCCCTTAGCGGACGGCCGACACCCCCGTGTCGGTCGTCCGAGGCTCACCGAGGAGGTTTGCATGGAGGTCATAGGCCCTCCTGCGCTGGCCAGTGCGTCGGCGGCGGATCAATGGGGCGTCAGCAGAAGCCTCTCGCTCCCTCTCCGCGGCTTCCTTCTGGAGGATCACCTCCTCGCAGAAGGTTCACACCGCTTGCCAAGCCTCCTCCTTGACCACCATTCGGGCAATGACCGCCCCTAGGGACAGGTCTCGCCCAACTGCCGCGACGAGAATAGCACGCTCCCTCGCCCAGGCCGGGCATGTCTCGAGGGTGTGTCTGCGGTACAGTGGTGGCACCTCTTAGATTCCTCCCGGCCAATTTGGCACAGGTAGGCCCCAAAACACCCGTGACCCAAATGTTATCAACCTATGGTATCCTCCCAGGACACACTTTACCTACAAGGGAGGCTAAATGCATCGACCATTTCAAGATGAGCCTAAATACAGCTAAACATTCTGCCTTTATTGCAATATTGAACACCACAATCACCGATCACCTCACAACTTTCTTTCTATATCACAATTCAAAAGATGTCAAGCTGCGCCCAGAATCACCACTAAAATGGACTTTGAAAAATCCCTGAAATTCCTTCAACAAAAAAACCTTTTACAGTTACTTACCTATGACAACCCTAACCTGACTAATTCAGGAACTCACAGACTCCATGCGCGAAGGTACCACTACAGTAATGATTCCAAAAAGTAAGCGTATAATTAAACCCTGGATCGCAAATGGCGTTCTAAAATGTATTAGAAATCAGAATTAACGTCAAAAAAAAGTCGTAATGATCCATATAATGATGTCAAAAAATTACGTTTTTACGATATAGAAATTATTGTAATAAATTAATTAAAAAACTTAAAATAAACTATGAAAAGCAACTTCTTGAAAACTCGTTAAAAAACAACAAACTCTTGCGGAAAAATATAAAATCATTAACATATACAAATAAATCAAAATTGGCTAAGACTGATTTACCTAACTTAAAATCGACCCCAGTTGACTCTGCAAATTTCATAAACAGCTATTTTGCAAGACGACACATGTCCCTGCGATAACCTCACCACGCAATCCTGGAAACACCTGATTGAAGACTGCCCACGATTTGCCGCAAAACGCTTGGACCATACCGTTGCCTGCAACACTCTTAACATTAACCCATTAGATATCACTGAAATAATTACAAAAGAAACCACTATGAACACATTCCACAATTTTCTTAAATACATAGTCAACCACCTCAAAGATTTTAACAATCCACCGCAAGCACAAATTAATCAATAACCATCAAACTGTAGCACATTGGTTGTGCTTTCAGAGTAGTCCAATAGCTCTAAGAGTATAGCGAAACAAAAACTCCTTTTAAAAAAAAAACATTGGTTACTAGTTAGCAAACGACATTAACGCTACTTTAAGTAATGATACCTTAAACATGTACCTTAAGTCACTACGTTATGAATATTAATCATTTGTTTTACTAAACACAGATCAAGAAAAAATAAATCGCAGAATCATTAATTTAAAATCAGATAGTGCACCGCGTTGGGACAACATTAGTACAAAATACCTAAAACATATAAAAAATGAAATAATTCCTGTTATTACACACATTGATAACCTCAGTTTCGAAAAGGGCATCTTTCCTAATTCTCTTAAAAATCTATAATTACGCCAATCCATAAGAGCGGAGATAAGAGCGATGTAAGTAATTATAGACCTATCTCAGTCCTGCCTGTATTAGCCAAAATTTTAGAAAAGCTTCTTAAATCCAGATTGCTTAAGTATCTTACTCATTACAATATTATATCACCATATCAATTTGGATTTAGAAGTGGAGTATCAACTGAAGATGCAAGTTACATCAATAACTACATTCATATCGAAACATGTTGACAATGGGACAAAGACGCTGTCGGTCTTTTTAGATCTTAAAAAGGCCTTTGACACAGTTTCTCTACCCATCCTTTTAGCAAAATTGAAAAAAAAAATGGCATAAGAAATACACAACTTTTAATTTTTAAAGACTACCTATCCAACCGAAAACAAAAAGTTAATCTGGAATACACTCTAAGTGATGATGTTTATGTTACCTATGGGGTCCCACAAGGCAGCGTTTTGGGTCCTACCATGTTTCTTATTTACATTTATGATCTTTGTAATATGTCTCTGGAACATGCAAAAATTTTCTCGTACGCCGATGACACAGCAATCGTATTTACTGGCTCGACTTGGGAAGACGGTAAAGCAAATGCTGAGAAAGGAATGGTTCATATCGCATCTTGGCTAAAGCATAACCTTCTAACCTTAAATACGGCTAAAACTAATTACATCTGTTACAGCATTTACGATAGCTCCCAGCCTAACTTTGACCTTAACTTGAAAATACACGATTGCCCCGACCAAAGTGCGCAAAACTGCCACTGCCCAACCATTGACAAAGTACGCAAAACAAAGAACTTGGGCGTGATATTGGACCAGAGATTATCGTGGTACCCGCAAATTGAACAAGTGGTAAACAGAGTTCGTAGGGATATTTAAAAACCTGCGACATATTGCTCCCCAGAACCCAACCGGAGCCTTAAGCACCTCAAAAACATTGTTAAATAATATTTACATATCTTTGGTCCAATCCATATTAACTTACTGCATCCCAATTTGGGGTGGAGCCTTAAAATCTCGATTTTTGGAAATAGAAAGAGCACAACGATCTTTACCTAAAATTATGTATTTTAAACATTTTCAACACAGTCCCTTTATTTACTTAGTAATACACTATCACTATCTTAGTAAGAAAATTATATGTGTTGCAGATAACATTAAAAATACACAAATCTTTAGTCTATGATCCAACTGTTAGAAATAAATGTGCCTCTAGTTAAAACCACATTGTTTGCACACATTCAGTTCGAAAAACGCTCGGCCTACGTTTATAATAAAATAAATAAAACATTAAACATATATCATAAAACTAATAATGAATGTAAATCAACTGTAAAGAAATGGTTAGAAACATTAAGCTACGACGAAGTTGAAAATATACTCGAGTGCGTAACGTGTACCAAAATGTGTAAGTAAGTTATTGTAAAAAACCTATCTCACCTTTTTATGTAGAAAAAACCTTAATCTATAGATAAATATACGCAGTGATGGCAATGATTACGTTTATACACTTATAAATAATATAATTTTTTATAAATATAATGAACTTTTGTGATAACTCATACGATATGATGTTAAATAAAGATAGAAGTTAATTGTAACAACATACACAAAGTACAACAACATTCATGCATGTATGTGTTAAGTAAGCGATTATGTCTAATTAATTTGGAGCTATGAAGGAGCGGGGTCTCCTGGCACAAGCATTACAACGCTTAAAAGGTGTCCCCTGCCACTAGCTAAATGTATTTAGAATGTACTATGTTATTGCAATAAATAATTTTGAATTTTGAAATTAACGCCTTTGCTTTGAAGCAAAAAAATATTGTTGACTGCACTTCTCGGTTTTAGAGAAGACTAAACTTGAATTATTAGCACAGTTTTTAACTCAGGAAATGGAGTTATAACTCAAGTTTGGTTTAATACCTGATATCCCCAACCCGCTCAAAAGATTCGAGAAAGTACATACGGTTACCTCTTTAGTATCAGATCCTCATGAAAGTTCAACACTTTTAAATATACAATCTGAAATTGAACAAAAACCTTGCGTAATTTGTAAACATATCCATGATCTATCAAAATGTGACAAATTTGTATCGAGTAAAAAGCAATAAATTATGTCATAAATGTTTGAAAAAAGGTATGCATACTTACTTGAAGTCTAAATTCACCAAAAAGATTTGTAAGGTCTCTAACTGCAGGGCTCGGCACCAGAAACTTTTGCACAACGAAACTACGCCACTCCCAACTAGCACATTACCAGGTTAACGGGATGATTTAAGTCGCATTACCGCCTAAAGTTCAATTAGGGTTTGTGAAAGGATTTTGCGTCGTGTTCTAGCTGGTCTACAGAGTTTATTAGATTTATAAAGGCCTTTCGCTATATTTCAGTCTTGACATAAATGATATCGAGCTATAAAACCTATAAAAGTTTTAGAAAAATCTAATCTTCAGATGAAGGCTGTATTTTATACAGCAACTAACTTTTCTCTAGTGTTTTGGTTGAATAGTGTACTAAAATAAGACTAAAGATGTAAAAGAGAATCGATTCTTTACGTTTTACAACTCCTAGCTTGATAAAAGTCTGTCAACAGATAAAAATCTGTTTAGTCGAATATTTTAAAACCTTAATAAGTACAGCTAAATAAGACGCTACATCTTAACTTTACAACAGGTTTTTCCTATATAATTAAGACAACGAAGAGCGTTATTAAGATTATGGCTGTAAATATGGCGAATTGTAAATCCTGATACAGAATACTCTTACGGGTTTCGCAACTGGTTTATCAGTGTTTATAATCATGGATCGTAAATCATGGAAACACAGAAAAAGAAGTGGTGCCATTAAGAAAAGTGTTAAAAAAGTATTTAGCCGTCACAAGCCAGACAATTGACGAAGAAGAATCGGACTAACGACATACCGGACTCTGGTCAAGCGTTGGCGCTAAATGTGGAGTGTTCCGTATACTCAGAATCAGTCAACTTTCGATCTGGTGATAGATCACAACAATACCAGTCCGAATCGGATAGCTCAAGCGAAACCGAGTCCGCTCTTTCTAGTAAATTCATTAAAAAAATAACTTTCCGTGAAGAATTGAAAGGCTGGGCTATAGAAAAAAATATTTCACAGGTGGCGCTAAAAGATTTAGCTGCAATTGTAAACAAACGATTTCCAAATATTTTGCCTAATGATCCTAGATCAATTTTGCGTCCACCTCGACAAATAAAATTGTCAGTTTTTGAAAAAGGTGAATACTGGCATAATGGGCTCATACATCAACTATATACCACACTAGGTAATTGTATCGAAGTGCCCTACTATATATCTTTAAATATAAATTTAGGTGGTCTGCCCATCTTTAAAAGCTCGAAAACAGAATTCTGGCCAATTTTTTGTCAAGTTCATGAACTGTCTGCTCCACCATTTATAATTGGCATTCATTACGGAGAAGGAAAACTAGATCTTATACAAATAATACAAAAAGCGAAAAAAGCGTTATATTCAAGTTCTTTAAGTTCTTAAGAGCTTTCTGGAAGAATTCATTAAATAAATTAAAAAAGTACTAGCAGAAGGTGGAAGTAGAAGGGTACCTCGTATCACAGTGATAAGTGGACCGATTTGAATTTTTTTTTCGCCTACTCCTTCTAGTTGGTCCCATTGTTGCCAAGTCGGAATCTGATGATGGGATCTTGGTGCAATTAAGGGTAACCCTCAAATTTTAAAGGCACCTATAGTGTTTTTGTATTAGAATCTTAATGTTGACGAGTTGTTACGTATGATAGTCAACATTGTGTGAAGTAAGCTGATGGTGGAACTCCTTAACGCTTAGCAGTTCAGTGATTATAATGACAGAACTAATGTAGCTACTTAAAGAACGGAGTCTCAAAGTGAAATACACTAAAAATTAATAGATAAAATAAACTTTTAAAAAAGTAAAAACCGACTTCTAAACCAAATTGCACTAAAAAGTCTTAAATCACCTCTAGACCTTTAAAAGGAAAGGAACAAGTGTTGAGTTGTTTGATACTGAAAAATGTAAAAAACACTTATTAGGAACAAATACAAATAAACTCACTATATTAGCTCAAAATATTCGAAGCATAAATAAAAATTTTGATAACTTGATAGTATTCTTGAGTCGTCTGCAATTTAAACCAGATATAATCGTACTTACTGAGTGTCGTCTAAATGACTTTTCTAATGAAATTCCCTTAGATGACTATACATGTCATCTTTCTAAATCGTACTTGAATCAAAACGATGGCATAGTTGTTTACTCAAAGTCAAGCCTTAATATTTGTATAGAAGAACCACCATTCATGGATGCCAATTGTCTTGCAATACAAATAGATCAGTCTTACTCTATAATAGCAATATACCGCTCACCATCTTTCTCAAACACGACAAATTTCCTTCAGTCACTTGAGTCTATTCTAGAAAAATATACCAAACCTCACTCTATACTTACTGGTGATATCAATATAACTCTTAACAAAGACACACTAGACAGTGCAACGGAGGAATACCTAGAAATCTTAGCACATTACGGATACATATCTGGTCATAATTTTCCAACAAGAGGACCTAACAACCTTGACCACTGTTTCATTAAATCTGCCTTCACTTCTTGTACAGTTGTATGTCACTCAAACTTAACTGACCATAGTTCAATACTGTGTAGTTTAGGATTACATGTTAAGAAAAATAACTCTAGAACTATAAAACATACGATAAATTATGAAGCTCTTCTTCAATCCTTAAACAACACTAATTGGTCTGAACTTTACCAAATAGGTCATCCACAGACTGCAGTAAGCTACTTTATTCGCACTTTAAATTCAGCCATTGATAAAAATAAAACCGAGGTAAGGGTAAAGAGTCGTGATGTTATCAACAAAAAGTGGATAACGCCAGGATTATTAAGATGCATACGTCATCGTGATGCTCTCCATTCAAAAGCTAGAAAATTTCCTCATGACAGTGATATTCAAAACGAATATAAGCTGTATAGAAATTACTGTGGTAATGTACTAAAACAAATTAAAAATAGCTATGACAGACAAGAGCTGACAGCTGCTAAAAAAGACATTAAAAAAGTTTGGAGCACAGTTAAAAATATATGTAATATAAAATGTGTAAAAAATTCCAATGAGCAACTTCTTAACATTCGATCAAATAATTTAGAATCTCTTAATGAGGTTAATACCTACTTTAGCTCCCTGGGAGAGAACCTTGCAAACAGTTTACTTGAAAAAAGCGGTAAAACAGAACTTGACTTGGCAAGTAACCTTTCAACCCACCAAGTAGCATCATCTTTTTTCCTTAGCCCAACAGATGAAATTGAAATTATTAAGCTGATTGGGTCTCTTAAATCCAGCAATGCTATGGGACATGACTTTTTAAGCAATAATATCCTTAAAAAGACCAAATTTGCAATAGCGAGTCCAGTAGCATATATTTGTAATTTGAGCATGTCGTCTGGTGTTTTTCCCTCAGAATTAAAAATGGCAAATGTGATTCCAATATTCAAGGCTGGCCTATCTAATGAACCTGCCAACTACAGGCCAATCTCGCTGCTAAGTACACTTTCAAAAATCATTGAGAAAGTAGTGAACTGTAGACTCCTCAAGTATCTCGAGTCAAGAGGGTTACTGGCTGAGAACCAGTATGGTTTCCGCTCGGCGAAATCCACTGAAGATGCTGTTAACGATCTCATTAACTTTACTATAAGCAAAATCAATAATAACCAAAAGTGTATCGGTGTCTTCTTGGATTTCGCAAAGGCGTTCGATACTGTTTCTCGTCCGATTCTTCTGAAGAAACTTGAAATTCTTGGCATAAGGGGTATTGCTTTGGATTGGTTTCGATCGTACCTCTCTGATCGTAAGCAGAGAGTAACTATTCGAGATATCCATAGTGAATATGCAGTTATTAAGTTTGGGGTGCCCCAGGGAAGCGTCCTGGGTCCTACGCTTTTCCTGACCTATATAAATGATTTATGCTCCATGAAAATTAGCAACGCAAATATGTACACCTTTGCCGATGATACTGCAATCATCTTCCATGCAAACTCTTGGAGCCAGGTTAGTGCTATTGCTCAAGAAGGATTAAATAAAATTAGTAATTGGCTCCATGGAAACCTGCTTAATGCAAATATCAGTAAAACAAAATTCGTTACCTTTGGTATCTCAAATAGAACAGCTCCGATAGATGCACCTAAGCTTAAACTACACACTTGTTTTAAAGAATTGTACTCGTGCTGTCAGTGCGAATACCTTGATCAGGTCACTTCTATCAAGTATTTGGGTATTGTCGTAGACCAAAGATTGACATGGTCCGAACAAGTAGACGCAGTATCCAAACGGTTGAAGAAACTAAAGTATATCTTTAAAAAATTAAGTTATATTGCTGACAAGCCCCTAATTGAAATGATCTATCAAAGCTTATGCCAATCAGTTTTAAATTATTGCATTACTGTATGGGGGGGTGCATGTAAAACACATTTGCCTAAGCTTGAGCGAGTACAGAGAGGCATATTGAAGATAGCGTTTCAACTCCCTATTAGACACCCGACTGACAAGCTGTATTCGGAGTGCAAATTCCTCTCGGTCCGTCAACTTTACATAGCTGCAACATTGGAACTCTTCCATAGAAAATCCAAACAACTAGCTCGTACATTTCACAGATCACTCAAATGGGATCACCCTCGAGCCCGAACTGTTTTCGCACGTAGATGCAGTCACTACATGGGACCTTATCTTTACACCAAAATATATAAAACAAATAAAAACATTGTCAATCTAAATCGCTATGACTTCAGAGTATCTGTTAACAAATGGTTAAAAAGTAAATGCTATCACGAAACTGAAAGCCTCCTGAAGGAAGTGCAATAATACTAGGAATATCATTGTTTTATTTTATTTCTTTGTATTTTTTTTTTATGTATACCTATTAAATATTAAAAACACACACACACACACACACACACCACAATCAATAACTAACACATACAGATAAGCATGCCTGAACTACTACACTTTCAAAAGGGAAGTCTGGTCTTCACGACACAGGGTATCCTAGTGTGAAGTCCAGCAGATACTGCATAATTTTGATTTAAGTGCGCCTATTTTTACATTGTGGTTTGTATTTAATTACAAAGTGTACTTTGCTCAATGTATCTTCCTACACATGCTTTTGTAATAAGATAACTTACATTTCTGTAATTTTGCATGCAAATGTGTAATTTATAACTGATGTTCTTTTACTTTTGGAAATAAACCATTTTCATTTTCATTTTCATTTTCATTTTCAATCCATTTTACGCAAACTTGCCGTCACTTTGCTCAAGCATTAAATGTTTTTTGTATTTTATACTGTTATAATTAATTTTATACTATACTTCTGCATTACAAATGTTCAAACTACAACAACTGAATAATTCTATATGTATTTAGTTTATGAGTTTGCTAGCAGAATTTTTCGATAAATTGGCTTGTTTCCGTAACATTGTTTTAATAATTAAAGTACAATTCTTTGTTAGTATCCAATGTCCCCACTAGTTAGTGGATACAATAATCACAGGAGTAGCATATAATAATACCTAATGAAATCATAATGTAAACTTATCATAGCCGTATCACGGCTTGGATAGTCAAAATGTTTGGGACACTCTATATAATTAAGAAATGAAAGATAATAGTTATTAAGAGTTAGTATGGATTATTCCTTTACTTCATCTAGACTGTAACTATGGTAAATTTTATTGATAAAATAATATCCCTAAGCGGGGTTAGTCACTTAGAGGGGTGAGTTATGAGATCCTCTTTGGGATAGTGTTTACTCGATGAAACTTCTGAAGAATACGAGGTACCAGAATAAGAATACCAGTGAGGAGTTGTTCACTCCTACAAAATTGTAGATCGTTTACCTACGGGTTCACTCCTGGGATCCGCAATAAAACACAACTCCAGTATCAATCCGTGTTCAGTACAAAAGGTAACAAAAAATAAAAGAACAAATTAATTAAAGCAAATGAAATTTTTAGGTCTGCGTTTCCACCAAGTGAGCAGCTCCAGATTCAATTAAATGTATATTTATCATTTAGTTACAGGTTTAAAACAATTGCAGAAACAAGGTTTTTTTTTTTGTAATGCGATTGAATAAAAGATATTTGGTTAAATGTGTGCTCACTCAGTCCTCACAAGCGATCAGTCATATCTTCATACTGAAGTAAGTTGTTCTAGTCATTCAGTGTTCTTTTTTTTGTTAAACCTCTCTTTAATTGGAGCCTGTAATTTCAGATCGTCAAGTTTCGTATTAAAACATTTACTATTAATTTAATGTGCTCACTTCATCCACACGCTATGGTATCTCTATGAACCAACTATAGATTCGCATTCCATCGTTTACATTGTATGAATTAGCTAGAAATAGGACTATGCAGCATAAAAACAAACCACTTTTACTGTGCATTCGTGTGTAAAACGGATGCTTGGTGCTCACTCCGTCCGCTATCGCTAAATACTTAGATCTTTTTTGCTGAGTTAACTCAAAAGAATGAGTAAACATATGATTTTTTTGGAAAAAATAGTATGAAATATTCGGAAGTACCCAGTTTCATATTTCTTTTTACTTTTAGAGTTAAACAAAATTTCATATTTTGTATGAAGGACACGGAATAGGGTGTCTACATGTGATAATATAGCAGGACTTTGCTGACTTAACTTCACGTGTTCACGCTAGCTGCGTGTCATCCTAGCTTACTTGCCTGAAGGTAAAGGTTTTGTTCTTAATAGGTACTTTGTTAGGGCTGGGGTTTGGGTTTAGTTTAAATTTTGAGGTTTTGTGTACTAAATGTAAATTGAATATATCTGACCGGTCACATTTGTCATAAACCATACATGACCGGTCAAATATGGTCAAATTCAATCAATTTGACCGTATGTGATGAACCGTAAATATAATTTTCTTGACTCAGTTTTCGCAAAAACAAAACACATTTTGTGTCGTTTTGTGAATGGGTTTTGATTACTTATTATGACTTTTAATTACTTATTATGACTTTTTATTGTTTTTTGGTAATTATGGTTGAAATAAGATGTATAGAACGGTGTTTCACGGACCTGCGCAAAAGTCACGTGACCTACCGAATTCTACCAATCGCGTTTGCACAACCGAAAATACTGAATCAATATGAATGAATATTACCATTTATGACAGTTAATGACCGTTTTTGACTATTTAATAGTCATTTTCAATACTAGCTCTATAGCTGAATGGTAAATACGGACATTAGGAAAGAACTAGAACAGAAAAGAAGTTAAGAATTAGAACGTGCGTGACACTGACAGTCATTTGAGTTTTAACTGACAAGTTGTAACGTTTAGGGCGTTAAGAAAAAGAACTACGTAGTAAGAATAAATTTATTACAAGCTAAAGGCAACAAGAAGTTGTAGTGTAGACGTAGTTGGCAGAGTTGGGTTGGTTTCACTGAACCGATTCACGTTAAGGAAACCCAATCGTATCACTGGCCTGAGTCTGGATCTGTACTGTGGGCGGTAATGATGATGATGATGATGATAAGCTCTGACATGTAGCTCAAGCACGTGAAGGAAGGCCACTGGAATATTTGAGAAAACCAGACACTTTAGGAATGCTCTGATTCACTGAGTGACGGTGACATTTCGTGCACAGCTGCGAAGCGATATACAGAACGCAGTACAATGAATACAATTAGCAAAAATAGTGATCAATGATGGGGCTTGCACAATGGGATAAATAGCAATGACATTATTAAAATCTAGGATAGGCAAATATGATGATTTGCTTACATTGTCTAGTAGTGTAAATTAAGTTTTAAACGCATTGATTAATCAATCACATTTTGTGCATAATTAATTTGTTTTAATCTTAACACTGCGTAACTATCAACCGCCAAATTAACTACGTGATAGATTCTACAACTAATTGCATAATATATTACATTGCAACACTTACCCAATTCGGGTATAAAGAACAGGCACTATTTACAATTACGTGACTTAAAAATTTAGAGTAGTATTTACACTTAGCATTGAAATAATGTAAATCACAGAAAGTAGAAACGGAGGTTTCGACTAGTAGAATAATAAAATGAGGTAAGGGCCCGTCCTTAAGGGCACGTCTGTATCGTGTGCTGTGCTCCCTCCAAGCGAATGTCAAGCTCCTCGACCGCTCAGCCTGCCACCGGACCCATGCACGCGGCCGTGGCGTGATACATTGCTACAGGCAGTATGCACGATCGGAATTATTGAATAGTACCTAACGGACTACTGCATTGGTTTTCAGTTAATGTAAATATTTAGCTATAGACTTTTTGTTAATTGTCTATTTATTTATTTATATAGTTAGTTTTAAAAATAGTGTTTAGTTAGGATTAATTATTTATCTATACTAATATTATAAAGCTGAAGAGTTTGTTTGTTTTTTTGAACGCGCTAATCTCAAAAACTACTAGCCCGATTTGATTTTTTTTTACGTTGGATAGTCCATTTATCGAGGAAGGCTATCACAGTTTTAACATAACTCCGCACCAAAATAATGTTCGCAGCTTAAGTACAACGTGCGCTTGCGCTTATTTTTATATTATAAAGCTAAAGAGTTTGTTGGTTTGAACGCGCTTATATCAGGAACTGCTGAACCGATTTGAAAAAATATTTCTGTGTTAGATAGCTTATTTATTGAGAAAGGCTTTAGGATATAAAACATCACGCTGCGACGGAAGGGGAGGGAGCAAACGCAAAACGCGCGGACGAAGTCGCGGGGGACCGCTAGTGTATTAATAAGGTTTTCAATTAATTAGCTTTTAAGTTATTAGTTTTGAAACGAACCGTTACAAAGTGATATTCGTTCAATCTAAACGAAGTTATGTCGTTATGGCTAAACGAAGGAAGATACGCCGTTCGGTTTTTAGCTATGTTGGAGATTCTGTTTTTTTTTTTAATTTAATTGGAATTACAAAATAATTGTTAATTTCTTGCGGGACTTTGTGAAATAAGGAAAATAAACATGTGGGGAACATATGACCTTAGCCCGTTGGAGCTTAGCGTTTTGTGGGAACTATACGTCTTTTGCCTGTTTATGTCAACATTAAATAACTTTCTTTTGAATACTAGGTATTTTTCCTGACATTTCTACGTATTGCATACTTATAACACTTCAACAAAATAACCTCCTTATTTTAAATTCGTCATAAATAAACGTAATTTAAATTAATTTACAAGAATTATATGTTGCGACAAAAAAAAAGGAAGTCCTTACCCAGGCACAGGGATTATTTCCCACATTTATTTTTCAGGGTTATTTGTATTTTTTCTGGACTTCCTTGATGAGGAATAAAACAAGGCATTATCCAAAACCTACATCTATATGCAACTCTTAATTTCTTCCAGCAGTTTTCCGTGGCCTGGAGGCCGAGTATCGTGGCAACCGAACTTTTTTCGTGTGGTACTTCGATTGCGAGTTTAACATATTTACTAAAAAGAAAATGAAAGAATGTAGATACATGTAAAAAACAATCGCACGACCAAAAACTAAATATATAGAAATCGTGAATCTGAAAAAAATTAAAATATTTTTTTCTTTGACAAAGAAAATTTGATCGGTGAACTTTTTTCGTATACGAATTGCGCGCGCGAGATTTGGTTAAGGATTAAATCGTCTCATTTTTCAGTCTTTTTTTTATGTCCTCTTATTATTGTCAAGTGAAGACACCCTAGTATATGTTATTTAAACCAAAAAAGTTGATTTGTATATCTATAAAAGTAAAAAGTAATATCTAACTGTGTACTGCCGAATATTTTATAGTATTTTGTAAAAAAAATAAAAAAAATATGTTCACTCTTTCTTTTTAGTTAATTTAGGGAAAAAGATTTAAGTATTTAGCGATGGCGGACGGAGTGAGCTCCAGGCATCCGTTTTACTCATGAACGCACACTAAAAGTGGTTTGTTTTATATGTTGAATAGTCCTATTTCTAGCCAATTCATACAATGTACACCACAATAAATTAATAGTAATACGAAACTTGACGATCTGAAATTACAGGCTCCAATTAAAGAGGTGTAACAAAAAAAGTACACTGAATGAATCGACCAACTTATTTCAGTATGTAGATATGGCTTGTGAGGACTGACTGAGCACACATTTAACCAAATATCTTTTATTCAATCGCATTACAAAAAGAAAACCTTGTATCAATTGTTTTAAACCTGTAACTAAATGATAAATATACATTTAATTGAATCTGGACCTGCTCACTTGGTGGAAACGCAGACAATTTTTAGAGAACGCAAAAATAACATGCACAGGGCGTCGTAGTTTATTTTTCTCTCTTGTTGCCATGGAACGGGTTTCTCTCTTGCATCCCGCTTAACGGATTTCTTAGCCACTAAAGTTCTTACCCTAAAGCGGGTCCACCAAGTAAGGATTGCTTACTTCATCAAAGCGCGCGAGCGCACATTCTTAATTCGGCGCCTTAAATTTAAACTGTAAATAAAAAGTAAAAATATGGCTTAAAATTTATACCTAAATATTGCTTTTTAACAAGTGCATGGAGTGAGCTAATATTAAAATATAAACAAAGTGACTTTATTATAAAAAAACTGTGCAAAAGTGATCGTGTTTGTATCAAAAACAAACTAACATTCAGTGTTGGTTGTGTGTGACTCATCAAGTGCTCGCTATAATCTCATTACCTTATATGGTCACAAAATTCCACTTAGCGAACTGTACTAAAACCATCACTACTTACTTTTCACACTCTACGATACGTGTACATTTGGCTCAGTGGCTCCGAATCCAATACGAAGGTGCTTCATCCCGCAAGTAAAGAGTTCGGACCTCACAAGAACTACAGAAAATTAGCTTTTTTTGTCTATTTATATTTTGTTTAAATACATTTTAAGTACTTACTACGACAATTGAACAAAAAATATAATAATAACTAATAAATAAATAAATAAATATCCTTTGGACATTCCCACACATCGCCATCTAGTCCCAAAGTAAGCTACTCAAAGCTTGTGTTATGGGTGCCAGACAACGGATACAATACTTAAATACTTTTTGTTTGTAAATACATACATAATATACATAGAAAACACCCAGACCAATACAAACAGACATGTTCATGCACACAAATGTTTGTATTGTGCGGGGATCGAACCCGCAACCCGCTGCGTAGTAGGCGATTTCTCGACCACTACACCAGACGGGTCGTAATATGGCGAATAAAATTATTTGTGACGGATGTATAAGTAACATTGATAATAGAAGATACTTGCAATGTGGTAGTTGTAATCACTTTTTTGATCTTGTCTGTGCCAATGTTTCTGAGCAGCGATTTTACAACACAATGACCAAAGAGCATAAGGATGCCTAGAGGTGTGTGGGTTGTAAGAGTAAACAGCCGAAAACAGATAATACCAACACCCCGGTTCCTGGGCCTATCGACTGTTTTACGACTCTAATAGGAGCAGCTGCAAAAAGTCCTGTATACCTGGATTTGTCGATATGAAGAGGCTAATATAAATGATAGTACATTACCTTCTGACGGCGAGAGTGAGAAACAGGTTAGTGATCTCAAAAAGAAATATTGATACTAAAAGGGGAACTAAATTTGGCGAATCCAAAAATATTTAAATTGACAACAGAAATGGACATTTTAAAAAACAATATTAATGAATTAAAATCTACAAATAAGACCCCGAAAAAACAATTGACACCAAAGCTTAAAAAATCAACACATTCCAATACCTTACACACAGAGAAAGACTCAATAGATCAGAAAATCGAAAATTTAGATAAGAACACAGACAAACAAGAATTTTATAAAACATATACAAAATCTACAAAACATGACACGAAAATATGTCTTATTAGTAGCAATAAAACCAACAAAATTCTTTCGATGGCTGAAAGCACTTTTGGAGATTGCAAAATATGTCATTATTTAAAGCCAAATTGTGAAATTAATTATCTTATATAAAATTTAGATGTCAAATTGAAGGACTACACTTCAAAGATTGTTGTGTCATCTTTATTGGAGATGAAGACTTAAAAAAACGGATAATTATTTTGACTTAATATTAAACATAAGAGAACAATTACAATTAATAACTCATACAAATATTGTTATACATATGTTTGCCGACATTTATATGCAATAATCACTCTACGATATTCAACTGTAGAATGGAATGTTTCAACAATTTATTATATCTGGACATTCATACATACAATTATGCATATCTATTGGATAGTAATTAAAACCTATCCTATGATTATGACATGTTTTCTATACGCGATGGTACTGAAGAGGTTTCAAGCTACGCGTAAAACCTCTACGTCTCGTTCGTTCGACTCTTCGTATTTCAAATGTAGAAAAGTTTCTTTATAAGTAAATTTTGATAGACGTTTGTCATATCAGTCATATCGGTCATATCGATTGTCAGTCAAACCTTCGCGTATATCATTATAATTCAAGAATCTTGTGAAACATTTATAAGTATTGATTAAGAAGATATCAGAATAGAGAATCAACTTAAAGTTTAAATAGTTTTATTATTCATTTATTTAAATAGAAAATTATCATAGATTACAGCGACGCTACGCATCCTACAGTGGAGGCGCCGCCCGACCCGATATACACCTATTTTTGATTTCAGAAAAAGAAAATTTAATAATATAATATTATATAATACTAATGAAGCTGGAGAATGCTGAAATAGAACAAGAAAGGTAACAAATAAAGGCCCAAATACGGACACGAGAAAGAGGGAAAGAAATCACTACAACGAACACCTGGAATTCAAAGATAAGTAAATTTGTAACACTATTCGTATACACTATTCGGGCCATGTTAATGACTTTTTTTTACAATTTGAAACTATTGCTGCCATCAATGGTTGGCCTGAGGAAACGAAAACTAAAATAATCGCAGCTTATTTGTCTGGCGCTGCTCTTTCATTTTATAGGAGAATAACAAATAAATGTTCATTAAGTTTTACGGAAATCAAGGCCAAATTTGTGTCCGAGTTTTCTGACGGAGAAGACCATATCGCGAATTTTTATAATACCAGACAGAATAATGGCGAACCTATTTTAGATTACCTCTATAGACTGGAGGAATTAGCCTCAAAAGCTGACATAGTAGAAGATAAAACCATTATTAAGCAATTTTTACGTAACCTATCGAATTTCCACAAAAATAAACTCAGCTACCACATTTTTACGTCCATAAAAGATTTAAAAATGGCTCGTATGCAGTCTGAGCAGTTACCTAACAAAAATCATGACTTGACAGTCAATCTACCTATTAAGTTGACTGGTTCATTAAATGATACTCAATCAACTGGGGATTGCCCTATATCTCGCGAATTATTCCAAACGCCTCGTGCATCGCCATCTCATCAACCTACAAGACCACCATTTGGTAATTCTACGTTCAGAGCGACTCAACAAGAATGGATATCACCCTCCAACTCTCCCAATACAAGAGGTCAACAGTACTCTGACCTCCCACTACAAGAGGTCAACAGTACTCCGAATCTCCCATTACAAGAGGACAACAACACTCTGACCCTCCGTTTATGAGAGGACAACCTCAGAGAGGACAATTCAATTGGAACTCAAACCAAACGAGATATAATTTAAGAAGTAACCTGTTACAACATGAAGATTTATTTACAACGGAAAGTTCTCAAGGTCCAGAGAAGACGGAAGATTCTTTCCCAAGTTTGAAGATGGTCATTAATGACATCAAAGTGTCAGGACTTATAGATACCGGTGCTTCTGTGTCTGCAATTTCATTTGATTTTTGTAAAAAAATAAATGTTAACCCTTTACTGAAAAAAGATAACTTGTTACTCCGAGGTGTAGATGGAAACTTGTTAAACATTTCTGGGAAAGAAAGCATAACTTGTAAAATACAGTCTAATTTATTTGTTATTAATTTTTTAGTTGTATGTACATAAACTAGCCACTAATATTATTTTTGGGCAGGACTTTTTAAATGATAACTCTGCTATTATTAATTTTAGAGATAAGTTTGTAGATTTAGGTAAATGCAAAGCGCCATTTTGTCGTAAAGATTCTCATGACGAATCATGTTCTTTAGAATTGATTAATGAGATTCAACAGGTAGGGTCTGTCCCTTTGACAAAACAAGAATATATTTATTTTTGTGAATTTGCTAATAATGAAAAATTATTTCACTGCTATGAGCTTGATGAAATAAAATTTGACATTAATGTCAATCTTTCAAAGCAACATAAAGAACTTTTAAATGATTTATTATATGAATATAAACAAAACTTTGCTTTTTCATCCTGTTTGGATTAGGTTGTTGTAATTTGATGGAAGTTGAGATTAAAACTGTTGACGAGAACCCAGTTCACAGACCACCATACAGGGTGTCACATGAACAACATGGGATTATTAGAGATCAAGTCGAACAAACGCTTAAGCAGAATATTATTCGAGAATCCAATAGTGCTTATGCATCAGCAGTTGTTTTAGTAAAGAAACTTGATGATTCTTGGAGATTTTGTGTTGATTATTGAGTTCTTAATAAAAAAGTTATTTGTGATAGTTATCCATTACCAATTATTGATGACATAATCCTTTATTTATCTAATGCTAAATATTTTGCAGATTTAGATTTAAATTCAGGATACTGGCAACTCGCTTTAAATGAAACTGATAAACATAAAACAGCTTTTGTAACACCGTCAGGTTTATACGAATTTAACGTTTTACCTTTTGGTTTGAAGACTAGTGGTGCAATTTTTCAAAGAACAATGAATAAAATTTTAGCAGGCCTCAAATATAAGAATGCAATTGTTTACATTGATAATATCTTAGTTTATGGTTCTACGTTTAACGAGTTTTATAATATTACAACAGGTTCTAGAAAGAATTAAACAGGCGAATTTAACTTTGAAACCAACGAAGTGTAAGTTTGGGTTTGAACAAGTAACAGTGTTAGGATATGAGATTTCAGCAGAAGGAATTCGTCCCAATAAAATTAAAATGGATGAGATTAAATCTATTAAAACACCTTCTAATATCAAAGAACTTAAGTAAGTTCTAGGTTTATTTTCATATTATCGTAAGTTCATTTCGTGAAAGGTATTATTATCCTGATGCTGAGAAAGAGATTGAAAAATATGTTGAAAGTTGTAAACTGTGTTTGGAGAGGAAAAAGAGTGATCTAATAGCACCATTACAAACTATCGAAATTTAGGACTTTCAGTTATTCAGGTCCATATCGAATACTCCCTGTATTGTCGAATATCAATTTTGTATTTAAAAGGTATCTGATGTTAGTACTAGAAAATATGTCATTCATCATGACAGGTTAAAACCATTTAAGTTGAGAGTTAGTTGATTATAATTGACAACCACATCATAGGAATTTAAAAAAGTTTAGCCAAATGGCTAAAACCCAAGCTGTCAAATAGTTTTTTTTTTTAAATTGAGGGATACGAGTTATCTATGATTTTGACGTTGTCAATGTCATGTCAGTTGTGTTATCAAACAATTTCATTGTAAATTATAATTTTCTTTTAATTTCATTCAAATATGTGAATATGTAATATAATATTACGAAATAAGTTATTGTAGATATAGGGTGAGTTATTGTGTTTTAGTGTTAGTTGCATTGTAGATATATTCAATTTCTAATATTTGTTTTTGTTCTAGTTAATTCTTCATATCAATGTTGTTGTTGATACATCGTTGGGGATCCAAGCTGTGATGAGAGGGGTTCATGGCTACCAGTCATCACCCAACAACAAACAAGGATGTAGGGAAGATTTAGGCGTGTTAGTTTTGGGGCAATTTTATATAAATAATGGGATATTTAATAAAGATAAGGAGGTAGTTAGGTTAGTAAGCTTAGTAGTTATTTATGTGTAAGCCCTTTGTATTCGCATAGCGATTGGTAGTGTCTGTGTTGGATACTATACACAATAAATGATTGCAAGGTTTGGGAGATTTTAGTAAAGAAATGAAGGGTTATTGTATTTTCAGTTGGAAGAAATGAGGGGGAAGTGTCTAGTGAGGGAATTTTTCATCACAGGTCTTGGTACAGGTACTCAAACGGTTGGATGTGTTATCGGATTTACTGGTTTCACAAGTTGTCAATATTTAATATCAAGTCTGACTGGTTGATTTATTCAGTATAGTGTTAGGTAGGTAGTGATTTTTTTCTAAATCATTGAAATGTCTGATTTGGTTTAATATGTAGACAGCAATGTTAATTATGTGGTGTGATTTTTATGTGGGTTTAGCTGCAACCTTAAGAGACATTGCAGTGTTGTAAATGATATTCCCACATAGGTAGGTTTTATAAGTTATTGATAGGTAAATTTCATAGCTGTGCTTTGAAATTTTACCGACCGGGGGGGATGTAGAGGTTTCAAGCTACGCGTAAAACCTCTACGTCTCGTTCGTTCAACTCTTCGTATTTCAAATGTAGAAAAGTTTCTTTATAAGTAAATTTTGATAGACGTTTGTCATATCAGTCATATCGGTCATATCGATTGTCAGTCAAACCTTCGCGTATATCATTATAATTCAAGAATCTTGTGAAACATTAATAAGTATTGATTAAGAAGATATCAGAATAGAGAATCAACTTAAAGTTTAAATAGTTTTATTATTCATTTATTTAAATAGAAAATTATCAAAATTATTATTATTATTACAGCGACGCTACGCATTCCTACAGTACCATAAATAGTCTAGGAGTGAGAAAAATATTTGTGGACCTTAAAGAATTTTTATTATTACTAAATATAATAAATGATAATATCAACAGTAATGTTGACATTACGGACAAGTTAAATGTTGCTACATATGCTGATCTTTTTCGGGAACAATAAAACTGATTTAAAATTAACCCTATTACATCAAAATATTGCGGGATTAATAAATAAATCTGATCTACTCACTATGCACCTGGAAGAATTAGCTGAAGAACAAAATGATATTGATGTTATTTGCGTATCAGAACATTTCATAAAGGTGATGAAGATGAATTAAACATTACAAACTATGTTTCTGCTGCCTTCTACTTAAGAGAAGATATTAAACGTGGTGGAACCTGCATATTATTAAAAAACTGTATAAGATTCAATGAGTTAAAGTTTGTTGCAAATCAATCTGTGCCTGGTGTGGTAGAATGCTGTGCAGTTGAATTAACCCAGTACCAACTGATTATATTATGCGTATACAGACCATCAACCTCAAAAGACTATGTCCCCTTTTACGATAGATTAGATTTTATATTGAAGGTATTATGTAAGAATTGGAATAAGGGAATTGTCATTTGTGGCGATTTCAACATTGATATATTAGTAAAGAATAAGTTGTCGGAAGTCCTTGAATATTTTTTTATGGGCTATAATTTAAAACTACAAATAAAACAAATAACGCGACCGAGTTCGAATCGAAGCAATTGAATTTGCCTTATCGGACCATTCAACTCAAATTATAGAAATACCGATTAGTAAAATTAAACAATTAAATTATTGGCGTGTCAAAAAAATACTTTTATCAAATGAGCACCTACACATATTCACAAATCATATAAAAATCTTTTTTTTTGCACTAGCAAAAGAAAATATTTTTATATGATATATAACACACATGATCCAATCGCTGCTTTTAGTTATTTTAATCGATAATTTTCAAATAATATGCATTTTTTGTTTTCCTTTTACAATTAAAACAATCAAAAATAAATAGAAATTAAAATGGGTTTCAAAGGGAATCAAATTGTGTTTTAGGAAAAAGATACTTTTATTGTGGAAGCATAGAATGGCGTCAACTAGACAAAACAAAATAAATTAAAAAAAATATATAAAAAAATTAAAAACATTATTAATTTGACACAGAAGGCTCAAAATTCGTTTCACATTTATAATGCACAGAACAAATCTAAAGCAACCTGGCAAATAATAAAATAAAAGCTATATCTCAGAGATTCTACATAATAAAACCTTCATATCAGATCCTAAGTTAATAGCTGAGACTTTTAACACATACTTTATTGACAAAATTGAAAAATCATCATAACAGTTAATTGATAATGTTGATCTTAAAAATCAGCCACAATCGATGTTTTTATTGCCAATTTTGACTGATGAAGTTATTAAAATTATTAAATAATTAAAGAACACAAACATTACTGGATATGATGACATCTCAACAAAAGTTGTGAAGTTTGTAAATGAAGATATAGCTCCACATTTATGTCATCTCATCAATATGTGCAATTCTACTGGTATTTATCCTAATAAACTAAAGCACACCATTATAAAGCCAATTCATAAAAAAGAAGATAAACAAAACGTATCTTATTTCAGACCAGTAGCAATAGGATCAATATTTTCAAAAGTAATCGAAAAATACTTATGTGACTCTATTTATAATTATTTGAAGAAATATGAAATTTTATGTGACGAACAAAAGGGATTTCGAAAATATATAACAATTAGTATGGCAATATATGATTTAATTGACGTTGTAAAAATATTGATTAAAGGAACCCTGTTTGTGTACTGTATACGGACATGACGCAAGCGTTTGATTATGTCAATCGCAAAAGACTAATTAATAAATTTCATAGGTACGGAATAAGAGGTAACGTCTTGAATCTTATAGAATCTTATTAAGATAATAGAAGTCAGTGCGTTGAAATATCCAGACTTTGTGCCAAAACAAGACAAGAGTTAAGTCATGTGTCAGAATATAGAATAAATAGTTTCGGCGTTCCTCAAGGAAGTGTCCTTGGACCTTTACTGTTCTTCATCTATATTAATGACCTGCCTCAAAATGTACATAAAAAAATGGTGCTGTTCGCCGGTGACAGTACTGCTATTATTGCCTAGTAAAAAGTAAAATTAGAAGTTCCTTTATTAGCTTATCATGGCCTAGTCACACCCCATTTCAATTATGGTGTTATATTTTGGGGTAATTCGGGGGATAAAGATAAAGTATTTAAAGCCCAAAAAAGATGTTTAAGGTCAATGTTTGGTTTAAATTATAGAGACAGCTGTGTTCCTATTTTTAAAACATATAAACTGTTAACGCTTCCATGTATTTATATATTGGAACTTTGTGCTTTTGTTAAATGTAATCCACAGTTGTTTACAAAAGTAGCGAATATAAGAATGATGTCAAATCATATAAGAACCCAGTATATACAAAAGTTGGTAACTGAAGGCCACAAAACCTCTATGGTGGACAAGAGTGTGATTGGAATGGCTCCCATTATATTCAATAAATTGCCAGATGTTAAAAAAAATATAGATTCAGTGACATTTAAAAACAAATTAAAACAACTACCGATAGAAAAATGTTATCATTCAGTTAAATGAATGATATTTTGTTATAAGCAATTTTATTTTGAATTACTTAAATGTATTTTTGTTGTATTTTATTTGTAAACTGAATGACTATTTTATTGTATTAAATATTGTATGTCTAATAAGGCAGGTCACAGTGAGACGTCATTTTTATTAAGATCTTATGTACCTGTGTTCCACAATAAACGAATTTGATTTGATTTGATTTGAAGAATGCTGTAAAGAAGGTCATTAATTCCACTATAAGAGTTGCCACAAAAAAAATATTACATTTTTTCACTCTTTACATCTTCTACAATGGTTTGTAACGAAACCTGGACACCCATCACATTTGTAAGATAGGTCTTGTACTTCAAATGACCGGCGTTGTCATTTTCCTTCTTTCGAAGACAAGTAAAAACTGTCATTATGACCCCTGCTATATCATTTGAACTTTCAATATCTACATTTCCTGAAAACAATTCAGTTTCGACCGTAGCTGCATTCTTCGCTCCCGTTTTCTTAATTATAATGTCCACAATTTTCAACAGCTTAACAATTTCGACATCTCTTGCTACATTTTTCTTTTCTGGATCAAAATGCATTGTGCTGAAAGTGCCTAGTTCGGTTGTCGTCATAACTGGAACTTGTTTTTAGGGTGCAAGAATTTTTCAATTTTTAAATACTATCTGTTACTGCGATGCCAAAAGTAGTACGTACATGTGAGCGGGAGTCCTATCTAAAACACACTGTAGATACTTTGTATGCTACTTGTAGGAGGTAATAGGAAAAAAACACCTTTTCTTTATTTTTTCCCGTTCGTTAACATTTTATGGAAAGCGTATAAATTTACGCACAAAATTTTCGTCGTTAATGGCGTCAATCACTACGCGTATTGCGCGAGATGTTGTCGCCTGGGACATGAATACATTCACTTTGTTGAGGCCCTTTTGGTAAGTTTCTGTGGCGATAAAATCCATTCTGCACAGAATCTGCAATAATAGGAACTATATGATGATAATGATTCGATTTATTTATTTGCTTCAGCACGTATATATTACAGATGTAACAAAAAATAAAATGTGTGAATCGGAACATTTATGTCCTAATGCTCTACATTAAACGAGCAATTTTTGTCAAGAAACAGAAACGGCCACGAAATGAAATCTTGATATTATAGCACTTATTAAGTCTATAACGGATGGACCGATTTTCATGATTTTAAGGGTTTCGTACCCAAAGGGTAAAAACCCTATGCATTAACACTTCGCTGTCCATCAATAATCGCAATAGCCAGACAGTTGATATTTTCAAAAAATATACTATTTTTTTGTCAATATACTGAAAAAAAATATTTAAGTGGGTCTCATAAAACATGCGCGACTTTTTTGCCCTTTTTTACTCGATATCAATTGTTTACCTAGTCAGTGGTACAGAAGCCGTCGTGCGCAAGTCCGACTTGCACTTGGGCGGTTTAAGCAATCAGCCTCGAATATAGCGGGTAGCGGGGTGGCAGCGGCGGCGGCGCTTGTTGACTGCTCCCGCACCGCTGTTTTCGAGAACCCATCCATTTAATTTGACGCCAAAGAACCCCCGCTGCTTGCACATATCGCAGGATTCGCCTAAATAGGACATAGGTGAGGTGAAACTAATTAGGATCGCTTCTTTTGAGTAAAAGTTTTACTTTATCTCAACAACGCGGTATTTTAAAAAAAACCTCAATAATTATTAGGGTAATAACAAGACCACTCAAGTTGTGTGTGACACGAGTCGCCTAACTAACAATGCAATTACTATTGTTAAGCTTTTAATCTCCATTTAATGCTATGAAAACGCGGCTTCTGACCACTGTGTACTGTGTAGCATGGATATAAACGCAAAAAAATACTTACGTAGCCTCACCCAAATACTTGGCTGTCCGGTTTTGCCAGATGTGGTGTAATGTGAACACTATTGTCGGGGAGCTGGATTTCGGCAAATTCACCGGTCCGGCTAGTAGACATGGGGCCAGAGCGTCGTTTTTTTTCGAAGAAATACTCATCAGGTCTTCCAGATTTCCGATTTATTATTTATGATAAAAAGTATAAAGAAAATATGAGCACGCAAGCATATTCTTTCAAGTGGTACTTGCAGAGAAAATGGGAATCAGGGTCAGAACCTACTAACATGAATTCGGGGTTTATGACTAGCAAATAAAACAAGAGAGTTGAATGACTCGGCATAGCTACGAGTAGATCGGTTCCTTAGCATTCTGCTTAGTAAGGTAGGTAAGTATGTATTTATCGAGCACTCTACCAAAGCATCTTGCTAATGCAATGCATCTTTACTCAGAACATGTAAGTTTTATAAAGGATCCACGTACCTTCATCCGCCTTGTTATACCGCCCGCACGAAGATTTTCCGGTACCAAAGGTGTTAAATGCACCCAGGGGCGTGCAGTCCATATAGGCAGTTAAGCAGTGCCTACCTCGTCATTATAATGCCAAATCAATATTACAGTATATCTACACACTGAGCTTAAATTAAAAGCATTTTTATTATCAACTTACATATACATTAAGTACTAATGCTCAACTTTGGAACGAAAATATTTAGGTAGAAGGCTGCCCAGCGGCTGCTTGCTAAGTACACGCACTATCATGCAATCGCCCCTCGTACCTACAATGTCACACAGTGAAGATATAAAGAAGTCATAGACTCCTAAAGTAGGCATGTATACTATCTTCTTTCTATATCAGTTTGCTACTGGAGAGTGATTTTGTCCTACTCGCGCGCAAATGACGTAAAATACTTCTGAGTCTAATCAAAACACGTCTTATAAAAGAAACTATAATATTGAATTAAGGTTGAAACATGGTTTTAATTTCATCTAAAAGTGTGGTCTTCGAAGTCTTCTTATTTTTAATTGTAACAGTATTTATGGCCAGACTGTATATAATATAAGGAGGGACTGCGGTTCCATTAGCATTTCTGCAGTGCATTACAGAATAACTGACTATGGTAGAGTTTAAAATCCGTTATGGATACTTTGGTGTGCGTTACTGGGGCGGCATGTCGACTCGAATCGAGATGAGAATATATAGAAAATTTAGAGCCCTATATCCCATAAATGTGCCCCAAAAATCAAATCAGTGCCCATTAAGGTCTCCGAGTTATTTTAGAAAATAAGATGCCGCTGGAGTAACGTCTGAAAACGTTACTGCAGCGGCATGCTTTTTACCTATTGGCCCTAGCCAAATTTAAAGTAGCCTGAAGGGTAGCTTATATATGTGCCCTCTCTTGGCCGAGTAGCGGCATTTGTGCCCTTTGTGGATTTGATGTAATTGCAAATACCGCTGGAGTAACGTTTGGCGGATTTCCATATCTGCGGAACGGCTTGACAAACAGATATGATTTTTTGTCAGCTAGTTTGTTGTAATTTGAGCCTTAAGTGCCCCAGATTTTTTTCCAAAAAAATGCACGGTTTATAAATAGGACGCGTTTCTCTAAAAATTGAAAATAGCCTCTAGTTCTTAAACTACATAAAATGGTGTGCTGTAATTGCAGTGCCCTATGCCTTTTAGGCATATGGATGGTCTGACAAAATTTCAAAACCCTAAGTCTAATATTCGTCGAAATAAATGTTTTTTTCTGTGAAAGCGGTTTTGCTTATGTCAGACCTAAAAAAAGAGCATTGTGAATAAGATAATAACAAAACATGATTTGCCCATAAATAGAGCCCATATTCAAATAAAGGCACACAGAATTTCAGCTTTCTACACCTTATAATTAACCGTTACTAAATAAAACAATGTAACGAGAATTATTTGAAAACTATCCGACCAAATGCGAAAGGTAGTTAAAAAGCGGCCATTCAGTACTTCAAGTCAGCATTCTCAAATTGGTAGCATTGTCATTTTCGATAACAGGTACAGTCACGGAAACAAGTTTTGGTGTGAAATTGTTAAATTAGGTAACTCATCATATACAAATTACCTATTCCCACACTGTGTTGCAAACGTGTTCTAGCCGTGGGTCGTGGCCCATTATTTGCAACGACATAAGCACCATTAAAGACTCGTGCACTCACACACAACACAAAAATCATTGAACTATTCATACATTATTTAATCATCATGCCTGATTCCGTCCCTCTTGATGTAATGTAGCGTTGTTATAAACAAGCCGGTATAGCAAAGAGTGAACAAATAGTTACTTTTACTTGCCTATGTATGCGCACCATCAATGCGCACACAAATATTACTATTGCATTTACTAATAAGGTTCAGTTTGCATTGTTTCGACTGTTATGCAGTCGACTAGAGTAGGCACGCGACGGCTTCCTCTTACACGCTTGCACACCAACAGCAACAGGATCTGCCGCACATTCAAATACAGACCGTATTGTTGCGATATAAGAATTATATTAATATTTTTTTTCTTGCAACGACGATTCGTTACAAACGTTTTGTTTGTCATAAAGTAATTTTATGGGAATCAGTTCTAAAATACCCATCTATTTTTATAATAAAGTTTAGGAAAGTCATAATTTTTTTTAAATTGAAACTCATAACACAATTAAATAACCCGTTTATAAGTAATATGTATTTATTAAGTTTATTTATACTCACTACCTATCAGCCTACTGTTTTTTTTTTATTTGTTACAATTATAATATTCTTATTATTTTATTTATGAAATATATATTTTTTGTTTTTATTTTGTAATATATACTCTCGGTCATGACGATGGAAACCCTTACTGAGTGCAGTCTAACAGTAAGAAATTGAATATTAACTGATTATAGCAAAAAAATTAAAATTATCAAAATAGCTTTTCCGCACCATTGTACAGACATAAAAGAAATCTATTAGACAAATTAAGGAGGCAAGGTGAATGTTTCCAACGTCCGCTTTTTAACTACCTTTCGCATTTGGTCGGATAGTTTTTAAATAATTCTCGTTACATTGTTTTATTTATTAACGGTTAATTATAAGGTGTAGAAAGCTAAAATTCTGTGTGCCTTTATTTGAATATGGGCTCTATTTATGGGCAAATCATGTTTTGTTATTATCTTGTTCACAATGCTCTTTTTTTAGGTCTGAAATAAGCAAAACCACTTTCACAGAAAAAAACATTTATTTCGATGAATATTAGACTTAGGGTTTTGAAATTTTGTCAGACCATCCATATGCCTAAAAGGCATAGGGCACTGCAATTACAGCACACCATTTTATGTAGTTTAAGAACTAGAGGCTATTTTCGATTTTCAGAGAAACGCGTCCTATTTATAAACCGTGCATTTTTTTGGAAAAAAATCTGGGGCACTTAAGGCACAAATTACAACAAACTAGCTGACAAAAAATCATATCTGTTTGTCAAGCCGTTCCACAGATATGGAAATCCGCCAAACGTTACTCCAGCGGCATTTGCAATTACATCAAATCCACAAAGGGCACAAATGCCGCTACTCGGCCAAGAGAGGGCACATATATAAGCTACCCTTCAGGCTACTTTAAATTTGGCTAGGGCCAATAGGTAAAAAGCATGCCGCTGCAGTAACGTTTTCAGACGTTACTCCAGCGGCATCTTATTTTCTAAAATAACTCGGAGACCTTAATGGGCACTGATTTGATTTTTGGGGCACATTTATGGGATATAGGGCTCTAAATTTTCTATATATTCTCATCTCGATTCGAGTCGACATGCCGCCCCAGTAACGCACACGATACTTTGATCTAACTCAGCATATAACTATTTTTCTTCCCGGGTCATCAGTTTGATTTGTTTCATAATAGTTGTAAATATTTTGTAGCCACATTTTCGATAAATTATTACATGTTTTTAATTTGAGATTATACCCGAGGAATTCATATACCCTAACAGCAGCTCTTTGTGTTAGTGATTTGGATCGCATCCTGGCCAAATATTGTACTTGTTGCTCCCTGGAATATACTATGCATCTACGTTTTCCTAATTTTCTTTTGTAGTGTCTTGGCATGTTGACTTCTTCACCATATCACCATATCCAAATTTTTAAATCTGAAAAGGAAAATAAACTTATTATAAAAGGATAATCAATAATTTATATGAAATTCTATAACTGTGGGTACTTAGGCCCGTGGTCTAAATACATTATACACATACATATATAATACACACTTGCGGAGTCTAGGTAGCCTGCAGTTTTATTTCTGCAATTTTAATACTAAAAAGTTCTTAAAACTGGACAATACTGGTAAGGTCGGGTTACTTGGCTACTGTTTTTATATATTTTGTTAAATGTCTGGCATAAAGACTCTAGGTATCTTACAAGTGTTATAGTGATTTAATTAGGTTAATACGGATAGTAGCTGATTACATAAGTTATTTAATGAAAAAAATATAACAGGTAAATTATTTTTTTAATTATTTTTACTGAGCCAAAGTTGATCTGTGGGGAGGGTAACTTTGTCTCGCAGATTATTTTTGATACAAAACCTTTATTTAACTCTGCACAGAGTTAAAGTAAGACGTTAAAATGTAAGGTATAACAATAATAAACATTTTGACACACAACTTCTTTAATTGTAAAGGAAACTTCCAAAAAAAAAACAATAACTTACAACTTCTAACAGTCTTATTAGTGAGAATCATCTTAGGTTGACTTTTTCAAAACGCTAGTACATTTTCCTTACTAACAAAATACTGAATCAACAGGATTGTTAGAGATCTTCGATTTTGACAGTTTCAACAACAGTTCGTCGCCTTAGTGCTTATTTGTTCTATTTGCCATTGGTTACTTTTACAGGTAGACGAGTTTTTATCTATATTTTAAGCAAGAGGTTATAGTTTTAAAATTTGTAAGTGTCTCGTTATACATTGGTTACCTTTACATTTTTTTTTAAGATTGTCTATGGATGGTTATTAATTATATCTTATTTTACTCGTTTAATTTGGAGATAGAGCAAATATGCACAAATATAATTACGAACGTGGAGTTAGAACATTGCCTAATGAGAGATGAACCAAAATGGCTGTTGCATTCTGCGTGCTTATGTGTTCTATGTGCCAAACTTGTATACAGGATATATAAATTAAACAGTTGCTTCCGTTTTCATATTTAATCATGTGTACTGCATAATGTATATCATTGATTACAAAATCTAAGAAACATTAACCAATGTTTCTTAGTTTTTTTTAGATTTACAGGTATTTTCACACCCAGGTTTAACTATCTAGCCTGCATGCATTTTCCTTTTGCCCCCGTGTATTCTTCTCCTCTTTCTCTTTTAAGTTTATTAACATTATCTTCCAGTTTTCCGGCTGTCGTTTTCTCTTTCGACTTGGTTTTTTATTTTCTTCTAAATTCTGTTGTTTAGCTAGATCCAAAACTGAGTGTCCATTGACCTCAGGATATTCATTTAAAATGGGAAGTTTACAAGATGGTATTAACATTTCTTTACCAGGCATGTTTAAACGAATGACTAAACAATCATTTGCCTAAGAAGAATCGGGTATTATTTCGTCATCTCTTTGACGCTCAAAACATTTCTTAGTTATCTTTACAATATTTTTGTACGGAGTGTCTTCAATGTTTTCTGTTTCAGAAATTTTATCATCTTCAAAAAGCTTTTTTTTTAACTTTTGCAACCCTTTTATGTACATGAAACAAAAAATATATAATAATTAAATACTTATAAGAAATTCAGTTACACGCTATGCTCGGTAAGAAGTGTTAAAACGAAAATATAAATCAAATATCAGTTTATAGTTGAAACAATAACAAAAGTGTTTAAGGTATAAAAGCACTGGTTCGCTATAGTGGATGGCGTACAAACTCACTCTCAAGAAAAAAACCGCAAGTTTAAGTACAGTTAAGCCGTTTGGAACACACATACTAGAGGTAGGAACAAAAACATTTAACCGAAGTTCTTTTTTTTTGTAAGTATGGAAAAAAAATTTTTAGTTGCCAGCATTCTTTTTTTGTAACTATGTTTTTTTTTGTTTTAGAATGTTTTTAACACTCAGTGTCATATTTTATATTCATAAAGGTAAAATAAGAAACCAAATATTTGCGCAGGGGCGGGACTTGAACCAGCAACCTTTTGGCTGACCGGGCCAAACGCTCTTACTAATTGAGCTACCGTGCTGTCAGTCCGACCCTGCGAAATTTGTGGTCTCTGATGAAAACGTCAATTGCGTGACGCTTAGCGCCATCTAGCCGTCTGTTCATGAAACAGATGGCCCAAGCAGTTATTCTTTACAGAATAAATTCAACTTGGAAAATGATGACGCTTCGCTATCTAATGCTTTAGAATGTTTTTAACACTTAAGTGTCATATTTTATATTCATAAAGGTGAAATAAGAATTTTTGTACGAATTTTTTTTTGAATTTATTCTGTAAAGAATAACTGCTTGGGCCATCTGTTTCATAAACAGACGGCTGGATGGCGCTAAGCGTCACGCAATTGACGTTTTCATAAGAGACCACAAATTTCGCAGGGTCGGACTGACAGCACGGTAGCTCAATTGGTAAGAGCGTTTGGCCCGGTCAGCCAAAAGGTTGCTGGTTCAAGTCCCGCCCCTGCGCAAATTTTTGGTTTCTTATTTCACCTTTATGTTTTTTTTCATCAGGAAAACAATATTGAAGTTAGTATCACAAAATATGCTTAGGTAGTATAAAATGGAAAGGCTTAATTTTTTTTTGTTTTTATTTGAAAGTAATGGCTGAATTTTTATGAAGTGGTTTAATTTAAGAATTGCTTCAAAAAGTCATTTCATTATGATACCATATTCGCTAGTATTCTGATAAAAATATATTTTTCCCTTCCAAAAAATGATGACTCCCTTCATAAAGGTATTTTTTTAAGAACAACGGGTCAGAAAAAAATTCGCACATCTGGTAATACATGTGACAAATGGCTAAACTATTCATAAATTTTTTTTGGGGATCATCTACCACACTGCAGGGAAATACCTATTGAAATAATCACGTAACAAGACTTCATAACTATTACTATACGCGGCTGTGTGTACATTTTAATGAAAATGCTTTGCGTTTATTGAATTTTAAAATATACCCAAAAGCAACACGGTCTCTGACGATCTTTTATAATGGATAAGAACTCCTAAATTGTTTTTTTTTTTCTAAAATTATCATACATCTGCATTTGAAGACGGATTCAAGCTCCTGGAATGGGAAAGATTCGGCATTAACGTCAATAGCAAATACATCTCTCACCTCTGGTCATTGATAATATACTATTCGTGTAGCCGAAGATGAGATTTTGGAACTACAGTCGAAAGCCTTGACTGAGCCTTACAACAAGTGGTTCTTAGAAAGAGGTCTATCAACGAATCCAACGCGGCCGGCTAGGCAGAGGTCGGGAAACTGCGCAAGAGCGTCTTCTCGTCTCATTAACCTCAGTGTTTGAAGACGAAAGTCTTCAACGGGTGTGTGTACTAGTGAGAACGTACGGATCCGACACATAGTTTCGTACTATATGTGCTCAAAATCTCACATATAACAACAGTCAGAGCTTTGGCTTTTGGTGAGAAATAAAGAAACGTGTGAAATAAAGAAAACATTTGTGGCCATATTTATAATTCTAAAACAAAGACATTGCAGTAGAAATATGAAATTTATTAAAAAAGTTTTTATCTTCTACTCTTTATTCTTAACTTGAAAAGAAATCAGGAACAGGGACACTTGTAACCGGTGAATCGATTTTGATCTTGTTGGGTTCATCTTTGCTCTGATTATGACATAAGAGAGTAACGAAGACCGCCGGAACTGCTAGACTCACTTTAATTCTTCTAGCTAGGTAGGCGTATTTCCATACATTAAAATTTGGTCTGTCTTCATTCTGAAAAATAATATATATATATCTATACTAATATTATAAAGCTGAAGAGTTTGTTTGTTTGTTTGTTTGTTTGTTTGAACGCGCTAATCTCAAAAACTACTGGCCCGATTTGAAAAATTTCTTTTACGTTGGATAGTCCATTTATCGAGAAAGGCTTTATGCTATATAACATAAAGATACGACTCATAAGACCACAGCAGAAATGAAAAATGTTGCGAAAACGGGAGAAAGATATTCCTTTTGAGAGCTTCCGCTGCGTACGCTGCGGAAACCGCTTAAGTTACACAAAAATCATGTATGACAGGATTGTTCAGCATTAAGAGTTCTATAATAAAGTCCGCGACAGCATATGTCTATCTTTTATGGTTGACTTACTACAACCTTTTTTATGTTAATAAATTTGTAAAAAAATAATGCATTATTTTTAGAGGTGTATTATACACACAGGTATTTATTCTTATCAAAATAAATACATTCATCATCACGAGCATTTCATTTAGAACCAAGTTGCCCTTTATATCATTTGATTTCAATAAATATCTTAGGAGCTATCAAAGTTTTAACATAACTCCGCACCAAAATAATGTTCGCAGCCTAAGTACAACGTGCGCTTGCGCTAAAATATTATAAAGCTGAAGAGTTTGTTTGTTTGAACGCGCTTATCTCAGGAACTGCTGGACCGATTTGAAAAAATATTTCTGTGTTGGATAGCTTATTTATCGAGAAAGGTTTTAGGATATAAAACATGACGCTGCGACGGGAGGGGAGGGAGCAAACTCAAAACGCGCGGACGAAGTCGCGGGGGACCGCTAGTTTTTTATATTGACGTTAAAGCTTTTCATTCCATTTGTTAGAAACAGCCGAGCCATGTCTACAAGCTGTTCTCAAGGGTCATCACGAATCGTCTCGCACGTAGGTTTGATGACTTCCAGCCTCCCGAACAAGCCGGACTCCGAAAAGGCTACAGTACCATAGACCACATTCATACGCTAAGGCAAATTATACAGAAGTCCGAGGAGTATAATATGCCTCTATGTTTAGCTTTTGTGGACTATGAGAAGGCCTTTGATTCGATCGAAACTTGGGCGGTGCTTCGGTCTCTTCAGCAGTGTCACATAGACTATAGGTATATAGAGGTGTTAAAGTGTCTATATAACAACGCCACCATGTCGGTCCGAGTACAGGAACAGAATACGAGGGCGATTCCATTGCGAAGAGGTGTAAGACAGGGCGATGTTATATCTCCGAAACTGTTTACAGCGGCATTGGAAGACGCCTTCAAGCTCCTGGAATGGGAAGGATTCGGCATCTCCGTCAATGGCGAATACATAACACACATTCGGTTTGCCGATGACATAGTCGTTGTGGCAAAGACGCTGGATGATGTAGGCACTATGCTCGAAGACCTCGACCGAGTATCCCAACAAGTGGGTCTTAAAATGAACATGGAGAAGATGAAAATTATGTCGAGTTCCCTTGTTGTACCCACTCCAGTATCAATTGGGAACTCAACTCTCGAAGTTGTCGACGAGTACGTCTACCTGGGACAAGTGATCCAATTGGGTAGGTCCAACTTTGAGAAAGAGGTCAATAGACGAATCCAACTCGGCTGGGCAGCGTTCGGGAAACTGCGCAAGAGCGTCTTCTCGTCTCAATTACCTCAGTGTCTGAAGACGAAAGTCTTCAATCAGTGTGTGTTACCAGTGATGACATACGGATCCGAAACGTGGTCTCTAACTATGGACCTTATAATGAAGCTCAAAATTATACAACGAGCGATGGAGCGGGCTATGCTCGGTGTTTCTCTACGAGATCGAATCAGAAACGAATAGATACGTTGAAGAACCAAGGTAACGGACATAGCCTTGAAAATCAGTAAGCTTAAGTGGCAGTGGGCAGGGCACATAGCGCGAAGAACTGATGGCCGTTGGGGCAGGAAAGTTCTAGATTGGAGACCCTTCGACCAAAGACGCAGCGTAGGACGTCCACCAACAAGATGGACAGACGACCTAAAAAGATCGCAGGATCAAACTGGATGCAGACCGCTAGTGATCGGTCGCTGTGGAAAGCCGTGGGGGAGGCCTATGTTCAGCAGTGGACGTCCTTTGGCTGATTATGATGATGATGATGTTAGAAACAGCATCCTCTTGGAGAGGTGAGGGCTTGGATAAGTCACAATATCTTAAGAAACAAGATCCAAGATCTAGCTAGAGTTTATCTCGCTTTAATAGCCAATGATTAAAAGCACTTTAATCACAAATCCTTGTATTACTTTTACGAACTTACTTTTTCTAAAACTCAAATATTGTTACGTTCTACCGCAAACGACTATTCCTCGTTATTTTAAATATTTTTCATCATTTTTAACTAAATCTTTTGTAAATCTTTTGAGTTTATCACAATATGATGATATAACGTCAATCTGTCAATTGACAGTCTAGTAAACAGTTCAAAAATCTAAAGATTACAGGAAACATATATGTTCATATTTTAATACACCAAAATTTTACATTTACAAACCCTGCCAAACATATTGATCGTAATTTTGTACCGTTATTGATTTCTCTTAGATTTCCTGGAATATCATGATATATTTATATAATATTCATAAAAAAGATGGCTTAACTTGTTTCTGGACGTGTCATTCAACGGCCATGTTTACGTTAGTATGACGTCATCTTCATCAATGCTATCGAGTTTACTACACGATACGAGAGTGCTTCGTGATGCCGACTAACGTTGTACTGCGTAAACTCGCTACGCTAACGTGACGAATACGTCAAAAGTTCGTGATTGGGGTACAGAAGCATAAAATGTAACTGTCAAAATGTTAATAATTGGTCTTGGGTAAACAGGCTATGGAAAATTGCACAGCGACTTAAGCGGTCACTGACAAAACTAAAATTTTCCATACAAAAACTTACGCCGCTAGCGAGTGAAACCGTCGTCGCTTTCGAGTTAACTCATGGTAACGGTACCTGGCCGCAGTAGTATGTCCATAGTATCTAACAGTTCTTGCCGGCTTTATTATTATTATCTTCACATAAGAAATGTTTTCTCGAAAAACTAAGTGTTTTCGGTAAACACGACAAACTAACGGACCTAAGCCAAGTGACCTGTGTTAGTAATATTGGAAGCGGTAGAGTCGTCCTGCAAAAACTTTCTGACAATGCGACAAGTGTTCAGAATGGCCGCCTTCTGCATTGTTATGTAAATGCTCTCCGAAATATGAAGGTGACGCAAAGCAGTGAGGAGGTGTTTTGGTATAACTCCAGTGCAAGAGAGCACCAGCGGCACGATGTGTACCTTGTCCATGTTCCAAATTTTGAGTATTTCTTCTTTGAGTTCAGTGTATTTATGTATTTTTTCTGTTATAGTTTTGTGGATGTTATGAGTATTTGGGACTGCTATATCTATTATATGTACTGTTTTATTATGTTTGTTAATAAGTCTTATATCAGGTCTGTTGTATGTAGTGCACTGTTCGGTCCGTAAGAATTGCTCGATCAAAGTACATCTTGTAGCTGCCGCTCTCCAGCACTGGTTTAGGTGTGTACTGGTAGTATGGCTCTGGTTTTCTTGTTAAGAGTTTATGTTTGAACGCTAGTTTTATTATTATTGATACGGTAAGTTTTTCTCTCATGAGAGGTAAAAGAACTGAAACTCACGGGCCTCAGCCAAATGAGCTCCAGGTTAAGTTAAATGCTTAAAAATTTTCGTACTATGCGGCACGTATTAAGAATTGCCGCCTTTTGTATGAGAATGTAAGTTGCAGGGTGAATATTTAGAGTTTGAAGGCTTTTATGTAGATCTCTTGGTATTACTCCGGTTGTAGATACTATTATTGGGATTACTTTTACTGTTGTAACTTTCCATTGTGTTTTTAGTTCTATTGCAAGTTCTCTGTATTTGGCCAGTTTTTCTGATTGAGTTGTCTGTAAATTGTGAGTGTTGCAGACGGCTATATTGATAAGAAATACGGTTTTATTAATTTTATCTAGTACAGTGATGTCTGGTCTATTGAAGTGTATTGTCTTGTCTGTCAGTATAGTCCTGTCCCAGTATACCTTGTAACTTTGATTTTCAAGTACTATTTCAGGTTTGTATTTATAGTAGGGTTTCAGGAAACAATTCACCTCTCTGCAGCCAGGTGTTAGATGCTGCCCTATCTACATGCAACTGATGAAGGTCGTTGTAATGTCTCCCGTGCAGTGTCTTTTGCTTCCATGTCTCCTTCTTTTCGGTTTCATTTGTAATTTGTTCACTAGTCTGCGGGCTATGGTCTTGTAAGTTAAGTGGGGTGAAGTGTTTATCAGTTTTTACTATGGCTTGGTGTAATTCAGAATTTGTTGCCTGTTGGTGAAAAAAAAATCTTAGCGTTGAGATTTGCTTGTTATGCATGTTCGGTATATATATGATGCCTCTGCCGCCATCCATGGTAGTGTGATTCTCTGTGTGCATGATCTTGGGTGATGTTTGCGATGGGATGTCATTGTTGTATGTATTTGCCGTTGTAATTGTTTTAATTCTGTCTGACTCCATGAAATAATCCCAAAAGAGTATGCAAGAACAGGTATGGCATACGAATTTATTGCTTTTACTGAATTTTTTGAGTTGAGTTGAGAACGTAGTATTGTATTAAGTCTGTGTTTAAATTTGACTGTGATTTCCATTTTTGCTTGTTTCTGATTGATTTGTGTAAGTTGATGGAACCCTAAATATTTATATGAGCTATCTGAGTCTAAAGCTTGGTTTCTCCTCTCTCTAGGATATATGGATTTTGTTCGATTTTCCCGTTCTTAATAGTCACTGTCTTACATTTATCAATTCCGAAATCCATCTGTATGTCTTTAGAGAATGTTTGTGTGATGTCTGCAAGTTGATATAGTAATTGTGTGTCCTTAGCAAATAGCTTAATATCGTCCATATACATTAAATGTGTGATTGGAGTTTGACTGTCGTGTGTGAGAATCTGAAAACCGTGATTGGTGTTGTTTAAGATTTTTGAAAGTAGGTTTAAGGCAAGGCAAAACCACAATGGGCTAAGCGCATCTCCCTGAAAGATACCTCTTTTAATGGGTATATCGTTGGTCTGAATAGTGGCTTGATTGATGTTTAATTTGAGGCTGGTTTTCCAATCTTTCATGGAATTTGGAAGAAAGGATATTATCAGTGGATGAATTTTATAATGTTGTAGAGTGTATAGGAGCCAACTGTGTGGTATTAAATAGTAAGCTTTACGGTAATCTATAAACATAGTGCTCAAATCCTTTTTGCCTCTTAGGACTTGTTTCATGACTACAGAGTCTGTAATCAATTGCTCCTTACAACCTTGACTGTTTCTTCTACAGCCTTTTTGCTCTTCAGCAAGTAAGTTGTTTTAGGTCACATGTTCATAGATTACCTCAGTAAGACATGATGTAAGTATTTTGTAGGTAGTTTGTAGGCAAGTTATTGGGCGATATTTACTTGGGTCGTGGTATTCTCTACTTTTTGGTATCATGTAGGTTATTCCTTGAGTGATAAATGATGGCATTGTGGTTGGTGCGTGTATGAAGTCGTTTATATGTTTGTGTAAAAGGGGATGCATGTTTGTGAGTTTTTTTAACCAAAAGTTGTGTATATTGTCGGTTCCCGGGGATTTCCAATTATGGGTCTTATGTAAAACTTTTCAAAACGTATCAATGGGTATGTATTCAAAGTTCATTTCCTCTATTTTATCTGTATCTTCTTCCATCTGTTTTATCCACTCTGCTTCAGTATTATGTTCTACAGGGTTTGCCCATATGCCTGTCCAAAATTGATGTAGATCTTCTTGTGTGGGAGTTGTGTAAGTGGCATTGTTAATAGTTGTTTTATGTGAGTCTGTTGCAAGTTCTCTGTATATGTCTCGGTTCCGTAGCCGAATGGCAAAAAACGGAACCCTTATAGTTTCGTCATGTCGGTCTGTCTGTCTGTCTGTCTGTCTGTCTGTCTGTCCGTCCGTATGTCACACCCATTTTATTCTGTAACTATAAGCATTACACAATTGAAATTTGGTAGGAAGATGTATCTTGTTAACCGCTTACCGATTCTCATACAAAAATTAAAAAAATAATGACAGTTAAGGGGGGCTCTCATACATGAAACTAAAACCAAAAAAAATTTTTTTTGACAAACCTATGCGTGTGGGGTGTCTTTGGATAGGTCTTTTAAAATGACATAGAGGTTTCTAAAACCATTTTCTTTTAAAGTCTAACGTTTCATAGCTAGACGCTTCCAAAGTGGTGAAATGGGCGTCCCCCCCATCTAATTTCTAAACCAAGCAAGCGTAAATTTCGAAAAAAAAATATGATGTAGATCTTAATAAATACTTTCAACGAAAATTGGTCGGACGGGATCGAAGAGATATAGCACATTTTCAACAACCGCAAACATAACTTTGTACTTCATACAAACACTATGAAAAACAAAGTTATATTTGTAGTCCACAAAATATTGTGGTACTTTACTAAGTAGAAGTAAATGGATTCCCTAATTCAGTTAAAGTTGGCACGGAACCCTCAGGGCGCGAGTCCGACTCGCACTTGGCCGGTTTTTATACCTCTTAAGGCGTGTAGATTGCGCATTTAATTTCTGTTTAAGTGTGTCCAAAATCTGTGTATCACTGGTATTTTGACCTTCGTGACGTGAGTGTTATTATTATTATTACCCCTCAATCGTCAGAGTTGCGACATCTAGGATACACACTGTGTTAGAAACAACACCCTGTTTCAAATTCATATCGGAGACAAGTGTAAATTAAAAAGTACTTACTGCTCTTTTTGCGGATGCGTCTTCTTGTGTTTAGTTTTGCAGTCAGTTGTAGACATATTTAAACACTTGTTTAATACAATTCAGGTACAAACACACAACGAATTATTTGTTTTATGTAGTTTTTCCGAGCGCGACGAACTGATTCCTGCGATGACTTCTGGCACAATGTCGAATCAAAAAAAATGGCGAACATGGCGTCGCGCGCTGAAATTGGCCAATTGAGTGCACATAGAACACTCAAGCACTGAACTTCTGTACCGATGTAGGATATGAAACAAACACCGGACATAGAACAAATAAACACAAAATTTACATTTTGGAGCCGTGTCACTAATAAAATGATTATATTTTTTTGTGTTTTTTTGAGCAAAAAGTTGTAAATTTTTCTTAACCAACAGGACCGAAATTTAAGTCTTAAAAATACTGTGTCTAAAGTTGATTTTTGGCAAAATGGTCGATAGAACAAATGAGCACTGAGGCGACGAGTTGTCAAGTTTCGTCAACACTTTGTGCCGAGTGAGAAACGATTGTACCCAATCTTTTCTTTCGAATATTACCATTTTTAGGGTTCCGTAGCCGAATGGCAAAAACGGAACCCTTATAGTTTCGTCAAGTCTGTCGGTCTGTCTGTCCGTCCGTATGTCACAGCCATTTTATTCTGTAACTATAAGCATCACACTGTTGAAATTTGGTAGGTAGATGTATCATGTTAACCGCTTTTCGATATTTAAAGGGGAAAATGTATGTGTACATACATGTGTACGTACATCAAAACTATGCGTGTGGGGTGTCTATAGATAGGTCTTTTAATATGAAATAAAGGTTCCTAAAACCATTTTACACTTAAAGTCTAACGTTTGCGAAATATACGCTTCCAAAGTGGTAAACTGGGCGTCCCCCCCCCCCCTTTAACTTCTTAACTAAGCAAGTGTAAATTTTGAAAAAAAATACTTTCAACGAAAATTGGTTTGGACGGAATCGAACCCGTATTTTCAACAACCGCAGACATAACTTTGTTTTTCATACAAGTAATATGAAAAACAAAGTTATATTTGCGGTCAAAAAATATTGTGGTATTTCAGCTTAGTGGAAGTAAGTGGATCCCTAATTCAGTTAAAGTTGGCACGGAACCCTCAGTGGGCGAGTCCGACTCGTACTTAGCCGGTTTTTAAAGTGTGAAGCATTTCTTTTCTGGGCTGACAGATAATTTTTATAATCATTTTTAGGTCGAAAACGGTCAGTGAAAATCCGAATTCAGATAGTGCTGTTATATGAGCAACACACGAGCTCTCTTCCAGCTTTCTGAATACTGTAGGTCGATCTGGTTTATTTTTAAACTTTTTTTTTATTTGTTTTCAATGGTGCTCCATGGAATGATGTATTTAACGGCAGCTTCCCGCTGAAGCATGGTCCTTGACCTCACAACATTCAAGCATTCTTGGAGTTTTGCGTCTGTGTAATAGACATATAGGCGACTGCCTGGCTTTCGACGATATTTTGATGGCATGTTGGTGTCTGAAACGCGATAAATTCAATTATTTATACTTTGTCTCAAGAGCCAATGTTACCCGAATTTATGAGGCAAAGTAAAGACACTTGGTAATCAAAATTTTTGAATTAAATTTTGTGAATAAGCAATTGTTTCTATGATCTTTCTACTCCTTAATATATTTCTGACCCGATAGAATATAATATCTAACAAAATTCAGCATTCAATTTCAGTTATACTAGAAAGTTTGCAGACGTAAATAAAACTCGTCGTCACATTTCAGATCTGAGAAATAAAAACCGGCCAAGTGCGAGTCGGACTCGCGCACTGAGGGTTCCGTGCCAACTTTAACTGAATTAGGGAATCCACTTAGTAAAATACCACAATATTTTGTTGACTACAAATATAACTTTGTTTTTCATAGTCTTTGTATGAACTACAAAGTTATTTGCGGTTGTTGAAAATGTGCTATATCTCAAAAACTACTAGGTCGATCTCGTTGTCGATTTTCGGTGAAAGTATTTTATAAGATCTGCATTATATATTTTTTCCAAAATTTACACTTGCTTAGTTTAGAAGGTAGATGGGATGGGGGAAGCCCATTTTACCACTTTGGAAGCGTCCAGCTATGAGGTTTTAGACTTTAGAAGAAAATGGTTTAAGGAACCTTTTTGTTATTTTTAATGACCTATCTATAGACACCCCACATGCATAGGTTCGAATATTAAAAAAAAATCGGTTTTAGTTTTCATGTATGGGAGATCCCCCTTAAATATAACAGACAGACAGACAGACAGACAGTCTTGACGAAAATATAAGGGTTCCGTTTTTTGCCATTCGGCTACAGAACCCTAAAAATGGCAGTTTTATGCTTAACAAACAAGCGTCCAACCAATTGAAAATGAGCGCCAATAATGACATTCAACGATTTTTTGCTTGAAGTAGCTTAAGTAATATTTCCGCTGCAAATTGACGGGAAGTTGTTTCTTTTTTTTAATTTGCGTCAATGTTGCCCGAAAGTGCTAAAGTAACCCGACTTTACGGTATCTGGTATGACGCATCTCCTTTACATGTCTGATACGACCAACTACAAAAAGACAGACAGACTTAGCCTTATTTTTTTTACAATACAAAGTTTACACATCAAAGATTCGTACACTTTGCACTACTAACCGTTGAAAACGAACCATTTAACTATCAGAAACTGTTTACCAACTCGCCTATAGCCGTATATGGGTTTTAGTTCAAACTAATTTGGTATCTGTCACTCCAAAATAAAGGCGGGAAATCATAATCTTTTCTTGATTTGAGCCATAGTAACCCCCTGTGGGTTTAAGTAACCAACGTTTACCAAAGTAGTGAACCGTTTAGTAACCAAAGCAAACTAGAAATCACTTATCAAAAACCAGATAAGTGCGAGTCGGATTCGCGCATTGAGGGTTCTGTGCTAACTACGAGGGTGGGTCAAAGTTCGCAGAATGGAGGGTAAAAAGTAAAAAATAAAACACAAAATTATTTTTCCTTTTCAGTGTATTCCCTCTTAACTCTAATACATTTATTAGATCTATCAATTAATTTATTAATACCTTCGAAAAAAAATGATTTCTCTTTGTGGTCAAAATAGGCCAAAATTGCGGTCTTCACTTCTTCATCGCTGGAAAATTTCCTCCCTCGAAGCTCTTTTTTCATTTTTGGGAACAAATAATAATCACTTGGAGCTAAATCTGGGCTATAGGGAGGATGTTCCAAGATTTCGAAGCCCACTCTTTGAACAGCAGCCATCGCAACTTGCGCCTTGTGCACGGGTGCATTGTCGTGCAAAAGGAGCACACCTTTGGTCAATTTTCCCCGTCGTTTCTCCCTCACAGCATCTCGCAAACGTTCTGATAGTGCAGTATAGTTCTCTCTAGTTCTAGAAACACCCTTTTCTTTATAATAAATAAGGAGGATTCCCTCTGAATCCAAGAAAACAGTAGCCATGAGTTTTCCAGCCAACGGAGACACCTTGAATTTCTTCGAGGGTGGTGTGCCCTTTTTGTACCACTGCATGGAGTCTTGTTTGGACTCAGGCTCATAATGATGAACCCAAGTTTCATCTCCAGTCACAATCCGGTTCAAAACTTCATCCGTTTGTCACCACAGCGCGCCAAAAACTCGCGACAACACTTAACTCGCTTCTGCTTCTGGTGTGGCATGAGCATTCTCTGCACGCACCTTCTACGCACATTTGACATACCAAGATGGTCGTGTAGGATGTTCAAAATGGTTGAAGCTGATACTCCAATCATTTTTGCCATCTGCTACTTCTTTTAACGGGCATCTTCCAATATGATTTTTTCAAGTTCTTCGACGTTTTCTGTCGTGGTTGCCTCGACAGGCCGCCCCGGCCTCGGATCATCTTCAATTGAATCCCTGCCTTGCTCAAACAGGTTGTGCCACTTGTAAACCATGGTTTTACCAGGGCGAGAGTCCCCGTAAACAGAAGACATATCTTCCAAAATAGTCTGGGGAGGTTTTCCTTGCTTGGTAAGGAACTTGATGACTGAGCGAAATTCAATTTTCTCCATATTTCAAATTTTCTTCCGGATTGACTTGTTGATTGATGTGTAGCTCAGTGAATTATGACCGAATTTTTTTGAAACTTTGTATTTATGCTCTAAAAGAGTGTCTCAACAAGTGTAGGTAGTAAAAAGTTGCCCTTCCCCCCTTCATACCCCTCATTCCGCGAACTTTTTGACCCACCCTCGTATAACTGAATTAGGGATCCATTTACTTCCACTTTTTCTAAATTAACACTAGTGCTGGGAAGTAAAGTTTTTTATAAAAAACGAAAAGAACTAGTTTTTTTCTGAGCAAAAACAGTTTCAAGAAACAGTTAAATAAAAACACTTTCTTCGACTACTTCGGTTTAAAAAATGAACTTCCCCTCGTACTTTATCCAGGCTTAAAACTGGCAGAAATAAAAAATGATCTGGCGTACTTAAAAGATCTTTTTATGAACATGATTTGATATTTACACTTAGAATTTTTTTAAATTTATCTATTAACAGTATTTTGATTTATAATGTGCAATAGGTATCTTTTTTCTTGTTTTGTATTTTTATATGTTATTTTATATACATATTTACAACTAGAGCACCTATTTACATTTTTTTTAACTTAAATCTTTTTTGATCCATATTTACTCGTACATTGAGGAACATTCGTTCGCGTACTTTTTGAGTTTTCAGACAAGCTCTTCGGTCTTATATGATCAGACCAGTCTTGCTAAACATTCTCTCGCATAACACAGATGTACTCACAACATTGCACTTGTCTCGATAAATCCGGGCCAAATTCGGGTACACGTTTTTTGTGCGCCAAACACCACTTTCTATTATACATTCCATTCTTCATGTAAGATATCATTATCCACATACATTTGAACCTCTTTTATTGCCTTCGACAGTGGAGTCCCTTGATGCGATGACGTTTCTTCGATCATAAAATTTACAAATATATCCCACACAGATTTTTGGTTAGGAGACGACGAGATTACAGTTTTAGCTGCTTGTTGCAAATTCTTCCTCTATTTTGCAATTTGTTGCAAAATAGAGGAAGGAAGAATTGATCCAGGAATGTGCAAAAGGAAAACGTTCCACATGTCTCTACGTTTGCCATTCTTTGGTCCAAATTGTCTAGCAGCATATCTATGAAGCTACTAATTGTATTATTGTCTTTCGTCAGCCTTGAGTTTTTGGCAGGTTTGTTTCAGAGTTCTGGTCAAAACTATGACGTCTCCACCAGTAACATACTTTTCACAGTGGCGGTAATTTCTTAAATGGCTTAAGAATCTTGCATAGTTTCTCAAATGCCAACCATTCTTCCTCGGATATAATTGAAAGATTTTTATTTAAAATCGCCAATGTGATTTTTATTACTTCAAGGGCTGCAAACTTTCTGCCCCGACTGAACCTGTTACAGATCTTCCTTGCACAACCAATTGCAGTTTCGTATCCATAGGCAATTGGGTCTCGTCTCTCTTGATATGCCCTGATGAGTTGTAGCGCAAATACCGCCTCACCAAAGGTCATAGTAGCGGGATATCCCCAGATGGCTCGTATTTTTCTGGTGGTAATTGCGCATACGTGGGATCCCACGTTGGCCATACAATCTGGAGCTGACATATGTTGACCATTTTTGATCTTATGCCAAAACAAACGTACCATTCGGACGGCTTCCGGGTCATCTCGGATTTTACCCTTTGAGTAGTAACCGTACTCCCTCCAAGGCAGACCAGGGGACTTATCCCAAATATCAAGATCCTGACAGAAAACGTCATTGAGGTGGAGCATCTTGACGGGTGTGGCCAGTTGAAGGCGTGGAACGTCTTTGCCACTGCAGCTCTGAGGTACATGCAATCTGGCTCTTTGCTATTATTTTTATATTTCTGGATGTTATGTTTTATTGCTGATTGTATTACCGGAGAACGCCATTTTCCTAGGTCAAGCTCGGGCAGGAATGGAGTGGAAGTAACCTCCGCTTGCGTACGTTGTGCGAAACCAGTCTTTCGACCTGCGTTATGGTAGCACTGTACTGATTAAGCGCGCAAAATTTGAGCGGGATCTGTCATTTAATTTGTTTTAAACTACACTATTTGTTGGTCATAGTTTTGAGTCCTCGTCGATTTTTACAATGGAAAATATTGTTGAACAAAGAGTGTGCCTTAAATTTCGTGTTTCGAATGATATTTCATGTGGTGAATCACAAAAAATGTTGCGACATACCTACGGCGAAGCGTGTATATCCAAAACAAGGGCTTATGAATAGTATAAGGCTTTTAAAGAAGGCCGATAAGTAGTAGTAGACTTGCCTCGTACTGGTAGACCTTCAACCAATACAACCAAAGAAAACATCAACGGAATCAAGAAGCTAGTGCTCGAAAATAGATGTATTAGTCTGAGAGAGAGTTGACTAGTGAGGTGAACATATCTTTTAAATCCGTCCACAAAATTCTCATTACCGTTTTAGGCATGAAACGCGTCGCCGCTCGACTAGTTCCAAAAGAGCTTAATTTTGTTTAAAGAGCGCAGTAAAAGCATATCGCTGAAGACATGGTAGTAGAGGATTATTGGGCATTCTAAAACAGTTTTTTTAACATCATCGATCTCACTGTCGTTCGACCAATAATGTGAAAAAACCTTTTTTAGAATGCTCAATAACCACTTTGCCAATCGCATACCTACTGTATTAAAAGATACATAAATTTCCACATCGAATAGATGTAAATTGTTTTACTAAAACAGATGGAAATTTAGGTTTCAAGTTTTAATGTCTTTAGTCAAGTAAAAGCAAGAACAGATATAAACTGGTTGGGGCTTCCTGACCTCCAGGACTGGTTTCTCGAAAAATATCTGACTGTACCATTCAAAATATAACTCTAAGATGGTGCAACTTAAACTAGATGGAGTCTTGGCCTCCCAAGACTGGACCCCCGAATAAGTAGCACATTGAATTGATGTAAATTTGAGTTTCAAGTAAAACTTGGTTTCATTGTAAGCAAATTGAATTCAAGTAAAACTGTACAAGGCATCCTACCCTTCAGAACTGGATCCTCAATTCAGTTCCACATCGAATAGATGTAAATAGTTTTACTAAAACAGATGGATGAAATGGTTTTGAAATTTTTAGCATATTAAAATATTAAATTAGTGACTGATGCGTTGTACTTAAAAACTTTGTTTCATTGTAAGTAAATAAAATAAAAATATAAGATGATATAACTTAAACTGGATGGGGCTTTCTGGTCTCCCAGAACTGGATCTCCGATTAAGTAGTACATCGAATTGATGTAAATTGAGGTTTCAAGTTTTAATGTGTTTTGTGCAAGAAAAGATATTAAACTGGTTGGGGCTTCCTGGCCTCCAGGACTGGTTCCCCGATAAAAATATGTCTGTACCATTCAAAAACCACCATAAGATGGCGCAACTTAAACTGGATGGAGCTTCTAGCCTCCCAAGACTGGATCTCCGAATAAGTAGCACATTGAATTGATGTAAATTTGATTCAAGTTTTAATGTGTTAAGTGCAAGAACAGATATTAAACTGGTTGGGGATTCCTGGCCTCCAGAACTGGTTCCCCAATAAATATATGTCTGTACCTTTCAAAAAAACAACTACAAGATGGTGCAACTTAAGCTGGATGGAGATTCTTGGCCTCCCAAGACTGGATCTCCGATTAAGTAGCATATCGAATTGATGTAAATTTGTTTCAAGTTTTAATGTCTTTAGTGAAAGAACAGATATTAAACTGGTTGGGGCTTCCTGGCCTCCAGGACTGGTTCCCCGAAAAATATCTGTCTGTGCCATTAAAAAATAACTACAAGATGGAACAACTTAAACTGGATGGTGCTTCCTGGTCTCCCAGAACTGGATCCCCGAAAAAGTTGCACATCAAGTAAATGTTAACATTTCTAGTTTGAATGTGAATGTTTCACTACGAGCATTACATAGTGTTTCTGCTAACCTTCAGCTACGTCACGCGTCGCACATCAAGTCCGTGTGTAAAATAAATATTAAGTTCCGTATATCATTTCCATGTTTTAACTTAAATATAGTATTGTTAATTTAAACTTTCTGAGTTTTAGTAAAGAAACTACAAAATGCATTCATCACTATCTTTCAATAAAAATAATAAAGAAAAGAACTATTTTAGAAATACAAAGTAATCAAAACGAAATAGTAGGAAGAAGTTTTTTGAAGTGAAAACTTCTTTAGCGGCGTTGAGCACTTTTGTGGGATGGGGGAAAAATGTGAAACTCGCGTCAGGACACGTGGGCTGATCGAAAAACCGTAAGACGGTTGGCGAAATTATGGATGTAAGTTGATTTTTCTGAGAGATAAACTTTTTAATGTAATTGAATATAATATAAATTGTAATGTTTGTGTACGATAGCGCAATAAATAAATATTGTATTCTATAAAAATATTTTATTATTATTATTATTATTGTATTATTATTATTATTGTATTCTATCACAAAAATGATAGTACTTTTATATTAATAATAACTATTCCAAAAAATCAAAAATGCACAACGTTGATATTCAAGTTTTCACTTCTGCCGGCACTCCCGGAGTGCAATTTGTGTTTTTTTTTTATCTAATGAGATCAACACTCATAATAGCTTTTATACATGTCAAACTGACTTCTAAAACCAATAATATCAATTATTTACAATCGAAATTACATATTGGGAAACTGCTGAGATTCTATTTTGTTTTCTTTATAAAAAAATCACTTTGTAATTCGAATCTCACATATTATTATGGCAAGTCTTCTCAACTTATATATAATCTTTATTAATAACAAACAAGAAAAAAATAAACTAATTTCTTTATTAATTAATAAAATAATTTGCAATATCGCAAATAAGCAGTGACCTACTACGAAGAACCAAATCCGTCAATACGATAGTCTTTTGGCGGAGCCGAAAAATGTCGTAGTACTCGTAGGCATTGCGTATAAAAAATTCTTCGGATCCGCTAAACGATAATCGTATTGACGGATTTCGTTTAACGTAGTAAGCCTACTGATTACGAATCACCACTTGTAAAGGTAAGTTTACAAGAGTAATAAATATAATTTTAATAACTTTATTTATCATAATGTTTATTATTATTTGCATAATGCTCTCTTATAATAAAAATTACCGACTTAATGCCTTAAACATGTTCTTCTAGTCAACATTGGAGTAGGTAATGCAAATAATGCAATGAATAATTCATGTTAATTGTAGTTTTTGTATTATTATTTAATGTATCTAGAAATATAATGAACAAACAGCAACTTTTGTTTTTAATAAATTTGGTACCTACTTCATTTCTACATATTTTTCATCTTCATTATTTCATTAGTGGTTGAATATGGAACTATTATATCCATCAAACTCATTTTAGTTGAACATATAGTTTATCAACTTATGTTATCTAACAGAATATATTTTAATAGATTTTTATATAAATAACATTTGAAAGGTATGTGCACGCATAATTGACATGTGTACACCGACCCTTACTTTGCAAGCGTTGACAGTCAGCGGATACTAATATTGGCAGTGATGCTATTTTTAAGTATGATTGGGCAATGTACTAATTTGGCTGAATTGTGTAAAATTCAGGAGTAAAAAACCTTTATCGAAGTTTATCATTACCTTGATTATTATGAGTTTAAACTTAAGGAATAACTTATTGCAATAACTTGTACTTCATAACTTATAACTGCGGGTCTATACGCGACGTATATTATGTAGTAGTATTGTTACTACTTACACCCTCGATGTCTCGACGGTGTTGCAACCGTCGTGTTCACGAGGAGACTGGCGCTCGGCGTCTTCGTCTGCATCGGGCGGCCGGTTCTTCTGCTACTCTCCAACTATCCGATATTTGTTGTGCACTTGAACTAGAGCCAGTAGGTTCAGTGCGACACACAACACTCACAGTATCCGGGTTAATGTTTATTGATAAAGGCGACACACACGGTTTGCACTTATGAATCACTGGATTCCAGGCCGATGACAACTTAAACCCGTCTTCCCGATTGAAATTATTATACTTCATATTTAAATTATTATGCTGGCCACATCTCCCCTAACGCGTGCTATAAAAAATCTCAACTTAGCTGCTGACTGCCTGGATTTGTTCTTTTGTTCACGAGCCGAATTTGAGAGAGTGACACTACACATAATCTGTTACCATAAGTGAATATTAGGATTTTATTTATTGTGGCAATTTATGATATGTATTTTTTTTAAATTATTATTATTTTATTGTGCTTAAAAATATCTTATTTCCGCATCTATCGAATTGGATTAGTCTGTAAGGGTAGATGTATGAAGAAAATAAATAAACTAAACTAAAACTTCTTGATTTCAATCGCTTCACGTATTACCCTAGGGTAATACGTGAAGCGATTGAAATCAAGAAGCGAAAGGATTTTCCACGGATCGCCATTACCATACTAGGAATGACTGAATCATTTCGTCAATATTTGCTGATATTTGTCACAAATATCTCCGTGAAAGGCACGTTGAAAGTCAGTTCGACTTCAATGAATTGATGGCACATTTATCCATTGCAGGGCGGAGTGCAAGAAACTTAAAAGGTCTGCAAAGAAAAGCTGTGAAAATCTTTTCTATGATTCCGACGAGGAAGTCATAAGGTAGTTTTTATAATTTTATTTCTCATTTTATGAGATATGTAAATTTTCTATATAAGTTTATTTTTATGTATTTTTTCATATTTTTTTATCTTTTCAGCTCTAAGAAACAGTGTAAGCGTCAGAAGACGAAAAAAGAACCACCATCGAGCAACGGCTCAGACTGGTTGTTTGACTCGGAATCTGATGACGAGTCACCGCCACAACGTACGACGACGCAGGCAGCAAGTAGCAGTCTAACGCGTCGAGTTCCTGGCGGAGTGACGCGTCGGACAGCGCAGCTAGACGGTAATTTGTTAGCTGAACTCCGTCTTTACAACGCAGAAGAAGTGCGTGAGTTAACGGGACTGGAGAGGTGTGAAAAGGCGATCGTATTTCTCCGCTTACATGGCGATGAGTATTCTCCGGAATTCAATTCGCTAACAAAAATTGACAAATTAGTAAAATCGAAATTTACCGAAGAGGGAGTCTTTTATGCTCAGAAAAAGAAAAAATAATAACAATTTAATGTTTTTTGTTATGTATATATTTAGCGAATTTGTCCATCGTCTTATACTAGTTTTTATTTAACAGCCACTTCATTAACTGCATTGTTATCAAAGTAAGCAGAATAATAGTAAGACTACGCAGAAGCAGAAGTAAGACTACTTTTTGTTCAGTTTGCGACGTATCCGTAAAAAACAAAGTATGGGCATGAGACCCGTATTTCGTATTAGGTGAGGCAGCGCGGACGCGCGGTAACAGATTGGCGCGCGGGCGCGGACTGACCGTTGTTGCCGAGCGCGCTCGAGAGGCCCTCGCCGGGCGATCGCGGGGGCACGATACGACGCGCGGGGAAAAGGCGTGGCCCGGTGGTAGCGAGATCGTACGAGCGAGCGACGGTTTGCTATATACTCCCCCTCTAGACTTGGAAAACGCCCTCGTTCCTGGTCTAGTCTCATCATCACCCATCCATTGGCCTAACCTTAGGTGGCCTTCCACGTTTCCTTTTTGGGATGACGGGCTTAGGAAGGGTGTTGGCATCGCTGCCTTCGTAGCGAGAAAGATCTTGGCTATGATATCTTCCTATCACAATGTCAGGCTGGTCCGTACTGGAGATGTTATAAGTGGTAGGGCTAACCTTTCCTGCAACCCGGTATGGTCCATCACGGCGTGGGAAGAACTTGGCAGTGAGATCTTTGGAGCCTTTGCTCAGGAGGTGAGACTTAAGAAGAACTAAATCACCAACCTGGAAGGCGTCGGCATTTTGACGAGAGGCATCCGCGTACTGCTTAGTCTTATCCTGCTGGATCTCCACCCGTTCTCGCACTGCTGACAATGACTTCAGAAATGTCCTGAGATATGGGGTTATTTGAGGAACAAAGTTGTCTTTGTCCAAAATGGCACGAAGATCGTGAACAACTTCTGTGGGAGACCGTAGCTCTCTGCCAAAAGTCAAAAAAGCTGGTGATTTGCCTGTGGTGCGGCATATGGCACCATTTAGAGCAAAGCGAATCACTGGCAACTTTTCTGGCCATGAGGTGTGGTCCTCCTCCACAAGATATGCTAACATTGCTTTCAGGTCTCTATTTTTGCGCTCAGCAGGATTAGCTTCTGGGTGGTACAATGGAACAAAGTTTTGTTTTATACCCAGGACCAGCATGCATTGGCGCATTACTGCAGACACGAACTGGACGCCGTTATCTGAAATAATCCTGCGAGGTAGACCGAAACGCATAAAATACTCCTCGATAAGGGTGTGTGCACAGGCTTCTGCTGTTGCGTCTTTGAGCGCGTACAGTTCCGTCCACCTGGTTGCTGTATCTTCAACAAGTAGGATCCATCGCTCCCCCTGGTCTCCTTCCGGTAACGGGCCAAATAAATCTATAGCTAGTACCTCGTTACGCTGGTTCATGACCGGTGTCTGGAGTAAGCCTTGGGGTTTGGAGTTGGAGGCTTTATATCGTTGGCAGTGAATACAAGCTTTGACATAGTCAGTGATGACTCTCCGCATCCCTGTGAAGTAATACAACTGGGCAACCTTTTGGTACGTTCTGTCAATGCCTGGGTGGCCGGCTGTTGGGGAGTCGTGTAGCTCCTTCAGAATATCAGCAACTTGTCCGGCAGGAATTACTAATTGAGGGGTTTCGCTCTCAGAATCCGGATTGTAGCGGAACAGGACCCCTTGATCCATGAGGTAACCCCTTTCTAACCATCTTTTTGCAGTGAGATCGTCTGTGTCCTCGAGCTCCTTAATGATCTTTTCTATTTCAGGGTCGGCGAGTTGTTCCTGACGCAGCTGGTTTGGAGATTTCGATGGCAGATCGCAGATGACTGAGCAGAGGCCACAATCTTCGCGAGTATCGCTGGTACAGATGGGTCTGCTAAGCGTATCGGCCACGACGTTCGCCTTGCCCGGAGTATATTGAAATTGGATGTCAAAAGACTGTAGCCGTAAGGCCCAACGAACTAACCTCCCTGATGGCGATTTGAGAGATAGCAGCCAACGCAGGGGTTGATGGTCACTGCCGATGATGACTGGCTGGCCGTCTAGGTAAGGTCGAAATCGCTCTACAGCCCACACTACAGCGAGTGCCTCCCGTTCAGTTGTCGAGTAGTTGCGCTCTGCTGCGTTGAGGAGTCGACTGGCGTATTCAATTGGCCTTTCCTGGTTACCGTCACCCTGTAATAAAACTGCGCCTAAGGCATAGTTACTTGCGTCGGTGCGCAGAATGAAGGGCTGACTAAAGTCGGCTTGCACCAGTATTGGAGCTGTGGTCAATAGACGCTTCAGCTCATGAAAAGCTTGGGTTTGTTCAGATCCCCAGATCCATACTTGATTCTTTCTAGTTAAGCGTGTCAGTGGTTCAGCGACTTTAGAAAAATTCGGTATGAACTTTCTGAACCACGAACAGGTCTGCAGAAAGGTCCTCAGGTGCTTAAGGTTACCTGGTTCCTTCATCTCGAGGACAGCACTCACCTTCTCTGGGTCGGTGGAAACACCTCGCTGTGTAATAACGTGTCCAAGGTATTTGACGCTCTCTCTAACGAAAGAACACTTCTCCCTATTGACGTGGAGTTTGAACTCGGCGAGACGTTTGAAAACTGCCTCGAGGTCTTGCAGATGCGTCTGAAAAGACCCCTGTGATATCACCATCAGATCATCTAAATATGCCAGGATAGTTACATTTTGTAAAGCTGAGCAGGAACGGAGACGGTCTATGAGACGCTGGAACGTCGCCGGTGCATTCTTCAAGCCGAACGGCATTCGCTTGAACCGGTAAGTACCTAGGGGGCAAATAAAAGCAGTTTTGTCTCTGTCAGCTTCCCGTACCATGACCTGCCAGTACGAGGATTTGAGGTCCAGGGTACTCATGAAGCAGTCTCGTTTGGTGCTCTGCAGCAGCTCGTCGATGCGTGGCATCGGGTAAGTATCGGACTTAGTGATTGCATTCAGACGTCTGTAGTCGACGCAGAAGCGAATACCACCATTGGACTTCGGCACCATCAGCGCCGGGGAACACCAAGCCGATTCGCACTCTTCAATGATGTCGTCCTGTAACATTTTGTCAATCTCTACCTTCATCTGCTGCTTCTTCGACGGGTTCAGTCGGTACGGAGGCACGGCTATCGGTGGATGGTTACCTGTCTCGATGCGGTGTTCTGTGTATGGCGTAGGACCTCCCCCTGCTGTGAAGATGTGCGCGTGCCTGGTGAGGACATCAGCTAACGCGTCGCGTTCAGCTGGATTGAGATGACAGCCTTCATCATCCCGAAGAACCTCTGTTGAAGCACAGGACACGGTACGCGAGGTAGATTCAAAGGACAGATTGTATTTTATTGAACAGTGGTCACTAAAATACCATATTTCTTTTTGAAAATCAATAACAACCTTTGCGGCTGTAATAAAATCTATACCCAATAAAGTCTCGTTATTTGTAGCGTCGGGAAAAATCAAAAACGGGATTGTGATAAGCGTCTGTTCCAATCTTACTGGTAAAGTGGTGGTTAGCACCTCCATACTTCGGACTACGCCATCCGCGAGTTTTACTTCGCGCGAAGAAGAGTGGAGAGGATGACCCAGACGTAGAAGGAGAGCATATAGCGTGTGACCCGCAATACAGTGTTTGGCGGCTGTGTCTATGAGCGCGGTACCTTTATGTCCTAAAACGTTAATATTAAAAATCGGACGTAACTCACGACCTACAGGAGTGCGCGAAAAATCATCACCGCGCGCGCACGCTACATCACCCTCATTACAACATTGGACACAAAAACATTTTTGTAAATTACATGTACAACAATTTTCAAGTGACTTGACATCCAGAACGGCACTATCCTGATTTTCACAAAAATGAGAAAAAATACATTTTTCCATCATGCCTTTACTATGCAAGGAATTTAACTTGAAACAACACTGTGATGAATTATTATTAAGGCAATCACAGAAATTAGAAAAAATATATTTTTGTGAATTGCGCCTACCATCGTCGAGTAGGGAATTTTGACATTGAATGTCCTCAAACTGTGACGAATTAATATTATGTTTACAAACTTGAGAAAAATTACCTTTTACAACATTACACTTGCTACAAATATGTAAGAATTGACAAAAATCATCGTTATTGCACTGTGGAAAATTTGAATTATTCTCACAGGAGTCGAAATACACATTATTACTCTTACCAATTGTCAAGCATTGATTATTTTTAATTTTTGTACATTTCAAATCAAACATAAAATTTCGTTCATCAAAAAATCGATTTTCGGGATTGCGTCGTTCTGACCTCTCGGGTGCGGAAATATTATGACGCGAATCGTTTTCACAACTGTTATCACGTCGGATAGACGGTTGAGAAAAATGAGTAGATTTAGTATTGGATTCGTTATGTGAAGAAAAAGGTAAATAGGTACTTTGAACACTACTCGTACTTGGTAAATTATTATTACTAGGCTGAGATTTCGAGCGATTATTTGATGTACGAGAATTTTGCTTATTAGATTCATCACTAGAGTTTAACGAAGATAAGTTGCACTTTGGGGGTAAACACTGATCGTTTTTATGAGGGACTTTACGCGACAATGACCGGGATTTGACACTATAGAAATTCATTGTTATTACTCACCGTGTTGTCAGTAGGGTTTTGTAACTTACGGCACTGATCCCGTGTGTGTCCGAACCTCTTGCAGTACGCGCAGGTAGGACGCTGCTTCCGCGCAGCCGGTGCGGCGGCGCCGTCGGTCGTCGGGTGCTGCGAGGGCGGAGGCCGGGGCTGCGGCGCTTGCGGCGGGGCGTGGTGGACCGCGACGTGTGCGGGCGCGGGCGGGGGCGCCGGGTTCCGTGCGGCGGCGGCAGCTGACGGTGCCGGCCGCGGTGCGCGCTGGCTGGCAGGCGGCGGGGGCTGCGCACTCGGCGTCGCGTGCGATGTAGTCGCGCGAGGTGCGAAGTTGCTAACGCGCGAGGTTGCCGGCGTTTTCAGAGTGACGTCGGGCTCCCCCTGGCTGTCCTCTATGTCCCGCGCACGTCGTAACAGGTCGTAGAATGATGATATCTCTTCCCGTCGCAGACGGCTACGTATTTTTGTGTGCAGCAGTCCGTAAATCATGTCGAGTCTTGCCTTTTCGGAGATGTCGTTCTCCGGTATTTTCGATAAAAGGGCACGGCTGCGCGCTACAAACATGTCTGTGTTTTCTTCTTTAAGTTGCGGATTACTAAAAAGTTCTAGGTAGACGCGATGTGGCGGGCGGCGGTCGCCGTAGGCGTTTATCAGGTTTTGTCGTGCTTGAGGCCACGACTTGACCGTTGTCTTTACGCCCTGCCACCAAGTAGCAGCGTCTTCGTGGAGCAGGTATGCGAGGCCACGTAGAATATTCGCATCGGAGACATGCGCACACTCGCTATATGCCTCTACGGCGTCGATGAATGCCTCCACTGACTCGTACGCGCGGCCGGCGAATTGTGCCTTGCAGCGGGCCAAGGTACCGTCCGTGGTTACTGGCAGTGGCGTCGACGAGCTAGCGCGAGTGACCGATCCAATCAAGTCCTTTAGGGCCTCTGTTTGTGATCTTTGAAGCGCCGCGATTATAGACGCCACGTTATCACAGGTGAACGTCGTATCTACCACACGATGTGAAGCGTCGGCATCGCGGCGTACTTCGTCGCGGTCTGAGTCGCGGTGAACTTCATCGCGGCGTACTTCATCGCGACGTTCCTCCTCGTGGTGTATTATGTTGCGCGCCGGAATCATCTCGGTTGGCAGAGGGACTGGGAATGCGGGATTCGGCGCCGCATCATCTCTGCTCCCGAGGCTTGCCGATCGCGATCGTGTTACCACGGGCATCGTTCCTAGCTGTAGGTTATTTTAGTTGGGCGCCAAATATGGGCATGAGACCCGTATTTCGTATCAGGTGAGGCAGCGCGGACGCGCGGTAACAGATTGGCGCGCGGGCGCGGACTGACCGTTGTTGCCGAGCGCGCTCGAGAGGCCCTCGCCGGGCGATCGCGGGGGCACGATACGACGCGCGGGGAAAAGGCGTGGCCCGGTGGTAGCGAGATCGTACGAGCGAGCGACGGTTTGCTATAAAAGTTTTTTCTGTCCACTTAAAAAGTATTGCACACAAGAATAATAGTTCAGTTGTTGAAAGCGAATGTATTGAAAAAAATCAAAGCGCTTTTCGCAGTCGCATCGCTTCGTATCGTGTTCAATGCGAGGACAACAGCCAGAACAAGGACCTACCTGCTGTATTTTTATCGCACCTACGCTCGCGCATGCGTCTATTACTATCAGCGCGAATCCAAACTTATTCTAATCTTAAAGTTAACTTTGAGTTATTTTCAGAATTTTTTCAGCATAAGAATAATTTAATTTTTATTAAATCTTTTGCGACTGAAAATATTATTTTACATCAAACTTATAGTTTCGGAGATATGTTTTCAAACGTTATACGTTTGCTTAGTAAAAAAATTGAAGAATTTGAAGAACGAGACAGTTGTTGGGCTTATTTGCGAAGTATGTATTTGGAAGTGAATATAATTCTCTTTCAAGATGGCCCTCCGAGCACTTTACAAGGAAGAGATATCGAACTAGTCTCACTGACCTCTTTTTTTTTCTCACATGTGTACCATTAGTATTATTATTATGTGTATGTGCTATGTGTATGTTTATTATTCCATAATTATGTATTAATTGTATACGGTATTTATGTAATAAGTAGTATGTATGTTTATTTTTTGTTTAAATACCTACCGTAGTTTCAATCAAGCTCTCACTTCCGCCCTTCTATCACTTCTTTTGCGCCGCCAGCAATTTCTCTGTATAGACCTTAAATTAATCAGGAGTTGCCATTTTTTTTTGTTGGCATCAAAAAGTATTTTTTTGTTTTCAAATGCGTTCCGAACAAGTTTAATAACATGGCAAGGGTCAACGAAAACATATACATTTTCGAGTGTTGAAGGATGACAAAAATGAGTTTTCATGTTGGCTACGTCAGTGAATTCACAGCCTAGTGCTTCAGCAGCTTTGAAGTTTGCCCTGCACCCATCAAATGTTACGCTAACTACTCGCACTCCTACTTCATGACATTTTTCGAGACAGACTTTGATTAAGGTAGCTTTCGTTTCAGCGCCGATACCTGCTGCTAGGAAGTAACCAACGGGTATTTTCCAATTTTCCGTCAGTGAAACACACATAAATACCAACGCCTGCGAAGCCTTTTCTTCTTGCGGGCCTGAACCAAAATTTACTTGCCCTAGTTTTTGGTGTTTGAATATTTTTTGTTGGCGTATGGTGATTTCATCAAACACGAGTGAACATAGAACAGGAGCCGAAGAATTTTTAGTTTTGAACTCCAAAGCTTTAAATGCTTCGTCAGTGAAGCCGGGCTCTGCCTTTACTGAACTATACCAAGCACTTAAAGTTCGTGGGTGTGGCAAGGCATTTTCATAGGAATTCCTAACAAATTTATACGCAGAAGCTGAAAAGTAATGTAGAGTAAGGGCAAATTTCCGTACACGCGGGGAAAAACTTATTTTAGCTCTGGGATTTTTCCTCTTCTTAAGGGCATTTAAATAATTTAAACCGCTTCGCGTAACAATCCTTTTTCATTTTCAATTAAAGAATGGACTGGAAATTTATGTTTTAGTTGTTTTATTAAAGTTACTATTTTTTTATATTTATTTTTCAAATAATAGCAGCGTTGTTTTAATTTCATATGTTTTATAGGCAGTTTGCTTCTAGCAGTAGTTACTTTTCATAGTTTATGTTTTAAAATTATTTTTCTAGGTGAATCAAGTAAAGATTCTGAATCTGTCAATTTTACGTTTAGCAATGATGTAGGTGAAATGAAACCGTCAGGTTCAGAATATTTCTGTTTACAAGGAACAGCATTTTTTTAGGTATCTACGTCCAGATTTTGTTATGTAACAATCCTGTTCTCTAAAATGTGAAGAACACACACACGAGCTTGAAGAGGGCAGCCAAGTGTCTTCTCTTTTCTCATTTTGCACAAAAGTAATCCACTCTTCTCTTTTATCATTACCAAGACGAGGAAATCTAAAATCGAAAATTATCAAAATTGTACTTATATGCATTAAAGGCACTCTTGACAAAATTAGCACTAACCCACGAATAATTCAATCATGAATCATTATTTTGTCTAATGGACATATAGAAGACGCGTTAGTGCAGTTTTAAGAGCTTCTGACTATGCCAGCTGTCCTGGGTTCGAATTCCGCAAGGGTAAAAAGTTTGTGTGAGTAGCAAAAACTTTAGTATCTAAGTCATAGGGATGTTTATAAGTATGTAAGTATTTATGAGAGACGGCCCCGTAATAAGGCCCGGCCCTAAAAATATACTCTGACCAATTCCTTACTTCGAAACCATAGCAATCTATCAGTGTGTTGTCTGATGATGATGATAGGAATAAAACAAAGAAAATGTACTGTGCTGAGCAATTAATAGCCCGACCAAACTTTCACAGTACAACAGTTTTTACAGAAAACTTTGTTATTCTATCTATTGCTATTCTAATGAAACCGGAAACCATTACTTTAGATAAGCCTATATATGTATATTGGTGTTTTCCGTTTTAGAATTATCTAAAAGTCACATGTTTGATTTTCACTATTCTATCATGAAACCTTTTTATGAGGAAAAGTTAAAACTTTGCTATACGGATACTGATAGTTTTCTTTATTCAATAGAATTTTAAGACTTTTACAGAGATTCAACTTACATTTCCTTCAATACTTTGACACTAGTAATTACCCTGTTGATAACATCTACAGTATTCCAAGTCAGAATAAAAAGGTACCAGGTCTTTTCAAAGATGAGCTAGGTGGTAATTTAATTTCTGAATTTGTTGGTTTGCGATCAAAGTTATTTTGTATTTTAACTACTCAGGAAGAGTATAAAAAAGCAAAAAGAATACAGAAGCAATTTTTTAGAAATGTACATTTTAAGGATTATTATAGAATATTAAATGAAAATGTTTTTTTAAGAAAGAAAAATATTATATTTAAGTCTCTTTAGCATGAAATATTTACGCAAGAACAGAACAAGATAGTTTTATCAGCGAATGACGATAAACGTATCATTTTGAAAAACAAAATTTCTACTATGTCTTGGGGACACTGTGACATTATCCTAAATTTCAATTGTAATTCTCGGTTGGAAATTCTATTTTTTTAACTGTACTGAGTATAGAATCGCAGCTTCTTTTGTGTAACTTAAATTTAGGTAACTGTTTTGCTGTACTCAACAGATATTTGTGACTATGAAATGGAATAACTTATTTTACTATTGGGTAGCAATATTTTAAGACGTGGCTTAATAATCAATTAGGTTATTGGCATTATGGTCCGCTCACACGCAGCGAGTAAAGTAGCGATTCGTTTGTTTGTTTCACTCATTTTGTACAAAAATGAGCGAGAGCGCACTCGGTTGCGCAAGAACAGACTTCGACAATATTTATTTTACTCGCTACGTGTGAACAGCCCATTACATTTTATTTTATTGACTAATAAGCATTTTTATTTCTAACTTGTTGAGACCTGAATAAATTCAAACAAAACATGCAATAAGGTTGCATATAAATAGAAAGAAAGAAAGAAAGAAAATGCATTTATTTGACTCAAATAAAATTACATCAATTATATTAATAATACAAAAGCAGGCGACTTGAGTCAAAAAGGCACCCGCTCAGCATAAGTCGTGGCAGCGGTACGCATACCACGACGCTGATTTTCAGCGGGTGCCTTAGTGGGTGGTAATAATTTGAAAATGAATTATACACCCATAAGAAATATATATCACAAAATTAACAATAAAATATAAGTAACACAACATTTGATTATAAATAATATTATGATGTGTATTAAATAATATAAAATAAAATAAAATAAAAAAAGTTTGGTTTGGCTTTATTGCGGCGGCCATAGACAATGTTTTTATTATCTGTGGCGGTCGGCCATCATGCGCATTCCGACGACATACGAGTGAAACCGATAATAATGCCACGCCACCCAGCCACGTACAAGAATAGCAAACACGTTTTGTCGGACACGTTGGCATTAATTGATAGCAGTCGTTGTGTTGTGTTAATGGCTACCAAATATTACACAAAAGAAATGATCGTATCATCCGGAACTGGTCAATGCAAAAGACTGCGATAGACCACGCGTCACCGCCATGCACGATAACTATGCGTGCATACGCGGACAATTAAATTACGAAGAAGAACCCTGAACCCACGGCATGTAATTACCTGTGTCTGGGTTTGCGACCCCCTAGTTTGACGCGCATACCCCGTTGGTAAGTTAACCTGTGCTTTTCGTCTTCACATTGATTATGTAGTAAGTGCTGTTCAAGTTTTGATTTAAACGTTGATTTTACTTTCAGGGCGCGCAACGGCGGGGGCAGCGAGTTCCAACACCGTGTCGCAGCGAATTTGAAGGAGCCGCGGAATGCAACTGTGCGATGTCTTGGGGTCAGGAACACGCTAGCACACTCCCTCCTTCCATGCCCATTCCCACCCCGTGCCCATGTCAAGTTCTCATGTAAGATGCGTGGTCTCTTTGTCTTAATGACTTCAAACATTAGGCTTATAGCTATTTAACTGTGACAATTTTAAAATTAGTTTCAATCATTATCAGTAACCTGTAGGCAACGGTTGACTTCCTACAACAACTATCAAAATGGTAAGCAAAGTATTCAGATTTACCCAAAAAATAATCTATATCAATAAAAATGAACTGTTGTTCGTCTGATTAAAACTCGAGAACGGCTGGGCCGATTGAGCTGATTTTGGTTTTAAAATGTGTGTCGTAGTCCAGGGTAGGTCTAAACGGTGAGCAAATAAGGAAAAATTGCGAGTAAGATAGAGTAAGACGACAATTCCATTTTCCCATATAAAAATTGACCACTTACTTTCTGTCAAACGTTTGACGGTATTTGTACTCTCAGTTCCACTCGAATTGAAGAACGCATTAAAACAAGACTTCATCTTTATGAATATAAAATATGACACTGTGAGTGTTAAAAACATTCTAAAGCATAATATCAACTTTGCTCATAACATCGTGTATTAAAATTTCAAAATATAAAAATAATTAATGTGTTGACATGTTTGATGAGTGAAAACCTTACAGTGTTACCAACTCTTAAAAATATTTTTATTATAATAATAAGTGTATCCGAACGTCGTTTTGTCCACAGATTTAGAGACTTTTTGCTGCGCTAGGAGCGCAGCAAAAAGTCTCTAAATCTGTAACATTTTAACATCCTTGGTTTTGTCATCTCATGTTAAAAAAAAAGAAACATTTAATTGGAGCAATACTGAAATACTGCTAAAAGTGTTTTTGGCAACAGACTGAACGCGGATGGTCCATTTGGCCGTAACTTACTGTATAACAAAGTTTGTTCTAAACAGCTTGTCTAGTGTAACATAGAGGTCGTTGATCGGAGCTGATTTTTTAGGAAAAATTTACACTTGAAAGTTTATTAACTTGGACAATAATTTGATAGCTATTTACACTAAATTGGGGTGGACAATTCAGGGGCCAATCACTGGTATTTATAGTTCAATTGCCAACATGTCAACGACATTTCATTGTTTATCTTACGTTGATATTTCAGATCTTTGGAATTTAGAGTCACTTGGAATAAGAGATCCAGCTGAGCAAGCTACAGTGTCTAAACATGATAGTGAAATCCTTAACTCTTTCAAAGAATACCATCACGATCAACGAAGAAGGTCGTTATGAGGTTGCACTACCTTGGCGCGACGTTCCACGTCCGCAAACGAACTTTGATCTTGCCAAAAAGAGATTGGTTTTAAAAGTCGGCTGAAACAACTAGGTAAGCTATGTGACTACGATCTTCTTTTCAGAGAATGGTTACACTTAAACATCATTGAAGAAGCACCTGATCAGTCTATCAAGGGTCACTATATGCCGCATCATGCTGTAATAAGAGAAGCCAGCGCTTCCACAAAGGTGCGTCCGGTTTTCGATGCGTCAGCCCGTGATAGAAATGGCATTTCTTTGAATTCCGTCGAAGTATTAGATGCAAACGTTTCAAGGCTAAAAGATGAGCCAAGCACCAACAAGAGTTTTACCAATGGAGCGAATGGAAGCCAACACACCCTTCCAGTTTGCAGGTGTTGACTTAGCGGGACCATTATTACTACGTTCGGGCAAGAAAGCCTGGATCGTGATGTTTACTTGCGCATCGTATCGAGCAGTGAATTTGGAAGTAGTAGAATCACTTTCAACTAGTGAATTTCTGATGGCACTCCGACGTTTTGTTGGAAGACGAGGCCGTGTAGAATGTTTTTTTAGAGATAATGGGACAAATTTTAGAGGCCTGGATAATGCTTTCAATGCTCTCGACTGGGATAAAATTCAAAGGTACTAATCTATCACACGGATCAGGTGAAACTTTCTGCCTCCAGCAGTTCCTTGGTGGGGAGGATTCTATGAACGTATGGTGGGATTTATGACACAAATCCTTCGCCGTGTCTTAGGCAAGGCCGCAGTTACGTTGATGGAGTTACAGACAGTTCTATGCGACTGCGAAGCAGTGATCAATAGTCGACCTCTAACCTGCATAGGTGAACAGAACGAGCCGCAACCCTTGACATCGAGTTTGTTCATTCAACCATTGTCATCGAAAACCTGTGCAGATTTTGATAAAGTCGATGAAAAGACTCTGAATTTGAAGCATAGTCAGCGGGGATAACGGGGTGATCGCTTTCCACTTCAGGTTGGAGACGTTGTTTTGCTAGAGGGTGACTCACAGTTCAGCAAACGCATCTCATGGCCGCTCGCCATTGTTAAGGAGCTGTACACAGGTGCCGATGATGTTTGCAGAGTGGCTCGGGTACGAACATCAGATGGTGGAACTAAGGTAAGGCCGATACAATGGTTATTTCCTTTAGAAATACCACGAGATGACTCGACATCGACTTTAAATTAAATGTTGACTGACTCGCAGACCCAGCGACCTAAAACTTCCGTTTTTGTATTTTATATTTCCTATGTATAACAAGAATACCTACCGGCATCTTTTGCGCCGGAGCATGTTGCAGACACACTGTATTAAAATGCTTTAGACACCCTATATGTATTGCTTAGCAACGCTAAAAAATAACTAGTGGAAAAAAGTGACTGCTGGAACTGTGTAATAATAAAATATCTTTAGTTGTGCTTTCTAAAAGAATCTGTTTTTCTTTATATTCTTTCTATCGTTCATAGGTGTTACTACAACAATAAAATCATACCTATCCTTAATCGAGAATGAATCAAAATACGCTCGAGTTTGGGGCTGGTCAACGGAAGGAACCAATAATGTTAGTGGTGGGGCATTTTCCGTATCCATTCCATGAAACAAAATATTAGGTTTTGCGGAAGATTATGAAAAAAATATCATTAACTGTAAACACGAGTTAGTATTACTTAGAAGCAATACAAATCTTAATGCGGTCAAGTTGAATGCAGAAGAAGTTGCGGATGATATTACAATAAGTAAAATTATTTGGAGAGTGCCACTCATCAAAGTATCTGATCGTGAAAGGATAAATTTACTGAAGTATTTAGAAAAAGATCGAGCTATTCCATTAGTATTTCGTAATTGGGATCTGTATGAATACCCGTTACTACCTAAAACACGCACGGAATCATTCCTCTAAGATACACTTTTCTCGTGGATACACTTTTGAAAAATCCCCGCTTTTGTAACACAAGCATACTTGGTCTATAAAAACTTCGTCACAAATAGAGAAACCACGGTTTGTTGTAATTGCCTTACAAACCAACCGCAAACACAACGGTCTATCGTCAATGGCTGAGTTTGATCATTGTCATGTACGTGATGTTAGGGTATTATTAAATTCAACGTATTATCCGTATGAAGGATTAAATGTTAGTTTTACAGAAGACAAATTTACTTTATTATATGAACAATATACAAGATTTCAACAGTCGTATCACGGACGTCGGTCAGAACCGTTGATGAGGTTAAAGGAATTCAGAGACGTCGCTCCTTTATTTGTTATCGATTGTTCGCGGCAACACGAAACCATAAAGGGATCGATCGACGTGAGGGTTAAAATCGAAACAGATCAAGAAATACCTGATCAGACAGCTGCTTATTATTTGATTTTAAACGATTGTGTATTTGAGTATAAACCTTTGAGCAATATTGTAAAGAAACTATCAAGAATAACAGTCCAATAATTGTAGATCTCCAAGGATTCAAAAATGATAAAAATAAATTTATAGTTAAAGAGTTTGCCATGGCTTCTAAAGAGCATACTCACACGTTTTTAGTTAAACCTCCGTATCCGTTAACTTCATTATCTCTTGACGAGAAGAAACAAGTTCACTGGATCGAAAAAAACAGAGGCTACAGGTGGAGGTTTAGTTGACTATAGAGAATTTCAAAGAATTATTAAACCTTATCTAAAAGGCAGATAGTTTTTTCTAAAAGGTGATGAAAAAAAATAAATGGATGCAAATTCTATGTGATGACGTTAATGATATTGTAGACATAAGTTCTTTAGGCGCACCTACTTTAAATACTCTTTGTTAACTTTATGGTGTAGATAATCCTATATTATATAACTGTTTTATTCATAAGAAAATTTGTGCATTAAAAATGTATTAAGCATAAGGAAATGGTGTGCTGAAAATAAAGTTATTGTATGATTTTTTATTAATAAAAATTGATTTCAAATAAAAACTCTGTTTTTTGGATTTCTTATACCAGTAAAACAAATTTTTAACATAAAATGTATATTTAATAAATCATTAATAAGACAATTCCAAAATCCTTATACTAATAAAAACACAATTTAAAAATATTTTAAATAAATGTCTTGTCCGTAGGTCATGCATGATTAAATAATTATGTCACGCATTATTAACTACCTGAGAATATTAATGTTCAAATTATTTGACTACAAGTTAATAAATTAAAAACCGTAGCTGTAACCACATACTTTTTTGAAATGCAGTTTATCACATTTTCTGTCTGATCCAATATAAGATCGATGTTATCGGTCACGTGGTACTGTGCACGTAAGACGCTTTCATCTTAATCAGAAGTTTACAAATCCACAATCTTTATCAATCTCTATTCGTATCAATTCCCGTCCATTCTGCGGTTTGTTTTTTACCACAAACGTCTCGTTTTTGTTGATACGATGGATAATGTGTGATTTTTTCTGGATCTCCTTTTTCTTGTGCATAGCTCGTCGGACTCTGCTCTGCAGGGAAGGGTACATTTCCTCAAAATTGGCCAGTGGGTCTTGCGCATCTTGCATATAGCTTAAAGACATCTGATCAGCGAAATTAGCGTTGCAGGAAGTGTCGACTGTTTGCGTATTCTGAAATAACAATAAGTCAATTTGAGAATAGTCGGTTGTAACACAGTTTTTCTGAATCATAGCAAAATTTATTATACACATTTATAACAGTACTAGCTGACCCGGCGAACTTCGTACCGCCTAATTATTGGAGGCATATTTAGTAAGTCACAAACACACGACACAATACTTTTTTAATTTTATTGAAATTTGTTGCTTTTAGATTTTTAGGAATATTAAAGAATTATAGTATAGATGCACAGTAAAAAGAGACGTTTACATTTCAAGTGACATTTTACCATAGACAATTTTTTTTGAGTGAATACTGTCAAATGTTTACACTATAAATATCAAACTACATCTGTCGTTTTTTTTTGACGGTGGCCATGGTTAGGAAAAGAAAAAAAAACTACATCTGTCACCGAGAAAATAAAGAATTCAAACAACTATAATATTTAAATTGTTGATATTTTAAAACTATTTTCCAGAAGTTATAGTGAAGCTATATATCCCTCAACCCCTTAAAATGCATTGTCCCTTTTGTAAAAAGTGGATGGAACGGCAGAACAAAAATAATAACTGTCCAGGTTGTATTTTTTTTAAATTCTTTATTGCACTGACAGAACTAAAGTACAAATGGCGGACTTAATGCTTAAAGCATTCTCAACCAGTCAACCATTGGGTGAAACAGAAACGATTGAGGCGGCGTAAAATTACACATAAAAGCAACAAATTAAATTTAAACTACTAATATACTTACATAAATAAAAATAAATAAACCTACTTAGACATACTTGAATACATACAATTATCCATACATAGGCTAACAGAGATTAATAACGGGGAAACAGAGAAGGACAAACCTTATCAAGCATCACGTGGTATTCTCACTGAGAAAAAGCTCACGAATAGACTTTTTGAACGAATACTTAGACGATGAAGTCTTAATGGTATCAGGGAGGGAGTTCCAGAGTCTTATAGCACTGAGGGTGAAGGAGTTAGAGACATAAGCAGTCTTGTGAAGAGGTGTGTATAGCTGGAGGGCATTGTTAGGACAAAGGGTTCGAGAACTTATGTCTCTCATAAATTTGAAATTACATTTGAGATAGTCGGGAGAATTCGGGTTATCGAGAATACTGAAAAGAGTACAAAGGACTCTTGAGAACGGAATGGAGAAATATGGTCATACTTTCGTATGCCAAAAATAAATCGAAGGCAGTTATTAAGGAGACGCTCAAGCTTGTTTAAATGGTTTTGGGACAAGTTGGTACAGCACACATCGGCGTAATCGATTACAGGCAGTACCAGTGCCTGGACCAGCAGAATTTTGGTACTTATCGGTAGAAAGTTCCGAAATCGGTAGAGTGTACGAAGCGAGTAAGTTACTTTTCTGCTAATCTCGGCGATCTGGTTAGCCCAACTGAGTGAGCTATCTATCACCAAACCTAGATTTTTAACATGACTGCTAGATGGTGAACAAAAACAGCAACTTGGTCATTTTTAGTGACTCATTGCATTATATCAAGGAGACGATGGAGAGGGGGTTTATTTGCGCTAGACCCTAGAGGGTGAATTTTGAAATTTGTTGCATCTTTGTAGTTTGTTGTTGTTGGAAATTTATATTGTTTGGTTGGATAGATATATACATACTTTTTGGATACATTTCTTTGTATTGTGACTCTCCTTTCACTGTTAAATGTTATGGCAAATGCTGTGTATATCTATAATTAGTGTAATGTACTAGAACGTAACTGTATATTAATCTAAGTAAGTGCTGTGTATGTTATACTGTTGATGTACCTTAATAAATATAAATATAAATAAATAAATAAATAGATGGTATAATGCAGTCGTTATAACGCAACGCAGCAATAGGTTGACCGATTTTACCTAATTGATATGGATTACCAATAAGTAAGGCTTGGCATTTGTTACGATTAACTGAAATACCATATCTAGTGGATCAATCAGAAATAAACTGGAGATTATTGTTAATGGCCTCAATCGTCAAACTGAAGTTGTCGGCATCAGTCTGGGAGTAAATCTGCAGGTCGTCAGCATAGAGATGATAAGAGCAGTCAAGGAGATCATGAGTAATTAAATTAATAAAAAGAGAAAAAAGTAAAAGCGAGAGTATGCCACCCTGGGGCACCCCTGCTACAAGGTCGCACCACAGGGAGATACTTTGATCCATTCGGATAGCCTGTTTACGATCGCGGAGATAAGAGGAGAACCATTCCAGTGCCGGTGTCGAGATACGCAAGTAGGAAAGGATAGCCAGGAGGATGTCATGATCAACGACATTAAATGCGTTGGAAAAATCAATGAGTACTAGCACAGTTATTTTGGAGTCTTCTAGCCCAGCTCGAATATCTTCAGTGACTTTTAAAAGAGCTGTGTAGTGTGAGCCGGTCGGAAGCCAGATTGGTACTCACTGATAAGATTATTAGAAAATACGAAATAAGAAAACTGTTTATACACGATGGCTTCTAAAACTTTAGAAAGAAATGGAAGAATTGAGATGGGGCGGAAGTGACTGAGAAGGGTGGGATTTGTGGTTTTGGGTAATGGCTGAACAAAAGCTTTACGCCACACGTACGGAAACACTCCAGAATCTAGGGAAAAGTTTAATATATGTGTGATAATGGGAACCAAGTGTACGAGGATCGGAACAAGCATGCTTCTGCTTACGTCGTCACACCCAACCGCCTTAGATTTTATAGACAGAATAGTCTTGCGTACCTCGTCACCTATGATGGGAGAAAAGTGAAAAGAATCAATGGATGGAGGATCTTTTAAAAGAATAGAAGATATGGTGGAGGATTTGATAGTTGCACAGAGTTTAGATACGGATGAGAAATGAGAATTAAGATCGTCAAGAGAATGGGAAATTTTAACATGAGAAGAAGCAGACTTACCGATCCCCTGATCTTATTATTATTAAGTTGTGACGAATGCTACAACATAATAGCTGACACCTTCAGATTTTGTACCAAGTGTGGTAAGAATGTAGAACGAATAATACGCGTGAACAGGGCAAAAGTACAAAAAAATATATTAAAGCAAAAGCTGCTATCTAAACCAAAACACGTTTCTATAATGCCATCTTCATCATCTGAGGAGACATTCTGTGAATTAAATTTATCGGCCGAAGACATACAGGACATTCAATAACTTGAATAACTTGAAGACAGCCAAAAGCACAACATCATGTTCTAGTAGATATTGATGTTATTGAAGACAGCCAGCAGCTCAACATTGATAATGTTCTGATCGAATCAGTTTTGTTGTGTAATAATGTTGCCAGATGTTGTTATGTAGTAATGTTGCCAGATGACTTTTTTGTCTGGCAACATTACCGCTAACACCTGATCGGCTTTTGTCCCATAAAATAATTTTAATTTAATTAGTTTTTAAGTGTTTAATAGGTCAAAAACGTAAGAAAAACGTTTGATAATCGTATTCTATGTGCGTTTGTGATAGTCAGTGTTTTAAATACGTATTTAGTGCTAAGTGCTACGCTAGTGATAACCGGTCAATGACTTAGGAAAAAATCAAATTGTTAATCGTTGTCATCGCTTTTATTTCATCCGATCTAGCATTATAACCGTGTGTATTCAATATATCACGCGTTTATAAGCTTATTTTTATGAATATCTAACAATTAACTGGGTTTTGTGTTTCTATCGCGTTGAGGTTATAACTTTGTTTACATTCTATAAATAGCCTCGAGTTGGTCGAGCGGCACTTTGGTTTACATTTTTGTTTTGATCCTTTGTATTTTGACGTAAATATGCTTACTCGCAAGGCCTGCGCTCGCCAGGAGGAGTCCAAGCTCAGGATGGCTTTGAGCGAACTACAGGCGGTCAAGGAGTCGATCGAAAAACTGCATAGGGAAAGAGATGACAATGAAAGGGAAATGTTAGGTGAGTTTGATAGGAACGCTAAACTAAGAAAATAGATGGATGAGCTGCACACCAACTATAACTTGGTTGTTAAAGAACGGGACCAATTGAAATTGGTGATAGAAGGGTTCGGTGAGTGCTGTGAGGAGTATGAAAGGAACCTGAAACGCATATCTGTTCTTGAACAAGATCTTGGTGATGCCCATGACTATATCAACCAGCTGGAGACGGAGAAACAGGACCAAATAAACAGCCAAACCACCCTTCGATTTAATAAGTTGGTTGGTAGTGCGCCCAGCCTGACAATAGATTTAACTCATGACACACCTTCTAAAGGTATTACTAAGTGCAGCAAAAATAAGTTTAAGAAATATGTTAGAATAAACTGTTTCATAAGAAAAACTAATAAATTAATCTAAAAACAAAAATCCTTACACACTAAAGTAAAATACATCAATGAGCGGAGACAATTTGGAGATGAACTGGATATGTATTCTTTAATTTTAGAACAAAATGTAGGCAAATATGAGAAAGATGTTATGAGTTTAGAATGTCAAATTAGGGAACTTAAGCAGTCATTAAAAATAATTACTGAAACTTATAATTGTACAAAAAGGGAGTGTGGTGAACATATCCAGGCTTTGACAAATATAATAGCTTCCTGTGAATGTAACTCTTCACATGTGATTTCAAAAAACTCCATTGATATCTCTGGAAATGAGTCATCACAACTCACCAACAAGATTACTGAACCCGTGAACCCTTCCTGTTCTCAACCAAGCGGATCACTAAGCAAGTCTGTTAAAAATATAGTTTTGTTGAGTGATCAGATTGGGAAAAACATGGGTCACTTATTATCAAAATACATGGGACAAAATGTGATCAACCATTGCATACCAGGGGCATCATATTCAGAAATAGTTCAGAAAGTGCTTTCTTATGAGTTTCAAGAAAATTCAGATTTAATTATTTTCATAGGGAACAGAGGTAATATGAACAAGAAAAACCTAAATACATACTTTGACAGTTTAAGAAAATTAAATGTGAATAAAACAATATTGTTTACATTACCTTACAGTAGTGGATTGCCAGACGAAGAAAATGATTTAAGATATAATATTAATTTGCAACTGCATAAATTGACATCATATGAGGTGAATAAATTCCACCTACTTGACATGAATAATTATTTCAAACGACAGATACCAATGTCGCTATCATATTACTTTAAATATTTAGCCAAGAACTTGGCTACCAAATCTGCTTTTATTGAGCAGATTATTGACATGAATAATAAACCATTGGAATCAGTTCCAATAACATACAATCATTTAAATTAGTTGATCAGAAAATAGAGGATGACTCTTGCTTATCAAAAATTGTAGAAAAGATTTGGAAATTGAATTGTTTTTTAATAAAATGAATATTCATGTTCTCTGCATAACTGAGCACTGGCTCAAGCAGCATGAACTGATGTTATCGATAGATAATTATAATCTTATTAGTTCGTTCACTAGGGAGACTGCCATTCGCGGCGGGACACTTATATTAATTAATAATAAACTAAAATGTAAAGAGCGAAAAGGCATTGTGTCTCTCACTATTGAGCGAACAATTGAGATATCGTGTGCGGAGCTGGACGACTACATTATTGTCTGTGTTTATAGACCCCCAAGTGGAAACTTTAAATTATTTGAATCTGTAATGGAAAATGTGTTAAACAAAATATGTAAAACTACAAAGAAAGTAATTGTATGTGGAGATTTCAATGTGGACATTATAGATATTACGGAGGAACATCGCGTTCGGTTTTTGAGCATTTTCAAATCATTTGACCTCAATATATTGATTTAAACTTAACATTAACATTAGAATTGATTGTAACGGGATTGCTACCATCTTCATACATGCGACTTCGAAGGAGGGTAGACCGATATGTCTGCCAATAACAGCTTAGCCGCAACCACTTCAGTTACGCCGTGACCATGGCACTTGCAACAGTGCCGAAATATCGGAAACTCAAAAATAATACGGTACATGGTAGCAATCCCGTTACAATCAATTCATTTGACCTCACTCCGGTATTTGCTGAGCCCACTAGAGTAACTCCTACAACAGCTACTTGCTTAGATAATATTCTCTGCAACTGTAAAATCATCAAACAATCTACTATTAATTTTGTAAAATCGGATCATTGCGGTCAGATAGTTACACTACAGAACCGTTTTATTCCACCCCGTCTAGAAATCAAATGCAGGCCGGTCACTGCATCTCGTAAGGACAAATTTAAAAACCTTGTAAGTGATAAAATACCGTTTATACCTTTTGATAAAAAAATGCTAGTGACTTGTATGAACAATTATTTCAGGTAGTTAAAAAACAATTTGATATTACTTTCCCTCAAAAGAAAATAGTTATCAATAACTGTAAACCGAAATTCAGTGATTGGGCTACACGAGGAGTTTATACATGTAGGAAAAAAATGTTTGAATTGTATAACAAAAAAGCATATAGAAAGGATCTATCGTTTCATGAGTTCATTAAGAGGTACTCAAAATTTTTCAAAACAGTTTGCTATGTAGCTAAGTCGAATTACATACGCGATAAAATTAAAGAATCTAGTAATAAAATCAAAGAAACATGGAATATTATAAATAAAGAAACATGTAAAACGAAATCTCATGATAACAAATTTAGTCTAGAAATAAACAACAAGCTTATTTAATCTGATGACGAGGTAGCAAACGCTTTTGAAGATTACTTCTGTAATATTCCTATACAGACGACTAAACAATTGAGTTCTTGCTCAAGTCACGCGAAATCATTACTAGTGTCGAGTGTTCATAGGTGCGAATCCCATTTAAATTCAGAAATATTGGTCCTTTAGACATCATAAAAACATTTAAAGAATTAAAACAAAAGAAAACAGAGGATAAATCGGGTATATCAATAGACACAATAAAACCCATTATACTTCGGGTCTCAACCGAAGACGATTACATTATTTACTTGCAGCATTACATGATATGATGCTATCTTCGTCACACCTTTAGAGCTATAATGTCTCAAACAAAGAAGCCCTTGTGTTGTCTCACTCACACCATGCCCGAGCGCCGCGCGCCACTTGTCATTACGTGTTTTTGTGTTATCGGAATCAAACCTACTTTCCGTAACGGTTTTTAGAAAATTGAAAAGATGGGAAAGAGAAAGCGGTCAAGGTCGAAAGATAGTGAATATGATAGGATATTACGGAAAGTTAAAAAGTTGGAATCGAAATTGAGGAAAAGTCGCCGTTTATCATCATCTGCATCGGAAGAAAGTGATAGACACTCGGTTCGTTATTACGATGAATATGAAAAATACGCGGATATGCCAGAATTGTCAGGTAAATAAAAATCTTATTACAAGTGCATATTGCCAATCATTTTGATCAGTTTTCGTGAAAGTGCAAATACAATTTAAAGTTATCTAAATACCTTTGACGCAATATTAATTTTGCGAATTAAATAGTTGTATTCAAGCATTCCTGCTGACATAATGATAATTAATCATATGTAATGATAGCTCCATGTATACCATGTTGAGGAAATATTGATAATGTTAAGTTAATCCGGAAAAAGTTGTTTTATTTCGATAAATATGGATAAATCAAATAAAATAGTACAGGTAATCTTCTTGCAAACTGTTTATTGTTTCAATCTCCGCGTTTATCGTGTCGAGACTTATACGTGTATTTCTCCACGTAAATCGTGTTGAGGTTTTTTTTCTCCACGTAAATCGTGTTGAGGCAATTTCTCCATGTAAATCGTGTTGAGGCAATTTCTCCACGTAAATCGTGTTGAGCCAATTTTTCCACGCAAGCCGTGTTGAGGCATCATCTCCATGCAAAGCATGTTGAGGCATCATCTCCACGTGAAGCGTGTTGAAGTATATTCGAATGCGTAAGCGTTATTTTTGCGCTGGAAGTGGTAATAAATAAAACACTAGCATTAATTTGTTTATTTATGATTTTCATACTGCATAGCAATAAACTGCTGTATTTGGTTCGATCATCCAATCACTTTTGTATTACTTACTTTTAGGAGAAGATATCACAAATGAGGTTATAGATATCAACGATGATTCTACATCAGACCAAGCAGAGCCGATCGCCGGACCGTCTACACTAATGTCAGTGACGGCGCCAATTTTTGCGCATACCGATAAACCGGCAACGTCTACGCACGCCGGCCCTTTGAGTACGCTTATAGAAGAAGCTCAAGCGACACCAATGGCTGATGAGAATATTTTAACATTAGACCCAGATATTCTACAACTACTAGGCGAGGACCCAACTAATCAAAGAAATTATGGAGATAGTCTTCATAAAGACATTGCGTCAAGATGGACGCACATATTAGTCAACGGTTTATCTAAGGAAACACAAATGGAGCTAATGAAGTGCTACTTACCACCAGAAAATTGTCCCAACATGAAAGCTCCTAAATTGAATTTAGAAATTTATTTATTTATACTTTATTGCACAACCAAAAATTTGTACAAAAGGTGGACTTAACGCCATATGGCATTCTCTACCAGTCATACCTTTGGGCTAAGCAGAAATGATTGTAGGCGGTGCGACAGAAAAAAAGAAAATGGGTTACTATTAAAAGAAAAAAACGATAAATTTCACGCATAAAAAATATAAATATACATGAAAAAACATATCTCATAAAATAAAACAAAATGACTACAATTTACAATAAATACAATATGATCTAATAAAATATTACATATACATAACGCAAACGATAAAATAAATACATATACTTGTACATACTATAATAATAATATACTATGATGATGTATTAGAAGCTTATGGATTACGCTTGGGTATGAAATCAAGGCAGCTCTGTCAGATGTTAATATTAAGAAGGATTTATACAGTCAGAGTAAACAAAATCAACTCGCTAGTAGTCTTGCAGCCATAGGTAGAGCTTTAAATTGGGCCTTATCATCTAATAATACAGTACCTCAAGATATTATTAAATCCCTCAGCGATGCCGGTCGACTTGTATGTGATAGCCATTACAAAGAATCATTATCTCGGCGCTATGCAGCACTTAGTACTCTTAATAGAAGCATTAAAGATACCGTCAAAAATACAAACATCGATGAGCATCTGTTTGGATCTGCGTTAGCAGAACATATTAAGACCTCGAAAGCCATTAACAAGACGGGGTCTGAAATCAAACAGAAAATTCAGCGTCCTCAGTATAGGACCCTGCCAGCAATGCAATCTCGGAGTGCTTTAAACTCGAGGGGGGCGCCGCCGCGCGTAACAGCAGCGGTCGAGCTGCGGCCGACCCCAGCACCGCGTCGACCACCGAGGGATCGCCGACAGGAGGCGCCGCGAGGCCGCCCGCCGCCCCACAAACAACGCGCGGCACCAGACGAGGGGACGGTAGATGAAGAAGACGTCAGACAGGTACCCGTTGCACGTCGCTTATCATATTTCTACGATAAATGGCGTGAAATTACTAATGATTATACCATTTTAAGTTGGGTTCAAGGTTATACAATACCCTTCATTGAGGAACCTTTTCAAACATCTGAACCCCAAAACAATGCATGTAACTCGCAATCACAAATTGTTATAATTGATCAATGTATTTCAGAACTACTAAGTGCTGAGTTCATATCAACCGAGTCTTGTGAAAACCAGTTCGTATCGCTTAAACTTAAAAGAACTAAATAAGTTTATTAAAGCTGACAATTTTAAAATGGAGGATTATCGGACGGCACTGAAACTATTGAATCAAAATTATTTTATGGCTACTATAGACATTAAAGATGCATATTTTTTGGTTGGAATAAATAAACAAGACAGAAAAATGTTACGGTTTCGATGGAAGTCACAATTGTATGAATTTAACGTTCTTCCATTCGGCCTTTGTACGGCACCGCTGGTTTTCACAAAAAATCTCAAGCCTGTTTTAGAATACTTGCGTTTATCTGGTTTCCTATCAGTCAATTATCTTGATGATTTTTTATGTCTAGCCAGCTCCTACTCAGACTGTTTAAAAAACGTCATCAGTACCTGTGCTCTTCTGGAGTCTTTAGGGTTTATCATCAATAATAAGAAAAGTGTCATGGTATCTACTCAGACGTGTAAATTCTTAGGCTTTGTCTTTAACACTACGGATATGACTATTAAATTACCAGACGAAAAGAAAATGCAGATTAAAAATCGAGCATCTGAGATTTTAGGTAAAACTAAATGCACCATAAGGTTTTTTGCCGAATTCATAGGACTTTTGACTGCCGCATGCCCAGCTGTAAGTTACGGCTGGATGTACACTAAATTGTTTGAAAGAGAAAAAATCTTGGCACTAGATTATACAGACACCTATACTAAAATTATGAAATTAGATAAAAACCTTAAACATGATCTTTTATGGTGGACAAATAAAATTATGACTTCTTTTTCACCTATTCGTAAAAATGATGATTATTTATTGGAAATTTTCACAGACGCCTCAAGTAATGGCTGGGGTGCGGCATGCGGCAATCAAAGTGCTAATGGCAACTGGTCATCAAACGAATTGGCCCTTCACATTAATGAACAGGAGCTACGTGCCGCACTGTATGGGCTTAAAATATTTACCGCTGACTTACAAGAATGTAATATTTTATTACGAATTGACAACACCACGGCCATATCATACATAAATAGAATGGGTGGCATTCAACATCCACATTTAAACGATCTCGCACGAAAGATATGGCAATGGTGTGAGTCAAAAAAGATCTTCGTATTTGCATCTTATGTCAAATTATCTGATTATATTATAGCAGATCGAGAATCTCGGCGAATCAATATAGATACGGAGTGGGAAATTTCAGATGACGTTTTTTCGAAAATTGTTAAGTCCTTAGGAGAACCAAAATTCGATCTTTTCGCAAGCGCTCAAAATTATAAATGTCGAAGATACGCGTCATGGAAACTCGACCCGTATTCTGAGGTTGTAGACGCTTTTACAATTTGTTGGAAAAACATAAACTTCTACGCGTTCCCCCCGTTCTGCTTGATCACTAGAGCGCTCGAAAAAATTGTAACCGACAAAGCAATAGGAATCGTTGCGGTACCTTATTGGCTATCCTAGCCTTGGTACCCTTTGTGGTCCAGGCTTGTTATATCAGAAAAAATGTACTTTGAACCAGATGTATCCTTATTATTTTCTCCTTTCAGAATCTGCCATCCACTCCATGCGAATCTTATCCTGGTGGCAGCCAAATTATCAGGGCATCAATGATTAAGCGCGGTGCCCCACTAGGGTCCCTAGACATAATGATAGCTTCCTTTGCAGCAAGTACTTTAAATCAATATAGTAGTTCCTTAAAATCGTGGTGGATGTACTGTAAAGACAATAATCTAGATATTTTTGAGTCTGATAGTAACAAAGTTCTGTCTTTTTTAACTTTAAATTTTGAAGAAGGTACCTAGTAGGCTAGCTTTAGTAGTTTAAATACACACAGATCTGCTTTATCGATTATATTAGGCATTAATGCTACAGTTAATGACTGTGTCAATCGATTCCTTAAGGGCGTGTATAGGCTTGCTCCACCAACTCCAAAATATAGTACGACGTGGGATCCAAATACAGTGCTGAACTATCTTTCAACAATGTATCCCTATGATAATATTGAATTAGTTGATTTATCACATAAAACTTGCACTCTTATCGCAATTGCATCTGCGCAAAGGATGCAAACCATTAGTCTTATAAAATTAAAGAATATATCAAAACATGACAATGAAATTGTGATTAAAATAAGTGATTTAATTAAAACTTCCAAGCCCAGAGCTTGCCAACCGCTCATCAGATTGCCCTATATCTGTCCGGCACTGGCAATGGAAACGTATATTGAAAAGAGCAGGGATTTGCGTTCTAACTTGCCAGACGAACACTTGTTTATTGGAGTGCGTCGACCTCATAAAAAAGTTTGCTCTCAAACGTTAGCACATTGGGTAAAAAATGTTATGCAGGCAAGCGGCATAGATATTTCTGTATTTGGAGCTCACAGTACCCGCTCGGCGTCCATATCTGCCGCTTACCGATCAGGGGTCAATCTGGAAGTAATTCGCAAGGCTGCGGGCTGGAGTAATACCTCAAATGTATTTCTTAAATACTATCGCAGAGATATTACTAGCAGTAATAATAACCCATCAAAAACAATACTTGTCAAAAAAAACAAGTCTCGCAACTCAGTTGTTCTGCGGTAAAAAGTTGTGAGATCCATGTAATACCAAGTCGGTTATTAATTTATTCAGTCTCTACTTAAGCGACTTTCTGTCTTAATACGTCCAGTCTCTAAGACCACGATCGTGGTCCATAACAATTGAAAATCAATTGTGTCTGGAATCTCCGTACTCGAAGCATTAAGTTGTTACGTAATAATTAACAGCATCTTATAATGACGCATATCAATATTAAAATTCTTTAATGTTTTATATAAATATATTGAGACTTGGCCATCGCACTAAATAATTGAATTTACATGTGTTTTCAGGCGAGTTCAGAGTTAAGGCAGTGAATGGGCTGGAGGTTGCGGTAAGTATCATAGATGACGTTCTGAAAATTGAAAGCGGGAAGTCCGGAGAGTCGCGCCTCAGGACTCGCTGGACATCTCTGTCTACAGTTCTAAATTTTACTTCATCATTTTTTTCAGTGGTTGAGCAAGATGGTATAGCATGGTATGGGTACCGTATTGTTAGATTTAATATCAAAAGCTGTATGTGTGTTCGAAACAAAGTTGTGTAGTAATCTATGGTGTTTGTATTTACAACCATCTCTACCTGGCACAAATATTTGTAATTTTAATGTCTATACCCATGTAAACCTTTTTTCAGACACCTATAACAAACTTTTGGTTCCCGTGCCCGTGCCCATTTAAGCCTGGCCACTACGACAAGCCCAAAAAACACAATTGCCAATTAAGTGACACTGGTGAAAATATGAGTAAAATTGTTGTTGTGAATTTGTTGGGGAATTTTAAAATTAAAATATTATGTTTTTCATCGGATTTTTCTGAATTTGTTACCTGAATCCTGTAAATTTTCTTGAATGGGCTGAATCGCTATCGAAGACTCTGACTTTACGCCGAACTGGAATTCACCACGAACTTCGTCAGTGATGAACTCTGATAACAATCCAATTTAGTGTGTAATCCAGGAGTATAGCAAAACTTTGCATAGTCTCTCCAACGTGTGCGCAATGCTGGAGATAGCTTTATCAATAGTAAATTTTATAGTTCAGCCGAATCCAAATAAGATTTATATTTTAAAACCTTTATTACTGAAATGCAACGGCGCACAAGACTGTCGAAACTATGAAAGTCTTTGCCTTCGCTCTGCTCTTTAGGCAGATCGCGCACTTTTTGCAATCTCCTGCACCATGATAAGCTTTGGTAGTCCAAACTGTAGCTCGAGCAAGGTAATAACTTCGCTGGGGTCGCTCGCCGTTACCGACAGATCGCCTGATGAACAAATTTCAATAAACAGTGCTAACCAATTCTTGTTTAACCTTATGTTTCACATACTAGAACGTCTAAGTAATTCGTTTATCAAAATGATTACTGATTTCTATCTAAAGAAGACAAAATAATATCACTTTGAAAATAGCAAATAAGATTCCCAATTTCGCCATTTTGCATTTCATAACACTGTGCTTTGGAATTTTATTTGTAGGTATTTTTTTCAAAACTAGACTGCGTACATGCTTTTAAATTCATAATTATGTATTGATATTCACATCAAATATGTAAAAAGTGCTTATTTATAGCATTTAATTAGAAAAACAATCTAATAACTGAAGAAAAGGCATTTTGACACATTTGTCGTCAGAGTCTATTCTATGGTGTAGTAAGGGGATTGTGAGTAAGCGTCAGAACCCCTGGACCAAGTGTGATATTTTATGTTTGAAGACTATCAAGGTTCAATACCTTGTTGATACTATTTGATACCTATATTAAATTATCTAGTACCTCGACGAGCAGTGAAAAAACATGAAAAGAAAGTGGCCAGACATTCTGACGTCAGGTCGTCTGGACCAAATTTTTTTCACAAAGTCGGAGACAATATATCATAACTATTTATTTGTAAATATTCAATACCTTTTTAATACCTTAACAAATATATATATTTCAGATTTTATGGCGTCCCAGAAAAAAGTTAAGGATGAATGAAATTATTTAAGAACCAAAACTTATTGTATAGCTCTTTAATTTGCAGTATATATTATGTATATGTATGACTGGATGATGAAGGCCAAAGATATGGCTTGTTGGCGCAATTTAGTTTTGGATCTATATTTGCATAGTGAAGAAATAAAAACACTCGAATTTAAAGAATACTTTTAATAGTCAGAATTGTTAAACATAATAAAACAGCAGATTATTCACTTAGGGAATAAAGTAATGTATTACGGCTCTGAACGAAACGAAAGGATTATAATTTTGACTCCCCAGCGAAGCGAGGTAGGTACCAGTTTAAAGTAATTGACAATCCTAAATGTGGAGAGATATTTAAACTGGCCTAAGACGAAGACAACTTTATACCCGTCGTGAATACTCTACTTTTCGCTTCTATTAGCGAGGCATTTTTTTATAAGATTATCTTCTAAGGACATACTAATTTTTACTTGAACAATCCTTAATACTTTTAGAAACGCGAAAGTTTGTACTTATGTATGAATGCGTGGATGTATGGGTATCTGTTATTCAATCTCGCTAGAAGGGGTTATGGATGAAATTTGGCACAGGGATAGATTATATTCTGGAACGGATTATAGTCTTTTAACACAGAAAAATGTGGGATAATAAATAGTAGTCCACACGGGCAAAGCCGCTGGCGTTCGCTACTCTAAAGTAAAAGGACATAATAATCTTTTGTTGAGGAAATAAGGCATTAATTTTATTTTTGTCACCTTTCTTAGATAATGTTATTATTGCTACGGGAGTGCGGGATTGGAAACACGGTTTGAAAGAGTGTATGTTTATTTAAGTCGCTTGAACAGCTCGCAATTAGTGGAGGAGTTTCGTCGTAGCTCATGTCGTAGTCTCTCTTGATTACGGAGTTCTGGTGCGGTCCCTCTGAGAGATGCATTTTCTACGTAGCCCTCTGAGTGACAGGAGCAGGCGCTGTCCTCACGCAGTAATTATTTTCACTATTTACTTCTTCACCATTACGTCTTCTTGACTGCTATGTTGGTATGGCAGTTAGTTGGTGGTCACTTTATAGGCATTAGCCTATATTTTATTTACAAAGATGTTCGTGGGTACGCGTTAATACTATTTGATTCCAACTACCCTCATATTGTGCTTTTGATAAAATTTGTCCGTCCCATCGCCACTCGCGTCACGCAGCAGCTCCTTTGTTAATTTCTCACTTTTCAGATAATACTTATTCATGCATTTTATTGGACAGGGGCATATCCTATGTTAAACCATGAAGAGAGGTCGGAAAAGTGCAGTTTCATTGGAAGAACAAAAATGTGTTTTGAGTGAGTTCAAAAAGTACTTTCCACGTAAAAATGATTTACCATCGCCATGTGATCAAGTGTTTCAAGAGATTTCTCAAAGATTGTCTCACAAAATGTCAACAAAATCACTGTACCTATCAGTTAAAAAAAATTACGATCTTTTTTTTGGTAACAACGGGTCCGATGTTTCTTCTGATGAATTTGTAGAAGAAATTATGGAAGTAAAGGATACATGTGAGTGCAAAACATATATTTTTTTTATTGATATATATCAATGGAATCAAATAAAGCCAATTGACCGTTGCATTAAGCGTACAAAAGCCTTATCTGATTTTCGTCGTAAAACTTTGCTGCCATCTCACCAGTGGGCTACTCTTTTAAGAGAAGAAATATGGAAACATGTCCGTTCACCATGTAGCTGGATATTTCAAAAATATTCTATTAAAAAGGAAGTAAATGTCAAGTGTTATGGTTCTTGTAAAGAGTGCAAAGCAAAGTTAGAAGTGACGATTCATTGGCCGACAGAAAAATTGCACGTTGCATTTGCACCATAAGTGATTTTGACGACAATTTCAAACATAATTACACAAAAAAAATTAAGCTTTCCTCTGCAAAACGCTGTGAGCTAAGTACTGACTTAAAATTTGAACATGCTGTGACAGTGCGAAACAAACTGAGTAATACTATAATGGACAAAAATGACAACTTTGAACCGGCTCACTTACCTACACTCTGTTGTTTAACACAGATAAAGTATGAACAACGAAAAAGCACATATTACGATCAGAATCCAATACTAGCGTTATGGATTATGACTCAAATATCTTCTTATGATACTCAGATAAGGTTCATATCACTGTTTCCTGTATGCATTTACTATTGGTCTATTGCACAGGTACAATACTACAAAAACTATAGAAAATCTGAGAGAACTGTATTAAGTATTGACGCAACAGGAAGCATTTTCAACCCATGTGGACCAATAAAAGATTTAATACTAAGTAAACAAATATTTGTATATTCATGCGTGCTATTATCAGTTTATAGTACAAGTGTTCCAATGGCACAAATGATCTCAGACAATCATACTTTGGAGACTATATGGCTTGCCACATGGTATAAAAGTCAAAACAATGTAACTCCGAATGAAGTCGTCGTTGATGACTGTGCAGCTTTGATTGGGGCTGTAGTAAAAGCTTTTACAAAATTTGATTCGACGGCTGAGTATTTTAATGCCTGTTATAGAAAATTAGAAACAAAAGAGCAAACACCAGAAGAATGCTTCATTCGTATCGACACCAGTCATTTTATAAAAAATCTTTTTAACCTATCATGTTTCAAACATGTAGATCAAAGAGTAAAGTTTTTTTATTTCAAATGTCTTCAAGAAATGAAGATTAGGATACATTAAAAGTTATTCTTATTGATCTAATCACAATGTGTCTTAACAAATTTGATTGGCAAAATAACGAAGGAATGTTAACACGATGTGAACAAGCTAAAATCAGGTTAAGGCAACTGGCTTCTTTCAAAAACATCTCTGTATCTGAAATTAAAATAGAAGACGCTACTGTAATTTTGCAGATGCCATCAAACAACAAGTCACTGTTTTCGGACACCGAATCGAAAGACATGGATAATAAGCAGTTTACTGGAAAAAATCCTAAATGGTTTTATGATGCTATTGATACTGAAAATCTATTGCTTACGCTTACTGACGGTGATTGTGAATTACACGACAACTTGTATTATTTCCCAGAATTTCTAACAACTTTAACGCGATTAATGGGACAACTTCCGTTGTGGTCGAGTGTTATGAAAAAAAAACTTTTCAATCAGAAATGTCAGCCCCAACTTCGTCTAATGTCGAAGTTTACTTTAAAATGGTGAAAAGATATTTATGCCAGATAAACACCAAATCAGAGAGATATCGTATAGACGAATTTATTGTAAAACATTCAGAATCTATTTCGGGACAGCTGAAAATGGCTAGCAGTAAATTAAACATAGGCGATAAAAAGTAAAAAATGGCAAAAGAGAATAAACAGGTAAACAAAATTGATACAAAAACTAATACTCATTTAACAAAAGGAATAAACAATGAGTCATTTTTTGCCGATACGCCTTCTATGCTAGAGAATTGGAAGGGCTTAGCTATTGGCAAAAAGGAAAAGAAACAAAAAGAAATAATAAAAAAGTTAACTTTACTGAGAAATGGCTCCTTAACTACTTTTGCTTATACAAATACTATTGTCTCAAACACGTGTGCTTTTGATGCAGTTGCAAAAGCGATCGCAGTTGGGTTTGCTGATAACTACGCATTAAACAATATCATATATATGAATAAAATGATGAATACTTTAAATTAATTAAAATGATTGTAGCCAACGATACACTAAATATATACAAACTGCGCGGAGAGAAACTTAAAAAATATTTTGAAACCAAGTTCAGTGTGGACAAAATGTACGTTGGCTGTGAATGCAATGTTGCATACATATTTGAAAAAAAAATTATTGGATAAAATATATAGTGCAGACATAACAGAATTATGTACAAATTTCAACTGTCCTATTAATAACGTCACCAGGAAATGTGATTTTTACCACTTGATTTTAATAAAGACAAATTAGGTAATATGTCAAGTAGAATTACTGTAAGTTATAAAAAAATGACTGCCCATTTAATATACGCCAAAAAAAGTGTTAATATTTTTTTTAAAATATTTTTATGTTTAAAAAAGTAAATTGTCAATGTTTTGAAAATATGTTATTAGTGTGTACGTAGGTTATTAATTAATCTCATTAACAAAATGATTGTTTTGTCTTTGTGATTAATTATGGTAAGGAACAGATTTGTTGTAAGAAAATTGTTACGTAAAATCTTGATTTGTTGACCAATCAATTTGTAAAAACGATGCAAGGCGGGCAGTTTCTTTCATATCAAAATACTTATAAAACTGTATCGTACTGTATTATATTAAATGATAACTTGTGATTTAATACAGCCCATTGCGTGTGTTCAAGTGAAAATAAGTATGAACTTAGAATATAATCTTATAAATTGCCTCGCTAAGAGAAGCGAAAAGCAGAGTATTCACCACGGGTATAAAGTTGTCTTCGTCTTAGGCCAGTTTAAATAGCTCACCACATTTAGGATTGTCAATTACTTTAAACTGGTACCTACCTCGCTTCGCTGAGGAGTCAAAATAATAATCCTTTCGTTTTGCTCGCGACTAAATATGGCGTCAGAGCCGTAATACATTACTTTATTCCCTAAGTGAATAATCTGCTGTTTTATTATGTTTAACAATTCTGACTATTGAAAGTATTCTTTAAAATCGAGTGTTTTTATTTCTTCACTATGCAAATATAGATCCAAAACTAAATAGTATATCGTCATCAGCTTATATCAGTCCACAGCTGGGCATTGATAGGCCTCCATCCAACAAGCCATATCTTGAGCCTTCATCATCCAGTCATACATATACATAATATATTATATATACTACAAATTAAAGAGCTATACAATAAGTTTTGGTTCCTAAATAATTTCATTCATCCGCAACTTTTTCCTGGGACGCCGTAAAATCTGAAATATATATATTTGTTAAGGTATTAAAAAGGTATTGAATATTTACAAATAAATAGTTATGATATATTGTCTCCAACTTTGTGAAAAAAATTTGGTCCAGACGCCCTGACGTCAGCATGTCTGGCCACTTTCTTTTCATGTTTTTTCACTGCTCGTCGAGGTACTAGATAATTTAATATAGGTATCCTTGATAGTCTCCAAACATAAAATAACACACTTGGTCCAGGGGTTCTGACGCTTACGATTGTGAGGCAAGCTAGAAAAATGGGCTTTCCTATCATATACACGTTAATATTGTAGAGAATCGGTAAAATAATATGAGAATTTATTTAGATTTTGTATGCATGTGTGCGTGACTTGTCTACATAGTTAGTCTCAGATCTAATCCAAGATGGCGTCCTTTTGTAGCTGCCAATTTGCTTTGTCTCAGATCTGGGCATAGCAAATATACGCCTGTATGCTTTGGCGCAGATCTGGGCATAGCAAATATACGCCTGTATGCTTTGGCGCAGATCTGGGCATACAGATGTATACAGGGTATTCATTCATTTAGAAAATAAGACACGGAACATCGTAATATCCAGTGCAGACGACGCCTTTTTGACCCATTCGCGCTATAAGAAGTAAATAGGGACAGGTATATTTTCGGGGGAAATTTCGTCGTCTGCGCTGGCCATAGTTTTATTTATTATTTTTCATGAATTTAAAATATAGATTTATAAAAAAAAACCCTACAGTTCAAAATAATGATGTATTTGATCACAAGTTACTATGGATAAATATCGCTAGGTATACAAAATTAACTTACCAACCATGCATAATCACGCTCCAATAATTAGATCAGCTGATCTCTACACAAAATGTAGTATTATAGCCTAGCTAGTGCTACTAACAAAAATAAAAGACACTTTACATTATAAGTCGTGGATAAAAATTAACCACACAAGTGTGAAGTGACATGGTTATTAGACGTGTGTCAATAATACTGATAAAAAAAAAAGTGTGCTGGTCTACACTTTACTCATGGCATAAACACTGTAAATAATATAATAATAAGTGGGTAGTAGTATTAGAGGATGGGTTACCTTTGTTACTAAAATTCGGTGATGATAATCAAAAGTTAGTTACGTTTTAATTTTGTCGTTAATATATACTTTCCTCAAAATGTGAACTACATAATCTAATCTCTATTAACGAGCAATTCTTGCGTACGTTGCAACTCTAACTAACCAACGAAATTAAGTAAGCAGGAGGACTATCCCGACTTAGTAAAATTGATGTAGCTATTTTTCGTTAAAAAAAAAAGTAATTTTAGCCTAGTTTGAGGAGAATGAAAAACGAATGCAAATTTGTTAGGATACAAAGGTCAATTTCGCCGCGTCGGTTAACCGGATATTATAATAAAACTTGGGTGCTGTTGATCTCAAGGACATACATAGATACATACATATAAATAAATAATAAGTAAGAATTTATTATGGTATTTATTGGAAAGTTGATAAAGCTTTTTACTTCTTGTATTAATAAATTCAATTTAAATATGTCTGAAAATTAATCCAATATTTTCTCGTAACAATAAATAGCATGCATACAATTTATTTTACTCTCCAAAGTTACAATCAAAATTAAATTAATTCATTTTTTAGGAACAATTTGAACTTAAAACTATGTTAGTATAAATTAAATAATAAATTAATGAAAACAAAAATGTAAATTATATAAAGAAATATAAATATATTGAAATATAATATTATTTATGGCACAAAATATATAATAGTAATTATTATTTAATTATTTTTACAAACTATCTAAACTATGAAAATCTCTCCAACACTGGTCAACACAAATAAAAACTTTACAGTGGCTGCATTGAATATTTGTCTGGCTTCGCAGGTTTTTGGCGGCGCACCGAACGCAGCGTCCCCTTTGGTACCGCACTTGTTTGTTGGCCGTTCGCTCCTGCCTGGGTAATCTCTTTGTGCTCAGGATAGTGGTCCTGAGACTTATCTAGCCTGGCCATGGGGTTGTTCTCGCGACGCTGCCGAACCGATACATCTGCGCCGGTTTGTAAACAGAGCTCCTCTGCGAGCATATATCGAAATTGCATCTGTGAAAGTTTTTTGTCCTGGCCAATGTTGGAGCAATATATAATAAATTATTTTAAAAAAGATTTATTTAATAACCGGCGAAAGACCTTAATATACCACTTAAGTGCTATCTTCCGCTCTTATAAATACATTGATAATTTTTGATCACCGAAAACACACCACCTATAAATTTATTATAATCGTGTATGACTACTGGCTTATCGACTGCTTCGCCCGCCCGCCTGCCAGGAACCATGCTATCGTCGTGGTAGGTTGACACTGTGGTGACTAGTTTCACGTCCTTCCATGCCACAACGGAAACGTCACCACAGTGGCGGCTTACCACAGTACCTCGTGACATTCTTTTTTCATTAATAGACTTTACGTCAGGAGGGCAATCAGTGCGGCGTCTATTTAGAGTGCCAACAACGTCTGTTTTATTGCGTTTTAAAAATCGAGCAAGGCTTACGCTGTTATAGAAATTATCCATAAACAGCGTAAAACCTTTGCCAAGATAGTCCTTGAAAAGCTCAAGGTCTATCTTTGCGGTCGAGGATGTAAATCCGAATAAGAAACGGCCGGGCAAGGTTCCTTTACCGGTATATACTACAAAATTTAAAACATATCCAAATACCGCCTCGCAGAGTTCGTATGTTTTAATTCCAAATCGTGCTGCTTTGGAACGGATACACTGTATCCAACTCAAGCGGCCCTTCACAAGCAGCAACGATTCATCAATACTTACTTCCCTGCGAGGCATGTAACTTAAACTTCAAATTCTAGTAATCTAAGACTGGTTTCATTTTTACTAATTTGCGCTCGGGCCCATGAATCGTTATATCAGAAATATTGGCAAAATGCAGGAACCGCATTAAGAGTATAAATCGATCCTTGGTCATAATCCGCCGGAAACCAGGCATGCCAAGGACTTTGGTGCTCCAATATTCATCGATGCGGCCCCTAACACACATACCCATAAAAATCATTATAGCAAACAGCCTTTATAATTCAGCGACAGAAGTTTCCACCCACTGGCCTTTTCTGCTGTGAAAAGGTAACCCATTTTCGCCCTCAAAAGAGGGTGCGATACGCTCCCAGGCGTACCTGTTAGTTTCTGCTACTATTATTTCCATGAGAGGCTGGTCCTAAATTTGAAAGAACACTTCAAAAGGAGTTTTCCCGCCAATTTTGGGTCCAACACTCTCATGGAACTCTTCTTGTGACCCTCTAAAATTACTGAAATCTTGCTCCCAGTTCAGGACATCCTCCGCCCTATAATCTACATCCTCCTCCTCATCCGCTTCCAAAACCTCCTGCAGCTCTTCAAGGGTGAGCTCCTCGTGGTCCTCCGCCTCACTCCCCGAATCCACTGCAAGGGCTTCAGCAACAATAGCGCCCACAAACACACCACTCGGAAACTCAATTTAATATAATATCGTCCTTGTAGTAAGTTCTTATATTTTAGTATGTCAATGTGTATATAGGGTCTTTTTTGGATGTGAAAATAATTTGTCAAAGCGCCTAATTATAACATAGAAACAAGGCCTTATATTCATTTCATTAATTATTTTATATATTTCTTTTTATTCAATTAGCTCCCAGCAGGTGTTTGTTTTTCTTTCTAATTTCTTAAAATGTATGTTTAATATTTTTAAGTATATATCCTATAAATATTTTTAGATCCGAAAAAAAGACCATATATTGGTACTACCTAAATATAAATAATTCGTTAGAGATACTCAGGCAAAACCATCCTTCATAATGTTATTTGCGTACAAATACCAATTATTTATGTAGTAATAAAATGTTCCAAACAGGATGCATCAAAATACATTTAGTTTAACAAAACTCCCATAAAATTAGTACCAGGTTAATTCTTATTTGGTTAGTATATGTGATAACATTGCAAGGCCAAAGCCGGAATTTGTAGCCTGTACCAGCCAACCGACAAACAGCTGTATAAAAACCATGCTTACCGTTTCCTCATTTTGACCTTCATCAGGAAAAGGGTTACGGGGTTTGAGTCGAGGCCTTTGCTCGTCTATAACAGATATACCTTCACCCACACTTATCATTTCAGAACGGAAACTCTGTAAAATAAAACAACGTTAAGGTTATTGAACCACTGTAACTCTCAAAAGATATCGCGATCTTGGTAAGTAGATACTTAAGGCAGTTCATACTCTGAGAGTCCCGGAGGTACTTTTTTCAATTATAATGTTGTCCGCACCCTTAGACTTCCTTGTGGGGTTACGAACACCTTCTTGCCAACCACTAGGGTCTTAGCATCTGAAGCAGCAGTGAAGATGCGAGGTTAAGGTTATCCATTTTCTGAGAAAAAGAGAATGTTAGCATAACCCTGAAATTACGGCACAATTACGTTATCATTACACAAAACCGGGTCTAGTTTTGCGATTACGACGATCCCTCGCGAAAAGATAATCCTGGCTGCAGCAGCAGGTCATGACAGAAATCCGGCTTCACTGTCTATACAGAAAGCCTACAGGAAGTTTTATGTCGGAGCTGTTCACCGTTGAGGAGTTCCCTAACAAGTAGTCAATCCTGGCTGCAGCACCAGGTCATGACACAAATCCGGTTGCATTGTCTATACAGAAAGCCTACACAAAGTTTAATGTCGGAGCTGTTCACCGTTGAGGAGTTCCCTCGCAAGAAGAAAATCCTGGCTGCAGCACCAGGTCATGACACAAATCCGGTTGCACTGTCTGTACAGAAAGCCTACACAAAGTTTTATGTCGGAGCTGTTCACCGTTGAGGAGTTCCCTCGCAAGAAGACAATCTTGGCTGCAGCACCAGGTCAGGACACAAATCCGGTTGCACTGTCTGTACAGAAAGCCTACACAAAGTTTTATGTCGAAACTGTTCACCGTTGAGGAGTTCCCTCGCAAGAAGACAATCCTGGCTGCAGCACAACATTATATTTAGCTTACTAATTGGAGCGCGTAAGCTTGAAAAAGTAATGTGTTTGTCGAGTGTAATTTGAATTCCAAAACCAGCCTGTATAGATCCCTAACGAAAAGTCCCTTCAAAAAGTCGTGTCTAGACAAGAAAAAATGGCGGACTTACTTTCTATGTGTGCATGTGATTCAATGCCAGTTTCATAAAAAATAACGATTTCTGACAATATTATGTATTTATTGTAAAGAAAACTAATGTTAATTACAATTATAATAAACATCGATCAAAACTACAAAAGCATTTTGGTTTGTATGTTATAATTACGTGTAAAAACACTGAGAACATTATTGTACTTTACATCTGAAAGAAAACACCTACAGTCTTACCACAAATCATCCGTCAAATCTGGTTTTAAGTCATGTTTAGTTAAAAACTGTTTAAAATTTAAAAAGGGTTTAGAACAGTGTTTAACATTTTGTACCACAAATGAACATTTGGGCAGTGTTTAGTTAAGCACCAGTTTTAGATACAAACATTCATTCAGTCACTTAGTTCATCCATTACATTTCCTAGTACGCAGATTGCGTTCAACACACTTTAGGGTAAATGAACAAAAGCTTCTTGTAATGATGGCTGAATAGTAACAACACTCAAGACCTTAAAAAAAGTTGTAATGACAGAAGAATGTGGTTTGACTTTTTGGCGGGAGCATGCATGTATTTTGGCGCGTTTTCAATCATCTTAAAAATAATTTTGTGAAAAGTCCTAACTATTTTGTCGAGTTTGACTTGAACGGATTTGTTTTTGTGATTAGTCATAGTAATTGTTGAACGTTGCATTGACTTTATTAAAAAATACTTCGAAAAAAATACTTAAAAAATACTTTATTCTCAAAAATCAAAAAAAGAAAGATCGCTCAGAAAATTGGACAAAAGACGAAAAGGTAAATCAAATGGATAATAACTACTACTTAGTCACCGTAGGTGGGATTTGGAAACGATAACATTGTATGATAACATTGTAATTGTTTATTTTATTTCAGGATATCCTTATACACCTTGCAGAAAATTCGAAAAACGTGGTAGAAAACAGAAACACGGATACCAACACAAACCGTCATAAAGTTGCTGAATGGAATTTGATTTGACAAAAGTATGTATAAAATAGTGTTGCCTAAAAAGTACCGGGGCGCGAACTTTTTTGTCAACATTATTTTTTGAAAGCGGCCGCCTGGATTCCAATGAGTCGGCCATGACGAGGCATGTATGATTCAAGAATGTAATCTGGTGTTTTAATTATTGTTTTAGATTTATTGAACTCACAGGGTCTCGGAAAACTGTGACCCAATTAAAAGGATAGTGGCAACGGATCAAGATGTCCGCCAAAAGAAATGTAGCCGCATACAAGAGGGCTGTTAAATCAACAGGTGGTGGTGAAAAACCTTTGTCACCTGATGATCAAAAAATTATGGATATATGTCCTGTGGATTTTATTGATGACGATAATTACCTAGACCGTGATACAATAAGTAAGTAAGTAACAGCCGGTTTCTGAATTGAGCATTTGAGTGAAAATCTGTTGAGATCTGCTCAAATAGTTGATGAGTACTTAAGTTTACTACGTTGCATTCGTAAATTTTTGATTGCCTCAAACCACATTTAACTGAGTTTTATTCTTGGGTTTACTGCAACGTTCCGTTACAAGTAAAAACGACCGAATTTTACCGGTTTTTATTTAAAAAGAGATTCGGTTTCATTAGAGGCATTAATAAATTCTGGATTTCATTATGTCAGTTATATATTCCTAAGAGAATCAGTTTGTGAATAAGACTTTAAGTTAAATAGGCACTATTCTACATTGTAATTAAATTCTTAATATTAAATTGTGAACGACTGCCGAGAACGGAATTGACAAACAATCAATCAATGTCAATGTCATAGGTACTCAAAGTTTGATTTCCTGCAATGTTTTATGATTGAAAAGTGTATAAGTTGAAGAACTTTGAAATACATTCAACATCATCCTTATCAGCCAAAGGACGTTCACTGCTGAACATAAGACCTACCCCACGGTTTTCCACTGCGACCCATCACAAATGGTCTGCATCGAGTGTGATCCCGCGATCTTAACAATGTCGTTCGATCATCTTGTCGCTGGATCCCATGCTGCGCTTTTGATCGAAAGGTCTCCAATCTATAACTTTCAACTTTCTGCCCTAACGGCCATCAGTTCTTCGCGCTATGTGCCGTGCCCACTGCCACTTGAGCTTACTAATTCGTAGGGATATGTCCGTTACCTTAGTTCTTCTACGTATCTCCTCGTTTCTGAAGCACACCGAGCATAGCCCTCTCCATCTCTCGTTGTGTGATTTTGAGCTTCATTATGAGGCCCATAGTTAGAGACCACGTTTCGGATCTGTCTGACATAACTGGTTGAAGACTTTCGTATTCAGACACTGAAGTGAGACGAGAAGACGCTCTTGCGCAGTTTCCTGAACGCTGCCCAGCAGATTTGGATTCGACGATTGACCTCTTTCTCAAAGTAGAAATAGTTTCAAAGTTTATGAAATGGAAAACACAAAGAAAAAAAGATGTCTCATCTACACACGGAAAGAGAAGGAAAATTATAATGTTTTTGTAGTGAAAAATAATAAAAAAACACCATTTCAAACCTGATTTTAAAAATAATACAGTGAAATTATCAAGAAAAACATACTTTAGATATATAAAAAATAAACAAGATTTGCAGGTAAAGATTTTAAAGAAGGAGTTGGAAGAAGCTGTCAAGGATAACACATCTTAATGCTTATTAATCATAAAATCAAATTATCCTTTTAGGATTTGGCACACTGGTTGCGGTCTGCGGTCCGGTCCATACAAAATCGACCGGATGCAGGCAATCTTGTATGGACCGGATCGCATACCCTAACCGGTGTGCCAATCCTTTTTACTGTTACTTGTGTTCACCTTTGAATATTTGTAATAAATATAACTTTGTCTGAATTATAGTATATTTTGAGATTAATATAACTTTGAATTATTGTGGTTTTGCCTGCACTTCCTCATCACCTGTTGGAGCTTGATCTATTACATCTATAGCGTTCCTCAATTACGCTGGTCGCAAAATTTGCAAATTGTCCCAAATTTGAATTTAAGTAGGACTTAAGTACCCTCATTGGGTTGCTTAGCTGTCAGACGCTTAAGTTCACAGTGAGCAGGCTTTGAGTACTGTCAGTAGTGTTGTGCAACGCAAATTTCGAGTTAAGCACTAGCTGATGTCAAAGTTGAGAATTCTCAACCTCAAATGCTCAATTTACACTTAAACTAAATTCAGAAACAGAAATACTTTTGAGTCATACTTAAGTCGAGTTTAAGTTGTTATCAACGTCAAATGCTCAATTCAGAAACCGGCTGTAAGTCACGCATGCATACTAAAGTAGGGCTAAGAATACACAGCTGACAGTTTCTTACTTAAGTAATTGACATATGTTCCCTGGTGTTGGGAGGAATAAAATAGGTAATCATTTTATTTTATCATGTCAACATACTTTATTACAGACACCATCCACACGCAGCACCCAAATCAAAAATCTATTTATAATAAAACCGCCAAAAGTTGGTCATGATGATGATGTTTCTGCTGACAATGCAATCACTTATCAAAATGTAAGCCATGCATATATTATATTATAATATAGTAAAATCTATTGGGTTTTTAGGCAGCTAAAAGCTGATTCAGTTGAATGAAAAACATTATTAGCCATTATATTCCTAATATGATAGCTGACAGAATTATAATGTTAATTTAATGCTGTCTCTATAATATATTTTCAGACATCATTATCAAACAATACTCAAATTAAATATGGGATAGAACCTGCAAAAGGTGAAGCGGTTTCTGCGGACAGTGCAGTCACATCCAAAAATGAAAGAAACTATCAACAAGTTATCATTTAGCTCAACGATTTTTTTGGGTAACCTGTATACGTACGCATCAAACTAGTCCCTAAGCATAAGATACCACAATGTTTAACTTGACGTGCTGTTGTCTGTACATACATTGATAAGAAATTATTTAATAAATTATACACAAGAATAAAAATAAAATAAAATATTATATTTCAGATACACATTTCATTTGTGGATTTAGTTAATGAAAAAGCCCCTCTTTTCACAGCCAATAAAGGAAATGAAAGTAATAAACTGAAAAGACCACAAACAAAAGAAAAAAATGTGTCTAATAAGGAAGAACAGATACTAATAAGCAACAAAAGAACAAAAAAAGAGGAAAGTAGGAAGACACTGGGAAGGTAATATAAAGTTACAGCTTAGCCCATGAGGGAAAGTTATTTTGTCGATTTCAATGTAGCATGCCGCCGGGAGGTGTGGATACACCACAATGTTCCTTCCGTCCATTTTCTGACAAAATTTACGATGTCAGAATATCTGAGCGGATAAATTGGAAAGTTCCTATATTTTTAAAATTTTCTAAACTTGTTGTTTTTTGTAGGAGCGATATAAACGAAAAATTTTTGGAATCTAACAAGGTATTTAAAGAAAAGCTTTTAGAATTACAACAAATAGAAATAGAATTAAGAATCCTGTACCAAGAGCGTGAACTTCAGCAGCAGAAAATAAGACACGAACTGGAAAAAGAAGCCTTACTACTAGATATAGAAATAAAAAAAAACAATTATTATAATAAATAATATTGTATTAAATTAAAAGTTTTCTTAAATAAACCTAGTTCTAACTATGTTTCCTCTTAAAGAGTCTTGAGAAATCATTTGTGGCTCTAATGCAAAGTTTTTATTTTCAAAATTATCTTTAAGAAAAGGCATCTCCTCGTTCATTTGCATGGCAATATTGTGCACCACTGCCAATGCAACGATTGTTGCCTTGACAGTAGACAGCTTCACGAACAGGACTCGGAGAAGACATCGGAACCTTTGCTTCCACACACCGAAACACCTTTCGATCGTGTTCCGAGTCTTTATGTGGGCCCTTGAAATGAAAAAAATATACTTTAATTACAGGTCATAAGGTAGGGGAGGCCTATGTTCAGCAGTGGGCTTCCTTTGGCTGATGATGATGATGATGAAGATGATGATAAAAAGTTATACAGCACGAAATTAAATGAATAAACAATGTGAAAGACAGCACACCAGTTGTCTTGGTTTCGTAGTAAGTAACTTTCTTTCTTGTGTTACACAATCATGATGATGATGGTGATGATGAAGATGATGATAAAAAGTTATACAGCACGAAATTAAATGAATAAACAATGTGAAAGACAGCACACCAGTTGTCTTGGTTTCGTAGTAAGTAACTTTCTTTCTTGTGTTACACAATCATGATATTTTATTTTTATCTAAAAGTCTATGGTATAACAGGTATGTTGACGATTGACAACGCGTTTGTTGTAGTGGTCAGGAGACCATTGTGACAGCGGTCGCAGGTTCGAATCCCGCAAGGGGTAAATGTTTATGTGTTGAGCACGAAAATTTGTACCTAAGTCATGGATGTTTATATGTATATAGGTATTTATGGGAGACCTTATGATTCTATTTTTTAAGAAGCTACAAATTACCTATTATAAGTTTCGTCATTATAATTACTGAACTCCTAAGCGTTAAGGAGTTCCACCATCAGCTCAGCCCCACAAGATGTTCACTATCAGACGTAACAACACGTCAACATTAAGATTCTAGTAAAGAAACACTGTACGTGCCTTTACAATTTAAGGGTTTCCCTCGATTACACCAAGATCCCATCATCAGATCCCAAAATGGAAAAAATGGGACCAACTAGAAGGTACACCCTCTAAGTACTAGTCTAAGTAGTTCATTGTCATCTCTTTCCCTATGCAGTTTTTCGATCGACTCCTTGGCCGCCTGTAGTTCGCTCAAAGCCATCCTGAGCTTGGACTCTTTTTACAATCCAATTGTCAGGATGTGTCGAAATTTTAATGATCTGTTTCTTAAAAACAAAGAAATAGATCTGTATAGGTTTAATTTGCGTAAATTTAAGAAATACATTCTAGAATGCATCATTGATCAACCACTTTAGCTGATCTTCACCTTTAGTGGCGCTTCGTTGGTGCCTTCATATTTTTATTTTTGTTTGTTTTAGTTGCTTGTTTATCATTGTTTAGCTCGAATACTGTGTTGATGTTGATTCTTTGTGTATACATGTTTGAGTGTTACAATCTGGAACATTTATGTTGTTACAATTATGTTTTAATGAAAAAGATTGTAATATGTTATGTGTACCAAACTGTTCTGTTTACATATGCTGCACTTGCATCACCCCCAACTCGTTTTATTTTGATATGTGTGCAATCAATCGCACCTATTACGTTGGGGAAAATTTCAATACTACGGAATTGTTGCATTAAGCGTTCTTCTTCTGCTACTGAGCTAGGCATTGCAGTAAAGCGGTTTGCCAGCTTTGCTAACGCAACTGCTACGTTTTTGCATAATTTGCTTATCATATGTTGCGACACTCCGTGTAGATCTGCTGTATCATCCTGAATCTGTAGGAAAATCATAAAACATACTGTAAAATAGTCTGGGTATTGTAATTGCTAGGTGGACTGAATAACTAAGACTATGGAATGATAAGTGTGGAAGTAGGAAGCAATATAAGCCAAATACTTACTTCGTGTCGAGCCCAACAGCGTAAGGCACACGCAACTTGTATTTGTGGGCAAATAGCTCCACCTCGGCGAGAACGAACAAGATCGTATTTAATTAGATTAACGATTTGAATTCCAAATCCTTTCGAAAATCTGTATTTGGTTTTGAACTCGTCGTCACCGTAGTCAACAAAAGGATCTAATTCTCAATCGACGTCTGGGAATTCTGTAATTTGCGTCAATCACGTCTTCCGCATTGATTAAATCCACTAAATCAATTATTGTGAAATCATCCATATTTTCTTTACAAAAGCACGAATTTAAATTGTCTGCGTTTCCACCAGGCGTTTCCACCAGGTGAGCAGCTCCAGATTCAATTAAATGTATATTAATCATTTCGTTAAAGGTTTAAAACAATTGTAAAAACAAGGTTTTCTTTTTGTAATGCGATTGAATGAAAGATATTTAGTTAAATGTGTGCTCACTCAGTCCACACAAGCGGTCAGCCATATCTTCACACTGAAATAAGTTGATCGAGTCATTCAGTGTTATTTTTTTTGTTACACCTCTATTTAATTGGAGCCTGTAATTTCAGATCATCAAGTTTCGTATTAAAACATTTACTATTAATTTATTGTGCTCACTCCATCCACACGCTATTGTATCTCTATGAACCAACTATAGATTCACATTCCATTGTTTACATTGTATGAATTGGCTAGAAATACGAGGGTCAAACTGAAAGTTCTTAGAACTGGCCACTTATAAACAATATAATAAAAAAAATATTCTAAAATTTGAAAATAGAACTCTTTGCCAATATTACTGAGTATATATTTCATTCATCTGTCATTTGTTTTACGATTTGGCGGCAAATTGAAAATTGTCTGTGTCACGTCAACATGAATTTAACACGAGAAAATTTTCGTGCAATGATTTTTTATGACTTTCGATGTCATTTAAGTCAACAAGAAAGTTATGATAGACTACGATTGGCCTTTCACGACGAAGCCCCATCTCGTGCGACTGTTTACAACTGGTTTAATGAGTTTAAACGTGGTCGCACTAATCTCACTGATGATGTACGTGACGGACGGCCTTCTACGGCGACGACTGAAAATAACATCTGTGTTGTGCGGCGTATGATAGAGACTGACAAAAGAGTGACCTATCAGCAGATTCGGACAAGCTTAGGCATCGGTATGAGTCAAGTGCACAAAATCCTCCACGAACATTTAGCGGTCAGGAAGCTTTGCGCCCGGTGGATACCTCATAATTTGACTAAGGCTCAAAAACTCCATCGTGTGGATTGGTGCCGTAAAATGATTGAAAGATTTAAAGGAGGTGACTCAAATGCTGTGTTCGACATACTAACAGGTGACGAAAGCTGGATTTACTGTTATGATCCTGAAACCAAAAGACAATCTGCTCAGTGGGTGTTTCCTTTCGAGGAGTTGCCAACTAAAGTGAAGAGAGATCGAAGTGCGGGAAAAAAATGGTGGCCTCGTTCTTTGGAAGGATAGGTCATTTCGCAACAATTGTGTTAGAGGATCAAAAAACAATTTCTGCAGAATGGTACACTACCAATTGTTTGCCACTTGTCTTGGAAAAAGTTCGAGAGAAACGACCTCGCAGTAGGATCCTCCTTCACCACGACAACGCCTCGTCGCACACCGCCAAGCGAACGATCGACTATTTGGCGACATCAAACGTTGAATTACTGGGTCACCCGCCGTATAGCCCCGACCTCGCGCCTTGTGATTTTTATTTATTTCCAAAAATTAAAGAAAAACTTAAAGGAAAGCGGTTTATGAATGCTGAAGAAGCGGTGGCTGCGTATCGCGATGCCATTGAGGAGACCCCTAAGGACGAGTGGGCAAAGTGCTTTTCCCAGTGGTTCCATCGCATGCAGCGGTGTATTGACGTCAATGGACAATATTTTGAAAAGATATAATAAAACTAATAACTGGCTAATGTAATCAGTTTTTGATTTTCTAAGAACTTTCAGTTTGACCCTCGTAGGACTATTCAGCATAAAAACAAACTACTTTTACTGTGCGTTCATGAGTAAAACGGATGCCTGGTGCTCACTCCGTCCGCCATCGCTAAATACTTAAATCTTTTGTGCTATGTTAATTTAAAAGAATGAGTGAACATATGATTTTTTTGTACAAAAATACTATAAAATATTCGAAAGCACACAGTTTGATATTTCTTTTTACTTTTAGAGTAAAACAAAGTTTCATATTTTGTATGAAGGACATGGAATAGGGTGTCTACACGTGATAAAATAGCAGGACTTGGCTGACTTAACATCACGTGTTCACGATAGCTGCGTGTCATCCTCGCTTACTTGCCTGAAGGAAAAGGTTTTGTTCTTAATAGGTACTTTGTTTGGGCTGGGGTTTGGGTTTAGTTTAAATTTTGAGGTTTTGTGTACTAAATGTAAAATGAATATATCTGACCGGTCAAATACGGTCAATATCAATCAATTTGACCGTATGTGATGAACCGTAAATATAATTTCCTGACTCAGTTTTCGCAAGAAAAACACATTTTGTGTCGTTATGTGAATGAGTTTTGATTATTCATTATGACTTTTTATTGTTTTTTGTAAATATGGTTGAAATAAGATGTAAAGAACGGTGTTTCACGGACCTGCGCGAAAGTCATGTGACCTACCGAATTCGACCAATCGCAAACGCACAACCGAAAAAGTAATAAAATATTACTGAATCAATATGAACCATTTATGACAGTTAATGACCGTTTTTGACTATTTAATAGTCATTTTCAACACTAGCTCTATAGCCGAATGGTAAAATACGGACATTAAGAAAGAACTAGAATAGAAAATAAGTTAAGAATTAGACCGTGTGTAACACTGACTGCCATTTGAGCTGACAAGTGATTTTCGATCAATGTGCGTGATTCTTATCGGTTATGGCTAAACAAAGGAAGATACGCCGTTAGATTTTTAAGTATGTTGGAGATTCTGTTTTTTTTAATTGGAATTACAAAATAAATGTTAATTTTTTGCGGGACTTTGTGAAATAAGGAAAATAAACATGTGGGAAACATATGACCTTAGCCCATTGGAGCTAAGCGTTTTGTAGGAACTATACGTCTTTTGCCTGTTTATGTCAACATTAAATAACTTTCTTTTGAATACTAGGTATTTTTCCTGACATTTCTATGTATTGCATACTTATAACACTTCAGCAAAATAACCTCCTTATATATATAACGTAATTTAAATTAATTTACAAGAATTATATGTAGCAACAAAAAAAGGAAATCCTTACCCAGGCACAGGGATTATTTCCGACATTTATTTTTCAGGGTTATTAGTATTTTTTCTGGACTCTGTTGATGAGGAATGAAACAAGGCATTATCCAAAACCAAAATCTATATGCAACTTTTAATTTCTTTCAGCAGTTTTCCGCGGCCTGGAGGCCGAGTCTCGCGGCAATCGAACTTTTTTCGCGTGGTACCTCGATTGCGAGTTTAACTTATTTACCTGAAAATCAAATCAAGAATGTAGATACATGGAAAAAAACTATCGCACGACCAAAAACTAATTATATAGAAATCGTGACTCTGACAAATTTAAAAATATTTTTTCTTTGACAAAGAAAATTTGAACGGTGAACTTTTTCGTAAACGAATTGCGCGAAAATTTGTTAAGGATTAAACCGTCTCATTTTCCAGTCTTACTTTATATCCTCTTATTATTGTCACGTGGAGACACCCTATTATATGTCATTTAAACCAAAAAATTAGTTTTGTATATCTATAAAAGTAAAAAGTAATATTAAACTGTGTACCGCCGAATATTTTATAGCATTTTTGCACAAAAAAATCATATGTTCACTCTTTCTTTTAAGTTAACTAAGCAAAAAATATTTAAGTATTTAGCGATGGCGGACGGAGTGAGCACCAGGCATCCGTTTTACTCATGAACGCACAGTAAAAGTGGTTTGTTTTTATGCTGAATAGTCCTATTTCTAGCCAATTCATACAATGTAAACGATGGAATGCGAATCTATAGTTGGTTCATAGAGATACAATGGCGTGTGGATAGAGTGAGCACAATAAATTAATAGTAAATGTTTTAATACGAAACTTTACGATCTGAAATTACAGGCTCCAATTAAATAGAGGTGTAACAAAAAAAATAACACTGAATTACTCTACCAACTTATTTCAGTATGAAGATACGGCTGACCGCTTGTGAGGACTGAGTGAGCACACATTTAACTAAATATCTTTCATTCAATCGCATTACAAAAAGAAAACCTTGTTTTAACAATTGTTTTAAACCTGTAACTAAATGATTAATATACATTTAATTGAATCTGGAGCTGCTAACCTGGTTGAAACGCAGACATTTAAATTTGCCGCGAAACGCAAGTCAAATAGTCAATTTTGTCAATTACTGTCTATTTTTTGAGGTTAAACACAAGATAAAATAGGGGGGAGGGTGTTTAACTAAAACGCTGTTTAAAATAGTGTTTTAGCGCTAAAAACTGATTTGTGGTAAGGTTTTTTTTAAAATCGGGTAAAACGTTGTTTTAGTGATTTGTGGTAAGGCTGAGGGTGTTTTCCACGACGAAAGTGGGTTTTTAACTTTGAATATGACAAATTCCTCACAGTGCTTTAGCGAGTCCAAAAACTTATCGTTGGGTGAAAACGTACATAGCAAAACACTAGGTTTAGGTTTGTTTCACGATACTGACGAATTTCATTTCCAAACTCTGTTCAAATGTGACTCATCGTCAATTACTAAACGATATTATCGCATGTTCACAGATATTTGACCCACTTGGCTTAATAAGCCTTTCTGTAATGATTGCAAAGGTTTTATTGCAAAGACTTTGGCTTTTACATTTGGATTGGGGCGATGAAGTCCCGAGCGACATCTCACACGCATGGAGTCGTTTAGTTAGCAGTTTATCTGCGCTCACCACGATTCGTATTCCACGTCAGGCTATAGCTAGTGATGCTATACATACAGAACTACACATATTTACCGATGCGTCGCAAACTGCGTACGGCGCTTGTATTTACGTACGCACAGTTACTAATCACGGCGTTACGATTAGGCTGTTATGTTCTAAGGGCAATGTCGCACCTTTACAGCCAGTTAGCATACCTAGGCTGGCGTTGTGTGGAGCATTACTTGGCGCAAGACTATATGACAAGGTAGTTAACTCCGTTCGGTGTGAATTCGATCATGTTTTGTTTTGGACTGATTCGACAATAGTATTAGGCTGGCTGCAAATGTCTCCTAACTTGCAGAAAACATTCGTACAAAACAGAACAGCTGAAATACACGAGTTGACGAAGGAACTCCCGTGGCGGCATGTCAGTGGAAAGGAGAATCCAGCTGACCTTATTTCACGTGGCGTCAGCCTGGATGATCTTTCTTCCTCATCATTGCGGTGGGAAGGCGCTGACTTACCTATACAATTACATGATACACTCGACGGATTGTCAGAATTGAAGTCAAGTGCTACACTTTCTTTTGTTTCCGAACAGGAACGGCCTTTTTATTTTTTCCCTTTTGTGAGATTTTCTCAGTTCGCTCGTATGACATGGCTATGGCGTATGTACACCGCTTTATTTATAACACGCTTTAAAAAGTCAGGCGTACTGACGGCCTCACTGTTGACGAATTGAGGGAAGCTGACATGACTTTGGTTAGACTGGCTCAACTGGAATCGTTTCCAGATGAGTACACGTCGCTATCAAAGAACCGGCCGTTAGTTAGTAGACACATTTTATCCAAATTAAATGGGTTTATTGACGACTGCAAAATTATTCGCGTTGGTGGCCGTATTGGAAACTTGCCTGACTTCAATTTTGACAAGAAGCACCCAATTTTACTCCCGCAGAAACATCTTTTTACAGTTTTATTATTTCGTCATGAGCATAAACAATTACTTTACTTTGGGCCGCAAGCTCTTTTATTTCACATTCGAGAAATGTGGTGGCCTATAGCTAGCAGGAACCTCGCTAGAAAGGTTGCACATGATTGTGTCACGTGCAGACGTTTAAGAGGCAGGACCCTCACTCCACTCACGGGGAACTTACCTGAGGAGCGCATAACTCCTAGTTTTCCATTTATGCGCTGCGGAGTCGACTATGCGGGTCCAATGTTCATACTCAACCGAAAGGGTAGAGGTTGTAAGGCCATTGAATGTTACATCTAAATAAACGTGTTATATCATAAATAAACATTTATCTGCTTTGTTACTCGCGCAATACACCTAGAAGCAGTCAGTGACCTCTCCTCAGATGCATATTTGTTAGCATTAAAGCGGTTTATATCCAGACGTGGTAAACCAGCACAAATATTCTCTGATAATGGGAGAAATTTCGTTGGGCTACCTAACGAGTTCGCCAAATTTTAAGTAACTGTTCGCCTGATATTGTTCAATTTGCTACAAGCCAGATCATTAAATTTAGTTTTATCCCCCCCTCTTTCTAGTCATTTTGGAGGTTTTTGGGAGGCTGGGGTTAAGTCCTGCAAATACCACCTACGTCGCGTCATAGGAAACTCGCATTTGCCGTTCGAGGAGTTTAGCACAGTGTTCGCACAGATAGAAGCCATCCTCAACTCTCGTTCCTTGAGTCTTATTTCTTTAGATCCGCAAGACCTTGATCCTTTAAGTCCAGGTCACTTCTTGGTTGGTCGTCCAATCACTGCGCCTGTATTCAATGATTTCGTGGACGAACCTGCACATCGGCTCAACCGCTACCAGTGAGTAGAACAAATTCGCCAATAATTCTGGACTCGATGGGCTAAAGAGTATATATCCGAGCTGCAGACCAGGACCAAATGGAGAGACAACAACGCGAGTCTACAACCTGGTACACTCGTCGTCATCAAGGATGACAGACTGCCCCCTCTCAAGTGGCAACTGGGACGCGTCATCAAGATCATACCAGGAAAAGACGGCGTTAGCAGAGTGGCTGTTATCCGGACAACTTCTGGCATTATTCGTCGACCCTACGTCAAGATCTAACCCTTGTTTGATTGTGTGTAATGTCCCTGTCCCTGGGTGTAGATTAGGTTGAAAGTGGGTACTTTCAAGGCCGGGGGCACGTCCAGTAACATCATAATTTTAGTCTGACAATACTACGCCCCCTATCTGCAAATTTGAATATCATCATGTGTCCGCCATCTTACAACTACTTCTATTGAACACGAAACCACTGTATCCAACTTTATTTATTATAATACGCAAGATTTTCTCAAGACTCAAGACTTTTTAATGATATTAACACTCCTCGCACATACAATCTACGTCGCGTGTACAGAATCAACGTATATTAAACTTCCGCGCATTAAATTGCCTTAGTTTGATGGCAAAACCGAAAATTGGCCCATTTTCTATGAAATATTCTGCAGCAACATACTTTTAAATGAGCGGCTATCAGATGCGCAGCGTGTGCAATATTTGATGAGCAAATTAACTCATAGCGCTTTTAAAATGACCGCAGGTATTGTTCCGACAGGAGATTATTATAGTATCTTGAGGGATTGTCTTGTGAAAAGGTATCAAGACACGCGCACTCTAGGAGTTCATTATGTTAATAATATTTTGGACATCAAAAACTGTGTAGATTCCGCTACGAGCACTGGTTCGTTTGTCGAAAAACTTTCTGCTTTTATTGCCGCACTAAAGCAATTGAAAATAGATAATTTAGCTGATTTTGTAGTCCTACAATCTAGTCTGCGAAAAGTTGATTCGCAAACGCTCCAAAGTTTTGAGATGTATGTAGGAGATAAAGAGATACCTACATGTGACCAACTTATATCTTTTCATCAAGATCGTGTCAAAATATTAGAGCAGACGCGCAACACTAATGCAAGCTGGGCCGTTTCGGATCCGAGTAAAACTCATTCAAATATTAGACAATTGCCCCAAAACAAGACTTACAAGTCATTTGTTTCTAGTAATGAGCCAAACTTACGTGATAAATGTGCTCTATGTAAAGCTGATCATAAATTGTTTTCTTGTCCGAAATTTCGCGACTCTCAATCCTCAAAAACGCTTTGATTTTATTAAAACAAAAGGAGGTTGCGTTAATTATCTCAGCGTTTCGCATATATAATTAGGTGTAAATCACAGCATACTTGCAATCATTGTGGCAAACAACGTCACAACACGTTGCTACATTTTGATACGCCAACTCTATCGCGGAAGCAGGATTTGCCTTCTGCTCCTATGCTGACGCAGACACACAGCTCGACCGCGAACACGGTGCCACAGTGCAACGCGACATTTAGTAACACAGATCACAATGAAATAAATAAAGACTCTTCTATCACGCTCACTTCCCAAACCAATGAAACCATGTGCTACTATTTTGTTATCAACCGCTCAGGTTTATGCTAAACGTCATGCTAGTAATGGAAAACAAATGATTCACTGTTTGATTGATAAAGGATTGCAAAACAATTTGATTACTTTGGATTGCTGTAAACGTTTGAACTTTCCTATTTTCAAAATGCACAACTCGTACTTACATGGTGTTGGCATGAGTTCGCAACCAGTTCATGGTTATACTTACTTTGACATTGAATCCCGCACCAACCCAAATAACAAATATTATATTCACGCTCTCGTATTTGACTGTATTACGGATCGTCTCCCCGCGCATTATATTGAGATAACAGAAGACATGGCTTACCTCAATAATATCCCGCTTGTTGATTTATCTTGGAATATACCTGGGGATGTCGACGTTGTCCTAGGTGTTCAATTGTTATACATTGTTCCTTATATCTATTTAGGAGACAAAGTCGAGTCTAACTTGCGAGCTCCTCCCGCAATACTAATCACTTTCGGTTATATTCTGATGGGTGACATTCAGTGTCATTCTGTTCCCGCACCGCTGCAGTCAACAATTTTATTTACTGCATTTACAAACTCGAATCTTTAAAAAGAGTCAAGTTTACATAAATTCCTTGAACTAAAAGAAGTTCCTTGTAAAGGCTTCTTTAGCCCAGAAGAACTCGAATGTGAGAATATATTCATGACTTCAGTCAAGTACGGAAACAACCGCTTTTGTATTGACTTGCCATTTTGTAAAGACCCTTCTGAGTTGGGTGATTCACGTTCTATGGCTCATAGGCGTTTCTTAGCCTTAGAGCGAAAGTTTGACAAGGTTGATGGTTTACGAGAAAACTATAATCAAACAATAAGAGATTACATAGAACAGGGTTATTTTTCTAAGGTTCCTGAATCAGAAATAACTCAGGAAGGCTACTAAATACCGCATCACGCTGTTTTCAAACGTAGCAAGGACAGCGCTCGTGCAGTCTTAGACGCTAGTGCTAAAACACAATCGGGGTTGTCACTTAATGACATTCTTCATGTAGGCCCCAATTTGCAGTCGGACTTATTTTTACTTCTCATTGATTTTCGGATGTTTCCAATAGCTGTGACTGCAGATGTGAAACAAATGTTTATGCGCATTGGTGTTAATGAACACCACCGCAAATATCTTCGAATTTTATTTCGATTCAATTCAAATAAACCTGTCAGTACTTACCAATTCAACAGTGTTCCTTTTGGATTGAAGTTGAGCCCGATCATAGTGAACGCTTTCCCGAGGCCACTGATTTGGTTGGCACTCAATTTTTCATGGATGATTTTATTTATCGATCTGTTTAAGCTTGTTTCATTTTATTTAATCAAATGAACAAGTTATTCTGCCGCTTTACTTGAAACACTTTCTGATTCACACCGCTCACCTGTAAGTTTTTCAGAAAAAGATAGTAATAATTACAAAATACTAGGTCTGTCTTGGGATACTTCAGATGATAATTTCTCCTTCTCTATTTTCAACATAGATAGCAACTGCACTAAACGCAGTATTCTTTTTCTAGTTGCCCGCCTATTTGGATTGGTTGCTCCAGTTGTGCTGTATGCCAAAATTGGTCAAGGAACGTTGGTTAAGTGAAATTGATGTACCACCAGAATCTATTCGAAAACGCTTTGCTGCTTTTGCACTGGACTTTCCAGCTCTTTCAAAGCTGAGCATTCCACGACACTTGGGAGTTTATCGAAACTGCGTAGTGAATATTGTAGCTTTTTGAGATGCAAGACTCAATGGCTACAATATTCATTTACCTACACACAGCAGATCCTCTTGGTAATATTACGGTAAGGCTTTTTTGCTTTGCTAAATCAAGCAACCGTATAGCCAAAATTCAAGAAAACTTACCGCCCAGTTATTTTCATCATGTGGCCGGCAAGGAAAATCCCAGCGATTGTTTATCCCGAGGAATGTTACCTTCCCAACTGGTATCCCATTCGCTTTGGTGGGATGGTCCAGAGTGGCTTCACAGACCAGTTGAACAATGGCCTAATGATGCCCTATCTCCATCAAATTATGAGACGTTGCCAGAATTCAAAACTAAGAGTAACGGTCTTGTTTCTACCGCTCCTTCTGAGTCTGCTTTAATAAATGAAAAAAAATAATGTAAGAGGAACCTGTAGTGGTTGTCGATAAAATTATCGATAAAGTACATCACTATTTGTCGATGTCGATATCCATTAGGGATAGGAAATCACTACAGATCTAATGTCAAATGTTTTCGATACTAGTGCCACAACGAACTGTTTGGAACTATAGGCTAAACGTCACTGTCGCATCTGTAGCTAGCTACTAATATATTAATCTGTGATGACGCCCAAGAATGCTTTTCGCTGAAACGAAAACTGTCGCCACCTGATGTGGGAATAGAAAATACCAAAAAAGTCGGGAGAAAATGTGTAAAATAGATACTTCCGCCATAGATAAGAATAATAGGGTTGCCATTCTCACTTTATAGCCTTCGAATGACGGTACAGTGAGTTAACAAATGTATCCAACCGATGTTAATATTTTAACAAATTATTTTTATAGATGGCGCTGTTAGGTGGATATTGAATTAAATTTTCATTTTAATATTTAGTTTAAAAAATACTGACGTTACTATCTGGTCATCCGATTTCATTTTAATTTAAAATAAATAGTGCCAGTACATCCGGATTTCCCCTTAAGGGTAATAAATGAATTGTTAATTTAATATTATGTTATGTTTGTATCTTATAATTTAGATATAACACCATTTTTAAAGAACATAATAATCATATTTATTTTATGATCACAACATTCGTCCGTCCTATTTCGTGCAACCTCCCGGTAAGCACTCTAATCACAACTTTCGCTTGTCTGCGTTTCCACCAGATGAGCAGCTCCAGATTCAATTAAATGTATATTTATCATTTAGTTACACGTTCAAAACAATTGTAAAAACAAGGTTTTCTTTTTTTAATGCGATTGAATGAAAGATATTTAGTTAAATGTGTGCTCACTCAGTCCTCACAAGCGGTCAGTCATATCTTCATACTGAAATAAGTTGGTCGAGTCATTGAGAGTTCTTTTTTTTGTTATATCTCTATTTAATTAGAGCCTGTAATGTCAGATCGTAAAGTTTCGTATTAAAACATTTACTATTAATTTATTGTGCTCACTCCATCCACACGCTATTGTATCTCTATGAACCAACTATAGATTCGCATTCCATCGTTTACATTGTATGAATTGGCTAGAAATAGGACTATTCAGCATAAAAACAAACCACTTTTACTGTGCGTTCATGAGTAAAACGGATGCCTGGTGCTCACTCCGTCCGCCATCGCTAAATACTTAAATATTTTTTGCTAAGTTAACTTAAAAAAAGAGTGAACATATGATTTTTTGTGCATAAATACTATAAAATATTCGGCGTTACACAGTTTAATATTACTTTTTACTTTTATAGATATACAAAACTAAATTTTTGGTTTAAATGACATATAAAAGGGTGTCTCCACGTGACAATAATAAGAGGACATAAAGTAAGACTGAAAAATGAGACGGTTTAATCCTTAATCAATTTTCGCGCAATTTGTATACGAAAAAGTTAACCGATCAAATTTTCTTTGTTAAAGAAAAAATATTTTTAAATTTGTCAGAGTCACGATTTCTATATAATTAGTCTTGCGATAGTTTTTTACATGTATCTGCATTCTTGATTTGATTTTTAGGTAAATAAATTAAACTCGCAATCGAAGTACCACACGAAAAGAGTTCGATTGCCACGAGACTCGGCCTCCAGGCCGCGGAAAACTGCTGGAAGAAATTAAGAGTTGCATATAGAATTTGATTTTAGTTAATCCCTTGTTTCATTCGTCATCAACGGAGTCCAGAAAAAATACTAATAACCCTGAAAAATAAATGTGGGAAATAATCCCTGTGCCTGGGTAAGGATTTCCTTTCTTGTCGCTACATATAATTCTTGTTAATTAATTTAAAGTACGTTATATATGAGGAGGTTATTTTGATGAAGTGTTATCAGTATGTAATACATAGAAATGTCAAGAAAAATACTAGGTATTCAAATGAAAGTTATTTAATGTTGACATAAACAGGCAAAAGACATATAGTTTCCACAAAACGCTTAGCTCCAACGGGTTAAGGTCATATGTTCGCCACGTGATTATTTTCCTTATTTGTTATTACAATTAAAAAAACAGAATCTCCAACATACCTAAAAATCGAGCGGCGTATTTTCCTTCGTTTAGCCATAACCGATAAGAATCACGCACATTGACCGAAAATCACTTGTCAGTGAAAACTCAAATGGCAGTCAGTGTCACACACGGTCTAATTCTTAACTTATTTACTGTTCTAGTTCTTTACTAATGTCCGTATTTTATTATTCGTCTATAGAGCTAGTGTTGAAAATGACTATTAAAAAGTCAAAAACGGTCATTAACTGTCATAAATGGTAATTCATACTGATTCAGTGATATTTTATTACTTTTTCGGTTGTGCGTACGCGATTGGTCGAATTCGGTAGGTCACGTGACTTTCGCGCAGGTCCGTGAAACACCGTTCTTTACATCTGATTTCAACCATATTTACAAAAAAAACAATCAAAAGTCATAATAGGTAATCAAAACTCATTCACACAAAGACACAAAATGTGTTTTTCTTGCGAAAACTGAGTCAGGAAATTATATTTACGGTTCATCACATACGGTCAAATTGATTGATATTGACCGTATTTGACCGGTCATGTATGGTTTCTGACAAATGTGACCGGTCAGATATATTCATTTATTCATTTTACATTTAGTGCGCAAAACCTCAAAATTTAAACTAGACCCAAACCCCAGCCCAAACAAAGTACCTACGAGTGTCAAACTGAAAGTTCTTAGAACTGGCCACTTATAAACAATATAATAAAAAAAATATTCTAAAATTTGAAAATAGAACTCTTTGCCAATATTACTGAGTATATATTTCATTCATTTGTCATTTGTTTTACGATTTGGCGGCAAATTGAAAATTGTCTGTGTCACGTCAACATGAATTTAACACGAGAAAATTTTCGTGCAATGATTTTTTATGACTTTCGATGTCATTTAAGTCAACAAGAAAGTTATGATAGACTACGATTGGCCTTTCACGATGAAGCCCCATCTCGTGCGACTATTTACAACTGGTTTAATGAGTTTAAACGTGGTCGCACTAATCTCACTGATGATGTACGTGAGGGACGGCCTTCTACGGCGACGACTGAAAATAACATCTGTGTTGTGCGGCGTATGATAGAGACTGACAAAAGAGTGACCTATCAGCAGATTCGGACAAGCTTAGGCATCGGTATGAGTCAAGTGCACAAAATCCTCCACGAACATTTAGCGGTCAGGAAGCTTTGCGCCCGGTGGATACCTCATAATTTGACTAAGGCTCAAAAACTCCATCGTGTGGATTGGTGCCGTAAAATGATTGAAAGATTTAACGGAGGTGACTCAAATGCTGTGTTCGACATACTAACAGGTGACGAAAGCTGGATTTACTGTTATGATCCTGAAACCAAAAGACAATCTGCTCAGTGAGTGTTTCCTTTCGAGGAGTTGCCAACTAAAGTGAAGAGAGATCGAAGTGCGGGAAAAAAATGGTGGCCTCGTTCTTTGGTAGGATAGGTCATTTCGCAACAATTGTGTTAGAGGATCAAAAAACAGTTTCAGCAGAATGGTACACTACCAATTGTTTGCCACTTGTCTTGGAAAAAGTTCGAGAGAAACGACCTCGCAGTAGGATCCTCCTTCACCACGACAACGCCTCGTCGCACACCGCCAAGCGAACGATCGACTATTTGGCGACATCAAACGTTGAATTACTGGGTCACCCGCCGTATAGCCCCGACCTCGCGCCTTGTGATTTTTATTTATTTCCAAAAATTAAAGAAAAACTTAAAGGAAAGCGGTTTATGAATGCTGAAGAAGCGGTGGCTGCGTATCGCGATGCCATTGAAGAGACCCCTAAGGACGAGTGGGCAAAGTGCTTTTCCCAGTGGTTCCATCGCATGCAGCGGTGTATTGACGTCAATGGACAATATTTTGAAAAGATATAATAAAACTAATAACTGGCTAATGTAATCAGTTTTTGATTTTTTAAGAACTTTCAGTTTGACCCTCGTATTAAGAACAAAACCTCTTCCTTCAGGCAAGTAAGCGAGGATGATACGCAGCTAGCATGAGCACGTGAAGTTAAGTCAGCCAAGTCCTGCTATTTTATCACGTGTAGACACCCTATTCCATGTCCTTCATACAAAATATGAAACTTTGTTTAACTCTTAAAGTAAAATGAAATATCCTGGGTAACGCCGAATATTTTATAGTATTTTTGCACAAAAAAATCATACGTTCACTCTTTTTTTAAGTTAACTTAGCAAAAAATATTTAAGTATTTAGCGATGGCGGACGGAGTGAGCACCAGGCATCCGTTTTACTCATGAACGCACAGTAAAAGTGGTTTGTTTTTATGCTGAATAGTCCTATTTCTAGCCAATTCATACAATGGAATGCGAATCTATAGTTGGTTCATAGAGATACAATAGCGTGTGGATGGAGTGAGCACAATAAATTAATAGTAAATGTTTTAATACGAAACTTTACGATCTGAAATTACAGGCTCCAATTAAATAGAGATGTAACAAAAAAAAGAACACTCAATGACTCGACCAAATTATTTCAGTATGAAGATATGGCCTACCGCTTGTGAGGACTGAGTGAGCACACATTTAACTAAATATCTTTCATTCAATCGCATTACAAAAAGAAAACCTTGTTTTTACAATTGTTTTGAACTTGTAACTAAATGATCAATTTACATTTAATTGAATCTGGAGCTGCTCACCTGGTGGAAACGCAGACCTTTCGTTTTAGGCATGTGTTAGTTATATCAAAACGTAACTGAAAACGGATTTGGCTTCTATATCGATATCATATCGATAACCTTAACTACGTAACAGTTAGTATAAAAACTAACAAACCGACGCAAAACTTCTTCTAATACTGAATACAAGTTATGGAAAAACCAATAAAAGTACGACAAAACGCAAACTACATGAAACGATTATAGCCGAAACTTCGCTCTTCTCAATATTCGCGTTATCCCTTTTAGACGCGCGTGCTTAAAGGAGTTTAAGCGAATATGATATCGGGCATCGCTGTCGGTGATTTTCGCCTTTCCTATTACATCTCAATAAGGTTTAATTTATAAAACCGGCCAAGTGCGAGTCGGACTCGCGCACTGAGGGTTCCGTGCCAACTTTAACAGAATTAGGGAATCCAATTAGTAAAATACCACTATATTTTGTTAACAGCAAATATAACTTTGTTTTTCATAGTGTTTGTATGACGTACAAAGTTATGTTTGCGGTTGTTGAAAATGTGCTATATCTCAAAAAGTTATTGTTTGATCCTGTCTGAACCAATTTTCGTTGAAAGTGTTTGTTAAGATCTAAATTATATATTTTTTTCAAAATTTACTCTGGCTTAGTTTAGAAGTTAGATGGGGGGTGGGGACGCCCATTTTACCACTTCGGAAGCGGATAGCTATGAAACGATAGACTTTAGAAGAAAATGGTTTTAGGAATCTCCATGTCATTTTAAGAGACCTATCCATAGATACCCTACACACATAGGTTTGACATTTTTTTTTAAAGTTTTAGTTTCATGTATGGGATTAAATATCATTATTTTTTTTAGTTTTTGTATAAGAATCGTAAAGCGGTTAACAAGATACATCTTCCTACCAAATTTCCACAGTGTGATGCTTATAGTGACAGAATAAAACGGCTGTGACATACAGACGGACAGACAGACAGACAGACTTGACGAAACTATAAGGATTCCGTTTTTTGCCATTCGGCTACGGAACCCCAAAAAGGTAGATGGTGGTCCCTATAAGTTTAATTCGGCGGAATCAGGATTTAACGAAAAAAGTATTTGCAAAAATAAATTTAAATACATTCCATTCCATACATTAATGTTTGCTTATTGCTTGGTGAATTTGGTTGACATTGACTTGACTTGTCAAATTGTAGTTCCGCGAATAATTGGAAAAATAATTAATATCCTTATGTTTTTACAGTCTTGATCTGTGTTTTACCATATTTAAGACTTGGGGCATTGCATCACTTGTTGGCCATCATTTTCACTTTGCAATTTTGAGTGAATTATATAAATCAAAATCAGCTGATTTGAAGTTGCTAAGGAAGCCATGAGACACTGATCATGTAATCTTTTTAGATACGGGACAACAATACATTGGCCGTAGGCAAAAAATTGTTGTCATTAGTGACAAACATCCACTTCACGAGAGTGAGCGGAGTCAGCTAGCTTTAGTGATGTCCATACGGTCTTGTTAAATCAATCTTTACATCGATAATCTCTCTATCGATATGTACTGATCGAATCTTTCTATCGTTAACAGCTAATCGATTTTATTTTATCGATTCTCCTTATATCGATATCATTATATCGATAGTTTTTAATCGATATAATTGGCACTATACTCCTAATCGATATTCTTAAATATTATTGTTCAATTAAGTAAATAAAACATAGCAGTAGGTTTTGAAAAAATTTATTGGTCTCGTAATTGTGAAGGATAGCCGTCCAGAATTCTTCCCTCTAGCTGAATAAAAATAAGATGACAATAATGGTTATAAGTTAAAATAAATACACGTTAACATGCATAGTTTTAAGAGCACGGCATGTAAAATAATTAATTGTATCCGTCAGATCTTTGTGTAGCTTAGAAGGACTAGCGTGGGTATACAGATCCGACACGCAGTGACGAAAAAAGCATATAATGTCAAATTATACATATATAATTGTTTAAAAAATAAACAGCACCTTATTTCTTTAACTGGACTAACATCAAGGAAAAGATAAAAAAATAGAAACAGATCCAACACACATAGGCCAAGCAAGCAAATAATGTAAAATGATACCTGTAGTCTAACTGCTCACATTAAAAATAAGATGAACAATTATAAATACAAGTTAGTACATGGTTTAAAGAACCCTGAGGCATGTCAAATAATATTAGTAATAGTATCTGTCAGATCTTTGTGTACCGAAGCTGGACTATTGTGGGGATACAGATCCGACACGCAGTACCCAAGAAATCATAATAATGTCAAATTATATCTATATAATAGTTTAAAAAATAAAAAGCACCTTACTTCTCTAACTAGACTAACATCAAGGAAAAGACAAAAAAATAGAAACACAAGTTAACATGCATGGATTAAAGAAAACAAAAATTATATGAGTAGGTTTCTTTCTGTTAGATCTTTATGTAGCTTAATCGGTCTAGCGTGGGGAAACAGATCCGACACGCATAGGCCAAGCAAGCAAATAATGTAAAATGATACCTGTAGTCTAACTGCTCACATAAAAAATAAGATGAACAATTATAAATACAAGTTAATGCATGGTTTAAAGAACACTGAGGCATGTCAAATAATATTAGTAATAGTATCTGTCAGATCTTTGTGTACTTAAGCTGGACTAGCGTGGGGATACAGATCCGACACGCAGTATCCAAGAATTCATAATAATGTCAAATTTTACCTATATAATAGTTTCAAAATAAAAAAGCACCTTATTTCTCTAACGGCTAACATCAAGGAAAAGATAAAAAATTAGAAACACAACTTAAAATGCATGGATTAAAGAAAACTAAAATTATATGAGTAGGTTTCGTTCCGTTAGATCTTTATGTAGCTTAATTGGTCTATCGTGGGGAAACAGATCCGACACGCATAGGCCAAGCAAGCAAATAATGCAAAATGATACCTGAAGTGACAAATGATAAACAGTACCTTCATTTTCTAACTGCTCACATCATGATGAACAATTATAAATACAAATTAATACATGACTTAAATAATACTGAGGCATGTAAAATAATGTAAATTATAGTGTCTGCCAGATCTTTGTGTAGCTAAGTTGGTCTAGCGTGGGTATACAGATCCGACACGCAGAGACCAAGCAAGCACATAATGTATAATGATACACGGTAGTTTAAATAACGAATAGTAGTAAAAACACTAGTTGGTAAAATTTAGTATGATTATTTTTGTTTGATCTTTTTCTAGCTTTAATAGACTGGCGTAGGGATACAGATCCGACACGCAGCGGCTAAGCAAGCACTTACAATAAGTGCTTTGGTGTGGTGGTTGGTTCATAGTAGTAAATGATAAATATTACCTAACATATATAAATCTCTGTCTAATAACATCAAGGATAAGATGCGCAGTTGGAAACATTGTAAAAATCGTTCAAAAACTTATCTCGAAAATATTAAGAGTCTTGTCGTCATCGAGGCACAAGAGTTTCAGGTTGGAGACAAGTATTCTAAATTGTAGGAACGGAATTGGTGTGGAACTTATAGCAGGATTGGCAGGTCTTCCAGCTTGAAGTGTTTGCTGCGCACTGAATGCAAGTTGGACACTGAACGGGTGTACATGAAAAACATTAAGTCATAGGCACGAATGAGCTTAATTCAATGATATTTTTCAATCAAAGAAAACTCAAGAAAATCATTATACAACCACAAACAACTGCAAAAGCCTAAAGCTAGAGCAAGTTATAAAAAATCTACCAGACTACTTACGATTGAGCTACATGTGGCAGCACCAAATCACACTTTTCTATGCTTCTATCTTTTTCTATCACCCAGAAACATACTTTACGAGAGCAAGAGAAAGAGCGGAATGCGACCGAATATGACAGAATCAACACGCGGCGCTCAGAAACACGCTTTTCTCCCTCCGTCTGGATGATGACCTTACTGGATGATAGAATGTGATAGAAGCACAGGTAAGTGCCATTCAATGCTGCCAGATGTAGCTCAACCCTTACAGAACACTTTCAATGACTTAGCCTTTTCAAAACCTAGAACACTTATTTACTCCTGCAAACAATGGATCCTCACTACCTAGGAATAAAAATGAAACGATAATCAGACATAAAAAATAAGGTTATTGAACTTAACACATGAAGAAGAAAATATGCATTTCACTATTTGGTGTAATAGCCTTAAAAAAATTGAAATTCAACAGAAAGAAAGGCACAGACGAAGAATCAAGATTATGAAGACGGAATAATAAAACCCAACATTTTAATCTCATGCGATGTTTTTCAAGATTCAAAGAGCTTATGAGAAAAATAATAGCTTAGTTGCAGCCTTATTTCGTTAATACACAGGTTGTCACAAAATTCAACCGATTAATAAAAAAATATTGAAGCTATCAACGATTGAATACGTTATCACGACAACAATCAGCAAACCCATCTAACATCAGATAAGTTAATATTTATTGAACAGTTTCAACGGTGCCTTCAAAGAACTAGAAAAAAAATACCTGACCAATGAAGTTTTAAAAAGATATACAATTCAACAAGTGAAACCCATATTTATATCCAAAATGAAATTAAAATATTCCACTCATTGGTACAACCATCGCTGCTGCTTGAAAATTATTTAAAAAAAAATATGCGATTACGAGAAGTGCGTGAAATAGTTAGAAATGTAACAATGATTGCGAATTTGAATTAATTACCTGTACACTAATAGTCCTCCATTGGTAAAAAATATAAAAAAAAACGTGAGAAAATGAAATAAAAAATAACAACCTCATCCTGGCATGATACTACTCTAAAGAAAAACCAAACAATACATTAATTTTCAATCCGCTGTCATAAATAAAAAAATGATATATATATGTGCAGGGAAACACTTCCTCAATTCACTGAAAAAATTTGGAAAGCAGCTAGAAAAGATTAAAATATCTCTATTTGCATCATAGTAATCAATGAGCGCTACAAAAGTTTTCGGTATGCTTAGGTATCATTTCCAACAAACAGAAATCTCATCCGCTCAGAAATTATTTATGAAGTCCTAATTGATTTTGAAGATTTTTCCAACTCATCAATTCATAAGGATTTATTCGCTCCTGATTCTGTTGATCTCTTACAAACCTATCTAATATTCCAGTAAGGTATATACCTGTTCTACATATTACTAAATTTATGAAAACATAATGTTAACCATAGAATAGCAAAACATAATATTGGACATCACTCACTTCAACTAACTGTACTATATAAACTGCACTATGACCCTGTCGTGATAAAAAAAAATGGAAGTCTAAAGAGGTGTACACAGAGGTGGACAAAGATTACACTCCCAACGTGAAATATAATCCATACTACAAATACATACATTGACCCCTCGTGAATAACTGCAATGATAAAATAAACCTTGTCGCTTTCCCACTAACATATTTGTGCCAAATTAGTAAGCATTAAGCAACCGAAAGCTTCGGGAAGGTCTTACAAGTCTTTTGTGAAAACAATATTTAAAGCTATGTCGCCTACCTACTGCTAGTCATAAAATGATCGACTTTAAAATTGGCAGGCGACGCACAGAATAAATTTGATGAAAGCTTTACTATATTGCTATTTGCCTTAATTCAAAATCAATCAAACATTTACACCTGCTGAAGAAACAAACCTTTGCCAATGGTAATAAAAAAAATGAGTAAGGAGGCATCCAAAATAGAAATAAATAATAATCGAAAATAGGCCAAATGTTGGTTTGCGGCCATAAAGTTTTAGTTTACGTCCAGAACTATCTGGATTACGGCCACTAGTCTGACAGGGGTAATTTTACTTACAGGAAGCCTAAAATACACCTCGGAGCTCCTACTACTAAAGTCTGTTTTTCTTCGCTAGTCCAATAACTTATTGACATTGAGATTGACCATTGGCCTTTCACTTAAATTTTAAGACGGCCGTAAACCGACATAGGAAGCTTTGGCGGCCGTCAACCAACAGAGACATTCAATAACATTATGTATACCTTACTCTTACTAGCCATTTTTTTGGCAGTTTAAGCACCGAGCATGCTAGTAGCGCGAAGAATGAAATAGACTGGGATTATTTCACTATTTAGACAATACTTAGATGAATAGTAATTATCTTTAAGATAATAGGTGTATTCTTAGTTCATAATCGATACTTGGGTTTATTAAATAACTTAAGAATGCTTGTTTTCTCAGTTTTCCCAACTTTCCGTATTTTGTGGTTTTTGTGTCGCTTGTCTCAAACAGTCGTAAACCGACGTATGACCGGGTAACGGCGAAGCGTCCCTATGTGAATTCACTTTTCGTGTTGTGAAACTAAGCCGAAGTTGGAGTGTAGTTGAAATTTGAAATATTTTGCATTATTATTTATTATTATTTGACATATAAATTGAATTAGTTATGACATAAACATATTTGCATGCAACATTTGTCTGCTGAAGATGAAAACCAAAACCTAATTATAAGAACAAAAAATGTAACCTTCTTCAAATTTAAATAAATATATTTCTATTTCTATTTAGCTGTCCCCTGAAGCTGCGATTTTTTTATAACATCAGCAGAAGTTTCTTCAGCAATTGCAAATGTTTGATTAATTTTATTACATTCATTTCGAACAAGAAGGCAGCTAAGGCGATATAATAAATCTTTCAACAAATTACTTCTATGTGCATCGCAAATCCATATTAAAGGATTACTTTCGGATAGCATAATGGTAACAACATAGTTCGAAATATTGTTTTCATGCAAGTTATGTTTGATCTTCTCGAAACTTTCGGTTGCTTTACTTACTAATTGACATAAATTTATAGTGGGATATGTGAGACTTACTTTGTCATTCCACCATTCACGCAGTCGTATGTACTCGTAAACAGGACTAGATGTCAAGTTAGGATTGTCAACCTTTAAACACTGTGTACAAACTTCACACTTCCATTTCATATTTTTTATCACTACAGCTGCCAAATATCCAGCAACATATACAGTTGGTTGATTTTCAAAAGAGTCTAATAAGTGTTTTGCTATTCTAAGGTCATCATTAACATCATTATGTTCAGTAATATGTAGAACAGGAATATTCTTCGTGGCAATACTAGAATACGTTTGTGAAGAGAGACCCGCAGAATCAGAATTGTACGCTCCAAACGATTCAATGGGCTGAAATAAATGCTCAAAGTCAATTAAAGCTTCATTAAAATCTTCTTCGCAGTTTGCCCCTTTACTGCCGGGTGTGCTCAAGCTCGTCAAAATATTTGACTTGAGCGCGGCAGTAAAATAGTGGCAAGTAGGATTTCTGTTTGTTGGACAATGCTGCCTAATCATACCGAAAAGGTTTTCTAACGCGTCTTGATTTAACTGACGCAAATTAAGGTATTTAAAACCTTTTCTTTCCACTATTTTCCAAATTACTTCTAGTGAACACAAAGAAGTGTAATATCCTTGCACACATCTTACATTTTTCAATCTAAGACTGCTACAGGATTTCAAAAAATGCATTGTTGTGATTTTTTCTTTAAAGTTTCTCCACAGTTGATGATGGCTGCTATTTTTTGAAACATTTTCTCTTATACGTTTTTTTATATCTTTTGCCGAAGAAGGACCATTCGTGCAGTCAAATAATTGGTCCAAACTTTCAATGACTGTTGCAGTTTCTAAAATTTCACGAGCTTTTTCAGTGCTCCCATATTTTTCTGAGAGTAATTTTAAAACTGCAGCGACGGTGTTACTCAATATTTGAGTAGCAAGTTTTACTTTCATTTTGGATCGAAATTTGGGCTTCACATGTAATGACGTTATCTTTTTAAAATGCAACGTGGTCCTGTTCTTTTTTTCTAGTTCTATAAGATGAGCCCATTTCCCTTTCTTGCCGCCAAATACGATTTCCCCCCCCTGTAAAAAGTTATTACGGATACTTTTAAACAGGTGGGGAATATCGAACATGATATATATATTTTTGCTGGCGGCAAGAAAGTAATTGGACTCGCGAGGGATTCCGTCAAATCTCTTCAATAAATTTAACCCTCCGATGTTAGTTGGGCCTTGATCGCAGACTGTTGCAATGATATCATATCCGATATCACTGATAGCTTCAATTACTTTTTTTATTATTGCTGCCAAATTTTGTGACGACACTGTTCCCTTAACGAAATAATAAGCCACTGGCTGTTTATATTTTTTATAAACTCCTTGAATCATGAAAACTAAGGCATGATCTGCGATGTTGGGATTTCTTAGTCTATCTCCAAAATCTTCATAGCCTTCCACTATGTCTTTCCTTGAGTTGTAAATCAATCGTTTTTTTAAGGTCATTTCATCAAATAGCAAAACACATGTTTTTTCTTTTGCGTTAAGTTTAACAGCCTTATTTCTTAAATGTTCAATTAAAGATCGACTTATTCCTGGTTGAAGATCCAAATTTTGCAAAAGTAATTGAAGTGTTCTAGGGCTTGGATAAGCTTTTGTCATTCTCTGCAGTGTTCTGTAAGTTCTGGGGGATTTTTTATAAATTGCCATAGCCAAGGCTTTGTCGGTAGCTGTATAACGATTCCCTTGAGGTTTTCTTTTTTGATTTCTAAAATATGATTGAACTAAGCTCCTCAATGCCAATGACTTTATGTTTTTAAAATGACCCTTTTTGAGGTCCCGTATTTCTTTTTCGCAAGCTTTTAATTTATCTTTTAAATTTTGTGTTTCTGATGAATCTGAAAAACATTAAGTATTATTTACTAGTTATATATTAATTTGTATTTTTATAATAATTTTAAATGACGTTTAACCGAAAATACGTAAATTATAAACGTACCAATATTTTTTAGTTTTGTTTTCTTTTTGGGAATGTTGGGTTGACTGGAGGTGGATGATTGTGTATTTTGATGAGTACAACTATAATTTTCTGTAATACATATTTGAACATAAATGTAAGTTTGTTTTTTTATATGAAATAATAGAAAAAAACTTAATAAAAACTCACAAATATTAAAATAAAGCTTACGTGGAGGAGATGATTTTCGCTTTCTTGGGTTAATTAATGTATTTGATGAAGTGGGGAGATAAGACGGGCAGGAAGGATCTGCAATAGTAAAATATTAAGTAATAACTTGATAATCTTAAAAGTCATGAACTTTATCATAACTCGTATCCACCAATACAAGATAGCTTTACCTACAATTAATCTTAATACTGATTATTATAACAAACCTGGTTGTCGTAATAAAATGTAGTCGTGATCAATAATGATTTTTTGGGCGTGTGGGAAAGAGGGGGATTGAGTATCTGTAATGGGTGGTAAAAGTAATTAGATAGCTAATAGACGTAATAACTATTAAGTAACAACTTTATATTGCATACATACTTGATGGAACCACGTAATCATGGTCGAGTAGAGCAACTTGTACAGTATGACCGAGTTTCGTTTGACCATCAATAGATGGGCAAACGTAAGTGTGGTCATGCTGTACAAGCTGCTCCAATTTTTGGGTACTGTTGGTTGGTTTAGTAGTTCCTGAAAATGTATTAAAAAGTTAAGAATATAGGATGTGTTCGGGTTTTATACAAAAGGCAGTACCAGGGAACACTGCTTTAAATAATTCTGAATTTACGTAATTTAGTGATACACAGCAAAATTATTTTCTGTGTCATAGTTACAAATGACTTATAAAACCAACAGCATTATCTTTATGACTATAACTTAGTATGTGAAAATAGGTATTCTGTACTAGGGTATTAACCTGAGATGTTCAGATGGACCGGGAAGTTCTTAAATGCGTTTTCATGGAGCGGCGGTAAATGTAAATTTTGTGATGGAATGGCGCATTTTTTTAATCTGTTTCCTTTTTTATTGAAGTCGGACGGTGTAAAATGTTTGGAACAAATGTATTTACGGATGAGTGATTTTATGGGTAGGTCGACTAGATCCTTTCTGCCCGTTATTTGAAGCCATTTTTTACATCTAAAAAGCAAGAAATAAAAATTATCCATTAATATTACGTCTTTTCCTATCATGAAAGATGCTTAGAAGTTTACATTTAGTTAGATTTTATTCATCAAAAGCATTCTACTAACCGTGTAATGTTGGCAGGGAAATTAGCCATAAATCGGTCTCCTCTTTCAGCGCAATAAAATTTCAAACAAATTTGGCATGTTTGCCGTTTATTGCCTAATAAATGTTCCATTTTTGCGCTTAAAAAATCAGTTTTCAAATGAATTTAATAAAAATTTAAGGCCGATCAATTTTTTTCTCAAAAAATGTCGAAAATTAAATTATCATGTCAATCAATCAAATATTATGTCAATCAATCAAATTAATTAGTGAAGTAATACGATCGTAATTGTGAATGGAGACGTTTTAGGCTTACTTTATTATTTGATAAATTCGTTCAGTTACGTGGCAGATGCTTTAAAACTTATGCTGGCTGGACGTAAAAACTGCCACAAAATTTTGACATGTAGAAAACTAAATAAATCAAAAAACTCGCGTCGTGAACCCATTGACACCACTCAAAGTGAGGTAAGGCTGCCATGAGATGTCACAATCGCCGGCCAGCCGTCCAATAAGAGCGCGGTCTTCTCGCGCTGCACATGCGCACAGAGGTGATGTGCGCTGCATGGCAACCAGCAGCAGTGAAGTGCAAAATGTCACAATGTGTTGTGTATGTGGATGTGCAAACTAAATCTGACCAAATGGATTTGAAATTTTCAGTTTTTACTTTACCTATAGTATATTTTGTTTCTTTATTAAGTTTGTAAATTTTTACTTTTAATTTTATCATAAGTTATATTTATGAGTTCGACTTCCAATGCGGATGAATACATAAGGTGCGAGTGCTGTCCTCACCCTCGATTTTTTAAAGGACAGAAGGGATTAAAAATCCATCAAAGCCGCTGCCACTCATCCAAAGGTAATTCGCATGTACGCACTGGCTCGCCTAACGCTTCTCCTCCACTTTTTACACCTTTGTCCCCATCACAACCCAATAGCTCGCCTTCAACTGAACCCTTTTGGCTTAGAATTTCCAAATTAAAACATAGTGTGCCTATAATAAAAAGAGTGCCTAGAGGTGCTCGCATATGTGTTGCTCAAAAATTAACTTTGGAAATCAGAGATGTAGTCAACTTAAATTCCATAGAAGCATGGGAAAATTTACTAACATTTCCATATAGAATATTACATGTTCGGCCTAGCTCTCGCCCTGATTCCCTTACATCCCGAATTAAAGATAACTGTCATGCTAGCCCTATTCTTTTTCAACAAAACAATGCCTTTCATGTTTCAAATAAATCCATATTCCATCATATCGAAGCTAAAGTAAGTGACGGTGACATCAAGGGTGCTGCGCGCCTTTTGTTTTGCGACGATGATTTAGCTCCGGATAACAATGAAACCTTGTCAGCACTCCAGGAAAAGCACCCTTTTTCATCTAATAACATTTCCTTACCGTCGCCCCCAAATGATGTCACTACTAATTTGCAGATTTCGGCAACTGATGTCTTGCAAGCCTTAAATGGGTTTCGTAGTGGCACCGCTGCTGGCCTTGATGGGTTATCCGCACAGCACCTCAAAGACCTTTTAAACGCGCCAGGTGAGGCTAGCACTAGCCTTCTTGAAGCGTTGACGGCTCTCCTGAACATCATGCTTGCTGGTCAGGTACATGATGAAATTACAAAGACCATCTACGGAGCCAATCTTTGTGCATTAAAAAAAAAGGACGGAGGCATAAGACCCATTGCCGTGGGTACTACCTATCGCCGTCTTGCAGCCAAATTATGCTGTCGGGCGGTTTCTGGCTCGCTCAAAGATATTTTTCAACCAACTCAACTCGGTTTTGGAGTATCTGGGGGCTGCGAAGCTGCTATTCATGCCATCCGCTCTTTTTTAAACTTTCGGCCTAATGATGTTATTTTAAAAGTAGATGTCAAAAATGCATTTAACTCCGTAGATAGAGGCGTCTTGTTGACCGAAATTCAGAGGGAGATGCCTTCTCTGTATTCTTTTTTGTGGCAGTGTTACAGTACTCCCACTAAACTGATGTACAGGGGACACACTCTTTCCTCTGAAGTTGGGTGTCAACAAGGTGACCCTTTAGGTTCTGCGATTTTTAGTCTGGCTATTCATCCCATGATTACCAAATTACAATCAAAATTTAATGTTTGGTACCTAGATGATGGAACCCTTGGTGACGTTCATACTACTGTTTTGGAGGATTTTACTTTTTTAATTAATAATTTGAGTAAATGCGGTTTAGATCTAAATTTTTCAAAATGTGAGCTTCTGGTCCCTCAAAATTGTCCTGAACGTGATGCTGTGGTCAATTCATTCAAACAATTAGCTCCAGGTATTAAAATCATCGACCATTCTTCTTTTCGGCTTCTTGGCTGCCCTATTACAGATCGGTCTTTTGCACCTTTTATAGAAGATCAAATTTCTAAATTAAATTTTGTTTCGGACAGAGTTACTAAATTAAGCAGCCACTTTGCCTACACCATCATGCGGTTCTGTCTCTTTGTGCCAAAATTAACATATTATTTACGATCATCGCCTTTTTGGAATCATCCCTCTTTGTTATCAAAATTAGACACTAAAATTAAAAATATAATTTCATTAACTTTTAACATTCAGCTTACAGACGACTCTTGGACCCAGGCTTCCTTGCCGATTCGCCATGGTGGGCTGGGTATAAGAGATCTGTCTGGTGTAGCTCTTCCGGCATTTTTGTCATCATCGCATAAAACTTTTGATTTAATTAGTAAAATTCTCTGTAAATCACATTTTTTCAATATGATTCACATCACAAAATTAACAGATGCCATCGCCGAATGGGGGAGTCGCTCAATCGATGAGCTCCCTCTGAATCCCACAGTTCAGCGGCTGTGGGACGAGCCCCTCTGCAGAGTAGTGCGTAATAATCTTCTTCTCTCGACTACTAACTCTGCCGATCGTGCCCGTCTCATGGCCGTGGCTGAATGGGAGTCCAGCCTTTGGCTGAAAGCCATACCGTGTCCAGCATTGGGAACATTTTTCGACAGCAACGCTTTTAGGATTGCCGTTAGCCTTCGGCTTGGGATTTTTAATGCCGTGCCCCACCGTTGCACTTGTGGAAAAGTCGTAGACAATTTAGCTCACCACGGTCTTTCCTGTTGCAGAAGCGCTGGCAGAATTCCACGCCATGCTAGTCTGAACGACGTCATTCGGCGGGCGCTTGTCAGTGCTCGTATTCCGGCCGTTCTGGAACCGAATGGTCTTGTACGTAGCGACGGCAAGCGTCCTGACGGCATGACCCTCGTTCCGTGGAGGATGGGCAGGCCTTTGGTGTGGGATGCTACTTGTGTCGACACATTAGCGCCTTCCCATCTTCTACAGACTAGCAGTAGGGTGGGTTCAGCCGCCGCTTCGGCTGAATGCCTCAAACGGCGCAAATATGAAAGTCTCAGCGAAGCTTACTTATTTGAGCCGTTTGGGGTAGAAACGCTAGGACCGTGGGGACCAAGTGCCCACAAACTGTTTCGTGAGTTGTCCCAACGGCTTGTTGAGACTTCTCATGAAGCAAAGGCTGGTCTCTATCTCGGCCAGAGAATTAGTCTCGCCATCCAGCGAGGTAATGTGGCCAGCCTTTTGGGCACTTTTCCACAGGGCAACGAGCTTTTCGATGTATATATGTAAGTAGTTTAGTTTTGTTTTTTGTTGTTAGTGATTATTATTTTTAATTTTATTCGTATATATTGTAAATATTTGTATTATTTCAATTAAACAAATCTTGACATTTGGTGAAATTAGATTAATACTTTTTAGTTTTAGTGTGTCCTTGACCTCGAGTGGCACGTGCTGCGATCGGTTTGTTTGTTGCAAATATAATTGTTGATGCAAATGAAAACAAGTGCAGTATTGTATGTAAATAATTATTGTTAATAGTATTGGTTAAGTGAAGGACTGGGTATAAATAGTGTTAACCCTTAAATGCATAGCATATCAAAAATGAAACGGTAACTTTATGGCTGTGTTGAACAATTATTATTTCTAAACTGTGCACTTGGCTGTATGATAATCGTTGCCTTGGTTTGTAATCTATTAGTGAATTAAAAAAAATAACGTCTATAGAGTAGCGCGCGAACATAAATGTCATTTTGGAATATTTTAACGTTGTTGGCGCCAGCTACAATTTATTCGAATTTTTATTTTGTGACTAAAATTGCAATAAGTGGACTTTTCTTCGTGCAAAAAAGAATTTGTTTTGGTAAGTTTATTTATTCTTTTATTATGCTTGTACTTTTTGGTTTTGTATTTGAAATACGTTATTTTTCTCGAAAAATCAATCGTTTCAAAAATGATACAGTATGCAGTAACGCTATGATAATTGGCGTGCTTTTGTATGCGATCATTTGGTTGAAGTTGAATGTTTGTGCATGGTTGTATTTGCTTTGTTACAGCGATGGCTTCGAAAACATGCTCAGATGACCAAATAGAAGATATTCTTCGAAGATTAGAAGCAGGTGACCTATCAGAGGATGACTGTGAGTCCGAAGGAGATGATTTGGACTTCTATCCTTCGAGAGAAGAGTTATTACAGGTACTGGAAGATGATTCTGTGCCCATAAATGATGATGAGACTGGTAATGATGGAGATAGTTCAGATCCTCCACTTATGTGTGATGATTAAAATATTCATGTCTCATATTCTGCCACAGACCAACGCATCCCAATCAGGCAAATGATTTGGAAAAGGCAAAGCTTTCCATTTGACGAAAACAGGATTAAATTTGAGAACAACACTCCTCTTTCTTTAGATGTTGTTAACCTAGATACACCTTTTCAATTTTTTTCATACTTTTTTACAAAAGACCTTTTGGAAAATATAGTACAAGAGACCAATAAATACAGCGTACAAAAAAATCCTGCTCGTCCAGAAACAATTACCGTTACAGAATTGCGTCAGTATTTTGGTATTCTTGTATATATGTCTGTGTTTCGATACCCAAGTGTACGTTTCTATTGGAACACCAAACATGCTTTTACCCCTATATCAGAGACCATGGCGCTAAATAGATTTGAAAAACTTAGAAATTTCCTTCATTTTAACGACAATGAAAAGCATATGCCAGTAGACCATCCAAATCACGATAGGCTTCATAAACTCAGACCCATAATAGACCACCTAAATAATAAATTTGGATCCATACCCTATGATCAACGGCTATCAGTAGATGAGCAGATGTGTGCCACGAAGTTAGGTCATTTTATGAAGCAATACTTGCCCAACAAGCCGCATAAATGGGGATTCAAACTATTTGTTATGTGTTCTTTGGAAGGATTTGCCTATCAATTTGAGATTTATTCTGGTAAAATGATTCATGATCGCCTTCAAACGGAGCCAGATCTTGGTACAGTTTCTGATACTGTTGTCAGACTAACACGAGGTGTACCAAGAAACCGCAATCATATCATTTACTTTGATAATTTTTACACGAACATTCCTCTTATGCATTATTTTGCTCAGCATGGAATTTATTGTCTTGGAACCGTTCAACGTAATAGACTTGGAAAGAATTGCAAATTACCGTCTAAAGCTGAGGTTATGAAAATTAACGTACCAAGAGGCGATTACGTTGAAACTGTCTCCAGTTACGAAGGAACACCAATAACCGCCGTTAGCTGGAAAGATAATAAACAGGTAATACTTCTGTCTACGTATGTTGGAGCAGATCCCATGGAGACAATTGAACGATACGACAAAAAACAGAAGAAACGGGTGAATATTCCTTGCCCAAGAGTAGTAAAGGAATATAATTCACATATGGGTGGGGTCGACCTGATGGACAGTTTTTTAGGTCGATACCGCATTCATATGAAGACAAGAAAATGGTATTTGCGAATCTTTTATCACCTTTTAGATATAACCATTATAAATTCTTGGGTTCTCTATCTAAAGGTAAACAAGCAAAAAGGAATCAACCCCAAAAACCTTATGAATTTGGCAGAGTTTCGCGCTGATCTGGCTGAAGCTCTATGTAAATATGGAACATACAAAGAGAATAAGAGAGGAAGACCTAGCTCAAGTATTGAAGAAGCACTAGCCAAAAAGAAAAAAAATAGTATCATGCCAGCAATGCCACCCAAAGATATTCGTCTCGATAAAGTTGGCCATGAACCGATCTCAACTGATACAAGAAGGCGTTGTCAGTATCCTCAGTGCAAGCTCTTGAGCTCTATAAAGTGTTCAAAATGTGACGTAATCCTTTGTTTTAAAAAAAAATGCAATTATTTTGTATTATTTCATAACAATTGAAACAATATTTTTCATAGGGTAAAGTTTAATTTTTTCACCCTGCAGTGCATACTGTTTCATTTTTGATACACAAGTTTTTTTCAATAAAAAAACATGAAAACATGAAATTTGATTTTTTTTACTATTTTTTTGTTAACATACCTATTATCCTGAATAAAATATATTTTTTCCCATCAAATATAAAAAATCATGCATTTAAGGGTTAAACGTTTAATTAGATGAAGTACTGTATATAATTAATGAAAATATGACAGTTTAGTTTAGTGTATAGTATGTATAATATGATGAAAAATGTCTCGCAAACCGAGTGAACTATAGACTCATTTCAATAAAAATGAGAATGCCGCTTGTATGCCGATCGCAATCAAAGTTTTTCGTATAAAACAACAACCAGCAACCTTAATTTTAATTTGAAACTATTACATCCGTTAATTTAGCTGGCGCAGAAAACTAGAAATCAGAAAACAACATTGGAGCAAAACGTATCAGCGCCGAGTACTTCACAGGAATCAAAGGCAAGTGGTGGTGGGTGGTGGTGATGGTGTTGCTTCTACAAGCACCGCGGCTGCGTTGGTATCGGTCCCGCTCCAGGGTAATTAATTTTCAATTTCAATTTCAATTTCAATTTATTTCAAAAACACATTTACATATTATTTCAGAAACAATCTTGCGTTAACAACCGCAGTAGTCAAAAGACTGTGTCGCAGTTATTCATCAGCTAGTTGACTTACCGCGTAAACGCCAACGGACAATACAAAATTATATTATAATAAAAAATGACACCAAACGAGAAAAAAAAGTAGATCGCGACTTATTAGATTTATCTATAATGGATTATCAGCCATTCCAGATTTTTGCGGATAGTGGATTTAAAAAAATTTAACGAAAACTTTAGATTCAATTCGATAGTGCATTACTTAGCCAGGCCTGAAGGGCGCAGATCCGTTAAAATACCAAACCGGGGTGCATGAACCGAGGGAACAATAGATCTTTTATTGTGTCTCGTTCACATACGCTTGAGGGAAAACTAACCCTCCGGTACACCGCATAGCAAAGCAAGAAATGCAGTATAGCGATGCTTTGGTGTACTTAAGAACTCATTTCGGTGTTTATCCGGACAACGGCAACTAATGTACAGCCTGAAATAGCTGCCAAAATTGTGAACGCATGTGCCATACTGCACAATAGGAGGTTAAATCATAGATTAAACTTAAATTGTGAAATAGAGAGTGCCGATAACCTGACCGGAACCTATCATATTATTGCGAGCTGTTCATATTTATGCAATATTTAAAAAGCTTGAAAATCGTTTGTAACTTTCGCAGTGAATAGAGCGCTGCGATCTGTTGCCACGCAGAATAAGGGCACGGGTTATAAAAACTCATTTTACATAGTCTATGTAAGTATATTATCATGAAATAAAGTAAAAATAATTTATTTGAGTGATTTTTTATGAGGACTTTTACTTCCAGGCATCGTGGTTGCCAGGCGTGGGAGTCTAGACATAATTTAGTTGTCGAACACCAGGTGGTGCTCGAAAAACGCAAAAACGAAATTAATTATTATTCACGAATATTTACAAATAAAATTATGATAATCATTTTTTTTATGTAAAAGATGAATACGTTGAAAGGATATTTGATGCAGCAGAAAATCAGATGATTAATCTTTTAACGTCGAAATGTCAAAAATCTGACATTTCGAGTGCACGAAAGTTTCGATGCCGTTTTTGTATTTCTGTACACGTGAACAGCCGGAAAGACGTGGTTTTTGGTTTTTCAGTTTAAAAATCCCGAACAATGCTGAATTTTAAAAATACCCAATCCCAAGTCGGAGTTGCACCGATCGATGAACTTGAAAATGAGTCATCAAAATGGCCGCCTCAGGTCGACCGGCGCTTCTCCACACAGATTAGTAAGCATAAGTGCGTCACCGCACCGTAACCTCAGTCCAGAGACAAAATGGCTGGATTCTTGACTGGATTTCCTATTTTTTTTCTCCCCTCTTTCTGTATTGACAGATTGGCAGCGATGTTGTGTGGCACGGTCCAATTGACAGCGACAAGCGTAATGCAACGGCAGTGCATACAGCAAAAATTTTGTTATTGTATTTATTTTCTTTATTTATTTAGTTTTTTTTATTGATTTTTAGTAATGTGTATTAATTTATTCTTGTATTTTTTTCAAATCATATCATCTGCACCTGGGTTTTAATAAACTTACCTCTCTCCCAGGTCTTGGGCTGAAAAATTTGATAGTTGGTTTATTTAATGCCGGGTCTTAAGGCACTAAGCACGAGGAGTTTGTAGTGACGATCATCATCATCATCGTCATTATCAGTCAAAGGACGTAAACTGCTGAACATAGGCCTCCCCCACGGCTTTCCACAGCGACCGATCACTAGCGGTCTGCATCCAGTTTGATCCTGCGATCTTTATAAGGTCGTCTGTCCATCTTGTTGGTGGACGTCCCACGCTGCGTCTCTGGTCGAAGGGTCTCCAATCTAGAACTTTCCTGCCCCAACGGCCATCAGTTCTTCGCGCTATTTGCCCTTCCCATTGCCACTTGAGCTTACTGATTCTCAAGGCTATGTCCATTACCTTAGTTCTTCTACGTATCTCCTCATTTCTGATTCGATCCCGTAGAGAAACACCCAGCATAGCCCTTTCCATCGCTCGTTGTGTGATTTTGAGCTTCATTATAAGGCCCATAGTAAGAGACCATGTTTCGGATCCGTATGTCATCACTGGTAACACACACTGATTGAAGACTTTCGTCTTCAGACACTGAGGTAAATGAGATGAGAAGACACTCTTGCGTAATTTCCCGAAGGCTGCCCAGCCGAGTTGGATTCGTCGATTGACCTCTTTCTCGAAGTTGGACCTACCCAATTGGATCACTAGTCCCAGGTAGACGTACTCGTCGCCATCTTCGAGAGTTGAGTTCCCAATGGATACTGGAGTGGGAACCACAAGGGAACTCGACATAATTTTCGTCTTCCCCATGTTCATTTTAAGACCCACTTGCTGGGAGACTCGGTCAAGGTCTTCGAGCATAGTGTCAAAATCGTCCAGCGTCTTTGACACAACGACTATATCATCGGCAAATCGGAGGTGTGTGATGTATTCGCCATTAATATTGATGCCGATTTCTGCCCATTCCAGAAGCTTGAATGCGTCTTCCAATGCCGCAGTGATCAGTTTCGGAGATATCACATCTCCCTGTCTTACACCTCTCCGCAGTGGAATCGCCCTCGTGTTCTGCTTCTGTACTCGGACCGACATGGTGGCGTTATTGTAAAGGCACCTTAAAACCTCTATATACCTAGTCTATGTGGCACCGCTGCAGAGACTGAAGCACCGCCAAGTTTCGATCGAATCATGGTCCACAAACGCTAAGCATAGGGGCATATTATACTCCTCAGACTTCTGTATAATTTTCCTAAGCGTATGGATGTGGTCTATGGTACTGTAGCCTTTTCGGAAACCGGCTTGTTCGGGAGGCTGGAAGTCATCAAACCTACGTGCGAGACGATTCGTGATGACCCTTGAAAACAGCTTGTAGACATGGGTCAGGAGTGAGATGGGTCTATAGTTCTTCAATAAGGTTTTGTCTCCTTTTTGGAAGAACAACACCACCACACTCCTGTTCCACGCCTTCGGCGTGATGCCCTCCAGCAACGCGGAATTAAAGAGTCTCTGAAGAACTTTAAGTACCGGTGTTCCACCCGCCTTCAGAAGCTCTGCTGTGATTCCGTCCTCGCCAGGTGCCTTGTTGTTTTTGAGCTGTTTAAGGGCCATCCTAATCTCGTAGAGGCTGATGTCCGGGATGTTTTCGGTGTAGTGTCGAGTCAGGATAGCTCGTGGGTCTCTAGCCGAGCTATCTACGGGTTTGGCTACTGAGGTGTACAACTGCCCATAGAACCTTTCGATCTCCCTCAAAACCACTGCTTTCGTCGACTCTACACTGCCGTCCTCCGTCTTAAGCTTCGTCAACAGGCTTTGCCCAATAGACATGTCCCTTGCAAACACTTTGAAGCCTTGGTTCCGCTCTATCGTTTCTTTAACATAGTGTTAAAGCAACGAATGTCGTGTCGCTGGGACTTCCATATTTGTCTTTTGAGCTGCCTGTAGTTTTCAGCATTAACGGAGGGTCTGCAGTGCCATAAATAGATCGACGTTTTGCCATAAGGTCGAGTGTGGACCGACAGTTTTTGAGGTCTATTTTTACGGCCAGGCCTAAAATACTTAAACCCCACCGTTAGAACAGTTTCCACAAACCCGTTATTAATTTTGTCCACTGTAACGCAATTTTCTAGGCAATCAAAGCGGTTTGACAACTCGAGTTGAAAGCTCTCGGGATTTTGGATATGAGCACGAGTCGTTTGGAGCGTGGACTTCATCAGGCGGGATCTTTCTAATTTGACATTTATATTCAACTAGCGGTCCCCCGCGACTTCGTCCGCGCGTTTTGAGTTTGCTCCCTCCCCTCCCATCGCAGCGTGATGTTTTATATCCTAAAGCCTTTCTCAATAAATTAGCTATCTAACACAGAAATATTTTTTCAAATTGGCTTAGCAGTTTCTGAGATAAGCGCGTTCAAACCAACAAACTCAGCTTTATAATATAATTAGCGCAAGCGCACGTTGTACTTAAGCTGCGAACATTATTTTGGTGCGGAGTTATGTTAAAACTGTGATAGCTCCTAAGATATTTATTGGAATCAAATGATATAAATGGCAACTTTGTTCTAAATGAAATGCTCGTGATGATGAATGTATTTATTTTGATAAGAATAAATACCTGTGTGTATAATACACCTCTAAAAATGATGCATTATTTTTTTACAAATTTATTAACATAAAAAAGGTTGTAGTAAGTCAACCATCTTAATGCTGAACAATCTTGTCATACATGATTTTTGTGTAACTTTAGCGGTTTCCGCAGCGTACGCAGCGGAAGCTCTCAAAAGGAATACCTTTCTCCCGTTTTCGCAACATTTTTCATTGCTGCTGTGGTCTTGTAAGTCGTATCTTTATGTTATATAGCTTAAAGCCTTCCTCGATAAATGGACTATCTAACATAAAAATATTTTTTCAAATCGGGCCAGTAGTTTCTGAGATTAGCGCGTTCAAACAAACAAACAAACTAACTCTTCAGCTTTATAATATTAGTATAGATAAGCGCAAGCGCACGTTGTACTTGAGCTGCGAACATTATTTTGGTGCGGTGTTATGTTAAAACTGTGATAGCTCCTAAGATATTTATTGAAATCTAATGATATAAAGGGCAACTTGGTTCTAAATGAAATGCTCGTGATAATGAATGTATTTATTTTGATAAGAATAAATACCTGTTTGTATAATACACCTCTAAAAATAATGCATTATTTTTTTACAAATTTATTAACATAAAAAAGGTTGTAGTAAGTCAACCATAAAAGATAGACATATGCTGTCGCGGACTTTATTATAGAACTCTTAATGCTGAACAATCTTGTCATACATGATTTTTGTGTAACTTAAGCGGTTTCCGCAGCGTATGCAGCGGAAGCTCTCAAAAGGAATATCTTTCTCCCGTTTTCGCAACATTTTTCATTACTGCTGTGGTCTTATGAGTCGTATCTTTATGTTATATAGCCTAAAGCCTTCCTCGATAAATAGACTATCCAACGGTTAAAATAATTTTTCAAATCGGGCCAGTAGTTTTTGAGATTAGCGCGTTCAAACAAACAAACAAACTCTTCAGCTTTATAATATTAGTATAGATGTGCCTCGAACTATTCGGTGATCGCTACCGGTTTTCACCCTGTTGATCACGGAGCCATCATTGAATAACCGTCTCTTGGAGGTCATGAAGAAGTCAATCTCCTTTCTCGTGAAGCCATCGGGACTCAACCAGGTCCACTTCCTTTGAGGCGGCTTCTGGAAGAAAGAGTTCATCGCAAAGAGTCCCTCCTTCTCCAGAAAGTCGGCCAGCCTCTGTCCCCTGGCGTTCCTTTGCCCGTATTCAAAAGGTCCCACCTTCAACTCATTCTCGCCTCGCTTGCCCAGTTTCGCGTTGAAGTCCCCCGTTACAACAGTAAAATAGGTTTTGGAAGTATGCATGGCTCTACTTACGTCCTCATACATTTCCTCCACCTCTTCATCCGGGTGTTTCGTAGTGACGACGGGGGAGGATAATCCGGACATCATGGCCATAAACGAAACATGGATGGAAAATGAGGATGACTGCAGGGCACCCAGATTACCAGGCTACCAGCTGAGGCATGTGTCAAGGCCGAACTTCATTTCAAAAGATTGTGGTGGAGGGGTGGGGTTTTATATTCGTCGAGGTATTAATGCTAGGCTGCGCCAGCATCCTAATCCTGAGTCTGCTATACGAGTACAACAGATGTGGCCATCAGTGCGCCTGATGAATCATGAAATCATCGTTGGAACAGCTTACAGACCCCTGTGGCAAAACGTGGACCTATTTTTTGACGGTGTTACTGAATCTGTAGCCGCCTTCTCGGGAGTACATGGCATATTGCTGTTGGGAGATTTTAATATGGACCAGCTGGATGTAGGTAGTAATAAGCATGGGCTTTTAATCAATTAACACAATGCCTAAACCTAAAGCAGCTAATTACAGAGCCTACACACTTTACTAGCCACAGTGCAAGTGAAGGTAAGAGATTTACCACAGATTTAGGAGCACATGCGATGCTTTTGGCAGAGCTGAAACTAAAAAAGGAAAAGGCCAGCCCCTGCTGGGTATCATATAGGCCACTGAAGAGCATTCTGCCAGAGAGACTGGTTGCGGACCTTGATATTATCTGGGTCTCAATAGCATTGAGGATGTGAACTGCCTAATAAAAGCTTTTTCTCTCTGTGTTCGTGGCCTCATGGACCTGCACGTACCACTGAAGACAAAAAATTCATACATCCACCTCACCCACGGATCACAGATACTATTAAAGAAATGGAGAGGCTCAGGAATAAGTATCATAAACAATATAGACTGCAGGGAACTCCATTGCTCAGGGACAGCTACAGCAAACTCAATTACTGCGACACCTCGTATATGGTCCATGCTTACTGGCAAGGTCTGCAAGGCTCATCCAGCGGGTGCAAAATGCATGTGATAGGATCTGCTTTCACATTCCACCACGGACTCACGTGACGCCATGTCTGAATGCAGAAAATATATTAAAAATGGAAACACGCCGAAAACTACACCTAGTAACTCTGCTATTTTGAGTAATAAAAACCCATAAACCTGCATACTGGGGAAAAAGCTGCTTTGGGCATGGGGTGGGAACGGGCGGGGGAGAAGAGCGTCGTGCACGCCTGTATTTCTGACTCCCCAACATCGCACAGTGACCTTCCGGGGATCTTTCCGACTCGCCGCCACGCGGTGCTGGAACTATCTGTTACAATGTAAAAAGCCTTTCTCTCAAGCCAACAAGAAGAGGCAATAAATAATATGTGATTCGGTTCCATCAACATACCAATGCAACGTGGTATGCGCGTCGTACGTGGGGACACTGCAAGATCCACGCACCAAACAGGAGGCTATATCCCTTTCTGTTTCTTCGTTCAGTTTAGTTTAGTAATTTTGAATCTGGGGTGTTGTTTTTACAAAGCGCAACGTGGCGAATTTCCTTCACTTTTTTATGGTTAGGTGTAGGGTTGCAAAGCAAGTCTACTTATTTGACAGATGAATGAATGGTCGATTGATAGGGTTGGAACACACGCCCACGCGACCGATACGAGACCGGCGAGTTGAGATCGCTGCAAGCGCAATTAGTTACCTAAATATTTAATTTGTTAATTTGGACGTAGTTAAGCAAAAAGGATCCAACCCACAAGGTCGTCGAAAATGAGTGAAATATACCAAAGTGGTCATTACGGTCTATATTACCATGTAGCAAAGAGTGTCAAAGTAAAAAATGAATATTTAAGGTTATTTTGAAGGTAAGTTACCATCCCACATGTACCAGGAGTGCATATTTTAGTTTCACAAAAACGATCCAATCTCTGTGAATCATTATAGTGGAATAGCCGGTGAAAGATACAGATCTTAAAATTAAATCACGAAAACGATCTTAAAGTACCTAGATTCTTTTTTTAATTCTTTATTGCACTGACAAAACTAAAGTACGAATGGCGGACTTAATGCCTAAAGCATTCTCTACCAGTCAACCATTGGGTGAAACAGAAACGATTGAGGCGGCGTACACATAAAAGCAACAGTATCCATACATAGGCTAACAGAGATTAATAAAGGGGAAACAGAGAAGGACAAACCTTATCAAGCATCACCTTTTTGACAAATTACTCTTACTTGAAAAGAATTAATAAGTTAAATCACGAAAACGATCCAAAATACCTGGATCCTTTTTAATAAATTACTTCAGTCGAAAAGAGTTTAACGATAAAATCACAAAAACGATCCAGATGGCCTGGATTCTTTTTGAAGATTTGTATTGCTTGAAAATATGATGTGTATTAAATCATTGTAACGATCCCTTATAGTTTGTTTTATATATATTTTTATTTAACTTCATTATAAACATGATAAATATTACACTTTAAAAATCTACCATTATTTATAAAATAAAAATTGGTTGCCTGTAAAGTCGGTATACGGGCGAAAGTTTTACGTGACAACGACTTTTTATGTCTGTCTCTCTCGTTCTTACGCGTGCCTCTCACTCGCTCTCAGTGCTGCGCGCGCGGGCCTCTCTCTCGTTCGGTGACTCATCGTAACGTTACCGAGCGTTACACTTATTCATAAGTGACTCCCAGCCGCAACCTAATTTAAGACGTTGCCTTACTTTGCCATCTAGTATGAATATTACGTTGCTTTCTGATGAGGGTTTTAATTTACTGCCTGAAACGGTGACGATATTCAACTGTGAACCAAGTGCTAATGGTAAATGCTTAGCTTTTATTTTTATTTTTCTTGAACTTATTCATTTAATTAGGGTGCTTTCATTTAGGACATTGATTCCCAAAGTGGTCCAGGTGGACCCCCAGGGGTCTACGCGAGCCCGACAAGGGTCTACGCTTGCGTGGAAAAAAAATGGGGGTCCACAACTCGTTAACGGGGGTCTATAAAAATGTATTAGGTGACCCGACTTGACTTCTCCTATGAATATAGGGAGACAATAATATAGATAGGCAGACAATAATATAAGAACAATAAAATTATAAGAAGTTTGACTTCTCCTATGAATATAGGAAGACAATATTATAAGAAAATCAGCAATTGTTTTTATAAAAACTTGCATATTCCATATTCAGAAAGAGCGTGTCAAGACTCGCCGATGCCGCGCCGCCCTCCCGCCTAGTTAAAGTCTTGTCTGAACTTGCATGAACTTGTTGGATTTTTCCCTAATATAAATACGAATGCGAATGATAAACATTACTCAGTTGTTTCCGGAATTTCCAAAAAGAAAGTGTACCTATATAAGTGTTCACCAGTGACAGAAGTAGTTTTCAGACTTTTGAAAATTAAAGTGATTTGATATTATTGTTTGCCAGTGTTGGAAAAGTAAGTACCTACCTATCTATTTGTTAGCAACTTGTATCTGCGGGAAAAACAAACCCACAAACAGTAGGTTCTGACCCATTCCAAGAATAAAGATTTCATAGGTCAAGGAAAATTATAGCAGTATTTTTTTTACTTTCTTCAACTATCTGATTTTAAGTATTTTTAAGTGATGCGTGCGTTTTGTATGGATAGTCCTAATTTTTTATCTTTATAAGTGCGTAAATAAATACTTAGTTTTGATTGTGTTTTGTAATGAATAAGTATGTTGCGTTTAGTAAGTGACCAAGTACACGTATAAAATATATACAAAGAAAAAGTATAAAATTAAATTAAATACCTATATTTATTTCGAAAAAGAACAGAAAGTTTAGGAATATTAAACTTCTATTCCAGCTAGCTCACTTTAATTTCATTACAATTCTTTAAATATATTATTCTCTTAAAAAGCCACATCTATTATGAATGTTAAATCATTTTAAGATTACTTAACAAATATTTTTTTCATATTTACAGGTAGGTAATTGATACGAAACAGATGGAGCTCCTGCCATGGTCGGGCGATATCGTGGGTTTATAAGTCATCTTAAAAGGATTATACCAGAGGTAATAGGCAATTCACTGTGTCATCCACCGACAACATCTAGTAGCGAAAAAATTTAGTTATAGATTGCACCAAGCGCTTCAATTTGTGATTAATGCAGTTAACAAAATAAGAAGCAATGCATCAAATACGCGCTTTTTTGCACAATTGTGCGAAGAAAATGATGAGGACTTCCAACCATTGCTGCTACATACCGAAGTACGCTGGTTGTCGAAAGGTGCATGTCTATTAAGATTCTATTTGCTTTTCGACTCTGTTTTAGAGTTTCTGATCACTAAAGATCCTGTTTTAAAAGAAAACCTCATGAATTTCAAAGCAGACATTGCGTATTTGACAGATTTGTTCAAAAAATTCAATGACCTCAACCTACAGTTACAAGGGGACAGCCTCAATTTGATAAAAACAAAGAGTTCAATTTCAGCTTTTCTTGGTAAACTGAAACTTATGAAGCAAATGTCGTGAATTTTCCCAGTTTCCAAATTTATTGCAGGTAGAATGCCTCGACGAAGATATTCAGACGTATGTTCAACATTTGATGATTTTAAAATCAGATTTGAAGACATTCTGTCGATGGATATACCACCATGGATAATAAATCCATATGATAAAACTGAAGTGGAAAATGTGGTACTGCAAGAAGAGCTACTCGAGCTTAGCACTAATGAGGAGCTCAAAGTAGCATTCAAAAGAGGGTATCAATCATTTTGGCTGCAGGCACAAATACCTGAAAAATATCCAGGACTGTGGGGAATTGTGCAAAAATTTCTCATAGCGTTTCCTTCGTCATATCTTGTCGAACGCAGTTTTAGTGCGTTCTGAAAAACTGAGCAGATCAAATATTACAGAGCGAGGAGATTTACGGTTATACTTAACTAAACTCAAGCCAAATATTGATAATTTGCTGTCAATTCACCAAGTACATCCCTCCCTTTAAAATTATAACTTTTATCTCAGATTACAATGGTATAATTTTGGTAAATTTTGATTATATTGCGACTGTTTTTAAAATAATTATTAGTTTTGATGTTAAATTTTAATTCTACTAAGACTGTTATAACAACATAATTAACAGTGTAGTAATTTTTGTGTTTGAATAAATAGCTACAAAACAAGAAAATATTTCTTTTTACTTTTTACCACTCCGAAGTGGAAGCTTATTGGTTTCTTGTACTGTGAGTCAATCTTAGAATACAAAAAAGTAAAGTAGGAATCCAACTGTTGGATGAAGACGCTTTTTAGACTGGCCTTGAGACTTAGCTTAAATGACAATACTCACAGCATAATCAAAGCAATATAAATTCTTACCTTTTTTCGAAAACTTTTATTAAATAGTTCATTGAAAAATAGCCACAACACAGATTTACATAGACATATACTTTTTTCGGGTTTTGGAAGAAAGTTAGTAGATGTAATAGCTGCAGGGGGTCCACCAGATCTAGCAAGAATCGAGCCCAATGCATTACCTTGTCTATTGTGTGTGATGGTGTTGGGTAGTTTTCATTAATAGGTATGGGTGACATAGTTGAATATTGACTCATTAATATTGTTCAATAAAACCAAACTCATCAAGAAATAAAATATACTAGAACACAAGAATTTTTCATTTATTTCATTTATTAATTTCCACCGAATTTATACAATATTTTAACTGATATAAATAAATGTTTTTTGCAAACTTTAGTTAATTGATTTTTCACATAAGTTTTTTTTATCAATTACATGAACATGAAATAAGAACTTATTTTAATATGGTTTAAATTAGGACCAGAACATTTAATGATCTTGTTTAAGATTCATTTTTTTAAATAACATCTTTTTGTTAGGTATCAGAAGGTTAAATTATGCACTGACTCAAAATTATTTTTGTCTCACCTAATTACATGCTAAAATTGATATTTAAGGCCTTGTAGTGAGTCTTTTTTAAAAGTTAGAATCCTTAACTGAAACCGCATCAAAATCGGTTCATCATACATACCTCTATTTTAGGTCGGCTAAATTTGTTTAGTAATATTTTATAACTGTAATTCATACTTTGAAACCTTTTTTTAATTATTTTTTATGAAATAATACATTCGATTATATTATTTTATATAAAAAACTATGTACATACATTTAATCTTTCACAACACATCATTTCATGAACAGTAATCTGTCAAATAAATGCTACAATTAAACAAAAAATAATAATATCATTCCTTTTAGGATTAACATGACTAAACTACTAGTTTCGAATAACCAATTGAATCGATCAATTGAATGAAATTGGTGTCCCAACACTAAATTAAAAAATATGAAGTTTTCCGTCATCTTTTTGTCTATGTCAAAATGGTGATATTTTTCGTATGAATCACGTTTTTGAGTGTAATTATGTGTGTTTGCAAACAATTATCATATTTATATTGTTACGGCGTAATTGGTAAAGGTGTTTGTGAGTTCTGCAAAGCAATTCACTGGTGTATGTGCCGAGAATCTTCAGATAATAGAGTTTGGCCATCAAAAGCTGAACCTAGCAAAACGCGGCAAATTTAAAATATGAAAACTAGGCAACACCGTCTATAATAGGAAGAAACATATTTGATACTTTTTTAAAATTCACAAAAAGTAGATTTCAACTGTGGCTTTCCTCATATGAAATACGAAGTTATAACACGTTTCATATATGTACTATGGCTGCTACACACAATGTCGGTGGTACGGCTGGTGGCCATGTCACCGGCACCGCTAGGCTCGCATTTTACTATCAATAAGTAAGGATATTCATTGCGATTATACATCTGACATGCTGAACTAGGTATTTAAACCAACAGAAGTTAATAGTATTTGGGATGTCGGGATGAGAATTTCAAAAACAAAGTTTACTAATATACATAGTTATTTATTATTCACTATAATCAAAGTCTGATTCTAGATACTCCACACCCATCGATTCTTCTGAATCTGAACTGCTAGATTCGTCACCTGAATCGGTTACATTTATAATGAAACTTTCCATTTCTGCCACTATTCCATCTTTTTGTTTATAATTCTCTTCAATATGAATGACATGATTAACCATCTTATTCCATTCCTCAGAAGTAATGCTATCGAAGCATTCTTTTATTAAATTTTCCATTTCTGATAAGGATCTTGAAATATTTTTACTTGCCACTTTTCTCTTTCCTGTGCTCCAAATAAGCTCAATGGGATTGAGGTCACAATGATACGGCGGAAGTCGCAACACCTCATGGCCATGTTCTTCAAGGATCTGATCAGCTTCATAAATAGGATCAGGTTTATGTTTATCAACCAAGCACAGCAGTTCCTCTCTTGACTGAGTTTCTTCAAATGAAATATCATAACAACGGAGCCAATTTTGTATTTCTACTTTGCGAGTACTAGTGTTTGGTGCCTTATTCACTTGTATGGTATGATAACTTGCATTATCCATGACAATAATGCTGGGTTCCGTCAAATTGGGAATTAATTTTTCACATAACCATTTGTTAAAATTTGAGGCATTCATGTCATGATGATAGTCAGCTTTAGTTGATTTTGTACTAAAGACTAATAATGCATTTGGTATAAATCCACTTTCTGATCCTGCATGAACAATAATAAACCTTTTCCCCGAAGAAATATTATCAATAGCGCCCTGAGTTGAAGGTCCCTGCCATGACTTTTTTGGTTTGTAATTCTGATGAATATAAGTCTCATCTAAGTACACAATTTTCTTCCCCTGTTGTCGTTTTAAAGCAATAGTTCTTAAGAATCTATGTCGCCACGCTGCGATATCATAGCGTTCCACAAGTACAGAACGCTGATTTTTATTTTGCTTGAATACAAATCCGTTGGTTAATAATATTTGACGTAATGTTTCTCTACAGCCTGTAAATGCAATACTCTCTTTTAAATCCGTCAAAAGGCTTCTTAATGTAGGCACTTGCTTCTTGACAACATAATATTCATTTATTTTGTTTCTTATAGCTTGAATATCAAAACTGTCCAGGTTAGACACTGTCTTTTTATGAGGGCGTTTCTTACCTGGGGTGCTGAACACCCCTTTGTTTTCTTTACTTTCATTATTAATCCTTTTCAATGTTGAAATACTAATATCTGAAAAAGAAACAGCAATATTTTTTAAACCTATTTATAATTTTAAACTAATCACTCCTGTGTATTTTTGTTGCATATAAATCTATGTGAACTTATACGTAATCTGAAAAAAAAACATTGTTTATATAAGCCTTTTATTTAAACGATGTTTTTTTTCTCAGTCTGTAAAATACATCTTGTATTTAAAACAAGTCTAGAATTTGTTTACAAATAGTGTATGTTGGTGTAAAAATCTAAGCAAAGGAAAAAAATTACACGAACCTATTACCAAAAATATGTATTTCTGACATTTTATATCAATAATTTTGAGCTTGGTAGGAACTTACCAGTCATTGAAGAGATTTTCTCAAAATATTTATTCTGTGAGAGATACTCTTCTTGATGAAATTCCTTTATTTTTTTGAGATTTGCCAAAGCAGCACTGGCTCCTTCAACACTCGAATTCTTTTCTGTAAAATTGGTAAAATTGGAATGTACTAATTATAAATACCTATATATTATTATGACGTGAAAGTCTTGATAAATATGAAAGTATCTAAGTGAATAAGTTTTACTAACCTACGAACTCTATCGCAACATGTAAACAATCTTCTTTTTGCTTGATTATAGCCATTTGCTCATCTTGTTTTTCTTTATATTTACTTATCATAGTAAATAAAATCTGCCGCACTGCACTCTTTATAGTTTTACCCATATTTTGAAAGAAAAACCAAGGAATGCACAAAATAAACTTAACACAGTGACAACCAACTACGCAGATACGCCATGATGGCGGCCATGAACACTTTTTTTTTCACAGTGGTAGTGTTGCCGCTATAAAAATCACCGGGTTCAGCTTTTATTAGCCAGACTCTAGGGTTGGAAGGTTAGTCAGTGGTTTGTTTACATTTAAAGACTTTCCCGTGTGAATAGGGTATACAAGAACATACAAAATTGGTAATATTGTAGTTTGTAGAAACCTACTATTACAAGCGCAGCCAGATCAGAGGACGAAATTGAGGTGTGTTTCACTTCTCTTCAGCTATTACCTAAACAAATGGCACTAGCCAAACTTCTTAAGACTGAAAAGATTGATAACATTCTGAAAATTAATTACAAAAGTCATATAAAGTTGTTATTCAAGTACAAATAAAAATTAGGCCGAAATGCTAATAAAATGCCGCCAACTTGCTGAAATAGGTTGCAGATGCCAAATTTTATCTGAATTAAACCTATCATACGGAGTAATCAAAGGCGTTGATCTAGACATCGAAGACAAAGACTTGATGGAAATAATTCAAACTGATGTCGAAATTATATCAATAAATCGCTTGAAACGCGTAGATACACAAGGCTAATGGGTGAATAGTGAAACCATACGCATTAGTTTCAACAGTCCGACGATACCGACGTACGTCTATGCTTACAGTTGCAGATTCAAAGTGGAACGATATGTTTTCCCTGTAACGCAATGTTCTGGATGTTGGAAGTTTAGCCTACCATCGAAGTTTTGTCCTACTAAGAAGATCAAATGTCCAAAATGTGGTGAGAACCACGTCAACTTGTGATGAGTGACAAAGACATGGTAAACCATATGTAACAGACAATGCTGATTGTCAATCTGTTATTCTACCAACACCATCTTACCGAGCCTGGGCAAACAGCAAAGAGCGATCAAATTCGAATATCACCACTACGGCAGTTATACACAGGGAAGATATAGATTTAGATGAAAACCGTGAGCAACCAGATAAAGAGCCGATAAAAAAGAAAAAAACAAAGTCAGACTTATCTAAAAAACTGAAGAAAATTAAAAAAGTGCCACAAAACAATTCTTTTGAAGAGAGTCAAGAAAGTGAAGAAGCATCAAAAGACGAAGATGAAGAGAATAAAAAAAAACATTGCAATAAACCAAAAAGATGTTTTTATCTCTTAAAACTCGAAAAATTAAAAGACATTATGATACCAAATTTGGAGTTTAATGAAAAGTTTAAAGCAATATTTAGAGTACTCTATGCTGAAGTGAAAATGTTTATAACTAAGTTTATGCTAAGTGCTGATTGTATACAACCAATTTTACGATTCTTTAATGGGTAAAAAACCCAACTCTTTTTCCGATTTCAATATACTGCAGTGGAACTCACAAAGTCGAAGGCCAAAGGTAAGTTGTCTTGGTGCTATTTTAACTCAAGAAAATATTCATGTAGCAATCATTAGTGAGACATGACTAGAGGAAGAATCGACTCTTTATATCCGCGATTATAGTATCCATAGAAAGGATAGGATGGATGGATATGGAGGAGTGGCAATTTTAACACATAAGTCTGTTCGAATACGTGTTTGTCCAATAACAGTATCTAATCATGGCATAGAGTGCATAAGCGTGAAAATACTTAACTGTAAAAATGTCGAAAATGTTGTTTCTGTATATTGTCCATCATCCGTTTGTCCCATGATTGGGATAATTTATTTTTTCTATTCAAAGGTAAGACTGTTATAAAGTCTGGCCATCCAAACGTGATACTGAAAATTGCCCGCGATATTTAAAAAAAATATCTATGGTAACCCTGCATGAACTAGGATTAAACAGTTTTAATACTTTCACATTATTAATTATTACAATATAATAAACGGAAGGTGCATGATGTACTCGCCATTTATGTTGTTCGATAATAAAAGGCTTTGAAATTGAAAGTCTTATTGGAAAGCCATTTCCTTAAAAGAAAAAAAAGTAGTACTATTTACTTACAAAAAGAAATGATATCCCACCAAAAACATTACATAAATAGGTAATGTTAGTATTTTTTGACCACTCGATATAGATCACTTTCATCTGCGATTTAAGATTAATCTTCACTATAATCATATTATGCAAACAGTATATGTGATACTTAAAATACATTATACCGGGTCTGTCGCAACGTTTTGTATAATACATTTTAAGTATGTGTACAAATCGCGAGAGTATGAAATGTTAGGTGACAATGCAAAATTATGGTATCAGCTATATCAGTAAGGTGGTCCGATGATGAAACTAAAGCAAACATGCCAGAAACGTGAAATGATTAATTTGTTACACCACAGGATTTTTTTATTAAAGTGAAACAGCATACTGATTTAATGATTAATAAACAATTCATTGAATAAAATAACATTCTTTCAACTATCATAGAATCATTATCTGAACTAATCTATAACTAAACACTCTGTCTAAAACTAACTATCATACTCAAAATCAGATTCCAAAAACTCAATTGGCTCCTCAGACTCACTACTCGAGTCCCTGTCACTGGTTACATTTATAACGAATGTTTCTAATGTTGTGACGATTCCATCTCGTTCTATATATTTTTGTTCTACATGCAGTACATGATCAGTGCATTTTTTCCAATGCTCCGGAGTTACAGTCCCAAATTCCGCTGAAATCGCTTTTTCTACTTCTTTTACAGTAAGTCCCATATTTTTGCTGCCAACTTTCCTTTTAGCTAAACTCCATATTTGTTCAATGGCGTTAAGGTCGCAATGGTATGGGGGCAACCGTAGAACTTCATGACCATTTTCTTTTAAAATTTCGTCAACCTCATATTTCGGGTCGGGCTTGTATTTGTCTACCAGACACATCAGCTCTTCCTTCGTCATGTAAGTTTCATAGGCGATTCTATTGGCAGTGAGCCAGTCTTGAATGTCTGCCTTTCTCTGATGCATTGTGGGTGGTTTATTAACCTGAGTAGAATGATAACTTGCGTTATCCATTATTATGACACTTGGTTCCCTTAAATTAGGGATTAATTTCTTTTGCAGCCATTTTAAAAAGTTCTGTCGGTTCATGTCATGATGATAATCAGCTGACAAAGATTTTGTGCTAAAAACCAAAAGGGCATTCGGTACAAATCCTTTTTCGGACCCCGCATGTACAATAATGAACCGTTTCCCTGGGGAAATTTTTTCAACCACACCGCTAGTTGATGGACCTTGCCACGATTTTTTTGGCCTATAATTTTGATGAATATATGTTTCATCCATATAAATTAACGGCTTCTCTTGCTGGCGATATTTACTAATGGTTCTCAAAAATCTGTGCCTCCATGCCGCAATGTCATATCTCTCCATGATTATACTACGCTCGTTTATATTTTTTTTGAACTCAAATCCATTGGACAATAAAATTTTGCGCAACGTTTCACGACATCCGGTAAATCCAATGCTCTCTCTTAAATCTGTCAACAAGGTACGTAAAGTAGGCACCTGTTTTTTAACTGTGTAGAATTGATTGATCTTCTGCCTGATCGCATTAATGTCAAAACTATCCAAATTGGCAACTGTTGGTTTATGTGGACGCTTTTTCCCGGGAGTATTCCAAACACCTGCATTTGACTGTCCTTCTTTTTTTATTCTTTTGATAGTAGCAGTACCAACATCTGAAAATTAGAATAAAAAGTACATTATATTGTTTAAAAGCATCGATCACCAAGGAACCTAAATATTATTATAGTATGAGTGATCTAACTAATCATCCCTATGTGGTAAAGTGTTACATTCCTAACCCGCGACCACGGCACCAATAGCAAGTGGTGTGGTTAGTAGTTTTGGCCAACTGATCACAATCCAATGTGAGAGTAGGGTCACCTAGTGTCCACCCATTTATGCATTTCTCTAAGAACTGTTTAAGTAATATTATTTAAGATCTTTTCTCTCATCCTGGCACTATGCTAGTTGCATCTTTGTAGCCCCACTTCCGTTAAACATATTATTTTTAACTAAATGTGACTTCCTTGCTTATTTATAGCTATATAGTATATATTTGGATTTTAACACACTTCTAATTATTAATTTACAGTTAAAATTACATACCTGTCATTGCAGAAATTTCTGTCACAAATTGAATTTCTGATTTGAGTTGACTCTTTTCCTCTAGTTGTTGTAAACTCTTCACAGAATTAGTAATATCATTCAACTCATTTAAGTTGCTCTCACCAAGTTTATCTCTCATCCTGTCTGAAATAAAAAACATACAATAAATAAATTTCCGGTTACAATCGGAACATAACCTCTAAATGCAGGAGAAACTATTATTTCAAACTGAAACCAACAACAAAAGCATAATTAAACGAATAATATGTTTAGTCCAACTAAAAATAACTTGAAATGACTATGAAGTATACAAACTATTCAACAAGTATCAAAATCATTACAGAACACTAACCTGTGGCAGCCATTATTTCATGGAAATATCGTTCTTTCTCGCGGAAAGCAGAGGCTCGCTCTTCTTGTTTTGCTTTAAATTTACACATCATTGTATAAATTAACTTCCTAGCTGAACTTTTTATAGGTTTCGACATAATAACGCAAGATAATTATGCCGAAAATTGACACGACTTGACAACCAACGTACTAGGGTTTGACAAGTGTTGAGTATTGCCATATAAAGAATTCTGTTTCAAAGTCAATATCACGTTTCGATGGCCAGACTCTAGCTGGGAATTTTAATGCCCACCACACTAACTGGTCGTGTAAAAATGACGCCAGAGGATTTCAAATATTTGATTCTTCGCTAGAAAATGACTTTGTATCTTTAAACGACGGACGCCCGACACGAGTCAAATTGGTTAATCATACATTGCAAGAATCGTCACCTGACATAAGTTTTGTATCAGCTGACATAGCCACTGAGTTTACTTGGCAAACGTGTAACGAGAATCTGGGTAGTGACCACTAACCATCTCATAATAAAATTGTCAATACTCTATAATAGCTCATTAAATTTTATCAAGAAAAGGAACTTTAAGCTGGACAAATTGGAAAGGTTATTCAGACGAATTACACCTAGCTTTTATGAATTACTCGTATAACGATTCTTATAGTATTCAAAGTAAATATGATTTTTTTGAGACTTAATTGATTACATCAGCTGACAAAAATATTCCGTTCTATAAAATTTGTACCAACAACGTACAAACGAAATTTAAGCCAAAAACATATTGGACCCAGGCACTATCACAAGTAGTGCCACAACGTAGATTAGCATTAAAATATTTTAGGCGCAATCCCACCCCCCAAAATTTAAATATACTAGAAGCTAAAACAGCAGAAGCCCGTAGTATGATTAAGAAAGCGAAGTCTGAATCTTGGCAAAAGTTTTGCACGTCTATAGATGGAAGTAAATCTATAACTGAGGTGTGGCAAAAACTGCGTTGGGATAAGGACATCAGAGATCTAAGCAACAGCCCTCAGATGAAATACTGGAGGAGTTGCTGTGTTCCCTGATACAGTAATAGAAAATGCACCTACTTTTGAATCCAAGAACCGATTATTGGAGTCGTATTTTTCTATGCAAGAACTCAAACACTGCCTCTCTAAAAAAGACTCAGCCCCTTATAAATTACATACTCAATACATACTCAATGATCTTTAATTTACCTGAATTAGGACTTAATATACTTCTAAAATTGTATAATGAAATTTTCCAATCAAGTATTATCCCTCATCAATGGACTAATATAAAAGTTGTGGCGATACCTAAGCCAAATACTGAGAATAATTCAGAACCTAAATTGAGACCTATTTCACTTATTTCAGGCTTATGTAAGATTTTTCATATCATGTTAGCAAGACGTCTAGAATGGTATGTAGAAAAAAATATAATTATTTCAACTCTTTTTACGGGATTTCGAAAAGCCCAATCTTGTATTGACCCTCTGGTACGCCTTAAGGCGTACCAGATGTAGCTGATAAGCTACATACAAAAAATATACCTACTCTTGCTTGTTTTTTGGATATAAAAAATGCATATAATAATGTTCTTGTAAGCAAGATTGTAAAAATCCTTGATAAAATGGAAGTTGGGTCGTTAATTTGCCAATACCTTTGGGGCTTCTTATGTCATAGATCCTTAGAAATCAATGGGAGTACAAAGAAAATGGTAAGATGTACGAGTATGGGTCTTGCCCAGGGTGATCTAATTTCTCCGTTGATTTTCAATATTGTGACCGCTAAAATTTGCCATGAAATAAGAGACGTAATGGTGAGTCAATATGCCGATGACTTTGTATTTTACTTAAGTGATAAAAATATACTTTACTGTGAAAGTTTTATTCAAAGTAGTATTAACACTGTTATACAATCTTTAGAGGAGTTAGGATTGGAACTTTCGGTAAATAAAACAAAATTCTGTCTTTTTAGCAGGCGATACAGACAACAACCTGTTAACCTAAAGATTCAAAACCATAATATTTTGTCATAAGATTGCATCAAATATTTGGGTGTTTGGCTGGACAGATCTTTGCATTGGAGAAAGCACATTAACGAAATCTACGAAAAAGCACAAAGGTTTTTGAATATTTTGAAAATTCCAGCGGGGTCTGGTTGGGACGTTCATCCAAAATACTTGAAAACTTTATATATTTCAATAATAAGAAGTAGACTGGACTTTGGGTGCTTTTTATATGATTCTAGTGCCAAAACTCATTTATCCAAATTAGATAACTTGCAGAATAAAGCTCTTAGAATTATAGGAGGTTTTATAAAAAGTTCACCAATCCATGTTATGGAAAGTGAAATGGGCATCCCACCTTTAAATTTACGACGACAATTCCTTGCCTATAAGTTCTAACTCAAAGCACAGTCTTGGGAAAATAATATTACTGTGAATATATTAAATGAATTGAGGGAATTATGTTTAGATAGATATTGGGCCAATAAGAAAATTCCATTATTAGTAACTGTCTACAACTCTACTAAGGATAATGTCATTGAATCAAATTATCCACTTCAAATGTTTCAACTAGATATATGGATAACAAATATTGATATAAATAATAATATTCACATTGATCTAAACTATATGCAAGGACCTAAAAAATCTTTTAATAATAATACACTGAAATATGAAATATTACGAGAGCTTAATAATAAATATGGTGGATGGGTCAAAATCTGTGTTAGATGGTTCAATTACTCAAGATGGGAAAGGAGCAGCATATATTTGTCCAAGTTCACATCAAAGGGCCTGCTTTAAAAAAACATCGGATGTATCGATTATGACACTTGAACTTATAGCTCTTTATGAAGCGATTCTCTATGCTTCAGATATGAAAACTGGTTGCTACGTCATACTTACAGACAGCAAAAGCGCTTTGCAACATATAGCTCGAACCGCCTCTGGTAGCAGAGGGGTATCGATAGCTTACAAAATACTTGCAAAGCTACGTGAGTGTAACAACGCTGCAATTGACCTTAGACTTCAGTGGGTTCCATCTCATTTTGGCTTAAGTGGTAACGAAGAGGCTGGCAAGTTGGCTAAATTGGCTATCACTATCTATCAATGATATTTTAGCGTGTCACACCGAAGTTCTTCAGTTCTATCGAAAACTGTGCTATAATAACTGAAAAACGTACTTTGATGAACGTTCCAAAAGCAAGGCGTATGGTATAAGACCATTCAATGTGAGCCTCTTCGCATTCCCTGGTGCTGTAAAGCTTAATTTAATAGAAATAAAATTGTGTTATTGCATAGATTATGATCCGGACACTTTCCGTCAAACAAGTTTGGATATATCATGAAAAAAGTTGACTCACCAAATTGCGAGTAGTGCGGTACGATAGATGATGTCCAGCATTTGTTGGCAGAATGTGTCAAAAATGAGAGCCAGCGACGTTCCCTGATACAAGCTTATCAATTGAACTGCCTTGGAATGGGTATCTTCCAGTCTATACTGGGAAAATTTACTTCTAACTTAGCTAGTATGCTCGCTGTTATGGCGGGCAGTCGCTGACTCTCACCTAGAATTAAGTTTAACTTTTGTTTATTAGTTTTTTTAAAAGGTATGATAGGACTGGCATATCTTTTTAAGATAAAAGTCCTCAAAAATATGAGATTAAAAAAAATATTCACCTCGATAACATAACCACCTAGAATTATTTTTTCAATTTACCACTGACATAAGACATATTGCTGGAAAGGACAATATAACTGCAGATGCCCTGACACGCATAGAAAGTATTCACGCAGCACCAGATTTTGATAGAATTTCTCAGTCTCAACAGAACAGCAAGGAGGTGCAGCAGATTCTAAAGGATGGCTGGAGGTGCAGCAGATTCTAAAGGATGGCTCATCTTCTCTAAAATTAATGAAAGTGCCAGTACCAGGTACAAAAATCTCCATAGTTTGTGACACTTCAACTAATAAACCTCGCCCATTCATACCAGAGGATTTACGACGCCAAGTATTTAATTCGGTACACAGCATTTGTCACCCTGGAGTGAATGCATCCATCAAACTGATAACTGAACGCTTTGCTTGGCCCTTAGAACAGAATGATTGCCAAACCTGGGCCCAAGCTTGCATTCCTTGTCAACGAAGTAAAGTACAAAGGCATACTTCATCACTTATGGGTAACTTCCGATTACCGCCAGCACGCTTTTGTCATGTACACATTGATTTGATTGGACCTTTACCGCCTTCAGAAGACTACAAATACTGTCTTACAGCTATAAACCGCTTTACCTGATAGCCAGAGGTCACACCGCTGCGTGATATAACTGCCGAATCAGTTGCAAAGGCATTCTTCACAATGTGGATATCGAGATTTTGCTGTCCTCAAACAGTGACTACAGATAAGGAACGACAATTTAACTCTAAACTTTTTTTTAATCCTTGACAGGTCTTTATTATATTATATAGTCTACCACCCAGCATCAAATGGCATCATTGAGAGGCTGCACAGAACACTCAAAGCTGCAATAATGGCTCACGAAGAAGGTAGATGGACCCAAGTGTTACCAGCCGTACTCCTGGGCCTGAGATCCGCCTGAAAACCAGACATCAAAGCTACCGCAGCTGAAATGGTATATGGTGAGACCTTAAGGGTGCCTGGTGAGTTCTTTAATCCTCTAATACTACACCAAAACCACTGAATTCATCTCTCAGCTCAAAGAACACACGTCCCGGTAAAAGCCTGAGCCAGCTGCTCATCATGTCAGCAAATCAGTTTTTGTACATGAAGATCTCAAAACATTATCACTTACGCACTGATGCACTCAGAGGACCCCTTACAGGACCACAGGTTCTATCTCGTACTGATAAAACAGTAACCATAAACTTAGCCAGAGGACCTGTCACAGTCTCCATAGACAGAGTTAAGCCTGCTTGTAATCAGCAAACATTCAGGAGGCGATATCTAGTCGCATTCAGACAGACGCACCAGAGTCTCGAACGTAACAATCTGGAAGTCATGCTAAATTTCCTAATTATTTCCAGGTCCAACCTTGATACTCCCAGGGGGGTGATGTGGCTTCGGCACACCACTACGGCACGCGAACATCGTTGAATCAAGGCGACAGAGGGGCATGCTGCGCGGGGCGAAAGATCGAGACCAGACTCCACTCCGGCTGCGGCTGCGCCAGTGATCACCCAAACGCCTTCGACACTAGACCCGTGCCACGCTCTCTCCGAACCGATACCTACCATTGTCCTGATCGATTTTGATTTATATCATTCCTTATTTGCGATAAATATAGCATTTGAATCTTATGTGAGTCGTGTTGTCATTTTACATACTTGCCATAAATTTATACAGTGTAAGTATTGCAGATATCAGCGTCTAATCGGTAAGAAAGGGGCAGAAGAAGTAAGTTTAAACAATATTTTTACTCAAAACTAGTAAGACAACAATCAAATTAATTTCGTTTTTCAGAAATAAATCCACACAATACCATTGGTGAACAACTCCAATATTTCAGAGATGCCTTTCTATCCATAGCGCAAATCAATGTGGCTGCTATGGAGGTATATGTATACCTACTAACTCCGTCAATTTACATGTTTATGCAAGAGAAGTGGACGGGCCATGGTAACTGATGATTTTAATTTCAGACATTGTCAAATGCAACCAATCTACAGGCGGAGTCTCTTATGATTCTGACAAATGCAGCGGACATTATTACTAAGGCTTTTGTAGAAACAAGAAATCGATCAAATGAGTGATATTTTATCATGAAGAGACCTTCATAAAAACAAATTATACATTAGGTCGGTGTCTTTTTTTTTTCGAAGAGACCTATAGCAACACCTGCGGCCAGACTCAACGACCGAAGTCTGAAGCAGAATTTTAGATTACATGACGTACGCGTAATGCGTTTTCTGCTACATTTTATTTTTATGCTACATGAAATATACTTCTCAATCAATAAATACTCGAAAACACCATCTTTGTCTCCGCGTTTTTCGAGCGCTACTTGGTGGTTTTACAGAGAACATTGTCGGTGGTTATACAGGGCACTTTCGTACCTGAAGCACTCGAAATGTCGGATTTTTGACATTTCGTCGTTAAAAGATTAATCATCGGAATTTCTGCTACATCGAATATCCTTGCAACGTATTTATCTTTTCACATAATAAAAAATATTAAGTGACAAGAAAACCGAAACGAATACAGTATACCTTTTATAAATATTAAAATCCCATTTTCCAAACTGGGAACCATTAAAGTATCACTGTGATTTTGAATTTGGAGCTATAAATTAGATATATACAGGGTGTAACAAAAAGGCGAAATAAAATTTAAAGGACGTGTAGAGTAGTAAATGTGTAGTTCCTATGCAAAACCAGAAACTCGTGCGAGTATAAATTACTGAGTTAATTGATGCTAAAGTTTTAACAAAAACTAATCGGTGACAACCCTAAATATCAGCTGTTAGATGTAAACAAACTCATAAATCGAGATTAAATAGGAAACAGATGTGAAACTTTCATAAAATGTGCAGTGATCTTCTCAATGATCATTGAATTAATTAAATAAACAATAAATTAGTCGTTTTAAGTGTTTCGGTTTCTCACTGTGTTGCAACGCTAACATATTATTACTGGTGAATAATTGATTATTGAACTATACCTAATAAAACAACTTTAAGACGATATTTGAGATTATGAGTTATCATGAAGCGTTTAAGTCGTAGATGGGCTTTATTCGAAATTCTGGTGCTGCGTGACTTAGTATTGATCAACATCTTTAATGATTTTATTCATTCGGTCTACCGTTACCATCACCAATATGACAAAATTACCTCGACTACTTGACCTACCGGGTGATATCGGACACTACCGCGAACTAATGGCGCATAACGCCGCAAAACGTAGTATCTGCCGCTACATGGCTAGAGGCAGATACTAAGTTTGTTACTTCGTCTGAATAAATCTGCTACGCTATTGTTTTGGATTCGTTATTTTATTCGTTTAGACTTTGAAATAATAATTAAGAAATGAATGACATTCTGACACCTGCCAAAGATAAGTATTTGTCGTATAGATTTTTTCATTTTAAAAATATTTTCCTCCTTTTTTCCTCTTCCCGGGGCCTCTCCATAATTTTCTTATTGTGTTTAGAGGCAGTAAGATTGTGGGCAGGCCTCCAGAAGACCTCTCTGTATCATATTAAATTCTTGCATTTTTATGTTCCAGTTGACATTTGGCGTTAGCAGGGAGTCACTCCGGTTGCTAAGGCAACCAGACCTGCGCATCCCCTACTGTCAGCGTCCGTCATCCTAGTTTATTTACTTATAATTTTCTTTTTATTACGTGTTTTTGTATTTGTTATTGTCTCATAAGTTTTAATTTTGTGTTTTGGCAGGTTTTTGCAAATTTCTTTTTGTGATCAGTGTTAAGGCCTATGAGTACTTTATCTCCATCGGTGGGCACCCACTCACAGCCGCAGTTCTTTCACTGTTCAATTTGTAATTTAAATAGGACTTTTAAAGGTAAGAGGGGCCTTAATATTCATATTGCCCGTAGTCATTATAGCACCAATTTACCCACGTCTCTCCCTATTTCCTCAATTCCAAATCCTTTATCTTCTTCTCAATCTTTTGAATCTATCATCACAAACCTTCACCAATCTACTCCGCTGGTTAAACGGATCCCTAGGGGAGCGAGAATAGCTTTAGCTAAATGCCTTTCTTCTTGTATTGAAAAATGTTTCGATAATACTGAAACTGCCTGGCAAAATCTTTTTACTTTTTCATACTCATTTTTTCACGTAAACTCTCCTACTAAAACTTTAACTCAGGCGCTATTAGATAATGCTTCAAATTTCCACAATCCGTCCCTTCCATTCAGTTCGTCTAGTACGATATCTTCCAAATTTAACGTTTATCGTACCGTTGAGAACAAGGTTATGGACGGCGACCTGAAAAACGCAGCCCGAATCTTGTTCTCCGATGACACTCTCGCTCCCCCTAATCAGGAAACTCTCGAGAGCCTTCGTAGTAAGCATCCTTCACATCCAGATTCTCCATCTTTATCTGTTCCTCCTCCTCAAAATGTCCAACCCTTACAGATACTTGATGACGGCGACACGTTTGCTGCCATCATGTCATTTCCGGCTGGTTCTGCTGGCGGCATCAACGGCATCACTCCCCAACACCTTAAGGACTTGGTGAGTGCTTCCGCTGCTGACGCCGGCAGAATTTTGCTTTCCAACATTACGAAATTGTGCAACTTTCTCTTATCTGGCAAGGTAACTGAAAGTTTTGTCCCATTTTTATTTGGTGCTAGACTTTGTGCCTTTCGAAAAAAAGATGGTGGCATTCGCCCTATTGCTATTGGCTCAACGTTTCGTCGTCTTGCAGCCAAATTAGCCTGTCGTGATCTTTTTTCTCCTTTGAAAGGGTACTTTCAACCCATTCAACTTGGTTTCGGCAGTAAGGGAAGTTGCGAGGCCGTGGTTCATTCCGCTCTCAATTTCCTCTCCTGTGACGAATCTGACGTTTTTTTGAAAGTTGATGTGAAGAATGCTTTCAATTCTCTTGACAGGTCTGCCTTGCTGAATGAAGTTCAGACTCACACTCCTCAGATTTATCCCTTTGTTTTTCAGTGTTACCATAATCAATCAAAATTATTTTACAATGAACAATCGATTGTTTCTGCAGTCGGTGTTCAGCAAGGCGACCCTTTAGGTCCAGCCCTTTTTAGTTTAGGCATCCACCCTGTCATTTCATCCTTAAATTCTAAATTCAATGCCTGGTATCTGGATGACGGCTCCTTTGTAGGCAAAGCAGATGTTGTTTTCCAAGACCTTGTCCTGATTATAGAAGGACTTAGGAAATTAGGCTTGGAACTGAACCTTTCAAAATGTGAACTTTTTATTAATGATCACGTTTCGTCTGGTTCCCGTCAGGCAATCATTGATAAATTCAATTCCCTTGCTCCTAACATCAAAATTCTGAATTCTGAATCGCTTTGCCTCCTGGGTGCCCCTCTTCTTGATCCCAGCATCAAACCTTTTCTTGATAAAAAATTGAATGATTTCACCTTTTCAGCCCCCAGATTAGAACACCTAAATTCACACATTGCATTTACTATACTTAAATCGTGTCTTTTTGTGCCTAAATTTACATATTTCTTACGTGCTAGTCCTATCTGGAAAAAAATAATTATTTAAAATTATTTGACACCACCCTTAAAAACAGTTTGGAAAAAAAAAAATTTACATTTCGATAATAATTCTTGGGCTCAGGCTTCGCTTCCTATTCGTTTTGGTGGTATCGGAATTCGCCAAATTTCTAGTATAGCCCTCCCCGCTTTTCTCTCCTCTTTGCGTAGCACTTACGTTTTAGCCGGAAAAATCTTTGAACATCCTCGCCAACTTTCTGAGGTGAAAGAGGCGGAGGAGTTTTGGCAAGGCCTCTGTCCTAGAGAAGACATCCCAAAGGAACGTCACCAGCAAAAACTTTGGGATGTCCCTCCTGCGAGAGAGACCTTCAATTATTTACTTCAAAATTCCGTCGTTTACCTTCGTACACCTGCTTTAGGAACCTGTGTCTCCGGCTGCAGATCACTGGCTCGTTTAGACCACGTGCAAGTGAAGGTCGTCCAAGCACATGGGAGCGGTCAGACCTGGAGACCCAGATTTTGTCGCATTTCGAACGTGATCCACGAACATCTGGCGTACGCTACGGTCTTATGGATTACATCCGTACCATTTCTCTCTAGTTCAGGAGTTGACCCCAGCGGACTTCTGTCCAAGGGTCACATTTTGTAAGTGGTACCGAAGCCGGATGGAAGAAGACGCCAGTTTCGGTGAAAATGTACTGTGGACGGATGAGACGTCATTTACCCGGGGCGGCCTTTTTACCGAGCAGCCTAAATGCTGACAGGTACTTGGAGCTATTTACCGACGACGTTGAGGATTACTTAGAAGATTTGCTGTCAGAGTACCGGAGTATTGTTTACCAGCACGACGGTGCACCAGCGCACTACGCGCGCCGCGTGCGGGAATATCTCGATGGACGACATGGTGCTCAGTGTTGGCAGAGGGGGTCCCGTGCAGTGGCCTGCCCGCTCGCCCGACCTTACCGCTATGGACTTTTTTTGTGGGGCTACGTGAAAACCAAGTGTACGCAGTGGAGTGCAATAGTGCTGACGAAATGCGAAGAATAAAGCTAGCGTTTCAAGCCATTACGCCTCAGATGCTGCAAAACGTGAACCGCAGAGTCCCAGCTTGCATTGAGCACGGTGGCAGACATTTTGAGCCGTTTTTGTAAAATAATAATAATAATATATAGGCTTTTTGTGTGTGTGAAAGTTATAATAAGGCAAACTTCCTAAAAGTCATTACGTTTGTAGTGAAGCTATGTGCACAAAGTGCTGGTAAGTAGTATGTAACACAAAACAGATCATACAACTTGATGTTTGTTTATTGCAATAAAAATATTACTAGTTAGCAAATTATGTCGTAGTTATGTTGTGTAGATTTTTACAGTGAGTACTAGTTATTAACCATCAAATAATTACCTACTTCATGCATATTAGTTTCATTGTATGAACTTCTTATCGTTAGAGAATTCTTTCTCGTTTTGATTATTAGCGTTGTGTTTGTGACTGGTTATTTGTGACCGACTTCGATGTTGAGTAAATTACTAAAACATGTATTTTATTCGTTAAAATTACCGATGCCTGGAAAAATATTCAAAAGGTTTTTCTGGTAAAATCTGTGTATTTGCTGGGTAAAATTATGAGGTACAGCAAATAAGTGTGTTGTTCTTTGTAAATGTAAGTAAAAGTCGTAGTTGGTGTTATTGTCCTAAACATTAATTACTGTTTTCTGTAAATAATTTAAAAAAAGAAATGTTCCTACCTGAATATTTTTTATTGTCTCTTAATAATTTTGCAAATAAATGCATTAATCTGATTATCTTTGTTATCATTCAGTCCCATTCCCATCAAAGCTAAGATAGTTAGGTACTTAGGTAGTTTTGGGTGGGCGGGCTGTAAGAAGGCAGCGCGTCGCGGCGCGCAGCGTCCGCGCATCAGCTGATCGTGCGGCGGGCGGGGTGCGGGCGGGAGTCCGCTAACGAATGACCGCAGATTCAGGGTTGTCAACACTTTCGATTAAAAAAACAATTTATTTACATAGTATGGAAAAAAAATTGTTTATTTTTAACTAAAACTTTTACTACTTAATGTTCACATTACATACATACATACCCTTAAATATTATTTCGCCTTTTTGTTACACCCTGTATATAAAGTTTTGTCCAAACATGGAGATTAAAGAGTGCTTTTATCACTGCCAGCAAGCTATGTGGAGGATGGGCAAAAATATATTCTGCATTAGAAAAAGTAAACCTTAAGACAGAGTTGTGGCTTTTTGTTCAGTATTGCCATTATAACCAAGTGAACGACTTTTGTAAGAGTGGGGAATATATTAAATCACGGTGCAACACAAAAAAATTAACATCCAGATTTTTTAAAATAATTTGCAACGTTTTTTGTTGAAGAATGATCTCGTAAAAACTCTGTGTCTTTGGAGAAAGGCACCGAACTAACAACGTGTCGGAGTCTTGGCATAGCAAACTAAAATTAAAAAAGAAATTCACAAACATAATGTGTCTGCTAAACGCTTTAATTATAGCAAAGCATAAAAATAATGGTCCGATTAGAACCAGAACAAAAGTAGCAATTGAAAATGATGAATTCATAACCAATACATTAATGGAATTAATTACTGCTGCAATATCAGTGGGATACGCATTAGAAAGTTTAAGATTATTTATGAATCATTCTTTAGTTATGATTTCATCATTACTGTATTGTTTATATGTTTTTGTTCTTAAGAATGGAATAATTTTATTTGATTTATCATTTCTGTATTGTTTTTATGGTAATAAATATGTTTTTGTTTTTACGAATGGAATAATTTTATTTGAACAAGTAAAATTTGTGTATAACAATTGGTTTTAATTTTCTATCGATAAAATCATAAGACCAGGAAACAATCCCTAATCCCACAGGACGACGGTGAATCAAAATAACCCGTGGATCCGTTAGGGGGTGTCACTCTGAAGCTTAGGTACCTTAGAGCGATTCGGTGCGCCGAGCATAAATGAGCACTGGCTTGCCGCTCGCGGACCGCGCTGCAGGCCTGAGAATAATACATGTTGTTTTTTGGTCAGCGACGAGCGACTCAGGGGTGGCTGTACAAAAGATACGGATGCCAAAACGGATATTTATTTGTTTTTTTTTAAGTGAAAAAATCCCACTAAATATTTTTTTTATGCGGTACAGCAATCGAGTTAAAACTACCAATTCCAGGTAGCCTTTTCATAGCTTACTAGCTACGGCGTAGTGTTTCGTAGATAAGCGCTAGCTACGCAATAGGGTGCGAGTTTTCCCATTTGTTATGCATTTTTTTTAACGTTGTGAAATTAATTATTTTTATAGAATAAGCATAACTCATATTATCATCCTTGAGTTGGATGTCACTGACCAAAACAACACCCTCTAAATGTCCCTAATTATGTCATTAATTTAGGTTTTTTATAAACGAAATTTGCAGGTATTCTACATTTCTTGTTCAAAGACTTCGGTTTGAGTTTAAGATACCTTCCCAGTTACTTACGTCAATCTTACTTAAAATAAACAGAAACAGGACAATAAACTTACTTTATATTAAGCATAATATTTATAAGTACCTACCAAATAATATGTAATTTTGTGTGAGGACTTTACGTACGTAGTCCAAAATCATATAGTCCAAGAGCTAAAGTTGATTATTATGTTTTTGTTCATTATTTATTAGGGGCGATATTATATAGCAAATAGGTATTTAAGTATATAACTAAATAAGTATTCAAACAAAATTAATCTCGAATATTAAAACCTGCTATTTTTGAAGTCGGTTAAAAAGCATTAATACATAGGTGTAGATAAGGCTCACATTTATTAGTCTCTTTTTTATAGATATAAAGGGACAACAGCATGTCAAGGTGAACATTGTAGTATCTTATGCAGTTGACATTAGGGCTAGTTTGCAACAAAAATGTGCAACCTGAAATACTGGCGAATGTACTACAATTTTATATGGTTAGGTGTGATGTAAATATTAGGCGTTTGGTTTGTACTTAAATTTCTCTGAGTCAGAAATAGACGCGCATAATCGGAGATGATACAATCTTGAATGAAAGTCGTGCGAAGTGATTTGCACTTTATTGCCTGGCAATTAAGGTGGCTTTTACTTCATCTTTTTTAGCACAGTGATCCTTCTATACGTAGTACTATTATATTTTCTGTGCCGACCCAGGGCTTGGAAACCGGTATTTTTTCTGAACCGGTTTAACGAAAATATAGGTGGAACTTTTTGAAAAAGGTAATGTTACTTTGAACCGGTTTTTAAACCGGTTTGGAAAAATATGGGTATTTTTCATTAACGGGTTCAACTTTTCGTTCAGGCAGGACAACCACTTCAATTTCGTTAAGATCTGCGAGCGGTAAGCGCATTGACTTTTTTTAAATTCATTAAAACCTGTTTTGTTTATACAGTGTGAGTCTTCATAAAGAGCACATATTGAAATATGGCATTCTATACTTAATTTTACCGACGGAAAATATATTAAAAAAATCTAAAAAAATCGCTGTTTTTATTATGGATTTTTTAAAGTTTTTGTTACCTTCGTGTAAATAAAACCTTGTTTCATTCAAATTAATTGGTTTGTTTTATAATTTCAAATTATTCTACATTACCTGCATGTTTTATAATTTCAAATTATTCTACATTGTATTAGCTGTCCAGTGGTAAAAATGTCGTGCTTATAACTTAATTACAACGTTTTAAAGAATGACACTCAAAAGGCGCCACTTATTACTCTTTTAGATATAGTTTATTCTAGGTGTTATTAAATGAAACAAAAGAATTGAATTAAAATTATTTATTGACTTATTATCAAATTTAGTGCATCAGGTGCTCAAAATGTCCTCCTCGTTGTTGTAAGCACGTAGTCGAGCAAAGTAAAATTTGTTGTGTCGCTCTCCTTATCATGTCGGGGTCTTGACGAATATCATTTGCGCAGTTAATTATGCGGTCATGCAAATCGGCTTCATTGTTTAATTGTGTACTGTAGACGCGCTGCTTCATAGTCCCCCATAAAAAGTAATCCAGAGGCGTCATATCGGGTGAGCGGGCAGGCTACCCTACAGGTCCTTGCCGGCCGCTCCATTTGTCACGATAATTTTCGTTGAGAAAAGAACGTACATTTCTTGCATAATGGGCCGGACATCCATCTATCTGCAAATACATTCTTCGGCGTAAAGCCAGTGGTACATCCGCCAACAGTTCAGGAAGGTCATTTGTTAAAAGGCTTAAAAATCTTTCACCAGTCAAAGTTCCCGGCAATATTACTGGTCCAATCAACATATCATCGATTAGACCAGACCAAACATTAATTGAAAATCGCACTTGGAATGTGGATGCTCGTTCCAATTTCGGGTTTTCACCTATAGGACACCACTTGTGCAAATTTCGGCAATTGGTTATGCGTCTCTAGTGAAAGTGGCTTCGTCCATCCACAAAACTGTTGCGGGAAAGTTCGCAACGAAACGCACTTAACCCTTTTTTAACAATTCATTTGACACGTGTTTATTAACTTAAAAATAAGTTATTGTTACTTCTCGATAGCTAATACGAAGTAGAATAATTTAAAATTATAAAACATGCAGGTAAAGCATAGGTTTTAATAAGAAATTTAGCAATTACTGAAAAGAATGATTAAAAAAAAGGCAATTTTTTGCTCAAAAACCCATTTTATTTCTGTATAGTGGGCATTATTTTCACGGATTTAAATTTTATAAGGACGCCTGACCATATACGATCATCGTTAAGTTTAATTCATTGTGAAAAACCAATCAATTTGAATGAAACAAGGTTTTATTCACACGAAGGTCACAGTAGGGAACAAAAACTTTAAAAAAATCCATAATAAAAATAGCGATTTTTAATATGTTTTCCGTCGATAAAATTAAGCATAGAATGCCATATTTCAATATGTGCACTTTATGAAGACTCACACTATATCCTATCAGATACGTACTGTGGTAATTGTTCGACATATTATTGTAAATTTTAATTATATTATATATAAATAAATTATAATATATACTATAAAAACAATATAATGGCAGAAGGAATAATTCTGAAGAATCTAATAAATAGTATAACCTCTATCGAAGAATATTCGGTCAAAAAACAAGTCGCGTTGCGATCGTCTCAAGCGGCTAGGAATTAACCGTTTTTTTATGTTCACCGTATCACTCTTATTAGTTCCGCTCAAGAACGGTTTCAAGCCCTGCTGGGACCACGGGTAAACACTCATCTTACTTTGACTTTAGTTAGCATTTAGAAAACGGCCGTAAGTAAATGTGAGAAAAAAATACAATTTAATCAAAATATAAACGTAACAAGAGAGTGTATGAAATTCACAGCGAAAAATATTTTCCATTTATTTCAATTAAATGTGCGTGCGACATAAAGTGCTACGAGGATTCGTAAAGCAAAATGCATGATTCTCTGGTAGCGGTATCGGATATCTTGTGCTCCGTTCCAAATGAATACGAATAGTAGTTTTGATATTAGGATTATTAAAAAGTTTGTTTAGGCTTAGTTTTATTTTACTTGAATGCATGGGTTGCATTGTTGGAATCTTAGCGCGCCTTTTTCCCTGTATCGTCGTTTCTTCATCCTTGTAATATTCTATTTCGTGAGCTAATTCAGCTGCAATTTGACCTCGCTCTGGGTTTGGATCTGCCGTTTTTCTTTTTGATACGCTAGGAGCACTCGTTTTATGTTTTAATTTACTGTTGGTTTGTGTAATGTTTTCTCGTGTCTGGTGCACATATTCTGAAACAGAAAAAAAGCGACACAGCTTAGACAAATTACGATGGTTTATTATTATAATTATAAGCCTTACTTAGGTCCTGTGCGCTGCTGTTGGATACTTAATATCCAACAGCAGCGCACAGGACCTATTCCCAATGATGGTTTAGTAAAATAAAAAAAGCTAATTAATATTTGTTGGTTTTGGCGAAGACAGTGTTTGATGAATGCTAAAGTTTGTAGCGATTAATTTATGTAAGAATCCCGTGAGAAAATGTTGCGTTTTCTTTTTTACTGACTGACGAATCTCATTTTGGACGCACTAGGATCTTGTAATGCTTAATTATCACACCAGGAATACTAAAAACCCACACACGATGGATTCAGGACAAGTTTTGTTGTCTGGAAATATACATTTCAATTCTATACAAGTTAAACGCTTATTTGTGTCTGCGTTTTGGACATATCCACGGGATAAACCTTCCTACCAAGTATCAACTGTGTTTCTAATACTATCAGAATAAAGTGGCTGTAACATATGGATGGACAGACAGACAGAATTGACGGATCTAAAGGGTTCCGTTTAGTGCCATTTGGCTACGGAACCAAAAAAGTGCCATGTAACAGAAAAAAAACGTAACTTGAAAAGAATCAAAAAAGATAGCCGATAGATGAAAGTGATAGCCCTAATGATGCTCTACCTCTAGACTTCTGTTAAACACAAATTTTATGTGTCATCCATGAGGATTTACCATACAAGAAAAGAGTATATAAATATCGCACTAGCGTTCCGGAACATTTTTTCCAGTTACCCAAAACTTCCGTTTGGTTACTGAGGTCAGTAAGTGAATGCTGGCGCCTGCCACGTGTCACTGACTGAACTACAATTTGCGATTATTAGGCCAAATTGTGCTTTATGAAAATGTTATTTCGAGAAATACTTAAAGTGGAAGGAATTAATCGTAAAACAATACCATTTACTATAAAAAATAACAATTCTTATACGGTAGAACGGATTAACAGGCTTATTGGATTGTGTAACAAGAACAAGAAATACGATATTACATATTGCAGTGCGATAAAGTTACAGAAGTGCAACCGAAGGCAAAATTTACTGTAGCCACGACCTGGGGGCGCGGGGCGACCGCGGAGCTCGCGCGATTTGATATTTATGCTTATAGTCCATTGAATAAAAAGTTCTAGAGTGCGTAAGTTAGTAACGTAAGATGTTTCTTCGGAGACATGTCAAGAGTCCCTAGGTAATAAATATACTAAAACCCCGGGACACTAGGAGGAGCCCCGGAGTAGGGGGAGGGGGGGGGGGAAAGGGTCCATTTTTTCATTTTTCGCTTAAATCTCAAAAACTGTACATGTTAGAGAAAAACTTTCAAGGAAAAGTTGAAAGGCCATAAAATTATCTACAAATTGTACCTTAATATTTTTTTCCTATATCCTACCGTTTCTGAGTTACACGCAGTAAAAAATGATCTTGGCTGAAACAATTTCCCCATACTACATACCCATGTTTATCACATTAATCGATCAAAAAATATTTCTTTCTTCCAAAAAACTCAAATGTGCAACTTGTGACCGGTACTGATAGATTGCTCTTAATTAGGTCTATAATTGGTAAAATAAACACATTCCTCCATGGAAGCCTTTAGGAGGAATCGATTGTCAAAATATTATATTAGGGTAGTTTGAGTTACTGAACTTGATCTTTTTATTTTTTTCTTCCAAAAAACTCAAAAGTGCAACTTGTGACCAGTACAGATAGTTTGCTCATAATTAGGTCTATCATTGATAAAAATACCAGATTCCACCACGGAGGCGTTTACGGGGAATTGAATTTTATTAGGGTAGTTACGATACTTGAACTTTTAATTTTTTTTCTTCCAAAAAGCTCAAAAGTGCAACTTGTGACCGGTACTGATAGATTGCTCTTAATTAAGTCTATCATTGGTAAAAAAAACACATTCCTCCATGGAAGCCTTTAGGAGGAATTGATTGTCAAAATATTATATTAGGGTAGTTAGGCAACTTGACCTTTTTATTTTTTTTCTTCCAAAAAGCTCAAAAGTGCAACTTGTGACCGGTACTGATAGATTGCTCTTAATTAGGTCTATAATTGGAAAAAAAACATATTCCTCCATGGAAGCCTTTAGGAGGGTTTAGGAGTTCGAATTTTTCACCTTTCATGGGATGTAGCTCGAAAACGGCTGCGAATAGAAAAAAATAATTGAGGTACAACTTGTAAATAATTTTATGGCCTTTCAACTTTTCCTTGAAAGTATTTCTCTAACATGTACCGTTTTTGAGATTTAAGCGAAAAATGAAAAAATGGACCCTTTCCCCCCTCCCCCCACTCCGGAGCTCCTCCTAGTGTCCCGGGGTTTTAGTATGTTTATTACCTAGGGACTCTTGACATGTTTCCGAAGAAACATCTTACGTTACTAATTCACGCACTCTAGACCCCCCTTGGAGGGACTCATTCAATGGACTATTAAGTTTGTATTAAACGTTCTGGAGGGCCGCGGCGCGGGCGGCGGGAAATAGCCTTGCCGCTCGTGCCGCAGTCGCCCCCGCGCCCGCACCCGCGGTCGTCCTGTTTGCGGCCTAATACCCCTTACTCACTGCGACTCTTAACATCGTTGCAGTCGCGCGTTTTAAAAACGCATCAATATCGCGACTCACGCAATGAACAGATTTAATTTAGCGTCGATGCAGAAGAGCGACAACTGCATCGATGTATCTTGATGAAACTTTACAATACTATTATAGCTCATGCATCAGAATAGTACATAGGCTTTCATTCATAGCGATATTTTTGAGATCTGTCATTTTTCGCGGGTAGGTAAAGCAGCGGGAAGCGCGGTATTATTAGAAAATGTATTAAATGTTATTTGATCAATGCTTTTTACGTAAATAAATGTTTATAGGAAAGAGTAATCATACTCAGTACTTAAAAAATTAAGCACATTGGCCAAAATAAATCGTAAATTAGGACGTCCTTTTGGAATATTTTACATGTGAAATGAAAATTTGTTAGGACTTTTTCGCTGTGTTGAACAACAATCAGTCACCGAACAAGGCACCATGTTTCAGAAGCATTGTAGCAAAATGTACACAATTTCAATTGAAATTATAAAAAACAAATGCAAGTTATTTTCGGGGAGCCTTTTTGGGGAGACCAACTGTTTGACAGCCGCCAAAAATGGTTCGGCTACATCGCATCTTGCATCTCTTTTTATAACACAGCTTACTGCTACTGACATCTCTATTTTGTCGTTCTATTCCAAAGGGATGGGGAATTGTGAAAATGGGGATGCGTGAATTTTATATTTTCGTGCTGTGAAGTATATTTCTTTAACAAAAAAAAAATCTGAATTGAGCGAACAACTTTTCATAGTTAGCTAGCTAGCGTAGCTGGAGCCCCTGTTTTAATGCGTACAGCGTTTTTTAATATGTCAGACCGTAAATTGTAGGTAGGTATTTGAGAATGACATATTGATTTACTCATTTTAAAATATTTTTTAAAATACATTTGATTTAAATAGGTTGTGGGCCAATTTTCTATGTGCTGTGGTCTTTTTTCTTTTTCCCGGATATAATGATTTTAATGAATTTCAATCCATCAATTTATTGTATTCATATCTCTAAAATATTTTTTTTTGGAGTCGGTGGTGCCGTGAACGTGCCACACTGCCACAATGTCAAATCACAAGTTCATTCATTACTTATACACTACAAATTATACACTGCATACTACTTCGACCACACATTCGAAAATACACTTACATTTGTCAATCATTCAATTCCAAGAGTAAAGCGGATCCCTCTCTGGGAGCGAGAATCGCCATAGCCAAATCTCTATCAACCATTAAAACAGTCTAAATAACACTGAAAAACCGTGGCAAACTCTGTGCACTTTTTTCTCCTCGTCTTGCTTTTCCACCCTAGATCATCAGCTGAATCTTCGACTCGTGCTCTTTTTGACAATACTGCATCATTCACAACACCCCCACCCATCCAGTTCATCTTTTCAGATTTCATATTAACTTCAAAATGTTTATCAAACTGTTGAAAATAAGGTTATGTACAGCGTCCTCAACCACGCAGCTCGAATCTTGTTCTCAGATGCCACTTCCGCCCCCTTATCAGAAAACTCTTGAAAACCTTTAAATAAAACATCCGTCGTCGTCGTCTAGATCTCCGTCTGTTACCATTCCTCTAAAATGTTCAACCTTTGAAGAAACTTGATGTCGGCGACACATTCACTGCCATAATGTTCTTGCCGGCCGATTCTGATGGCGGAATCGACGGTATCACTCCACATCACCTCAACGATTTAGTTAGGCAGTGCTTTCGCCGGTGTCGCTGGTAGAAACTTGCTTACAAATATTACAAAGTTTTGCCCCGTATCTGGCTTTTCGGAAGGATGGTGGTATTTGATATATGTGTATAGCTTCTTGACGGTCACTGTCTGATTGGTAGTTGTCTGTAGTTGATTGTTATTTGTTGATGGTTTGATTCCATTTGCCACGTGAAATAGAATATTATTTATGTGTTTTCTTATAGATTAGGATATTTTAATATAAAACTAGTAGACCCAAAATTCTAATAGAAAGAAAAACCAGCCAAGTACGAGTCGCCGTCTGTCACTGAGGGTTCCGTGACAACGTGAACTGAATTAGGGAATCCACTCACTTCCACTTAGCTAAAATACTACAATATTTTGTTGACAGCAAATATAAATTTGTTTTTATAGTGTTTGTATGAAGAACAAAGTTATGTTTGCGGTTGTTGAAAATGTGCTATGTCTCTGACTTCTTGTTCGATCCCACCCAAACCAATTTTCGTTGAAAGTATTTGTTAAGATAAACATTATATATTTTTTACAAAATTTACACGCGCTTAGTTTAGAAGTTAGATGGGAGGGGGGGGGGGACGCCCATTTTACCACTTTGGAAGCATCTAGCTACGAAACGTCAGACTTTAAAAGAAAATGATTTTAGAAACCTCTATGTCATTTTAAAATACCTATCCATAGACACGCATAGGTTTGGCTAAAAAAAATCCCTAAAAAGGCATGAAACGAGGAGCCCACGCCTTTGTTTTCAAGATTTAATGAAACCCTAAGATATTGGAATAAATTTTACAATAGAATAATGTCATTCAAAACCCACCCAAGCCCATCTTTACAACACTTTACGCACATCATGCACCGACTCCAAATGAATTTGTTTCTCCCGAGTGAAAGATATGCGGTCTTTTAAGGTTTTGAGGAGTTTTATAAGGCATACTTTTTAAATAACTTTTTATAAAATTGTCATTCACAGCATAAGTTAACAATGACCCATAGTACTTACTTTTTAGAGTTGTCATATGAGTAGAATAATTCATGTTGGGCGTAGAAATCAGCAATGACGTCCTAGGTTCAGAAGTTGTAGAGTTGAGCAGAGCAGTTTGCGTCATAGGCGCTGTTTGAAAAAAAAAAACACCTTTACATTCCACAATATTTGGATCAAAAATGTAGGATATGGACGTGGAACGGAACGTAAGGAGTAAGAGATGACAAACGCGACAAAGTAGAAGAACGCTTGAATTTGAATAAAGAACGTGGAAGTTGATATTATGACTATCATGAGAGGAAAGTGTGCGTGATCAATTATGTCAAGAGTGATTATCATAGGAAGACGTATGCTGAGTTATTGAGTGCTGTAGAAGGAATTATTTAAAGAGCCTGCTGTATGAAATGAAAAAGTAGAATAGCTAAAAAAAGTTTCCCCTAGTTGTCATAAATATATTTGTAGAGCTGGCAAAAAAACATCTTTATTGAGAATGGAGCGACTCCGTGAAACGTACGAGGGTCAAACTGAAAGTTCTTAGAACTGGCCACTTATAAACAATATAATAAAAAAAATATTCTAAAATTTGAAAATAGAACTCTTTGCCAATATTACTGAGTATATATTTCATTCATTTGTCATTTGTTTTACGATTTGGCGGCAAATTGAAAATTGTCTGTGTCACGTCAACATGAATTTAACACGAGAAAATTTTCGTGCAATGATTTTTTATGACTTTCGATGTCATTTAAGTCAACAAGAAAGTTATGATAGACTACGATTGGCCTTTCACGATGAAGCCCCATCTCGTGCGACTGTTTACAACTGGTTTAATGAGTTTAAACGTGGTCGCACTAATCTCACTGATGATGTACGTGAGGGACGGCCTTCTACGGCGACGACTGAAAATAACATCTGTGTTGTGCGGCGTATGATAGAGACTGACAAAAGAATTGTCCAGCAGATTTGGACAAGCTTAGGCATCGGTATGAGTCAAGTGCACAAAATCCTCCACGAACATTTAGCGGTCAGGAAGCTTTGCGCCCGGTGGATACCTCATAATTTGACTAAGGCTCAAAAACTCCATCGTGTGGATTGGTGCCGTAAAATGATTGAAAGATTTAACGGAGGTGACTCAAATGCTGTGTTCGACATACTAACAGGTGACGAAAGCTGGATTTACTGTTATGATCCTGAAACCAAAAGACAATCTGCTCAGTGGGTGTTTCCTTTCGAGGAGTTGCCAACTAAAGTGAAGAGAGATCGAAGTGCGGAAAAAAAATGGTGGCCTCGTTCTTTGAAAGGATAGGTCATTTCACAACAATTGTGTTAGAGGATCAAAAAACAGTTTCTGCAGAATGGTACACTACCAATTGTTTGCCACTTGTCTTGGAAAAAGTTCGAGAGAAACGACCTCGCAGTAGGATCCTCCTTCACCACGACAACGCCTCGTCGCACACCGCCAAGCGAACGATCGACTATTTGGCGACATCAAACGTTGAATTACTGGGTCACCCGCCGTATAGCCCCGACCTCGCGCCTTGTGATTTTTATTTATTTCCAAAAATTAAAGAAAAACTTAAAGGAAAGCGGTTTATGAATGCTGAAGAAGCGGTGGCTGCGTATCGCGATGCCATTGAAGAGACCCCTAAGGACGAGTGGGCAAAGTGCTTTTCCCAGTGGTTCCATCGCATGCAGCGGTGTATTGACGTCAATGGACAATATTTTGAAAAGATATAATAAAACTAATAACTGGCTAATGTAATCAGTTTTTGATTTTCTAAGAACTTTCAGTTTGACCCTCGTATCTGCATCATTTGCAACAGCGACTCATGGAGCAACCTTTCTCTATCACTGTCTGTACTGCATCATGCATTACGCACGTGTACCGGGGATGCATACAATTTCAAAGTTACGTTTTATGTGGTTACTAGCGGTCCCCCGCGACTTCGTCCGCGCGTTTTGAGTTTGCTCCCTCCCCTCCCGTCGCAGCGTCATGTTTTATAATATCCTAAAGCCTTTCTCGATAAATAAGCTATCCAACACAGAAATATTTTTTCAAATCGGTCCAGCAGTTCCTGAGATAAGCGCATTCAAACAAACAAACTCTTCAGCTTTATAATATATTAGCGCAAGCGCACGTTGTACTTAAGCTGCGAACATTTTTTTGGTGCGGAGTTATGTTAAAACTGTGATAGCTCCTAAGATATTCATTGAAATCAAATGATATAAAGGGCAACTTGGTTCTAAATGAAATGCTCGTGATGATGAATGTATTTATTTTGATAAGAATAAATACCTGTGAGTATAATACACCTCTAAAAATATTGCATTATTTTTTTACAAATTTATTAACATAAAAAAGGTTGTAGTAAGTCAACCATAAAAGATAGACATATGCTGTCGCGGACTTTATTATAGAACTCTTAATGCTGAACAATCCTGTCATACATGATTTTTGTGTAACTTAAGCGGTTGCCGCAGCGTATGCAGCGGAAAAACGGGAGAAAGGAATATCTTTCTCCCGTTTTCGCAACATTTTTCATTTCTGCTGTGGTCTTATGAGTCGTATCTTTATGTTTTATAGCCTAAAGCCTTTCTCGATAAATGGACTATCCAACGTTAAAAATAATTTTTCAAATCGGGCCAGTAGTTTTTGAGATTAGCGCGTTCAAACAAACAAACAATGAATGACTTCGTTTCATTTAATTATCTTTTCAAAGAAAATGTTCAGAAGACTATGAAGCTTTCCGACCGAATCTATTATTATTATTATATACTTATTGAGATAAACGAAGTCTTGGTAAAGGATAAGACAAAACTAATGGAAATAATTGAATGCAGAAGAGGGCGAACGTTATGGGATAGGATAACGTATAAGAACCATCATACAGAGAAAAAAAAATATATCAAATAAACCAACGTTAATGGTCGCGTCGTGTTAAGATGTCAAGGGAATGTGAACCAGTGCTTTGAGTAACGTTATTGGAGATTCCCTTGACATTATTTAATCTTAAAAATAAGATATTCAGTGTAGTGAAATGTCGCAGGAAATGTGTGAAAAACAGGAAATGTATAGAATTTCGGGCTTTTGGGCTAAAATACACAATTTCTAAATGTCTAAAGGGAATGTGGTAAATCAATGTGAATGAAAACATAGATACTTTTTTTCTAAAGTTTTTTCTAAATGCTATGGTGGATATCGACTAGGCGCACCGCCCTAGCGTCGAACGACGGACAACACTAAGGAAGCTGTCATGATGGCGGATCTGCCATGTGGCCTTCGGCGTAGTTGGTGTGCTCGTGTATCAAAATTTTAGCAATATAGTTTTAAACGTTTTCGATTAAGAATCGTATAATTTGCAAATCCTGCGCACATTACTAAGAGGAATGAACGCAAGCAAGCAGGATAGCGTGCAATTTGGACTTCCTATTACCAACTACATACTAAGGCACACGTGATAAATGAGCGTCAAAGCCTCAACACATCAAATTTTATAAATTCTTACCAAATGTATGAAATAGTACATACATTACCTTAGGACATATTATTTTATCAATAAAATTGTTTGCAAGAACACACACCATCTAAATTTCGTCGTCCAGAGTTGTATGCATAATTATTCTTTGAGGGGCCGTCTGAAAATTTAAGAAGATAGTGGTTTTTAGTTATGTACCAGTTCAATTAAGAGAGGAGTTATTTATACTCGTAGATATGAAGCTGTTATTTCTTTTGTAATTAATGTATCTATGAAAAACAAAAGAGAGTGACACACCGTAGTAATAATAGTAATCTCTCGGCATTCGGCGTCTGAACACTTCTGAAAAATATTACAAAGCAAATTGATCATTGCCCAAAACTAAAATACAGATATGAGTGTATTAGATTTGTGTTTATTCTTATTTTATTTACTTATTTTAAAAGTATTCTTACTGTATGGACGTATAACGTTTTCTCCAGGAAACGAAAGATCTGGTTGCGGTGTCATAGGATGCTGAGGAACTGAATAATAAAGGCGTTGGGGTTGAGCTAATGTAGCTAAAAGTGGTAGAGCTGGCGGAGCCGAAGGAGGAAACCATTGCCGATTATAGAGCTCCGTCCCGCTAGAGGCAACCACATCTGGTGAAGGCTGTATTGGCTTTTCCTCATTCAACTTGACAGAACTCGTTGCTGCGACAGTAAAAACAAATAAATATTTATATCAATTTTGACTAATAAAATGCGTGAGTAAAATAATACGAAACCTTTATGGTCCTTTAATTAGTGTGAACTAATTGAATTATTGAGCTGCGAAAGAAAACCACCAAAACTCACACAAATTGTAATGTTCACTTGCAGTTGTAGGTGCACAGGTTGACTGTTCTTCCAACGATGTGGTATTGTTCTCCTCGCGATAGATTCCAGCTACATTTTCCCGCAAAGCCTTGATATATTCTAGACATAACAAAGTGATCATTACCGGCCGATCAGACCTTTTTATAAGTGCAATATGCATCTCGGTAAATATGTATGTATACCTCACTTTCAAGTTTCGTATAAATATTAAATAGGGTATACGATAAGTGTAAAATAACGCTTTAAATTTTATAACACATTGATTAAAAATATATTCTACAAACCAGTTTTGAGTATATCAACCAGTAGGAGAGCTTCTTTAAGGCTGTCATCATCTGAGTCACGGGATGAATTTGAAAAGCAAAATGGAGCAATATAAAAAATACATGAAAGTATTAAAGTTGAGGACTTTGTCCTAAGTAGAACCATAACTAGAATAACATTGTTATGACTTTAACATATAGGAAAATTTACTGTCGACATTTGTTCACAATCTTTATTGTTCGATTCTATTGAAATATAAATATTAACATGATAACCAATACATTGTATAGAAAATTCATAAAATACATTCAAGTTATAAATATACTCGTACCAGCTCAATTTTACCAAAGAAAACATACAAAACAATATTTTTAATACCTCTTACTAAATCATCTTAATTAATTGGAAATGTAAATAAGTATACATTTATGTAATCTACTGGCTGCGCACATGAGCATTATTAATATTTGTATTAGATTTTACATCCGTTGTCTGGCACCCATAACACAAGCTTTGAGTAGCTTACTTTGGGACTAGATGGCGATGTGTGGGAATGTGCAAAGGATATTAATTTATTAAAGTATATTCATGTATTGGTGAGTGCTTCCGCTGCTGACGCCGGTAGAATTTTGCTTTCCAACATTACAAAATTGTGCAACTTTCTCTTATCTGGCAAGGTAACTGAAAGTTTTGTCCCATTTTTATTTAATGGTAGACATTGTGCCTTTCGAAAAAAAGATAGTGGCATTCACCCTATTGCTATTGGCTCAACGTTTCGTCGTCTTGCAGCCAAATTAACCTGTCATGATCTTTTTTCTCCTTTGAAAGAGTATTTTCAACCCATTCAACTTGGTTTCGGCAGTAAGGGAGGTTGCGAGGCCGTGGTTCATTCCGCTCTCAATTTCCTCTCCTGTGACGAATCTGAAGTATTTTTGAAAGTTGATGTGAAGAATGCTTTCAATTCTCTTGACAGGTCTGCCTTGCTGAATGAAGTTCAGACTCGCACTCCTCAGATTTATCCCTTTGTGTTTCAGTATTACCATAATCAATCAAAATTACTTTACAATGAACATTCGATTGTTTCTGCAGTCGGTGTTCAGCAAGGCGACCCTTTAGGTCCAGCCCTTTTTAGTTTAAGCATCCATCCTGTCATTTCATCCTTAAATTCTAAATTTAATGCCTGGTATCTGGATGACGGCTCCTTTGGAGGCAAAGCAGATGTTGTTTACCAAGACCTTGACCTGATTATAGAAGGATTTAAGAAATTAGGCTTGGAACTAAACCTTTCAAAATGAGAACTTTTTATTAATGATCACGTTCCGTCTGGTTCCCGTCAGGCAATCATTGATAAATTCAATTCCCTTGCTCCTTACATTAAAATTCTGAATTTTGAATCGCTTTGCCTCCTGGGTGCCCCTCTTCTTGATCCCAGCATCGAACCTTTTCTTGATAAAAAATTGAATGATTTCACCCTTTCAGTCCCCAGATTAGAACACCTAAATTCACACATTGCATTTACTATACTTAAATCGTGTCTTTTTGTCCTTAAGTTTACATATTTCTTACGTGCTAGTCCTATCTGGAACGTGTCCATGTGGCAAGGAGGTTGATAAATTTGGTCTCCACTGTCTTTGTTGCCAACAAAGCGCTGGGCGTCTCGCCCGTCACGCTACCATTAATGACGCCATCAGAAGAGCTCTTGCGACCATCAATGTTCCTTCCACGTTAGAACAACGTGGTTTGGTCCGTGATTATGGCAAGAGACCCGATGGCCTAACGCTTATTCCCTGGGAACGGGGTCGGGCCTTAGTTTAGGATACAACTTTTGTCGATACTTTGGCCCCCTCCCATCTCAGAGAATCAGCCCTTAAAGCTGGAACGGCAGCGGAGTGGGCTGAAAACGCCAAGCGTCGTAAATACGTCTCGCTTGCAAGTGATTATGTGTTTGTGCCGTTTGGCGTTGAAACGTTTGGGCCGTGGGGACCCTTTGCTAAATTGCTGTTTAGAAAAATTGCTCTAAAATTAAATTCTTTCACAGCCAATAATAAAGCTGGCTGCTTCCTAGCTCAAAGGATCAGCATAGTTATCCAACGCGGCAACGCAGCCAGTATCATAGCCTCCTTGCCGCAAGGAAATGGTTTCGTTTTTGAATAGGTAGATATTAATTTATTTTTTTATGTTGCATGTCTTAGTTTTGTTTTTTTCTTGTTTGTTATTAATAAAGATGTATTTTATTTCATAAAAATAAATTAGTTTTACTTCATACTTACCATTGAATCAATGCCAAATAAAATGTTTTTGAGAAAGTGTGCAATAAAAATATCGAAACATGCAGTGTATGAATCGGATGAGATTACACAAGAGGTTAAGTTAGGTTCGGATATACAACGTGTACCAAATGAAAAATTAACTTAAATAAAGTAAAATTGACTTCAAAACAAAAATGCATTAAAAACTGTTAAATAAAACATTGACTCTTAAAAGGAAGGAAACCCATTTTAGGCGAACAATTGGTGCTGTGATAGTTCATGCTAGAGATGGTCAAAGTGATGGCAACGCCTGCAAAAAGTAATTGTTCGTCTAAAATGGGTTTCTTTCCTTTAAAGAGTCAAGGTTTATTTAACACTTTTTAGTGCATTAGGTATTTCACGCGTAAGCGGGCAGCGAAAAAAGGTCTCCGATTTTAGTTATATTTCGGTTGTTACACCTGGATATGCCCTCGTTACAGATATGAAATATTTTTTCTTTTGTAAGTCTAGTTTTCAAAATACTATAGGTCTTTGAAGTTTTCAGAAAACACGAGTTATGCACTACTTTGAATGTCATTATTAGTTCAAAAACAATAATTTTATCCTCATAATTAAAATTCTGACTTTCTGGTTTAATAAAACAAATGAAAAATGAAATATTTTATGGGAACGCTTTTTTATAACTTATTTGATACTTAAACTTGATGTAAAGTTCCTGAGTCGTAAAGGAGCTATATCGACACCTTCTACGTATTAGGCTGTATCTGCCAGATACACAAAACTGGTTTTATTTAATTTTTACCATCTATGCACTTGTATGTACCTTGTACAAAAATAACATTTTTTTATTTTTACCCTAACATACTTTTTTGGCAGGCGTATTAGTATGTTTCTACTTAAGTTGTTTAAGTATGTCGCTTTTAAATCGTAAAATTATTATCCCTTTGGATACTAATAGAACGACAAAAGCGAGATGTCCTTAGCAGAAAGCTGTGTGATAAAAAGAGATGTGAGATGCGATGACGCAGAACCATTATGGCAGATGTCAAACAGTTGACCGCCCTGCAGAGGCTCGCTGAAAATTACCTGCATTTGATTTTTTATATTTACAAGTGATATTGTGTATATTTTTGAGAAATAATGCTTCTGAAACATGGTGCCTTGTTCGGTGATTGATTGTTATTCAACACAGCGAAATAATCCGAACAAATTTTCATTTCACAGGGAAAATATTCCAAATCGACTCGTCCTAATTTACGACTTTTTTTTGCAAATGTGCTTCAATTTTTAAGTAGTGAGTATGAATACTCTTTTCTATAAACGTTTATTTACGTAAAAGCAAAGATCAAAGAACATTTAATACGTATTTACGATTATTTTGTGTAAAGAAATAATTTTCGTTTTACACTAGGGATGCATCATGTTATCGATATTTCGTGTCGACTGTTGATCACGCGGTAAACTAATATGTTTACCCCATGACGATTTGGTATTAATCACCTGGGCGAAATGACATCTCATTTATAGTTACTTTGCTGATTGACAAAACATCTGAGTATTTTATTGTTTGGCGCATATATGGCAGTCATTATAGGTTTTGACTATTATAATAGTTTAGGGCTAATTGCAACCGTTATTATATTGTTGAGATATTAAAAGAATACTAGAAATACATGTGTAATTTATGTATCTTTTAGTTTTCCTACTAATTCCGCGGTTCCCGCGGCTTTACCTTACCCGCGAAAAATTTCGGATCTCAAAAATATCGTTATGAATTATAACCTATGTACTATTCTGATGTATCAGCTATAGTATTATAAATAATCACCACAATCCATCGAGTACTATTGGCGAGAAGGAGTAACAAACATCCATCCATTCATCCATCATCACAAACTTTTGCATTGATCATATAAGTGGTTAGTTGTATGGTATAAGTGGAATTATTTAATAAAACTTAAAAAATATATATTGTTTTTATTTGTTAAGAAATTAGCGGACCCTACGAATACGAAACCGTGTGTGCGTGAGTCCGACTCGTACTCAGCCGGTGTTTTATATTGAAACCTATTGTAACTGATACTAATGATATTTATCGATATCGATATTAATGTAAAATTCGGGATGGCAAACGTCACTGACACGCATACATAAACAATTTTACACACATAAATATCATCCTAAATCGGTTTCGTTTGACAGCTTTTATTTGTTCTTCTCTTCCGATAGGGGATAGTACTTCTATGTGTTAAATTAAGCAACTGCCCGTTACACTTTAAGTCGCGGGGCACGCGGGAGACGGGGAACCCGTTGGTCAGTTGTACCGCGGTACCCGAGCGATGTACGCGCGACCTGTGGCGTTCTGCTTAAAAAATTGAAAATGTCGAATAAAAGGTTACAGTTCTTGGCTACATTAAAAGAAGACGCAATAAAAGGACGAAATTCTCCTAGTCCTCAAGAAGAAGACACTTCATCAGCTAGAAATTTATACGTACCACCTAGGCAAGGTAAGGTTTTTTGTCCAAACTTGTTTAAATTTATTATTAAAATTAGGATTACATATTTGTTGACTTTTATTACAAGTAATTCACATACTATAGTCAAATGGAATTAACAAAATTGTAATCTTTTATTTGCTGTAATCTCGATGTAACTACGTAGATACACATTTATTCACTGTAGTTCCTTTTCATCATAATATGTATCTACCAGTTACACATTAAGTCTTTGGAATCCCGTTTGATGAAAAAAAATATCTGGATAGTTAAACATTTAGTCGTTGGAATTATGTTAAATAGAAGAAACTTTAGTGGTAGTTACCTCCTTAAACATCGAAATCATGTAAGATATAAATCATTTAACTAACGCCAGTTTTTTTTACATTTAAGTATATTGATTTTAGAAAAAGTAATTTAATTGTAATAAGAATATTAATGAGATTATTTTGCTTACTTAGCTAAAATAATAAATTATTTTGAATTTTTAGTGTTCTTTTTCTCGCATGTTTAACGTGAAACCTTAGTTTTGATTGTTTTACCTTTGGTTTGATTTTTTTAATACCTGCACGCTTTGTTTTTCCTTACAGAGTCTCCAATACGTTTCTCCAAAGATTTCTCTGAAGAAGACTTAACTTAACAGCTCATGAGAATGGTTGAGGTTGACGACGAAGACCCGAGTGGCACTGAAAACGAGCTAATAGACAAAGAGTGTTTGACGACTGAAATTATGACCAAGCCATCTTCAGTACTATTGTCGAAAGATGTAATTTTAATGATCCTACATTGCCGTATTCACCTGTCTTACAAAATGGTAGTTCCATTGCGACAAACGATTCGTGCTTAGAGTCACCGAATTTTGCGAATGTTATAGCTCAAGAAATAGCTCAACTAGGCTGGAATAACTCACCAATTCCTTCTACACCTATGTCTTTAGCAGTTAACCCGTCCCGTGATCGCCTTTGTGGAGGGGCGACACGGGTCGTGATACGATTTTTATGATAAACTTGTTTTTGTCAGACTATCGAGCTTTGTACGTTAATATAAGTGTTTATTTCTTTACAAAACCTTACATATGATATATTTTAAGAAAGAAGAAAAACCATGCTATCCTGTAATTTTATCAGTAGTTCGTCTGCTACTTCCTAGAAATAAAAATAAAAATAAATATTTTGTTTATTTTCGTTACCTTATAACCTAAAACTTGCCGCCATTAATCTGCAAAGTATAAAGTAGTTGCGCACTGTTTTTCGGCACAACACAATACACTCACTCTTTGCCTTTCGATTTCACTTATGTTTTTGTCACAAATCACTATAAATCTAATACAAAACATAATTGTTTACGCAAACGAAAAAAACCGGCCGGCCATGGCAAAAATGGCGATCAGGTCGACTAATATTGCTTTTAATTTTTTTTCTGGTGCTGCTACTACAAAATTCTTTTGACGAGCATTTACTAAGCTAGTAGATAAAACTGCAGAGTGAATTAAATTTTCTACCAATGAAAAATTGTCAAGATAAATCCAGAGACACGACCTCAAATGTCATGTTTGTGTTAGGCACACCACGTGTGCGTAGGACGCTACCGGTACATTTTGAGTTACGCACACGTGTGGTGCGCAGGACGTTTGACGGGTTAACTCACCCGTGCCAACGGGACAACAATCAACTGATCAACTGAATCTCCCCTATCTTTAAATGAAACACAAAAGCGCCACAATAGCCAAAGAAAAGATAAAGGACGAATAAGACAGGTACATCGCGACCAGTGGTTAGATGTTAAACGGAAGACAAACAAAAATTTAGGAAAAGAATACACAAGTAGGAATGGGAAAGTTAGGAAACAAAAAGAGATCAGATTGCCATGTGGAGAAAAATGTAAATTAAAATATTCACAAAAAATTACAGACTTTGATCGAAATTTATATTAATTTATTTATATTTATATTTGCGGCGTTTTTGTCATTAGGTGAGCTAGTACGCCATTGGGATTATATAGCCAAATATTGTGATAAAATACCAAAACGTCGTATAACTACTGCGTCAGCATTCAGAAGAGAATTCACTCTACGGTATTATTTGCCGGCAAAAGTTGGTAATGGCTCCATCGGAGATGAGACGAAAATTCAAGTTTGCAAGACCATGTTCTTAAAAACTTTAGGCATTAAACAAGGCATGATCTACTCCGCTCTGAATAAACTCTCATTGCAAGGTTCTGTCACACATGATAAAACAGGCCACCATCAGCACACAAAAAAAGACTGAGGCAATGATTGCAAGTGTGTGTGACCACGTAAACAGTTTTGTACCTGTAGAGTCGCATTCTGTTCGAGAGCGAACAAAAAAGCTATATTTAGATGGAAGTCTTACTTTTGCTCGAATGTTCTTTCTTTACAAAAATTGGGACTATCCTAAAGGTCAAAATAAGGTCAAAACTGTAAGACAATACCGTGATATAATAAATAAACACATTAATTTGGGATTTCATGTCCCCAAAAAAGATCGTTGCGATGTTTGTCATGTGTATGAAAACTTGCCACGTCCTGTAACTGAAGAACAACTGGATCGCTATAGAACACACATAAGAAATAAAACTATTGCGCGAGAGCTTAAGAATAAGGATAAACAGTGCTCCCAAAATACCAACGAAGTTCTAACAGCAGTATATGATTTTCAAAAGGAGCATGGCATGCCATATGCTGAAACAAGTATTCTTTACTATAAAAGAAAGTTAACGGTCTATAACTTCACAATATATGAAATGGGAAACAAAGTTGCTAAGTGCTACGATTGGGATGAAACTACAGCAAGACGAGGTGCGAATGAGATTAGTAGTTGCTTGTATGATTTCATCAAGGAAAACCATCAAAAAAGCATTAAACATTTTAATTTCTGGTCTGATAATTGTGGCGGACAGAACAGGAATCGGATTGGTTTTGTCAGTTATTTGAGGGCTGCAACAGATTTCAAAGTATCCATTACCCATAAATATTTTAAAAAAAAGACAAACCCAGAACGAGGGCGACAGCGTCCATGCCCTCATAGAACGAACGGCCACGGGTATGGTACGGGTGTATACGCCTGAACAATGGTATGCCCTGATTAGATGGGCAAAGCAAGATGGAAATGGAACTCCGTACGTAGTAAAAGAAATGACCACAAGCGATTTTATTGATTTTAAAAACTTGCTTCCTGGTAATTGGACTACAAATACAAATAATGAACGAGTTTTATGGTCTCAAGTCAAGCAATTACAAATATTGCCACAATCACTCAACATTTCATACAAAACTGACTTTTTTAAGCACGAATTTAAGTCTATTATTATAACTAACCCTCCAAAAACAAGAGTAAAAAACCGTACTAGATTAGATAACGGTCCAATTTCATCTCCGCTTACAAGAAAACTAACTAAACTTAAAGAAAAAAACTTAAAGATTTAAAGGACCTAAGTAAAAGTACCGTTATTCATTTTTTTTATCATGATTTCTACATGAATTTGATTGGAGCAGACGAAAATTTTGAGCATCAAATAGACGACGAAGCAGAATAGTTATAAACATAGTAATGATAATTATTTTAGTTGATTGTATTAATTTTACACTTGATCAAACTTTTGGCACTTGATTAAACAGCTGTTCTATACAGAAACTCATTTCACCTCGGAGAAAATGTATGGAACAGCCAAGAAAAAAATAAACTAAGACATGCAACTATCTATCTTATTATTTAAAACCTACACATTTTTCAATAAAATTTATTTGCCTATATTAACTTCACGTCAATTTAAAACAGCTTCTCAAATTTCAGGTTTAAAGACTTTGCAGTTGCTAAGATATGACGATTTTAAGTTTTCGGAACCTTTAAAACGCTCTCCTGGTAAATTTGATTTTGACAGATGCACAGTAGGGTGTGTCGAAATGTACTCGTATTTTAATGCCGAAGGGCGGCGATGAGCCCTTTCTAGCGGCTAGTAAGTAAGCGCAACTTACTGAAAATGAATTTACATAACAAGAAAATAACATTATTTCTGGTCTTTATTTGTTTTTATAATGGTAGATTACAAACAAGAAATTATGGATATATGTTTTATTTACAATATTATATTGTAAATTTATGTGCTGTACAATTTACCTATTTGATTTATTATAGCCATAGTGAATGGAACGAAAGTATGGTATTTTTGGTGCTGCGGTCCTCCCCTATGCGCAGTAGCCAGTAGCACTAAAAAGATTGATACCTTTGTGCCAAAATGCTTATAAAACCGGCCAAGTGCCAATCGGACTCGCGCACCAAGGAGAGTTCCGTGCCAATATATCTTTACTGTACGACGTTATCAAAAATTTACCAAATTATGACATTCTGAGTTCACGGGAACTACCCTGTAGGTTTTGATTGTTTTGATTGACCCTGTAGGGATCGCGAGTATAGATGTCCCATTGCATCACATAAAATTCACAAGACTAGGAAAACAAATAAAGACTAGAAACAATGTTATTTTCTTATTATTTAAATACATTTCCAGTAAGTTGCAGTAAGTGTAAGATTGCACCATATGACTTCGAATATATGAAATAATGAATGAATCTAATGCATTATATAACTGTGATATGAGGTAACACAGCCACAAAAAAATCATACAGTCGAATTGATATACTCCTCTTTTTTTGAAGTCGGTTAAATAGGCCAATAAAAGAGATTATTTGCTATGGTTTCCTGACAAAAAGAAATTATCTATAGAAATTTGTTGTTTTTTTTTTAATTCGTAATATACCTTTGATACATTAGTAACATTAAAATCACATAAGTCATCTTGTTTTTTTTCATTGACTTTCGAGAGACTTTCGAGAAAAAATACAAAAACAAGTGGGCTCTTCCAATGTCGTGAAGTGATTGTATTTTTTCATAGACATATAAAGTTAAATTAGTGGAAAATAAATTCCGAACCTTTGAGAGTCAATTTAAAATGATAGATGGCTTGTGTAAGTGATTGTAATGTTATTTAAAACGCAAAAAAAATATACCATGAAATGGTGCATCATTCAAAAATAATGTGGAGCAAAAAATTGATTGTTTACAAAATATGATGATTATCATTTTACTAGAGGATCCGAGTATAAAACGACCATCACCGAACTGGTAAATAGGTGAAAAGTATTTTATATTAAATTTAACATATTTAAAAACATAACGCGAGTGGGTTGGCTGGAAAATTTCAGCCCAGGATATAATTAATACAATATTTGAAAATTTATTTTTTTAACATTGCACTGATGTGGTTAATAAACAACTTACATACCAATCGAAAGTATGAAACCCATAGAATATGCAAACGTTAGGTTAGCTATATTTTTCCCGTCACAACTATAGGGTAGTCAGGTAAGTCAACAATAATAATTTGGACCGATCTGATTAATAAATAAAACTTATATCAAAATAAAGATAATCTTGTTGTGAAACGGGTGAAATAGGGTTGTCTGCGAAAAATCAGTCATAATTTCCGGTTGTCAAGTTTTAAAAATCAAAATATTGCATTTTACGATAAAGGAAAAGTAAAACCTTTTAAGCTATTTTCCAAAAATGATAAGTACCTAACAGCTTTTACGTCATTAATAGATGAAGCCGATATTTTCATAGAAGAAAAAACCGGACATCGTTCAAGAATTTACTGCTAGTATGTATGGCACAAAGAACTGCACCAGAGTAAATGATGCGAGATATCGCATTTTTTTGAAAAATTACTCTGCAAAAGAAGACAGCGAACAGTTTTTGAAGCAAATTAAAAGTTTTGACTCGAACACTATACCACGATGCTGAATATCAATGCAACAAAAAAAAAGAACTATTTTTATCAATTTCATGTGGCTTCATGCAGCGGACCCTGTAAGTATGCGTGAAACTGCAGCCTGAAAATTATGGCTGGTTTTTAGACGATTATTTGGAACCAACAAGGTCTATTGGGGATCAAACACCTTTAGCAATGGAAGATATTGTAGAAACAACAGAAAAAGAAAGCGATGACGAAGAATTTTCCGAAGTTAAAGATCGAACTTTTACTTCGGATAAATCTGATACAGAATAATGTTTATTGATACTATTTTTTAAATTAAAACACCTTTGTATTTAATTAAAATAAAATTTTTGTCTATTACGAAATATTTTTATTATTGGTGGATATATACATTTATTTATTCGTTTTAAATTTTTTGAAAATTTTCTGACCTTTTGCTTCTTCATCTGTTGTTTTTATTGACACAGCTGATAAAACAAACGCAGTTTTAAGATAAGTATAATATATGTATCACTATCACTTTTTCAATAAAAAAACCTTAAATTTTACCACTTTGAAAGCGTCTATCTCTCAAACGTTAGACTTTAAGAGAAAATGGTTTCAGGAACCTCGATGTTATTTTAAAAGACCTATCCATTGACACCCCACATGCATAGGTTGCACTAATAACAAATTTTCGGTTTTTGCTTCATGTATGGGAGCCCCCACTTAAATATCATTATTTTTTATATTTTTTATAAGAATCGTAAAGTGGTTAACAGGATACATTTTTTTACCAAATTTCAACAGTGTGATGCTCATAGTTACAGAGTAAAGTGGCTGTGACTTACGGATGGACAGACAGACAAACAGACAGACTTGACGAAACTATAAGGCTTCCGTTTTGTGCCATTCGGCTAAGGAACCCTAAATAATATTAAGATATTTTAATATCACATTAATTATTGAGAAATATTCATAAATTTTAATTTTATGAATGTTACATGTTTCATTTTTTTTAAACATATATATACTTATAATTAACTTAATTAATTATAACTGATGAGTGCTCCAAAATATTGCATAGCATTAACGAGTGTATTGCTATCCTTTTCGATTTGACGGACAAACAGCATGCGCACTCTCTTTCATTTAATAGCCGAGCTACACGCAGCTGCTACGCTGCGTCCTTTTTTAATGCACGGGATGGTTCGCTTGGACATCTCCGTCGCACGTATTCACTGCAGCAATATTTTGATTTTAAAACTTGACAACCGGAATTCAGGACTGATTTTTCGCAGACAACCCTATATCACCGTGTTCACAATAAGATTATCTTGTTTTTGATATAAGTTTTATTTATTAACCAGATCGGTGCATATTATTATTGTTGACTTACCTGATTACACCTGCCTACCCTATAGTTGTGACGGGAAAAATATAGCCAACCTAACGCTTGCATATTCTATGGGCTTCATACTTTCGATTGGTAGGTATGTAAGTTGTCTATTAACCTAACCAGTGCAATGTTTTTTTTGTTTTTATAATATTAGTTATTATTCAATAATAATTAATATTAAATAATTAATATTTAATTAATTATATCCTGGACTAATTTTTCAGCCAACCCACTCGCGATATGTTTGTAAACATGTTAAATTTAATTTAAAATACTTTTAATCCATTAACTAGTTCGGTGAAGGTCACTTTATAGTCGGATCTTAGACTATTTCTAAATTGATTCTAGAAACTTTTATAGTCAAAAACCATTTTATTCGCTTTCAAATGAAGTATTAGTGAATGTAAGATATGTAAATAAGCAAGTTAGTCGTGAATAAAATTCTTCATCAAAAACATTGCGGCGGTATGTCCAGCTTATTCATACCTCAAGCTAATTAAGGACGTTTAAGTCATCCTATTAAATTATGTTTTACCAAAGTAGAGGTAGGATTCTTATCATAACTAAATGAAAATTGAAACTTATTAAAAATTAATCACCATTTTAATTCATCAACAACATTTAATGAATAGCTATATTGAGCTGTTAATCGTCCACCCAAAAGTTGCTGACATCGTTAAACGGCGACTGAAGTTCAGCTGCTTCTGCCGATTTGCTGTCTGCTGCCTATGGCAAAACAAAAGCTGAATTGAATATCTTTTTTTTTATACATGATAGAAAGTCATATTAGTTACTCATTCTATAGCTAGAGAACAGGTGGACCCGACTTACATGATTTTCACTTTGTTTACCCCGTAAAGTAGACTAACTACTAAAATAAAAAACGTAACGTGGCCGGTATAGCAAGGTTCGCCGGGTCCTCTGCAGTTTAATAAATGGGACCCTATATTTTATTTATAGTGTTGGTGACTTAACTAGAGGGCATCCCCCCTTTTCGGGTTGACTGCTAGAGAATGTCCTAAACCCATTTACTCGTAGTCCGCCTATTGTACAGCTCAAAGTGCAATAAAGTTGAAATAATAATAATAAGGATAAAGGATCAGATAAGTAAAAAACCAAAATCATCAGACATTCTCAGGCGCTTAAGATATGAAGCGAGAGTTAACTACGGACACCGGCACGGCAAGGTTAACACTGAAATTTAAATATCTTTTCTGTATTCTATTCTCTATTGACTACCATTCCCTTGAAATTGGCTCATAATTTTTGTTATACCCTGTATTGGTCACTATTGGTAAGATAAAATTATAGCGTGGAAACGCTGTCTTTCTTAATCTGACGCGTTTGAGTAATTCAAAATAACTTTTGTTTTGCATCTTCTAATGGTATATCCACACCCGCCGGTGGCATCGTCATCGGACAAATTCAGGAACAATCTGATAATATGGTGGAAAATGTTTCTGCGGCATGAGCGGCATGGCCGCCGTTACAATTCCGCTAGGTGGTGTAGATATATTAACGTTATATTGCAAAAACCCCGAGATTACAATCTGTTGATTTATTGTAAACATGATCTCCATGATTTAGCAATTACTTTTTTTTGGTACTTACCTGTCAACCTAACATGAATGCTAACCCACCACTTTGCCCATGTATGACGTTCAGTACAGTTCACAATAAATCGTCAGATTACAATTTAACGTTTTTTAAACCATAAGATTGTAATATTAAATAACATGTTTAAGAGAATGTAAGATATACTATCGATAGTTTGACTGTGTGGCGATATTATTGAACGAAACTGAGCTGTCGACCCTTTAAATAACTTTCATAGAGTTAGTTCGGCTACGATACAATTGGATGCTGTTTTTAGGCAGTTGATGTTTGTAATGTTATTTTTATGAATATAAACAATTTCTACAAGAAGTATTTCACTTACTGCGTTCTTGCTTATAGTCGCTCTTGTCCTAGGAAACAGCCCCTTCTTCCTGAATGCAACTAAAGTTACTGGTTTCTGCCGCCTTTCAAATGGCTCGAAATATCCCTGCAATGAGAGACATGGCTATATATAAATACAAATAATTTATTGTACGTCACACTACATTTCAAACGCACTAAGTATTTTTATATACCTATTTTATAAATCCTGCTCTACCTGGGTAATCGAACCGCGTGTTCATAAATTTTGATCCAAACTTTGTAAATACTTAAAAATACTGGCGATTGTATAATTCTTCTCCAGCTTTGAATTTGGAATGATTACTTTTAATTTCAATGATTTTAAAATTCATTTCTGAATTTTGATTATTTTCTTGTGAAGAATCACGTGCGACCGTGATTTAGCTATTTACGGCTAGAAGAACCCAATGGATATGTTCCAGGAGGTGAAAACTTTTCGTGTGAGCCGTAACTTCATGTATTACACTGTCAAATAATACAAGAAGACAAATTCTCTGCAAGATCACTAAAGGAGTGGTCGGCCATGCTATCTGAAGCCTGCTAACATCATAAGCATCCGAGAGAGACTTCGACAAAGTCAATCGAATACTTAAATATGATACTAAGGTAAAGGCGTATATCCGAAGTTCGCTTTTTAAACGATCGCCTTCGTAAATTGCGACGCGAACGTTGTCCAATACTGCTAAGGACACACGATGCGAAGAAGATACTCTTTACCGATGTGAAAATATTTAGTACCTATCCAAGAAAATTTCAACCTTGTTACCGTCTAAGGGCTTATATTAAAAACAAGAGTGGTAATTTTGAATACAAATTTAGCAATATATTTTATTGTTGATTAATGATACCTGTAAATCTTAGAAATATCAGTTAACTAGCGGCCGCTCGCGACTTCGTTCGCGCATGTTGGTTTTACTCCGTTCCCAAAGGTAGCAGCGTAATGTTTTATCGCGTACCTAAAGCCATTGAATTACTCTTATAGCCTTCTTCAATAAAACTGTCTTACACAAACATGATGTAATTTAAGCAGTAGTCGTTTCTGATAAACAAAAATCTCTTCAGCTGTATAATATCTATACTAATATTATAAAGCTAAAAGTTTGCTTGAACGCGCTAATTTTAGAAACTACTGGACCTATTTAAAAATATTTTTACGTTAGATAGCCCATATATCAAAGAAGGCTTTAAGCTATATGGCATCAAGATACGGCTCATAAGTCCAGCGCCGCAATGAAAAATGGGCAAAAATAATCCTTTTGTGAACTGCCGCTGCGTATGCTGCGTAAACCGTTTAAGTTACACAAAAATCATGTATGACGAGATTATTTTGCATTAACAATTCTACAATAAAGTCCGCGACAGCATAATGTCTATCTTTTATGGTTCACACACTACAACCATTTTTATGTTCATAAGTTTATTAAAAAATAATACACTACTTTCGAAGGTGTTTTATATATTGTACTGTACTGTATTGTATTGTGTACTGGACAGTATTGATCTTTCTATTATCAAACTAAATACATTCATCATCATTCATCATCACAAGCATTTCATTTTGAACAAAGTTGTCCTTTACTTCATTTGATTTCAATAAATTTAGATATTTATTGAAAATTGAAGCTATCACAGTTTTCAAATAACTCCCCATCAAAATAAATACACCGTATCGCGAGCTTGCGCTAACTATGGTTGCTGGCCTCTCACACATCGATACAAATCGTCTACTTATTAAACAGTCTATTTCGTTATCAGCCTACACTCAAAGAGACCACTTCGTATACTACCTACTTGTCAAAGAACGACTTAAGTACATACAAATAGAAAATTGATCGTTACATTACCATTATTGTTACAACCTTTACGCGAAAGATTCCCTTCGTTCACGACGTTTACAACCAAGATTTCATAATATAGTCCTAGCCGATTTCGACTACGGTGGCCAGTTACAACGACTAACCGACTGCGGGGGACATCAGTGTTGCCACTTCAGTGATTTTATCACTAGATATAGTGAGTTTCAGGAATAGACAGTGATATTGTGAAAAAGATAATCACTAAAAAAATATTTGATGACTTTTAGTGTCATTTATCGAATGTTGTGTTTTGGGTCTGGGTTTAGTAAAATATACACCACCAAGAACAAAATACCTATTTTGAAATGCAGCTATAGACTCCGATCCGATTCGCGGCACTTAGCGCTATTAGTGCCCATTCTTCGTTCCGAATAACTATTTTGTATGGGCGGTAGCGCGCTGACAGCGCTCACATCGCTAAATATCGCGAATCGGAACGCGCCTTTAGACGTCTTAATGTTGGCTACACTTGGGGATTTTCCCGACTAATAAATGAAACCTTACACGTATGCAAAGTTTGTTAGTTTTGGTTCGTAAAAGTAGAAGCATTACTTATCGTTTGGGGCCGTCCATTAATCACGTGAGGCTCAAAGGGGGGGGGGGGGGGGTACGGAAAACATCACGCAACATCACGAGAGGGGAGGGTGGGTCTCGTTAGACATCACGTGTATTATTATTTTTATTGTCAAAAATCGCTATTTCTGAACCGAAATTTTGAACGGCGCGTAAATTTGAACGATTTGTTGTCACAAACCTCTATGCCAATAACAACCGCCAGTGAAGAAGAAGCTTTAAGCTTTACCAGTTGTAACCTTCAATGAAAGTCTTGCAACTCCGTGGGACAATGACAACATTAATTAAATATTCATTAATTTTATTGCAAATACATGTAAATGTTTTTCTAATCACCATTTTTTAAATATTTTTTTCCAGTCAAAAATTGCCTTTACATAGACTTCCAAAAAATACACGTGATCCATGGGGGACGGGGGGGAGTGGTCCCAAACCTCACCAAATATCACCAGTCAAAAATCACCTCACGTGATTAAAGGACGGCCCCTTATTATTCAAGCCAATATCTTAATTTTTTTTGGAGTAGGTTTTTATTTCGCATTACAATGGACGTGCTACTGCAAAAAAAAAAGACTTTATTCTCAAAAATATCGGAAAGAATGGGAAACCCAAGAAGAATTCAAGACTTGGTTACGGCCAGTAGCAAATGATCCTTTAAAAACTTTTTGTACTTTTTGCCATTGAAGAAGAAATACCAGCAGAAGTATTTGAAGTTAATTTTAAATTGTCATCTTTTTTTTCATTGTACTCACAGTTCAAAAATATATTTTTGACTTACCTTGTGATTTCATTTTAAATTATTAAGTGAATTATGGGGATTTATTTAGATCAAAATATCCCTAAATCTGGTGAAATTTCAGTCCACAACTAGTGAAAAAAAATCTACAAGGTGGCAACATTAGGGGACATATTATCGTGCATAAGTGTGTGCGCAAACACAGGTGCACTCTCGATTCCTTACTCTCTCATAGCCCGATGGGACAGCAATCTGACACGATCGAAGAGAGTTCAGGCGCAGGTCCAACGGCTTTACGTGCTTTTTCGAGGCACGGGGGTGAAACACCGCCAGCTTCCAAACTCCGGGCTACCCTTAGAATTTCTTAACAGAAAAACTCAGGTATATATTTTTGGCCCGACCCGGGGATCGAACCCGGGACCTCTGGCGCAGCCGTCGCTTTAAAGATCGACCCTTTTACCGCTGCGCCACCGAGGCAGTGAGTTTAGTTAGTCTTTCATAATGCTGCTGCCTGCAAGGGCACATCTAAAATGTTGAAGTAAAATAATCTAAACTAATATTATAAAGAGCTTGTTTGTTTGATCGCGCTAATCTCAGGAACTACTAGACCGATTTAAAAAAATATTGTTGTGTTGGATAGGTTATTTGTTAAGGTACGTTTTGTCAGGCTGCGATTATAACTGCGACAGGAGGGGAGAAAGCAAACTCTAAACATTCGAACGAAGTCGCGGAGGACCACTAGTAAAATTATAAAGCTTAAAAGATTATTTGTTTGAACGCGCTAATCCCAGAATCTACTGGACCAATATAAAAAAATATTTTCCCGTTAAATAGCCCGTTTTTCGAGAAAGCGACTATAAAACATAAAGAGACTCATAAAACCAGAGCAGCAATGAAAAATGTTACGAAAACGGCAGAAAGATATTCCTTTTAAGAGCTTTCACTGCGTGCGCTGCGTAATCCATTTAAGATACACAAGAATCATGTATGACAGAATTGTTCAGCATTAACAGTTCTACAATAAAGTCCGCGACAGCATATGTCTATCTTATATAGTTATTAAGTTGAACGCGCGCTTGCGCTGACTAGTATGATTGCTGGCCTCTTACAACGACAATACGTATGTTTAGCATTAACATACGAGTATTTTACGGGATGCCTTTGCTATGTCTTTCAGGAACGGAGTAAAATCTTATATTAAAAAAAGATATTAAGGTCGGATATACCATATTCAACTTCAACTCCAATAAATTGACGTCAAACATCTGTCAATCTACATTGAAAATCAATACGGCTTTGGTATGTGACGAAGGTGCAACTGAGCCTTATACATATAAATATGTCCCAGTGATACAGAAAAGTGCTATTTAGGTACTAAGTAGCTATTAAATAAGACAACTATAATTTTATTGAAACGGAGGAATTCAGCCGGTTTGTAATATTACTTTTTTTTTAACTTAATCTTCTCAACGTCTCAAGTCTACTCCCGCTACCTTAAGAGGGGTATGTTTCACCGAGACACCACGGCGGCGCTACGCAACCAGTCACCGATACGCTACTATTATAGCGCGCTGTACGGTATCCTAGTAATAAATAGCCCTAAGTGTTGTATGCCGTCTCTGGTATTTGTAGAGTGTCTCATTCGTTAGATTACGGACACCACAGTGGCGAGACTTAGTTCTACCGTTATAGCGTTCCAGTGAAATATAATAATAACAATAAAAAATATTATAAATATAGCCCTAATGGTTTAACCATAAGCTTTATTAAAGGTCATTACGAAAAAATATATGAGGAAACTTCACTTAGAGGCAGTTGCATTGAATTTTAACAGGTAATTTTATACTATGTGTATATGATTTGATTTCAAATGATTTCTACTTTGACCCGACCGGGAATCGAACCCAGGACCTCAGGCCGTTAACATTTTGAAACCAGCCTGCTTAGACACCACGGTAGTCGTCGAGATGAAAGTATAATATAGAATGTAGAAAACATTATGAACCTATTGATTTCAATTGAAAGTTACACGGGGGCATTATTTTTACAATGTGTATAATTATGTTCTAAAATGTACTACATATAATGATAATAAATATTCTTTATTGCACAAGTAAGGACACAAGAAACAATAACATTACAGACAAATCATTAGTACAATATTCGCGGTTTTATCGCTGGAAGCAATCTCGTCCAGTCAATCATTGGGAAGATGGCTGATCTGTTTCTCCCAAAATAAGAAGCTATCCATTTAGATGCCAAATTTTTTGACCACATGAATATTTTTTCTTTCTGGTGCTGGAATCCCTTACCAGGATAGTGTCCGCTTAATCTGAACCATGCCACAATTCCTCATCATACAACATGCCGTGTAAGAAGCAGTTTTCTCATAATTTTATTTATAAAGACAATTTTGAAACAAAACATCATTGAGAATAACAAGCATATGTCAAAACATGTCTTTCAAACACGACTTGTCACACGACAAATACGACTCGAAATAAAAAAGCAAAATCATTAAGAAGGAAAAGACTTTCATCAATTCTGTTAAAGAATGTTTAAACAACATTTGAAAATGATTGAATCAAGGAATCACGTTGTCCCATACAAACTTTGCTGCCCTTTTTCACTCAGATTTTCGGAAAATTCTTTCTTATTGCATCTCTACGACATACTAAGAACACACCCTCCAAATTTCAAGTCTCAAAAGATTTAAAACGATTACGTGAGTGGTCTCTATGATCAGCGGTTTAGGCTGTGCGTTGATCCGTCAGTCAATACTGATTGACAGTCAGTAATTCGTTAAGGACTAAACATTTTATTTGTAAAGATATGCAACTTTTATATTATTTTTTATATATTTATTTCGTCTCAAAACTTATGATCACACGAGGCAGTATAGCATTGATATCATAGTATTGAGTGTGAAAGCGCCGCGTCAATCAATGCTCTCAGGTTCAAATTACAATCAGTCAATTCGCTACACAAAACAACTCTAAAGTAAAAATCTCGTGGAAAATGACTCAACCAACCAGACAGTGAAAGTATAGAAACATAAGAGTTGTGGTGCTGGAAAAGGATGGAGAGGATTAGCTAGATAGAAAAGAAATGTAACGAAGAGACAAAGAAAACAGTTGGACATTGTTGCGACACACGGTGGGGATTTGGCGGAAAAAAGCAAATATTCATCATCCACTTATGCAATTACTCATTTTATTTGTAAGTATAATATATATTATTGAAATAAAAAAATATTTGTTTGTACTATATTATTTGCATTTTGATGTACTTTTGGAATATGTCATGTATTAATCCTTTGTGTGACTAAACTAATAGTTATCTTGTATGAATATTCACTTATAGTATTGTATTGCTATATTGATGCTTAATAAACCAATACTGTACGAGTATCTAGAACAACTAGTATCTAGACAAACCTGTAATAGGCTTTCAGACAAACAAAAGAGACAAAAATATACATTTTTCAAAAATATTATTTATATTTTTAGTTATGATAATAATAAATAAATCAATAAAAGTTTTTACATGTCATTCGAAAAACAGAAATCTTATATATTTATATATGGGCTTATATATAGCCCATATTTATTGCTATACGAAACTATGCATTTTATGAAATATAAATTATTGGTCTTCCTAATTATTAGCTTATTGGATACGTTCCAAGTACGTACCTTGCTAAAGACAGGATCAAACCTCAATGTTAATGTCTTTGCCAACCTCGTCAAGGAATGCGCTGGTTTGACGGTAACTCGTTTTGCCGGAATGTCACTAGGAATACCCGGGTGCTAAAACAAATATAGATGACATGACACAAATTTTAATCAGGTTTGGGCAATGGTGTTAGTAACCAGCCTTACGAACATTTGTTTATGTTTTAACACTTTTTACTTTACTTTTTACGAACTTTTGGTTTCTTACGAATTAGGTTTAAATATAAAAATAAAACTGTGACAGACAAGGAATTGAACCCTGCGTCTAACGCTATCCGGACATGCGCCTATACCACTTGGCCACCGAAACATTGGCAAGCCTGTTGAAATTTGCAATACTTTGGAGGCTGCATGACGTCATTAATTTTGCGACATTGCTCCCTCAGCATCTTTACAAGTTGCTTTTTACACATAGGCAAATCGCGTTACCACTGGACCAATTTCTTACGATATTTGATTAATTTGTTGGACTAATCTGCGCCTCGAGTAGCAGAATAACAACTATGTATTATAACTATTACGTCGTATAGCCTTCTCGTTCTTGCTGATAGATTGGAGGGCTTGTTTCTTGAATATTGGATGTAATTTATGAATACAAATAGAAAAAAAAAACTTACATGTTTTTCTGGATGATGTACGAAAAATGAATTTACAGGACCAGTTGATTGTAACGTGGAAGTGACCATTTCTGGGCTAACTCCATGACCATTTTCATTGTTTGCAGGCGGCATAGTTGCTGTTAACGATACGTTTTTAAATACACAGGATATCCTAAAAATGAAGGATAATCCCTGGCTGGAAATAGGTCACATTATGGCTTATTTATCTGAAAACCATTTCGAGTAAAAGTCTCACTTTTTTGAGGAAACTCATTTTTTATGGGCGTTTTCGTTTATGTAAAATCATGCTACTTCCACAAATGATGACTTTTTCCAGACCAGTTTTATGATTAGCTCACAATACATTAATGTGAAATGTTTAGATTTTAACTAGAGAACATTTTTGGCATATAAAAGGCCATAATGTGACCTTTTTGCAGATACAGTATTATCCTTAAGTTTTGAGACAACCTGTATATAAAAAAAGAAAATAACATAAAGCCTTGGAAATATTGTTTAAAGTCCGTTTATCTTTGTTAGTCGAATATTAACAATTTTGACAGTGCTTACTCGTATTACCGAAATAATTTATTTTAAAATGAGATAAACACAATACTCACCAACTACATAGGTAATACATCGTTTAGCACTAAGATCTTTTAAAATCAAATGCCTATTTTATTTCATTTTATGATAATATTTCAAAAGTTATCAAAATATTGTTTACATTATTCGACTAGGAAAGAAAAACGGACTGTACTTACATTCACTTGAAATATTTTTAATTATAAAAGTCGAAACAATTAATGCCGTAAAAATATTCATTATTAAAACAAATTTTAAAAAATCACGGATCTTAGTCTAACCACGGTTGAATACTTAATGGGATTGCACCAGTCTTCACTTGTAACATAAGTGCGAAGAACACAATAATATTCCAAGAAATATAAATGTTTACCTTTGCAAGGCGTCCTGGTAATCTCTGCCACAGTAATGTGTTGGTGCTCGTTCAGTATTATTCGCAGAAGTAAACAAGCCTCGAGAAACATTTTCTACTGCACTGACAAGCGTTTACCACAGAATCATTCACAGACTGGCTAAAATTCACGCTGTGTCTTAAGTTGACGAAATAATAATACAGTTGTTTATTTATAAAATCGATTGTGCTATTCTCCGACTTTCATAACATTACCGTATGATGTAAGTATCGTAACATACGTCATTATCCATCCATCCATTATTAGTAAGTACTACAACTAATACTAGGTACTTATTCCAGTGATCGCGGTCAATCTTAACAATGACCTAATATAGAAGTGTACGAACAGGGGAACAATCTCGTGCAATTTGTATACGAAAAAAATTCATCTATCAAATTTTCTTTGTCGAAGAAAAAATAGTTTTTAATTTCTCAGGGTCACAATTTTTATGTATTTAGATTTTGTTCGTGCGATAGTTTTTTTACGTGTAGATATACTACTTGATTTTTTAGGGAAAACTGGCAATCGAATTAGTACACGAAAAGAAGTTCGATTGCCGCGAGAATTGGCATCCTAGTATCAGGTACGCAAAATCATATGTGCTCTCTGATCCTTCATTATTGTAGTATCTCCGTCATGGCCTAAGTGAGATCAGGCGCGGCAGTAAGCTTCATCTATCTGTGCCCTGATAGATGAAGCTGCTTATTTTAAGGCCAAAGCGATGGCACCGACTCCAAAAAGAAATCGTTCGCCTAAAATGGAGTCCTTTCCTTTGAGGAAAAAAGACTTTATTTAAGACTTTTAGTGCATTTTGGTTTCGAAGTCAGTTTTAACTTTTATTTAAAGTTAATTTTATTTTCTTATTTTTAGTGATTACAGGAGGGGCTGCACCTTTTTTCTTAGTTCTTTAATAAGCTCCAAATTCCCTATCATAAGTTCTGTCATTAAAATCACTGAACTCCTAAGCGTTTGGGAGTTCTACCATCAGCTCAGCTCCACACAATGTCGACTATCAGACGCATCAAGAAGTCTTCATTAAGATTGTAGTACGAAAAACTAAACGTGTCTTTTGAATTCGAGGTTTTCCCTCGATTACACCAAGATACCGTCATCAGATGCCGACTTGGCCTTTAATGGGACCAACTAGAAGGGCAACTATAACCTCTAGGTAGGCAAAAAATGATTTCAAATCGGTCGACAAATTACTGAGATATGAGTTAACATACGAGTAGATACATAAAAAAACAGTCGAATTTATAAACTCCTTCTTTTTTTAAGGCGGTTAAAAAGAAATAAAATCTATTTTTTTTTCTAAATAACAGTATTCAGGAATATTTACGTCATACGTAAAAATATTTACAATTGACGAGCTGTGTTGGTGTTGTGTGGTGTTTACCATGATTCCTGCGTTACCTACACAATAAATCTTACTGTTAATGTTTAGCTTTCTTAGAATCTAGCGGACTTACTGACCAAATGCAGAAATAATACCACCCACATCCATACATTATAAGAAGATCACAATTTCCGGTTATTAGCTAAAAGAAAAGCAAGCTGAACTTAACTTGTCAAAACTAAAACTGAAACAAGATACTCGTATGGCTACTAGGTAAAATAGTACTTACAAAATGCTGGAAAGACTTGTAGCGGTAAAACAGCCATTAACATTATCTCTAGCAGACGAGACGTTTCGGAGGAAAAGTTCATAAGTTTCCCCATTCAAATTTTGAGGAAAAAGTATGGTCCAATCAGTTGGCCATTAAATATTCCCATCCAAACGTTCACAGAGAATTTTCTTTGATGTGCCCTGTCTTTTTTCATCCTTGGGTTTTCTCTTTTCGGCGCCGATAATTAGTGATACCGTCACGGTCGAACTTGGACTCATCAGTCCACAGAATTTTCTCAAGAAAATGAGGGTCTTCCATATCGGCATTTATCACAATGATATTGTTTTAAGAACTAGATCACCGGTGAGAGGCTAAAAGATAGTCAAGCAAACACCACCTTAACTTTGACTTAGTCTGTTTTTGATAGCGTCAGTGTCTCAATGCCTCAGTGCGCCTTTAAAACTGCCGAAACAACTAACTAAATAAAAAAAATCAGTCCAAATATCATATTTTCGTTAAGTAACTTGTATTAAATGATGCCTATCATTCATGATTGAAGTATTTTCAATAAAATTAGTGAATTTTGTTTTTTAGCCAACCCACGCACCAACATGGTCGATATTCTAAGACAGTGCCATACGTGGAGTAGTTTGGTACTATATTTTTTAATAATAATATTTCAAAATTCAAAAATATTTATTCACTTTAGGACACAATATGCCACTTATGAACGCCAAATGTACTGTGAAAAATAAAATAAAAATAATTGTGCCCTGAAGGGGCCGAATCATGTCATGTCTCCTTATCTTTTGGGCCCTACCAACGCTCCGAGACAGAACACAGACAATTAGGCAAGTGCTGAGAAGAAACGCCGGAACAAACTCAGTCACCACTAGCTGCCGTAAAATCAAAATCATCAAAGGTAAGTACATCAGTCGGTGCAGGCTGGACAGACCACACATTCCTGTCGTTCAGGTAGTCTTGAACCTTATAATAGCCTTTAGACATAAGCGTGTTTTTAACGTGTTTCTTAAATTTATCAACCGGCAATTCGACAAGATTGTGTGGTATATTATTAAAGAATTTTATACAATTTCCCACGAACGAATTACTAGTTTTAACTAATCTAAAGTTAGGAACGACAAGCTTGTGTTTATTTCTTGTGTTATATGAGTGAATGTCGCTCTTCTTCATGAAATAATCTAAATTTTTACGGACGTACATTATATTGTCAAAAATGTTTAACGACCTTTATAGTGTGGTGTTTTACGTACCGGACTACAAAGATAAGCAGTCGCGGGTTCGAATCCCGCCCGCACCCACCGCACACATATGTCTATGGAAATGTAAGTATGTTAATATGTCTTTGTTATATAAACTATAAAGTACACTATCAATTTCTTTAAAGTAACAGCGTAGACGCTCACGGATCAAAAGGTCACTGGCGCTTGCGTTAACAAAAGTATAACAAAAGATTGTTGATATACACATCAGTGAGGGATGATCCTCACGATTGTAGAAAAAAATATTTACCCTAACTATTAGCATGTTATTTGAAGGAATCATCTTGTTAACATGATGCTAGATGACTTTGGTGTATTAATAATTATTTCTTTATTTATTTAAATAAGTACTGTAAATATTTTCTACTACATCATCGATGTCGGCTCATTTTGATGAAAAAGTTGCTAAAAAACAGGAAACTCAGCAATCAACCGCAACGTCGGCAATTATAATGGTCAAACAATATTTGGAGACTGGTTTGTCAAATAGAATCGGGATCCCTCTCCGCTACTAGCGAGAGGGATTCCTGTTCGGAAAATTGAACTTTCATGTGAAGATAGCCGGGTAGAAAATAGCTTTTCCATCCCTAGGGTGGAAAGTAATTTAGTTTTAATTGCTACTATCAGACATGGAGTTAAAGATAATTGAGTCACGTCATTTATTCAAATAAACACCTTTTCCATATTTTAAGATTAGCTAAACATTAAAAGAGTGTTTATTATGGTCACTGATTTTACAAATTTACAAATTGGTCTAATTTTTAACAATTTAAAATTTACAAATATATAATATTCGGTTGCCCGCAATACCTAGTTACACTTTTTTTATCATTTTAAATTGTCACATTTTGTTTGTCTTTGACGATATATTTTTTCAGTTTGGTCGATTATTGCACAGATTATTAAGCAGGCCGAGGCGATTTGCCGCGATTTTATTGTTCATTAATCTTCTTACTCACTCCCATTTATAGCTGTCAGTGCTGTCACTCATAACGCTATCTCATGAGGCAAAACTGAACCTGGAATTTGACATAACCTGTGGTAGTTTTGGTGACAAGGTTAAGGTTGCGTTCTATTGATACTATTATTATTGTCTGTGAGAAAGAACTATCGATATTTTTAACAATGATTTGAAATATTTTATATCGTCCGCGTTTTGTGTACTCTTATTTTCTTCTGTGCCGTTACTGTCCTTCTAATCGTGTGTTCTATGTACAACGAAAGTAAACAAACTGATATGTGATGTAAAAACTTGAGGTTTCATCTCTCGCCAAATAACATAATATCTCATTATCGATTCACAGCCACACAGATATATTAGCGCTCTCACTCCGTTCGAGCGCCAAAACATCTCGAGTGAACTGGGTCACTTTCTCCCCTTGTATAACAATCTACTATTCAAGAGAATCTACTATTCTATAACATTCTACTACACACTCGGTAAAAAAATTTTCATCTCTTCTGTTCGGAAAATTGAACTGTCATGTGAAGATAGACGGGTGGAAAATTGCTTTTCCATCCCGAGGGTAGAATGTAATTTAGTTTTAATTGCTACGGTCAGACACGGAGTTAAAAAAAACCGGCCAAGTGCAAGTCGGACTCGCGCACTGAGGGTTCCGTGCCAACTTTAACTGAATTAGTGAAACCACTTACTTCTACTTAGTAAAATACCACAATATTTTGTTGACTGCAAATATAACTTTGTTATTCATAGTGTTTGTATGAAGTACAAAGTTATGTTTGCAGTTGTTGAAAACACACTATATCTCAAAAACTACTCTTTCGATCTTGTCCAAACCAATTTTCGTTGAAAGTATTTGTTACGATCTATATTATATTTTTTTTCAAAATTTACACTCTCTTAGTTAAGAACTTAGATGGGGGGGGACGCCCGTTTTACCACTTTGGAAACGGATAGCTATGAAACGTTAAACTTTAAAAGAAAATGGTTTTAGGAACCTCAATATCATTTTAAAAGACCTATCCATAGACACGCATAGGTTTGACAAAAAAATTTTTTTTGGTTCTAGTTTCATGTATGGGAGCCCCCCCTTAAATGACATTTTTTTTTGTATGATAATCAGTAAGCGGTAAACAGGATACATCTTCGTACCAAATTTCAACAGTGTAATGCTTATAGTTACAGAATAAAATGGCTGTGACATACGGACGGACAGACAGACAGACAGACTTGACGAAACTATAAGGGTTCCGTTTTTTGCCATTCGGCTACGGAACCCTAAAAATGAGTCACATCATATTATTAAAAATTAAAAAGCTAAAGATGAAAATAAGAAACCAAAAACTTGCGCACGGGCGGGACTTGAACCAGCAACCTTTTGGCAAACCGGGCCAAACGCTCTTACCAATTGAGCTACCGTGCTGTTAGTCCGACCCTGCGAAATTTGTGGTCTCTTATGTAAACGTCAATTGCGTGACGCTTAGCGCCATCTAGCCGTCTGTTTATGAAACAGATGGCCCAAGCAGTTATTCTTTACAGAATAAATTCAACTTGGAAATTGATGTCGCTTCGCTATCTAATGCTTTAGAATGTTTTTAACACTCACAGTGTCATATTTTATATTCATAAAGATGAAAATAAGAAACCAAAAACTTGCGCACGGGCGGGACTTGAACCAGCAACCTTTTGGCAAACCGGGCCAAACGCTCTTACCAATTGAGCTACCGTGCTGTTAGTCCGACCCTGCGAAATTTGTGGTCTCTTATGTAAACGTCAATTGCGTGACGCTTAGCGCCATCTAGCCGTCTGTTTATGAAACAGATGGCCCAAGCAGTTATTCTTTACAGAATAAATTCAACTTGGAAATTGATGTCGCTTCGCTATCTAATGCTTTAGAATGTTTTTAACACTCACAGTGTCATATTTTATATTCATAAAGATGAAAATAAGAAACCAAAAACTTGCGCACGGGCGGGACTTGAACCAGCAACCTTTTGGCAAACCGGGCCAAACGCTCTTACCAATTGAGCTACCGTGCTGTTAGTCCGACCCTGCGGTTTCTTATTTTCATCTTTATGAATATAAAATATGACACTGTGAGTGTTAAAAACATTCTAAAGCATTAGATAGCGAAGCGACATCAATTTCCAAGTTGAATTTATTCTGTAAAGAATAACTGCTTGGGCCATCTGTTTCATAAACAGACGGCTAGATGGCGCTAAGCGTCACGCAATTGACGTTTACATAAGAGACCACAAATTTCGCAGGGTCGGACTAACAGCACGGTAGCTCAATTGGTAAGAGCGTTTGGCCCGGTTTGCCAAAAGGTTGCTGGTTCAAGTCCCGCCCGTGCGCAAGTTTTTGGTTTCTTATTTTCATCTTTATGAATATAAAATATGACACTGTGAGTGTTAAAAACATTCTAAAGCATTAGATAGCGAAGCGACATCAATTTCCAAGTTGAATTTATTCTGTAAAGAATAACTGCTTGGGCAATCTGTTTCATAAACAGACGGCTAGATGGCGCTAAGCGTCACGCAATTGACGTTTACATAAGAGACCACAAATTTCGCAGGGTCGGACTAACAGCACGGTAGCTCAATTGGTAAGAGCGTTTGGCCCGGTTTGCCAAAAGGTTGCTGGTTCAAGTCCCGCCCGTGCGCAAGTTTTTGGTTTCTTATTTTCATCTTTATGAATATAAAATATGACACTGTGAGTGTTAAAAACATTCTAAAGCATTAGATAGCGAAGCGACATCAATTTCCAAGTTGAATTTATTCTGTAAAGAATAACTGCTTGGGCCATCTGTTTCATAAACAGACGGCTAGATGGCGCTAAGCGTCACGCAATTGACGTTTACATAAGAGACCACAAATTTCGCAGGGTCGGACTAACAGCACGGTAGCTCAATTGGTAAGAGCGTTTGGCCCGGTTTGCCAAAAGGTTGCTGGTTCAAGTCCCGCCCGTGCGCAAGTTTTTGGTTTCTTATTTTCATCTTTATGAATATAAAATATGACACTGTGAGTGTTAAAAACATTCTAAAGCATTAGATAGCGAAGCGACATCAATTTCCAAGTTGAATTTATTCTGTAAAGAATAACTGCTTGGGCCATCTGTTTCATAAACAGACGGCTAGATGGCGCTAAGCGTCACGCAATTGACGTTTACATAAGAGACCACAAATTTCGCAGGGTCGGACTAACAGCACGGTAGCTCAATTGGTAAGAGCGTTTGGCCCGGTTTGCCAAAAGGTTGCTGGTTCAAGTCCCGCCCGTGCGCAAGTTTTTGGTTTCTTATTTTCATCTTTATGAATATAAAATATGACACTGTGAGTGTTAAAAACATTCTAAAGCATTAGATAGCGAAGCGACATCAATTTCCAAGTTGAATTTATTCTGTAAAGAATAACTGCTTGGGCCATCTGTTTCATAAACAGACGGCTAGATGGCGCTAAGCGTCACGCAATTGACGTTTACATAAGAGACCACAAATTTCGCAGGGTCGGACTAACAGCACGGTAGCTCAATTGGTAAGAGCGTTTGGCCCGGTTTGCCAAAAGGTTGCTGGTTCAAGTCCCGCCCGTGCGCAAGTTTTTGGTTTCTTATTTTCATCTTTATGAATATAAAATATGACACTGTGAGTGTTAAAAACATTCTAAAGCAATTAAAAAGCTTTCCATATTTTTAAGGTGAGCTAAACATTAAAAACGTGTTTATTATTGTCACTGATTTGTCAAATTTTAACAATTTAAAATCTACAAATATAATATATTCGGTTGCCCGCCATATATATTGACACTTCTTTTTTTTATTTTAAATTGACACATTTTGTTTATTTTTGACATTTTTTTTAGTTTGGTCGATTATTGCACAGATTATTAAGCAGGCGGAGGCGATTTGCCGCGATTTTGTTGTTCATTAATCTTTTTACTCACTCCCACCTTTAGCTGTCCCTCATAGCGCTATCTTATGAGGCAAAATTGAACCTAGAATTTGACATAGCCTGTTGTAGGTAGTACAAGGTTAAGGTTACGTTCTTGTATTATTATTGTCTGTGAGAAAAAATCGTTCGATATTGTTAACAATTATATGAAATATTTGAAATTGTCCGCGTTTTATGTACTTTGTTGCCTTCCGTGCCGTTACTGTCCTTCTAATCGTGTGTTTTATGTATAACGACAGTATACAAACTGATATGTGATGTAATAACTTGAGGTTTCATCTCTCGCCTAACAACATAATAACTCTACATCGCATCGCAATTACACACCTAAATGTATTTATTTTTCCTCACAGTCGAAATGAAAAATAGTATGTTTAACTCGGGTGAAAGCATCCATTTCACTCTCGAATTATAAGCCAAAAATATCTCGAGTGAAATGGGTCACATTCTGCCCTTGTATAACTATCTACTATTATGTATTCCAGTAATGGCCGTACCGGAAATGTTTTTTTCTCAGGCATGTTACGTATTGAGACCGTGCGAAGTGTAAGGGGGTATGGAAAACGATCATAGCGGACGCCGTGACAGAAAAACCTAAGCCTTGAAAGTTACAAATCAACTTTCAGGGCTTAGTGAAACTTGACAATATACCTAATCATATCAATGTCTGTCGTCGATGCTTTGAAAGTGGCTCATCATCATTATTGTTGTGTTGTAAACTGCAAAAACAACGGCAGAAACAGTCAGTGTAAATTTTATGATTTCCCTATAGTAGCAGATTATGGTTCACAATATTTAGCCTTTGATACTGATGGTATCATATCTTGAAATACTTTCCTTTTGAAGTACTTTCCTTTTGAATATAATTACTATGCACAAATTGATGAACGCTGGGTTTTCCTCCTTGTTGTTCACTGCTTGTTTTTGAATCACTATCATTACTCGTATTGTTGATGTTACAAGTGCAGGCAACATGCCTGCACTTGTAGCTCTGATAATAAACGCAGCTGCATTTCACTCCAGTGACAACTCGAGAATTATTGATCTGAATTAAATAATGTAAATATTAATAAAATATTATTTATCTACTGTAGAACACTATTGAACTGGTAAACCACTTCATTGCGGCTTCGCCTGTGGGGCACAGGGTCTGTGACCCCAATTTGTATATTTGTATATAGAGGCCGCATTTTGTGATCATTCTAATTTTGCCGGATAATCTATAACGTAAAATCAATCAGCCTTATTGCTTATATCTGCTAAAATTTGCCTTTTTTCAATGTAAAATTTTCAAAACACGTTCTTTGTTATAAGCACACTAAACGTTGGTGTATACTTGTACACATACAGTTGGTTCTAATTATTGAATTCACATGACAAAAATTTGCACTGTGAGTTTCGAGTCAAAGTGGAATTATAAAGAAACTAATAAACGGCTGCTCTTCATACTCTTTGAGGTGGTTTTAAAAAATAAATGTGTTCTTCAAACGTTGGAACTGTATTCATTGGTCGCTTATTTAAATAGTTCTATCGATTTTTACATTTCCAAATACATGTTTATTCCTCAAAAACCAAAAAGATATAGTTACATACAAATAATGGATTAAGTGTCACAAATTAACACCTTTTAGAGTGAGTTTTTTTACGGCCGCACATTAAACGGTTCCCGTGATATAGGATATGGAGTAACGTTTCTCTAGCAGGAAACGGAATATCTTAAAAACGGTGAGTCCAGTGTCGGAAGTCTCGTCATAGTTCCGTGTAAAACCACCAGGTGGCGCTCGAAAAATGCTGAGACAAAATTGGTGTTTTCGTGTATTTATTGATTGAGAAGAATTTTTGAATGATGCTTAAAAAACTACAAATATTTTTAAAGGTTTATTAAAGATATAGCTACGTAAGTTAATATGATATTTGATGAATTAGAAAATCATATAATTGAAATTGTCGACGCGAAATGTCAAAAATGATGCATCAGACTTCGCCCGCTGATTAAATTTTTAATCGCACTAATTATGTGTCATAAGATCTATCTAACATTATAATTTGTTCTACTCTAGAGCCATTATTTAAAAAAAGTTCCTGCTGGAGCAGCGTTTCTCCAGCAGAAAACGTATTTTCTGTTTTATGCGAAAACTGTGGCTCCCACGAATTTTTTTTCTAAACAAAAAAAAATGTGCATGTAAGGAAGGTAATATCTTGACGATGATTTTTCCTGGGATAGATGATATAATAAACTTGTATTTGAAACCTGTTTCAACAAAATCGGTGAAATATTTTGACTTGTAGAAATTTCTAATTGTTATTTTAGAAAAGTGGCGCCATCTCTGTTCCTAAGGTATGACTGTCGCTGCTGCGTGCGGGTGAAATCGCTTATTTTGGTCCCAACTATCACTGTGCAAATTTGCTTTAATTACAAAGTGCAGCTTTTAAGTCATAAACGTATGACAAACTTTACACAATGGAAATTGTCGGGAACGGGAGAAGAGCGATCGCCTAGATTGTTTATATTTCTTACCCGCTTACACGCTTGTTTTATTCATCTTGTTATTCACTCGCACAATTTCGTTTGATATTTCGTTGGTTTATTGACGATTGCATTTGCCACACAAAATTTATAGTCCGTTTTTCTTTGCTAGTCGAATCTTGCAAACAATCTAAATATTCCTTTTTAACGAAATGATTCATTTTAAAATGAGATAAATACAAACCGCAATACCTACCTATATGCAATCATTTGATTTATTTATTTAAAGATATTATTGCACAAATTTTGTGTGCAAAAGTGGACTTAATGCTAAAAGCATTCGCTGCCAGTCAAACATGCATGACCTAAACATGCAGAAAGACGCAGTTGATGCAAACGGGTGCAGTGCAATAATCCAAAGAGTATAATAATAAACGTGTTATAAAAAAATACGTACGTGTCTCAAAAACCTACGTGAACGCCGTATTTAACATATGTATAAAAAAACTTGGCCATGTACTTTTCAAATAGTGGCCATAATTTTTCAAGTTATAACGGTTCTAAAATAAATCTCAAAAGTGACACCCTGTGATGACCTTTAAAGTACTGTGACTACAAATATTAACTCTTTTCGTTTTCTTCTGTGATGTAACCATGCATTAACCTTGTGACCTTCTGGGAATTATAATTAAAAGTTAAAACTTCCTCAGTTTTAAATAATTTAAAAAATCTTTTTTTTGACCGTTATGCGTCTGCTAGAAGAAAAAAAACTGCATTATTTTGGCAAATTACTTTAAAAGATGGCGCGTTTATTCTGTATTCCAACATGGTATTACACTTTCTTATTGCTATTTTTTTTACACGAGGAAAAAAATAAATTTATTAGTTTAAGGTGCATTTGAAATAAAATTCAATTGTTGGATTTCTTTAGAAGTTTTATAAGCAGTTGTTCGAATTGTTTGACTACAGATGCAATGCCACTTGCTTATGGCTCCTTATTAAATTTAGAAAAAACTTTATTTTTAAGAATGAAGCCGTTATTTATGCAAGCCCCATTAAGACGAAGAGACGTTATTTTGACTAGCATCTTTCTGTATCCGTATTGACTTCAAAGTCAAAGCAAAATATTTTATTTGCATAAATACGGTAACTTCGTACTTACAACTGTGGCTATGTTTATTGGATTTGATATGCAATGTGTTTTGGATTTATTTGCACCGTTAACGTGTGAATGTGAAATATGTATATGTGTATATTTCTCTTTAAAACAGAATGTTATGGAAACAGGCCATTTTATTGAGAAATGATGATAACAAACGCATTATTATTTTAAAAGACCTATTCAACAATAACCCACACGATGGGTTTGGCAAGAGAAAATCCAGCCAAGTGCGAGTCGGATTCGCACACTAAGGGTTCCTTGCCAACTAACTGAATTAGGGAATGTAGCCGAAATACCACAATATTTTGTTGACAGCAAATTTAATTTTGTTTTTCATAGTATTTGTATGAATTACAAAGTTATATTTGCGGTTATTGAAAAATGTGCTCTATCTCAAAACAAAACTACCAGTTCGATCTCGTTCAAACAATTTTTCGTTAGAAAGCCTTTGTCAAGATCCACATCACGTATTTATTCAAAATTTACACTTGCTTAGTTTAAAAGTTAAATTGGGGAACGCCCATTTTACCACTTTGAAAGCGTCTATCACTCAAACGTTAGACTTTTAGAGACCATGGTTTTAGGAACCTGGATTTTTTTAAAAGACCTATCCATAGACACCCTACACGCATACACGGGAGCCAGCCGTCGATCGTAAAGCGGTTAACATGACACATACCTACTAAATTTCAACTGTGTAACACTAATAGTTTCAGAAAAAAGTGCCTGGGACACACGGACCGACAGACAGACAGACTGACTTGACGAATCTATGAGGGTTCCGAATTTGCCATTCGACTACGGAATCACTTAACATCACAGGGTGTCACTTTTTGAGATTTATTTGAGAAACCTTTTTTTTGAAAAGCACATGTCCAAGATTTTTTACATATTTTTCTAATAACTGTCACTATCTGTGACTTGTCCTATTGTCCGTATTCGCCTTGAAGTAGATTTATGAGACACCTATAATTAATCGTACAATATTTGAGTTTTTTTTTAAAATAATTATTTACTGATATTATTATAAAAGTAAAGAAAATATTGTTTACAACAACAGACGCCCATTTTACCACTTTGGAAGCGTCTAGCTAAGAAACGTTAGATTTAAAAAAGATGGTTATACGAACCTCTATGTCATTTAAAAAGACCTATCTATAGACACCACACGCATAAGTTTGATTAAAAAAACGGTTTTAGTTTCATGTATATGCCCCCCCTTAAGTATCATTATTTTTTATTTTTTGCATAAGAATCGTAAAGGGGTTAACAGGATACATCTTCCTAAAAAATTTCAACAGTGTGATGCTTATAGTTACAGAATAAATTGGCTGTGACATACGGACGGACAGACAGACACACTTGACAAAACTATAAAGGTTCCGTTTTTTGCTTGGATGAATTTACCACTGGATATGCAACGCAAGAGCGAATGTATGAAAACATCATTAGTCAATTTCTGCGGGGCGGGGGGAGCTTGTCGTGTCAATTTTTGACATTTAGTGCATGAAAGTGTCGATATTTTTTTTCGATATGTGCGGAACGAATGAATGAACGAATCTTTTGTAAAAAGACATATATTTTTTATCACTAAAACAATAAATTACATTATGGACATGTTTAATGCACAAACCATCGATAGAACAACTGAAAAATAGAACATTTATATGAACGGTTTGGAGAGTAACACTAACTAGAACTTCCTAAGACATTGTAAAACCGCCCATAAGTACATACAGCCCAGCACCATTTAAATCCTCCTAAGGGATAATTAAGCAATAGATTTTTGCGTTGGCATTAAATCACGCTGGTGTTAAATGGATACCACATATTCGGTGATGTTTTGTAGGGATCCATTTTGTCTCCCTTCGACCCACTTTATATTACTTAATGGATCCAAAAGATATCTTAAATTATATTTTAAAGATGTATTGTCATAAAATATGAAGTTTAAAAATTTAAAGCAAACTGTTGTATTTTTAAGATTACCTTAATCTACTCTCGAGTGAAACTTTTTACAGATTAATCATTTTATTTTAAAAGAATTTATATTAAAATTTAATAAATGTTAATCGATACGATTTACCGACAATTGTCAAGCACAATTAAAATTTAACTGACAAGAGAACGAATGATAAACATACAACAGTCCTACCGTATAAATTATACGTTATCTTGTTGATTTTGTAGTAACTGACCACCACTTTTTTAAATGGCAATGTTACTTTTCTCTTGTAAAACACATTTCACTATTTTCATGAAAAATATCAGCTTTTTTGGGATAAAACGTTACGGATGAAAATGAATATTTTTTGTCTTGCCGCTATAATTTTTACACAAAAATAAGCCACATTTACCCATTTTTTTCGTCAATGTTTCTCACTGAGCTCTATCACCGTACTGACAAGACGTCATCTGTAAGTGAGCCCAAAAAGCCCGCTTCGTGGCTAAGGGGGCACAAGCGAACTTGCTCGTCATTGCGCGTCCAGTGGTTTATTCGTCCAAGGTTTTTTGCCATTCGGCTACAGAACCCTAAAAAGCGAAATAACAGAGCAAAGTAATGTATGGAAAACGCACCACATGGCATGGATGGCACCACAAAATAAATAATAATAATTTTCAACAACCAGGGCAATTTGTTATTCACACATTCTGTATGCTGACTCATTACGTAGTCATAGGCAACAAAATTTTCCTTCGACTTCGCATTCGAAAAGACGCAAATTACAATATATTGATGCAGATGATTTTATCATAAATGCCTAGATGTAATAACTCATGGTAACGGTACTGTTCAGAGTTTTGACCAACTAGTGCTTTTTTCAGTGCCTCTTCTATCACCAAATTTGGAGAGAACGGATATACAAATCGTCGGTCGAATCACGAAGAGGCGTATCTAACAAAATGGTGAAATTGAGTTAAATACGCCATGTTATTTAAAAATCTGCATTTTATATCGTCACAAAAGATCGTATCTGAATTCTGAGCCACGAGGTCAGTATTGACTGTTAAAAAGGGCCCGATATGCATTTTACATACTTCAATTTCTTTGTAAAGTTTTTTTTTAAGTAAATATAATATAATACTCCTCCGAAATGGCTTGACCGATTTTGATGAATTTTTTTGTGCTTATCCGGTATTATGAGAATCGGCCAACATCTATTTTTCATCCCCCTAAATTATTTATTTTTATATATTATATATTTATTTTTTAGACAAAATTTTTAATTTCTATTTTTTTATGATACAACATACAAAAATACATACAATCCTTAATTTTCACCCTTCTACGATCAACCCTTATTTTTTAATAGCCATTTTAGTAATTTAAGGGTGAAACAAAATTCGCTGGGAATGCTTAACTTTTAAAATTACGGGAGTCGGCGGGACGGGGCTGGGGCGGGACGGGGCCGGGGGCGAAACAAAGTTCGCTGGGTCCGCTAGTCAATAATATAATAATATGATATTGGACACCAATCACATACATTGCTCTGATCCCAAAGTAAGTAGCCAATGCACTTGTGTTATGGAAATCAGACACAACGGTGGTACCACAACACCCAGACCCGAGACAATATAGAAAAGATCGTTTTCTACATTGACCCGACCGGGAATCGTACCCGGAACCTCACGAGATGGCGACGCCTGAAACTAGCGTGCTAGCCACTCTATATGTGATTTATCTTTGGAGAGAGACTTTGTTATAAAATTTACTAAGGGCTGAACCACCACTGCAGAATCACGACGTCAATTTACTTTAAATTTCTTCCTACCTTTTAAAGGTGATAAGCACAAAGTTTGCAAAAAATGATTTATATAAATTGGGGATCAGCGAAAACTGTGTCCACACAGCCTTTTTCGTGTACATCCGGGCTTCTGAAGGTTTCATCGTATGTGACGCAATAGTAGTCTTGGAAAATCAAAAAAACTAGACTCAGACAGCCAGATTTTCGCATTTTCTGACTTTCCAGATCTTGACTATCGGAGGGATTCAAGGCGCTGTTACTTTTAAAATGTGATGTTGACGCGTAAGTGACGGTCATCCGAAGTAGTTTCAACCATTTTAATCCCGTACTTTTTGTGAAATCGTGATAAACGTGTGGCTAAGACAGCCTGATATCCAGTCGACTGAGCCAACTTGTTTTTCTCTATATTTCACGAAATGTTATGTTTCGAATAAATGTTTTTAGGATTTACTGATGATTTACAATTTTACTATTTACGACGTCAATTCGACGAAATGCACATGCAATTGATGGCATGAGGCTATAAGTAACTAGGGCTATAAGTAGCACCCCTGTTGGAGGTGCTTCAATGTCCGTATACGTAACAGGACCCTGCCTTTAATCCGGTTTACAATTACAGTTTAAAATCCGTAGTATTTAATACCTTCCAAATAGTACAAATAAATAAAAAGTACCTCAATTGGTACAAAGAAATCTTTTTTTTTTCCAGCAGGACTCTCCGATGTTGAAGGTCTTCAGACCAATGGTATACGGCCCCCATACGGACATATTTGTACCTTAAAAATACATTGATATTATTTCCTAGTTAATATTTGTTTATGAGGAATGTACCTACTTTAATTCAAATATATTTGTATTTCAGCATACAATTTGTTTCAAAACTTCTAGTTTTATGTAGTTAACGAACGTTTAGTTTGTCTGATATATGAGCGTCCTCAAATGATTTAAAACTTTGTTGCATTTTGTTCTTTACTAATCAACACACGGGATTTAATGCAACGATACACTTATTTATAAGGTAAACATCGTATTTACCTTCCCAAAGTTTCGACTCGGTTACACGAGTCATGGTCCCGGGGTGACTGAAGCAGCTCGGCGTCGTCTGCTGGTGCGCGATGTATTAAGTTCGTAAATACGATGTTTACCTTATAAATAAGTGTATCGTTGCATTAAATCCCGTGTGTTGATTAGTAATGAGCGTCCTCAGTCAATTTATAGCAGCTTTTATCATGGTCGCTATTCATTGAGGATTTTATTCATTATATGAACATAATAAAAACACTTATGACATGTGTATTTAATGTATTTTTATAATAACTGTGTTTTGCCTATTAAACAATCGTCATTGCATTTATATTATAATCATATTAATGCTTTATATTTGTATATAAAATACAATGTACCTGTACAAAACCGCGTTTTGTGCGCCACCTATATGTTTTCTTTAAAAGCTAATGATTCAGAATGAAAACAAAATAGACAATGTTGCTTCCCATAAAAACTATATCATTATACTATGATAGAAACCCTCAAAGAATTCTATGTTCTTTGTCTGTACCCTTCAATGGCTTAAAAATAATAATGATAATTAGGGTAGATGCTACAACAGTTCTCGGTGTAGTGTAGAGAGATTTAGCACAGTAAGCATTTAGTAACCGATTAACATTAGCGCGATAACTTGTTTTTATTTGTGATAAAAATGGTCAAAAGGAAAAAGACACGTAAAGTTGCCGTAAAAAGAGGCAAGAAAGCAGCAGTTAGTTTTATCGAGCAGAAAAGTGATTGAAAAGTTTAAAAACAAATTTGAAAATTCTTTACCACTACCTAGTGACATAGTTTACAGTGACATAGTGCAGCAACCTAACAACCGTATGACTGTTAAAGCAGTTTATATATCTATAAAAAAACTACACGACTTTTTTTAATGCTACATTTCCTTACAAAAAATTAGTAGACGATTATTTCACATGAGAAAGTAACAGTGAACAATGAGAAGTAGTGTTCCACTGACACAGTTATTATCAGAAAGTCAAACAGCCGAAACAATATGTCTGTAGTTGGAAGCATGGATTGCTAATTTAACGCCCCCCGAAGAAGCTATAACAGATGATTCGGCTGCACTCATATTTGCCGTAGTAAAAGTGTTCGCCAAATACCCCACAACAAAAAAATATTTATCAAATTGCTTTAAATTACTTGAAAACGAAACTACTCAAGTGCCATCATGTTTTGTGAGACTTGACACCTCACACTTCTGCAAAACTCTTTCAAAGCTGCCTTATTTTGAAAAAGTCCACACAAATGTAAAATGGTTCTATGTTAATTGTATAAAATATATTAAAATGTGCGAAAATTATAAGACAGTGGAAGAAGTAGTATATGATTTGATATCAATTTCCACACACCAATATACCGGAAATGATGAAATGGGCTGTTCTACAATCTGCTCCGATTAACCGCTTGAAAGCCCCACTTTATGGTAAAAAAGTAGCTATCGAAGATGGTACAGCGCTGGATGACTAAAACAAAAAAATCTTTTCCTGGTAGCATTTTAGTAAAGGAACAGATGAAGATGAACCTATTTAATGGTTCAACAATATCATCGATCGCAAATTAATTTCAACGTTAGAGTCAAATGGCGATCAGGTCAATCCATATTATTTCCCAAAATTGTCCTTAAACGCCTAATATCGCGGCTTCCTCAGTATTCCAATGTTATGTGTCGATTTTTAATAGTAACAAATTTACACCAAGTAGCAGTAACTGTGAAAGAGCTGTTAACATAATTTAGAATTCCTTGTTGAAAAAATTCAATACGAGACTGCGAGTTGATGATTTCCTTATAGAGCACTACGACTTTTTAAAAGGAGATATAACATTGGCGTTAAAAAACATAAATAATCTCAGAGTCAAATCAAATAGAAAGCTAAAAGACATATTCAATAATGATGATGAAACCGCATTTAAAGATGAGTCAGTATTTAAAGACAATCCAATTGATTGTGAAAATTGGCGAGGTTTAATAAAGAGATCTAAAACATGTAACAGACCTACAAAACCACAAAGGGACATTAAGGAATCTTCAAAAAAGATGCCAATAAATAATACGCAGCAGGACGCCTCCAAGCGCGAGCCGCACAAACTTTTGCACTCGTACTCGTATATCGACATATTTACGCCGTAGACCGTTTAAATTTTGTGTCATCTCGTTCCTTACAGAGATATGGAAAGAGTAATTTGGTCAATGTGTTCAGGTGCTTGCGTAGAGAACCTTGAGATGCGATATACAATAAGATGAGTATTATACCGTGGACTACGAAGTGAATTTAAATACTTGTGTAATAAATATTCAGCCTAGCAAAGATAAAAAAATACCATTATGAAAAACGGTGGCTATTATACAAGCGACAATGTTCCTTATTTATTTTACAACACATGCGCTTTTGATGCAGTTACACACTCTATAGCCGTGGCGTGTATCGATAACGATTATCTTAATATTCGCACTGAGAACCCTCATATATTTTTTTCTATTTAGTTCGGTGTTTGATCAATAATGATTATAAATCTGATATTGACTCTTGTAGATTCACAATATTACCAAATCAGTATAGTGATGCTTCTACACTCTTAAAAATGGACCTATTACTTTGGATTGCCAATGCAATGTATGTAACGTGTTCGAAAAGGTTCTTCTTTATGACCTTTACAGTGCGACCTGCAAAAGTATATGCAGCAACGAACAATGTAGTGAGAAATAATAACAACAACGGCTAACAGCAATGATCCCTTTAACAGACGTTTTGATTCCAAGAGGAGTTGAGTTTTTGTATTAGGCTGTTTATTTTCACGAAAATAGTACGAGATGCATCCAAAATGGCTGCGATGGTAGTCGTAACGTGACATATTATTTGTCTGATATCATATCATTTGATTTGAATGAGCTTGCGTCGATATCAATATGTGATACGAGGGCCATTCAATAAATACTCAGCCTACAAAAGAAAAAAGAAAATTTTGAGAAAGTAGAGATTTAGTTTTCAACATAGTCTCCTTTTAATTAAACACACGTGGCCCAGCGATACTCCAGCTTTTTCAACCCGTTCAAAAAATACGATTTCCCGAGGTCTTCAAAATAGGCCTCTGTGGCGGCGATGACCTCATCATTCGACCCAAACCTTTTGCCGGCCAGTGACTTTTTTAGATTTAGGAACAAGAAGAAGTCACAGGGAGCCAAATCTGGAGAATACGGTGGATGGGGCAGCAATTCGACCAATTTGGCCATGACGAAGGCGGAGGTGTGAGCCGTTGCGTTGTCGTGGTGGAACAGCACTTTTTTCTTTGCCAAATGGGGCCGTTTTTTTTTTCAATTCGGCGTCGAATCGGCCCAATAAGTCAGAATAGTAGAGCCCCGTCGTGATCGTTTTACCCTTCTCAAGGTAATCGATGTAGATCACACCTTGCGAGTCCCAAAAAACACTGGCCATCACCTTTCCGGCCGATTGAACAGTCTTCGCCTTTTTTGGAGCACGTTCGCCGGGTAAAGTCCACTGTTTCGACTGTTCTTTGGTCTCTGGTGTGTACCAGTGAACCCATGTTTCGTCGACGGTCACAAAACGACGCAAAAACTCTGCTGGATTGCGTTGAAACAGCGCCAAATATGTCGCCGATGTGGTCTCACGTTTGCGCTTGTTGTCTGGTGAGAGCAAACGCGGCACGCATCGCGCCGATAACTTTTTAACTTTTTTACGTTAACCTCCGTAGTAGCCGTTTTTGGTGCACCTGGTCGTGGCTCATCAAAAACCGACGTGCGGCCTCGAGCAAACTCGTTAAACCAATTTTTGACGGTCGCCATCGAAGGAGAAGAGTCACCGTATACAGCATCCAACCGCTCTTTGATGTCGCTGCGCGTTTTCCCTTCCAAAAACAAGAATCTTATAACTGAACGATATTGTTCTTTTTCCATTTTTGTCAAACCGACCGACACGCTCGCTTCCAAAGGCTGTTAAAACAAAACAAATGAAGGGAAAAGACTGAAAACTACATAGTAGACTTCAATAGTAGATTGATATACAAGGGGAGAAAGTGGCCCATTTCACTCGAGAAGTTCTTGGCGCTCGAACGGAGTGAGAGCGCTAGTAATTCGAGAGTGAAATGGGTGCTTTCACCCGAGTTATACATACTATTTTTCAGTTCGACTGTGAGGAAAAATAAATAAATTTATTTAGATATTATGTCGTTTGGCGAGCGATGAAATCTCTAGTTTTTACATCACATATCAGTTTGTTCACTGTCGTTATACATAAAACACAAGATTAGAAGGACAGTAAAGGCACGGGAAGACAACAGAGTACTACATAAAACGCGGACGATATCAAATATTTCAAATCATTGTTAAAAATATCAATCGATTTTTTCTCACTGACAATAAAGGAGCAGAACGCAACCTTGCGAAAACAAGGTTACTTGTCACCAAAACTACCACAGATTATGTCAAATTCCAGGTTCAATTTTGCCTCACGAGATAGCGCTATGAATGACAGCTAAAGGTGGGAGTGAGTAAGAAGATTAATGAAAAACAAAAATGGCGGCAAGTCGCCTCCGCCTGCTTAATAATCTATGCAATAATCGATCAAACTAAAAAAAATATCCTCAAAGACAAACAAAATGTGACAATTTAAAATGAAAAAAGAAAGTGACACTATGTATGGCGGGCAACCGATTTCGGTTATATTCGGTTAATATATTTATATTTGTAGATTTTTAATTGTAAAAAAATAGAGCAATTACGAGGGTCAAACTGAAAGTTCTTAGAAAATCAAAAACTGATTACATTAGCCAGTTATTAGTTTTATTATATCTTTTCAAAATATTGTCCATTGACGTCAATACACCGCTGCATGCGATGGAACCACTGGGAAAAGCACTTTGCCCACTCGTCCTTAGGGGTCTATTCAATGGCATCGCGATACGCAGCCACCGCTTCTTCAGCATTCATAAACCGCTTTCCTTTAAGTTTTTCTTTAATTTTTGGAAATAAATAAAAATCACAAGGCGCGAGGTCGGGGCTATACGGCGGGTGACCCAGTAATTCAACGTTTGATGTCGCCAAATAGTCGATCGTTCGCTTGGCGGTGTGCGACGAGGCGTTGTCGTGGTGAAGGAGGATCCTACTGCGAGGTCGTTTCTCTCGAACTTTTTCCAAGACAAGTGGCAAACAATTGGTAGTGTACCATTCTGCAGAAACTGTTTTTTGATCCTCTAACACAATTGTTGCGAAATGACCTATCCTTCCAAAGAACGAGGCCACCATTTTTTTTCCCGCACTTCGATCTCTCTTCACTTTAGTTGGCAACTCCTCGAAAGGAAACACCCACTGAGCAGATTGTCTTTTGGTTTCAGGATCATAACAGTAAATCCAGCTTTCGTCACCTGTTAGTATGTCGAACACAGCATTTGAGTCACCTCCGTTAAATCTTTCAATCATTTTACGGCACCAATCCACACGATGGAGTTTTTGAGCCTTAGTCAAATTATGAGGTATCCACCGGGCGCAAAGCTTCCTGACCGCTAAATGTTTGTGGAGGATTTTGTGCACTTGACTCATACCGATGCCTAAGCTTGTCCGAATCTGCTGATAGGTCACTCTTTTGTCAGTCTCTATCATACGCCGCACAACACAGATGTTATTTTCAGTCGTCGCCGTAGAAGGCCGTCCCTCACGTACATCATCAGTGAGATTAGTGCGACCACGTTTAAACTCATTAAACCAGTTGTAAACAGTCGCACGAGATGGGGCTTCATCGTGAAAGGCCAATCGTAGTCTATCATAACTTTCTTGTTGACTTAAATGACATCGAAAGTCATAAAAAATCATTGCACGAAAATTTTCTCGTGTTAAATTCATGTTGACGTGACACAGACAATTTTCAATTTGCCGCCAAATCGTAAAACAAATGACAAATGAATGAAATATATACTCAGTAATATTGGCAAAGAGTTCTATTTTTAAATTTTAGAATATTTTTTTATTATATTGTTTATAAGTGGCCAGTTCTAAGAACTTTCAGTTTGACCCTCGTATACATTTTTCAAATCAGTTACCATAATAAACACGCTTTTAATTGGCAAACTTATTCGTCGTGTAAAATCTATTGCGACTTACTGTGTTATCTGAATTGTACTAACATAGGATATAAGCGATTGTTACTAACACTCTGGATCTTGTTGTCTGAATAATAAATGTTTTTATTTATTTTTTTATTTAATGTTTAGCTAATTTTAAAAATATGAAAAGCTTTTTTATTTTAATAATACATATAATGTGACTCAATTACCTTAAGCTCCATGTCTGATCGTAGCAATTAAAACTAAATTACTTTCCACCCTAGGGATGGAAAAGCTATTTTCCACGCACCTATCTTCACATGAAAGTTCAATTTTCCGAACAGAAGAAATGAACAGAAAAAATTTTTACTGCACGATAGTAACTCTTTTGTAACAACAGAGCCATCAGGCGGCGAGGCTAAGTAATTATTGAGTGCCCCTCGTATACCCCAAAATTTATTTATTAAAGATGAAATGTATAGATTGTTGTCTGCAATACAGTACTGCCCGGGTGCTACTGGAGATGGCATTATCGAGCTCACAGCTTGAGAAAAGATAAAAAGTGGGAATATTATGACTACATGTGCAATAATGTTATAAGTAGTAACTTAACAGAAAAATACTTACATATGTACTGACATTGTATTTTATAAACAAATATTGAGCATTAATAAGATTATAATGTTAATGCAATGACGATTGTTTAATAGGCAAAACACAGTTATTCTAAAAATAAATTAAATACACATACATATATGTGTTTTTATTATGTTCATACCGATACAAATGCATCAAAATAGGCCGGTTTACATGAATAAAGTCCTCAATGAATAGCGACCATGCTAAAAACTGACTGAGGCCGCTCATATATCAGACAAACTAAACGTTCGTTAGCTACATAACACTAAAAGTTTTAAAACAAATTGACTGATGAAATACAAATATATTTGAATTAAACGTATGGTTTATTGAAAAGAACTAATAAATGCTGATAAGAAATCCGACTGTCTGGGCTGAAAACTTCATAACATAATTGGGATATAATAAATTAAATATAGATTTGGAAGGTATTACATTCTACGGATCTTAAACTGTTACTGTAAATCGAATTAAAGGCAGGTTACTGTTGCGTTAACGGACATGGCGCTTCAGTGCACAGTTTTTTTTCTTCTTGACTGAGTGGAGTGAAGAAAGTTTAATTGTTATCTGATGGATGTTAGGGATAAAATGAAAATGGTGATGGGATCCATGCTTTTGTACTTTATTTTGTATAGTACATCAATTAAAGAAATAAATTTGCGCTTTTTTTACACAGTGCAGGCTCGTTTGCAATGTCGAAAGCAGGAAATATTTTCGTTCTCAGTCAATTAGTTCCAATCCAATTGTAAGACCTGCATGTGAAGTGTAAGTGTGTATCCTTATAATGAACAACTACAATGACTTCTTACATTTCAATATTTTTTCACAGAAAACCTTTAGCTGCATAAAGACGATCAAATGGAATTCAGAGTTCTAAAAAGTAAACCTGGAAAGTTATTTTTAAAACAACACACCTTGATAAAGATTATTCTTAGAGATTAATCTTAAGATTAATCTTTTTCTTACAACTAAATTTTCATCATTAAAGAAGTAAAATTGAGCCTGTCAAAATATCGCTCAGCAATAAAATAATCACAAAAGAAAAAAAATAGGAACTTATATAAATGTGTATCAGAAAGACACCAATAATAAGAAACCAAGAACATGTGCACATAAATCACTGCCCCATGATTAATTTAACGAAATATCCATAGTCATATCGCCAAAGGGTGTTGATTTCTCGATAAGTAATTAATGATATGATGACAACCTGTATTTTGTGTTAATAAACTTGCATTGTATTAGCCTAACAGATAAAACCTTTTTTAATGTTACATCACAAACAGGCGTAAGTGGATCTTTTGTAAAAAAAAAACTTAATTACTCTTTACCTAATAAAGGTGGGATATGGGATATCAACAAATAAGAAAATTGAGGTACTTATAGCTTTTGGTGATTCGACAGACGAAATGTACCTATTCTGGCCATAAATTCTGTTACAATTTTAGGAGCCGGTTTCATCAACGTCAGGTAAGAATTATCGTAATATATTTGACGAATATTTCTTATCTCACGTTGGAAAAGTCAGGCGTAAAAGCAACAGTTTTCTTATTTTTTAATTTCGGTTTTAATCATCGACAAACTCTTAGTAGAGGATCCGAGTATAAAACGACCTTCACCGAACTGGGTAATGGATGAAAAGTATCACTACATAGTATAAAACAAAGTCGCTTTCTCTGTCCCTATGTCCCTTTGTATGCTTAAATCTTTGAAACTACGCAACGGATTTTGATGCGGTTTTTTTTAATAGATAGAGTGATTCAAGAGGAAGGTTTATATGTATAATAACATCCATTAAAAAGTGGAGGAGTCCTGTTATTTTTGAAGTTTCTAATGTGATGTCGTAAATAATTACATTTTTCCGCTTACATTGCAAACGCAGGCTGAACCCTACAAGTTTTATCAAAATAATGTACTAAGTATTGTACACATTAAAAAGGTCTACAGAAAAGTCCGTGATGGTATATGTCTATCTCTTATGGATAACCCACAATAACTTTTTTTGTCATTTACTTTTTACGACAAATAATGGCTAATTTTCGAAGCGATTTTAACCAATACAGCATGAATCCTTAACCAATTAAATACCTTGAATACATTGTTCATTAAATATAGATCTATATGGCCCTTTATACCGTATGATTTAAGTGAATATTTTCGAAGATATTACAGATGTCCGCTGCGCTGTCATATGTACACAATAGAATGGCAGAAACGTGGCTTGCCACATGTACACCTGTTGGTGTGGTTAGTGAACAAAATTAGACCAAACCAAATTGACAGGGTTATTTCAGCTGAATTACCGGATAAAGATGAAGATCCTATCCTGTACGAGATCGTAAAGAAACATATGGTACTCGGAGCCGGAGTGGGCCGCTATGTTTTTATTTACAACGTTCACAGTTTTTCTGTAGTGTATTTAGTATCAGCATTGCACCCGTGCGAAGCCGGGGCGGGTCGCTAGTTTAATATAAAAAACATGTTTAAAAACATATCGCGAGTGGCTTGGCTGAAAAATTTCAGTCCAAGATATAATTAATTAAATATAGTTTTTTTTTTAAAAAAAAAAACATTGCACTGGTTTGGTTAATACCTCAACACCCGAGCGGTCGCATGCGACCGCATAACAATAGAATACCTATTGTGTCTCGTTCACATACGCTTGAGGGATTAATAGACACTTACATACCAATCCACAGTATGAAGCCCATAGAATATTCAAACATTAGGTTGGCTATATTTTTCCCGTCACATCTATAGGGTAGGCAGGTGTAAACAGGTAAGTCAACAATAATAATATGCACCGGTCTGGGGTGCGATTGTGTAAAGCAATCGTATTCATTTGAAAGTTCAAAATGTACGGTATGGTCTGTCAAATGGCAAAGAACAAAGGGTTTGACAGATCATATCGTACGTTATGAACTGTCAAATGAATACGATTGCTTTACACAATTCCAGCTCTGGTTAATAAATAAAACTTATATCAAAATAAAGATAATTTTATTGCGAACACGGTGATATAGGGTTGTCTGCGAAAAATCAGTCTTAATTTCCGGTCGTCAAGTTTTAAAAATCAAAATATTGCTGCGAGTGAATACGTGCGACAGAGGTCCGAGGGAACCATCCCGTGCATTAAAAAAGGACCCTTTGTAATTTTTCAAGGTCAGCGTGTTCACGTGTCGATTAAACTATATGTATCATATATCTAACTATGTATCTTAATAAAGTCCGAAAACTCTAAGTTCATGCTTTGGAATTTCAATTAAATTATTTTTTAACAGTTATCATTTAAGCACGTTTTAAAGTAACTAATACATTCCTCTTTTTTCACTATAGATTATGAAAGTGTGATATTTGAATTTACTAAAATATTGCAAATTATGCATTTTTGGGGTCTTCCTGAAATATTTTTGGCAAAAAACCATATCGTTGTGGCTCAATAATTTTTGAGGCATTAAAATAAAAGTAAAATTTGAGGAAATCACACGATTTATTATTGCGATGGCGGAATTCGTCAAATAATATAAGATATGCGGGTTTCGCTAAAATAGTGAGTCTAGTATTATAAAAAATATTTGGTATATAATGATACATAATACATTTAAGAATGTAAAATAACTTTAGGAAAAAGGATTCTTTTGACGTGACAACGTCTTAAATTAGGTTGCGGCTGGGAGTCACTTATGAAAAAGTGTAACGCTCGGTAACGTTACGATGAGTCACCGAACGAGAGAGAGGCCCGCGCGCGCAGCACTGAGAGCGAGTGAGAGGCACGCGTAAGAACGAGAGAGACAGACATAAAAAGTCGTTGTCACGTAAAACTTTCGCCCGTATACCGACTTTACAGGCAACCAATTTTTTGTCAAGGATTTAATAGGTCAGTCAAATAACATATCACACAGTCAATAATAAGAATTTGAAGGAACCCGATTTTTGACTTCGTACCTTTGTTTGCACTAGTAAGAAGGTCAACATATCTAAAGTTCCAGCCTGTACTCCTTGAGCCCGGAGGACGGAGAAAATTGAACCCAGAATTGTCAAGATGTTGATATTTATAATTTTGTTTTATTTATTTCATTCTTTATTGCACTGACAAAACTAAAGTACAAATGTCGGACTTAATGCTTAAAGCATTCTCTACCAGTCAACCATTGGATGAAGCAGAAACCATTGAGGCGGCGTAAAATAACACAAAAGCAACTTTTTTTTTCATCGTTTAACGTTGAGATAGCTGATTGTAATTCTTTTTTTGGTTTATTTAACAGAAAAGACTACCTACAAAAAAATAATTGGTGAATAAAGCTAAAATGAGCATTCGTTTATTAATAGTCGCAAATACGACAATAGCCAAAGAACAAAATTAATGACCTATCAACGGTATTTTTCATGTTTGAAGTGGCGGTTATTTCGATGGGCAGTTTATTGCCGTTAAATATCACTGATGGACGCACTCGTGAACTATTCTGTCACGGTAAGTTAACAAAAACGAAGTTATAATAACAACCACAAATCTAGAATTCGTTTGTAAGTAGAAGGAAATGCGGAAATAGCCGAGGGACACAAATTAATACCCTTTCAACCGATCAAGCATTAGAAATACAGTCTGTATTTTTGTGTGTCAATACTGACACAGTTATCCCAAAGAAAGATGGTATTTGTGATGCTCAAATGAAAGGTTTTTCGTGATCAGGTTTACTGATTTACACCAATGGACGTTACTCGTGCACTAATCTGTCTCGCGCAAGTCATCAGCGCCGGTGTCGGAGGCGGCGCAAGGTGCGCGCGCGCACGGCCGGCGCTGCTCTTCGCGCTCGCCGGGAGCGCAACGGCCCGCTAAACACACGCGCTCGCGCACAATCGACCCCAACCCGCACGTGACAGAACACTCGCCCCACTTGCTCCAGCGACTCCACACCTTGCGTGTCCTCAAGGTTTCTTCGTCTTTGCACTCGGTTTCTTGAACCAAAATTAAATAGTTAAAAAAATATGTTACCCTTTCTTTATATGTGTTCGAATGGCATTCATGCTTTTGAACTGCTTTGCAATTGGCCACTTGACTGTTGTAACAAAATAAGATGGAATGTTTTGGAAATGAAACTTTACAGTCTCAAAATAATGGCACATATCGATTTTCTTAGAAAAAAAATGTTCAATTGCTTAACTTTATATTTTATATAACTAACTAACTTTTCATTTTATATCTGAAACTTTAATAACAATAACGCGACCAACTTTAGGCATACGCTTACTACTAATCTATGAACTGCATAGTGACGCATGCAGTATCATATCATAAACGAATCTAATTCGCTTATCCGAAATATCGTTGTTTTATTAATGAAAATCTTCCGACGACGACTTTACCCAGGGAGAGTGACCCCCCAATAAATATAAATAAATATCCTTTGGACATTCCCACACATCGCCATCTAGTCCCAAAGTAAGCTACTGGTTATGGTGAGCGGCGGAAACGAAAGATATTAGGGATAGCTATCTGAAGTAACCAGTTACTTAGTATCTCGACTAATTATGCTATAAGTTTATGCTTATTAATATTTCTATATTATACTTTGATATATTTCCTCCCCTTTATTTAACACGACTAAAAAGATAAAAATTGGCTTGGGCCCAAAACGCTTACACATCCGCTCCACTTGAAATAATGGCCGTAATGGTGATGCCGATCGTGGCCAACGGCGACCAAGCTCGCTGTGAAAACGGGAGGTCGGTAGCGGACCGGACCCTTTACGTGTCTCCATGACAAGTTGTCAAATAAATGATTGATGCTAAACATTGCTTTACAACTTATTATGGAATTTCAATATTTAATAATGAAATATACGCTAGAAAGTTAAAGGATATTTGAGCTCGGTTCGTGAGAAGTTATACGAAATAAATTAAGCATATTACAAGGGCGCAAACTCTACGAGATCAAATCAGAAACGAGAAGATACGTAGAAGAACTAAGGGAACGGACATATCCCTACAAATCAGTAAGCTCAAGTGGCAGTGGGCAGGGCACATAGCGAGAAAAACTGATGGCCGTAGGGGCAGAAAAGTTCTAGATTGGAGACCTTTAGACCGTCCGTCCACCGACAAGATGGACGGACGATGATCGCAGGATCACACTGAATGCAGACCGCTCACAACCGGTAGCTGTTGAAAAGCGTGGGGGAGGCCTATATTCAGCAGTGGACGTCCTTTGGCTGATAATGATAATGATATTGCAAACTCGCCGAAAATTTATAAATGATTATGTCCAACTTCAAATCTAATTTTTTTTCTCTTCAAGTTTTAAACTATTTAATAATCTACTAAAAATGGAATACAATAACATCGGTGTAGTGTCGTGTGGTTAAGCATTTAACTAAGAAATATAAAAAAACAACATAGCCTTTTTTGAATAAAGCTGTTTACTCAATTTTTTTGTGCCATTATATTTTTGTTTACTAAACAAGTACCGTTACCCGCTAGCGACAACGTGAAAAAAGTGTATGGAAAATGCGCAGCGCCTCTAGAGGTTACTTGCAGAACTAAAATTTTCCACCATTTTTTACGTCGTCGCTAGCAAGTAAAACCGCCGTAAGCTCACGTTACGGTACTGGTGACGTTAGTTACTTGACCTAGCGTTTACGCCAGTATTAAAATTTGATAACCAAAAATCTTGTTCTGATTACAAATAAATGTATTATTTTCAGCAAATTAAAATTGGATGTTGAAAAAGATGATTTAATTTAGCATCGATGCAGCCGCGTGTTAGCATCGATGCAGAAGGGCGACTGCATCAATGTTAACGCGCGTTAGTATCGATGCTGTCGACTATATACAGTATAGAATTTGTCAATGTCCAGCATCATATGTCGCGTAAGAATCGCGACTGCACGATGCTAAAAGTAGCGTAAGTGTTAAAAGGTTGACATTTTGCGACTGCATCGGTGCTGCATCGCAACTGCAATGCTGCTAAAATTCGCAGTGTGATTCAATGTTTGGTCGACACCTCACCTGATTTTGTTTGTATAAGGACAGATACGCTTTACGACAGATTCTCGTTTTAAGGGGCCCGTAGCCGAATGGCAAAAAAGGGAACCCTTATTAGTTTCGTTAAGTATGTCTGTCAGTGGCTGTATTTGACAGCCACTTTATTCTGAAACTATTAACATTACACAGTTGAAACTTAGTAGTTAGATGAATCATGTTAACCGCTTTTTGATAATAATAAAAAAATATAATTCTATTAAGAATCTTTACTCCCATAAGTAAAACTAAAAACTAAAAAAAATGGTGTTTTAAAATGACTTAAGAGGTTCCTAAAACCAATTTCTTTTAAAGTCTAATGTTTGAGAGCTAGACGCTCCCAAATTGGTAAAACCCTGTAACATTTGAACCAAGCTAGTTTAAATTTTGAAAAAAAAACATAATGTAGATCTTACTTAACAAACACTTTCATTGAAAATTGGTTTGAACGAGATAGAACTAGTAGTTTTTTGAAATATATCACATTGTCAACAACCGCAAACAAAAAATTGTTTTTCATACAAACACTATAAAAATCAAAGTTATATTTGCTGTCAACAAAATACTGTCATTTTGATTCAGTGGAAGTAAGTGGATCCCTAATTCAGTTAAAGTTGTCACGGAACCCTCAGTGTTCGAGTCCGACTCGCCCTTAGTTGGTTTTTACGCTGTTATTAGGACTGATTTACTATAAGTGATTTGCATGCTGTTCAGTTTGGTCGTCGCAATCGTATTATTTTTTACCGATGACTGAGCTGTAAAGCACTCGAAAGGCTACGTAGTCCTGTTACTGAACAAATCCTAACAAACATACGAGCGAATATGAATGAATAGGGCTTTGCCACACTGATTGCGGTCTATGCGGTATCTTTGGTCCAGTCCATGAAAAATTGAACGCATACGGGCAATTTTAAAGGGACCAGGGACCCTATTTTTTAATCACTCGCTTCAAGATGGCGAGTCGTCGAACGAAAATCACTCGCCATTTCGAAGCGAGTGATTAAAAAATAGGGGCCCTGCGAGGCCCTATTTTTGAATCATTTGCTTTTCTATGACTTTTAATTCATCTTCGAACGAAAATCACTCGCCATCTTGAAGCGAGTGATTCAAAAATAGAGCTCCAGACTGCAGAAGACCACGTTCAAAGTAACGAAACTTGTAAGAAACAATTTTTCATTACCTATTGTTTGATAAGATTACGATCCAAAAATGTCAACCTTTAACGCCGTTACGATTGGTTTTTTTAACGTCAATACGGAAGAGAGTAAGAAAATTCGTTTAAATGAACAAGACAGACACCAAAATTTTACGAGATGTTCACTCAATTAAAATCAAGGAAGTGGCAACTAAGCTAGCTCCATCACAGAGGAATTTGTTTTTTATTCTCAAAGTCACATCTCAACAATTAAAAAGATCTTTCTCCTCCATAGGATAAATTATTTATTTATAGAATAATTTATCCTATGGAGAGATACTAAATTGAACCGAAAGTACTAAACTGATATCATTACCTTGCAGATTCACACCGCGTAAAGCTTGAATTATGCCAAGCCTACTAAAATGTATGCAGCGTTGAACCAATTTATGCAAGCAGACCAAAAAGTCCCCTCTAATGCAATTCTACAATTATCATATAAAAGATACCGCAATTTTGCACAAACCTTTTTAGAAAGGCAAAACTTGATTATGAAAAATTGGAACTTACTTTATGGGATGTTCTTAAATCAGTAATAAATTTTGCTAGTACTACAACAACGGCGAATGATCTGCTTTATCTGAATAGTAACCAAAACTCGTGAATAAGATCCCGCTTAAATATCATTATTTTTATTTTGTTGTATAAGAATCGTAAAGCGGTTAACAGGTACATTTTCCTACCAAATTTCAACAGTGTGATGCTTAAAGGTACAAAATAAAATGGCTGTGACATACGGACGGACAGACAGAAAGACTTGACGAAACTATAAGGGTTCCCTTTTTTGCCATTCGGCTACGGAACCCTAAAAATGAATGTGCGGTTGGTTGGGAACTTATGATGGGATCTTGCCGTGGTCGTTGCCGTTTACCTACAGGACACTGACTAAACATACAAACCTATATACCTGCCTATCGCACTGAAATAGCCCGAGTCACCAGTACCCATAAGAATAATGATTGGTTGGGGTTGCAATGTATTGTAATCAGTGGCGGCTGGTGGGTTATCGAACTGGTAGTGCACTTTAAGAAAATCGAAACAATAACATAAATCAATTTATGGAAATATAAATAAACAAAAATAATGCGTTACACATACAGTGAAACTACATACTGTCAGTCTGATAACGAGATGTCAATCATGGCTGCCGTCGTCGCCTCGCGCCCATGCCGGCCGGCCACTTCGTCAAACATCGGGTGCTCTCGGCAATCCTCGGTTCGCACGTGCGGCGCTCGAAAATCCACTCACTACTCGGTACATTTCTATGAACTATCTTTTGTTTCACGCGTCAGGCGTATAACTCGTATCTCCTACAAGTTATATTAGCAGTCCTCGTGCACTCGCCGAAGCGCACGAGAATTGGTCTTTACAGGGAAATGAGTCATAATAGTTTAGCAAAGCGCTCAAACTGTTTCACCATAATTGGAGGTTTAATCTTTTATACGTTTTTGTATGTTTAAAAATAACTATTAAAATGGTAATTTAAAAATAAAGATGAAGTAGGTACTTAATATTTTGTAATTTTTAAATCTTTTGAATTGGTGGTTCAGCGCACGAGCGCACTTAAGGTACAGCCGCCACTGATTGTAATACATTGCAACCCTAACCACAATCAAATAATGATAAATAACAAGTATAACTTAAATAAATACTTACTTACGTAAATACTTATTTAAGTTATACGAGGGTCAAACTGAAAGTTCTTAGAACTGGCCACTTATAAACAATATAATAAAAAAAATATTCTAAAATTTGAAAATAGAACTCTTTGCCAATATTACTGAGTATATATTTCATTCATTTGTCATTTGTTTTACGATTTGGCGGCAAATTGAAAATTGTCTGTGTCACGTCAACATGAATTTAACACGAGAAAATTTTCGTGCAATGATTTTTTATGACTTTCGATGTCATTTAAGTCAACAAGAAAGTTATGATAGACTACGATTGGCCTTTCACGATGAAGCCCCATCTCGTGCGACTGTTTACAACTGGTTTAATGAGTTTAAACGTGGTCGCACTAATCTCACTGATGATGTACGTGAGGGACGGCCTTCTACGGCGACGACTGAAAATAACATCTGTGTTGTGCGGCGTATGATAGAGACTGACAAAAGAGTGACCTATCAGCAGATTCGGACAAGCTTAGGCATCGGTATGAGTCAAGTGCACAAAATCCTCCACGAACATTTAGCGGTCCGGAAGCTTTGCGCCCGGTGGATACCTCATAATTTGACTAAGGCTCAAAAACTCCATCGTGTGGATTGGTGCCGTAAAATGATTGAAAGATTTAACGGAGGTGACTCAAATGCTGTGTTCGACATACTAACAGGTGACGAAAGCTGGATTTACTGTTATAATCCGGAAACCAAAAGACAATCTGCTCAGTGGGTGTTTCCTTTCGAGGAGTTGCCAACTAAAGTGAAGAGAGATCGAAGTGCGGGAAAAAAAATGGTGGCCTCGTTCTTTGGAAGGATAGGTCATTTCGCAACAATTGTGTTAGAGGATCAAAAAACAGTTTCTGCAGAATGGTACACTACCAATTGTTTGCCACTTGTCTTGGAAAAAGTTCGAGAGAAACGACCTCGCAGTAGGATCCTCCTTCACCACGACAACGCCTCGTCGCACACCGCCAAGCGAACGATCGATTATTTGGCGACATCAAACGTTGAATTACTGGGTCACCCGCCGTATAGCCCCGACCTCGCGCCTTGTGATTTTTATTTATTTCCAAAAATTAAAGAAAAACTTAAAGGAAAGCGGTTTATGAATGCTGAAGAAGCGGTGGCTGCGTATCGCGATGCCATTGAAGAGACCCCTAAGGACGAGTGGGCAAAGTGCTTTTCCCAGTGGTTCCATCGCATGCAGCGGTGTATTGACGTCAATGGACAATATTTTGAAAAGATATAATAAAACTAATAACTGGCTAATGTAATCAGTTTTTGATTTTCTAAGAACTTTCAGTTTGACCCTCGTACTTGTTATTTATCATTATTTGATTGTGGTTGGGGTTGCAATGTATTACAATACATTGCAACCCCAACCAATCATTATTCTTATGGGTGATATTGATTCCTAATTTTTTTTTTGTGAAACAGTCATGTTATTACTGACAAAAGTTGTTTGTGCACACCGATGAACATTGCGAAATTACTAACGAAATGCTATTAATTTATTTTGTTCATCACAGTGAACGTTGCAAATAGCCTAAACATATTTTCTGGTGCATTGTATTTTTTATTGCAATTATTTACCTACTTTTAGTTGCTTTCTTAGTTGTTTTGGTTGTTGGCAGCTTGATACCCATAAAAGGGCTTCAAGAATATTAGCGCTGGTCCTGAATTAGCACGCACCTTCTGACACTAGTGATAAGTCATGCACGAATTTAGATGATGAGCTTCCGACTGCACTTTCTCCTTCTTCTTCTTTCAAGCATAGCTTCATCCCATCCTCGTTCCATTGACTCAAGCCTCGAACGCCTTTATTTACTAAGAAGCTCCGATAGTGATACACAAGAAGAACCTAACGATTCCGATGTCGTACACAAACATTAACAAGACCCATATGATAGCATTGCCCTTATACCCATTTTACAAAATATGTGCCCATTGTCTCCGAATCTTACTAATTATGACAATATTCTATCACGTTCTTCAATACCGTCACTCCCATCTGCAGATGCAACACCAACAACATCAAGTACTCGGATAACACAAAAAACTAAAACCAAAAAAGAAATTTCCCCTGCAGCGAATAAACCTAAGAAAATAAATAAATATACTGCAAAAAAACTGTTTTTCACTACGGTGGCCAATTCGAAAGTCATAACGATAATCCTGCTCAGCCCGATGAAAACCATCGAAACCTATACACTATAGACAACTGGAGTAAATGAGACTCTATGGAGGAGAAGACACATTTCGTTTTCACACATTTACAGACGAATAGATTTTTCTAAGATTTGGCGCTCAAATTGTTATTGCTTATGCTATCATTTGTGCGACAACTTATTTTGCCAAAATAGTGTGCCAAATAGCTAATGGGGGTCATTAGCTATCATTTTCTGCCTTTAAATATATTTTTTTGGTTTGTTAAATTTAATAAAAACGATTATTATGGTTTTTCAAAGAAGCAGGACCAAATCCCATAGATAATTGCCCCACGTCCTACACATATAAAATTTAGCATAGCTCGCATAGCTGACAGTTTTCCAGCTCACATAGCTTAGTTCGCATAGTTTGCGGGCTGCACACAAGCATGAAAAATAAGATATCCACCAAAACCTCAACTCCTTTTCACTTCGTTCATGACTAATGAAATCAGAATGAGTAGGTATTCAAAACACATCTCATCTTGTCTCGTTTCTCCTTTGATTGAAAATTGGAGTAAAACGAATCTGCCCATAAGCGAACAATGGCTCTAATGTACAGTGGCCAGCACGTCAGGTTACCCACTTTTGTTCAAACTAGCCCTAATTACAACTGAATAAGATACCGCAGTGTTTACTTTGACGTGCTGTCGTCCGTACATAAGTGAAGAAGAGGAAGCGACAGACCGCTTGTCGGTCGGTCGCTGTGTAAAACCGTGAGAGGCCTATGTTCAGCAGTGGAAGACAGCCTGAGTGATGATGATGATGATGATGATGATGATGAAGAATCATTGGAATTAAATCCAGAATGTAGAATTATATTTTGTGAGATACTATACCTACCACCCTACCTAGGGTGAAGCCGCGGGTATCTGCTAGATCGAAATAATTTGTTTCAGTACACCGTACCTGTAGATGATTCTTGGTCCAATTTTAGGGTATTGTAATTATTCGTAGTCCTGTAATGAACTGGGACTGTTTTAATTTTTTCTTTATAAATAAGATCTATTAATTCGACTGGATTTAGCAATAGCTTGCCGTCTTTAATTTTTTGTTGATTACATCGAATAAGCACAAATAGATAAGATAATACCAACGGGACTATACAAAAGTATTTGTAATACATCATTTCAAACAGACAACATTAAATAAGACTCAACATGACGTAGTCTGTCACTGCATCTGCAGCTTTGACAGCAGCTCTGCTTTACTGCATAGAGGCTTTACTGTCAAATTAGCACTTCGTATTGCGATTTTGCATTATATTGATAAAAATATATTATAATAGCATAAATATAAATACTATTATAGTATAATTAAACATAACAAACATAATTACTGTATTTTATTTTATTAAGTAAGGGTTTTTGCTCTTGACTCATTATTCCACAAAATAATCGCTAGTTACAATAAAAAAAATAGCGAATTAATCTCATTGTAGTTCCAATACCTTAAATTTTAATACAGACTCTCTGAGCTGAAATTATAGTTTATTAGATCGGGATTTACAGACGACTTTGAAGTCCAAACAACGCTTAAGAAAATACTCACAAATTAAAAAAAAAAACTTTTGCATATCTTGCTGATTGTAATGATGTATCCACACTACCTGGCAGAATGTGCTGGCGGCCATGCCGTTCAAACCGCTGCGGCTGCAGAAATGAATCAAAATCAAAATACATGTTTTATTTAATTAGGCATTGTTTCGTATTAATATTTTATTTTATTTACTTCGTAAAATAATTAACCTTATAGAGGGAACTTCAAGGAACAGGATTTTTTGGACTAGTTAGGAGGTCAACATATCAAAAGTCCCAGCCATAGCCATAGCCATAGAGGGTTTGAATAATAATTCGTAGATTTTTATTGAATACTTTTAAACCGCTCTTATACTTTTAAATCAAAAAACTTTAATGAAAGGATAAAAAGACTCCAAATGAATTGTTTTGTCCAAGACGGATGACGAGGATGTTATTACATCCTTTTATCGAGTTTTGGAAGCGGTTTTCCTCCTCCTCCTCCTCCTCAAGAGGACGGAGTACGGGCTGGGACTTTTTCACTTTTGGTATGTTAACCTCCTAACGACATAGGTACCGAGATCGAGACGCGTAAGCAAAGCTCGCGCTTCGTCCAGGTATACAGGGTTACAGGTTAAGTCGACCTAAATCCTTTAACACGTAGTAGTTTACATCATTTCTGACTAATTTGACTATGGAACCCGATATCCCAAGAGGTGGATCAATCATTTGACAGTTCAAAACGTACGATATGATCTATCAAACCCTTTGTTCTTTGCATAAAGTTAATATTCCTATCGGAATAGAAGGACAAGTAAAAGCTGTCAAACGAAACCGATTTAAGATGTCAGTAACTAACATAAGTAAGTAACATTTGTAGCTTTAAATGAGTTAACTTTTCGATCAGGTGATTTATAACAATGTTCCTAAGTTAAATATAGTAGTTTACTGCATGATAAACAGTCGACACAAAATATTGAACATGCAGCTCTAGTGTAAAACTAAATGTTATTTCATTATACAAAATATTCGTCGATATACATTCCCTGTGTTATTCTGTCTTTATTTTTTACGTAAATTAACGTTTGTAGAATAGAATAATCAAACTGCGTACTTTAAATTTGAAGCGCATTGGTAAATATAAGTCGTATATTAAGAGGCTTCGATTTGGACTAATCTACCTGTTAAATGATTATTTGTTGGGGTTATGCCGCTGTAATGCATAAAAATCAATCACCGATTAAGTAACCATGTTTCAGTCAGACGCATTATTTGTCCAAAATATACACAATTTCACTTTTAAATATAAAAATCAAATGCACGTAATTTTCAGCGAGCTTCTGCAGGGCGGTCAACTGTTTGACATCTGACAAAAATGGTTCTGCTACCCATCTCTTTTTAACACACAGTTATGGATGGATAATAATTTTATGGTTCTTTGCCATTTGACAGACCATACCGTACGTTTTGAACTGTCAAATGAATACGATTGCTTTAGACAATCGCACCCCTGTACCGTTCGCAAGTTATCGGTCCTTTTATAAAATTCCCCGTTTATGTCTATTGCCCCCTTCTTTGTGATAAGTGCCCTCATTTGATTTGTTTTTGCTTGTTTTATGATTTTATACACTCAAATTGCAAGTAACTGTATCAACTAAGTTGTAGTACACGATCAAATCATAAAAAAACGGCCAAGTGCGAGTCGGACTTGCACACTAGGGGTTCCGTGCCAACTTTGACAGCAAATATAACTTTGTTTTTTTCATAGTGTTTGTAAGAATAACAAAGTTATGTTTGCGATTATTAAAAATGTGCTCTATCTCAATAACTACGACTTCGAACTAGTTCAAACCAATTTTCGTTGAAAGTATTTGTCAAGATCTACATCACGTATTTTTTTTTAAAATGGACATTCGCTTAGTTTAAGAGTTAGATGTGGGGACGCCCATTTTACCACTTTGGAAGAGTCTATCTCTCAAACGATCGACTTTTAGAGAAAACGGAATGGAAAAGGAACCTCGATGTCATTTTACAATACCTATCCATAGACATCCTACACGCATAGGTTTGATAAAAACAAATTTTAGGTTTTAGTTTCATGTACAAAGTAATGATACTTAAGGGAGGCTCACATAGCCCCAAGCCCCCCCTTAAATATCATTATTTTTATTTTTTGGACGTGAATCGTAAAGCGGTTAACAGGATACATCTACTACTTAGTTTCAACTGTGTAATACTAATAGTTTTAGAACAATGATATTGTATTTAGAAGTAGATGACGTCTCGCGAACTAGAAGAGTACACGATATGGCACCGTCTGATTAATGAATGTCAATGGATTGACATCTATCACATCAGACATCAGATTTGGAACAGAGTCTTAATAGAGTAGCTTTCTTAATATATTTTTTAGATATGTAGGTACATGACAATAGACTCGTTGGCCTAATTTTAAAATTGAGTTCACACTATAGCTCGGTAGTATATTAATCAACAAAACATTTTATTTTCAAACTATGTAACATTTAAAATATTGAATAATTATCTAATAAAGGCAATTTAAATGTATCACGTGAAACGCCATGGCGCCAATATCAGAGTCACGTTCACTGCTAGGCATTCACGATCACGTGACCACATGTATATTTTTTACAATATATGACATACAAATTAAATTAATTAAAATATTTACAGTCGTTATTTTAATAAATAAAGAAATATTTATCAATACACCATAGCCATCTGGCATCATGTAAACAGGATGATTCCTTCAAATAACATGCTAATAGTGACCGTACATATTTTTTTCTACAATCGTGGGGATCATCCCTCACAGATTTGTTTATCAACAGTCTTTTGTTATACTTTTGTTAACGCGAGTGCCGGCGAATTTTTGATCCGTGAGCGTCTACGCTGTTACTTTAAAAAAAAAATTGAAGGTGTATTTTATAGTTATATAACATACATTTCCAACAGTTATATTAACATACATTTCCATAGACATATGTGTCAGGGTCGTGCGGGCGGAATTCGCACCGACTGCTTATCTTAGTAGTCCGGAACGTAAACCGCACTATGACGGTCGTTACATTATTATAAAAAATATATAGTACCAAACTACTCCATGTATGGCACTGTCTTAAAATATCGACCATATTGGTCCGTGACTAATTTTATTGAAAATACTTCAATCATGAATGATGGGCATCATTAAATACAATTTGCTTAACGAAAATATGATATTCGGACTGTTTTTTATTGATTTAGTTAGTTGTTTCTGCAGTTTAAAATGCGCACTGAGGCATCGAGACACTGACGCCATCAAAAACAAATTAAGTCAAAGTTAAGACCTCACTCTGACGTGAGATGATGTTTGCTTGACTATCTTTTAGCCTCTCACCGGTGATCTAATTCTTAATACAATATCATTGCTTCAGAATAAAGTGGCTGTGACATATGGACGACATCCGTCCGTATGTAGCAGCCACGACACAGCCTAGACGTCAATTTTAAATATCTTACTAAAAAAAGGACTTATCATCACAAATTCATTGAATTTTTAGGCTTCCGGCCGAATGACCAACATGATTATAGTTTCGTCAAGTCTGTCTGTCTATCCAGACAGACAGAACCGAGCCGACAGACGGAACCCCAAAAATAAATGAATTTGTGATAAGTCCTTTTTTCAGTAAGATATTTAAAATAAAGTTTATGACAATTGTGCTGCAGATGCAATGTGCGTTTAGATATCTACGCTTTTTCGGCTTTCTGACTACATGCTAGGGTATCACATGGATCTTAGTAAAAACTTTAACGAAAGACTCGCAGGAATTGAAAAAATAATTGTATTTCGATATGTTGCTACCAGCGCCTATAGTGCACCCGCATAAGAAGTCGGAAAAACGGACGGATATTAGTCTATTTGGTCATATTGGCAGGCGAAACCCATTTGTATTTTTTATTTAAAAAAAATAATTTTGTTTTTATGTTTTTTTTCTGTTTTTCTGCTCGCGATTCGTCCGTGGTAGATGCCATACTTGGTGCTTATTGTTTTTTACTTGATTTGGTTTGTTTTTCTGGACTGTTTGCTTCTATTCGTGACTGTTCTTGTTAACTGGACTTTGATTTGTGCTTCTGATTTGGGACTGTTGAAGATGGCGATCTTTACGAACGCGGAATATGCCGATATTTTTTGATATGTTATGGAAAGTGCAACTGTGTATCTTTACGAGCTCGTGAAGAATACATAGGACAGTATTTACCGACGTGTTAAAAGAGACTGCCTTTTTTTCGAGGCGAAGAACCGACCTGAGTAGACCACGTATTAATGATAATGATGAAGAGCGAGATAATGAGATAGTTCGACGATTTCGTCAGAATCCAGTCAGTTGCTTGAGAACTTGGACTCTTACTTACGGTATATACTGCTGGTCTCTACCCCTTCCACTACACGCCAGTACATGTCATCAAAGAAGTATATATTGTGAGGAGGCTGGACTTCTGCAGATTCAATGCAAATTTGTGAGATCCTTCGTTTCTTAAAAGCATCTTGTGGATTGAGGAGTCGAAACTCGATTAAAATGGGTTAACCAATTTCCATAGCGCCCATTATTGGGCTCCAAAAACACAAATAAATCCCAATAAAAATGGGTAAAGGCATCGCCAGAGATGTTTTAGCCTTAATGTGTGAATGGGAATAATTTCTTACCACTTGATTGGGCCTTACTTTCTACCTCAAAACTTGAATGAAAACTACGAAAAATTTTTGAGAGAATATTTATCTGATTTGCTCGACGCTATTCCGTTAAACCTCATTTAAGACATGTGGTTTCAACGCGATGGTTGTCACGCGCACTTCAGAAGGACTGTCAAAGGGTGGCTAGACACTATCCCAATAAGTGGATCGGGAGGGGAGGACCTACACCGTGGCCAGCTAGGAGTCCAGACTCGACACCCGTGGATTTTTCATGTGTGAGGGCATATCAAAAGTTTGGTGTACAACGAAACTCGAACGGAAAAAAATTATTGATACCGCTGACGATATAATTTGATTTGTAGATTTGCCCGCTGTTCAGACCAGGTCAAATAACTTTGTTGAAAGCATATTGCCAGGGTCTGTACAAGGGCGGTCTGTGGATTCGGTATGCCAAAAAATCGCTGAACACCCTACGAGTACAGTATAATAACGTATTTAGGACTATGTTGGCACTTCCCCGCTCCTGCAGTGCATCTGGCATGTTTGCTCAGACCCGAACTGACGGCTATAATGCCGTAGTTCGCAAAAAAAGTAGCGTCGCTGATGGGAAGAATACGGAAAAGTGACAACAGCATCCTGAGAACAGGTGGCAAATGATCCGCATGCGCCTATTGTCAGACATTTCGTGCGACTGATGACTCATACATTGGACCATAATTGTATTTGTTGTCAGCCGCACGGAGTGCCTCTTAGGTACATGACAAATTGATTTTTATATTTTTATGTATTTGTTATCCTTGATTTGTTTATTCTAATTTAATTTGAATTGTTTTTTATTTAGATTGATTTTATTTGTTTTTGTTTTAATTTGAATTCAATTTCATTAGATAGAATTAATTATATAAGTGTATGTAAGTACGAGGTAGGTACCAACACTTAGTTTTTTAACGCTTTTGTATTACTAACCCATGGATTTTTGTTGTCCGCAATAAATGAATTTGAATTTGAATTACAATATAAGAAGGGGATTAACGACTGGTGTTGTAAAAAGTGGCCTTGGACACAGAATGCGTGAATGTGTGCGAAACCTACCTACCTTACCTGACCTATTAGGATTATTTTATTTTGTTTTCCAACTTTATTTAACATTTGACGATGACTTTCGTTATTTTTTACTACAACCTGTATATCAATGTTATTATCAAAAAATCTAATTATCCCAACATGTCATACCTCATCAGAAAGCTGAAAACCCTTAGATATCTTACCGCACACTTGCAGCACAATTGTAATAGACTTTTTTAATATCGTACGAGTAATTTTTTTTTACATCCGATTGTGTTCTACAACTCAGTTGATACAATTTAGTACAATTTTAGCGTTTGAATCAATAAAACTAATCAACTACACCAAAAAGAAAATCAAAACTAAATTGAGACACAAAACACAAAAAAGAGGGCAATTATAGACAAAAAAAGGGAATATTTATAAAAAAAAAGACAAATGCCGATAACAAGGGAACGGTTCAGTTTCGGATACGGGGTTCCATAGTCAAACCAGTCAGGAATTATGTAAACTACTACGTATCAAAAGATTTAGGTCGACTTATCATGTAACCCTGTATATAGATAGATAGATAATATCACCGTGTCATGGGTCTGGTCTAGTAAATACTCAAACAAATTCATTCGCTGAAAAAAATTAATAAATAACCCGTAAATTTTTAAATTCATTTATTGAATGACTCGATGATTTTAATAGCATCTGAGATCGCTGCTTCCGTGTCCAGTTGTAAATTATCTAAAATCACAATTTTGTCATTCTTTGCTAGACTTTTTAATCGTTTTTACGGGATCATTTTCTAGTGTTTGCTTCACAACTTACATAGGAAAAATAGGCAGTGATAGTACCGCGCGCATACGTACACACAAACAACAAACACGCATTGTGCGCGTGCGCTCACACGTATATCTGTCAGCGGGTAGTTCTACAACGTATTATTGAAATAGCAATACAGGGTGACACTAGTGCTCTAGCAACAAGACAACTTTTTGTACGTATACAATCCATACAAATCGTTCAACTTTATAGAGCATATTGCATTGAAAAGTTATATATTTAACATTTCGAAAATGCATCACTCATAAATTACTGTTTAGGCACTCACTAGAATCATTCCAATATGGGTTTTACTCTATTTCATCAAATCCCTGTTTATAATTAAATTTATAAATTACATAACAAAACTGAACACATATCACAAATAAACATTATTGTTAATTATTTTAAGCCGTCTTTAAAAAACGAATTTATCATATGTAATTCAGTACCACGATCCTTGACTGATGCAAATCAAGTAAAAGCGCATACAACATCATTAATAAGTATGAACTTAACAACCAAAGATACAAGTACAAGAAGTATGAACTTTACAACCAAAGATTTAAGGCATCGCTGCATCGTACTGACCTATGTAGTACTCCATGGGAAATATTCAGTTTCGATTGAGCCCAATGATGCCAACAATAAATTCCTTTAAATGTATACAAAATCAATACAGGACAAATCAAAACTGTTTAGTAAACTACAACCTGAGATCTTATTAGTCCTCTATTTACAGTATGCAATCAATTCATTATTAAGGTCAGGGCAGCCTGACCATATTAAAAAAAAAACATATTTTTTATTTTATTTTAAATATGGTCAGCTATTTTTTTCCGTGGTCACTTGTTCAAAAAGGGGCCATACCGTGTAAGTCTTATTACTGTCATGCAAAATACATATGCTTTATGTACATTTCTGGAGATTTTACAATAATACATTATTTATCTATCAACATTTTTATAGGTACTTTGACTGGCTGAATATATTGTCTCAGTGTAATATTTAAAATACATTATCTACGTAAATACGAAACCAGTGTCAGTAAAATTTCCAAACATACTTAAAATACCGTGTGTCCTTGGATAATGTGCAATCTTTCTATCTGGATTGCACATTATTAAAGTGGACCTAGAATGAAACAAAAAAAGCTTTTTAAAAAAAATAATTTATTTTCTAATGAACAATTGAATTCTCATTTTGTACTGGGACGCTGCGTGCTATAATAACGATATCTTTTAAAAGCATTGATCGATCTCAATTTTATTCATTGTTTAATTAGAAGCCAATTTTTTTTATTTTTGTTTCATTTTAGGTCGACTTTCACCTCCTATACGGATTGCACATTATCCAGGGTCAACTGTATAACACATACGTCATGTACATATCAAGTAATATAATCTTTCGAACGTCGGCTAACATGAGCATGGCGTGGTATACTTGAAATGCTTTTTAAGCATGCGTAAATTATAATAGCTATGCACTTACCTTTAATAAATTTAATAATTCTAACCCTACATTGAACATATAAATCTTTACATAGGAAATTATTATTCCTTTGTGTATATTCAGACTTTTGACTTGTCTTTTAATGATACTATATCTACAAAATCTTTGAATACTAATTAAAGGTAAAATGACAATATTTATACAAGAACATTAAATCCTTATTACAAGTACTTATAAATTCTATTTCGTACATTTAAGTTTAATTTGGTATTGTGTATGTTAGACTTTTTAATATTATTATGTCTGCGAGTGAAGCATTAAAATAAATTATCACATGAGAGTGCTTAAAATAATAAGAAAACACGATAGCAGCGTTCAGCGACTTATGATTACGCATTATAATTCATTAAACCTACATCAGGTCACATTAGTATTTGGTACAGACATGTAGACTCGAACGTCGAAGGCTTTGTTTCGAACAAGACATTTACGAAATAAATATTCGAATTCACACCGCAGGTAGTTACTATAAAAGATGGTTAGAACGTAATTTACACAATATTTACTGTATCGTCACCGTAACACAACAAAATATTGATGGTTCCATACATGACGGTATAGATTTAGTGTCAAAACAATTAAACCAAACAAACAGTATCAGTATTACAATTATTAAGCGTGGCACGTGGTTTTTTAATAGACCCATTTTGCTTCTACCATTGCATTGGCATAGGTGAAACCAAGGCAGTAATTAAATGCCAGGATCCAATCAAGTGGCTAAGCAGATGATTTATTCCACTAGAAACATTAAAGTGAAGAAAGTCGTTTAGGCATCTTGCTAAATGTTGGGTTCATTAACTTGGCTAGATAATGTTCAGCCATTTAATTGGATGCCAACGTTTAATTAACTGGCATTCAAAAATTATCTGGCTGATTTAACCAGATAGCTGCGACAGTTACTACGTACGTTAGTTGTCGATCTTTTGAAAGAAAGCTATTGCAAAGCAAATTATACTTGGTATACTAAATGACTAGATTCTATGCATAATAGAGTTGTTGGATGGAACAAAATTTAACAAGTTAACGTAGCTGTTATTCGTAGCAGCATAAATAAATAGAAATGTGTAAGTACAAAATATATTTTATCAGACGTAAAACAATATACGTAACCTTTGAATTTTCCATCTATCTTTTAGTATAGTAAGATATAGAAAGTTGAGTATACTTATTTCTATTATATTATCATGTAAAACACGAAATAAAATAATAATGACGTAACGTTTATTTTAAATAAAAATAAATTCACATCTATCAACTTAGTCGAGTACCTGATTAAATCTGTGATATACAATGTTACTATACGATTAATAAAGGTTGATTATTTACGTAGCCTTAAAAAGTTATGTTGTTGTATTACTTATTAACATGATAAGACACACAACGAATTTAGAATCTTCTTATTGCCTTTAGTCTATTTGAAATTGATATAAGAACTTATTTACTTAATTACACTGTACTGATAAATTCAGTCAGTGGAAAAAGTATGTGTAAGAGACAAGAGTTAACAATGCGATGGTGATTCTGATTTTCATATATGATTTCCAAAACTCTAAAATTTTACCTTAATCTCTATTCACCAGCCTTGGATTTGGTAAATGGTCATCACCAGGGATCTAAATTATAAAAATTGTGAGGTCTTAATTTAGTAACATGGTGTTTTACGACACACTCATATTAACGGTTCATCACTAACTTTTTCAGAAGAGAAGAAAAGAGTCAACACAGTATTACGATTATACAACGGTCAAGTGGTCAAAGCGACGTAAGTTTCTATGACTGAGAACATCCTTAAAATGACAAAAGCTATAACTACAGTTTGACTGCCCGAGCTACATAATAATCTCCGAAAATAGGAAGTAATATTTAAACTTTAAAACGTACCTGCTTAATATGTTTTAAAAGGATATGTAAAGATGAACTAAACATTTTCTTTAATTTCCTATTTAAGATACCATCAAAAGACAGTATTTCCATTGGTAAACAAATGCCCACTTGCCACACAATAAATGACTGAACTTGACCATGTTGAAATATTAATTAAGACTTGAAGTACAAAACTTTAAGTATAACAACGTACTACCAGTAGCGAGGAATTTATAATGATTGTTATTATTATCTAAAAAGTCGCAAGAAAGAGCGTTCTAGGCATAGAAACGTTATGTTTACATACGTCTAACTAAAGGAATGCTTATATTCTCGCGATACGCACAAAATCTTAATACTCACAGCTTGTGTAGTATAGGTACACTTCACCATTTTTCGAGTTACAAAAACCAACCAATTAAGACAACAAATTTCAAAGATAAATATCTTATATATGATATCTTTTGTATACTCGCACACCGACAACTTGCCAAATATGAAGTCTAAAACAAAATCCAAAATAGATGCCTACTACTATGAATGTAAAACTTGCAAACGAATTGATAACTCATATTTAATTCCCAATAGAATAATGAGATATTTGAAGATTGCTTTTCATGTATTTTATGAACAATTGCCGTTAAGTCTACAGTACTATTTACCATCATCTGCTAATGTAGAATTATTTCAACTTCGTGATTATTGATAATGTAGTTACAATATGAGCCTTGCAGTTATAAGTTCCGAAATCGAAACGTGTCTAACATTATATATCATCGGCGCATTGGCGCATCGGCGCATTAGCTCAGATGCCTCTCTCCTGCCTTTTACACACTAGGTAGAACAGCAGGCTTAAGATCTCTCCTAAGCCTGCTACTAGGTAGAACTAGTGTGTATTCATTGTGTTGTCATTGCTCTCGCAATGTCAGTGAATTGCACAGAGTAATACGTTAGTCAACAGTTCCATATGGTTTCGTACGTTTTCAATGAGTTTTACCTAGATTACCTTGTCTAAATGCCGGGCCCAATTAACTTACGTCAAATAAGATTTAACGGACTGAGGTTCGGATTTACCAACGTCAGATTAAACATATCAAACTGAATGAGTATCAAACGACCGATTTTGTTTGTAATTTATTCGACGAATATTAATTATATAAAGTTGGAAAAATCGAGACTAAATGTCGAATCTACCAAAGTCAAATAAGGAATATTCGTAGAATACAATACGATACGCCTAATTTGAAAATGTCATCTATTTGTTGTCAGAAATCATTAATGTAAATTTCATTTTAAAATCTGTTGTTTTATACTCAGTCGGATAAGTCTTATCTGACTTTGGTAAAATCACCACTGAATAAATATGAAACGACCGATTTTAAAAGGACATTTACCTAAATCAGTGGTTCTCAACCTTTCCCGACAATTGTCTTTACCCGCTATATGTAGCGAGCGAAGCGAGCGCAAAAAATAGACATCGATTGTCCCAGGCCGACATCTGCATCTGTTTAAATATGGCTGACCTAAATGATTGCTGAAAACTGACGTTTTCAAATTAAGCGTATTGTATTTTATTCGACGAATATTATTTATCGTTGAAAAAAGCAGGCCTTTATCAAGACCCAACGAGGTTTAAGATTATTTGTAAGGTTTTTAACGGTAGGTGTTCATAACTTTCTAATCTAAAGTATTTTACATTTAGAGCGCTTGTCAATGTTCAAACTAATTTTTTGATACAAAAATGCACAATTAACATCTAACCATACTTTTGCCTAGAACTGAAGTATTTTTTTGTTTTTTTACACAAATGCTAAAACTTTTTTTTACAAACAGTGATACATACATAATTCCAGCACATGTGTCAAAACATCTCCCAAGGCTTCATAAGCTATGCAACAAATACATCCAGTTTTAAAAAGTAAACAATTAATATCCTTTGGATAGGAATACTGTTATGAGTTTCACACTGATACTAGCACTTCCAATAGAAAAAGACACTACATAAGGAGAAAAGAGTACCAAAGTCAAGATATTATTATATTAAACATATAATGGATGCGAATATCACGAATGGATTACGCCTAGGCTACTAAAATTTAGAATAATTTACTTCATTGTATAAATAAATTAATCTAACACTATCGGACTGCTAAAATTTCGATTTATTGCTGTGGAAGAGTATAAAGGTTATCATTAAAAACTAATTCCAAAACGGAATAATAAAATTTATCTATTAACATTTAAGAACTAAAATAAATTTTAATTATACTAGTAACGAGATCATTAAATACACTGTAACAACAATTCACGCAATAATAATGAACACGAGCGGTGCGTGCTCACACCATAAGCCGCAAAACGAATGTTGAGTGAGTACAGCGTACCTACAGGGTTACTTTACAAGATGTTACTAAAATATCAATACATACAACTTTTACTAGGACGTTATGATCGAAATCTTAAATAAAATTTCAAACGCCCCATACCAATGAGTCAGAAAAAAATGATTCGAACGAGGGCTCAAAGTAAAGATGCAGGTATAAGTAGGTATCATTCACCTCCTAAAACTTAGCAACACCTTGCAAAGTCATCCTGTATTTAAGGAAATAGCATGTTATATCTACATACACATACGTTAACGAAGAAAAGGGCTTTAACAGGTTTCAATCTAGTGAAACTGTACAAAATAACACTTTAACTCGATGAAACAAGATACAAAAGGTACATCTTACTGGACCCACGAAGCTGGAACCCAGAGCGGTTCTGACTGCACTCTCCATGCTGCTTTCATCAGCTGCGTCAGTGCGCTTGCTAAGTCTTCGTTAACAATTTCTTCATCAAACATGTAGCCGTAGAGGAAATTAATTCGGTTGGAGGAACGTATAACATCTGCGAATTCTTCTTCCTGTGATTAAAAGAAATAACAATCACTTATCAAGACAAATAAACAATATGTAATAAAAACCCTGTCCGACCCGAAAGGGTGATTAAGTTGTTTAAATAACAGAACCAAAACAAGTATTAAAATTACGTAATTCATTGAAACCTTTTTTTATCATTTCAACATGTATGCTTTTGAATGTAGTGAATTTTGGTTTTTTTCTTGGGTTTTTTTTTCTAATAGAACCTAATCTCGATACCTAATAACACCTTAATGGGTCGGACAGGATTTTTTTTACACACTGTATAGATTGAGATGCGTAAGATAGATGCTGATGGTTTACCGTAAAAGCCCTCGAGCTCTCTTTGTCAAAAGTGGAACGCGCATTCGCAGCTGTTCTAGTTTGAATTAGTTTTTCTAGAGGAGGCGGTCTGATAAAAACGATGTACGGCCGCAATCGAGGAGTACGCAGCATTTTCAACGCTTGCCAGTGCGGACTTATGACACACACACGACCTGTAAAAACGATTAGTATAGTTATTTTTTTCTCTATTACGGTCACACTGCCATGATGGTGGTGTGTAGCCACGATTTGATGCAACAATTTCACGAGCTAGCCATGATACCTATGTTACAATGATGATGATAAATCAATATGGCATATGACGGTAGGCAATAACGCCGGTTGCGGTGTTTTTTTCTTTGCCATATCTCGATAGTCTTATTAAAATACTTATTTGCAAACTTGCGAAATAATTCAGCAATAAGAAATAAGAAACTTATATTAATTTTACTGGGTTGCAATTTGTCTCTGCATAAGGGTACCACCGTGCGGTAATTTCACCAAATCGGAACGAAAACTATAACAAAAGTGGTATGCATAAATTAAATTAAATCACCTGAATTTATAATACTTTCTACACTTTCAGCGGTTGTGCCATACAGATTGCCTTTGTATTCGCCATGTTCTATGAATTTCCCATCTGCAATATCCTGCTCCATTTTCTCACGTGTGACGAAAACATACTCTTTGCCATTTTGTTCACTTGTCTTCAATGGGCGTGATGTATCTATAATGTGAAATAGGTATTATGAGACTTTATAAAGAAAAACCAGACAGATACTAATTTGTTCACCAACTTTAGAATTCGAATCTCATACCGAGAGCGATACAGGAGGCTGATCTCGTGGCAATCGAACTATTTTCGTGTGGTTATTCGATTGCAAGTTTAACCGTTTTACCTAAAAACTCAAGTAAAATAGCTATACGAAAAAAGCTATCGCACGGACAAAATCTAATTACATAGAAATCGTGACCCTGAGAAATCAAAAACTATTTTTTCTTTGACAAAGAAAATTCGATAGGTGAACTTTTTTCGTATACGAATTGCACGAGAATGACGCTGTCGAGTTGTGATTACATTTTTTTTTGTAACCGTGCAGTCAGGGTAATAGATAATATTACCGTCGGGCAGCCCTCCTCGATAAATACGCTTTTCAACACAAAAATATTTTTTCAAGTCGGTCGAATAGTTCCGACGTACTAGTCCGTTCAAACAAACAAACAAATGAACTCTTCAGCTTTATAATATTAGTATAGACACGCCACACAACACACCAATTGTAGTGGTTTCGAAATAAGGAATTTTCTACCTTGTGTTACGAACACCAGACAACGATTATGCCGGGAGGCGTGAATACTTAAATACGTATAAACACCAATTGATTTACAAACTTACAGGGTATCGGTGTAACGTATTTTTCTGGGTCAGTTGCTATTAGTCTTCGCCGCAGTTCGTTCCTGCCGACTCCAGGCGCCCCGACCAGAACTATAGGCCTGACTAATCCAGGTCTCGGGTATAACCGCGCGACCTCCTCGTAAGTGGGTATCATTTCTCGGTCAAAATCATCGTTTTCTGTAATGTCATATATGATTTTTTTCACTTTTGGAGCCGATTTGCAAGGAAGAAGTGCCGTGGCGGTTGGTGTTGGTGAGCACGGCGTTTTAGGCGCGCAATCTGAGTTGGCTGTAGATGGACTGCAAAGCGCTGGTTTCCCTGCGATGGGAGAAATTAAAAATGATAATGGTCAAACATAGCATACAGCATCGATAATATGGAACGGCTGAAACTAAAGCAGAACAACAAAAACAACAAAGAAAGCGATTACATCGCTTTCTAGGTGCAAACGATAGAGCTCATTACACAAAAAATTGCCCTTTTCGGGATTCGAACCAGCGACCGCTGGCTTTGTGATCAGAAGCGCTAACCACTACACCAGACGAGACATCGAATTAAACCTTTGTAAGTTAATTGCAATTAAAAGTAAGACATGCATGTTTTGTAGTATATTACTTTAAATGAATTAGATAAAAACTTTGGAGACAAACTTTTACACTCGCTTCGTTTGTATTGGCAATCAATAATACATATGAACAGGTTTATCACTATCGCATTTGCAGGTCATCATAATTACCAACACTCCGGGAAGGTAGTGGGTTTGAAATATTTTAAATGATATGTTTAAGCCCAGATTTGTAAAAACACAAGCCATTTAGGCATGGCATAATCTCATGATTATAAAACGGAACAAGAACAAATTTATAGAATTTAATGACAAGATCATTTAAATTTTGAGTGGCTATGTGATAGTAGTTCCTTCGTAGTCGCCCGCCAGCACACAACAAATTTATTGTTGCCTTACACCGTACACGTACGAGTTGTATATACACAAATTCTTGCTTCAAATCACAACAAGTTGATAGATAGACTTCGCTCTGTATTAAACACCCATAACCACACAAAAATAAGGAATATATAGAGTTTGAAGAAGAGACAACACTTGGTATTATAGATCTTTATCTAAATTTCATTACCAATTTGGATAAATTCGCACTGCAAAGGTTTGGTAATATTTTACTTATGTACATACCATCTAAAGTTTGTGGATCTGATTGCCTTTCATGTATGATTCTGCCTTCCTGCAGAGCTCTAGACGGTATTAAACCAGCTCTCATAACCTTATCGCCCTCGCGACGAGCTTGCCACCTAAAATATTACAAACGTAAAAACATTACAATTACATGTTTCCCCAAAAATTATTTAGTAACATATTGGTTTCTGTTGTAGTAGAAAAAAACAGAAATACAGACTGTCTTAGCTGACTCCGAAGTATTTTTTAAGGTAATAATATTCAACTACTTATACATCTACAAATATAAACCCAAGTACTACAGGTTGGACTCACCAATATGCGTCATCCTGTGAAACAATATGTAAAACATCACCTTTTCTAAAATTCAGTCCAGCTTCTTTGCAAGGTATATATGGGTCTTCAGAGGAGTGGTAATTGAATAATGCGCGCACCCTCACTTTACTTTCTCGCGAACCGCCCTTACCAAACGATGGGACTAATTTGAATGTAATTGTGCCTTCAGAACTTTGCTAAAACAAGTCAATAGATTAAGCGTTTAATAAATTAAGTTTATATTTTCTTCACGAGCATCTCCGTGCTTCGGAAGGCACGTTAAGACGTTGGTCCCGGCTAATATCGGTTGATATTAGTCGTTAAGCCTAGTCAGAGTCCTTATGGGCTTGATAACATCTGACAGCAGGGTTTGTCCCTTGCCTTGCAAACGCCCCTCCACCATACCGCACTGAGCCCGCGTGGTGAATTATGGCTCAAACTATCTCATAGTTAAGGTAAGGCCTTTGCCCAGCAGTGGGATGTCACAGGATAACTTTTCTTTTTTTACTTTATATTTTCTTACCAGAAATATATAAAAAAGTGTTTTTTCTAAGGTGGTGCTGGTGGAGTTGTATTAATAATAAGTTAACATGTGTTTAGAAATCAACATACTTAAGTCTTCGCTATCGCTGCCATGTTGTGATGAAAGTCATAGTTAAAGACCAGAAAGCAGATGGATATACAGATTGACCTAAAGCCTTCTTACTTGGCTAATATTGTAAACAATCTTTTATAACTTCTCAAATTATATCAGTGAATAAAATGTATTTTTAAAAAGATATTCAAAATATCTTATGTGATATAGTATTGGAAGCTGTACCAGAAATGAGGCGAAAGAATTTGAAGAAATTAATTACCAATATAGCAAGAACATCAGCTGGTGTTTTATTCTCAACGCTGATGCCGTTCACTTCGATGACTTCATCACCGGCGTGGATCAGTCCGGACCTGTCTGCAGCGCCGCCATGCATCACTCGAGCTATTACTATCTTTCCAGTTTCTTCGTCAGTTTTGATAGTGGCTCCCTGTAAATAGACGTTTGTATAACAACCTATTAATTTAAAAAGCTTTAAGGTTTGCAATACCAAAAAGAAAGGTAATTAAATAAGTCATTGGTTGTGTACAAATATCTTAATCTTATGGTTTAATCATAAAGGTACCTAATTATAAGCATTTTGAGACTTATTTTCTATGGAGCAAATATTGCCTACGCTATGGAAAAGGGAATGTATGTGTCGCAGCCATCTGATTAAATCAGCCAGTAAATTGAATGCCTAGGCAATCAATTTAACGCCGGCATCCAATAAATGGCTTGGCCGCTGATTAATTTGAACAGCAACCCTAAACGTAACGACTTTGCGTATTGAACTGACCTTGTTCAGCCAAATGATAAGAATTAAGTTCAGTTTTTGGCATCCTTAGCGACACCAAACAAAATGGCGTCAATGCCGCAAATCATTAAGGATGCACGTTGTTTTTTAGTTGTTGTATGCAAATTTAAGTGAAATTCAGCCATCACAGTTCATTGTTAAAGTCATTTTAAAACATAGAAGTTAACGACTCGGCTAGTTGAGGTTCAGCCAATTAATTTAATGCCGGCGTTTAATGAACTGCCATTTAATTAACTGGCTGATTTTACCAGATAGCTGCGACACATTTAAGTCAATAATGGAGCATTTCCTAAACTGTACTCAAAGCTTAAATAAGCATAATCACATAATTAAATAATAATATGATTATGACAGCACTAATTATGAATTCAGTAAATAAAGGAAATGGCCACGTCCCCATACATTGTTTGCCCCAATAGTAAAATTCTATGCTTCAGACCAAAATTGAATTATATGAATTTGGTTTTGAATCTTGTTTTAGAATATATAAAAAATGTATCCGAATATAGCAGGGTTTTCACGTCTAACGAAATCAACTATGTTGGGAGTCATTTCTTCCACACAATTTACAGCCCCAATTCATAATGGAATAGATTTTTGACGTTTGGCACATACTAGAAATGGCAAGAATTGTGAGTAGAATCGACTTCCAAAACATTTCGAAAAAGCGCCATCTAGGCAAGCAAATGAAAATCATAGCAAACAGTCACTTTGCCTTTACTCTTCAAAAAAAGCAATTGCTAGCGATTTCTAACTAGAGCCAAATGTCAATTCTATGGCGTAATCCACCATTTTGGTGAGCAGGCGTCACTTTGCTTGTAAGTCTACCAAATGCAGCAAGTGTCGGGTAAATAAGGTTGTATTAAATCATTAAATATCTTATTTTTTGTATTTTCAAACCCTGCTAGAAGCAACCCAAATACATTATAAAGTATTAATAATTTAATATTTTTTTTTGCAAAATGATGAAGTCTTGCTGATATTTCTCTAATCAAACATAAAACAACTCTGGGGCAGCCTGAGGTTGTCTCCTTTAAATGGCATTTTTACGATATTGCAGAAAAATACTCGCATATATAAATGGCCAGTTAGGACTATTTCGAAGAAGCTGGCTTAAATAACTGTTTCTTTTGATTGCGTCGACATAGAAGTTTGATTTTGTTACAGCTTAGAGGAAGGCTGAAGTTATGAGATGATTGGTTGAATCGAAGCTTATAGGAAACTTGTAGCAAACAGTTTGAGAAATAGCAGAGTAGTCTTCATGAGGAAAAAAAATAGCAAGTAGGAATTTATTTTCTTGACCAATAAATATTTAAAGAAAAACCTCCAAAGTTTCGTGATTTTAAACATTTATCGGTGTTGAGGGATGAATATACGAGGGTGGGTCAAAAAGTTCGCGGAATGAGGGGTATGGAGGGGGGAAGGGCAACTTTTTAGTATCTACACTAGTTGAGACACTCATTAAGAGTATAAATACAAAGTTTCAAAAAAATTATTTCATAATTCAATGAGCTACACATCAAACAACAAGTCAATCCGGAAGAAAATTTGCAACATGGAGAAAATTGAGTTTCACGCAGTCATCAAGTTCCTTACCAAGCAAGGAAAACCACCCCAGACTATTTTCTTGTCTTGTCTTCTGTTTACGGGGACTCTTGTCCTGGTAAAACCATGGTTTACAAGTGGCACAACCTGTTTGAGCAAGTCAGGGATTCGATTGAAGATGATCCGAGGCCGGGGCGGCCTGTCGAGGCAACCACGGCAGAAAACGTCGAAAAACTTGAAAAAAACATATTGAAAGATGCCCGTTTAAAGAAGTAGCAGATGGCAAAAATGATTGGAGTATCAGTTTTAACCATTTTGAACATCCTACACGACCATCTTGGCATGTCAAAGGTGTGTGCAAGGTGGGTGCCGAGAATGCTCACGCCACACCAGAAGCAGCGGCGAGTTGAGTGTTGTCGCGAGTTTTTGGCGCTCTGTGGTGAACAAACGGATGAAGTTTTGAACCGGATTGTGACTGGAGATTAAACTTGGGTTCATCATTATGAGTCTGAGTATGAGTTGAGTGTTGTCGCGAGTTTTTGGCGCTCTGTGGTGAACAAACGGATGAAGTTTTGAACCGGATTGTGACTGGAGATTAAACTTGGGTTCATCATTATGAGTCTGAGTCCAAACAAGACTTCATGCAGTGGCACAAAAAGGGCACACCACCCCCGAAGAAATTCAAAGTGTCTCCGTCGGCTGGAAAACTCATGGCTACTGTTTTCTGGGATTCAGAGGGAATCCTCCTTATTTATTATAAATAAAAGGGTGTTTCTATAACTAGAAAGAACTATGCTGCACTATTAGAACGTCTGCGAGATGCTGTGAGGGAGAAAAGACGGAGAAAATTGACCAAAGGTGTGCTCCTTTTGCACGACAATGCACCCGTGCACAAGGCGCAAGTTGCGATGGCTGCTGTTCAAAGAGTCGGCTTCGAAATCTTGGATCATCATCCCTATAGCCCAGATTTATCCAATAGATTATTATTTGTTCCGAAAAATGAAAGAAGAGCTTCGGGGGAAGAAATTTTCCAACGTTGAAGAAGTGAAGAGCGCAATTTCGGCCTATTTTGACGACAAGGAGAAATCATTTTTTTTCGAAGGTATTAATAAATTCATTGATAGGTCTAATGGATGTATTAGAGTTCAGAGGGAATACATTGAGAAGGAAAAATAATTTTGTGTTTTATTTTTTACTTTTTACCCTCCATTCCGCGAACTTTTTGACCCACCCTCGTAGAGCGTTTTAGACAAAAAGGGTCTTGACATTGACAAACATTATTTTTTAAAACATTACTTGCATACGTTTAGGAAATTGCAACAATGAGGAAATATTAAAAAATAGGTAGAAAAATATTACATTCTCATTACCATATTTTTTACCGTCTGTCAAAAAAATGCTATGAAATTCGATCAAGGACTGGTATAAAAATCGGTATAACCGTAAAACTGGTGATATTGGGTATGCCATATTTTTTTATTAACTTTCATATTGTTTTCTATAGGATATTGTTCTTTCTTAAAAATGTGTTTAACATGCATAAGGTGTGTAACACATTAGGGTAACGTTTGATGGATTAAAAAAGAATAGTACAATCAAAATCAAACACAGTGGCTTTGGTGTACGAAATTATTACCACAATATTATTAGGCTCGATTAGACGTAGATGGTAGTCCGAAAAAGCGAATAATAATAGTCATTTATTCAGCAATGTGTATTGTGTAGGTAAAGTGGCTATAAAATAAAATAAAATAAAAAAAGGAGAATCAAGGCGAGAAACACAATACAAATTGCAGAAACATCTAGAGATAGCAGCTAGTAGGTATATTCATAAAAATATTACGCAAAAGAGATGCTTCAATTAACAATAAATAAAACAACTTAGCAATTAAAGTAATAATAAAAACAGCCGATGGGCCTTTTACGCTAATGCAGACGTAAAATGTTATAGTCATACTTCGTTCGCAGCAGTTATCAGTTAACATTTTGGGGATAACGTTGTACATTTATCGACCAGCATAAAGCCAACGTATTCCATTCATTGCTTTAATAGCTAAGCTCATTTGTAATTGACCTAAAAGCTAGTGTGCATTGCACGAAATGTGTCGCAATATAATCTAGCTAGCTTATCGGTTATGGCTAGATGATTAGCATTTCTTCCGCGTGTAAAAGGTCTGGTAAAAACTACAATCTGCTTAAATAAAAATATAATCTCGATTCAAACTGCTTGTGATTCGACAGTCACAAGAAGACGTTACTACCGAGTCGCTGTTTTGAAACATCTCCCTTTTGCCATATTATAAAATCTATTAACTGTCGTGTGTAAAAAAACATAAGACAAAGGAATAGATAGATAACATGTACAATAAGTTTAGATGTGTTAGGTATAAAGCCTTTACTAAAAAACGATACCACTTACCACTATAGGTTCTGCACTCTGAGCACCACCCTTTTAAAATAAGCAAAGATTCAATACTAATAACGATATCTACTATTTTAAGCTTCATAAACTAATTAAGAAATATAAAACAACTGATAATGTATGTAACATTAATAAAAACTCTCCTCTACATTATATAAAACATACATATAATGAATACAATATGGATTATTGCAAGGATATAAGTAATAAAATATGCAATTATGTAGGTTTGTACATAAATAATGTTATCTTTAATAATTCAATTTCACAATATTTATTCAATGAACTATAAAGAAGATTCTTAGGTACCTAGCTGCTATTTCTAAATGGAACGTCACTTATCTCATTCTAGATACATACAGGGTTATTGGTCACTAGCGGTCCCCGCGACTTCGTCCGCGCGTTTTGAGTTTGCTCCCTCCCCTCCCGTCGCAGCGTCATGTTTTATATTCTGAAGCCTTTCTCGATAAATAAGCTATCCAACACAGAAATATTTTTTCAAATCGGTCCAGCAGTTCCTGAGATAAGCGCGTTCAAACAAACAAACTCTTCAGATTTATAATATTTAGCGCAAGCGCACGTTGTACTTAAGCTGCGAACATTATTTTGGTGCGGAGTTATGTTAAAACTGTGATAGCTCCTAAGATATTTATTGAAATCAAATGATATAAAGGGCAACTTGGTTTTAAATGAAATGCTCGTGATGATGAATGTATTTATTTTGATAAGAATAAATACCTGTGTGTATAATACACCTCTAAAAATAGTGCATTATTTTTTTACGAATTTATGAACATAAAAAAGGTTGTAGTAAGTCAACCATAAAAGATAGACATATGCTGTCGCGGACTTTATTATAGAACTCTTAATGCTGAACAATCCTGTCATACATGATTTTTGTGTAACTTAAGCGGTTTCCGCAGCGTATGCAGCGGAAGCTCTCAAAAGGAATATCTATCTCCCGTTTTCGCAACATTTTTCATTTCTGCTGTGGTCTTATGAGTCGTATCTTTATGTTATATAGCCTAAAGCCTTCCTCGATAAATGGACTATCCAACGTAAAAATAATTTTTCAAATCGGGCCAGTAGTTTTTGAGATTAGCGCGTTCAAACAAACAAACAAACAAACAAACAAACTCTTCAGCTTTATAATATTAGTATAGATTAGACCAGATCGTTTTAAGAGCCGACGGTGAGCTCATTACTCATTTGCCACAATTTTGACCCAATAATGTACTATCCAAAAGTGAACCATTTTGGAGCTACTTGACTTTTAATGTTCTTTTAGAAATTCCTAATTTCTTACTCCAAAATAATAAAACCACTACATCCATTTACTTATGAGAGTTGTTTTTTTGGTCCTTAATTCCAAATAATAAAATCACCCCAATCTGCATCCATTTCGAAATTGCAGGACCTTACATAAAAATAATTGTTATTTTTTTACCAAACTAATTTCCAAACTGTAAGTTTTGCGAATGATGAAAATCATCTAAGCATTTTTAGCTATTCTGTCCAAAAATAAACCACATGCTGCACAATTACGAGGAAAATCCATAATAAAAGACTGATAAGAAAATCCAAGTGTTTTTTTAACATCATTAGCCAACTGAATTCAATCAACTTTTATTACATTATGGCAAAAAATACATTATGGCAAAATTAGTTTGGCAAAAAATATCTATGGATGGTGATATGGATGCAGATTGGGGTGATTTTATTATTTGGTATTAGGGACAAAATATAAATTCTCATAAGACCGGTACAAAATAAGAGATTAAGCATTAGCTATAATTATATTTTTCAAAGTAAAAAGTCTGGATTATCTGAAAATAAAAACATTCAAAGGCAAGGAGCTCCAAATATTTCACTTTTGCATAGTACATTATTGGGTCAGAATTGTCGCAAATGAGCTCCCCCATTGTCTCTTAAAAGGATCCAGTCTAATTACCAATAACTCTGTATAAACCACATAATACTATTGAATGATTTTATTCAAGTTAATATGGTTATTTTTATAATAAGCAACATTAACTTGTTACTGCAAACATTTACAAGTAACAATGGTAATGAGTGTTTGAAATAGACTCATTTTTTTTACTTTAACTTTAAAATCAAGCAAGTAGGACTGGTAACATACCAATGGCTCATCACTTTTTACAAGCTGCACTATTTTGACTGTCTCCTCCTCTTCATCAGCATCGGGTGGAATATCAGGCAGGTGTGGGTAGTAATCTTTTTGTGCAACTGCATCATGAGTACACAGTATTGCCTAACACAAAAAAAACATACATACATAAAAACTACGGGTCCTATTAATATTACACATAGCTTAGATATTTGATCACCTTTATATAAATGTAGTAAAAAACCCATGATTTAACACATTAGATTAAAAGGGGTACAGTAAGACATTAGTATATAGGATATTCAAATATGTTGATTATTAGGCAGATTTCATTTGTATTATAGCAGTATATTATTATACCAACCCCTTCATTACAATTTAAGCATTACACTTCAACATTAAGCAGCTTAGACCTTTACAGCTTAGTCTTTCTTTTTTCTCGTTATTGGATGACAAGTATTAGAGTTGGATAATACATAAAAACCCAATTAAAAATACAAAAGTGGAGTAGGTACTAACTTGAAAATGTGGCTTTTGCAATAAACTTAAAAGCTCCTCATATTCCTGTGAAGAAGCCACCATTTCTCCCAGTAAATCCAGCACCTCCAGAGTAACTTGCATCGCATTAGAAAGCAAAGGGTAAAATTTATCATCCTTTCCCTTTGCAACTATTTTATTATGCACCTGAACCAAAGCATGTAGTTGTTTAGACTGCAAAAGTTCACTTAGGAAGGCTAAATCTTCACCACCGGTCTGCACTTCTTTCAATGATGTCAAAAGACGGGTCAGAGCTGCAAGAAAAGTATAGCGCCCTATAAAAAATGTTAATTGTTAAATTAAAATATAAAAAAACACAAAATAGCTTCAAATTCAAAAAAAAATAGAACTAAGGACATGCAAAATAAAAAAAAAAACTCAAAATACACCTATTCAAAAAGAAACCATCTCTTGCGGCAAGGAGGCTAAAATGCTGGCAGCGATGCTGCGTTGGAAAGCTAATCCCTTGAGCTAGGAGCCAGCCAACTTTTTTATTGGCTGTTACAGAATTTAATTTTGGCTCAATTTTTCTTAACAGCAATTTAGCAATCATAATCAACAAATAAATAATATATTTATATTTATTAATATTTGTTTTTATATTTGTTATTTATATTTGTTTATATTTATTTAGACGACCCGTCTGGTGTAGTAGTCGAGAAATCACCTACTATGCAGCAGGTGCGGGTTCGATCCCCGCACAATACAAACATTTGTGTGCATTAACATGTCTGTTTGTATTGGTCTGGGTGTTTTCTATGTATATCATGTATGTATTTACAAACAAAAAGTATTTAAGTATTATATCTGTTGTCTGGCACCCATAACACAAGCTTTGAGTAGCTTACTTTTGGACTAGATGGTGATGTGTGGGAAAGTCCAAAGAATGTTTATTTATTTATACAATCTTTCCCACATCATAACAAACTTGAGCTAAATATTAAAAATATAAACAATGCAGCAGTCAGAAATGTCATTAACTTAACAGTATCTGTTTTTAGTTGCAATTAGAAAAACAAAATTATTGCTAGAAATGGGAATTCAGCATTTAGCAGAAGCGTGGGTATATCTTTTGTATTTTTTAAGAAATATAATTCTGATAGTTTTGATTTTAACATACTTTTCTATCCAAGTGATGATGGCAGCTTAAAAATATGTATAAATACCGACTTTCAGAGACAGTTTAGCCAGTTTAATTTGACTGTTTTTATCATTTCTATTTTGAACGAGGCTTATGTGCGTACTTTACGTAAAAATGTGTGCGGTGCAAGTGGGTGGGTGGGTTACTAGTGTTACTACCACACCAGTAATGTAATAGAACTTACCAGGATCCCAATTTTCAGTTGATGGTTCCATTTTTATATTTTCACATGCTATTGCAGAAATTAAGTTATTCTCCAGTTAGGAATCGTCATACATGCTATATTTTCAAAAGCGCCTGTCGTCCCACATTTTCAGCATTTCTATACATAATGATAAATGGGTTCTTGTAGTAAAATCACCATACGTATTGATCGACTGGGAATGTCATAGGCATAATCAGTTTTACTCGTCGGCTATCTTGAATCTTCTGCTCCACTTAATCACTTCCTCGCGAACCTCTTCAAAGTACAAGCCTAGTTACGAACATCACAATCACAGCATGTTTCATAATCGGCGGTTCGACAACAGCGGTGGTTCTTCACAACGCCATCTTTTGAACACTAAAATAACTAACATAAAATAAGTTTATTCACTTTACTCCACTCCATTGATTGTGTACTCCCAATTTTTCTATAATCATAAGAATTCAATGTATTTTCTTATAAATACATGCACTGAAACAGTCTTTTCATTGGAAGTAACTTTATAAAAGAGCTGTAAATTTTAAAATAAACTACGGACTTCTTACACTAAAGTAGAAGGCGCTGGTATCGCTTACTTTATTGATTTTTACCTTCTCCAAAATCAATAACGTTATACCACAGATTAGTAAGAGTACGGTTTTACATACGAAAACGTTCATGGCTTTTAAATTCTTCTTCAACAATCATCCATCCATCTATTCTAAAACCAAAAAGCAAGCGTCATTTGGACCTAGTTTGCTTCGTTTTGTAGTCGAAACCAATCGTACAGATTTGGCTTGAGGATGCCGATCTCATACTCTATCTATCTTCTAATATAATAATATGATGCCGATGGCCAATGATGGAGGAAAATTGGGTTTAAAATTGGTTGGATAGATCCAGTGAGTTGTTAAATTACAACCTGCCAGTGTTCATACAAGATAATTTTGAAAAATTAAACCTTCTTCAAAAAATTCACTAAAAGCTCGAATAACACATTTGCCCTCTGTTTAGGAGATGCAAATTCATTTGGAGTCGGTGCATGATGTGTGTAGACTAAAAGTAAGCTGGAGATCATGCACTGACTCCAAATGAATTTGTTTTTCCTAAACAAAGAGTAGGTTAATGTATTGTTTTGAGATTTTTAGTCGTTTTTTCTAATTTTCAGTTATTTTTTCATGATTTTTAGTTATTACTTATATACTACTCAAAACAAAATAAGGGCCACGAGGTATTTTGTCTGTACCATGAAAATAATAAAACCTATATGTATTTTTTTGTCTCCATAACGAAAACTATTGTTGTTTTTACCGTGTAGACCAATAAGTTTATTCCAATAATTAAGATTCAAAAGTTTATTTGCTTTTGAAAGAAAAAACACATTAAAGGTTAAAAATAAAAACAATAAAAAACTCCATGCTCGTAAAATGATCTGATCAGTGCGGAAGAGGCAGCTTAAATTCGAAGTATGTTATTCGAAGCCCTATGTTTTCAAATTTAGGTCAAATGAAAAAAAAAACATTATTTTTGTTTCAGATCATTACATTCGGATAATTAAGTGGAATCTGTAGTCCCACTAGCCGATTTCGACTACGGTGGCCAGTCACAACGACTAACCGACTGCGCGGGACGTACGAGTATTACCTAGACTTGCTATAAATATTGTCACAAAGAAAGAAAAAATCAAGTATTTATTACTTTTACAGTGTGTTGGTTTTATACATAAACTAGCGGTCCCCCGCGACTTCGTCCGCGCGTTATGAGTTTGCTCCCTCCCCTCCCGTCGCAGCGTGATGTTTTATATTCCAAAGCCTTTCTCAATAAATAAGCTATCTAACACAGAAATATTTTTGCAAATCCGTTCAGCAGTTCCTGAGATAAGCGCGTTCAAACCAACAAACTCTTCAGCTTTATAATATAATTAGCGCAAGCGCACGTTGTACTTAAGCTGCGAACATTATTTTGGTGCGGGATTATGTTAAAACTGTGATAGCTCCTAAGATATTTATTGGAATCAAATGATATAAGAGGGAACTTTGTTCTAAATGAAATGCTCGTGATGATGAATGTATTTATTTTGATAAGAATAAATACCTGTGTGTATAATACACCTCTAAAAATGATGCATTATTTTTTTACAAATTTATTAACATAAAAAGGTTATAGTAAGTCAACCATAAAAGATAGACTTATGTTATCGCGGACTTTATTATAGAACTCTTAATGGTGAACAATCTTGTCATACATGATTTTTGTGTAACTTTAGCTGTTTCCGCAGCGTACGCAGCGAAAGCTCTCAAAAGGAATATCTTTCTCCCGTTTTCGCAACATTTTTCATTGCTGCTGTGGTCTTGTGAGTCGTATCTTTATGTTATATAGCTTAAAGCCTTTCTCAATAAATGGACTATTCAACATAAAAATAATTTTTCAAATCGGGCCAGTAGTTTCTGAGATTAGCGCGTTCAAACAAACAAACTCTTCAGCTTTATAATATTAGTATAGATATGAAACAATTTAAAATATGAAAAGCTTATTTGAAGTGGTCTCCATTGGCTGCAATATAGTCCTGTTGAGGCCAGTTATCAATAAAAACACGCACTCTTTCCATAGACAAATTCGTCACTGCCAATCGTATGGATTGTTTGAGGAGGAACTCCAAATTATCGTATCGTTTAGAGCAAGCCGTACTCTCTAAAACTGGCCATAAATCATAATCCAGCGGATTAAGATCGGGACTAGACGACGGCCAGTCTTCAGCTCTGATGAAGTCCTAAGCGTTCGCTTCTAACCAAGACTGCGTGGATCGAGCTTTATGACCTGGCGCCAAGTCTTGTTGGAAAGACCACGCTCGGTTATTGAACATGGTGTTGTTAAGGGGCTTAACTACCGTCTCAAGACTGGTATCTTGATACACTTGTGCCGAAGTTTTGATACCTTTTTCACAAAAATACGAACTCTACGTGGACGGTCAGATCTTTTTCAGTCACAAACAGAGGATTGTACCTATTGATTGAGCCCACTACACAAATATTTGACTAATACCAAGCGTATGGGGAGTTTTAAAATTGCATTTGTTTCCATACCAACTTTGTGTAATACAATCACAGCGATTCGGTTCTCTTTATCACCCCACTCCATTTTAATATCGCAAAATATTATAAATTGAATTGGCGCCAAAATTAGAAGACACAATGAGCAATCGTATAAAAATGAAAGATTCCAAATTCAAATGTAATATCTTTCTTATTTTCAATTCTAACAGTAGGTATTTATGGCCAGACTGTGTATAGTGCACAAGTGTGTGCGCAAACACAGGTGCACTCTCTATTCCTTTCACTCTCATAGCCCGATGGGACAGCAATCTGACACGACCGGAGAGAGATCGTGCGTTGGACCAACGGCTTTACGTGCTTTTCCGAGACACGGGGGTGAAACACCGCCAAGTTCTAAACTCAGGGCTACCCTAAGAATTTCTGAACAGAAAAACTCAGGTAAATATTTTTGTCCCGACCCGGGACCTCTAGCACAGCCATCGCTTTAAAGTGCGACTCTCTTACCGCTGCGCCACCGAGGCAGTTATTTAGTGGAATAGCTTCAATCTTAATTCACTTTTTTTATGTATTCTTCTTTTTCGAGTATAAATCCATTTCTTTAGACAAAAATAATTTAGGAATAGGCAAATATATTAAAGGTAATTAATTTTTATTTCAGGTAACGGTGTGTGGTAATGTGCGATATGTATGAGAAAAACTTGGAATGAATCGTGATAACAAGGATGTTTTTGAAATTCTGAAATGTAATATAGAAAATGAATATATTTGGTAATTGACCAGACGCTTTTATTTATTACTAACTGAACTTTACCTTGGTTTTATTTCAGTGGTGAATACTTACTTGTATATTTATTTAAACTTTATTGCAGATTACGAGCTCGCATTTGCATTTGCATTAAGAGCTCACCACTAAAACAATATGTTCATGTGCAACAAAGCCTATGACTATGATTATTGTCTGGAATGTGTGAACAGCAAGCTCGTGGCAGCGGCCAGCACTAGTTCGACGGCACAGATTAGTAAGTGTTACTACGTCGAGCGACAAGCGAGTTACGAGCTCGCATGTGTAAATTCCAGACAAATTCTTACGACTGTGTAAATTCTTCAGACATACTCTTACTAATTTGTGATTCACACAGCACTGCCAGTTCGCAGCAAGCCCCACAGTGTACTTTGGCAAGCCCATAGATAAAAAAGGTGTGTGAGAGTAGTCCATAGTCAAAGGATGAGAGATAAGTTTTTTTTCTACTGTGGACGGAGTTGTGTGACAGATAGATGACAGTTGGATGTCTTTTTTTTGGATGGCAGTAGGTACCTAGTTAGGTTTAATACGTACATACCTACGTCCACCTACGTCGTGAGAGAATGGAAAGTATTGATCGAAAAAAGCGTTTGTACATACTTCTTGTATTTTATATTTTTTCTAACTAAAGTATCTTCAGGTGCAGTGGAAATATTGTATCTTCTTAACCCGTCCGAAGTGACTTTGTAATTTCCTAAACTTTAAAATAAACCAACCAGTCCGAACGTTGATTACTGTGATCGTATTTGATTGACTTATAAAGGTAAGTAAAACAAATGAAAATCTAACAAATCTAATAAAAATAATAAGGCACTAAAGGCTCAAACATTTTTATTTCCAACTTTTATAGAACTATGTGCAATAATATATTCCTGGAACTCCTTTTGTTTTACCAAGACGCACGCAAGCAGCCTGTTTATGATAATATCGTGTGTGTTTTGTCCTACTAGGCCTTATTGATTATTTTTATGTGTGCGTAAAACAATGATAATAAGCCGCTCTGCTAATGTTTATGCTTTTATGAAATTTATCTCTTGATTTGGCAGTCATTTTCAAAGTTTATTCTTGAATGTCTATTTTTAAAGTATGATAAAATAAATAATTATTTTGATAATATTTTCTACAAAACAAACTACTACTTCTTCATCTTATTAATACATTACATTAATTCTTACAGATACACATTTATGATTAATTAAAGTTAGGATGGTTGTTAGAAGTGGTCTGTCTTGTGACATAAGCCTCCTCCAAAGCCTTCTATTTTTTCCTGCTTCTGGCCGATCATGGCCAGGTTGGTCCCGCTATTTTCTTTATCATCATCTTCCCATCTTGTAGTTGATCTGCTTCTCCTTCATTTGTTTCCTCTGGGGTACCAATCTATGACTTTTTTTGTCCATTTGGAAATTTCTTTGCGGATAATGTGCCTTGTCCACGTCCACTTGAGAGATCTGATTGTGTTTGTGACATCTTTAAATTTGGTCTTCTTTCTTATTGATTTCAGTGGAATTTTGTCTATCACTTTCATTCCTAGCACTATTTTTTTCCATGGAGTTTTGGCAATCTTTCAGGTTGTTCTGCTGCTTTCCATTAATAGTCCAGGTAGGTAGGTAGGTATCAAACAGTTTCCTTTTTTTTCCGACAGAGGAAGCACTATTTTTCATTACTTCCTTCAAGGACCAGTATCGTTTCCATGAATAATTGGCTCTTCTATCCTTTTCTGTCTTCATTCTCCTATTCTTTCTTCTTCTTCGTCTGATTACACTATCTTAATGTTCATTGCATAAATTATTGCAAAACTTTTACATTATTTGCTTATTGTCTGCAACAGTTGCTTTTTACAAGTGCTATTTAAAAAAAAAGAGTACTGCCCAAGTTTGTGTGTGATGTGGTGTGGTCACCCTAGAGATTACCAAGATGAGACAATGAAATTGCTCACTGTCATATACTATATGTATAGATTGACATTGCAAAATTATGGCCCCTGTAGTGTGTCCGCTTATATGTCTTCTTTGTGCTAGACTGAGTCATGAGCTTGAGTTGGTGTATTATTCAATAAATATAAATATCCTTTGGACATTCCTACACATCGCCATCTAGTCCCAAAGGAAGCTACTCAAAGCTTGTGTTATGGGTGCCAGACAACGGATATAATACTTAAATACTTTTTGTTTGTAAATACATACATGATATACATAGAAAACACCCAGACCAATACAAACAGACATGTTCATGCACACAAATGTTTGAATTGTGCGGGGATCGAATCCGCAACCCACTGCGTAGTAGGCGATCACTACACCAAACGGGTCGTCGATAGGAACATAATAGGTGATTTTATATTCTTATCCACATTTATTTCCTATTGTAACATCATTTTTGGCCGAGTATTATTTGACAGAGCTTTATTCAGCGAAAGCCAATGTGTCGTATGGTTTACCTGATATAACCTTTAATTGAAAGTAACCCAAAAATTATCAGATTAAAGAATTTGCAAGACTCATAGCATGACATTGAAGGAGTTGAACCAGAAAAGCGGTCATCATTATCACCGAATATTGTTAATTTGATCAGAAGAGTCCGTGAAGAAATCAATAATTTGTTCATTGCTATTTTATTGCTAAACTATACAGCCATAGATTTAGAAGACTCAGTCATGAGTTCTTTTCAATTGACTCAGACTTTGAGTTTGTCTTGGTAGGACTCAAATCCTTGAAACAATTGACTCCAAATGCTTAAGGTTTTGACCTCTAATTTTTATTTATAAGACTCTGATCATACAGTAAACAGCTGGAATTGGGATGATATGTTAAAAAAAACATTAATTCTTCAAAAAAAGGAGGTTATCAATTCGACACGTATTTCTGTGACGTCTTTGGAATTTAATAATATTTTAATATGATGTTGATAATCTATTAGGGCTTCCAAACACGTGTGCTAAATTTCGTTAGTGTATGTATATTTTGTTTGTTTGATATTTGTATTCTTTTTCACGGATATAACGGAAACGATATCGAGAAATTTAATTCTCACAATTATTTTTTTATTCATTAAAGCATAATCCAATGAAGGGTACGGTTTAAGTTTCATCAAAATCTGTTTTATAGTTTAAAAAAAAATCTATGAAGTAAAAAATATCATTTTCAGACTTTTAAACCACTTTTAAAATTCTCCTTAATAAGGCTTAAATGACTCCAAATTAATTGTTTTTTTTTTCATAAACAGAAGACAAAGGTGATATTACAGCCTTGTTAGAGATATTTTAAAGCAGTTTTATAGTTGAAATATTGTTTTTATTCTATAGTATTTCTTTTTGCTCATATCTCAAAAACTACTAATCCGATTTAGATGATACTTACACGTTCGTAAGTCGGAATATACTTCATTGATTAATGAAATAATAATCTCGACACAATATCTTGCTTATAGTTATTTTTAGGGTTCCGTAGCCGAATGGCAAAAAACGGAACCCTTATAGTTTCGTCAAGTCTGTCTGTCTGTCCGTCCGTATGTCACAGCCATTTTATTCTGTAACTATAAGCATCACACTGTTAAAATTTTTTAGGAGTATGTATCCTGTTAACCGCTTTATGATTCTCACACAAAAAATAAAAAAATATGACATTTAAGGGGGGGCTCCCATACATGAAACTAAAACCAAACAAATTTTTTTAAGCCAAACCTATACTACGTGTGAGGTGTCTATAGATAGGTCTTTTAAAATGACACCGAGGTTCCTAAAACCATTTTCTTTTAAAGTCTAACGTTTCATAGCTAGACGCTTCCAAAGTGGTAAAATGGGCGTCCCCCCCCCCCCTCTAACTTCTAAACTAAGCGAGTGTAAACTTTGAAAAAAATATGTAATGTAGATCTTAACAAATACTTCCAACTAAAAATTGGTTTGGACGGAATCGAACGAGAAGTTTTTGAGATAGAGCACATTTTCAACAACCGCAAACATAACTGTGTACTTCATACAAACACTATGAAAAACAAAGTTATATTTGCTGTCAACAAAATATTGTGGATTCTACTAAGTGGAAGTAAGTGGATTCCCAAATTCAGTTAAAGTTGGCAAGGAACCCCCAGTGCGCGAGTCCGACTCGCACTTGGCGATTTTTTTTGTTGCATGTCTTAGTTTTATTTTTTTCTTGTTTGTTATTATTAAGTCTACATTTTGACAATCATTAAAAAAAAACTTGCTTCAAATAATTACATTCGTAAACAAAAACAAAATTTGACAAATATACAAATATTAAACATACAAACAAACATACACTTGCGAAATGTAACACACTTATTGGGACGCCTAAATAGATCCTAATCGTACTCAAATATTATCAAATTCTAATTCCTACGACTTAAAAAATACAGGGCAAATCGAATATCTCCTTTTTTGAAGTTGGAATCTTATGGGCTTTGATTTGTAGGTCTCATGTCGCTAGGACGCGTAGTTTCCGATATATATGCGAAAAACTTGACCTTCAAGCCCTCCCTCTCCTCCCGGCTCAAGAGGTACATGGCATGTAACTTTTAAATGTCAACCTTTTAACTAGTCCAAAAAAAGTTACGAATTAAAAAAAACGTGTTCCTTGAATATCCCTCAATAATCCTGAGCTATCAGATGTAGTCCTACTTATGAAATTGCAAGTTTTATCAAAATTAGTTTTCGAGATATGGGTACAAAAATAAAAAAAGTTAACCGCCTTTTAAAACGTACTTAATATGTATATACTGGACTGGACTGGGTATATTCACTTGGAGAAACTTGGAGAAAGAAATTCACTTGGAGTAGTGTTAAGTACCATAGTACGGGTGTCACTATTAGTAGCCGCTTTTATCCAGCGAACTTAAAAATGCTAGAAAATTGCTGTAGTTAATCGAATGTTGATGTCATTTCATATAAGTCGTCCATACCTTAACGTTTACTACCTCCATACCAATACACATGCCTATGTGTATTTGATTTTATATGAATACGAGTATAGCAAGACAATAGGATTGTGATTTGAATTTACAATTATATTATGCAATTCATGTTTACGTACGCAAAATAGAAATACTCGAACTAAAATAGGGTCGTTATACAAAAAATTAGACCTGTTACGTCAGTTCATCAAATAGATAACACCCACTTTTATTCTGTTTACTAAATACATAAAAGCGTATGTAAATATATCCTCAGTAACTTCATATATGAGTTCATGTTTCTATTCATGGCATGATAGAATGAATAATTAATTATTTGTTGGGTAGATAGATGCGTCATAATTTACGAGTAGGTACTGATTTTAATTCACACTTGTGGTCAGCAACTACAGTTGTGACTTTACTCTTTAAAAATCGTAATATGACTGTAAAAAACTATCTAGAAAATAATCTTTACTCATATTTAACGCTTCAAACACTTAGCGATCTATATTATTTTAGTTGAGTTTACCTTCCTACGTGTAAGTATTTAATGAATACTGCAATAGGTTACGTTTTCAGTTTGTCTTAATCCTTTCAATATCTCAGATCAGAATATATAATAACATCTAGTCATGGTGAAATTTGTATTTTCATATCGTGAGATAACTTCTACACACTATTCGATTAGATCTTATTACACGAATTTAACTGTATAGGTATTTATTTTAACCAATAACACGCAACACCGATACAGTGTTTTTTACACGTGTGGTTAACAACAAAAACAAAAAAGGGAGCTAGTATGTTCATTGCGAAGATTTCAGTTGGACCAAAACTTGTTTATTTTTTGCTCCGCAGACGTAAGAAATGCTTAATGCCGGGCGCTGACTCGAGGTTTAAGCCGCCATCGGCGAACGAACCCTCAGCCTCGGATGAAGCTTCGCAGTTGGAACTTCATCTCCAGAGACAACTCGAAGAAGATGTCGCAAGGTAAAGCATTACACAATTCATAACATGCACGTCGATCTAATCAGCAACATACCAGTTAACGATATGTCATTATGTGTTGCAGAATATTTGACGAATCTATTTACACTGATCTCGAAGTGGTGTGTGGTAAACTAAAAATACTAACTCATTCATGTATATTAAAAGCTCGCACAGACAAGTTCTATCACATACTTGAGACAATATTGCATGTTAACATCGGGCGCAGTGCTTTTGACGAAATATATTCCTTTATTAGGTAAGAGAAGTTTCAGCCAGATTTATGTGTGTTTGCTTGATCTAAAAGGTAAACAAGGCATCAGTGAATCTCTTCATTTGGGAATATTAAATTTCTACTTCCAAAAATATTTAAAATATCGCACGCATGGCACTGTTCAATCATTTTGAAATATATAGCATTAAAATACCTTTAGTAGTTAGAACTTTGTATTATGTAAACTTATTGTAAGTATATTATTAATTTTTTACCCTATACGAGTACTTGTAACGGCTGATATTAACATATGCTGATTAAACACAGATAATGGCAGGCTGTCAAATAAAATAAAATGTAGTGCTTACTAACATCAAAACTTTTTATTGAACAACAACGAAATCGCTGTAAGAGATATTTGGGGTCTTTTTTGTATCCAACTATATTAGGTACCTAATTATTTTGATATTTGCGAATCCATAATTTAAAAAAATGTGGCTCTGATTTAGCTTCTATTCTTGCAATGACCAATTCAATTATAATTGTCAATTCAGAAGTATTTTAAACATTTCTTCTTCTTATATTAACACTGTATTTTTTATAATTTCAGTGATACCTATACTGAATGCAATATAAAACATCAAGAAAAAGAGATATTAAACTATCTGAAAACGATATCTTTGAATTCACAAAACGGCAAGGAGGACGTTGAAGAAACTGAGGAGTTTTTAACACCTAAGTGCATTAGTCCCTTCATAGAAAAAGCTATTAAGAAAAGCATTAGTTCTAGTCCTAGCACTGAACTCACTAAAGAATATTACGCTTTGGTGCCAATAGAAGGCAATTTGTTAGAAAAAGAACTAATAGAACAAGACGTCCTATCTTATGCTTTTCAATCTATTATAAGTTCGCAAATTGGAGAAATAGAAAAAGTCAAAGGTTTTCATCGAAGTAAGCCCACATCTTTGGCTCTTACCTCTAGTCATTCATCCAAAATAGTAAAACATTCCAATAGTTGTGATATTTTAATTAAAAGTCATCTTAAAGATGAAAATCTGAACAGTGTCAACAAAAATAGTGAAAATAAAGCAGAAACAGTGACAAATCAGTGTATCAAATTGAACCAAATTATTGTGTGCAATAAATCGTCTGACATTGTATGTAAAAGCTTAAAATCCAGTGTTTCAATTTCGGACAAATCTACAGATCCGACCTATTCACCTGATAGTTTGATAGCAGATGATCCGAGTTCTTCTTCAGACTATTTATCTGCCGCTTACACTTGTTCACCTGGTGTAAGTTCAGTTTTTTCGCAGCATTTAAATGTTGGAATCAACAATACCACTAAAATGGAAAACACTTTTACATCATCGGACTCGGGTTTGGAGAATACAGGTTTGTTGGAAAGTCTCACAAGTCATAAAGATATAACTTTGACTGATATGTCGTTAACTGAAAGTACATTACACGATTTGACTACCGACAATGGAAGTAGTTCCCGTGAATCAGTGTCAAGCCCACTTGTGGAAAAGAAAATTCCCTCTGGATTGAATTTTGATAGTTCGGCAAACACTGCTTTAAGTTTAACTCAAAATAATTGTTCTTCATCAGACCAGCCTCTGAAAGCAAAAGAATCACATTGCAATTCGTCCAAAGAGGAAAAACAAAGACAAAATGAAGAAATTGTTATTCTTGAATCATCTTCATTGTCTTCAGAAACAGGTTCTTGGGAGTCAGTGTTTCCACCTAAATTGGCTGCAAAAGAAGCATGCGAAAAATTTATCCATAATGAGCGAAAATATTTTAATGAAGCAGAACCAATAAATAGAACAACGAAGGCACATACCGATATAACCGATGTAAATGATGACTTTACAGGTATTATTCAAAGTCTAGTTCAAAAATCGCCTTTTAAATCTACCTCCTGTTTTATTGATGCCTCCAGTTTAGTTGACGAGGAAGATGATACTATCAGAATAATAAATGATACTAATGAAATATCACAAGTTGCCGTATCTGATAACACGATACCGATTCCAAGTCAACCAGTTCCTTGTTCAACAAATAAAGTAGATATGAGTCCCAGTGATTGGTCAGAAAATGACAACGAAGATTCTTTAGAACGAACAGATAATAAAGATCCGGATTCCATGCAAAAGGACTTATCGCCAACAATCTTTGAAATGACTCCTATTACAGAGGACTCGTTGTGTACCAATGTATTCGAACCTTCCCAAAGTAAAGACCCGGAAGACTTCGTTTCACATTCTAATAAAGTAGATGATGTACCAAATTTCAACTCCGGTAAAGGAGATTCGATATCGTCAAGTGGTGTATTTATATCAAATACCCCACATAACTCAATAATGTCTCTAAAAGCTTCATCACTCAAACAATACGAATCGGAAGAAAGTGAGAGTGATACTACAATAGTTGGTCGTGAAGGTCAAAATGTAATTAAAAAACTAAAAAAATACAATGAATCTTCACCAATCATTTCAGGCGGTGCTTCTGTAGAAGATCATTTGCCTAGTATTGGAAGTTACTCAGGAAGCCCGTTAATACGCAGAAGAATTGAGAATATTCCGATAGTTTCAGGAGCATTCGTTCCTCCCCCGGAAGAAGAAAAACCGGTGAACAAGTCACCTCGGCCTCAACTGGCTCCCGCGTGGGTAGTAGATATGTCTACGACAACGATAACGGAAGTCGAAAACAATAATCAGAACAACACAAAAAAGCCATGCGATAAAATATGCGATAATCTGAAAAAATCTTCCAAAACCAATTCAGAATATTGCAATAAAAGTAGAAGTTCTGTTGATTCTGATAGCAGTGAAAGATCTAGCCATAAATTTTACATCGACTTATCTAGTTTACCGGACCCTATACCACCCCAAGCACAGAAAGAATCTGATACAGTCAATGAGAAAAAGAACATGTTTTCAATGTATATTGATTTTGGAGAAAAGTCTACATTGAAAGAAGTACCCCATAGATTAGCTGCAATTAACACCAAGAAAAATAGTGAATCAAAAGTCGCACCAAAGAACAATAAAATCAAAATTGAAAATACTTCGCAGCATGTATCAACGGCAACAATATTAGAACCAAACAGCACTAGTATTTTTGAAAAATATGAATCTTTGTGTGAAGATCCTAACATCAGTATATCTGAAATCATAAGTCTTAACGGAAAAGGTAAAAAAGATGATCCCAAAAAGGAGCGCAAAGATTCAAGATCGAATAAAGAAGGTGATATGGAAGGAAAAAGGAATTACGAAAGAGTCACTCAACGCAATTCTAGAGTATCGAGTCACGTAGAATCGTTTAGTGGACCTATTGCCGAGGAGCCTGTTCACGATGAGGAAGGAGAACCTTTTGTGAAATTATCTGACTTAGACAAACCTGTACCGAAAGCAGATCTACCCATTATTAGAAAGCCTGAAAGGATTGTTGAGGAAAGGATGACAAGGTCAATACCAGAAAACAATTGGTCCGAGCAACAAAATCAGGGCAATACGTCTAGATCGAACGAAATTATAAGTTCTTTTCACTCAGAAAACGCACTTAGCTTAAACAGGCTGTTCCCACATTTGAGAAATGAATTTAGCAGAAGTATGCCCGGTTCTTTATCAAGCAGGACCAGATCTCCGCTAAGACAAGGTGTTGAACAAAGTCCCGGTGAAATAGAGGATCAAACATCTGATGCATCTGATATGAGCAGTGTACAAAGCAGTTTTTGTCGTTCTATAGTTGGTAAGTGTTCCGTACAATTATTATTATAAGGGCCTGTTACACGATCGACAAACATGCACTGACTAACGAATAATTCAAATATAACACATCTTTTCGTATGAAGTATCTGGCAGATAAAGTGAACCAGAACTTTTAAAGAAAAGTGTAAGGGGTCTTAATTGTAAAATATTCATTTGATTAGTATGAGGGTATTAAATTACGCGTTAAAATTACGCGTTATAGGACGCCTTAAGGCCCTGTGTATAAGAAGCATGTCGACTTCAGATATGAATGAGTTTATAACGTGAAACAGAACTTTTAAAGATACGTGTAAGGGACCTTAATTGTAAAAAAATATATTTAATTAGTATGGTGGTATAACATTACGCGTTATAGGATGCTTTTGAAGCCCTGTGTATTAGAAGCATGTTGCTTTCAGATATGTATGAGTTTCATTAACTTTTTACCAAGTTGAGGCTGCTGTCCGAGATGATTGTCTAGACAATCTTAAAATTACTTTATATTTTAGAAAACAGTACTACCGAGGAGACCAGTCAAGCTTCAAGTCTCATTGGCAATTGTCAATCGCGCTTAGGCCAAGACCTTCTGCGTATGTTTCTGGAGGAGATTGCACCAGACGTTATAGTGGAAGTATCTGGCAGACGGATAAAAGCGCACAAGTGCATCTTATCATCAAGGTAATCTCACTGTAAATAAAATTCGCGTATCCTATCTCATAGTATTCTTGTGATAAGAATCGTTGGGAAGGACAGCTAGCTGCATTTTGCTGCTTGGGTTGTAGTCATCTTTTACACATAAAAGACGTCATTTATATATTTTTTATAACAAAGGAGAACAGTAGCGGTTTCCTGCGACTTCGTCCGCGCGTTTTGACTTTGCTCATTCCCCTCCCGTCGCACCATGATGTTTTATAGCCTAAAGCCTTCCTATTAATAAGCTATCTAACACAAAAATAATATTTCAAGTCGGTCCAGTATTTCCTAATATAAGCGCATTCAAACAAACAATTTTTTCAGCTTTATATTATTAGTATAGATAAAATACTACCTTAAGACGCAAAATAAACACAAAATAAACTTCATACCAAAATGCCCTAATAAATATCCAATTCAAATTTGTTTGTCAAATCAAAGTTGATCAAATGTCTCTTGGAAGATAAAATTTACTAAAAAAAGAGAAATAACTGGCAACTAAAAACTACTAGGTGGATTGAAAACTAATATGTACTACACAATTTTGAGGAAAAATATATAAATAATACCAGTTAGTAAGATAAATCTATTATTTAATTTAACAATGTGTTCAATGTTGTATTACCTGATCAGTGTTACCTATTAGGTTTTTCGTTTTGTGTTTATCATATTTGAAAATGAATCATTGCGGTAAAAGGGACTTAAGTAATATGCTAATCATACTCAACGTTTACCATAATCATCATCCACATCCATAATTTCGCCAACCGTCTTACGGTTTTTCGATCAGCCCACGTGTCCTGACGCGAGTTTCACATTTTTCCCCCATCCCACAAAAGTGCTCAACGCCGCTAAAGAAGTTTTCACTTCAAAAACTCAAACTCTGTAATGAATTTTGACGCGCTGCCACAAATGTGCTTCCTTTTCTAATTATCACCAAATTATAAAAATAAACATCACTTGTTTTTTCCTGCGGTTAGGGCTTTATTACGAGTTTCTTATTTGAAATTATTAAATATATTTTGTAGTAACTCTTATTTCTAGCAGATTCTAAAAACTTCTAGTGCAGCCCTTGTTTTACCTTAAGTCCGGTTTTGGTTTGCTTGACGCAATTTTTTTATCTTGAAACTGTACGGAAATAATATCTATAAAAAAAAACACATTATATTTTCAGGCACGATACCTTTGTAGGGTCGTGTGTTATGTGTTTAAATTATTTTAAAAGTAAATGATTTCGTTAACTACCAATGTTTTCAATATTTGTCAAGCAAAGGAAAACAGGATTTACTTAAGAGATTTCTATAAGCGTATAAGGTTAACAAGATTCAGACTCGTTAGTCCGTGTTGAATCCGCTTCACCCTTCCTCGGTAAATGTTTTACTATTTGTATTTTTATTTTAGGTGTCAATACTTCGCTGGAATTTTAAGCGGAGGCTGGGTCGAAAGTGCTGGCAACGTAATAGCATTACCGCCGTAAGTAACTTTTCCATCAATTTTATTTCGAATAAGCAGTAAATAAACATTGTCAAATAGCGCTAAGTTTCCTGAAAATTCAAGAGTTTCAAAATAAAGTGGTTTTCCGCTCATATTAAAGAAAAAATAACTCTTGTTGACTGTCCCCAAGTGACCCCAGTCTGATATCATCATCTGTTTGCTAATATTTTGTCCTGACTTTGTTTACAGATTTTCATTCAACGTCGTTCACTTCGCTCTCTGCCATATTTATTCTGGTGTTTCTACTATTCCTGACACGATAAGTATTGTGGAACTTGCGACTTTGGCCGACATGCTGGGATTAGAAGGTTTGAAGGAAGCGATCATGTTCACGTTGAAAGCCAAATACTGTCACCATTTTCACAAAGTAAGAATAAACAAAACCTAAGTTACGGTCCATATAAGTTGTTGACACCCGTCTACCATTGTTCGTCGATAAGAGAACGCGGCGACTCTAACCATAAGAGCCGTTAGCACACCTCCGCTGCGAAATCATAACAGCGGAATGATTTTGCCATGTCTTGCCCGGAAGTAGGAGAAGACCACTATAGCCAGCCCAAAAGCAACTTTGTCTTGAGGCCCCTAATGTTAATAGAGATAAGAATTAGGAATATACTGCGCGCTTCTATCTCGGTTAGTGCAAGATTAACAACGATAAATAATTGTGTGCGTTGTCAATGATTGATCTGAACTTATGATGGGATTTTAGGGTTCCTTAGTCCAACAAGGTAACCTTATAATGTCCATCTGTCCGCAGTTCGGCGCAGAGATGTGGGGTGCTAGAAAACTGTAGTTTGCCAAAGATGTGTATAGAATACATCTCCTCCCCAAACGCCGCCGCCGTGGTGAAATGTTTTTCGGATTGGGTATCGTTTAATAGGTCTTTCGAAAAATGTGCTTACATCATTTTTCGAAAAAGTGGACCTTTTCCGTGAAATTCAGTTTTAAAGGGCTTATTTTTGTTAGAGTCCAATGTCCCCACCCTCTCCCAATTAAAGGGTAATAGGTGGATACGTGTGAAAATTTACAGCATATACAATGAATTTCGAAGGGAATCTATCACGGCTATAATAGGTAAACAAATGACAGAGTTGTATTGTAAGACACCGTCATCAAAAGATAAAACCGTTTTTTGTCTCATAATTTCGAATATTTTGTTATTTAAAGGGAATCGAATATATAAGGCAATCGTAATCGTGTTTCACAGGTCAATAAAAGTGCTTACATACACAGTAGATACGGAACCCTTCGTGCGCGAGTCCGACTCGCCCATGGTAGGGTTTCTTGATATGCAGAACACTTCTGACCTCACCTCTGACAGAGGAAAAAAAAGCTTTGACTTTCGATACTTAAACTGGATCGCAGTGGGATTGATTCAGCGGTTTCGCTATTCGTGATTCGCATTGAGGTGTGTTTGTAACTTGAAGAGATTACACACGGCTGATTGCGAGTGTGTTCCGGGCGGCGACGTAGCAAAGACGCGGCGGATACGTCGCGCTTGTAATCCGCCAGTGTGATACATACGGCTTTCTAAATCGTAACGATACAACATACAACCCTGTGTCAGCTGAATACAGTCTTGGTTTGACAGTTGGAATGCAGTTGAAGCAGTGAACAAACATTTATGTATCGCAACCTAGCATCTTAATTCAGTTTTTGTTTGCTTGGCGAATATTTTAAACAAACTTTAAATTCACACAATTTAAAAACATTAAAAACACAAAACTCACACCCTATATATGCATATACTATACCCTATAAGTTGCTGGTTCGAGTCCCGCCCGTGCGCAATTTTTTTGGTTTCTTATTTCGTCTTTATGAATATAAAGTGTGAGTGTTAAAAACATTCTTAACCGTGTATTTTATTTTACAATTTATAACAAAAGTTTGTTTACAATATTCGCCAAGAAAAAAAAACGATTATCATTTACGATTGTGTGTATTCGTTAAAATAATCTGAACTTTTTTTCAGCCTTGTGCGGTATGTAAGGCTGGCGTGCTTGAGTGTTTCCCTCTGTGCTCAGTTTATGGACTCGACGATTTATACAGGAAGTGCTTGAAATGGATTATCAAATACTTCCCGTGGGTGTGGCCCACCAAAGCCTTCGCTACGCTCCCATCTGAGTTGTTGGAAAAGTGCTACCAAGAAATCGTTATCAATATGACGCTTGAAAATATTATTGACACTGTTTACGGATGCGGTCTTACAGGTGAGTCGCTCACATTATTCAATAAGTGCATAACGATATTTGTAAATAACTTGTTAACTTATCAACACCAATACAGAGTATTTATGTTGTATTTTATGCGTTTTAATGATGATGTACACTTTTAAAATCCACTGATGATTTGAGAAACTATAACTGCTCAAGTTACTCACCAAACTTGAAGTTGTAGGTAAATTAAATCTCAGTTTTTGTAAAGATACATATACACAGTCTGGCCATAAATACTGTTACAATTAAAAATAAGAAAGATTTTTGATTTTAATTTGGAATCTGTCATTTTTATACTATTGCTCATTGTGTTTTCTAATTTTGGCGCCAATACATTTTATAATATTTTGCGATATTAAAATGGAGTGGGGTGATAAAGAGAACCAAATCGCTGTGATTGCATTACAAAAAGTTGGTATGGAGCCAAAGGCAATTTTTAAAACTCTCCATACGCTTGGTATTAGTCAAATGTTTGTGTACCGAGCTATCAATAGGTACAAAAGACCTCCTCTGTTTGTGATAGAAAAAGATCTGGCCGTCCACGTTAGTCTGTTCGTACGAAAAAGGTGGTCAAAGCTGTAAAGGAAAGAATTCGCAGAAATCCTGTCCGAAAGCAAAAGACTTTATCTCGGGAGATGAAGATAGCACTCAAAACCATGTCGCGTATTTTAAAAGATGACTTAGGAGACGCACTGGTCATTTTTTAACTGATAATTTTAAAAAGAACAGCGTGGTAAAATCGAAAAAACTACTGAATTTTTCTGTGACAGACAGACAGGTCACAGAAAAATTTTGTTTACGGATGAGAAAATCTTTACAATTGAGCAACATTTTAACAAACAAAATGACAGTATTTATGCTCAAACCTCTAAGGAAGCTTCCCAATTAGTCGGCAGAGTGCAACGTGGGCATTACCTGACTTCAGTGATGGTTTGGTGGGGTGTTAGCTATGAAGGAGTGACTTAGCCATATTTTTGTGTAAAAGGTATCAAAACATCGGGACAAGTGTATCAAGATACCATTCTTGAGAAGATAGTTAAGCCCCTTAACAACACCATGTTCAATAACCAAGCATGGTCTTTCCAACAAGACTCGGCGCCGGGTCTTAAAGCTCGGTCTACGCAGTCTGTCAGTTTTAGAAAGTACGGCTTTCTCTAAACGCCGTGATAATTTGGAGTCCCTAAAACAATCCATACGATTGGCAGTGAAGAATTTTCCTATGGAAAGAGTGCGTGCTTCGATTGATAACTGGCCTCAACGTTTAAATGACTGTATAGCAGCCAATGAGACCACTTCGAAAAAGCTTTTTATATTTTAAATTATTTTATATTTATGTATAAAACTAGCACACTGTAAAAGAAATAAATATTATTTGCATTAAAAAATATATTTTTTCTTTGTGACAATATTTATGGCAAGACTAGGTGTATGTAGGTTGCAATTATTCAATTTTAAGGCTTCTAACTTTATTTTTTTAAGGTACGACGGTTAAAAGGGTAATAGGTGAATGTTATGTATATGTTTTTATTAAAAAAAAAAACACACCTTATCCCCCTTTTTTATTAGAAAGACCAGTTGGAATAGTATTCGTTGTAAGCAAACTAGGTGGTGGGAAACCCAAACTGTCACCATTTCTCTAGCAATTTCAGAACAAAATTTACGTCTCCGTGAAATGCATTTTGTTAATTATAAATCGTAATAGATTAAACTAACTGAATAGACTAAATGAATAATTACAAATTTTCAATGAAATAAGTTTAGTTTGATTACTTCGATCGTCCGCCAATAGTTTGTGACGCTGTCGTCGCGCAAGGTCCCAATAGTGATTAAATATATAATGTTATACTGCCTCGGTGGCGCAGCGGTTACAGGGTCGGAATATAAGCGACGGCTGCGCCAGAGGTCCCGGGTCGATCCCCGGGTCGGGCCTAAAATATGAACCAGTGTTTTTCTGCTCATAATCTCTCAGGGTATCCCGAAGTTTGGAAGTTGGCGTTGTTTCACTCCCGTGCCTCGGAAAGCTCGTAAAGCCTTTGGTCCTGCGCCTGATCTGTCTCCGGTCGTGACAGATTGTTGTTATCGGGTTATGAGAGTAAAAGGAATAGAGATTGCACCTGTGTTAGCGCACACACTTGTGCACTATAATATGTCCCGCGCAGTCGGTTAGTCGTTGTGACTGGCCACCGCAGTCGAATTCGGCTAGGGGGACTATTAAATATAATGTTATTTTTTTAATTTTCAGTGGAAGATTTACATCACATCAGGTGGGGCGAGATAGTGGCGCGTATGTGTCGCCGTTTAGTTCACGCTGCAGCCCACTTCATGGCGCCGAAGCTGGTGACGGTTCTCCGCGAGATCGGGACCCTGCCCCCCGACCCGCCCCCCGCCGCAAAGCAGGCGCTAGACGAGTGCATGGTAGGCTTGCAATATTTTAATGAGTAGCAAGTGAAAAACCATATGAGAATCATTACTCACTTCTGCTACTTTCTTTCTCTAAGACTGCTCAAATCGCACTTTGCGACATCATAGATATAAAATAAAATTTACAAATAACAGCCTTGTATACAGTATCAATTTAATAATAGGACAGGTACTATAATGATAATGATATACACTTGACATACAAAAACAAATTAAAAATGTAGATTACTCGATTATCATTATAATTATAAGAAATGGTCTCGCAAAGTGCGACGGAGCTTGTTAGTTGGGTCATTGCCAAGAAATTGAAGTATTTGACCCAAATACTGTTCTTCGACGTGGTGTGGTCAATTAAGTTTTATATGACGAAAATTAATATTTTCCAATGAAATAAAAATGAATAAAAAATAGCATTAATTTCCATACTTAGGTCGCCGCCATAGAGTGGGCGCCACCCGATGAGTGCTGCCGCGCCTACGCGCTGCTCTCCGGCGTTGCGAGGGAGATAAGGAACCACAGGTACACACACACAAACACACACACACGCACACACACGTTAAGTTGGCCTGTGAAGATCCCAGCCGGGCAAAGGCCTCACCTTAAGTATAAGCGACTTCACGTGCCTTCCATCCGAAGCACGGAAATGTTACCAGTCGAAACGGCTTAGCTTCGATAATCAATACCACAAAATAAATAAATATAAAAAAACTTGTACTAATCAAAACTATTTTGAAAGTTTTAAAATGGGATTTCACTTGAGAGCATAAATCTATGAGAACTTGTGTACAAATTTATCTAACAAATGTAACTGCATTCAAAAATATCCAAAAGAAGAAGTGAGCCATTTCCGACTCAAATGTCTTAATGAGAAGATCTCCACAAATGTTTAAGCAAACTGTATGTAGAAATAAGTATGCTCTTCCAGGTTCGCCAAACCCGACCTGATCACCAATGGCAACCAGAACAATGTGCCCGGGCAAGACAATTTACTGTACGTCAGCGCAGGCAGCTGGCTGCTCCAGTGCGAGGGCGCCCTAGTCCGCGCAGCGCCCCGCGTCTGCTGCACCCAAGCCTTCATCGATCTCCCCCCAGAACTCCGCAGAAGGCTAAGAGAACTCGGCTGCATTATCTACGCCGGACAAACTCCTCTGACCAATCAAGCACCCGCCCTCCAGAACCGCAGAAGCAGGAGCACACACAACAAAACCAACAAAACGCACACAACCAATCGGAACTTGGACATAGACCAAGTCAGAGCGTCTTTCGTACCGTACGCTTCTAAACCGACGACGCTTATGAATACAGACATCCTGAAAAGCAGCCATAACAACTTACAGGATCCGAGAAAATCACTCCGCGCTATACCACCTAAGGTCAGGACGACGAAAGCGCAAGAAGAGCGGGCGAAGTTCAATTTGTCTAAAACAAACCCATCCCAGGAACGATTGAACGCCAAACTAGCAGCGAAACCGACGTTTGAGAATGCAAAACCACGATATTTGGAGCCGAAGACCAATCAAGAGAATTACAAAAGGATTGGTAATACAAAAAAGTTGGTTCCGAAGATGATATCGTCTAGTGAGTCTTCTCGTAACTCGAGTCCTATACAGGCGCGGAATTTGAGGACGAGTCGCATGAAGAGCCGGCAGGTGAGCGAAGGCAAGCAGGCTCTGTCGCAGGACAGCCTGGCTACGTCCTCTCGACCGCGCACCGCGGAACCCTCCACGGACTCGCTCAGCGAATCGCAGACAAGCAACAAGTACGCGACTTACACCAAGGCAAAGCACACTACTAAAGGATCAGTTGAATGTAAGTAAAATATAATTTATGAATCACATAAATAACTAACTGACTTTGTCACCACATAGCTAACTAACCTTCCCTTATGAATAAGCTATCTAAAACACACAAAAAGCACTTTGAAATCGAGCGAGTTCAAACAAACAAACTCTTCACCTTATAATATTAGTATACCTATAGACAACACCAAAACAATAAAAAGGTTAACTTTATTTAAATACATAAAATATATGATCACAAATCTAATAGTAATATAATTGTTGCAGCAATGAAATGCACGAGAAACACCGCTGCCCCCATCCCATCGGCCACCGTAAATGGTAAAGTAAAAACAAAAATACCGGTATATTTGAACTCTTTGTCCAAGTCTTACAACGCAGAGAGCAAGGGCAACAACGAATCGCACTCCCCGCAGAAGAAATCGAGCCCTGTCGTCAAAACGTCTGTGGCTCATAATTTATCGGCGCCTATACCGTCGCGAGGGTCTAAGTCCTACGAGAAAATGTCTTCGTGCTCTTTGATGAATGCGACTAAATCTAGCTCTGCAAAAATGGTTACAAAAATAGTGAAAGAATCTCCCCGGTCCAAATTGCAAGCGAAGAATTCTAAAGGCAACCAGAAGCGAGTGCAGCGCCGCTCTGAAAACGATCCACCTTTGGACATCCCTGTGATGGAAAGGTCGGGCACTTTTCTGAAGGATGAACCTACTTTCGGCGATAAAACTACTAACATAGATCTAGATCAGTAGACTGCGTAACACATCCGTTAACGCTATTGTGGATGACTTTTCATTTGCATTTATAGCCCCGATTATACCTTATAGAACTTTACGTATTATGGAAGATGGACTTCCTTATAGGAAATTAAAATCCATTCTACTTTATGATTATAATAAACAACTTTAGCTAGTATCTTTTTACAAGCGTATCATCAGAATACCACCAAGCACCTTTATAATTGCATTTCTAAACTACCGAACCTTATTCAAATTGAAAAAAATAAGATTATGGAGTTACAAATATGTAACAAAAACCTTACGTTCTTAAGTCTGTCTGCCTACAGTCTGTATTATCTCCGTTTTACTGGTCCATATTTTCGGGTACGACTTTTCCAAATGGCGTATGGATATGGAGTGATACAGCGACTTCTCATATGACACAGTATTATGTATACAGTAATAAGTAGCAATAGTATCCGTTATAATGCATACCGTAAATACGGAGGTAATGTGTTGAACGGTTTTGTTTTCGTATGTTTTTGGATAATATAATGTGAAACCAATTTTTTTGCAACTACCCTATATAAATCCCTCGTTGAATCACACATTTTTCGTCTAGAACGTAATACTAAGTATTAATTAGATCTTTTCCTAGTATCGGATAATATCCGATAATGGAGTTTTGTAATAGCCGTCATCCGCAATGACAGTGTTACACTTTTATTTTTGTTTCGTGCTGGCTGGCTCTAGCATTTAACTATTAGGAGAAATGTAATAACTTAATAATGCATAACTTACCAATCAAATTCTACGGTGCTTTTTTTAAAGCTTTGTTACTGAGTAGATCAACTGGTATAAACCCACGGCCGATATATTTTAATGCGCCATTTAGTATCGTATGGGCATATATGTCATGTGATTAACGTATTTATATTGCTATTACCGTATTTTATCCTATTTAAATACATAATAACTCTAAAAGATTATATAATGTAGTAGAGTTAGTACTAGCTTATTGTATCAAATTAGAAAGACTTCTTTTTCATCCAAAAGAGCGCATACAAAACGTAGTCCTAACTTTAAAATACCATTAACAAAAAAATAACTCTAGGTAACTTAGAGGTATATGATCATCACTTACGAACTTGCTGTTACCTTTCATCACCTGAAATAGATAGGTGGTGTATTCCAAAATTGACGAAATATTATATTATGAATTAAATTATTGGGAATTTCTGAACATTTTGACGTCCGGATTGATTTACAACATATGGTTACATGAAGTATTTTATAGGTATTGAGAACACAACTATTTATCATTTTATCGTAATATGAACTCTACTAGCGCATGATTATTGATATTGATTGATACTTCGGTGTAAATATACCCAGTAAACCAAGTTTTACATCAATCCGAAGTCCTTAATCCAAACGTGCTCTTTATAACTTACTTTTTAATTGGTGTTTAATCAATTAAATTTGTATGCTATGTAATTTGAAAATGTTCTGAAGATAGTTTAGTCAGACGTTTCTGTAAACCCCAGAATGTATTTATAATCGGTCTAATCACTATTATTTATAACAGTTACGTTTCAATGTCTTATAATGTTAGAAACCATTTTTTTCAGGCTTATATAGTTATTTGTAGTAATTTTAAAAGATATTTATTTTAGCGAGTACTTAAATATATTAGCTTAAGCTATTTATTCTACATTTAAGCATGACTTGTTTGTATTACTCGTATATTTTGCATGCGTGTTGAAAAAAAAAACGAACGGAAAAGAATGAACGGATGTTTATATAGAATCCAGAGAAGTAAGTAACATATGATGCATTTGAAAAGTTCGTATTAGTATAACAATTATTTTCACCATAATATTATTATTCTCGTAACTGAAATATATTTTCCTACAGTTGTCTATGCTTCTACAATTTATCAAAACCGAAAATTAGTTTATATGTGAAAACCTGAGTATGGGTAGTTTTGAACATTTATTTTGTATAAGCAAAACCTAAACCACAGTCTGTAACATTATGATAATTGCTTGCTTTAAAATATGCAATATAATTCACTGCAATGGTGAATGATAGTAAAACTACAACAGCAACATTAGTAGGTATAGGAAATAAATTTACTTAAAAAATATTTATTTATAAGGACATACATACATACATACAACATGATATGATTAATTTGTATCTCATTATTGAAATTATTATTTAAGTGTAGTTTATCGTTTATTTATAAGGATCTACGATGTTTACGAAGGTTATGAAGTTATATTATTAATGTACTAAGTGTTGTATGTATTTTCATATTTTGTGAAGTTGTTAATATGTCGACCCAATTTCGCCATGTTTAAATACTCGTACCTACTAGTTACTTGACATTCAGTACTTATGACCTACCGTCAGTAACTATCCATTTTATGTAATATTAAAACGGATAGTAACTAGTAGTAATAGTATGCCGTAATATTCTCCGTCTTTCATTATTTCATGACGCTCAAACGAAGATTGTTCTTGAATGATGTTTGAATTGGGGTACGGGATTTAATCTTGATTCTTCTTCACATCTTTTTCTAGATTTTTATCTGTTCAACGTATAAGTTAAAAAATAAAACAATTAACTTTTTCGCGATATTAAAAAAAATAACATCCAGTAGTAATTGAACTATTATTGTTTTTATTTTTACATTACCTCCTTTTCTTGAAGTCGGTTATAAAAACATTTTGCCGTGACTTTTAACCCCGAATTATATGCTGGGAGTTAGGACCTTTTAATTAACTGGCCCTTAATTTTTATTTTATGGAAACTTGGCGTAATTGGTTCTTGGTAACAACTTGCAATCTTTTTCGATGCATTTAAAATGTTATTTTGAAATTTATTTATAGTTGGTTGGAAACTACGTAAAGTAAAATACAGAAAATAATTAACAAAAGAAATAGATGCTACATGTGCAATGTATAAAAGCAATTTCAAAATCAAACAAATAGCAAGTCACCCTCCTTTGATTCTGTACTTATAATTTGGGATATTTACTTATTGAAATGTATAAAATCTATTTAGTTTTACTTTAGGACAATGTAAAGTCACACTTTTATTTATCATAATAACAGTATAATATATATAGAAACATAAATAACTTTCATACTTACCTATTTATAACATAACATACTTAGGGTTAACTTTCAAAATGATCTCAATGATGCACAGTATAATTTACATTAACCAGGTCTGCATCAGCCATTGCTATAAAATAAGGCCATGTTTGATTTTATTGGTCTTTAAAACATTTTTAGGGTTCTACACCCAAATGATAAAACGGGACTCTATTACTGGCTCCGCTGTTCGTCCGTCTGTCATACACATCTTATGAGCGGTGATAATTTGACAGAGGTTTTCACAGATGATGTATTTCTGTTGCAGCTATATCAAGAAATACGAAAACATCGAATAAAATAAACATTTGAGGGGGCCATATAACAAACATGTTCTCTTTGCGTTTTGTAGATATTGGTACGGAGCCTTAGTGCACGAGTCAGACTATCACATAGACGTTTTTTTTAAAAGTATTTATAACTTACGTACCTATTGCGTAGTATTTTTGTATTACCACCATTTTTCTATAATTTGTTTACATATTATAGACGCTATGAGTAATTTACATACATTCTACGACTAAAATATTGTTGACGTAAGAAAATATAGCTTTTCCAAATCTTATTGCAAATGTTTCGTTTTGTATTTCTTTAGTCATAGAACGTATTGAAATCAAAATAATTTATTGTTGATGAATGTCATTAAATCTATATTATCATATGTTGTTAGATTTCATTTGAGTAAAAATAAATATTCTCCAATAAACCTGGTTTGTTTATTTTCTAGCGGTCCCAGCAATTTAAGTTTTACCTCCCAGGCCCGTTTAATGGGTAGGTACTAGGTACCTACCTAGAACCCCGAATAGTACCTACTATTCGTCTAACTAACTAAATCTTTTACTACTTGATGTAACATTACATACATACCCTTAAATATTATTTAGCCTTTTTTTACACCCGTGGGTATAATAAATAATTAATAGGATCCCATAATAAAATTATGAGAAAATTGCAAAAATCCTTCAAAACCCTATTCACCCTAGGCACGGGGTCGAGACTGGGGAGAATAGAATTTAAAGCTAGGGTTGGCAATAAATAAATTTTGTAAACATATTTTTTACCGACTTCGTAAAAGAAGGAGGTTATCAATTCGACTTTTTTTGTGGCTGTGTTAGGTACCTCATATCACAGTAATTTGTCGACCGATTTGAAATATTTTTTTTTTCAATTGTTTCCAAGTCGGGATCTGATTATCTGGGTCTTGGTTCAATCGAGGGAAACCCTCAAATTTTAAAAGCACGTATAATGTTTTTGTACTGGAATCTCAATGTTGATGTGTTGTTATGTCTGAGGGTCAACATTGTGTAGAGCTAAGCTGATGGTAGAACTCCTTAACGCTCAGGAGTTCAGTGATTATAAATACAGAACTTATGATAGGTAATTTGTAGCTTCTTAAATAACAGAGTCATAAGGTGCAACAAAATTTAAGTGTTGTTGCAAGTAATAAGTTAAATCTTATAAAATTTTAACATATGATTTAATAAACGAAAGCTGCACTAATATTTGGTAATTTATACCCCAAAAGATAAACTATTACCGTGAACAACCTTCGGCTAGGTACGCAGGCTCACCGCTCCTCGTATGTTTCTAAGTCATTTACAGTGACAGCTACACGACTCTGGACGATATAAGGAAGACTGATTCGAGGTTATCCTTCAAGGATAAAGTTCGCACATTTCTGAAAGAGTGAATAATTGCTGTTAATTTTAATTATATATATACCTATATATAGTTAAGGTTACTATTTAAATGTAGGTTTATCTATTTATATACTATATTATAATATGAATATTTATTATTATAGGATAATAGGATTATTGTTACTATGTTCTTTTTTTCTTTAGAAGCTTTTCACTGCACCCATTGACACCTTTCTGCATGACCTAAAGGTTTGACTGGTAGAGAATGCTTTTAGCATTAAGTCCACCTTTGTTCACTAAATTTGTGCAATAAAGTCTTTAAATAGAAAAAAAAACTTTTGTGACAACCCTATATCAAAAACCTTTTCCCTCCCTTTGTTGACTCTATTCACCTCGCTAATGAATCTATTAACCCATATGACAGATTACTTTAGAGTAGTCACAAAAGTCAGCAAAAAAAAATCAGTTGGTACCTACCCGAATCACCCTATTTTACGGTACTATCCGATTAAATAAAGATTAAAAACAGATTTTTGTATTTTATAAAACATACAGTTCAAAATGTTTAAAACTAGTGTTCTTTAGAGTTCCGTAGCCGTATGACAAACAACGGAATCCTTATAGTTTCGTCAAGTCTGTCTGACCGTCCGTATGTCACAGCCACTTTATTCAGTAACTATAAGCTTCACACTGTTGAAATTTGGTAGTAAGATGTATCCTGTTAACCGCATTACCATTCTCATACAAAAAATGAAAAATAATGATATTTATGGGGGGCTCCTAAACATGAAACTAAAACCGAAAAAACTTTTTTTTTGTCATACCTATGCGTTTGGGGTGTCTATAGATAGGTCTTTTAAAATGACATAAGAGGTTTCTAAAACCAATTTCTTTTCCAGTATCTCAAATCTGATTAAAAAAATACAATTACTATTATAGGTACAATATATAACACTTTACATACACCTTGTATGTATAAAGGTAGATAGACGTTTAGAGGGATACCCACTTACCCAATAACCCAGTGAAAACGACATAGGAACTTCCCTGCAGGACTTTACTGGCGAAGCAGCTTGCACGTCGTATAATATGGCACTCGTCCTGGCCGCCTCATAGTTAGACGTTTGTGGGCGTTGTAATGTTGAAGTACAGTTAGTGATGAAAGAGACTCAGTCTTTTAAGTCGTTTAAAATAAGGGTAGCCCCTTTTTACACAGCTTTGCTTTAAAATAAGGACGTTAACTGTTAGTCTTAAATAATACGACTCAGTCAATTAACGTTTATGACGAATAGACTAAAAGGACTAAACAGACTCAGTCTTTTACAAGAGGGCGCGCGACGTTTGAGTTAAACGTTTAGGTTGCAATGAGTTCTTTTTTATATACCGTACATATACAAGGTGTCACAAAACTTCCCGTTACAAATGAAGGATCTGTTCAGGATCAACACCTAAACAACTTTCTCTTAGAAACATGGGACGAAATCACACACGGTCACAGTCATCAGTCACACGGGTCACGTGACCAATTTAGTATGAGAAGTCAAAATCTTTTTGTCGTTTTTCGACCGTCTCTAGGAGAAAGTTGTTTAGTAAATGATTCTGAGTAACTTTATTTGTAACGGGTAGTTTTGCAATACCTTACTTAAGGAGTGAAACTTTGTATTTAATAGTATTAATTATCATTTATCCCTTAACGGTTAATACATTTATATAGTTAACACACGCCTTACGACTCCTCGGGTAAAAGTCGTTAGTCTTTTATGTCCTTAAGCTGTTAAGTAACTGCCGAGCGTTTTACGTTAAAAGACTGGGACAAATAAGGCTAGTCTTATGACTTAAGGTTAGGGACTAAAAGACTGAATCAGTCGTAAGGCGTCACAAAGGAGAGTCTTTATTAAAAGCCTTAAACGTCTGAAACTCTCATCACTAGGTAGGTACAGTACAGTACATTTAGTGTTCGAAGGAAACATTTATTAGAGTTTATTTTTAAACTACACAATAGCACCCATAATCTACTACACAATATCCCCACCCCAAATCCTTTTTAGGATAAAGACGGATCCAACAAAGTCATGAAAATCGGTCCATCAGTTATGTAGAAAATGGTGGAACACGACACGACTTTCTTTTAAGAATATCCCAGATAATATAATACTATAAAGAGCTTTTCTTCTTCTCGAGATTTTGCCTCTTTTGATACGTACTTGACGTAGGGTTTTTATTTATAAGCAACCTAAAGCTGTTCTACAATCGTTATAAAACTCTAATAAATATTTAAACAATGGGACAAAATCAAGCAACGTTGGGTCAAAACATTGATTTTAGGGAAATGTAATTATTCCAGCTGTGATCCCGCCATTTTGATGGACTTTATTAGTGTTAGTAGAATAGATTGTTTCAGAGTGATGGCGTTGCACGTTCTTACAACGCGGTGATAAATTTAAGCTCTTGAATCTGTGGTATAATTAAAGTGTACATCCGGCCGTCTGAGCCAGGCTTCTATAGAGATCTAGCATATCTAGGCTGATAACGAATCGTTAGTGACGCTGATATATCCAGGTTTCATCGTTTTTGACGCAATAGTTTTCTTGGAAAATCAAAAAAACTAGGCACAGACAGCCAGAATTTCGCATTTTCTGACTTTCCAGATCTCAACTATAAGAGGGTTTCAGGGCGCTGTTTCGCGTAAGTGACGGTCATCTGAAGTAGTTTCATCCATTTTAATCCAGTACTTTTTGAGAAATCGTGATAAACGTGTGGCTCAGACAGCCTGATATCCGGTCGTCTGAGCCAACTTGTTTTTGTATATATTTCACGAAATGTTACGTTTAGAACAAATGTTTTTAGGATTTACTGATGTGACGACGTTAGTGACAGCTCTCGACCAGATTTGAACCTTCGTGACGCACGCGTTTTGGAGAAATTGAGAAAAAGCTGCTGGCTCAGACAGTCGGATGCTGGCTGTCTGAGCCACCCAGTTCTACCATTTCTAGGTGTTGTACGAAGCTGAAAACTCATGTAATCTGATGTGACGCGGCCTCTAAGTACAAAAAATCGTAAGTGACGGCTTTATATGCCGCCAATCAAAAGTTATAAGCATTCAAATGTTTCCTATACATTGATGCATTTGGGTGGCCACACTTCGCACTCTTTATGGAAAAGGAAAGACAATTTAGTAGAAAATGTAAGTTTAAGCCCCTCTTATCAAGGCGGATGCTTTCTCCTGCTATTTAAATATTTAATAACGTAGTCAATAACTACGCCTATGAAGGAAAATATGTTTATTATTTATGGTCTCAGGTATGTCAAGGAAAAAAATCGTTAGATTAATACGAGGGTCAAACTGAAAGTTCTTAGAAAATCAAAAACTGATTACATTAGCCAGTTATTAGTTTTATTATATCTTTTCAAAATATTGTCCATTGACGTCAATACACCGCTGCATGCGATGGAACCACTGGGAAAAGCACTTTGCCTACTCGTCCTTAGGGGTCTCTTCAATGGCATCGCGATACGCAGCCACCGCTTCTTCAGCATTCATAAACCGCTTTCCTTTAAGTTTTTCTTTAATTTTTGGAAATAAATAAAAATCACAAGGCGCGAGGTCGGGGCTATACGGCGGGTGACCCAGTAATTCAACGTTTGATGTCGCCAAATAGTCGATCGTTCGCTTGGCGGTGTGCGACGAGGCGTTGTCGTGGTGAAGGAGGATCCTACTGCGAGGTCGTTTCTCTCGAACTTTTTACAAGACAAGTGGCAAACAATTGGTAGTGTACCATTCTGCAGAAACTGTTTTTTGATCCTTTAACACAATTGTTGCGAAATGACCTATCCTTCCAAAGAACGAGGCCACCATTTTTTTTCCCGCACTTCGATCTCTCTTCACTTTAGTTGGCAACTCCTCGAAAGGAAACACCCACTGAGCAGATTGTCTTTTGGTTTCAGGATCATAACAGTAAATCCAGCTTTCGGCACCTGTTAGTATGTCGAACACAGCATTTGAGTCACCTCCGTTAAATCTTTCAATCATTTTACGGCACCAATCCACACGATGGAGTTTTTGAGCCTTAGTCAAATTATGAGGTATCCACCGGGCGCAAAGCTTCCTGACCGCTAAATGTTCGTGGAGGATTTTGTGCACTTGACTCATACCGATGCCTAAGCTTGTCCGAATCTGCTGATAGGTCACTCTTTTGTCAGTCTCTATCATACGCCGCACAACACAGATGTTATTTTCAGTCGTCGCCGTAGAAGGCCGTCCCTCACGTACATCATCAGTGAGATTAGTGCGACCACGTTTAAAGTCATTAAACCAGTTGTAAATAGTCGCACGAGATGGGGCTTCATCGTGAAAGGCCAATCGTAGTCTATCATAACTTTCTTGTTGACTTAAATGACATCGAAAGTCATAAAAAATCATTGCACGAAAATTTTCTCGTGTTAAATTCATGTTGACGTGACACAGACAATTTTCAATTTGCCGCCAAATCGTAAAACAAATGACAAATGAATGAAATATATACTCAGTAATATTGGCAAAGAGTTCTATTTTCAAATTTTAGAATATTTTTTTTATTATATTGTTTATAAGTGGCCAGTTCTAAGAACTTTCAGTTTGACCCTCGTATTTATTTAAAAACAACCGCTAGTTTAATTAAGGTACTACAATGTTAGAGAATTTTGGTAAGGTACATACTACTTAGGTATATATAACGCTACTCTTCCCATGTGATTACGGCCCACTTGGGACAAGATGCAAAAAATCAATATAAATACTAACTTCATTCTGCAAGTCGTTTCTTCTTTTGTTTTGATGGAAAATTTAGTAATTCATAAACTCGTCCCACCATGCCTATATAATATTTGGGACGAAATGCAGAAAATCAAAGACATATTTACATTTTGCAGCTCGTCCTGAGTACTATATGCTATCAAGTTAAAGAAAATATGTTAAATGAGAACATTAAAACAATTTTGAATCACTGTTAATTCGACATGCAAGATAGCGTCAGACGAAAAAGTAGACATTTACAGTGATGGCAGTTGCTGAAAAAAAATCCGCACTACTGATTAGTGACTGATGTACTGATAAGGAAACCTGCACCTACGAAGTTAATCATTAAAAAAATGCATTTAAAGAAATTTATGGTGATTATATTGGGCTAGTTATACTGAAAGGGGGCAAAAAGACTTATGACAACAATCAGGCATGTTTTGACGTGAGCTCCAAATTCAGACCTCAGTAAGCAGATCAGTATTTAGTTGGACTACTTACTACTTTTACTAGGCGTAGTCAGCGTTCTCTTCAAAAAAGCTAGGCTCCAGGCTGACTAGGCATACTCAGCGCTTTGCACTTACTTTTTTACTCGGCGTTTAGATATCTGTTTACTGATAATTCTGATATCACCCAACGTCTGAGAATTACCATGTGGAAGTCTCCTGTTATTGATATTATAGTAAATAAAAAAGGTTATTTTACGAATTGTTTCATGTGTAGCATTTATACAAATAGTAGTTCATCAATTCATCCCATACATGTCTACAGCTTATTTTGGACGAGATGCAGATAATTTAATCAAATGTTTCTTTAACGTCATTTAAAGTAATCAATAAGTTAAACTATCAATATTAGCATAATCAGAAAAAAAAACAATAATATTCTTACAAAAATGTTAACATAATTTTGTTGTATGAAAGGAAGCCCTTTTAATGATTGCAAAGTAAAATATAATATACATCTGATAAAACAATTTTAGTCAAATGTGAATAATACTACTCGTAAATAGGTATACCATACTCGTCATGAAATCAATTAAGTCTACAAACTAAGTAAAAATCCACGAGCACAAAACTTATTTCATTGCTTTATTAAAACAAAATAATTGTTACTTGTCCTGTGAACATAAACTTTAACAGAAGATAAACGCTACAACCTGTGGTAATAAATATGACAGGTCCAAAACAAAATATATTTTTTTCATTTTATTTCATTGTTTTCGTAAGTTGGTCTCTACGCACCTCTCTAACATATCCATTATTACTTACTTACATTTTTATTTATTATGTATACATTTTGTAACATACATATTCAAACTTTCTTGTTAAATTCAACAACAATCTTTTGAGCTATCAAAATAAATGATATTATGTGGATGATTTCTTTCCATCCTACATAATTTAATAGACTATCTATACATTTTTATATATATGATCAGATGTTTTGACCACTATCACACCTAATGGTAAGTGATGATGTCGTCGAGGATTGATCATGTCTGATCAGTAATAGCTTAATCATTCTTCTTTTCAAAATGCCCAAATGAAGGGTTTCGGGAACACTTCAGCCAGTAGAACATTCCATTCTTTATCCCCCCGCATCAGAAATAGTGTTCGAAACTGTTTAGTTCGCATTGAGGGCATGTCAACGACACAAAGATGGCGCGCGTCTCGTGTCCCGAAGGTTAAATAAGGCTGGCTTAGTAATTTTTGTTCGTAATAATAATAAGCGGTCCCAGCGAACTGCGTTTCATCTTCTGCGCTGTTTTATGGTTATTATTTTGCACCCAAAAAAGCAGAAGACGATTTGCATAATGATTAAAATAAATTATTGCATCTTGTCCCCAATGGGCCGTAATCATATGGGACGATTTGAGGAATGAGTACGTAGTATGTATTTAATACCGAAAAAGTCTTATATTCTAGTAACCAGCTGGAGCTAGTGGTTATTTTTAAATAAAGAGTAATGTAAAAAAAATCTGGAATACCCCATACATAATTAACATATTATTTTCCTTCATCGGCGTAGTTATTGATTACGTAATTAAATATTTAAATAGCAGGAGAAAGCATCCGCCTTGATATGAGGGGCTTTAGCTTGCATTTTCTACTAAATTGTCTTTCCTTTTCCATAAAGAGTGCGAAGTGTGGCCACCCAAATGCATCAATGTATGGGAAACATTTGAAATGCTTATAACTTTTGATTGGCGGCATATAGAGCCTTCACTTACGATTTTTTGTACTTAGAGGCCGCGTCACATCAGATTACATGAGTTTTCAACTTCGTACAACACCTGGAAGTGGTAGAACTGGGTGGCTCAGACAGCCAGCATCCGGCTGTCTGAGCCAGCAGCTTTTTCTCAATTTCTCCAAAACGCGTGCGTCACGAAGGTTCAAATCTGGTCGAGAGCTGTCACTAACGTCATCACATCAGTAAATCCTAAAAACATTTGTTCTAAACGTAACATTTCGTGAAATATATACAAAAACAAGTTGGCTCAGACGACCGGATATCAGGCTGTCTGAGCCACACGTTTATCACGATTTCTCAAAAAGTACTGGATTAAAATGGATGAAACTACTTCAGATGACCGTCACTTACGCGAAACAGCGCCCTGAAACCCTCTTATAGTTGAGATCTGGAAAGTCAGAAAATGCGAAATTCTGGCTGTCTGTGCCTAGTTTTTTTGATTTTCCAAGAAAACTATTGCGTCACAAACGATGAAACCTGGATATATCAGCGTCACTAACGATTCGTTATCAGCCTAGATATGCTAGATCTCTATAGAAGCCTGGCTCAGATGGCCGGATGTACACTAATTAAAAACCCTGATCCTAGTACCTATAGCACAATTACTCGTAGGACTGTACAGGCAGGTTTGTACAATATGCAGATTTTTTAATAGTCCGGTAATAAATTACCGACTGATAAAATTAAAACCAAACTATTTATAAATAATAAATTGTTTGGTTTTATATTTTCTTTTTTTTTATAACAAGTAGCATACATATTCATGTATTTACGCACACACAATAGAAGTTGGCGAAATTCAGCCTGATCCTGCATTTTTTACAAGATCGCCTGTCCATCTTGTCTGTTTTTATGCTTCCGTGTGTGTGGCCACGGTGAGCGAAATACCACACGGCGCCGGACACGTCGCCGCCGATCACATGATGGAGTGGATTTAAATAATACAAAATGTCATAACTTAAGTCTTTTATTTCAGAAAACGATACAATATAGCATAATAGTTTAATATAACAACAATACCATACAGAAAATTTAATTTAAACGGTTCTCCATTAAATGTGAAAAATAAGACTAAAAATGGTTCGACGAATGGCCATAATATAATAAAATAAACTCACCCAAGAAACAGAAAAATGTTTACATCATTGACACTTAAGCAGCAATAATTTATTCTTTATTAGTTATAATATATATAAAAAAAACTACTATAGATCGTTCGCGTTATAAATGCAGTAGGTAAATCATCGATACTGGCTGACGTAACCGCACCCTATAACCGATCAGATCAGACCCCCGATTCGATAATTTTCACTCTTTTATGAAATTATAATAACGTGGATTTATCCGTAGCAACTATTTTATTTTATTCTTTTATCAATTGATATAACTGGCATACCTATCACCATCCGGTCGAACTACATTAATTTATCAATGAATAGAAAATATAAAAAAATCTTGCCGAAACCCAAGCCGAATGGCTAATCGAATGTTTGTAAGTCGCCCAAAATTATTAAGTCAAGTTCATAACGTCCAGTTGAAGACAAACTTTTGAACAAAATGACCTTCGTGGATTGCTTGCATAATTTTTAAATTAATACCTTACCTCACCTATTTGCAAGAATAGAAGTGGGTCGATAATCTATAGCGGCGAAAAAAACATTTTTCAGTTTTATTTCCATGTTATTGTGCAGTGTATATAAGGTACTAAAACAGCAATAGCATGCGGTGTGACCTATATAACAGGTTATAATATTCTTAGTGAAGTTAGTGTCATGGAACTCGCCGTAAAAAAAAATGAACGATGTTGCCTCTGAGAGTGATTGAAATATGTTATTAAGGACATATATACGGACGTTTATATGCATGCCTCCAATTTAATATTTCAAAATATAATTTGTTTGTATTTTAACTCCACTATGAATACACCTTAACTCACTGCCTTCATAATGCGATCGAACTAAAGTCACAAATGATTAAATGCTGGTACTTTGATGGTAATACATTTTGAGTATGTATGTTAGGTACCCATCTCCCAATAAGACCAGCATTTGTATAGATTTTGTGGAGGTACTACCATTTGAATTATGGTCATTTGTTGAATTAATGAAAATAATCTTCAAGCGGAATTCACGTTATCAGCTTCAGGGAAACATCTCTAATTAACCATGAAGTTAAATATTGTTCTATATTTGCAAATAGATACACCAAAAACTTGAAACATTATTAAGAATATTAATACTAATGTATGCACACCGATCCACCGCAATGATTCTTATTATCATAAATTACAAATCAAAAGGTATTCCACCTATTCCTTATCGGTTACATATCAGAGGGCCTATTCTCTTATCTAAAACAGTCACTGATTCGTTATAATTTGTAATGAAAGTATTCCTAACTAAAATAAGGTAATAGGCCATCTGGATAATTTGAAAAAAAAAAAACGATGAGTAATTGCAAAAAAAACTGGTAACATGCACAAACTAAATGTTAAATGTTGCCGGGGTGTTGTTTCGAAGGCTGCAATAGGCAGGGGCCTTAGGCTACTACACCCAGTTTTTAAAACGCGATTTGATTATTTCGGTGATGTGCATGTTGCTTGTTTGGATGGATAGTCAGCCAGCTACCACTGAGCCAACCAAAGAAATTAATTGCTCTGATATGCGTTACGAATTTAGCGATAGAAAAAATAAGTATTGCTTAATTTATCACAAATGGTTTGATGACAACAGCGATTTATCAAGTGCAGATATATTTTACAGGCAATTTAATAACTGCCAAAGTAGAATTATTAAAACTATTGTCGTAACATTCTATGAAATGCAATGACAGGCGAGATTAAAATCTGTCTATTCAATCATACTGACACAAATCTACAATTTATAGGTGCTATGGACCATGACATGGTCTAGAGTTATTAGAATATTAGTCGTGGCGTTATAAAACAGATCCACGATTTAATTACAAATATAATCTATTTTGTCGTATATTCCACACTTCGCTCTGTAAAATAGTTCAACCTAGCTGAGCTTCCATTATTACAGAATGGACCTAATATAAAATCATGCACTTGTACTAGACATCAATCCCAATACTTGAGTCAAAGAAAATATTTATGCGATAAACCTAGGATACTCATTTCAACGTTAAGCTCAGCTAAAGTTAGACCAGCCGCATTAAACTCTAATATTTTAAAAGCGATATCCTCTTGGCTGTGTGACACTCCCACTGTGCATGTTACTTGCATTTACATTCTAAAATACCTTACAAAAGTTTTGTTATTATTTATACATAGTTCACGGTTATTAGTTTCGTTGTATCAACATAATTCGATTCGGATTTGTGAACTAAATAACTAAACTTTTACCATGTTGTCTTTAACGATGCTACTTGTTAATATCAATTTTATCAATATATTGCATATCTGTAAGCGTAAATAAAATAAATACAATATGTCATATTAAATGTATATTAAGAGATTAATAATATAAGAGATATCTGAGATTAGTAAACATGATTGAAAATACCGAATCGAATTAGTTTGCTTACTTAATAAACTGTGTTCTGCAAAATTAGTGAGAGTAAAGGCACGGATAACATTTACGTGAAAATAGTAAGAAGAGTTACTTACAGATTTAACACAATTCAATTGTGAATTTAATATCGCATATTGTTATTTGTCATTATAACCCCATTCCCCCTCTCACATTAGAGTAAGCATTCATTTGAAGTACATTATGATGTTTTCTGTTTACATAGCAGTATTAGAAGGTTTATAAATCATCAACAATTTAAAGTAATACAAATATTTACACATGTATGTACTTATCAATGTTGCAAATCAAATAGGGCTGATTTCATTGCTGCAATTACACAGTCTACTGAGCAGGTCGCCACGTACCGTTTCACATTATTTAAAGTGAGTAGTTCTAACCATCACTTTGCTTTGAAATGTGCTGCTCTGCATGAAAGGCTCAAAGAATGAAAAATCAGCATTAGGTTTCTGCATCATATTTTGCTGTGATCATCTATACCGACCAGCGCAAAATCTAAGAGAGTATTTTTCGCGCCGCATTATAATTCTCTATTCCCAAGTAACATTACACGCATCACGCCCATTAGCTTTAGTAGAATTTCGCGGAGGTGATATCTACATTAGTTTACAGGAAATACGGTTTTTCACTGAATAATATTGTTTCCTTCTTTAAGCCGAAATATATCAAAGTATTACATGCTTCCTAGAGACTTAGTCTGGAATTATTTAACATCCCCCTTAAAGTGGCAGTGAAAATGTGCCCCTACTAACAATTTCAAGTTTGATGGTTTATGAAAGAAAATAATAAAAGATTACTATACTATTTTCATATTGCTGGTTCGACGTTTGGATGCGATTATAAATAAAGCTGTGGTATACGACTAAAAAGACGACTTCAATGACTCGTTTTTTATATGTATACTATTACACATTTAACTTTATGACCGACTAGGTACTGGAAACTGAACAAATAATATCTTTCATTTGGATTAGTAACGGACACTGCATATAGTCATCTATAAAAAATGAACAATGAATTTGTTTATTATGGATTTTTGTGACCAACCAAGTCTAGGCGTACAATTTATATCGGTCAATAGGTTTTACTATTATGGCAGTCTTTGTTTGGTTAACTCACATTTAATGGCAATGTTACGTGAATGATTTACTGTGTGGTGGTGTATGTCTTTTCGGGTAATCCGGTATTGGAAAGATAGGAAGAGAAAGACAGGCAACTTCGACGTGAAGGCTGTCATCATTAGCTGCCTCACACGAGTCACGAGGAAGTGTGAGATGTCAGAGGTGGCCGTGTCGGCGATTGAACAAGCGCTATCTATTGAGATAGTCGAGAACGTCAAGTTGTAAAAAGCAAGCAAGAGAAATCGTCAGCTGCTACCTGCCTGCTACTTTTGCTATAAACCTGGACTTGATTCATTGGAACAACGATAGAGCTGTGGCCAAGGATTTTGAAAAATGTGAATATCGCCCATCGAGGCGTACCTTAGAAATGTATTCTGGTGAGGGCGCTCCTTTTTGACAGCAGTTTGACACCTATAGCGTGTAGGTACTCTAATTTCGAGACTGAAAGTTGGTTGGTTGGAAGGAGGACTGTTCGTAATCCTTGGTATGTTTTCGTATGTACATTATTTTCATAAGAATAACTTACCTGTCTCCGTGATCTTTTTACGACGAGGAATTCGATATTTGTGTAACCATTTTGTAAAAGTTGATGGATTGTGTTTCGTTATTGGTTTGGATTATCTTGGTTAATATTACTATAGGTTTATCCTGGACGCTTGACGCCGACGTCCCCATATCCTACAGGATTGGTTGAAGGGATGCAATGGGCAAACCAGATGATTAAAGCCGGGACTCCACCATAGCAGATATTTGTGCGGTGTGCTGTGTGCTGAACGAGAATAGATGTTCTTCAGCTCGGGTGCGAGGTGTTGAGTGCTCAGTACGCAATCTGTCATTCGGAGGGTGACATATATAACACATCTCCACACAGCGATATCCACTGAAGCCGAGCGGATAAGAGATGTGTTAATAACACAATTGGAGTGGTTGTTTAAAAACATTTCCTTTCTTTCCATCTCTGCTTTGGTGGAGTCCCACCCAAAGACTATGACCTTACCGCCTAACAGGCCGCAGAATGATTCTCGTTATATTCCAAAACCATTGTTAAACTATAAGGTATAGTAGCAAGCAGGTTTATGAGACACGTCCTGATATAGTGCTGAGAAGTTACGAAAATATTGTGAAATACGGTTTTATTATTTCATTTAATTGACTACTTTTTGGCCATAGGTATGCCATAATAGTTGATCTACCCGATTCCTACTTTTTGGACACATAAATAAAAAAATACTAAAAAAAGGTTAAGTAATATTTCTTTATAATAAGCAAAGGCACAAATTTTTCACTCTACACGTTTTCCTTCTTTATAATAAGTATTTAAAAATGAATCGATATAAATAAATATTTGATGACATTATTCACAACACGAAGAAAAAGTTATGGCTTGGAAACCCAGAAATTTGGTGTGGTGTCTGGTACATAATTATAATATTAAATGTCCAATTCTTATGTTCTAGATATTTCTTTTACTTCGTTTTCCTCGAAAATTATTAAGGTGGACATCGCCCTTGAGTAATTTCGGCTTGATGATGTACTACAAGTTCAGGTTCAGGTAAGTATTCAGGTCTAATATTGTGATATAAAATTCTGATATTCTACCGCATAATATGATCAAAAGTTCATAGATTGTACAATGGAATGATAAGGGTAGACTGCTATTAGTGCCTTTACCTGTTACATAATTTATAAGCCTTGTTAATAATAACATTCCACTAGCGGACCCAGCGAACTTTGTTTCGGCCTTTTCCCCGGTCAGAAAGTAGGTACTCTTAAATTTTATAATTTTTTGCGCACTTATTTTTTTCCTTTCATAAGATCCTACTCCTGACAATCACGAACACAAGAAAGAATAACTAGCGAAATCGGTCCAACCGTTGCGTGGTGCCGTGACCAAGGAAAATATGCATTCTTTTGTATATATAGAGATTTGGATTAATATGTGCAAGAACGCGAAGATATACAACCCTGCGTTTGTTTTATTATACTGATTGAATTTGTACATTAAATATTTTCATGATGTCGACAAAGTGACAGTTGTATTTAGGGTAGTTGAATAGCATGTTAGTTAAGAGGCCATAGTTAGGGCAGGTTGGTAGCCCACCCTTGTAGAGGCACAAGCGCATCAGTGATAGCCTATAGATAGCTCACAATTATCTGGAAGCTGCCTTCGAGAGGGATGCAGGGCGGGGTGATACCACGACTCGATTTTATGATTAACGACGGCGATTAGTAATAGTCGATTATAAATAAGGTTTCTTAAATAAAAAATAAAAAAGGCATTTAACTTCATTCGTTTGGAGAGGAGAATAAGACATTTAACATTAAATATAAGGACATTTCGAAATTGAAAGGTTAACTCAGGTTTTTTATTCCTCAAAATATACATATCTTGTACAGGTTCAATTTATTTTGTACCTGTACAAGAGAGGTTCTACATTCGTTAGTCTGCCTGTAGTAGAAAGTCAGCATAGCACATTAACAAAACTAATTTTAATTATTTCGCGTTGAATCGTTAAATATATACATACAAAGCATATCTTATTTTCATTCAAAACGTGATCATCATCATACTTCGCACCAATTAAGTTGATCTATATTAACCAATCAACACATCACCAATTAAAAACAACATAATAATCGACTATCAATGAAAATATAATTACCAAATAAAAACAAAAGAATAATCGACAATTATCAATCGCTCGCAGCTAATAGCGTTGTACCGTGGCATCACGCGTGGGGAGTGTCAGCGGTGTGGAGGGGTGTCGTGTCACCGCGGGCCCGAGCGGTCGCGGGATTCACATGAGGAACTTGCCGATGATGATGCCGACGAGGGCCATCACTAGCGCGGTGGCCACCCACGGCATCGACGACACCTGCCCCGTCTTCTCGGGCCCGTACGAGTGCGGACGCGCGGCGCGACCGTCGCCCGCAGACTGGTGCAAACGTAGCAACTCTTCCTACAAACGTTTGTCAATTTAGTATATACTTAGAAAAATACCAACGTAACAGTGTATACAGGGTGTCTCAAAATGAGTTTACTAAACTCAGAACTTTCAGATATACTCTACGTTTTTTTGAGTATGCAAGTTTTTTAGTATAAATGGTACATAGACTAACACTGGAGAAAGCTTAGCAAAAGACCTTTTAAACATGAATCTAATGAAAGTGTCATAGTTTAGGAAATAATGCCACTTTCTTGTTTTCTTCATACAAGAAAAATACAAAAAAGTGGCATTATCTCACAAACTATAAGACTTTAATTAGAGTCATGTTATTTTTAATTGAAAGGCTTAGCTATATCAAGTTTCAGTTTGGCACGCTCTTTTTGGGTCACCCAGTATACAATTTATTAATTCATCCAATAATATAAATAACATATATCACGTATGTACGGTTGAAGTCGAGATGCAAGAGATTTTGACTCTTCGGAGCCACGTTCAGGTAAGCAACAAAAGCTGAGACAAATTCGCAACTCGCATGTGCAACATACTTAGAAATACTTGAAGTACATGAGAACGCTGATTCGTTATGCTTTGTTTGTCTGAGAACGCCGATTCATTATGCTTTATGTCGATATTTTATGAATGATGTAACATATAACCAAAGGGGAATTGAAGGTTTACTATAGCAATATTATTACTTATATTGTCTTAGATAAACTAGTAATGTATGCAAAATAAAATGAGCATGTACACGTTGATTAAAAGTAGCTTTGTATTTAATCAATAAAAAGTGATTCAGCTGAATAACAACACATTGTGAAGTTTAATGCTGCTAAAATAAACTGATGGAAGACAGTTTTGTTAAACACAATCGTATAACATAATTTGGATTTGTGTTTGCGTTTTAATTGATTGTGTAGTGTGCGCCTCCGTATGTATAATACCTATTACTACGCACACTCACTCTTTCCTTTAGTATATAAGGAATTGTATTGTAAATACGCTTTTGATCGCAGTCAGTCGTATCATTTATACCGCTCCCAACGCCCATCACTGCAATTGACTGTTCAAAAATATTGACATTAAAGACACCAATTACATACATTACTCTGATCCCGAAGTAAGTAGCTACACGTAACAACAGTTGTACCACAACACCCATACCCGAGACAAGATAGAACATTATGATTTCTACATTAACACGACCGGGAATCGAACCCAGGACTTTGGAATGGCGACGCCCTGAAACCTAGCGTGCTAAGCCACTATACCACAGAGATCGTCATTCATCAACAGTCAACACTTAACTTTTAAGTAACTCGACGAATATTACATTGTTATTTTGGGATGAACTTTCGCAAAACGCAAGGATGTTAAATAGTAAATGTTACAATATAATACGAAAAAAATATACTACTACGCAAATAAGGCTAAAAAAATAAATATCCTTCCTTTTCCTTTGGACATTCCCACACATCGCCATCTAGCCCCAAAGTAAGCTACTCAAAGCTTGTGTTATGGGTGCCAGACAACGGATATAATACTTAAATACTTTTTTGTTTGTAAATACATACATGATATACATAGAAAACACCCAGACCAATACAAACAGACATGTTCATGCACACAAAATGTTTGTATTGTGCAGGGATCGAACCCGCATCCGCTGCGTAGAAGGCGATTTCTCGACCACTACACCAGACGGGTCGTCATAAAACAATACACAGAGCAGGTTAAAAGGAAATGAAACTTTTGGTTAACTTTTCGGTCGGCCATCAAAAAATATCGTTTTTTAATATTTTTTCCTTAAATTTTTACTTACAAACGAAATATTAATTGATAAAATCTTCCAAACCGTACGTTTAAATATAAACAGGCTGTTAAGGACGTTCGAATATTCTCTTTATAGTTCTTGAGCAGCTATAAGCTGCTTCGAAAACTTGATACTTTATTTACCGATCTATCGATTTTTGACGGATCAGCAGTGTCCGTCATTTCGAAATAAGCGAAATACGAAGTGAGCCAGGGAAAATAGGAATAATCCAAAGGAAAAAGCAAAAAAAATGCGAAGAATTGTTTAATTATTTACGAGTTTACGACTCGAATGCACCGTCACAAGAGCGTCTACTCACTCGTCGCAGAAAGGGAGCGAAAGACAAAACACAAAAAATGACACTAAGACTTTTTGTGTATTTGACCTCTGAAACTAAGGAACAAGAAGTACATTTTATTTTGTAATTTAAGCAGTATGCGCCATCAAAATTTCATTCGTATGACTCAAAAAGGCCACAGGCCCGGTATAGGAATATCGATGTTCTGTATGCTATTTGCTATTTTGATGTTACCTAGTAGTCTTTATGTCCTGAATATAATATTGAACTTATTGCAGTAATTACTGATTAATAATTATTTGGATGTTAAGCTGAACAAAACAGATGAACAAACAGATTAATGAGATGTGTTAATTCGGAAAACAATAAATAAGGTATACCTCACAACACAAATTTCTACAATATTCGCGAAAAGGAACGGGAAAAATCAAAAGGAAAATTCGCAAAAAAACATAAATTTAAAAATAAAAGGGTAGTAAAACCTAACTACATACATAGTCATATGTATTTAACATTTCACTTAAAAATAACTGACAAAAAACTGGAAGAATACTGTTTAATTTATAATGAACAGCTAAGTGTAATAGTTTTTTTTTTATTACTACTGCTATAATTAAGATCTTTAGTCGAAGCAAACTTTCAGTATTGGTATTTTCATGCGCCGAGCCGATATTATATTAATTTCCCGATTACTGATATCACTGATTAGGAGACTGATATTACGTAGTTACTAAGATTCTACGTATTACATGCAGTCGCAACTATGAACGTTACAATCTTTTTTTCGCAAAGCGTAATTGTATATATATGAAGTTAAAAATCTGTACCAAGTCATTTGAATCGTCATAATAAAAATTACAACAATAATCTTATTTGAAAACCATATCAAAAATTCATGCACGCAGTTAGTTTCAATACTGATTGTATTATTCATCCAGACATGCACAGAAATCATTAATGTTCAAGGTGTTTTAGATAATAAAACTGTAAAAATTGTTTCTTTTACAGTTTCATTATCTTCGATTTCCTTCTGTTATTGTAGCCGCTAGGTATTGTATCAGAAAAAAAAGATAAATGTTAACATTCGCGTTGCGTTACCATTACCATAAGTGTTTATTATTATTCTAGGTAATACGTTGTGCTTTTAAAACCTGACCGTGCTAGATATAAAATTTAAATTGTCATCAGAATCATTCAACAAACTCAGTAAACATTAAATTAAAACAGCAAGTTTCACCGCTGCAGATGTTTCGCGATGCTGTAAGTGTTATTCCTTGAGGTGACTATGACAATTTAAATAAATGTACTGTATATATATGTTAAATGCTATATAAGACGACGCTGCATTTGCTCAAATATACAGCCGGTGTAAACCGGCCGCAACATTAGTGTTTTTAGCCTTGTCATATTAAATACATAAACAAGGAATTGTGTTAACTTACTTTTAGTTGCAGATTTTCTTGTCTTAATTTGCTCTCTTCTTCCCTCAAAAGAATAACTTCTAAAGTTGCTTTCTGCAGGTCACTCTCCACGTTTTCAGATTTTGGGAACGTCTGAAAATTAAGCAATCAAGAGACATTAATAAGGGTTTTGTTTGTCATTGATAATAACGACTTCGTTGAATGAATAGAAAATATTAATTCTAATATTGCAACAAAATTAAAAAAAGCTTATTTCTACTCAGGAATTTACAAAAAGGTCAAGATGATATAATATGTGGTAAAGGATATGCACTTTTACCGAAAGCCCCGTGAAAATCGCAATATCGCGTGACGTGCTAAATTGAATGGGGAATAATACTTTTGTGCTCCAAATAAGCGTCTAATAAAAATAATTTTATTTGCTTAATTCCTAATGTGTCTTAATTAAAGGTACTGTGACAAAATTTAGAATAATAAAGTTATTTTATTTAAATTGCCGTGTTTTCAATTATTAATACGATGCTTCCCACTAGTACAGCTAGTCGTACATGCGCTCTGACGTTGCGTTCTGAGGATAAGAGGCGACCATCTGACGATATGTTTATCTAATTTATTATAAAGCTGAAGAGACTGTATGTTTGTTTTAATGCATTGTCAGGAATAATTGATACAATAAAAAAAGGGTTTAAAGATTGACTATTTATCGCGGCAGGATACAGGCTATTAAAACATCGCGTTACGCCTTACGAGAACGGAGTATAATCAAAACGCACGAGCGTTTTCACGTGTTAACATACATTAATGGGTAATGTTGCTATCATAATGTTGGCTCCTTTAATTACACACTGCGACTTAGCATCGATGCAGCCGCCCGATTTCGAAACGCGCCACGGTATTTCAACTTACGCAATTCACGATACTAACGCGCGTTAGCATCGATGCAGATGCGCAACTCCGTCATTCTTCTGATAACTTGGTAGGTCTTTAGCATCTATACAGTCGCGATGCATCGATGCAAACGTGATGGTTTTGCATCGAAGCAATGGGTATCTTAACAGAAAGTTAATATAATTTTAGTTATTTAGATTTAATGGAAATATCCCTAGACCATGTTGATGTGTGTATAATGTAGTAGGTAGTGTTTCACGAACAGATACTGTCAGAGTTGTGTTTCGTAGAATAGATGCGAGAAAATAGTGAGTTTTTGGACACTGGTATTGGCGGCGAGCGTAATAAAATACTTCGAAGGAAGACAGTATGTCTGCAAATAACATCCCACCCGCAAGTTCACTAAGTTACTCCGCGCTTGCAACGCTGGTAAATAAATCCACGAAATATCAGATGCTTATAAATAATGTTCCTTATTATTTATAAGCTTCTGATATTTCGTAGATTTATTTATACCATTTCAACATAGTCCAAGTTGTAATGACCGTAAAAGAGCGTTATATGGACGTATTATCGGGGTTCCATAGTATATTATTTCGGTCAAGTGGCGAATTTGGTATGAAATCAATGGCAGTAGGTACTAGCACAACGTCTCACTCTGGACCAGACATTCAGGAAGTAGCTACTCTTATTACACTTTCTAGTGGCGCCATTAAATATAGATAGCGGTACAGAAGTAAAACTACACACACAGTGCGCTCGAGCAACACACACACTCTGACGCTGCTCACGGACATGAGTTCTCAGCATAGAAAAAATGAATAAGGTTAGAATGGCCCCGGTCAGTGCGGCAGCGAGCTTAATTGTAGGCATATGCCTGCATTGAGCCGTAGCTACTTCAGTCGCGTGACAAGAGCGTTGCATTATTTTGTGTCAAAAATGCTGTCTTTTGCTATAATTACTTGAAGAGAGTGAAGCCAGGTCATAAAAAATGAGAGAGAAAGTGTATTTTTTCACCGGTAAGTAATAAATACGTAGTTATTTCGACATTATTTGCAAAAAAACACTTTTTAAGTATGATATTTCAAATGATAGCGGTTTTTTTGCACGAAGTTCAAAAAAAATATTCATTGATGACTGTTCACACATATTTTTAACAAATCTGCTATCTTAACACGCAATGTATCGCGTCCAACTTGCTTTGTTCGCTTGTATACGCATCACTAGGGATGTAGCTCACAGCACAGTAAAATTATCGATAAATGGTAATTTCCCTACTGATGTATTAAAAGATAAAAATAAGTTTTGTTTATTTATTATTTTATACATAATTATGATAAAATAAATACAATAAAGTTGAAGAGTTCATATGTTGGAACGCGCTTATCTCAGGAACTATTAGAGCTATTTGAAAAAAAAGATATTATATTCTAATTCGTGCTGCCAAAATAACGTATTCCTGCAAATAAAATGTAACTCGGCAAAAACGCACTGCTTAATCCTCAACTTTTCTACTTTCGCTGTTATTATCTTCGATTTTAATTTATCGTTTGGTCTATTTATTTGTAAAATAGAGATATTATTTGCAGAGGGCAAAGCCCCTTTGGTGATGTGATTTAAATGCGAACAAAAGCACTGCAAGGTTAACTGTTGTATCATGCAGCTGTACATTTCTTTAACTAAACCACCATACTAACTTGGGTCATATTTATTTATTGAAAACTTGCACATGCACGAAACATAAAATTGTACATGTGGCGGACTTAATGCCAAAAGCATTCTATACCGGTCAACCATACGTCTATATGTATATTGTATTTTTTAAATTGTAATCTTAACTATTTTCGATTTGAGTTTGTTCTCTACCCTTCCGTCCCTGCGTAAAGATCAAGCCTAAAGTCTTTCTCGATAAATTAGACATCCAACACAAAAACTTTTTTTTTATTGGTCCAGTAGTTCCTGAGATTAGCGCGATTAAACACATACAAACTCTTCGGCTTTATGGTATTAGCTAAGAATACAAATGAATAAATAGCATGGTAAGATATAATACCTGAATAATGTAGACCATCGCCTTTATGCTTTTATACCTTTAACATTTTTCTTTACATTGGAATCTATTTGTCGTATATAAGTAATATTACTTATTCTTTATACAATGAATGATTCAATTCTACTAATAGAACTATTTTTAGAAACTAATGTTTAAAGGTATATGTTACTCTATTTCAAGTAACGTTTAGCAACTCATTTTTACTTCTATTGTTTTTACCGAAAGGCAATAGTAGTACCCTTTGTTGCGATCAAATGAGCTGTTAAATTATCAAAAATATTTCAAACTTAAATCCTCCATATTTATTCACAAAGAGAAACAACATTACATCGGTAATTGAATTTATAATAATCGACCTTTACCACATCACTAGTATTTTGACATAAAAGAACGAACGTATCTGAATGATGATTGGAGGTTTCTCCGGTAGAAGCTCTGTGATTGGTAGTTGGTTTCAAGTACTAATTACACCAATCACAGAGTTCCTAGCGGAAATTGTGATTGGTTTGTGATATTGGTGCGTTAATTCATTGATTGGTACTTTTATCACTGCAGCAACAGCGCGGTAACTCCCACCGGCGACAGAGGTTCCCATACAAACGAACGATCAAAACCATTCTAACCTTATTCATTTTTTCTATGGTTCTCAGAACATTTCAGGACACTGTGAGCGCGAGTGCCGCTCGCCTAAGACACGCGTCTGTGAAAGGTTTTGAAAGGTGAAAGTATTTTGTAAGATGACGACTACTTCAGCTCGTTTTATATAATAGTTTCTTATTTTAAATCTATATTAACGGAGTAACTACATTTTTTGAAAATGTTCTGAGTAGCATGTCTAGTAGAATACGTAAGTCTAAGCGTCTTTCATAAAATGTATATTGACATAAAAAATAGAAAAAAAATGATATCAAAAGTACGAATTATTTGAGAAGGACAAAAGATCAAAGTTTGGGTCTAAATCGGACAGGAAAAAGGAAATTGCGTTAGTAAGATCGTTTAGAAGGTATCATAGAGTTATTAGTACGAAATATACAATTTCATGTTTTAGTTGGGTAATCTTAATTTTCTTGGTTTATATTTTAGTTTCCTCTTTTTTATTCTCAACTAAATAGCAAACAACTAGATTCAAGTGCGACGACCACGATATTTCTTTTGTGTATAAGCCAATGTTGACATCCCTAACGCGACCGCTGAGAGCGTGTGTGAAAAGTGAAGTACATTAACGAGTTTGACCTCTGTAGGTACTGTCAAATATTTTGTGCCGGCGCTACCGATTCTTCAATACAACAGGTGAGGCAGCCACCGCAACATTCCCAACAACTGTACACACAGCAAAGTGTAAACAATCAACTAACCAACCAGTGGCTATACGAATACCGGTGGCTGTAATATAGTTCGGAATGACCGGTGTATCGAGTTAGGAGTGCGGTGAGATGCACTAATCTCTGGACCTTCTTGGCGGAGATTCTCGCATCAATCGAACTTATTTCGAATTATTATTATATTTCGTATTATTATTATTCGTATATTATTCGATTGCGAGTTTAATCTTTTAACCTAAAATATCAAATAATATACACGTGTATATTATTTGATATTTTAGGTTAAAAGATTAACACACCGACGAAATCAAAATGCATAGATTACTCTGGGAAATCAAAAAAAAAAATTCTTCGGCAATGAAAATTCGATCGGTGAACTTTTTCCGTATACGAATTGCACGAGGATCTGCCCTCTAGAAAGATTTGAAAAAATATATTTGTGTCAGATAGCTTATTTAACGAAGAAGGTTTTAGCTGATTAACATCACGCTACGACGTACGGAGTAAAGCAAAACGCTCGGACGATGTCGTGTAGGACCGGTAGTAAATAAGAAGTAGAATTTTAAAGTGCTTAAGGTTTTTGTAAATTTTACAAACGCGATTTAACTACTACTTAAAAAAAAACCTCTTAAATAGCTGGGAAGCACCGTTTGACGCGTAGGAGTTTAAATAAAAATAAATAAATGATACCGTTTTCGCGCTTATAGTCCCAGACTGGAGATCATCATCCTTCTTCCGCTTTGCCTCATTCTGGATGAGAGTTTCTACAGCGTCCTGTAAGACAATCCGAATAACATGCCAAGCTAGATCCATCGTATATCCCCCGCCGTACTCGATGATAAATTATTTAAGAGCTGAGCTTACACAAATAATGGTGTGATAATGATGATTAATGATCATATGTACAGATTGATGGCAGTTCAAAAATGGACACAGTGGGCAAACAAAAGTTTAAAAAGCTCACATAATTAAAACAAAATAAAAAATATATAACACCGTGCAATAAGAACTCCTTACCAGATTCAAATTGATTTACGATTATATTCGTGGTAATCAATAAAGAATTCGGAAGTAAGCAGAGGTAAGGAGCACTCCGAGAAGCACTATGTTTTGTGATAATGAAAAAGTCTACAAGATTTACCTTTATCGCCGTCTTGGCCTCATCAGCTACAGCCACACGCTTCTTCGTGACTTCGTTCTGGGCTGCGTTGTCACCAGAGTCCTATAAACAACAGGTAATTGAGGTTTATTATTCAAAAGAAATTATATAACGTGTTAAAATACTGTCATCTATAGATAAATCTACTACTTACATTCAGATTAGTGCCACGAGGTGTCTCAAACACACATTTCAACTTATAATCCATAAGCTGATCAGGGCTGATCTCTTTCCACTGGAATCAAGGATTTATTTTCATTATATTTTCTATTTCAGTTATAATTACAGTCTGCTATTCAGTGTTTAGTGAACATACCACTTGTTCTAAGTTTGACTTCCCTTCTGGTGCAATGACACTCTGAACCATGAACTTATGTTTATGTTTTTCATTTGGATCAACATAAACTGGCTGTGGAGTGACTGCAAAGAGAAATAATGTCGTAAATTACGTTGTAATTATGACATATTCTAAAAAAAAAACAATAACTTGATACTGACTTGCTATTTCAACTTTAGAATTTGGGTCGAGCACTCCAGAGTTGGGCCGCACACAGTATTTTTTTGGCGCAGTAGTTTTGATCTTGAAGAGTACGGTCTCAGTGCTAGGGTTTATCAGTCGCATGTAGGTGGTATACCCCTGCTCAAATAGTCCTGAGAAATCAACTAAAATAATCAATAATATTTACTATAGACCCAGTAATAAAGTTCGATTGCAATATAAAGTTCCTATTTCTAATAAGTTTTGGTACATATCACACTCTGAACGCCGGTCAGTCTGTTAGTCCTGCCAATGACTCCGGCCCAGGCTATCAACGCATTTAAAATCGTAATTTTACCATCTAGTCACTCTGATGACCATTTACTAGTACTAGTAGTATAATTAAAATGCCTTCAAAAGCTGAAAAATACGTCAGCGTTTTTCTTAGATTTAGGAGAAACACAATAATATGGTGTCAATCCTCGGTGTGCGTACACTGTTGCTGTACATAAGATTGACATCATTCACAAACTGCCAATGAGTTTTCTTTTTCTCCTAAATGTAAGACCCTTTAGACATTTAGCAGCGATGCAGTCGCGATGCCACCGCGCGTTAGCATCGATGTAGTCGCAAAATGACAACCTTTACACACTACACTACTTTTAGCATCGATACAGTCGCAATGCTAACGCGCGTTAGCATCGATACAGTCGCGATGCAGAAGCTGAAAATAGACAAAATATGTACTGAATTTTGGCGATTGCATCAATACTAACGCGCGATAGCCTAGATGCAGTCGCGCTTCTGCATCGATGCTAACGCGCGACTGCGTTGATGCTAAATTAAATCTGTTCATTGCGTAAATCGCGATGCCGAAGCGCGTTTTGAAAACGCGCGACTACATCGGTGCTTTAAATCGCAGTGTGTAGGGGGTCTAAGACTAATGCGTTATGTTAAGTATTTTAGTGAGTTTATGAAGGCGGTTTATTCTTTTATTATTTGTTTTATTTTCAACCATATATTGCAAACTACAGACACGACTTTAAAGTTACTATTCTGAAGTTATCTGACTGAACTAAAAAGATAGATACATCTCATTGTCACTTTCCGTTTACAAGAAATCACAGATATACTTACAAAACTTGGCATACGTGTTTAGAAGCTAAACAAGATCATCATTCTCGTATATTATCCAATTCCAATAATTACACAAGCATACAGGTCGAATTAAAAACCTTCTCTTTTTAAAGTCGGTAAAAAGATTATCTGCTTTACAGGTGAAGCCAACGGTGGTTAGCTTTAAAAGCCGTCTTAATTCGTTGGTTTGTATTATGTTCGGTGAAAGGTTTGAAATTGAAAATACCAGCGGAGTGCGAGTCGAACTCGCGCACGAAGGGTTCCATATTTTTGACGTTGACTATACCTACTCTGATTTTTAATTAGATAGACTAGAATGACAGCTTCAAATGAACTTTTTATCTTTTAATGTTGCATGCGTAGTACCAATAGTGTTGTAACTAGTGATGTACAGGACTCGAGGCTTCGAGTCCTATTTTTGAAGCCTTGAGGCGGAATGGCAAGGCTCAGTGAGCTCTTTTATGATTTTCTTATTTTCACATTATACTATTTACTATATATCATAATTTCTAATAATTTAGAAATAAGGATGATACTTTTAGAAAACATGATTTTTGGACCAATTTTATTTATGATGATTTATTTCCTGTACAAAGCTATACCCAATGTTTGCATTATTGGATCAGCCTCACAAACTATCATATTCTATTCAGTAATTTTCAATAAGGTGTATAATTAAAACAGCATGGTAGTGCCAATATAGGATATATTACTGATTTTCAGTACAAACTTTTATAAGTTATAACTTTTGTTAACACCGCTGCTTTATTTTTTTGTTAAAACTTAACTCTTAAACCTCCAAAAATGTATGCTTTCAAATATTTGTTACAATACAAGCTTTAGAATAAAAGCCTAAAAGGAGGCACTCCGCAATATGTTTCATATTACAAGTTCTATTAACAGAAAAATGTGGTGTAGGTTGTGTGGATCCATACTTTGTCTCTGATCTAACATTTGGGTGAGTTGAAAGAGTGCAGAACCTTTTTATTTACATATATAATTAGCCAAAAACAATGCCTTAACACAGATTATACTACTGGTCTTTTAAAAGGACACCATAGTTATTAGAAAGGATGTGTAGTTAGTTATATCAAGTATAACTTACTTTTTATCAGTTTATATTTATTTAAAATTCAAATTAGTAAAAAAAAAACTTTTTTGTGAACCTGCAACTCATATTTACCTATTTTTTATTAAAGGTAGTTTGTATTTAACTATTTTTAACAAACAAGTTATGTTCTTATTTTGTACATAGGACCTTATGTTTCTTAGGCGGATCTTATTGATCGTCCATATTAACTGGGTTTAGTCATTATCTCACAGCAGCACATCTGCACTTAACTATTATAAATGTTGTTGTCAACAGAAAAGTGGCCACCCACCAAAAGTCATTTAGTCTATCTAATCAAAACTCAGAGAATATATAGAGTAAAATGTGACTTTGAGAGGAATATTTCATTATTTATTGAATTAAAATATATTTTTATCTTTGTGATTGTTGAGATGTGTATCTGTAACTTATTTGTTGGCCTTACAAATAAACTTAAAATGGTCAGAGTGTATCCTTAAAACCGGTAAATAGGTATGGTATTTGGTATGTCATTTTTTTACAAACATGCTTTACCCAATGCAGTATTACTCATCCTTTTTTTTACAACTGGAAGTGAAGAATGAATACAGAAAATAAAAGTGTCAGAAAAAAAATGGGAACTTAAAATTACAATCTATTATCATAACACCCACATGTAAGTAGTAGGTACTTGACTATATACCTTCACTTGTATTGTAGCACAATGGTTAAAACCAAATAATTAGCCATGTATGTTGCTAGAACTGTTTATGTCCTCATAACACTAACACTTATTACAGCACATAGGTAAATATTGAACTTGAAATGACTCATTATAATGGAGAAGGCAGCTCTAGAGCCCGTGATGTTTGTCAAAGTTGGACACAAGCGGGTAATTATCTACCAATGTGTAGAAAATAAAGATGATTATAATATCGTTTCATAACGTAATTAGCTCATGATTTACAACTTACGAGAGAAAATCAGCAAAAAACTGAGAAAAACATGAAATACCGCACCCTGACAAAACGCCGATATCTGGAAATAGAAACTCCATTTGTCAGCAGTTAGCTAGTTCACGAACGACCTATGTATACTGCCCAAGTTTCCAATGCGGCGATTGCTCACGAACAATATCAAATAGGTACTCACCTTTAAACTTTAGCTCGTTTTGCGGCTCTATAGTCAACACCTGATTAGGCATTTTGTATTATTATATTTGCAGTATTTCGTTGGCAAAAGTATTATATTCAGAAAAATTACTGTCCTGCGATGTCGGCCAAGCGAACGATGAATATGACGAATTCGACATGCGCAAAACGCAATGCGCATGCGGTCTCTTTCTCGAAATTCAGGTGCCCTATTCTGATATCCAGAAAATATGCATGTCTTTCTAAACAACTGTGGCTTTAACAACCATTTACATTAAAATTAATATATAATCTTGCAACCTTGTATTCATAGTAAGATACAAAAATCATATCCGGTTCTCTTTGTCCTATTTTTAGGGATTTCCAATATTTGTTAGAATAAGACCCCTTGGTGTAAAAATATCTATGCGCGCGCACGTCTTGGTCGATCTATACACGTACAAAATCGGATACATATCTAAAACAAACCATTCTAGCATTTTTAAAAACTTAGCGAGAATTATATATTTTTTTATCTTATCTTACCAACTTTTTTTAAACATTTATTTGGGTTATTATTATTAGTATATTTGTAATTTCCTTTTTTATTTTTATATGTATGTATTTATTATACGTACGTACGTACGTACTTACTTAAACTAAAACTTAGAAAATAACTAGCAAAAAGAAAGAATAAATATAATTAAAAAATATAAAATTATTTTTTCGTTAAAATGACTGTGTTTCTGCTTTAAGTGCGCCTTCACATTACAGCGACAGCAGCGCCGTCGCTTAGGGCTTACTGCTGTCATTTATGTATGAAATTATCAGCAGCGCGGCTGTCGCGCGACCGTCGCGCTGTTAGTCCCTTAAGTGTGAAAGCGCTCTAATAGGCCTGATAATAGGTCTGATCATAAAATTAATATCCCTTTGGGGATAGTCTGATCGTCTGTGCTGGTGTGGTGTGGTGTACCTACTGCCTGTGGCATTATGGCCATTGAGGATGTTCTATCTATGATTATGGCATAAACGTGGAATCATTTTAGTACATCACCACAAATGACACACGTATAAGATGAAATATCGCTCGCTATACATTTGTATGGACTATCACAGACGGCTAATTTTTATTTTAAGTATCCTAAGATCCCAAAAGATGCGGCTCATTTACAGAATGTTTGGTACATCGTGTGCCAAATAAAAATGGGGTTATTAAATATCAGTTTCTGCCTCTAAGTTTTTTTTCGCCCCGTGGTTATTCTTATGGTGTATCCACACCCCCAGCGCCATGGGCGCTCATGCCGCAACGCAACGATTTTTTTCATAGTATCTGACAGTTAATTGACATATGCCGCGGGCGGTGTGGATACACCATATTTGGACTTTTTATGTTTTTATGATAAATATGTATCTGTGACATTCATTTCATATCTTTTTTAAACTATTATTGTTTTCTGCATAGGTAATATATTTTTTGTATGTTATTGTACACTATTTTGCGATTTCACAAACCTTGCGAAACCTAGAACTAGCTGTAAAATTAAAAAATATGATTGCCAGATCAGTGTAGCGAAACCTCCCCAGTCTTACAAGAAATGTTTGTTTGCGGAAACTATTGAAATGATTGTTTTTAAGTTCCGTAGAGCTAAACTCCTTACCATAACATTATCCTTGCATGAATTTTAAAGTGTTATAGGCATATAGGCTAAATATTTGTCATATCGACCAATATGTAAAGACTAGCGGTCCCCCGCGACTCTGTCCGCGCGTTTTGAGTTTGCTCCCTCCCCTCCCGTCGCAGCGTCATGTTTTATATCCTAAAGCCTTTCTCGATGAATAAGCTATCCAACACATAAATTTTTTTTCAAATCGGTCCAGCAGTTCCTGAGATAAGCGCGTTCAAACAAACAAACTCTTCGAACATTATTTTGGTGCGGAGTTATGTTAAAACTGTGATAGCTCCTAAGATATTTATTGAAATCAAATGATATAAAGGGCAACTTGGTTCTAAATGAAATGCTCGTGATGATGAATGTATTTATTTTGATAAGAATAAATACCTGTGTGTATAATACACCTCTAAAAATAATACTTTATTTTTTTACAAATTTATTAACATAAAAAAGGTCGTAGTAAGTCAACCATAAAAGATAGACATATGCTGTCGCGGACTTTATTATAGAACTCTTAATGCTGAACAATCCTGTCATACATGATTTTTGTGTAACTTAAGCGGTTTCCGCAGCGTATGCAGCGGAAGCTCTCAAAAGGAATATCTTTCTCCCGTTTTCGCAACATTTTTCATTTCTGCTGTGATGTTATGAGTCGTATCTTTATGTTATATAGCCTAAAGCCTTCCTCGATAAATGGACTATCCAACGTAAAAATAATTTTTCAAATCGGGCCAGTAGTTTTTGAGATTAGCGCGTTCAAACAAACAAACAAACAAACTCTTCAGCTTTATAATATTAGTATAGATAAGAAAATATCGATACGGATATTTCGTATCGATTAGAAGTTTTATTGAACGATTCCTAGGAATGTGAAAAAATATAATTAACCTTAAACAATGATATTGTATTAAGAACTAGATCACCGGTGAGACGCTTAAAAATAGTCAAGCAAACACCACCTCATGTCGAAGTGAGGTCTTAATTTTGGCATAGTCTGTTTTTGATGGCGTTAGCGTTCATAAGTGTCTAAATGCCTCAGTGCGTCTTTTTAACTGCAGAAACAACTAACTTAATGAAAATATTTATTGTCGTCAGAAGTTGATTTTCTGAGACAATCCCATACAGGGAGTAGTTTGGTACTATATTTTTTTTATTAATAATTTAACAACCGTCATAGTGTGGTGGTTTACGTTCCGGACAACAAAGATTATCAGTCGAATCCCGCCCGCTCGACCCTAACACATATGTCTATACTACATGTATGTTAATATCCGTCTCTGTGTCATATAAATATAAAGTATACCTTTAATTTCTTTAAAGTAACAGCGTAGACGCTCTCGCATCAAAAGGTCGCCGGCGCTCGCGTAAAATATAGTATTAAAAAAAACTGTTGATAAACACATCCGTGAGGGATGATACTCACCATAGTAGTAAAAAATATGTACGATTACTATTAGCATGTTATTTGAAGGGATCATCCCGTTTAAATGATGCTAGATGACTATGGTGTATTAATTAATATTTTTTATTTAGTTAAATAAGGATTGTTAATATTTTAATTAATTTAATTTGTAAAAAATATACAATATTTTAAATGTTATAAAGTTTGAATATAAAATATTTTGTTGTTTAATATACTTCCGAGCTAAAGTGTAAACTCAATTTTAAAATTAGGCCAACGAGTCTTTTGTAATGTACCTACATACTTTAAAAATTTATTAAGAAAGCTTCTCTATTAAGACTCTGTTTCGAAACTGATGTCTGATGTGATAGATGTCAATCCATTGACATCCAGAGGCGGCGTAAGGCGTGGGCGACGTCGGCGACCGCCTACAGCCTCGCGGTCCAAGGGGCCTCGCGCCTCGAAGGCCCGCGGACGCAAAAATAGATATAATTACTCATCTAGCAATAAGAAATAAAAAATCGGCTAGCAAGTATTTGGCAATACTAATTTACCACATTCGTTTTTTTTAAATATAGTCTGGCAACATTTACTGGCGTTGAGGACGGTGAATGATGCGATGAATCCTTGCTTCCTCTCATCGCCCGCTGGGGATTTTTCATTCTGTTTGCTCCAATATCAATGTTTAGGCTTCTAAACATGCTAAGCATGCGTCGTCACATACATGCATCTGATATTTCTTATTATATATCGTTTTGTAGAACTTGTTCGTGTCATATTTTCAATTTGTACAGTAACGAATATTTTTTAATAAATTATAATATTTCAGGCCTACTTAACATATCAGGCTCACTCAAGCTCTATTCGAGATAGAGATATCGGGAGAAAATGGGAATCTCGTTCAGCAAAACCAAAAAAGCTGAACGAGCTGTAGCAAATCGGGTTTCAAGATCAAGAATGATTAAGTTCCACAAAAAAAAACCTAACCTTAACTATTAAAGCAATATCATTATTTTTACGGTCTGACAAATTATTTAAAAAAAAACTATAATTATTCGTCCAGAATTCGAAAAAAATACTTCAAAACATGAAAACATAAAAATATACAGTTCGTTTTGAAATTATCCTATTATTGAGGTGCAAGTGAGGTGTAAGACTATAAGCGATAATGGCGCAACGCAAATAGCGCCGTCGAGAAGCAAGATAATAATGTTTCACTTGTTCTGATGAATATTATAAATATACAACAAAATCCTGATTTTATAACACTGAGGGTGGCGGTACACCTTTTCAATATATTTTTAATCAATTCTAACTACAAACGCGTTTTCGTACCAGTCCATGAACGAAACCTGTGTAATTATGTTGGTCCGTGGGTTGGCTAATAAACAAAACTCACTAATTTTATTGAAAATACTTCAATCATTAATGATGGCCACCATTAAATACAAATTACTTAACGAAAATATGATATCCGGACTGTTTTTTTTAATTAGTTAGTTGTTTCTGCAGTTTAAAAAGGCGCACTGAGGCACCGAGACACTGACGCCATCAAAAACAGACTAAGTCAAAGTTAAGACCTCACTTTGACGTGAGGTGGTGTTTGCTCGACTATCTTTTAGCCTCTCACTGGTGATCTAGTTCGTAACCCCTCACTCATTGCTTATAGAGTACGTTGCTAAAATAACCCCTCGGAAATCGCAATTACTCCACAATGAAATCATATTTAATACAATATCATTGATTAACACCCTCGGCGGTTGCTATGGTTACTCAATGTTGTTATGTCAAAGTATAACTAAAGACTGATTCACGCTATACCTACCAATAGCTACACCGTGCCGGCGCCGAGCCGCATGGGCAAGTGGCGGCTGCTGTACAAGCAAGATGCTGTGTCTCTTCGCTGGTTTGGCAATATCCTGGCGTAATACAAAGCAAACGTCGGTTGCGCTCTCGTCTAGTGAAGCCAAAATAGTGAAGCCAAAAATTCGAAAAAATCTGGATATGCTTGTCTTCACATTGACTATGCAGCCAAATTATCTGCACACTCTCCTCCCTACCCTCCACCCACCCACCATATGAAAAACAGAAAAAACTAAACACATTAAGATGAAACATTTATCTGTAAAACAATGTGTAGTAAAAGGCGATGTTATCAAATCAGCAGGTGTTCTGATTGCACTAACAGACGACTGGCTGATACATTTACACAACTGAAAATATAATATTCTAACGATCAACGTCTCCAAATACGACGTCTATGGTAGCAATTAATATCGCTACGTCAGCAAGCATTAACTTCGGACACAAGTGGGCAAGTCCCATGAGATGAGTATACGAGCATGCCCTTATGAAAGCTCGGTAGGGCTTCGACGTACCATCTGCAACCATGTATATTCCTAATTCACCTTTTGGACATTCCGTCGCTGTATAAGTTGCCCCAGGTGGAACGGGGTATCCTTCAGTGCACAACTTAAAATGGTGAATTAGTGACTCCATCGAAGTCTTCATTTCCTTGCGGGAAGGAAGGCAAATCTTTGAGTCATCCGTCTTATACTCACCTTCGGGTATGGTATCGATAACCTGATTAATAATTCTAAGAGATTGTCTTAACTCTTCCAAGCGCAAAAGGTGACGATCGTAACTATCCCCAAAAGTTCCAACAGGTACATCGAAGTCATATAAATCATAGCCATCGTAAGGTTCTGCAATTCTTAAATCCCATTTGACACCGGTACATCGCAGCATGGGGCCGGTAAAACCTAAATTAATTGCATCATGAGCAGAAACAGCACCAATGCCTGCTGTTCTAGCATAGTACAATCTATTCCCTGTAGCAATATCTTCGGTTTCATCGACGCGTTCACCCATTTTCATACATAACTCGTGGACATCGTCTAAATACCCAATGGGAAGATCTTGCGAGACTCCACCCGGACGAACGTAACAACAGTGTACTCGAGCTCCACATAGTCTTTCAAACAGTTCATAAAGTTTTTCACGTTCTTCACACATCCAAAAAAATGGAGTAATACCGCCAGCATCAAGTATAGTACCAGAAATATTTAAAAGGTGATTGGCAATCCTAGTCAATTCGGAAGCCAAAACACGAATGGCCTTAGCTCTCGGGGGAACTTCAATGTCAAGTAGTGTTTCAACTGCTAACGCGAAAGTTTGTTCATTTGCCAGGGAGGAAACATAGTCAAGTCTGTCCATAAATGGGAGACTTTGGTTGTAATGTTTGGTTTCCATGAGTTTTTCCGTTGCACGATGCAAAAAGCCCACGTGAGGATCAGCCCTAACAACCGTTTCACCGTCTAGCTCAAGAATAAGACGAAGCACCCCATGTGCTGCTGGATGCTGTGGCCCGAAGTTAATCCACATATTCCTTAATTTTCGTTCCACCGGCCTCAAGCAGCTTGTGTAATACATTTTAAAGTATTTGTCAGTTTCAGGTGTACCAAACATTACTGGTCCACTAAATTCTTTTACGTATTCTGTATCCGGATACCATCGGTGGCCCTTATTTGGAGTGTGCACTCTAAAACCGCGAACTTGTGAAATGCGGGTGGATAGTTTCGAAGTGATTGATTTTAGATATTGCATTTTTTGTTACAAAAATCATACAGGAAAAAATATTTTGTTGGATAAGCGCTTCAAGTTTTGTTTGATTGTTTGTTGAAATCTAGAAAGATATTCGTGGCATTTCAATCATTTCATTTGTCAATGATTTTATTTGTCAATCAAATTGACAGAATAAGAAAGGTCTTTTTATTTTGAAATACATCAAAGATGGAATGCAATACCATACTGGCCTAACATACAAAATACTTTTAATAATCTAGAAAGAAAAGGAATGACAGCATGGCGCAATGATTGAAAAGCGTTGCCGTTTATAAACGACTAGCGGTCCCCCGCGACTTCGTCCGCGCGTTTTGAGTTTGCTCCCTTCCCTCCCGTCGTAGCGTGATGTTTTATATCCTAAAGCCTTTCTCGATAAATAAGCTATCCAACACAGAAATATTTATTTAAATCGGTCCAGCAGTTCCTGAGATAAGCGCGTTCAAACGAACAAACTCTTCAGCTTTATAATATATTAGTGCAAGCGCACGTTGTACTTCAGCTGCGAACATTATTTTGGTGCGGAGTTATGTTAAAACTGTGATAGCTCCTAAGATATTTATTGAAATCAAATGATATAAAGGGCAACTTGGTTCTAAATGAAATGCTCGTGATGATGAATGTATTTATTTTGATAAGAATAAATACCTGTGTGTATAATACACCTCTAAAAATAATGCATTATTTTTTTACAAATTTATTAACATAAAAAAGGTCGTAGTAAGTCAACCATAAAATATAGACATATGCTATCGCGGACTTTATTATAGAACTCTTAATGCTGAACAATCCTGTCATACATGATTTTTGTGTAACTTAAGCGGTTTCCGCAGCGTATGCAGCGGAAGCTCTCAAAAGGAATATCTTTCTCCCGTTTTCGCAACATTTTTCATTTCTGCTGTGGTCTTATGAGTCGTATCTTTATGTTTTATAGCCTAAAGCCTTCCTCGATAAATGGACTATCCAACGTAAAAATAATTTTTCAAATCGGGCCAGTAGTTTTTGAGATTAGCGCGTTCAAACAAACAAACAAACAAACAAACTCTTCAGCTTTATAATATTAGTATAGATTTCAAAAAAGGAGGAGGTTATCAATTCGACTGTATGTTTTTTTTGAGGCTGTGTTACCTTACAGTCATTTGTAGACTGTTTTGATATTTTTTTTGCCTACCTAGAGGTTATACTTTCTAGTTGATCCCATGGTTGCCTAGACGGGATCTGATGATGAGATCTTGGTGCAATTGAGGGAAACCCTCAAATTTTGAAGGCACGTATAGTGTTTTTTACTAGAATCTTATTGTTATCGTGTTGTTGCGTCTGATAGTCAACATTGAGTGGAGCTGAGCTGATGGTACAATTCCTTAACGCTTGTTTTTAATTCGTAGTGATTTTAATGACAGAACTTATGAAAGGTAATTTGTAGCTTATCAAAGAACAGAGTCATAAAGTGCAACCACCCCCTCCTGTAATCACAAAAATAAAGAAATAAAATTAACAAAAAAAACGAATTCAAAACCAAAAAGCACTAAAAAGTATTTTTGTTCAAGTTATTCAAAAATACTTCTGGCTTTTTATTAGTCGCCGTAACTGCATGATGATTAACCATTACTGCAAAACCATATATGCCGCAGTGCTTTGAACACCGTTAAAATTCAGGTATCGTTACCTACGCCAGACGAAGGTAACGTTAATGGCAACGGTAACGTTATGCTTGGTAACGAAACCATTGATGACCATTTACCGTTAATATTGATTCCGGTATAATAATGTTAACATTAACGTTACAAATATCGATACTTTTATCGTTACATACACATAACATCGCTTTTGTTGCCATCCGGCGCGGCGACGTGCGTGATTCTCATAAAATTAATATTCCTATGGGAGTAAAACTAAATATTATTTCATTATCATTATACAAAATATTCGACGATATACATTCCTCTCCTCTGTCTTAATTTTATAGTAAATTAACGTTTGTAGAATAGAATAATCAATCTGCGTACTTTAAATTTGAAGCGCATTGGTAAGCAATATAAGTCGTATATTAAGAGGCTTCGATTTGGACTAATTTACCTGTTGAATGATTGTTGGGGTTATGCCGCTGTAATGAATAACAATCAATCACCGATCAAGTCACCATGTTTCAGACGCATTATTTCTCCAAAGTATACACAATTTCACTTTTAAATATAAAAAATCAAATGCACGTAATTTTCAGCGAGCTTCTGCGGGGCGGTCAACTGTTTGACATCTGCCAAAAATGGTTCTGCTTCTTCGTATCTCCCATCTCTTTTTATCACACAGTTTGCTGCTAGTGACCTCTCGCTTTTGTCGTTCTATTCCAAAGGGATAATAATTTTATGGCGATTCCACGCTACGCGGGTTGGCTGATCGGCGAGATGGCAACATCGTCAGCTAGTAGATAGATGCAAACACACGGTTTGGTTTTGCAAACACGTGCTTAGTGTTTGGCGGCAGGTTTTGTTGATTTTATTGTAGTATAATTTATTATTGTAGTATATATGATTGACTTAATGATAACGGTAAGCTTAACGATACTTGTTGTATTCATTTGGTATCGTTATCAAGCCTAGGCAGATGGTAAAATTGTCGATAATGTTAGGTCAATTTAAACTACCGTTACCCTTGTAACTGTTAAAATTGTAACTTTATGAAAATATCGTTAATTACGATAATTAATTATAGTGTGAATTTGGTATCGTTAACAAGCCCTGCCGCATTGTCTGCTGCTGATGCCGCACTGATGCCCACTTCATGCACACTTCCATAGTATCTGAAATATAATTGACGTATGCCACTGGGTGGTGTGGATACTCTACTAAAGTCAGTGAGACCAATACTGATATTCTAAAATTCTCGGAAGCAATTTTAAAAGGCGTTATTCATTTATTTATGAATTGATTACTAATTTCACATTTTCATTTTGACATTTTGAGTGATAATAAAATTGAACTGATATTTTTTGGTTCAAGTAATCGAGTAATGTCTATCGTTATTCGTTTTAATTAAATGTTGCGTTGCGTGCATTTTGCGTGTATTTAAATCCTTTTACAGGCTCATGGTCTATAGGTAACATATAAATATTAAGTCAAAAACAATTAGGAAAACAGTATTAAAATGTTAAAAAGTATGATACCAATCGTGTAAATATATATACATTATTAATAGATAGCGAGTATATTTTTCAAGCGGTTCTCATAGATAAATTTAGTGGTATTAGTAGCATTACGGCCATACCAATTAATCAGACATACACGATTTTAGACCGATTAGGTTTGTCAAACACTATAGTTTGAGTTTCGCTACGCATCATTTTGGGATGGCCATAAAGAAGGCAAAGGAGAAACCGCCGGATATTGCTGCTCGCGTTAGGCAAGCGCGGCCTTTTAACGATATTCACGGCTGTCAAAGTTACTGTTGTAAAACAACGGTTGTCTACCAAATCAATAAATAAATTAAATTAAAAAACATTCCCACAGATCGCCATCTAGTCCCAAAGTAAGCTACACAAAGCTTGTGTTATGGGTGCCAGACAACGGATACAATACTTAAATACTTTTTGTTTGTAAATACATACATGATATACATAGAAAACACCCAGACCAATACAAACGGACATGTTTATGCACACAAATGTTTGTATAGTTGCGGGTAATAGGTTACCAGGGTATGACGGTAGGCTTTGGTGCCTATTATAACTAAAATATATCGATACCTCTGGGCTCAAAGGTCGTAAAGGACAAAACGCTACTTTTCAGGAGAAGCAAAAAAACATTTTTTTAAACTTATTTCGAGTATAACTTTTTTGTTTCTTGAGCTATGTTTTCGATACCTAGGAACAAAGTTCTTAGAATTTCATGTATTTTCTGAAAGTTTGTACCGCAATTGGACTGCTGCTATAGTAAAGGAGATAAATTTCCTTTACGCCCTCGAAATTAACATAAAATGTCCTTTACACCCTTTGAATTTTCGTGTTTTTTTTAACTTGAGGTGTAAGTCTATTTTTACATACGTATCTGTATTAAATTAGGGCATTAAAGGACAAAATTTACATTATTTTAGGTAGTAAAGGATAAATATAACATGGAAAAGTTAATTAATTTTGTTTTTTTTTTGTTGATTATTCAGATTTACTAGTGACATCTGTATAATATTTTATAAATTAATGTGTTAAGACTTTATTTCCAAGAAATCACAGGTAAAAAAATATACCTACATAACAAACAGGTTCAAATTTACGTGGAACGTTTATAGTTGAACTAGTAGGCAGTAATGAATAGTCATTATTATGTACTATAGATGTCTGTAACTTAAAACTTATAACTGCGGGTCTATACGCGACGCATATTATGTAGTAGTATTGTTACTACTTACACCCTCGACGTTTCAACGGTGTTGCAACCGTCTTGGTCACGAGGAGACTGGTGCTCGGCGTCTTCGTCTGCATCGGGCGGCCGGTTCTTCTCCTACCCTCCAACTATCCGATATTTGTTTTGCACGTGAACTAGAGTCAGTAGGTTCAGTGCAACACACAACACTCATAGTATCAGGGATAGTGTTTATTGATAAAGGCGACACACACGGTTTGCACTTATTAATCACTGGATTCCAGGCCGATGACAATTTAAACCCGTCTTCCCGATTGAAATTATTATACTTTTTGATTTCAATCGCTTCACGTATTACCCTAGTATGGTAATGGCGATCCGTGGAAAGGATTTTCAGGTCATGTAACTCCATCCAGTGATTAAAGTGCTTAAGCCTTTGCGGAAGCCACATTGGCTCCTGGCTAGAATGCCACGAGACTCAATGAACCATTCAAGGCGAATCCTAATCATGTGCTCCATTACTTTTAGAAAAACTGAAGAGAGAGCGATTGGACGATAGGAATTGTGGTCAAGAGGATCTTTTCCAGGTTTTAGAATTGGAATGACCAGCTGTGGTTTCCAATCGTCCGGAATGTTGCCCTGATCAAAAAACATATTGATTAGGTTGAGAAAATAAGACTTAGCCTTGTCAGGGGATCTGCACAGAAAGGAATAAGGGGCTCCATCAATCCCAGGAGAGGAGTCAACTAAGCCATTGAGGGCTAATTGAAGTTCTTCAAAAGAAAATGGGTTATCTAAATTGTTAGAGAGTGAAGAGCAAGAAGAGTAAGAAGGTAAGCTGTCGAATGAAGGGACAAAAGGAGGGGCGAGTTTATCAGCGAAATCATTTAGTCAAGAAAAGGGATGATTAGAAGTGATATTAGGGCAGTCTAGGTATTGGCGGAATCTTTTTATTTGCTTCCAAACCAGTGAGGAAGGGGTTCTGGGAGACATTGACTCACAAAATTTAGTCCAACCAAGTTTTTTTTTCTTAGCCAAAGTCTTTCTAGTTTTAGCCGATACCCGCTTGTAATTTACATAATTCTCTAGAGTCATTGATCGGTTGAATCTTTTTTCAGCATCCCTGCGTTTCCAAACAGATGCTGTACAATCAAAGTCCCACCAGGGAGGGGATATCTTATGATTGAGGTTCTTTTCCGGAATGTGATCGGAAGCGCTGCTGAGTAAAGCAGTTACAAACTGAGAATAAGCAGAGAGAGCGTTATCGGGACTTATAACTGGAAGGAAATCAATTTTTTCATTGACTGAAGACCTGTAATTGGGCCAATCAGCCTTATTTAAATTAAACTTTAAAAGAGGAGGCAAGCGAGGATTTTCAGAAATATTGTTGGGAAGAGTTAAAAGAATGGGGAAGTGATCGCTGCCAAATGAACTACTTAGGACACACCAGGATATAAGAGGGACAAGATTAGGAGAGCAGATGGATAGGTCAACCGCTGAAGCTGGGTTTTGAGAAGGGAGGACTCTTTTAGTGGGACTGCCGTCGTTTAGTATACAGAGATTGTGGTCATCTAAAAGATCGGCGAGTATAAACCCTGAAGAATCCGTAGAGTGGCATCCCCAGGAGATATGGTGGGCGTTAAGATCACCCAAAACAAGTACTGGAGGGGGGAGGGATGAAATAATAGAACAAAGTTCATTAAGGGATGTGGAATTAGGGTAAGGGATATACACAGAAATGAATGAAATGTCAAAAGCGCGCACAGCCACAACACTAATGGCCCGACTGTGCGGATGGAGGGGAATCTGAGAAAAAGGCAGATAGCGCTTTACGAGTAAGGCGCTACCTGCATAGCCATCATCTCTGTCATCCCGGAGACATGAATAGCCCGTCACGCGGAAACGTGATTCAGGTACCAACCAAGTCTCCGAGACGGCAAAGATGGATGGATTGTATTTGTTAATAAAATAAATCAAAACATGTTTTTTACGTCTAATACTTTGACAATTCCACTGGACTACCGTGGAACTGGGATTCATTACAGTTATTTCCTAATGAAAATTTAGAGAACTGGGAGAGCTTTTGGGCAACGTTGGACGGTAAGCGGTCTCCATGACCGGTAACTACACGAAGAATCAGGGAAAGGATAATATATAAGCTCGAGAAGATTTTCATTGACTTCAGGTAAAGCAGAAGAGGAAGAGGGACCATTCAGGGCACAGCCATTTGGGAGGGAGGAGGCACATAATCGCCTGATGAGCCAGTCTATCATAACCGTTACCCAAAGGAGCCCGGGGACGAGAGGGATGAGAAATTGTTTTTTTATAGGATGCTGATGGAGCAGAGGGTGATTGCGATTGATATCCTGTCGAGGAACCAGTGATGGAACCTGGAGTTCTGGTAATTTCAGCATAAGATCGACGAACCGGTGGATAAAGTGCGGCAGCCTGCTCGTAAGAGACATTGTCTTGAGACATAGTCATTTTAATTACTTTTTGGCGAGCGTGTTCAGGGCAAGATTTATTTAAGGCAAAATGCGAGCCAGTGCAAAGGATACAAGAGCCCGCATTTTCCTGAACAGTGCATTGGTCTCCAGAATGAGGTTGAGTGCAGCGGAAACACCTTGACTTAGACCGGCATTGCGCTTTGACGTGACCGAAGCGACAGCAATTCAGGCACTGAATAGTGGGGAGTTGGTACGTCTCAACCGGGATCGAGTTATGAAAGCAGAATACTCTCTCGGGTAGAACCTGGCCCTGGAAGGTAACCACTACCGATTGAGTGGGGACCCATGAAATTTGTCCGTCTGTAACTACCTTTCTATTTAAGCGTCTGGCTTTTAAGAGAATGCCGCACCCTACGGGAACAGTTAATGCTTCCGCTAATTCTGTCATAGTCCAGTCAGAGGGAATACGCCTGATAAGCCCCATTCTAGTAACGTTATAGGTTGGAATTGAAGCCACAAATTTATGGAGAGGCAACAGCTCATTTGATAGAAAATTATTTGCTGCGGAAGCACTGGAGGATTCTACCGAAAGTCTGTTCCGGCCAATTTTCTTAACCCCATCAAGAATGACCTGCTGGATTTTATTATGAACAATGAATTTAACGAATCTAATGGGTTGGAGATGATAAAACAAATATTTTATCTAAGAATAAAGAGACACGTAGAGTGGTGACAGCATAACAAAACATAATTTATTAATCAACAAAAACGTTGCTATGGATACAGAAACATGTGTCAAAGGTTATCAAAACAATCAGAGGTTTATATCATAAAATAGTCTTCAACATCCTCCCTTTTTGGTAACCCTTAACGGACCATACCAACTTTCATTGTTATTGCTTCTAACCGTGGCTTATGCAATGCCTTGGTCAGAAAATCTGCCAATTGGAACTCGCTGGGAACGTATTCTACACGTATTTCATCAGCAGCAACGAGTTCTCTGACATAAAAATGTCTAATAGAAATATGCTTCGTTCTTCTGTGGAGTTCTGGGTTATGTGAGATCTTTATTGCTGCGTCATTATCGACCTTCAGTTTAGGTATCTCCTTTAACTTTGATATCTCATCAAAAAGTCTTTTAATCCAGACAATTTCTCTTGCTGCTTCACTGGCTGCAACCAGTTCGGCTTCAGTACTGGATATGGCAACACATGTTTGTCGTCGACTCGTCCAAGATATTGCTCCTCCAGAGTATAAACATAGTATACCTGACGTCGATCGTCTGGTACTTCGGTCTCCACCATGATCGGAATCACTGTAACATTCCAAAATTCCGGTATTGCATCTCTTCTTATAGGTTATTCCATAGTCTGAAGTTCCCTTGATGTATCTTAGGATACGTTTCAGCTTTTGAATGTCATCTTTAGAAGGGTTTTCTAGAGTTCGGGAAACAACACTTACAGCGAATGCTAGATCAGGTCTTGTTCCTACGGTTAAGTATGCCAGTGCTCCCACAGCTTCTCTATATGGAAATGAGGTAGGCTCTGTCACATCTTTTTCAAAATCTGACGATCCATCTTTTAATATAGGAGTTGTGACAGGTTTGCAATCACTCATGCCAAAGCGGGCTAGAACTTTCTGGGCATAGTGCGTCTGGGATACTTTCACATCACCATTCTGCTCCTTTATTTCTAAACCTAGAAAATAGGATGCATCTTTTATAGTTATTTTAAATCTTCTTTTCAACTCTCTCAGGAATTTTTCAGAATCTTCCTGATTTGTTGCAGCTACCAGACCATCGTCTACATAGAGAGCAAGAATGATCTTGTTGCTTCCACGATTTCGGATAAATAGGCAGGGATCAGTATCACTTTGGTTAAATCCAATAGTCTTTAAATAATCCACCATGCATTTATTCCAACACCGGGGTGCTTGTTTGAGGCCATACAGACTTCTCTTGAGTTTGCACACCTTCTTCAATCCATCAGAGTAACCATCAGGTTGACTCATATAGATTTCCTCATTTAGTGAACCATACAAGAAAGCGGTTGATACATCGAACTGTGTGAGTTTCAAACCTTCATTTGCAGCAATGCTTAAGACGGATCTGATTGTTGTCATCTTGGCGACTGGACTGAAAGTCTCATCATAGTCGATGCCCTTTTTCTGTGTATATCCTCGAGCAACTAGTCTTGCCTTGAATTTATCTAGAGAGCCATCTGCATTGGTTTTTACCTTGTATACCCATTTACAAGATATAGGCTTTCTGTCTTTTGGAAGATCAACCAGTATCCAGGTTTTGTTCTCCTTTAAGGACTTCACCTCATTTTCCATTGCTTTGACCCACTGATCTTTATGAGGACTAGAAATTGCTTCTTTGTAGGTTTTTGGTTCATTGATTCCATTGACAACATCAGCTGACATCATGACATAGTCTTCAAATCGATTTGGTGGTCTAATCTGACTTCTGTCTCGTAGAGTCATTCCTGTAGCTGTCTCAGCTATATCATCCAAATCCCTTGGTCTCTCAAGATCATCATTATCAACCTCATCTTCATCTAAAGCATCTTCATAGAGAGGTGATCCTGGCGGCGATGCTTCTGAAGACGGTTCAAAAGATTGTGCTTGGCTTCCTGCTTCCTGACTATCAACACGATCTGGCGATGTGGGAGGCACACTCGAACTAGGCTCATCATGAGTGCATCTAGTAGTGCGATCAGAGATGTTTTCTGTGCGATCATCCCCCCTTGCATCACACATCGGTGGTTCTGACAGTGGAAAATAGGTTTCAGCTGAGTGCTCTTCTTCCGAATCAACTGGACCAGACGGTGTAAGTACTGACTCATTAAAAGTAACGTCTCTTGACCTTATGAGTTTTCCGTTTTTACTAAGTAAACGGTAGCCTTCATCGCCGTCATAACCAATTAGAATGCATTTCTCAGCCTTTTTAGATAGCTTCACTCTCTTTGGTTGAGGAATGTGAGCGTAACATTCACTACCAATTATTTTAAGATGACTGATTGCTGGCTTTTTCTTAAACCACAACTCAAACGGTGATTTACCATGTTCTGGCGTTGGACCGGTTCGGTTTAAAACATAAGCCGCAGTATTTATCAACTCTGCCCAAGTAGCGCGAGGTAATTCTTCATGAGCATACATCATTGTGCGAGCGGCTTCGACTAAGGTTCTATTTTCACGTTCACTAAGACCATTTTGTTGTGGCGTATACGGCATCGTCAGCCTTTGTCTTATACCTGCTTCTCGTAGAATGCACCTTACGTTCTCATTATCAAATTCGCCACCGTTGTCACTCAAGAATTCTTTGACAGAGTGACCAGCCACTTTACATTCTTGTAACATCTGTCGGAGCTTTAGGTGAACTTCCGATTTCTGTCGCATGAAATAAACGTGACGGTATTTGCTGAAGTCATCTTTAAACAGAACAAAGTAGCGATATTTATTGAAGGAAGGGCCGCAAACATCAGCGTGTATGATTTCTGCAGCTTCCTTAGCTCGTTCTCTTGTTCCAAACGATCTCCGGTGAGATTTTCCGTAAATACAACCGGTACATAGTTCAGAATCTAGACGAACTTTGATTCCGAGTTCCCGATCAATAACTTCTTTGACATGCTTCTTATTTTGATGGGCTAATCGTTCGTGGTAAAGTTGTAGTAGATTATCTGCTGACAAGACGTTTAGATCAGGAGTTGTCATTGTAATAGTCTCTACATTAAGCTTGTACAAGCCTCCATTCTTGGCTCTTGTGCCAGTCAGTACCACGCGTCCATCAACTTTCAGCAAACAGTGTTCCCTTTCTGACATAAAAACACTATTGTTTAGTCTGTCTTGAGTAGCCAGTACAGAAAAAAGGTTTCGCATAATACCAGGTACGTACCATACATCACAGAGTCTTAATCTGGATTCCTTGCCATTAATAGTAAAAGTCAAGTCAACAGTACCTTTGCCAACAGCTTTGACAGTAGCTCCATTTGCAGTTGTCACTGTACGGTTATCTTTAAAATCCTCGAAACTAGAGAAGAAATCTTTTCGACATGTGACATGGGTTGTTGCGCCATTATCTGCATACCACGACTCTGTATCATAGTTCGTGTGCATTGAGTATACATCCGTAGTGACTGGCAACAGCATAAGGTTCAAATTGCTTGATCTCTCATTATCTTTTGGCTTGGCTGGTTTCCCATCAGCTTTCCATTTATGACATTGTCTGACTTTATGACCGACTTTTCCACAGTATCCACATTTCTTCTTTGCTTTATTACTATTCTGCAACGCTAGAGCTTCGGCAGGACCTTCATTTGTCGATGAGACTGAACGCTCGTAGGCACAAAGTTGCGTAGTCAGATTGTCTATAGTTTTGTCTGTCTTCGACATCAACATCCAACTCGATTTGAAAGAAAAATAGACTTCAGGTAATGTATCGAGAATTTTGCAAATTAACAAGATATCTGGTAATTCCGATTTGTTACTGTCTATTTTCATCAGTTCGGTGTTTAAATCTGACCAAATGGTTTTGATTTTAGAGATGTGAGTCGTAATGTCATGTGACGGATCTTTACAATAGCCGAAAAACTCCATACAAAGTGCGTAACTCTTATCTTCAGACTTGCCATCAAATAAACGATGTAATTCGTCCCAAACTTCTTTAGATGAGTTAAAGCGCATGATCTTTTGAAGGGTTTCGTCTGACATATTTGCAGTAAGCAACAGTAATGCGGAACTATCAGTTTTGTTGTAATAATCGAGAGCTTTATTATATACAGAAATTTCTTCGGCATTGCTAGTATCAGGTTTCACGGGTTTTTGGAGAGTACCGTTTACCGCATCCAATCCACCGGACATACCTCGTAACAGTAATGTAGCTTTGAACTTCCATGTAGACCAGTTCTTTGCACCTTCCAGGTGACCGATGTCAACTTTACAACTTGGTGATTGCATATTGAATCTTTGTCTTCCCGGATTGTTTCGAAAACTTGGTTTATTTGCAATTACTCGATTTATTTAAGCTATCACTCGATTCCTCACGCTTCTGCTACCATGATAAAACAAATATTTTATCTAAGAATAAAGAGACACGTAGAGTGGTGACAGCATAACAAAACATAATTTATTAATCAACAAAAACGTTGCTATGGATACAGAAACATGTGTCAAAGGTTATCAAAACAATCAGAGGTTTATATCATAAAATAGTCTTCAACAGGAGAGATGTCGGTGCTGCGGGGACAGAGTCAATAAGACTGACATGTACAATAAACGGACCTTTGTCTTGGTCGCTGTAAGCTTTGGGAGCGATTACTAAGGACGGGTGAACGTAAGTTTGTTGGGAGATATTAGCTGATGAAACCGGTAATTCAGTGTTCAACCGTTTAGGAGGTTCGGATTCCGTAGGCGTATCTAGGCGGCGTTTGCTAGCCGTTGTTTGAGAAAACACCGGAGGTGACAACGAATCATCGAGGGATGACGCTTCCATCGGAGATGGAGCCCGATCCGGAGGATCGGGAGTGTCTGGAGGTAAAGGATGCATTATTTAGTACTTACCAGGAAATAATATAACTGCACTAATACACGCTAAAACAAATGGTAATAGAGCTTAAAGCATAAAACTAGAGTGAGAACAAAACTCTAATAATATTTTTTTAACATTAATTCCCACAACACGTGTTGCCTGCAAGCACCCGCAAACGGAAAAAATCCACAATAAATATCGCAATCTCTTCAAATCAATTTCCAATGACAGCTCTGTTTAGGTCTATATCAAACCACCGAACACTCACTTGCCTGAATATATTTATTCCAAATATTAAATAAAATTTATTATTTATTATTATTTATTAATTTATTTTTTATTTTATTTTTTATTTTATTTAATATTATTTTGTATTTTTTCGCAAAGACATTCATGCAGAAAAATTTGCTTTTGAACTTAGGGCTAGCTGTCAGCTGTCACTTTGACATTTAGTGTTGTTGTTTCCGGTGTTGTATTGGACGTTATCGATAAATTGCGATATGGTAAATTGAAGATTAAAAAGAAATGCATCCAAATTACTTTTTAGTTCAGATACGAAATATTCTTCTTAATTCCTCATTCGAAATATGATTGATATTATTAGTAATGAGAAAATATTTGAGTAATTTTCGGACGTCATAATAATATTAAATAAATAAGGGCGCTACGTAAGCTTTGTTTGTGTTTTACTTAATAAAGTAAAATTAAATAGGTACATCATAGATAAACCATTGATATCGACATCTTAATTCTACAATTGAAACTGACCACATAACTATAAACGTATCTTTTTAATCGCAAGAAAAAGAAAAGATAAAGAATCCAAGGGATTCTTAGTGTAAGATTGTGATTCAAAGTATCCAAGTTGACCAGTCCCAAGACAAAAGCCAGAGCCCTATCTGTAAAACAGGACTAACCACGTGAATTTGAGGTTGGCCTTGGAGCTTTGGGTCTTGGTCAAGCTCCCTGAAGTCCCTGGGTTAATATTAGGTAATAATAATGCCTTAATAATTTGATTGCCTTAAAGAATGCGTGAAATTCAGTGAAAAGGTTCAGAGTTTATTCTTAGGGGCCGAGTACTTACCTCAAAGAGTCTTTGTCTTAGGTGACTTTAAATCCCTCGCTACACTCAAGATTTTCTATTCATTCGGGCCTCAAATCTGCAATACGCCCTGGGTGCATAATCTACTATTACGACGTAAGAGTGTAAATCATCCCGCGCCGTCTTGTGTTCCGCTGGTGAATGAGGACTGGTGGAATCAGGTCGTGCAATTCTCTGGCACACTTACCGGAATACAGCTTATAGACGTCTATAATATGCTCTAGGTTTATATTCTGGCTCACGGATGCTGAACCTAGCAAAAGGCAGAAAATTAAAAAAAAACTTTATATGGTTTACCAACTACAGCGCGACGAAAGTATTATAATTCAATGCTTTTAGAATGTTTTTAACACTCAGTGTCATATTTTATATTCATAAAGATGAAATAAGAAACCAAAAATTTGCGCACGGGCGGGACTTGAACCAGCTACCATTTGGCAGACCGGGCCAAACGCTCTTACCAATTGAGCTACCGTGCTGTCAGTCCGACCCTGCAAAATTTGTGGTTTCTTATGAAAACGTCAATTGCGTGACGCTTAGCGCCATCTAGCCGTCTGTTTATGAAACAGATGGCCCCGAGCAGTTATTCTTTACAGAATAAATTCAACTTGGAAATTGATGTCGCTTCGCTATCTAATGCTCTTAGAATGTTTTTAACACTCACAGTGTCATATTTTATATTCATAAAGATGAAATAAGAAACCAAAAATTTGCGCACGGGCGGGACTTGTACCAGCCACCTTTTGGCAGACCGGGCCAAACGCTCTTACCAATTGAGCTACCGTGATGTCAGTCCGACCCTGCGAAAATTGTGGTTTCTTATGAAAACGTCAATTGCGTGACGCTTAGCGCCATCTAGCCGTCTGTTTATGAAACAGATGGCCCAAGCAGTTATTCTTTACAGAATAAATTATAATTTAGTTAAAGTAGATATTCCTTCGAAATGATTTGATAAGTCAAAACTAATATTTTGAAGGAATATCTTTATCGACGGAAAAACTTAGTAAATAAGTCTAAATAAATGATTTGAAAAATGTTTTTTTCTCGAAAATACCTTTTTATGCTGTATTGTGGCAGTTATTTCATGGATTAAAATTTTATAAGGATACCTGGTCACCTCCGATGATCATAATAAAGTTTAATGTTATGGAATAATTAGTATGCGAAGGTCACAGTAGGGAACAAAACCTTAAAAAAATCCAGCAAAAATAAATTAAATATATTTTCCGTCGATAAGATTAAGCAAATAATGCCATATTTTAGTATGTGCACTTTATGAAGACTCGCACACTATATTATATTTAATAAGAAAACTTAGGCATGGAACATAAATAGGAATTAGGATGTGAAAAATCATATGAAATGAAAATCATTTTTCAGACCTGCTACTATTTTTCATGTAGACCGCTACAAATTGTAGCAGACTATATGACAAAAGTAGCAGGTGTGAGTAATGATTTTCATTTCATATGAAATTTCATCTAGTATGAATTCATGAAATGTTCTATGTCTAGTTGCGACTATCTGCGAACCGAGCGCATACCGAGATTAAGGCGTGAAAGCATAGCTCGCGCTTTGTCCGTTTGTATGAAGTTGGAATACTGTATAAATGAAATTAACGTGCCATCAAGACCTATCAAAAATCATTTTTTGCCGCAACCATAACGACTGGTTAAGAGAAATTTGCAAAGCAGGCTTGGCGGTCGTTGTGGACGGCAAGTGGAACGCACCAAAAATGGAAGAAAAAAAAACAGATGTCAAAAAAGAATAAACAGCGCAGCGGTCAGAGAAAAAGAAATCAGAATTTTTACAAGAAACAAGTTAATTTATTATCAAAATTAATTTAGGGTGTGTTTTGTGGTCTACCTTAGTGTTTTCTCGTAACATGCCTGTTCAAATCGGCTTTTTCTATTCTCCTTTTCCGTAAATATGAGTTGTACAAATATAAAAATTATTGTTAATTCGTGTCTAAAATTAGATCCCGGGCTTCGGCAAAAATTATTAGGTAACTGGAACAAAGACTTTTTAATTGGGTTTCCACCGGCTTGTGTACGTACAATCCATTTGAGCCAGAAAGTAGCGCAAGCCCAAAAAGACACAGAGACTGAATTGCCCTCTCCTCAAGAGGTAAGTGTTTTCTTATTCTCAAAAACATTGTGTATGTATTAACGTATCGATATATTTTGTATTATTTCAATCGAATCTGTATCTGTAATGATAGTTACTTGAATGTTGCAGCACAATGTTCAATCATAAGACCAATAATCATAAACATGTGTTAGGTGCCACAGTTGTTTCTGGTTTTCATAACACAACTGCATTAGTTGAAATGATAAATGAGTGTTATGTTTGTGATAGGTGGTCAATATTTATGATCTGCACAAATGTGATTATATTTCGGTACACATTAAGTACTGGCAGGATATTCTTTGCTTGCAAAACTTATCAAACAAACTCATTTTGTACCTGAATGATGTAGACTGAATATAATAGTCAATGAATTTCTTTTTAATTTGTCTTACACAAAGGCAATAGTCGGACTTCATTTGGCCTGGACACTTTTGCATGGGAGTAGGATAAAACACAAATTTACACCTTGTAAAACTTTGCATGACTATTTGAAGCCTTATTTAGGCCGCCGGCTGTAGTGTAAACAAAATAATAACAAAAGAATGAAAAAGATAACACCTGAGGGTTTAAGTGGAAAGCACAGAATAAAAAAATGTGGCAATGGAATTCTCAATTCAGATATCATAATTTTACAGGTAACAGTTATTCTGCGAAAAAATGAGTTCAATAAAGAATTTATATCAGGTTCCGTCAAATCCTATGATTCCAATCAGCTGGCTTCAAATGATCCAATTGAAGACACCAGAAGTGAAGCACTTTGTAAGATGACATCAGGTATCGTAAATTAATTTTGTTATAACATACATTTATAATAATTATTTAGCTAAATAATTTAGCTTAGCCCTTCTTGTATATTTTATTAGATAAAAATTAGTTTCAGTTATAAAATGCCAATAACACTTTTTCAATAAGATTCTTAAATTGCACCTCAGTTTGCTTGTATAAATTTTTATTTTTGTGTTCCTGTGATTGGTGAAGAAAATCGAAATTAATCTTATAAACCATTGATTTGTTTGCATATAATTATTTAATTGTGTTTGTCTACAGGCCTGTTAATGGGCGTATTTGATGGCCATGGAGGTCCGGCTTGTGCCCAGGTGATATCGAAGCGATTATTGAACTATGTAGCGGCTGCACTCCTTCCAATGAATGATTTAAAAGAATACATAGCAGATAAGCCTCAAGAAGAATTGTTGGAAACTTTCAATGATAAAGTGAGTACAATTTATTTGATGAAAACACTCCATAACATACATAGGGCCGGTTTCACCATCAACAAATAAGCACTATTGACCAATAATTAATTTAAATATGGAATGTCATTCTGTTTAAAGTAGTGGACAAATAATGTTATTGGAAACAAATTTAGACATTTGTGAAACAGAGGCTAATTATCTGTTGGTAGATAAAGTGCATAGTATAATACAGAATGTTCTTAAAAGCTTAAGAGTATGAATACACATAGACATCCTAAATTCTTTATCCTCTGGGGGCGCCAAGGAGCATGAAAGGGTATTTTGCTGAAATGAAAGATTTCTGGGGTATGCTAGAGAACATTTATAGACAAAATATGTTTAACAGAACGATACTCGCATCATATGCATGCGGATTGTGGAGTAGTCAGTTGCCTTACCGGAATTAATGAACGAAAAACGAGTATAGCAACAAACTATATAATAAACGAAATGGGGAGAAGCGGGTGTGTGATTCCAATAATTTTGTTGCTGAGCAATAAGCGAGTGCGACGGGCTATTACCAGACCAGTAGAGATGGCCGATTAGTTGACATGACAGACGGAGCGAGCAACGCCGAGCGAGTATCGCTAAGCGAGTTGATATTTAATAGGTTTTGCCGATCAGCGACAAAACATGTGAAGGAAGTCGTCGCCGGTAGTGTAAACATTTATTTTGTATCTCTTTTTAGTTTTTGTACGGAATTGAATATTTGTTTTACGTGCAGGGCTGTTATTGGAACTGTATTGGCATATACTTTTAAAGTATTTTTATCGTCTGTTAACGTAATCTACAGGAACAGGACAAGACTGAAGTCATCTTTCGCATAGTTCACAAATCAATTTTCATAACCACGTAAGATAAATATTATGTTTTTCCTTTATTGACTTCAAAAGTCAAGTTCTAAACGAAACAGTGCAGCCGCGAGCGAAGGAAGTGCGATAATTTTTGCTAGCGTAAACGAAAATTTCTGCAAAATCTAGCCAATTTCATGCAGGTATTTTTGGTATCCTTTGCAATCTAACCATCTCGGTGATATTTTTCTTCAAGAAAATAGTAGTCGTAGGCGCAAAAACGGCTTAAGGTTCGTCGTTTTTCGCGTCGTTTTACAAAGTAACTGAAAACAATAATGCGCGAAAGAAGCGAGAATTTTACCTTCCTGACGCTTTTCAAAGTGTTAAAACGTATATAAAATAACTAGCGGTCCCCCGCGACTTCGTCCGCGCGTTTTGAGTTTGCTCCCTCCCCTCCCGTCGCAGCGTCATGTTTTATATCCTTAAGCCTTTCTCGATAAATAAGCTGTCCAACACAGAAATATTTTTTCAAATCGGTTCAGCAGTTCCTGAGATAAGCGCGTTCAAACCAACAAACTCTTCAGCTTTATAATATAATTAGCGCAAGCGCACGTTGTACTTAAGCTGCGAACATTATTTTGGTGCGGAGTTATGTTAAAACTGTGATAACTCCTAAGATATTTATTGGAATCAAATGATATAAAGGGCAACTTTGTTCTAAATGAAATGTTCGTGATAATGAATGTATTTATTTTGATAAGAATAAATACCTGTGTGTATAATACACCTCTAAAAATGATGCCTTATTTTTTTACAAATTTATTAACATAAAAAAGGTTGTAGTAAGTTAACCATAAAAGATAGACTTATGCTGTCGAGGACTTTATTATAGAACTCTTAATGATGAACAATCTTGTCATACATAATTTTTGTGTAACTTTAGCGGTTTCCGCAGCGTATGCAGCGGAAGCTCTCAAAAGAAATATCTTTCTCCCGTTTTCGCAACATTTTTCATTGCTGCTGTGGTCTTGTGAGTCGTATCTTTATGTTATATAGCCTAAAGCCTTCCTCGATAAATGGACTATCTAACATAAAAATAATTTTTCATATCGGGCCAGTAGTTTTTGAGATTAGCGCGTTCAAACAAACAAACAAACAAACTCTTCAGCTTTATAATATTAGTATAGATTAGCGCAAGCGCACGTTGTACTTAAGCTGCGAACATTATTTTGGTGCGGAGTTATGTTAAAACTGTGATAGCTCCTAAGATATTTATTGAAATCAAATGATATAAAAGGCAACTTGGTTCTAAATGAAATGCTCGTGATGATGAATGTATTTATTTTGATAAGAATAAATACCTGTGTGTATAATACACCTCTAAAATAATGCATTATTTTTTTACAAATTTATTAACATAAAAAAGGTTGTAGTAAGTCAACCATAAAAGATAGACATGTGCTGTCGCTGACTTTATTATAGAACTCTTAATGTTGAACAATCCTGTCATACATGATTTTTGTGTAACTTAAGCGGTTTCCGCAGCGTATGCAGCGGAAGCTCTCAAAAGGAATATCTTTCTCCCGTTTTCGCAACATTTTTCATTGCTGCTGTGGTCTTGTGAGTCGTATCTTTATGTTATATAGCCTAAAGCCTTCCTCGATAAATGGACTATCTAACATAAAAATAATTTTTCATATCGGGCCAGTAGTTTCTGAGATTAGCGCGTTCAAACAAACAAACAAACAAACAAACAAACTCTTCAGCTTTATAATATAAGTATAGATATGCGAACGAAGCGATGGCACAAAAATGGTTGTATGTAACTGAAACCTATAAATATGCGAGCGAGCACGAGCCCTGTTGATTTCGGCTCTTGACGCTTTTAAAAGTGCCCGAACTATATAAATTAACGCGTTGGCGAAGAAAGGCCTCTTTTGCGCGATGGGATAGAGTTTTTTTTTCTTACCTCAGCCGGCCTCTATAGCACAGAAGGCAAGGTACCTAACTTGAGCGAGAAAATCGCCGGTAGATAATAGTATTCTCGTCAGCGGTCGGTTAACTGCCATAGGAGCAAAGTGTCAGATCGAATATTTATTTAGAGATGGTATACGTACAATAAAGTTATTTTCGTAGGTAAATGCGCTTCCTTATACACGAAATATCTAGCCGAATATGACACCATCAATATTTCTTTTTCGCTTAGCTATTCAGCAATCAAAATAAAATGTTAGTTTACCGCTACCTATAGCACCACACAATAACTTTTATGTTAAATCTTGGCTCTTAGTAATAAGTGTGTATCGGCGCAGGGAGCTCACCCCTATTGAAAAAAAACTTTTCTGCAAGCATCATCTTAATAATGATAGCCGTCATTTATTTTCAGGTTGAAATTGTGGAAGATTTGAAATCAATGTATGAGAAGAGTTTCAAAGAATATCTTCAAGAATTATCAAACACACCCAGAGAAGGAACAGATATACAGGCTTCATTAGAACATGGTATAATGAAATTAGATAGTGATATATCTAAAGAAGTAATTGAACCTTTCAAGATTTCTGGAACAATCAATCCTAAAACATTATCAGTGGCGCTGTCTGGGGCGGTGGCCTGTGTATCTCACATTGATGGACCTCATTTGTATGTAGCTAACGTTGGAGACTGCAATGCAGTTTTAGGCACAATAACTGAAGATAATGAGTGGATTGCTAAGAAAATTACTAAGGAACACAACTCTGAAAACTTTGATGAACTAAAAAGGATCTGGAACGAACATCCAGACAGTGAAAGGAAAACTGTGATAAGAAGAGACCGTCTGCTTGGAGAGCTGGCTCCGCTGCGGAGCTTAGGTGACTATCGCTACAAATGGTCTATAGACACGTTGAATACCGTGGCCGTGCCACTGGTGGGCCAGAGAGCCATACCTCCGAACTACCACACGCCGCCCTACTTGACTGCCATGCCGGATATTTATTACCACCGATTGACATCAAAGGATAAGTTTTTGATAATAGCCTCGGACGGGCTGTGGGACACGATGACGCCGTTGCAAGTCGTGAAGTTGGTCGGGGAGCACATGAAAGGCAAAGTGTTTTTCAACCCGCTCAAATTGCCGAGGAAGAATATACAGTTGGGCGATATCAACGAGCTGTTGTTGCATAGGAAGGAGAGTTTGAAGAGCAAGCCGAAGGATAGGAATGCGGCGACGCATCTGATCCGTCACGCGATCGGGGGCACGGAGTACGGGGTGGACCACTCTCGGCTGGCGCACCTGCTGAGCCTGGCGCCCGACGTCAGCCGCATGTTCCGCGACGACATGACCGTCACCGTCGTCTACTTCGACTCCGAGTTCCTCAGGCAGTGCCCCACCTAAACACATACACGTCGCATCGAACAGCAGTGCCTTCGTTTTTATTTACATTTTTTTGGCAATACTGTAAGGTTGTTCTCATTGTTATTTTGTGTGTGTATGTTTTGTATTGTATAATTATTATGACTACAAGTGATTTATTGATAAATGATAGTAGTTAGGTTCTGTTATATTGTTGTGTTTTATAATTATTTTTAAATTGAGCGCGATAAATTATTTATTATATTTTATTATGGCTAGTAATGTATTGTGACTAATTAGATGACCATGTTATTAAATACACAATGCTTCCGTTTCGCTACTTTGTGATTTGATTTTTTTTAAATGTATATTGCTAATAATCACTTTAGTCGGCGAGTTATCAACTGAGTCTTGATAGCGTCATGTCTAACGTTTGCACTTAGGATGAAGCGGCGAATTGCATATTCCTTTTTCTATTGACATAACAACCTCGACATTCTGTTGCTTACGCGCTATCTATACAAAAAAATAGATGCTTACGCGAATTCAGCGAATACAGCAATACCTATTTCGTGATGCAGCTTATACCTTTAGTGCTATTCGGCCCGATTTTACCTTTGTTAGTTGACAGTTGTATTATACACCTAATTTGAAAACTTCACCTATTTGTCAGCGATCAGCAATTGTCAGTAAAAGTTATTTTAAAATCTTATCAGGAATATTCCTTATTTGAAAATGTTATTTATTTGTTAGCAAGCTATTATGTAAATTTCATTATAGAATCATTCGAATACCTACTTATTCGGTCGGATAAGTACTATGAAGTTGGTAAAATCGTCTCTAAGACCACTAACACACTTTTAGCAACGATGCAGTCGCGAGGTTAGAAAATGCGCTTCAGCATCGCGACTGTGATGCGATGAACAGATTAAATTTAGCATCGATGCAGTTGCGTGTTAGCACCGATGCAGAATCGCGACAGCATCGATGCTAACTCGCATTACTTACGATGCAGTTCAGTCCAAAATTCAGTACTTGATTTGTCAATTTCTAGCTTCAAATCTAGAATGTATCGATGCTATCGCGCGTTAGCATCCAGACTTAATTGATGCTTAAAGTAAGACTGTGTGTAAAGGTCATTTTGCGACTGCATCGATGTTAACGCACACAAGCATCGCGACTGCATCGCGGCTAAAAGGGTCTAAGAGTCAATTTCCAAAAATGTCATATAAGGAATATTCGTCGAATACAATACAAAACGCCTCATTCGAAAACGTCACCTATTTGTCGTTATATGGCAATCATGTATGTAAATTTAATTTTTAATTTGGTCGTTGTATACTTTTTAAAGGCCTTATTTTTCCAACGTCAGATAAGGAATATTCATCGAATATAGGACAATACACATATTGTATTATATTCGACGAATATAATACAAATTGTGTATTGTCCTTTATTCGATGAATATTCCTTATAAGGTGTGTAAGATAAGTAATATTCGTCGAATATAGGACAATACACAATTTGTATTATATACGACGAATATTCTGACTGGTAAAATCTACCCTTGGTAGTCTATGTTAGATACTGAATTTATAATTTAGGCAGGAATAATTTATTTGAGCAACGACTCTTTTATAACTCCACTCAGATTCATGCACTACTAATGTTTATACATTAAATCAGGGCTTGGAAACCGGTATTTTTTTTGAACCGGTTTGACGAAAATACAGGTGGAACTCTTTGAAAAAGGTTATGTTCCTTTAAACCGGTTTGGAAAAATATGGGTATTTTGCATTAACCGGTTCAACTTTTCGTTCAGGCAGGACAACCACTCTGAACTTCGTTAAGATCTGCAAGCGGTGAGCGCATCTGACGTTTGTTTCTGAATCTGATAATTAGTTTAACATCTTTTGAAGAATATTCGGTCTTAAAACAAGTCGCGTTGCGATCGTCGCGAGCGGCTACGAATAAACCGGTTTATTGAGGTTCACAGTATCGCTCTTATTTGGTTCCGCTCCGGAGCGGAATTTTACGATAAAACCGGTTTAACCATTATAATACCGGTAAATCTTGAACCGGTTTCAAGCCTTGCATTAAATACCTTGTAGTCATATTTTATTTATTTAGTATGGGTTCGCTCTTGACTCCAGTCTAAGCCTAGTGCTACTAAGACGAAGTCGAAGATGAAACGAGCTCGCCCAGAAGAAGCCTGTTCACTCGAACTTTGAAAAGATTCGTATTGTAATCCCTTGGAAACACCGACGCGGGCAGCGAGTTCCACTCCTTTGCCGTGCGCATTATAAATGTTGACGAGAAGCGCTTAGTTTGAAACAGCGGCACATCGACAAGGTAAGGATGGTATCCCGCGGTACGCCTAGACGTACGATGGCAAAAGTGGGCTGGTTAAGTTCATGGAGCTCCTCTTGTAGTTGACCTTTTTCGAGGTCTTATTAGTAGCGTAAACTTTTTTTGTTGGGATTGGGGCACTGAGAAGGAGGTCAATCGACGAATCCAACTCGGCTGGGCAGCGTTCGGGACACTGCGCAAGAGTGTCTTCTCATCTCAACTACCTCAGTGTCTGAATACGAAAGTCTTCAACCAGTGTGTGTGTGTTACCAGTGATGACATACGGATCCGAAACATGGTCTCTAACTATGGGCCTTATAAAGAAGATCAAAATCACACAACGAGCGATGACGAGGGCTATGCTGGGTGTTTCTCTATGGGATCGAATCAGAAATGAGGAGATACGTAGAAGAACTAAGGTAACGGACATAGCCTTGAGAATCAGTAATTAAGTGTCATTGGGCAGGGCACGTAGCGCGAAGACCTAATGGCCGTTGGGGCAGGAAAGTACTAGATTGGAGACCCTTCGACCAAAGACGCAGCGTAGGACGTCCAGCGGCAAGATGGACAGACGACTTTACAAAGATCGCAGGAACAAACTGGATGCAGACCGCTAGCGATCGGTCGCTGTGGAAAGCCGAGGGGGAGGCCTATGCTCAGCAGTGGACGTCCTTTGGCTGATAATGATGATGATGATGATGGGGCACTGGGCTTGACATCACATTTTGTCGTGACGACAGAGAAAAGTTTTGGCTTGTATGTAAAGGTATTTCACTGCGGTGAACTAGAATGACCATTTAACAGTGTTGGCCCAAATTTAATCGTAATCGTAAATTAATTACGATTAAAAAATAATGATTAACACTGCCATTTAACTGACGTCAACGACGTTTTTTTTCACACTGTCGTTTACAGATTTTTCATTTGCTTGCAATGGGAACAGCGGTAGACTACTTGACTAAGTACAGCCGTCCATCGACAAAAAATCGTCAGGACATAGTGGGATAGCGCCCAGAAGTAAATGAAACGCACGTTTTAATTTCAACTTTGTTTATTATTAATCATCCTTTATTATTAAAAGTGAGTATCATCGTAAATGTCTAATAAAGTAGGCGAATACCTTTTTTATTTACATCAAAGAAGAAATAGACAAGAATTAAAATTAAGGTATTAAGGGTAGGTAGGGACCTACTAAGTTGGCAGCGAACTAATGGCAAGGCAATGTCTTCAGCGTAAATACATACCATTTTAAATAATCGTTAATGAATAAGTAAGTACATTTTTATTACTTGAATAGAATAATGATTTTTGGTTGGGGTATTTTAATTTCTATTACTTTTTTACCATTTACGTTTAGCTGCCGTAAGCACAACTCAACTTTCAGTATTTTTATTTCTAAAACCTTTGCAATGTACTTTTAATGTAAGTAACATTTTGGGGCTAAGTATAAATAAATAAATTAATAAATTGGACACCAATCACATACATTGCTCTGATCCCAAAGTAAGTAGCCAATGCAATTGTATTATAGAAATCAGACACAACGGTGGTACCACAACACCCAGACCCGAGACAATATAGAAAATATCGTTTTCTACATTGACCCGACCGGGAATCGAACCCGGAATCTTACGAGATGGCGACGCTTGAAACCAGCGTGCTAGCCACTCGACCACGGAGGTCATCCGATGTAAGTAGATGGTGCAAATGTGTGTGATAAGTGTTCTAAAGCCTTGTCACAGTGGCGGGGTGCGTTGTGTTCCAGGTGGAGCCACAGATTTTTCAAGATGGAAGCTCGTGTCCACGACGTATTCGCCGCGCACCAGCTCCGCCAGGAACATGCTAGCATTCCGCCGGTGTGACAAGGCGCTCTTGTACCACCTTAGGCCTTATACGCTGTATCCCTTAGCCGAAATGCAGTCAGCCGTCCGGTTAGCCGAAATCATAATTTTACCCATGTCTCAAAAATCACTAAACTGATTTTGATGAAACTTAAACTATACCCTAAGTTGGGATATTATATGTGTTGTTATTATATGTTGAGATAAAAAACTATCATCACGCTATACTTATGACTTCTTGTTTTCGAGAAATCCGTGGGAAAACATACAAATAAGTACGTATACAAACATACATACACTTACAAAAATTTACAACGTGTTTGGAAGTTTTTTTAAGAAGATCAACATGCTCAAATTTTATTAAATCCCATTGATATCACATCATTCCACATTGAATACCCTAAAACATGAGATATTCTCATGTTTTAATCGGTTACTATGTAACGTACAATCAGTTATATAATAATACTGTTCGCGTCTGTCACCCCAACCGCTCTCCGTTGTTTGGGCTTTACGTCTAGCCGAACCGTCGCTATACGCACGTGGTTGCACTGCTGCGGAAATGCAATTAGTGCACTTTCCGATTGCGGTTAAGTATTTATACGGTTAGCAGCCGCTCGGTTAAACGCAACGCAACGCAACCGCATACATGCCAGCCGGACGGACTGCCGCAACTCTAACCGGATAGTGCGTATTAGGCCTAAAGGTGTTTGTCATAGTTGAAATCGATCAGGATTGTTTTACATTGTGCGTTTTAAAATAAACGTTAATTTAATTACCTCTTAGCTTAGTATTATGGAAGCTTCAGACGTCATAACCAACAATGCCAAAATGCGAAACTGAATGGCTTAAAGAGTTTTGCTTGATTTTTAATAAAAAGATACACACGCAACTGTGAATCTCAGATACGTAGGCACTTAACTGATTAATGTTTTAATTAGCAGATAGGTTGATTCGTACTTAGTTTTGCTATATTTAGCGGTAGTGAATTTAGCGACGGCTGTGTACGATACATTGAACTAAGCTATTACTAGCGTATGGAACTGAAACCACGAACAAATCTCGTGCGCCATCAACGACGCCACTTGTCATCAACTCGTACAAATGGTTGCATAAAAGACATAAAATTCAAGCGTTACGTCTAAATCTTGTCGTATTTGCGACACTTTTTTGCTTATCATAGCTCTATACGTAGCAATAACAACTCACTGGTACGATATCAACTATACAGTGTGTGTTCTGTATTAGGAGCATACATTTTAATTAATGAATTCTGACCTTGACCTGGTTATAGTGCTTTAAAATGCTTAAACTCGGAGATATAGTAATCCAAAGTTACAACTTCTAATCAATGTAGGTATATCAACACTCAACTCGTTGTAGTAAATGACAATGTCAAGTTTTATGAGTAGACACATTTGTTTGCAACACATTGCTGCTTCGATTTATTGTGTTATAATAACAATACATTTATTTTTCATTATAATAAGTTAAAACTATTAAGAATTGATTACTGGTTACTTAAAGGGCCTATTTTTTTTTCTCCTATTACAGGCCACATGACCAGAGTAGCTTTTATCTTTCATGTGACTCTAGCTGTGGTACCTCGTTAAGTTCCTACGTACCTACATAATAATTTTGTCTATTAAAAAAAAAGTATTTAGATAAAGAGCCGCATTTCGTTCGCCACCATATAGATATTGCAGAAGTTTAGCAAAATAATATCACAATTTCCAAAGGTAAGTTAGAGTTTAAATACTTATACTATATCAAGAGGTATGTTTTATGATGATCGTTAAATACATGATAACATAATTAACCATCAAAGGCATTCTAAAAGGCAACTCAACTCCCAAGTAACGAATCTGGCCGCACACGTTATCCCATAAATTTATTTATTTTCGCCACGCGATTTTTTAGTACATACTAAGTTGTCTGTATCACAATATTCACAATGCAGGTACTTATTTTACCTAAAATTTATCATTTGAAAAATAACTATAAAATTCGCGCGGTATTACAAACGTGTGCGCTCAGATTATACCGTGGTAAGCGCAGTTTTTGAGTATTACCTTATTACTTATTTAAAGAGTTTACCTCTATCCGATTCTTACATTATATTATATGTAGAGATAAAATAACTCCCACTTTCTCAAAAGTTTCATTATAGTAGTAAAAAACATAACTATTCACAGTAGTCGACAGCCAATGTATACGTAATATGATCTTTTTTTGGAAAACTGGCCACAATAGGGTATTTGCCTATTTTTCAAATCAAATTTAAACTTAATTTTTAATTTATTTTAAGCTACAAAAATAAATTTGTCCAAACAATTACAGCTTAACAAAGATACCTATAACACAAATTTACAATTCAAATAAACTTTTCCTACTCGAACCACCCATCATCCTCACGTGGTCTGCATGACGTCACGTTCCTAAAACAGTCCGCAATTGGCAGCACTTTGACATGCTTGATTGAGTAACGTGACGTCACACTTTGTGATTGCATTTGTATTATCATAAAACAGATTGAAAACCGTTATTTTCCTTAATGATAATATCATAAATTCGCAATAAAATTCATTATTTTAAGAACTAAAACTTTTAATCAAAATTAACTATCGGCGAAGTGCCAATAACTCCTATCTAACATTTTTCGAGAAATTTGCTTTATTTGTGGAGTTGAAGTTAAGGTGGATTTCCGCATGTTTTGATGTAAAAAAGTCAATTTCTCGAAAAATGTTAGATAGGAGTTATTGGCACTTCGCTCGCCGTCGAATGCGAAACATCTTTTTTTTATAACTACAGGCAAATTCCCTATTAAATGTATTTTACTTTATTAGATACGGTCAAAATGTCTCAAATTAATTGTTTTTTTTTTTTTTAAAATCTGCTGACTGGGTCAGGCAAGGCAACTAAATATTAATATGTGTTAAGTAGAAAATAGTTTAATAACAATGATTACATTGATTCTAAATAATATAATATCCACACCGGCCGGTGGCCTACGTCAAGAAAGATTCGTCGACGACGCCGGCACATGCCGCCAGGCAGTGTGGATATATCGCAGCCATCTGGTTAAATCAGCTAGTTAATTGCATGCCTAGACAGTTATTTAAACGCCCGCATATAATTAAATGACTAGACTGATGATTAATTCCACTAATAGCACTCAACGTTTAACAACTTGGCTAATTTCAAGTTAGCTCGCTGAAGACGAATGACGTGATGATAAATGTTTAAAATTTCGTCTAATATTTTTTCACCGTAGCGCCGCCAATCAAATATGGCGTCAGTGAAGCAAATTGTGAATAATACACGTTTATTATTGTTCTTGTATGCAATTTTAAGTGAAATTAAGCAGTGATATTGTCAAAATTTTCTATTCTAAACTTTTAGCCATCTAGCTAAGCGTTGCGTTCAATGACTTGGCTAGTTGACATCCAGCCATTTAATTGGATACTGGCGTTGGCTTACTTGCCTAGGCATTCTATTAACTGATTTAACAGATAGCTGCGATAGATACAACATAAACCTTTTAGCCAATTCTAAATAAGTAAATACATGGGACCTGTCGATGAACAATGTCAGCGGTGAATCAAGTATGGTGAAGAGATACAATGTCGACATACCATACGTATCTACGGGGTGCACTTAAAATTAGCCCAACTCTGTTAAGTTTTTTAATTAAATCACATACTTACTGCTGTTGTTTGATTGTAGATTATTTATTATTGGTTTGATTTTGACAAAGCGATGTTGTAAGCCTAAAAGCGGTTTTCATAGTTAAATATATACCTCACATGCACACTAGCTATCATAACACAATTGATTTAGTACGAAAAGTTATGTTAGCTTCATTTCTTTGGGATACCTTGATTTACGGATAAGTAAGTATGTATTTAATAATAAAATACATTTACGCCTCACTACGTAAAATTTCCTTAGTTGTAGGATTAGTTAGGTGTACATATGAATAAACAATTTGTTACTATGATACGGTTTATATATAGGTACTGTCACTTAATCATTAAGAAATTTAAGGAAATGAAGTAGTTACATAGTTTACAAATAATAGATAACATCGCAAAGCTAGTGTTAGGTAAATATTTACTCAAAAGCAAATGTTTACAGTTTAAATCAATGAACTCATTGCAAAAGGCTGTGAGGCGTAGGGTAAGCCACTTAAATCTATACAAATGCACAGCCCGCAACAAGATTCCTACTCTAGTTCGTTAAAGAAACGCATCTTAACTCCTACAAACGATGTCGAGAGACAAATTGACTTGCGATTCAAACTACCAATAAGTATTCCACCTTCACGCTCATGCCCGCTCTCAACGAACGACAAACGGTTCAATATCGCTGAAATATTTATTACGAGTAAGTATAAATAGCGAATAGTTCTGTTTTATAAGTAAGTAGTATAATACGTTATTATAAGTATCATAAGAAAGTTTAGATTTAAGCAAAGGATAACAATTGTATAAAGCTGTAGTTAGATCTCTTATATTTCAAGACTATCGTGTGCAGGCGGAGCAATCTGCGGAATTGCCTACTTATCCGGTCGAAATATGCATGCGAGCAAAAACATTTCCCAACCCGAAAACATTTATGGAATGAGACAATTTGGTCTCATTTGTCTTCATACATCTTAAACTAACATTGTACGTCTTCGACTTTTTAAAGTTAAGGATTGATGGGTTAGAAATGGACGACAGTCTAAAGAGTTTTTTGTCAATATAGTTAATGTTTAGGTTCGTATTTTTACTGAAACAAATAATATTAAGAGAAGACGTATGACCTTAGCGAAGGATGTATGAAAAGAATGAGACGAAATTTGTAAAATTCCATATAGGTTCACGGTTTGGAAAACGTTGTCGCCCGAAAGCATATTTCGACCGCAAATTTAGACAATTCCGCCAATTGTTCCACGTGCACACAATAGTCTTAAGTAGACTTCTTAACTTTAATAAGACTACGTTTATATGTTGAGTTGCTAACGGAAATATCCAAAAGTCCTCCAAAATATATGTTTTCAGAATTCGCCGAAGGATGGAGAGAGAGAAAGATGTAGAGACCTACAAGTATTCAAAGATTAATTTGTACGCTAAATTTGGCAAAGACGCTATTTAAGGAATGTGCTCTCCATAAAGTGAAAACGGTGCACACCGCGGGCGCACGGGTTGCTCTCAACGTGAATTCGTGCTAATGGAAAGATAAATCGTACATAATCTACTTCTCACACTACGATTCTAATACACGGATAAATTGTCATAAACAAAGTACAATATGTAATTAAATATACTTATTTGTCACATTGTTAACTTATGTCTTGACGTGCGGCTGGCGGAGCGGCATTGGCGCTCTCCAGCGTGACCCGTCGCGCTATGCCTTAAACGCTTACAGTTACCACCTATCGTACATATACGAAACATCATTTATCACTAACAAATTGCTTTTCAATCACTACTTCTTTACCAAAATAATGTCACAGTGTATATTGAATCAACGCTTCATTCTTAATTTTAGTAATTAAATTACAAAATTCATAAGTTCAAAAAATGAAACGTCTTACAATTCCCAGCGAGCTTCTTAAACATTGTCATGTAGACGTTCAATATTTATTTCGATTTAAGGTCTCATTGTATTGTGGCTATGCCACACAGCACGTAATATTACTTAGAACATTTTATTAACAACTCTGGGGGCTGTAAAAACCCAAAAATCTGTAAGTATATGCCAAAAATTCAATATTGTCTTATAATGCAAATTTAACTTTAAAATGGGGCGCAACTCTTAAAAACCTAACAATCTTTCAACAATAACAGTAAATTTATAATAACGATTTTTCATTGAGACTACTTTTTGTGTAAGTGAATCTAGTAGGGTGAGAGATTGTCGAAAGATGATTTTAACTACCCAAATTTTCAAAATAAAGAATTAAATTTTGTAATGATTTAACTTTGACAAAATGCCTTCTAAGTAGGTCAAAGATTTAGAAAAATGTCGTTACCGTTACGTTATGTGTCCATAGGAATTAGACGAGACGAGACATAGAAAAAAGTTGAAAACACAATTATTGTGGGTGTAATCTTAACCCCATTAAATCTTTTTTACGATGAAATCTACGATGACATGAAAGTATAAAAGAGTTATCGCAGTTCGACTGACAAAGTTTGTACAAGTGGCCGAGGAGCCGGGATCATCTCTCGCACGGATTTGCCTTCAAATGTTCTCTTTAGTTCAATCAAAACTACACATACTTGTATGAAAAATGTAACCATTTCAGTAGCGGTAGGTATTAACTCTTTCCTACGTACGTATTTATTGATTACATTGAGTGACTTTAATAATTATGTTATTGCTTTTATTATAGGTATTCCTGACATTGTTGAATAAGTATCTAGGAGCTATTGTTCTTCGATGCATGGTAATTAAAATAACACAAATTCCCTAAATTCCAATTCAAAATATTAAAATCTTGCAGCGGCATATACTATTTTCACAAAACCAAAAAAAAACGGCTAATTACGACTTCTATCCATTTTATTCTTAGGTAAATAGTTACATTCTCGACAAAGTAAAATTTAATCTGAGCTCAAATAAAGAATATTTTAATACAGCAAAGTGGCATATTTATCTACTGTAATTTGGTTATAACTCAACATAAATTCAAGAGCCAATTGTTCTGGATCATTGACGAAATTAATGTTTACGGCTCCATCGCATGCGATTTACGCGAGTCTCGCTCTTTTGTAAATTACGCTCGACTTTCCTTATCACACTGTTCGTTGAGTTTATCGTCACTTTTGAAGGATAATCGAACATTAAACACTGACTTAATGGTTTATATATAGACGCTTGTTATTTTATGAAGTTTGACGCTTATTATAACTCGTACATTGATAATTAATTTGGTTCTCCAGGAGAGAACTAAATATAATGTTTTTCAAGTTGGAAGAACCATAGCTGCGACATACTAGCGGAGATGAGGCAGTGGGTCGGTCGGGACTCGGGTTGGCATTGGCACTGTGCCCATTCAGCACAACACTATTTATTACCGTAGCCTTGTCTCGCGAGATCAATAGAGTAATCTCGCTAGGATAACTTTGCTGATTTTGCCTAACATAATACTTTTATATTGCTCTCTGCCGTAAGTAGTTAATACTGCCAATAATAACCTTATATAAAAGTGGAGGCTGTGTCGTAAAAGCCGATTGTTTAGCGATCAGCGCAATAAGTAAGCCTAACTAAAAAATAGACAAGCACACAGAGTGATTAGAAATTGCATTAAGTGTAAGTGGAGGGTGCTTATTAACCACTTATTTTTGGCAAATATTTTTCCATAAATAGTACTTGTACATAAGACACACGCCGCGTGATTTTTAAATTACTTTTTTAAAAAAGTGTTATGAAAGCAATTTATGTTTTTAATGTAACAACGCTTTAAAATTGTATTTTCAGTAACTGTAATCCCGTATTACTGCTGAAATGATGATAGGTCATGTTTTTCTTACATATGATTGCATGTGGCTTTTACGTTTTAGTAGGCTTTATTTTCCAAGTAAATCTTTGGTAGGTACGAGAAATTGTGTTGCGTGGTAAGTGGTTACATGTCTAGTACTTTATAAATTACATCGTCTATATTCGCGCACGCAAATAAGCTCAACTTATTGCTTTACGTTAGTATGATGATAAATACAATAACGCCAGTACTCGTTTATTTCTAGTAGTGCTAAGACGCTGCAACAAAGATAACATGGTGGCGCGTCACTATAGCGTTGTGATTTGGTTTAGCTATTCGAAATAAGACTGTATGTACCTACCTACATCGGCGTAACATATAAAAGCAGTTCTACAACCGGTATCTCTGTTTTCCATCTAACCAGAAGTTCCAAATATCTGTAACCAAAAATGTGTCATGTTGTCACGCGGCGTTTTTCCGGTTCTAAGTGAACGTGAATTCCGGCGAGAGGATGACCGTCGATTAATCGCCTCCGAGGGAGAGGGCCTGCACGATGCGAGGGTCTGCCTTGCTGCCCTCACGGAACTCCTCGAGCGTAAGCCGGTCGTCGTGGTTCTTGTCCATCTGGTCGAAGATCTTGTCGACGCGCTTCTGTGGCGTGTTCTCGTCCTCTGGCTGTGGTGTTTGACCCTGGGAATAAAGATTTTGAAACCCATCAATAGTCCAAGTAGGTATATCTAGACCTGTGCTGACAAGGGACTATCGTTTGCAGAGAAAAACTCTTGGAGTTGTCTGGTACGCGTTCAAGTCATGAATCGTTTGTAATTTTAGTTGTTTCGTATATAAGGTACTAATTTTGAACTACCTAATAATACACACTGCGAATTAAACATTTGAAATCTATGTTATTAGTCCATCATTGGTGCCTTCACTCTGTCTCATTTAAAGAAGACCCGGTGAAGTTTCGTCTTCGGCACGGATTAATAAACCTGTATTTTCTGTGTGATTTTATTATAATTAATGCACTTGCACTGACATATAATGGCGCACACGCATTCTACTGTAACTAATTGGATTTGCATCACAAAGGCTCTCTGACGTTATAAAATTATTGGAGCGCGTTTACAAACCGATTTGGTCAGTGGCTAATGGATTAAAGTAAACATTTTAATTATTGGTCAGTTCTTAAAAGCCGTGAACCTAGAAAGGGTTCGCGTACTAACATGGCAACATATTGTTGCATGGTTAATTATTGGTATGTTTACAAAGTAAGAAAGAAAAAGCTATACCTACTACATACAGCCGTATCAGCAAGACGCTTTCTACGCTAATTGTCAGTGTTATTTTGTTTCTGACTGAATATAAAAAATATATATAAGGTCACCTCGTTTTAAGTGATAATATTAAAAGGGCTGATTCAGCACAACAAATGGATCATTTTTTGTAGAAAACACTTTGGGTTTTTATACGCTAGTTTTTGAGAAAATTAAAGATTTAGATAATTATTTTTTTCAGTAATTATTTTTTTATTAATGAAGTATGAGATTAACGAAAAAGAACGATTGGGCAATGAATTTAGTGGGGTGAAGCCGATGACGTAGATAACTTTTCAAATCGTCAGGGTGCTGTTTTAAAAAAATGGTATTTTCTTTGTTACAGAAAACATAAAATAAAAAATCTCAAATTTCCAAAAAATAATGATAGTGTCCTGTTTCTATGATGTAAACAATTACACAGTTAAAATATTATCACTTAAAACGATTTGACCTTATATATTGTAAAAACCACGTGATTTAAATCAAACGATTTTAAATCCGTTAAATTGTAAGTGTAAACTTTATACATTTTATCGCAAATTGAAATTACTGGGTAAAGTGGTGGGTCAGGGAAGGTGAATTCCTTTGAGTAAGATTGACATGTAAGTACCAATAAGCGTACATTCTAAACCATATCGAGCTTGTTTACAATAAATCAACAGATTACAATCTACAGGTTTTAAAACCGTCAGATTGTAATCTCGCGGTTATTACATCATTATGGTGACAGAAACATATGTGATACATACAAATAATTAATATAAGAAACCAAACAACACCGCGAGATAAGCCGCGAGTATAGTGTATTTATGTATTCACGTTATCTTTTAAGCTCGCGTGAGGTTCGAGCCGAGCTAGCCGAGCCATGATCAGCGCCGAGTGTAAATCTAGCAAGATAGTCTGATGTTACGGTTCCGTAGCCGAAGGGAAAAAACGAAACCCTTTATAAAGTATTTGTTAGGTCTGTCTGTCTATCACATATGTCACAGCCACTTTATTCTAAATCTATTAGCAACTTGGTAGTTAGGTGTGCCTAGTTAAGCGCATTATGATTCTCTGCAATAAAATCAAAATAAAGTGCTCTTTACAAATTTATGAAATTGAGGTTCCTAAAACTAATTTATCTAAAAGTTAAACGTTTGAAAGATAGACGCTTCCAAAGAGGTAAAATGGGCGCACCTCATACTTTTAAAATAAGAAAGTGAAGTGAAGTAAAAAAAAACATGTATGTACAAAGGAAAATTAGTTTGAACTAGATCAAATCGGTAGTTTTTTTAATTTATAGCACATTTTTACAACTGAAAATATAATTTTGTCCTTCATACAAACACTATAAAACAAAGTTTTTGTGCTGTCAAGAAATATTGTGGTATTTTGTTGGCATGGAGCCTGCTGTGCGCGTGTCTGTCTCGCGCTTGCCGGTTGTCCATAAATATATTCCATGTCCAATACCCTACCGAATAGGCTTAAATATTATAAGTAGTAGGTATTATACTCTTACTACTCAATTCTGGATCATAGTCTGATTTAGAAAACAACAAAAGCGTGGGGAAAATTGCAACTTCTAATCGGTTATGAACCACCTAGGATTTTAGCAAATCTAACTGCACACGAAATGCTGCAATATTTAAATGCGGAAAATTTCGATTTTCTTTGTAAGTTTTTGAGGCTAATCTTTGAAACTACGAAAACTATTTAAAAAAATACCCGTAGAACAATGGGGGGGGGGGGGGATATGATATGATAGTTATGTCGCTTAGACATAACTATCCTATCCCACCTGTTCAAAATCGGTACAGGTCCCTAGTGGTTAATATAACGCCAGAAAATATCGGCGCATTGCAGTGCAGGCAAAAATATATAAAAATGAGAATATTTTGTAGAATTTATACACGGTACCTACTGAAAATTACTTACCACCATCTGATAGATCGCGTCGACTATGTTGTACATTTCTTCTCGCGTAATATATCCGTCGTTGTCCACGTCGTAGAGACGAAAAGCCCCTGTAAATTATTTAATTATTTCATTACTGAGTGTATGTAAGAGTTAAAAGATATTTACAATAAACACAATACCAAATCACGAACAAAATTTCAGTAAAGAAAAAAAAGAATTCATGGGGATTTCCGGATAAAAAATATACTATATTCGTCCCCTAGGGACATTGAAAATGATAAAACCTAACACTAAAATTAGATTTCATTTGTTTTAATTAAAAAAAAAAACATCGGTGTTATCAACTAAATTCAGAAAGCCTGTGTCCATAAGCATCAATTAGATTAACGCTTATGGTATAAACTAAGCGAGGAGTTACTCGCTAAATGCATTTAATGCTAAGTTTTTTTTTACTAAAAGTACCTACTCAGTTTAGGGAAAATCGCAAGAGCTCTTATTGCGGGAATCGTAAGCAAAATTGGCGGTCTGTTTGCTGTCGGCGCAAACAAAATGATAAAATGTACTCAGTAGCCAAACTTTTCTTGAAATTAGTGTAGAAAAGTAGTTAGCACTTTCATGCCTGAAATGTAGAGTGGCCAGAAAACTATGGATACATTCAGGACGGCACATTAATTATTTATTAAATTTGTATTGCATGCTTTCATTTGCAACTAATTAATTCATTGTAACTAAAACAAACCTTTAACTAACCTAGTCGTTTAGTTACAGTAGGTAAACCACTATCTCTGCCCATGGACACGTACCATGAATCGTTTGAAAATATTTCGCAAAAACATTTAAAGTTTCGTATTTTAATGTGTATGAAAGAACTAACACCGAGTTTTTAAGCGTTTTTACCCTGTATTAACTAACCCATGGATTTTTGTTGTTCGAAATAAATAAATTTGAATTGAATTGAATAACGTCAGCATAAATTTGGTTTTGCACAAAACAAGAAAGTTAAAGATTAGAAAGGTCACGATGAACTTAAAAGAATAACCGCTCTTTCAGAGATGTAAAAGAGTGAAACAGCGTTGTTACTCACAATGTAGCTTCTCGTCGAGATTCCCTCTTGACGTCACCGAGAGTGCCCGTATAAACTCCTCGAACTCGATTGAGCCATCCTGAAAATAACAACAATGATTTGAATTATTTTATTAACAGGAAATTAGTTTTCACATTAATTTATCTATCATTTCTACAGGTTTTGTAGTCTAACAAGTAACCCTTTAGTTTCGCGATGTCCGTCTGTTTGTCAGTCTGCAGTTTAGCGCAGAGACCGAGGTGTTAGTAAATAGTGATTCGGCATAGGTATTATTGTTATCATCTCGCCAAAGTGGTAAAATAAAATTTTGAAAAGTTTTCTTTTTTGGGGTACCTAATACAAGTAACGTGGGGATGTTTTTTTTCTCCTGTCAAACAAATCGTTTGGGGTTCGTTAAAAATAATGAGATCGCTAACTTCATTTTTCAATAAAGTGGCATGTTTTCGTAGCATTCAGTTTTAAAATTCAGCATATTTTTTTTGTTAGTAAACCCCAATAAACAGTAGAAGGTGGATACGTGAAAAAAACACACAGCACTAGCATAAACGATGAATTTAGAAGAAAAACTATCACGGTTATGAAAAAAACGAATAACTGAGTTGTAGTCCATCAACTTATGCCAAAATAATGGTCATGTTTTTCGTTTTTAATTGTTTTTTTTTCCTCCAAAACGCGTAAAGACATGAAACTGAAACTATTGTGAAAAATTGGTTTTAATTGTCTCTTTTAGCTGTAAAAAATCACTGTTGTGAGTCAGCGTCATCATAAGATATAACCGCTTATGTCTCATAATTTTGAAGATTTTGTTATTTAAAGATAATCAAACCCTTCTTAAAATGGCAATCTTAATATGTTTTTCAGGCCATTCTAGAGCAATAAAAGTGCTAGTTAATACGGAACCCTTCGTGCGCGAGACCGACTCGCACTTGGCCGGTGTTTTCCAATAAATGACAACGCAACTTCATTCCGAATCTCGAGCGTTAAAAAACGTAGTTTTTATCTTGTCTCGATTTGTCATTTTTAAGTATTATTTTCGTATCTATTTTAATAAATATAGATGTGAATCATTACAAATGTAAAATAACCGAGAGAGAGCAAGGTGGCCACGGTGGGGAATTATCTATGGTGGAAATAACGATATTAAACCTTTTACATAGGCTCATGTATTTAATAAAAAAAATGCATCCCAAGAAAACCCGCACCAAGAGTTGACAGGTAGTTGGTAGCAAGCCAAGGCTTTAATTTTTGATTGGATTTGGAATACTCAGTTCAGTGACCAAGTTAACATTACGTAATATTATAATTTATTCAAAGTGGACTATAAATGCAAACGCCTACAGTGTGAAGCCAACTTCCAATTTGTTGGGCATCGAAACATCTGGACTCGGAGAGATCGGCTTATGAATATTGAATGTTGCACTCCGCAGTAACTTACATAATGCAATTATAAATAGCAGCTGACCTATTCATTTTGACCAGCCTATACATAATTCACCGGAGATTTACATTTTTTTCAATTTGCATATGATCGTGACACTTTCCCTATGAAGTTTAGTTGGCATAGTTTCTATTTCATTGAGAACTTTTCAAATGAAATTATAGGTAGTAGAAATACCAAGTTTACGTAAGAATTTTTGCTTTTACGGGCTTTCAGAAAAAAATATACTTTTAAGAACTATTGATGTGTATCAGGCAGGTATTTATGAGTAAATGCAAAGTTGAAAACTCTCCATGCCATAAGGTTGTAATATGTAGGTATGTACCGTCTTCTTTAACTATAAGAAACGTCAAACGAAAAAAACGCGAGTAACGGTTATAGTTACATTCGCTGAAGCTGGTACAGCTGCCCCTTAAACCAATTATGTGGGCTTAAACCGAAACGGTTCATCTGGCTTAATTGTTCATTTCTTGGGGACCAAGTTACCTACATACATTACACGAACTAAATCTCCGGGGTCGGGAAATCTAGTTAACGGTTCCGCCGATATCGCCCATGCTCGCAATCGCATGGCATGTTACTTGTATTTCCCTTTACATTTAGTCAGTGGAAGTTATATTAAAACACAAAACAAAGTATTCTGTGGCATAATGCCCTATATTTTACTACATTCGGCAGGATTTTTATTACGTAAAAAATGCGGTCATAAATAATGACTGTGCAATGAGCATTGTAATGTTTACAATACGAATACTCTAGTTATTATGAAAACCTATACCAAATAATCAAAGAAAACCAAGCGATCGAGCACACGTTATTATAGATACATCATCTATTGTTCCGAAGAGGCTGCACTATCATTAGTTTTGTAAATTAGCGTTCAATAACAGCATCACGTTGCTTATCTAAGACCCCCTTACACACTGCGACTTTTAGCATAGATATATTCGCGCTTTTTGAAAACGCGCTTTAGTATCGCGTCTCACGCAATGACCAGATTTAATTAAGCATCGATGCAGTCACAGACTGCAGTCGCCAGAATACAGTACATAAATAGTCAATTTCCAGCTTCTGCATCGCGACTGCATCGATGCTAAAAGTAACGAAGTGTGTAAAGGTTGACAGTTTGCGACTGCATCTCTGCTCAAAGTCACAGTGTGTAACGGGTCTAAGATACGTATTAACGAACTGCGAACTAGGTGTTTCCAACTTACATCTTAACACTGACAATAGAATAGTATAGTGTCCGGTGAAAAATGAAAATGGCTGCTTCAAATTCTAAAGCATACACAGTTATTGAGACGTATTCTACATTAGATCTGATAAAAACCGACTTCAAAAACAAAATGCTCCAAATTCTTAAATTAACTCTTGACTCCTTAAAAGAAAAGAGTCCATTTAAGGTGAACATTTTATTTTTAGATTTGGTGCCTTTACAGGGCACCGACTTCAATAAAAGATTATTATAAAAAATATAATTTTATATGAATAATATTTGCATCTCTATGCTTAAGATGTCAAATGCGATGGCACCGACTCCAAAAAAAAATTGACCTTATAAAAAAATAATCCTTTCTATTTAAAAGTCAAGAGTTAATATATGACATTTTAGAGCATCTTGTTTTCGGTTTCGGCAAGTCGGTTTTTTCATTTTTTGAAATAGTCAATTTTAAGTGTGATATTTAGTGGTATACAGAGGAGGAACATAAGTTACTACTATCAGTACAAAATCACTATATGTAAATTTTAAAATTTGAGGATTTTTTCCGATTGCACCAAAGTCCCATCATCAGATCCCGATTTGGGGCCAAAAGGATTACCCTATCAGTAGGTGACAAAAAAAATCAAATCGGTTTACAAATTAGTGAGAGATATAAGGTAACATATATATACAAAAAAACAACGTACAGTCGAATTGATAACCTCCGTATTATAGTCGGTTAAAAACTGCATTCATATAAACGATGACAATGTTTATGATCAGTTTCAATAAAACTGTGTGTTCTGTCCTTGTATAAACTGAGTACTTTTTACAGTCGTATTTTCTCTCATAAAACGGCTAATAAAGATTGAGTTTTAAAGATAAGGATAAACTTTTGCAAACTTTTTTATTCTTTTTGACTTTTTATGTTAGATTTAACGACATAAATTCACTAAAATCTATTTGAGTCTTTTGTTTATACATTTTAACAATTGGCGAATGTTGGTTTGAAGAAGACTTAACTAATATTTGAGTGTCAGTAAATTGGAGACCGACGAGGCAATTAATTTTGCTAAATTCATAACAACATCTATCTTAAAGATTAATCGCTTAATCTCATCCAATGTTATTCTACATTTGACGAGAAATCTACCACATTTATTTTAATTTTGATTCCACAAAGCTTAATAATTGATATTAACTAGGTACTTTTCGCATTGCGTCTCGTATAAAATGGGATCTAATTAATATTGTAAAAGTTAGATAGTTATGCGCCCCCCGCAAATTTTACCAACTTTGGAAGCGTCTATCTCTCAAACGTTAGACTTTTAGAGAAAATGGTTTTAGAAACCTCGATGTCATTTTAAAAGACCTATAAATAGATACCATACACTACGTGACCACGTTACCATATATAAGTGAATATTCCGAAAAAATATTCCTAAAAATTCATATTTTTGTAATACTGTATCTTAGAAAGTAACAGCTGTGTAGAGCTCGCTTTTGTCTTAAATTGTAACTAACTTAGAATTATTTAAAAGTATTCAAAGTGGCTTTACTGGTCAGACCATTCTTTAGCTAAAATATTTAGCAACATTTAAAAGGACCCAAAATTCCATTACTTGTGATCACAGCGCCGCTCGCACAGGACTTTGAAAGTGGCAAATCTGGTATTTTAATATTGGTTTAGGTCTTAACAAAATAAGAATAATTCGGAATGACTGAGCCTTTTGCAAGCACGGATATTTAATTAGACCGTACGTAATCGATTCTAAATGGTTTTGATTAATTATACTAAAAATTAAATTAGTTTTATTTTCCAAAAACATATCAATATGGCCAGGTCAATGTTACTAAGAACCTAGTCTTGCCATAAATATTGTCACAAAGAATTTTTTTTAATGCAAATAATATTTATTACTTTTACAGTGTGTTAGTTTTATACATACTCGTAAATGTAATACAAGTTAAAATATAAAAAGCTTATTCGATGTGGTCTCCATTGGCTGCAATACAGTCCTTTAAACGTTGAGGCCAGTTATCAATAGAAGAACGCACTCTTTTCATGGGAAAATTCTGCACTGCCAATCGTATGGATTGTTTAGGGACTCCAAATTATCATGGCGTTTAGAGCAAGCCGTACTCTCTAAAACTGACCATTAATCATAATCCAGCGAATTAGATCAGGACTAGACGACGGCCAGTCTTCAGCTCTGATGAACTCCGAAACGTTCGCTTCTAACCAAGACTGCGTGAACCGAGCTTTATGACCCGGCGCCGAGTCTTGTTGGAAAGACCATGCTTGGTTATTGAACATGGTGTTGTTTAGGGGCTTAACTACCTTCTCAAGAATGGTATCTCGGTACACTTGTGCCGATGTTTTGATACCTTTTTCACAAAAATATAGCTCAGTCTCTCCTTCATAGCTATCACCCCACCAATCCATTACTGAAGTCAGGTAATGCCCACGTTGCACTCTGCCGACTAATTGGGAAGCTTCCTTAGAGGATTGAGCATAAATACAGTCATTTTGTTTGATAAAATGTTGCTCAATTGTAAAGATTTTCTCATCCGTAAACAAAAATTTTCTGTGACCTCCCTTTGCGTACCGCTTCAGTAGTTTTTTCGATTTTACCACCCTATTCTTATTTAAATTATCAGTTAAAAAAGTGCGTCTCTTATAGGCTGCAAGTCCTAAATCATCTTTTAAAATACGCGACATGGTTTTGGGTGCTATCTTCATCTCCCGAAATAAAATCTTTCAATCACAGCGATTCGGTTCTCTTTATCACCCCACTCCATTTTAATAGGTATGGCAAAATATTATAAAATGTATTGGCGCCAAAATTAGAAAACACAATCAGCCATCGTATAAAAATGACAGATTCCAAATTCAAATGTAATATCTTTCTTATTTTTAATTTTAACAGTATTTATGGCCAGACTGTGTTTACTCTGTAAAATCAGTAAATAAATACTTTGTAAAAGTCTCAAAACGACGTTTTTATTCCACAGATTTTTGGCTCATAATCCTAGATATTAAACACGCGTGCTTTTTCAGTATTTATTGCACTAGTGCCTTTAGTTTATTAACCCGACCAATTTACATTTGTACCCTAGTACCAAGTAGTAAGTACGAAGATGAAGCGATATAATTTAGTCGGGTTATAACTTTTATTTTAGCAACAAACAGTATTTATGCGAAAAATAACAGTTGGTACATGTTATTTCAATAAATGGTAAATCCAGCTTTATTACTTAAAATAACTCAAATTCATTAAAATTTTTCTGTAATTTGTGTTTTAAACACGAATTATTACATTTTTAATCTTGGCTGTTGGCCGATCTAGTTCGCGCCCTAGCCTTCCGCGCGTATCGGTTTCGCGGCAAGAAAAAAAGCAACGCGCCATTCTTCCACAGATTATAAGTGCATTTTTCGTAAATAATTGTCGGCTGTGGTGTGATGAAGTTTGGATTAATGGCAAGTGTGTTGAAAAACGTCGTATGAAACACGTGTGCCTGTGACCATAATATACGCGGCTTTCTTATGGCGCACTCGCTTTCGCTCGTGCGCACACAGTATCGCCTTGTATATAATGGTCAACTTAGCACACTTGTATCATAATGTAAGTCTATTATCCCATTACAGGGCATACGCTGTATAAAGTGTCAGTTACACAACTTAAGGATAATACCTATATTTTTTGCTTTAGATCAAGTAAGACAGATAATAAGCAGTAAGTAAGACAGACCAAGCCTGACCATTAAAAGCCAGTAGAATTTCTTACGTTATTTTCGTCGAACACCCGAAAAACCAGTGACGCAAATTTGCTGGGGTCTCCTTGTGGGAAGAATTGCTTGTAAATCTTTATGAAGCCCTGAAAACATATAATTTAATTAGTTCCTGTAACCACTAAGAAATAGAAATGTATTTAAAATCAACAAATCTCGTCCTTTTCGCAGTTTTTAACATTGTTTAGTTTAGTATTCAACTTTGTATTATTGGTGATGTTAGTTACATCACCATTGGACATTTTGAACGAAACCAAATAATCTAGAATAGTATATGTATAGTAGTATATACCTGTTCTGTTAAAAGGCCGTTTGGACAGTCCTTCAGAAAGCCTTTGTGCCTAAATGAAGGAAAATAAATAGTTAGTGTATTAGTAACTACGTACACACATAAACAAAGAAAACAGATGCATTTTTATGTAGCGATTATTGTTAAAAACTATTATCTATTACGGTATTTAAGTCTGTTAGATAGTTAATTTATTTAAATTTATCAAAAACCATTTGGGTCAACTTGGGGAAAATAATATTAAATCAATGTTCCTAAGCCTAACGAAATGAAATAGCGATACATTCATAGACCTAAATAATTGACGGTACCCAACGTTTGAATCAACTACGACAACATCGCGACTGCATCGCCGCTAAAAGCCACAGTGTGCAAAGGATTTCTAACGTAGGCCTCTTAACTTTGTAATCATTTTGGAACTACATTTTAAAGGAAATTTTGAAATACCAAACAGGGTCATGAAGTATTTAGTCCTCAATATAATTTTAATACCTATATTACACTTAATGGCAATGAAAAATGTTGACTTTTGTTTTTCAAAAAAAGTGAGTATTTGATATTTGAAAAATAAAAAGTTATTTAGATTCCGACAAACGTTGCAAATGGCTCAATGGACCCATTGCACACTGCTACTTTTAGCACCAGCAATGAACAATGTTTTTTGCAATGCTGCTGTCGTGCGTTAGTGTCGGTATGCCAATGCAGATACTGTCGTCCATGGTCAGCTTCTGCATCGCGACTGTATCGCCACAGCAGCACTTTGATGCAAGCATACAGCATCGCAGACGCAAATGCTCCACCTGTACACACTTGCGCTACTTTCAGTATCGGTACAGTCGCGATGCCTTATGCCAATGGCTGTTGACGACTGTATCTGTATATTGGCAAGTATCGATACTAACGCGCGACAACATCGATGCCAAAATCTGTTCAGTGCTGCAGGCTCGATGCTGTCGCGCGTTTCAAAGACGCTTGACTACATCGATATTAAAGTCGCAGTGTGTAAGGGGTGTTAGGTAGCACCTTGATGCCTAATAAATAATAAATGTGGAATTCAATAACCAATCCATTGGAGATAAGGGTCAAAATTAGTCTTTATTTGGAAAACCTTATCAAAGGACTATACAACGTGTAACGTTAATGCGCAAAACCTGAAAATAGTTTGATTGGAATAACAAGGATGAACCACTTTTTAATTATGGATCATATTTTTCAAATAACTCCATTTTATTTCAAATATTGGACACCAACCACATATAGCTCTGATCCCAAAGTAACCAATAGCCAAAACCAAGTAGCCAATGCACTTGTCTTGTGGAAATCAGACACAACAGTGGTACCACAACACCAAATTAACCCTGTTCATTGATTAATAAGACCATATAGCCATCACGTGCGCAAACCCGCCAAAGTATGTAAACCAGCATCCAGCAATGGTTAGTTCGTTATGAGCGTAGATAGTAATAATAATAATGTCAGAGTGGCGTAGCGCGAATACCTAGAGAACGTCGTCCGTAGAGCGAGAAATGTCCAGAAGTGCCAGTAAAACAAAAAAAAAACACATAATACCTAAAAATTTTCTTTCTTTCTGAATTGAATTAAATATCATTTAGGGCGTCTGTTTTACGAATTTAACATTACACGTTGTATGCATATATGTACATAATACAAAGAATGGTTGTTTTTTATTCCAAAATTGACAAGGTTATTGATTTCGGACATAATAGAATGCGAGCGCAAAATATAGTAATCGCAATCACACAATCCAAACACATTGCACGTCAGTGTCTAAATGTGAGTAGATGACTCGTTTGCCCATCAACTGTAATGCACGTAACACACGTCGCGTTAACACATCTTATTTTGTTCCTGTGTAGAAGAATTCAGTTGGGGCGAGGCAAAAACGCCAAATGGACCGTAATCCCTTTTCCTCCATTCTGCTTTACTACTTACCAAAGTCGGATTTCCTTCTCAGTAACTGTAACAATAAGAAAAGATTTCATTAAATTTTGTCCAGTGTAACGTTGTGTTCTATTTATGGAAATAATTAAGAATGATCAAGATTACAGTTACAACGACAGTAGATGACAAAGCCTTTATATACCTTTTAGGAATTATTACAAAGGGATTAAGAATCATTGAAGTACTATTACTAGCGTATGGAACTGACATCACGAACAAATCTTATGCGCCATAAAAAGACGGCACTTATCAAATGGTTTCTTTTCATAGTCGAAATTCCAAGGAAGGTTGTTAATTGAGTTGCGACACTATTTTGCTTGGCTAGCTTCTCTATACGTAATAATAACAATTCACTGCTCTTATTAGCATTATTTGATAGGTAACAACTAACGCAGTCGGGTAAAAATAAGCAGAAATCGGCTGACGAGGGAAAGAAATTACCATCTAAATATGTAATTAGCTGGTTGCGAAAAACCGTTTTAAAATTTATGCTTCATGGAAGAAACAGGGTAGGGGTGGTATCTACCTTAAATTATGCGGTGTTATTGCTGATCGTTAACTATGCGTGCTCATTTTTAATTCGAAATTGGTTTGGAAGGGGAATTAAATTATAGAATAAGGCACTCGATGGCAATCAATATCGCTACGTTAGAGTAGCACAAACGAGTTCTATGTGGTAAGTATGTAGAGGTACGAGTACATTAATTAAAAAAAGTTCGTGTCATTTTCAATCGAAAGCGGACATTTTTTTTAAGAACAAAAAATAATGCATGTCTTTACAAATTACATATATCAGTAAACTATTGAATAATAAGTATTTTTTGAAATCATTTTTTATTATCATAATAGAAATAAGTATTTTTTAAAATCATTTTTAATAATACTGAAACGTGAAAGAATATACTCGTATCACATCATGCCAAAAACTCTTATCAAAAATGTTTTGGCTGATCATCCATGATATTGTCGATAGATAAACATTGCGTGATAATTGCTTCTCTATCATAAAACAGCAATCAAACAAAATTAACTGAATAAACGCCACCTCTACGATTGACTAAGTTATTACAGAAACTAGATTACAACAGGGGAACGGCATTTTGTTGTATACAATAAGATATTTTATCATAAGGTCTGTTGACTCCATCCCAGGTGAGGTCTGACCAGGTATGTGAAATTTGGTAAGGTTTTCTTCGTTATAGAAGAGTGGTTTGTGGACGCACCACGTCCGTACCGAATTCAATCAGATTCTGAAGTCGTGAAAATCGGAATTAAGAGATGAAATAGAGAAATCTAATGAAGGAAGCCGGATCTAGCGCGTTCACGGGTACAATAAAAATAAAATTACTTTCGGACCGTATTTACACCCGTTCGTTCTTATTTCATCCGATTCTTATTTGGATACTATTCGAATACGATATCAAAAACGGACTGGTACGAAACGGAAACAATTCAGATCGATTACATATTTCTATCCCAAAGCATAAAAAAAAATTTTTTTGTGTATTTTTTGACCACACGGATAGCAATAGCTCGCAGGTTACGTAATTACGTTTATCGGTGCGGCACGGCCCGTAAAAGGTGTGTCTTATGCTGTAAGTGCTCCTGTTTATTGCCGGGTGGCTTTAACGGCCGATTTGGTCCAAACGTAAACAGGCCTACTCCAGTTTTCGATTTATTAAGCCATCACGCTCACTCGTCCCGATTTGAACACTCGAGTGACAGGGACGACTTAAGTCGGAAATAAAAGTTTCGAACATCGACGTGTTGTGTTTGTTGTAAGGCCTCCGTCAGTATCATTTGGTTTTATGACTTAAACCCTGGGGAGCTCTAAGGTCTTCCTATACTTTTGTGTATTATTTATCACACATCAAAATTCAGGCAAGAGGAGCTTGGTCCTGAAAATATCAAAAGCTTTTTGAAGATTAAGTATGAGTAAGTTCCTTTTTTTCATCAAATCAAAGATAATAAAAAAAAACTATTCGCTTGTTTGAGTAGGCACCTATCGGCACATAGTGCAGCTAGAGATTAAGAGAAATTATTTTATCTGTTTGGAAGTACGGAACCATAAAAGTAAAGAATTCAAAGACAAATTAAAAAACACAGTGTTGTTTTGATAAAACCTCACCCAGGGCTCACCATATAAACTTGCTGTGACAACACAACACGACACATTGTCCCAATGGGAACCAAGCGAAAGCGATGATATCTAGCATGTGTCGGAGTTTCCATGGCATTCATTATTTATTCATTCACTTGAATGACGTGCGGGTAGGTAATGCATTTGCGTTTACGCGTAGTAATTCATATGTACTGCTTTCAGTAATCAAATGGTTAAAGCGAGTCGTTACATCAATTAATCCAATGATCCTTGGAGGAGGATTATAAATAGAAGCGCCATTTGCCAGAAAAATACCTCCAGGTCGTTAGTTTTCTGTTGTCGGGCGAAGACTTTGTGTTCCGGAATTCTTTTATAGTCCGTTCACAAACATTTAGCGTTTTAGGAACGTTTCGTTGTTTTCCTTATTCTATTTTGACCGGCGCCTTTAGTTCGTTCGTTTACAGTATCCTTTGTTAAAGGAACTGCAATGAATGCTTTTCATTCGCTATTCACTATTTGCCTTTAGGGCTTTTGCGAATTCAGCATATGATTGATTCAATGAATAAGTTTGTTGCACTCTTTAACTTACTTATATATATTGCAAGACAATTAGGTCAGTTACAGTATATTATAATTACCCACTCAAGATTTTGATTTCATAATACCTACTATACTTATCAAATTTTCCACCTGCGTTATTTGTAACCTTTAGCAGGCGCAGCGGAAGTACGATCGAATACGAAATGCGTGCTTTATGCAAAATTAATGATCATTAGGTGAATCTTATAAACATGGGGAAAGTGTTTAAAAGCGTGTGTCAAAAATATGTCTCTTTAGTTTACGACAATCATGATCGGGGAGATGAGGACTTGTGTGTTGGTTGGTCTTTAATGAATTACAATTTTGAACAGTGGAAGTGATAAATAAAATCAGTGCTTTATTCTCATTACTTTTTATTTTTAGATTACAGTGTCCGCGTTACTGGCGCAAGTGGAGAGCGGCTATGACTATCCGGTACCAGGAGTTGCCTTGGCGCTGGAAGGCCAGCAGCCAAATGGCTATTCGGCTCGGGCCTATCAAAGTTCCACCACAAACGCCCAAGGGTCAATTTCATACTCACAGCACACTTATCGGAATAACGGGCAGTATCTACAAAGTTATCAGAACACGTTTCATAGTAACGTTAACAACAACCAGATACAGAGTGGGCTAGTTTCACAGAATGCGCAGCAGACAAACTTCGTTAACAATCAGCCAGTGCAGCCGGTCGTCACTAAACACATCTACTTCCACGTTCCGCCACCAGATGAGAGCGCAGTCAGACCTGTACAACCATTGCCGGCACCAAGAAAGTCTTACAATATAATATTCATAAAACTGCCTTCAAACAAAGGTCGAAAAAATGCGTACGCAAGCACGGAAGCCAAAACTGTAATATATGTTTTGGTGAAGAATCCTGAAATACAAACAGCTGTATCGGAACCGCCGAAGCCGAATCACGAAGTGTTCTACGTGAAGTATAAAGGAGGTGTGAATAGAGCGGTAGCGCAAATAGGCACTAGTGTGCCCCAGAACTCCGGGCTTCAATTAAGACCGGGACTTGTAAACGGACAGATAATAAACAGTGTTTCTTAGGATATATTAAATAAATTATTGATAGCGACCGTGTTTTGGCTATGCGAAATTAACCACTTTGTGTATGGTCATAAATATTCATGATTTGTCTGTAAGTTTTAGTTTAGACGCACTTTTTCATTGTTGTAATACAATGATAGAATTATGTAATTGAAACGCGAGTGGAATCTTGTCAAATTATAAAATTACACTATGTGGGTAGTTAAATTATGTGTGCAGTGAATTCTTTCCACAACCACATTTCACATTATGAGAGAAGGTGGGAAAATTTCGTAATCACGCGAAACATGCTTGGGTAGGATTCCGTGCCGCGGACATTATAATGTAGTGACATTGTTTTTAATTATAAATTATTCAAAGCATTGCTGAAAAATACACAAGTTTCATTGAGATGGTAGGCAAAGGTAAAAGCTGTTATCTTTATATCTCTTAAAAGGGGTTTCAGGCGCTGTCCTACTCATCCGAATCCGATTCACATTTGATTTGAGAATTTCTCGGTTCACAAACATACAGAGTTACCGGCTATTCAATAAATTATTAAGGAGGGTAAATGTAGAGCACATTTCTAACAAGTTCACGTAGAATACTATTGGAAGTTATAAGAAGTTTTATAGTAGTAAATGGAAGTGTTCAGGTTTTAAGTATCCTATTATGCACAAAAGTTGCATCAAAATGAGACATTCGCTTAAAAGCCATTGAAAAATAAAAGCACAAAATCAAGCTAGTTAGAGTAAATGTTGAAAAAATCTTATTGTAAATGAGCTCTACTTTTACTCCTTCAAGGGAATTATATAATTACCGGTCACCCAGTAAAAAAATGTATTCCTATGAATCACTGCGAAAGCGTCACTTACTAGATACTAAAAAGGTAAAGCGTTTTTTTAATTACTGAATACACATCGGATTCAAATCAGTCCGAAAATGCTCTTTTATGTAGTCTGTGGTAGCCAGCTGCGATGCGACCTCATTTTTGTTATTATTTCTATCATAAAACGATGACAACATCTGCTTCATGTTTGCAGTTTGCAAAAGTCAATGCACTCTCTATTTTGCACTGGGACAATGTGCAGGTGCTTACCTATCGCCAGACACTTTTATGGAGCACTTAGGACTAAGCGACTTTGCTGGCGTCGTACGCGTGCTAGTCCAGCTGAAGTGCTCATTTATTTTTTAATCTGTTATGAAATCGGTTATATTTTTTAAACAAGGGCACTTTCCGGGGTTGACATTGTTTTTTTTTTACAAAAGACAAAACTCGAGTCTAAAGACAATAACCCGATGGCGGGTTATTAGGCCTCAGAGCGACATTTTGAACACCTGACAAGCGGTAATCCGACGTCCAAAGGGTGTAAACAGTAGGTAGTTTGCTTCAGTATGACAAATTCAAAAGGTATTAATATAATATATATTATATTAATTAATATAATATTAATTGGTTAGCAATCATAGCATTGTTTCATAAAATATCTTGTACCACCACATCTAGTACCTAGCTTGATTAGCCCTTGCGTGTTTCGTTAAGCATTATTTAGGGAAGCTTAGCACATCAATAAAAAACTAGATCATTAATTCGTGTCGTGTCCAATATATTATTGATTCAATAATGCGTTAGTAAAATATTCCAATATCCATTGCCTATTAACTTCACCACGTATAGGTAAGTAAAAGCAAGCAATTGTGTCGACTAGTTTTTCGATATCTGTTACAAATAGCTCTTAATGGAAACAAATCCATTTGAACATGGGGCCTTCGGCGCGCGTTTTAACGCTGTATTCTTTTAAACGGAATATACTGTACGGGACCCCTACTCCGTAAGGCATTTGTAATTAATTCAGTTCTGTTCAGCTTCAGTTTGCCTACGAGATATGCAAAAGAGGCTGCATCTGCCGTCGATATGCCTTCAACATGCCGTTGTCTCGCCATCGGCATATGCGTCCTTAAAAAAGGCTTGTCAATAATTATAATCAACAAGAATGTCTTCGTCGTGCCGTCACCGACAACCAAAGTCGTTAGTCAAGTCTTGCAAGTCCGACAGAGCAAAAGCAGAAGCAAATTTGTTTTATTTGATTCTACTACACCAAATCATTAACACGTACAGTTATCTACAGTATGACAGTGCGATGAGGATTAGAAGTGCCGATAATGGATGTATAAGACAGTTTCGCACTTCGTTTTCCGATTCTTCTTATTTCGGACAAGGGAAATGTGTTAAGTGAAATCGGATGTAAAATAAGGTGGCGTCGTCCTCATCTTAAGTTATCTAAAGTTATCTTAAGTTCTATGAGGACGACGCCACCTTATTTTACAGGTTCGGATAAGGTTCGCATCGAAAATAGTGCGAAACAACTCTTACAAACACAGTAGGGTCTCGCATTGCATTTATGTAGAGCTGCATTAATAATGCACTATTGATAATAGTAGCTCACTTCAATATCAAGCAGTTGTTGGTTTCCTTTTTTATGACGTGTGACTCATAGCATTAATCACTCAGAATGTCCCTTCACAGGTAGATATTGGTAAAAAATATTTTTCATACTGAAAAGCTAAGCTTCTTTCCTGATTACGACAAATTCGTAACACATGACATTATTAAGGTCTTTGTCCAGTACACCGAAGCATAGAAATACCGTGTTAAAAACGTGCCCGGCAAAATATATCTATACTAATATTATAAAGCTGAATTGTTTGTTTTTAACGTGCTACTCTCAGGAACTAGTATGCAATTTGTAAAATATTTTTTGTGTTTGATAGCTTATGTATCGAGAAAGGCTTTAGGCTATAAAACATCACGCTGCGACGGGAGGGGAGGGAGCAAAATCAAAACGCGCGAACGAAGTCTCGGGGGACCGCTAGTTCTTTATATTGAAAACTAGTCTGTTCCTTAGTCAACAACAAGGAACCTTCTTAGATTCGCTTGTCCGTTAGACCGTTCAGTGCAGAGACCTGAGGTGCTTGAAAAGTGTAATTTGGCTTGGTATGTACACATATGTATTCCAATCTCCCCGCCAAAGTAGTAAAATAAGATTTTGAATATATATTTTCTGTGATAGAAACATACAAGTACTCGTAACGTGGGTATGTTTTTTTCTGTTGCCAAATCCAACGTATGGGGAATCGTTGAAAAGGTCGTTTAAATTGATTAACCTCGTAAGTCTGTAAAATTCAGTTTTAATTTTTGTTAGAGTTCCTTGTTCCGACCCTCTCTGAACTAACGGTAGTAAAAAGTAGGTGGGTAAAAAAATACAGCACTATGTTAGTGCTCGTACTGATATGATACATTATGTATCATATGATACTCGTATATGATACATTAAGTATCCTAAAACTATCATGGCTATCATAATAATACAAATTACAGAGCTGTAGTCCATCAACTTAAAAGCAAAATAATTTTCATTTTTTTGCTTGATAATACATTTTGACCTCCAAAACGAGTTAGAATATTAAACAAAAACTGTAGTGAAATATAGGTTTTGATTGCTTCTTTTAGCTGTAAAAATATAGAAATTGTAAGTCAGCGCCATGAAAAAGATGAAAATGCTATTGCAATAAATCAGGAACGTAGCGCGTTTAGCCTCTAGAGTCTAGAGGTATTTGTTCCACAACTTCCTCCTATCGTGCCCCTCCCAACCAGCGGGTTCAATTAGGGTGACCGCGCACATAACCGAGCCGACTTAGCAGATGTAGGTTGTTGTACCATTATGAAAATGAAACCACATGCCCTTCCTAGCGTTCCCCGAATTTTACTATTGATGCCGCCGAATCAAACAGTTCATCCCCGATAAGTGCACGCTCACCCTTAGCGGTCTTTGTCCTGTCTTTGTCTTCGCTCCTATTTTTATGATTATACGTGTTTCCCTTTGTTTCGACAAACATTGTGTTGCCACAACTCCGCTTATTGTATTTCTCATTTAAGCAAAAATATTTACGAAAGGCGGCTTTCGGACTCTCGGTTTTTGTGCCTATAAAATTTCAGTGCGTACACCTGAATGATGTTAAGCCAAATCGGTTTATCAGTTTCAGATTACACTATATTATAATATTAACTGGCTTTCTTATGCTCTCTCTGGATTTTCTTATTTTGCTTAGTTACTCGTATCGGCATTGGGTGTGTAAAAATTTGGTTATATTTTATAATAGGTAATTAAGAGGGAATATTATTTAATACCTATAATTTTATTATGTTATGGAGCATCCTTATTTCCATTGATCACGACGCCACCACACGAACACCGTTGTAGTTTATTTAGATTAGATTTTTTATGGTAACTACGGAGTAAAAGTTTCACTACCAAAATCATATCACTGAAAATTGCAAGGTAATAATCCGAATTCCACTAGAAATCGTCTATCCTAGTGAAAATAGCACAGAAATATAGACTAACAGTTAAAAGTGTTGCATAAAGTTGTAAATACGAGTACATTTCATTGCAAAGGCTGAGAGTAGAGTTCCAATGTATTCTCAGTAAGATTTAGTGCTTGGTGTTGGTCACTATTAATACCTACTTACATAGCGAAACACTACTAAGTGAAGCTTATGATTGAAAATAAATTAATTTTGAAACCTGATGCCAAATAATTCAATTCAAAAAGTCAATCTGAGCACAGATGATAATAAATGGCATTCAATATATAAAATTTAGAGAGCGACCCATTTGAATACGCATTTTAATAAAATCGGATCTACAAGAGCTTGCTGTCCCATGAGAAATGTAACCCTATAACTAATAAAGTAAAACAGTTAGCGCAGTGGAATATAGTTTTACTTTATTTATATTAATGACACATAACAACAAAGAGTAACCATAGCAACCATAGAAGGTGTCACTCCAACATTCACTCCTCTTTTTATTGGGATAACCCAATCTGACGACGCATGTCTATCAGTGCAGGCTTGTACACCGGCTTTGTAAATGGATCAGCCAGTTGCCTATCTGTAGAGACCTGCTGAATTATAACATCTCCTTCTGCTACACATTGTCTGACATAGAAATGTTTCAGCTTAATGTGTTTAGTTTTTCTATGTTGTTCGTATGGAGGGTGTGCAGATAATTTAACTGCGGACTCATTGTCAATGCGTAAGACAGGCGTATTCAGATTCATTTGTAGGTTACCAAATAATCTCTTCAACCAAACGATCTCTCGGCAAGCTTCACTCGCAGCTACTATCTCGGCTTCAGTAGACGAGAGTGCAACTGACGTTTGCTTTGTACTTCGCCAGGATATTGCCGAACCAGCGAAGAGGCACAGCATCCCGCTTGTAGAGCAACCACTTGCGTTGTCACCGCCGTGATCTGCATCGCTGTAGCATACAAGACGCTTTTCGCTCTTCTTGTATACAAGTCCCATATCTATAGTTCCCTTCAAATATCTTAGTATTCTTTTGACTTGCTGAATATTCTTTTCACTAGGTTTATCCAAGGTTCTTGATACCACTCCGACTGCATAAGCAATATCTGGTCTTGTACCAACCATCAGGTAAGCTAGAGAACCAACAACTTGTCTGTAGGGAAAAATAGTTGGGCTGTCTTTTTCCTCCATTTCTTTTTCAGAATCTTTTAATATTGGCGTTCCAACAACTTTGCAATCACTCATTCCATATTTTTCTAATAAGTTTCTAGTATATGCAGCCTGATGTACTTTGATAATACCATCTCTGAGTCGCTCTATCTCTAGTCCAAGAAAATAGGATGGCGGCTTTGTTGTTATTTTGAAACGGCTTTTCAGTTCATTTTCAATGAAATTTTCAGCCTCGTATTCATCTGTGGCAGCAAGTAGTCCGTCATCAACGTACAGACTCAGCAAAATCTTCTTTTGTTCTCGTTCTCTTACGTATAGACAAGGATCTGCTTCACTTTGAATAAAGTCGGATTCCATTAAAAAATCATGTATGCATTCATTCCAGCATTTTGGAGCTTGTTTTAATCCGTAAAGGCTGCGTCTCAGTTTGCAAACACGGCCAGTCCCGTCATCGAATCCCGCAGGTTGTCGCATATAAATCTCTTCTTTTACAGTTCCATATAAGAATGCTGTAGAAATATCAAATTGTTTTAGCGCCAATCCCTCATTTGCAGCGATACTTAACAGAATTCTGATTGTGCTCATTTTTGCAACTGGACTAAAGGTTTGATCGTAGTCGATGCCTTTCTTTTGAGAATAACCAATAGCTACTAAACGTGCTTTGTATTTATCAATTGAACCATCAGGGTTCCTTTTGATTTTGAATACCCATTTGCATTTCAGTGCTTTTCTGTCTTTAGGTAGTCTTGTCAACTCCCAAGTTTGGTTTTCTTGTAGTGAATTTAGTTCACTGTTCATTGCTTGAAGCCACTTGTCTTTATCAGTGCTACGTAAAACATCTTGGTAGTTTGTTGGCTCAGAAACAGAAATTGTCTGATTGATAAACTGGTCAAAATTAAACCTATTTGGAGGTTTAATCTGGCTTCGATCACGAAGCTGTCGTCCACTAGGTACTTCTAGTATTGGCGTGCTTTCGTTTTGTCGCGTTATATCAATCTCATTATCATCAGCTTCAACAAATAACTCTTCGTCGTTTTCGTGTTCTTCAATATCAACAGTCTGTGAACTTGTGGAAGGAACAGGTAGTTGGAAAGTTTTTACCTTGATTGGTGACTCGGTAAGTGTGTCGGTATTATGTTTTTCTCGTAAAGGTACCTCATCAAATATGACATTTCTAGATCTTGTCAATTTTAGGGTATTTACGTCGAAAATACGATATCCTTCATCTCCATCATATCCAATAAGTATTCCTTTCTCGGCTTTTCTGTCTAACTTCCTTGACATTCTTTGTTTAGGAACATGAACGTAGCAAACGCTGCCTATGATTTTGAGGTGGTCTATTTTAGGCTTTCTGTTGTACCAGAGTTCATGCGGTGACTTTCCTTCAACTGGAGTTGGTCCCGTTCTATTCAGTATATAAACTGAAGCTCTAGTTATCTCAGCCCATAAGCCTTTAGGTATCTCATCATGAGCATGCATGAGTGCTCTTGTCATCTCCACAACAGTACGGTTTTCTCTCTCAGCAGAACCGTTTTGTTCGGGTGTGTAAGGCATTGTTAACCTCTGCTTGATGCCAAAATCTCTCAAAGTATTTCGGACTTGTTCGTTATCAAACTCTCCTCCGTTATCGCTGAGTAATTCAGTTATGACGTGTCCAGAATTCTTAGCTTCAGCAAGAAAATCTTTCATGCGTGCTTGAACTTCAGACTTTTGTCGAATGAAATAAATCCAACGATATTTCGAGAAATGATCTTTGAACAAAACATAGTATCTATACTTTGATATAGAATAAGGAAATGGTCCGCATACGTCTGTGCTTATTAGCTCTCCAGGTTTGGTAGCTTTAGGTCTCTGTCCGAACGTTTGTCTATGACTCTTTCCAAAAACACAGCCTTGACAGATATCATTCGAACTGGAGTCTAGTTTTATTCCGAGTTCTTGATGTATCAGTTTTGCTACATGTCTCTTATTCTGGTGTCCAAGACGTTCGTGATACAGCTGAATTTTGTTTTCAGGTGTCATTATCTGGTTTATCTCAATCTCTACAGGAGGTGTCACTGTTCTTACATTTAGTCTGTATAGGCCACCATTTATATGACGATTACCAATTAATTTTACCTTTCCATTAACCTTTAAATAGCACGACTGAGCAGTAGATATAAATATGCTATCATTTAATGCGTCTTGTGCGGCTAATACAGAAAATAAATTCCGCTCAATGCCTGGCACGTACCATACATTCTTGAAATATAACAATTCTTTCTGACCATTCACATTAGATTCAATCTTGACTGTACCTTTACCAATAGCTTGAACTACTTGGCCATTAGCAGTCATTATTTTATGTGGCTCATGAAAGTATTCAAAACTGTCAAATATTCTCTTATTAGTGACATGATTTGTCGCTCCGTTGTCAACGTACCACGAATCATCGTCTTTGTGCTTGTAGCAGGCTTGAGTCAGGCCTGTCAACGTCGTCATTGCACTGGTAGAATTATGTTTTGGGGGTCTCCCATCAGCAATCCACTTTTTGCACGATCTGACTTTGTGACATCCTTCTTTACAATAGTTGCAAACTTTGATTTTCTTCTTGCCTTGCTTCTTTAGCATTAAGAGTTCATTACTACCTTCACCTTCTTTGTCGGTTTTTTCTTTCAGTGATCTCTCGTATGCGCACAGCTGAGAAGTCAGGTTTTCTATATTATGATCGTTAATTGACATCAAGGCCCAACTTGACTTGAAGTTAAAGTATTCGTCTGGCAATGAATCCATAACTTTACATATTAACAACATGTCAGGAAGTTGACTCTTACCTTGTTTGATCAATATCAGATTCATCTCATGCCATAAGTTCTTGGCTGTGGTCAAATGTGTCCCCATATCATGTGTAGGATCAAGTTTGTAGCCAAAGAACTTCATGCACACGTCATAGAAACGATCCTGTGACACTCTTTCATAAAGCCGGTTTAGTTCATCCCAAGCCTCTTTTGCTGTAGTAAAACGCATCACTTTAGACAACATCTGTTCCGTCATATTGGTGGTGAGTAGCAGAAATGCAATACTTTCGATTCGCTGGTATGCATCATAATCGATTTTAAACTTATTTATTTCTTCAGAAGTAGCGTCGGCACCTGGCTGTGTTGGCTTTGTGAGTGTACCCTGTACCGCCTCCAAGGTTCCAGTATGGGTTTTCATCAGCATCAACACTTGAAATTTCCAAGTTGTCCAGTTTGTTCCGTCGAACGGTCGTATGTCGAGTTTTACATTTGCAGACATATTTACTTGACATTAACCTTTGTCCTTTCAGGAAATACTGTTTCACCGAGCTTTTATGATCGATTTTATCGCTCTGCTACCATAATAAAGTAAAACAGTTAGCGCAGTGGAATATAGTTTTACTTTATTTATATTAATGACACATAACAACAAAGAGTAACCATAGCAACCATAGAAGGTGTCACTCCAACAATAACTATTCAATAGAATAATCAAATCCAGACGGGATACAAAGTTCTTATTTGCAATTTTACCCGAAGCTAGCTCTCTAAGCGTTATGCAACATTTTTGTAACCTAATCAATCTGCAGGTAAGACAAACCTAATTTTATTTTAGACAATATAGCTTATTACATATATCTAGTAAGTATACGCTGTGAGCAAAGTAGCTGGTGGGGGAATGAGATGCGATGACAGCGCTCGCGCCTAGTAGTGTCAAAAATAAACAACGTTGGCGGACTTCTGTAGCAATTTAACACCGAAATTCACGTAGCCGTGCATTAAATTATAGTAATAAATAAAAAATGATTCTATATACTAACGTAAATAAAATATAAGAAACGGATAATACAACATTTCATTTAAATACTTAACTTTGGTTAACTTTTAGTTATTACTGTCAGCATTTGTCATTTTACGAGTAATGTTCGCCAATACCTAGTTTGTTTAACTGGTCGTCGCGCACGGTCTCAATAGGAAGATTTAAAGTTTGACTGTTGAACGACAAAAATATGTCAATTTTACTGATTTTTTTCCGTTTTTCAAGTTAACATGCATGCAACTCTTAGATTATGATCTTACTTAATTAGTTATAAATAGAATAGACGCCGGCATAGGAGCATTTGAATAATTTAGAAGCTTTAAACAAGTTGTGGAAAATAACGAAGGCAAATAATAATACGTAATGTACGGTACTAAAATTTGGTAACAAATAGTTTTCATTTCAGTTAGTAAAATAAAAAGCGATATCCAACTTTCTACAGGCAATTTCTGCCCGTCTTTTCTTCTGAGCTATTCCTTTTATATAGCGATCAACCTTTTATGCTAATGCTCGAATACGGAATCGAACATTCCTTATTTGCATATAAATCTCCCCATTAGATCCTTTATCACGGCTATGATCAGTTTCATTGGAATATTCATATTGAAATATTTAATTGAATATGCCTAGATAAGTAATCATTTATAAAAAAAAGAGTATATAAAATACAAGTGTATAAAAAGTTAGTCCAATGCTAAAGCTTGCCTTTAGTCAGGTCATGCAGTAAGAATGAAATGGGTGCAGGAGAATGAATTTAGCGTTTTCTGAACCGTGATGATAGTTTAAATAAGTTAAAGTTAATACATATTAGTTATGATAGTTTAAGTTTTACTAATGATCGTTTAAATTCGTACTGACAATTTATCCTGCTGTTGTCACATTTTTAATAGTTAAGCAAGTCAGAAAAGACGCGGTTTAAACTTTTGCAAAATTAGCAAATAATAAAAATCACTCTTGTGGTGATTACGAAGTAAAATACTGCGGCAGAAAACAGTTAGTAAGGTGAGGTAGAAAATGTAAACTGCCAACTCGACCGGGCATTTTATTCTGTCGCCAGGTGAGGTCAGCTTATATTGACCTTCTATATAAACATTATTATTATTTTATATAACCGTTCAGGGTGCGTATTGCGATGCTATTTTGATAGGTTACAGTCAAATTAGCAATTCGTATTACAATTTCGCATGATATTTAAAATATAATTATAATAAAACAACATTAATATTTTTATTTCTACCACTGTAGTATTATTTATATATTGAAAATTCGTAGGAATTACTGTAAGTACTGTAGGAATTCATCATATATTTAAAATTCGTTTACACTGAGCCGGAATTGAGTTGCCTGTAAATTAAACGGCTAAAGTTGAACTGCAATACGCCCTCAGGTCTCGCAATATTATATACAAATGATACATAACTCGAGACAAAAGACAATGATCCGAAGTATGTAGGTATTTGGCCCGAAGAGCGACATTTTGAACACTGACAAGCCAAGGGGGTCATCTGTTAACCGAAGAATAGAGAGACTAAGTTTTCGTGGTGTACGAACATTGTGACACGAGAGTTTTATATATAAGATAGAAGTATCTTATATATAAAACTCTCGTGTCACAATGTTCGTTCCCGTACTCCTCCGAAACGGCTTGACCGATTCTCATGAAATTTTGTGAGCATATTGAGTAGGTCTGAGAATCGGCTAACATCTATTTTTCATACCCCGGCTTAAAGTTCGCTGGGATAAAAGTAAATGTTAATATAGGAGATTCTAAAATATTTGCATGCTATTACTGATGGCTGGAAAAGCTGAATGTCTATAACGCCTACAAAAATGTACCCTTATCCAAAGTCAAATAAATATTCATTTTATTTCATGTACAATGTAAAAGCTAGACACTCATTATTCCTTTTTCTTATCTTGAACCTGTTTCGCTCTTCACAAAATGAGCACCAAGCAACGAATAAATCAAACTTGGAACGCATCTTTACTACGAGGGTCAAACTGAAAGTTCTTAGAAAATCAAAAACTGATTACATTAGCCAGTTATTAGTTTTATTATATCTTTTCAATATATTGTCCATTGACGTCAATACACCGCTGCATGCGATGGAACCACTGGGAAAAGCACTTTGCCCACTCGTCCTTAGAGGTCTCTTCAATGGCATCGCGATACGCAGCCACCGCTTCTTCAGCATTCATAAACCGCTTTCCTTTAAGTTTTTCTTTAATTTTTGGAAATAAATAAAAATCACAAGGCGCGAGGTCGGGGCTATACGGCGGGTGACCCAGTAATTCAACGTTTGATGTCGCCAAATAGTCGATCGTTCGCTTGGCGGTGTGCGACGAGGCGTTGTCGTGGTGAAGGAGGATCCTACTGCGAGGTCGTTTCTCTCGAACTTTTTCCAAGACAAGTGGCAAACAATTGGTAGTGTACCATTCAGCAGAAACTGTTTTTTGATCCTCTAACACAATTGTTGCGAAATGACCTATCCTTCCAAAGAACGAGGCCACCATTTTTTTTCCCGCACTTCGATCTCTCTTCACTTTAGTTGGCAACTCCTCGAAAGGAAACACCCACTGAGCAGATTGTCTTTTGGTTTCAGGATCATAACAGTAAATCCAGCTTTCGTCACCTGTTAGTATGTCGAACACAGCATTTGAGTCACCTCCGTTAAATCTTTCAATCATTTTACGGCACCAATCCACACGCTGGAGTTTTTGAGCCGTAGTCAAATTATGAGGTATCCTGTATTCCTGACCGCTAAATGTTCGTGGAGGATTTTGTGCACTTGACTCATACCGATGCCTAAGCTTGTCCGAATCTGCTGATAGGTCACTCTTTTGTCAGTCTCTATCATACGCCGCACAACACAGATGTTATTTTCAGTCGTCGCCGTAGAAGGCCGTCCCTCACGTACATCATCAGTGAGATTAGTGCGACCACGTTTAAACTCATTAAACCAGTTGTAAACAGTCGCACGAGATGGGGCTTCATCGTGAAAGGCCAATCGTAGTCTATCATAACTTTCTTGTTGACTTAAATGACATCGAAAGTCATAAAAAATTCATTGCACGAAAATTTTCTCGTGTTAAATTCATGTTGACGTGACACAGACAATTTTCAATTTGCCGCCAAATCGTAAAACAAATGACAAATGAATGAAATATATACTCAGTAATATTGGCAAAGAGTTCTATTTTCAAATTTTAGAATATTTTTTTTATTATATTGTTTATAAGTGGCCAGTTCTAAGAACTTTCAGTTTGACCCTCGTATATAAAAATAAGTCGGGTTTTCCTTCCTGACGCTATAACTCCAGAACGCACGAACCGATTTCCTTGGTTTTGCATTCGTTGGCAAGGTCTCGGGCTCCGTGAGGTATAAAGCAAATAAAATTCAAAAAAAAATTCTTCTTCTTTTAATCACCAAACAAAATGTTACATAAAACGAAGCCATCTGGTGGCGAAACGGAGTTCGCGGGGTTTGCTAGTTTCGTATGAAATAATGGACAGATATCGTTACTTGTTAGCACAATGTGAAACTGCACGTTTAGGTAATTAATTAAATACTCTGACACTTACGTACTTTGCTACGAGTCTAAAAATAACGACCTTAATAAAGTAACTACATATAATAAGCATTAGATTTGTCGCATCTAAAAAGTTATACAGAAGGAAAATTAAAAATGGGATAAGTCATATAGGATTTGAAACGAAAAGGTTAGGAATTCATTTAAGCTTATTGATGAGAATCCAATAGCGCCTAGGCCGGGGTGGATATCAGTGAGACAGTATCATGATATAAAAACAAATAGGGTTGTCTTTCGCCATTCCTGGCGACATCGAATAAATTCTATGCTACCTACTGTCCCTACCTCATGCTACTCACAGTAGGCCCTAATCCTATGGCAAGTCGAGTCAAATTGGAACTCCCTGATAGATTTTGAGCCTTTATGAAGCAGTTTTTGATCGAAAAATATCTCACAACTAATGATTAAAAATCGTTACCCAGTGCATAAATGCGATAACGATGAAGAATGAAAATATTTACAACAAAAGGCAATTGTAATCATTGTTCAAGATTGTTTTTATTCAAATTACGTTAAGTTTCTTAATTATTTATGTGCAATAAATCTCCAAATTTAGTTTATCTATTTATGTTTTTCGTTAAAGCAAATGTACTAAGGCCCGATTTAACCAGAATATTTTTGCTTATCAGTTAAGGAATATTCGCCGATCACGATTCAGAAAGTTGTACGACACAAAAAATAGCTCTACAGGTACATTTATTTTTTATTAAATCTTTTGAATAGTACTCTCCACCAGCCTCTACACAATGATTCATACGTCTGAACGAGTTGTCAAAACATTTTTTCCAGTCTGATCGATCGCTGCCAGCGCATCTTCCGGCGACGAAATTTGTATCCCAATGAGCGGATTTTTTATTTTTGGAAAAAAAGAACCCTCCCTCGTTTGGTGCGCGGTTTGTGCAGGCGCATTGTCGTGGTGGAGCAGTAGTCCGCGGAGGCCAGTGTTTGGTCGCTTGTTGCTCACAACAGAGTAAACTTCTGGTAAACATTTGGTAGTATACCATTCAGCGATGATGCTTCTTTGATCTCGTAACAGAATCAACACCAAGTGGCCAGACAAATTTAAAAAGCTGCGATCAAAATCTTCCCTCCGCTCCGAGATCGCTTTGGTAGGCGTTAGTTCATTTTGAAACACCCAAACTGTCGATATGCGCTTGGTTTCCGGATCGTATTGATAAATCCAGGACTCATTACCTGTAACGATGTCGTAAACACGCCGAGACGAGCCTGCTTTAAGCTTTTTCAGCATATCACGGCACCATTCCACCCGGGCCTGCTTCTGAGCGTCGGTGAGGTAGGGCGGCACCCAGCGTTATACTATCCTCCTCACACGATGGTGCCCGTGTAGAATCTTGGAAACATTTCCCGATCGAATTTTCAATATGTGCTGAATCTCCTGATATGTAATTCGCCTATTATCTTGAATACAAATTGTCACTGCTAGCACGTTTTCTTCCAAAATAGCCGTCAAAGGGCGAACGCTTCGTTTTTCATCTCCCAAGTTTGGTCAACCGCGCTTGAATTCGTTATACCAACGATACACGGTTGCCTTGGAGGGGCCTTCATCCATGAATGCTATTTCCGGTTTTAGGCGACACTTGAAATCGTAAAAAAACAAAGCTCTAAAATGTACCCTTTTTCCCCTGTTCCCCATTTTTAGTCCAAAACGCTACTTTTAAGTAGCTCGCAAAAAAATGTGGAGGGAAATTTTAAAATGGAACACACCAATTTTTACTTATAAATAGTATTTTTTTCGAAAAAGATTCTAACCGGCCAGTTTTATATATATACGTATATGTATAAAAGTTTTTCGCAATACTTTCTGAGCGGCCCGGTATAATAAATTCGTGAAAAATGCTAAACGCCTAATTTGAAAATGTTATCCATTTGTCAGTAATCATTTATATAAATGTCTTTTGAAACCGACATAAAAAAAGAGTTTCTTAGTTCGACCGGTATGTTTGTATGTATGTTTGTCCGGAAATTTCTCGCGTTTGGCTAGACCGATTTTGATGCGGTTTCCACTTAGGTATTTGTTACACCAGGGAGAAGGTTTATAAGGGTATTTTATTTCAATCAAGTATATTGACATCAACTTGAACATTACATAAAATCATGGTTTATTTGGATAAATCTTATCAGCGATCCTTAGTTAAATAATACTTCAATAGTCCTTTCAAGTTTGTGCTTTAATTTATTCCTTTTACGTCCCATACGAAAATTCAATTGTAAGCGAAGAAACTTCCGGTGGAAAATCTCACTGTGGCGACGGTTCATTAGCTTGGAATGTTTAAGTATGCTTTTTACATCGCCTTGGTAATTAAAATAGTTTATGGAACTAAGTATTCTGAAATGCGATACTCGACTTTTAACAACCATTTTATTATTATTTGTATTCGTTTTGTGTTTTTTTATAAGCATACCTGTCAGTTAACTCATTTTTCAGTCACTGTGAGGTTGTCTATTAGTTACACTTAACCATAATTTAAACAGGTAATAAAATCTCAGAAGAGAAGTTCAGAATAAAACAAAAGGAGAAATCCTATCCTTCCCTATACCAACTTTAAACGAGCAAAATATTATTTTGGGTATCGAAAAGGGCCCAAGGATATCCATGAAATTATGTATAGTACAGGAATTCGAAGACGAAAATCATCATTTTCAGAAAATTTTGTCACGGTAATATTTGTAGTTTATTTATGTTATCACCGTATTTTTAGGCATTCGGACCTTGGACACCTGGGTTCAGATCTAAGTGAGTACAGCAGATTCTTGTTCAATTATATTTTTAGTTTTAGCAGTGTTTTTCTTGCTACATAGTACATTTTCTAAAGTAATATTTTTATACTTTCTAAGTCTTTCATTATAGGTATTATTATTCATTGCGTCTTACATTCTGCTGAACATCAACTACTTGTATTTAAGTGTTCGTGTTTGAACGCAAACATGCTGTTTCAGACACAATTCTTGTTATTCAATCATTGTATTGTTCCGGATTTGTGGTGAATATCGATCTTTTTTATCCCAAGAACGTAAAGATTTATAGCCAATTCCTGTAAGTCACCTAAGAAATATGCAATGTAGTGTTAGAACGAAGTTTTTATTGGCTTGACCGAGTGATTTATAACCTAACCAAGAAAGGTTAAACACACGTCAGACGTTTTCATGGCGTGCAGAATTCACGTCCTCCCAAAAGTATACGTAATCAGGATGAAACTACGAGAACATTCTAGAAGGTTAGATAACTTACACTAATGGAGGGGCACATTTATTGCACTTGCAAAAGATACGTTAGTTACATTTCCTATATGGAAAGGCTAGTTTTAAATAAGTTTCAAAACCATCAATGTCACATACAAAACACACACATTATGTTCAATAGCATAAGCTGATTTAATTGATGAAAATAAAAACTATTTAATCATAATAAAATCTACCGTAACAAAAGGATTTAGATTTTTTAACTTTTTTTGCGGTTGATCACTTTTTTTAAACAAGGAAGGAGTTTGATAATAGTGTTCAGTTTCACCTGTCTGTACACATCCTTAGTTACTGTTTGTTTTTCAAAACAAAATTCCAAATGACATAAGTCGTTCCCGAGCGGCAGGCATGGCCGTCATTGTGGTCATAACATAGACAAGCGAGTCGCACGACAGTCGATATCATTATAATGAGCCGTGTTAAATTGTGAGTTCGTTAGTGATTAGAAAAAAAAGATAATTCAGTAATATCCACCAATAACCGGATCATTCATTATGATCGCAATACGTTTTCACATTATTATCACTTTTGTACAAATATATTCGGCAGTTCAGACCCTGCCAATAAATAATGGATTCAGTGTGAAGTTTAACCCAATCGCTGTTAAAGAAGAAATCAAGCTGAACACTATTGGTGCCCTTTTTGCTAAGATTCCGCAGGAATTGACATCGGGGGATGCCAAAATAAGACGCGAAGTTATTTCAAAGGCGTACTACCCGAATGCCCCAGAAATGGGAACGGGTTGCTCGAATCAAGTGGCCAAGGTTGCGAATCCCGCGAAAAGTTCGAGCAGCAATGAAAACGATGTACAAGCAGTTCTCAACGAGGAAGGTTTAAATTTTATCACTTTGCCAATTGTGAGACAGCCATATGATCATTATAAAGTGCTGGTGGCGACGGCACCTGCCAATGTTAAGATCAATAACGATGGCAAGGACTCACCTCTGGTTGTCTATGTTGTATTTCCTGGAGACGAGATTGAGACAGACAAAGCTGACTCCGTTCATATACCGAATATTTATTTCGTCAATCAACGTAATGGGAGAATAAATGTTAATAGAAACAGAAAGGCGGAGCCATTATTTGTTATAGATAGCAATCGAACAGTAACGGGGTTGAAGAGCAAGGAAATAGAAAAATTTGTTAAATTCAGAAATAAATTGACTGACCGATTCAATTATCAAATATCACGATAGGTTCGTCCGTCGTTAGTCGTTCTTTATTATTGATCAACTAACAAAAGCTGGCTGAATCGACGATTACAGTGCGAATAGGATCTTCTGGCCAATAGATGACATTCAATGACGGTAGCCGGTGCAAGATAATCTCTTTTGATTCAGGGAGTCTATTTATTTAATACCTTATATTTTTGCCAAACCAAGATAAATGGGATTAATGGGAACGCTAATTATTATTATAATAGTACTAGACATGTATGTTTATATCATTATAAAACAATTGTATTAACATTACAGACCATTGAAAATAATAACTTTATTTAAGGAGTTTAGCTCTACGCTGTTTAAAAACAATCATTTCAATAGTTTACACAAAACACGTACGAAAATCAAACAAAGAGAGCAAAATTGAAAAATTTCGCTACACTCGATCTGGTATGAATGAATTTTACAGCGTTAGTTCTGATTTTTCCGGTGGCCACAAAATCCATGTCGCATTGTAAAATGGTCCTGAATGTTATACTCGAATTTCGGGCCTTAAGGTTAAGAAGAATCTCATGAGAAAAAGTGTCATAAATAATTAAATTAGTTTATTTTTTAAAAGAGTGTAAACATTAAAAAATAAATATTTTAAAAATGTAATTTCAATAAGTGATTTTTTGTGTTTACGGGTTAAATCCGTTCGACTTTTTTCGTACTATACAGGGTGCTTGGTACATCGTGTACCCAACGAGAGTGGCCTATAATGGGAGTCATTAGCTACTATTTCCAGGATACTTTTCATAAAAATCATAATCATTCGATACAAAAAACCATCGGACCAAAAATATTTAAAGGCAGAAAATGACAGCTAAGACCAACATTATAAGCCATTTTAATTCTATCAAAATAAAGTTGAATTGTGTAATTAAAAATAAATTCATTTACATTAACATAATTTAATTAAGTTATCTCATCAAATATATTGTACGCTTTGTAGTTGTAGAAAGAACTAATAGCACCATCTATCCAAAAGTTTCGACATTTCGTATGCAAGCGGTTTATTTTAATTTATTTATCTACATTCTCTCAAGACGCAGTTGCGTGGAGTTTCAACCAGTTTCTTACTATTTGTACAGATGGCATCATGACCACAAACACACTACGAGTACGCTTGTTGTTGAAAAAGCAAAATTATTTTTTATTTGAACCATTGTTTTTATGTATTAAAATACAATTTATATTATGAAAATATGAAGGTAGTCTGTAGTTTTAATGTGCTAGGGACACATAAATCATTTATTTCCACCACCATTTCGGCAATATTCAATTTATATGATTTCATGTCCGGATCCACCGGATCCAAAGTGCGTTAATATCATCCGGAGGTATTAAAATTGAATGCGATTTGAATTCGGAACGCGGCAATGTGTTAGAAATCACCAAAGAGATCACATATCACAATTTAACAACGAAATAAAGTGTGCATGTGATTGAAAATGATCATAAAGGCTGTATGATTAAAAAAGATGATACAAATAAAAACTCTCACATATTACATAACTGACTGATTTCCAAATGTCTTTTTTCTAAATGATTGTCGAAACATGGGTAACGTTTTAAAATTGGATATGCTGCATATTATTTGAAGAATTCTTCTTTTTTGACTATTGAAGATCATATCTAAGGCCAAAATTATAAGGTAATTAGTGTAGACTTCAAAACCCATATAGAATGTAAGTAGTGGTAAGTAGCTTTATAACACAAAGTTCTAAAGGCGGACGGTAAATAATTGTAAAGCTTGCGACAGATTAATCTGAAACTTTACCTATAGCGAAGGTGCGCCGATGTTTATGTTCGGTAATGGATTGGTAAATACAGAGCAGTAGCGACGGCAGCGGCGCAGGTTTACCGTGAACCAAACTAACTTTATCTTCATTTGGTCGGAGTTTCGAAAACAAACAGAAGATACGAATCCCTCATCATGGACTGTACGACTGAACGATTTACTTTTTTATAGTGTAAATAGGAAAACTACGTTTCCTTTTAAAGATAATTTATCGCTCTTCTTATAAGCTTTAGTCAAAGAATTGAATTTATTCATTAGGATTAGGTGAACATACATAAAACTTATTATATTTTTTGAATAAAACATTGTGTGTGCAGATACTGGTACAACCAAATTGTTGAAGTTTTCATTTATTTCACACCCTGAACTATGAAAAGTTGGTAACTGAAATGCTAATCGAAAAGTAAAGACTTGGAATTGCAATTGCCAAATATCTTCTGTATACTCTGTACGGTACCGTTTGAATAAACCTACATACAAATAACCTAAAGAGAATCAAATGTAGAGTCACAATATTATTAATTATGTATAAGTACTTAATTATGTGTTTTGTTTGTTATTTTTATTTCTATAAAAATTACATATACATAATTATTAGGGATAATTTTATAATATAGATTATCCCAAGAGTTAATTTTTATTGTCAGAAGTATAACACAACATAACTCAATAGTTAAACCCAATGGTTAATGTGTCTGGGAGTTACATTGAACTTTTGTTTATAGACAAGCGTGAAAGGTGTAATAAAATTTAAGTTATATGTAGGTATTATATTTTTTTTAATTATGATCATACTTATCTGTGGAATGCGCACAATTATTGATTAAATTAATCTACAATTTTATTTTATTATTGGGTCATAATAAATGTTGATTCTCGCGTAATGAGGATATGTTTGGTTTAATAACTTAATTTCTCGTAAGTATAATTAAGTCTGCAAGGCGCTCTGTCTGTCTGTCTTAAAACTGGTGTTCGGAGTTTTTTTATCACGAAAAAATCAAAAAATGACGTGCGTTATTTAGGTGACTAATTATCCAAATAAGTATTTGAAGTAAATAATGAATAGAAACATAATTGGGTAGGTTATATATTCTAGTTGAATTGACTATTTATTCGAAATAGGTACATTTGAATAAATCATCACCACAATTTAGCAATTTTATATTAATTTGTTATGGTTCCGGTGCTTGACTTTGAAGTGAAGAATCTGACAGACCAACACCATTCTATGAAACTTTATAATATATAACATTGTATAAGCTATAGATTATACAATGGAATAGCACTTATGCTACAATTTACAACTATATTTCATGAGACACTATATTTCACCCGCGAGAGTGAAGCCGTAGGAAACTGCTTGTACTCCATATTTTTGACATTTTGCTATAGTTGAAGTAAATTGGTGTACCGTACCTACATTGATAAAGGGAACGAAGAATACCTATGTAGTTATAAGATGGTAGGTGTGGTAGGTTTAAAAAAGTATAGTAACCCTGCAAACATCCCACTCTGGCCTTTTTTTCTCAGTGCGGATTATAAGATAGGAAGGTGGGTAGGTTTATTTGTAAATATTGTTCGGTAGCGCGACGCTAATTAGTTCTGAGCTATACTATTGTTAGAATGAATCTGAATCTGAAGCGATTCGTTAGTCGCAGAAGCTGTGCCAGAGATACAGAACAAAATCAGGCTATAGGGAGAGGAGGAGGGGAGTAGCGTTCAGCAATACAAATATAGCCGCTTTCATTTTATTTCATTGTCTTCTAAATGTGTATGGACGTGAAACGAAACGTAAAGTTTAAAATTAAGAATATGAAAGAGAGGAAAGAGAGAGTAAAACATGTATTTTTCTCATAATTTATCAATATTTTCTATATTATTTCCAAACCCTGTTTCCGTTCATCTGAGGTAGGTGTAGTATGTTATTTCTGTAGAGGTAGAAAAAAAGGTTTGCTTAAATAAAGAGCGAGCTAGCTTGGGAAATTCTATAGGAATTGACATCGAAAGCCCGTTTGACAGCTACACCATACTGTAAGCAGTGTTGGAAGTCTCGACATAGTTCCGTGTAAAACCACCAGGTGGCGCTCGAAAAATGCTGAGACAAAATTGGTGTTTTCGTGTATTTATTGATTAAGAAGAATTTTTGAATCATGCTTAAATAACAACAAATATTTTTTAAGATTTATTAAAGATATAGCTACGTAAGTTAAAATGATATTTGATGAATTAGAAAATCATAAAATTGAAATTGTCGACGTGAAATGTCAAAAATGATACATCATCAGACTACGCCCGCAGGAAAGGATTTAAGGGAAACGCTAAATTACAGTCGGATTAATTAATAATGAATTCACGAATGATTAAAAGTTTATTAGACAAGTTTCCGATACATAATATCTCGAGCAAAAAGTGATTGTAAAGTGCGCTCTGGTTAATAATCAAGGCCTAATAGCCAAAATTAGTCAAAATTAATAGTTAATTAGTCAAAATTTAGAGTTTCATATTTTATGCAATTTTTTTCAAGAACATTATTGAATTTCCTGTGATGTTTGTGTCATATTTTGTAGTTTCATTTATAATTTGTAGATATGTTAATGAAAAACATAGTTTATACCAGTGTTCGACTAAGTTCTGACGGCACGACTATCGATAAAACGTCTATAAATATTTGTGTTACTGAGAGAATATTGGGAAAATGTACAAGATTGTTTTTAGTATTTTGTAAACGTACGTCAAAAACTTATACCATTTATTTGATTTTTAAAATTATATCGTACGAAAATGAATCTTTCTAAGGAAATGTTCGTGCAATAATTTTCTACAACTTTAGAAGAGGCTTGACACGGCTTCAGTGTTTTGAAGTGCTAATATCTGTGTTCAGTGATAAATCCTCATGTCTGCGGACCGTCGAACGCTTGTATTTACAATTCCAGCATGGTCATACAAGTGTTAGTGAAAAATCTCGCGAAGGACGCCCAAAATCCGCCGTCACTGAAGAAAACATCATTGCTGTGAGACAACGAATTCTCGAAAATCGTCATGTGACGTATCGAGAGATAGAGGCTCTATTAGGAATCTCAGGGACAACCATTTAGAAGATCTTGCATGAAGCGCTCGGTGTGAGAAAGCTATTTTGCCGTTGGATATCGCATGCATGATGATGATGATCTGCTTTCCGACGATCACAAGGCGGCCCGCGTCAGTAAGAAAACTCTGCAAAGGTTTAACCGAGGAGAGTCAAATCACGTCTACGACATCATCAGTGGTGACGACACTTGGGTCTATGCCTACAATCCTGATTCCAAACAACTATCTATAATCTGGGTCTTTCAAGAAGAGCAAAAGCCAACTAAAGTTGTTCGTTCTCGAAGCACTTCAAAGAAGATGATGGCCACGTTCATTAGAAAAACCGGCCATGTTGCGACTATTTCACTCATAGATCGAGCGTTCTACGAACGGTTAACGCAGAGTGGTATACCATAGTTTGTTTACCATAAGTAATCGCCGAACTTCTAAAATCTAACTCAAAGTGACGCATCATCCTGCATCACGACAACGCAAGCTCACACAGCGCTCGTCAAACGACTGAGTATTTAAAGCAGGAAAAAGTAGAAACTCTTGATCATCCTCCATACAGTCCTGACCTAAGCCCTAACGATTTTTTTACATTTCCTAAAATTAAGAAAGTCTACGTGGTCAAAGGTTCCAGTCCGGTGAAGAAGCAGTCGACGCTTTCAAATCAGCCATTTTGAACATTCCCACATTAGAGTGGAATAAATGTTATAATAACTGGTTTGAGCGAATGGAAAAGTGTATTAAGCTAAGTGGTGAATACTTTGAAAAACAATAAAAAGTATTATTAGGTTCTAATTGTGTTTTTTTCTTCAAACGACAAAACTTAAAAGGCATGCCTCGTAAGTATAGTACCTACCACCTATCTGTTAACCTCACGTTAGAACAAAATAGGTACCACTACCACTCTGCAATGGATATTTTTTTGGCAAAAAACTGCGTAGGTAAGCTGTTAAAGCGTGTTCTGATGCATTAGGATGCATTAAGTAGAGTTTATAAATCCGAAGCACGTTCCTCATCCCGAAATATAAATTGGAAAACAGTCCCCGGTGAGTTCACTTTCACCCCTGCCTAAAACACGAGGCCTGCAACATCCCAAAATGTAATCTGTATTCATTTTTCCTCGACTGCGGCAAGCCTAAGGGCGGGTAGCGCAATAATGCGCTATTAGGTAGTTTTCTTACATTCGCTTCAGGCCGTTTTGTGATCGTTAAGTAGTTAACTCAACTAATGGTTAAAAGTCCGTCACCAGTGGTTAAATAATTACGATTGTGCATGTTTTGGACAAAATATATCTTAATCAATTGACAGAGTAGGTATTGTAATGACCATTGATTAAGGCATTTTTGAACTAAGCACGCACTATCAGAATTATTCAACCGATGGTTACGACTTTTGACCATTAGTTGAGTTAATTAATAGTATTAGCACGAACCTGGCATTTACGTGACGTAGAATAAAAACTCCATGTACTAAGTTCGTCTGTTTCGTGCATAGACAAGATGCTGGTAAGAATAAGGATTAGAAGAATTATTCGTTATGTATCATGTAGATGTGGACTTTTTACATACTTTGTCTGTCAACGATACAGTCGCCAGCACATTCACTTTTGTTGCAAACTAACCCTTATTACATCGGCGTAAGACACTGCGGTGTTTACCTTAACGTGCTGTTGTCCCTACTTTACATCGTTGTCTTACCAAACTTTAACGAAACAACCGGCCAAGTGCGAGTCGGATTCGCGCAATATAAGTGTTTCGTGACAACTTTATACTGAATTAGGGGTCCATTTACTTCAACCTTGGTGACGGCAAAAATATAGTTTCAGAATAGATTCGCTGTGACCTACGGACGGACAGAAAGATACAAATACTTAGACTTGACGAAACAATAGGGGTTCCGTTTTTGCCCTCAACTACGGGACCGTAAAAAGGTCGTTTTTGCTAAGCTACAATAATTCAACTTAGGAATTACGATGACTGTATGAAAAATGGTCGACTCGATGTTTGAATTTATACACTGTGCTCATGTAATGAATACTGTGTACATATTATTGGTAGAAGTAAGTAAGCGTTTGGATATTGTAGTGGAATAGTACTACTTTTATAAATATTTGTTGTCATTGGTTATGTTAGAACGATAAATAAAAATCTATTTAAGCATTCTGTGGCCTTGTGCTTTATTAAGGGCTAAATAAACGAACTTAAGTTTGCAAGTGGAAGTCGGGTCACGTCAAGTACCTACTTAATATGTTAGAGGTACGAGTCTCGTAACGTGGCTTCAATTCAATTTAAAGAAAACGATGTTACAGTGTTCAATTTACAACTTCTTATGTATTGAAAAAAAAAACTCAAAGTTCAAATATACGCTTCGCAAAAAAACAAAAAGTACTAGGAGAAGCTCGCAACCTCGCAACTACAGACATGCTAACATTGGATTGGGATAATATTTCCGGCAGCAAAACTGTCCTTGGCCTCTATTTTTGAATCACTAGCTTAAATATAGCGTGTGATAATTGTTCGAAAACGAATTAAAAACCTACGATAATCACGCGAATAATTGACGTAAATACTTACAAAATTAAGATATATTTTTGCAAATCCCTCCCATGTGGATTTCAACTGATCTTCATTAGAAAATTCGACTTTAATTAATGATTTTCACTCACCATCTTCAATCATCATCTTCATCATTCAAAAAAGGGCCCCCCTTGGTAGGCAGGCAGTATTGGTCCAATTTATGTTTTAGTTAAAATTCATAAAAATCGGTTCAGTTTCATCTAAATTTAACTTAAGTAGGTACATAACTGATACGTACAACGAAAGGGCAAGAAGACACGGCAAATTGTGCCTCTATTATTTTTCTGTAAAACAAAAAATCCAGCCTGTACTTGTTTCTAACGAAGTGATTTAAGCTATTCATTGCTTGTTTGTGTTCGTGTAATAAAAACGTGAAAAGTAATTATATTTGCGTTCCTGTAACAAATACTTATAAATAAATGAAAATCATATACTAACGAGTGCTTATGAATTACAAAGATCTGACTATATTCTGTTATTTTTTGTTTTTGGCTTGCATGCCACGACGATGTAAGTAAAAGTTGTATGTAGGAAAACTTGCATTGTAGCATCATATAGTGTATATTCTGATTTTTAATTAGATGTACCAGGATGACAGCTTCAATCAAACCTTTATTTTTTAATGTTGAAAGCGTTGTACCAATAGTGTGGTAACAATTCAATTTAACGCGATTAATTGAACTTGTGATATAATTTAAAAAAAAAACGGTTTTACTCTTTAGAATACAATATGATACATGTAAAACATTACATAAAAGAGATGTATAAAAGTAATACTTAAAACCGTTTTTGTAAAAGTAATAATAAGACATAATCTTTTTCATATTTTCCATAAATTAATAAATTAGTAGTAATTAAGATCTTTGTAGGAAACATGCTTTTTATAAGCTATTTAATGTGATAATTTATAATCGATTCAAAGAAAGGAAATTGAAATTTTAAATTATTTAGGACTTAGACTAGAATTTCGAAAAAAGTGCCACCCACTAAATGTTATTTTGCTCATCTAATAAAACATCAGAGTATAGTGGCTCAATGTGCATTGCTCTTACTGCCTTAAACGTATGTGTTTATGTGGTACAGAAAAGGTAATCGATGTAATTTATTTCTCTCAGCGACTACATTTTTAAAAGTTGATTGCAAAAGTAGTTGAAGGGTATGAACTTGACCGACATTGCAAATTGACAACTTTTAGCGTGAATGCTAGCTATTGCTACATTTAAGACCGCTTTAAAAATTAATCATTTACAAAAATGTTGCACAGTGTAATGTAAGGGGTTTGCCTTTAAGAAAACAAAGCAAAAAGGTAATTAGGATCTGCTGAGTCAAAATAGCGGAGAAGCTAACAAAAAACTGCGACCTCCATTCGTGGTGTTTTAGTGCCGTACCTCACCGAGACGCCATGGTGACGTCGACGGCTGCGTATTCAAGCAGTAAATATTAAAATGAAAGTCGGCCTAAAGTCGTCAAAAAAGTTAGGTACGATACATTTTAATATTATCTGCTTGAATACCGTCGCCATGGCGTCTCGGTGAGGCACGGCCCTTAGAACGAACATGACGCGATGCGCGCTTGGTGGAAGCAGACTGGGATAAGTACCTCATTACCAGCTTAATAAAGCCTCCCTGCTTATCCACACTCGTATAAACATTAAGGCTCTTTTGTAAATCTAAGAACATTTAACACGAGGTTATAATGTCGTGTTTTCTGTAATACAACAACGTCAACATGTGAAGCTGAACTAATAGCACAGAATGTATAAAATAGTACTAGCTAATATAAATTCAATAGCAACCGAATAACTATTACCAACTTTCTGCATGATATAAAGGTTTGACGGCCTATGTAGATTTCACTCAACAAAAATACCTAGCTTGATTGATTCACCAAGATATAATCACCCCAAACCATTGTACCTCTTCAGTAGTATAACTAACTAGTACGTTTAGTTTTATTATCACGAAATAAAATTTGTCTCTACTTAGTTATATTGATGCTATTTGGGGCAACTCAGTTTTGTAATTGCTTTTGTGCGTGTTTCGAACATAACACAAAACATTTCATCGCTCATACAATTCCAGAATAACTAACGTCGTTGCACCTTACACTTCGAATTCAACAGACGGGGTTATTAGCCTCACTTAAGATTTATAGTAGACGCAATGCAATTATGCAGTTGCATTATCGTTTCGTGTGTTGTGTAACAACAAAACAATGTTGCACCAATTTAGAGATAAAAATACCGAAGTAAAAATATTATTTCACAACTTCCTCCGTAAGACGTGGGCACAAAGGGGTATTGAGAGGCTTATGCAACGGCTTTATGAGTGCTTAAAATGTTCGGTCATGTTCAGACATAGAAGACAAATATAAGTGCCACATTTTAAGTTGAGACGATAATAACAGAGGCATAACACTGCCACTTATAGGCGTCATCCAGTATTGCGCCGCGATCTATAGTAATGCCGTTGCGAGCATTTACATAAAATTAAGATTTACAACGACAAAGTTAAGACGTCACGTAACTAGGGATTACAAAAATATGTAGGTAGGTAGACTTAGTACTTTGTTAACATTCTCCTTTGTAATTTTGCTTTCGAGTCGACAAAGGAATGCTTTGTAATGGAAATATGTATTTTAGAAAAAAAATGCTACGCCGAACTTTTAAAAAATACAGGTACAGTTAAAATATACTTCTTAGAAAGATTTATCCAACGTCAGATAAGGAATATTTGTCGAGTCTTATCTGACGTTGGTAAAATTCGCTCTTATTCATATTATGGACATTATCAAGAAAACACACAGTAAGTATCATTAGTATATGAATATCAGATTCACGAATAAAGAAAACACATAGTAAGTATTTTATTGCGGCTGTTTCTTCATGAGTAACCATGGGCCTGCCGTACCTATTAATATGATTAATTAGTTGTGGAGAAGATTGTTAATTATTTTTTTTGAGCCAAGTAAATCGTATCGATAATTAATATTTATAATTCATGCGCGAAAGTCATCGTTATTTGTTTTAACGGTATGTGGTTATTCTGACCATTCCTCAGACACCTTCGCCTTTGGTGGGAAGTGAATGTAGATGTAAAGAGTCTGCCACGGGGCAAGCGGCTGTCACAGAATAGCCGCTCTGCCAGCTACTGCCAGTTATTAGAGCGGGAAGATTGTCTGACCATTTGTTAGGTATTGTGCACTGTGTTCACAATAATGCAAATCACACATTGATTGGTCACTTTTAAAGTTGTAGCAAAGATAGCTCATTAATATCGATAGCCCTGCAGTACCTAAAAACGTTTCGGTTGAAATGTATATTTAAATTTCGATTCGATTTATGTTCGTATTTTAAGAGGTTTCGGAACGAGTTGGCTGTGTAAACGAAAACATTGGCTTTGAACTTAAGTTAGAATGCCCTTCTATCTATGGCTGTTTTCTAGTGGATGGAGATGGTGGATTTTGCTTCGACTCCTATTGGTAAGAAACGGCAACTTTTCGTTGATTTCACTTTCTGTATGACCTTTTAGCTAAGTCTTCCGCTCGTCCTTTTCCGTTCGAACTACAATATTATCAATAAGTCATAATTTTATGCGTCTTTGCCGTGTACATTTTATTTTTTTAACCGACTTCAAGAAAGGAGGAGGTTATCAATTCGACTGTATGTTTTTTTTTGTATCTATGTTACCTTATATCTCAGTCGTTTGTCGACCGAATCGGTTTTTTTTTCGTTTACGTAGTACGTACGTACGTTTACCTAGAGGTACGTACGTTTTTCTAGTTGGTTCTATTTTTGTCAATTAAGGATCTGATGATGGGATCTTGGTGTAATCGAGGGAAACCCTAAAATTTTAAAGGGACGTATAGTGTTTATTTACTAGAATCTTAATTTTGACGTGTTGTTACGTCTGATAGTCAACATCTTGTGGGGCTGAGCTGATGGTGGAACTCCTTAACGTTTAGGAGTTCGGTAATTATAATGAAATAACTTATAAAAGGTAGCTTATAGCTTCTTAAAGAACAAAGTCATAAGGTGCAACTCCCCCCCCCCCCTTTTCCTATAATCTCAAAAATTAAGAAAAAAATTAACTTAAATAAAAGTAAAAACCGACTTCAAAACCAAAATGCACTAAAAAGTCTTAAATAAACTCTTGACTATTGAAAGGAAAGGTGGGTTCTAGGCAAAAAAATCTTTTTGTAGTCGGTGCCACCACTTTGACCATCAAGCATCAACTATCACAGCACCGAATCCAAAAAGAAATTGTTTGCCTAGAACCCACCTTTCCATTAATAGTCAAGAGTTTATTAAGACTTTTTATTGCATTTTGGTTTTGAAATCGGTTTTTACTTTTTTTACAGTTAATTTAAATTGTAACAGTATTTATGGCCAAAGTGTATTTTTCGTGATTTTTGCATTAATATTTTTTTCGTTTTTGAACAAAAATCATACGCCATATTCAACAGGGACTCTGGGTGTTGTGGTACCACCATTATATCTGATTTCCATAACACAAGTTATCAGGATAGATTATTATATTAGTGTGACTTTACTTTAATGTACCTTTAATATAATACGTTTCAATTTACTTTTTTTCTATTCACGGAGAGCTCTGCTTTGTGTGCTAGTGGATTGTGGATTATGAGCGTGTCAGAGAGGGAATATGAGTTTGAAATATGATGTAGGTGGAGGGATCGAAGAGATTAGCAGGACGCGGTCGGAAAGAAAGACAAACGAGCCTTTGAACAATGTAGCGAGAATGGTGACATGTATCGTGCTTAAATATTTAATTTGCTATCCTATCTACATATAAGGGAATTTCATTATTTTACAGGTGAGCAATTTGATTGAATTCTAGATTACTTCTATCATAATTTTCATGTAATTATAAACAGCATTTGCGTGTTAGAAGGTTTATAACTCCATAAAAAATCAAAGGTAAGTTAGTAATACTTACATATAGTAAATTGTACGAAGCAGCACTTTTCGGAAACCAATGTTATCTAATTGGAAGTATTTGGTATTGGAACGGATTCAATAAGTCAGAGAGCAACGGACCGAAGCCATAGCTTTGCTCTGTGAGTGAACTCTTTTGTGAGAAATCTAGAGTAATTGCTTTCTGCACAAACATCATAAGTAGATAGACAAAAACTACTTCTTGCACAAATAACAAGGTGAATGATTCAAAGTCTCTACAATTTATTATGAGTATATCATGCAACTATTGATCAGATAGAAGGATATAAGGGTGATTAGATAGTCAATAAAGTATCTTTAAACCTTATATAAGGAATTCCAAGGAACACGATATTTGACTTCGTAACTTTGCTTGGACTAGTTAGTGGGTCAACAAACAAACAAAAAACTTTTTTTAAAAAAAACTCCAAAGGCTGCCTTATTATCGAGTTTTTTCGAAGGCGGTTTTAAGCATGAGACTTTTATTTATACCATAGTATTTCTTTTTGCCCGTATCTCTAAAACTACACAACCGATTTGATGATACTTCGTTAGACTCTAACTCGGAATATACTTAATTGTATAAAAATGGAATAATCTGGACACAAGATCTTGTAACAATATAGAGTTTAACAAAATCAACTGCATTCCTCCTCAGTGGTGATTCTGCTGCTAAAATACAACAACTCCCCAGTTTTTTTTTGCTTTTTCCATACAAACTAGAATAAGCTGATTGGCACTCTAGTATGGGAAAGTGATGTTTTTTATCGGATTACGATGTTGATTCCATACAAAAAGTTCTTGCATTTGAGAGTCAGAATTAGCCCCAAGAAGGAATGCAGTTAATTTTGTTAGACCCTATATTTGTGAATAAAACACACAGTTACAGTTATACATTGTTTTTAAACTCAAACAAGTTTTTTGCAGTCATTTGGGTACAAGTACATTGAGATCTTAAATGTAATATGTGCTACAATGTGTTGTGAGTTTTCCCCCCTCCCCCTTCCGTCGCAGAGTGATGTTTTAAAGCCTAAAAGCCTTCCACGATAAATAAGCTATTCAAAACAAAAATATTTTATCAGATCGGTTATGTAGTTCCTAGTTTGTAGATAAGCGCGTACAAACAAACAAACAAACTCTTCAGCTTTATAATATTAGTGTAGATTGATTATATTATATGTAGGGTAAAACAAAACAAGGTGAAACAGTACAACAGTTACATTTCTTATTATAAATTTTTACCTTTTGTAGGAAGTAGCTATGCGTACCTACGTAGTGTAGCGTTTAATGCCCATAATGTTCTTAACCATATCTAATTATACTAACTAGTGTCAATTAAATGGTATCATCTATAAAACTAAATAAGTCCCTAGGGGCTAATTAAGGAAACTCATATGCAAATTATTCGTTAAGCGCACATTTTACTAAATGTGCGTTCTGTAAGTCAAGGTTGTAATTTGGCTCCTAAGAGTTTTCTTAGGTCTTCAGGCAAAGCATTAAATTCCTTTATGACCTAGCATAAGTGTTGTTTTTAAACAAAATAGTTTGCCAAAAGGAAGCTGTAAAAGGTTTGTGGGCCGCTTTCGGAGTGATCTTTTGTTCAAAAGTGGTCTGATTAAGAAGTATTGTGGGTATTTATTATTTTACAAAAATATGTTATATGTTTCACATATTAACCAGTTAATGTTAGGAATTTAATCTGTTTAAAAAGGGGCCTACAAATATGAGTAAAGTCGGCGCCAAAGAGTGTCCAAACACATTTTTTTGCGTTTTGAATGCAATATTGTCGTCTACAGAATTTCCATACGGCGTGCGGTTTTCGTTAATTCAAGTTTGATTTTTGAATCAAAATCGGATAAAATACACACAAGAGTGGTAAAAAAAATGACTACATTTTGTAAAAACTCGTGTCAATATTTCACGTTAATTCAGATGACTTTTATTGATTTTAGAACAAGAATCTCTCGGAATATTGACACCAGCTATAAAAAAAAGAGCCCCCTTGCTTCCCGCAATCGTCGAATGGCAAATACAAAACGCCTGAGTCTGCTACAAACATGCTCAATAATATATAGCCGAATATATTAGGCTTCCATAAACAGTTAGCATATAAAATCATGCCCTAAAATTATATAGGACTTTTCTAGAAGTTCTTTGTTTTTGGCGTTAACAATAAATGCTGTAACATGGGCAATCAGTACCGATTTATACTTTGTTACGTACGTTTAGTATAAACAACATTGGTCCTAAAATGCTGCCTTGATGATGTTGGCACACCATATTTGTTTTCTATGAGATCTGGCCTATTGTCAGTTTTTTAATTGATTGCCTTTTTATTTTTTTATTGCGGAACATGGAGACCGATCACTTTAATAGATTGTAATCAAGTCTATATCTGACCTTCTAATATCGTTGTAATATATATATATATTTAAGTCTGTTATGTTTCACAAAATTAAACGCTATTCTTTTATTGAAAGATTATGCAAATACGGGCATTGTAGTATCGAGATTTTCTATCACTTTTTGTACCAGAGTGTAACCAGCCAGAGTTGTGTTATGATTTTTCAGAAATCCCGTTTGCTTATTTTTAATAATGTTCATTTTTATGTGTACTTACAACTTTTTAAAAAACAACAGTAATAGTTAAAAACAAATTTCATGTCATATAAGAAATAGCAGACACACAAGCACTCACAATAGCGTCAAGGAATTGGTGGCATGCAAACCAAGCTCTTTTTTTACATATCTATTGTATTTTAATTGGCGACATAAACTAGGTATTTTTAGGTATGAAAACGAATCCAATGAGTTAGAGATTTAACGAGCATGTTGGAACTCAGCCAGACCGACATGAATATGAAATCGATGCGGCCGAGATAGCCAGGCGGACTAACAACGAGCTAGGATATTTTATTGAATACCCATAACAGTTTTTCGGTGCTTTAAGAGCTCGCTTCACCATGGGCAGATTAACGTACCAACGAATCAGTCAACTATGTAACGACATTAACTTGTGGACAGGTAACGCTTACGGCAACTTATTCAAACCATGTAGGACATGCCGTTTAAGTCTTTTCTAGAAATAAAACCCATTTTTTTATATATAGTATCAGATTGATAGTTGCCGCGACCGACTTCGTTCGTTCGAAATATATGGAAATAATAGTATCGTTTTACGATTTTCCTTGAACCATTACCAGTGTCTGTTGTATGTATAACAAGTATTAAAACCAAAATGAGCCAAAACGATCCAGTCGTTGGCGAGTTTTAACGAAATTACCAATCATATTTTTTTATTTATTGAAATAAACTAATATGGCAGTACCAAAATCCAGTCAGACGTTGTAATGTAAGTGTAAATGTTGGTAAAACACGTGAAAATACCATCTAGATCAGTGGTCGTCAACCTTTAATAGCCATGGGCAGCACTGGGTTATGAAGTTATTTGTAGTCAATGACGATGGGCCTCATATTTTTTTACGAGGTCCTTTCCGTCTCATACTTACTCGTATCTGTATTATGCACTTATTTTGTGGTTCACAATAGCCAAACGTAATCGCAGAGAGGGATGTATTAGAGTGAGAAAAATAAGTAGGCACTAAACGCAGTATTGGCCTGTTGAATGTAATAAGGGCCTGTTTTACAATCAACAAATGAGCAATTAAGAAACCTTATTTCGTATCAAGTACAAAACCAAAACTTATACGGACATTGTAAAACAGGCTAGAAGATGAAGCCTATGATGCTGGCTGCGTTGCTGCGTTGGATAGCTATGCAAGATATTGGCCGTAACAGACAATAAAATACTTTGGCCACAAGTAAATTTACTTATTTCAACAAAATACTTCTTGACTGATGGTTCGACTACACAACAGTCGTAAGTAATACCACACATTATGATCCAGGAATTAAATATTTTGCTTGCGTTAGTTACGTTTTTTTTATGATAACTGCAAAATAAAAAGAGCAAGAAATGTACTGCAAAAAAATGTGTCCAGTCCTCCGACTTGACGTACACATTCGTTTACAACAATTTACCAATTTTGATATACATCAATGATTATTAACTGAAGAATTATGGGTATGTCATGTTAACTGTAGTATATTTTATAATTTTTACGGTACACACGCTGTTTATAGAGATATTTAATTAGCGGCCCCTGCCGAACCAAATTTTGAACGATATTTTCGTGACGTAACCCACAAAAATATCGTCCAAAAATTGCATCAATGTTTCCGCCACTAATTACATAATTTTTAGGTTAAAACTATCCTGTAGTACAAACATAGTTACGAGTATATGTCGAAAATATTGGTCGAAATCGATTGTCGTTTTTAGATAAAAACGGAACATGCACGTTGGTAAAGTTATTATACACTTATTACTAGCACTCATTAAAATCATGGGATGGTTTCAAAGTCAGTTAAGAATGGTAACCTAAACAGCATTTGTTGGCACAACTCAATCGGCAGAGACCGTCAGTCTTTAAAAAAAAACTAATTGACAACATTTCATTTCTATACCTAAGGGCATGAAATTTCCAAAACCATTTCGAGACGAGATTCTAAGCAAGTTAAATATTTTTTTCAGATGTCTCCGCAATTTACTTATAAAGTTAAATAATAAAGACTGCAAAGAACGTGGGAAAATGCATTTTACAGGTCACTCCTTTCCAATGACATCATATACCTACAGAAAAACACCTAAATAAGCTTGATGACACCTGTCACAGTCAGCTGTCACTTCGACACTTAGTGTTTTTGATATTGCTGGTGTTGTACCTATTGGACATTATCGAAAATTTACACTATGGTAAATTAAAGATTATTAAAAAAAATACATTGGAGCAAACAAATAATTTCAACTCTAGAAGATTTCATCTTTAGTGGTGCCTTTATTTTTGTTTGTTTAATTTGCTTGTTTGTCGTTGTTTAACTTGAGTACTTTGTTTGTCTGCTTTGATTTTGTATCTCTGTGTATACATGTTTAAGTGTTACAATTTAATTGTCACATATATGGTAATGATATAAAAGTATAAAACAAACAAATAAAATAAAAACTCTTAGGAAATTTGATAGTATTTGTACTTATAAAAAATGATTAAGTTATTATAAGACCCCATACACATTGTGACTTTTGGCATCGATGTAGTTGCATTCAGCATCGCGACTCACGCCATTAACAGATACCATTTAGCATCGATGCAGTCGCACCTTAGTATCGATGCAGTCGCCAAAATTCAGTACATATTTGACAATTTCCAGCTTCTGCATCGCGAGAGAATCGATGCTAACGCGCGTTAGCATCGCTGCTAAAAGTTACAGTGTGTAAAGGGTCCAAGAAATCATAATATTATTTAACTAGCGATCCACGCGCGTTTATAAAGGTATAAGTCTCGCGTATAAGTATAGGTATAAGTTCTTTCAGGAAAAAAAAATAAAAATATGCATATTATAATTTCGAAATTTTGTGAATTTACTGAGAAGTGGTCTGTATTATATTTTTACTTGTGCAAACGTGACTAACGAATTAAGTGCTACTGAATGTTCGCAACTTAACTGATTAATCACACGACCCGACATCACCCGTTCCAATTTTCGCATGGCAGCACATAAAAACGTCCTATTTCAGATAAAACATCCTCACTGAATAAACTCTACGCGATCTACATTAGGGTGAAAATTGGTTGCCGTTGTGGAGGAAAGGGTAGGTTACATTCGCAAATGTAGCCTAAAACAAAATTAGGAAGTTTTGAAGATGAATAATAAATAGAACATAAGCAACAACACATCAATTACGAGCATCAGTGTACTTGATAGACCGGTGTAAGACGGAATCTAGTTCCTTTGCTACAAGATAATTATGTGAAATTTTAAATATATAGCATAGATTGTATTTAACTAATTTTCTTTCAAACTCCTATTTAAACGTAATAGCTACCCTTCAACGGTTTTGATGGGAGAAAAAAACTATCAGGTCCGTAACTAATTTATTTTATATTGTATAATAAAATGTAGAGTCCTACTAAATAATATTTTGAACTAACTTTTTCCAATGTTTTAGAATGTTTTTAACACTTACAGTGTCATATTTTATATTCATAAAGATGAAATAAGAAACCAAAAATTTGCGCACGGGCGGGACTTGAACCAGCAACCTTTTGGCAGACCGGGCCAAACGCTCTTACCAATTGAGCTACCGTGTAAAAAAAAATGGTTTCTTATTTCATCTTTATGAATATAAAATAACTTTTTACAAAAAGTTACGTCGTCTCTAGCGAGTTAAGCCGTCGTCGCTACCGAGTAATCGGTAACGGTACTGGAGTACTCCGATGCGAAACCGATGCGATAAGCTAGCATAAAACACCTATAAGTGACAAGAGTGTTATTGGAATTGCTTCAATTATTTTGAATAAGTTGCTAGATGATTTAATATAATAGTTTTAGTGACATTTAAAAAGAAATGAAAACAGCCACATATATTTTTTTATTATTATACAGTTAAAGGCTTTTTGAATACTTTTTCATATTTTTTTTGTATTCTGTTATAACAAGCAAGAAAATAGTCTTAGTTTTATTTCTTGTTATAACAAGAAATAAAACTAAGACATGCAACATAAAACATAACTTAAAATCTTCCTATTCAAAAACGAAACTATTTCCTTGCGGCAAGGAGGCTATGATGCTGTCTGCATTGCCGCGATGGATAGCTATGCTAATCCTTTAAGCTAGGAACCAGCAAGCTTTATTAATTGGCTATTACAGAATTAAATTTTAGCGCAATTTTTCTAAACAGCAATTAAGCAGAGGGTCCTCACGGCCCAAATGTATCTTTTGAACGATATTTGAACATAAGTATTAAAAAAATCCACAAATTATTGTTATATATCACTGTTAACCGAATGCATATTTAGTATTTATAATTGACTATTGCTATACTATTGATTACATTATCTTTAGTGCAATAATAGTAGTACCTACCTATATTACTTAGACTTTCGTATCGGTAAACAGTATTCAACTAATAATACGTATAAAAGTAATCAACAGAGTTTCCCTGTGATCAGCAGAAAAGTACCTTCGTGTTATTGCGTCATCCCGCGTAATACACGATAAACTCGATACGAAACCAAAATTTGGAATATAGTTAGCGGTCACTCAGGACAAGGGTTACCATAAATCCAGTTTTAGCGGGATTCATGCATTCGGTATGTTGGTAGATGTGATTGGTATTGTTCAGAACATCATTATTGTTCATACACTGTGAAGATCTATTTGGTTGACTGACTTCCACGGCGGTTTTCTGTCTATGAGGTCACCGACCGAACCCCTGTCTAGGAATCTATATTATTAGGCAGCTCTTCGCAAATATTTTAACAATAGCAATTGGTCTTGAAACTACTAAACATTTTCTTATTTATATATAAAAACTGTACTATGAAATTTGTCCAGCTTAATTTTAAAACTGATGGTGACCCTACTAAAGTCCAAAGAGAGCGAAAGTGGATCTGCTACATGTTGCCGATTTAGGACTCGTGATTAGCGGATAAGACCGATATTGAGATTACTTTTATATTAAAAACCTACTCGTCTACCGAATCTCCGCCATTGCAGCATATATCGACAGAGGTTGCCAAGTGCGTAGAAAATTACTGTAGTAGTAGTGTACTATGTTGTGAATAATCAATTCTAGTGTTCATACTGTCATCATAACTGTTCAGCGAGATTGCAAATGGCCATGACTGAAGACATACCTTACTATAAGCGCTGGACGTGCGTTCGAAGTCACAATGAGTTTAGCTGAATTCTTGATTACTCAGCGCTTTTTTAATATTTTCAACACACTTGCTCAAAACGACGTTTTTATTCCACCGATTTTTGGCTCATAATCATAGATATTAAACATGCGTGCTTTTTCAGTATATTATTGCACTAGTGCTTTTAGTTTATTAACCCGACCAATTTACATTTGTACCCTAGTACCAAGTCGTAAGTAAGAAGAAGAAGCGATATAATTTAGTCGGGTTATACAATACTTTTATTTTAACAACAAACAGTATTTATGCGAAAAATAACAGTATCTACGTATTTATATCAATAAATGGTAAATCCAGATTTATTACTAAAAAATAGCTCAAATTCATTGAACATTTCCTGTGATTTGTGTTTTAAACACAAATTATTACGTTTTTAATCTTGGCTTTTGGCCGATCTAGTTCGCGCCTAAGCCTTGCGCGCGCATCGGTATCGCGGCAAGAAAAAAAAACAACGTGCCATTTATCGTAAATAATAATTGTCGGCTGTGACGACGTTTGGATTAAAGAAGTTTAATATTAATGAAAATGTCTACTTCAAGTGAAGAAAATGAAGAAAACCTATTATTAACTCCGCCGGACATACGTAACGAGGGCGAAAAACGCGTGCGAAAGTCTTTGCTATCAAAATCGAGTGAAATGTAACTGTTTCAATAATTAAAAATTTAGTAAATGAAGAGTCTTGTTTTTTCCTCGCAAGTGTGTTGAAAAACGTCGTATAAAACACGTGTGCCTGTGACCATAATATACGCGGCTTTCTTATGACGCACTCGCTTTCGCTCGTGCGCACACAATATCGCCTTGTATATAATGGTCAACCTAGCACACGTGTATCATAATGTACTATTAAACAATAGTGTAGATTTTTCGAAAATCGAATTTAGTTATTTTATTCAGCGTAAAGACAAGTAGAGTTTAGTAATTGCTCATATTTTCAAGGGGAAAATGATAAACAAATACAGTTCTACTGTGTAGAACAAAGTATATATGTATTTTAAAAATCGTGCAGGATTTGCATTTGCCCTATGTTTCGCATCAATAAAACGAATATTAAGTCATTATTCATAATTTAAAAATGTGATTTGGAGCATTTTACCAAATGCATGTTTCGACTAAAATAATCTCACACCACATCTGACCACTAGATTAGGCCAATATGTCAGCTTAAGGCGGTACCTAAATGCATGCATGTTTGCTCAGCATAATAAGAAAGTTTAATACTATGGAAACTAAACATAATAGCTTAGTTCAACCTTCTGATTCCATTTGGATAAATGCTTCGTAGAAGCAAAACAGGTACCACAGAATAAATAAAAATACTTTGTATAAATAGTTACTTTATTTGTTTTATTTTAATTATTATCTTTGGTATAAGCAAAGCTTAGATAAATAATAATATTTATTAAGAGTTACAAAGTTGTTACGGCTTAAGTTGGTACTTAAGAAGTCTCGATATTATAAGCTACTTACAAACGTTCGTTTTCATAGCCAGATCAACGAATGCCAAAATGTTGCCAAAGTATCCACTTCGGAAATAAGAAACGGAAAACAGACTCGTAAAATATGGCGTTGGCTGCCTATGCCAGGGGTGGAAAACTATTGGCAGACGTTAGAGACGGTGGTATGCTAACCAAAACGAATAATTTGTCAAAATCTTGACAGTGTATGTTTATTTGCGACAATTCTATTGTTACTTAGTACTCTTACTCTCTACTAAGTACTCATGCGCTATATCTACATTAGTAAACTAATATTCTGGTAGGTATTGTTTATATATGTTGTTTAGGCCCTTTAGGCGTTAGTGGCGTAATATTATAGAGTATGATGTTTAGAAGGTGACATCGTAAATACCTACACCGGTATTACATGCCAGTACAACCGAAATTTTGGTTAAGTATCTACTGTTGCTCTATGGAATGCCAAGGAAATTTTGCAGAGCCATATGCGGGGAACGAGCCAAAGGTTCGCCATGCCTGGCTTATACCTATGCCTATTGCATGACACGGTGTAATTTGCACAGTTTCATTATGGCTTGAAGCATTACATTTCTCATTCTGGTGATAGATGTCACTTTGTTATTGTGACGTATAGTGAAAAAGCATTAACAGGCATTTTATGTAACTATACGATTACAAAGTATTTCTAGCTATGAATGGACGTGTAAATAGTCTACTCAATTGGGAGCTGGATCTAAATTCGGTGATCACGGCTCCACAAGATAATATGGAAAAGCCACTTTCCTCGTAGAGCAGGACCTCCAGGCACCTCTGAACACAGACGCGCGGCGCGGAATAACAATATTTTTACACAATATCGTAGAATTGAAGCGGAAAACAATAAATATTGGGGTACCTATCATGAAGACATTGGAAATTCCTTTGTCTACTTTTGCTGAAGCTTTGTTACAATAAAATGTATTTATGTATATGTATAGTAATAATACCCAATTAGGAATCAAATGAATAAATATGAACTGTTCTTTCGTGTTAATACTAGCTGTCCCAGCGAACTGTCCTGCCTCCGGTCCGAGTTGATGGTTATTATCCTATTCGGGGCCAAGACAAATTCAAAAAAGCAAAAATCGTTTATTCATTCTCGAGTTATAAGTGGTGTAACTCACACTATTTCTTTTTATGATCATGCGAATAACAGGTATAAATACTTTGTATAATAATGGAACCTGCAGTACACATAAAAAAACAAGTTAATGTACAGTTGCCAGCACATCAGGTTACCCACATTTGTTGCAAACTAACCCTTATAACATCTGATTAAGATACCGCAGTGTTTACCTTGACGTGCTGTTGTCTGTACAATTGCCGCAAAGTCTGTACGTTGCAAATGCCGTTAGGCACACGCATATTAGTGGTCAAAATATTTTGACCCCAAGTAGGTACTGAAAAAATCTTCGGCATACTTTGTATTTTTTGAAAATTATGTATGCTTTAAAATTATATGGCTGAATTTCAAATATTATCAGTATATCATACAAGGTTTATGTTTTTTTAAAGTTCCTCATATTTTTTTTAGTTACATGTGTTATGTGTATGCCAAATGGCTTAACTGTACATGGATTTGCGGTTTTTCCTTAAAATACAAATCGTACGATTAGAATAATTTATTCTCGTGCATCTAAAATTTCTAAAATGTTTTGGTAATATTTTACTACTACTCCAACTCGTTTTTACTCTATCTTTCAAGAATTGCACAACGACACATTCAATTCACCCTGTTTATTTACAATAAGATACAAGTGCGTATGTAAAGCAGATTTCTGAATAGGCTAGGTACCGGTTACCTCATCAAAGAATTTACGACTTACCTACTTATTGTAATGCAAAACACTTATAGCTTAGCAAATTCTGTTACATACTAACTATGTAGTTCGTTTCCCATTCAATAATTGAGGTGGTTATCTGTTGAGAGTCAGAATATTGAGAAAGGATTAGTTAGTAGTTAAAAAATACAAGTCAGTATAAAATATGCAATAATCTTGAACTTGCAACTTGGATCTGTAGGTATGCAAGGACATTTAAATCAAACACTACTTATAAAGAATTATTTAAATAAAATTCTTAGTAACTTATTCGGATTTAAAACTATGATATCACAATCAGATTTTAATTAAAGGTATTGCAATTGAGTTCATGTTTTATTTGGTTTATGAAAGGGATTATATTATTTATTGCATTCCTTGAAGGTCAATTATCTTCATCTTCATTCATTCATTCATCTTGAAGAAACTGTGCATTTTCGTTACCACATAATTTCGCAGAGTATAAAAATACCTGCCCTTGTTTTGATAATAATGCTTGCTTAGGGAACTTTTGGGTGATCTAGTACTAGTCTGTATCAGAGGTTTTCTAGGTTTGTCCTTCGACTTTGCGAAGTTAGGTTAGATCTTTGTCGATCGAGCGAATGAAGAGCACCTATTGTATATGCTTGCGTCATTTTTTGGCTCGAACTTTTACACGATCGTTGTCATAATTCTTAGCACGAAAATTTGTGTGTTGAATTGAAATTGGTGCCAATGAATCACTAAGTGTTTTCTACATCGCGTAACTGCGCTATGGCACTCAAGAAAATGATTGCCTTTGTTCGCATTACTTTTGCATGTAAATGCGTAATACTACTACCAACTGCATTGAATTACATGGCTTTCATTTTTATGAATCGTTGTTGTATTAATGTTGATTATGTTTCAATCGAGCTCCGGTTTGTACTGTACTTTTTTTTTATCAAATGACAGAAATTATCTTACCTACTTAATGGATCAAAATTAATACAACAACGATTCATAAAGATGAAATAAGAAACCAAAAATTTGCACACGGGTGGGTCTCGAACCAGCAACTTCTTGGCTAACCGGGCCAAACGCTCTACCAATTGAGTTCGAGCCCCGCCCTAGCGCAATTTTAGGTTTCTTATTTCATCTTTATGAATATAAAATATGACACAGTAAGTGTTAAAAACATTTTAAACCGCAACAACGATTTTCAAATAAGTCTTGAAAAATATACAACTCCAATTGAAGCGCTATTGTTTTTTTATTGATTAACTCTATTATGAAGAGTAATAAACGTTTATATGCCAATAAACAGCACGGTTTTATTTAATAGCCACCCACAGGCTTTATTAAAAGCTGTGTACACTCCCCTGGCCCACACCGACGCGGTTTTGCATTAACATGTTATTAGCGAAAACCTCAGGATCGAGAGTACATCGATGTGTTCGTGGGGTATGAGCCCTGTGGTGTTTGTCCCCGTGGTGCATGACCACGATATGACTAAAAGTAATATCAATATTTTTGGCATTTTGTAACAAAAAGCGTACAATCAAAGAAATGAGTTTTAAAACAAAATAATTAAACTGAATCATGTAGGATTCTATGATTGTGAGGGCCGAGTTTTCACCGTTAGATAACGGTCGATTCAACCAACGTCAGATAAGACTTATCCGACTGACTAAGTATAAGACGACAGATTTTAAAATGTCATTTACATAAATGATGGCTGGAAAATAGGTGACGTTTTCAAATAAGCGTATTGTATTTTATTTGACATATATTACTTACTAGCGGTCCCCCGCGACTTCGTCCGCGCGTTATGAGTTTTATTCCTCCCCTCCCGTCGCAGCGTGATGTTTTATATCCTAAAGCCTTTCTCAATAAATAAGCTATCTAACACAGAAATATTTTTTCAAATCGGTTCAGCAGTTCCTGAGATAAGCGCGTTCAAACCAACATCTTTTCAGCTTTATAATATAATTAGGGCAAGCGCACGTTGTACTGAAGCTGCGGACATTATTTTGGTGCGGAGTTATGTTAAAACTGTGATAGCTCCTAAGATATTTATTGGAATCAAATGATATAAAGGGCAACTTTGTTATAAATGAAACGCTCGTCATGATGAATGTATTTATTTTGATAATAATAAATACCTGTGTGTATAATACACCTCTAAAAATGATGCATTATTTTTTTACAAATTTATTAACATAAAAAAGGTTGTAGTAAGTCAACCATAAAAGATAGACATATGCTGTCGCGGACTTTATTATAGAACTCTTAATGCTGAACAATCTTGTCATACATGATTTTTGTGTAACTTTAGCGGTTTCCGCAGCGTACGCAGCGGAAGCTCTCAAAAGGAATATCTTTCTCCCGTTTTCGCAACATTTTTCATTGCTGCTGTGGTTTTGTGAGTCGTATCTTTATGTTATATAGCTTAAAGCCTTCCTCGATAAATGGACTATCTAACATAAAAATAATTTTTCGAATCGGGCCAGTAGTTTCTGAGATTAGCGCGTTCAAACAAACAAACAAACAAACAAACAAACAAACTCTTCAGCTTTATAATATTAGTATAGATTTGACTGGAGAAATCAGGCCTATGCAAGACATTTTTTCGAGAACTTTTTTGGCTTTGTAAATAAATCATCATCATAATAAATCATAATCATGTAACTAGGACTTTTAATTATTTGAAAGACTCCATACAAGGTAAAAGCAATTTAATGTTAGTTATCATTGTGATACATATTCATACGCTTTATATAACTTATCAGTCGTAAATATCTCCACTCTCAATATAATATCTATCTAAGCCTGACAGTACTTTTTATCAAAGTAAACCGACTGGGGTAAAACATCCCCTTATCAAACACCACTGGGGCGGCATACACCACGAACCCCAATCGATTCCACCCATAAAAATTTATAGATAAAAATTTAATAAAAAATAATTTAACTGTGCCGTGTTTGACTTTATGCATATTGCATCTAGAACGCGTATTAACTAAACTTACTAATACTCAATATAGTCCCCCTAGCCGATTTCGACTACGGTGGCCAGTCACAACGACTTACCGATTGCGCGGGACATATTATCTCTCTATTCCTCTCACTCTCATTGCCCGATCGGACAGCAATCTAACACGACCAAAGAGAGATCAGCCGCAGAACTAACGGCTTTAAAATACCGCAAAATTCCAAACTTCGGGCTACCCTGAGAATTTATGAACGGAAAAAACCAAGTACGTATTTTTGGCCCGACCCGGGGATCGGACCCGGGACCTTTGGGGCAGCCGACTTTTTAAAATGCGACCCCTCCAACCGCTGCGCCACCAAGGCAGTTAGTTACTAATACTACTAATAACCTTAAACCTATAATCTGCAAAAAACAAGTAATCAAAATTATAAATAGCTTTCTAAATGAGCCGCGAAAATGTTAAACATAATTTAAATAATATTTCTTTTAAAATCAAAATAAGTTGCGATGTCTGAAGTTTTCGCTATTTCTTTAAAACCTCATAAACTCAGAACTTCTACTAGTCTGTTGACTTCGTCGGCTCGTACAGGAGAGAAAATTGTCTAATAGACGGCCTACCTATACTAATATTATAAAGCTGAAGAGTTTGTTTGTTTGTTTGTTTGTTTGAACGCGCTAATCTCAAAAACTACTGGCCCGATTTGAAAAATTATTTTTACGTTGGATAGTCCATTTATCGAGGAAGGCTTTAGGCTATATAACATAAGGATACGACTCATAAGACCACAGCAGAAGTGAAAAATGTTGCGAAAACGGGAGAAAGATATTCCTTTTGAGAGCTTCCAATGCATACGCTGCGGAAACCGCTTAAGTTACACAAAAATCATGTATGACAGGATTGTTTAGCATTAAGAGTTCTATAATAAAGTCCGCGACAGCATATGTCTATCTTTTATGATTGACTTACTACAACCTTTTTTATGTTAATAAATTTGCAAAAAAATAATGCATTATTTTTAGAGTTGTATTATACACACAGGTATTTATTCTTATCAAAATAAATGATTTAAAATAAATATTCTATATAATAAATCATTCATCATCACGAGCATTTCATTTAGAACCAAGTTGCCCTTTATATCATTTGATTTCAATAAATATCTTAGGAGCTATCACAGTTTTAACATAACTCCGCACCAAAAAAATGTTCGCAGCTTAAGTACAACGTGCGCTTGCGCTAATATATTATAAAGCTGAAGAGTTTGTTTGTTTGAACGCGCTTCCCTCAGGAACTGCTCGACCGATTTGAAAAAATATTTCTGTGTTGGATAGCTTATTTATCGAGAAAGGCTTAAGGATATAAAACATGACGCTGCGACGGGAGGGGAGGGAGCAAACTCAAAACGCGCGGACGAAGTCGCGGGGGACCGCTAGTTTATCCTATAAATAGGAACTAGTTGTTTAGTATTAGTATGTACAATAGTTGTTTGAAAACTATGAAAAATATAAAAATATTTACAGATAGGCCTAAACGAGTATAGACATTATCTAACTATTATTATAAAGCTGAAGAATTTGTTTGTTTGAACGCACTAATCTTAGGAACTATGGAACCGATTTGATTTTTTTTTGCTTTGTATAGCTTATTTATCGTATAATTTAGAGTATAATCACCACGCTGCGACGGGATGTGAGGGTGAAAACTCAAAACACGCGGACGAAGTCGCGGGGACCGCTAGTCGATAATATAAGTTTTAACACTGGAAGTATAAGTTTTAGCGAGATTCGTATAAGTTTTACCGATAGTCAGATTTTGGACTGATTCCTTGATTTAAAACGAGAATTCTGCACGGAATCATAGCCGTTACAAAATTGTAGCAACCCTCTTTAAAAATATCAGATACTCTTCGTCTCGCACACGTGTGTGTGTGTGTGTGTGTAGCTACCCTTAGGGATTTTCTCGTGTGAGGCTATTCATCGCTTTGTGGAGCATTTCTTTAGCCCTCGGCGCAGCCTCTCGAATACTCAGCTTCACTTAGAATTCGCAATGAATGAACCATCTGCTGTCTATTTACAATCTAGGCATTTGTTCACATTTTTTATCTTACGGAACAGATTTCTAGTATTTTTGTCAGTAAGCTACCGTATAGCTATATTTTGTGGACCTGAAAGTCTCAAACATATTCAACCAAGTTAAAAAAGCCTGTTTTTGTCGCAGCTACACATAGCTGTGTTTTAATGTATTGACTTGACGAATTTATTAAATCAACTAAATTAAAGAATATTTCAGTAAGGCCTGTAATTAAGGAGAAGAACCCGAAGTTCAGTCAATAAAAGATTATAGAGGGAATTTCAAGGAACACGATTTTTGACTCCGTAACTTTGTTTGGACTAGTTTGAAAAGCATCAGGCCGTACCTCTAGGCCGGGTCAAGGTGGAGGGTTTGAAGGTATTTTTTAAGTTTGTCGCATATATAGCGGAAACGAGATGAGACCATCTACAAAATCAAAGCTAATAAGATTTGCTGCAAGTTTTATTTAGTCCAGTTTTGAAACGACTTCAAAAAATGAAGTTTTCGTTTGGCCCTGTATTTTTTGACGTCGTTAGAATTGGACAATATTTGAGTAATATAATGATCTATATAGGTGGCCAAATAAATGTGTAAAACTTACCAAGTTTATGTTTGTTCGTATGTTTGATATTAGTATTTTTTTGTATTTATTTACGAATATATTGGAAGCAAGATATTGTATCGAGGTTATTATTTCCTTACTAAAACTTAGACTTTAGTATATTCCGAATTGAGGGCTAGTCTTAGTATCATCAAAATCGGTTTAGTCGTTTTTGAGATATGGGCAAAAAGGAATACTATGGAATATAAAATATATGTTCAAACTTTAAAACTGCCTTCAAAAGTTTCGAAAAAAAGGCTGTAATAACACCTTTGTCTTGTGTTTAGTAAAAACCAATTAAGAAATATGTAATGTTTGGTACAAGGGCGAGGGAGACTCTAGTAGGCTGTCTCGCTAAGGTGGAGCGAGGTCGGTAAAGCCTTCGTATTTCCTGTCCCCCATATCGCACTTTCTGAGGGTAGGTAGGAAACCCATAGAGTGGATTGATGCGTATGGGAATTTTATGACGATTAATGTAGGTAGGTTACAAAAACATAAGAATTAATACGGGAATATTTGTTTTGTGTCCGTCCTTGTTTGTAACTAATCTGTATTAGTCGATAAGTCAACCGTGTTTTTTTGAATAAATTAAGGGCCGTGAGTGGGTAAGAAGTGTTTTATGTTTGGAATCTACAGTCTACTCATCGAAGAAAAAGATCGTCTGAAAATTGACTCAGCCTGTAGTCAATAGCAAATTTTATCAGCTTTCATGTAGTAGCAAGCAAACTATGCGTTTTAGCGACAAAATCATTAATACATTAATACCCTTCCTTCCTCCCAGCTCAAGGAGTACGGACTGGGTCTTTTGATATGTCAACCTCTTTACAAGTCCAAACAAAGTCAAATATCGTGTTCCTTCAAATTTTCACGATAAAGTTTAACGATAGTTATTTGACCTATAATATTCCGTTGATGGTTGTAAAAAGGTAATTAACTTTCAATTATTCGATGTTAAGTTTAATCTGGAACTTATTCAGACATTGTGAAAAAAGGTCGCAAGTTAATAAGGTAAGTTAGAGCGACTAGCAATTGGATTCCTTGAAGGATGTACCTAGAAACCAAATGTTTATTACACTTATACATAAGTCAGTCAGTGTTCTTGCCCCATACGGGCCATAATTGATTGATATTACACTAATTATTGACGTTCATAAGTGGCATTTTGCGTCCTAAATTAAATAAATTATTTTTGATTTTGTTTTTTTTGATTTTGAGTCAATTGTAATAAATTTGTAAGGGCTAAAAAAATGGATTGTAAAATGTTGGTATTGCAGTAAAATTCATAAGAGTACAGGGTTCCTAATCGAAGCAAGTAGCACCAGCTACTTCGATAAGATCGATTGAGATTTAATACACTGATCGTTGATATTGAAAAGGCCATTTCAAGGCTCACACTTCTTCAGTTTTGTCGAGTACATATCTTGTTGAGTAACATGACCTCCATCAATGAGAAGCTAGGAAAACGCAACTAGATAAATCACTGATTTATCATCGTGACCTGGGCAGTGGGGGCTCAAGGAGACGGCCGTTCCGCTAATTGCTTACAGGCATAAGCCTTATCTACACAGCTAGGGGTTGGTCAAGGTAAATTAAAACAGATTAGTGTCCATTGTGCAGCCACGGACTAAATTGAAGCCATTATGTAACACGATAAAAATCTCGGCTTTCACCAAAACTTGATAAAATTTTACTGCACAAAGCCCGTACGACGTAGTACTAAGAATGCTTTATTTATTGAAATAGAATATTCCACCACTCAAAATGTGTTTCATTGAATTTATTTATAGTTATTTTCGCTCTCCGTATTATAACACTCTTTGAGGTTTTTTTTACCTTGAATCTAAAGCATAAGAATATTGATTTAAAATGATATAATAGATACTAAATTATGATTCTTCAATGTAGCATCACACCTATCTACTTGACCTTGTTCGCTGACCCCGGAGCTGTCATCTATCATTCAGTTTTGTACATACTCTAGCTAGAGTAGTAGTTAGGTTGCATTTATTATAAGGCAATTCAATTACGAAATTTGGGCATTATAATTGTTCAATAATGAATCCACACATATCTTTTTTATACATATCGTATACAATTATGTTGAAATAAATGCTTTGCATATTACAAAGGTTGCGTTTAGTATTAAAGGCCTACATTTGAACTTGGTACATTTCTGATAGTTATGTCTTAAATTCATACGCAGAATCAAACACATACAAAGATCATTTTATTTCTTTAATTATCTACCTTTACATCTACGGTTACATGCACACTAAAATAGGGATGTACAGGCAATAATTAATAAAAAACTAAAAAGTGTGAGGCAGATTCCCGCACCGACGAGGGTTTCGTAGTGCTTTTTCCTTTATATGTGCTATAAACAAAGCAGTGTTTCATGCCAAATTTCATGATTCTAGGTCGACTGAAAGTACCATTTAGGTTTTGATTCCCTGCGAGTTTTTAATGGTTTGGAATATGCGGCTTAAAATGCTGTTGATTGCATTGACATAGAATTACCCTAAGGATTCCAAGTACCCTGTAGATTTTGATTCCCTTGCGAGTGTCGATAATTTGCGGCATATACCTTAAAGCCTACACGGCTAAATCTTTTGACTGTGTTGATTTAGAAATTTGACGTTTTTACAGCTTCAAGGTACAGTAAACCCAAAACCTAATATAAATTCGAGCGTGATACCTCCATGCGTTTCTGAGAAAAAAGGTAGAGACAGACAGACGGACGGCCAACAAAGTGATCCTGGGTTTCATTTTTTTAACAAGTTTTATTTCTTTCGAGGTAAGGAGCCCTTAAAACTCACTAAATAGGGTTACTCAGCCTTGATTTTTGAAATGAACTACAAAGCAGAGTCAATCATATGGAATCAACCAATTTGGTGGCAATTTATTCGATTAAAACTAAACCGGTTTTATCTTAAAAGCTTACATTCCAGCTACAGCATTTTCCAAGCCAATGGACTATTTTAAATAGCGGTACAGCAAAAAGCTTTTCAGCTACTTAGTTGCGTTTTCTGAGGCGTAATAATTATTTTAAGCACGCAACGGGTGAGTGCGCGCCTAAGCAGCTGGGCATAAATCAGACTGCATTTGTAGTCCCACGGCTGTAACGAATTTAGTAAATAATTAATCTCTCGTTTTAAAAAGCAACATTATTTTTCTGACTATTATGTTTAAGGGACAATGGCCACGTAACGAGCATCGATTAGGTAATGTTTTTTTGAGAAACTGCCATTTTTTTTACTTCTGTTTAGAATGCTTGAAGTCACGCTACGATAAGGCTTATGTACTAAATAGGTTTTAAACTGTAGTAAAGAAAAGCTTATTATGGGCTCAAGCGCGATAGACACTGTTTTCCACTGGAAAGCAGGCAGACAAGTGTCCCACGCTTAAATGTGCAGTCTGAGGTCCAAAATTAAGATGACACAATGACATTGAACTGGCCATGTGAAGGACGTCGGTGCGACAGCCTATCCGGTCGATATTTGAAGTGCAATTTCAAATCCTAATCTTATGTATGATGGACGCACGGCTGACCTTGTAAAGGTCGCAGAATGACGTAGGAACTTTTGAAATCGTGTTTGTAGATATGTCCTTCATCGTTAGCAGTGGATGATGTACTGCTTTGGTTGTTTATGTCCAGTGCTTCTAGAAAATTGGCAAACGCTTACGCTCAAGATGTGTACGAAATTACACTATCTACTGAACGCCAAGACACTGTTGTGAATAAATTAAAGAAAATAATCAATACACCGGACACAGTAGCAAATTAATCTGTATTATGCACAATTTAATAATATTTGTATGCTATGATTAGTTTTAAGCTATTAAGAAAACAATCCCTTGGAATTGATATATTTTTCAATATTATTTTTAAAGACTTACGGTAAATAAAGATACTATTGTGAAAGAAAACCAAAATGAAATAACGAACTTGAGATAAAATTTAAATAATGTTTTGCGATCCTCAATCAGAAACTTGGCTCGAATACTTACACCGCAAAATGACGGAAAATTAAAAGTTGATGCTCCGAAGAAAAGAACACGAACTTTGGTCACGGTTAGAATCTTATAGATAAGAAATAAGTTAGTACTCAGTTCAGCAGTATCGATGTCTCGCTACGCTATGATACATCCATTGAATGATGTAACAAATGTTATGTTACCGGTATGTGAGCTGATTGAAACTCAATCTTTCCTTGTGCTTAACTGAACTCGTTTGGGTAATCTCTTATTGCAATAGTTGATAGAGAACAGGGAGGAATTTCAAAATATCGCATCTTCTTAAGAATTCAATGTTAATCAATCGGCATGCTTGAAGGATGTCCTTATATTAAAAAAGTTTGCTTGACTTTAGATTAAGTTGTTTGTGGCAAACACCCAAAAAGCTAATGGCTTAGAATATTTTTAACACTCACAGTGTCATATTTTATATTAATAAAGATGAAATAAGAAACCAAAAGTTTGCGCTCGGGCGGGACTCAAACCAGCAACTGTCTGGCTTGAAATTTGCTGGTTCGAGTCTCGCTCTTATTTCATCTTTTTGAACCCAAAAAGCTCATCCAAAAGAAGCCTGTTCACTCTGATTGAAGAGGTTCGGGTTTCAAAAGTATGAGTAAACCATTATGTAAATCTTTTATGTTTCACCTAGACAATCTTTGTGGATTCTTATTTTACTGAAAAACCTATGTATCGAATAGGTAATTTATTTAAAAGAAGGTTTATTTCTTGTACAAGTACAAATGTAGCAATTCACCGCAAAACCTTTTACAGAAGTTTATTACATTACAAATTAGTGACATTACAGATAGACAGAGAAGTAAACTTCGCAATTAACAAATGAAAACTATCGGCTGACTTTTATGTACTTAGGTTAGAGTGGTAGTGAGGATGGTTTCGAATAAAGTTTCAACCGAGGGGAATCGGATAGGACAAGAAAAAAATTGCTATAAAAGTTAATGAAGGTAGGGAACATAACGTCACCCAAAATTATAACAAAGTACCAGTAAAAAAACTAAAAGTAAATTATCAATGCACTGTACTGCAGGACTTCGTGTGGAAAAGCTTTATAATATTTTGTTCTTACATAAATGACAATTAACGTTAATTGATTAACTAGAACAATGAAGATTATTACAGATATTTTTCAAATTTTACCGAATTCAAGGTATTGTGCCTGATGTTGGGATACTACATATAGTAGTTGTTGCAATCTATACAGAGTTTTAACCAAATCCTAATTTCTATCAACACACCCAATTGAGTGAAGTCTCATGCTCTCTACGCGTTATGTGTCTAAACCCAGATCTTTGTAAACAATTTTTTGTCGGTGGTATGTTATGATATTAAATTAAAATGGTATTACAGTAATTTTGATCGTGGAACTTGATCATTGACCACGTGCTTCTGCGCACACGCGCGTCTGCTGCTAAGGCTGCATGTCGAATGCGCTACCACGCATGTGCCGTCGAAAAGAAAGGACCACAGCCGTTGTTAAATAATGACGATAGTTGCACGGTACGAAGTGAAATGTCCGTAGGGTTGGTTTTCTGACGAGATGAGCACCTTGGTATTTAAGAGCGGGTCGGCGTGGCGAATGTCATCAGTTAACACAAGCTCTCTGTGATAGGAACATCTCCAGAGGTGGTGTTAATATAGTGGGTTCGACACCATCCCGGAGTAACTAAGGTTTTAAATTTAAAAAAACAACGTTTCTCAAGCACAGTATGCGTGCTTTTGTGGTAAGTGATTCCCGCATATTTTAGAATTACCATTGCTGATACTAAGCAATATTTGGTATAAGTGACAATAATTATGGAAAAGCTTTCAGCTGTTAAGAGACAACAGCGTTTAGAGATATTGCGGCCAATTATGCCAAATAGTGCTTAAATATTAACTTTACTAAAATTAGTGTTAATTGGGTGTAATTATGCATTTACTACCTCTAATTATTGTCATTACTTGAATTAACTTACTAAATAACATTACTTACTGAAAATTGAGTTATTTCAGATATCATTTTTATAGGATTTCGTTTCATTATTAATTTGAAGATAATAATTAAAAAACACTAACTTATTATTTTATGAAGTGACACCACTATTTTAGAAAGTGAATTAATCACACTAAATTGAAGGTACATATAACTTGGGGAGCCTAAAAAATGCACCCTAATTGGAAGTATTAATTTTCGGATTTATCATCATGTCAACTTTGTATAGAAAGGTAGAGCGTGGGAGCTTTTTCAAATACTAGTAAATGCAACATTTGCCTCTAAAGCGTCGCGCTTAAAATATACCTTTTCGGAGTGACTCTCCAAGTCGGAAGGAGCACTCGATCTTTATTCACGTAGAGTGCGGTCCACATTTCACCTCGTTCGTTTCCACACACTGCGACAACGGCAGCGATAAAAGTAACCGGGTGATCTGTATTCCGAGTAACAGCCTGGACGAAATGTGATTGAAATCCAAAAGTCCCTTCCTTACATAATCCTTACAATTTGCACGGTTGCATCACTTGCAATCGTACATGTCATCTCTTGCGCTGGACTCACTTTCATATTTTGTTACATATAATTGAAAAAAAGCCAATACCTGTAATTGTGTCTTATATTAGGTAATCTGTTTTATATGCTTAGCGAATAATGCTGCGCCGTTTTATTGCTCGTTTGAAACTTTGGCTGTGCTTGCTAATGTGTGTAACACATTTGCCGACCCGGACTTCTTTCACTTACTCTTGTTTAATGTGGTTAGTTAATGCGGTATTATTGTGTTACGCAAGTAACCGCTACTTTATGTTTTGACTGCTATATATTTATACGTTCAATTTACACGTTGAAATAAATGAGCCTCGAAGTGGTGAGCTATTTACGTTAATGACTCCTTTGTTTTTTATCTCGATCTTATTACATTGATCAGAATCATTTTCTTGAAATTGAGTCCAGACGAATTTTCTTCTATGTATGTTAAGGTTAAGCTGAAGTGAACTAATCTATTTTGGTTATCCATAATTATTTGTATAAAAAATTATAACACTATCGTCCTTTTTCAAACGTTTCACGACATTCTTATTCACAAAAAGTATATAAATAAAATAAATAAACAATAGAAACCGATTACATATATTGCTCTGATCCCAAAGTGTAGTCACAGTGGTACCACAACACCCAGACCCGAGACAATATAGAAAATTATAATTTCTAAGTTTAACTAACTGGGATTTGAACCCGGGACCTCGGAGCGGGTATAAGTTATCCAAAAGGTGCTAGAATTTCATACTTAAGCCTCGTCTGAAAGTGTATTTTTACAATAGTCCTATTAAATTTTACAGGTACTCGCCTGCGTGGCGCTGGCGTACGGTCGCCCCGAGCCGCCAGTGGGCTACAGCTATTCGGCCCCCAGCGGCAGATACACCTCGCCTTCGGCAAGCTACGGAGCCCCGTCCTCCGGCGGGCACAGGATCGTATCCTCTGGCGGACACTCCTCAGGTGGAATATCCTTCGGCCACTCGAGCGGAATCTCACTTGGCGGCGGCCACTCATCCGGCGGTCTCTCTTTCGGAGGCGGACACATCTCTTCTGGACACTCCTCTGGAATCTCCCAAGGAAGCGGCGGATTCGGTGGTGACTCCGGATTCGGAGGCGGATACGCCGGTGGTTACTCTAGCGCTCCTCTAGTCCAGAAACACATCTACGTCCACGTACCGCCACCAGAACCCGTCGAGCACAGAGCCCCGCGCATTCCTGAAGTCGCGCCTCCTCAGAAACACTACAAAATCATCTTCATCAAGGCCCCGGCTCCACCCGCCCCCGTTGCGCCTATCATCCCTGTGCAACCTCAAAACGAGGAGAAGACCCTTGTGTACGTGCTCGTCAAAAAGCCCGAGGAGCAGCCCGAAATCGTCATCCCGACCCCAGCGCCTACTCAGCCTTCCAAACCCGAAGTCTATTTCATCAAATACCAGACCCAGAAGGAGTCCGGTGGCTCCATCGGCGGTGGTGCTATTGGTGGTGGAATTGGCGGTGGTGACTTGGGCGGTGTTGGTCTCGACGGTGGTGCCGGAATCGGCGGTGGTGCCGGAATAGGCGGAGGCGCGGGCATCGGCGGCGGCGCCGGGGGACACGGCGGTGATGACATCGGAGGAGACTTCGGAGTCAGCGGCGGTGACGACAGCGGCTCAGATGCCGGCCATGGCGGTGCCACTAGTTCTCAGTACGGTCCTCCTGGCCACGTTGCTGGACCCCTTCACTAAGATATAAATCTTAAGCGTAAATGATATTTATTGCTGTGCGTATGAATCTAGTGTTTGAGCTCAACTCAAAATTACGAAGTGTAGTTTATACCTCTATCACGTAGTGTCGTGTGGCCAGCGCCCTGTACATAGTCATCATAAGCGCTGTCTGAGCGCACGCAACATGCCAGTCCATCGATATCATCATCGCAGCTCATCTTTACTTGTTATTAGTGCACAAGTGTTAATGTTATACTAAAGGAGGTAATTTACAGTGACTGTTACGTTATGTATTTAGAGCTTTTACTGTCGTAATAAAAAATAACGAGATTTTTGTTTTTTATTTGGACTGGAGACGGGTGGTTTGCTCCGACGATTGCGTAACCACCGAAAGTAGTCGTGAAAGGTAGCCTTCTCGTGACTGAGGGCGTCTCCTTTCTCGCAATGGACCGGTACGATTAGGTCAGCCTTAAATTCCAATCATGAACAATCCAATTAGGCTGTGTATAATAATTGAATACAATTGCGGCTTCTGTTGCGGAGTTTGCACTTCGATTTACCATGCCCATTAATCTAATTCAAGATGTAACGGTTATGTCGGGCAATTGTGGTTTTTTACATTAAATAGTTACATATGTTCAGATAGGCACATTTAAAAGGTAAATACCGTAAAAGAGTAAAACAAACGTCATATTATAACAAATTATCCACACGCTAGAGATTATATCTTAATTAAGGAACTTAGCGGGTTATGCTTCAAACACTTTTACAATTCGTTTTAGTTTATTTTAATGTAGCCTCGGTCCGGTTATATTTCGTCAGAGTGATCTCGGTTGCTACACCGCGTTCTTGTTAATGACCCTCTACCTAATGGTTCAGATGTAATTACATTTTCGTGTAATATACTTGATGCGGCAGTTACGCAGCACCGGGCTCTTCACACCATAACTGCTCGCACAAGTAGATTTTTATGGAGATCATCCCATTGATTGTCATTCCATTTTTATCTTATTTGAACTTACGACTCACGGACTAAAATACGAGTACGTCCGGGAGCATATAAGGTGGTCCTCCGCAGGGAGTTATACCGACATGCTCGCACCATTTTTGCTTTCAACCTTCATGAACTTTATAATTGTACAGTTGAGTTTAGAAGTTATAAATAATTAATATAAACGCTTTGTAGGTGTAAAGAGCAGCTGGTGTTTTAGTGTGGTTTGTATTTCTCTAAACTATGCAATACGTATTACGATAAGGATATTTTTAGGTTAGTTATATTTATAGTGGTAGCAGTGTGTGAATACTTTGTGACACATATTCTGCACAATCAGAACATAGGTACATGATTAAGCTCAGAATATAAAGAGTCATTACATGAATACCTACCTAAGTAGGAACTAACCACTTCAACTCAAATAATATTTTTTCTCGTAACTTAGGACAGAAATTACTAAATATGTGAGTAACTACTGCTATTTTCGTGTAACAAATTATGCGCCAAGATAAGTTAGGAGAAGTAAGCAAATAAATTATCCCAGTAAACGGCCGTGGCAGTAAACAAGAGTAAAATAGAGAAAACACGCCCCTCTACTTTGTTTTTATAGACTTAATAATATTGCCAAGGTCGAAGCGAAGCGTGTGTCTAAGAATATTTTATGACGGTGCACAACTTTATGTATGTAGATATTAAATATTTGCGTGTCAGCCTAAAAGACAGCAATACCCTCCTATGCTTACAGAATACATCCGTTAAATTCATAATAAATCGGATTTAAATGGGATAAATAACGTATGTTGAGCGTAAGCGCTTATTTTAAAAACCTACCAAAAATCCTTTAAAAGATTTACTTATCGCTCTCTGCATTAAACCACAATTGAAAAAACTCTCCGATGCGGCAAATAGGGTACGTGAAAATTGCGATTCATTTCATCAACGGAATATAGATGATCGAGCAAAGGACTTATGGTCCAGAATCCCATGTCCATGGGTTTGCCGCAGTGCAAATGAAAACGTGCCCACAATCCGTGCCGAACCTTAGGCTTCCAGACTAGCTTATGTTCTGTGATCTTAAGAAAGCTAGCTCAATGAACATCCAGACTTAAATAAACCGTGAGTTTTGAAACTTGTTAAATTCACTTTATTCTTTCATATTATATCTCGTCGAAATACCTCTCCTTATTCTCCGAGAGTTAGCAAGGGAGGAGATAGAAAATGCGCATTTTATCTTTTCATATTTTAAAAGTAAAAGATTCGGTAAATGATCTCGGTATATAAGACCACTTTTAGGTCTTGGACTACCGTAGGTATTATAAATAGGTACTACCTAACTGGCTATTAGTCACCAACCGTGTGTGACACCGAATAATAGTGTTCATAACCATGTCAGACTTGCGATTCAGAAACTTTTTTATTTCAAAACAAAACATTAGTAGCTTGTTCTAGTCTGAAGACATTAACAAATTGTTATAAAAATAGAACCTGATAACGTTACCAGCCAAAAATAAACTTAATGCGTGTTAACGATAATTACTATGAATTTCTTAATGGTGTTTATAGTGAATATATTTACTTATATTAGCACCCAGGATAAGTATTATTTAACTTGAACACAGAACGTTTTTCGATCCTATATTTGTTTTTTGTTTTTTTAGTTAAACGGAGTACTTTTGAAGATATATTATTTTCATAATTCTGTACATTTTCATAATCATTTACTTTAAATATTATTTTCCCCTACCAAGTTGCTTTGTGTTGTGTTAATTATGTAATTTGCCTCTAAAATACGACGATAAAATAGATTATAGCGGTTTCTACTCGATCGAGGCATTTCCTTGGATGGGAAGTTTAATATATTATCTACAACTTTGTAATGTACACTTTCTCTAAGATCTATTTTAAAGCTGTACCGAAAGATGGCACCTATTCAGAATTCCTAATTCCCCTCAACTATTACAATCCCATCATTGTATAACTATATGTCATCTCGCAATCGAACGTTTACCCATTTCATCAGCTTTTAGGTTTTGCCACCCACTCTCATGGCCAGCACATCAAATACAACAGATCATCTCGTCAATAGGCGTTCACTGATCACTGAGATGTTAATATACCCGTAGGAACAAAAATACAGCACCTTGCGACCCAGTTGGCGAAGAGGATCATTAATAAATCTCATAAAAATCCTTTATCTCCTTTTGTCAGACGGAAACCGTCTGACTACAGCTGTCGTCTTGGTTTCAAGGCAGATTGCTATAGCATCGGCTTCAGAATAACATGAAATGCCTATAAGCATGAAACTTCCATTCTTAATTAGTTTGATTATAATTATACAGATATTTCTGTAGACAGGGTTTAGAGTGAAATCATCCAAAATTATCTTATATATATCTTATTATCTTATTGAAGCAGATTGTTGGCTGCAGTGAAGTCCAAACGCATGACACAGATAAAGTAACGGCTGAAATAAAGTTGATTGGTGCAAGCCACTCTTCTAATGTGGATATAACTTAAAACAAACGCGCTAATTCGAAGGCTGAAGCTCTGGGCTATTAGTAGGAAGAGTATTTTGTATTCAAACCGAAAGTTAGACTCTAACTCCTCAACACTTCAAACTGTTAGCGATCGAGAAGTTTTCTCTTTGATTCTATCAACGTACTCTAGCTTAGAATGTTATTTGTGAACTTGAAGAAAACTGGTATTGACGTAACAAAACGTTGCCAAGACTAGATCGCCTAGTTTACACTGTCAAAAAGTACACAAACCTTAACTTAACACTTCAAACCTTAACTTTAGAGACTCCTTAACGTCTAAGTTGTGTAGTTTGACTAATTCTTTACTAAAAAACTTTTTTACCTTATGTGTATGTGGAAGAAGCGCAAAGTTTGACTACATGAGATTGGTGCTTAGTTTTTTTGTCTTCCAGTGATAAACCCTCGTGTAAATCATCATCATCATCATCATTATCAGCCAAAGGACGTCTAGTGCTGAAAATATAACCTCCCCACGACTTTCCACAGCGACCAATCACTAGCGGTCTGCATGCAATGTGATCCTTAGATCTATACAAGGACGTCTTATCGGTGGGCGTCTTTCGCTACGTGTTTGGTCAAACGGTCTCGAACTCAGAAAAGTTCTGCCTCAACTGTTCTTCGTGCTATGTGTCCTCCCCATCAAACTTGCGCAAAATCATTCACTGAAGCTAATTTACCGATATAGTTCAGTGGGATCCGTATATATGTATCATTCATCTAGCTCATTTAGTTCATTTAGCTCAGTAGATCTATTATCACAATTTCACTCGGTACTTCTTAATTATTCAACCCAATTGTTAATGTATAAAGAACGGATCGATTCAAATGACGAAAAACAAAGTAGCTCTCGCAGTACCACTATATCCGTATGCTTTACTCTCTATGTATAATAAAGCTACTGATGGACTGAACTTCTGTGCCGTACTGGGCAACAGCGAACGAGTGATATGAAGGAACTAGAATGCTGATGTACTTCAATTGAAGCAATCATTCAGAAACTACCCAACTGCCACTTGTGCCTCTTTTCTGATTCGATCTCGTAGAGAAAAACCGGGCATAGCCCTCTCCAGTATGAAAACACCTAGTCGTAACATTGGACTTGGGAAGCTTTCAGTAATATAAGCATATAAGTATTTCTATTTTTTATTTACAGATCTGTCGCTAAAGTCGTCATCGGCCGTAACTGCTCAGTGCCGGGAATTCCAATACGCGAATATATTTATCACCCAGAATTTAGGACTACAACTATGTATACTCTAGCTTTGATATAATTGGAACTTGACCATGTCGGGCAGGTAAGGATAGAATTAGGTTCGGGTTTGTAGCCGTCCATTTAGATTATCAGTCCATCGATCGCTGATTATTATCGATCTTATTTATGTACTAGCTGTTCCCCGCGACATCCTCCGCGCGTTTTGAGTTTACTCCATCGTCTCCTGTTGGAGCGTGATGTTTTATGGCTTAAAGCCTTCCCCTATAAATAAGCTATATATTTTTTTAAATCGGTCTAGTGGTTCCCAAGATTAGCGCGTTCAAACAAACAAACAAACTCTTCAGCTTTATAATATAGTATAGATAATATAATGGATGGCAGCAAGGTATCGCTAAGATAAGAATGTAAAAGGTTATTCCTTTCTCTAGGTACGGACAACAGCACGTCAAGGTACACACTGCGGTACCTTATTCAGTTGTAATAAGGGCTAGTTTGCAATAAAGGTAGGTAACCTGATGTGCTGGCCACTGTACAATCGAGAAATTGGAGCCCGACTGGGTTTATGTTCGAAGATTGTTTTTAGGGTTCCGTAGCCGAATGGTAAAAACGGAACCCTTATAGTTTCGTCAAGTCTGTTTATACGTCTGTCTGTCTATCCGTCCGTATGCCACAGCCACTTTATTTTGTAACTATAAGCATTACACTGTTGAAATTTGGTAGCAAGATGTATCTTGTTAACCGCTTTACGATCTTCTTATTCAAAAAATTAAAAATAATGATATTTAAGGGGGGGCTCCCATACCTGAAACTAAAACCGATTTTTTTAAAGCAAACCTATGCGTGTGGGGTGTCTATGGATAGGCATTTTCATTTAAAGTCTAACGTTTCATAGCAAGACGCTTCCAAAGTGGTAAAATGGGCGTGTCGCCCCTCCCCCCCCCATCTAACTCCAAACTAAGTGAATGTAAATTTTTAAAAATATATGGTAAAGATCTTAACAAACGCTTTCAACGAAAATTGGATATAACGAGAAGTTTTTGAGATAAAGCACATTTTCAACAACCGCAAACATAACTTTGTACTTCATACAAACACTATGAAAAACAATGTTATATTTGCTGTCTGCAAAATATAGTGGTATTTTACTAAGTCAAAGTAAGTGGAATCCCTAATTCAGTTAAAGTTGACCCGGAACCCTCAGTGCGCGAGTCTAACTCGCACTTGGCCGGTTTTTGAAATTGTAAATTATATAGTCATTTTTTTTAGATATAATTAGTATATAGTTAAATTATCCAGCTTATGTCACTGTATTTCAGAATCAGATGAAGTATCTTAGATTTAATTATCTAGCTTTTGCCACTGGTTTACGGAATCAGACGCAGTGTAACGCATAATCTTCGTTTCTTAGCGAATTTGGCTGTCACAAACCATGTGTCTAGATATCACGTAAACTCGAAATTTGAATATAAGATTTAACTCATACGTTATACGTTGTTACCTCATACGTTAAACATACCAACAAGAACTTAATTTATTAACTAACATTAAAAATACATGGTATTGCTACTTTTAGTATCGATGCAGTCGCGCGTTTTGAAAACGCTTCAGCATCGCGACTCACGCAATGAACTTTATCAATGTTAACGCGCGTTAGCATCGCGACTGCATCGCTGCTAAAAGTCGCAGTGTGTAAAGGGTCTTATTAGCACGCCTTTTATAACGATTCTTATGTGAGTAATTTTATGTAAAACTAGTATGGATATTTATTTATATTTAAGCGAAGTGAATCGCCAGTAATGATTGAATTTCACAATTTACCGATGGACGGAAAGTGTTTTGTTTTTAAATAGAATAAATAATATGCAGAAATTTAATTTTATACCCGTCAAGATATTTTTTTAGCTTGTCAAAGCTAGGAACAAACGAATTAGTATTATGACATATTATACACAATTTTATTAAGATCAACCAAACAGCGAAAAATATTCGTTTCAAAATCATAGTCACAATAATGTGACGCTTTTCTAAGCAAATGTTCCTGAACAGTTGGAGTTGGAAAACAATGTATCGTGGCTATCACCACCTCTGCGGCAAGGCGAAGAGCGGCGACCAATACTCAAGGTGGGCAATACGCAGGGACCGCTCAAGCCGTCCGCTAGAACTAGGATTGGCAGTTGTTATGTATCATCATTTCATCCCGCTTTTTTAAAACGTGTTATTCTTCACTTTTGCTTCCGCGTCATTATCATCATCGGCTGATGATGACAATGACGATGCAGGACGTCCACAGCTGGATGTAAAGTCCGTTTTTCTTTGCTATTCGAATATTGTAAACAATCTTGACTTTCCTTATTATGGAAATGATTGATTTTAAAACAACTTAAACACAAAACTCATTAAGTAATGAGTTTTGTGTTTAAGTTAGTGATAATTACATATGTAATTCATCATTGAATACTGAGATCTTTTTAAATTAAAGGTCAATTAATTTTATTCAATGATAGTATTTAAAAGTTATAAAAAAATGTGTACGTTATTGGACTACCAAAGAAAAACGGACTTTAGGTTGATTCTTTTACCACAGCGATTGACTGCAAGTGTTCTGCATTCAGTGCGATCGTGAGATTTTTACAAAAACGTCTATTGTGAAGTCCTTTTATTTGTCTCCAATCTTGAAACTGCAACCGCTTTTAGTGTGCCATACTTAGTCCCCACTGGCATGCCCTGTCGTCGTTTGTGAGGTTCCAAGTAAAAAATAATTAACTCAAAAATGTTCTTTAATCCCCAACCCAACAAATTGGGTTGTTTGAGGTTTGTGTTATTCCGGTTACAGATGTGTACTCGTAAAATACATCATGCTACGACCAATAGGACTGATATTTTTTTGCAAAAACGGACGAAGTCGTGGGGGATCGCTGTGTAAGGAAATCTTTATTTCTAACTCGCTTCCGCGTTTTCAGGTGTCACAACATATGAGGTAACACCTTACGGGCGGCCTATTAAAACAATGGAATATATTAACAGTTTTGCTTCTGGCGCCACAATGCACCAATATTCTTATAACATAGATTGTTTGCTAACGATAAATATTACGAAACATAGGTAAAAGGCTGGTGTAAGGGTTCTTATACGGGATTTAAAATTATACGGTATCAAGTTTATGAACATTGCGAAAAAATTACAGTGAAGGAACAAACGACTTTGTGGGCTCTACCAGTTTACGGTGATTCCTGATCGATGGCTAAAACTACCGAGAGAACTTTGCGTCTTCCACAGCATTCCACTATTGTTCATCATTTTATTTTATTTATTTTATTTAAACATTTCATTTTTCTTTATAGAGACCAAAGAAAGCTGCTACAGTATCCCGCCGACGGATATAAAACTATAATCGACCCTGTAAGACAAGACTCCGTCAATAAAGAAATCGAAAGTTTTGCTTATAGAAAAAGACGACATACTGACCGACTTCATATTTCATATAGGTATGATAAGTCTTCCAAAGAGATTAGATAGATTTTCGCTCATTCGGGTAGCATTCACTGCGTTGGAATAGTGCGTCGCACCAACGCAACGGCAAGGCTCGTGTGATCAAGCTGTTACAGCATTTTTCAAATGTTTAAAAATTAGGTACTAGGTACTCACAGTAAGTGGCGCTTGTCAGTCGGTCGATCGTGTCTTGTTTGAGTTTAGAGTTCTTCTTCCCCATTTTGATGGCTACGATGAGCTACTAGAGTAACGCTTGTGTCACTGCAGTGACTTGTTACATATTATTGAACGCGTAGCTGTTCGTCCTCCTGAAAAAGTAATATTAATGTCAATCCTCAAAGAATACTTCATTTTAAAGCGTGCGTTTCCACAGCTGAGCTGCTGAGCAGAGATGTGTAAAATAGACTAAAGATGTTGCATGTGTCAGACATTTTGAGCAATATCATTCGTCCATTCCAACAATTCTGCTTAGATTACTAAGTTTTCAGTTTGTATAGAAACGTTGTTAAAATTAACTATTTGGTTTGATCTAAGTTTTGGCTATTAAAATGAAAATCATTGTTATCGAATTCCTCTAATTTTGTGATTTGGTTGGTCTGAGATTGATCTTTGAGTAATTTTATATTCCTAAAATCTAGAGCACAGCCTTTATCTTACTATCATCTAGATTCTAGGGGCAATATTGTAATGGTAAAATAAGGCTAACATTTCATAGAAAGCTAAGCAAGCAGAAGTGTGTTTAAACCATTGTTACAAAATATGTCAATTAAAACATTTCATGTGTCTAGAAAAGCCATGGGTCAGTTCCTTAAGGGACTTCCCGGATGTTTAACGCGCACACTAGCGCCACTTTAGTAGAAAAATTATAACTCGTTAAATAAAAGACCAATAAAAAATCAGGTGGACACGATTGTAGTACAGGTTCTATAGTTTATTTAATACGTTTAAATTGTTTCTAAAGTAGTTTACTGTAGTTAGAGTTAGAAAAACTGCTAAATATGGCTAACTTTTGACAATTTTTCTGACTGTAAATGCAGATAACTCTGTTTTATTGAACTTAAACATTGTATCTAAACGACATAACCAGAGCTACAATCGCATCAATCAGATTTTCGATTGGTCTTTTATTTAACGAGTTATGATTTTTCAACTAAAGTGGCGCAAGTGTGCGCGTTAAAAATCCGGGTAGCGCCTTAACTCTGTTCAGCTCTACTTAGCTCAGTTTCAATGTCAACGGACTTTGAGGACTTTTCCAGATTGTAAAACATTTATTGGACAAAATAACTTCTCACAGAACGAAGTCTGTAAAAGCAGATAACGTTTTTCGTATGTTGCTGTTTTTTTTTCAATAGTCTTTTAAACTTAGAAAAACTCATCTTAGGCAGTGTGGAGAAACCAAATTGGTACAAAAACCACAAAACTTCAGACGACAGGAAGTTAAGAAATTTTCTTGTTTTTAAAGGTGTCAAATATTGTTTCAAAATGTCCACATTCAGGGAATGAAGTATGATGCCTGTTGATTTACAGGTGATGGAGGAAAACTGAAAATGTATAAAAATTCAAAATTCAAAATTACTTTATTTTGTACATAGGCTATTGCTAGCACTTATACACGTCCCAACATTGGCCCTACCACAGCTTCGGGACAATTGTGGGCTAGTGCTGAGAAGAAGCTGCGCAACAAATTCAGTCACTATTGTCAATGCCTCTTTTAAAAACATTACAATTAAATGTTCTTACAAGCTAGACCATACATTGTTATCGTTCATATAATCATTTATTCTATAATATCCTTTAGTCATTAAACATTGTTTAACAATAGATTTGAATTTATGTAAAGGTAATTCAATTATATTTTGAGGCAATTTATTAAAGAAAGTAATACATCTTCCAATAAACAAGTGATTAACCTTCTGAAGTCTGAAGTTTGGAACGGCAAGTTTATTCTTGTTTCTAGTATTGAAATCAGGTAAATCACTTTTTTTAGGAAATAAGTGCAAGTTTTTACGAACATAAATCAAATTTTCATAAATAAACTGTAAATATACTGTAAGTATCTTGACTTCTTTAAACAAATCCCTTAAAAAGTCGTCAGAATTGAGATTGTAAATAGCCCGTACAGCTCGCTTTTGCAGTATGAATATTGTTTCAATATCTGCAGCCGAGCCCCATAACAAGATACCATAAGACATGATACTATGAAAATAGCTAAAATGCCACTAACCTTGCCGTTTCAACGTCAGTCAAAAGCCTTATCTTTCTTACTGCATAGGCAGCCGAACTAAGTTTCCCTGACAAGGTCTCGATATGTGGACCCCATTGAAGATTATGATCTACGGTTATTCCCAAAAACGTTGAGCTTTGGGAATAACCGTAGACCATGATTTGCGTTGGGACTTGTCTGACATTAGGCATTGTAAATTTTATGCATTTGGTTTTACCCGGATTAAGCACTAAATTATTAACGGTGAACCAATGAAGCACCTGTGAAAGAGCACCATTTACATCGTCAAAAGATTCTTTGGCCCTTGGAGTCTTAAAAATTAAGGAAGTATCATCTGCAAACAGTACTATTTCACATAGGTACATCATCGACAAAGTATGGAAGGTCATTTATATATATCAGAAACAACAACGGTCCCAATATCGATCCTTGGGGCACTCCCATTTTTAGAGGTGCTCCAGGAGACTCAGTTCCATTAATATAAACCTTTTGAGTTCTATCACTAACATAAGATTTCAATAAACCTAGCGCATCGATCGAAACGCCGTAATGTTGAAGTTTTTTCAATAAGGTCTCATGGTCTACACAATCAAATGCTTTACAGAGGTCACAAAATACTCCTATAGCATCACACCTACCGTCGTATGCATCAAATACATGTTTCAAGAGAGCAACTCCAGCATCAGCAGTACTTCTACCTTTTGTAAAACCAAACTGTTTATTATGTAATAATTGATTAGTTGTGAAATGAAACAGAAGTTGATTAAAAATTATCTTTTCAAAAATTTTGCTAAGCACGGGTAAAATTGATATTGGTCGAAAGTTGGAGGGGTCGCATTTTTCTCCTGATTTAAAAAGTATAAGTAATGCTATACATTTATTTGTTTTTTGTAAATGGATGATTAATTGTATGTTTTCTCTATCTATAATTCTTGATTTTGTCCCAGTTTTAGCCATTTAGCGTATATTTTCAAGTTCATCGAAACTAGAATTTGTTATTTGAATAATAGATAGGCTGTAATTTAGTTTCAATTCTAATTTACAAATAAACTATAGCCTCTATAATGTTATTACTGTGCAATAATTAATTACCTTTCAATCTAATTGTTTAGTGCATATTCTCCTGATCTGAGCGCATTTACACTCCATCACACTACCGGATGCACCGGGTCACACAACTAACTTGTTCACTTATCGATTCACGATTTTCGTGGGGTATCTGAAATGAGGGAAAATTCTCCCGTTACATTTTGTTTAGTATGCGCAAAAATTCGCAGTGCTCTAAAGTGGTATTACCGACAGTGTTAATTATAAAAAAAAACAAATAAACCTTCTTTTTTGAAAATATATAAAAAAACGTTCTATAGTACGTTTTTTTGCGACTGCGATTAGAAATTAAGTCTAAATATAATGCCCGTAAATCTTAAACTTAAACAAACAAAGGAATCGTTTATATCTAATTTCTTTTTATTTCTCACCAATAATGGTCATGTAATTTATCCTTTATTCGAAAGTCATGTATGATGTTTATCCTATACTTAATTATCACGAAGCCGATTCTTTCGAAAGCCGTGATTGATGGGTAGTTGTTCGAAGACTGCGTATTATTATTATTGTTTTTCTAGAGGGATTCAAGTCATCGATCTGGTACTACATCTGACGGTTCGACGAAGTGTCGGCCTTAAATATTTTACTCTTAGTTAAATTAAAATACAATGTACGATTTGTTCAAATAACCATGTTATGGAACTCTGTTATTGGCTTAAGTGATTTATTTATTGTACCTATATGTGTTAAGCAAATTGTAAAATAGCTGTAGAGTTTCTTAATAAATAAATAATAAAAAAAAACAGGTTTATGTTTCATTTATTCAAATAGACAATAATCAGACAAAAACTTTCGCTGAGCAAATCGCATGGCATAAAACACATTTTTATATCTAGGACAAGGCCAAAAACCGACCGAAGTGCGAGTCGGATCTGCGCACTGAGGGTTCCGTGCCAACTTTTACTAAATTAGGGGTCCACCTACTTCCACTTAACCAAAATACCACAATATTTTGTTAACTTCAAGACATATAGTATTATATATTATAATAAATAAAACTTAACAAAACTAACTAATTAACTAACTTCATTTGCTTGAATGAAGCCCATTTCTATGAAGGACAAAGTTATATTTACGGTTGTTGAAAATGTGCTATACTCATATCTCAAAAAGTACTAGTTCGATCTCGTTTAAATCAATTTTCGTAAAGATCGTTGTGTATTTTTTTTAAATTTTTACTAGCTTAGTTCAAAAGTTAGAGGGGGGAAGGGGTACGCCCATTTTACCACTTTGGCAGTGTCTATCTGACAAACGTTTGACTTTTAGATAAAATGAGTTTAGGAACTTCGATGTCATTTTAAGAGACCTATACATAGACAACCACATGCATATGTTTGAGAAAATAAAAGTTTTAGTTCCATGTATGGGAGCCTCCCTCAAAAGTCATCATTATTTATTTCACGTATCGTAAAGCGGTTGGCAGGATACACAGACCTACCAAGTTTAATCTATGTGATGCTAAAAGTTTTAGAATAAAGTGGATATGACATAGGTACGGACGGACAGACATACAGACAGATAGACGGACAGACAGATAGGCAGACAGATTTGACGAAACTATAAGGGTTCCGTTTTTCGATATTCGTCTACAGAACCCTAAAAAATGGGAAACTAAGATAAACTAAACGCAAATCACGAACCTAATTCGACAAACCTATTTCATATTATACTACTTACTATTTTCGCTTGATTTAGCGTATTCGACGAAGAAACTAAAATACATTTCGCTTTTTCATCTAAATAGTTCATAACCGGTTTCTGAGTTCAGTATTTACGTTGAGAACAACCTTATGCACAACTTAAGTATGACTCGACAATATTTCTCTAAGTTTCATAAGCATCGGCGGCGCGTCTAATATTGAAGGTTGGATTGAAGGGTGACAGTGAAGTTACTCTAGCGGAGCGTTGTGTCGATGGTTGCCGGGCGGCCATGACAAAAGAGGACTTTGTTGAATGTGCGCGGCCCCGTATTTGACGAATCGCTATTAATCTAGCCATCTGGTTGAATTTAAGTGTGTCAATGGTTTCAGTAAACATTATTTGCGTTACTAGACCGATCTACGATATGATTTGTGACCTTAAGGAAAATAAAAGAGATTATGGTTGATGGCAAACATGGTTGCAATTACCGACCTACACCTTAGTTTATCGCATATACCATGCCCTGCCATGCCATCCTGTATATGAATTCTGATGAAGACCTGATGCGCATTCATATTCATTTGAGTTTGAGTTTGTCAGAAACGTTTTTTCGTCAGTCAATGTGAATGTCGTGGTTTTTTTTTTTTTAGTGGCTAATCAGTGTTTCCACTTTCGCCAATGTCAAGTGAATGTCGTGGGTCATCCTGAGGAATTGAATATTGACAATGACAACTCATCGCGTAAAGGTAGTTCCACACTGCCCTGTGGCATGTTAATCGATGGCATGGGTTGCATAGTATCAATGATAGTATCTGACAAGTCTTGACGGCAGTATGAAGCCTTTCAAAATAGAGAAACTATCAGACTCAAACTCTAATGCTTTAATAAAACAAAAAATTCAGAAACATAAATATTGTTGACTCATACTTATGTTGTAGGTACTTAGGTAAAGGTCGTTCTTAATGTAAATACTCAAAACAGAAACCGGCTGTCAGAGATATTTTAGTATGATAAAGAAACGTCTATCTCTAGTATACAGCTGACAATTGCATTGAATAATATTGAGTAGGTACTTTAGTGTAGTTAATTTTTCTTTAGACTGGCCGCTCAGAGAATGCTATTTCGACGTTTTCAATTTTCACACAAAATGTATTGAATGAATTTCAAACTTCCTGCCTTTGAATTTTTTTCATTTTCCAATTTCAAAATATGATTCTCTAAATTATGGCAAAGATAATAAGACGATTACTTTAGTTTTATTCAGTGCTTACTCAGAATTGACCCCATTGTAAAAAAATACCTATTTCTTTCCTTGTGGTCTTTCAAGCGGGTACTAAGGGCATCCATTGCTTATTATTAGCGCCGACACCGCGTCGACCTCCCAATAATTACACGACCTATTAAACGTGCGGCTTGCCCGAGAAACAAACGGTTGCTTTGAAAATAGTTCTAGTATTATTTTGCTTATCCATTTTACATATTACAGGAAATCTATGAAAGTCATAAATTGTAGAGTTCCTGTGAAATCTTACTAATCATAGGCAATCATTTATAAAATACTTAAAATGTGTAAAATATAAATACGTCATGAACACACATATAATACGTGTTTGTATTCCCTTTATAAAATGAGAATTTCACGAAAATAATCATTTGAAGAAGTTTATAGATTTTGTTTTCAATTTCTGATTCCATTGATTTCTTTATGCATAACTTTATAATAAAACCGTGTTTCTCTCTAAATGACGCCCATAGAAGTACTATCCCCTAATAATTTTATGGTCACGTCATAACTTGACAGCAACTTCACAGGTTGCACTTATCATTTAACTTACTTTTGAAACCTTAGGGCTTCGACCAAACATAGGCTTTCACGCGCGTAATTATACGAAGTATAATTTTATTCCTCGATTTCATACTCGAGTAACTTAGTCTCTTTTCTACAATGATATTGTATTAAGAACTAGATCACCGGTGAGAGGCTAAAAGATGGCTCAGCTGAACAACACCTCACTTCAAATTGGGGTCATAATTTCGACTTAGTCTGTTTTTGATGGCGTCAGTGTCTCAATGCCTCAGTGCGCCTTTAAAACTGCAGAAACAATTAACTAAATAAAAAAAACAGTCCGAATATCATTTTCGTTAAGTAAATTTTATAATGATGCCTATCATTCATGATTGAAGTTTTTTCAATAAAATTAGTGATTTTTGTTTCTTAGCCAACCCACGGATTAACATGGTCGATATTCTAAGACAGTGCCATACATGGAGTAGTTTTGTACTATATTTTTTAATAATAATTTAACGACCGCCATAGTGTGGTGGTTTACGTACAGGACTATAAAGATAAGTTCGAATCCCGCCCGCACGACCCTAACAGACGTATTAACATACATTTCCATAGACATATGTGTATATGTCATATGTTAATATGTCTGTTATATAACTATAAATTATACCTACATTTTTTTTTAAAGTAACAGCTTAGACGCTTACGGATCAAAAGGTCACCGGCACTCGCGTTAACAAAAGTATAACAAAAGACTGTTGATAAACACATCTGTGAGGGATGATCCTTACGATTGCAGAAAAAAATATGTACGCTCACTATTAGCATGTTATTTGAAGGAATCATCCTGTTTACACGATGCCAGATGAATGTGGTGTATGTAATAATATTTCTTTATTTTTATTTAAAAAATGACTGCAAATGTTTAAATTAATTTAACTTGTAAAAAATATACATGTGGTCACGTGATCGTGAATGCCTAGCAGTGAACGTGACTCTGATATTGGCGCCATGACATTTCTAGCATTCACATGATACATTTAAATTGCATTTATTAGATAATTATTCAATATTTTAAATGTTAAATCGTTTGAAAATAAAATGTTTTTATTGATTAATATACTACCGGCCAACGAGTATATTGTAATGTACCTACATACTTTAAAAAATATATTAAGAAAGCTACTCTATTAAGACCCTGCTCCGAATCTGATGTCTGATGTGAAAGATGTTAATCCATTGACATCCATTAGTCAGACGGTGCTATATTTGTGTACTCTTTTAGTTCGCGAGGCGTCATCTACTTCTAAATACAATATCATTGCTTTTCAACGTCAAATTTTACTTGGAATAACTAAACGCGCGTAACAAAACGAATAATTGAGCGATATTCATTTCCGGCAAAGCAATGATTATGTAATTCTATGGTTAATATTTATTCTCGTTTGGTCAAATCCAAACTTGGTTAGACGGATGTTTGATAATTAATTTAATAGGACCGTGCGGTGAGGGTATGAAAAACGATCATAGCGTATGCCGTGGCAGAACGTATGCAACTTACAGGGTTTAGTGAAACTTGTCAATTATAATCAATGTTTGTCGTCATCGTCATCGTGCTTTGAAAAAAGTTCAGCACCCCACGCGCAACCCGCTAACGCAGGGCGGGAACCCCCTGCCCCTGAGCTCACCTGTAGGCCTAACATGCATGACACAATATTTATTTCGATCGACATAACAAAATTAGTAGACCTATGCTATTTTATCATATTCCCTAGCATGCCAACCACATTGGGCAGATTTATCCTTAACGATAACGAGTTAAGACAATTTCTAACCATTCACTTAATTTTAGGTCCAATTTGGCTAAGAATGATAAACTTGACACAATAACAGATTGACTTGATATTGGCCATAGATAATGAATTCAAACTAATATATCTTATGAATAAAAAAAAAACACGGGGACTTTCTTTTCAATATTTTTACCCTTTATTGTTTTTTGAGAGCCTAAGAAAAGATATGGCGTGCCATATCTTTTCTTAGGCTCTCAAGCTTAGGCTTCTAAGGAAATGAAAAACAACTTATTTAGAGCAAAATTTATGACTGTGTCACGACACATAAGTAAGTTGTTTTTCATTTATCGTCGACGCTTCCTCTTCTTATCGTGTCGACTTTTGCGTTATATTTTTGAGGACCAGTACTCCGCGACTGACACTGCGTTATCAGTGGCGTTCTACAGTTCCTCACGTGTGCAGGTGAAGGTACACGTAGGGCAAGACAATAGGTGTGCCATCGTCTGTGGAGAGACACCACACAAACATGCGTCGTCCGCAACATAACCCCATCTGTACATATCGTCGACGCTAATGGTGGACGATAATGTTTCACGGCAAAATTCGGTAAAAAATGTGTCGTATTAACATTAACATTAACGCTAACGCGTTCAATAAAATTTTGTCATATTTCGAAATGACTTTCATGGCATTTCATGATAGCAACTGTGGTTATGTCGATTTTTGAATTCCGCGATATTTTTTTATCACGGCGTGTATGTTCAGCCTACTGGTCTCGATTTCGCGCTCTACCTAATACGTAGTCCTAATAGGTAGTACCTATAGAATGTTGTTTTTTAAGTTTTGTAAGTACTTATGCCGTTTTATAAGGTGTAATGGTCACTGATGTTTGTCGAATTATATCGGCTTGAATAAAGTAACAATTGCTATTACTTCGTACTTCTTTTACATTCTTAACGTGTTCTGCTAAAACTAAATTGCTATCTTTTAAAAAAAATGGGGTTGTAATTGATTTTGTATTTTACACATTCAAAACCTGGTTTTATGACAATATAAATTTTTCCCTCCTACTGCCTGTACAAACTGCCTCTAAAATACCATTTATTGACTTTCTATATTTAATATATTTGCTTTATTTATAAAATAACATACACTTGTCAGTCTCTATATGACAGGCCCCTGAAAGTTACTTTTGCCAGAAGGCGATTCAATCGTGCACGCTCCCAATAGGCGAAGTTGGATATTTTCACGGACAAAGTCTTGTAGTGTCTTACAGTTAATATTTAGACAGTGACTGGGGGATTGTCCTTTTGGCTAAGAACCTAAGGTAAGTACCTACCAGCTTATTTTTCAGTACGCGTCCTTTTCATCGTATACTTTTTATAGCTCTCCACAACAAAGGTGGACCTATATTTTTATATCTGGGGCACTTCCGAAGAAGAACTATCAAAAGAATCTACTAACAAAAGGTAAATACCGCATTGCCGTACTTACTTCTCCCAAGATTATGTTATGGGTAACTCAGTCACCCAGATAAAGTATGTAAATAAAAGTCTACCTCAACCTATTATATAATTTATCGTATACAAATGGTGGCATTTTACAGCGTGATACGGAATAGGCTTTCATATATTATTATAAAAAACAAATTCTAAAAATTTCCAGTAAAAAAATGCATTTTTTCCTTTAAAAATATATAAAAAAAATCTAATTACTTCTATTTCCAATTGGTAAACTTTATGATTGGGCTGTAAGCTTCACTACAAAATGCACAAAGAAGAAAAATTGCAACCAAAACTATCACAAAAATATGCACTTTCTTCCCAAGCCGATGTCCCAAGAGTCAATGCATGATGTCAAGGTTACGTAGGTACACAAACAGTCTGCACACATTATGCACAGACTCCAAAATAATTTTGTGTCTACTAATTTGAAGACGAATGCGTTATAACCTCAAATTATAACCGTTATATGCTCTAATAAATACAGTTATGATGCACTCAGATGAATGTACAAAAAACAAAATAAATCCAATTTCAGACGGATCGAGCTGCGTCTCAGCAATCTCAGGGTAAAGGTAATAATAATACTAAATATTATATTTCTTGGCTTGAACATCGATAGTTGTTGCGACTGGAAAGAGCACATGGATATTCGGTGTTCTAGGGTAAATAGTTTTTTGTACGCTCTCAGAAGAGTTGGACAAGTTGTCTCAGTCCAAGAAGATATATTACATAGTTATATGATTGATTGATATGGTTTTATGTACACAAATTGTTTTTGGTTCAAACGAGCTACATAAGAGCCATATTAGCACTTGATTATCGAGAAATCTGTCGGCCATTTTTTTGCGATATAATATTCTCCCTCTACCTTGTCTTTACATTATCAAGGCTTGTGTTTTTGCCAAAAGATATGATGCGACTGATGATGTGCACTGACATCTAAATACAGTGTCGGTCTCTTCATAATCTGAAAATATTAAGACAGGTGCATTTAAGTAGGTAGTTGGTTGAGGAGTGGTTATTAAAAATGATTTTATAGTGTTAAGTTTAGAATTTATTGACTTTAAATTTAAAAACCTAACTAAAATCATAAATGATGTAACTATTTAGTATTAAAATAACATTTTAATTTATTATATTTTGACATCACATTACTAAAAATTTGACATGTTTTCATTTTAACTTCCATAAAATGTGTATAGGCATACACCTGAAAGGTATTTGGTAAAGGTAAATGGTAAGGTAGGAAAAGAAATTTTTAAACTAATCAATGTTTCCAGTTTGTTTTTTATCGGAATGTCTGGATAATTATGGTATCAAACGATAGCAAATTTTAACAGCTTTAAAATAAGGTGTAATTTGTTTGTGAAGACTACAAACAATAAAAACATAACGAGTTAGAATTAGCACCGAAAGGTTTGCAAAGTGAACTTTTAAAAAGACTCTCACTCAGAGGGATGAGAGATGCGCTTGACCTTCGCTGCACATGGCAATTTTATAGATGAGATTTGCCGTAGAGTTCGACATCCGTTCCAAAGCATACTACATATATAATTAACGAACGTGTTGGGAAGCTTTGATAGATCAACATACTTAAAATATATTTAATTCTATCGGAGTCACAAACATTCAGGTCGAATTTATACCTTTTTGGTAGGTAAAAATGTACTATGCAGTGGATAAAGAGAGTCATATAGTCACATCAGAAAAGAAAACCGGCCAAGTGCCAGTTGGACTCGTGAACTGTGGCCAATTTTACCTACCACTTTGGAAGCGTTGGTCTCCTAAATGTTGATACTTTCAGAAAAAATGATTTTCGAAACATCGATGTCAATTCAAGGGACCTATCCATAGTCACCTCACATGCATATGTTTTAGTTTTTAAAAAAAAAATTAAGTCCATGTATAAGCCAAATCATCAAATGTCATTATTTTTTATTTTTTGTAGGAATCTTAACGGGATACATTAACCTACCAAGTTTTATTTGTGTAATGCTAATAGTTTCAGAATAAGTGGCTGTGACATACGGACGGACAGACAGACTTGAAGAAACTATAAGGGTTCCATTTTTGGCATTCGGTTACGGAACCCTAAAAAACCTGGGGTCAGTATTTTGTTACTGTTGTTGTTTAATGGAAGTGACTCGTATTTTAGTAATACCAACAATTAATCGTTAACGATATTTAGGTATTTAGAGCGTTTTAAAACACTATTGACCTTGACCGCATTTGACTTCAGTCCAAACAACCAATTTGATCGAAAGATTCAATACTCATTTCAGTTTATACTTATTCGAAATTAGAAAAAAACCGGCCAAGACGACGACGTCGGACTAGCGTACGAAAGGTTCTGTATCTACTAGTTATGTAAGCACTTTATTGCCATTAAAATGAAATTTAAAACATGACAAAGATTGCTTTATAATACGGATTCGGTTCCCTTTTAATGACCCTCAGAAATATTGAGACAAAACCGTCTGTTTCTTTTATGACGATGGCTCGCAACTTTTTACAGCTACAGAAGACAATCAATACCCATATTTAACTGCAGTTTCAGCTTCAAGTCTCAACGCGTTTTGGGGAAAAATAAACGATAATTTAATGCAAAATTATTTTGCTTTAAATCGATGGACTACATCTCTGTCCTTCGTTAAATTATCATAACAAAGATAGTTTTTCTTCTAAATTCATCGTATATGCTACTGCTGTATTTTTTTTCACGTATCCACCTACTACCATTTTTTTAGGAGAGGGTGGGAACAGTGGACTCTAACAAAAATTTGCCTTTTAAAGCTGTATATTACGGTTACAGGCCACTTTTCCGATAATAATGTCACCAAACTCACAATCATTTTATATTGATAATGGTTTCTAAGGTTTTTTTACATTGGTAGCAGTTAAAAATATTGGTAGCAATAAAAATTGTCATGGTACGTTCGTTATTGTATATTTACAAGAACGAATTTTTCATGTCAGTTCAATACCTTCAATACCTGTTTTAGAATCTCTAGCTACTTTTTCTAGCGAATTCAGATGTTGTTAGATGATGTAAAGATCTTGTATTGCTTGTCCATATAGTCTCTGTTCGCTTTAATAAGTTAAACTCGACTGATTTGAACTAAGTATATATCATAAAATTATAATCCCTTTTGGAATAGAACGACAAGAGCGAGATGTCAGTAGCAGAAAGCTGTGTGATAAAATGAGATGTAGCAGAACCATTTTTGGCGGCTGTCAAATAGTTAGTCGCCCTACAGAGGCACGCTGAAAATTACTATCATTTGTTTTTTTATAATTTCTAGTGAAATCGTGTAATTTTTTCTTATGAAACATGGTGTCTTGTTCGGTGATTGAGTGTTGTTCAACGCAGCGAAATAATTTCAACAAATTTTCATTTCACAGGTAAAATATTCCAAATCGACTCGTCCTAATTTACGATTTATTTTTGCCAATGTGCTTAAAATTTTAAGTACTGAGTATGATTTCTCTTTTCTATAAACGTTTACGCACAAAGCAAAGATCAAATAATATAAATATGTTTTGTTATTTGATCTTTGCTTTGTGCGTAAATAAACGTTTATAGAAAAGAGAAATGTATGTAATGTAATGTATATAACATTTATACTCGTATAACAAATATTTTGTGTAACTAATCGTAACGTCGACTGTTGATCACGCGGTAAACTAATATGTTTAATCCATGACGATTTCGTATTAGTCATCTAGACGGAATGTAATCTATACTAATATTATAAAGCTGAAGAGTTTGTTTGTTTGTTTGTTTGTTTGTTTGAACGCGCTAATCTCAAAAACTACTGGCCCGATTTGAAAAATTATTTTTACGTTGGATAGTCCATTTATCGAGGAAGGCTTTAGGCTATATAACATAAAGATACGACTCTACTGACCACAATGAAAAATGTTGCGATAACGGGAGAAAGATATTCCTTTTGAGAGCTTCCGCTGCGTACGCTGCGAAAACCGCTTAAGTTACACAAAAATCATGTATGACAGGATTGTTCAGCATTAAAAGTTCTATAATAAAGTCCGCGACAGCATATGTCTATCTTTTATGGTTGACTTACTACAACCTTTTTTATGTTAGTAAATTTTAAAAAAAATAATGCATCATTTTTAGAGGTGTATTATACACACAGGTATTTTTTATTCTTATCAAAATAAATACATTCATCATCACGAGCATTTCATTTAGAACAAAGTTGCCCTTTATATCATTTTATTCCAATAAATATCTTAGGAGCTATCACAGTTTTAACATAACTCCGCACCAAAATAATGTTCGCAGCTTAAGTACAACGTGCGCTTGCGCTAATTATATTATCAAGCTGAAGAGTTTGTTGGTTTGAACGCGCTTATCTCAGGAACTGCTGAACCGATTTGAAAAAATATTTCTGTGTTAGAGAGCTTATTTATTGAGAAAGGCTTTAGGATATAAAACATGACGCTGCGACGGGAGGGGAGGGAGCAAACTCAAAACGCGCGGACGAAGTCGCGGGGGACCGCTAGTCTCATATAAATTTACTTCGCTGATTGACAAAACATTTGAGTAGTGTAATATTTCGCGCATATATGGCAGTTTTTATAGGTATCAGGTTTTGACTATCGGCATTGTATAGGACTAATTGCACCTGTTATTATATTGTTAAGATATTAAAAGAATAGTAAAAAATCATTTGTAATTTATGTATCTTTAAGATAATCTACTAATTTGGATACCAGAAATGCATGGCTCAGATTAATCGTCCGACCTAACTGGATTCCTAAACCATAATTGTTTGTATGCATTAATCATTTTTAAATTAAAAGAAACATTTTTCACGACGCGAGGAGCCAAACGATGTTTGATGAAATTTTCAATTCCAACTAAATTGGTTCCGGTAAGCTAAAATAATCTATCCTTCCGCTGTTGGTTCATTAGTAAGATAGTAACGTGTTTTTAGCACTACATGCTAATATACACAGACGGACATGTCTTGGTCTGGATGTACTTAATAGGTCTTAAAAATACAATTAGAAATTTCTTTATAAGTTATACTTCGCTTAGTCTGGGACAAGATCATACTGTCACAATACTTTTATTAAATAGCCACTTATGTGTTCCTTTTTCGCAGGTAAAAATAAAGCCTAGACACACAGTGACGTCCTATGAATACAGAGATATAATACCAGAAGCATCCTCATCGTTGCCCATAAATTCACCGCCGTTATTGTAACAAACCACTGCATCGACCTCTTCCCAACTAGAATTATGTAGCCAAAAAAAAATATACAAACAAAAAGTTGCAAGAAAAAAAAACAAAACGCCAACTTATTCGGAACCTGAGGGCGCAAAATAAACGCTTTAAAAATAAAGTAGTAACTTTAGCATCTTTACTTGACGAAATTCAAAAACGACCTGGCCTGCAAGATCATCTAAATGATATTGCCGCAACATGCTTCAACAAAACAATTCAGGCCTTAAACGATCGAATGAATGCATTACCTTGAGGTGATATATCTCAATTAGCTGTATTCTGTGACGAATTGAACACATTTTCATTCACATTGTTTGCCACACGTAAACACACTGAGAGACTAGTATAAACGCCTAGATTGTGCCCTAGGATTTACTGCAGAATCTTTTAATACCATCAAAGAAGTAGCCAAAAGTAGATCTGCATTCCATTTTTTTTCAAAATTCACACTTGCTTGGTTTAGAAGTTAGATGGGGGGGAGGGGGACGCCCATTTTACCACTTTGGAAGCGTCTAGCTATGAAACGTTAGACTTTAAAAAAAATGGTTTAAGGAACCACAATGTCATTTTAAAAGACCTATACATAGACACGAAGGTTTGACTTAAAAAAAAATTTTGGTTTTAGTTTCATGTATGCGAGCCCCCCATTAAATGTCATTATTTTTTATTTTTTGTATGAGAATCGGTAAGCGGTTAACAGGATACATCTTCCTACAAATGGCTGTATGCGGACTACATCAAAAAAGGTTGTTTGAAAGTTTTGCCCATATACAAACTTGCGCAGGACAATATAGAAAAAAATTGAGTGCGATCAGATCTAAGGGTGGTTTTAATAACAATCCTACAGTAAGAAATTTGTGTCAGATTATAAAAGGTTGCTTTGTCACACCGAGGTCAAGATATGTGAAATGCGAATTGTTTAGAGCAAGAAAAAGGGACTATAATCAACGGCGTAACTTCAACGACCGACAGAATTAATTGCACTTTATTAAATTGAAATTTATAAAATTATTTTGCTTTAAATTTCCGCGAAGCGACGCCGGCGCAGGCAACTAACTACACGAACCGTCACCGCGTTTAGTATTAGTTCAGGCAAATGCAGGATGCACCACCCGCCCTCCCTCAATACGCATGCGGCACAGCTGATGCAATTAATAGTACCCAACACCAACGTGCAAAAAACCTCACTTTGAGGTTTTTTGCACGTTGGTACCTAGTACCTAGTACCCAACACCAACGTGCAAAAAACCTCACTTTGCCACCCGCCCTCCCTCAATACGCATGCGGCACAGCTGATGCAATTAATAGTACCCAACACCAACGTGCAAAAAACCTCACTTTGAGGTTTTAATTAATTAATTATTAATTGCAAATTAATAATTAATTAATTAAAACCTCTGAAATTTAAAGCAAAATAATTTTATAAATTTCAATTTAATAATGGATTTCCGCAAAGTACCGCCTGATTCCATTAATGCACTTTAATATTCAAAGAGGTGAAACAAGGATTTGAAATAAAAGATTTTCCTTTATAAAAAACAAACAAGAAAACATATCAGATTTAGATAGATTACCAGACTTTTCTGAAAATTTCACTCAATTTGTTAAATCAGTCGTATAATATATTGCAGGATTTGTCATAAAAAAATTCTAAGGCTTATACATTGTGAACTGTTGGCTTGGAATCTCTTATACAAGCTCGGACTGACTTTTAAATAAGTCGTAAAGATTTTGATAAAGACAGTGTTGTTTTTTTAATAAAGATATTTTAGAGATAAGTTTTAAACCAGTTTTGATTATGATGAAAATAAATTTGATAGGACCGTCTTAGATAATATGATTCGTCTTATTGTTTTGGTAAATCAATTAAAATCTTTGGATGTTCATTCATTTCATCAAGACCCTCTTAATTGTCACCGATATCTTATTATCAAACGTATCATTAAAACATATTTGCATGTAAGATTGAGGTATGAAACTAAATTAAGAAATGTATCAAAACTAACTTTGAGAAATTATCTAAATAAAATAATCCCTTTCCGAGGGCAGTGAGAAAGTTAGAAATGTACTTAGCAAACGACTTATTTTTACCCGCGACGGAACAGAAAATGTGTATGCGTTTGAGGTGAGAGGAAGTTTGTGTGTTGGTGTGCGCAAACGAATGTTTCCATGTATCTCCAGAACGACTTGACCGACTGACATGCAGTTTTCTGAAGTAATTTATTGGCGAGGGTTTTTAGTAGCCATAATAAACTGTCTATCTTACAAAACCAAAATGCACTAAAAAGTCTTAAATAAACTATTCACCATTAAAAGGAAAGGAATCCGTTTTAGGCAAACAATTTCTTTTTGGAGTCGGTGCTGTGATAGTTGATGCTCGATGGTCAAAGTGATGGCACCGACTCCACAAAAAATTGTTTTCCTAAAACGGATTCCTTTCCTTTTAATGGTGAAAAGTTTATTTAAGACTTTTTAGTGCATTTTGGTTTTGAAGTCGGTTTTTGCTTTTTTTAAAGTTAATTTTTTGAAGTCGGTTAAAAATGGGTTCATATCCTTTCAATAGTCAAGAGTTTATTTAAGATTTTTTAGTGCATTTTGGTTTTGAAGTCGGTTTTTACTTTTTTTAAAGTTTATTACCACTGACGATGAAGTCAAAAAAGCTGCGCAAACTAATGTTGTCACGAGTCCAAATGACATAGTTGTATTATTATTATTATTTCAATATCAGACTATTCTACCCACATAGGCACCCGCTGAAAATCAGCGTCGTTTTCGACTCGAGTAGTCTTTTTTCTATTATTATTATTCGCATGTACATTCAATGTCCTTTTTTTCTTAAAACAAAATTGATTTTGTTCTTTTTTTCTATTATCAATAAATACAGCACATTCACGCGAGATGTCAGAGTTCTCGCGTGGATACTGCGAGCTTCCCCAATATAAATAAAACTCATTACTTAACACTAACAGAATTGCAATAGGCGAAAGAAATAATTATTCAGGTTACTCAGGCATCTGACTTTTTCGATGAAAAAAAAAAAAAACCAGTTGCAAAGCAGAGATTTTGTAAATAAGAAGAGCAAGAGTTGTAACTTTAAGCCGTACCTACTCGTAGATAAAGTCGTTTTTTTTCCGGCGGGGTAGCAGGCTTGAGAAAACAAACAAAGACAAAGAAACGAAACACCCCTCATCATACCTCACAACAGTAAGTTAAATGAAATCTTAATTGACCATGTATCTACCACGGAGGAGCCAGGGTAACATTGACGTACTTGAGGCAAAAATACTGAGTTGTAAGTAGAAACCGAGCTACCAAATAACAGCTTTGTACGGACCCTGAAAAACAAAAGCAGCTGATGGGAGATATACCAGCTTCCAGAAGTAGCCCGTTTTGACCTTTTAACTATACAGGGGTTGATTTTACGGGTAGCGTCCTCATTTAAGCAAATAAGGAACGCGGGGTCAAAATACCAAAGGCTATATAGCAGTATTCCTGTGTATGGCAACCAAAGCCGTACACCTGGAACTAGTTTCCGATGTGTCTTCGTCCGCATTTCTTGCTGCATTGAAAGGAATTGCGGCGAGAAAGGGTATAACTTATCGTAGCCTGAGGACGCAAAATAAAACTCTAAAAATAAAGTAGTAGATAACTCTAGTATCTTTACTTGACGAAATTCAAAAACAACCTGGCCTGTAAGATCATCTAAATGATATTGCCGCAATAAAACAATACATGCCTTAAACGATCGAATGATGCATTATCTCGAGGTGATATATCTCAATCAATCAGCTGCATTCTGTGACGAATTGAAAACATTTTCGTTAAAACTTTACTTCTATAGCCCGAGATCATACAGTTATATTCGTGAAAATATTTCATTTTGTTTGCCACACGTAAAAACACTGAGAAACTGGAATTAACGCGTAGATTGTGCCTCAGGATTTACTGCAGATTTTTTTAATACTATCAAAGAAGCAGCCAAAACAAAGGATATTTTTGTAAGTTTAACTTACGATACAAGGAGCATCAAAGAGTATACTGAGTTCGTAGGTAAGAACCTCTATGGTATTGTGAATTTCGGAAACGATACACACGGAGAAGAAGTTCCAGTGGCAAGTCAAATTCTTATTTTCATGGATGTAGTAATTAACCACTTTTGGAAACTACCAGTTGGTTTCTTTCCAGGGCGGACTTTAACTGCTACCCAACAGGAAAAACTACTAACGATATGTCTCACTTTATGAATTGAAACCGGATGTACTGTTGTGTCAACAAAGGATGTATATTATCTGACCCTGTCTATCATTCTCTATTTTTATTTTCAAGATAGAAAATATTTCGTTTTGGTTGATCCGTGCCTCCGTATAAAGCTTATACGAAGGATATTTCATGGTAAAAAGACATTTATAGATTTTACTGGGAGGAAAGTAGAATACAAATTTGTAACAGAACTGTATAAGTAAAAAAAGGTTTGAGACTTGCCAATAAATTAACATTCAGACATGTAATGTCATGAAGCAAAAATGAATGTGAAATTAGCCGTAGAATTGTTATCGGAATCTGTTGCCCCATCCAAAGAATATTGCCAAAACTTTTTAAATTTACTCCAATGTCAGAATTCAGATGCTACTGTTACATTCATACGCATGGGTAATAAAATATTTGATAGTTTTTATTCACGGAATTTCTTTTTATAAGGGTTTAAAAAACCGTTATTTGACAAAAACAAGGTTTAAAAAAATGGGTAAATAAGATGGTTTGCTAGTAATAAAATCCAAAAGACATCCCGGTTTTTCTAAATTCTTAGTAATATTATTTAATAACTTCGAAATGGCTGTAAGCGGACTACATCGAGAAAGGTTGTTTGTAAGTTTTGCCCAACAACATACAAACTTACATATACAAACTTTCGCAGGACAATATAGAAAAAAAATTGACTGCGATCAGATCTAAGGGTGGTTTTAATAACAATCCTACAGTAAGAAATTTTGTATCAAATTATAAAAGGTTGCTTTGTCACACTGAGGTCAACATAAGTGAAATGGGAATTGTTTAGAGCTAGAAAAAGTGACTATAATCAACGGCGTAAATTCAACGACCGACAGAATTAATTGCTCTATAATATTCAACAAGGTGAAACAAGGATTTGAAATAAAAGATGTTCCTTTAGACAAAAAAACAAGAAAACATATCAGATTTAGACAGATTACCAGACTTTTCTGAAAATCTCCCTCAATTTGTTCAATCAGTCGTACAATATATAGCAGGATTTGTCATAAAAAAATCCTAAGGCTTATACATTGTAAACTGTTGGCATGGAATCTCTTATACAAGTTCGGACTTACTTTTTAATAAATCGTAAAGATTTTGATAAAGACAGTGTTGGTTTTTTAATAAAGATATTTTAGAGATAAGTTTAAAACCACTTTTGATTATGATAAAAATAAATTTGATAGGACTGTCTTAGATAATATGATTCATTCATTTGATCAAGACCCTCTTAATTGTCACCGATATCTTATTATCAAACGCATCATTTAAACATATTTGCGTGTAAGATTGAGGTATGAAACTAAATTAAAAAATGTACCTATCAAAACTTCCTAACTTTGAGAAATTATCTAAATAAAATAATCATTTTCCGAGGGCAGTGAGAAAGTTAGAAATGTACTTAGCAAACGACTTATTTTTACCCGCGACGGAACAGAAAATGTGTATGCGTTTGAGGTGAGAGGAAGTTTGTGTGTTGGTGTGCGCAAACGAATGTTTCCATGTATCTCCAGAACGACTTGACCGACTGACATGCAGTTTTCTGCAATGGATTAGTAATATATTGGCGATGGTTCTTAGTTAGGTATTAAAGTGTTCATCCTCCAAAGGGCACTGCAGTTGCCATTTCTGTCTTTCGTAAAATTACTATTGTATTTCCAGAACAGATTGACATGCAGTTTTCTGAAGTAATTTATTGGCGAGGGTTTTGAGTAGACATAATAAACTGTCTTTCTAAAAACCATCACCACTATGATGTCTACCAGCAGTTACCATATTTTTGCTCGTAAAATGACTGCAATATTCCAACGATCATCGAACGATCGTAACGTGACGAACGCAACGAGCCGTTCCCTCTTCTTATGATCGCCAGGCCGGCCTATCCCCAGACCCACTGAGCATTCCATGTTCCTTCACCCCGTGGATTGCGGTGAGGTCAATAAAATCCTTAAGTCTCTAAAAAATAAAACCAGCCACGGAATAGACGAGATACCACCTAGTCTATTTAAAGAATGCGCTGATGAATTAACACTACTGTTAACAGTATTAATCAACCAACCTTTTAACGAAGGCACCCTTCCGTCTCTCCTTAAAAAAACAGTAATAAAACCTATTTTCAAGAAAAATTCAAAGTCCGATCCATCTAACTACCGTCCAATAGCCTTACTGCCGTCATGTTCAAAAATCTTTAAAAAGCTATGTGTGATAGAGTATATAAATTTTGCGAAAAATTTAAGATTTTTGACAATAGCCAAAATGGTTTTAGGAAAAATCATTCAACAACATCAGCAGTATATAAATATACACAAGAAATAGTAAAAACCTTAGATGCTAAGAAATATGGCGTAGGCACTCTACTCGACATGACCAAAGCATATGATCGAGTTCAACATAATTTACTGCTGCAGAAGCTTTACGGCATAGGGATTCGCGGTTTAGCTCACTCGTGGTTCGCATCTTACCTTCGTGATAGGGAACAGTATGTTGAAATAGAACATTTTGATAGCTCGACTGGACTTATCAAAAATATTCGTTCTGAAGGTAAAATAGTGAACGCATCTATACCGCAGGGAAGTGTAGTTGGGTGTCTCCTTTTCATTATCTACATTAAAGATCTCCTAAAAATCATTAACTAGCCGTGCGTCATGCTTGCAGATGATATTTTATTATTAACTTCGTGCAACAACAGTAAAGACGTAATTCCAAATTGGAAGAACTTATCTCTAAAACGTCAGATTGGATAAAAGACCACAAAACCTTGAAGAAAAATTTTACCAAAACAAAATTAATTACATTCAATTCACATCAAAATAATCTTTAACCATAAACTTATTTTTTGACAATATCCATATAGAATAAGTCAGTGAATTTAAATTACTGGGTTTGAATATTGATACTCATTTGAACTGGAAATCCCATACCAAAAAACTGATCTCCAAAATGTCTAGCTTCGCATATTCGCTCCGAGATACCAAAAAGACGACTAACCTAGACACTGCCATTGTTACCTATTACACATATGCTTATGCTTGGCTAAGTTATGGCATCATCTTGTGGGGAAACAGCACTGATGCCCCCGAGTTGTCCATAAAACAGAAGAGACTCATTCGCATACTAGCCAACATACAGCAAACGGATAGTTGTAGACCATTCTTCAAAAATTACCAAATTCTAAGTTTGACATGTATATATATTTTAGAGATTTGCAAATTTTTCCGTTTTAACCCTGACCTCTACACTAAACGCAAATTCACATGCAAGCAATATTATTTCCGGAACCAAAATAAAATAACAATCCCAACTTGTCGTCTTCAATTAACTTCATCTAGTACATTCAATATGTCAATAAAAATATATAATAAACTACCTGACCGTTTAACTCAAGAAAGCAACAATAGCACATTCCTAAAAAAATTTAAAAAAAATATTAATTTCAAAGTGCTATTACAACATTCAGCAATACTTAGAAGACAAAGTTAAATAAAGTAACGGTAAATTTTAAGTTTTCTTTCTAATTTTAAGTTTATTTCTAATTTTAAGATTTTATTTTTTGTATAGTAAAGCTTCCTCTCTCTGTATTAACTATTTTGCAGCACCCGAAAGGGTTCATAATGATCGCACATTGCTAAAATTGTAACACCTTTTTGTACATTATGAAGCAATAAAACTATTGGGTATTGATTATCTTTTACCAACCCGCGAAAAATTTCGGATCTCAAAAATATAGTTATGAATATTATAGTCTATTTGCTACTCTGTTGTATTAGCTATAGTATTGTAGTTTCATCGAAATCCATCGAGTACTATTTGCGAGAAGGAGTTACAAACATCTACCTATTTATCCATCTTCACAAACTTTTGCATTTACACGCAGAGAAATTGGTGACAAACAGAACTACTGAATCGAATAGTAAAATAAGGTTACAACATTTCTAGTTTGAAATACTTGGTTCTTGTTAGCTCTACGACTAATTATTCACTCTTACTAATCGTATGTTTCATTATATTATTTGATTAATGTAGCACACAAAAAAATATTATTGAACTAAAACATCAAAAATTATTGCACCTAAAAAAATAATTATGTTCATAAGTATTTAATGTATTGCATGTACTAAGAAATAGTGATTCGCAGTAACTAAATGATCTAGTTTCGGTTAATGATTTACAATGTAACTGGTGTACTACGTGTGTGTCTGTAATCAAAACAAAAAACTTTTTATTACAACTACATTATTGTTTGCAGTACATATCGTCGTATGTGTCGTATAATAATCGTTTAGTATGGTTTACTTTTTAAGAAGTGATAAGGCTTAACAAGAATTTTATAGTAAAAACCACCCCGGAAAAAGTAAAAGGTACAATGTATGTATTAATCCGTGCTATTCTGTTATCGTGTTTTAAAATATTAAAAATAATAATGTTACAATAACAATCGAGGTGGTATTCATCGCTAAGTATCTTGTTCTGTTTATTTAAAACTTTGTTTTTGTAAACAATCAAAAAACTTGCATGACAAAACGATCAGTTGACAGTCCACGCCGCCACTCTGCTAGCCGTCATTGTGTTTTCGACCGCGCTCTGAGACATAGTCTCTTAGACATAGACATCTCTGAGAGTTTGCTTATTAAATTTATTTTTGTGTTATTATATTTGACGGCATGTCTGATGACGTGGATGAAGATATCCCACAGTTATTGCAGCAGTGGGGTTTGCCACAATACATCGATACTTTTGAAAGTAAGTTGGTACCTCCATTCCATAGCTTATTAAATGATTTGATTAATTTTGTATCGGCTATAAGTATATTATTATACCATGGTGCCGTTTGTTTACGGCCACGGAAACTGCTTTAGTAGGTAGATACTTTCTTTGACACAGTCATCTCATCTTAATCAGTTTGGCACATAGGTCACGAAATGTGTCACACTGTGTGTTCTGGTCACCAACCCGCCTGCCCAGCGTGATGACTATGGGCAAAATCCTCCATCCTAGAGGAGGCCTATATCCAGCAGTGGATTGTAATAGGCTGATGTTGTGTACCAAGCCAAGTAATCGATTCCCCCTAGGTCAAAAATTATGCTTTTTGCGTTGGGACTTTCTTGCATGAGTGATAATAATCTTTATATTTTTTTATGATTTTTAAGTAAATAACATAACACTATCGACACTATCGATGCTAGACAGTAGTCTAGTTAAAGAACTAATCCCACCAATTGGAGATCGAGCCAAATTTTTAAAAAACTTGGAGAATTGAAACAAATTAACTAATCCAGAAGAATGCCCAGAAATACCATTTACCAGCAGCAGCCCTGTAAGTATCTCCTATTTTTAACATGCTTTTATTAGCTTCACAAAGTAATGTTAACAAATCATAGAAGTTAATTTCGCCAAGTTATACTGTCAAATCGATTTGAAAATTTGCAAATGTATGTAATACTGATAATAGTAATGTAGGTACAGTCAAAGACAAAAGTCCATGGACATCTCAATTCGTTTATCCATTGGGCCATTTGCTCGTCTCGTATTCGTACACATTACACACACACACACATGCAAAAGTTATGAATTTGGACCCAGGTGGAACGAGATGCCGAGTTTCGGCAGCTTTTCCTACAGCCTTTCTAAGGTGGAACTCTTCAACAGTTACTAGTAAACCGTTCGAGTTTAGGCTCATTTGGTTTGTTTTTACGACTATACTTACCTATTTTAAGTAGTAAGTAATTCTAATTACTCACAATTTTATTTTGCAGGCCCCTATTTTTGTAGATAAGCTTAATCCCAAACACAAACAAATAAGGAGTGTGAGTGAATTTCTGATCCCTCTAAACGATAATAATACCTCATCCCAACTAAATAATTCTGACGTCATTATAGTGGCTACCACTAGTGAGGATCAGGTGGCTACCACTAGTGAGGATCAGATGACTACCACTAGTGAGGATCAAGATATGACAATCACAATCAGTAATGAAGACGTATGTTCGGTAAGATGAATACTTTAATAAAGTAACTATTTGACTTAAAAATAAATCAGATTCAAAATGTTAGAACTAAATTATATAGATGTCTATAAACATATTTTTTTTAAATAATTATCATCATAATACCTATATATATTCCTATCTAATTATTATTTAAAAAATATTTTGTTTTTTTTTCAGCCGTTGAAAAATCTACTCTTAGAATCTAACGAGGGACGGGGCCTGCTAAATTTATATTCAGAACAAGGCAAATTATCTAATAATGGTCGAAGAAAAGTTTGCAATATAATAATAAAAGACCTAATGAAATCAGACCCAAATAAAAGAATAGACAGTTCTATACTACTTACAAAAGCACAAGAAATAACTGAAGTATTCAAAAAGGAAAATATAAGTACATATTTTATTCCATACATTAATGATACTAAACTTAAAATAAAAAGATGTGCAAAGGGCAAATTATATGATTGTCTACAAAATAGGCGCCGCGAACTTAGGGAGGCTAAGGTTATTAAGAAGAAAAATTGCAGCAGCATCGACAATAACAGCAACGAGCCACTAGAAGTCGATCAATCAGGCAAGTTTTAAAATTACCTACCAAGTTTTTTTATAGCCAATAGTGATCCCACTGCTGGACTAGGGCCTCTCAAAAATAGGCAGACAGGTTGTCGTCAGTCAGCCTAGGTGGTATAGGTAGTAGGTGTTCTGGTTATAAGTGGTTTTGGATATAATTACAAATATTAAAGTAAAGTGCGTAAAAATGCGAAAACACTATGTTTTTGCACTTTTCCCCTTTTTGTTCTTGTTAGTAATGACCTCAACGTTTAGTTGGTCTCTTTTTAGCAAAAACTTTAATAACTTGCAACTTATTTTATTTTATTAAATTATTTTAAAATCTGTATTTTTTATGATTTATTATTAGTTCATGTATCTTTCCAGAAAGTGGTACAGATGAAGATATTCAGTGGCTCCAGAACTGTACGGAACCCTGGCATTTTGTGGTAGAGAAGTGGCATAAAACAGCCAAAAATAGATTGAAGGAAATAGAGACTTCTGAAATGACCATCGACACATACATTAACAAATACCCAGTGCTAAAAACGCCACGTGGACATGAGCTTCTTACTGATGATTTTAATTTTTTATACCCGTCGTCAGGAAATAAAATATTTGAAACATTCCCGACAATAAAAAAGAAAAATTTTCAAATTGGCTCTTTCTAAAAGCCAAGTACCTGAATTAAAAGACATAATGGAACAACTTCAGCTTCTAAACAAAGGTGAGCACCTGCTATGTTTTATAATTAATATAATAAGTTACATTTACTTGTAAAAATGTAAGTTACTTATAATTATGTCTCCTTGTTTCTAATAGGTAATAAATTGTACTACTTTGTTCAAATTATGTTTATAAGGTATATTTAAATAAATAAATATCCCTGGACATTCTTACAGCGTCATCTAGCCCTAAACTAAGCAAAGCTTATACTATATGTGCGAATAGCTAATATACTACTTAAGTACTTTTTTTTTGTAAATACATATTACGCACAAACAATACACCCAAACTTCACACAAATCTTTTAAAATTAGATTCAGAATTGTGTTTGTTGGGATTCAAACCCACGGCCCTTGACTCAGGAGGCAGAATCAAAATATTTTTATTTTATTTACTTAACGTCTTTAATTTTTTTAGATGATGAAAATTACGAGAAAATCGAATCAATATTAGCATTCATGCTTTTGCCGCTGCTTCTGGGAAACCCAACACACAGGACGAAAAAACAAGTATGGCGGCCATCCAAAGCTGAAGTGAAGGATGGCTTCATAACACACGTGCTGAGACCAATGGACGTGCAAGTTGCAATAGCCCACCGGCGTGAGAAATATTTAAAATACAACTTAACGCTCCAACCGGTAATTGTGATTGTTGGTTCTTCTTATATGGACATACAAAAATACTATGTCGTAGTTAACGATTTATTTTTCGAAACAAATTCAATTTTAATAACAGTGGATACATGTTTTAAAATTTTCTATTCTCTGCACTGTCAATATCCGACAGAGAGTATGTGCGTGTGGAACTTCGTACAGCTAGGACTATACCAGTTAAAAACAAAGTGGGACAAAAACTATAGCACTGTTAATGCTTTCATAACTGATCTGGACATTGATCCTTAACAACTTAAACAAATACTTACTTATTTTAAAAAAGAAACCTGTCATAATGCCTAAATGTTTTGTATGTTCCGTAGATTTGTCAACTTACAAACAATTGTGTACTCATATAACATTATATCACCAGAAACGGGGCTTACCTTTAAATCATTTTATTTGTCTGGAAGAAGATTGTAATAGGAAATTTTTTCTCTTTAATTCGTTTTAAAAGCATTTAAAGAGTCATCAAAAAGAATCAAATTCCTTAGCTACTCCTACCAATGACATGGTATTAACAAAAAAAACATTGAGTACAGACCCTTCAGTGACAAATACAACTACTTGTGTATATTCTATGGATACAAATTCTTTAACTGACAGCTCGTGTAATTTAAATATTGAACATATGAAAAACATTGAATCGGTTAGCAACCCTATAGCTAAGTTTGTTTCATTGTTATATGGCAATTCGGTTATACCGCTTAATGTCGTTCAAGAAATAATGAACAACTTAAGTAACAATATTATTAAGCCATTACTTGATCCTTCAAAGCATAATACCTTAAAAGAGAATTGTTACCAAACTACATACAACAGAGTTGCATCTTTAAATGAGTCTTTGAAAGATTTTGAATCAGAACATAAGAGGCTGTCTTACTTTAAACGTCTTGGTACATATATAGATCCCCAGGAATACGAGGGTCAAACTGAAAGTTCTTAGAACTGGCCACTTATAAACAATATAATAAAAAAAATATTCTAAAATTTGAAAATAGAACTCTTTGCCAATATTACTGAGTATATATTTCATTCATTTGTCATTTGTTTTACGATTTGGCGGCAAATTGAAAATTGTCTGTGTCACGTCAACATGAATTTAACACGAGAAAATTTTCGTGCAATGATTTTTTATGACTTTCGATGTCATTTAAGTCAACAAGAAAGTTATGATAGACTACGATTGGCCTTTCACGATGAAGCCCCATCTCGTGCGACTGTTTACAACTGGTTTAATGAGTTTAAACGTGGTCGCACTAATCTCACTGATGATGTACGTGAGGGACGGCCTTCTACGGCGACGACTGAAAATAACATCTGTGTTGTGCGGCGTATGATAGAGACTGACAAAAGAGTGACCTATCAGCAGATTCGGACAAGCTTAGGCATCGGTATGAGTCAAGTGCACAAAAGCCTCCACGAACATTTAGCGGTCAGAAAGCTTTGCGCCCGGTGGATACCTCATAATTTGACTAAGGCTCAAAAACTCCATCGTGTGGATTGGTGCCGTAAAATGATTGAAAGATTTAACGGAGGTGACTCAAATGCTGTGTTCGACATACTAACAGGTGACGAAAGCTGGATTTACTGTTATGATCCTGAAACCAAAAGATAATCTGCTCAGTGGGTGTTTCCTTTCGAGGAGTTGCCAACTAAAGTGAAGAGAGATCGAAGTGCGGGAAAAAAAATGGTGGCCTCGTTCTTTGGAAGGATAGGTCATTTCGCAACAATTGTGTTAGAGGATCAAAAAACAGTTTCTGCAGAATGGTACACTACCAATTGTTTGCCACTTGTCTTGGAAAAAGTTCGAGAGAAACGACCTCGCAGTAGGATCCTCCTTCACCACGACAACGCCTCGTCGCACACCGCCAAGCGAACGATCGACTATTTGGCGACATCAAACGTTGAATTACTGGGTCACCCGCCGTATAGCCCCGACCTCGCGCCTTGTGATTTTTATTTATTTCCAAAAATTAAAGAAAAACTTAAAGGAAAGCGGTTTATGAATGCTGAAGAAGCGGTGGCTGCGTATCGCGATGCCATTGAAGAGACCCCTAAGGACGAGTGGGCAAAGTGCTTTTCCCAGTGGTTCCATCGCATGCAGCGGTGTATTGACGTCAATGGACAATATTTTGAAAAGATATAATAAAACTAATAACTGGCTAATGTAATCAGTTTTTGATTTTCTAAGAACTTTCAGTTTGAACCTCGTATACTGTTGGACAACGACTAGAGACAAAATATGATAGTAATAATCATTGCAATGTTACTACAGTAGAAGTAACAGCAATGCATATTCCTATAAACTTAGTACTCAAAAAGTTTTTCGAAATGGATGGTGTATTGGAGGAAACATTGCAATTTTTTACAAAAATATTAAACAGTAATAGCAATTTAGTTCAAAATATAATTAAAGGGTCTGAATGGCAAAAAAAGCTTGCTTTACATGAAAAAAAAAATGTATTTCCTTTGTGTCTTTTTTTTTGATGATTACGAAGTTGGTAACGCTTTAGGCAGTCATTCAGGCATACACAAACTTGGGGCTGTTTATATTAGTGTTATGTGTATTCCTCCTCATAAAATATCACATCTAGGTAATATATTTTTATCACTATTGTTCCATTCTTCCAATCGACAAAAATTTGGGAATAATGTTATATTTAAATAATCTACTAGAAAATGGAATAGAGGTTAATAATTCTGGAAGAAAAACTAAACTTTACTTTGAATTAGCAGTTATTATAGGAGATAACTTAGGTATACATACAATCACAGGATTTACGGAATCGTTTTCATCGAATTATCCATGCCGTGTATGTAAGATTACTAAAGAAACTATGAGAAAGGCTTATGAATGTGATGAATCATTACTACGTACTATGCCCCAATATTTGGCAGATGTAGAATTACAAAATGTGTCTGCTACAGGCATTAAAGATAAATGTGTTTGGCATAAAGTAAATGGGTTTTCAGTTATAGATCATGTTGGAGTTGATATAATGCATGATCTCCTAGAAGGAGTCTGTAAATACGATATGAGTTTCATTGTTTTAAGTTACATTACCGACCTTAAATATTTTTCTTTACAAACCTTAAATAATAGAATAATTTCTTTTAATTACGGACCTGATAGAAGGAATACACCTCCAATTATTACTTTTGATCATTTGCAACGCTATATTCTGAAAATGTCAGCAGCAGAAACACTACTTTGGATTGCTAGTCGGAGACCTGATACCCAACCATGATGCAATTTGGAATATTTATATTTGTTTGAGAAAGATAATGGACGTTGTCATGTCAACTGTTATTAATAAACCAGATTCAGATTTATTAAAAAGTCTTATTTCTGAACATAACTTCTTATGTTTGAAATATAGTAAAAAATCATTAACTCCTAAATTCCATTATCTTACTCATTATCCAATGATGTTAATTAAATTCGGTCCCTTAGTAAATATCTGGTCGATGAGGTATGAAGCTAAACATCGCATATCTAAGTTATATGCAAACGTGACCAATAATAGAATTAATATTTGTAAATCACTTGCTATTAAACATCAACTTCAGTTAAATAATAAGTTTATCAGTAATACCTTCTTTAAACAGTCATTTGACTGTGCAAGAAAAACAACTGTAATCGATCTGAGAATTACTGAAAATATTGTACGTCAATTACAGTTAGAGTAGACAAGTTTATATAAATGTAGTTGGGTCCAAGTTAACGGAATTAAGTACACAGTTAATATAACGTTAACGTTAGATTTTTATGAAGACAAATTATTACCAAAGTTTGGCTTGATCGAAAATATTTTTTATAGCCGATGATTATGTGGTTATTTTTGAGTGTTCTTTGTTTGATACGTTATGTTTTAATGAGCGTTTATATTGTTTTGACGTAGAATTATTAAGTGATAGAAATACTTATTTCTTTTCCATAGGAAACATTGCTAGTTACGTGCCAAATAATTTGACGCTTAGTGTTGATGGGAAACATTATTATGTTACGCCACGATCTTCAATTTAAATATTTAATCTATCTCAATTTAAGATATTATAATAAATCAAGTTACAACCCAGATGACTGTGTAGAGAATAATAATAACAATAAATGATAAAAGTAGGTACAAACTATGTTAATCTTACGGTGAAAACCTTTTTTATCTATATGTCAGTATTGGTGAAGATTGTGATGATTATAAAATAAATGTAATTTTTCTATTTACTTAATATTTTTATTTTGATTCCAGGAAACCTAAACCTGCATATGGAGCCGTAGTGCGTGCGACGTCTTAACAAAAATGCCGATAAATTAACTCTGTGTTTGACTTATTTTTATTATGATACTAGATAGTCGAAGTCTTTGGATATTGTAATGAAAAAGGCATTTTTTAAAATATATTTTTAAGACGTCACACATACTGATGGATCTATACACCGCGTTTAGATGAAGAGCCTGCAATCCAGTGGACTGACAGCACCAACAACGGATCCCTTTTAGGTTTTTAATGAAGAAAGTACAGTTTTGTTTACTTTTACTGATGAAATTGTATTTTCGTCCACTAAAAGCCTGAGAGGACCCGTTAGTGCTGGAAGTGCACTAGATTGCAGGTCTCATCTAAACCAGTAGGCACTGCATACGAAATAGTAGCTGTAACAATACCTAGGATGCTAGCATTACAATGTGTATTGTACTTGTCACAAAAAACATAAAGCTAGCATTGCAATACGATAAGTTATCATTAAAGTTCGTGTCGTTATTACAGCAAAGTATTTAGTACACACAAAAATAATAATAATTTACGTTTACCAGATTGCATAGTAGTACTTACAATCGATCTAGTAATGTCTACTTGACGTTTGGTTACAATTACATTGGTATTGTAACAGGCACGATATTTACCTTGTAGTGAGTAGTATATTGTTTTGTCAGTTACACTAAGCATCTAGTAGTCATTAATAAACCGATAGGTAAAAATAATAACAGAATGGTTTTTGTAAAGTCAACTCGCGAGTCTTGCTGTCACGGTTGCAAACAGAAGTTCTAGTTATAGTAGCGTTTTTTCTCGTATAGGTAGCCAGATATTTCTCTGCGTGTATCATAAAGTGATTAGTGGTATGGTATTAGTGGAATTATTTAATTAAAAAAAATAGTATTGTTTTGTCATGTCTGTGTCTGTCACAGCCAAAGTCTCTTTTTACAAGTCCAATTTATATTATTAACTTTGCATAGTGACAAAACACTATAAAAACAAACATTTATTTGTGATACTAATAATATTATCGATATAGATATTAATGTTAAAAGCGGTATGGAAAACATCACTGACATGCAAACATAAACAATTTTACACACATAAATGTCATCCTAAACCGGTTTCATTTGAAGTACTTTTATGGTTTATATCTTTTTAAATTGTTCGGCTAAATCATCGTCACAAAATACCCGGGATTTTTATACTCGGGCAAGGCAAACCATATCGTCCTATCAGGCTGATACTAGTAAACCATTGGTATCAGTTTATCTAACACCAGCAACACCATGATCGCAATCACCGATTGCATCTGTAAAAAATCAAAAGGTACTACCAGCAAACTCGACGAGATGCTACAAAAACAGGCGAGTAATTTTAAAGCATTTTCTCGTACAGAATCCATCATCGATCCACCATCGCGCAGCGAAAATGGGAGTTCGAAAATATTTTGAAATTACTACAATGAAGATGGTTAGTGATCGATTCTCTTCATTGGGAAACCAATACCAAAACCCGATATACGAATGTGAATTTTCGCACTACGAAAAATCTTTACTACAAGAAAGCTATTAATACCAAAATGTTTCACATCGTGAGAAGATGATGCCTCAAATGGAAATACCAGTTTTCACCGGAAGCTACCAGTAATGGAGAGGCTTTAAAGATCTCTTTCAAAAGGCTATAAATGAAATACAATTGTAACCCGTCTTTATATAGCGCTCAATAACTTCAATTCCTAAAAAGCAAGATAATAAACATAAGCTCTGAAAACTACTAAATCGCAAGGGAAATCTTAAACCGTCGCTTTAATAACACTAAATTGATATTTACATCTCATTTTAACACTCTTTTGAATCTACCAATTATGCAGAGTCAATCGTCATCTCAAATCAAGAGACTGCACGATACTACCAACCAATGCCTACACGGAATTCAAAAGCTTGGGGTTGATGTCTCGTCACATGGTATGGGTTTTATTTTGGTTCACCTATTAGCTCGATAGTTGGATGCCGAGCTCCACAATAACTATGTTTAGTCACTTCAGAACCCGATAGATCTCCCAACTATAGAAGACTTTTTAAGCTTTCTCGAAATGATTTACAGCTTTAGAAGCTTTTCGCCGAAAGCAAGACAGTCGCCAAACCTAACATGCAATCAGAAAACCGCCTTGAAATTACGATCAAATGACTAAAATCAATATAATAAAGCATCATACAAGCCATTGTAACTTTTTAAAACAGTCCACGTGGAAGCACATAAATGTGTATTTTGTAAAATCGTTCCGTGAATCCGAAGAAAATCCAGCAGACTACGCAACCGGAAGCCTCAGTGCAGAAAACCTAAACCAACATCAACTGAGGTGGTAAGAACCAAAATGTCTACCAACATACTCTGATCACGAGCAAGAACCAATTTTTACCACTGACGATGAAGTCAAAAAAGCTGCGCAAACTAATGTTGTCACGAGTCCAAATGACATAGTTGTAATATTATTATTTTTTCGATACCAGACTATTCTACCCACATAGGCACCTGCTGAAAATCAGCGTCTTTTCGACTCGAGTAGTTTTTTTTCTATTATTATTATTTGCATGTACATTCAATGTCATTTTTTCTTCAGATAAAATTGATTTTGTTCTTTTTTTCTTTCTTAACTATTATTAATAAATACAGCACATTCAAGCGAGCTGTCAGAGTTCTCGCGTGGATACTGCGAGCTTCCCCAATAAAAACAAAACTGATTACACCTGATAGACCTTACTCTCCCCCAATGATATTGTATTAAGAACTAGATCACCGTTGAGAGGCTAAAAGATGGCTCAGCTAAACAACACCTCACTTCAAATTGGGGTTATAATTTTGACGTAGTCTGTTTTTGATGGCGTCAGTGTCTTAATGCCTCAGTGCGCCTTTAAAACTGCAGAAACACCTAACTAAACAAAAAAATACAGTCCGAATATCACATTTTCGTTAAGTAAATTGTATTTAATGATGCCTATCATTCATGATTGAAGTATTTTCAATAAAATTATTGAGATTTGTTTGTTAGCCAACCCACGGACTAACATGGTCGATATTCTAAGACAGTGCATGGAGTAGTTTGGTACTATATTTTTTAATAAAAAATTAACGACCGTCACAGTGTGGTGGTTTACGTTCCGGACTACAAAGATAAGCAGTCGCGGGTTCGAATCCCGCCCGCACGACCCTAACAAATATGACTATGGAAATGTATGTTAATATATCTTACATATAACTATAAATTACACCTTCATTTTTTTTAAAGTAACAGCGTAGACGCTCACGGATCAAAAGGTCACCGGCACTCGCGTTAACAAAAGTATAACAAAAGACCGTTGATTAACACATCTGTGAGGGATGATCCTCCCGATTGTAGAAAAAAATATGTACGCTCACTATTAGCGTGTTATTTGAAGGAATCATCCTGTTTACATGATGCCAGGTGGCTATGGTGTATTAATAAATATTTCTTTATTTATTAAAATAAGGACTGTAAATATTTTAATTAATTTAATTTGTAAAAATATACATGTGGTCACGTGATCGTGAATGCATAGCAGTGAACGTATTGGCGCCATGGCGTTTCACGTGATACATTATTTTAAATGTTAAATAGTTAAATAGTTCAAGTTCAATATTTTCAACGTTAAATAGTTTGAAAATAAAATGTTTTTGTTAATTAATATACTACCGAGCTAAAGTGTGAACTCAATTTTAAAATTAGGCCAACGAGTCTATTGTAATGTACCTACATACTTTAAAAAATATATTAAGAAAGCTACTCTATTAAGACTCTGTTCCGAATCTGATGTCTGATGTGAGATGTCAATCCATTGATATCCATTAATCAGACGGTGCCATATTTGTGTACTCTTTTAGTTCGCGAGGCGTCATCTACTTCTAAATTCAATATCATTGCTCTCCCCATGTAGGGTTCGTTTGTCACATCTCGTAGCGTCCGCGTCTTACTGTCCCCATATCGGGTTCTCTGTACTGTTACCGTCACGAATTATTCTCCCCATATGGGAATCGGTTGAGTAGTCGATTTTAAATCGATAATTTAGCTATGTGGTGTGAACAATTGAATACTGAAAGTATTTTAACATTTAGACAGTGAAATAAGCAATCCATAGATACCAAAAAGTTGGATGTTCCGACTAGTTTTTAAAAGGTGGGTCTTGTGAAAAGACCCCGTTCACTAAAGTGCAGCTAATACGATTTTATTTTATCCTGTATTTATATATTTTTTTCTATGGTGATGAGAACTGTTATTTATATGAAAAATATTATGTTTCAGCTTTGTTTCGACGTATTTGTAGGTATATTTGAAAATTTATAACGTAAACACTTATTATAAACACGATGAGCCATGTTTTTTCCCGCGCTACCTTCTTTATCGCCTCAGTATAATTAAAATATTTCAGTAACGTAATATTTAGTAAAACAATATGATAGCTAATACAATAAAAAACAAATCCCCGTTTACAAAATGATGATAGCTCATTCCTACCGCGAGATATTTATATTTTTGTAAATTGCGCGGCCCGCCCGATGGCGGGCGCGCTTGGTACCAGACAGAGTCAAGGCCACGCTTGCGGTTGTCTCATGACATATGCGCGCACGCGCAGGCGCGTTTTCGATGCGGATTGACACATTAACACTAACAGAATTGCAAAAGGCGAAAGAAATAATTATTCAGGTTCCTCAGGCATCTGACTTTTTCGATGAAATAAACCAGTTGCAAAGCAGAGATTTTGTAAATAAGAAGATCAAGATTTGTAACTTTAAGCCGTACCTACTCGTAGATAAAGTCGTTTTTTTTCGGCGGGGCAGCAGGCTTGAGAAAGCAAACATAGACAAAGAAACGAAACACCGCGTCATCATACCTTACAACAGTAAGTTAAATGAAATCTTAATTGACAATGTACCTACCACGGAGGAACCAGGGTAACATTGATGTACTTGAGGCAAAAATACTGAGTCGTAGGTAGAAACCGAGTTACCAAATAACAGCTTTGTCGCTGTGTTAATTGCAGACGTACGGACCCTGAAAATCAAAAGCAGCTGATGGGAGATATACCAGCTTCCAGAAGTAGCCCGTCTTGACCTTTTAACTATACAGAACGCGGGGTCAAAATACCAATGGCTATACAGCAGTATTCGTGTGTATGGCAACCAAAGCCGTACACCTGGAATTAGTTTTCGATTTGTTCTCGTCCGCATTTCTTGCTGCATTAAAGGAATTGCGGCGAGAAGGGGTATAACTTATCGTAACCTGAGGACGCAAAATGAAACTCTACAAATAAAGTAGTAACTTTAGTATCTTTACTTGACGAAATTCAAAAACGACTTGGCGTGCAAGATCATCTAGATGATATTGCCGCAAAAAAACAATACAGGCCTTAAACGATCGAATGATGCATTATCTCGAGGTGATATATCTCAATCAGCTGCATTCTGTGACGAATTAAAACATTTTCGTTAACACTTTACGTTACGTTAAACACACTGAGAAACTGGTATAAACGCGTAGATTGTGTCCCAGGATTTACTGCAGAATCTTTTAATACCATCAAAAAAGCAGCTAAAATAAAGGATATTTTTGTAAGTTTAACTTACGATGAAAGGAGCATCAAAGAGTATACTGAGTTTGTAGGTTAGAACCACTATGGTTTTGTGAATTTCGGAAACGATACACACGGAGATGAAGTTCTAGTAGCAAGTCAAATTATCGTTTTCATGGTTGTAGCAATTAACCACTTTTGGAAACTACCAGTTAGTTTCTTTCCAGGGCGGGCTTTAAAAATAGACAATATATCGTTTTGTTTGATCCGTGCCACCGTATAAAGCTTATACGAGGGATATTTCATAATAAAAAGACATTTATATATTTTACTGGAAGGAAAGTAAAATTCAAATTTGTTACAGAACTGTATAACCTTCAAGTAAAAGAATGTTTGGGACTTGCCAATAAATTAACATTCAGACATATAAATGTCATGAAACAAAAATTAATGTGAAATTAGCCATACGATATAGCCACATCCAAAGAATATTGCCATTTTTTTTTAAAGTTACTCTAATGTTGGAATTCAGAAGCTACTGTTACAATTATACGCATGGGTAATAAAATATTTGATATTTTTGATTCACGGAACTTCCTTTCATACGGGTTTAAGTAACCGTTATTTATCAGAAACAAAGAAATCATATTTTCAAAAAAAAATACAAGTTTACTATTATTTCTATGATTTGAAATGAGATGGTTCGCTAGTAATAAAAACCAAAAGACATCCCGGTTTTTCTGAATTCTTAGTAAATATTATAACTTAGAAATGGCTGTAAGCGGACTACATTGAGAAAGGTCGTTTGAAATTTGTGCCCATGTACAAACTTTTGCAGGACCATAAAGAAAAAAATTGAGTGCGATCAGATCTAAGGGTGGTTTTAATAACAATCCTACAGTAAGAATTTTTGTGTCAGATTACAAAAGGTTGCTTTGTCACACTGAGGTCAAGATAAGTGAAAATGGGAATTGTTTAAAGCTAGAAAAAGTGACGATAATCAACGGCGTAACTTCAACGACCGTCAGAATTAATTGCTCTATAATATTCAACAAGGTAAACAGAACAAGGAATTGAAATAAAAGATGTTTCTTTAGAAAAAAAACATATCAGATTGAGATAGATTACCAGACTCAAATGAAGATTTCACCCAGTTCGTTAAATTAGTCGTACAATATATTGCAGGATTTGTCAAAAAAAAACCTAAGGCTTATACATTGTAAACTGTTGGCTTGGAATCCCTTATACAAGCTCGGACTGACTTTTTAATAAGTCGTAAAGATTTTTAGGCATCAGAGGTTTCCAATGAAATAAACCAGTTGCAAAGGAAACAGTAAGTTTACTGAACTCTTAATTGACCATGCACACAAGTGTACCTACCACGGAGGAGCCAGGGTAACATTGGAGTACTTGAGGCAAAAATACTGACTTGTAACCGAGCTACCAAGAAACAGCTTCGTCGCTGTGTTGATTCCAGACGTACGGACCCCGAAAAATAAAAGCAGCTGATGGGAGATTTACCATTTTCCAGAAGTTTACCCCGTCTCGACCTTTTAAACATACAGGGGTTGATTTTACGGGAAGCGTCTTCATTAAAGCATATATGAGACGCGGGGTCAAAACTACCAAAGGCTACATAGCAGTATTCGTGTGTATAGTAAGTAACCAAAGCCGAACACTTGGAACTAGATTTCTGATTTGACCTCGACCGCATTTCTTGCTGCATTGAAAAGAATTGCGGCAAGAAGGGGTATACCACCACCATATAGCGACAACGGAACGAGTTTCGTGGGAGCTAGTCGCATCTTAAATAAAGAGTTTGAAGAATTAAAACACATATTCACCAATTAATTTTCATTTGAAGTCACCGAAATGGGTATTCAGTGGCACTTCAACGCTGCCTTGTGGCCTTCGGCGGGAGGAATTTGGGATGCCGCATTACGAAGTCTAAAACACAATTTAAAACGCGTGGTCGGAGAGTAGAAACTTACTTGCGAGGAATATACCACCGTTTTGACTCAAATAGAGGCTTGCCTCAACTCCAGGCCATTATACCCTAGTCATAATGAGGATTTTGGGAAGAGAAAAAAAATCATGCTTACGTTACTTAGATGTATGATAGGTACCCAAAAAAAACATCAAAATTTTGTTTTACCACTTTGTTGGGGAGATTAGAATATATATCTGTACAAAATTACAATTTTCTAGTACCTCAGGTCTCTGCACTGGACTGCGGATGAATATACGGACATGGCGTAACTATAAGGGTTTCTTGTTGGACTACGGGACCCTAAAAAGGATAAATCAAGATATGACACTCAATTCCAGTATTTTTTTAAAGGACAATTTAGAAAGCTAATCCACGCACTGTCAGGTGGTATAATTTTATTACGACTTATTCACTCTTTTTTTAAATTTTTCTTTTTCCAAATGTAATCTTCCGTAGGTTTTGGTTTGCTCAATTAAATGTTCTATTAATCTGAGAAACAATTAATTTTGGTGTAATCTTTAAGTGTTAGTTATATTCATTTCATAATAACTGTATGTTTCCCAAATAATAATTAAATAAAATAATGATCGCTATAACGTCTGCTATGTGTACTGATCATATTGAAATTTAGCTCGCCAGCTTCGTAACTCAAGCACATACCAATTACTTAAAAAGTGTTAACTGAGCCTTTATTTTTTGAAAGGAATCCTTGTCAGATACGAATGTTTCTAAAGTGTACCTTTCTGCTACTATCTTTTATACCCAAACATGGTCGTCATAGGATGTATGTATTTTTTTTTTCTTTGGGTGTATTTGCTATCCGTCCTCAGACTATTAGCAAATGTTTTCAATGGTATGTTGTCGTGAGGAGTGTCTTCCCATTGGAAGCACGTCTCACATATTGGTCCATGGTAAGTTGGCGAGCAAGTTCGTTCGGGTGGTGGACGAATCGCTCTTTGTACTTAGCTGCCAAACTGCGAATTTCTTCCTTGATTGTTTTAACTTCACGATGCTCATGAACTTCATTGTTGGTTATGTACCATGGCACCTTTGCAATTGATCTTAGGATCTTGTTCTGTTGGCGCTGGATAATATTTAAGTTTAAATCGCTCGTGCTGCACCACAGTTGCAGACCATATGTCAAAATGGGCTTTAGGATGACTGTGTATATGAGTAGTTTGTTGTCAAGAGAAAGTCTTGAGTTTCTTCCCAGCATATATAAAATAATGAAGCTCAAAATCACACAACGAGCGATGGAAAGGGCTATGCTGGGTGTTTCTCTACGGGATCGAATCAGAAATGAGGAGATACGTAGAAGAACTAAAGAAACGGACATAGCCTTGAGAATCAGTAAGCTCAAGTGGCAATGGGCAGGGCACATAGCGCGAAGAACTGATGGCCGTTGGGGCAGGAAAGTTCTAGATTGGAGACCCTTCGACCAGAGACGCAGATCCGCAGTCCACCAACAAGATGGACAGACGACCTTATAAAGATCGCAGGATCAAACTGGATGCAGACCGCTAGTGGTGGGTCGCTGTGGAAAGCCGTGGGGGAGGCCTATGTTCAGCAGTGGACGTCCTTTGGCTGATAATGATGATGATGAATGATGATATATACAATAGCCTATACTGGATAGGCTATTGTACTTTAGCTGGAGCTCCTGATTTTTACAATCAATGTGGTGCTGTAAGTTCTCTGACGCCACTCCTGGATCTCTATTACTTGCTAATATAGCGGTGTCGTCTGCAAATGTAGCTGTGGTTATCCCAGGCGTTAGCGGTCAGTCAGCAGTGTACAACGTGTAGAGCATGGTACCAAGAACAGAACCTTGTGGCACCCCAGTTTAAATTTCATAAAATGTTTGAGTTGGCATCACCTTCTTTCTAATAAAATATGCGATCCTCGAGGTATGATCTGAATATTGGATAGTATGAGTGGGAAATATTCTGTTTGATCTTACAAAGTAAGCCCCGGTGCCAGATCTTATCAAATGCCTGTTGAATATCTAGGAACGTTGATGAGCAGTATTCTCTCTGTTCTAGGGACTTTTTTATGGCATCACATACTCTGTGGGCTTGTTCCACGGTGCCATTCCATTCTCTAAAGCCGAATTGGTGGTTTGGTATCACTTTACGTTCCAGGAGACATGGCATGATTCTGCAGAGTATTATTTTCTCCAGTACCTTGGATAGAATAGGCAACAGGCTGATTGGACGATAAGATGTTTTCAGTATTAGGTTATTTAGCATCATGATTTCAGAGACCTTTCATGCACTCGGGAAGTGACCTATTCGCAACATACTGTTGATGATAATAGTGATCAAGACAATAGCTTTTTTTGGTAGTTCCAGAAGTAACTCTTTGGTTATCAGGTCATAACCCGGTGCTTTTTTACTGTCAAGCCGTTTAATAGTTTTTCTGACTTCCACAGGCGACACGGGTCTAGTTGGAAAGTCCATTTGAAGGTCTTGTTTCAGAATCTGATCAACATATTCCTCCGATGAGTTGTCCAGTGTTTCATTCGGTTTAAAGACGCCTGATAGATGACAACACGTCCGCTTTGTCCTGGCTTGTTCTTGCCCAATCGTTTTTCTTTTTTATTGGTGGTTTTGGTACGTTAGGTCTGTCACAAGCACGGGTGATTCTCCAGAGCGAATAGTTGCTGGCTTTAGTAGCAATCCAAATAAAATCTTTAATGCATTGTTAATTCACTAACAGTCTTTATAGCTTTCTTTAATTCTACCATAGCTCTATTAAAGGCGGCTATATCTTGAGGATGTCGGCTACGCTGCCATACCCCGCGTAGTCTACGTTTTTCCTGAATCATGGTCTTTATTTCCAAAGGTACGTTTGTTATGTTCCGAAACCAGGCGTACTTCTCCACGCAGCAACTTGTACAAGGTTAGTAAATTGTACTACCGCTTTTTTAATTTCCTCTGCCTCTTTGAGTCTGACTTTTAGGTTAAGGGTATCTTCTAAGTATACCCTGAATGAAGGCCAATCGGTATGCTGGTTGTACAAAATTGTGGATCTCTCAACTTAAATTATAGTTGAATTGGCAGTGAGTAATACTAGAGTGTGATCAGACGATCCATCAAGACACGACTCAATCTTCATGTACTGCTTGGAGAGTCCTTTTGTTACGAAAAAGTCAATTTTGTCAGGGATTCGATGCTGATCGCTAGGCCAGTTAGTGGGTTCAGATGGGGCAATTATATTAAGATGGTTTGTATCTATACTCAATTTTAGTTGTCTTACCCTTGTTGTGATTAGTCTTGAGCCCCAGAGGGTATGCTTGGAGCTCCAGTCGCCACCTGCTATTAAGCGACTGCCTAGGCTTGAGAAAAAGTGTGAGAATAAATCGGAGTCTATACGATATTTTGGTGGTCAGTATACGGCTGAGACATTTAAGTATCCGTTTCTGTCTTGTACTGTGACTGTAATGGCCTGTATTTGCTCGGTTTTATATTCAGGTAGTAGGTGATGTTATACTTTGTTCCGAATAATTACAGCTGATCCTGCATGGTCAGTACCGTCTGAGTGGCATGTAATGTACGTTTGAAACCTTTTAATTATGACGTTGCTTTTATTTGTGCAGTGTGCTACGTAAATGAGGACTATGTCCAGTTTGTGCTCAATAATTAATATTTCGAGCTTATCTTTGTACCCAACAAAGACCATTAATGTTCCAAGTCGCCAGTCTTAGCCCAAGGCCTTTTAACCTTGTAATTTGGTTATGAGTGTATTTATGAGGCTCAAAAGAGTGCTCATTTGTTGTAAGATTAAATCGAATTTCTAATTTTGTTTGGTGAGGAGTGTTTCTAATACTAATAGGTTTTGATGAACGTTACGAGTGTCATTTTTTGCACTCCCTTTTTCTGGCACGTTACTAATAAAATTTGCGTAAACTGATGGTTCATTTTCTTTATTAATTGGGGCAGATTGTTGGACAGTATTTCTGGGGGGGTTTGGATCCCTGATCATGTTGGTGGATCCATATCTTCGATGACCATATTTGTTTATTTTTCTGGCAAGTATTTCTTTATACACTTCACAACCCTTGTAATTTGCCGGATGAGAACCTTGGCAAAGTGCACATTTGGCTGGGGTATTTCTATCACGCTTCGGGCAGTCAGATGTTTTATGTGCCTGCGTGCATTTCACGCAGGGAAAGGGTCTCATACAGTATTTTTTGTGTGCCCATATTGCTGACACCGTTGACACTGTACGATTGAGTTTTTCTTCTTGGGGTCCTCGATGATTATAGGTTGGTGGTAAATGTATTTAATTTCTTTGGCTGCCTTATTATTTTTGCTATGTAGAAGAAAGAAAGTTGAATTGGGCTTTTTCTCTGGTTCTTATCAGGAGCTAATAATTTCCCCGACAACAGTATTACCCGATTTTTCGATTTCTTTCTTTATCTCACTTTTTGGCGGTGTGTGGTGAAGGTTTCGAATTACAATACGGCAGGGTCGTTCTTCCTTTTTGTTAAAAAAATGACCGATCAAACCACTTTCATGAAATTTGGTAATTATTCTTTTGTAAGCCTCCGAATCTAGGGTTTTGATTCTTAATTGGTTTTTGTTGACAGTCCGGTATATGAATGAACTTTTATCCGCAAAAGTTTCTACAAGTTCAGTTAATTTGTTGACATCCTCCATACAATATAATGGGTTGAGGTTTGCTAGGTCTTTTTTCTACTGGTTTCTTAGACACAGTGGGTTCTACTTATGTTAGGTCATTTGGTTATTGACTGAACATGTTTTTGGTGGGTATATTCTCTGGGGAATTGCTGTTTTTTTCCTTTTTGCACTCCTAGAGCCTGGTACTTTCTGACACGGTGGAGGGCATGCCTTGTTGAGTTATCGTATTTTTTGTGGCTGTATCTCTCAGTGGTTCTACCACAGTTTCTAAACTTTCTTTAGGTTTACTTTCCAATGAGTTGCTTCTCGGCCTGGTGATGAACTGACTGCGGTAGAAGGCCTGCTGTATAATTTTTTTGCTGCTGCCAGTAGTATTAACTGTAATGGAAGCCTGGTCGCCTACTTCCATCAAGTCTTCGGTAGCCAATTTCACACTCGCCGGCCCGGGTACCGGAGAGCGCCGGGGGTTAGCCGGATCGCACGACATACAATCACTCTCATTATCTGACATTTTCATGAAAAAGGGGGGTTAGGAGAAAATACTCATACTACTTTCCCAGGGTAGTATTGCAGCTGTTTTAGGGGGCACTTAACTTCCCAAGGTCTGATGTGGCCTTAACAAGTTAATTGACCGCCGCTGACAGGAAGTATGTTTATAGAGTTGTGGTGATTGAGGTTTTGCCTTACAGATTTTACATGTTGCTTATATAAAATAATAAGAATATTTGGGTACCTCAAACAAATGTGATGTACTTAGTCTTATACGCAAGGGATGTTTTAGACAACCGTGTCCGTATGAAGACGATCAAAAATAACTTTTACAATAAGTTAAAACAGACTTCAAAAATTAAAAGTTTTAGAAAGTCTGATTTAATTAAAATAAACTCTTAAAAGGACTCAATTTTAGGCAAACCATTTATTTTTGGAGTCGGTGCCCTGATGGGTGATGCTTGCGATGGCAATTTTGATGGCATCGAATCCAAAAAGAAATGATTTGCCTTTAATGAAGTCCTTTCAAGAGTCTATTTTTCTTAGCACCTTTGGGTGCTTTTGGTTATTGAAGTCGGATATTACTTTTTTTGTAAAAGTCTATTTAATTTGCATTTTTTCGTGATTTATCGTAGAATGAAGGATTGTATATTTCGACTCTGTTCCTTAATGAGCTACTACTTCGTAATAGGTGTGTGTATTATATGTGTGACGCCAGAACTTGCGCTTTTTGTGTAGCGTGATAATCATTGAACTCTTAAGCGTCAAGGAGTTCCACCATCAGCTCAGCGCCACAAAATGGTTACAATCAGGCGTAAAAACAAGCCAATATTACTAGTACAAAATGCTATACGTGCCTGTAAAATTTGAGGGTTATCCTTGGGGGTTCCCAACAATGGGACCAACTAGAAACCTTAAGTTATTTAGATAAGTAGGTGTTTTTTTAATCGGTCCAGAAATTCAGTCTTTCGTTGACCGATTAAAAAAAATACACAAGATATGAGGTGACATACTGTATGTTGTTTTGGTCAACGACGCCCGACTCAGGGGTGGTCGCAAAAAAGGTATAATTGGCAAATATATATTTATTAATGGAAAAAAGACCACAAAATCAATGTATAATTGCCATACTAACGAGCGAGTCAAAACTACCAACGCCAGGTCGCCTCTTCGTAGCGTACTAGCTTCGGCGTAGTATTTCGTAAATACGCGCGAGGGTGAGAGTTTTCCCATTCGTTGTTTTTTTTTATATATAAAACTGGCATACAATCAAAAGTTTTTTTAAGATTGACAACCTCCTCCTTCTTGAAGTTGGTTTAAAAAGCCGGCTACTGTCAAAATGTCATCGACATGTGGGCCAAAGCCGTTGTCAAGAGCCGCTTTTGTATTAGAGCCCTTAACAAAGTGGCAGCATAGGGGAGGGTGGAATGATTACTGTCAGCGGTTAAATGCGGTCAGTAGGTACTGATTCAGCCAGGCTTGTGTCCGGTAATTACCCTGAAACGGTGAAAGTGCTTAGTGCTTGGCTTACATGATTGAACGGTTTTGAAACCCTGTGATCTTAATAGCAAGTGCTGTTTAGCATTTGACTTCAGCTCGTCTGAGGTGGAGATTCGAACTCTGCGTCTTTCGCTGTTCTAATAAATGCTTTTAGCTCTTAGTCATTGGTGCGTGCGTGTAGTTAAACATTGGCCTTGTAAAACCTTACTTCAATTGAATACTTCTTGTATAAAGGAGAAACAAACATCCGTACCTACTATATAAAATATTGCATTTACTATATTATTTTCTATTGAACAATATCTACTGATTGTTAAGCAGTAATGAATAGAAGAAACACAAACAAAAAGTTTATTATAACTTTGTAACTACCTACTGACCTAGAACAAATACTTTGGGAAGTCAGCGGGACCATACATAACATAAAATGGTATGTTATAAGTCTTATAAAAGTAGAAACAATAGCTGGAAACAAAAGGGGCCGTCAAGATACTCTCCGACAAGTGGGCTTTTGTCTCAATTGACACTGAATATGGATGTTCCCCCATTCCACTTAATTCATTTATTATGTGTACGTAACGTTAGGTTGTCTTACAACACTTTAAGCTACTGCGTAACTTACTGCGATATTTAACTAAGCCACGAATAAACAGATGATGAGTGCGTCTTCAAACCCTCTTATTCCAAAAAAACTTAATAAATATACTTTCTAAGCAAGCTACTATAATATTATCAAATTTAAAGAATGGTCACGACCCCTTTTTTTAAATATGAAGGTATACTTGTCAAATTGGTCGGGTAATTTTAGTTTTTGCTTAAACCTGCAACAACTAACTTACTCGTATATTAAAGGGTTTACTTTATTAAAATTTGGTAATAGTAAAATTGTAGTAACCAGTAATTGACTTTTGCATAAGAGTACAAGACCGCATATCTGCAGGTTTGGGTACTCCAATTAAGTTTCTTTAATTTTAAAACTTTGCTTTTCCTGCAACTAAATCACGTGGAATTAGTAAGAGATTCGCTCTGGTTCCGCAGCGATCGCAGGTCCTCACAGTCACCCCGACCCTGGGCTAGATCGATACAAGTATTATTACTCCCGACCCTTTGGAACAACAATCCTTGGGACCATTTATTACCCAAACTTCGGTTCGGTTAGTTGAGTAGAATCTCAATCCTGACACCAAAGCCTTGATTAAAATTAAAACAAATGTTGGACCGACACAATCAAAATTATATGAAGAAAACTTTGATCAGTTGCAGCTAATCTCCTACGTTATATACGTAATTGACAGATGGGTACTTCTAAAGTCTATAAATAAGGTCCCAGAAATTAGCGTTTTGTATATATTTTCTATATTTTATTATTCTATTAATTTCTAACGATAAAAGGCATAAACTTCCCTGACTTGTTTGAATGTAAAAAATACCATTGATCTGTTTATCTGTCGGTTCCTTTGGGTAAATTGGTAGTTTACCTGGAATGTGTTCTAAAAATGGGTAGTAATATAGATTTTGATGTTCTTTTTTTTAATTTAACTTTCCCATCTGGGGCCGTAGTGCGAGTCGGAGTGAGACTTACTCGATTAAACGCATCGAGCGCGTTAACGTGAATTTATATGGGATTGAAGCAGAGCTGTCTAGTGGCTAACGTTTACACTAAAACAATCCCATATAAAATAACGTTTACGCGCTTGATGCGTTGTTCGAGTAAGTCTCGCTCCGACTCGCACTACGGTCTCTGGTACCTCAGCAAGATGGCAGCGTAAGCGTCAAATCATTTTTCAGAAGATATCTGCTTTTGAACCGAAAACGATAAAAATATCTATGGCAAAATAAATGTGGAGACAATTTTCTACAATTAATGCTCAGTAAGATTTTCATAAAATCAGTAGTCTCGGTGTAGTCTGCGTTTCCACCAGGTGAGCAGCTCCAGATTCAATTAAATGTATATTTATCATTTAGTTACAGGTTTAAAACAATTGTAAAAACAAGGTTTTCTTTTTGTAATGCGATTGAATGAAAGATATTTAGTTAAATGCCTGCTCACTCAGTCCTCACAAGCGGTCAGCCATATCTTCATACTTAAATAAGTTGGTCGAGTCATTCAGTGTTCTTTTTTTTGTTACAGCTCTATTTAATTGGAGCCTGTAATTTCAGATCATCAAGTTTCGTATTAAAACATTTACTATTAATTTATTGTGCTCACTCCATCCACACGCTATTGTATCTCTATGAACCAACTATAGATTCGCATTCCATCGTTTACATTGTATGAATTGGCTAGAATTAGGATTATTCAGCATAAAAACAAACCACTTTTACTGTGCGTTCATGAGTAAAACAGATGCTTGGTGCTCACTCCGTCCGCTATTGCTAAATACTTAAATCTTTTGTGCTAAGTTAAGTTAAAAGAATGAGTGAACATATTATTTATTTTGTACAAAAATACTATAAAATATTCGGAAGTACCCAGTTTGATATTTCTTTTTACTTTTAGAATAAAACAAAATTTCATATTTTGTATGAAGGACACGTAATAGGGTGTCCGCACGTGATAAAATAGCAGGACTTGGCTAACTAAACTTCACGTGTTCACGCTAGCTGCGTATCATCCTCGCTTACTTGCCTGAAGGAAAAGGTTTTGTCCTTAATAGGTACTTTGTTTGGACTGGGGTTTAGGTTTAGTTTAAATTTTGAGGTTTTGTGTACTATATGTAAAATGAATATATCTGACCGGTCACATTTGTCAAACCCCATACATGACCGGTCAAACACGGTATCAATCAATTTGACCATATGTGATGAACCGTAAATATAATATCCTGACTCAGTTTTCGCAAGAAAAACACATTTTGTGTCGTTGTGTGAATGAGTGTTGATTACTTAGTATGACTTTTTATTGTTTTTTGTAAATATGGTTGAAATCAGATGTAAAAAACGGTGTTTCACGGACCTGTGCAAAAGTCACGTGATCTACCGAATTCGACCAATCGCGTAGGTACGCACAACCGAAAAAGTAATAAAATATTACTGAATCAATATGAATTATCATTTATGACAGTTAATGACCGTTTTTGACTATTTAATAGTCATTTTCAACACTAGCTCTAAAGCCGAATGGTAAAATACGGACATTAGGAAAGAACTAGAACAGAAAATAAGTTAAGAATTAGACCGTGTGTGACACTGAGTGCCATTTGAGTTTTAACTGACAAGTGATTTTCGGTCAATGTGCGTGATTCTTATCGGTTATGGCTAAACGAAGGAAGATACGCCGTTCGATATTAAGGTATGTTGGAGATTCAGTTTTTTTAATTGGAATTACAAAATAAATGTTAATTTCTCGCGGGACTTTGTGAAATAAGGAAAATAAACATGTGGGGAACATATGACCTTAGCCCGTTGGAGCTAAGCGTTTTGTGGGAACTATAAGTCTTATGCCTGTTTATGTCAACATTAAATAACTTTCTTTTGAATACTAGGTGTTTCTCCTGACATTTCTATGTATTGCATAGGTACTTATAACACTTTAGCAAAATAACCTCGTTATATATATAACGTAATTTAAATTAATTTACAAGAATTATATGTAGCAACAAAAAAAGGAAATCCTTACCCAGCCACAGGGATTATTTCCCACATTTATTTTTCAGGGTCATTAGTATTTTTTCTGGACTCTGTTGATGAGGAATGAAACAAGGCATTATTCAAAACCAAAATCTACATGCAACTTTTAATTTCCTTCATCAGTTTTCCGCGGCCTGGAGGCCGAGTCTCGTGGCAATCGAACTTTTTTCGTGTGGTACCTCGATTGCGAGTTTAACTTATTTACCTAAAAATCAAATCAATAATGTAGATACACGTAAAAAACTATCACACGACCAAAAACTAATTATATAGAAATCGTGACTGACAAATTTAAAAATATTTTTTCTTTGACAAAAAAATTTGATCGGTGAACTTTTTCGTATACGAATTGCGGGAAAAATGGTTAAGGATTAAACCGTCTCATTTTTCAGTCTTACTTTATGTCCTCTTATTATTGTCACGTGGAGACACCCTATTATATGTCATTTAAACCAAAAAAATAGTTTTGCATATCTATAATAGTAAAATGTAATATTGAACTGTGTATCGCCGAATATTTTATAGTATTTTTGCACAAAAAAATCATATGTTCACTCTTTCTTTTAAGTTAACTTAGCAAAAAATATTTAAGTATTTAGCGATGGCGGACGGAGTGAGCACCAGGCATCCGTTTTACTCATGAACGCACAGTAAAAGTGGTTCGTTTTTATGCTGAATAGTCCTATTTCTAGCCAATTCATACAATGTAAACGACAGAATGCGAATCTATAGTTGGTTTATAGAGATACAATAGCGTGTGGATGGAGTGAGCACAATAAATTAATAGTAAATGTTTTAATACGAAACTTGATAATCTGAAATTACAGGCTACAATTAAATAGAGCTGTAACAAAAAAAAGAACACTGAATGACTCGACCAACTTATTTCAGTATGAAGATATGGCTGAACGCTTGTGAGGACTGAGTGAGCACACATTTAACTAAATATCTCTCATTCAATCGCATTACAAAAAGAAAACCTTGTTTTTACAATTGTTTTAAACCTGTAACTAAATGATAAATATACATTTAATTGAATCTGGAGCTGCTCACCTGGTGGAAACGCAGACCTCGGTGTAAGTGTAAGTGTTAAGTGTCATGTCTGTCTTCTCTTCTTAATCGTTCACTCATTGCTGAGTATCGTGACTCCGGATTTTGTCAACCAACAATTTCCATTGGCTGCGGTCTGTCACTTGGTGCAGTGCGGCGCCGATCGATGTTTCCAATCGCTCGGAGATCTGATCCGACAATCGCTTTGGACTGCAGCCTCTCAGTCTTCTCCCCTCCACTTTTCCTGTTACCATCAGGCGTTCCAAATTATCCCCAACTCTCCTAGCAATGTGGCCGAAGTACCGCACTATACGCTAAGTGTCATGTATCTCTCGTTTTTGCCGATTAAATTTTAACACCGTATTCCTTTATAGCTTATAATAAGTGCAAAAATGAATTTCCTAACCTTGTATGATACGAAAATGATATCAAACACCACCTATATCGGCTGCCAGACGTAGGGGCCCTGTGAGGTAGATGCGAACTATTCCCTCCTCTCAGAGGACCATCAGGTACGTCTAGGCAAAGCAAATCCTTTGTTGATGATCTGAAAGAACAGATAACTAACAACAACTAACAAACGGCTTGTGGTCAACTAAATACTGAATTTTCAAAAAAAATGCCTGCTAAACCACGCAGTAGTAAATAAATTATTTGATGCGGGTAGCCTTAACTGGATTATTCGGTAATGGCCAAGTGACTCATGACTTTTTAGAGTCAGAAAATTGCGGCTGGACTCACAAATGCGTTACTATCATCAATCCGCCAAGCCTTAGGTTAGGCACATTTTTAAAGAAACTAAGACAAATGGTAGGTTATATTATCATTTGGGTGGTTGGAAGTTCCGATTTGGTAAAAAAGGATGTTAAAGTACATTTAAGGATAGTAAAATAATCATATCTATGCCGGATAAGATAGAGCTTCTGTGTTCCTTCCTATCGTTGAGAAACTAGATCGCAAACACATTTTTCAATCCTTGGTTCTCAATAAAAAAAGAGTGTAAGTCACCCTTAATTCCTACAGAGTAAATTCACACATCGTATTACAGAGATGTAGGTGCCTAAAGCAAGTCTCGTGGACCGGAAACACTATAGCGCGGCCTATTTCCTAGTAATCTCCGAAGTCAAACACTTAGGCCGGCACAAAATGATTTCTGCAGAAGAACAAGCCTCCTGAAGGCCGTGTAATTTGACGACCCTCATTTATTTTCGGGATGAAACAAAACGTTGCTGATAAATAAAACGTTCCGTTCATCATGGAGGCGATAAGTGTGAGTAACGGCTGTAATAAATAAACATGACTCTTAATTGATATAACGTAATCTTTGTCTGCCGCCTTCATCAAAATTATAATACCTAAAGGTAAACACATTTCTGTGTTAAAAACATGACAGCTTTGGTCCCTGATTCGCAAATCTATGTTTTATTTAATAGGTATTGCATTTGCATTGATCATACTTAATTATGAACACATTGACTGCTTTAAAATACGCGTGATTTAATAAAAATCGTAAAAAAATATTGGTGCCATTATTATTTTAAAAATATACACACTCGGGCCCGAGTGCTTGCCGAGTGTTTTGGAGGCAAAGTACTTGGGTCCGAGTGATATGTATAAAATGACGTCAGAAAAAGCGCCAGGGCGGCGGAGTGCCCTGTACTTAACGAGTTAAATAATTAATATATTGATAATTTAACTTATTTATTGATTATTTAGCTTATTCAGCAATATTACCGCAATATACCTATTTATTTTTTTGGTAAGTAGACACGTAGGAATTTATACTTTTGAAATTAGTTTTAATACCTTTACTTGCTCAACTAGCGGTCTCCCGCGACTTCGTCCGCCTGTTTTGCGTTTGCTGTTAATGCAGTATAATCTTAACATACATGTTTTTTGTGTAACTTACACGGTTTACGGTTACGGTTTACGCAGCGGAAGTTCTCAAAAGGAATATTTTTCTCCCGTTTTCGCAACATATTTCGTTGAGGCGCTGGACTTATGAGCCGTATTCTGTATAGCTTTAAGCCTTTCTCGATAAATGGACTATCTAACATAAAAATATTTTTTCAAATCGGTCCAATGGTTTTTGAGATTAGCAACAAACAAACAAACTTTAATTTTTTGAATTTAAGAACCTGACAAATGTACCGTGTTTTATGCAAATAAAAAAATATTCTATTCTACTCTAAACTCAGCTTTATAATATTATAGTATAAAAACTAGATATTACAACAAGTTCCATATATTATAAAACACCATATTGCACAATACCCTTTGTATTTGAGGTAAGCAATAAAAAACGGAATTAATGCGTCAGTTTCCATGGGTCGGAGGAGGGCTTCAGATGTGATTGGGGAGGGTGGCGGCTCTCCATAATTCGGTTATTTGTATGCAAGTCTGGTTGTTTTTGTGGGCCTCTCTCCTCCCACGTCCACTTGGCAACAAACACCCCCCACTTAGGAGAAACAATCGCAATCATTGTTGCCAAGTACCTATTCAATCAATTTAGGTGGATACAGAACTGTGATATGGCTGGACTTTTAAATTACGGAATAGTCCACCTGTAGTATGATTCGCTTTGTTTCAATTCCAATGTTATGTTCTTATTAGCTGTTAATAATTTTCTTTTGCTACAAGCACTTTCGTTTTTAAAAGTGGATAAAAAATACATTGTAATACGAACTTTGCATGAAAAATACATACCTAACTAAACCGAAAAAGAACCTAATCAGATTTTTACCAACGTATGAAAACGTAGTACTGTTTTACAGCAGAGTTTCTGCAAAGTACCGGTCGGGGTTTGTCAATGAGTTACAATATGGGAGATGCGATAAATTATAGCGTTGTGACAGTTACTGCGACTAAATCAGTGTGTGTGTGCGTTGAGTGATCACCTTCTAGATTTAATTAAATGTATTTATCATTTAAAACCAGTCTACTGGTTGTTTCGTAGGAAAACAATAGCTTGAGGTTTGAAGGAGCACGAATAGTCTTTCGAACATCTTTATTTTTGTTATGATACATACGATAAGATAACATAAGAAAGCCTTTGTTTCCGAATCACAAAATTTACAAACAATCAACTTAATTAATTCACGAAATGTCCCGATACTCGGTGTGCCTTTTAGCATAGGCCTCTTCCAACTTTTTCCATTGGACTCTGTCTGATGCCACTCTAGTCCAGTGTGGTCCCACGGTCAGACTTCATCTTGCCATCTTCTTATCGGGCGTCCCTGGTTTCTGGTGCCGTCTCTTGGATACCAGAGAGTGACCTGCTTGCTCCATTTGTTCACTGTGCATCGCAACATGTGCCCCGTCCGTTATGATAGATACTAATTTAAATATCTACATATTACAGAGTTTTGGCAATGGAGATACTTAAGACTGATTCTTAATTAGAACTTCGTGAACACTGTATTATCTACCTATATGTCATTTAATTTTAATTTTAAAGATGCTTACTTAACGCACACACACTCATTTAGTTAATGTTCATCTACATGTCTATATAAGTAGTACGAGTATGTCATTGGTACAAAGAACAATCAGCTCCTTTCATTCGGTCGGAAAGCGCGTGAAGGAGCTAACTGTGTGCTCATAACCAAACCTTTTAGTTCTTCTATTTATTTACTTGCAAAGTTGCGGAAAATAATTTTCACAAAATTTGACCTGTAACTTTATATGGTTGTAAATAATAAACAAAAATCGACTGGACTCAGCACAGTCAACAGAAGTTTTCATGGAGTTTGACGTGTTCAGTCGTATTTTGTTCATTTTTCACAACCATATAAAGTTACAAGTGATATTTGAGACAATTATTTTCCGCAACTTTGCATGTAAATAAAAAAAGAACTAGATGGCTTGTGTATGTGATTCTGATTTTAATAAAACTGCAAAATAATATGCAGAAAAACAATTAAATAATTAAAATAATTTTTTCATAAAAAAACATAAAAAATCGATATCAAACGGGCAAAAAAAATGATAAAGCTGTAAATGATAGCTTATGACCCCTTTTATAAGCCATTGTCAAATGTCACACATATGTTCCAAACACTAGTTGCTAACAGGAATTAGATAATCCTCAAATAGTCATCTCGAATAAAAAAAAATGCTTTAAATAGTGGATCGTAGGAATCGTCGACTTAAATAATTTTGATTCCTCACATCATAATTGGAAAAGTAATGGCACTGTAAAATGGGCGTGAATACGATAAATCGTCGCCCAATTGAAAAGGCTTTTCACTTGCATTCGACGAGGCCGGAAATTTTAAAATTAAAGCACATCTTTGTGTTTTTGGTAAATGTTAATGCGCTATAAAACGGATTTATCCAAATTTCAACTTCGTTCGGATTAGTTTTACAACACGTGTAGTACCAAAATTCTATCTATCAAAACTGTATCTTTTGCGTCAGCAAAAATGGTCGCCGTACCTATTTGTTTTTATTTGTCACTGACAGAAAATTATGTTTCGTCTTACTTTACCCATAAGTGCTTCAAAAGTAGCGATCCGGCAAAGTCACACAGTATAGAGGTTGTGATGTTAGGGCTCGAGGGGTGTGTTAAGTTATTAATTGAAGCTTGAGTCTACATGAGATCATGAGATTATATAGATTCAAGTGATATTGTTTTTTTCAAATGTTCCCTTTCACAAAAAGGACGTCGAACACAAATATTTTTTTGCTATCAAATGACGACATGACATGGCTACGTAACGCGCAACGAATCCGTGGTGAGACTGCCTGGGAACCGCTGTGGAAACTCGCTTCATAGTTATTATTAATATTAAATACCCAGTTGAGATTACGAAACTTTTGCCGCAGTTCCTTAATATTAAGCTTATCAACAATGTTTCCCTCAAAGCTTGAATTAATTTAGGGCTCCAAAGACAAAATTCCGAATAACGCGTCGTTGTGGGGCTTCTTTTTGTTACGACAGTCATATGTTACAAAAAATAAACACAGAGTTGATCTCACTACATATATCTATGGAATACATAGGTGTAGGTAAATTAATAGATATGTAAATACAGTAAAACCCCGATAGTACGATTCTGTCAAAACTCAGCCAAGAAGGCGTTATAAGCAGGAAATCGTATTAACAGACGGGCCCTATGAAACAGAAAAAAACAAATATTTTCTTGCCAGCATCAACATTTGAACCCTTTGCATACAGTCACGATGCAACATCGATGCAATCGCATATGTCAACATTTACACACTTGCGCGCTAGTTTACTCGTAGCTTAGTTTAGTCGTTAGTATCGATGCAGTCGTGTTGCAGAAGCTGGACATTGTAATATTATGTAGAGTATATTGGCGACTGCATCGATCCATTTTTTAAGCAAACGAGTACATTTTTCCATTTTTCCTATCCTGATGCAGAAGTGCTGGCAGAACTCCACGCCATGCTGGTCTGAATGACGTCATTCGGCGGGCGTTTGTCAGTGCCCGTATTCCGGCCGTTCTGGAACTGAATGGTCTTGTACGTAGCGACGGCGAGCGTCCCGACGGCATGACCCTCGTTCCATGGAAGATGAGCAGGCCTTTGGTGTGGGATGCTACTTGTGTCGACACTTTAGCACCTTCCCATCTTCCTTATACCTACTACCAGCAGGGTGGGTTCGGCCGCTGCTTCGCCAGAATGCCGCAAACGGCGTTTAGTAGTACCTATTGAGCCGTTTGCAGTAGAAACGCTGGGACCGTGGGGACCTAGTGCCCACAAACTGTTTCGTGAATTGTCCCAACGGCTTGTTGAGACTTCTCACGAAGCAAAGGCTGGCCTCTAATCTCGGCCAGAGAAATAGTCTCGCCATCCAGCGAGGTAATGTCGCCAGCCTTTTGGGCACTTTACCACAGGGCAACGAGTGTTTTGATGTATATATGTAGTTAGTTAGCTTTATTTTGTGTTATTATTATTTTATTGTTTTTGTATATATTGTGATAATTTTATATTAATATATATTATATTTTTTGGCTTTTCCAAATATGAAATAGATTATCTCTAGTCTAGGATATCAGGCGCGGCATACATAGACAGAGAGGACGATGGAACGAGCTCACTCAGAAGATACCTGATCACTCTGACTTTGAAAATAAACAAAAATACACAATGTCAATAAAAATACAGATACATTTGATTCAATAATAGAGATTGTAGCTATATTTACCTTAGGTTGATCATCAGCCAGTCATTTTGGACCATTTTTACATGAACCATGTCAAGTTTTCACCAGACTCCCAGTAAATTTTCATTTAAGAGACTCGTCCGTGCACACTTTCTACATTTGTATATCGGAAGCATCAACAAAGCGTAATCCATAAGCTTCTAATACATCGTCATAGTATATTATTATTATAGTATGTACAAGTATATGTATTTATTTTATCGTTTGCGTTTTGTATATGTAATATTTTATTAGATCATATTGTATTTATTGTAAATTGTAGTTATTTTGTTTTATTTTATGAGATATGTTTTTTCATGTATATATTTTTTTTTATGCGTGAAATTTATCGTTTTTTTCTTTTAATAGTAACCCATTTCCTTTTTTTCTGTCGCACCGCCTACAATCATTCCTGCTTAGCCCAAAGGTATGACTGGTAGAGAATGCCATATGGTGTTAAGTCTACCTTTTGTACAAATTTTTGGTTGTGCAATAAAGTATAAAAAAATAAAAAAATAAGTTTTATCCAAAAAATGCGTAAATATGCGGGGAGACGATGTTTCAAAACATACTCCAACCAAGTTGGTGGCACGGTTACATAGCGATCTAAGTGGGAAGTCGTATTAAACGGGGTCATATAACATGATATGAATAGTTAAAATTAAGTACTAGAGTTAACTCTCACTAAAGATGGAACAAGTTTATTTACACGTTTTTAGGTGCTGTACCAGCTGATGTAGAGTTACCTACTTTGATAAAACGCAAGAAATCATATAATTTTAAATACACACACACGGCCTTTTCCATTTCCCCATTAAAGTAACGTGCTGTTATTAAATCGTTGGAATTGTTCGCAGACATAATTAACAAAGAATTTCAGTGCAAACTCGTTGCGGCTTTCACGAACAATTGATTAATCCCTTTTGAGCTAACTTAATTAATACCGACACATGCCGCTGAATAGATTTTATAATACGTTAATTTTGGACACCAAGTAGAAGGTATGTTTGGCAAGTTATGTCTTTATCATTAAGGTGTCTGTCTTCTACACCGTAGCATACCATGACTAGGAACGTATCAGACAAAAAAATATACTTTGTATTAAAACATGACACTGTTTCCACTAGACCATTCCGTCACCGACCAACACTGTTGCGTGCCATGCACGGAGCGTGTCAGCACCGACGAAATACGCTCTCGCTCACCCACCATTATAACGGTGAGACATAACACTGTCAATCAGCTCAGTGGGCATAACAGAGCCTGTGTATGATGCTTTTCGTATCTGAAGTACTCTTAGCACGGTAAGCATGATACGGTGTGATGAAACTTTCAATTTCAAATATTCGTTTTATAAAATACGAATACATAGGGTGAAAAAATAATCAGTTATATGGATCGTAGTTTCAAAAATCATTAAATGTGGGTATATACGAGTACATCTCTCTGTTCGTCGGTTTTGCTGGTTGCATCATTGAAAAGTTGAATTTTATAAAATTATTTTGCTTTAAATTTCGGCTAAGTGACGCCGGCGCAGTCAACTAACAACACAAACCGTCACCGCGTTGAGTATTAGTTCAGGCAAATGCAGGATGCACCACCCGCCCTCCCTCAAAACGCATACGGCACAGGCACAGCTAATGCAATTAATAGTCTTATTACGACTGAACTGTGTCGCTGGCGTCCGTGCTCCGCCGAGGCGACAAAATCTCCCGAAGATGCCACGTGTAGTGGCGAAACGCGTCAAGGTTTTATTGCACGTTGGTGTTCGGTACTAATAAAAACATTATGCCGCATGCGTATTGAGGATGGCGGGTGGCATCCAGCATTTGCCTAATACTCAATGCGGTGACGGTTTGTGTTGCTAGTTGCTTGCGCCAACGACGCTTAGTGGAAATTTAAAGTAAAATGTTTTTATAAAATTCAGCAGAATAATGTATTTCCGCAAAGTAACGCCTGATTCCATTTATTATCATCATTGAAAGTACTTTTCTTACGGGTAGCATTCAAAATTCCATTCTGTATAAATGTAAAAGTCTGTGAAGGTGATTGTTTATTGTACTTTCACGCTAAAACTACTATCTACTCATGTAGAAATAGAAAGAAATAATAACAAATTGTTGAGGATTCACAGGTTCTTGTATTTTTTCGTTCAACAAAGGTATGTTCTTTTATTAAGGCATTCATGGAAAGCAGTGAGTATGTGCTCTTGCAATTCCGCACACATGGCGCCAGGCCGCATGTGCGGATACGGAATTAATCCCAGGAAAGAGCAAACGGCTGGGCTCAGCGGGATGATGGCATACTTGCCTCTACTTTCTTGAGCTTGTGTCTAGAAACTCTCGTTCGGTCTAGCTTAACAATGGCCCATTTTTATTATGGCCATATTTTACTCGAAGCACCATCGTACTTTAACCTAACTTTAATCTATAACCGTCTGCTACGTTTTTTTATCACGTTTGTCGGCCATTTGACGCTTAACGAGGTATAAGTGGTATCGCATTAATATTAGCCAATAATATAATGAGATCCTCTTCGTAGAGGTTATAATGTGACCACATTTTGCCTGTATATACACATATTATTTGATATTCTATTATGAAGTGAAAAAATAATATGAATATGATCGTGCTACCGTGCCTTAGTTAACATATCTTATTTCATAAAAACAAATAATGTGAATGTGACACGCCTTCTTTTTAGGATTCCGTTGTCCAACGAGGAACTTTTATAGTTTCACCCTGTCCGTCTGTCCGTCCGCAGTCCAGTTCAGAGACCTTAAGTACCAGGGAACTGTAACTTGGCATGCATGGGTATACCTATATATTTTAATCTCTCCGCCAAAGTGGTAAAATATTTTTTTTGAGCTATTTTAAAATAATTATGATTTTGTTAAAGTCATTAATCGAAAAAATTGCCTGTTTCCTAACATTCAGTTTTAAAGAGCTATTTTTTGTTAAATTCCGATGACCCTGTTTCTTTGCTTTCTTGGCTGCGTCTTTGGTCGAAGAGTCTCCAATCTAGAATTTCCTGCCCCAACGGCCATCAGCTCTTCGCGCTATGTGCCCTGCCCATTGCTACTGATTCTCAAGGCTATGTCCGTATCCTTAGTTTTTCAACGTATCCCCTCTTCTGATTCAAAACCGTAGAGAAATACCTAGCATAACTCTCTGCATCGATCGTTGTGTGACCACCAAAGACGCAGCAAAAAAGAGAATGAGCAGCGAAAGTTTTGCAAAGTGAATTTTTAAAATGCCTCTCACTAAGATGGATGAGGCATGCGACCTTTCCTTGCCTAGTATTTGAAGCAAAAAAAATGGCCATAGAATACCTGGGTGAAGAATCGGAGGTTCGATCCAAAACACACTGTATACTAAGGCCACGGAGAAACGTCTACGGTGCGGCGCCGGCTGTGTTGCGCGCCGTATTCTGCTAAGAAGAAGATAGTTAAGTAAGTTTTAATGAAAGGAGTATAAGAGTTTGATAATATCAATCGAAGTGTTTTTCTCCTTACAATAAAAAAAATATTAGTTATTGCTAGTTTATAGTACTTCTACTTTGTAACAGGTCCTATTTTATGTTTTCATAAAAAACGTTAAGTTACTTGAAAACCGACCACTACCTCGATTCTATTCGAGTGATAGACAAACCCACTCATTGATTGTATAATATTCTATTGAAATATTGCCGCAAAGCACGCCATAGCTACAGGCTATATCAAGACTTGACAAAAATATTAGCATTATTTTTTTGTACCAGATATTATTTACCTGTCTCGCCTAGATAGCGAATCATTTCTTCTTTCAATATAGAATTGTACCTTTGTAAATCCGTGTACTTGAAAAATTAATTGTCGTTTTCAAAAAATCCGTGGACAACCATACAAACGTAGCGCCTAGTAACGCCTTCCTAGATCAACATATTCAAATATCATAAAATTCCAAAGATGTCTTATATTTAAATATTAAAACAGATTACCTCCTTTTTTACATCGGCAAAAAATGGATAAAAAAGCTTTGATAACTTAACATTTCGTAACGCCACAACCCTGTAATTGTCACCCTTAAATAGCAAACGAATGTTGAACACGAGTCCAGAACCGGAAATGAAAAAAAGTACTTTACCCCACCTTCGAAAGCAATTAGTAAACAAATGATCAATCAGCTTATACATATGAAGAAAAACACCCCGTTTACAGTGGTAGGTTTTACACCGTATATTTGCTCTAGTGTAAGGATAAAAGTGAATGCAAGTATGAGCAAGTAAAATTTTCGAAGCAACGCAAAAATGACTTTTTGCTTTCATCGTGAGTAAAATTTTTGTGAGTTGTGGAGTGCTTGGAAGTAGGCACTTAGAGAAGAGTTGGCTTTTTCGTGAGCTGAGCCTTGTAAATGGTATAAACAAAATATTGTTTTTGTACGTTACATGTAAGTAATGTACGTGCGAACCATGGACAGGTACTGGTGCTTTTTTGCGCCTAACCACTTTACAACAAAACTGGCTTGACCAACCGCTTGTACAAAAAGACGGGCGTCACTACAAGCAAAATACGCTGCGAGCGAAGTGTAAGTGATTTTGGCTCTTAAGGTAGGAAGGCGTGGAGATGGCCTGGATAGAACATAAAAATTATCGTGGCTTAAATATCCGAAACCAAACGTAAGCGTATTTCCTATCTTTGACATATTACATTAACATGTTTGTTTTATAATGTGTTTATCACGTCGCACTCTATGAGGAAGATGCTCAAAATATTAGGATTTACTGTCATAAACATTAATTCGGTAGTAAGGCGTAGCCGTGTTACATTAGGTAGAGTCTGGGGATCTACTTTAGTACCGCAACGTCTGTATTAACGAAACTTGCTGTAACTTGCTCTCGTGCTAGCTTGAGTCTGCGAGTGAAAGGGATGGTTATATTTGGAAATAAGGGTAAAGTCATAGAGTAGTAAGCTCTCTGGCGCACCTCTGGGACTGCAATTTACGGTAGCATTGTCGGCGGCGAAAGTTCGCGGCGACCGTAAATATTCATTAGCCCAAACTTTGCTACAACGTTATTTGCACGCACTATACTAACGCTGAAACATTTTAGCTTAATTTTGTTGGTGGCAAACAGTTACCAACCCTACTGTTTTAACAGTAGATTTGCTGTTTTCACATTAATGTCTATGTTTTTCAGTTTAACTTTTCAATATCCAAGCGGTTGCAGGCAACCACATAACAATAAAATATCTATTGTGTTCGTTCACATACGCTTGAGGGGTTAATACCACTACGTAATATAACGCAATGATACTAGATATTCTCTTCTCTTGTGGGGATTCCATATTTTTATGCACGGGGAAGTCCCAGTTTGTATGAATGACAGTTACAGGCCTATTGAATTGCTTATTGTGTTATAGTCACACACAACAGCTTTCTTACTTTAAATTGTATTGTGCTAAAACAATTAATTTTATTTTTGCTCTGGTGATTATTAAGATAACAATGTATGAGAGTTCTGGTAACTAAAATTTGTTTATGGTTTAATTATATAAGCAAAATATTTAAATCTGCCTTTTTCACTTTAACTGCTGTTTTCTATTGTCTTTTTTGACGAGTAGTTGTTTTTTTAGTTTTTAGAGGTTGGCAACACTTGTAGCAAAGGTGCATTTTCAACTGCGGCCTGCTATTATAGCATTTACACGCGTCAACAAGTATGCAATGGGTACAAAATGCGCAGTGCTTTGTTATATTAAACATTATAATATATATATTTTGGGATAAAGTTTTAGTCTTGCACAAATTTATTAATAACCGTAGTCTACTCATACGAAATTTTATATACTTTTTATGTTGTGTAGAGTACATTATTTACTACTTTAAAATAATGTGTGACTATACCTACGTAAGCAATTAAATATTATATTTAATTTTATTATCATTTCCTAATAAATTCGTAGCTGGTGATTCAGACAGACAAAATCTGTCTGTCAAATATATTCAGAACTGCTTCCTAGTAGCTACTATTGGATTTATCTATCATCGAATACGTCGAATTACTTCAATTATGTTAAAAATAATATTTTGGACTTAATTATGGTAATTTTATATTCCACATAACAAACTGCCTAATTTACAAAGCCCACTGTAACAAAGCTCAGACAGAATCACTAATTGAACAAATTTGGATTTGGTCAGACCGTGCTAAAATCAAAAGCCATTGTCAGAGATATACTCGTACCCAATTCGATGGAATCGGGACTTTTGTAGCATTTACATATTCAGGGTGTAACAAAAGGCTTAACGAAGCTTTGGAGCTCACATTCAGAACGCCAAATAGTAACTATAAACATAACTGGGAAACGATTTTATTTATAGGCATTGAAAATGATCAATTATTTATTAGCCGTAATGTATACGCGTACGAAGCGCTCAGACACGGTAATGTTATTATAACATTACCGTGGACATAGCGATAGCGCCGCGCTAGTTATGTGCGTACGCGAGCTCGATACGTCATGAATCATAAGTCTTATTTTGAATAAAGTAGCACATATTTTTAACATGTTTACCGAAGTTTTTTAGTACTTAGTAATCATAAGATTATGAGTCATAAATGGATTGTTAAAAAAACACTTTGACCGTCAATTGTCTCAGTACTGCGTCATTTCCTAGGTATAGTCTTAGATAAATATCGTATGACTGGCGGAAATAGTTATTAATTGAGTTATATTCATATTCATTTATTTGCCAACTAAGTATTACATACAAACATATAGCAGGTCTTATGCAAGACAATTGCACTTATGACTTAGTAACCCTTGCAGTTTGGGTATTGCAAAATTATCGGTTTTTGTTACACCAGGGTGTTTTGGGTGTACACCCAAAGCAGTGTAAACACAGTGTAGTGAAGTCTAAAGCTAGGATTTTCGAAAAGTTGATGCTTTGTCAATTAGATAGTGGAAACGTACTTATATCATTCACCGGCATGGGATTATATTTTTTCGAAGAACCAAGCAGCATCTCATACTGCAATCTCAAGACGCATCAAGCTTTTCCTGCGTAGATAAGAACGTCAATAAAGTTAACGTAACGTTCTCCTGGTCGTATCCAAACACGGCGGTCAATCTTATCGTCTAGGTGTTGTGGTACCACCGTTGTGTCTAATTTCCATAACACAAGTGCATTAGCTACTTACTTTGGGATCTGAGCAATGCATGTGATTGGTGTCCAATATTTATTTATTTAAATTAAACTTAAATGAGATTGGTCGACGCGAGACATTATATAATCTGTTCACTCTATCTCATTATTCGGTGAGAAGGCAGATCCTTCATGATCGATGAAAGATCAGGCGCAAGACCAACGGCTTAACGTGCTTTCCCAAGAAAAACCCTTTGTGGCCGACCCGGGATCCGAACCCAGGACCTCATGAGTGGCAGATGGAGCGCTATTCACAAATGCATGTGCGCGAAATAAATCCTTAAAGTGTTTTAATCAATGATTAGTATTCGCGTTAACTTTATAACAATCAAGTATACTAATACAAGTATTTTATCAATTCGTAATACAATAATGCTAAGTCGACTAACTCAATTTGTATTGTAGTAGGTACAACACGCTTGTAGAAATCACCAACTTAACTACCTATGTGTTGCGAAATTTGTGGTGTTTCATGATAAAGCGATTGTCAAATTTGTTAATTCTATAGCTACATATTTACAGCTTTCTACCAAATATAGGGAATACTCTCATGGCCAGTTTCACATTCTTTTATCGTTATAAGTTCCCTCAATTTCATACGAAATTACGTTACATTTTTTAATTAATCGTTAGTTATTGTTAAACCGTCATTAACCGGATGCTGTAAAGCAGTCGAAACGTCAGACGTTTCATCTATACTAATATTATAAAGCTCCCCAGTGACTTGACTGATAAATAGTGTTATGTGATATATATAATAATTTCGAACAAGAAAAACTGGATAGTTTTTCTAGATCGAAACTTTGCTGATGTACAGATTGGATATGACCACAACAATGCAAGGCAAATAGGTAAGTATTCAAGTACTTAAAAACTAATCTAACTTTATTATATTTTAGAAATCTTAAATTTCGCAAACTTTAAATCCTCCCCGACTTCATAATGTAAAGTTTCTATTTCAACATCTGAAATGATAAAAAAATCTGTGTCTTAGTTTCCAATCTCCCCGACAGCTCAATCAGATCCAGATTCATATTAAAACTTTAACAGTTCAACTCAAGTTTGATTTGTAATAAAATGAGCTTAATTCCTATTTTTTATCATTAATCGAAATCAGATAGCAGGAGAGAGATTAAGATGAAAACCTAGTTAAATAAAGTAAGTACAACTAACAAAAACAAAACAATTCCAAACGAAGATTTAGTTAATACATTTTTCTTTTGAAATATAATTTTATTGACTGCGCATTTCAAGGGTTATATGATAAATAGCGACGACCGCGTTTATATCAAATACCCGGATCAAATAAAGCGACTATTCTCACACAGAATACTTATTTAAAGACCGGAGACGGACTGCGAAGTCTATTTTTATTAAAATCTTTTTTTATTCAAAATTGGCGGGAGCAATCTTAACCCAAGATTATTGCCGTGATTCAAAGTATTTATTTGAGTTGTGTGTTTCTAAAGGGCTGCTGACTATCATTTATTTTAAATCGAAATGAGTTATGGAAGTAATTAGGTAAATAACTTTTCTTGTACAAAGCGAAATTTACCGAACCGCGTATTAGAAAAGATACAATATCTAATAAAGCATTCAGATACAAAATTTGCGAAAAAATCATGTAACTTTTGTTCTAATTTTGTGAAAGATCTATTAAACCTATCGCTTTGTTCCTTTATAGTGTTTATTTATTAATTAATACTGCCAAAAGAAAATCCTTTTCCGTAACCGTAACATTGAAAACAAAATTGTTTAAAATATCTATCCAACATTTAAGATTCTAGACGGCTCTTTTGTAAGTGCTAAAGAAGAAATGAGCCCCAACTCTTCACAAACAAGGTTTGCATTCCAAAATAGGAAATAAGACAAAGCGAGTTTGAAACCAACCATTAATTTAGACAGTCGTCTTTCTAGCATAATATTACACTTTTGATGACAATGATCGGTGTGTATTCAAGAAGTTACTTTATCTAATACTATTTATATACTAAAATATAAAGCATTTTTTTGTTACAACAATGCGCGCATCTTATAATAAAAACGGATCACATCTTTACCTCATAATGATGCAACGGCTTTCCGCACTACGTAGACACTTTAATCTAAAAAAATATCTCCTAAGAATACGGAGCGTAAAAAGGTTCCTGAAGTACATTAATCATGAGATTCACCAACATAAAGCGTGCAGAAATGATGGCAGCTTTATAGAGTAGCCTACGGGCGCTACGGGCGGAAGACTACGGGCTACGGACTACGAACGCGGCTACGTGCTACGGCGGAACGCTATAATTTACGTAAGCTCCAACGTTTTTGTATATTTCCCTTTGTTCCCAAAAATACAAACTGCTTCATCTGAATAAGTTGCCTTAGAAATCTAAACCATCTTAGCAATCCCGAATTATGTGCCCGTAATTTGCCACAAACCCATCTACAGAAACGACCAATTGCATAAATGATCGGAATAAGGTACACATTGTTTGTTTGCGTGTTTTGGGCAAATAAAGCTGGCGAGAGGCGACAAAGTGTTTTACGCGATTCCTGTAGTGTTGTGACAGCGGCGTATAATTCGCAAACCGTTTTATTACTAGTCGAGTAAAACGTTGTTTGCTTTATTAAGCGCGCCAATGTAATTTGAATATTTCGTTACTTCTTAATAACTGCTTTAGTAAACTTTACCGAGAACTGTTGTAAGTACTACAGTCACCATTCGTAACTGAATAATAATGCTAACAGAGTTCGTCCCGAACAAAAACTATTCACATGTCCCAATTTAATACAACAAACACACACTCTAACAAACAACAAGGGTAGAGAAAATTCATAAAAGCACTCGCTTGGCACGATGTCAAAACTGATGTAGATTACTAACAGAAAAACACGATCCGAAAATGTTATATAACGAAAGTGCGGAGCGGTGGGAAAGTATGAAAACAGTTAAGAATTATTGCAAGTAAACAAATGGCTTACCGGTTCGAGGGGAAGTGGTGTTGCGTGGTCGCGGGTTAAAGTTATGTCGGCGTGGGTAAGTAAGGTTGTATGCGGTCGGCGCGGGGCGGCGCGGTGGCGGTGGCGCGAGCGGTCGCGGGCGGCAGGTCCTCTCGCGAGCGTCGGCGCGGCTCGACTCAGACGGGGGCTCGGGGCGCCCCGTCGTTACGTAACACGCGCGACGTAGCGCAGCGCGACCCTGTCCCCGCACCCCGCTTTTAGGGAAAAGATGAATGAGCAAAGTTTCCTAACGGACGTTAGTCCATGGATCGCTCCCGCTCCGGATCGGCCGTTACATAAAGGCTGGCGCGTGCGCGCTGCGACCTAACGCGCTTTGTCGGCGCGCGTCGTTCCGCAGGACGCCCGCGCCGGTTTACTTTCCCAATTTATTTTATTTTTTTACTGATTGAAATAATACCTACAATTATTACGGATTATTTTAAACTTTGTTTACCTATTGTTCTAGCTCCTCAGTTTAAGTCCTCTCGAGTAAACGGCGTATTGTTCTTTGTATGCTTCGAGGTACTATAAAGATTCGAAAATACCGCATGGTGGGATGTTCCGCTAGAATGGAATGGCTTCCCCTATTAAGCAACCCCTTACTTATCGTTGAGCCGCAAAACCTTTAGACAAAGTTCGCTTGAAAGGTACAAAATGTACTGCTGTGTTTCCAAATTAGATGCTGCCGAAATAAAAAGTTTCCAATTAAATGCTGTCGTGAACATTTCGTATAAAATCAGTGATATAAAAACCTTACATTCTAATATATATCCCCTCAGTGTGGCTTAGGGGATATATTATCTTGTAGACTTATGTAGGTACCTCGTAAATCCCCAAGATACTGAAGCCGTCAAGTTCGTCATGTACACCCGTATTCTCCGTAGTTTCGTGCACCAATCAACTACGGTGAAGTTATTCAAATAGTAGTGTATTTATTGTAGAGCGTATGCGTAAATCTAACACCCTTACAGCCCCAAAAGAGGACATAGACACACAGCCCGTGTGTCTAGGTCCTATAGCAAAGCAGTAAAGATGACCGTCGGACACGAACCATTTGAGACCGTGTGAGTGACGACCGAACAATAACTTGGAATATTAACCACATACATCAACATTAGGGCACATATCGAAGTAAATGACGCAAGTCACTCCGAACTAAGTAACTGGGTAGATATAATAGTTAGGGAGCTATCGAGCATTTCGGTAGGTATATGATTTGCACAAATTTCACATTAGGGTATATTACAGTTTACGTCAGTACGAATTGATTTGCTCCAGCCAATTAATATCCTACATTGCTGCGTTTTCGTGTTAGAGTCGATTGAAGTTGCTTATAAAATGGGGACATTAAATCATTTTGCACATAGGTCACACTCGTAGGGGTACATGGTCACACTTGTCTTGGAAATGAAGAAAATCGAAGAGGCAGGCTTTCTGCGCTCTGCATTATTTTGCGACGGATTCGTAAAACTCGTTCGCATTGCGCCCGTGCGAATCATTATGACTTCGTGGTTGCGGAAAAACCTTTGGCAGTCATTTTGCTCACTGATTTTTATTTGAAGTTACCAAAAAGAGAAAGAGTTGTATTTTTTTCAGTCTCGCATAGTTTATTAAGCAAGTAGGTATATTTTATTTGTCCATCATTATATGGTAACATATTTGAAATAGGTTTCCAGAAATTAAGTGTAATGTGCGTTGAGATAAATATTTCTGACGCATTTCGAAAATCGTTTCTATGGAATGCATTAATTAATTTTAATTATATAATTAAAATTAAAATTTCACACTTTTAACTTGGTTGAAAAAATGGTCTGCCTTTGGAATATCAGAGTCTTGAACGTCTGCCTCATCTAGTTTCTTGGTTTTCATAAGAAACTCACACATCAGTCCAAGAGGCAGACAGACTTGTGCACATAATAAAGTACTATTACTTTTTGTTAAATTTTTGAGCCGGTGTCCACGCGTACCTTACATCGTGACTTACCGAAAGCCACGTAACGATAATTATATTGACATAATTTATTAATGAATGCCTGACTCCATTTTTTTTAAATAATGGATTTATATAACTTCGTATGCCATTCATGGTGCATCATGGAGTTCTGTATTAACCATAAAATTATTATCCCTTTGGAATAGAACGACAAAAGCGAGATGTCACTAGCAGCAAACTGTGTGATAAAAAGAGATGAGTAGCAGAACCATTTTTGGCAGATGTCAAACAGTTGACCGCCCCGCAGAAGCTCGCTGAAAATTACGTGCATTTGATTTTTTAAATTTAAAAGTAAAATTGTGTATATTTTGGAGAAATAATGCGTCTGAAACATGGTGACTTGATCGGTGATTGATTGTTATGCATTACAGCGGCATAACCCCAACAAATAATCATTTAATAGGTAGATTAGTCCAAATCGAAGTCTCTTAATATACGACTTATATTTACCAATGCGCTTCAAATTTAAAGTACGCAGTTTGATTATTTTATTCTCCAAACGTTAATTTACGTAAAAAATAAAGACAGAATAACACAGGGAATGTATATCGACGAATATTTTGTATAATGAAATAATATTTAGTTTTACACTAGAGCTGCATGTTCAATATTTTGTGTTGACTGTTTATCATGCAGTAAACTACTATATTTAACTTAGAAACATTGTTATAAATCACTTGATCGAAAGGTTATCTCATTTAAAGCTACAAATGTTACTTACTTATGTTAGTTACTGACATCTTAAATCGGTTTCGTTTGACAGCTTTTACTTGTCCTTCTATTCCGATAGGATTATTAATTTTATGGTATTAACAATAAAATGCCTTTGTTACCTATGATGACGAATAAATGAATTTGTATTTGATGAAAAATCTCCGTCCGCCACAACTAATTGAATTAATGTCAATTCTGACTCAAATATTATTCGGTTCGTTTGATTGTTTCGGCCATAGTGCAGCTACTGTATATATAAGTCACGGAAGTAAATAACTCCCTGAAGCACTGCTCGATTTCACTCAGATCCGCGTGAAATCCGCATGATTTCAAATTTCATTGAAGTAAACTGCTGTAACAGCTTTTATCTTTTTTCATTGTACGGACATCATAAACACTGCGGTATCTTATGCCGTTGTAATAATGGCTAGTTTGCAACAAAAGTGGGTAACCTAATGAGATAGTGACTGTTCTTAAACCGATCGATCAATAGAATAACTCTTATGTTTACAAACTATAACTTGCATATCAAAATCGGAGACTTTAGATTTATAGGTAGAATAAAGCGTACGCATGTCTTGGTTAAAAAAAATAGTGTAACAATATAGTAATATACTTTTACTGTGTTTTGATAACATAATTTTTATTTAGTGTTCTTTAAAATGTCGTAAGTAATACGCAAGATGGACACACGACCTTGTTAAGATTGGAGGTTCAAACTGTATACAGACCGCTAGTGATCGGTCGTTGTGGAAAGCCGTGGGGGAGGCCTATGTTGAGCAGTGGACGTCCTTTGGCTGATAATGATGATGATGACTATGATGAACTATTTATATACACATGAACATGGTCTAGGGATATTTCAATAAAACATAAATATCTAAAATTCCATTAACTTTCTGGTAAGACACCAACAAACTAAAATAAGCCTTGTTTAATAGCATATTTTATCTGATATTAAAGTTATAGATAGTTGAATTTAAAAAAAAACTTTAGGAAAAACTCAGAAAGAAATTAAATCTTACCTTTATTTTTGAAACGTCAACACCTACACAAAACTTATTTTTTTTTTTCTAAAAATTTTTGAAAACTTAAAATTAGTAATCCGTGGACCCACCTAAGACCCTCCTTACACATCTGCAGCAGTTCTGCAAACTCAAAACAAGGGTGTCAATATCCTGTTGCGGAATACTGTCCCAAGTCCTGCTAAAATGCAAGAAAAGCTGGAAAGAGCTCTTCTCTAAAGCATATCCCAGGCATGCTTAATAGGATTTATGCAGGGGATTGTGCAGGTGAGTCTTAAGCTTGGATATCATGATGATGTAACCAAATGTAACGGCGATGCAATTGGTTCAAAAGCTACAGAGAGAGTATTGTTTGCTGGTAAGTGGCCAAACTTTGAGATGACGACTGCATGAAGTCAACCTACGTGCTCGTAGGTGACTTCGGGTACCAGCGTTAAGGAGAGGCAATCGAGGAAGAAGATTACCAATGGGCTATTTCTCACGAAAATGGAACCATTCTTAATGGCCCCTTGTGCTTTTCACTTATGAATCCAGGTTAAGATTTCATCTTGATTCGCGAAGAGTACTCGTTTGGAGAGAACCTGAACGTTGGAATCGACTGCAGCACCCACAACAAGTCCATGCATATCAAGTGGCACGATTATGGTTTGGGCAGGAATTCGTCTCGGCGGTAGAACGGACCTCGTTGGGATACAAGGCAATATGACTGCTCTAAAATACCGAGATGAGGTACTAGAGCCTGTAATCTTCCCCTAAAGACAGCAAATACGACCGAATTTACAGCCAATGCACAACAAAATGCCCGTCCACATACGGCGCGTATCGTTACAAGTTGGTTACAACAGCATGATATCTAAGCTTTAGACTGGCCTGCACATTCCCCTGACTTAAATCATAGGATTTAAGTCAGGGGAATGTGCAGGCCAGTCTAAAGCTTACCATGAGCATACCTGGGATATGCTTAATAGAAGAGCTCTTAGTAATTTCCCTGAAGACATTGTAGAATTTCCACGAAAACCAGCTTTTTTTGCACCTTGGAATTGGGACAGTATTCTACAACAGGATATTGACACCCTTGTTTTGAGTATGCAGAACCGATGCAGATGTGCCAGGAGAGTCTTAGGTGGATCGGATCCACAGATGATTAATTTTAAGTAAAAATGTTGTTTAGTTTAGGTTTTGGTGTTTCAAAAATAAAGTTAAGATTGGATTTTTTTCTGACATTTCCTCTTTTTCTATTTTATTAAAATTTTACTTTATCCAAAAGTTTAGGTATTATCTGATTACTTAGATAGGCTATTAAACGAGGTTTATTTTAATGTGTAGATGTTTTAACAGAAAGTAAATAGATTTTTTGTTAAAATTCAGGTTTAATTAAAATATCCCTAGAACATGTTGTTTTGTGTAGTATGTAATATGATTCCGCCGAAGAATGGTAAGTCTAGGCGTCCAGACTTTAGGATAGATACGAGTTAAAATTAAAACATTATAGTTATGGTTAGGTGATGCCTAACGTTTTGTTTACTAGTTATCAAAAGGTCAATCAGGAACAAATGAAATTCAACCATTCTGCCTTGTAATAAAGCCTTTTACAGACAAATCTGAAAACATTTAAGGGATTTTCGACCGTACGCAACCGATAGGATACAGTAGTAGGGGAGAGTCAAACAATGAACGTTTAATAAAGGACCCCAGGGTTAGTAGGGCAAAATAACCGTCTGCAGTTACATCCTTCATTTATCAAACTAGGTATTGATTGATAAGAATATCGAAATATACGGTACATAGTAATAATAAAATGTATAGGTACAAAGTAGTGTAAAATTATATTTTTTGGAAAAACATTGAAGATACATCAAAATTACAGTATAGGTGGCGCTCTCTGTGTTAGGTGTGTTTCATTTGAGAGGAAAGCAAGAGAACGAGCAAAAATCGAATCGAGTCTAAAAATCATTCCGGACAAAATCATAACCACTTTTTCGCTTTGCGTAGTCTGGTAAAATTGTGAATGCGCCAGTGACGTAGCCGAAAGCCGCATTTCGCAAATCGAATTGCGTTCGTTTACTCTGTTGTGGTTGGTGTCAATACAGTTGTGGCCAAATGAAATCACGTTATTTTCGTCCCATGATAAGATTTTCCCATATTAATACATAGTATTCATAAAGATGAAATAAGAAACCAAAAATTTGCGCACAGGCGGGACTTGAACCAGTAACCTTTTGGCTTTTGGTTGCTGGTTCAAGTCCCGCCCGTGCACAAATTTTGGTTTCTTATTTCACCTTTATGAATATAAAATATGACACTGTGAGTGTTAAAAACATTCAAAACCATTGATACATAGTAACTTTTATTTTACGTCCGTTTATTCGTACCTAGTACGTTCTTGAAAATACTTTTAACCATTTCGGTTATTGTTGCATACGTATATTTACGGAAGAAGAGATTTTAACTATTTAACATGTAGCAATCTGGGAAAATAACTTTCCTTCCATACTTTTAATGAGCTACGTACAATACTTACGTATGAAACAAAATAAAAAAAAATAAAGAATTTTATTTTTTACGTATATGCACCTCAAAAGAGAGTAAGATTGTTTTTAGAGTAGTCGAAAAGCTTAACGTTTGATAAAAAGCATAACAGAAGGAAATAAACGGTTTCGTGTGCTTAATACAGTGCCACAAGGATATTTTGGGCGATGGTAAAAATCAGAACTAACGCCGCCGTCATCAAAATCAGATCGTCAGATAGTCAGATCCAGCGTAGCCGAATCTCTCCGATCTTGCAGTAGATATCTCCAATTTCCTATTATTATATGATAATACTAATATAACAACATATATAATATATATTTTAATACCGTTACGCGACAGCCATGAACCGAGTTTTATTTGTCTCTGGCGAGTATGATCTGGCCGATACACGGTGACAAGGATCTTCTGGCCAATAGATGACATCGACAGGGGGGCACCAGCATTCAATCCGGGTAGCCAGTTCAAGAAAATCTCCCTTGATTCAGGGAGTCCATTTATTCATTAGGGTTTTTCATTTTATATTTATTGCCTTATATTGTTAGCCCGATCAAGATATATGGGACCAAAGGGGTCATGATTATAATAGCACTATACATGTATGTTATTATTATTGTAAAACAATAGGAAAATGAATAAAATCTTCTTTAAGATCGGTGAGATTTGGCTGTGCTGGATCTGACAAACGTATTTTAAAATATGAAAGCGTTAGTTCTGATTTAATTTTCAACGTCGACCAAAAAATAGTTGTCGCACTGTATCGGACAAAAAATCCTTTTTGTATTAGAGCGCTTTTACACTTGACTTTTTCTACTACATTGAAGAGTAGGTACTTTAGCGTCAAAGAGATACTCGTTTTTACAGAAAGCTATAGAAGAGCATGTTTCACTATCAACAAATAAGCACTAAGTAAGCAAAAAATCAAATAGAAACTTATCGTCACGCTCCAAAGAATCTGACAATTTATAGACACAACGGGATTAAGTAGTGAACTTTTAACATAAGGGCTGCCACAATAGATCATAGCTGGTCGAGTTGGCAACAATAGGGCCCAACAACCAATAATAAAAATAAATTACTTTTCAAAGCGACCGATAAGAAGCCGGAAAAGATAATTGGATACAAATTGTACTATCCCACTGTGAAGCATAGCGTGACTGTTGATAATTTACATATGCAAACAATATTTATGGACGCAAACAATACTTGGTCAAAGGGAAGGCGCCTCGACCTACCAACAAACGTAAATAAATAAGGCAACAAGGTTAGGTAGGTACCCCGTAAATGTGTTGAAAGAAGTTAAAATCGAACTTCAAGAATAGACAATTGTCTACGAGATTTAGTGATCAATAACAGTAAGTTATCAATAAAGACTATAAAAAGCTACCGTGAGTGATATTATTTGAAAGGGAATTTCCGACAATATAGCTGCTGAACATAGGCCTCCCTCACGGCTTTCCAAAGTGACCGATCACTAGCGGTAGTAAGAAAAATTATATTAAAAAACTGGCTTAGAATGTGTATAACACAACATTAATTCCCAGCCCAAAACTTTGCTCAAAATTGCAAAGGGAGCATTTTGCTTTTTAGCAGAACACGTCCCTAGTTTATTAGCTCCGATCAAACATAGATATGCCTCGAAATATTCCTGGCACACCATAATCTCTCAGATTCAACTACTCGTATCTATACTAATATTATAAAGCTAAGAAGTTTGTTTATTAGAGCGCAAGTCAAGTACAGTCAAGTCACCGCTACCAAATACCTCGTCATCAAAGTGATATTGCGAAGTTAAGATAATTTTATCAACTCAGAGCCGTCTCATGAAAACACTGGTGTCACCGGTTTAGAGTAAGTTTTTTGATCTTTTTAAACCTGACCAAAAGCTTGCAAGTTACAAATATTTTCATAGAGCTCATGTTGAATCATGTTCTAATGTTAATTATAATTAAAATCTGTGTAAAAAATGTTTCTTATTTTTTTTCGTAATATAGCGTTTTAAACTTTAGTAATACCTTATTTAATCATTTAATTATCAAGCAAACTGCTTTAAAATTGTAAGATACAAAAACACCAAACAACCGTATGAAATGGTATAAAACGGTTTAATACTGCGTTATTTGTAGTTTACTTCAGTGACCGTTTCGTATTATGCAGGCCTTACACCTTTATTTACAATATAACATAGATAATAACCCATTTTCGAAGCAAGACTGACATGATTTACTATTCCCGATAGTTGCACTTTTATGCCACCACCATGCACTCCGCACGGTCATAATAGTGTCGTATTCGTATGCATCAACGATTTTTGTTTGTTAATTTTTAGTGGGCTAAAAACAATGAAAAATAAAGGACATTGAAAGAGCATCGAAAGTTTTGTAAATTGTTTTTTTAATATTAATCTCATTCAGAGTGGTGGGTGATGCGACCCTTCCTTACCTAGTATTTTAGGTACCTATTCCCATATAATTTGCCGCAGAATACCTACGTAATATACGGATACAGGTCAGATCCAAAACCTGCCTGTGCTTGATGCCTTTGAAGAATCATCTAATGACAAGAAACAACACACTGCATAATTCATTGAAAAATTTCCGTTTCACAAAGCGTCATTTTTCTAAGATTGAAATACGTGACCGATCATATCGCTCGAGACAGCTACTTACCTATCGGAAGTAGAGCAATCCCGCGATGAGAAACCAAACAGTAATCAAGCGAGATCTCCGTCAGCGATGCGAAAATGATTACCGATCGGGCACACTATATCTACCGGAGTTATAGAGCTTAGAGATATCATGACTTGCAGAGGATTTCTGTCCTTTCTTCAAGACGGAATCAGATATTTACTGAGATATATTCATATTATTAAAGCCTTTTATATCCATAATGGTTAATCAACCTTATGAATTTTAATTAACATTATCAACATTATGGACCCCCTGCGATTCAAGGACTCCTCCATCGCACTTCATGCTTTCCTGTATTTTGTTTTTATTATTACTTTGTTATTATTTCGTCAACCCACTTTTCTCCTGGTCTTATACCCCTTTTCCTTTTGTTTGTTGGTAATTGCCAGATAGTTACTTTCTGTGTCAATTTTTTGCTTATCCAATCGTAAAATATGACCTGCTCATTTCCTTATAAGTCTTATGTAACAGTCCAGAGCGTCTATTACTTTATTTGGCAGCTATAAGTAAGGCAAGGTAGCACAAGCAAGCAAGCATAAGCTCAAGAAGAATATATCGGATATTTTCTTCTTTAGCTTTATTGGGAGTTTGACTTCAAGGTTTGTTATAATTACATTTTTCTTTTTATAGTATTTAGTCACTATACAAACTTAATAATATAAATTGCACTTGTAGAAAGCAACTTTGGCTTTTGACAGACGAGGAATCGAACCCCGTGTCTTATATGCCGTGTCCTATATGCCTATATAGGACACGGCATATAAGACAACCAAAGTTGCTTTTTACAAGTTAAATTTTTATTATTAAGTTTTCAAGGTTTGTTTATTGTTCCAAAATTTGTTCCGTCGTGTTCACTCGTCTGTTAATTTCGTCTTCTTGTCTTGTTTTTGAGAAATATACTCGCTGTCCCAAGTAAATATAACCCTCAACGTATTTAATGTTTTATTTGCGACCATTATTGCTGTATTATGGTGGTTAATCATGACTTCAGTTTTGGAAGCATTTAGTTCTAGGCCAATAGTATTGCTCACAGAGATAAGTATATCAGAACGAAATACAATATTTATAGTAATATATTAAGCTTATTTATAGTAATTTTTTAAGGGGAAAGACTTCATTGTTTGTTTGTATCTATTAGAGAATTAATTCAATTTAAAAATAGTTATTAACACTTCTATAGGTAAGTTATTATAGGTATATTCGTTTATAAATTATATTTGATACTCTAAAACTATCTTGTTTCAAAAAATATATATGTATTAGTAAATTTAAGTAAGATATACCTACACATTCATTTTAACTAACTCTTGAGAGTAGATATCGTCCATTTTTAATTAATACTCGTAAAACCTTAATTTTAAAAAATCGAAGACGTGCAAGCTTAGTTTACCTACGATAATTATATGAAAACGAATAAGACAATCTGATAATGAGACAAATTAGTCTCATTCCATAAAGGTTCACGGGATGGAAATCATTGCCACCCGCAAGCATATTTCGACTGCTAATTTAGGCAATTCCGCCAGCACACGATGGTCTTAATACCTCCAAATTAGTTGTGTAGTCCGGTCAAATTAGACATCCAAGGTTACAAAAATTCCCACCTAGCTGAAAATAGGTAGGATTGTTTAAAACACCATCATAAATGAAATGTAGAAAGTCCCCATCGATCCAATACCTGGAACAAAAGTTACTCGGGGTCAAAGGTCACAAAAACGGGTTTTTCGCGATTTTCAGAAAAACGGTAAGTTTTATCATAAAATTAGCCACGACAAAAATTGTAGAGCAATAAATATTTACAAAAAATGTCTTTATATGTCTAAGCACACAGTTTTTTTAGGAGTTCCATACATAGAGAGAAGAAAGCGAATTCCGTAAGTGATAACTACTTCTTGAGTTGAATTACTTTTTTTTTTAAAATCAGCAAATTGATTTTGTTTTTCAAACATTTTAAAAACAGTTGTTTTACCCCTCCTGAAAAATGCAGATGTTGTATCGCAACCAGTTATTGCATGTAAAAATAGGACATGATTTTGACACTTAGCAAAAGTAGATAAACTTTTCGATCAATATATTACCGATTGATGTTGAGCTTTTCCAGGTTTTAAAAAAAATAGTTTTATCGATGTATATATGTGGTGTACTTATACATGTTAGGACGATTACAACTCTTTCAACTTTTTGGATCGTTATATGTCAAAAACGGTGGCTCATAGGAAGAAAAATATAAAGACATTTTTTGTAGATATTTATCTGCTCTACAATTTTTGTCGTGGCTAATTTTATGATAAAACTTACCGTTTTGCTGAAAATCGCGAAAAACCCGTTTTTGTGACCTTTGACCCCGAGTAACTTTTTTTCCAGCGCTGGTAGTCTGATGCAACATTTTTGACATTTCGCGTAGACAATTTCAATTTTATGTTTTTCTAATTCATTAAATATCATTTTAACTTATGTAGCTTGTGTATTTAATAAATCTTAAAAAAATATTTGTAATTTTTAAGCTTCATTCGAAAATTCTTCTCGATCAATAAATACACGAAAACACTAATTTTGTTACGGCATTTTTCGAGCGCCACCTGGTGGTTTTACAGGGAACTATGTCGAGACTTCCGACACAGGTATCGGATCGATGGGGACTTTCTACATTTCATTTATGATGGTGTTTTAAACAATCCTACCAATTTTCAGCTAGGTAGGAATTTTTGTAACCTTACCCCTATTTTTATGTCTAATTTGACCGGACTAGTATTCCTGTAAATTTGTTGCCGAACCGTATGGGTGCCTTGCGTTAAGGCCAGTAGATCTGCAGTTTTTCTTCATTCGTTTATAATGGTAGCCCAATGAAAAGTGCTAGTTTGTGACCTCGGGCTTATACCGGAACTTTGCAAAAACCGAAAAATTCCCATAACTTTTGGGGCTTTTCAAAATTTGGCCGAATTTAATCACAAAGAACAAAGAAAGAAGGAGATTTTCATAGAATATTTTCAAAGCATCGTCGATCAGGCAAAAAATAATGCTTGGAGCTCAATTTTTGACTTCGTAACTCTGTTTGGACTCCGTAGGAGGAACTTACATACCCAGCCGGTACTCCTTGAGCTGGGAGGACAGGGTTAGAGTTTCAAAGTTTTTTGGTTTATGATAGTGTTTGTATAAAGAACAAAGTTGTGTTTGCGGTTGTTGAAAATGTGATATATTTCAAAAACTACTATCTCGATCTCATTCAAACCAACTTCGTTGAAAATTTTTATAAAAATGTACATATGTATTTTTTTTTCAAAATTTACACTCGCGTAGTTTAGAAGTTAGAGGGCGGGGGCACCCATTTTACCACTTTGGAATCATCTGTCAGACTTTTGACCAAAAATTTTATTCATTTATTTAGTTCCATGTATTTGAGCCGGAACCCCCCCCCCCCCTCTCAAATGTCATTATTATTTTCATATTTGTATAGGAATCACCTATAGCTGTTAACGGAATACATCTACCTACCAAGTTAAGTTCCTAAAAAGGCATGTGCTAGGAACCTTATTAAATATAGACATTTATTTTAATCCACCACTAATGCTTTGTAATTTTATTTCCTCATAAAAACATCAATTAGAATGACATGGAGGTTTCTATAACCATTTTCTCTAAAAGTCCCGCAACCCCCCCCCCCCCCCCCCCAATCTAACTTTTAAACTAACGAGTGTAAATTTTAAAACGAAAATTGGTTTGAACGAGATCGAACTAGTAGCTTTTGAGATAGAGCACATTTTTAATAACTGCAAACATAACATTGTTATTCATAAAAATACTATGAAAAACAAAGTTGTATTTGCTTTCAACAAAATATGCTAGGCTATGTGAAAGTAATTAGATCTCCAATTCAGTTAAAGTTGGCACGGAACCCTCGTGTGCGAGTCCAGGTCGAACTTAGCCAGTTTTTTCAAAGTAGTGAATTTTAATTTCTTTTTCTTCGGTATTTTTTTTCTAATATTTTATGAAAATTATTACACAAATATAAACTAATCTATATACCTAATAACCCCTGAATGATGTCAGACAGGGTTTTTTACACACTGTATGTATTTGCAATTTTGAAAATAGTCGTTTATACTTATTCGGTTGGATAGTCCTATCTACAGTTGTAAACGAGCCGTTTAAAACGAAACGGGCGGGCGTAAAACGAATAACTCGCCGCGTGAAATCGGCGAGAAACAAGCTCGAAATGGCCCTTAGTCGACGTTAGCATTAATTTTAGGAAGTTATGCTAGGTACAAGTTGTACTTATTTAATCTTTGAAAATTATTTCGATATTAATTTCGATATTAATCGAAATAATTAATTCGAATTATTTCGATTCGAAATTAAAAAATAAAATTGTTTTCAATTATACTGGTACGGACAGCCACCAGCGCCAGCGCGCCCACTGTACCTACAAACACAACTTAATTATTTGAAACTTAGGTATTTACGTCGAACTTCGAATGAATGACTTAAAACTTTTAAACGATTCTTTATTGCTTTTTTCCCTCATCACTTACAGACAAGGTCCCGAATTTAAAGTCGACGCCAAAAAATGATTTCAGTTTTCTTCCGAATGCTTAATTTTGTACTTACAATCATAACTTAAAGGTGTCATGCTGAGCACCAACTCTGCTTTCCATGCAAATACAAAAGGATTTTTTTAATTAGTAATAATTTTAAAGTCAACTTACTTCTTGTCATTTTTTCCGTAAATATAAATATGCTTTTTGCACGGCACTGAATAATCCACCTGTGACTGCGACGAAGTTTTGAACGTAATTATAAGTACAGCAACGCAATGCAACGATGACGTGGCGGCGGCGGCGGCGGGCGCGGTTTTCTCGCTCGCTCGCTCGACACCGCGGCTCTTTGACAAACACCACCAAGCGCTTGGCACAGAGTGGCAACGTCGCATTTTGAATAGTTTTGCGCGTGGGTTTCATTTTATAAAATAATGTTTGATAGGTAAACTACCGGCATATTAGTTAGCGTTGTTGCCCTGCAGTCAGCTTGTAATTTGCTACTGTTTTCACTTAATGTAGGTGAAAATAAATATGTTTACAACGTACCTAAGCCTTAAAAATAGTTTAAGCAGTCTTAAAAATTTAAAAGTACATTAATATCTTAGAAAAACGAAAAAACCCGTTTCTCCCCAGCCCAATTGGGTGTAAATGGTTTTCGGGCGAATAAAACCGTTTCTCGCGGCTCGCTTGAAATCGTTTCTCGCCGGCTTTGCATCTATAGTCCTATCTGACGTTGGCGAAACTGACTCTAAATACGCTTTTTAACGTGACACTATAATTTTATCTGTAGACTAATTAGTTTACGAGATAATGCTTGTCGAAAAATATAATTTTTGTCTACTTTAAATAGCGACTGATAATCGCCACAACCTGAACATCAAAACTCTCTCGGTTTATCCGATTTTTGACAAAATTCCGGTCGGAGCTTGAGGTCAATAACAAATATCTTCTGCGAAAAAGCAGATCTATCGGGTTTAACGCAATCTCAAATTTTACAGGATCGTTCATTAGGAAGGTAAGGAAAATAGCTAATGTCAGGAATCTGGGTCAAAGGGTCGTCGCGTAACAATGGAAATCAAAAGCGGAGAATACGCGTAGGTGCGGAGCACTAGGTCGATCTACCCTCAAAATTATTCATAACCTGTCTACGCATATTTTTGCAGTTGGTTCGTTATTAAATAGGTACTTACTAGAGCTGATATTGCTAGTAGAGTGATTAAATAATATCAAATAAATATAATTTATTTGATTATTGCACTAAAATTTTTAGACTTATTATCGAAATAATTAGGTGTTAAATCGAGCCGTACAAGAAAACCACTTAATTGGATAGTGAATAATTTGTTTAATTAAACTTTATTACAATAATTTATATACATTTGAATAAATTAACCGTAAGATACCAACAGAAACAAACAGACAATGAGATACATTCAGTTTAGTATTACCTCACATAAACTCAAAGATATACAAAAAAAAATAGCTTAATGCATTTGTATAACATTATTATACTTACGAGTCGGTATAGAAACATAATGTAGGTAGGTATCTTCTATTATTACTCGTACGTGTTATGTGGGGCCAGATGGAAGGATAATTGGATATAATATATGTTTTTATGTAACTACAACGCATAACTTAGAAAATAATGTGATGAAACAGAATGGCACAAGAAAGTTTAAAACTCATATTACTCTTATGTAGCAAAATTGAACAAAACTACGTGCTATTGGGTTAAATAATTAAATTTAAAATACTTTTTAAATACAAAAGCCTTGTAAACTTTTAAGGGACTTCTTCAAATAAGCGAAAAATAAGCACTAATGATCAAATAAATTCAAATATGACGCTAATGGGAACTTTCAGACAGTAAAACAGGCCGAAAGTACACAGAAAATCTGGAGCATTTTTTGTTTTTAAACGGTCTTTACGAAAGCTAATCAAATCATCTCTCATCTTTTTATGTAGGTATCTTCACTAAACTGAGATTAATGTTATAGTGTATTTGATTTAATTATAAGGAAAATCAGGGTTTTCTAATGATTGGTAAGATACAATTATACAGTTTTAACCACTTATTGGTAGTCACAAGTAGTGACACGTTAAAATAAAACATACGCACAAATCGAACACAAACCAAAATTTGTGTACAAAAAAATATGTAGTTACTTGCTAAAATATAAAATGCTTATGCTAATAATGAAAAAAAAAGTTCAATCCACAGCCGCCTTACCGCTGTAACACTTGCACTGGTATGGAATATGATGATGCCGGTTTCATTTAAAATGATTTATTTATTTATTAATACTTTTACTGTCCATTCATTACATGTAATGCACTGATGTGTTAGCTCCGACGTCCGTGAATGACATACAATACAGAACCACCAAGAATAGTGAAGTTCATACAACCGTGGTCATCCACTGTCGGCGCAATTGGCAAACGGTGAGTCAATTGTATTGACAATTTCCTTATGTTAGTAAAAACAATGTGTGGTAGACGCTCACGGATCAAAAGGCCGCCGGAGGTTGCATAAACAAACGCATAACATAAGACTATTGATTAAACGTTGTTCACGACCTCCGTGGTCAAGTGGCTAGAACGCTGGTTTAAAGCGTCGCCATCTCGAGAGGTTCCGGGTTCGATTCCCGGTCGGGTCAATGTAGAAAACGATCTTTTCTATATTGTCACGGGTCTGGGTGTTGTGGTATACCGTGTTTCCGATTTCCATAACATAAGTGCTATAGCTACTTAGCTTGGGCAATGTATGTGATGTTGTCAAATAATTATTTATTAATAATTATTATTATTTATTAAAACATCCGTGAAGATTTTAACTAAACTACTCCTGCTCCTCGTTCGGGAGCTCAACACGAGATCATGACTCTTCGGTGTGATTTTAGGTATATCTAATCAAAGTTTATGTTCACACTTTATGACATCAAGATTTTATGAGTTACAATCGACATACAGTTTGGTGATTACAGCTATCACCAAATATACATTAGGTAAATATGCACCTTAATCCTAAATAGATAAATACGAAATCAACCAACACTCTCTCTCTCTCTCTCTCTCTCTCTCACTTTGATATGGTCACTTAATTATGACTCGCATACCTATCTAATGAGATCAACCTGAAAATAATTTTTCACTGCACTTGCTCAACAACGTTAAGTTACACGTCACGTGTTGACTTAAAGTGACTCATCTCGGCTCACGGGCCGACGGAAGAAATTGTTACGTAACATCAATTTCATTTGTTGACTGATCAAACCCGGAAAAACTACCGGCCCGTAGTTTCAGATCAGAGTGAAATGTAACTATTTACTTTATTCACTCGTATTTGTATTATAATAAGTTACTTTATGCTTAATCACAGCTCGTCCAAGAAAAAAATATCAGAACTTAATATAATCTATTTTATTGCTTTGCAAAAGCAGTTAAAAGCCTATGCTATTATATCTTGTGCGTGATTAACTCTCTCTACTACATATTACATATTAACTTACTGTTAAAGTTATTCGAAATATCTACTTGAAGATCGCACTTCGAAAGTTCGAACCATTTGACACGTAATTAATAGATAGAGATACTCAAATATTATCTAATTCCAATGATATATTGCTTATACCGAGTCCGGCAATAGCGACTTCTGCACTCTGAATTTGGTTTATCAGTAAACTCAGATGTGGCTAGCAAAAACTTCGTTTTGAAAAGACGGCCACTTGGTAAAAAGTTTCGCTGCCCTGCTATTATTGATACTATTCATTAAAAATATGCGCCAGACAACTCACCAATTGTCGTGGTTTCGTGGTAAGGAATGTTCTACCTTGTGGTACGAATACTAGACAACGAATATGACGGGGGCGTCTCCCATAAATACGTAAATATAACATCTATAACTTCCGTGTAAATGATTGTGCTTATCACACAAATATTTGATGGTAGTTAATGTAGATTTTGGCCGTTGTTTAAAATGATGAGCATGTGTATCAACGGCAGCAAAGAAATATTTAGATTTTATAACCCTTGCAAAAAAGAACCATTCGTCTAAAATCCAATAGCTTGGCAGCATTGGATTTTCGTCAACATTTCGATCTATTTTTTGATAGAACAACGTCGACGCATCACACGGCTATGACGCTATATTTTGATATTACGTATCTAAAGAATAGATATGGCTAATAACATCGCAGGGACCTCATACAACGTGTTCTTTTAGTTTTTAGCCGAATAAAGGTTATAAATCAGACTACATAAATAAAGGTCGTGTTTTTTAAAACTCGCAGTTTCGAATTTAATAAAAAAGTTGGCAACGTACGAGTAGCTTTCGCTATGCCGCGCGTATTTTGAATGAAGTCGGGTAAGCTGGCAAGTCAGCAAACAAAAATATTGAGAGATATTGATGATGAACTGATTTTAAAAAAAATCTATCTTCCTCGTGCATTATACTCCTGTTAGAATATATTTCTCGGGAAAATATGACACTATACAGAATTCTTGGTTAAATTTGCCGGACATCAAAAAGAACGCGTTGTATTGTCAATTTATATTTGATGCTTTATTTTATTTGATTTTTTATTAATATTTTATTTGTTATTAATCAATCTATGAGATAGTATTAAACAGAAACTAAGTGTGAGCCGGGGATAAGTACAAAATAAATTTAATAATTCTCATTGACGGAGATTAGTAAATCGGTTGTAAAACAATGTGGTTTGCAACCGATCGCGCGCCAAATGTTGTATGGTGGATATCTAATTTACATTTAAATAGCTATAATATATGTATAAATACATTTGTATATTTTATAGATATGATCTCTTATCCAAATTGATCAGCACTGGCTATACGTGGAAGAATATCTTATTCGAAGTCTTAATCATATTCCGAGGAGCTATCTCATAGCCATTACGTATTTTTGAAATTAGACCATCCTTTAGAAGTAGATCCAAGGATATATTTTATCGCGTCTTAAGTGTGTGTGTTACTTGAGATAAAATATTATTAGACATTAGTCACTATTATTCTATATGCAACGCTTTTTCTTATTCTAACACTATTAACAATTTAAATACATACCCTAATTTAGCAAATTAAAAAATAAATTGTTTGTGACACGTATCGGTGTATAAAAGTTTATCAATCTCACCTCTCATGATATTACATTACATAATATTTACCTATGTGTAGATGCTAGCCGGGCGAGAAATAGCTTTTTCATCCCTAAAGTGGAATGATCTAGTTTTATTGTTACATTTAGCTATGGAGCCGAAGATAGTTGAGTTACATCATATTATGAAAACAAAAGCTTTTCATACATTGTCATAGAAATAACATGTTTACTCGTATATAAAAAATATACAATTGGTCTATTCATATTTTTTTAAATTACAGAAAGTTTACAATTCAAATAGACGTATACTGAAAAAATAAGACCTTTTATCACGGCCCAATAGATGAGGGCGTGATAAACTTGCATAGGCCACTGTCGGGCCATACCGTGGCGAGTAGTTAGTGCAAATGGCTGGACATTGAAGATACCACTACCGTCCACTGAATAGTGGACTAATCTAAGGTGCAATGGGTCACTTCCTACCCATGTTCAACAATCACCGGTCTTCAACTTCACGCGATATAAACTACCGTTGCACCATACTCCTAATATAAATAACCACAGCGATTCAACTCTGCGGCGCATAATGTATCTTGCTATTAGGAGAGTAGAAATCAAAGGAATGAGATAAAATTAACATGCTGAATTGCCGAGCAAACACACTACTATGCACCGGTATGTGGCACCTATGAATAGGTTCTTAAAACTAGATTATCTTAATACTCATTGACTTATTTATAAACGGTTGGTGATATATATAGTGGAGTGTGGGTTGATTTCGTGCTCGTGTTTTAATACTAAGTAAATATCACCTATTCTAAGTACTTATCTTAAAGTGGTATACATATTGTAAATAATTTTGGTAATATATTTATGTGTATATTATTTGTTTCTTTTCTCACTAATCAAACTTTTCAGTCTGAGGTTGTCATTTAACAAGGGGTTAACATGATTTTACGCACCATCTTATCTCACTAATAGTAAAGTACAGTTTGAGTACTTACTTATTAATAATACTTATGTATAATATGTTGAAATATATACATTAACATTGGAGATCTTACTTAAAATGAAAACGTTACCAATATTTATCAACAAGAAAATAAGGTAATTGATATTTAGGTTTTACGTGTATTCTAAAATAATAAAAATTAATAAATTTCAACAACGCCATGGTAGACGATATTCCACATAAAAAACATTTAAAAAATCTGTCACTAATTGCAGTCACTACTAAAATTATTTGTGTACGTATAAAAATCGCAAACTTTAGACGAGGGTAGGTAATTTATACTAATTAATATTACTATTTAGTACTTAATCTAACGCCAGAATATATTTCATAATATACATATACTTATTATTACGATATATGTATATAGGTAAGATAAAGCTTTTTAGCACACCACTCATTATCAATATTCATCTAAACATAATAAATATTTCAACGTGAAAACCGTTACATAATCTTAAATTAAACCTGATTATAAATATTTTATAAAATCTGAACTATACAACATATTTCTCACTATTTTTATTGAATAATAATTGATACCTACATATAATTAATCCCTAGATTCGTTTATATGCATTACTAATAATTAATGCATTTATCACAATAATATTACCTGTATTTTTTTGTTTTATTTTTATATATTTTTTATAAAAAAAACACGGCAAGTATTATATGTTAGAAATCTTGCAATTGTTTTGCCTATAATTAGTATAAAGGTTCTAACAAAAGGCTCAACGAAGAACCTCGCATTCGAAGTACATCAAACCGAATCTTATTCTATAATATATCTTATCTATTTTCACTTATTTACTAGCCGCAATTTATGCGCTCAGGAAGTACTTACTAGGAGCGACGCGCGCCCTCAAGAAAGATGCGCAGTGCACTGCATCGTATCAGATGCTCTATTCTTTAATGACTTGCATAAAAATAGCGTGTGATTTTCGTTTGAAAACGAATAAAAAATCAATGGAAATCGCGTTAAAAATATCGACGTTAGTACTCACAAAATTTAGTTATCTTTTTAAATTTTAAATCACTCGCGTGTGGAATTATAATAATTTGAAAACCGGACATTAATCAATTGATATCTCACGCCAATTGACGCGGATGATTCAAAATAGTGACCCAGCGGGACTAAAATCATTTATCGCGGCAATCAATAAATTTCAAACGTAATTTTTAAGATATTTAAAAAGGTTTTTACGAACTTTTATTTTTAAAGCAAATAAGATTGACTTACAAGTGGAAAATATTTGACAAGACAGGTTTAGGAAATAAAATTATTTTATCGACGCGATAAACTGAATCGAAGCGTGTATGTTAGGCTTACTGGTCTAACGTCTATGTACTTAAAACTCAACAACTTGTCTTACAGAAAAAAGTTTGATAGTACAATAATTTCGTGTATCTTTCATCAGATAAATAAATATAAAACACACATTTGACACAATCATAAAAATCAAGCATCAATAAAAAATTGTTCCTTCACAATTTTCAGTTCAAAACTCTATTGTTTACTTCCAGCATTTGAAATTAAAGTTGAAGCAGCGCGTAGGCGGCGAGTGGGGCGGGGAAAGCGGGCGGTGCGACGCGCGCGCACCCTGCAGCGACGGCGGCGGGTAGTTCGGCGGGTTGCCCGGCGCGGGCGGCGCACACAATACAGAAGGACACGGCTCGCTCGCCTGAAGGGCGCCGTCGTGCAACGGCAGAACGCAAACGTAATACGGGTCGACGCGAGTTTTCTTCTTCTTCTTGCCTGCGAGCTGCGCACTGGGCGGAAACGAAAACCAGGTTTATACATTCGAAATTGGTGTACTAATCAAATATAACTTCAGAATTGTATGTTTTTAAGCTTAGTTAGAACTATTTCAAGCAAAAAAGTAGGAAATATAATAAATTAGGAAAGAAAATAGGGTAGCTGACACCACGAATCGTTGATGATAAAATACGGTTTGTAGGGATTATTATTTATAAGTAAGTATAACGATTAAATTATATGATTTTTATAAATATTCATTAATTGGACATTCATGAACACTTTACTAAATAAGGAATTTTCTTTTAAAAATATTTTCGGAATTGTTGGTTATTGTCGTCAAGTCAACTACCCAATTATCTTCGTTCACGCCATTAATAGAATAGATAGATAGGTAACGCAAGAATGCTTGCAAATGACACAGTAGGTACTCACTACTAACTACGGTGCCAAAGTTGTGCCTTGTGCCTCATAAATGAAAATCAAACATAACTTTCTTAAAAGGTCCAGTTAAATTGGGAATGAAGTACCTAGGGTACTTTCAAGTATTACGTTACGCATTTTTTGAACATTTATGACCCCCGGGCTAAACTAACCTCCCTACCGCCACTGTAATGCATAGTAACATTTTAATACACCCCCTTTTCCCTTCAAATTTCGTTACGTAATACTTGAACGCCCCTTTACCCAGATTCGATGAAAAGTTTACGTTCTTATTTAGAAAATTATACATCTATATAAAAATAACACGGTGGTTGTCAAATAATATACTTAATAGCAACAATGTGTGCGATGATAATCAAATCATCATCCTATTGATTTATTTATCAACATGGAGGTTATTGACTCTCAATAAACATACTTATATCTGCAGCAATATAATCTAATCTATTCGTGAGTAGCTATTACGTCACGGGTTTTAAAATTAGAGCTCGATGTTATTCTGTATCAAAATCTAGCGTGAAAATAAATATTGTGTAATAGATAGCCAGTCTATACAAGAAATAGATTTAACTGTCAACTGGCAGACAGCTTGATTCCTTGATCCTGTTTACATTTAACAAGATAGAAGATAAGATCGCGTCAAAATGCCTTTTTTAGTTACATTCCAATTCGGTTCAGTTTAATTCCCGTACAAGCCAGCTTAACGAAAATTCAGTCAGTCACACATCTATCAAATATGTTATAAGTACAATTGATGTAGTTCTAATTTAAGTCGACTTTTTGTGGCGCCAGATAAGAACTATTTGTTTCATTATATCGAAGGTACATATATTAAAAGAACATTAGCACTGGGGTATTTAATGTCGTATATTTAGGGGTAGTCCCTGATAATTAAAAATATATTTATTGATACCTAGGGTCCTCTACGTAATATTGGAACCTAAATCTGGAAGCTTACTTTAAAATCAATTAAAATAAAAAAATCTTCAGTAAATTAAACCCACGTTAAACGTTACTCATTCAATGTTATTTAGATTAATGCAAACCGCATTAAAGGGCAAACTGTATCGACCTACTCAAAATTATGACCCTGTAAGTTCAATAATATTCCCCTTTAGTTGTTTACAGTCAGATAATAGACATTTTCATCGACACCACAATAATATAGCGGCGGCAATAATCATTTTATTGAATAGAGGAGCTAGACATCAAAGTTCAAGTTAAGCTTTCAATTTTGACAGATAGGTATTGTATAACAAGATGTTTGACCTTCATTCCATTCATTTTGTATCAGAATTAAATTCTCGGAGGTGAAGTTGAATATTAATTACTTGTTACAGGAGTCGGCAATCAGAGAGATTGCGGCGAGATCAGAGCATTGGCTGTCGGCTACGAACTACGTCGCACTTTGAAAATTTTGGAGAAATAAAGATTTTATTATTAGAATCGGATGCCCATATGCAATCCCTTCGTGAAAAAAAATACTTTAATTACAAATTTTGCCGCTACGTACATTAATATTCTACAATCTAAGTTAATTACAAAACTTTTTTTGTAGGTGTAGTATTTGCCAAAACAATCAATTGTAAAAAAAAATATGGAAAAAACATTTGCAGTGCCGGAGCTCTTACTCGTACACGTATTGTTTTTTTTTTTAATGTATCATTATACATCTAATATTTTAAATACAACATAAATTTAACAAGAGATACGGATTTGATACAAGGAATACTATCCGTATTTAGTTAATTCGATCAGGGTAGACTCAATTTGTGTAACCTTATGTATATTCAGAATGGTTTTAACATACAGGTCCGCATAAAAAAGAAAAAGCTGAATAGCAAATGCAAAATGGCTTGACTATAATAGCAAATATAATATATTTTTAAATTATTCACAACAACAAAACACTTGTAAGCTTACAGAGCTAGTCGTACGTGCTCACTAGCTTGAAATTAAATATGGTCTGCATGCAATAAATATTACGAGTATATCATAAGTAATAATAAAGTACGAGGGTCAAACTGAAAGTTCTTAGAACTGGCCACTTATAAACAATATAATAAAAAAAATATTCTAAAATTTGAAAATAGAACTCTTTGCCAATATTACTGAGTATATATTTCATTCATTTGTCATTTGTTTTACGATTTGGCGGCAAATTGAAAATTGTCTGTGTCACGTCAACATGAATTTAACACGAAAAAATTTTCGTTCAATGATTTATTATGACTTTCGATGTCATTTAAGTCAACAAGAAAGTTATGATAGACTATTATTGGCCTTTCACGATGAAACCCCATATCGTGCGACTGTTTACAACTGGTTTAATGAGTTTAAACGTGGTCGCACTAATCTCACTGATGATGTACGCGAGGGACGGCCTTCTACGGCGACGACTGAAAATAACATCTGTGTTGTGCGGCGTATGATAGAGACTGACAAAAGAGTGACCTATCAGCAGATTCGGACAAGCTTAGGCATCGGTATGAGTCAAGTGCACAAAATCCTCCACGAACATTTAGCGGTCAGGAAGCTTTGCGCCCGGTGGATACCTCATATTTTGACTAAGGCTCAAAAACTCCATCGTGTGGATTGGTGCCGTAAAATGATTGAAAGATTTAACGGAGGTGACTCAAATGCTGTGTTCGACATACTAACAGGTGACGAAAGCTGGATTTACTGTTATGATCCTGAAATCAAAAGACAATCTGCTCAGTGGGTGTTTCCTTTCGAGGAGTTGCCAACTAAAGTGAAGTGCGGGAAAAAAAATGGTGGCCTCGTTCTTTGGAAGGATAGGTCATTTCGCAACAATTGTGTTAGAGGAACAAAAAACAGTTTCTGCAGAATGGTACACTACCAATTGTTTGCCACTTGTCTTGGAAAAAGTTCGAGAGAAACGACCTCGCAGTAGGATCCTCCTTCACCACGACAACGCCTCGTCGCACACCGCCAAGCGAACGATCGACTATTTGGCGACATCAAACGTTGAACTACTGGGTCACCCGCCGTATAGCCCCGACCTCGCGCCTTGTGATTTTTATTTATTTCCAAAAATTAAAGAAAAACTTAAAGGAAAGCGGTTTATGAATGCTGAAGAATGCGGTGGCTGCGTATCGCGATGCCATTGAAGAGACCCCTAAGGACGAGTGGGCAAAGTGCTTTTCCCAGTGGTTCCATCGCATGCAGCGGTGTATTGACGTCAATGGACAATATTTTGAAAAGATATAATAAAACTAATAACTGGCTAATGTAATCAGTTTTTGATTTTCTAAGAACTTTCAGTTTGACCCTCGTATCGTCTTAAATGTATGTTCTCCTTATGTACATTTGTCTTTGTGAGGTAAATAATATTAAAGATATCAATGCAGCATACGATCCAAAAACGATTTTTAGGTATAATTTCAGGCTTCATACACTACTTTTTAAAAGTGCATATTGTACATATGTTTATTTTTATTTTTTACTTACCACAACAGTTGATTGAAGTTGGATATGTAAATCTGCACTCGAGCTTTAAAATATTTATGACGTGGCCGCCGGGGAATGCTTTTTTATAGTCCACGGCAAAATCAACAACGTAACACTCATTTTTTGGTCTCATCTTGTAACAATATGTGATAACGTCAAATAGAAATTAATATACACACATCAAAATGGTCTAGGGATATTTAAATTAAACCTACACATTAATCCTTGTTATTAGCCTATCTAATCTGGTCAAAAACTTTAAGATAAAGTTAAATTATAAAAAACTTAGAAGAACAGGAAAAACTCAGAGAAAAATTCAATCTTAACTTTATTTTTTAAACATCAAAACCTAAACAAAACAACTATTTTTAGGGTTCCGTAGCCGAATGGCAAAAAACGGAACCCTTATAGTTTCGTTATGTCTGTCTGTCTGTCCGTCCGCATGTCACAGTCATTTTATTCTGTAACTATAAGCATCACATTGTTGAAATTTGGTAGGAAGATGTATCCTGTTAACCGCTTTACGATTCTCATACAAAAAATAAAAAATAATGACATTTAAAGGGCATTAAAATGACATTAAAATACATGAAACTAAAACCATTTTTTTTTTGTCAAACCTAAGCGTGTCTATGGATAGGTCTGTTAAAATGACATAGAGGTTCCTAATACCGTTTTCTTTTAAAGTCTAACGCTTCATAGCTAGACGCTTCTTAATTGATAAAATGGGCTTCCCCCCATCTAACTTCTAAACCAAGAAAGTGTAAATTTTGAAAAAAATAATTTAGATCTTAACAAATACTCGTACTTTCAACGAAAATTGGTTTGGATGGGATCGAATGAGTAGTTTTTGAGATATAGCACATTTTCAACAACCGCAAACATAACTTTGTACTTCATACTAATACTATGAAAAACAAAGTTATATTTGCTGTCAAAAATATTATGGTATTTTACTAAGTGGATTCCTTAATTCAGTTATAGTTGGCACGGAACACGCAGTGCGCACGGAACACACATTTGCAGCAGTTCTGCATAACCAGAACAAGGGTGTCAATATCCTGTTGTGGAATACTGTACCAAGTCCTGCTAAGATGCAAGAAAATCTGGTTTTCATGCACACATACGAGTATCTTCAGGGAAAGTCATAAGAGCTCTTCTCCGAAGCATATCTCGGGCATGCTCAATAGGATTTAAGTCAGGGGATTGTCTAAAGCTTGGATAACATGCTGTTGTAACGAGCCGTATGTGGACGGGCATTAGCTGGAAATTTTGTCCCATTTGCTGTTTGTGGGGCAAGCTTAAAGGCTCTAGTAGCACCTCATCTCGGTATTTTAGAGCAGTCATATCGCCTTGTATCCAAACGGAGGTCCAATATACCGCCGAGACGAATTCCTGCCCAAACTATTGTCGTGCCACCTTGATATTCATGAACTTGTGTGAATGCTGCAGTCGATTCCAACGTCCAGGTTCTCTCCAAACGCTTACTTTTCGCGTATCAGGATGAAATCCAAGCCTAGACTCATCAGTGAAAAGCACAAGTGACCATTAAGAATATTTTCAGTTTTCGTGTGCAATAGCACAGGGTAATATTCTTCCTCGATTGCCTCTTCTTAGCGCTGGTACTCAAAGTAGCCTAGGAGCACGTAGGTTGACTTCATGCAGACGTCTTATCAGCAAACCATACCCTCTCTGTAGCCTTTGAACCAATTGCATTGCCGTTACATTTGGTTGACTTCGTGCAGCATTTACTATGAATCGGTCCCGTAAGTACATGTGTTGTAATGCGTTAAGGTTTTCGGTGCCGTTCCACCACTTTCCCCCTAACACGATAACCGAGGCCCTCAACGCATGAAGTGCATGAAAACCAGCTTTTCTTGAATCTTAGCCGGACTTGGGACAGTATTCCACAATGGGATATTGACACCCTTGTTTTGATTATGCAGAACCGCTGCAGATGTATCAGGGGAGTCTTAAGCAGATCCACGGATTATTAATTTTAAGTTTTCAACAATTTTCATAAATAAATAGTTGTTTTTGTTTAGATGTACAGTTGTTATGTTTCAAAAATAAAGTTAAGATTGAAGTGTTGGCTGATTTTTTCCTTTTGTTTTTTTTTTAAATTAAATTAACCTTTATGTTTTTTTAGATTAGATAGGCTATAACAAGGTTTATTTTAATTTGTAGGTGTCTTAACAGAAACCTTATATTATAATTTCAGTTATTTAGGATTAATTGAAATATCCCTAGACCATGTTAATGTGTGTAATTGGACTGTAGCGAAAGATTTAACCTCGCTCAAGCCGAAGACATGTTTGTTTATCCCTGAGAAGAATAGGTAAAGGATACTCTGTATCTTGACTTGACTCTTTTTACACCTCCCGAGACGCAATTTTAAGATATTCTACTAAAAAAATACAACAAATTCAATTATGGTTTTTATTCAAATATAACACATTAACATTATTATTTACAATTAAATAATAATTGAAGATAGTTTAATGAAAATTGTATTTTAATAATAGAAACACATTGTTATATTTTGTTTGGTTCATATATTAATGTTGAATTCGATGTTCCTATTGAGGATCATTTTTGTAAATATTGGTAGGGATAGTTTAAAAAGATCTGTCTTAAGCATAAAATAATTATCCCTTTTAAATAGAACGACAAAAGCGAGATGTCATCAGCAGAAAGCTGTGTGATAAAAAGAGATGCGAGATGCGATGTAGCAGAACCATTTTTGGCAGATGTCAAACAGTTAACCGCCCCGAAGAGGCTCGCTGAAAATAACTTGCATTTGATTTTTTAACCGACTTCAAAAAAGGAGGAGGTTATCAATTCGACTGTATGTTTTTTTTTGTATGTTTGTTACCTCATATCTCAGTCGTTTGTCGACCGATTCGAAAAATTTTTTCGCTTACTTAAAGGGTATACCTTCTAGTTGGTCCCATTTTTTTCAATTTGGGATCTGATGATGGGATCTTGTTGTAATCGAGGGAAAACCTCAAATTTTAAAGGCACGTATAGTGTTTCTTTACTTGAATCTTAATGTTGACATGTTATTACGTCTAATAGTCAACATCTTGTGGGGCTGAGCTGATGGTGGAACTCCTTAACGCTTAGGAGTTCAGTAATTATAATGAAAGAACTTATAAAAGGTAGTTTGTAGCTTCTTAAAAAACAGAGTCATAAGGTCCCCCCCCATTCTCCTGTAATCTCTAAAAATGAAGAAATAAAATTAACTTTAAACAAAGTAAAAAACCGACTTCAAAACCAAAATGCACTAAAAAGTCTTGAATAAACTCTTGACTATTGAAAGGAAAGGAACCCATTTTAGGCAAACAATTTCTTTTTGGAGTCGGTGCCATCACTTTGACCATCAAATATCAACTATCACCGACCGAACCGACTCCAAAAAGAAATTGTTTGCCTAAAATGGGTTCCTTTCCTTTCAATAGTCAAGAGTTTATTTAAGACTTTTTAATGCATTTTGGTTTTGAAGTCGGTTTTTTACTTTTTTTAAAGTTATTGTTTTATAATTTTAAGTGAAATTGTGTATATTTTGGAGAAATAATGCTTCCTAAACATGACGCCTTGTTCGGTGATTGATTGTTATTCAACATAGCGAAATAATCCTAACAAATTTTCATTTCACAGGTAAAATATTCCAAATCGACTCGTCCTAATTTACGTTTTAGTTTTGCCAATGTGCTTCAATTTTTAAGTAGTGAGTAGGATTACTCTTTTCTATAAATGTTTATTTACGTAAAAATCAAATAACATTTAATACATATTTACGAATATTTTGTGTAAGTAAATATTTTTCGTTTTACACTAGGGATGCATCAAGTTTTGCATATTTCGTATCGACTGTTGATCAGGCGGTAAAGTTATATGTTTAACCCATGACAATTTGGTATTAGTTACCTGGGTGGAATGTAATCTCATTTATAGTCACTTCACTGATTGACAAAACATCGGAGTATTGTAATGTTTGGTGCATATATGGCAGTCATTATAGGTATCAGGTTTTGACTATTATAATAGTGTAGGACTAATTGCAACCGTTATTATTTTGTTAAGATATTAATATAATAGTAAAAAAATACATGTGTAATTTGTGTATCTTTTAGTTTTCCTACTAATTCCACGGTTCCCGCGGCTTTACCTACCCGCGAAAAATATCGGATATCAAAAATATCGTTATGAATTATAGCCTATGTACTATTCTGATGTATGAGCTATAGTATTGTAAAGTTTCATCACAATCCATCGAGTACTATTGGCGAGAAGGAATAACAAACATTTATCCATTCATCCATCATCAAAAAACTTTTTCATTAATCATATAAGTAGTTAGTTGTATGGTATAAGTGGAATTATGTAATAAAATTTAAAAAATAATTATTGTTTTTATTTTATTAAAAAAAAATCGGACCCTACGAATACGGAACCGTTTGTGAGTGAGTCCGACTCGTACTTAGCCGGTGTTTTATATTGATACCTAATACACCTGATACTAATGCAATTTATCGATATCGATATTTATGTAAAAAGCGGTATGGCAAACGTCACTGACACGCATACATTGACAATTTTACACACATAAATGTCATTCTAAATCGGTTTCGTTTGACAGCTTTTATTTTTTCTTCTCTTCCGATAGGGGATAGTACTTCTATGGTCTTGAGAGCTTGAAGATTACTGTTTGGATGTTGCGGATAAAATGGTGATTATGGTTTTGCAGAGTATTTTTTTAAATACGGTAGTTTTACTTATATTATTTTCAATTAATGCTCGATATACCCTTCTTCTACTTTGTCAGATTTCTATGCATTAATAATTATTATGCAATTTATATTGGGACCGTGCGCGGCGACAGCATCACAAACTATTGGGGGACGTTGGAATGACAAATGGCTGGCTGTGGCTGTGACTTTTATTTCAATCGATTATTATTTGCTTATTATCATTTTTTAAAATGATGTTTAAATTTTTTGTAAAGCGATATATAAATTACGTATTTAAATAGATTTTCAGAAACAGCTCATATCAATGCAATATCTGTGACAACTTTTTTTTTAAGCTTGAAGATCAGATTTGTATTTGAGTTTAGTTTTAAGACTGACGGACCGTCTGGTGTAGTGGTCGAAAAATCGCCTACTACGCAGCCGGTTGCGGGTTCGATCCCCGCGCAATACATTTGTGTGCATGAACATGTCTGTTTGTATTGGTCTTGGTGTTTTCTATGTATATCATGTACGTATTTACAAACAAAAAGTATTTAAGTATTATATCCGTTGTCTGGCACCCATAACACAAGCTTTGAGTAGCTTACTTTGGGACTAGATGGTGATGTGTGGGAATGTCCAAAGGATATTTATATTATATTATATTATTATTATTATACTACACTGGTATATAAAGTGGTCGTTTTGTATTAGATTCTTACTTTGAGTATTGTATTTCAAAACTAGTCGAATGTAAAAGGAAACTTGTTATTGATAGCATTTTTGATTTCATTTCAATATATATTTTAGTTTTTGAGGTAGTAACTTTTTCATTTCGTTGGATGCTCATCACTATAGGGGACAGTCGGAGCCTGCCCCAGAGTCGTTTCAAGTTTGATTAGAGAAATACAAAATGCTGGAGTCAAGTCTCTTGGGACCTGACTTCAACATTGGTTCGATCTCGTTCAAACCAATTTTCTTTGAAAGTTTTTGTTAATATTACATCAAGCTTTTTTTTGTCAAAATTTCTACCTGAGAGCTTGGTTTAAAATTTTGAGGGCGGGCCCATTATACCACTTTGAAAGCATGTATCTTTCAAACGTATGACTTTTATTGTATTTTTTCATGCTATAAATTATATTTTTTCAACTAAAATAAATAAATTTCAAAATTGACTCAATATGTAGTAGCCGGAGCCCCTGAACGAATGTTAACAGCATTTTCTTTTATATGTCAAATCGTAATTGAAATTTATGGACTCCTGTGAGATAGTTCTGTTTGCTTATGATACTTCTTTAATCTTCAAATCGAGAAGAGGCGAAGAATCAATTGACAATGTAAGCAGAGCTCTCTCTAAGGTATTAAATTAGTTCACTGGCAATAACTTGCTTCTAATACAAAAAGACTAAATGTGTTAAATTCTTCATGCCTAACGTGAAGCAAGCTAACACAGAAATTCTACTCAACGGTGAAAATTTTGATCTATCAAACTCCACTGTTTTTCTGGGCATTACATTGGATTCGAAATTACAGTGGAGACCACATGTTGACGCTCTGGCTGGGAGACTCGCTGCAGCTACCTTTGCGGTTAGAAAAATTAGACATTTAACTGATGTTGAAACAGCAAGGCTTGTGTGTTTTAGTTACTTTCAAAGTATAATGTCTTATGGTCTTCTCTTGTGGGATTCTGCTGCGGACATCGATACCATATTTATTTTACAGAAAAGAGCCATTTGTGCCATTTACAAACTTAGTCCCCGCGAATCCCTGAGAAAATTCTTTCAGGAAATTAACATCCTCACTGTCGCTTTTCAATGCATATTTGATAATATGAACGTACGCAAAAAATTAGATATTTTCATGAAAAAAGTGATATTCATTCGTATAACACAAGAAATAAAAACAAACTTGTCATTCCAAACTTCAGGTTAGCCAAAACAATGAATTCATTCCTGGGAAATTGTGTCAAATTTTTCAATAATATACGTAATAATGTTATCGAATTACCTATTAATAAATTTAAGTTACATGTCAAAACTACCCCAATGTCGAAGGGGTATTAAAAAAAATCAAGACTATCTTAATGACGAGAATGTATGGATAGTCCAGCCTGCACCCAACTGATGTACCTACCTGTTTATTTTGATTTGTATCATTTTTGTGGCAGCTAGTGGTGGTGACTGAGTTTGTTCCGGCGTTTCTTCTCAGCACTTGCCAAATTGTCTGTGTCTTGTCTCGAAGCGCTAGTAGGGCCCAAAATATAAGGAGACATGTTCTAGCCCCTTATGGGCCATAATTAATTGATATTACACTAATTATTGGCGTTCATAAGTGGCATTTTGTGTCCAAAATTGAATAAATTATTTTTGACTTTGATATTGGGTATGTCATATTTTTATACTAATTTTTATAATTTATTTAAAATACGTTTCATCTCTGTTTGACGAAGGGCATTTTTCTACGGGATGTGAGACTTCTTCTTTATGCTATTAAAACACATAATAATCAAGCCACGAAAATAAAACAAAAGATTTTTCCGTTTCGACTTGAGTTCGCAATTAGCGTTCTTTTTTAAACAATGAGGGTGGTATATTTCTTAAGATTTAGACCAGTGGGCTAATGCACTCTTCACTGATGAGACCAGGGTAAGTCTACATGGAAGTGGTCGACGTCAGGAAGTATATCGTCGCCATGGAGAACGTAATTCTCAGTGTTGCATAGAGGAAACTGTTGCTTATGGTGGGGGATCTGTAGTGGTCTGGGGCGGCATCTCGTTAACCGCACATACAGCGTTAGTTTTTATCGAACCAACGGGTCGCACACGTGAATTAACGTCTCACTGCTACTGAGTGGGGACTCTCTAATGTTTTAGAAGGTTTGGACTATGTCGATGACCTAAGACGAGAGGCTTTGGGGACTGTAGGAAGTCCCAGGAAAATGGTGCGGGGCGAGTAGTACCTTACCCAAGTAGCAATCCCGGAAGCAGACCAGGAGAGTCAAGATCAAAATAATCCGGGTCAATGTCAAAATGCTGTATGGATGTGAGACTTGGCAAGTCACAAACACCATCTCGCACCAGCTCCAGGTCATCATCAACCGCTGTCTTCGCCATATACTAGATATTCACGACCAGAGAAAATCGTCAATCTGGAACTGTGGGAACGCTGCGACCATCTGCTCTGATCGACGAGCAAACCAAACGCCGCAAGTAGAACTGGATTGACCACACGCTCCAAAAGTGCCCTGAATACATACCGAGGCAAGCTCTAGCCTGGAATACCTAAGGAAAGCGTAAACGTGACCTCCCAAGCGTAAACAGACAAGAAGTTTTAACTTTTAAAAGCCAGATTTCTTAGGTACTTTAAAAATTATATTATAAACTCTTAATTTGTTCCTTTTTTAGAGAGTTTACTTTCAAGTGCATAACTTCAAATAATAAAAACACTACAATCTGTATCCATAAAGAAAATTTCAGGACCTTACATAAAATAATATTTATTGCCCAACTCATTTTAAAAATGTATGCGTTCTCAAAAAATGCTATTGAATTCAGTCGACATCAATGACGTATTAATAAAAACATTTTATTAGGATTGAATTACCTGAGTCTTCTGTTGAGGAATTTTCTCGTAAATTGTGCAGCATAACATGAATCTCGTTAGATAGCTGAAAATGCGTCGTTGACTTCAAAATAATTCATCATCATCATCATTATCAGCCAAAGGACGTCCACTGCTGAACATAGGCCTCCCCCACGACTTTCCACAGCGATCGATCACTAGCGGTCTGCATCCAGTTTGATCCTGCGATCTTTACAATGTCGTCTGTCCATCTTGTTGGTGGACGTCCCACGCTGCGTCTCTGGTCGAAGGGTCTCCAATCTAGAACTTTTCTGCCCCAAAGGCCATCAGTTCTTCGCGCTATGTGCCCTGCCCATTGTCATTTGAGCTTACTGATTCTCAAGGCTATGTCCGTTACCTTAGTTCTTCTACGTATCTCCTCATTTCTGATTCGATCCCGTAGAGTAACACTCAGCATAGCCCTTTCCATCGCTCGTTGTGTGATTTTGAGCTTCTTTATGAGGCCCATAGTTAGAGAGCATGTTTCGGATCCGTATATCATCACTGGTAACACACACTGGTTGAAGATTTTCGTCATCAGACACTGAGGTAAATGAAATGAGAAGACACTTTTGCGTAATTTCCCGAACGCTGCCCAGCCGAGCTAGATTCCTCGATTGACCAGTTAGACCTACCCAATTGTATCACTTGTCCCAGGTAGACGTACTCGTCGACAACTTCGAGAGTTCCTAAGAGATACTGGAGTGGGTACAACAAGAGAACTCGACATAATTTTCGTCATCAACATGTTCATTTTAAGATCCACTTGTTTGGAGACTCGGTCAAGGTCATCGAGCATAGTGTCAAGATCGTCCAGAGTCTTTACCTCAACGACTTCTTTCTCCCTCGCACACATTCTGCGTATCCTGTCCTTGACACTATTATTATTTTTAAATTAGGTACTCTTCTTTTCCTTTTATATCAATTTTCATAACAAAATGTTAGAACAATCATTTTTGTAATAAATCATGTGTGCTAATTTAGATTATTTTTTCTCAATAAAAATAAATCTGAGTCAATTTATCCATGGAGTTAAATTATGTTTTATTTGAGGTTATTTTTAACGGGCTCATCTAATAATGATCCCTGTTTTATGTGAATTTTGCTCAGGAAATCCCGAGAAGCGTAATTAAGATAGCAAATAACATTGACTACTTAATTATGTATTTTACGCGATAAGGTTTACGCAATTTAATTTAGTAAATAGATTAACTGCGCGCCGCGGTTATAGGTAAAGTAAAAAACAAAATTGTTTTCACCGTCTGTATTTCATATTGTCATCGTTAAAATATCTGCTGCGTTACAAAATCACCTTGTATCTAATGATACTTTTATCAAACGTGTAATGCATTTTCGTAATTTTTCAAGGACATATAGTAAAGCTGTGGATTCCAAGTGTAGCGGTGCCATTACTAAGATTAAAATTGGTTGATTTCAAGCAATTATCAAATATCACAATAATTAGTTAATATATAATTTAATATTTGTATAATGTGTCATTTATTATATATAAAATATAATTTTACAGCGTCAATATTCCTTACAATGAAGTGTATTTAATAGTGTCCAATGTGGAAATTGTAATAGTTAATTATCTTACGAGAGCTGAGAAGTGTACCTAATACTATTTGAATAATAAAAATCAATGGGAATTTCACATCAATAAATGCACATAACCAACAAAAACGTTCAATAAATGCTTTTATAATTAATTAAATAAAAATATAAACATAAACACGTCCAGTTTCTATATTCAAAGTTTCTAACGATTGCACGCAAACCTTCAGTCAGCCTAACAACTATTTTTTATAAAGGCACTTTACTGGTGATATAATATTGTATATGTAGACAAGGTAAAGGTATATTTAGATACGGGATTGCTACCATGTGCTGCAATATCAGAAGCTTAATCAATATCATTGTCAGATATTTTGTAGCTGACTAGGTTATCATATGATCAGACTGAAGTTTTTTACTTCTGAACAGTAAAAATAGCATACATTACATGTTACCATTAATATCTAAACATTAATTACTTCACTAATATCTGATCCTGATCAGTAATTGACTAGAATCGGTTTAAGTAAAATAAAGTAATTAATGTTCAGATATTAACGGTCGCTTGTAATGTATTGATATTTGGTCACTTTGTCTGCTACAAAATATCTGATGGGGACTGTACATGGTAGCAGGTAGCAATAAAAAAAGTTTTAAAAAACTGTAGGTAGGAATTTATATAAAGTTCGCTTCTTATAGTTAGGGAGCTGGCAAGCATTTCGGTATATGATATGCACAAGTTTCAGATCGAGCTAGATTACAGTTTATGTCAGTACGATTTGATTTTGTTCAATCAATTAAGATCCTACGTCGCTTCTTGAAGTTGCTATATCATGGTATGGAGTTGTAAAAATATTTTTTAAAAAAAGCTCCACTAAGTAACTTGCACACGGTTCTCATTGCGTTCTTTCGATTCCTTTAACTTCATAGATAGGAAAAACATTTGGCAGACATTTTCTTATTTTCTCATTCATTTTCTGTATTATTACTATTTGAAATTACCAAAGACAGTTTTTTTTTAATTTCTGCATAAATCAATAAGGATAGTGGTATATTTTATTCCTCCATCATATGGTTTCATTTTTTAAAAAGGTTTCCAAATTAAGTGAAATGTGGGTTTATGCCTTGGATGAATTAACCACTGGATATGAAACGCAAGAGCGAATGTATGAAAACATCATTAGCCAATTTCTGCGGGGCGGGGGGAGCTTGTTGTGTCAATTTTTGACATTTAGTGCATGTAAGTGTCGATATTTTTTTATCAATATGTGCGGAACGAATGAATGAACGAATCATTTGTAAAAAGACATATATTTTTATCACTAAAACAATAAATTACATTATGGACAGGTTTAATGCACAAACCATCGAATGAACAACTGAAACATAGAACGTTTATACGAACGGTCTGGCAAGTAACACTAACTAGAACTTCCTAAGATATTGTGAAACCGCCCATAAGTACATACAGCCCAGCACCATTTAAATCCTCCTATGTGATAATTAAGCAGTAGATTTTTGCGTTGGCATTAAATCACACTGGTGTTAAATGGATACCACATTTTCGGTGATGTTTTGTGGGGATCCATTTTGTCTCCCTTCGACCCACTTTATATTACTGGATCCACAAGAAATCTGAAATTATATTTTAAAGATGTATTGTCATAAAATATGAAGTTTAAAATTTTAAAGCAAAATATTGTATTTTTAAGATTACCTTAATCTACTCTCGAGTGAAACTTTTTACAGATTTATCATTTTATTTTAAAATAATTTATATTAAAAATTTATTAAATGTTTATCGATACGATTTATCGACAATTGTCAAGCACAATTAAAATTAAACTGACAAGGAAACGATTGATAAACATACGACAATCCTACCGTATAAAGTATACGTTATCTTGTTGATTTTGTAGTAACTGACCACCACTTTTTTAAATGGCAATGTTACTTTTCTCTTGGAAAACACATTTTACTATTTTCATGAAAAATATCAGCTTTTTTGGAATAAAACGTTACTAACGGATGAAAATGAATATTTTTTGTCTTGCCGCTATAATTTTTACACAAAAATAAGCCACATTTACACATATTTATACATTTTTTCGGTCAATGTTTCTCACTGAGCTCCATCACCGTACTGACAAGACGTCACCTGTAAGTGAGGCCAAAAAGCCCGCTTCGTGGCTAAGGGGGCACAAGCGAAATTGCCCGTCATTGCGCGTCCAGTGGTTTATTCGTCCAAGGTTTATGCCAAATATTTCTGTCGCGGTTTACAAATCAATCCAGTGAAATGCATTAATAATGTACATAATATTCATTAAAAGTAGAATTTGTACTCTTATCTTGGAGCTCTTTATATATATATATTTAAAACGCTGTCAATAGCGAACGCAAAGGCAACATGCCGGCAGACATTTTTTCGTGGTCCTTCTCTTTGTTTTCAACCATGTCCTTGATTTTTCTTGGGGAATAATTATCGCTATAAATAACGTCTGCCATGTGTGCTGATCATATTAAAATTTTGCTCGCCCGCTCCCTAACTTATGAAGTCGAATCAAATAAAATAATTACTGCAAAAACATTGTCATCTAGGAGATCATGAAATAAAAAGTGATGTTCTAGATTACATCACTATTTCGGATTGTCAATTGGTGAATCGAATAGTTTGCCAACATTACGCCTTTAATAATAAAACATTTTCATCAGTCTACATTTACTTATTACTTTCTACCATTTTTACTAAGTGTCGGCTTTTCTTTAATTGTCGTCAAAACACTATAAGTTATAGATTAAAAAAAATGAAAAGAGGTATAATTCAAGTAATAAATAAACTTAAGGTACGTTATAAAGATATACATACATACATTTAAATATTGGTCCCATTAGAAGGTCACTATACTTATTTAATAGACCGTCAAAAAAATAAAATGTGATGTCAATAACTCCGTTTTACCTATTCTTATCCACATGTCCCTAAAAACTAGCTCGCTAAAAACATATTTGTATCACAAATCAATCGCTAGCTATCACCGATAGATAGCAAACAATTTGAATATAGAAACTGGACACAGTGACACCGATCGGGAACACCTACTCAATACTACGCCATTTGCTAGTAACGTGAACATTAAAATAAGAAGCGATGCTGCACAAACAACACTCATAATTATAAGTGGTTGTATTACTTCAGCTCATGTCAATAGTTACTCCGTGATGCCTCTGCGTCCTGGCGGGTGATGTTGAAGGCTTCCGTCTTGAGGAAGTCAACGGTTTTGTAAGCGGAGTCAGCATCGGCCGCCGAGTATGACTTCCCGTGGACGATGTTCACTTTTTTCTGTGCGTCTTGTGGCTGTAATGGTAAATGTTGGGCGAATTAACTCTTGCCATAAAATAAAGGGTAGTAAGACACACATCAGAAATGAGGAGATACGTAAAAGAACTAAGGTAACGGACATAGCCTTGAGAATCAGTAAGCTCAAGTGGCAATGGGCAGGGCACATAGCGCGAAGAACTGATGGCCGTTGGGGCAGGAAAGTTCTAAGCCAGATTGGAGACCCTTCGACCAGAGACGCAGCGTGGGACGTCCACCAACAAGATGGACAGACGACCTTATAAAGATCGCAGGATCAAACTGGATGCAGACCGATAGTGATCGGTCGCTGTGCAAAGCCGTGGGGGAGGCCTATGTTCAGCAGTGGACGTCCTTTGGCTGATAATGATGATGGTGAGACACACATAAAATAATTTCTAGATTTCTCCGATTGAGTAGTGGACAATTAATTACAGGATTTAATAGAATACCATAGGACAAAACATAATTAGAATGTAAGACATAGCTCCGGTAAAAAGCAAAAAGTGAATATTGCGTCGATGTAAGAGGTCCGGAGATGGTATAGAAGAGAGAAGAACGAAAAAAACACCACCGAGAAAAAGAAGAGCTGTGCTCTAAGAAAAATAAAGATTTTTAATGCAATAAAAACAATAATAGCATTTGAGTCAGTTTAACATGGTGAAATGTTCGTTCTTCTCACAACATAAAAAAATATTAATTAACACTTAGCGGTATAGATTTGTAGTCCGGAGTGAAATTACACCCAGATTTTGTTGTCATTTCAAGTAACAATTATAAAATATTAATAAAAGTAAACACGATCGACCCTTACCTTCTTGGGATCTGATGTCGGGATCAGGTCTAGGTCTAAATACTGCAGCACGTCCGACTTGAACTCTTCGTGAGGTATGAATTGCAGAGAGTTCTGTGGACATGTATATCAAGATAAATTAATCAAGTTCTGGCCAAACTCGAAGGGTTGGCCCAAAAGCGTGTTTTCCTAGCTTAATACCTCTGAAAATCAAAACTCAAATAAAATTACTTTTAATTTTAGAAACTCTTTTTAATAAAGAAAAGACGTAATCCATCCATTTTCAAACATTTTCTTGTAAAATTTTTGGCAAAAGCCAAGATCGTATGATTTCTTTGTCAAAAAGTTATGAGATTAAATGGAGAGCAAAGCTTTAAAATTACACACCCTAACTTTACTCAGAAACCTGCTTGAATTTTTCACAAACTGTATACCTTAATAAAAATAATGTGACTTGCCCGTTTCACACGAAACGGGCAAGTCACATTATTTTTATTAAGTAGACTAGTTCACACGAAAATTATTGTATTTTATTAAAACAGCCCAGCCATATTAGTTTGGTTGGACTATGGTGTTCAGTTTGTGAAGATTTTAAGGTAGGTTTTTGAGTAAAGTGTGGGCTTGTACTTTTAGAAGCTTGGATCTCCATGAGATCCAATGATATTGTATTAAGAACTAGATCACCGGTGAGAGGCTAAAAGATGGCTCAGCTAAGCAAGACCTCACTTCAAATTGGGGTCATAATTTTGACGTAGTCTGTTTTTAATGGCGTCAGTGTCTTAATGCCTCAGTGCGCCTTTAAAACTGCAGAAACACCTAACTAAATTAAAAAAAACAGTCCGAATATCATATTTTCGTTAAGTAATTTGTATTTAATGATCCCTATCATTCATGATTGAAGTATTTTCAATAAAATTAGTGAGTTTTATTTCTTAGCCAACCCACGGACTAACATGGTCGATATTCTAAGACAGTGATTTTATGATCCCTATCGTTCATGATTGAAGTATTTTCAAAAAAAATAGTGAGTTTTGTTTCTTAGCCAACCCACGGACTAACATGGTCGATATTCTAAGACGGTGCTATACATGGAGTAGTTTGGTACTATATTTTTAATAATAATTTAACGACCGTCACAGTGTGGTGGTTTACGTTCCGGACAACAAAAATAAGCAGTCGCGGGTTCGAATCCCGCCCGCACGACCCTAACAAATATGTCTATGAAAATGTATGTTAATAAGTCTGTTGTAAAACTATAAATTACACCTTATTTTTTATTTATTTTTAAAGTAAATCAAAAGGTCACCGGCACTCGCGTTAACAAAAGTATAACAAAAGACTGTTGATAAACACATCTGTGAGGGATGACCTCACGATTGTAGAAAAAAATATGTACGCTCACTATTAGCGTGTTATTTGAAGGAATCATCCTGTTTACATGATGCCAGATGGCTATGGTGTATTAATAAATATTTCTTTATTTATTAAAATAAGGACTGTAAATATTTTAATTAATTTAATTTGTAAAAAATATACATGTGGTCACGTGATCGTGAATGCCTAGCAGTGAATGTGACTCGGATATTGGTGCCATGCAATTCAAGCATTCACGTGATACATTAAAATTGCATTTATTAGATAATTATTTAATATTTTTAATGTTAAATAGTTTGAAAAGAAATTTTTTTCTGATTATATACTACCGAGCTAAAGTGTGAACTCAATTTTAAAATTAGGCCAACGAGTCTATTGTAATGTACCTACATACTTTAAAAAATATATTAAGAAAGCTACTCTATTAAGACTCTGTTCCGAATCTGATGTCTGATGTGATAGATGTCAATCCATTGACATCCATTAATCAGACGGTGCCATAATTGTGTTTTCTTTTATTTCGCGAGGCGTCATCTACTTCTAAATACAATATCATTGATGAGATCTCATAACTTTTACTGAAAGCCATACGATCTAGGCTTTTGGCAAGTTACATGTAAATATTTTTGGTGGGATCTCATCCCTTTTCGTAAGTTTATAATTGTTCACTTTTAATCGAGTAGAAAATGACAACGTTCAAAGTCGTTACTGTACGAATTGCAAGTGGAATTAACGCTGAATGGCATTTTATCACTTTTACCTCAGGGTTAAAGAGATCTAAATGTTGGCCATTATCTCCTTGCTCGAGATCATCGATCAAAATAATTTAAATTGTAGTACTGACAAATGGTCTAACAAAATAATATTTTACATATAAAATAAAAACCACCGGTGTTTGGTACACAACGAAAACAAATATCTATATATTTATTTATCTATATATTTATTTGGTTGAGACTCTTGGGTCGTGGGGGCCTAGTGCACATCGCCTGTACAATGAATTAGCCAAGCGGTTAATTGATTGTACGGGCGACCGGAGGGCTGGCGCATTTCTTGGCCAAAGGATTAGTTTAGCAATCCAAAGAGGAAATGCAGCCAGCCTTCTCGGCACCATGCCGCTATTGCAGGTCTCATCATTATCAGCCAAAGGACGTCCACTGCTGAACATAGGCCTCCCCCACGGATTTCCACAGCGACCGATCACTAGCGGTCTGCATCCAGTTTGATCCTGCGATCTTTATAAGGTCGTCTGTCCATCTTGTTGGTGGACGTCCCACGCTGCGTCTCTGGTCGAAGGGTCTCCAATCTAGAACTTTCCTGCCCCAACGGCCATCAGTTCTTCGCGCTATGTGCCCTGCCCATTGCCACTTGAGCTTACTGATTCTCAAGGCTATGTCCGTTACCTTAGTTCTTCTACGTATCTCCTCATTTCTGATTCGATCCCGTAGAGAAACACCCAGCATAGCCCTTTCCATCGCTCGTTGTGTGATTTTGAGCTTCATTATAAGGCTCATAGTAAGAGACCATGTTTCGGATCCGTATGTCATCACTGGTAACACACACTGGTTGAAGACTTTCGTCTTCAGACACTGAGGTAGATGAGATGAGAAGACACTCTTGCGCAATTTCCCGAACGCTGCCCAGCCGAGTTGGATTCGTCGATTGACCTCTTTCTCGAAGTTGGACCTACCCAATTGGATCACTTGTCCCAGGTAGACGTACTCGTCGACAACTTCGAGAGTTGAGTTCCCAACGGATACTGGAGTGGGTACAACAAGGGAGTTCGACATAATTTTCGTCTTTTCCATGTTCATTTTAAGACCCACTTGTTGGGATACTCGGTCAAGGTCTTCGAGCATAGTGCCAAGATCGTCCAGCGTCTTTGCCACAACAACTATATCATATAACTATATTGCAGGTATCAGATTTGGGAAATGTTTTTTATTTGTAAAAAGTGTATTTATTTGTTTTAATTTAGGTTTTTTTTTCTATTGTATCACATATAATAAAATAAAACATTACAATAATTTAAGTATGGAAAACATCATTTTGTATGAAGTATCTGCTAGGTAAAATTTTATGTCATTATATAAATGAAAATGAAATTATTTTATAACATCGACGGTATCGTTACTTAGTAGTTAGTAATTCATAACTAAAGTAAGCCTATTTGGAATTGATTCCGAGAATTTTCGGAATATCACTAATGGTAACACTGACTTGCCCGACGCGAAGTCACGTTTTTCTGGTGTTCACGCACCAAAAGAGATGAAATTCAGAGGAGCCAGAAAATAGAAACTTGCAGGGAGCACGAAGCAAGCGCCGATCGTTAAAGCAGTTTCTAGAAGGCAAGGAGGAAAAAGACCGATCGGCATCTCCCGCGACTCGGGTCGTATGACAAGACGGCAGGAAGACTCATGGGAGGTGGTGAGATTGTTCTACTTTTATTTATAATGATACTTTTGATGACAATATTTTTTTTCATCTTAAGTATAAAAGCTTTGCAGTTAAAACTTTGCATGCCTAAATAATTCACTACAGATATTATATGCGTAAAATTTCGTTTGTCTAATATATTTATGACTGAAGTTACAAGCGTTCACAAAGCCGATGAAGTACTTTGAGAAAAGGTAGCTACTGCCCTCGGTTTACCAATTAAAAAAATATATTTGATTTTGCATGATTTTTGAACAGTTGTTTCTCAAATTTCCTGCACCAATTTGTCATTAAAAAGTAATAATCTCTCAATTTCTGTTCGGAATGGAAGAATGCGTATCCTTGTAGAAAGAGTCGTTCTGATGATTATTTTTGCTAAACTACGTCCTCATAGGGTCACCTTAATAAGGTGAAACTTATCACATTGTTCATTTGATTTAGACTTTAATACGAGTGGCTAAAGCTCATTTAAACTTTAATACGAGTGGCTAAAGCTCAATTTCAGTGCCTTGTCAACATAATCACGTTTTATCCTTAAATTCTGGAATATCTGTGCAGTACGCCGTGCTACTTCCTGCGTATAACCCTTTCATAATGCAATGCAAAAAACAAAAACATTTGACTTTCAAATGTATTAAAAACGTCCATGTGACTTGATATTACCATCTTTGTCATGGAAATTATGTATTGTCATATAACGTTCGTCTGATGAAAGGAGACAGTCGTAACCTGCCCAGAGTCGTTAAAAGTTTGAAAAGAGAAATACATCAAGAGGCTGGACTTCAGTATTTTGCAAAATTATATTAATACAAATAATGCATTAGGTTTTCTTCTATCTTAAACAGCGCTTTTAAGCAACGTGATGTCCGCACACCAAAATGGTGGATTATGCTATAATAATAGGTGTGCTATGATAAACTTTTGTTTGCATAGATGGCGCTTATTCGAAATGCTGCACAAATGGCTCTTGGTACTTGGTTGGATCTAGTAAGTAACAATTCTTAACAGTTCGAGTATGGACCAAACGTCAAAAAACCTATTCCATCGTGATTTCGTAACAAAAAAAAAATGAATTGCGGCCCTAGACAGTGAGGAAGAGATTGGATCTATATACAGTTAATTTTGTAAACGTGAAACACTCCGCTACCTACGGATGCATTTTATATATTCTCAAACGAGATAAAAAACGAATTAATTCAGTTTTTGCCTGACACATAAAATTTTACATTTCGGGCAAACAATGTATAGGGACGCCAATGTTTATTTTTATGGCGAAAATTGTTGACGGGAATAATATATTTTGCGTTGCAGGAATATTCTGATTTGAAAGTAAAACGTTATTTCATTCGTATACATCCTACGCTCCATAATGATTTAGGTAAGAGCGGCTGAAAAATATTATGTCTACCTACCGATTGGCAAAACGAAACAAAATTTATATATCATAAAAAAAATGGGATAACTGAAGTTTTTTTCTTGGAATTACTTATATAACAATTCGTGGGGTTTGTTCACAAATTCACATCATATGAATGTACAAGATAACAAGTGTTAAGGCTACAATAAAGGAACTGAAATAAGCCTTGGAAACGTGTACTTACTTAAGATGCCCGTTTTTTAAAAACCTGTATATTATACGTAATGGACAAAGGGTGGTGAGGACACCCCTTGACGCGGAAAGCACTTCAAGCCGTCTCACCGAATTAATGAGAGTGAAAGTACAAAGAGTGCACTTGTGTTTTGCGAACACACCTTAGCAGTGTAATATTTATCTCGTTCCTGACCTATCTCTGTAGAGAGGAAGCAGTCGTTCCATCGTTACCGCGAAATCGGCAGGAGGATATTAGAATTATTTTATGATAATTACGCGGAGAGCTGCAGTTAATGGTGTGGTGTAATGTTACCTGCGCAGGGTAGTTCAGACCCATGGAACCCATGTTGTAGCTGGAGGCGCGCGGTTTCAGCGCCCGGTCGACGGCAGGCGGCAGGTTTGCCAGGTTGCAATACTGCATTGACTGCAACAATGCAGTCTCATTAGTGGAGCTCCTGACTACAATAAATTAACCGGAGAGTTCTACGTTGAAGCAGGCTGACCTGATGTTTTTTTTAAATAATGGCTGAGCAATTCAATCAAGAGGAAGTAACAGGACTCTTGACTCCCAGGTTAAAAACATTGAGATGAAATAAAGAGGAGTTTTTATTCTTAAATAGCTGCGTGGGCGAATTTTGTGTTTGCTCCCCCATCACGTCGCAGCGTGATGTTTTAAAGTCTAAAACCTTACTCGATAAATAAGCTATCCAACACAAAAATATTGTTCCAAATCGGTCCAGTAGTTTCTGAGACAAGCGCGTTCAAACAAATAAATTCACCAGCCATATAAAATTTGTATAGATTATTGCCTAAAAGATCTCATGAAACATTTTCCCCGTAGAAAAAACAGCAAAAAAAACAGACGTAAAATTAAAAGACGTGAGTATTTTATCTTTTATACTGTGTTCGTCAGGTGTGGAGGGTGAAAAGGGAGGAGGATGGGTATTTAGGAGTTGTACAGTAATTGAGTTGGAATAGTGTGTATTCTTATAATTTATAAAAAAGCTTTGCTTTAAAACTGGATGTATCATTGGAAATGACATTTCCCGCAACAGCTTTTCAAACAACGAACGATAAGCATTACCTGGTGGATGTGAGATTCCTCCTCTTCGTCGCGTACCAAGTTGGTAGCGAAGTGCACCCTGACCGGGGAGGGCGGAGCGCCCCCGTGAGAAATGCGGCGCGGCACGCGGAGTCCGTACACCTGGTAGTATGAAAGTACTTGTCAAACAACCTGAATTATGCGTTATTTTTATAACTAGACCCACTAGGGCTCCTATAAACGTCCCTAAAGACACTACTTTGCAAATACTTAGTGCTGAGAAGAAGCGCAAGAAACCTTTAATAAAAGGTTTATTATACAATCGTTGTGTTGTTCTATTTTGATATTTTTCATTCTGGTTATCAATATTTGTTGTTGAAGTTATAGGTATTACGAGTTGCGGTCTGGGAAATGACAGTTTACCGTAACAGGCAGACGATTCACAGGGTACTGCGATTACGTAACACAAGCGATCGAAAAGTAATGTAATGAAAGCCGTCAACGCTATAGGCATTTAAATTCACGCATGGCCAAGTATTCCGGACTGGTGGACCAAGTTATTGTAAATGCTGGATTTCGGATCTGCAGTATATAAAACTGCAATGACGACGGTGGCATAGGTATGGGTTCAATTTAGATAAGACTTAATGATATGGTATCATGCAGGCTTAAGTCAGCAAAGTGGCTGAATACACCTATCAAATGATGGGCGAAGACTCCCATCACTACATCGTTAAATGATGACGAAGAATTTTTTTTTAAGGTATTCGCTGTAGGTGGAACCCGAGTCCCGAATCGATGACAGCGCAAGCAGTGAGTTGGCGGTCGTGGGTCACCAATAAAATATTGCATTGAAATAACTTTGGTTTAATTACTTTTCGTAATGACAGTCATTTGTCATTTCAACGTCTGCCAATAGTTTGTGACGCTGTTGTCGATCACGGCACCAATACTTACACATTCTTGAACGTCCGAGGGCTCCTGAACTTTAGGCGCGTACTGAGCTTCTTTCTGGAACATTTCTTTGCTCATCGCAAACGTTTTGGGGGGGCGAGGTGGTACTGGAGGTCCTGTAATTCGTCAAAGTAATACAAATCGGTTTTTAATTGCCGATGTCATATGATGCCGGTGATATTATACTTATACTTATTATATTATAAAAATGATTTGGTATGTATGTTTTAATAGATACTTGTAAAGTAAACACGTTACGCATTTGCTTGATAGTCAATTTTTAGCGTGCTACGTACGTACCATCTTCAAAAATTCCATTATTCCTTCCTCGATTTATATCCAATTTTGTGAACGATCTTGTGACAGAATAATCACCTGGAAAAAAAGTAATACAGTGGCGAATACAACAAAAAAGGAAGGTACATTATTCAACGCGGTCGAAGATAAATACTTACGTATGTTGGATTGACTAGCATTGAGCGATCGGCACTCGTCCTCACTCAAATTCGATTCGTTTTCTGAGAACTCGACGTTGTTGATCCTAATCTGTGGTTGGCTCGTGTACATCTGGTTCTCGCGGCTGTTATCTAACGGTGTCCTACTACTCGTCATTATGCTCTTCGGATCAAATGTGAACGCTCGTTGCGAATCCTACAATGTAACCAAACAAAATTCATAAGATACATATTATGTGCATATTTAAAACATATTGACACTGAATGCGCCAGACGCATTGACGCACAATTTTCAACAAAACATGACAAAGGACCAAGATCAAAATTCATGATAATATAATTTGTATACAGCATTGTTGCAGAATTCACCGATTTTCCTGTAACTTTCGTTATGCTGATTTCAGCGCAACGAAAACTGCCCTACCCTGAAAGTAAAGCAGGGACGGTTTTTTTCTCTTGCCTAACCTATCAGGTGGCGTATCGTTGAAGGTCTTTAAAAAATATTTATGAGTTTGTGAATATCATTTTTCGATAAAGTGACCTGTTTCTGTAACATTCAGATTTAAAAGGAGTCCAAGGATAATTTTCACTTAAAATAATACCTTCACAACGCGTAAAGATATGAAACTGAAACTGTCATCAAATATTTATTTTGATTAGCTCTTTTAGCTGGAAAAAAATGATATAACCGCTTTTGTCTCATTAACTTTGGGTTTTTTGTTATTTCAAGGGAATCAAAACCAAGGCTTGAAACCGGTTCAAGATTTACCGGTATTATAACGGTTAAACCGGTTTTATCGTAAAATTCCGTTCCGGAGCAGAACCAAATAAGAGCGATACTGTAAACCTCAATAAACCGGTTAATTCGTAGCCGCTCGCGACGATCACAACGCGACTTGGTTTTAGACCGAATATTCTTCAAAAGATGTTAAACTAATTAGCAGATTCAGAAACAAACATCAGATGCGCTCACCGCTTGCAGATCTTAACGAAGTTCAGAGTGGTTGTCCTGCCTGAACGAAAAGTTGAACCGGTTAATGCAAAATACCCATATTTTTCCAAACCGGTTCAAAAACCGGTTTAAAGGAACATAACCTTTTTCAAAAAGTTCCACCTGTATTTTCGTCAAACCGGTTCAAAAAAAATACCGGTTTCCAAGCCCTGATCAAAACCTCGGCAATTCTCGTCGATCTAAAACATATCTTACGGGTAGTGTTGGGAAAAATGTAATCTTACTTCTGATTAGTGACTAATATGATTACAATTTTTAGTTAGTAATCATGTTTACTTACTACATAAAGTAATCAAAAAAGGAGTAAGACATTCCGATTACTAGACTGATGCCAGATTGATGGACTGGACTGAGGACTGAATGATGGACTGGACTGATGACTGATCCCGGACGGACTACTGGGTTGATGCTAAACTGATGGACTGGACTGATGCCGGACAGATGGACTGGACTGATGCCAGATAGACGGACTGAACTGACGCCGGACTGATGGACTGGACTGATGCCGGACTGATGGACTGGACTAATGCCAGATAGATGGACTGGACTGATGCCAGACTGATGGACTGGACTGATGCCAGATAGATGGACTGGACTGATGCCGGACTGAGGGACTGAACTAATGCCAGATAGATGGACTGGACTGATGCCAGACTGATGGACTGGACTGATGCCAGATAGATGGACTGGACTGATGCCGGACTGAGGGACTGAACTAATGCCAGATAGATGGACTGGACTGATGCCGGACTGAGGGACTGAACTAATGCCAGATAGATGGACTGGACTGATGCCAGACTGATGGACTGGACTGATGCCAGATAGATGGACTGGACTGATGCCGGACTGAGGGACTGAACTAATGCCAGATAGATGGACTGGACTGATGCCAGACTGATGGACTGGACTGATGCCAGATAGATGGACTGGACTGATGGACTGAACTAATGCCAGATAGATGGACTGGACTGATGCCAGACTGATGGACTGGACTGATGCCAGATAGATGGACTGGACTGATGCCGGACTGATGAACAGGACTGATGCCGGACTGATGGACTAGACTGATGCCGGACTGAGGGACTGGACTAATGCCAGATAGATGGACTGGACTGATGCCAGATAGATGGACTGAACTGATGCCGGACTGATGAACAGGACTGATGCCGGACTGATGGACTAGACTGATGCCGGACTGAGGGACTGGACTAATGCCAGATAGATGGACTGGACTGATGCCAGATAGATGGACTGAACTGATGCCGGACTGATGAACAGGACTGATGCCGGACTGAGGGACTGGACTAATGCCAGATAGATGGACTGGACTGATGCCAGACTGATGGACTGAACTAATGCCAGATAGATGGACTGGACTGATGCCGGACTGAGGGACTGAACTAATGCCAGATAGATGGACTGGACTGATGCCGGGCTGAGGGACTGGACTGATGCCAGATAGATGGACTGGACTGATGCCGGACTGATGGACTGGACTGATGCCGGGCTGAGGGACTGGACTAATGCCAGATAGTTGGACTGGACTGATGCCAGATAGATGGACTGGACTGATGCCGGGCTGAGGGACTGGACTGATGCCAGATAGATGGACTGGACTGATGCCGGACTGATGGACTGGACTGATGCCGGGCTGAGGGACTGGACTAATGCCAGATAGATGGACTGGACTGATGCCGGGCTGAGGGACTGGACTGATGCCAGACTGATGGACTGGACTGATGCCGGGCTGAGGGACTGGACTGATGCCAGATAGATGGACTGGACTGATGCCAGATAGATGGACTGGACTGATGCCGGACTGATGGACTGGACTGATGCCGGGCTGAGGGACTGGACTAATGCCAGATAGTTGGACTGGACTGATGCCAGACTGATGGACTGGACTGATGCCGGGCTGAGGGACTGGACTGATGCCGGGCTGAGGGACTGGACTGATGCCGGACAGATGGACTCGACTGATGCCAGATAGATGGACTGGACTGATGCCAGATAGATGGACTGGACTGATGCCGGACTGATGGACTAGACTGATGCCGGACTGAGGGACTGGACTAATGCCAGATAGATGGACTGGACTGATGCCAGATAGATGGACTGAACTGATGCCGGACTGATGAACAGGACTGATGCCGGACTGAGGGACTGGACTAATGCCAGATAGATGGACTGGACTGATGCCAGACTGATGGACTGAACTAATGCCAGATAGATGGACTGGACTGATGCCGGACTGAGGGACTGAACTAATGCCAGATAGATGGACTGGACTGATGCCGGGCTGAGGGACTGGACTGATGCCAGATAGATGGACTGGACTGATGCCGGACTGATGGACTGGACTGATGCCGGGCTGAGGGACTGGACTAATGCCAGATAGTTGGACTGGACTGATGCCAGATAGATGGACTGGACTGATGCCGGGCTGAGGGACTGGACTGATGCCAGATAGATGGACTGGACTGATGCCGGACTGATGGACTGGACTGATGCCGGGCTGAGGGACTGGACTAATGCCAGATAGATGGACTGGACTGATGCCGGGCTGAGGGACTGGACTGATGCCAGACTGATGGACTGGACTGATGCCGGGCTGAGGGACTGGACTGATGCCAGATAGATGGACTGGACTGATGCCAGATAGATGGACTGGACTGATGCCGGACTGATGGACTGGACTGATGCCGGGCTGAGGGACTGGACTAATGCCAGATAGTTGGACTGGACTGATGCCAGACTGATGGACTGGACTGATGCCGGGCTGAGGGACTGGACTGATGCCGGGCTGAGGGACTGGACTGATGCCGGACAGATGGACTCGACTGATGCCAGATAGATGGACTGGACTGATGCCAGATAGATGGACTGGACTGATGCCAGATAGATGGACTGGACTGATGCCGGGCTGAGGGACTGGACTGATGCCGGGCTGAGGGACTGGACTGATGCCAGATAGTTGGACTGGACTGATGCCAGATAGATGGACTGGACTGATGCCAGATAGATGGACTGGACTGATGCCAGACTGATGGACTGGACTGATGCCGGGCTGAGGGACTGGACTGATGCCGGGCTGAGGGACTGGACTGATGCCAGATAGTTGGACTCGACTGATGCCAGATAGATGGACTGGACTGATGCCAGATATATGGACTGGACTGATGCCAGACTGATGGACTGGACTGATGCCGGGCTGAGGGACTGGACTGATGCCGGGCTGAGGGACTGGACTGATGCCAGATAGTTGGACTGGACTGATGCCAGACTGATGGACTGGACTGATGCCGGGCTGAGGGACTGGACTGATGCCGGGCTGAGGGACTGGACTGATGCCAGATAGATGGACTGGACTGATGCCGGGCTGAGGGACTGGACTGATGCCGGGCTGAGGGACTGGACTGATGCCGGGCTGAGGGACTGGACTAATGCCAGATAGTTGGACTGGACTGATGCCAGACTGATGGACTGGACTGATGCCGGGCTGAGGGACTGGACTGATGCCAGATAGTTGGACTGGACTGATGCCAGACTGATGGACTGGACTGATGCCGGGCTGAGGGACTGGACTGATGCCGGGCTGAGGGACTGGACTAATGCCAGATAGTTGGACTGGACTGATGCCAGACTGATGGACTGGACTGATGCCGGGCTGAGGGACTGGACTGATGCCAGATAGTTGGACTGGACTGATGCCAGACTGATGGACTGGACTGATGCCGGGCTGAGGGACTGGACTGATGCCAGATAGATGGACTGGACTGATGCCGGGCTGAGGGACTGGACTGATGCCGGGCTGAGGGACTGGACTAATGCCAGATAGTTGGACTGGACTGATGCCAGACTGATGGACTGGACTGATGCCGGGCTGAGGGACTGGACTGATGCCGGGCTGAGGGACTGGACTGATGCCGGACAGATGGACTCGACTGATGCCAGATAGATGGACTGGACTGATGCCAGATAGATGGACTGGACTGATGCCGGGCTGAGGGACTGGACTGATGCCGGGCTGAGGGACTGGACTGATGCCAGATAGTTGGACTGGACTGATGCCAGACTGATGGACTGGACTGATGCCGGGCTGAGGGACTGGACTGATGCCGGGCTGAGGGACTGGACTGATGCCAGATAGATGGACTGGACTGATGCCAGACTGATGGACTGGACTGATGCCGGGCTGAGGGACTGGACTGATGCCGGGCTGAGGGACTGGACTGATGCCAGATAGATGGACTGGACTGATGCCAGACTGATGGACTGGACTGATGCCGGGCTGAGGGACTGGACTGATGCCGGGCTGAGGGACTGGACTAATGCCAGATAGTTGGACTGGACTGATGCCAGACTGATGGACTGGACTGATGCCGGGCTGAGGGACTGGACTGATGCCGGGCTGAGGGACTGGACTAATGCCAGATAGTTGGACTGGACTGATGCCAGACTGATGGACTGGACTGATGCCGGGCTGAGGGACTGGACTGATGCCAGATAGTTGGACTGGACTGATGCCAGACTGATGGACTGGACTGATGCCGGGCTGAGGGACTGGACTGATGCCGGGCTGAGGGACTGGACTGATGCCAGATAGATGGACTGGACTGATGCCGGACTGATGGACTGGACTGATGCCGGGCTGAGGGACTGGACTAATGCCAGATAGATGGACTGGACTGATACCGGGCTGAGGGACTGGACTGATGCCAGAAAAATGGACTGGACTGATGCCAGATAGATGGACTGGACTGATGCCAAATTGATGGAATGAACTGACGAAATGATGCCGGTTGGACCGCTGGGCTGATGCCAGAACGATGGACTGGACTGGCGGACTGGACTGATACTGGACTGCTAGAGTGACGCCAGATTGATGAACTGGACTGATCCCATACTGATGGACTGAACTGATGCCGGACTGAGGGACTAAACTGACGAAATGATGCCGGATGGACAGCTGAGCTGATGCCATAGAACGATGGACTGGACTGACGGACTCGACTAATGCTGGACTGTTGGAGTGATGCCAGACTGATGGACTGGACTGATGGACTAGACTGATGGACTGGACAGATGTCAGATGGTGGAAAGACGACGTTGTGGCGACGGCGTGTCGATGACATGTCGATGGCGGCATGACGCTTCTGATATGTCAAAAAATTTGCCATATCAGACACATCAACATACATATATCATACTAACAAATATTATGAATGTAATCAGCAGTTAAACTACTTGATTACAGTAATCAGTTTACCGATTTCTTTTTGTTACTCGTTTACTAGTAGTTAGATGTATATCTGCCCTGATATATGATACATGATTGAAACGGCCAAAGCGAAATGAAATCACAGACTCCAAAAAGAAATTATTCGCCTTAATGAAGTCCTTTACTTTAAAGATTGAAGAGTTTATTTAAAACTTATTAGTGCATTTTGGTATTGAAGTATCACGACGAAAAGAAAATTTTCGTTTGAGCTGTACCAATATTATTAAAAACACTTGTGTGTCAAAAAACAATTATGAAACTATATGGAAAAAAAATCCAGTGCATTTCCATACATACACGTAAATTTTATTGAAAAAATTTGACGAGTTAGAATAAAGAAAAAAAAAATCGAATGAGGAAATGTAATTCCTTTGTCTAAACAAGTTTCGTAATTAGAAATATAATTCTTATATCGAAACTAGTTTCGAAAGAAAAACATTATTCTTATTTAGAAACTAGTTTCGAACCTTGTTTTTGAATGTGGCCGAAGGGGTTAATTTTTAGTGATCACAGGAGGTGTTGTAAATTTTGACTCTGTTCTTCAATAAGCTACAAATTACCTATTATAAATTATGTCACTAAATTCACTGAACTCTCAAGCGTTTAGAAGTTCTACCATCAGCTCATCTCCACACAATGACTACTATCAGACCCAATAACAAGTCTCTATAAAGATTCTGGTACGAAAACACTAAACGTGCCTTTCAGATTCGAAGTTTTCCATCGATTGCACCAAGATCCCGTCATCAGATCCCGACTGGGCAACAACGGGACCAATTAGAAGGTATAACCTCTTGATAGGCGATTTTTTTTCGAATTGGTCAACAAATTACTCAGATATGAGGTAACATAGCTACAAAAAAAACATATAATCGAATTGATAAACTACTCTTTTTTGAAGTCGGTTGAAAACTGCCTCGAGTCGGACTTGACAGAGGAAATTTCGAGGAAACAGGTAGGTTTAAGACAAAATCGAACACATAGTTTGCCACTTCACGTTCACGTTATTTGTAGCACTTTACCACAAATGAGTATTCTTAGGGCGCCCCAGTGGAAGGTGGCTCGTGAGGTAGCTTGAGTATTACAGTCGTCCCCCAAACTTGCCTCACCTCTACTGAGCAAAACTTAAGAGTCTACTAATTTTCTGCCCTTAAAGAATACCGATTATATCGTTTAGGTTGAGGTAAGTTTAAGTAAAGGGTGTAAGAGGCGAGAGAAAATATTTTTCATAGTCGTATACTAGAATATTCGTGTTTAGTAGTTATAACGTTAAATGTATTAGTTAATAAGAATAGGGCTATAACCCTTGCTTATCTATCAACTATTAGGTTTCCCATATAGATAAATATTGTAACATAATCTTACGTGCGCTCGGACACCAGTGATGCATTCTGATATTGGTATGTAAGGACCAGTAGAATCAGCGGTCTGTTCACCCTGCGCAGTTGCAGCGTTTGTGCTATTCTGGCATGTGCCTGAAAATCACAGTATTGTCAGCATATTGTACGTTAAACATTGCCACTTGCAGACGCCAGCATATTATCTATAACGAAATATCAATGCAACGAAATCTGGCGAGTCAGTCAGATGGTCGGTCATTCGCATTAGCTAGATATACGCAATGTTTCATAAGGTAGACGCTCTAAAAAAATTGCGAATGCTGAATCCGGTGTTTTGATACATATTAAATTTTTGTAGGTAGATAAAACGTCACGCCAGCTAAGTAACATTGACGGGTTCTATTTTCGAAACACTCGCGAGTATGCACTGATATTCATTCAAACAACAATCAACATAAATCAGATAAGCATATTCTGAACGCGAGTAATTCAAAATAGAGCACACAGGTACCCAATTTTTGAAATCATTCGTATGACATAGTGTTAGGGTATATAAATATATGTATAACTTTAAGATCATACGTATTGTTTTTTACATAAAAAAATACAATATATCGATAACATATAATTTCATAAATTGACTCACCTACCGTTCGACTTACGTAACTACTAGTGGAGACTAGGAGAACTCATTGTGGTGTCAAGTAATTCAGACGAGCGAAAATTCTAAATCACTCGCGTCGAGATATCTACTTGTTTTCACACGCCTGAATCACTCAACACCACAACTAGTACCCGTACCCACTCAATGCAGCAATCGAACGATAGTTATTGGTGCTGAAAAACTCAACAAAAGACAAATATTTGTAATTCAAGTCGCATACGACAATACTACATCATACGAATGATTTCAAAAATAGCGCGCTAAAAAATATGAATGAGAACTAAGGTATTACCAGAAAATATGGATGGTACATAGTACAGCAGTCTAACTACATACAAAGTGCGCTCGAGCAACACACACTTAGACACCGCTTACAGACAAGCGATCTCGGAACTTTTCGGGACAGTGCGAGCGCGAGTGCTTAAGACACGCGTCTCGAAAGGATTTTGTAATGTGCAAATAGGTTATTAGGTGACTTCAGCTCTATTTATTTATTTTTACAAATATAACGTAAAATTATTTTCTTATTTAATGTAAATATTGTGTATTTTTTACTGTCTCTTGATAGAATTACGTATAAAAAGGAGTCAAAAGAAATTGCGTTATGAATTAAACCATTTAGAAGGTATAATAGATTAATTTAGTTGTACAGAGTTTGAATAAATTGACTTTTATGTATAGTTGTGTAAGCTTAGTTTCCTGGTTTATAATTCGGTTCCTCCTTTTTTTTCTAAACAAAACATAAACGATGCGACGACTATGATAGTTCTTTTGTGTATTAGCCAAAGTCGTCATCGCGCGACCGGCGAGTGTGTGTCAAAAGTAATGTATGAGTTTGACTTCTATTACTGTCTATACTTTGTGGTATTACTTAGACTAGTCAGCATGGTTCAAAGATATAGAGGTAATTTAATTCATCCATCATAATATATATAGGATGTCCCGAAAATTATAGAAAACCTTACAACTGTCGATAGGCCTTTTTATCGTCTATCTAATGTCAAATTTGGTCCTCGGTATAAACAGCGGTTTTCAAGATTTTAATATTTTGTTTGCCATTTTACAAATGATAAAAATTTTCAGTTATTTTTTTTCGGTTCCACAACAGATAATTGGGCTACAAAATGAAACATTTCAAATCTACAAACTCATTCAAAATATTATAAGAAATATGAAAATGCAGGAAAAATATTCATTGTCTCGCAATTTCGTCAGCCGTGGGTTAACAAAACAGCGTCCACCGTTCCTATGATCTTAAATAGTTTCTTGGTTAATTGATTAAAAAACGATAGGTACGACGATGGACGTCCTACATTTTTTTACACCACGTCCGACGAAAAATGCAAGAGAATTATCAAAAAAAAAACTGCTTTCTGTAATTAGTTAGATTGGCTGTGGTGTTTTCTGCACTTAGCCTCACGATTGGGCCATTGTGTGTTACTGCTTTCTGTATATTTTTAATGCAATTGTGAACTAGTTTGATGTATTTAATTCTTTTATTTTGATAGCCCAATTATCTCTGATGAAATATAAAAAACTGAACTGAATAGTGTTATTATTTGTTAAAATGGCATAAAATATGGATTTTTTTTAAAAAAAAGCAAAAGTAAAAAATATAGAAAACCGTGATATTTATACTAAGGTCAAATTTGACATAAGATAGACCATGAGAAGGCCTATCAACAGTTACAATGTTATCAATTTTTTTGGACATCCTGTATAATAAAAGGTATTGCAGAGTTTGCTGCTAAATATGCTTGTGTTATTGCGTTCCATTGCCGTAGCATTTAGAGCGCATTGCACTGCATTCTAAGAATACACTTATCTCTATGTTATGTTAGGACGACAATATAATTGCATCTAATATAAACAGACATAAGATTAAATAAGAAACAAAAAAATCACACATGGGTAGATGTGATCTCATGTATAAACAGACATTTTAAAATCTTGCACAGTAGAAAAATTGAGTAAAACAAGAAATGAGCCAGTAGGTGAAATTTTACTACACTGATAAATAAGTTTTACCAATTTCTATCAGTTTAAAGCTTTAGCACGACCAATTCAACCCTTATAGTAATATACACATTTGCTTGCAAATAAAACAAACTAATTATTAATTAGGGAAAAATAAATAATGAATAAAATATTATAAATAAATTAACTTTGGTATGCAATAAATATTAATGCAGTAACAAATTTCAAAGCAATCATATTTCAGAATTATCATCAAAACCATTCGCTCATATAAAGCCAAAATCCACACAAATATTTACAATTAGACAAACCTAATTATTTGTCATACCGCACTGTTTCACATGTTTACATTCCCATTAATTATTGTTAAATTTAAAAAGAAAAAGAAGGATATAACTTACCGTTTTCTTCTGTTGATTCATCCGTAGCTCGTAAGCCACAGACCTGGCAAATAGCATCAACCCATTTCTCCATGTCAGCTTCACAGTCAGCTTCCAGATGGTATGTGCGCGAATGAGTCTGAATTGTAAACACTGAACCACGAAGTTTAGGATCTACAGTCCCGTTGCCACCAGCACGTTCCATGTGGAGTCCAGCGTCCACCTTTAAAAATAATGAACTCAATATTCATCAAGCACAATTTCAAAACTTATGAAATAATACAGTCCACCACTTTATGTCTGTGTGTTTCTGGATCTGACTAAAAGATTGCCTGTGTCTAACTAAATCAAATCCCAGCATCATCATTTCCAAACTAGAATCTTGCTTAGTCAAAGATCATTGTGTAACTGTTTAAGTTGCATTTTTGCACAACATATTGCTGATATTAGCACAAACAACTATTGTACCACACTGTTATATTGATGTCAGTAGTACACTAAAGTGACTAAAACCAATAAATGAAGCAACAGGAAATATGATTAACAAATTACAAGCTATATATGGGAAAAGGAAAAACCCATAAATGAAGATAAATAAAATTAATATCCAAACAATTCTCATATAACCAGGAAAATTAATTTCTCAATATTATTAAAAACCCACAAAACTTTTACTATATTATTAGAAATAAAGGTAAAAATATTTACTTGTAATACAGTGGAAACCGTTACAAGTCAGAAAATATAATGCAAGGGAGCAATTAAGAGAACCTATCCCTATGCCTGCAGGGCACAGACTGTTTTACCCCTACTGATGTAATGGGATGAGAGTTGTATATTAATCAATGTTCAAGATAGTGAGATAGGTGTGTGTATAGAGATATATCAATGAGAAGCAAATACATGCTTTATTCATCTTTCTCAACAGTGAAGTTTAAGGTCACCCATTACCATTTCTAATACAGTGAACTTGACGTTTTATTAGTTGAGTTAACAAATTTCATTTTTAATGTTTCATATAATGAAGAAAATCAATTACTACTAAGTATTTGGATATAAAGGAATACATTAAGTAGTTATTTAGTATTTATATTAGTAATTTTGTAAACATATCATCGCTCACTAGCTGTAAACAAGGTACAAGTGAATGCATGAAGTATTTTAAATTTACATGAAAAATAGAATGTACATGAAATAAAACTTTTTAGGCTTTAGCCATTTTAAATTTTCATATGGAGTCCGTGATGTACCATATCTCCAATGTTATTGGCTCAATTTCAGTTTTCTTTGTTGTTTATTAAAGCTTAAGAGTAACTTTATCAAATTATTTAACATACACCATCCAGATCCACTAACTTTACTTAATTTAAAAATAGTATCGAGCCCAAAAGAGATAAAAAAAACTTGAAAAGTAATAAAGCTAGAGTTCAAGGTTTTTTATTGATATCTTTTATAGCTGTAACTCTGCAACAACATTATAATGTGGAGCCCTTCTGTTAATCACTAGACAACCATTTGATAGGACTAACTTGTTCACACAGATCCAAGTTGATCGTGCCCTTGAGTCGCCTGCAGTTCCGGTCTGCATAGTAATCCAAAAAATATTGCCCAGGGAGCTCCCCGGACTGCCGCAAGGCGAACCACCTTCTCCGCCATTTCTGATCGAAGAGAAAACATGCACGTTACAATGCAAAACCACTAAAACTGAAAATCTGCTTGAATAATGTATGGTATTGTTACCAAAACAATTTTAGCCAGCACAGTTATGTTAAAAAAAGGCCTAACAATCTGTCAACAAAGGGTAAGTCGAATGGAATGTTCCACTTACCGTTCTCCATATGCGTTTCGAGGGTGGCGATTTTGTCAGCCACCCCTCAAACACAATATTCTTCGACATAACTACTAAGTTTTACTTTGAATTAACATGAGTGACTCATTTAAATAAATAATGAAATATTGTGATTATAGGGCACACAGTGGTCTACATCGAAACCATAGACAGTCATATATTTTTTTAAACCTCTGAAGAAAAGAAATTGTACGATTAGCTGTCACTAGTGATGGGCGCTCGACTAACGATTTATGTAACTAATCGTTTATTTCACCCAAGGTTGAAACACTTTTCTATTTTGGCTCACTTTTGCGTAAAAAAAAACAAAAAGGGACATGGACATTTATTACACAAAAAAATAATCAGTCATCAGCAGAGATCCATATAGTTAGTGGATGTTGGCCTTGCTTATTATATAACTCATCTGTTTTTATAATATAATTATAATATAACTGAAATAAATGTATGCAATTGCTTAAAATTATTTTAGGGATGGAGATATTTGAATAGGTACCTCACAATCACAAACGATCGCTGTGGAAAACTGTGGGGGCAGCCTGTGTTCATAAGTGATGGTGGTGATGATAATGGTATGAAACAAAATGGTATGAAAAATAGACTTATTTTTGTCCACGATAAAAATATTGACTACAATAAACTACCTACTAAAAAAAACATAAACGATATTGTAACGAAAAATATGTACGGTCGAGGTCTCACAAGTCGCTTGTGCCTTACCATTTTAAGCAGGCGCATAGCTACCGCTGTATCTGCCGTGTAAATTATACTTCGATGGGATAGTACTGGCATGCCTACAATCCTAATCACAATCATAAGCGCCGTAAACATCAATATCAGCATCAACGTTTGTCATTTCCTTGTATGAGCATCGTACACAAATTTAGTATGCGCACGCGCTTCGCTCACGTATCTACTATTATCATGCTCTTTGTATGAAATAATCGTAAACAAAATGTTTGCGCGCACAACAACTTTTAAACGACCTTGGTTAGGAACCTCACGAGATGGCAACGCTTGAAACCAGCGTGCTAGCCACTCGACCACGGTGGTCGAAAAGGAGGAAAAAAAAAAACTTTAATTTTATGCATTTTTTTTCGTAAAGGCCCTCAAAAAAATGAAAACGGGGCCCTACAAAGGCACGCTGCGCCATTTTAAAAGTGAAAAATCACTTGCACCTCACGTCGATAAAAGACGCGTAAATAAGTGATTGATATTGAAAAGTGGTTAGGCGCCAGGGACCTCTACTGGACCTACATCTTTGCTTTATTAACGGCTGTATGCTTTTTCTGGTAAGCTCACTTTGTTACTTTCATACTGATTACACAAAACGAAAACAATAATATTAAAAGCACACGCTGATTCCCAATAATAATCCATAAACCTATTACGAGATGGCGCTGCATAAAAAGAGATCGCTTACAGCGTTAAGACACCAAGAAAAAAATGAATGAACAGATCTCGCTTCGCCTGCTCACAAAAGTGCTGTAGTAATGTTCTGCTTATGTTGGTATGAAAACAAACTTCAAAAACAAAATAACAAAAAATCTTAAGTTAACGTTATTTTTTTTCAATTAAAGTAGGTATAGAAAGGAAATTTCAATAAACGATTAATTATTTATGATTTTTAGGTACATTTTGTTTTTGAAGACGGTTTTTTTGTTGAAATTTTGTGATGCAAAAAAGATGAAAGACTTTTGAAAGAAAAATATGTAACATCATTGTTAATCTTACTTACATTTAAAAAACGGCCTATATTTGATATAGGCCGTTTTTTAAATGTATGACAATAAAATAAGGATATTTTTCACAAAATAAATCGACCAAGCAAGCATTGTACCTATTGCAAACATATGTGTCATGTTGACATTGTTATACTACAACGAGTTAGCGATTGTCATAACATTAAAGGGATTAAAACTTTTGATTACTATATTTTTGAGTTCAAGCACCGTGTTCAAGCATTCAAGAAGTCAACGTAATTAAGAATACTCTATGAAATAATTAAATTAAATTTTTGCTGCTATTGAAAGGAACGCTGCATAGGTTAAGGGAATAAAGTAGATGTGTTACGGCACAGGCGCCATCTTGAGTCATACGAAAGGAAAGGCTTATAATTGTTTGCAATTTAAGTACATCGGTTGTTAGAGGTAAGGAAAAAAAAGTACACATTATGAAAATAAAGTACAATTTACTTTTCTTTTGTATTTATTCATCATTAACCGATAAATTTTGTTTAACGAAAAATACTTACTACTAAACTTTTCAAAATTCAAAATCCCAATGAAGAAATGAAATTATGCGAAATAAAGTATTTTTGTGTTCTTTACAATACTCATAAAGTTTAGAGTACCTACAATTACCTAAGATAACGTACAATAAGTTTATTATAAAGTACATGTGGCAACCCTACTCCAGAGCGAAGCGATGGTAATAATAGTTTTCCACCCTAGCGTTAAATATCAACCATCAAACTCTTTATTATCCTTTAAGTCACAAATCAAATCGTAGTCAGGCTTGTGACACACAATATTTAGTGAAACAATTGGCACACTTAAAATCAACTAGATGGCTAAGAGTTCACCAACGTCAGATAAGACTTATCCGACCGAATAAGTATAAATCGTCCGATTTAAAAATGTGTTTTTTATTTATGATTGCTGTTAAATAACAACAGCACAAATAACGTTTTGTATCACATTCGACGGATATTCCGAGCTGTGATTCCGACGATTATCAGCGATTGGTCGAACACGTGGTGCATTCACGGGCCGCGCACATTAAATTTAAAAGATCTCCTTTGACTTGGCCGCTCGGCAACCATCGTTACAAGGCTCAGCTTCAGTAATTTCACTCATCATCATCATTATCGGCAAAAGGACGTAGGTACTCAATACTACTTCAATGTTGTTTCAATATAATATAGAACACTTTTTTACCGGATACGGTCCTATCACGATCATTGTAACTATGCAACGGTGTACTGGGCAGAGACCTTATCATTCAAGTAACACTGACTAGTGTTAACGTGTCAGGTGATTTTTTGAAATCAGTGTTTGACCGTATTTGACATCGTACAAAAATCGTGACAATAAAAACAAGTCAAAAATACAATGCGGAGATAATATTTTTAAAGGTATTTTAAATCCAAGTATAACGTCCAAATGGACGGCAGTAAACATCCAAGCGATCCTCGAAGTAATATTTCCAAATTTACAGGATATCACCCGGCTAAGTAAGTAAAAGGTACTTAATACGATATAGGTGATAGTAAAATACCGTAAAATTAATATTCCTATCTCGGTCTTGTGGTTCTATTCCAAAATGGATAATAATTTTATGTAAAATACTTAAATTGTGCGGTCGAGGTCTCTGGCGCCTAACCATTGTCCATCAAATATCGCGTGTACACACAACATAAAATCGGCCGTGCGTGACTTTAAACAAAGAACGACGCGAGGCGCAACTTATTTTTGCTCTTAGGGCGCTATCACGTTTAGGCCACTTTAGGAGCGTGACTGTTGATGTCGCGCGGCAGTCGCGCTGCTGTTAATTTCATACATGGCAGCAGCGACGCGCGGCAGTCTCGTGGCATCAACGTCCCTGTTTTTTATGTATGGGCATCCGCTGCTGTCTTTCTAAAGTGAAGGTTAGGCGGCGACGACCTCGATAGTACCTACAAAGGTAAATAAAAAGACCTACTTACCCGGACGAGATATAATGCTCGTTTATTTACTCGAATCAGAAAATTGGTGCTGATAACACCTCCGTGTTTTGGATAGCACGAACCTATTGGTCCTGCGCCTGATCTCTCACCGATCAAGTCAATCCGGATTACTTTGTTTTAACACTTAACACACTGAGGTACCTGCGTTTTACCGAATTATAATAGTAAAGGAACAGACAATGCCCTAAGCATTGCGTACGCACTTGAGCTCTTCCTATAATGTCCCAATCCCAATAGCCAATGTCAGTCTAGCCAAATTGATCGCTGTGGAGGCCGTTAAGTAAGTAGGTTGGTATTGGCATTCTAATATTCATGTGTTACTACGAGGCAAGTAATAAAAATCTTAATGAAAGGTATAACTAGAGAGGTGCCCGTAGCGCAGTAGTAGCTTTGGTAGTGATAGCGAAGTTAAGTAACCTTCAGTGCGGTCGTGCTTGGATGGGTGACCATTCCGACTATATAAGTGACAAATATTACGAGCATCTCCACTTCGTGCTTCGGCTAATATCGGTTGGAATCAGCCCCTAAGCCTAGTCAGAGACCTTGGCAGGCTTGATATCATCTTACACTGCTGTCGCTGCCTTGCAAACACCCCTCCACCAATCTGCACTGAGCCCGCGTGGTGGAGAATGGCTTAAACTACCTCATATTTGAGGTAAGGCCTTTGCCCAGCTGTGAAAGATACAGGCTTACTACACCCAAGAAATTACTTGGATGACTGCGGGCGTCTTAAAACAGTCTCATAGTTCGATAAATGAGACGGCTGCAATTCGACTTTACGCTGTAGGAGATCAAGGAGGTGCAGGCAAGGGATTGTTGTTAACTATAGCTTACCGAGTACCTATCCACCTATTAAACCTACCGAGTTTCTTCTCTCTGAACTGTTTCTGAAACTCACCTACTACAAAGACAGTAAAACTCAGGAATACTTTTCCTAAATATCTAATCATTATCAGCCAATGGACGTCCATTGCTGAGCATTGTGCGCGGTCTGCGTCCAGCAGCGGAATCCTGCGATTTTTCCAGATCCTCTGTCTGTCCATCTTGACTGGTGAACATAGGCCTTCCCCCACGGTTTTCCACAGCGACCGATGGTAAGCAGTCTGCATCCAGCAGGGTAATCCTGCATTTTTTCTAGATCGATCGTCTTTCCATCTTTTTCATGAACGTCTTACGCTGCACCTTGAATCATAGGCCCATACTGACCACTGCCACTAGAGCTTGCTGATTCTTTAATAGATGTTCATACATGATCTAGAAAACTTTAATAGATGTTCGGTCATATTTATCGACCTATCTCATGATTCATTGCCAGATATGCCATCACTGACGTCTCATTTACCGTCCGAACGGATGAGTCTCTGACTCCAGGGCAGCCGCCGCGGCTTACACAGCAAACTATTGCCAAGTACCTGCAACCGCTGACCAGAGAACTGGTAGAGATTCCTCCTAGGTAAGCTTTTTTTTAAATAACTGCCTCATATATATATCCTGAGGAGTAAAGGGGGGTTTCCACAAAAAGTGTGCGAGAAAATTGAAGTGTAAGGTTGTATAGCGAAGCTCTGAAACGGTATGAGTGTTTCCACTAGATAAATAGGTAGGTAGGGGATATGTTAATCATTCAAGGATGTTTGTGTATCTAACTAAGATGAATCGGTGCACTAAAGAGCAAAGATGCCTATCGGGCTCGTGCACGGGCTTTATGTCGAACACAAATCAACATACATCTCTCATTTACATTCTTCTCAATGCATTCCGGTCACACTATTGCTTTACCTACTTACATAGACAACTTTGTTTGAAATCAGGCTACTTATTTCGGTTCAGTCCGAATGCTTTAGGTATCATAGGAATCGAATAGGTACCTATACAATGTATTAAATACTTTATTCATGCTAAGTTAGTAAATAATAGGGATTAAATAGTTGTCCAAAGACAGGTAAACTCATCAAACCATTGAACAGGTCACGTTACAATCTTGTCATTAAGTTGCAACACATTTTGGCTTAGGGTAGCTTCTTTATACTGCTACGAACTTCGATACCTAATTACAAAACATTAATAGTATATTTACATTAATTGTAGTATACTACGTGCCTGGCGGGAATTGTCCGCTTTATTACTGGACTTAAATTATCAGATTGCGATTATTCATAGTTATCTTGGTTATAAGGATAAGAAAGTAAATAACTACTTACATTCGAAATAAGAAATAAAAATTTCCGACTCGAATCAGCAACTTCTTGGCTAACCGGGCCAAACGCTCTAGCAATTGAGCTACCGTGCTGTCGGTTCGAGTCCCGCCCGTGCGCAAATTTTGGATTTCTAATTTCATCTTTGTGAATATAAAATATGACACTATGAGTGTTACAAACATTCTAAACCATTGACTACTTACATATAAAATGGTCCAACAGTCCAACAATTGAAGAGACTCCTAATACAGTCATAGACAAGATGGTGAAGAAAGACAAGGCGTTTTGGGTGGACAAGCCTGGTGCCAACGCGTATACTCTTCATGACGCCTATTACAACTACGGAATGACTACCGAAATGGTGAAACCGCGTAAGAACCATCACAATATATTTCATATTATGTATGTGTATCGATTGTGAATATTTCATTGAACCTATTTACATAATCTTTCACTGCGTACAATAACAAGGTCAAACAACATGGCCTCCGGTAGGTCACTTGTTATTATGCGATAAATGAGAAAGTACCTTAGTGTGCTCCTATCTCACGAGAAACGACTGGACCAACTTTGATGAGTTCTAACGTATTTGCTGCGTGCGGAGTAGGTGATGGGGAAGAAACCCGAATCGATGATAGTGCTCACAGTGGCCAAAAAAGACATCATGGGAGAGCTTCTGAAATCTGACACCATTTCTCTAGCAATTAAAGTACAAAATTTACGTGTCCGTGAATTGTTATTTTATTAATAAATAAAAATCGATACTATTGATTAACTTAATTGTATAGAATAAATGAATAATTAAGTACAATACTTATACGGCGTGCCAAATGAAAATGGCTTATAATAGGGGAGGGTGAATACCCTTTTAACGGTGAATTTTTAACGCAAAAATGTTTAGATAGCTGAATAGCTATCTAAACATTTTTGCGTTAAAAATTTTTTGGCCGGTTGTTTTTAAATCGTTTTTTGTAGTTTTCACGAAAAATATTTGAAATATTGCATTTGAATCATATTTTTTTTTGTTATTTTGTACATTTTTCCAGTTTTACTTAAATCAAAATCATGTACACCAGCCATCTAGTTCTTTTTTTTATTTACTTGGAAAGTTACGAAACAAAATATTCTCACATTTGACCTGCAACTTTGTATAGGTGTGAAAAAATTAACAAAAACCAACTAGACTCGTCGGACTTTATGAAAACTTCACTAGATTGTGCTTAAATAAAGGTATGCCACTTGTTATAAAATATGCCATTTTTTGTATGTGTCAAGTGCCGAATTTCGGTAATTTTTCATAAAAACTTTTCAAAAAATACTTATCCAAATTGGTATCATTTCAAACCCGACTCGCCGTGGTCACATCGCCGCGGTACTTGTATGCCCGATAATTGAATGTAATGTAGAAGCCAGAGGCGCGGAGGGAGAGTAGCCTCCGCCAGCTGCAACAAAGCGCAGGCACCGGTGCGAGTCGGAGAGGCTAAGCTGCGGAGGTGAGCGTGGGTGACTGCACCTTGTTGCGCAAGGGCGGAGAGGCTGCACTTCCCGCAGTGCCGGAAATGTGGAAACAATAATGCATATGTGCTTGCTTGAATGGATGCTGCATGCCTGCATGCATGCATGCTAAATGCCTGCTTGCATGCTGTATGCTTGCTTACATACTGCCAGCCCCTGTTTGTTGGTGTCATCGACGTTAGGTTAGGTTAGAACAGTGACCCGTCAACGCACCAGAACCTCTCTATTTGTTGGTGAATAATTTAGGATTTGCGTGCTGCATGAGACCGTGAGTACCTAACATATGTATTGCCTAAAGGTCGGCAAGGGATTTAAAAAAATATTAGGTTTCAAAATAAACGCTCGTTATTTGTTTTAGGTTTTATATCATGTAAATGTTATATTAAGTGTTGTTATATTAACTTAGTTTAAGTCAATCGTTTGTTATACGTTTTAAAATTATATAATTCCGTCATTATAAAAACTGTTACATTAAACAAAATTATATCATGTGATATTTATGTGCTATGTTGTTATATCATATAAGTATTACACACCCGTACTAAACACCCTGTATCATTGAAATAACTTTGGTGTCTTTGGTTTACTAAATATTTTTTGTAATGCCATCATGCCATGGTCAACCTTTTGTCTTTCATGGTCCGACATTAGTTTATGACCCTGTCATGGCGTAAGGTTCCAGTAGAAGTAGATATCTATTCTAATATTGTATAGCTGAAGAGTTTGTTTGTTTGTTTGTTTGCATGCGCTAATCTCAGGAACTACAGATCCCATTCGAAAAATTCTTACCTACACCAACTGTCTACACACATCATGCACCGACTCCAAAAGACTTTCCCCCTTATTCATAATAACTCAAACAGTCTAATTAAACCTATTTTTGCTATTACACTGTTTTGTCACTTTCTGTCAAAAGATGACAGCGCCAAGAAAGAACGTGACATAACAGTGTAATAGTTAGAACGAGACATAAACAGTAAGCCTTACATGCACGCCTCGATACCGTTTATCGCGTCGATAAAATATTTTTATTGATTAAACAATCTGTTTCGCCAATATTTTCCACTTGTAAATCAATCCTAATTGTTTATAAAAACAAATGCATACAATAAAGTTAGTAAATACCTTTAAAAAATGATGTTTGAAATTTATCGATTGCCGCTGATATCTGACCTCTTTTTTCCAATGTAAATAGGTATATGTCTTGCGTTGAAATATTTAACGGGAAATTCAAAATTTACGCGGGCGACGCCGCGCGGGACCGCCTGTTGGATTTTAAAAGAAATGGCGTTACGAGTAATCCGATACCGCCGCGGACGAAGCGTTACCTAACTAGAAGAACCTGTTACTTAATAGAAAAATAGCTTTTTGTCATTTTAATGGTTACTCTTTGCAGCCCATCAAGATGTCTTCCCTCGGTCCTACCAGTATGATCTGGACTGCGTCAGGTACCGTCGGCAGCACGCGTGTGATGGACTTAAGCCGCGTCCTGGAGAACCTAAGGTATAGCCTGGCCAAAGATAATCAAAAAGAAAACTGATGTTTCATTCTAAACACCTATGGTGCCTTAGGATTTAGTAGGGCCTCCTACTGATAAAATGCACCCGATAAAATAATTTCACTATATTTCTTTTAATGCCTATATTATATTTTTGGGTCGTTACAGGCAGGTACTTATCACGTTTCAAACCACTATCTGTAATACTGATTTAAAAAAAAAAAAAAGTTTATTTCGTTAACAAAGGTAATGCCTTAAAACTAGTACATTGGAGCCTCCATTTAAGCAAAAAATGCCTGTGTTTGGAGGACCCGCTCTTCCATCATTATATACATACTTTAACAAGGCAGTATGGGTAAACTTAACATAATCAACATGTTTTTTTTTACAATGATTTAATGCAGGTGTAGGTTAAACCACTTATATTTAAATTCCACTCATAAGTATTTAACCTAATATTTGATTCTTACAGTGATAGAAATTAACCGCATCGAATAGAATGATCAAAAATATACATATTTCAGATTTTCCCTGTCTACAATCATATCTCATCAATCATAATATCAACACTTGCGAATATATACACATAAAAAGTAATGAAAAAATGTTCTCTGGCCCCCATGCCAGCATAAACTTGAGAGTGAAAGGGATGACTGAAAAGACCAGCAAAGTACAGTAGAACCCCAAAAGTACGTCCCCGTATACTTAAGACGATTTCCCGCAAATTACTTGAAGCATGATTTTATACCTTTTTTCCCGCTTAATACCATTCCTATTCCAGCTTTGTACCTACGCTGTTTTTGGATGAATCTTGACATGATTGATTTGATTACAAAAATGGTATATGAATAAAGACTGTCTAATAATTAAGTTGAGGTTAAAAATAGATCCCAATCTCCATTTTTAAATCAATTGCGTCTATATTTCTACTGATATCGTGTACTTGATTTCATTCGAACTTTGTAAATTTATCTGTACTATTTGGATAAGGGTTGTTGAAGATTGGAAAGGCAAAAAATAATACTATGATGCAACAGGTTCTTATGTACATTTTATAATTGTAGCTACTATGTATTATAAGCATGTAAATAATTCATTTTCCCCGTTCCTTAAGTCCCCGCTTATAGCGATTTCCTGCATAAGACGCATTTTGACTGAATGCCGTCAGAATCGTACAATCGGCGATTTACTGTATGTTCCGGATACTACTGAAAAATGAAATCGCTATCATTTTTATCTGCTGGAAGCTTGCCAGCCCCCACTGTCGGGACTGCGTCAAACTGAAGAATCCAGGCCTCACGCCATTCCAGCTGGCGAGGACGCAGGACTCCGGTCAGAAGCGCTGGCGGTACTACCCAGACTTGACTGCTGTGATGACCAATGAGGAGATACGCAAGTCTATGGATGAGTATGTATAGTGGTTTTAATATTTCAAAACTCCTTGGAAATCAAGCACGATTACATAGACCTTTTCGTTGGAATTAAATAAAACGTCTGTAGCTTTTATTTCTGTAAGATGATCATCTCATTTTTAGGAGATACTGTGGCCACTGACCCCCCATACACACACTTCAGACATGACTCTGCAATCTATAACTTTCTCTCCCAACGGCCATCAGTTCGTTGCGCTATGCGCTGATTTGCAGGGCTATGTAAAAATAAAGAATAAGATAAAGTAGGTAACTGTGGTTAAATAATTTGTATCTTTTCCAGGGTCGGCCGTCCATTCCGAAGCGAAGCATGCAACTGGTATAACGAAAACTACCCATCCGTCAAGTATGACGTCATTTTGAGGAAATTTACTTAGGTACCTACTAAATTAATGTAAATGAGGAATACAACAATAAAATGTCTGAGTGGTAGTATCTGTGTTTGTTTATAGCCTTAGCAAAAACCGGCCAAGTGCGAGTAAGACTCGCGCACTGAGGGTTCCGTGCCAACGTTAACTGGATTAGGGAATCCACTTACTTCCACATAGTAAAATACCACAATATTTTGTCGACAGCAAATATAACTTTGGTTTTCATAATGTTTGTATGAAGAACAAAGTTATGTTTGCGGTTGTTGAAAATGTGCTATATCTCAAAAACTTGTCGTTCGATCCCGTCCAAACCTACTTTCGTTGAAAGTATTTGTTATGATCTATATTATATATTTTTTTCAAAATTTACACTCGCTTAGTTTAGAAGTTAGATGGGACTTTGGAAGCGTTTAGCTTACACACGTTAGACTTCAAAAGAAAATGGTTTAAGGAACCAACTTCTATGGAATTTAAAAGACCTATCCATACACACCCCACACGCATAGGTTTGACTAAAAAAAAATCGGTTTTAGTTTCACGTATGGGAGCCCCCCCCCACCCTTAAATATATATTTTTTTAATTTTTTGTATAAGAATCGTAAATCGGTTAACAGGATACATCTTCCTAGCAAATTTCAACAGTGAGGTGCTTATTAATACAGAATAAATTGGCTGTAACATACGGACGGACATACAGACAGACAGACAGACTTGACGAAACTATAATATAAACAGTATAGATAAATCGCTTAAAACTAGGGGATAGTAAATCTATGCTTAATGAAATTTTTAAGTTCGTAAATTCGTTAGAAAATTTCAAAAGTCCCAGCCCACTCCTTGAGCCGGGAGGAGGATGGATAAAAGTTAATTTTTCGGTTTGTCGCATATATTATTACGGAAACGATGTGTCCTAGCGACATGAGGCCTTCTACAAAATCAAAGTTAGGATTTGCTGCAAGTTTTAGGTTTTTACTTTGTCGACTTAAAAAAGGAGGTTTTCAATTCGCCCTGTAGTGTTTTGACATCGTTGGAATTAGATAATACTACAGTATGATGGATTTTTAAACAATTAATTAAATTTATATTCCGACTTAGGGACCTTGTTTGATATGTGGGCGAAAGGAAAAACTATAGAATAAAAAATATTATAGTTTAGAATGTTTTTAATACTCACAGGCAGTGTCACATGTCATCTTTATGAAAATAAAAAAAAAGAATTTAATTGAATAAATCCTACTTTTGATATAGGGTTCAATTGTTGCAAAAAAACATAAAGATTAAACATTTCTAAAGCAATGTAATAGTCGTACATCAATAAAGATGCCTTTCCTGAAAGTAAACAATTTAACCATCACAGGATTGCTTGATTGATCCGTTATGAATATAATATGAATTCATTAAAAAAATGGTTAAACTGTTGTTATTGCTTGCTATTATGATAATGTGTGCAAAGTAATGCAAAACCTGCCCATTTCAAACATAATTTACCATAGGATAGCTTCCGCCATGAACAAAAGTCACAATTTTAGTGGATTCTATTAAGGTATTATGTTATGGAGATACCAAAAACCTATTTACATATTAATTTAAATAAAGACTGTCAAAATTTGTAATAATTAAATTTCACATACAGTCAGTCACGTGACCGTGAATACCTATCAGAGAACGTGACAACACCTCTCTGATGTTGGCGCCGTGTCGGTCCGAACGTTTATATTCAAATTGCATTTTGAAAAACATGAAGGTAAAGTATTAACTAGTTTTTTTAAATTTGGTCAACTAGCCATATATAGTTATCTATTTCTAATTCTTCATCAAAGTTATTTGTCAATGAATGAAACTAATTCTATTCGAACGACTTAATTACTGAAGTGTGCGACTAGAAATACAGAAACAGCATCTTCAATATTACGATTTGATTTTTCTTATTGAGGTTTTACATAGATACAAAAATTTCAATTAAGCAAGGTTTTGTAAGCTTCTTTATTTGTGATTATTGGTAACTGATATTCTTATTGAGGTGTTATTTTTTAGTTACCTTTTTAATAAAAACTACACATTGTTTAATGCCACTCATTAGATTAGGAGCGGACCCACGAAGTGATATCATATTGAGATGATGATCAGCGGTTGAAGTCCGAAGCAAAATTTTTGACAATTCGCGTCGACAGTTTCAATTTTCTGATTTACTGTTTCATATAATAAATTGTGGATTTCTCCCTTGTGGATTTCAACTGAATTTCATTTGAAAATTCGACTTTAATAAATGATTTTCACTCGCCATCTTGACGCGAGCGATTCAAAAATAGGTCACCAGGTCACCTCTTCGTAGCATACTAGCTACGGCGTAGTATTTCGTAGATGCGCACGAGGTGCGAGTTTCCTCATTGGTTTTTTTTTCGGAATTTTGGGAAGAGGTTTTATTGTATAAAACTTGCATATAATTAATAGATTTTTTTAAGGTAAGCATAACTCATATTATTATCCCTGATATGAATGTTACTGACCAAAACAACACCCTGTATACTCAATGGGTGGAACTAGAACATATGTAAATGTAGTTGTGGTGAGGGAAAGATTTACCGACTTTCGAGTTTAGGTTTTTCTATAATTCGACTTAACTATAGAAACCATAATAAATAAAATGAGTTCAGTCAATAAGCAGTGACAAACAAAATGAAATGTTGGCGGAGTTTTGTCACCATTCCCCTAGCGGTTTTATTACAAAATTTCCGTAGCCGTGCATTATAATATTTATAATTTAATCAATAATCAAAAATCTACACTATATTTTAACGTTATTGCATAGAATAAATGGATAATACAATATAACATTGAACAACTTTGGTTTAATTAATGCTTCAACACCCGAGCGGTTGCAGGCAACCGCATAACAATAGAATTTGCATTGTGTCTCGTTCACATACGCTTGAGTTGAGGGATTAATTGTTATTAATGACAGCCAGCCATTTCTCATTTCAATGTCGGCCAATAGTTCTGTATTCGCGCACGTCCCCAATTTATAACTTTTACAGTCACGGAACGGTAACGTTAACGGTAATGCAATAATTAACCGTGGTCGCGGCCTCTTGCTTTATATCCGTTTTCATTTAGTATCGTAAAAGATCTCTGAATTGATCAAGGTCTAGGGAAATCCCATGGATATCCTTTAGGATTCCCATTCTTGATGATGAAGCTAAGCTGGATAAATACTACTTGTGACAATCTTCTTATACTAGAAGAAGTAATTGTCTGTCACTGTCTATGATGTGTCCCTTTCACAATTCTTTTGTTCACAGTTGTCAAATTTCCCAGTATGACCACACAATTTTAGATCAAAAAAAGCAATAAAATTTCCCATCCCCACAAAACAATCCCATAATGGCGAAGCAGGATGACGGCCTCTTCCTCCTAGAGGTACTGATCGACAAAATAGTTTTCGTGAAAAGCCCCTGCTTTTCCGACAAGGATTTTAGAACGTGTGTGAACATAGCATGTCCGTCCGTAGACCCTTTGGAAATATGTGACGATGACCCAGAAGCATGTGTGGCCAAAAGCGGAGGGCCTTTCGTAAAAACTTTCAACAATGGAAAATCATGCCTGTTCTCCCTGAAAGCACCCGATATCGCTGCGGCGATGAACAAGTTTCCTGTTCGGATATCAGTGTACAAATCACTGCCTTGTGGGTGTCTGCCAACCAAGATTGTGATGGGAGAAGCGACGATCGATATGACCAAGGAGTTTATAGAGGCACGTAAAAAGTTTTTGGCAGACCCCTCGACTGTAAGCTACGAGGCGTTAAAAGATTCATTTCGACTCGTTGGGCCTGATGGTGGTGAAACTGGGGAGATTGTGATGTTTTTGCGTATATCCTGTTTTGGAAAGCTGATAATTACTAGATTCCAAGGTGGTGGTGGTCCTCCGAGGCTCGGTGCAGGGACCGGCGCTAATTCCGTGGTGGATCGTTCTTGCAACCCTCGAAGGGATTTCCAAACTAGTCAATACCCTTGCGCCTGTGGTGCATCAAGAGGTCAAGGCGGCTCAGCTGGTATCAGCGGTGAAGCTAACGGAGGCTCCTGCCCGATGTGTGGTGGCGCAGTCTGCCCATCTGGTAGGTTATTATTCTAAGGGCCGTTTTTTCAAACGCTATATATTTTGAATATTACTTAATCCAACCTATTTTTAATTGACATTCAATGTGACTGTCTCCAAAATGGTCAAAACGTTTTCACATCATAATATATCTTAGAACTATTAGAAAGGTTGTCCTAACACAATTATTAAATGTATTTGTCACTGTAATAAGGACAATTAGTTCAATTGTTTGGTAGTAGTTTGCATTGTAAGGCCACGAATTAGGAGGGGAAGGGGGGTGAGGGGGGTGGGGGGAGGGTTGGGCTACCCCCCTGCACCACTCCCCCCCCCTCGATTGGGCCTAGTTTGGGAGATATGATTTTTTGAAAAATACAACCTTCATGTTTTTTATTAAGGGGGTAATGCAAGCAATTTGGATTCCCTCGTCTCCGGCGCTGCGGGAAGTGCAGCCTCTTCGCCCTTACGTAACAAAACGCAGTCACCCATGCTCGCCTCCGCAGCTTCGGCTTGCTGGTCGCCTCCGGCGACCAGCCTCAGCCGCTTCGGCTCACATGGGTGCCTGTGCTTTGTTACAGTGGGCGGAGGCTGCTCTCCCTCCGCGCCTCCGGCTTTGGAATTACACTCTAGTATCGGGCAGGCTAGTACCACGGCCAAAAGACCACGGCAAGTCGGGGTTAACAAATGATTTATTTATTTTAACCCTGACAAAAAAGTAAGGAATTCTTAGTGTCAAAAACCTGCATAAAAATAACGAAACGCAATGACAGATCGCAATCGTCGATAAAAAAAAGATCGAAATTTTTACGAAGTTCTAGTACGATTTTCGAAACTAAACCTAGAACCAGAACGAGAGTTGAAACTTCGTGATTAGATGCAAAAACTACCTGCCTTTCCAATGATAGTAGCTGTGCATCAAATATCGTGGCCGTACAATGTAAACGTGAGCCAATTGTTTTTGTTACAGCACGTGATCCTTATAACTCGATGCCTTGCGAGGATCCTGATGACCCTTGTTACTGCACTGGTCCTAAACCACCTGCTAAACAACAGATGGCTTGTAGGAATACCGACCAATACTGCCTTCATGTACCAAAAGGTAAGCATTAACACAGATTTGTTATCCAGGGTGAATATAAGGTTGTGAAACTTTGACACAGATAAATAATTTGTGGAATTTATCTTACTTTGCTATTGGCATCATTATTAGGTCATGTCTGAACTTAGGCCTCCCTAGTAGTTTAAAAGAACCTTATAAGGATGAAAAAGTTGCAATGTTCATAATCCACACTATGTCGCTGTATAGTATTTGATTTTAAATATACACTGGTGTTAAAACGGGCACCTACTGAAATAAAACGTTTCAAGGCTCATAAAAGTTCCTTTACTAAAGTTAGATTACCCCTTCACTTTTTTCACTTAAAATAATATTCTTTATGTGAATTTGTGAATGACCTTAATTGGTAATTTGAATTCGAATAATCTATTGAATTTAGCCCAAATAAAAGAGTATGGCGCTACAACTTTACAAAAGTATGGAGCTTTATCGTTGATTTCTTATTCTTTCGATTTTTATGTACAGGGAAAATAACCTCTGTCTGTAGTACAGTGGCCATCAGATCAGGTTACACACTTTTGTTGCAAACTAGCCCCTATGACAAGTGGATAAGATACCGCAGTGTTTACTTTGACATGCTGTTATCCGTACATTCTGCAGTTCGCTCGCGTTAAGAATGCAGAGAGTAATCGATACCTGCTGACGTCACCAATTCGTGTGTGGGTCGATTAAACATTATAGTGGCTAAAGAAAAGTAATCTAAAATATTTTTAAATACATAATTTAATGTTACTATGGATTGTATATTACTAAAACAGCAACTGCATCATGCGGTATGCCCAAGAGAACAGTTTATAATATTCTTAGTGCAGTTAGTCATGTCATGAAACACGCTCTACAAAATACTTTTATTTTTACGAACGAACATTTTTCTGAAAGTGATTAATAAAATATTTTAATTCACTTACACGCATTACATTTAAGACTTCAAAATATAATTTGTTTGTATTATAACTCATCCGTGAAAATACTTTCAGTCACGGCATTCTTAACGCGAACTAGCTATCTCTATAATGAATTTACTGTGCCAATTTTTATGAAACCTATAAGTATTTTTAGGGTTCCGTAGCCGAATGGCAAAAAACGGAACCCTTATAGTTTCGTCAAGTCTGTCTGTCTGTCTGTCCGTCCGTATGTCACAGCCAATTTATTCGGTAACTATAAGCATCACACTGTTGAAATTTGCTAGGAGGATGTATCATATTAACCGCTTTACGATTCTTGTACAAAAATAAAAAAAACGATATTTAAGAGGGCTCTCATACATGAAACTAAAACCGAAAATTTTTTTTTTACTCAAACCTATGCGTTTGGGGTGTCTATGGATAGGTCTTTTAAAATGGCATACAGGTTCCTGCAACCATTTTCTTTTAAAATCTAACGTTTCTTAGCTAGACGCTTCCATAGTGGTAAAATTGGCGTCCCCCCCCCCCCCCCCCCATCTAACTTCTAAACAAAGCGAGTGTAAATTTTGAAAAAAACATATAATGTAGAACATAACAAATACTTTCAACGAAAAATGGTTCGGACGGGATCGAACGATAAGTTTTTGAGATATAGCACATTTTCAACAACCGCAAACATAACTTTGTTCTTCATACAAACACTATGAAAAACAAAGTTATATTTGCTGTCAACAAAATATTGTGGTATTTTATTAAATGGAAGTAAGTGGATTCCCTAATTCAGTTAACGTTGGCACGGAACCCTCAGTGCGCGAGTCCGACTCGCACTTGGTCGTTTTTATTATCTGGGCCTATACTCTGATTTGTTATTAGATAGACCAAAATGACGTTCGGTGGGTATCCATCTTTTCGTAATTCAAAAATAGTGATGATCCTAAATAATCAAAATATTCAATTTATTTAATCGTTGTTTTTATGTGATTATAGAATAATTAAATTTTTGTATTTTGAATTTGTTTTATGTAGAAATACTATTATCATGAATTAGAAAAAAATAGTAAAATTAAGCTACAAAATCAAAAAAATCAAATTAAACTTATGTTACTTAAAAATATCATTATCTATTATTAATTATTTATCGAAATAGGCTGTTGCAGGGGAAAAGACAGACTCTTTACTCAATAGAAGTGTTTAATGAAAATCAGCTAATGGTTACCGGCAAGAAAGATGGCAAAAGAACGAGAGGATGCAGATTCGCACTGCGGTAGGTGCTAAACTCCACGCCTCTCTTCACGACGTCAAGGATAGGAATAGATGGAAGACCATCATCAAAAACAAACTCAGAATTGTGTCACGACCCTCAGCGGTGAGGAGTACGATGCTAGGAGGAGGACAAGAACAAATACGATTGCACTACGCTTCATCATCATCATCATAATCAGCCAAAGGACGTCCACTGCTGAACATAGGCCTCCCCCACGGCTTTCCACAGCGACCGATCACTAGCGGTCTGCATCCAGTTTGATCCTGCGATCTTTTTAAGGTCGTCTGTCCATCTTGTTGGTGGACGTCCTACGCTGCGTCTTTGGTCGAAGGGTCTCCAATCTAGAACTTTCCTGCCCCAACGGCCATCAGTTCTTCGCGCTATGTGCCCTGCCCACTGCCACTTAAGCTTACTGATTCTCAAGGCTATGTCCGTTACCTTGGTTCTTCTACGTATCTCTTCGTTTCTGATTCGATCTCGTAGAGAAACACCGCTTCCATCGCACTTTTGCTTTTTTAATGTTGCAAGCACTACGCTTGCAACATTAAAAAAGCAAAAGTGCGATGGAAGCTGTCATTCTGGTCTATGTAATTATAAACCGGCAAAGTGCTAGTTGGACTCGCAGGCTAAGAGTACCGTGCCAACTTTAGCTGAATTAGGGATCCACTTACTTCCACTTAGCCAAAATACCAAAATATTTTGTTAACAGCAAATATAACTTTGTTTTTCATAGTATTTGTATGAATAAATATATGTTTGCGGTTGTTTAAATATGCTCCATCTTAAAAACTACTTGTTCGATCTCGTTCAAACCACCATTTTTGTTGAATGTCTTTGTCAAGATTCATCATGTTATTTTTTTCAAAATTTACACTCTCTTACTTTAATAGATAGATGGGGGGGACGCCCATATTACCACTTTGGAAGCGTCTATCTCTAAAATGTTACTTTTAGAGAAAATAGTTTAAAAACATCGATGTCATTTTAAAAGACTTATCTATAGACACCCTACAAGCATAGGTTTGAATAAAAATCAATTTTTAGGGTTTCGTAGCCGAACGGCAAAGAACGAAACACTTGTAGTTTGGTCAAGTCTGTCTGTCCGTCAGTATGTCACAGTCACTTTATTCTGAGACTATAAGCATCAAATTATTGAAATTTAGCAGAAAGATGTATCCTGTTAACCGATTTACAATTCATATACAAAAAATAGAAAATAATGATATTTAAGGGGGGCCTCTCATACATGAAACTAAAACCGAAAAAAAAATTTTTAGTCAAACCTATGCGTGTTAGATGTTTATGGATAGGTCTCTAAAAATGACATAGAGGTTCCTTAAACTATTTTCTTTTAAAGTCTAACGTTTCATAGCTAGACGCTTCCAAAGTGGTAAATACTTTCAACAAAAATTGCTTTGGACGGGATCGAACGAGAAGTTTTTAAAATATAGCACATTTTCAACAACCGCAAACATAACTTTGTTCTTAATACAAACACTATGAAAAACAACGTTGTTTGCTGTCAACAAAATATTGTAGTATTTTACTAAGTGGAAGTAATTGGATTCCCTAATTCGCTGAATAATTAAAGTTGGCACGGAACCCTCAGTGCGCGAGTCCAACTCGCACTTGGCCGGTTTTTTAGGTTTTAGTTTTATGTATTTGAATGTCAATATGCCCTTAAATATCATTTTTTTTTATTTTTTGTTTGAGAATCGTAAAGCGGTTAACAGGATACATTTACCTACTAAGTTTCAACTATTTTATACTAATAGTTTCAGAATAAAATGGCTGTGACATACGGATGGACAGAAAAACAGTCATTTTTGCCATTCGGCTACGGAACCCTAAAAATCGAAGTATAATTCCGGAGCTTCATTGAAAGTTTTTACAAAAATAAACCTTTGCTATTAGGAATTATTAATTGAAAACTATGAATCGCACAAATGATGAAGATGATAATGATGATGAATCATTGCTAATAGCGTAGGCTCATTTTTGTACTAAGCATTCAAAACTTCAACGGAGCCTAAGGAGTAAGTCTTTACCAAAACTGGCTCTAGCTAGAGTATACAACAGAAATCTTTTATTCCCTTGTACATAAGCCGCACTTGAAGAAAAATAAATTTTTGTAATAGGTAAAGCTCGCGCTCTCTGTTGTTCCAAGATACCATGAGCAAGAGATACGCTAAGCAATCCAACTTTTGTAATGGTTAGGTCTCGACTTGGAACATGTAATTTAATTAGAGTACTAATTTAAGTAGAGTACCATTTTGCTTAATTTGTTGTCCATGTAAATGTAATCATCATCATAATTATTAGCCAAAAGACGTCTTCTGCTGGGCTCGGCCATAAGCCTCACCCACGATTTTCCACAGCGACAGATTACAAGCGATCTGCATCCAGTTCGATCCTGCGATCTTTATAAGATCTTCTCTACATCTTGTCGGTGGGCGTCCTACGCCACGTATTATTTGGTCGAAGGGTCTCTAATCTAGAGCTTTATGAACATTTAAATCTGCTCAAACACATTTACAAAGCTTCATTTCTTTATATTCACCCTAAATTATACCAACATAGAATGTAAATAACAGAGCAAATAAAACCCCCTACAAAAGTAAATTATATTGATTAGATAGTTGATAGGTTTTAAGATAGAACTGTTCTGGACAAGTTACGTAAAATAATAGTTATTTTGACAAAACGGAATGCATCAGAGAATTTATTAATGGCCAGGTCGCAGTAAGCAATTTGAAGAGATAGGCACGAACCTCGGTGGCAACGAGCTTAAGATCAAAGTACCAGCGTCTGCGTCGATCATCAAGAAGATGAGCCAAACACATTGTTCGATGCAATACCCTTATGCGGGCAAAAAACATGAGGAACGCGACCCTTGTCATCCGCCTTGCGGGAAAAATCAAATTAGCTTAGCGTTGCCTAGTGAAGATATCTGCTGCGGTGGAGCTAGACTCGCCGACACACAATTCACTTGCACTACTGAAGGATGTATCCAAACATCTAAGCACGGACAGCAAGCCGCCTTGGCACGTGGTGATGCCAAAAAAGATCCTGCCCACAAAGACTTGTTCGTGTTGAAAGTGGCCAAGACCGCCATGCAGGGTGACAGAAAATGCAAAATTGAACTTGAACTAGTCACTCCTAAAGGTCCAGATAAGAAAATGCCAATTCAGAAAGTCAACACGAGGATACAATCTGATGAGTGTGATTGTTGCAGAAGATGTAAAAAGTCGAAAGGAAAAAAGAGACGATGAAATTTCCGTTATAATTAATTAATTGTTTAAATTATTTTTACATCCCCCTCAATTTAATATTTTATGTACCAATTAGATATTTTTCTAAAATTTATTTTTCTTACACTATGATACTAGGTTATATTTTATGATCGTAAATTTTGCAGTTTAGATTAGCATTGCCTTGCAAAAGCTTGACCCGATCACCGATTGTACAGATTGCTGTCCGCCGGGAAACAAGGTGATATTCCAAATGCCATCAGACTCTTGCGGCATGGGCCACAAGCAACGCATATACTTTAACATGAACTCGGATGGTGTTGGTGATATGGCAAGAGATGAACCCGGGCAGGTGATATCTACTAACGCTGAAGACTATCCTGGAGTAGTGTATGACTTGCCTGAACAAGTCATAAAATTGAGAGTTGGGAAGACAGTCGAAATGCCCGGTCGAAAGTCGAAACTGGAATATCAATTCATTACTCCTCTCATGTCTCGAGAAAAAGTAGTGCCAGTCAAAGATACGCGTACCGCGCAGTGTTTGCCGTATTGTCCAGACTGTTGTTCCTCTAAAGTCAAACGTAAAACATAGATAGCTACACACCTTCAGATATTTCTTTTTTTTGTCAAATATATTAATGTTATTAAACATGTTTGTCAGTAAATAAAATAGTTTTTCTTCTTAGTTAAATGATCAAAGCCCTTTGTAGTAAATAGTTGATTTGGTTAATAACGATTTTAAATTATCGTTAACTGGTCGTAGGTACTCTGCCGAATTTGCCGTTTACACAAGAACTGTCAGAAGAGCAAAAATGGGATTTACGGGCATCGATTTGCGCAATGGAACAATTTAAGAAAGATGAGTATAATTCGTCTGTGTTGGATGAATACTGCTACATGAAACGTCCTACAAAAATGTTCGTCAATGAGTATTCAAAATCATCAGTCAGTCACATAAAACTACCACCAAAATCATACGCATCAAGTGAAAAGTATTCGAGTACATCAATAAGTACCATCAGGTCAAATAAAAAGCGCAGTGTGTCGTTTTGCGATACAATAAGTTTCCTTGCTAAAACTGATCAATCCTCAGGAACTGCAGAAGATTACAGTAGACAAAGCATTTTTGCAGACAGGGCTTATGTGAAAACAGAGACTACAGTGTATATGACACTTTATGATGACTATTGTATTTTAAAAAACCTTGCATCCCAATCATCCACCGGGACTCAAGCAACGGCGTCTATTAACAAATGTTTACAAGTTACTTGTCCTACTAAAAAATCATTTGAAAGTGTGGACGCAACTTACAATTTTAGTACAAACCCTTACAAGAACGCGTTATACACTCCGTCAGAACAACCTTACGACAGCAGAAGATCGGCGAACGTTCCACAATCGGAAGTTTATTTTTTTGGGCGTAAGAAAAACAGGCCAGAATCTGACAATATGGGGATGGGATTTTCTGGATCTAGTTCAAAACGCTATAAATCTGACAATACTGGAAAAGGATCTTCGACAAAAGTTAATAACGAATCTGCACAAACACCAAATAAACCAACCGGATCTTCTATGGCTACCAGCACAAAGACTGTTTCTATCAAAGAAGATAGGATGTGCAATGCAATGGATCGTCCTGTGATGGGAGAAATGGCAGCTACGGTATCACATATAAAGCTAGCTCCTCGAGAATTATGTCCTATACATGGAAAGGAACCATGTCTAGGACTTAGATGTACAGTTGCACCTTCAGGCGAACAACAAGCTCCCGTTAAAGTAACTACCATGACAAACCCTCGTCGAGGAGTATTTGAACTTGTTATACGAAGAATGACCGGAGCACCATTCGCTAAGAATGAATTGATGTTAGAGTGGACTCCGCCTCCTTCAAGGTTAACGACGTGCGGAGTACCCTGTTCCGTTCCCTGTGGCCCAGTGCCATTTCGGCCTTCAAAATGTAAAATGATTGTCTGTCGTCCTCCACCATGCAGACCAAAGGTGTGTAGAAAGCCGTGCGCACCATTGCCATGTCGACCTGTGCCATGTAGGCTTTGCTACCAAGTATCTTGCAGTGGATCTTGCCAGGTTTTTAAGGCATGCAGACCCTGCAAACCATGTCGGCCCTGTAAGCCGTGCCCACCTCCACGATGTATACCTGTATGCAAGCCTGTATGTTGCAGTCCCTGTAGAACTTGCCCTCCTCCACGTAGGATCTTCAAACGACCATGCTCATCGCCATGCTACAGGCCTTGCAGGCCCTGTAAACCCTGTCGGCCCTGCAAACCGTGCCCGCCGTCTCCTTGCAGTACTTGCACACCTTGTTCTCCGTCACGCTGCAAAGAACGCCAGTCGTGCCGACCGCGACCATGCAGATTGCCACCTTGTAGATCGCGGCCTTGCAGGTCACCGCCTTGTAGATCGCGGCCTTGTAGGTCACCATCATGTAGATCGTGCAGGTCTAGGCCTTGTCGGCCAATGTCACCATGCAAGACGTGCGAACGGTGCCGATCGCGCTCTCCGTCTTCCTGCAGCCCGTGCAAGCCGTGTCCGCCATTGCCTTGCATACCATGCCCGCCTTCGGTGTGTAGCCCCTGCCTGCCCTCTCCGTGCAGCACTCCGACGCCACCGTGTTGCAAGAGCCCGTGCAGTTCTCCGTGTTTACGACCTTGTGTGGTGCGACGAAGAAAAACAAGAAGATGTAAAAGTCAACCAAAAATTCGACCTCATCCGAAACGAATATCTCCATGCTGCAACCGTTCAAAAACGTGTCCTGTAGTGCGGTGCCGCAGAGGGGCGCCGCGCTGCTGCGGCGTCCCGGCGCTGTGCCCACCTTGCCCGCCTCCGTGCCCGCCGCCCAAATGTTGCGCGGAATCTCCACGTAAATCGCCAAAATGTTGTAAGAGCTGCTCATCCTGCTGCGCTTAAGCAATAGTCAGTATTCATCACATATTTAATACAAAAGACCCAATAAACGCACATAGCACTAAAACAATCATGTTGTTTTAATATTACACAATACTTTAATAATTATGATAAGTATAACTTGGCACAGCTCGACTTATGGCAAACACTGCACTCTATAACCCAAACGAATGAAATCTAATGAAATGTTTTTCCATCCAGGACTAGAAGGAAGAACTGTAAGCTTGCTAAGTGCGATAAAAATAAAAGTGACACTGGTACCTGATATCTTGAGGGAGAATAAAGTTAATACACAAACCCTTTTGATTGTCTGTGAACTTTGACCTATCCTAACTAAAAACTCTCGACGAAGAATACCATCTACCAAAATCCGATATAACTAGTTTATATCCTTTAAATAGAAACATTTTATGCAACTCAAAATAACTGTTTTTATTAAACGGATATAAAATTAATACTATTCACATAGATTTCGTTTCGTTCATAGAATATGTGAACAAGTGAAAATCGATTTAGAAAGACAAGTGAATACAGATTTATTTATGTTTAGTTAAGCTTGCTTTCAGTTAAGCCAATTTCCTACATGTGCGTTCAACGCTTACTATGCCAGTTACAGTTTTATGTAGAAAGTAATATGAAAAACTGGCTCTACTGGTAGATAGATGGCCTCGGACGATCTGATGAGACGACAACACAATAGTCTTAAAAACTAAATTCAGTGTTTTCTTTCAGCTCTCTGAATATTTTATCAAGCTTAAGCCTATCGAAAATATATAATGGGTATAATGAAAGACTTAAGCCGCAGTCGGGGTGTTAGGCAAGATTATGACAGGCATTAAAAAGTAAGTTATTTATGTCCCTAACAAGTGTGAACGTTAGATAAATCCATAAAATACACTTACACAACATAATATTTTTGATGGGTTCTACTGACTGCGACTACACGTCGTATCGTACGTCAAATCGTCTCATACGTCGCACGTACACATATAAAAAATGCGAGCACTTTGAAAATTAATAGTACATTATGATACAAGTGTGCTAAGTTGACCATTATACACAAGGCTATATTGTGTTCGCACGAGCGAAAGCGAGTGCGCCATACGAAAGCCGCGTATATTATGGTCACAAGCACACGTGTTTCATACGACGTTTATCAACACACTTGCGAGGAAGAAACAATACTCCAATTATTTACGAAAAATGCGCGCCATTTTTCGTTCGTGTTTTTTTTTCTTGTCGCGATACCGATGCGCGCGAAAGGCTGAGGCGCGAACTAGATCGGCCAACAGCCAAGGTTAAAAATGTAATAATTCGTATTTAAAACACAAATTACAGAAAATTTTAAATGAACTTGAGTTATTTTTTCGTAATAAAGCTGGATTAACCACTTATTGAAATAAATATATACACATTTTTTTTTCGCATAAATACTGTTTGTAATAAAAGTTATAACCCGACTAAATTATATCGCCTCTTCTTCCTACTTACTATTTGGTACTAGGGTACAAATGTAAATTGGTCGGGTAAATAAACTAAAGGCAATAGTGCAATAATATACTAAAAACGCACGCGTGTTTAATATCTAAGATTATGAGCCAAAAATCGGTGGAATGAAGACGTCGTTATGAGCAAGTGTGTTGAAAAAATTGTTTTTTGTTACGGTAAATGATATGATTACATATGACGATTATTATTATTACTTTATTATTTTTACGTGTTTTAATATTTGTAGAAACCACACATCTAATGTGAGTTCTTGATAAAGTTCCGTAAAAAGTCATGTTCATATAGTGATCATAAACTTTTTTGAAGTGTGTATTTTTTTGGGATGTACCTAAGTTTAAAGTTCTATTAACTTAGGGCTGATTTTTCAATAGTCAGATAAGAATATTCGTCAGACAAAATACAATATAGCTAATTTGAAAACGTCACTTAATTATCAGCAATCAATACGTAACTGTGTTTTTTTTAAAATCTGTATCTTTATAGTCTGATAAGTTTTATCTGACCATTGAAAAATTTGCCCTAAGTGATGTTGATGTGATGAGGGAGTTCGTACCTTAATACCTAGTCTTTCCATTAAATATTGTCACAAAGAAAAAAAGTGCCAATAATATTTATTACTTTTACAGTGTGTTAGTTTTATACATAAATATAAACCAATTTAAAATATAAAAAGCTTATTCGTGGTCTCCATTAGCTACAATACAGTCCTTTAAAGGTTGAGGCCAGTTATCAATAGAAGCACGCACTCTTTCCACGGAAAAATTCTTCACTGCCAATCGTATGGATTGTTTTAGGGACTCCAAATTATTATGGCGTTTAGAGAAAGCCGTATTCTCTAAAACTGACCATAAATCATAATCCAGCGGATTAAGATCGGGACTACACGACGGCCAGTCTTCAACTCTGTTGAAGTCCGAAACGCTTCTAACCAAGACTGCGTAGACCGACTGAGCTTTATGACCCGGCATGAGTATTGTTAGAAACACCATGCTTGGTTATTGAACATGGTGTTGTTAAGGGGCTTAACTACCTTCTCAAGAATGGTATCTTGATAAACTTGTGCCGATGTTTTGATACCTTTTTCACAAAAATATGGCTCAGTCACTCCTTCATAGCTAACACCCCACCGAACCATCTCTGAAGTCGGGTAATGCCCACGTTGCACTCTACCGAATAATTGGGAAGCTTCCTTAGAGGTTTGAGCATAAAAACGGTCATTTTGTTTGTAAAAATGTTGATTTTCTCATCCGTAAACAAAAATTTTCTGTGACCTCCCTTTGCGTACCGATTCAGTTGTTTTTTCGATTTTACCACCCTATTTTTTTAAAATTTATCAGTTAAAAAATGACCAGTGCGTCGCGGTCGCACGAGACCGCATAACAATAGAATAGAGAGATAAATCCTCCCGAGATAAAATATTTTGCTTTCGGACAGGACTTCTGCGAATTCTTTCCCTTACTGCATTGACCACCTTTTTCGTACAAACACTGCGTGGACGGCCAGGGGCCCTATTTTTGAATCACTCGCTTCGAAATGGCGAGTGATATTCGTTCGACAACGAGTTTTTTTCTATGACTTTTAATTCATCTTCGAACGAAAATCACTCGCCATCTTGAAGCGAGTGATTCAAAAATAGAGCTCAAGGGCTCCTATTTTTTGAATCACTCGCGCAAGATGGCGAGTGAAAATCATTCATCCACAAATCAAATCCCTCGATTTGAAAAAAAATATCTCGAGTACTTACAACAATAATTCGCGTCATTATAGTAGAATTTTAATTGGTTTTCGATCAAACATCACATGCTTTACCCTCATATATAAAGGACTTACCATTGAATAGATTTAAAGGTGCCCTCTACAGATGGCTTAATGGACATTGTTTTTATAGTGTTAATGAATTTTTAAATTTCAATTGTTAATTTGTTAATGACATGTTTATACAATAACTATTTTATATTTAATAACTTGACATTTTTTGAATTGAATTGATTTAATTGTATTTTGATTTAATTATTATTCTGATGTTTGTTTATTGATTTGGTCTACTTGAGTTTGATTTTTGACATTTCATTATTATTATTTTTAGTCTGTATTAAATATTTGCATGCTATCTTTATATGGCTGAAAAAGATGAACTAATACTTAATGATTCCATCTAAACTGTACCCTTTTTCATAAGCAAATAAATTTCATTTCATTTCATTTATTTAAACGAGTGATTCAAAAATAGAGGCCCAGATCTTTTTCTGTCACAAACAGAGGAGGTCTCATTGTACCTATTGATAGCGGTACACAAACATTTGACTAATACCAAGCGTGTAGAAAGTTTTAAAAATTGCATTTGGCTCCATACCCACTTTGTGTAATGCAATCACAGCGCTTCAGTTCTCTTTATCACCCCACTCCATTTTAATATCACAAAATATTATAAAATGTATTGGCGCCAAAATAAGAAAACAATGAGCAATCGTATAAGATGTCAGATTCCAAATACAAATGTTGTTTTTTTTTTTTAATTGTAATTATATTGTAAGTATTTATGGCCAGACTGTGTACATAGGTACTCCATACTCTAGTGCTATCGACTATTCGGAATTTCTGATCAAATAGCATAACTCCTGTGGTACGGACGCTCTTGGCGTTAAAACGGTTGTGGCGGTTAATTCGCTGGGTTAGTAGTTACAGATTACGAGGATCGGGAATGGGTTCTTTCTGAGGATAATGGTAACCCTGACGCTTTGATCCGATTCTCTCATACTGACGCCCCAGCTTTAGCTAGATTACCTTTCTGAGGGGACTTTCTGTTGAGATCGGTGACCGTGGGAGCGCGTACGAACTGGCCCACTTACGGCTCTACATTTATTCAAAAATATACTGTTCACTTATAGACTAATACAGACTAGTTACAAATAAGGACAGACATGAAGCAAAAATCTGCGTTTTCATTCTTACGCTTCCTTCAGCCACCCTCCTACATCGAGATATTCGAAGGCTATACCGGCCTCGCTCCACCTGAGCTTGACAGCCTACCAGTGTCTCCCACGCCCCTTTACGAAATTACCAACATATTTCTTAATATTTCCTAGCTCGTTAATTGTTACCCTACCTGCCTACCTAATTTGCAAGTAGGAATTCCTAACCGGTTCCTTATTATTGAAATAAAACGAGCCTTAAGCGAAATACAGTGCTTACTCGCTATAGCCCTAACAGAAAATCATATTTATTTTCATTCAATACCTTATAAACAAACATACTTATCACAAATACATGATAAGTTGTCCGTAACATAACCTATCACCCTATTTGGGCTTGACCTTGACATTCAGGACACCCTGTATTCTCATTTACTGCGGGACGTTCAACCGTAATGGGTTAGTCGATCTGAGCGTTATCTTTTTCAAAGAGGTCGGTGATAAAAAAAAAATTATTATCACTTACAACCTCTTTTCATTATCACTAACAAATGATAACTTGCTTAGGATGATGATCTAAATATTTTGTCTTCAGGAAACTGGTAGGGAAAGGGTGCGTCCAGATTTTATAAATGTGCCGCTGGCAGCTTCTTATACGCCAATTTACTTGATCTGGATGCACTACACAAGCCCTATGAAGATATGTTTCAAATCTGATGCAGGTAGGTGCTCATCAGCGGTGCACAATATAACCTCCCATAATGCTCAACCGCCCGTGTATTATAGTAGGGAAGCCCAAGAGGGGATTTTGGGATTTACTAAAGCGCGGCAGATTAACATACAGGGAGGAACCTTGTACCCCATTAAATACCTCCACCAAGTATTAGCCCCGTATATGTGGCCGCGCGTCAAGGGTAAAGGATCAGATTAGTTAAAAAAAAATTGATCATCTGAAATTCTCGAGCACGTCAGATTAAGGTCGGGTAAGTTAGTTATATGCTAAAAAGTGTATATTCCACTAATCTAATAATTTTCGATTGACGATAAGAAGTAGGTGGGTTACAAACTTGTAAAAAAATATGTCATCTCGACTTTCTCGAGCGTGGCTAATTTTATTTTTATTTTGAAGGTAATAATTCAACGTTCACGAATAATATATAATCTGACGATTTCCGTAAGCCGAAGTAAGGAAAAATAATCGATAAAGTTTAATGCTTGCAGCTACGTGATGCCAGTATTCCCCTTCTCGCGTTTCAATTCCTCTCATACTCTTTCTCTATCTATGACTCTCTCAAAGCTGATTTAGGAAACCAAAAATTTTGCGCACGGGCGGGACTCGCACCAGCAGCCTCTTGGCTAACCGGGCCAAATGCTCTACCAATTGAGCTACCGTGCTGTCGACCGACCGGTCCTATCCATCATTCGAGTTAAGTTTTATAGTGGCGCTCTTTATAACGTTGGTCTTTTAATGTTTTACACGTTTTCTTCTTACTGTTACAAGGGCAGCTTTTATCACGATAAATTGTAACTTACGAGCGAGCTTAAACTATGAGCTATCTGCAGAATTTCAATCAGATTCCAGTAAAGAAGTCTCTACCTAAGCCACGCGGGGAAGCTTTCGACCTACTTCGGAGGATGAGCATTTATCAAGCTAATTTTAAATTTTATCCTATGTGTGTTTTACTGAGAAATATACACTAAGAGAAGCATTAATTTACAAATATCTAACCAAAACTGGATACCAATGTAACCCAAGAATTGACAACATTTCAAAATTTTCATATGCACATTTTTATTTTTATTCTGAAAGAACTTCAAAAATGAAGGCAACCATATTTTTTCATTTTCATTTCTTTTCAGTATTTTGTCTAATAATAATTGTTTAAAAACTCTCTATTCTAAAAGAGCGTAATTACAAGAAATTGGATGTTTCGAGGTCACGTCTTTGCTATATTCGATAAAAAAAATATCTGACGTTTATAGTGATGTGGTCTGTATCAATTGTAGAATTAAGATGACGATATCAATGGTATATCCATTGAGTATTTAATTTTACTTTATTATGTTACATTACCTAATTTAAGTTATGTTAAAAGTAACCAAATAAAACAACGTAGCAACCCTTCTAACACTTGTTTCTGAAGTTTACGCGAACATTACTCATCAAAATGAAACATTTTTTACGGATCAACTTTTTGCGAGTTTATGAATTTTTTACCGACGTTTCGAACACTTTACAGCGTTCGTGGTCACGGGTAGACTAAGCTGTTATTTGTCATTTTCAGAGTTTTGAAAAATTACACAACCGTCACTCAATAATATTAATTAAAGTTCCTATCCACGCAGAAAGAGCTAACTGTGTCTTGTGATCTTGCAGTGAATGGTCAAGCTTAGGTCCCAGTTAGAACTGGATCCCATGCTGATGGAATATTCCAACCATCTTCTCTGTTGAAATTTGGATGTTTTCTTATTTTTATAGCTTCGGGTAGCATCGGTTCGTTCCACGAATGCTTTTTTATTATGAATGAGAAGTATGCTTTTTTATTTCGAACCCTTCTTATTTAATAGATATTATTATGATGTCTGAAAATTACTCCAAAATTTTCTCATAACTACGAGGGTCAAACTGAAAGTTCTTAGAAAATCAAAAACTGATTACATTAGCCAGTTATTAGTTTTATTATATCTTTTCAAAATATTGTCCATTGACGTCAATACACCGCTGCATGCGATGGAACCACTGGGAAAAGCACTTTGCCCACTCGTCCTTAGGGGTCTCTTCAATGGCATCGCGATACGCAGCCACCGCTTCTTCAGCATTCATAAACCGCTTTCCTTTAAGTTTTTCTTTAATTTTTGGAAATAAATAAAAATCACAAGGCGCGAGGTCGGGGCTATACGGCGGGTGACCCAGTAATTCAACGTTTGATGTCGCCAAATAGTCGATCGTTCGCTTGGCGGTGTGCGACGAGGCGTTGTCGTGGTGAAGGAGGATCCTACTGCGAGGTCGTTTCTCTCGAACTTTTTCCAAGACAAGTGGCAAACAATTGGTAGTGTACCATTCTGCAGAAACTGTTTTTTGATCCTCTAACACAATTGTTGCGAAATGACCTATCCTGCCAAAGAACGAGGCCACCATTTTTTTTCCCGCACTTCGATCTCTCTTCACTTTAGTTGGCAACTCCTCGAAAGGAAACACCCACTGAGCAGATTGTCTTTTGGTTTCAGGATCATAACAGTAAATCCAGCTTTCGTCACCTGTTAGTATGTCGAACACAGCATTTGAGTCACCTCCGTTAAATCTTTCAATCATTTTACGGCACCAATCCACACGATGGAGTTTTTGAGCCTTAGTCAAATTATGAGGTATCCACCGGGCGCAAAGCTTCCTGACCGCTAAATGTTCGTGGAGGATTTTGTGCACTTGACTCATACCGATGCCTAAGCTTGTCCGAATCTGCTGATAGGTCACTCTTTTGTCAGTCTCTATCATACGCCGCACAACACAGATGTTATTTTCAGTCGTCGCCGTAGAAGGCCGTCCCTCACGTACATCATCAGTGAGATTAGTGCGACCACGTTTAAACTCATTAAACCATTTGTAAACAGTCGCACGAGATGGGGCTTCATCGTGAAAGGCCAATCGTAGTCTATCATAACTTTCTTGTTGACTTAAATGACATCGAAAGTCATAAAAAATCATTGCACGAAAATTTTCTCGTGTTAAATTCATGTTGACGTGACACAGACAATTTTCAATTTGCCGCCAAATCGTAAAACAAATGACAAATGAATGAAATATATACTCAGTAATATTGGCAAAGAGTTCTATTTTCAAATTTTAGAATATTTTTTTTATTATATTGTTTATAAGTGGCCAGTTCTAAGAACTTTCAGTTTGACCCTCGTACAAATATCAATCATATTTCGAATGAGGAATCATGATGATTATTTCGTATCTGAACTAAAAATGTGTTATGTAATGAAATTGTTTCGGTTTGAATAGATAGACAATAAGTTATTTTCTTATTTTACATGTCTTAGTTTTATTTTTTTCTTGTTTATTTTTATATATCATAAAACGATACAATTAAGTGTGTAGTGTAGTGTGAATGAAATACTTTTTTTATAACCTTCAATTTACCACACCGTAATTTAATATTCAATACAATACCGGAAACAACAACAACACTAAACGTCAAAGTGACAACTGACAGCAAGCTCAAAGTTCAAAAGCATTTTTTTTCTGCATGAAAAGTCATTGCAAAGGCGTAACCTGTGAAATGCCTACTTCCATGTTCTTTGCAGTCTATTTCATTTAACTTTAAAAATAAAGCGGAAAAAAATCTGAAAAAATGTTCAACGTGTTTAGAAATGCAAAATCTTGAAATGGTTTTGAATTTTTATACCTTTACAAAAATGAAATGTTGTCAATTACCGACCCTAGGTAACTTTACTTAGTAATAATAGTTAGGTACGAGGGTCAAACTGAAAGTTCTTAGAACTGGCCACTTATAAACAATATAATAAAAAAAATATTCTAAAATTTGAAAATAGAACTCTTTGCCAATATTACATTCATTTGTCATTTGTTTTACGATTTAGCGGCAAATTGAAAATTGTCTGTGTCACGTCAACATGAATTTAACACGAGAAAATTTTCGTGCAATGATTTTTATGACTTTCGATGTCATTTAAGTCAACAAGAAAGTTATGATAGACTACGATTGGCCTTTCACGATGAAGCCCCATCTCGTGCGACTGTTTACAACTGGTTTAATGAGTTTAAACGTGGTCGCACTAATCTCACTGATGATGTACGTGAGGGACGGCCTTCTACGGCGACGACTGAAAATAACATCTGTGTTGTGCGGCGTATGATAGAGACTGACAAAAGAGTGACCTATCAGCAGATTCGGACAAGCTTAGGCATCGGTATGAGTCAAGTGCACAAAATCCTCCACAAACATTTAGCGGTCAGGAAGCTTTGCGCCCGGTGGATACCTCATAATTTGACTAAGGCTCAAAAACTCCATCGTGTGGATTGGTGCCGTAAAATGATTGAAAGATTTAACGGAGGTGACTCAAATGCTGTGTTCGACATACTAACAGGTGACGAAAGCTGGATTTACTGTTATGATCCTGAAACCAAAAGACAATCTGCTCAGTGGGTGTTTCCTTTCGAGGAGTTGCCAACTAAAGTGAAGAGAGATCGAAGTGCGGGAAAAAAAATGGTGGCCTCGTTCTTTGGAAGGATAGGTCATTTCGCAACAATTGTGTTAGAGGATCAAAAAACAGTTTCTGCAGAATGGTACACTTGGTAGTGTACCATTCTGCAGAAACTGTTTTTTGATTGCCACTTGTCTTGGAAAAAGTTCGAGAGAAACGACCTCGCAGTAGGATCCTCCTTCACCACGACAACGCCTCGTCGCACACCGCCAAGCGAACGATCGACTATTTGGCGACATCAAACGTTAAATTACTGGGTCACCCACCGTATAGCCCCGACCTCGCGCCTTGTGATTTTTATTTATTTCCAAAAATTAAAGAAAAACTTAAAGGAAAGCGGTTTATGAATGCTGAAGAAGCGGTGGCTGCGTATCGCGATGCCATTGAAGAGACCCCTAAGGACGAGTGGGCAAAGTGCTTTTCCCAGTGGTTCCATCTTATGCAGCATCATCTTATGTATTGACGTCAATGGACAATATTTTGAAAAGATATAATAAAACTAATAACTGGTTAATGTAATCAGTTTTTGATTTTCTAAGAACTTTCAGTTTGACCCTCGTACTCGTATTTTGAATCACTCGCCTGAATATAGCTTTGTTATTTGATTCAATGTTTAGATTTTCGAATTAAAATCATTTAAAATCACTGCCGTGTATTTTCAAATTTACAACATTTTTTTTTTGTAACTATTGGCGTCTTTTCGATGGTTTTCGAACGAAAAACACTCTGTATATTAACGCGAGTTATTTTAAAATAGAGCTCCAGCTGCTAAAGGCTAAAGGTAAGTAAATCTAAGGCTGTGTATTGAGTAGAATAGACCAGCTTGATCGTGTCGCCATGCAATAATTCTTCAGTTACCTACGTTGGTTGGTAAAATATAGGCCCTTCAAGTAACCAGTAATCAACTCTCAATGGATTTGTGTTAAATCGAACCAGCAATATACAGCCACAATTAACGAATTGACTCGAAAACTGGACATTTTGAGTTAATTTGTTAATTTTGGCCTCATTGCGACTTGACCCAGAAAAACACATAACGAAAATTTTCATAATTTTATTTGCATCTGAATTGAAGGCCCATTTTATTAACCCTTGTGAAATGCTATAAAATTAAAACGAAAATTAGTGAAAAATAGTTAAAATATAAAGCATAGGGCCAACTTAAATTACAACTTTTATGGATAAAAATCGCTCGCCAACCCGCCTGCCAAGCGTGGCGAGTATTGGCAAAATCCCCTCACATGAAAGTACACCAGAAAACCAGGCCCCCAGTCTCCGGCAGCCCCGCTATTCCTGACTTTGGTAGCGGTCACGGTAACGGCGGGGCAGGGGGTGCTAAGAATCCCCGGAGGCGATCGCGCTGCCACCCCCGACGACAACTGGCCCTGGTAACGTACAACACGTGTACACTGAGGACAGATGAGAAGTTGCTCGAGCTGGAGGAAGAAATGAGCAGGTTACACTGGGACATAATGGGTCTATCAGAAGTCCGTAGAGAGGGCGAGGACACGATAACTCTACAGTCCGGAAACCTGCTCTACTACCGGGAAGGCAACCAACGAAAGTCCCAAGGTGGTGTCGGGTTCCTCGTTCACAAGTCCCTCGTCAACAATATCGAGACCATCGAGAGTGTGTCGAGCAGGGTAATATACCTTATACTCAGAATATCCAAGAGGTATTCGCTGAAGGTCATACAGGTATATGCACCGACCTCGAAACACCCGGATGAAGAGGTGGAGGAAATGTATGAGGACGTAAGTAGAGCCATACATACTTCCAAAACCTATTATACTGTTGTAATGGGGGACTTCAACGCGAAACTAGGCAAGCGAGGCGAGAATGAGTTGAAGGTGGGACCTTTTGGATACGGGCAAAGGAACGCCAGGGGACAGAGGCTGGCCGACTTTCTGGAGAAGGAGGGACTCTTTGCGATGAACTCTTTCTTCCAGAAGCCGCCTCAAAGGAAGTGGACTTGGTTGAGTCCCGATGGCTTCACGAGAAACGAGATTGACTTCTTCATGACCTCCAAGAGACGGTTATTCAATGATGTCTCCGTGATCAACAGGGTGAAAACCGGAAGCGATCACCGAATGGTTCGAGGCACATTGAATATAAATGTCAAATTGGAAAGATCCCGCCTGATGAAGTCCACGCTCCGACCGACTCGTGCTCATATCCAAAATCCCGAGAGCTTTCAACTCGAGTTGTCAAACCGCTTTGATTGCCTAGAAAATTGCGTTACAGTGGACGAAATTAATAACGGGTTTGTGGAAACTGTTCAAACGGTGGGGTCTAAGTATTTTAGGCCTGGCCGTAAAAATAGACCTCAAAAACTGTCGGTCCACACTCTCGACCTTATGGCAAAACGTCGATCTATGGCACTGCAGACCTCCGTTAATGCTGAAAACTACAGGCAGCTCAATAGACAAATATGGAAGTCCCTGCGACACGACATTCGTTGCTTTAACACTAATAGTGTTAAAGAAACGATAGAGCGGAACCAAGGCTCCAAAGTGTTTGCAAGGGACATGTCTATTGGGCAGAGCCTGTTGACGAAGCTTAAGACGGAGGACGGCAGTGTAGCGTCGACGAAAGCAGAGGTTTTGAGGGAGATCGAAAAGTTCTATGGGCAGTTGTACACCTCAGTAGCCAAACCCGTTGATAGCTCGGCCAGAGACCCACGAGCTATCCTGACCCGTCACTACACCGAAGACATCCCGGACATCAGCCTCTACGAGATTAGGATGGCCCTTAAACAGCTCAAAAACAACAAGGCACCTGGCGAGGACGGAATCACAGCAGAGCTTCTGAAGGCGGGTGGAACACCGGTACTTAAAGTCCTTCAGAGACTCTTTAATTCCGTGCTGCTAGAGGGCATCACGCCTGAGGCATGGAACAGGAGTGTGGTGGTGTTGTTCTTCAAAAAAGGAGACAAAACCTTATTGAAGAACTACAGACCCATCTCACTCCTGAGCCATGTCTACAAGCTGTTTTCAAGGGTTATCACGAATCGTCTCGCACGTAGGTTTGATGACTTCCAGCCTCCCGAACAAGCCGGTTTCCGAAAAGGCTATAGTACCATAGACCACATTCATACGCTTAGGCAAATTATACAGAAGTCTGAGGAGTATAATATGCCTCTATGCTTAGCGTTTGTGGACTATGAGAAGGCCTTTGATTCGATCGAAACTTGGGCGGTGCTTCAATCTCTGCAGCGGTGCCACATAGACTATAGGTATATAGAGGTGTTAAGGTGCCTTTACAATAACGCCACCATGTCGGTCCGAGTACAGGAGCAGAACACGAAGGCGATTCCATTGCGGAGAGGTGTGAGACAGGGAGATGTCATATCTCCGAAACTGTTCACAGCGGCATTGGAAGACGCCTTCAAACTTCTGGAATGGGAAGGAATCGGCATCAATGTTAATGGCGAATACATCACACACCTCCGATTTGCCGATGATATAGTTGTTGTGGCAAAGACGCTGGACGATCTTGGCACTATGCTCGAAGACCTTGACCGAGTATCCCAACAAGTGGGTCTTAAAATGAACATGGAAAAGACGAAAATTATGTCGAACTCCCTTGTCGTACCCACTCCAGTATCCGTTGGGAACTCAACTCTCGAAGTTGTCGACGAGTACGTCTACCTGGGACAAGTGATCCAATTGGGTAGGTCCAACTTCGAGAAAGAGGTCAATCGACGAATCCAACTCGGCTGGGCAGCGTTCGGGAAATTGCGCAAGAGTGTCTTCTCATCTCATCTACCTCAGTGTCTGAAGACGAAAGTCTTCAACCAGTGTGTGTTACCAGTGATGACATACGGATCCGAAACATGGTCTCTTACTATGGGCCTTATAATGAAGCTCAAAATCACACAACGAGCGATGGAAAGGGCTATGCTGGGTGTTTCTCTACGGGATCGAATCAGAAATGAGGAGATACGTAGAAGAACTAAGGTAACGGACATAGCCTTGAGAATCAGTAAGCTCAAGTGGCAATGGGCAGGGCACATAGCGCGAAGAACTGATGGCCGTTGGGGCAGGAAAGTTCTAGATTGGAGACCCTTCGACCAGAGACGCAGCGTGGGACGTCCACCAACAAGATGGACAGACGACCTTATAAAGATCACAGGATCAAACTGGATGCAGACCGCTAGTGATCGGTCGCTGTGGAAATCCGTGGGGGAGGCCTATGTTCAGCAGTGGACGTCCTTTGGCTGATAATGATGATGATGATGATGATGATGGATAAATAACTTGGGCCTTCAATCCAGATGGACGTCATAATTTTTAGTACCTATCCCAGATGTTCTTACTGTTACATAAAAGACGCAACGTACTCGTAGTTATTAGAAATGACATGTAGTTTTATCAAGGAGCTGCCTATCAGTATTACGTGTGTTTTCATACATTAGTTTGATAAAAAAATATATGTCTCTCATTCTATTCAATGATCTCAATACATTAACCAACCCATTTATTATAAATACCTATGATCTTTTGAAAATAGTCTATGAAATAACTATGAAATAACTTATTTAACATACTCGAGTTTTGTTCCTATTTGGCACATAGTACCTACCTTATGTATCTAAGGGCCGGTTTTTTTAAAGGTCAGATATAACCATAAAATTATTATCCCTTTGGAATAGAACGACAAAAGCGAGATGTCACTAGCAGCAAACTTTGGGATAAAAAGAGATGGGAGATACGAAGTAGCAGAACCATTTTTGGCAGATGTCAAACAGTTGACCGCCCCGCAGAAGCTCGCTGAAAATTACGTGCATTTGATTTTTTATATTTAAAAGTGAAATTGTGTATATTTTGGAGAAATAATGCGTCTGAAACATGGTGACTTGATCGATGATTGATTGTTATGCATTACAGCGGCATAACCCCAACAAATAATCATTTAACAGGTAGATTAGTCCAAATCGAAGCCTTTTAATATACGACTTATATTTACCAATGCGCTTCAAAATTAAAGTACGCAGTTTGATTATTCTATTCTACAAACGTTAATTTTTCTTAAAAAATAAAGACAGAATAACACAGGGAATGTATATCGACGAATATTTTGTACTAGCGGTCCCCCGCGACTTCGTCCGCGCGTTTTGATTTTTGCTCCCTCCCCTCCCGTCGCAGCGTCATGTTTAATATCCTAAAGCCTTTCTCGATAAATAAGCTATCCAACACAGAAATATTTTTTCAAATCGGTCCAGCAGTTCCTGAGATAAGCGCGTTCAAACAAACAAACTGTTCAGCTTTATACTTAAGCTGCGAACATTATTTTGGTGCGGAGTTATGTTAAAACTGTGATAGCTCCTAAGATATTTATTGAAATCAAATTATATAAAGAACATCTTGGTTCTAAATGAAATGCTCGTGATGATGAATGTATTTATTTTGGTAAGAATAAATACCTGTGTGTATAATACACCTCTAAAAATAATGAATTATTTTTTACAAATTTATTAACATAAAAAAGGTTGTAGTAAGTCAACCATAAAAGATAGACATATGCTGTCGCGGACTTGATTATAGAACTCTTCATGCTGAACAATCCTGTCATATATGATTTTTGTGTAACTTAAGCGGTTTCCGCAGCGTATGCAGCGGAAGCTCTCAAAAGGAATATCTTTCTCCCGTTTTCGCAACATTTTTCATTTCTGCTGTGGTCTTATGAGTCGTATCTTTATGTTATATAGCCTAAAGCCTTCCTCGATAAATGGACTATCCAACGTAAAAATAATTTTTCAAATCGGGCCAGTAGTTTTTGAGATTAGCGCGTTCAAACAAACAAACAAACAAACAAACAAACAAACAAACAAACAAACTCTTCAGCTTTATAATATTAGTATAGATAATGAAAAAATATTTAGTTTTACACTAGCTGCATGTTCAATATTTTGTGTCGACTGTTTATCATGCAGTAAACTACTATATTTAACTTAGGAACATTGTTATAAATCACCTGTTATCTTATTTAAAGCTACAAATGTTACTTACTTATGTTAGTTACTGACATCTTGAATCGGTTTCGTTTGACAGCTTTTACCTGTCCTTCTATTCTGATAGGAATATTAATTTTATGGATATAACTTATCAAACTGATAAATTATAAAGCGACAGATTTTAAAAAATGACAGTTACGTATGATTGCTGACAATTAGGTGTCGTTTTCAAATTAGCCATATTGTATTTTGTTCAACGAATTCATCTTATCTGAGTATTGAAATATCAGCCCTAAGACATATTTTTTCCGGAATATCTGGGGTAATCAAGTAGTCTATTTGTGTACCTACCTTTCTGATAATAATGATATCAAAAAGATATAAATTAACAGTTTGCCAAACGTCTTCTACTGGTTAGAATATAAGGAAAATTTTGTGAATGTACTTACCTTAACTGCCTCACTTAGTCGTCGATTTTACCAACGTCGGGTAGTATTTATCCAATCGAAAGTATAAAAGGAATAATTTTAAAATTAAACTAGCAACCCCCCGAACTCCGTTTCGCCACCAGATGGCTTCGTTTTATGTAACATTTCGTTTAGTGATTAAAAGAAGGAGATTTTTTGTTGTTTTATATTTGAATTTTCTTTGCTATAAACCGCACGGAGCCCGAGACCTTTCCAACGAATGCAAAACCGTGGAAATCGGTTCGTGCGTTCTGGAGTTAAAGCGTCAGGAAGGAAATCCGACTTATTTTTATATGTATAGTAGATTACATAAATGAAAGAAAGAAAGAAAGAAAGAAAGAAATTTTATTTGGTACACTACAAAAATACAGAAAAAAAAAAACAAAAAAAAAAACATAAAAAAAAAAGTTATTATATGTAGTGAAACCAGATTGGTTTCCACTCAGCTTTTTTGCCACGGCAAGCCGTGGCGCTGGTTTTCAGTGGAGACCATTGAGGTTGAGATACCACCACCAAATTGTATTAAAATTAAAACAAATACAAATGAAAACTTATACAATAGCAAAAATTAAATGTTATGCTTACATTCCAGGTGTTATTAAATAACAAATGAAACTCGTGCGAGCAAGCGCGCGTGCGTTTGTGCGTGCGTGCGTGCGTGCGTGTGTGTGTGTGTGTGTGTGTGTGTGTATGTATGTGTGTGTGTGTGTGTGTGTAAAACGGCTGTTTATTTTTTGACCTTTTGGTTCTCGATTAGAAAAACTCTGAGACGGTGTTTAAAGGAAACTAAAGAATTTGAATTTCTGATCGGTGGTGGCAAGTTGTTCCAGCATTTCGTGGCAGCGTAACGAAAACTACCACGAAAAGCAGCCGTTTTGTGTTGTGGGCACATTAATCGGGATGCAATTCTTGTGGCACGTCTAGAAAATTCTAACTTATCGTAAAGGTAGGCCGGTTTTTTGTTTTTTATTATTCCAAAAAGCAGTGTCGCAAAGTGTAGGGTGTATCTAGCTGACATGTTAAGCAAATTATTGCAGTTTAAGAATGGAGTTATATGTGAACGTCGGGGAACAGGAAAGCAATAACGAGCACAAGCATTTTGAATACGCTGAATAAGTTTTCGAGTACGCTCCAGTAAACAACCCCCAAACACCGTATCAGCGTAGTTCAACTTAGAAAGTATGAGAGCTTCACATAACTTGACTCGCGTTTCGACGGTTACGTAGTCGCGGACTCGATACAGGACCTTGAGCCGGTAGAAGCAATTACGCATGAGTTCAAGCATGTGTTGCTCAAATCGCAACCTTCCATCCATCACCAGGCCAAGATTACGAGCTTGTGGTACACAATCCAAAAGTTCACCCATCATATAAATAGCAGGACGCTGTGCAGCGATATCAGCCATAACCTGATCCGACCCCAGAATCATGTATTTTGATTTTGAGGGATTCAACACTAAATTGTGACGGTCGCTCCATTCACTTATTCGGTCAATATCCTCGTTCAGCTTGAGTATTGCAGTGGTAGTTTCTTCCGGTTTAAAAGAAATATACAACTGAAGATCATCAGCATATAAATGATATTTGCAGTGAACCATGCTATGAATGATGTCAGCGGTATATATAATAAAGAGGAGGGGACCCAGTATGGATCCCTGCGGTACACCCCTAACAACTGGTGAGGTCGTGGAACAAGATGTAGATCCATCGTCACTAATTATTTTTACATACTGATTACGATCCGATAAATAGCTCGCAAACCACTTAAGAGTCAATAAGTCAAATCCGTAGTAATAAAGCTTCGATAGTAGGACTTTGGTATTAATAGTGTCAAATGCACGTGAATAATCCAACAAGACCAAAATGGTTCCCTCACCAGTGTCCCGCGCTGAAAGGATGTTATCCACAACGTCTAACAGAGCCGTAGCAGTGCTGCGAGCTTTCCTAAAACCAGACTGTTTCTCAGGTAAGATGTTATGCTTTTCTAAATATTCAGTAACCTGCATACAGACAACTTTTTCAACAATCTTAGAAAGAAAGGGGAGAATGCTAATAGGGCGCAGTTCTTTGTATTCAACAGGGTGTTGAGTCTTAGGGACTGGTTTAACTATGGCGGTTTTCCACTGATGAGGAAAAACACCAGACCCTATAGATTTATTCACGAGGGCAGTAATAGTGCTGAGTGTGTGTGGCAACGTAAGCAAAATCATGTCAAGTGTGATTCCATCAGCACCTTGTGCGTTAGTTTTAATAGATTTAATTATATTATAAACAATTTCATCAGTGACTAATTGTAACGAGAAAACAGCAGGCCCAAAACGACTAGAATTAAGATTATTAATTACACTAGGATCTGCAGCACTACTTCCAGGGACGTTAAGAAAATGATCTCTGATTGCATTAGCGTCATTAAGGTGTGAGGGAAGTTCAAACTTTTTCTTTTTAAAATCGAATACGTTAAGCCTTAAATGTTTCCACAGAACGCGAGGATTTTTGGAATTATTATTGATGTATTGATTAAAGTATGCAGATTGCATGATTGATAAATGATTGCTGACAAATAGGTGACGTATTCAAATTAGCCGTACCTACTGCATTTTATTCTACGAATATTTAAAATCAGGGCTGATTGGCTAGCAGCTGTGCTTCATTTGCCTACTTCAAAGTCAAGTGAAACTAAAAATAATAAAGGGAAAATAATATAAAGTTTTTTAGAACAAATAAATGACATGAAAATCGTAGTATCGTCAAAACACTTGATTATTAAACGAGTTTCATGATAACAAATTTAGTCTAGAAATAAACAACAAGCTTATTAAATCTGATGACGAGGTAGCAAACGCTTTTGAGGATTACTTCTGTAATATTCCTATAGAGACGACTAAACAGTTGAGTTCTTGCTCAAGTCACGCGAAATCATTACTAGTGTCGAGTGTTCATAGGTGCGAATCCTCATTTAAATTCAGAAATATTGGTCCTTTAGACATCATAACAACATTTAAAGAATTAAAACAAAAGAAAACAGAGGATAAATCGGGTATATCAATAGACACAATAAAACCCATTATACCTCTAATAGCTCCTTACTTATCTTATATCTTTAATGAATGTATTGACCAAAATCAGTTTCCAAATTTATTGAAACATAGTAAGGTTGTCCCTTTATTTAAATCAGGAGACAAAAGTGACCCCAGCAATTTTAGGCCTATTTCAATATTACCCACAATAAGTAAAATTTTTGAAAAACTCATTTATAATCAATTACTTTCCCATTTTGAACTTAATAATTTACTACACGAAAAACAGTTTGGATTCTCTAAAGGTAGGAATACAACTGATGCCGGAGTAGCACTCATCAGACACATTCTTGATGCTTATGAAGACAAACATGATGCCGTAGGTGTATTCTGTGATTTATCAAAGGCGTTTGATTGTGTAGACCATCAGACACTGCTCGTTAAGTTAGAACACTATGGTGTCTCGGAAAACTCATCTAAGTTGTTAAGTTCGTACTTATCAGGTAGAATACAATCAGTTAATATAAATGGTACCTACTCTTCCGGAGCCCCTCTTCAAATGGGGGTCCCCCAGGGCTCAATATTGGGGGCTTTACTTTTCCTGATATATGTAAACGACCTGCCATTTTATTCCACAAACCTTTGATGATTTTGATTTTACGGCAGCTAGTGGTGACTGAGTTTGTTCCGGCGTTTCTTCTCAGCACTTGCCTAATTGTCTGTGTTCTGTCTCGAAGCGCTGGTAGGGCCCAAAAGATAAGGAGACATGAAGGGGCCGCCCTTCAGGGCACATTTATTTTTATTTTATTTTTCACTGTACATTTGACGTTCATAAGTGGCATATTGTGTCCTAAATTGAATAAACAATATTTGAGTTTTTTGAATTTCATGTCATTTTTTTATTCCAAAATACTTATGTATTTCCTCCTGTGTAGTTTCACTTGGCTTTTTGGTATGAAGCTGCTGAAGAAGGCGAATTAATTTTGCAGAGTTGTTAGGCAACTAAGTAAGGCAGTTTTTAAGATACGTCAATTACTTTTCCTAATTAATGATTATTTTGAATAAGATCGTGATAAAAATTTAGAAAATTTTTCGGATTTTTTTCAACCAGCGTAAGAATAACAAACTGTTAAATTACATCATTTATATATTATTGTTATCAGAAATGTACGCTGTAAGACTTAAAGAGCAGATATGAACAGTTTAGTTGCTACACGAGTTTTTCTGGATCAGTCAGAATCAGGCCTAAATTCGTTCGAAACGAAATAACTATTGAATTTCGCAGAACATACATGGGGGTCAAATCGATAGCCCTTGTCTGCCTTCTACCACCAGACACCCGCTGGTACACCACTGGTTCTTGGCACACTCTGCATTGCAAACTAAACATGTCTAGCAGGCATAGAAACACAATTTCTAGCTTAAGAAAAGTAGGGCTTTTGGTGGCAAAATATGTAGATCAATAAAACCTTCGTTTATAACTTCATCTTGGCTCTAGGAATCAGAATTTGACGAGTCCTACCTAAATTCAGGCGTCCTTTCCCCTCCCGAGGGATATGAGCGGGAATCCCATAGTAAATAATGCAAATTTCAGATATTGGAGTATTCCCCAATATAAAAGTGGTGGTATCATATTTTATGTAGGCAGGTATTGCCTTGCGCTGAATCGAATGAGACACTGTAAGATAAATATCTTGAAAGGAAGGGTTTTAAAAAAAATAAAAGGGAACTTATAAAACATGCATACTATGAAATAAACGCAAGTAAGCTTTCATTATCAATGCATTATTTTCTTGTGCTGTATCGAAAGAGCCCAAGCTCATGTTCCAAGATCGATATTTTGTGTGCGTCAGCATGACTGGTTGTGTGGCATTGGTCTATGAGACACATGAGAGTTGATTCGAAAATTGCTACTTTATTGCTTATATTTGCAACATTTTTCTACATAGGATATATATTTAGATTTAAAATATTTTTATTGACTAGCCATCCTGACGTTTGGTTGGCTAGTCACCTTCTAGTTTATAGTCAAGCATGCAGAGTTTCTCGGAATGGATTGCGTCAACAATTGCTACATATTTGCTTCATTCATTTAATTTCGTTATAACTTCAAACATATGTTAAATAAAGGATGTACATAGCGATTCGAAGCAAATGTGCCCATAGAGGGTAAAAGTATATTTTTACTTTAGTTGTGCCCACTGACTTGTATTATAGAGGTCTGTGGTTGTCCACACTGGCTATCCACTCGACCATGCCGCTCAAGCCACGGCGGCATTTTCCCTTGTATTTGGCTTATGCCGCCGGCACTGCCGCTAGTCGGTCATAGATGCTTTTTAGGCTGTTTACACATGGCCGTAGCGGCGCTACCATAGAAAAGTTGGCGCTACTGCCATGGGAGTTGCAAATTCTAATAATAATGTGTAAGCAGCCTATAAAATGGACAAAACAGAGAACAGTCAACAAAGTCATCAGCTTGTCATTCACATTAATCATTGTCTTGAATTATGTCAAACAATAGCCAGCAGGGCGTCTAAATTCTCGTAAAAATGTCTTCCAAAAGTCCCAAACCGGACAAAGGGGTTCAAATACCAAAGAAACAGAAACATGGGGGCCGGCATGGCTCCCCGTGCCCGTGGCTCTGTGACTTGGTTCCAACGAACGTGCCAGACCCTGGACGCACTCAAAGCGTACTGCATCCACGCAAGGATGTGTTTGTTCTGAAGGTTGGTAAGGTGGATTGAACGATGATAAGGTACCTAACGTGTGATGTAGAGCTAACAGTCCATGTTATGCCGGAAGCTGCGAAAAGTGAAGTACTGTACGACACAGCTGTGCCGCGTTCATAGCAAGCTTAGAATACTAAAGACAATGGAGAGATAGCTCCCTAGCACAATTCAAATTCACTTGCATTTATTCACCAGTATTTAGGTGCGCTATTATCTATACAAATATTGTAAAGCCTAAGTATAAAGCTAAAGAGTTTGTTTATTCATTTGTTTGAACGCACTAATATCAGGAACTACTGGACTGTTTTAAAAAATATATATTGGATACCTTGTTTATCGATGACGGCTTTAGGCTATAAAAAATGACGCTGCAACGGGAGGTGAGTGAACAAACTCAAACGCGCGGACGCAGTCGCGGGGGACAGCTAGTTATTAGATATGTAGAAAGCAGTAGTGACGGAAACGACACGTCGTCTACTGGTGTGATACAATCTTTTTGAACCTTAGAGTGAACACAACCTACCTCAAGACCGAAAAATAGTATAAGTTGTTTGTCCAAAGTGAAAAAAAAACATTTTGTATTCAGAACTATGCCTTATATGCTTAGTAGCCTAATGTTTAATACAAAAGGCGTATGTTCTAGGTAGCCAAAGTAGGACCTACTGGAGACCGTCGTTGCAAAATGGAGTTGGAGCTGGTGACACCCAAAGGCCCTGAAAAGAAGCCCCTGTGCCGAGTTGACACGAGAGAAACTCAGTGCGACCCGGACCCCCCGCCGTGCTGCTGCTGCCGCAATAGAAAGAAGAGAAACTAAAAATCGTGGCTAAACACGAGAAACTATACTCAGTACCATTTATGAAAGCCAATATTGTAACCTTTTATCTAGATAATGATTCCTAAGTAGTTACCTGTCTGTAGTAAATGTGAACGTTTCAATACATGTGAGATAATGTTCCCAATAAAACTTCATCTTACAAATATATTGAAGAGCTTTACTTTTACAACATTAATAAAAGTAAATTTAAAAAATATTGTAAATTCCGTAAAAAAAACCTTGCTTGGCAGAACCAGATTAAATTTATTTAAATAATTGTTCCCAAATTATATTAATACGAATAAATATTAATATTATACCAGCGGACCCAGCGAACTTTGTTTCGCCCCCAGCCCCGTCCCGCCCCGCCCCAGCCCCGTCCCGCCGAGTCCCGTAATTTTAAAAGTTAAGCATTCCCAGCGAATTTAGTTTTGCCCTTAAATTACTAAAATGGCTATTAAAAAATAAGGGTTGATCGTAGAAGGGTGAAAATTGAGGATTGTATGTATTTTTGTATGTTGTATCATAAAAAAATAGAAATTAAAAATGCTGTCTAAAATATAAAAATAAAAATTTTGGGGTGGACTACCCCTAACATTTAGGGGGATGAAAAATAGATGTTGGCCAGTTCTTAAAGATACCGGATAAGCACAAAAAAAACATAAAAATCGGTCAAGCCGTTTCGGAGGAGTATGGCAACGAAAACTGTGACACGAGTATTTTATATATTAGATTATATTACACTATATTTAAAATTATATATATGTATCTTAATCATTTCGAGCAAGCGAGCGAGTTAAAACTCGTCAGGTCGGCTCTTCGTAGCTTACTGGCTACGGCCACTGATCATGTAATCTTTTTTTTTTTTCTTTTTTTTGGCTACGGCGTAGTATTCGTAGACGTGCGAGATACGCGCAAGCGTGCAAGGTTCCCCCATTACATTAGAATTTAAAAAAAAACATTAAAAAGATTACATGTTCAGTGGGTTCCCCATTCATTTTGTTTTTGACAGCGGTAGTTCTGATTGTTGCCATTGGCCAAATCTATGTCGCATTGTTTTTAGTTTGAAGGTTTCATTAAAACCCAACTTCTAGCCAGTGAAAATAAAAGCTCGATTACAATAGGAGGTATTCTGGCGATGAGTGGTGAAGCTGCCAAACTGTTTAATAAGCTACTTCTGAGTATAAATGCTTGGCCGCCAATCGTAGAATGTTTTCGTCAATCAAAGAAACATTGCCCCATATTCTCGTCCAGCAAGAAATGATCGCCATGAGTAAATCTATAATATTCGAGTATTTATTTTTATTGGTCGCAACTGATGCAAACATAAATAACAGCTTGGGCGTTAATCGTAGAATGTTCTCGTCATAGCAAGAAATTATCGCTACAATGTATACTATAATACTGCATCTTTCTCCTACTATTTCTTTTCAGTAGGACACTTTCTCGTATGTATTTTATGTAACATTCTAACTTCCATCTTAAGAATGGCCAAAAATGGAACTACAGTTATCATTTCGATCGTGGTGCCTTTCTGTTATTATTCAGATTAGTTAGTGGCACTATACCTTATTGCAGTGTTGCTGTCATAGTCAAATAATTGCCAAAATGGTACCTTTTTGGCCGCCAATTTCAGTTTTATACGAAATATTAAATTTTGAATAACTGCTTGGCCGCTCATCGTATAATGTTTTTATCATTCTATAAAATGATAGTCTCAATGCTACCTATAGTAATCTAGTATTTTTTCTATTGGCCGCCACTTTCGTAGGATTACCAATGTTAATGAAATATTTATACCTAAACAAAATCGGTGGCCGCTAAATGTACAGAGTGGACGTCATAACAAAAAAATATCACTATAGCGTGATCTATAATAATCTATCATTTATTTGTACTGGCCGGAAATTAATATAAAGCCGGCATACATTTTTAATTTATGGTCCGAAATGACTGATGTCCTTTCGGGTGGTTTTAGGAACTATTTACAATTTCTACGAATTGTAAAACATACGTGACGGATATCGTACATTTTTAATAAAATCTATACTAATATGATAAAGCTAAAGAGTTTGTTTGTTTTTTTAAACGCGCTAATCTCAGGAAAACCTAGACCGATTTGAAAAAATATTTCAGAGTAATTAAGAGCAGCAACAATGAAAAATGATGCAAAAACGCGGGAAAAATATTCATTTTGAGAGCTCTCGTTGCCTACGCAGCGTAAACCGTATAAGATATACAAAAACATGTATCTGGGGATTGTTTTGCTTTAAATGTTCTACCACGACAGCATATGTCTATCTTATATAGTCTGTTCACCAAATTGTTTTAGTACATAAATTAAATAAAAAACAATATACAATTTTCAAATGTGATGCACACGGGTTATCATTCTTATCAAATAAACATATTCCCCACCACGAGCATTTCATTTTAAACAAAATTTCCCTGTACATCATTTAATTTCAATAATTAACTTAGAAGCTATCACAGTTTTAAAATAACCCACACCAAAATAATGCTCGCAGCTTAAGTACAACGTGCGTTTGCGCTAACCGCTATGGTTTCTGGACGCTTACTTAAAATTTATATATTTGTATTGCGTTAAAATGTGCAATTGAAGCGGGCGACGCCGCGGAGGACCGCTAGTTATTTTTATGTGTCGATGAATTTGCAATATTTTTTAAAGCTGGTCAAAATATGACAAAAAACAATAAATATTTTAAAGAATAAAATTCTACTATTGGGAGACAGAATGTCAAATCGATGCTATCAACTTTTCTTCGATCTTTTATAACAAAAAAGAAAAATAACTCATCCATCAAATCAATTACTTTAGGACACTCCATGTAAATTTTAGATCAAATTTGCTTTTAGTGTAAATTCGAGTTCGAATTTGTTCGAATTGTGTTAAAATGACGAAGGAAACGCAAAAAGAGGACGGAAAAGACAAGGGCAAGGAAAAAGACAAAGACAAAAAACACCATTACAAACCGCGGAAACCTTATGAAGAAATAGGCGCTATTTTCAATGGAAATGAGGTAAGTGTTATATTTTCAGATTTTTTGATCTCGCCTTAAAGCCTGGATGCAAGCCGCTTGCATCCAGTCGCTGTTGAAACAATTGGAAGGCCTTTGTTAAACACTGGACGACCTGCCGATGATGATGATGATGATGAACTGCGATGCATCTGTCACCTTGGCATTACCATGTAATAAAAGTTGAATTGACTTATGGATAGAATGTCCCCTAGATGGAGCAGAGGGCGTCCACAAATGTCCACTATCGCGTTTGGTCTTGAGCTTATGCTTGGTTACACTCCACGTCTTGCCGATTGATTTTAAATTGTATGTAAAATAAACACCCGAATACTTTGTGATCTGCAGGTAAAAATTCGTGTTCCCAAGAGCACATCGAAGCCGCCGAAGCTTACTCCATCGCAGCTAAAGCTGCAGCAGCACTGCACTTGTGACGACGACGATTCAGTCTGCTCGGAGTCTTGCGGATATCCAGAAGAGGGGGGAGGCCCTGCCAACCAGGTCCATTTACAGGTATGTATAAGCATGATGCAGACTGTGTCGCCTACACTTCTAAATTCAACAGACTTGCCAATATGTCAGAGGCCGTGTGATTCAGGCATGCACCCAGATTTGATGCACGTTTTATTCTACAGATCCCTGACGACCTCTGCGAGTCTCTAACCAACAGAACTGCCCTAAACTCTGAGATGACTTACAGCAAGCATGAAGCTCACAACAGGATGTGCAACATGTGCAACGTTACGCCCCATGACGCGCCCAAGGGGGTGAAGGCCCATAAGGTCCTCCATCCTGATAAGGACGTATTTGTCCTGAAGATCGGCAAACAGACTGACGAGCCCAACAGAACTGGAAATATCGAGGTACGTTTTGTGCAAGGTATTTTTTTTTGTTTAATCCTTTTCCTTGCTCAGGGCATACAGACTATGGAGAGAGACCATATTATTTTTAAGGGATATTATTAAATGCACATCAAATACTTATCGCACATCAATTTATGTTCATCAATTTAAATACACTTTAGCTCAAATAAATTATTTCGCAGCATTTAAACAATTTGCTCGACTACACACTCGACACGAAACTAGGCTTTAGATAAACTTCAGTGTACTATATCTACGAAACCGGCCAAGTGCGAGTCGGACTCGCACACTGAGGGTTCCGTGCCAACGTTAACTAAATTAGGCAATCCACTTACTTTCACTTAGTAAAATACTACAATATTTTGTTGACAGCAAACATAACTTTGTTTTTCATAGTGTTTGTATGAAGAACAAAGTTATGTTTGCGGTCCTTGAAAATGTGCTATATCTCAAAAACTTCTCGTTCGATTCCGTCCGAACCAATTTTCGTTGAAAGTATTTGTTATGACCTACATTATATATTTTTTTCAAAATTAACACTCGCTTAGTTTAGAAGTTAGATGGGGGGGGACGCCCATTTTTCCACTTTGGAAGCGTCTAGCTAAGAAACGTTAGACTTTAAAAGAAAACGGTTTTAGGAACCTCTATGTCATTTTAAAAGAGCTATCCATAGACACCCCACACGCATAGGTTTGACTAAAAAAAATTCTTTCGGTTTTAGTTTCATGTATGGAAGCCCCCCCCTTAAATATAATTATTTTTTATTTTTTGTATAAGGATCGTAAAGCGGTTAACAGAATACATCTCCTTACCAAATTTCAACACTGTGATGCTTATAGTTACAGAGTAAATTGGCTGTGACATACGGACGGACAGACAGACAGACAGACAGACAGACAGACAGACAGACAGACAGACAGACAGACATACAGACTTGACGAAACTATAAGGGTTCCGTTTTTTGCCATTCGGCTACGGAACCCTAATAAAAAATGACAGGTAGTTTAAAATAATGACTTAATAGAATTACTTTTAAATGCGGTCATAAAAAAGCTCCATTTTTAAATTAATAGCAATGCGCTACGAATTAAAAGTATTTAAGATTTTAATATTTTGAGGTATCTATTATGCTGTGCAATACTGATTGCAAAATAACTGATTTTTGATTAGGGTTTGGATTTTTTTTCTGTACAATGAGCATTTTTTATTTGTAGTTAAATACTACCCTATTTTGAACCTGTTCACTTGTCATTCTATCAAAAAACAGTTAAGTTTTTCAAAATGCTTTGGCCTGAATATGGGTTAAATAGAAGCACCATCCCGAGAAGCGTCAATAGTCAGTTCAAAACAAAATTTCAAGTGGCTTTTGATCTCAAATATATGCACTGAAGTCTCAATTCGGATAACACTGCTGAAAATCTTATATAAGTTTATTTTGAAAACCCTTTTATGAAACATTAGCAGCCATCCCAATGATGTGCCTATTGTTTTCCTTTGCGGCGTAGGCGTTGGTATCTAAAGTCTGTGAGGAGGCTCACTCTGCGGCTATTGTGCGCTTGGACGTTGATGGAAACAAACACCTTAGTGTTTTATATTTAGCTCTTAGCACATCATGACGCACAAAGGCAACGTGGACAAAGGATGAATTACGATAGCCCAAGCAACCTTTCTTCGTCTTTCGTCTGGCCGTCGGGGATTTTCCATTCTATTTACGTAAATGGTACGTCATAGGGAATATTATGTAAAATCTTTTTCATAAACCTTCAGGTGGAGTTGATTACGCCGCGGGCACCGGCAAAGGCGAAGCCGGCTACGCACTCCTGCAAACAGATACAATGTGAAGAACATGATATACCGTGTTGTGTTCCGTGCAGAACCTGTCGTGGGATCGTTCCAAAACGCAGAAAGTGCAGGAAGTCACTCTGTTGTATTTAAAACTAACCCATAACTCCTCTTTGCCTTACTTTTGTTCAACTTGACGTCGGACTCGAACTACAATGTGAATTATAAATTCTGATGTTATGAGTAAATGCAAAATTAAAAACAGCAAAGAACACAAATTGGCGGTTTGTTTTTTTACAAGTCATTTACAATTGCCAATAACTTCATAGGTATTCTGATATTACTTAAAAATCTAAGAGCTTTATAGAATTATAAATATAAAACCGCAATATACAAATTTTAAAAAAATAAATATAGAATCGCAGAAGCTTTTACATTCTAAATATTGTATTTAATAGCTTAAAATGCTCAAGGCTTCGGTTAGTTCTGAGACCCTTTACACACTGCGACTTTTGATGCAAACGCGCGTTAGTATCGATGCAGTCGCAAAATGTCAACCTTAAAACACACTGCGCTACTTTTAGCATCGATACAGTCGCGATGTAGAAGTTTGAAATTGACAGATTATGTACTGAATTTTGGCGACTACATCGATACTAAGGTGCGTAAGCATCGATGCAGTCGCGCTTCTGCATCGATGCCAACGCGCGACTGCATCGATGCTAAATTAAATCTGTTCATCGCGTGAGTCGCGATGCTAAAGCGTTTTTAAAACGCGGGACTGCATCGATACTAAAAGTCGAAGTAAATAATTGTACAGTATGTTATCGATCGGACCTTGGATACTGCACCCAAGTACCTATTCTGCGGATAATTTTATCGGTAAAATACTAAGCAAAGGAGGGTTGCATTTCTCACTCCTCGGAATGAGAGGCATTTTAAAAATACACTACCTGACATTCAATGGTCTTGAAACTCGTTTAATTGCTCACACACGAAAATGACACACATCTTAAACATGATAAAATTCGCTATCATTTGATACCATGAACATACCGAAAAATAATAAACATTACTTTGTTTGGTAATGTTGCTTCATTTTCGTGCGTTTTCTGAGTTTTTAAGCTTTATCTAAGCAACCAAGTCCTTAACATACCATTATTTTTCTGTTAAAAAGTTGGCAAAGTTCTGGGCTTTCAAATTATTGTACATTGCGGGTATTCATTTTATTAATTTAAAAAGGGTCTAACAACACAGGTCAAATACTACCTTTACTACTGAGTAATTTCTTAATGTTTTTGCTTGAATAATAATAATTTCACATTATAATATGTCCTTGCTAGGCTAATTCATAACTTTTCATCGTTAAAATACTTTTCATTTCTCCTGATCGGAAAATTGATCTTTCATGTGCAGATAGCCGGGTGGAAAATAGCGTTTCCATCCCTAGGGTGGAAAGTAATTTAGTTTTAATTGCTATGATCAGACACGGAGTCAAAGCTAATTGAGTCACATCATATTATTATTTTTTAGATATCGTCCGAGTTTTATGCGAGTCTGTTTTCTTCCCTGCCGTTAACTACTCGTGCTAATCCCGTGTTCTATGTATAAAGATAGGAAATTAACTGATATGCTGTGCAGAAACTTGAGATTTCATCACTTTCGCCAAACAACATACTATCTTATCATCACATCTACAATCAAAAGGCTAATTTAGTATATTTTTCCTCACAGTCGAAGTGAAAAATATTATGTTAACCTCGGGTGAAAACAGCCATTTCACTCTTGAATTATTGGAAGAAGAAGAAACATCTCGAGTGAAATAGTTCACTTTCACCCCTTGTATAACAATCTACTATTGCCTGTTCAAAAATGTATGGAAAGTTACTTCCGTATGAAAAGAAGTGCTTGTTTTTTTTATAATTGCTTGCGCGATTTGCGCACTACCAGTGTCAAGATAAGAGTGCCATGACTGCATTAATAAAAGTAAATAACAGTTATGATTTCAGGTTTATTTAATAGCTTTGATCCTTGCAAACGTATTAAACGAAAAATGAAGATAATATGTGAAGGACTTGGATGCTTAAATAAAGCTCAATAACTCGGAAAATGCTCAAAAATTAAGCAACATTTCAAACAAATCAACTATTTTTGTTTGAGATTTTTCAGTATTTTTTAATATTATATCAAATTATAGCAAATTTTATCAGCTTTAGGATAAGGTATCACTTGTGTGTGGGCTAGAGACAATGAAAATTAAATGAGATGCAATGAGCACCGAAAGTTTTTTTAAAGTGATTTTTTAAAATGCCTCTGCTTTGGAAGGGTGAGGGCACTGAAGATTTACCAATAAAAAATACGTGGTTATCGGAGGTCCGATCCAAAACTCACTGCAGAAACACTACATTAAATATCGCCTATCTTTTTCAGTTGCATATGAAATGACGCACGTCTGCTGCTTTTAGCTATTGATTAACTTTACAGGTTGTTATTGAATGAATCTGAATGCAACTAGCATTGATAGTGTAAGTGGCCCCCGAGGGGATTACGTGCGTCCGTATTCTTTCATCTGAAGGCTGTATTGATTTTCAGGGACGATACGATACTGCATTGATTTAAATTTCCATAAATTAAATGCATCAAAAGTGCACGCATGCTAAAATAGCGAGAGTTATTAACAGTCCGCACGCGCTATTTGTGCTCGAGCGCATTCCGCCGCATCATTAATAAAATGACACTGTATTCTAAGAAGAGGCATCCAAAAGCTAGCCAAATAAAGCGTATTGTATCAATCAACGGTCACCTAAATTGTTACATGGCCAAAAATGCAGTGCTATCAAATTTTTTAAGGCCGGAGGACCTCATTGGGAATTTATTAAACGCATCTCATCAAAATTGTGTTCAGTGAAACTAATGATCATGTTAGACCTTCATTTAAAATCCACTAACTAAAAAAATTCTTACAGCTAACTGAATAAATAAACTGGACGCGGTGATTAATAAGTAAGGAACCCATATTAAATAATAAAGGTAACCATAGAAGTTAAATAATTGCCATAGATCTCATAGGTTAAGAGGTAGTAAGTAACTATTTATTTTTATTCGCTATTCCCATTATTATTTAGATCGGCTCTTTCAAATCTCGTTATCTCTCTCCATTAAGTGCTCTTATTTTACTTTTTATTAGTACAATGGGTGTCCGATCCGATTCTGTCAACACATTAATTAGAAAACCGATATCTCTGCTACACCCACCTACACAGGTTTGACTGAAAAAATATTATTCGGTTTAAGTTTCATGCCTCCCCCTTAAATATCATGTTTTTATATTTGTTTGAATAAGAATCGTGAAGCGGTTAACAGGATATATCTTCCTATCAAATTTCAACAGCGCGATACTTAAAGTTACAGAATAAAGTGTGACTGTGACATACGGATGGACAGATAGACAGACTTGACGAAACAATAAGGGTTTCGTTTTTTGTCATTCGGCTACGGCACCCTAAAAATAAATTATTTTCAAAAGTAGCCCGTGTTTACCTGAACTCCGTACACTAGATTGATAAAATTACGTGCTTGATGCAAAATGCTTTAGTATGGCTCGAGTGTGTGTAAAATCATGCATTAAATAAAATGTTTCTGAAACTTTTTTCAATAATGTCAACATCAGATTGGAGTTTCATATCACATTCAATCCGTTTCAAATGTTGCATCATTGCCATTTGAGCCGTACTAATTGTTCATTTGAATGCAGCACGACCTTGGGGTTGTCTTGGCAAGACATAAAAATAATTGCATAGCTTATGAGCACATTTCTAATCCTAACTTACAAACTAAACTTGTAAACATGACAAGTATTTGAAGAATTATTCTTCTGATTACATATTCGGTCGAGGTCTCTCACACTTAACTACTTTCTAAAGAAAATCGTTTGCCCACACGACACATAAAATGGCGTCATTTCAAAAAAAACGACGACAGGTTCAAGTGATTTGGCTCCTACAGTGGTAAGGTTCCAGAGACCGCGAACGCGAACGTACCTACGTATGCAGAATATACACGTTTTTCAAAATTGTAAACAAGTAGGTAGGAAGGAACTTTCCATAAAAAAATGTTTGCTTTGCTGCGTGAATGCAGGTGGTGATGAAAAGAACATAAGTTAGCATAGCCAATCCCTTTTCGCGAATGTATAATGTATTGACCTCGACAAACAACTTTAAGTAGATATTTATTCTCATTTTTGTCTGGATAAGGCAGAATGATATCATATCGGTTACTTAAACACCTAAACTAGAAGCAACCGTCTTAAAGTCTCGGTTACCCGTTCGTCTCATCATTGGTAAGTAGGCCGTTCGGATATCCCACAGATGTATCCTATGAGTTGTAAAGAGTGAAGACTTGAAATTTACGGTTATCATTTCAGTGACCGTAAGACGAAACTTAAATAAAATTAAAAAATAATTGCCTCCAAAAAACACACTAAAAGGACTAACTAAAATAACGCTAACAGCAAAAGAAACAAACTCGTTTGTTTCTTCTGCTGTTAGCGTGCATGATGTCAACCTTAACGGACAGCAGCAGTCTATACGTACCCACATTTTTATGTAAAACAAAATGTTCGTTGTTTCTGTTCTTGTTTAAGTTACAATGCACTTGATTGAAGTAATCTATGTCTATAACTATAACGTAACTTCAACTTTCTCCCCGCTAAACTTTCAAAATCAGCCAAGCCAAACGCGAGAAATTCGCGGACAAATATACATGCAAACATACAGGTCGAACTGAAATCTCCTATTTTTTGAAGTCGTTTAAAAACCGGCCATGTGCGGCATCGATAAAAACAGGAATATAACAGTCACTTATTTTGCCCACTGAAACATTTCTTTTCTTTTGTTTTTCAGTACCTTTTTGTTGTTATAACGGCAACATAATATTTATAAAGGTAATAATGCGGTTCCGTTTTACCATACCAACTCTAAAACCGCGCTGTATTCTTCATTTCCCTGATTTATCTCACCAAATTATCTTAGCCTCACCTCTCGTATAGTCAAGATACAACCAGTATTTCATATTTTAGTACCGGTAATACTTCTCAGTGTGTCAATAGGCCAAATGTAATTTGAGTGTATTCTTTCTGGCGTGGCGCCAAAGTGTAACGAACTTTGCGACAAACTATTTTTGCGTTCTGTACGAATAGGTTAGCCAATGTAATCAGACAGGTAGGTACACGTTTACGTACAGTCAGCATAACATAAGTCACTGAGCAAAAAGCTGATTATAGCTAGAAAAATCGTAGGTATGTTTGTATCAAACTTTTTAGTACGTACCCTTTACTAAACTAGAACATTTCTAAATAACGTTATAATTGTGCTTATGTACCTCAGAATTTTAAAACTCTTTTTATTTGAACATGATAGTAGTTTCTAACAGCATTCAGGCTATGTTGCATGCATAGCCTAAATGCTGTTTATAAAGAATTTTCAGGCAAAATCCTTAGCGGGTGAGGCTCAAACTAAGGGCTATCAGTTAGCATGAGTTTTATGTTTTTAGTTTATTGGTGTAAAACACTACTACTATTCATGGAAAAAGGACTTTCCTTAAAATAAATACCCCTTAAAAACCACGCATATTATTATTAAAAACGCACAATTGATTCAATTTACAATTTAATATTGCGCTTTAAAAAAGCATTTGTGTGACACAAGGAATCGAAACCTGTGTCTGAGGCAATTTTTACAAGTGCAATTTATTTTATTGAGTTTGTATAGTAACAAAACACTACAATAATAAAAAACATTATTTTATTTCCTTTTATTTTAAGTTTAAACTTGCGTTTGCGTATACGTTTTTCTAACCTTTTTAGGCAGTTTTTTTAAGGCAGTTTATTTTATTTATTTCATGATTTTGAATTACATGTACCTACCCGAAGTAAACCTTAATGAACAAAAAAAACATCAAGAATCATCTCGCTATGCCTTCTCGTTTTCGAAAATTCCACAGGAGAAATCCGTGGACAAACATACACTTAAGAAATTTAGCACACGTGTTTGGAAGCCTTACTAGATCTACATACTCAAATATTATAAAATTCCATTACCTACCATATTTTTTTGAAGTCGGTAAAAACACGCTCTAAATCCTTTGTTGATACAAAATACCTACATGTTAAAAGCTCAACGTCTGCCTCCCACTTCCATCCTCCTACTCGTATGTCGCGGCCTTCGATTTCATCTAACGAAGCGTAAGTAATTTCTTGAGCGCAATCACACATTAACATAATTGTTCGATGTTCATTTTCATTTCAGTTGCTCGAAGGTGTGGGCGCAGTCACTCTTATCAGAAATAACTTGTTAACATATGGCGTCGTCCAGGCGGCAAAGGACCACGCATGTTTTAAAGGGTCTTAGGGTGTCTGTGCGGACGAGGTTCAAGAAACGACCATCATGTTAAACAAAAGACGACGCAAGAGCTTTGACGTGTCACAAGGTTATGTAACAAAATATTGATAGTACAGAAGCAATGATATTGTATTAAGAACTAGATCACCGGTGAGACGCTTAAAGATAGTCAAGCAAACACCACCTCACGTCAAATTGAGGAGTTTATTCTCTGTTTCTCCTACTCTCTTTAGCCCTGTAACCCGCCCCTGTCTCCAGTACCAAAACCACTGCCTTACAATTTTGTTACCGTCGGTTTTGTTACTGTCCCTGAAATTTGGAAAAGGATTTTAAGGATTTTATAAGCAATTCTTCACTTTTATAAGTATAATGGTTTTTAATTTAAATTTATAAATAAAGAAACGTTCTTTGGTGGCATTTTTGGTATGCTTTCACGCAATTTATAATAATTACAAAATAAACAATTGCTCCTTTGGGACCTGCGGTAACAAATCCGAAGGTAAACGAAATTTCTTGACTGATTGGATATTTAATGAACCTCGTTGATTAATTAATCCTTTGAATTGATCAATATTTATTCCTATAAAAAAACTGAATACTTTTATTTGGCATAGTTTTATTTCTACACGTCTTTTTGTAGGGTAACAAAACTGACTAAAATTTTGTACAGTCTCTCTTATTTTTCAGCTTTTTTCTATAACTATTTATTTTAATTGTGACAAACACTCATTTTAAGAATTTACAGAATACGAGTATTTAATTTCAGTTTGTTATAATATCATAGAATAAAGTTTTTTTTAATGACTTTTTTTCATCAGTTGTACTAAGTTTTTGTAACTCCTCACATAGTTCATTCATTACGCATTATCAAAGATAAAAGTATTAAAAACACTTTTTTTTTTAACTTTAACAAAGCCTCGTGGAATCGAAATCAGGAATAACTAGTATTCTTAAATTCCGGGACATTGTGGTGCAATTACTGGGCACGGGACCACACGCAAAATTACCGTCAATTCCCGAAATGCCACGAAACCCTTGTCGTGTGAAATGCGATTTTCATTTAAAAAAATAGAGGCGCGAAAGACCACGACTATCTGCATGACATGTTCCGCTTCGATTTGGTCACAGTTCTCACAAAGGCAAAAATTAAAACATCAGAAACCATCGAGCTCTAAGTTTGAGGGTCTGTACTTGTTGCACATACTTTGGATGTTTCGATGGCATTATAACTGTTGTAATACTTTTGTAAATAAATAAATACCCTACATGAAAGTATAAAGTTACACATAAATAACGGATCCATCGAGAAATAGTGGGATGATTTCAGTCGAATAATATAAAGTGTGGCTCAGGCCGCTGAAGATGCAAATAAATTATAATTTCAACCTTTACTCGCATAATTTCAGTTCATACGAATACATATTTATCACATCGCCCACCTGCGTCATATAAAATCTTAAGAAGTAGGTACCTACCTCATCTAATGTATGTAAGTCAAGCGAAAATCAATGAACAATCTTATAAAGCTTTCAGGTGCTTTCAGGCGTGAAACGTGATCTGACTACGCCCGAAAAATAAAACGACAGAATTATTACGTAACTTGTACAAGTGAACGCAATGAGATAGCAATTCGTCTATGGCTTCAGCACTCGAAAGAAAAATTACGGGTGAGTAGATTAGATTACAAATAGTAATCGATAACTCTAGCTGAGCTGTTTCAGAATTATTAATACGACGAAGCGGACAGAAATATTCCACTGCAGCGTCGCCACTATACTGAATTTGTATGGATTTATTGGTATATAAATAAAAACTTTGAATATTTTGATAACAATGTATGCAGAGTTTTGCCACGAAAAGGGTGCATTGTTCAATAAATTTGGTTTTGGTTACTAATACGTGAAGTTAGGTTTATATGTATCACATTCGATCTTTCCAGTACAACTGTGTATGAGACGAACTGGTACACGGAAAAAAATGCATGAGAATTGGGTATCAGGTAATCTTTTGCCTTTGCAATCTTGTCTAACTCAGCTGTAGTGTTGAAAATGTCATATTGACTACAGTATTTTTTATTACTTTTCGGTAGTACGTTCGCGATTGATTGAATTCGGTCGGTCACGTGACTTTCACACAGTTCTGTGAAACCCGGTTATTTAAATCTTATTTCAACCGTATTTACACACTATTAAAGTCTAGTGTAGTGTTTGTGTGTTAGTGTTAAGTCCTTTGGTATATTTTCTGAGTTAGATGACAATGATTGTCTTATAAGTACAATAAATAAGGAATCACATACACTTATTTGCGGAAATTGACCCAGGGAATTTTGATTTATGTTCATCGCATACGGTCAAATTGACTGAATTATACTGGTCATAATGGTTTTATGACAAATATTACTGGGAAGATATGGTCATTTTTACAACACTACTCCGCTGAGAAGATTGATTGACGGCGCTACCAAATGCTATCTTTTACTAGCTACTAAATACGATCGCTTTCCCATTGCTAATGTGGATGGGCGACGCGAAAGCTCCGAGATATATAATAAGGGGTAACACTGGCTGAAAACTATCGCTTTCGCGTTGCTCACAATGGCAATTCATTTGAATTGCCATTGCTATCGTGTTCAGTAATTGCCCGCGAGCCGGGGTAAGCCGGCTGATGCAACAGCTAACGTTTACGTCTAAGAAACGTGAACGAACGACCGTCGCGAGTCGCCAGCGCGGCGCCTTTCGAATAAATATAACGCGAACTCTACAATCAATAAATTGTCCTATAGAAATTAACCCCGTGATTCATACACAACAAACACATACAAAACAGTCTTTGATTTTTAATTGTATCTATTAAATAATCAAATACTCCCGAAAAAGTAATGTCTATTAGATTGGTTTTTAACCGACTTCAAAAAAGGAGGAAGTTATCAATTCGACTGTATGTTTTTTTTGTATCTATGTTACCTCATACCTCAGTCGTTTGTCGACCGATTCCAATTTTTTTTTCGCCTACTAAGAGGGTATACCTTCTAGTTGGTCCCATTGTTGCCAATTTCCTTCCTGTCATCTGCCTTCTCCTGTAATCTCTAAAAATGAAGAAATAAAATTAACTTTTCAAAAAAGTAAAAACTGACTTCAAAACCAAAATGCACTAAAAAGTGGCCATCACTTTGACCATCAAGAATCAACTATTACAGCACCGACTCCAAAAAGAAATTGTTTGCCTAAAATGGGTTCCACTCCTGTTTATAGTCAAGAGTTTATTTTAAGACTTTTTAGTGCATTTTGGTTTTGAAGTCGGTTTTTACTTTTTTAAAATTGTGTATTATGTTTTTCGTGTGCTTTCGCGTTGTTTGTAGAGCACGCTTTACTAAAGTAAGCGTGCGAAAACTTACCTGACCTACGCGTACATATACAGTCCATACGGACGCTTTGTAATGAATTTGCTCTTGCTTCGTCGCACGAATATAAAGACTAAAAAGTATATTATATTGTGAATCGCTTCATACCTTCTATCATCCATAAAATTCATCAATCGAATTGAACGCGTCTCCTTGACAACGTCGATGATACAAACAAACTATTCGGACCAAACGGAGGACATCTGACTGAAATTGAAAGTTTCACACAAACCATTTGGAAATTTATATCGTTCCTTTATCGGCTACAATCTAAGTGTGACTCAGTGGCTGCCGAAAATAGCAAATGACACGGAAAGGTGAACGCACATTTATCCGAGCCGAACGCGCCGAACGAATCGAAATCAAGCAGGTCTCACACACATATCCGAATCGACTGAATCGGACGATTCGACCGCGTCGAAAAAATCATGAGATAACGCTGTCAGTGACACTAAAGGTGTGAGTGAGTATGAAGATTTAATCTTTCGAGTCGTCCGAATCGTCCGAGTCGACCACATTAGCCGCACCGAATCTAAAACGTCATCCGAATTTGTCTACTGGGGTTCTTCCAGATTCGGACGATTCGACGTGGATAGAGTGTGTGTAAGTTTCATTAGATTTCTGATGAATTCTAAAATTAGTTTCATTCGGCGCGTTCGGCTCGGATAAGTGTGCGTTCAGCTGAAAGGTGACGTTGCTTTCGGACGAATGATGACGTCACAATGATAAGCGAGCATAATGGCGACGTAGGTATTTGAATTGGAGTTTTGCGCGGGAATCGAAAAGAGATGGATGCACCATATTTCTTCATTTTATAAATTGTTTTTTTTTTTCAGGTCAATTATTGTGTTTGTGTGGTGGAACTGACATGATAATTGTTCTTTTGAATAAAACAATGAAGTTAAATAGAGAATTATGGTTCAGCGAGTTCTGATCGTGCCGTCTTACCCAGATCGCTGTTCCTGCGCTTAGTTTCCTTGTGGAGCATGGAAATGCGAACCACCTCGCATTTTAATGAATTAGATTAAGTTAGGCTAGTTTAGTGTTAGTTTTAAAAATAATACTAGTTTTACTAACGTTAAACTTGTATTATATAAAAAAAAGGGATTTGAATGGCGAAAAGTTTTGTAATGATCTCATCAAAAAAATTGACACAAAAGTATCCTTGAATCTTCTTATCTCAATGGGGTCTACTTTGTTAAACATTAAACAACAGATTTGCATATTGCACAACTTTTGGCTTTTCATAAAGTGACGTCAGCCTCTACGCCGCATGCAAAATTGGTGACTTGCGCAGATGCGCATAATTTTGCACAGGTAACCACTACCAAATTTTTACCGACTTTAAAAAGAAGTTGGTATTCAATTCTACCTGTATGTATGTGATATCGACAGAATTGGGTACAATGTAGACGCTCACGTATCAAAAGGCCGCCGGTGGTCATCATATACAAAAGCATAACAAACTGTGGATAAACACATCCGTGAGGAATTAAGTACCTATGTTGATCTATTAGGACTTCCTAACACGTGTGCAACATTTCGTAAGTACATGTATGTTTGTATCTGCCTCAAGATTTCTCGAAAACGAGAAATCGAGCGAGCTCAATATTTTTTTATTTTAATTAAGTATAGTTTCCCTTGAGTATAGTGTTAGTTTCATCAAAGACGGTCCAGTAGTGTTTGAAATTATGAGTAATACTAAAAATCAAAATATAAAAAAATAATTTAAGGTAAGCCGCCTTCGACCCTCACGTGCACGGATAAAACTTTGAAAATACATCTGCGACGCTCCGTCTTCACCCACATTTATGAGGTTTGGAATTGCAAATTGGTGAGGAAAGTTTTGTATCTTTTTTGACAGTGGTGAAAAATATGTTACTGACGATATCAAATCGAACTGTCAATGAAATTTGCTTATATATTGAGTTTCATCCGTGATTTTGTATGGCACAGGACAGCTTTAACCGCAAAACTAAAACTTTTCCGACGTCAGTTTTGCGCCTTCGTTTACAGTTCCCTCTCAATCAATGTACTCCGTATTATCCTTATATATTAAACGATATTTCTTTCACCTAAAACCACATAATTTGATTCATAAAAATAATATCAAATGCATTAATTGTGAGAGAAGACGACAAAAGTGACGTCAGATACGTCTCAGTTTCGCGGTTTACGTACCAACCTAATCCAGAGATATGTATGATTGAAATTTTTAACATCTAATAAGAAGTACTGTACCTATACTTTTTTTTAAAGGGGTTTGGTGTTTTGCTGAACTCTTAGTTAGAGCTATTAGACTACTATGAGAGCACAACCGGTGTGCTACAGTTTAATGGTTATTGATTTGTGCTTGCGGTGGATTATTAAAATCTTTGAGGTTGATGGTAAGGTTGTTGACTACATATTTAAGAAAATTGTGGAATGTAGTGGTTTCTTTTGTAATTATTTCAGTGATATCTAATGGGTTAATGTTAAGAGTGTTGCAGGCAACGGTATGGTCCAAGCGTTTTGCGGCAAATCGTGGGCAGTCTTCAATCAGGTGTTTTCAGGATTGCGTGGTGAGATTGTCGCAGGGACATGTGTCTTCTGCGACAGATGAAATCTTTTCAGATATTCCTTATTAAGCTGTGGTTTGTAAGATATTGCATCACTATTAAAGCTCAGAGTCACAGAGTCCGCTGTCCTACAGGCACGGATGAAGAAGTGATATACAATCAGTCCGTAAAAGTAGACATGTTTATTTTTAAATATTGTGCTAGTTTTGGTATCCACCAAGTAGATGGACAGTAGATGCCGGATTGCCGGTTGTTATTTTAAGTTCCTCTACTACAGTAAAACATTACGTACCTACAATTTCATGTTTTCATGAAATAACTTTTTTTTCTCAGAGTGTATTGTCACCAGGATATCTATAAGTACAAGCTATTTATTATAAATTACACTTATATATATCATTTCAATAACGTATTTAAACGTCTATCACAGTTGATTTTTACAAGTGCCATTTATAGCATTATCAACGAAAGCTAAAATAAACAACCTTTTTAACCGACTTCAAAAAAGGAGGAGGTTATCAATTCGACTGTATGTTTTTTTTTATCATATTTTTTTTTGTATGTATGTTACCTCATATCTCAGTCGTTCGTCGACCGAATCGAAAATTTTTTTTACCTACTTAGAGGGTATACCTTCTAGTTGGTCCCATTTTTTCCATTTTGGGATCTGATGATGGGATGTGTAATCGAGGGAAACCCTCAAATTTTAAAGGCACGTATAGTGTTTCTTTACTAGAATCTTAATGTTGACGTGTTGTTACGTCTGATAGTCAAGATTTTGTGGGGCAGAGCTGATGGTGGAACTCCTTAACGCCTAGGAGTTCAGTAATTATAATGACGAAACTTATGATAGGTAATTTGTAGCTTCGTAAAAAATAGAATCATAAGGTGCAACTCCTCCCCCCCTCCCCCGCCCTCTTATGTAATCACTAAAAATAAAGAAATAAAATAAACTTTAAAAAAGTAAAAACCGACTTCAAAACCAAAATGCACTAAAAAGTCTTAAATAAACTCTTCACCATTGAAAGGAAAGGAATCCGTTTTAGGCAAACAATTTCTTTTTGGAGTCGGTGCCATCACTTTGACCATCAAGCATCAACTATCACAGCACCGACTCCAAAAAGAAATTCTTTGCCTAAAACGGATTCCTTTCCTTTCAATGGTGAAGAGTTTATTTAAGACTTTTTAGTGCATTTTGGTTTTGAAGTCGGTTTTTGAGTTAACAATCAGTCAGACTTACACTGTTTTTCATTTCTAGCCATTTAAACGGAACTGTGTATTTATATATTTTAGTAAGTGTTTGTACATATTCCTACTTCCCCCCGAAATTTATAAAATTAAAAATATTATTTATTGGCAACTACGGCACAGGCACAGGCGAGCGTGTGGAACCATCTAGTCTTTTTTCCCTATTTTTTTTTAAGGTAGGTATATTAATAGAACGTTACTTAAACTATTAAGAGGTTAGTAAAAGCTTATCAATCCTTTATAAACATAGGACTATTGTAGGATGCTTTGTTTTATTGAACTAAATGTTCTCTAGTGCCTACTATAAGTTACTTACTTAGCTCTTTGTGTGAGTTCTAATATTCCTGATGCTGAAGAATGTTTTAGTGGAATTGTGAAAATAAGGTTTTAGTGGATGGGCTCACGGGGCAGAGCGACTTGAGCTTTTGTTGTAAAGGGGAACTTACGTTTAATAAATAGTAATAAAGATAACTATAGTATTTTATATAAATTACATCAGAAGTGGGATAAGACTAACGCCCGTCACGAAGATGTGTAAACATAAAAAACGTGACATCATCACCCATCACCCACCCTCACCCCACAAAAAATGCAAGAGGCTATACGGTAAATATGAAGGAGGACCTATGGATGTTTCGATACCATCAAAGTATCGATACCTACTCATTTCGATAGTACTCAAATCTTCTTTCGATACTACTTAAACAAATACTCCTAAAGTATCGATACTTACTTATATCGATACTTTACGAAAAACTATTATATATTTTTTATTTTGAGGATGCTCACAATGAACGTTGAAGGATATTTTAAAAAAATTAGAAGAAAAATAATCTACTTATTTAAAATGTTTTGCGTCACATGCTTACTTTAAACATAAAACTCTTGAGCATTAAGATTGCCCAAAAACAGTATCTGTTTAAGGTATTTTGGAGACAATCTTTTAACATAAGAGTGGTCTCTTATGATAAAAGATTGTCTCCAAAAATTTCGCAAGGTCGGACTGACAGTACGGCAGCTCAATTGGTTGAGCGTTTGGCCCGGTTAGCCAGAAGTTGCTGGTTCAAGTCCCACCCGTGCGCAAATTTTTGGTTTCTTATTTCATCTTTATGAATTTCTTTTTCTTCTTGTGCCCATGTGCTAACTCCATATGATGTTTCCCAAAATCGTATGCAGGTGTTGCAGTAGACGGGACATCATGTTCTGACTTACTCAGGGCTACTTAGTTGTCTTAGGTTTTTTTAAAAGGTGATATGCTGATTCGATTTGATACCAAGTACTTTTGTATCGATACCGAGTAGGTATCGCAAGATTGATGCAATGCTATTTTTACTTGGTATCGAATCAAAAGTATCGAATACCTACTCGTATTTACTTGTATCGGAATGTCCCTAGGAGGACCTGCTTAATTTCTTATCAATATGGTGCCCGAATTTGATCCATTATGTGACAACGTACTCGTGGCTTAATGTGATCTTATTCTACCTCTAGTACTTTTTCGTGGAACGACAATACAATCCGCTACCAAGAACTTGATGAATTGAAGATCTCGACGAAGATTTGGCACGACTTGCCGTTAATAAGTGACTGCATGTGGACAACTTGGCTGTAGTGAAAGAAAATATTGTCCAGCTTTCAAGTAAAGCGTAACATGTTTGAGTTATTGAAAGATATAATTTGTTAAAAAGAAAAATGTAACAAACAGTCATTGTGTATATTATAGCTTTACTAGTGATATATAATTACATCGATTATTGTCAATTAGTCCATTGAATGAGTCCCTCCAAGGGGGACTAGAGTGCGTGATTTAGTAACGTAAGATGTTTCTTCGGAAACATGTTAAGAGACCCTAGGTAATAAACATACTAAAACCCCGGGACACTAGGAGGAGCCCCGGAGTGGGGGAGGGGGGGAAAGGTTCCATTTTTTCATTTTTCGCTTAAATCTCCAAAACGGTACATGTTAGAGAAAAACTTTCAAGGAAAAGTTGAAAGGCCATAAAATTATCTACAAGTTGTACCTAAATCATTTTTTTCTATTAGCAGCCGTTTTCGAGCTACATCCCATGAAAGGTGAAAAATTCGAAAACATAAGCAAACTTTAGCATAAGCTTAACGAGGGCGGACCCCTTCCCATGCTACGTGTGAAACTTCATCGAAAAAATCCGAACAACGGATAATGTTGGGACATTGATGTCATATGAGAGGCACTAGAGGAAAAAAAATAAAAAGTTCAAGCATCGTAACTACCCTAATAAAATTCAATTCCTCCTAAACGCCTCCATGGTGGAATCTGTTTTTTTTATAAATGATAGACCCAATTATGAGCAATCTATCAGTACCGGTCACAAGTTGCACTTTTGAGGTTTTTGGAAGAAAAAAAATAAAAAGGTCAAGTTGCGTAACTACCCTAATATAATATTTTGACAATCAATTCCTCCTAAAGGCTTCCATGGAGGAATGTGTTTTTTTTAACCAATGATAGACCTAATTAAGAGCAATCTATTAGTACCAATCACAAGTTGCACTTTTGAGCTTTTTGTAAGAAAAAAAATAAAAAGTTCAAGTATCGTAACTACCCTAATAAAATTCAATTCCTCCTAAACGCCTCCATGGTGGAATCTGTTTTTTTTATAAATGATAGACCCAATTATGAGCAATCTATCAGTACCGGTCACAAGTTGCACTTTTGAGGTTTTTGGAAGAAAAAAAATAAAAAGGTCAAGTTGCGTAACTACCCTAATATAATATTTTGACAATCAATTCCTCCTAAAGGCTTCCATGGAGGAATGTGTTTTTTTTAACCAATGATAGACCTAATCAAGAGCAATCTATTGCGAGGGTCAAACTGAAAGTTCTTAGAACTGGCCACTTATAAACAATATAATAAAAAAAATATTCTAAAATTTGAAAATAGAACTCTTTGCCAATATTACTGAGTATATATTTCATTCATTTGTCATTTGTTTTACGATTTGGCGGCAAATTGAAAATTGTCTGTGTCACGTCAACATGAATTTAACACGAGAAAATTTTCGTGCAATGATTTTTTATGACTTTCGATGTCATTTAAGTCAACAAGAAAGTTATGATAGACTACGATTGGCCTTTCACGATGAAGCCCCATCTCGTGCGACTGTTTACAACTGGTTTAATGAGTTTAAACGTGGTCGCACTAATCTCACTGATGATGTACGTGAGGGACGGCCTTCTACGGCGACGACTGAAAATAACATCTGTGTTGTGCGGCGTATGATAGAGACTGACAAAAGAGTGACCTATCAGCAGATTCGGACAAGCTGAGGCATCGGTATGAGTCAAGTGCACAAAATCCTCCACGAACATTTAGCGGTCAGGAAGCTTTGCGCCCGGTGGATACCTCATAATTTGACTAAGGCTCAAAAACTCCATCGTGTGGATTGGTGCCGTAAAATGATTGAAAGATTTAACGGAGGTGACTCAAATGCTGTGTTCGACATACTAACAGGTGACGAAAGCTGGATTTACTGTTATGATCCTGAAACCAAAAGACAATCTGCTCAGTGGGTGTTTCCTTTCGAGGAGTTGCCAACTAAAGTGAAGAGAGATCGAAGTGCGGGAAAAAAAATGGTGGCCTCGTTCTTTGGAAGGATAGGTCATTTCGCAACAATTGTGTTAGAGGATCAAAAAACAGTTTCTGCAGAATGGTACACTACCAATTGTTTGCCACTTGTCTTGGAAAAAGTTCGAGAGAAACGACCTCGCAGTAGGATCCTCCTTCACCACGACAACTCCTCGTCGCACACCGCCAAGCGAACGATCGACTATTTGGCGACATCAAACGTTGAATTACTGGGTCACCCGCCGTATAGCCCCGACCTCACGCCTTGTGATTTTTATTTATTTCCAAAAATTAAAGAAAAACTTAAAGGAAAGCGGTTTATGAATGCTGAAGAAGCGGTGGCTGCGTATCGCGATGCCATTGAAGAGACCCCTAAGGACGAGTGGGCAAAGTGCTTTTCCCAGTGGTTCCATCGCATGCAGCGGTGTATTGACGTCAATGGACAATATTTTGAAAAGATATAATAAAACTAATAACTGGCTAATGTAATCAGTTTTTGATTTTCTAAGAACTTTCAGTTTGACCCTCGTAGTACCAATCACAAGTTGCACTTTTGAGCTTTTTGTAAGAAAAAAAATAAAAAGTTCAAGTATCGTAACTACCCTAATAAAATTCAATTCCTCTTAAAGGCTTCCATGATGGAATCTGTTTTTTTTTATCAATAATAGACCTTATCATGAGCAATCTATCTGTACCGGTCACAAGTAGCACTTTTGAGTTTTTTGGAAGAAAAAAATAAAAAGATCAAGTTCAGTAACTCAAACTACCCTAATATAATATTTTGACAATCGATTCCTCCTAAAGGCTTCCATGGAGGAATGTGTTTATTTTACCAATTATAGACCTAATTAAGAGCAATCTATCAGTACCGGTCACAAGTTGCACATTTGAGTTTTTGGAAGAAATAAATATTTTTTGATCGATTGATGTGATAAACATGGGTATGTAGTATGGGGAAATTGTTTGAGCCAAAATCATTTTTTACTGCGTGTAACTCAGAAATGGTAGGATATAGGAAAAAATGATTTAGGTACAACTTGTAGATAATTTTATGGCGCTTCAACTTTTCCTTGAAAGTTTTTCTCTAACATGTGCCGTTTTTGAGATTTAAGCGAAAAATAAAAAAATGGACCCTTTCCCCCCCTCCCCCCACTCCAGGGCTCCTCCTAGTGTCCCGGGGTTTTAGTATGTTTATTACCTAGGGACTCTTGACATGTTTCCGAAGAAACATCTTACGTTACTAACTCACGCACTCTAGAACTTTTTATTCAATGGACTAAATTGTGTGCAATACTTACAATTTAACGAGCTATTCTCAGTGGGACATTATACATTATCACATCCCATTATAATGGGACAATTCTCGTGCAATTCAAATACGAAAAAAGATCACTTTTTTTACTGTTGCGGAAAACCATAAACGAAAAAAAATATGTATAGTTTTATTTTAAAATCCTTTAATGGGCTTAAGTTTATTTTAGATACTTTTTTTGCTATTATAAAGTCATCTGCTATATACGATGTTCACCACATTTAATGTTTTTTTAACCGACTGCAAAAAAGGAGGAGGTTATCAATTCGACTGTATGTTTTTTTTATTATTATTATTTTGTATGTATGTTACCTCATATTTCAGTCGTTTGTCGACCGATTCGAAAAAATTTTTCGCCTGCTTAGAGGGTATAGCTTCTAGTTGTTCCCATTTTTTTCGATTTGGGATCTGATGATGGGATCTTGGTGTAATCGAGGGAAACCCTCAAATTTTAAAGGCACGTATAGTGTTTCTTTACTTGAACCTTAATGTTGACGTGTTGTTACGTCTAATAGTCGACATCTTGTGGGGCTGATGGTGGAACTCCTTAACGCTTAGGAGTTCAGTAATTATAATGAAAGAATTATATTATAAAGCTTCTTAAAAACAGAGCCATAAGGTTCGACTCCACGAAGAAATTGTTGGCCTGTTAATGAGTTCCTTTCCTTTCAATAGTCAAGAGTTTATTTGAGACATTTTAGTGCATTTTGGTTTTGAAGTCGGTTTTTCCTTTTTTTTGATTACCGTTTATTTTTTACGTGGGCGAAAACATTACCCTCTGTACTAATTCAATAAATTTTAAAAAGTTGTTTTCTAAAGATATAAACATAAAATAAAACAAGTAAAGTGCGTATAGTTTATTAAATAGTGTTAAAGAAGACTATAGTGTTTTATTGAAGTATTCCTTTTGAAAAATAAAATAACTTAATAGACTCATAAACTGTGTGATTAAAGGTTGGTCAGGGTACGTATATTGCGATGCAGTTTTGACAGTAAAGCATCTCTGCTTTACTTATTGCGATTTAAAATAATATTCAAAATGTATCCTTAATATTCATTATTATAATATTTTTGATAACCAGCGGACCCAGCCACCTTCTTTTCACCCCCGGCCCCGTCAAGCCCCGCCCTCGTAATATTGAAGATTCCAAAAAGTAAAAATCATTCAATTCGTTTCGTAATTGTTTCATTCATAAGAACCTTCTCCTGACAATGACAAAACAAAAAATAATTCGCGAAATCAGTCCTGACCAAGAGAAATATGGATTCATTTGTATTTATGAAAGAAAATAAAGATATTCGTTTACACTAAGTATTATTATATTATATCATTTTAGTGTATTATTAGTACGTTGAATTGCCTATTCTTTTTTTTGTAATTTATTTTCTTCGTCATGTAAATGGGTGTGTGATGCCTGAAATAAAGCCATTTTATTTTATTATTTATAAGTAGCAATTGAACTGCCTGAAAATTGATCTGATTAAGTTGGATCGCAATACACCCCCAGGGCTTTTATAGGTAGTGTATATTCATCAAGTTTCAGCCCATGCAAACAACTTTTTAAATGTTACGCAGGCAATAGTAAGCGCTTACGTATAATTGTACGCTACAATGACCGAAATAGAAGCTAACATATAAAAGGCACAATCTATGACGATACTAATCTTATCAGCGAGTGCTTACAGCAATCGACAAACGTACCACGTTTACTAACTGTAAATTCAGCGCCACCTTTCAGCTGTGCGTGGCTACGACGATGACGCTGAACGCAAGCGGCTGCGAGGGCGAATTGCTAAGGTGTCTGTAGAATGCTTACAAGAAGTAACGGCAAACGGTTAGCGCGCGTGGTCGCCCGGCCCAACGCGGTGACGCAACACCTAGTACGAGTTGCAGTGCGCGTAGCTCGGACGCCGCGCGCCGCACATCCCTCATTCTCATTTTAACCCGCGCGCCGGCCGGCCGTGCTCGCCTCTCGCCAAATTCACAAGCACGTGGCTCGGAGCGTTCGTCGCATAACCTACAAAACTGCCAACTTTATCACACGCGTGGTGAGTGTTTTCAATCATTATACCCGTACATACATTTTCTCTTGCAACGAACCGCTAATTGACACGCGTTCAAAGAATCGATCGGTGTTCGCCTCTATGTAAACGAAGTTTAAAACATTTCAGCGCTGAAATATTTTGTTATTTTTTAATTAAAATTTACGTCAGAATAATGTGTCAATAGTCGAGTCGCACAGTATTTGAACGCTCGAAACGCCATGTCATCGAAAAGTTATCGCGGTTTCTTGAATTACATGCACTGCGCTATTTATAGTGCTAACGGCGACACTGAAACTTGTGTGTGAGTTACGATATACGAATTCCTGTAGGTGGTGTTCAATAATAACACGCACTTACCATGTTTGAAGTTTATTTCCTATAAACAAAATAAAGTTGCGGTTGCGGTGCGCGGTGTTGATAACGGTATCGCTGTTCGCTGGCGATAGACGCGACAATAAATATTTGAGGCCGACTTCATTGATGTTTAGTTTAGGTGCTTGACTTGACATTCGCATTGTTTCACGGGTCCGGCCGGTTGCGCCCCAAAGGCCACCCGCTGCGCTAACGCTGACAGACAGTGAGACTTTATCACTGCAGTTTGAATTGTAACCACTTGCCTTAAGGTCGCAAGCCTATGTTTTTTTTCATGGTCCGTCCGTTCCAGGGTTAAATAGCTGTCGTCTACCTGCGCGCGCATATTATAAGGGCATTCTGCTTAATACCATGGGGTTACAAATAAACACCTATTGAAACGTTTTTGATGATTAAGTTGACTTGTTGGTAAATGCTGTCGCAATAATTTTAATTAATTATCATCAGGATGTACAGTTATATGCTAATATTTGTTCATCCATTGTTCAAATGAAGAAATTTGTTTATCGTTTTACTGGTTTACAAAATTAATACTTATCTTTACTTTTGAAATAATTATCTTCTTAACCAACAAAGTTAAAGTGATGACATTGTTAAAAAAAACTCTGTCAAATCTATTGCTATTCGGTATTCAATTAGCTAGTTAAAAAGATTAAGTGGGTACTCAGATAAGTTAAAAATTTACTGTCATAAGAAATAACGAGTAATATGAATACCTTGGTAGGTACACATTCACTTGCATCCACCAACTAAATTAATTATTACGTTCATTCTTAAGTTGGTTAGTTTTAAAATGTAAGTTTTAAAATATCGTCGGAAATGTTCACTTTCCATAGAATTTCAGAATACAGACATTCTGCCACCTCAGCAGTTATACTATCATTTGTAAATGTAGAAATAAACACCCGTCAATTAGAGGTACCCTTTTTGTGTTAATTAAATTGCTAATACTAATTAAACTCTATATTCTTTTACCTTACATAGATTCGTACAGAACTACGATGAAAACTATAGTATACCTACCTATGAATAGACAAACTAAAAAAAGAACCATGAATGCGACATGAGATAAGAAATTGCAAACCCTCAAATGACTGATATTTTATGTCGTAACTTTTTGTTTTCATTCAACTATTTTCTTACGGGGTTTGTTGAAAGTTATTTGACTAAGGATGACGCAACCAAGCCTTATTTAATTTGTATTCTTATTTTTGTGTTTGACTGTACCGTTACACTAACGTTGTTAACGCAACTGCTGTAATTAATACTTTGCTAAGATTGATTAGAAACTAACGTTTACATATATAATTGAAGAGATAAATACCGTAATATGTTTTAAAAAAGGTATTGGGGAATATTCTTTGGCAACATAAGGTCAACTTCATAAATAATGATTACGCGAAGACGATGTAAGAAAAAAGACAAATCAATTATCATTTTTATTGAAGTAGTCAAATGATGCACTGCTGACTGCGGTGCGGCCTATTGGCCGCACCGCAGAGCAATAGCTCTCAGCAAAAACTGGCCAGCTAGTTTTTTTTTTTTTTAATTGCATTTTAATAAGCGGCTGTGTCATACAAGGAATCGAACTATGTTTCATATACTACCCGGGCGCGTGTCTATACCACTCGGTCACCGACACATTGACAGGCCTGTTGAATTTCGCAAGTTTTTGCTTCCATCAATCTAGCTTGACAATACGAAACTATTCATAGTATCATATGTGGCAAAAAAAGGCGACACAGTGACCTACATATTGAAGGTCTTACATGAACCACTCAAAGTAGTAGTTTCAGTACAATGGTCATTATTCATTCATATTGGTTAATATTGACATTTCCGGTACATAGTTCAGTTTTATAGATGTGGGATACATAATCATCACAACTAATTTTAATATGACCCATTTATATGTTAACTTCTGAACCAAAAATATATATAGTGTTTACAGGCATGTAATAATAGCACTTTAAGGTCAATATCATTTAAATTAATTTAATAAATTAATAACAATATGTAACGTTAATATGAGAAAAGGAGTCTTTTTAATCGTTAATAAATCTCGAAGTAATACACCGAAAGCAGTGATTGCTGCAACAATTTATTAAGTAACTCAATTACTTTTAGGTTGTTTAAAGAAAGGGTATGTCAATGGTCTCGTAATAGAAGATAAAATTTGTTAAAAAATACTTTCACTTTTCGGCAATTAAAAACTGAGTAACCTGATAGCGTTTTTTTAATGTATTAGTTACTACACCACACCTTTTTCTTTAAAATAACTCAAACCGCCGTAAATTCCATCAATTAATTATTGTTAAAAAAAACACAGTGGTGGGGTTATAGAATTGACCCTTCCTCGATGAAATTCATTGTAATTATTACCTTTAAAGTTTTATAATTTAATGCCTTGACACACTGTATTATAAAATAGTACCAGTATTTGATATTACTACTCGTATAGAATAGAGAAGTATAGCTTCAAGCAAAAAAATGTCTCATCAGATGAAATCATTGCGTGTAGCCAGTTCCATACGCTATAAATTGTAGTTCTTACATACCTTCATACGTACGTTGGTAGCCCATCTTTTTCATTATCTTTTATGATAAATTATAATCTATATGAAGCGATAAATTCATGTTTTTGTTTACGCAATGCCGCTTCACGCCAATTTATACAATAAATAGCATGTTGTTCAAAATGATAACAACAGGGAGACTGCACTTATTGATTGAAGTACCTAATTAGCACATTTCTTTGCTTAAGTATCTACGTAGAAGGTATAACACAAATGCATACTATTTTGAATGTAACAGTCTAGCTAGCCAATACATGTCACTGATCACACTATCTTTAAGCAGTTTGTCTAGGTATGTATAATTCTGTAGCGTAGTAATGAGCCACCATCAATAATTAATTCACTTGTTTCTAAGAATAATTTCAAACAAAATCAATACACGTATTTAGCCATGGCAACATTAAACCGCCCAAGATGACTCGACAAAGTTTTCTGTTGATTAAAATTGAACGTTTCCGACCCAATTTACGTTTACCCAATTAGGTAATTTACTGTCATTGATTGTGAATGTAAAGTGGCCACGTTACATACCTTTTGTTATAGGTACTAGGGAAAGAAGATTTACATTTTTCACGGTTTGTCTGCCTACTTAAAAAGTTTGCTGATGCAACTGACGCGTACGCCTTGTTTCACAATGTCGTAACAAATTCTGGTTAACTTTATCTGCCCAATACTTCATACTCAATGACGTTCTAATTTTAATTAGTCATTGATTAGTGCTTATTTATCGATGGTGAAACATTCCCTTGATCAAAGAAATATTCATGTATTTATACTATTTGCTGTGTAGTGCGTAGAATAAGTTTCTCAAAATAACGATCTAAAAAGATACTTTTTATATAATTTACTGGCTTTCCCTCGCGAATTCGTTTACGCGTTTTGAGTTTTTTGCCCTATATATAGCCTTTTTATACTATAGCCTTAAACCTTCCTTGATAAATAAGCTATCCAACAATATTTTTTCAGATTGGGCCAGCTTACAAACAACCGTACTCTTCAGCTTTATAATATTAGTATAGATTAGCATTAACAGCAGCAGCGTCTAAAAGACGTAACATAAATATGAAAATTGAAATAATGAGCAATAAGAGGTGTCTGACTGACTATACCTACCGAAATTGTAGGAAGAAGTTAGAGGCTTCATTAAGGAGTCGTCCGCTCCCAGTCTTAATGAATGAAGATTTAATCAATGGCTTTCGCAAATCCTCGAAACCGTAACAATGAGTGTCATATGAATACCGACATTGTCTGCTAACTTCTTGGCTGACGCAACTAAACGTTGACTCTTCTTTTGACTTTCTCTGTATGCGTTTGACTTTGAACTCATGCGAAACATGTTCTCGACTTGTTTTTCAAACACCAATTGACCTTCTTATCTCTAGAATATAGCTGCTGTTTATATTATTATTTACATCACAACTCTATCATTGAATAAAATCCAAGCCTTATTGAAATTTAGAAATGGGGCAGAGGGCATGTTTTTCTATAACTACGTACGTACTTTTCGACGCGCAGCTTATATTGCTAAAAATATATGGTCTAGCTCCTAAAGAAAGATTTTCTTTATAGCTACTATCTCAATTCTTTTAGGCGAAATTTAGTAGACTGAGTAATGTTGTGCACTTTTTTAGCTTTCGTTTTGTGTATATCATTTTCATTAAAACCTTTCTAGCTTTTATTTCAATCAAGAACTCAGGTAAAAGGGTTTCCTGCAAAATAATGTGACTACATTTTTAACCACTTCAAGATCTGTTTTCTTTCATTCGTTAAATAGGCTTATTACAAGTAAAACAGAATCAAAAATGGCCTCCGTACTTATACTCTACATCACGCAAAAAGACAAAGTACAAAGAGATGTAGAGACAAAGAAAGTTTGTTTTTAATATAATGACATCGTGGGCGGCGAGCCAAAACATCGCAATCGAAGCCGTGTTTATATAAAATTCTGAAATGCTCTCGTGGATCAAATGATTGGGTTCGTGGCTTAATATGACCCCACTGGTGTTTGAACCCGGCAGATTTAAATGTATTTTTTGACCAAAGGTAGCCATGTTAAAATGCTAAGTACTACATTAAGAGTTGATAGGTATTTAATGATTGATTGTTATATGTAGTTTTATTTTGACTGCAGTCTTTGAAGTAATGGCAAGTCTTAGTTATATTATGCCAAATCATTCTTTGTAGAGCAACATAAATGATATATAAAGTTATATAATCCATCCTATGTAAAATACTGTAAAATCACAGTTTATATTAAGATTAGGTACTGGTATATAATGAAAATCGCTGTACTTAATCTCTAATAAATAGACAACAACGAGTCACTATACCTCGACAAAATACCTGATAATTAGTAACAATTATCTATAATAATAACTGCCTTACACATACATGTATGATTTTGAATAATAATTTTGTTTGACGTCTTTTTATCCATTACTGTACTTACTTAGTGCAAAATGCAATAAAAGTGATAATTTTATTTATTGAAATTGGGTCTAAAACCATGAGGACTAACACAAAACTGATTAAGTACGTTTTATTTATTTCAAAGTGGGAAAATATTATATGCCTATCGTATAATGTACACATGGAGAACGTAATGCTAAAACCAATGGCTACCAGTCAACTATTAGGTTTAAGCAAAGTAAATACAGGCAGCGCAAATAAAATGACACTTTTCCATCACAATGGATTTTTCATAAAAAGGTTTAATGCTTTTAGAAAAAAAAAATACGGTCGCTGTAAATACCACCTGGTAAAACAGTTGACAGTTTGCTGAAATGATCGTTAGTTCCATACGTAAGTCAGTTTACGTCAAAGAGTACAAGTGTCATAATTAAGTTTGTTTTAATACAACGTCTGTTTTTAATAATAATGGTTAGCATTGTACACGTATGGCTTATCTCATTTTTACCTACGTTACCTACGACATAGGGTTTGCAATAAAACAACATTTACCCACCTACACGGAAACACTTATTGAGTTTTGAATAAACTAGCTATCGAGTATGTAAATATAGGTAAATACGATTAACAACCAGAAAATGTCCATATCATCAAGGACGCGAATATTATGTGATCATGGCCGGTATTATTTAGACAGGATAAGATGAAGGTAGGGACCACACAGACGCCATGCATTGAAAATAATTCCAAATGTGTTTTTAAATGGAAATATGTATAAGGAAAGTTGGAAGTTAAATTGTAGCCGCCACTGATTACTAAGAAAAGTAGGTAGAACACGTAGATATTCATATTAAGTTTTGTCTACCTGTCATAATAATTTATTTTGTAGTAGTCCTCATATACGGTGTTTACAGTCGTTCCCATCGCCTCCCAGGGTCGTCAATATTTTATTAAATTTTCGTTGGTTAAAGTTAGATTTACGTATTCAACCTTATTAAAATCAATAGAAATCTTCACGAGGGATATGCTGGCTTTGCTTCGGTGCATTACATCAGTCAATTCCGAACAAGGCTTCCTTACTTAGTATGTAACATGAGATCGAAAGGGCTTCGGCTTTCGCCTCAGTGCATAGAAACTGGACACCGACGTGCACCACACTACTTAATATGATTGTTATACTATCGACATGCGTGTGTAATATAAACTACGAAAATGAATGGCTGGACACGTGTACTCTATAAACATTTAATAGAAGACCTACCGCGATTAAGAAGTAGTGTTTCTAAGCGGTCGCCGTTTTTATGAGTGTACACGTGACAAAATGCAGAATTCTGATTGCATTCGTACCATAAAAATACACACTCTTTAGAGGTTTAATTTCACTAACATCCAGTAACTTACAGATTATTAAATATTAAGGGCCATAGAAATGGTAGGTAATTTGCATAAAGTTATGTCAATCCGCTATACTTTCTCAAAGTGTTTTTCACAACTGACTTCATTACCTAATAGGTCGGGCACTAAATGAGTTCGGGTATTTTGGTGCAACGAATCCTTTATGTTACAAGACAAGGTCTTGCTTGATTGAACTGTATAAGAACTGTTATCATAAAACATCCGTACATTACAACTTTAGTCTGCCTGCCTCACAAAACATAAAACTAAATGCTGATTTTGCTGACATAAAATAAGAACTGAATTTAAATAAAATTGAGAATATAACCTGCTCAACTGACAAAAAATATAGATTGGTGTTATAATACATTTTGAAATTGCACCCTGTTATTTTTGCAATAATGGCCACAACCCATAGTGAGTCATAAAAAGCAAATCTGTCAAACGTACTTGATATCTTAATATTAAACAAACACTAATTATACTACGAAATTACCCAAAAAAATATATCAAGTTGAGCCTCTATTTCTATGCCTTCAAACCATCCATCGGGTTTTTAATTTTACTGTTTTTGAAGTGAAATTATGTGATATTGAAGTACGTTTGACATTGACTTGTGCCTCAAAAATAGAATTTAGCTGTAATTTATTTTGATAGTGTTTGTTCGATTCCTGAGAATGTAAACCAAACACATTTTCATTTTTTTAGAACAGTTCTTATTTTATTTGAAAAATAAGTGTGTAAAATTAAGTAAGTGTGCTAAATAAGTTTTCTCTCAACAAACTTTTTTTCTTATAAATAGAGCACTTTCCACCCAGTTAGCATAATATTTTTTGGCCCTGTGTAGCGAGATAATTGTAAAACAGACTCGTAAAAACTAATAATATGTCACTGAGCGCGGCCTGAATAAGGAAATGGAATTAATTTACGCGTATGCATATGTTTTGTTAAATACACGTGACGAGGCAGTTATCGGGTCTGCCAACTTCTCACTGTGTCGTCGACTAACAGATTATCTCATATTTACTTTGTCAAGGCCTTGGGTATTCAGTAGTTAAGTATTATTACAGATTTTAAATTTCGTTTTCTAAAATTGTTAACTCTCGTATACGATCCCACTAATGGTAAACGAAGATAAAGCCGAGGATAGCGTCATATCCGCCAGTGTAACTATTTCCTTAATTTTTAAAAATATTCAATAATTTCGTCCACTGCGTTTATGGAAGGAATAAGTTTTAAGGAATTTTACGACGAATCGAGTCATCCAATTCGGTAAGTTTCATTTAAACCTTCGAGAGGCCGTGGGATTGCATTGACGAAAACTGTCTGCATGTTAATGCATACAAAAGTGATGATTATGTGAATGATTTTTATAATATTTTTTCAATTCAAAGAATATTTTTTCACGGAATGACAACGCTGCTACGTGGCGTATTACGATAAAATAAATATTCTTATCTACAAGTCCATCAAAAATAAAAAATAAAATGCAATAAATAACATCATAAAAACACAGCTAGACTTATGCAAACCATCTTTTCGGAATTCGGATAATGATACGACGTTATTATTATCATCTGCAATAAAAAACAAAAGATGTCAAAAGAGAGATAAGACAATGTCGCCAAAGATGTTGCTTATCTGTCGTTATCTTTTCGTTCACATTTGTTTTGCCGAATGAAAGTAAAGTTGTTGTTTCCTTGCTAATTATATTTACTCATAGCTAACAACGCTTCTTCATGGGTGTTGATAATTTTATCATTACCCGTTGATAAGCCGTATAGTGGTTCCATCGATCAGCATCCTGAGTTCCTCTTACTCGTTTCTCTATCTTACTAGACATCTCAGCATGCACATGAATAATAATAAATAGGTTATTAATAGAAGGTACCTCTAATAGGTAATAATACGTGTTTAATCAGTCTGAATATGCTTAAGTCCAAGTCGATATTCTGATTTTGATGACAAAATATTTTGTAATAATATAGCTCAAGCAACAAATTAGTTTACGTAATGTAATGTAATGTAATACCCGCCGGTGAGTATTTACATTTCAGTATTTTATGGCTCACAATGACGGATAATGGACATGCTGAAACCAATTTAAAATTTTAAAAGTCCGGTGACAACATAGTAAAAGTTTTATAGCACTTTTTGCCTATTTAGGTAATATTCTAAAGGTTGTTATCTGTCCTGAATAAAACCACATCTAACAATACTATCGGTAAAACGGGCGTTCGAGCAAATCGATCTTGTACACAATAGTTAATAATGATGCAATGAATGTGATAATAGGGGTGTAAAGTTATTAAGTATCTATAAATTGACCCGGTTTAACGATTAACAGTACATATTATGGGTTTTCTAACAAGTAAAAAAATAAAGTTTTGTTAAAGCGCGCTACACGTTCTCCTAGTGCAATTGATTCATTTGCTCTTTAAAATGAGCACAAAAGACCTTCGCTCACCTAATTGTTTAAAGGTGATCATCATTGTAGGTGTAGCGTTGATCGGGTGATAAAATCGTGCGAATCGTTTGACCACAGTCTATGGCAGGTTAAAGTTCTATTAAGCAAATAATATCTTTCTCTTTTATTCTACTTTAAGTATAATATAAATACAATTATTAATAACACATATTTTACTTTATTTTATTCGCTATCAATGAATAACTAGAACTAATAAAATGAACATGATATTTCAAGGAGTAGCAATTTGGCAAGCGATTTTCATTGAAACTTGGTTTTGTTGAAACCACGACCATCATACATTATATACCTGCATAATATTTTATTTCAAACAGACCGATCAATTGTTTTCTTTTTCGCTTAAATAAGTTTGAGCTCATTAAAAATACTTAAATATCGGCACTGTTAGATATCGAAGAGCCGAATTCCCAAAACGGTATTCTTCAGAAACAGAGCGCGTTTGGTCTGCATGCAAAATGTGTATTGATTAGGACGACTTGTCAATGCCCTACTATAACTATTAGACACTGTTACTGACAGTCCACGTGTCACGAATAACAATACATTACGGTTCAGCTAAGGTGAATCTATGTTGATCGCATACCTTGTGTTTATTTGAGGGAACCAGGTTAATAATTAGCTTACGCATTGCTGGGTAATTTAACTAACGATTATTTATGCAGGTACTGAACGTTTGGTATGTGATTATGATCACTATTCGTCAAATAACCGTATTTCTACTTGCCGTATACAAGACTCAATTGAAGCCAGAACCCTTCAGAATCTACAATACAAGCTTCCCCGACCCCATTTTTAAACACAGGGCCTGTTTCAACTTTGCCAAATAAGCACTAATTAACGCATAATACGAAAAAGTTTAAAGTAGTGGACAAATAACACTTACACGAAATTCATCAGACATTTTGAAGCAGGAAGGGTTGAATTTCACCGTCTTATTGGAACTTAATCAATTCCATTGAAAAAACACAAGTGAAGATAATTGCAGTAAAAACCATATAATTATGCTGAATAAATGTTTTCTTTTCTAAATAAGAACTAAAATTATCAAAAACTTATAAGCTAATTTAAAAACGGTTTTATAACGAAAACCAGAGATATAAATCTCTAACGAAATCTTGATTGCGGTAGGAAGATTATTGCTGTAAACTGTAGAACGTTATAAGATTGTTAATTTTGTTTAATATTCGGTTAAAATGTTTTCTTAAATTAACTTTTTACATAGATGGTAGGAATTGATCGCAAGCGAATAATAGGTACCAGTTTTATATAACACGTGAAGAATGTGGTTATTCACACTTGACCGATTTTTATGTTTAACTTTATTATGTGAACGACTGATAACAGTCTTATGTGTGTCACTAACAGCATCACAAGTTCCATGTTTACCTTCCTAACCTGTTTCATTAATAAGAATATTTACCTATAATAATTAAGTGACATTCACAATCGCAAACGCAAAATGTCACATTCTATGTTTCTGCTGATTTTGATCAATGGACTTGCTATCAATCAATACAGAACAATAAAATTCTAGGGGTCGATTAACTGAATACAATAACAGTAAATGCTAAAAAAATACCAAGTCAGGGGGATGTAAGAAGTGAAACAGGACCATTTTTTGTTTGTCTCGGGTTGTACTGTCTAATATCTGAAAGGGCTGAACCATACAATATATTTAGTATCGTATTTTCGTGCGAAGCCGGGGAGGGTCGCTAGTATCCTATAATAAAATGAGGAAGTAGCAGTTACTTGAACTATACCTAATACGTACCTACTCGTACTTGCACAGTTTAAAACGTCCAATAGAGAATAAAATTATTATGTCGTTAATTATGTAAGTCGTGTTTCTCAATAAGACCGTAGTAATAGAAGTACTTAATTTGAAGTGTCAGTAATAATAATAATTCACAGCGACAATAAACAATTATCCACATAGTTAGGTGGGTTAGTAACCAACGTACATAACGCTAAATTATGCGATATTAATATTTAATGCACCTTTGTCATACTAGTCATAGTACTAATGATAGCAAAAATGTAATTTATGTAAATAAGTAGTACCAGTTGTATAAGTCTCTACAAAGTTTTGTCTGTCGAACAACCCAGGTGCTCAAAAACGTTTAGAAATAACATAATTCGTGTTTTGCGTATAATACATGAGTTTTTTAGGGTTCCGTAGCCGTATGGCAAAAAACGGAACCCTTATAGTTTCGTCAAGTCTGTCTGTCTGTCGGTCCGTCCGTATGTCACAGCCATTTTATTCTGTAACTATAAGCATTACACTGTTGAAATTTGGTGGGAAGATGTATCCTGTTAACCGCTTACCGATTCTCATACAAAAAATAAAAAATAATGTCATTTAAGGGGGGGCTCCCATACATGAAACTAAAACCAAAAATTTTTTTTTTAGTCAAACCTATGCGTGTCTATGGATAGATCTTTTAAAATGATATTGAGGTTCCTGAAACCATTTTTTTTTAAAGTCTAACGTTTCATAGCTATCCGCTTCCAAAGTCGTAAAATGGGCGTCCCCCCCCCCCCCCCCCCAATCTAACTTCTAAACCAAGAGAGTGTAAATTTTGAAAAAAATATATATAATATAGATCTTAACAAATACTTTCATTAAAAATTGGTTTGGACGAGATCGAACGAGTAGTTTTTGAGATATAGCATGTTTTTTACAACCGCAAACAAAACTTTGTACTTCATACAAACACTATGAAAAACAAAGCTATATTTGAAGTCAACAAAATATTGTGGTATTTTACTAAGTAGAAGTAAGTGGATTCCCGTATTCAGTTAAAGTTGGCACGGAACCCTCAGTGCGCGAGTCCGACTCGCACTTGGCCGGTTTTTTTTTAATGCAGCTTGAAAAATTACAAATATTGTTTTAAATTGCACTTATTGAGGCGAAATTTTAAAAGTTTGACATTTCTTGTGCTTCCTTCAGACTGTGTAACAAGCAGCCCTCTGCGGCGTCGCCCGCGTATATTTTGGATTTCCCGTAAAATATTTAAACGCAAAACTCATATTTTCATTTGGTATCAAACAGGCTAGCAAGCCAGGAAACCATATTAGTGGACTGCCCCGTACGAGTGCAATAATTTGAAGAGAATCCGCATATCAGTTTAGACGTTTGACACACGCATACTAGAACGACTAAATGTCAAAACAAAGTTTTAGGAAACCTACCGTGTGTGATATCATTTGAAAGGGATAAATATTGCTAGAGTTAAAAAGGTCAATTGTTATTTAATTTGTAATGACTCGTGTAGTGCAGGTTATTACCTACAGTTTGTTTTTGACTACAATGTTTATTAAGCATGTCGTGGTCGTGGCAGCCTTTAATTAAGGCAACATTATATCTAGTATGCTGTCATTTATTGTCTTGTATGATTGTAAAGTGTATGATTTGTTGGCAGTCCTCAAATAAAATAATTTAATTGAGGGCTTAAAAATGCGCTTCTTAAAATATAGCACATCACTACATTTCAGCCATTTTTAGTATTTAATTAATATTTAAAACAAATATAGGTAATATTCAAAACATACCATGTTTGGGCTCATCCTGATACGTTTGCATTACTTCATGTTGATGTTTTATTTGTAAAATATATCTTCAATGATATGTGATATATATCCTCATTTAATCCTAAGAGAAGGAATATTAAAATAATTTCATTACGTTTTTCAAAACTTCAAATTGACGCAGTTCTATTTCATAATACACCTCTACAATAATTATGGAACTGTACTGCAAATCCATCTTCTGATTTGATTGGAAGCCTAAATAGATAATCGTACCCAAATATTATCAAAATGCAACGATATAACACACATACGCACAGTTCGACTCAATAACCTCCTTATTTTTAAGTCGGGTTTAAAAATGACTCAAAGTGGAATTAAAGATCTTAAGGGGCGGATGAAAGGTCAGTTTATATGTTCAGTTCAGTTCCATAATTTGTGTACCATTTTTTTATATATTTTACAAACCAGCCATATCGTATCAGTAGCCATATCGTATTAGGAGGAGCCCAAAATTTGTATGTTCTGAAAATATTTTTTTATTTTATTTAATAAGACTGTCTGAAATGTAATTATGAAGTATATTTTAAGAACCGTCTTAAAGAGGACTTTCTTTAATTATACGTATACACGTATAAATAAAAATGATCTCGAAAACAAGTGTACCTACGGGTTATGATGAATCTAATATCTACTATACCTACCATTCGTTGAAATCTACTGATTGAACTAAAAAGAATCATCTCGCTACAACTCTGTATCCAGAAATCCTTTGACGAACAGACACACTTACGAAATTATGCACACGTGTTTGGAAGCCTTAATAGATCAGCGTACTCAAATTTTATCAAGTTCTAAGAATGCCACATACCTACAGGTCAAATTTATTACTTCCTTTTTTGAAGTCAGTATAAAGTAACATAATAGTGGAGAGTGCGAAATGAGATCGGATTCAAGACCATTTAATGCAGAAGGCCGACTGAGATCAATAAATAGCGCACACTCGTGTAAGATTTGCCACTGTTATCGCAAACGGATTCGGTCGCCGTGAGGGCTAATAGTTGATAAAAATATGCCTACCATACCAAACACGTTACTGATTAAATGCTTGTCGTTGTCAATGAGTCAAACTACTTTACCCAGGTTCTTTTACCATCATGAGATATTTTGTCCAAAGGTAATTTAATAAAAACGAGCCCGTTATTTTTTGGGGTTACGTCCAAATAACGTCACCCTTATAGTTTCGTCAAGTCTGTATGCCTAACTCAAACTCAACTTTTTATACAAACACTAAAATCAAAGTTATTTTTGCTGTAAACAAAATATTGTGGTAAGTATTGTGAAGTACTCGTAAGTAGACCCCTAATTCAGTTGGCACGGAACCCCTAGAGCGCGAGTCTGATTTGTACTTGGCCAGTTTTCTGTTCAGCCTTCTCACCTGTGGTAAAGGAAAACGAGTAAATATTTATGACCTAAATTCTTTCAATTTGGTATCTCCTTATAGTAGACTATTGACTAAGGGAATAAAGTCGTGTCTTACGGTACGGTCACCATCTTGAGTCACGAGCAAAACGAAATACGAATTATATAAAACGAAGACTAATTCTTTATTCCCGTGGTGAAATACTCTGTGTTTTACTTCCCTTTGCTGAGTTCATACTCATTTTTACTTGAACGAACGCAATGCGCTGATTAAAGCATAAAGATCGAATATAAATAAAATTCAGTCTAGTAAAGAGGTTTTGATCTGAAAAAAACATCCCACCCTTTTTCCTAATGGATTGTTCAACAACACAAGAAGATGCGACGTAACATTTTTTTCTAAACTAAACTTTTCTTTCCCATAATTCATTCCTTACATATACAAATATACCTAAAATCGAATGCCCATCTCGATACCCGAATTATGACGTTTTTTGGTGTAACCTCGCGCACACTACGGCGTTCTTACGAGCTCGTCTTCCAAATTCAAATCTCATTACACCACATGGGCCGAGATAGATTTTTATACAATATTTCGGCCCGCGCGCCGAGATGATACACTTTAGGTCAACATTATGTGATGTGTAATCGAACATTGCCGAGAAAGTGAAGTGAAAATTATTTTATTTCTATTCTAAACTGCACATAATGATAACGTACTAATGTAATTACGCCATGGCCATAAATAAATCTCTTAATGTTGTTGTTTTGTTTGGAGTCAATAGTATCTCGATTCGTGCCTTTAAAAAAAATATTTTTCTTTGTTCACAGTTAAGCCAGGGGTCGTTTGAAGCAGTCGCAATCCAAGTTCAAAATGGTGGCGGTAAGTAAATACAAATTAGTGAATGTATGTCATCGATGAAAAATATTAGTTTCTTTGCAATAACGTTATAATAGCCTAAACATTTTGCCTTTATTGGATTTCAATTAAAAAAAACTATTTTTTAACGAAATATTTTAAATTAAGATAAACACTAAACTGACAACCTATAGGTAATCCATCGTTAAACACTGACATCTTTTTAATATTGAAAAGTTTAGTTGCTGATACCTATATATTATTAATATAAAACTGAAAAGTTAGTTTGTTTGTTTGAACGCGCTAATGTCAAGAAATACTGGACTTACAGGAATCAAATGGCGGCTTGCCCGCTCCTCAGGAGCTGGAGACGTTCCTGCCTCCTGAAGATAGGAGCAAGGAGAAGATTGTGAAGACGTAAGATATAATTGTTTTTTTATTTTACTTTAAAAACGATTTAGTAGTAAAGGCCTGAAGTTCAGTGCACACAACAGATTATTTACTAAAATGTTTGGAGTAAAGCTAAATGCATGTATCGCTATCCTATCGAGTCGACTTAACTTAAAATCAAAGCGCGTGCACCGGTTAAGTACTTTGTACTGTTTTGGACCAGTATTACAATGATCACCAATGTCCAAGCATTTTTTTAAATTGATCATAATTATCATTGTTACAATGAGACGACCTGTCTGGTGTAGTGGTCGAGAAATCGCCTACTACGCAGAGGGTTGCGGGTTCGATAATCGATTCCCGCACAATACAAACATTTGTGTGCATGAACATGTCTGTTTGTATTGGTCTGGGTGTTTTCTATGTATATCATGTATGTATTTACAATCAAAAAGTATTTTAGTATTATATCCGTTGTCAGGCACCCATAACACAAGCTTTGAGTAGCTTACTTTGGGGCTAGATGGCGATGTGTGGGAATGTCCGAAGGTTTTTTTATTTTTATTTAATAATTTTACAATCTGTCTCGAATTTATAATCCTCTAAAAAGTTTTTTTTTTTTTTTTTTAAATATTACAGTAATTCTTACAAAGGGTAAAAGCACGTCAAGGTAAACACTGCGATAGTTGTAACAAGGGCTACTTTGCAAAACAAGTTGGTATCCTCATGTGCTGGTGCTGTACCAAACAGTAAAAGACGTTACCTAATGTTATGCGCGCTGTGGGTGACTAAGAAATTCATTGTATTTTTTTAATCTCTTGTACAGATACAACATGACCAAAGATGCAGAATCAGGGGATTTCGATCCATTCGCAGAAAGAAAGCTGGATAATCCTACCTCGTAAGTAAAAAAATGAAGTTATTTAATACTAAAATAAGATAAATAATACGTACTTATTCGATTCCATATACATACGGCGTGCGTGACACTATGATTATGTACCCATCATCAGTTAGTTTAAAATATATTTACCAGCTTTGGAAATGTTTTATTTAGATTATCATAAATTATCTATGGGGCTGTCATGTGTCAATATCATTCTAAATCCAATATGGCGGGTTATCCAAGATGGCGGACTAGTATTTTTAGTACTACCATTACATGGGGTATCAAATGAAAGGGCTGGTTATAGAGTAAACGAAATGTAATATTAAGATACATTCAATCCAATATCCCAGACTCGTATTTTAGAAGGGCTTGCTGACTAGACCGCGAACGAAAAAATAATAATTTACTGTAAACAATCTGGGGTGCGATTGTGTAAAGCAATCGTATTCATTTGACAGTTCAAAACGTACGGTATGGTCTGTCAAATGGCAAAGAACAAAGGGTTTGACAGATCATATCGTACGTTATGAACTGTCAAAAGAATACGATTGCTTTACACAATTCCAGCTCTGTTTATGGGGCATCCTGAAACATCGACAAGCGCTAACGAATATTTTTATTAGTACCAGTAACACGATAGGCAGTAACTTTAAAAAAAGGTTAAGTTGTTTACAACTTGCATATCTACACGCTTTTATTATTAATATTTGCCAGCGAATGCCTATTTATAACTTATTACATCAGTTTAGTGCATTAAGGTAAAAAATATGCATTTTGCCTGCTGAGCGAATGAGACTCCTCTAATTCCATTCCATTATTCATAATCAAAGCCAATAACTCTTTTGTTTTTTCATGCTTTTATTTAAAACTTGCTGAACTTTAGTCCGGGTGGAAACTTGCAATTATCTTCCAGTTGAGCTGAAATTTTGTCACCGTTATATTGTTAAAACCGCGTGACTACAATTTTACATTCTTAAATCAGTTACATTGTAATCTGTCGATTTATTGTAAACTTTAACAAAATTGACAAATCACTGGCCAAAGTGGCGGGTCAGAGGAAAAATAAATTGTTCACAATAAATCAACAGATTATAATTTTACGAATTTGAAACAGTTACGTGGTTTCAACAATATTACGGTGATATAGAAATAATTAGTTAGTTTAGATAACAATGCATGGTTAGCTATGTGATGTCATTCTAAGTCCAAGATGGCGGACTAGAAATTTTTAGAACTACCTCAATATGGGTATCAAATAAAAGGGCTACTAATTTAGAACACGAAATAAAGGGTGGCCCAAACAGTGACGTTTTTTGGATGCTTTACGTCCTGGGTAGTCTATATATACCATATTATTACTGTCCTATTTTCGGAAATTAAGTAATTTTCCTCAATGACTCGCCTCCCTATTAGATTCATACCAACCTATATATAAAAAGTTAATTATATAGGTATAGGCTCACCCGAATAAAAATTAGTATGATAGTTTAGATATTTGACGCTAGGACTAGCCATTGTCTAACCTAATATATTATGGTGTGTGTTATAATGCCTAGTGACAACTATTAATTCTACGAGTATGCATGCTGGGCATCTGCTTATTATATTTCAATACGAATCTCAACACCAATAAAGGGTGGCAATCAAAAAACAGTTTTCAGGACTTCACTGATGTTTGCCAGAACCTTCAGCTGACCTGCACTACCATCTTTGCAGAAACATGGATACCCTGACCCATCTCCTGAAGGCTTCGCTCGGAACTGGCATCCTGGCCATGCCTCTCGCTTTCAAGAACGCCGGTCTGGTGGCAGGCATCTTCTTCACCGTTCTAGTAGCCGTCATTTGCACACACTGCTCCTATGTACTTGTAAGTAATCGTATACATAAGTAAAACCTAACAAGTATACTTTAATTTGTGTTTTTGAACGTCTAGTTGGAGCTATGTTCTGCCTTGGTCTTTGCATGTTCTTTATTTTATCAATTACTGTCGTCTATAAGTTATTAAAAGTACTTATTTTCGTACGTTATTAGCTACCTCTTACAGATACGAGTACATCTATCAAACAAGTATTAAAAGTAGGTAAAAATTATACTTTGGCTGAAATTCTAGGAAAATACCCGGCGCGATATTGCTGCTGCTCTAGGTACTATTATTTTTTCTAAAAACTAAAAAAAATATTGTTTGCAATAAACAAAGCTTGAATTCATTGCAACAGTTTTAATAACATGAATTACAATTGCTAACATAGAATGAGACTCAAATCATCAGAAACAGCGAAGGTTCCACTGAGGAGACATTCTGTTTACGGATTCTGTTAATTCTGTTTACAGTGATAATATTGATGTTCTCTGCTATCTTATCTTGCTTGTTATTGTACCGATTTATTTTTATTGTTGCTTTGCGATATTTTCTAATACTGAGCGAGCTGTTTTATTTGTTGCGAATGCGAATGTTCTTTGGAGAGACAAAGGTTATCATAGAGGACCCGTTTGTAAATAGGTTAAAGGGCCACGTAATGTAGGAACAATGGAGATAGTAAAATAAAGTCCTAAGAATGTTGGATAAATTTTGAATTGAAAGGAAATGCTATGCGGCGTGCGGACCTGCAACAGGAGCAAAAATTTTAATAAATTATGTTTAATTATACTACGGAGCAACTGTTACATTGACTTGGTCATAGCGCTTTAAAATGTTTTAACATAACGTTATAGAGCGTGTACCTTGTACTTAATAGGATAAAAAATCGACTCTCCAGAGCATACGAGTACGTAGTTTGTCCCTTAGACGTAGACCATGACCTTGCCATTGTGCTTTCAAATGCTTTAACACAGAGCTATACAGCGTGAAATGTCAAAATTTTTGCTACAGACTACTACCGCTGTACTTAATAGGAGCAAACAATTTTATTAACGATTCTATAGAGCATACTTAATTGCCTTGACCTTGTCTTTGTGCTCGCAAATGCTTTAACTCAGATATATAATCGTTATATTAATCCGAAGTTATAATCCGTAATCAATGTAATAACAAAATCGCTAACTCATTCGTTATAGTAAATGACAATCCCAACAAAATATTTTCATGTAAAATGTGTCCAATAGCCGAGATCGTATATCTTATGTTAAATCCATAATTCCTGAAGGATACGAGGATAAACATTGAATTAAATAGCTTGATATTTTAGAACTTTTTTACTACACAAAATAGAGTGTGGACGTGTCACGTCCAACGTGTGATCTAACAAGTATCTAATTAGAAAAGTCATTACTGGGGTTTTATATGGGTTACTTAACAGTGATTCTACTTTCAGACTGAATATAATAAGAAGTCTGTTAAAGACAATTTAGGAGATTATCACCCTCATAAAGATATTAAATTACTTACAATAAAATAGGAGCTCTTATAGACTGTCGCTGGCAAGTTTGCACACAGTGATAATTACAATGTTTCTTCCAAATTGTACTAAATTCTTTCATTACACTGTTGCTCCAATGAAAAGGTCCATTAGTACAACAATTCTTTGTATAAACAATATGTATGTTATTTAAGAAAAGGAATGATGAGTTTGTACATATAACATTTTCATTGTCAAAAGTTATGAGATCTCAAGATGAGCCAAACTTCATACACTACACGCAGGTTTACTGACTACAATTTTTTTAATGGTCATAAATTTGATTAAAAAAATATGTATTTACTATTTCAAAAGTGTTTCGATGGACACGGGTATTCATTATTTTCAAAACAGACATCTTATAATCACGAGCTTTTCTTTTTAATCAAAATTGCCCATTACATTATTTGATTTCAATAAATATTTTAAAAGCTATCACAGTTTTAAAATAATTACTTTTACTTCCAATGAAACGATGTGTTTTGCGTTGAAATATTTTACGGGAAATCCGAAAAATAGCGGGCGACGCCGCGAATGACCTAGCAAACAAATACAATGGGTACGTAAGTACCTACATAAATAAATTATATAAAAAAGTTATAACAATATTCCAACGCGATTATAAATAATGATTTGAATCTGGGTACTGCAATATGTTACCACTATTGTTTCTGTTTTAGTTATAACACAAGTGATGAAGTGGTGAAGTTTGTGATGTTTTTAGGGTTCCGTAGCCGAATGGCAAAAAACGGAACCCTTATAGTTTCGTCAAGTCTGTCTGTCTGTCTGTCTGTCTGTCTGTCTGTCTGTCTGTCCGTCCGTATGTCACAGCCATTTTATTCTGTAACTATAAGCATTACACTGTTGAAATTTGGTAGGAAGATGTATCCTGTTAACCGCTTACCGATTCTCATACAAAAAATAAAAAATAATGACATTCAAGGGGGGGCTCCCATACATGAAACTAAAACCAAAAAAAAATTTTATAGTCAAACATATGCGTGTGGGGTGTCAATAGATAGGTCTTTTAAAATGACATTGAGGTTCCTAAAACCATTTTCTTTTAAAGTCTAACGTTTCATAGGTAGACGCTTCCAAAGTGGTAAAATGGGCGTCCCCCCCCATCTAACTTCTAAACCAAGAGAGCGTAAATTTTGAAAAAAATATATAATATAGATCGTAACAAATACTTTCAACGAAAATTGGTTCGGACGGGATCCAACCAGTAGTTTTTGAGATATAGCACATTTTCTACAACCGCAAACACAACTTTGTACTTCATACAAACACTATGAAAAACAAATTTATATTTCCAGTCGACTAAATATTGTGGTATTTTACTTAGTAGAAGTAAGTGGGTTCCCTAATTCAGTTAAAGTTGGCACGGAACCCTCAGTGCGCGAGTCCGACTCGCACTTAGCCGGTTTTTTTTAATATTTAATATGTACTTACTGCAACACTAACGTAAAGTATTTCTTGTTCACAGGTAAAATGCGCCCACGTCTTATACAAGAAGACCAAGAAAACCAATATGACGTTCCCTGAGGTGGGCGAGGCCGCACTCACCAACGGACCGGAAAGCTTACGGAAATTCGCTTATGCGTTTAGGTATCTCTCTCGCTCTCCTTTAATGGTAATACGTACTAAAACTCGATGTGATTCGGTACGCTTTAAATCTCAACGCGCTCCAATGAATTTTATGTTCTCAAATAATTTTATGTTAAGACCACAATATTTGGCCACAGTTTCACTGATTACATAGAACATAAAAATATACTTCCCATATAAAATCTGAAGTTCTGGTTAATATATTGGACACTAGCGATTGACTCTGCACGGGTGCAATGTTTGATCCATCTCGTAAGGTTCAGCGTTTGCAATGTAAGAGCAAAAAATGAGTTTATATACGAGTTCACTCAGAAAGCTCTAAAATTATCAGTGTTTTAGTACTATAGTATGCATGTATTATACATAATACACCTACCTCTTGAATATTTATTTTTATATAAAATAAACGCATCAAAATTCGTAACTAAGTTTTAAAGATTAAAGCATACATACAAACAGACAGTAGAAAGCGATGTTTTATACTATGTAGTGAAGTTCCACTTTGATCCATAAATTACAAATACTGAAGTAAAAAAACTGAGCTTTCGGGTCCTGTATTAGAGGAAACCTGGGCAATGTGAATATTTTAAGATTTACTTAATCTAGCCATTATTAAAGATAACCGTCTTTTCAGAATTTTCATCCTTGTGAGTCTCTTTGCAACATACTTCGGGACTTGCTCAGTGTACACTGTCATTGTAGCCAGAAACATTGTACAGGTAAATAAATTTCAAAATATCGTATTTAAATAAGGGTCGATTTTTCAATGGTCAGATAAAACTTATCAGACTGATCAATTATAAAGCGACGGATTTAAAAAAACACAGTTGCGTATGATTGCTGACAATTAGGTGACGTTTTCAAATTAACCATATTGTATTTTGTTCGACGAATATTTCTTATCTGACTATTGAAAAATCAGCCCTAAATAAAATTTATTATTGAAAGCAATTAGGAGTAGGTAGTCATCATCTTATTTAAGAGCTAAGCTCTTGTCAGTGGAGTTTTTTCCCATTTAGATGAGGCTGAGCTGAACGCTACTAGCGGGGTCACAGATGGTGGATAGTGAACAGCCACCAGATATGGTGGTTAACTGCAAATATGTCTGATAAGTAGTCCCCGACCAATCAGCGACAGGATTACCAGGATGTTGTGGGGAGTCTTGTGGGGTGGGGTTCTAAATAAAAAGCTGCAATATTCCCTGACGATCCTGTGACATGACGAGTAAACGCCGCCATTAAGCGTTCCCCTGGTGTTGGATAGCAGCAACATTAATACTGGCAGGAGGCTGAAGATATAGTACATTAGGAAAGGCTTTTTGACTGGGCATTAAGAGGCGGGAAACGGTTCTTTAACTGCGGTGTGGAAGTCAGAAGGGAAATCACCACACTATCTTCCCTAATTTGGAGTAGTATTACCTAGTATTATTCAATATTAATTTTTGTTTTAAACCACGTATCCTCATTTACAGGTGGTAGCTCACTACATGGGCAAGAAAGAATCGGAGGTGGAAATCAGAATATTCATCATTGCCCTTCTCCTGCCTCTCATCTTTATATCATGGGTCCGCAATCTGAAATATCTCGCCCCGATATCTATGCTCGCCAACATTTGTATGGGACTTGGCCTTGGAATCACGTTTTACTATCTGGTTGGAACCGGAGAACTCAAAACCGACAGGATCAAAGAAATGTTAATTAAACCCCCTGGGGAATGGGCGGAGTTCTTCTCTCTTAGTATCTTTGCTATGGAAGCTATCGGAGTGGTGATGCCCTTGGAAAATGCCATGAAGACACCACGCGCCATGCTCGGAATCTGTGGAGTACTCAACAAGGGAATGTCGGGCGTGACTCTTGTCTACATACTGCTCGGTTTCCTTGGATACCTTCGTTTTGGAGAAACTGTCCAAGATTCCATCACCTTGGATCTCGACGAGACTCAGATGTAAGTTTAAAAACCCCGTCTGAACCGAAAGGGTCATAAACTTGCTTTTATAACATAAACAAAACAAGCTCTTCAATATGTAATTCGCGAAAACTATTTTATGCATTTAAAAGTCAACAAGTTTAGCACTTATTTATTAAAACGGGGGACTTTTCAAAATTAGTATATAGTACCTAATCTCAATACTTAATTACTCCATAATTGGTCGGACAGGGTTTATACCAAATTAACATGAATATGGATTGGAAATCTTATTATTTTTTAGGCTAATTGCTCGCACTTAAGCTGAAATAATATTTCAGGTATTTCAGAAATATTTATGTAGTACAATCGGAGCGGAACAGAGTAACTTATCAATATTTTGTTGGTTTCAGTCCCGCTCAAATCGTCAAGATATCGATCGCCATCGCAGTTTTCTGCACGTACGGTCTCCAGTTCTTCGTGTGCATAGAAATTATGTGGAACGGAATCAAGGACAAGTTCACCAAGCGGCCCGACCTCGCCGACTACATCACTAGGACCATCATGGTCACCGTCTGCGTACTCCTGGCTGTGGCCGTACCCACAATAGGTCCCTTCATGGGCGTCATCGGAGCCTTTTGCTTTTCGATCCTCGGACTCATCGCCCCCGCTTTCATTGAAGTCATCACCTACTGGGACATAGGGTTCGGACCAGGCAAATATTTGATCTGGAAAAACGTACTTGTACTCATATTCGGTATGTTTGCATTAATTTTCGGCACCAAAGACGCTATTATAAAAATCGCAGGAGTATACAGTGGCCGCAAGTAGCAAAACAGAAATGAGGATAAATTTATTTTTAAAGAAACGCAAATATCGGGCTAACAGAGTCTGGTTATTGTACCTTTGAATAGTGTGATAAATAAGAATGTATGGCTTAGCGACTTTTTATACGAAACTTTATAAAGTTTAGACCAATTTTGTTTCAGCAAAGTATGAATGTTAGTGTGTACTTGGACACTGCTAAAATAATGGTGCTATTTGTCGCGATGTTTTACTCATGGCACTGTCCAGTTTAGAACATTCACTGATAGGTATATGTGTTGTTATTGAATAAGGGTCGATAAGTACCGTTAAGACTAAAAATTCGATTGCATTCCCAACCTAGAATTGAAAATTGGAAAAGAACGGCGCGGTGTGTTAGATATTGTATGCTTTTGTGTAACTAAATGTTTGGTCCCACTTAACGTGCCACGAGCACGCAACGTGAGTTAAGTCGATCAACTAGTAAATTGTCAGTCTCCCTGAAATTGCTAGATGCAGTAAGAGATTTTATCATGCAACATTTCCGCAGTGCAGTGCCTAACATCGTGACTATCGCTCTGCATTGGTGTGTTCAGGGAGGCCCAATTTATAACTGTCTGTAGTTTAATGTACCTACAGCAGAGGTACAAATGAGTCTTAAGGTAAATAAAACGAATACAGGTAAATTAGTTTTCTTATAAAGTAATGAATGGGTCTCGTGTTTATTACCAGCCTTTATCGTTTGTCTGTCATTTATTATTAATAGAGGTCTCAATTTGAGTCTGTAATGATGCTTTTGTGTGAGTAGAAATCGTGACAAACCATTAATAATTACTGAGTAGTCTCTGTTAAAGAAATGCTTGTCAGTCATAAACACACAAGGCAATAATTACCTGTGCGTTTACAGTTGCCGACTGTTGTTGCATTTAGTGTTTTAAGTTAATAACTTAACGAACGTTTTATATTATTTACCTATATACAAACGTGTGATTTGTTATATGCATATGGAATTGTAGCTTAATTTTATAAACTTTTAGCAATGGTTTTAATCAGGCGAAAGATTACGTAGTTATACTTTTATAAAAAAAACAAGCAAATATAAAATAATGTACAATCAACGTAGTATGCTATTAGCGTTTGCATGCTTTTTACCACGCTAAGGTTACTATGGAAAGTTAAGTATATCAGTTAAATATATTTAATTCAAGTCACTGGTCAGTAATTCACACGTTGTCATCAGCAGGAACGCTATTTTTTTAATCACTTTCGTTTCTGATGATTCCCGCACGTCATCTCAAAATTCATTTTTTTTGTCTTGCTTTATAGTAAGCGCATGTGGTAGAAATGAAATGTCTTCAACGAAGGTCTTCACAGGTGAATCTTTTATTGTATTCTTATTAGTGACTTGAATTAGAAACTGGAGTTTAGCCAAAGTTATAAGCAGTATACGCCAAGAACCCTCTTATTTTTATTTTATTTAAGTTAAACACCTAGACTTAGGTAAGAGTAAACTACCTTTCGTTAAGACAGTCGTTAGTAGTTGCATTGTTAAGTACAGCGCCAGCACATCAGGTTACCACTTTTGTTGCAAATTAGCTCTTATAACAACGGCATAAGACACCGCAGTGTTTACTTTGACGTGCTGTTGTCCGTACCTTGTGCTCATTTACAGCTTGAATTCCAAAATAGCATAACCATTATTTACCATACTTGTAAATGTAAATTAGGGGAACAGTTTATTATTGCCTAACCTTTTTTATTATAATAATTAATAACTTAAAACTGCGGATAGAAACTATTGGGTATAAACCTGGTTTCCTATTATTTCAATCGCTTAGGCATTTTGTAATAATCGGAAAAAGATTTCGCCGTAATATTGTTGTAATAATTTCCCAAAACTAAAACTTATTATAATATTTCCACGCAAGCTTGATCATGTTTTTTTTTTTTAATAGAAACTCTAGCGAACGCTCATATTTTTGTTCCAATGTATTGTAAATGTGCGAAAAGATAAGTTATAACTAGGCATTATAACCATTTATACTCAATTTTATTCCAATAATGTTCGGCCAAATACTGTTAATATACATGTTTGGCTAGTCAGAGTGCCCTAGCAACGATATACCGAAGTGCTTATTCATGAATAACACACTATCTAAGTATTCTACGTAATACATATCTTCTAATATTTCTGCAACAAGCAGCAGCTTTTAAGCTTGTACCCAGCCATAGAACAGGCATTAACAAAAACAAAAGTTCCTATACACATATGGTATTTTATTTATGGGTTAAAATAATTTAAAAAAAATGTATAAGTAGGTATTTTATTTCAGACCCAGAGTCAAAATATGTAAAGAATAAGGAAATTATGCCCCGTTCTATCCTACAGTAATGAAAAGTATCTCGTAAGGTATAAAAATAAATAACGTTAATGTATGTACCAATATTATAGGTATTCGCTTTCAAATCTCATCTTTACTATTATACAAAAAAAGGAACGATTCCTTCAGGACTATAACTTTAAAATAAGGCTATGTATTTTATAAAATTAATGATACCAATTGATATATTTTTTTATGGAAACATAGGCTCGATTATTAAAACAATAATTTTGCCTTAGCAATGTGCGGATAATGTGATTTTAATGTTTTCATGTGACTGTAAGTACGGATTTCAACAGTTTACTACCTAAGTATGGTATATGAAATACCATACCTTGTTTAATACATTTCATTCATGCAGGATGTGGGGGCAAGCTATTATAGAACTTCTTTTTAATATTATAAAAAATATATGATACTGTCTTTATTTAATATAATTGCATAATTATAAAATTAAATGTATTGATGTATCGAGATGAAATTGTCTTATTTAAATTACAAACGTACAAGCTCTTCTACAGTTTTATTTCTTGAGTTTAGTCTCCATAGAATACCTATGTCGAATAGTTTATCTGATTCATAAATACGAGTAGGAGTCGCCGGAAAGGTCAGCGTATTAATTACTCATAAATAACGTTTCGCAGCGTGATGGTTTATAACCTGAAAGCCTTCCTCGATAAATATACTATCCGACACAAAAATATTTTTTCAAATCGGTCAAGTAGATAGTAGTAGAACGCACTAATCTGAAACTACTGGACCAACTTGAAAAAATATTTTTTACGTTAGATAGCCCATTTATCGAGGAAGGCTTTAAGCTGTATAGCAACTAGCTACGACTCATATAAGTTCAGCGCCGCAACGAAAAATGTTGCGATAACGGGAAAAAAATATTCCTTTTGAGAACTTCCGCTGCGTAAAACGTTTAAGTTACACAAAAATCATGTATCAGAAGATTATTCTGAAGATTTTATGTTGTTCACAGTATTTGTTGTCATAGCTGTACAGAAATAAATAATTTGTGAAAATTTTAACTGTTTAGCTATCATGAGATACAGTCTGGTGACAGACAAACGGACGGACGGAAAGACTGCGAATTCTTAGAAAGTAATAAGGTCCCGCTTTTCGGGTAGGGTCAGATGTCTAACAATGAAACAGTACTACACAATGAAACTTTGGGATATTTAAAAAAATCGTCGTTGCCATACCGTGCAATATATTACGTAAGGACGATCTCGAGAACCCCCTTCTATACCCCAGTTTGCATCGGCAGCGCGTGGGTGAGTACTTTTCTATGGAGAATTTTAGATTTTTTTGTACAAAAAAGTAAGTATTTTCTGCTATAATTATACATTTTTCATTAAATTTGAGTTGTTTATTACGTATTATCTATGAAAACCTACTATTAAACATATCTTCTAGATTCATGTGCACTAGATTGTGAGTTGTCATTTTATTAATTTTGTGGATAAAAATTGGGGTTAGTAAAAGAAACCCGAGGTAGTCAACAATAGAACAGTTGCATTTGGGTGTACATCCGGCCGTCTGAGCCAGGCTTCTATAGAGATCTTGCATATGTATACGTTACCCCAGCCAGATTTTGTCGAAAATCACATTTTTTTTTAAGTAGATAATTAGAAGTCCAACTTCTTCAATTGTTGTGCTGATTTTTAAATTTGTTTTGCTTATGGTTTTTTAGTTATTTGACAAAAACAGATCTGGCTGCCGTAACGTTACCCCAGCCAGATGTTTTATTAATTAAAGGGTTTATTGAAATAAACTTTAGGTACATAATTAGTATTCTGAACGAGGTAAATGTTGCCACAAAATTTGAATTTGTATCGTTTATGGTTTCGGAGATATTCAAAATCCTGCTGGTGTAACGTTTACGTGTTCGCTGTATCTCCGAAACGGCTAAGCGAATATGTATAATTTTTTGTACACAGCTTCTATGAATTTGTTATAATTTGTTTGCCAATAAAGAAAAACAAAATAATGCACCGTTTAGAAGTATTTTAATTAATAAAAAAACTCAAAAATAGCTCCTAGCTCTTCAAAAAAGAGCTCTAAAGCCTTATTTGAAACGTCATTTTGTAGCTTACAACTGCCTTCAAATGTTTGTAAATTTTCATTAGAATCCTGTAGGTATTTATTAAGTTACAACGATATTTAATTCAGTTCTCGTAACGATGCGCTCCGGAGATTTTAAGCCTCCGATTTACTGAGTTCCTTGTGGATTTAAAAGTTGAATAAGATATCATTAATTAGTATTTTAGTTCAATTTTCTACCTGTAAAATTTCAGCGTAATACGATTTGTAATTACTGAGATAATTAAAAGAAAGACATTAGGTAGTGCATGATCATGGCAACCCGACCAAGTATAGATGGTTACGAAAAAGCGGCCGCGTAGTACTTTATGCCTACCTTTTGAAATTAATAGGATAGTTTTAAACGTAAAGTACAGTTACGTACAGAAGTGTAAAACGAAAACAATATCATCTTAATTTGAGTATTTTTATTTACAAATCATGTCTTATAAACTTACAAAGAAAAATGCGAAGTACCTAAACACTTTAATTTAGTTATATATTTTCTTATAGCAGCATAATAAATGTTCATTGGCTCAACATAATTATAAATTAACTTCCAAAAGATTAACATTGATTTTCAAATCATGAACTAACAATCACATAATAAATTATTGACTGACATTATTATTTTAAGAGCACATTACGATGACTGGCTGGCTAGTATTCTTATAAAAATAGTTTTATTATTAAAATCACAGATCATTATTAAAACTAAATTAAATCACATTGTACTTAGTAAAATGTTCGATTTTAAATATCAAAATAAACTTTCGGACATAGATACAGCTCTAATATAGTTATTATAAAACCTTCCTCTTTAATCATCAATCATCATCATCAAAAAAACCGCATCAAAATCCGTTGCGTAGTTTTAAAGATTTAAGCGTTCAAGGGGAAATAGGGACAGATAAAGCGACTTTATTTTTACTATGTAATGATTAAAAAGGAAAATTATTTTTATACATTAAGTAGCTTACCTTTTTCATTAGTAACTCACGAACTCAGGTATTATGGTCCGCAATAGAAGTACTTCATAGTAGTTCACTTTAAATTAAACGAAATTGCGAAGGAAGCGTATGCGCACTCATTCAACGAAACCAAATCTTTGACTAACTCTATCGAGCGACAAACAATCATCCGCCCTCCGTCCCTCGTCCCAAGGACGCGTTATCGACGCTCTCTTTCTTTCTTCAGTAAGTTGCAATGATGTCGTCTCATGTGCATAACTGTGAAGAACATAGAACACGCGCGAATGCAGCGCGCTAAGTACAAAGTCTTCTATCTCTCTATCTATATTATTTTAAAACTGCAACGGGACCGTGTTTGTGCCAATTAAATATTTCACTATTTTGTTAATAAATATATAAGTTTAGCGCTTACGTCACAACAGGTTAAATAAGATAGGTAATGAATGGTACAGTATTTTAAGTAGGTAACATAAATAAGTAGACACAAATTAAAAACATATAATTTAATTCATTTCAAGATATATACTATGCTATAGGCTGAATAGTTTAATTCTGTACGCGACTGTATTGAGCATGTAGCGTTATTATACTATACGTTTTAAAAGGTAGGCATAAAGTACTACGCGGCCGCTTTTTCGTAACCATCTATACTTGGTCGGGTTGCCATGATCATGCACTACCTAATGTCTTTCTTTTAATTATCTCAGTAATTACAAATCGTATTACGCTGAAATTTTACAGGTAGAAAATTGAACTAAAATACTAATTAATGATATCTTATTCAACTTTTAAATCCACAAGGAACTCAGTAAATCGGAGGCTTAAAATCTCCGGAGCGCATCGTTACGAGAACTGAATTAAATATCGTTGTAACGTAATAAATACCTACAGGATTCTAATGAAAATTTACAAACATTTGGAGGCAGTTGTAAGCTACAAAATGACGTTTCAAATAAGGCTTTAGAGCTCTTTTTTGAAGAGCTAGGAGCTATTTTTGAGTTTTTTTATTAATTAAAATACTTCTAAACGGTGCATTATTTTGTTTTTCTTTATTGGCAAACAAATTATAACAAATTCATAGAAGCTGTGTACAAAAAATTATACATATTCGCTTAGCCGTTTCGGAGATACAGCGAACACGTAAACGTTACACCAGCAGGATTTTGAATATCTCCGAAACCATAAACGATACAAATTCAAATTTTGTGGCAACATTTACCTCGTTCAGAATACTAATTATGTACCTAAAGTTTATTTCAATAAACCCTTTAATTAATAAAACATCTGGCTGGGGTAACGTTACGCCAGCCAGATCTGTTTTTGTCAAATAACTAAAAAACCATAAGCAAAACAAATTTAAAAATCAGCACAACAATTGAAGAAGTTGGACTTCTAATTATCTACTTAAAAAAAAATGTGATTTTCGACAAAATCTGGCTGGGGTAACGTATACCTTGCATATCTAGGCTTATAAGGAATCGTTAGTGACGCTGATGTATCCAGGTTTCATCGTTTGTGACGCAATAGTTTTCTTGGAAAATCAAAAAAACTAGGCTCAGACAGCCAGAATTTCGCATTTCCTGACTTTCCAGATCTCAACTATCAGAGGGTTTCAGGTCGCTGTTTCTTATAAAATGTGATGTGACGCGTTAGTGACGGTCATCAGAAGTAGTTTCATCCATTTTAATCTAGTACTTTTTGAGAAATCGTGATAAACGTGTGGCTCAGACAGCCTGATATCCGGTCGTCTGAGCCAACTTGTTTTTCTCTATATTTCACGAAATGTTACGTTTCGGACAAATGTTTTTCGGATTTACTGATGTGACGACGTTAGTGACAGCTCTCGACCAGATTTGAACCTTCGTGACGCACGCGTTTTGGAGAAATTGAGAAAAAACTGCTGGCTCAGACAGCCGGATGCTGGCTGTCTGAGCCACCCAGTTCTACCACTTCCAGGTGTTGTACGAAGCTGAAAACTCATCTAATCTGATGTGACGCGGCCTCTAAGTACAAAAAATCGTAAGTGACGGCTCTATATGCCGCCAATCAAAAGTTATAAGCATTTCAAATGTTTTCCATACATCGATGCATTTGGGTGGCCACACTTCGCACTCTTTATGGAAACGGAAAGACAATTTAGTAGAAAATGTAAGCTAAAGCCCCTCATATCAAAGCGGATGCTTTCTCCTGCTATTTAAATATTTAATTACGTAGTCAATAACTACGCCGATGAAGGAAAATATGTTAATTATATATGGTCTCAGGTATTCCAAGGAAAAAATCGTTAGATTACTATTTATTTGAAAACAACCGCTAGTTTATCGAAGGTACTACAATATTAGAGAATTTTGGTAAGGTACATACTACTTACATATTACTCGACTCTTCCCATGTGATTTTACGGCCCACTTGGGACAAGATGAATATAAATACTAACTTAATCCTGCAAGTCGTTTCCGTTTTTGTTTGGATGGAAAACTTAGTAATTCATTGACTCGTCCCACCATGCCTATACATATAATATTTGGGACGAAATGCGGAAAATCAAAGATATATTTACAAACTGCAACTCGTCCTGAGTAATTCTTAAATTTTCTCAACGTTTAAAAGAAGGCTTTTATTTCTAGTGTAAAGAGATGATCTTACCAAGATTATCAGACCATGTACACTTGTACAGGCTCATATTTTATTCACCATTTAAAAAATCAGGAATATGCTATCAAGTTAAAGAAAAAATGTTAAATAAGAACATTAAAACACTTTTTAATCACTGTTAATTCGACATGCAAGATAGCGTCAGGCAAAAAAGTAGACATTTACAGTGATGACAGTTGCTGAAAAAAAATCCGCACTACTGATTAGTGACTGATGTACTGACAAGGAAACCTGCACTTACGAAGTTAATCATTAAAAAATGCATTTAAAGAAATTTATGGTGATAATATTGGGCTCGATATACTAAAAGGGGGCACAAAGACTTATGACAACAATCAGGCATGTTTTGACGTGAGCTCCAGACTGAGACCTCAGTAAGCAGAGCAGTATTTAGTTGGACTACTTACTACTTTTACTAGGCGTAGTCAGCGTTCTCTTGAAAAAAGCTAGGCTCCAGGCTCCAGGCATACTCAGCGCTTTGCACTTACTTTTTACTCGGCGTTTAGATAGCTGTTTACTGATAATTCTGATATCACCCAACGTCTAAGAATTACCATGTGGAAGTCTCCTGTTATTGATATTTTAGTAAATAGTAAAGTTATTTTACGAATTGTTTCTGGTGTAGCATTTATACAAATAGTAGTTCATCAATTCATCCCATACATGTCTACAGCTTATTTTGGACGAGATGCAGATAATTTAATCAAATTATTTTTAACGTCATTTAATGTAATCAAAAAGTTAAAACTATCAATATGAGTATAATCAGAAAAAAAAAACAATAATATTGTTACAAAAAAGTTAACACAATTGTGTTGTATGAAAGGAAACCCTTTTAATGATTACAAAGTAAAATATAATATACATCTAATAAAACAATTGTAGTCAAATGTGAATAATACTCCTCGTAAATAGGTATACTATACTCGTCATAAATTCAATCAAGTCTACGAACTAAGTAAAAATCCACGAGCACAAACTTATATCATTGCTTTATTAAAACAAAATAATTATTACTTGTCCTATGAACATAAACTTTAAAAGAAGATAAACGCTACAACCTGTGGTTAATAAACATGACAGGTCCAAAACAAAATATATGTTTTTCATTTTATTTCATTATTTTCGTAAGTTTGTTTCTACGCACTTCTCTTACCGCCATATCCATTGTTACTTACTTACATTATTATTTATCATGTATACATTTTGTAACATACATATTTAAACTTTCTTGTAAAATTCAACAACAATCTTTTGGGCTATAAAAATAAATGATATTAAGTGGATGATTTCTTTCCATCCTGCATAATTTTATAGTCTATCTATATATTTTTATATATATGATCAGCCATTTGACCACTATCACAACTGGTGGTAAGTGATGATGTCGAGGATTGGTCATGTCTGATCAGTAATAGCGTAATCATTCTTCTTTTGAAAATGCCAATATTAAGGGTTTCGGGAACACCTCAGCCGGTAGCGCATTCCATTCTTTATTCCCTTGCATCAGAAATTTTGTTCGAACAAAGATGGACACAAAGATGGCGCGCGTCTCGTGTTCCGAAGGTGAAATAAGGCTGGCTTAGTAATTTTTGTTCGTAATAATAATAAGCGGTCCCAGAGAACTGCGTTTCACCTTCTGCGCTGTTTTTTGGTTATTATTTTGCACCCAAAAAAGCAGGAGACGATTTACATAATGGTTAAAAATAATTATTGCATCTTGTCCCAAATGGGCCGTAAAAATATGGGACGAGTTGGGGAATGAGTACTTAGTATGTATTTAATACCGAAAAAGTCTTATATTGTAGTAACCAGCTGGAGCTAGTGATTATTTTTAAATAAAGAGTAATTTTAAAACCTGGAATACCCCATACATAATTAACATATTTTCCTTCATCGGCGTAGTTATTGACTACGTAATTATGAGGGGCTTTAGCTTACATTTTCTACTAAATTGTCTTTCCGTTTCCATAAAGAGTGCGAAGTGTGGCCACCCAAATGCATCGATGTATGGAAAACATTTGAAATGCTTATAACTTTTGATTGGCGGCATATAGAGCCGTCACTTACGATTTTTTGTACTTAGAGGCCGCGTCACATCAGATTAGATGAGTTTTCAGCTTCGTACAACACCTGGAAGTGGTAGAACTGGGTGGCTCAGACAGCCAGCATCCGGCTGTCTGAGCCAGCAGTTTTTTCTCAATTTCTCCAAAACGCGTGCGTCACGAAGGTTCAAATCTGGTCGAGAGCTGTCACTAACGTCGTCACATCAGTAAATCCGAAAAACATTTGTCCGAAACGTAACATTTCGTGAAATATAGAGAAAAACAAGTTGGCTCAGACGACCGGATATCAGGCTGTCTGAGCCACACGTTTATCACGATTTCTCAAAAAGTACTAGGTTAAAATGGATGAAACTACTTCTGATGACCGTCACTAACGCGTCACATCACATTTTATAAGAAACAGCGACCTGAAACCCTCTGATAGTTGAGATCTGGAAAGTCAGAAAATGCGAAATTCTGGCTGTCTGAGCCTAGTTTTTTTGATTTTCCAAGAAAACTATTGCGTCACAAACGATGAAACCTGGATACATCAGCGTCACTAACGATTCCTTATAAGCCTAGATATGCAAGATCTCTATAGAAGCCTGGCTCAGACGGCCGGATGTACACGCATTTGGACACAATAAAATAGTGTTTCATTGTGTACTATCTAGTTTTATCGTGCACCACCATATAACGTTAGTACTTTACAACGTAACGGGACGTAAGGGACCTCACCTTCACGTGATGCGTCCTGTTTCAATAGACGAGGATCTATTGGCAATTGGAATTGGCAGTTTAACCATCCAATAAAAGACGCAGTTAAATGTAGAGCTGTGACCGTCAGCAGCGTCACAGCTATAAAGGGCTGCGCCTCCGCGCTCGCCAACCCACCTACCAAGCGTGCGAATATTGGCATCAAAGCCCCCCAGTCTCCGACAGCCTCGCTATTCCTTACTCCGGTAGTGGCCACGGTAATGGCGGGGCAGGGGTGATAAAAATCCCCGGAAGCGATCGTGATACCACCCCCAACGACAACTGACCCTGGTAACTTATAACGCTTGCACACTGAGGACAGACGAGAAGTTGCTCGAGGTGTTGGAAGAATTGAGCAGGTTACACAGGGACATAGTGGGTTTCTCGGAAGCCCGTAAAGGAGGCGAGGACACGACAACTCTGAAGTCCAGCAACCAGCTCTTCTACCGGGAGAGCAACCAACAAAAGTCCCTAACTTGCGTCCGGTTTCACGTAAACAACATCGTAACCATCGAGAGTGTCTCGAGCAGGGTGGTACCTTACCTTATTCTCAGAATATCCAAGAGTTATTCTTTAGAGATATACCTTATACTAAGAATATCCACGAGAAATGAGTGATAGACTTCATCATGACCTTCAAGAGACAGTTATTAAGTGATGTTGTCGCGATCAACAGGGAATAAACCGGCAGCGATCACCAAATTGTTTCGAGGCACATTGAATAAAAATGAAAAATTGGAAAGGTACCGCCTGATGAAGTCCACGCTCCGACCTACTCGTGCCCATATTCAAAATCCTAAGAGCTTTCAAATCGAGTTGTAAAGTCGCTTTATGAAGGTACCGCCTGATGAAGTCTTCTTATATCATAGCTGAGTTTCATTCAACATGGTGGACACTTCCGGCATTTCCACAATAAGCGTTATTATTATGTCAAATTTAGATAAGTGTATAAATTATGATGTATTGAACATATGACGAAGAGAATGTGTAATGTAGTGAATACAGTGGTGTTACATAAGTAACACACAGTGAGTATGTGGTTTAGTGCATTACAGAACGAAGTAAATATGTTGGGCAGTCTAGGATCGGGAATCGTCTTGTAACATACACCAACAGAAGTGAACCAAAAAAAAGGTATGATAAGTTGAAAAATAAGAAACGGTGTTATTTTTAATCTCATTTTTATTCAATTTTGATGTTTCTATTCTTACGGCCAGGCCTAAAACACTTAGACCCCACCGTTTGGACAGTTTCCCCACAAACCCGTTGTTGATATCTTCCACTGAAAACAAGGCAAACAAAGCGACTTTACAACTCGATTTGAAAGCTCTTAGGATTTTGAATATGGGCACGAGTAGGTCGGAGCGTGGACTTCATCAGGCGGTACCTTTCCAATTGGTCATTTTTATTCAATGTGCCTCGAAACAATTTGGTGGTCGCTGCCGGTTTATTCCCTGTTGATCGCGACAACATCACTAAATAATTGTCTCTTGAAGGTCATGATGAAGTCTATCACTCATTTCTCGTGGATATTCTTAGTATAAGGTATATCTCTAAAGAATAACTCTTGGATATTCTGAGAATAAGGTAAGGTAACACCCTGCTCGAGACACTCTCGATGGTTACGATGTTGTTTACGTGAAACCCGACGCCAGTTAGGGGCTTTTGTTGGTTGCTCTCCCGGTAGAAGAGCTGGTTGCTGGACATCAGAGTTGTCGTGTCCTCGCCCTCTTTACAGGCTTCCGAGAAACCCACTATGTCCCTGTGTAACCTGCTTAATTCTTCCTCCACCTCGAGCAACTTCTAGTCTGTCCTCAGTGTGCAAGCGTTATAAGTAACCTGCGCTCGTAGTCTGATGCAACATTTTTGACATTTCGCGTAGACAATTTCAATTTTATGATTTTCTAATTCATTAAATATCATTTTAACTTATGTAGCTTGTGTGTTTAATAAATCTTAAAAAATATTTGTATTTTTTTAGCTTTATTCGAAAATTCTTCTCGATCAATAAATACACGAAAACACTAATTTTGTTACGGCATTTTGCGAGCACCACCTGGTGGTTTTACAGGGAACTATGTCGAGACTTCCGACACAGGGCCAGTTGTCCCTGGTATAAAGTAATCATAATATTAATCGCCTTCATAAACTCACTAAAACGCTTAAAATGACGCATTTGCCTTCTACATAGGAGAAGCTTACGTACAGACAGCAAAACAGTCTACGTACTTTTAGCACTATAATAGCACAGTATTGACTTTTCGACACTTTTGTTTATTTAAGGAAGGATCATTTTGATGTAACTTGGTTGATATATTAAATAAAACACGTGCTGTAAATTAAATAAACGAAATTATAATTAAAATATAAAAGAGTCGGAGCCCGTATTTTGATGCGTGTGTAAAACTAATACCTTCCAAGGACATAAATAAGTCAAGAGTATTAAGAACATACAAATTCCAATCGTTGTCGAAATCACAAAGTCAGTTACCAATATCAGTATCAGTATAACACAAACAATCAAGAGTCTTAGGGTAGATTTTACCAACGTCAGATAATACTTATCGAACTGAATAAATATAAATCTACCGAGATTAAAAGTACATTTACATAATGATTACCGAAAATTTTATTTTATTCGACAAATCAGGCCTTCTGACGCTGAAAAAATCAGGCCTAAATATTTAAAAACTTATGTGGTGCTATTTACAAAAAAGTTAGACAGTGTTTAATGTACTATACATTGCTTGTGTGTTTCAGACTTAACCGCGTTATATTAAGAGAAGTGTTTAAACCTAGTCTAATTTCTTTGTAACAACACTGATGTACTATTATACTAATTGGTGCCTATAAAAACCAACAAATCAAGTTTACATAAAATACAAAATATTACATGCAGGTATAGACTGTGCCTTGCCCAATAACTTAACAAATAATAAGTAATACAGAAATGGCACAACGTTTTGTTAAACATAATTTTGGACGTCTAACAGCATTGTTATTTGCTCAATCATAAGCATCGAATATATAAAACATTTGAACAGTGCAACATTTATACACTTTTTATATCGTTTATGTATCGATTTAGAACATCATTAAATTTTGAGAATTCTTAGTCTAGTTTCAACACAAACTAGTAAAGTAGTACCACAGTATATGAACCCTACAGTCATTACGTTAAGCATGACGCAGACGAACATAGTCCGGTAATTTGTATTTTGTATATCATCAAGAAGGGAGTTAGAGCTTGTCTGAACTAAAATATTCTATGTCCATATTTTAAATTTGCTTGTGTGCGTACAAGCAAATTTAAAATATGGACACATTACATATACAAATGCCGTTGTAATTTGGTCATTCATTGGCCGGTGAGAGTCGAACGATTTGTTGGCTAACTTGTCATTACTGACGTGAACGCGCGAAAAGCGGACGTTTTGTTTCATACAGTGTGCCGGCGCTGCTCCTAAGGAGAGCGTTGTCGGATTTATTGCGCGACTAGTCGATCATGACGATGACGTAAGCATACAGATATACAGATCTTAATTCGCGGAGCAGTCGACGCTCTTACACAGATGAAGTGGTTGTTATTAATACAATGCGACAAGGATCTTCTGGCCAATAGATGACATTGACAGGTGGGCACTAGCATTCAATGAAGGTAGACAGTGCAAGATAATCTCCCTTGATTCAGGGATTTATTTTTTAGGGTCTATTTATTAATTACCTTATATTGTTTGCCCGACTAAGAGCCGATTGTTCAATGGCCAGATAAAACTTAGCAGACTGATAAATTATAAAGCGACAGATTTTAAAAAATATGACAGTTACGTATGATTTCTGACAATTAGGTGACGTTTTCTAATTAGCCATATTGAATTTTGTTAGACGAATATTTCTTATCTGACTATTGAAAATCAGCCCTAAGAGAAATGGGACCAACGGGAGAGGTAATAATTACAATAGTACTAAACATGTATGGTTATATCATTGTAAAACAATTGTATTATCAGTAAAAACCATCTTTGTAAGATTGGGGAGATTTCGCTAAAGTCGATCAGACAACCACATTTTTTAACTTGACAGTGTTAGTTCTGATTTTTGCCGTTGCCGTTTTTGCACTCACACATCGAAATCAGTTGATATTAAGTAATGTCATGCGTCATTTCAGCTTAGACAAGCTCTAGCTTAATATAAATAAATAAAAAATGGTCAAATGACATGAAGTATTGAAGTTAATAAGTACGCATGTTTTCACAGTCTACTTGTAGGGGGTTGTGTAGTTCCGTAGGTATGTATTACTACATGACTACACTTTAATAATACAACACAAGTGCTAAGTTTCTCTAGTCCACTCAGAAAATGCTATTTTGAAGTTTTGTATTTTTACACTTAGCATGGAAATTCCTGTAATATGTCAATTTCCTATACAATTGTATAGGAAATTGACATATTACAGGAATTCCGTACAAAAATGAAAGAATCAGGATAGTTATCTCTGAGCGGAAAAATTATAATCTCAATAATAAGAGTTAGTAAGTAGTACTCAATAGTAAGTAGTTTTTAGTTTTTTAACCTCTGGTACTGGAAATACTAGCGGCTACTGCGTAGAGTTTGGAAACACTTGCGACCTTACTTAGTTAAACGGCACTACCAGTATTTAATAATTAAGTAAAATCATGGCTCAAGAGAGCTCGTGATGAAATAAGGAGGCTTATTAAATACCTAATATACACAGGCTATAAAGAGTAGCAACACAAAAATTCTGACTCAGTATGCAGTATCGACAGTCGCGCAGCAGTCAAAAGTCGTTTGAATAGCTACAAAATTATATTAAATGGTACTATTTTATTACCATATAATCTTAAGACTTGCTTCTTGCGGAAGGCAGATATATTTTATGAATAATTATAAATATTACATGAAACTATCGAGTATTTCACCGAAAACAAAGCATATAGCAATAGAGCATTTTTGCAAATTTCGCCTGCGTCTCGCCGCCATCGTTTAATTACTGTAGATAAATCATACTGCGCTGTTGTATCCTAATCTAACTATTGAACTTTCTAGTCGGTAGGTATTCATCGCCATACTACTCACTTCCAGAAACAGCTTAAAATATTTGATATAATTTTTAAAGCAGATCGATGTGAAGTGACTTAGAAGCCACATAGTGAGTTTAGTAGCTGACTGCATTGCATGGCATTGCCGACCAATAAATATAATCAACTGTAATCTATCATAAAAGCCCTACTCGTTTATAACCTGAGAAGCTGACTCGCCGAGTATACATTGTCACAAAAGAACTGGCATAAAAGTTAAAAATATTAATCTTTCACAATATTTTCAAATACTAACACTTTAGTATACTTACGTTTAGAAACATTCTAATAATTGATTCAGCCAGCGCTATCAAAACAATGTACACTCACTTAACTAAATTACACTAACATTGACTTGCACATCTTAAATCTATAATATTAGTAAACAGTTTAACTGACATTATTGCAATTCTCACTGTAGGTAGGTTTAATCTTTGCAGATAATTCCAATACCATCAACATTAAAAATTTACCATCAAACGCAAGTCTAATTACTCCGTTTTACTTAAATACATACAATATAATATATTCAGTATTATTACTAAAGTACACTTGATAGCGTGCATAGTATTTCAACACCAAAAACAGTAGTTCATCGCATAGCTACATTTAACAATAAATATACTATCTAGCTTTGAACTAACATAATCCATAATTTGTTAATAATAAAGAACGTTCTTGCATACTTTATATTGCTAAGAGAGTCGAGATTCAATAATTTTGATTCATCAGTTCATCACACATTTATGCTGACTAAAAACAAAGAGATTCAAATCAATCCAGTCACTTTAATGAGTTTTAAAATTAAAAATAATTATTCAAGGTCTTTTTTAACTGTAAATAGTTGAAGGTGGTGCGCGTAAAAAAATACCAAATGACGCCTGAATCATCACAGCTGTCATACTCGTATGTAGGCAAGTTGTGACTGATAAACATGAGTGCATTCGATATTGCGACGTCGTACAGTAAGTGTGGAATTGGCCTGTTTACAATCCGCGCAAACCATTTCATATAACATTAAAGCTATCGTGTGTAATACTCAACATTTTCAATAACAACAGAGTGCACATTTTGTAATAAGATGTACAGGCCAAGAACAAATTAGTATATCTTAAGTACTGCATGTTTTATAATTCCAGATAGCCATCGCGTCGTGACGTACGTATTGGAAATTTACACTTATTTGCATAATGTACTTAATCAACGCATGACAAGTTTGCAAACTGGCGGGTACACAATTTGCCTGCAACATTCATACAGCTAACTTTTGGCTTCATTAGGTACACTACAATAATATACAAATATAAAAATAGACCATAACTCTGGTTTGCTTCTGCTTTACAAATACACATTAAACCACGAATTAACATAATCCATCAAATCCAAAATAAAAAATACTGCATCCATTAAATGTAGGCACTTAAACATTACGAATCATCAAAAAAATATTAGATATTAATATATTGCATTGTACATCTAAACATTTTACATTAAATTAAATGCGTTATAGTGATGGCGCCTTGATTCCTAATATAATTGTAGGTAAGCAATGTAATATTTATAAAAAACTGAGACGGAAAAATTGTTTCTAACAACAACATTTACTTCTAATAATGGTCACGTATTTATTCAAGATATACACTATAAATGTGACACATAATAATATCAATATTCGATATAGATTGCATTTTCAAGTACGTATTCTATTCGCAAGTGACAGTGAACGTTGGAACTCTTTATTTTTAAATAATTGCTATGATCATACGATTAATCGACACTACATTTGTTTATTTAGTTTGCGCTTGTCCTAACAGTGTTTAAGTAAAAATTAATAAAAGTTACGAAGAAAAAGTTAGTTCGGATATAAATGTTACATGAAATTCATTTCCTCCGAGAAAATACTATGGCAGTCAAAATTAATAATAAAGGCTAGGAAACAAAGTAAGATAAGCTGCATACTTCCTAGCTCGCATTATCAATGCAACTGCAGTATTGATAATCAATTTATATGACTAATATTTGGAATGGTTTTATTTAAGATCGTACAAATCCTGAGATTCGATGTACCTCTGAGTGATAATCCTGCCAGAATCAACCACGGGTGTGAGTAGTTCTTCCGACGGAACTTGGATTCTGATTCTATTGTCGGAGGGTATGTTGTTGGTTCCGTTGGTGTAGAAACCGAGAGTCATGGGTTTATGGTGTTCCTCGTAGGGTTTGTACTTAGAGGGGGAGACGGGGTGTAGGTGTGAGGGGCTGGCCGCGAGGGGGTTGTATGTCACGTGTATACGGACGACGTCGTCAGAGAGGGGGGACGCGGAGGGGGGGTGCGGGGTAGCGCGGGGCGTGGAGTGTGTTGTTGACGGCGCCCTCTGGATGCTCAGACCGCAGATACCAGACCTGGAAACCATTAAATTTATTTATTAGACCCCATTTTAATGTTGGGTAAGTATTGATTTGTTATGTAAGAGAAGGGACAAATAATTTATCTTCGTAGACATTCTTTATGTAGATGCCGTGGCGTGATTTATTACGAAGAAGGCCTCATTCTACTTAAGTTATTTATATGGAATACAAGTCTTTTTAAAAGCTGAAATGCTCGAAGTTTACGCATAAAGCTCCAGCTTTGGTATGAATATAACAAGCTATCGAACACAAAATTAAGTGTTTAAATATATATTTCTATACAGTGATACACTCGACTATAAAGTGAACCAAAAGCAATAAAAGTGGAACAAATGTGTGATTAGCTGGTGTAGCCACGACGGATCTAGAAAAAGTCTATGAAAAGAGACAAATAGTGAAGTCATCTACAATCTTACATTACTTCAACTTAGTAAACTTAACGGATTTTACTACATATCTGGCTTTGGGCTCTTGTTAAAACTATAAAATAAATTGACCACAGTTGGATAAATTATATTACAAACTTCCGTATAATTGACCATTATATTTTCGCCTCAACCAGTGACGGCTTAAGATTATCGGTCAGAAGAAAGGTATATTTCCCGCAATTCGCTAATGCGCCTGGCGGAAATTTATTTGACGTATACTAGTTGTCATGTCTATCGTTTTCTTTTTGTATGTTACATGACTTATAATCGTTTTGACAATAATAATATATTAAAAAAACAAACTCAAAATCTCTTTCGCAACTTTATTTTTAAAATAAGTTGCGAAAGAGATTTTGAGTTTTATCACTCTTTATAAAACCTAATTGGTTTATATTGTGTCGTGTTTATGTATTAGTGCTGTCCTTTTCGTTGTAGGTGGTACTTTTGCTTAAAAGCTAATTTATCAATTTAAATTTTTTGCTGTTAATAAATCCCTTGACGTGTAAATGTGATGAACTGGGTAATACATTCCACAAATACCTAGTAGTGTTTTATTCCGATTCGTCAAGACGTAAAGAGCTGCCATCTTGCGGGCAACCAGTTTAAATAACGCATATACTGGGTATTGTTTTGTCAGTGACATCCAACTCAAGGATGATAATATGAGTTTTGCCTATTCTAAATTCTATATGCAAGTTTTATAAAAGAAAACCTCTTTTTTTAAAAAGCTCGTGCGTTTCTGCGAAATACTAAGCCGTAGCTACAAAGCTACGAAGTGGCGACCTGATCTTGGTAGTTTTATCTCGCTCGCTAGTACCGCAATAACTTGATTTTGTGAGCTTTTCTTTTCATTAAAAACAAAATGATTCATGACATCAGTGTCGTTTGTGTTGCCAAACAACAGCCTGTACAAAGTTCAATTTATCCAACCGCAGTCCGCCCACTACAGAACAAATCTCACCCATCTGACCCAGTGCCGTCGTCGCTGACGTTGCTGTGTGTGTCGAGCGAGTTGTCCGGCGCGTGCGAGCGCCCGCTCGAGAACACGCTCAGATCAGCCGTGCTCGTCACGCTCGTGTCGGCGAGCGAGCGACGCGAGCCGAGCGCGGACGCAGAGTCGTCGCAGCGAGCGCCGCCCGCCACACCGCTGTGTTCTGCAAACGCACGTATTTCGAAACAGTGGAAAATAAAACACGAACGGCCAGCTTCCCAAATCCTATACTTTTCGCAATTAATTGAAAGTGTAATACTAATTTTCAGACAGCTTTAACGTCAGGCTACAGCGACTTACAAGGCCTACTGTTGAGTAACGCTCAGAAAAGACGTCTTTTTAATGACATTGTTTGAGAAGGAAATGATTTTTATGAATAATATCTATACAGTGTTATCTAGTGTAACTTATTCAAAGGCATGACAAAGCGAACAAAAAAATACATGCAAAATAAAAATCAAGTACTTACCGTATCATAAGTATTCTCAAGCAAAAGAATTAGGACCACATCAAACGCACATGCATTTCTAATGATATTTATGGATTGTAACGAACATAAAAATCTCTGCTCAGATCCTGATTAACATAAATTGAATTATTTCTTATGATTAAGGGATTATTTACAAAAGGGTTTAATGTTTAATCTTCAGTTCATGCGGTTGCTTGCGGTGTTTCTTGTTCTTGTGATGTTTTACGAGGTACGATCCATCGGGCACAGTAGTGGTGGTGAAATAGGTGGGGATAGGGCTGAGGCGGACTGGAGGGGGGAGGTGGATGTCCAGGGACGCCTGGGAGGCGCGGAGGACGGCGCCGGGAGATGCGCACTCACCTAAAGTGAAAACCAATCAACGATATGAATGTGCTTTCAAAATTTTACCAAGGATGCCTTCCCTACGCTTTTTTCAGTTGATTAACTCAATAATATCTCTATACACCGAAATAAATGTCTTGTGTATGCAACCTTAGGTTTTTTTAAATAAAAAGCAAACCAGTTTGAAATGCAATCAAGATATTCAAATTAATAAAAGGCTACATTCAGGTAATGTGCGCGGTTTCTACAGTTTTGCACATTTGGTGACATATATCTAAACAGCTATTTAAAACGTACCATTACTTTTTGTATGTGTCTGAATTCTACAATATATTTGGTGTCCTCAAACCACCACGGGCGGCAAGACTAAAAATAAATAGAGATAAAATTATATCGCTTCAAGAGTTATGCAATAAAAATCAGAACTCATGAAATGTGTAAAATTCACCATTTATAGAGCGAATTTCTAATAAAATACGCATTACTTACAATTCAATTTATTAAACCTATAAATTGTGAAGCTCAATTTTTTTTATTGTAAAATGGTTTAGAAGGCACGTTTAAATCTTAAAAATAATAAAATTAAAAGAATAATATTAAAAAGTAAATACTATGATGGTTTGTGTTTCTGTTAACAAAAAAAAATGGTGATACAGGTGGGTTTATGTGTTAGACTGAACATCACAAAACATCAGTATCAAAGGTTGAGCAGAGATTCTTTAGGCCATTATATCATAGATTAACATGTGCCAGATGTGTTCAAGGCATCATTAAAATTAAATGTTATGTGCAGTTGATACTGATAAGAGGATCCCGTGATTTCATGTGCTGAGTTATGATTAAACATGTAAAAAAAATGGCATACCGAGTAATGCAAGTCACATAGGATGCGATAAGCAGATATTTATTTGAGGAGACCGATCAAGTATGCATAATACTCACACAACAAAAAGCAGAAAACAAACTAAACTAACAAACAGGCATACTTCATGTTACTTATCCAATTGACAGGAGTTTTATATTACAGTATTTGTATGGAATTAGGGTTGCCAACTTGGATCCGTGTGTTAGGCCCCCAGTGTGTGACGCCCCCGTGGAGCACGCCCCCGGATTTCAATTAAATTAAATTATACTTGTTTCTGAAGTTTACGCGAATATTACTCATCGAAATAGAACAACTTTTTTACGGATTAACTTTTCCCATCTGCATGGGATCCAGTTCTAACTAGGACCCAAGCTAGACCACTCACTGCAAGATCACAAGACACAGTTAGCTCTTTCTGCGTGGATAGGAACGTTAATTAATATTATTGAGTGACTATTGTAGTGAGTAGTGTATATTTTTCAAAACTCTGTAAATGACAAATAACAACTTAGTCTACCCGTGACCACGAACGCTGTAAATTGTTCGAAACGTCAGGATAAAATTAATAAACTCGCGAAAAGTTAATCCGTAAAAAAGTCGTTTTATTTCGACAAATTAAAATAGCTGATTTCGGAGATAAAAAGTCATTTGTACAAAATTGTTTCTGTACTAAATAATTAATTCAAATTTCTGTATAGAATGTTGTGTTCCTTGTGAGTAAGATTGTTAACATTTTAATTATATGACATATAGTAATTTAACCCATCAAAATATTACAACTTAAAGTGTTGTCTTAACTTATTTCCTTTAAAGTATTTCTTTGTATTCTACGTTGCTCAAACCAGCCATCCGCCGACCAAACTGGTTTGACAAACAACACAACAACAATAGCCAAATTGTTTTCTTATCACCTCTTACGTACACGCCACTTTTAATCATTTCATAGACGCTATAAATCAGTTTAACACTTTTCTATCTTACTATACTTTTGATAAAAAATATTCAACTAATAAATTGTATCAATAAAACTAAAATGTCCACGGGGATGTCACACACTGGGGGCCTAACACACGGACCCGCACTTGGGTTACTGTTTAATTAAACAGTATTATGTTGTTTTCACCACATTATACATATTTTTTACTGTTGAACGAAAATAACGTATGATAAATACTGTTTTTAGCATCACTTACTCTCACACATTGTATATTTATTTATTCTGCGTGCTCTTAGTACAGCGCTGCCACAATACAAACTATGATTGTGGTGAGGCGCATGTTTTTTTTTTTTAAAAAAAGATAAAGTTAATAAATTGTGCGAGCTCTAAAAATATATTTTAATTCTTGTAAAAAAAACGTTGGCAACCCTATTTGGAATGGAGTTCAAGCTACACGCGGAACCAAGATGTAGTTTATGTCAAAATATTGTAATAAAATAACGTTAAAATCTTTCCGTTAACGAAAAGGTGGTAGTAATCAATTTCTTAATGCAGGTAACCTACTGGTAGTTATCTATAACAGCAAATTAAATTCTCAAGTTATACACCCGGATCAAGCTTATTTTTTTTTAATTGCTTGGTGTCTTATTACCCGCTGGATCTTAGTGTTTGGATAGGTAAATTATTTGAAAATTATTAGTATGATCTTAGTGATGGTTAAGTTGAACTTAATTGAAGAATGAATGTGTGTGAATTGTTTTGTTGAAGAAGAATCTCCTCACCAAGTATAGAGATGAATTTTTAACACAGGTTATGGTACAATTAAAAATTTGTTAATGAGTTATATTACATATCGGTTGTCCATATTCCCAAAAAAATGCGTTAAATAATAATAACTATATCACGTAATGTGATCAGATTCTTCAACACTATTATCTCTTATATTCTTCTATCTTATATACATAAAAGAAAGTCGTCATAGTTACACCACTTTTAACTCGAGAACGGGTGGACCGATTTTCATAATTTTTACTTTGTTGGATTCGTCTTTGCCCTGAATATGACATTACATAACATAAGGAAGACAGTACCGCTAGTTTAACATAAAATACATAATCGTTCTCCTCAAACCAAAATGAAATGTTAGATGCCTACGCGCGGTGATATTATACATAAACCCACCGCCATACCACCGGAGAAACCATGCTAGTGCATATAAATTATATGTATAATATAATAATAACTTAACACTAAATTAGCAAAACCATTTGGGTATATTCAAGACAGAAGCATTACACTTGATACCGTCGGCGATCTTTCGCAGTAGCTCGACACCAAAAAGCGCTCAGATTCTATCACTTGACATTAATCTGGGTATATCAATATACAATATCCTTGTATTTGGTAATAAAAATAACCCATCCAACAAAAGAATACATGAGTACAGCTAAAAGAGTTAAAACAGACTTGTTTTGTTAGAAACTTTGAATATTTCCAAGTGAAGCGTCCGTTTTGATAGCATCAACATTGAATTAAAATAAGTAGGCTAATAGCATGTGTGTGAATACTATTTGTGCACATCACTATCAGACGGCTATAGACAAAGTCATACGCAGGCCTTAGTAAGGACCTTAATACGTCTGTGGCTGGTTTCAGGATAAACTATAGTAGCACAAGAGACGTGTAATATCGACCTTCACCAATCTTGTTTTAGAATGTTTTTAAAGTGTCATATTGTATATTCATAAAGATGAAATAAGAAACTAAAAATAGCACACGAGGGGGATGTTACAAGTAATAACGTATCTATAAGAAACCAGAAATTTCGCACGGTCGGACCGACGGCACGGTAGTTCAATTGGAAGAGCGTTTTGCCCGGTTAGCCAGAAGTTGCAGGTTTGTGTTCTTATTTCATCATCACCGATCTGATACCTCGATGAGACATATTTTTATCAAATATAATTTAAAAACAAATATGCCTATATTAATTATTTTTGATTTTATTTTCTTTCATCACCTTCACTCTTGCCATAACCAAAAAAAAATTGACCTGCAACTTTTTTTGGCTGTAAAAAATAAACAAAAAACGACTAGACTCGTCAGACTTCATGAAACTTCTCTAGACTATTTTTTTTTTAAGGCTATGGCCGTAGCTAATGACCCGTATTATGAGTCGTTTTTATCTAGCACAAGATGTACTAAATACCCCGTATTTGATTAAAAAATGTGTCTCATCGAGTTATCAGATCAGTGAAGGTAGATCTCACCGGCTCTTACACTATATGCTGCTGTTATAAAAATAACTGTGCATTTGCGAAATCTGATCTTTTTAAAGACTTCGTATGGATGAGGCTCCTATTGGCAAAGTTATCTACAGAACGATGCCCGAGTCATTAGCAAATTAATACATTGGTCACAAAAGCTACGGCGTGATGCTTTGGTATGGTGATTAAAGAACAGACATTATTTTTGTAACTGGAATCGAACCCGCTATCGCCTGGTTCTTCAGCCATTTTTAATCAACTTTAAAAACAGAGTTTTTTTTCAACTGCATAGCACTTTCTTAGAATGTCAACTTGCGATCAAACATTGTGAAACTTCGTCATATTTTTCCTTTCTATGATGCCCCAAATCCATATTAATACTGATTAGTATAGAGTTATGATTAAATCAATTAATCATTTATTTTTGGAGTTATGTATAAATATGTTTTTTTTTATTTATTTATAGGCTATCAAATTATTAAACGGATCAATAAAAGACAAACTGAATCATCCATTAAATATTATTGCTTTTTGCAATGCAAATAATAATGCCTTAATAATTTAGGAAGTAATGCGTGGCCTGATTAATATATTTTTGATAAAATTTAAGAGATTACATAACAAGTTGTCCCCATCACATGACACGACTATGCAAATTGTATTCGAACCATGCCACGTGTGAAGAGTACCAGTTAAATTTTCCAACGATAAAACGGCAAACTGCACACTAATAGATGAATCAAAAAGTATAAGGAAGTTTCAAACTAGCAAATATCAAATATCACACACATAAATCCGAAAGTGGATAAAGCGGTAAACTAACTAACTTCAACCTAAAATCAAACAACTGGTTTCTCTAAATCTATCTTAATTTGTAACATGTCCTTGTAGCAAGTGTACGGCACAGTAAATCATTACGGATTGAGTCATTCTTGGATGGCATCAAATATGAGACTTTAAAGTTTTAATTTAATTAAATTTGCCAACAAAATTTTTGTCTCTATTTTAAAATTATAAAATTTTATAAAAACATATACACAATATTATTTTGACATAGCGAGCTGGATTGCTGAGCTAGTAAGCTAAATTCGAAAAAATACCTAGTTTGTACTTTGTTTTATTTAAGTTTCCATTTACAAGGGACACTACCAAAGTCTTTATATGTTTTTGAATCTACTATCAAACCAATCGCCCCAACTGAAACTCTAGATCTAGATCTGTATCTAGATGTTCATAGCGGCATCATTTTAAGGCAATTTTTCCTTGACATTTATCTGCAGAGACCTATTACATATTTTATTTGAATCCAGCCGGCCGTCATTCTTGCCATCCTAAAATGACTCATCCATACTTATCAAATCAAACGAGCATCAACAACCGCTTGCTTTTAAAACTTGGCCACTAACAAATAACACTGACGTTACTTCTAAACGATTGGATAAATTAATGGAGATCATATAAAATTAAGGGCATATATAAACTTAAAATGTAAGACTATTCTAGTGTTGAAATAAAATAAATGTGTAACGAAGTAAACAGTGTCATTGTTGTGGACTAGAAGCTAGAAGGCTCCGAGTGCACCGCCAGTGGCACGCTTTTAAGCAGGCGAGTTCAACCCTAATTTTAAGATTATGATAGGTTGATAATGAACCGACACAATGCTTGTTAACCTGCTTAATAATATTAGAGCTATACATTATGTCTAGTGATCGGATAATCGGATGCATATTTAACTAATGTTGAGAGGTTGGCTATTATATTAAGGAGTGCACTTATAAATCGAAGTTTATCGATCGGGGTATTTTAACTTATTTTTAATTTGTTGGTTAGCTAATATGGAATGCAGTTTGACAAAGAAACAACCAGAGATTTTTGAATCAATAAATCTAGTGTTATTATTATAGAACCAAATCGGGTGTAGTACTATTGTGTGTATATGTGCTGTCTTTTGCTCTTCTTACACTCAACATACTCATTAATTAATAGGAAGCTTTGAGTTAACATAATACACATTAAAAGTATGTAATCCCAGAGTCCTGTTTTTTAAATAAATACCAGATTCTAAAGACGTCGTATTTTCAACATGTTAGACTTGTTTCGGATTCCTGAATTTTCTGGATTCCCAGGATTTATATTAAAAAAATATATATTTTACAACATGCCGCCTCCATAATATCTTAATCTAAAATGAACTTTAGCATCCGATCACTGATCATGTCAAAAGCAGCAATGGTTATTGCAAACTGACAAGATTTTGAATGTTGAGAATGTAATCTTTGATGTCAGGAACAGCACTTAAGCACTGGCATCAGTCTGAGCCAATGCCTTTGCGGCCAAGTGGTAGGCAAACGCCCGTATAGCCAAGGGGATGGGACATCGGATTAATTATTCTTCTAAAAAAATATCGCCCACTGCTGATACCCTTAAAATCGCGTTTTTATCAACGTTCATTGAAAGTATACTTTCGCACTTTGTAAACCATCAGGTTTTCGAGTTATCAGCTAAGCTACTACAGGTGAAAAACTAAAATTCGAGCGTCCCATACAGCGTATGACTAAACGTATCTGAGCTTATATCACAGAATATGTATGTTCTTTGTATGAAAATAATGTAAGCAAACAAATTTAAGGTTATATTGATGGCCCCTACTTTGGAGCATAATTAAAATGGCGGAACGAAAAGTAAGCCAATAGTTCGATCCCCTTTTTCGCTCGTGTGGTGCGTACTATATATGTAATACACATTAACCGCCTAATCACCGCTCTAGCGTCCACTAACGGTGTCACGATGCCTTACAAATGCGTGACGTGATCAGAGTCTAGACTATCGTAGGAGGTGGTTTGCGATAGGGAGGACGACTCCTCCAAATTACCTGAGACTGTGTCGCTCTGGGACACGCGAATCTCTTGCAGTTCCAACGCAGCTTTCTCACGTCTGTAACGAATGAAAATGAGGTTTTTACAAATGAGATAATTTTATATCGTAATATTTTGCTAGATAGGGGAAAGAAACTGTGATTGCCACTATGGACAAGTTGTTAATAGCTATAATATAGTTTACCCTACCAAGTATGTGGGTGATATATCAATCAATCAATCAAAAAAACAATACTCCTATCTTAACCGTATATTCATTTATTTCGATTGATCCGTTAACTTATTGCATCAACCATTTTTATCATGTCAATATATGATGTATATAAAATAGATTTCTATCGACCTATGTATGTCATGCATGAATAATATGGTATGTATTGAAATTTTTAGGGTTAATAAATCAATACCCATGGCGCATTGATATTGTTATCATAACATTATAAAATATTTACCTTAATATCACAGTAGCTCTGGCTTGTTTTTCAGTTTCAGTAAAGTTTTCGCCCCGCTGTCCAATCTTGGATTTCTTGTCCGGTTCCACAAAACGACCTAAAGGACGTTTGGGTAACTCAGTTGGCGGTGGAGGCCCAGGATAATCTAGCTTAGCCCGTTTCAACTCGTCCATTGATCGTTCCAATTGATATATTACTATATCATCCTCAAAACCAAAGTCTTTGTGGAGTTTTACCTATGACATTAATGAAATATGTGTATTTTTTAATTGTGATAAAATTTAACATAAAAATACAAGTTAAGTTATGACATACCTGAATATAATTAACAATAAGATCCATATCATTCAATTTCATGATAGCTTTCTTGTGAAGTTTGAGTATTGTGTATGCCATTGCAGTAACGACTCTTTCGCCATCGAGCAAATAAATATCCCACACTCTCAAGCACAAGCTGAATGGTACTCGTTCAACAAATACAACAAAGAACCTAAAAGGACAAATGTAACCAAATCATTCACAGTTAAAAAAACAAACATACAAACAAGCATAAAAGTTGTGGACAAACCATTTTAGTGAGTAGAGTATAGCATCCAGACCAAATTTGTCAAAATGGTGTTTTAATTTAGGCATAAATTTCGTGAGTATCTTATCATGGTGTTCCAAAAATCTTGTCAACTTAGGAAACCCTTCTATGTACAACCCATGCATGGAATATTTTTTGTCTGACAAAAGTACTGCGAGGGCCCAAAAAGCATCTTCTTCATCCATGTACATCAATAAAACACCAGCCAATCCAGACATGCCCTGACAGTAGCCCACTTCTGAGTTGTACATGCTATATGCGCAGAGAACGTTAAATAATGAACATTGCTTTTCCGAATATCTCTCCCGGTAAAACTGGTGTTCACGGAATTGTCTATTGACATCAGAATCAATCTGTCTCACGTCGGTAGACCATTGTTTGGCTAACTTTAACATTTCCTGGTACTTCCCAGGATTTTCTGATTTTATTCTATTAACGTCTAACAGTTTGCACCAAATTTTTATCCTTAAAGAATTTGGAATGCCTTTGTATATGCGCCTATGTAGCTTTTCTTTGGTAGTGGGAGAGTCCCAGAAGGCAAGCATTTTAACCCATTTTTTCTCCCTTTCCACTTCGATGTTGATCTTTTGCGGCGCCGTCTTCTGCGACAAACGCTCGTCGTGGATAAAGCCATATCTGAAATATAAACTGAGTGGTAACTCAAGTATTTTTGTGCATATTTGTAACAGTTAAACAAAAAAAAGTCATATCATCCATTTGAAAAGATATGTACACATTTTTAAATGCAATACAATCGCATTGTGCTCTTGTTATCAAAATTTATTTTATTATTCTTTATTTACAACACACAACTCAGCATTCGCTTTGCAAAAATCATAGGCAAGGCATTATAAAGTTTATCACTTTTTTCGGAGCATGGCAATATAGTTCATAAATTTTTACTTTGCGCTAACTTCTGTAAGGGATAGTTTGATCTTGGATTTGTAATTTTTTTAGATATATTTTTTTTTAGATAAACATTGATTACAAAATTCAAAAAACAAATAGATGGGTACATTTATGCTAAAAACCTAAAATTCAGCACCATAGTTTTGGAAGATTGCGTGAAGTTCTTGGAAAGGTCAATGGAGTCAAATCTTTCAGATATTATAATGCTGAAGTGTTTGTTTGTTGGAATAAATAAATAAATATCCCACACATCACCATCTAGTCCCAAAGTAAGCTACTCAAAGCTTCGACAACAGATATAATACTTAAATACAAACAGACATGTTCATGCACACAAATGTTTGTATTGTGCGGGGATCGAACCCACAATCCGCTGCGTAGTAGGCGATTTCTCGACCACTACAACAGACGGGTCGTCATTCATTCCTTCAGGAAGAACTTATTTGTTGTAACAGAATCTTTTATTTCAGATAGCTTATAAATAAAGACGGCATAAAGTGGGCATACACAGTTGCAGGAGACTGCTAGTTTAAACAGGCTATGTTGTCAGTAGAGACAACCAAACTGTAGATTTTATGAAATTATCTTATCTAGTTAGATTTGTCAAGGATTCAGGTGATCTTGCAATTTTAAAAAAAATAGATTTAGTATAAGCTACATTCTACACACACTTAGAGTTATACAGAAAAAGGTACATTTTATTATTAACCTTAACATTCGTCACAGCATAAAAAATCATTTCAATCATTTCAGCTGTAGATAGATAAATATCCAGTTTTACATACATTGTATATTACATGACATTTCATTATCATTATCACTATGAGTATGACATACACTTGGTGTACCTACACCAATATTTACAATAAAGCAATGCTTTTTATTAATAAAATTGTACTGAAAAAGTTAAAGTTTGATCTGCATGTCCAAAAAATATAAAAATATGCTAGACACATTCATATTTTTACAAAATGATTATTGGTTAATTATAAATACACACATCAAAAGTGTCTAGGGATCAAGCATTTTTATGCGGTTTTCTTGAGATTGAGATGTGGCTTTGTAATAAATTTATGATTTTATAAATTTATATGGATCCTTTTTGGTGCATTTCATAATTTGAAACAGGAACTGTCAATCAAATTCGAGTAAAAGATGAAAATCAGCTGTCAATATTTTCCCTATAAGAACATAAAATGCATTGGAGACATTATTAGTGCTACTGTTTCCCTACTACTGATTAAAACCAACGTTATTATGGAGCGGCGACGTCATTTAAGCAGGGAAGAAATGCTCAGAGCCGTGGGAATGATAGAAGCTGGTTCCTGGCAACGTACTGTAGCTTTAGCTCTGAATACAAGTCAGTGTTATCAGTCGACTTTGGACATGTTACCGAAGCACTGGTACCGTGGCTGAGCGCCATGGAGGACGGACGGTATCGCTGCACCACACGGAGACAAGACCGATACATTTAAATCACAGCTCTAAGAGCTCCAACAATAACCGTCATGATGTTAGCTGTTAGGATACATCACTCTTCATGGAACTTAATTAGCGACCAAACAATCAGAAACCGCTTGCATGAAGTGAACCTTCATTCCTGAAGACCGCTACGGGTACAAACAAAAACACTTTATTTGATGATCCTTAAAGAAAATTTTAATTAATATCAATCAGGAGAAAAGTTATTGCAAAAATATATGTTCATCCCTAGACACTTTTGATGTGTGTATTTGAATACAACACCTTGATTGTCAATTTCATTTTGGTCTCATTTTTTCACCAGGCTTAATTTATTTTGTATATATACGTAGGATGTATATATTTGAATAAAATGCGCATAAATTACCAACATATTAAAGAGGGACATACCTGTCAGTTTTGTGGTACTCTTCAAATTCCGGATCTTCCCAGGGGTCTATCTGTCCAGCGAGATTTTCCCTTCCCCTCTCGTACCTTTGAAAGATACGCTCCCGCTCCTCGGAAGCCCGTGCCAAGAGAGCCTCCTCATTCATAACACGGCCTGAATGTGCCACATACCGAAAGTCCTACGCTAGTGGGTGGTGCACAACCTAATCGCTAAGCTGGCGTCCCCAGATTTCTTACACGTTCAGAACACCACGGATTTATAATTTTACAGCTCTCTACACCCATTTCCTATCAGAAATTAAAAACATCACGCCCTGAAACTAAAAATTCTTGGACGCCAGTATATTTGACATTTCCATGTCATGACATGGAAATCGGACAAGGACATCAATATGAATTAAGTTGAAAATTCACTATCTATAAAGTCATGAACCAATATCGTATGTACCATACACTCGTAAATCGCACAATTCTTGAATTTACAACTTACAGATGGTTAAACAGTACTTCTCTAGAGCACAGATAGGATAGATAGACAAATTTTGTGCCAAATTCGCAAGAAATCGTAAACGGAAGTTGTATTATAGTAGCTAGTGGTAGGTAGTCATAAGTCAAGTTTTGGATTGAAAAGGAAAGAAGATCTTTGCCGCACCGCTTACACCACAGATTATAGATATTTTAGATTGGAAAGCTTTTGAGGCACTTAGGACCCATAATATAAAGTAAGGGGCTGCAAACTGTGGTGTCGCTAGCGTCGGTTTTTTTTTCTTATATGCTGGTTTTTGGCAGGCCAAGGAAAAAAACTTTAGCGATTATTTCTTTATAAAATTTTATTTCTTAATATTTTTTAATATCACACCTTTTACTGGTAATTAGGGAAGGATAAACTATTTTTTTAAATTGTATGAAAAAAAATAACAGAGTATTTTTTTTAAACAAAAAGAGTAAAGCTATGTTATTATAATGTGAATGAACGCAGCCTTAACCTTACAACTAAAACTACCACATCTAATGTACAGACAACAGCACGTCAAGGTAAACACTGCGGTATCTTATTCAGTTGTAATAAGGGCTAGTTTGCAACAAAAGTGGGTAACTTTATGCGACAGCACATCAAGTTACCCACTTTTGTTGCAAACTAGTACAAATACAGATTCGAATTAGGTCCTTAAAGCTGAACGCACACTTATCCGAGTCGAACGCGCCGAACGAATCGAATTTAAGATTTCTTTAAATGAAATCTTATGAAACCTCGCACACTTATTCGCGTCTAATTATCCGAATCTGGAAGGACGGGTGTGTAATATATGATACAACAACATATTATATGCCGTTCAAAATATATATAGTCACATGATATTATTTTGGACGGAACGATATAATTTTAGATTATATTATTTTAAAACGCATAACAAACGATTAACCTAATATCAATTAATATAACAACATTTCTTGTAACATTTACGTGATGTTATAATTAAAACAAATAATTTTTTATTTAGTATAATAACATTAAAAATATCATTCATTTACGTTAACACTCTTTTTATATAATTTTAAAAACGGGTGGAGGCTCTTCTCCCTCCGCGCCTCCAGCTTCTAAATTACACTCTAGTATCGGACAGACAAGTACCAAGGCGAAGGGACCACGGCGAGTCGGGTTTAAAATTATTATATTTTTGATAAGTATATTTTAAAAATGTATGTTAATTGAAATTACACCAAGTGAGGTTATATTAATTGACTGTTATTTCATTTGATCATTATTTGAAATGGTTATTATCTCAAATAATAGTTACATGGAATAATGCGTATGTCAAACAAAATTATATCAAATGAACGATCTATAAAATGAGTTTTATTTCAAACGGTATTATTAGATACTAGCGGTCCCCCGCGACTTCGTCCGCGCGATTTGAGTTTGCTCCCTCCCCTCCCGTCGCAGCGTGATGTTTTATATCCTAAAGCCTTTCGCGATAAATAAGCTATCCAACACAGAAATATTTTTTCAAATCGGACCAGCAGGTCCTGAAATAAGCGCGTTCAAACAAACAAACTCTTCAGCTTTATAATATTAGTATAGATTAGCGCTAGCGCACGTTGTACTTAAGCTGCGAACATTATTGCGGTGCGGAGTTATGTTAAAACTGTGATAGCTCCTAAGATATGTATTGAAATCAAATGATATAAAGGGCAACTTGGTTCTAAATGAAATGCTCGTGATGATGAATGTATTTATTTTGATAAGAATGTGTATAATACACCTCTAAAAATAATGCATTATTTTTTTACCAATTTATTAACATAAAAAAGGTTGTAGTAAGTCAACCATAAAAGATAGACATATGCTGTCGCGGACTTTATTATAGAACTCTTAATGCTGAACAATCCTGTCATACATGATTTTTGTGTAACTTAAGCGGTTTCCGCAGCGTATGCAGCGGAAGCTCTCAAAAGGAATATCTTTCTCTCGTTTTCGCAACATTTTTCATTGCTCCTGTGATCTTATGAGTCGTATCTTTATGTTATATAGCCTAAAACCTTCCTCGATAAATGGACTATCCAACGTAAAAAAAAAATTTCAAATCGGGCCAGTAGTTTTTGAGATTAGCGCGTTCAAACAAACAAACAAACAAACTCTTCAGCTTTATAATATTAGTATAGATGAACGTTACACTAAATGGTATTATATAAAATGAATATTATGTTAGGTAAACGTTATAATAAACAAAATTATATTATGTTTTGCTATAACTAATGATTTTTATATAAAGTGATCTTTATAAAAGTTGAATTATTTCAAATGATTGTATAACAAATAAGACGCACCCTTAGTTTAGCACCTTAAGTTTTATATACACAGTGTCCCGAAAAAATGAATAACCTTTAAACTGTCGATAATAACTCCTCATAGTATATCTTATATCAAATTTTGATCTCAGTGAAAATATCAGTTTTCAAGAATTCCACTATTTGTGTTTTTATTTAGAAAAAAGCCATCAGTGATTAGTTTTGTTTTTGTTTCACCAGTACCGTTACCATGATTTTACTTGATAGCGACGACAGTTTTACTCGCTAGCGACGAAGTAATTTTTTGTATGGAAAATTTTAGTTCTGTCAGACCGCTAGGAGGCGCCGTGCAATTTTCCATAGCCTTTTTTACGTATTCGCTAGCGAGTAAAACCGTCGTCGCTATCGAGTTAACTCATGGTATCTGGATCATGGTACTTGGATAATGAATTTATCAAAATAAAAGATTAAAATTCAACTAACTAGGTAATAAGTTCATGAAAAATGTGAAATGCAGGAAGAGTACTTTTTGAATCCATTGTCTCGCATTTTCATCGGCCGTGGTTTGAAAATGTAGGACGGGAAGACCAGTCAACGCCAAAAATCAATTCCATTGTGATTTTGATTCCATAAATTAATAAATGAAAATGGGGCACTAGGCAGTGTTGAAGAGATTCAATCCATACATAGTTAATTTCGTTGCCCCTGAAAACCCTGCCACCTACGGCTACGGATACATTTATTATTCATTGTAAAACAAGATTAAAAACCTAAATCAAACTATTTCACTTATGATTTCACAAACAATGTATGGGAACGTTGCCATTTCCTTTTGCACACAAACTTTATAATTTAACTCTACCTCCAAATTTATTTCCAGCACCTACCGTATGATCTGTCAAACGTATGCCGTTCTGCTGTTTGACAGATCATAGGTGAAAGTGTCTAAAGCAATCGTATTCATTTAACAGTTCAATACGTAGGTACGGGGTGCGATTGTGTAAAGCAATCGTATTCATTTGACAGTTCAAAACGTACGGTATGATATCTCAAACGGTAAAGAACTAAGGGTTTGACATATCAAACCGTACGTTATGAACTGTCAAATGAATACGATTACTTTACACAATTCCAGCTATGATCTGTCAAACGTTTTGTTCTTTGCCGTCTGATAGATCATACTGTACGTTTTGAACTGTCAAATGAATATGATTGCTTTACACAATTCCACCTCATACTGATGAGTGTTCCCCACGCTGTTGTGGCCATCTCTAGACACACAAAGTCTTGTGTTTGTTACACAGACAATGCCACCGATGACGCCACAGCTCGTCTGATAATCCGGGCAGAGAAGGCCACACCAACAATAATCCGGGACTACAACCTGCGGATGGCCATGCGCAGGGGCGACGAGCAAGTCTGAAACCAGATATTGACCAATCCACTAACACAACTAACTCCATCAACCAATTCACTAAGAACATCTTAGTACCTAAAGGCGACGACGTAGAGGGATTACTTTACTCCCCAAACACAAACACAATCACTAACACAAACTAGAATAAGAGCAATATTGTTTAATATTGTATAGCAAATCACAAGGATAATAGAATTCCAAAACCTTACAGAGTAATACAAATATGTAATAATAATACCAAAAAAAGGACAACAAAAATATATGTACATAACAAATAAATATAGAAAAAGAAAAGAGCAATAATAACAACACAAGAAAAAAAAAGTATATATTTATATATCAATATTAAGTTATCTTAAGTAAAAATAAGCGACGATGTTTAACTTATAAGAGAGTTATAGCATAAACTAACAACCCTAGTAATAAGTATTGTAAAAAGCACTGTAAATTTTGCGCGGAGCAAAAATAAAAATTAACCCAACATAACAAAAAACCTTAATAAAAAAAGGCACGGACCAAAGAGTGGACTGTAGTTTTATTATTAAAAAATTAAAAACAATCAACAGGCTTCTTAATGTGACGGTGGCTGAGTCGTATAGGCATACGCTCGGATAGCGTAAGACACGGGGTTCGTTTCCTGTCTGTCACACAGCCAAAGTGGCTTTTTACATGTGCAATTTATATTATGCTGAAGAGTTTGTTTGTTTGAACGCCCTAATCTTAGGAACTACTGGTCTGATTTGAAATATTCTTTAGGATACCTAATATATCGGGGAAGGCTTTAATCTATAAAACATCACGCTGCGACGGGATGAACTTTAAACGCGCAGATGAAGTCGTGGGGGACCGCTACTCTACTGTATACCTTTGCTTGCACAAAGTAAGCACAAAAGAAAAAACCGGCCAAGTGCGAATCAGACTCGCACACTGAGGGTTCCGTGCCAACTTTAACAGAATAAGGGAATCCACTTACTTCCACTTAGCTAAAATACCACAATATTTTGTTGATAGCAAATATAACTTTACTTTACATAATGTTTGTTTGAATAACAAAGTTATTCTTTGCGGTTGTTGAAAACGCGAAAATGTGCTATATCTCAGAACTACTAGTTCGATTCCGTCCAAACTAAATTTAGTTGAAAGTATTTATTAAGATCTACATCATATATTTTTTTCAAAATTTACGTTCGCTTAGTTTATTAATTAGAGGGGAGGAGGGTTGCCCATTTTACTACTTTGGAAGCGTCTATCTCTCAAATCAAACATTAAAATTTAAAATAAAATAGCATAAAGAACCTCAATATCATTTTAAGAGACCTATCCATAATCATACAATATTATTGTTTTTTATTTTTTGTATAAGAATCATAAAGCTGTTAACAGGGTACTTTTTCCAACCCTTCCTTCTAAATTTCAGCAGAGTGATGCTCATAGTTACACATAATAAAGTAGCTGTGCCATACGGAGGGACAGACAGACTTGACAAAACTATAAAATGATTTTATTCCATGGCCTGCACAAAACCAGCATAAAAGAAAATAAAACGACGTTAGCGACACTACAGGTTACAGCCCCAAACTTTGTGGGTCCTAAACGCTCCAAGATATTTCCAATCTCTAAATATCTGTCAAATATCAATGGGTCCCAGTCTCAGTTTTTTTTTCTTCCCAGTTGTGTAGGTAGAGGAGCACAGATTAGAGGAGATACCTACGTGTAGCGTTTCTCATTACGTATTCGGAAGTCTCATAGTTCTTGGTTATATTAGTTTTGGAATCGCGGTTAGCAACATTCTTTAAGTGGATGCCGAACTGGCTACACAAATATTGAACAGAAAGAAAATACCTTGACGTCAACTACTAAAGCTGCGGCTTACATGATCAGTGGCTGGGGCCAGTGTTGGGTACAAAGTCCTATTCCATTTTCTGACGATAATTTACAACAGTTGTAGGCCAAAAATGAATCCACTTGCTCAAGTAAGTAAACATAATCGTTGAAGTGTTGTTTTTACCAAGCAAACTAACAAACCATCCAGAAAATGAAAAGTTCCAAAGTTAAAATTTGAAGTTATTTTGTATGATAACTTACAATTTGCCAAAAACTGATTTTTAACTAAGTGAACATTAAAATTAACCATTTCATTTAATCTAAACCACCATTAATTTCTGTAAATTTTATTTTTCTTGCAAAGTCCAAAGTTCATTTTGTTAAGGTTCTATGAGGAGCTCAGGAAAAGCTATTACTAACTAATTCTTATTTTCAAAGTTAGTGTACTGAGTTCAGTAATCATTAAAAGTTCCAAATGAAGGTTCTTTTTAAATTAAAAGACCAGTATTATCATATAAGTTACAGGCATGACTTATAGGCTCACAGCTCGGCATTGCACTCATTTGAATATTTTTGGCTGGAGTTTCATTATTGCTAGTATTTTGTGAAAACATGATTAAAATTTGGTTTATGAACTCTGAGGACCTGCAATAAACTTCTTACATCTTGTACTTTTACATAATTTAATCAGCATTATTGGTTATCATTCCAATACTCTTCAATTATAATAAGATCATTTAATTATATTCTAGTTCTTTGGTATGCCTTTCAGCAAAGGCCTCTGACACCATTTTGAACAGTATAAATTCAATAACATTCTAGATTGCCCGTGCCTCAAGACCAATCTTCAGGTCATTATCAACAACATCACCAGCTGCATCTGCTCCAAAACCTATTCCTCCAACAGGGATTTGTTTCGGTAAGTTTTAAATATTGTGTTCTTATCAAGTAATAAAAAGGTTTATCATATCATCTTCCCCACCTTTAATAGAATAACTTATCACAGAATAACCTCTAGATTACCTAAACCCTTATACCTACAGTTTCTGTACTTTGATCTATGGGCTTTTATTATTAATTTGTATAGATAATCAACTACTCTACTGCAAAAATTTTTGTTTTTATTATGCATACAATTAATGTATTTTCCCATTGCATCAGACCATACCATGACCGTTTTAGAAACTTGACAGGTTTCTAGAACAGTAAAGCAAGAAAGGTTTATTATTTTTATTAGTTAGCTGGACATTTGGCCATATGCCAGTGAAAATGCAGCCTAAGATTGACCGTGTCTGCCTAGTAACAATCTATAAGAGTGATACTTAATGTTAACATAATAAAATTTGTATGCCTTGTATTCAAATGTCGAAAACTATCTCAACAGAACTCTTATATTTACTTGAATGCTGTGAAATCCCTCCACGTTTTTCAGAAAGTAAAAAAAATATTTGAAACCACAAGCTCGTTTCTTTTGCGACTTTGTCTTAGTCGCACTATGCTTGGTCTAGAGTCAAGAGCGAACCCATGACAAGTAATTAAAATAATATAAAAAACAATTTTCTAAAATTGGCCAAATGGGAGTCAGATTTGCGCACAAATGGAGGGTACTATTGGTTGAATATATAAACAACAGTAGTTATTTATTGTTTTATATGCTGTGAATGGAAAAAAAGGCAAATAATATTTTAATTAAATAAATATTTATTTTATTTAAGTAATTTAGTATTACATTAAAAATACAGGAAAGTAATTTGAGAATATTTCAACTGCCTACCTGTTGCCATTATTGATATGTAGCAAAAAAGTCGCGTTTGTTGTATGGGAGCCCCTTATATTTTATTTTATTTTACATAATTTGTGAAAATTTAAACCATGTAGCTATCGCGACTGAGAAACAGCCTGGTGACAGACAGATGGACAGCAAAGTCAAACTAATAGACTCCAGTTTTTACCCTTTGGGTATGGAACCAAATGCCCTTCCGGAAAATATTCAACAGGCTAATTCTCATTTAAGAGACTTGTCAGACACTTTCTACATTATGAATATCAAAAGCATCCATATAAAATCCCATATGGCGTTAATTCCACCTTTTGTACAAATTTTAGTTTGGACAACCGCATTAAGTATAAATAAATAAATAAACCCTAAAACACCCGCTGTAACATTCCCTTTAGTTTGGTTCCAGGCCCAGAAGCAAGGAAAACCAATTAAATATGGTCTACATTAAAATTTTGGAGTTTGCTTGTTTTTCTTTTATAATAGTTATAAAAATTTATACACAAAAACATATTTATGTAAAAAAATGCATCAGCGAAGCTTAAGCGAATGTTTTTTTACAAAAAGAGTACTACAAGGATGTTCAAATAAAAATTGCAGTGTTTGGATTTACAAGTCAAATGTATTTTACAAATGTTCTCTAAATTGTTCTACAGAACTGAGTGATGAGCAAAAGGCACTCCAAGAACTTGCCAGGAAGTTCACCAAAGAAGAAATCATCCCTGTGGCTGCCCAGTATGACAAGTCCGGAGAGTACCCGTGGCCCATCGTCAAGAAGGCCTGGGAAATCGGCCTGATGAATGGACATGTCCCTGAACATTGCGGTAACGTTATCTGTTTTTATTTAACATTGGATCCTTTATATAAATAGCTCTGTCTGTATGTATATAGGACTCAGCACATAGAAAAAAATTCATGTCAAGGTATATTGCATAATATAGCGAGCTAGACTCTAGTATGTTATTTAACTTAGAACTATTCTATTTATTTTCATAATTTTTCGTACCTACTGTCTTAGATTAAATCGTAACTTTCATCTAAGACGGTAAAGTCTGACTGAATAGGGGTTACTTTGTTTGATAGACTACCAGATAATTTTGGGAAAACGTATGATTACTTAGTGTGATGTTAATAATACAAAATAAAGTAGCTAAAAGTAACGTAGCATTTGCAGTTTCAAATGGCTCTCTAAACTATTTGATACTAAAATACAAACAGATATCGTATCCAATCACCGTAGTTACGAAAGGAAACATTAATAGATACTCAGTTTTACAAGTTAAAAACTAGTCTAATGGATACAAAACAAATAAACAATTATTTGCTAACTTATTAGTCGTAATGTGTAATTCGTTATTCATTCATTAAACTTGAGAATCCCCAATTTCTCGACATAATGATTTCACAATATTAGGTAAGTAACTCATTTCTTAAATGTTTTTCACTATCGAAAAGTATCAAACAAATATTGATTATTTAATAACAATTTAAACTCTTTTTAATTCGATTACTTTGTTTAGTAGATTATTTGTCAAATGGAAAATTTCAATAATCATTCGTTATTCGGGTCATTTCTGTTGAAGTTAACAAGAGAAACTAAATACGTAAAAAGCATCATCATCAAATTGAAAAGCTTGGCTCTTGTCGGTGGAGTTTTATAAAATCACTAAATAAGATAAGATAGTGTTGTGGTTGCTTCCTCTAGCTTTCAACACCGTCTCACTATGTCCAGTCAAAAGCATTTTATGATAATCTTTTTTCGATCGATGCGAGGAAAAAATATTTTCCGACGACACGAGTCTATAATGAAGAAAAATAAATTCCACGGATTCAATGCCTCATAGATTTATATCCCTTAGTTAGTGTGAATGGGGGAAAGATATTATATCTCGGGATGTGAGTATACCTACCCGTACCCATAACTAAGGGAACGCATATTTAATAGCGGCATTGACTCGCCTGTAGGCACAAAAACATAGAACATGGTAACAACTATTACGTATAAATATTAAAAACTAGTAACGGAAATGTATATCGTATCTGTAAGCAAGTGTACATAGCAACCAAGTGTGTATATATGTATATTCTAATGAGTTCTTTTTAAGTCAATGGTTCCTATTAAAGTGTTTTGGATCAGACTTTAACTTTAAGCCAAGCGTTCTGCAAAGATGTGTGCAAAAGCAGTATCAACCCTAATTACAATTTTAAACAACACATTGCATCAACTTATTGACTTGGTCTTATTCTTCATAATGTCGGTTGTGATCAGAAATGGATTTGCAATGAATTCGATTTAAGATAAATCAACCTAACCTGCGATAAGTGCATAACTTTAGTAGGTATCTAATCTCTTATTTTACTTCAATGTCGGCAATATTTTTAATGATATCAGTTGTCACACATTTATCATATTAATATGTTTGTAAAGCCGCCATCTTGTGAACAAGCCAGAATGCTTCCATCTTGTGGTAACTATGTTTCAGGATATATCGTATGTTTAATTATTCGAACTTCACATCGAGTTCGTCCCAGTTTTAAATTCTTGACCGTTTAATGTTAAGGGAATTATCATACTGGGTGCGATCTGAGGTCGGTCAATGTAGTTCATTTTATACCAGGGGTGCGATTGTCTAAAGCAATCGTATTCATTTGACAGTTCAAAACGTACGGTATGGTCTGTCAAATGGCAAAGAATAAAGGGTTTGACAGATCATATCGTACGTTTAGAACTGTCAAATGAATACGATTGCTTTACACAATTCCACAACTGATGCGGGCGGCGTTTCTGACCACAGAACGCATCCATGGTGTCACAGGTCATAACGTACCTACTTATATTATATACTCCCCGGGTTCTTCCTTTCTGGCATTGCTGTGATATGTGAAAAGAGTGTATAAATTTATTTTGTCATTTGGTATAGTCTTTTCCTACTTTTAACATTTGGTTTATTGAATTTCTTCAACCTTATGTAATTAAATTCAGCCTGATTGATGATAATGATAAGTCCTTTTAAATACTATATACCAGATTATCACATATAAGTACATAAAAAAATAAACAATGCGCCAAAAAGGATCAAGATTATTTTGTCCTACAATCACAAAAAAAATAAACAATGCGCCAAAAAGGATCAAGATTATTTTGTCCTACAATCACAATGCATGTAAAAAGAACGTAATTCACGTTCTTTTGACACCTTAAAAACGTTTCCATAATCAAACTTCTAATAAATTTCAGGTCACGCTTTCAGTACTTAGATTTGAGTTGTAGCAATAGCAGTACATTAATTCAATAAACTAGTTTTTACTTGTAGATTTGTTCCGTACTGTCAAGATGACACGAAGAAAAAATATTACAGTTAAACAAACTATATTCGCAGGGGGTATGAATCTAGGCGTTTTTGAAGCTTGCATCGTCTGCGAAGAAGTAGCATTCGGTTGTTCCGGCATAATGGCAGCTATTTACATTACAGAAGTTGCAGTGAGCATTCCATTGATGGGCGCCTAGATTATGATACTGAGATCTTTGTTACCTTTTACAGTTACAGTAACTATTGTTCCACAAAGAATTTCCGTGTGCTATTTTACATCTATTTTGGTGCCTACTTATTTATATTCGTTGCTATTTTTTCGAATTTCGAATCAAATCTAGACTGTCAATTTTTATATTGACTTTGTTTGGTATTACGTTTCGTGAATTTTCCAATTGGAATAAAACTGATGATAACGCTAACGACACGGAATACATTATTTTGTAGTTATCGTCTTTCCGTGACGCATTTTCCCAACTTTATACCATTAGGTAATGATGATCTCACAAAATAAATCTAAGTGCCCTTTACCTTTTGTTCTATTTTTTTCTGGTTTGCATGCAGATATAGGTGGAAGCAAGAGTTTTTCCATGTTTTGGGTTCCTACCTCAATAGACAAATGCGTTGCTAAACACGGTGTTGTATATGACTTGATGTGTTCCTGACTTCATGTCTATAATATTTCTTCCTTTAAATTCGGTTTAATATAACTTATCATGTGAACCGAATGTTCTTTTTAGAAAGACGGAGGATGTAGTTTTCAGGTTTTATTACTATCATTAATTCGGCATGTAAAATGTGTTTTATGATAGTGAAGAAAAAATACTGTAGCAGAATGAAACGATGTAAGCTCCTCCTATTAACCGAATTAACGATTTCTGCCCAATTAGATATACCACTTAGTTTGCTATACGGTTTCTTAAGCATCTTTAGTCATACATTCCAATCACAATAAAAATACTTCTTTTTTTCATCACACATTTAGAGTGCAGCTTTTCCGATAACGATTTAACCAGACAATCGCAGGCTTTGCTAATCGATATTGTTATGATCATGCCAAGCTTGTTGTAGATGCTTTTTTTTAAATGCTAAGCTATTTCAGGTGGTTTAGGGACCTTTGGCGTAGTGGACGAGTGTATCGTGGCCGAGGAGATGGCATTCGGATGCAGCGGTATAACAACGGCTGTCGGAGGCACTAATTTGGGAGTGAGTTTGCCGTGCTCTTACGAGGGATCACTCTATAAAACATATATACAAATATCATATGTGTTTATTACTTTATGTATATTTATAACATATTATTATGGGCACATCGGTTTTAATATTTTTATTGTACAAACACAAATAAAACTTAGTGGTGACGTGGAAAAAAGGGTCTGCAGGAGTGTCCTCCAATCAAAATCTTGTATCCTTACGACTAATGTATGGTTACTAGGTATGTTTAGGTACTGGATGTGTAAAACTATTTCCTAATAAGCAAATACCTTATGCGCCAAACAACACTCTAAAGATTATAAAGCAATAAAACTGCTTTTACGAATGGTCTCCACGTGTTCTAGGTGTCTCATTAAAGACAGTTTATATGATTAAGAAATGCAATACTAATATTATGCTAAATTAACTATGTGGCAGTGGGTATGCAAGTGTGCATGTATGTACGTGGTGTAAGTGTGACGTCGCTATGTGTTATCCCACTTACTCTGAATCGAGTCATTCAGAAATGAGTAATTCTAATAGATCTAAGTTTAATTTCAAGGCTTAAAACCCATTGGTATTGTAAATTGTGAGCGACTCTGCCTTACCCTCATACTGAACTGATTTATTAATGAAATTGGTCCTCCTGACTATTTGACGCTGCTTTGGTCTGTGACATCCAACTCAGAGAGCTAAGCCATATGAGGAAAGCTTATTCTAAAAAAAACAATTCCTTAAATTATATGCAAGTGTTTATAGAAGGAAACCAGAACAATATTAAAAAAACAATATGTATGGGAAAACTCGCCCCCTTGCACGTATCTACGAAATACTACGCCGTAGCTTGTAAGCTACGAACCGGCGACAAGTAGCCGTAGTGCGAGTCGAAGCGAGACTTACTCCATCAAACGCATCGAGCGCGTTAACGTGAATTTATATGGGATTGAAGCAGCGCCGTCTAGTGGCTAACGTTTACACTAAAACAATCCCATATAAATTCAGGTTTTTGCGCTCGATGCGTTTGATCGAGTAAGTCTTGCTCCGACTCGCATTATGGCTTCTGGTGTTGTTTGTTTAGACTCGCTCACTAGCGAACTAGTCGCAATAATAAATAGTTTTTTGGGCTTTTTCCATATTTTCTATTATTGTTTTTGTCATCAGTATCATTTGTACAACCACCCCTGAGTCGCTCATTGCTTACCAAAACAACACCCTATAGATGGACGCTAACCCCAGCCGCTGGGTACATAACCATTTTTACCTTATCTTTACCCACCCATTCCAATTTATACCGGGTCTTAAATGGGGGCCCGTTTGTAAACATTACAGGAAAGTTCTGGTGCTAATACATTTTCAATAATTTTTAATAAGAACATTTTATTCAGTGCAGTACATTGCTGTTTAAAAGAATGCTTTTGTTCGGTCATTCCCCCTTTGTAGACCTAAAGTTAATACCCGAACAGGCAGGGTTTCGTCGGGAAGTTATGTTGCAGTCAGTCTCTGAAACTTACCGTACATATAGAAGACGACTTTCAAACACACAAAGTGATAGGCACGGTTTATGTCGAATTATTTGCAGCCTATGACACCGTAAACATCAGACGCCTTAATGGAAGGTAAAGTCTATTACTCATAACCGTGGATTTGTGCAGATCCTCAGATAATTTCCGCAGAACAGGCGCTTTCAAGTTCATCTTCTGGAAGAAAAAAGAAGACGGCAAACACTAATAAATGACTTCCTCAGGGGAACGCACTGGCGCCGTTGCTATTCAATATTTATACTAACGACCAGCGAATGTCTATGGATGCGACCCGTTCCCTGTATACTGACAGACGACTTAGCACTGACCTCACAGGCCGAGAGCTTTGTGCCGGTTGAGGCAGCCTTGAGTACTGCCCTGAAAGATCTCGACCTTTACTACACAAAAAACACACTTAACCCGTCCCGTCTCAAACTAAGTCATGTGTCTTTCATTTGCGAAATACAGACGCTAACTGTGTGGCGCGCAATGTTTTTGGGATTTCGGCCCCAGCCCTTTCGTTTTCCGTTGATGAATTCGCATGTCCATTTTGGGACCGATCTAAAAATTGTTTGTTACATACAGAAAGTCATAATCATAATCGTGTAAGTGTTCTCCAGAAACATTTACGCACTTCCGTATCTTGTCATTCCGCAATTCTATACTTTAAACGTGCAATTTTTGCGGCTTCGGAGAGGAAAAAACGATCTAGGTTTTTTATTTTCAAAAATAAATATGTCATTCTAATAATAAGAGTAAATTTCGGTCACTAAAGCTCAGCAGTTAAGCTAGGGCTAGGCGGTTACGGAACACGGACACCCGGTTTCGAAACCTAGTAAAAAAGTTTTCAAATTCAAATATTATTAAACTATTTATGACATGAAAAGCATTCTGACACTATCATGCTATGAAGGGGCCTGCCTGTTGGCATTCTCTTTTATATTTATATCCAGCATTCTCAATTCAATCAATTCATTACAAAAAGGTGAAAAATATTTTTTACCTACCGGGTGGGTAAAAACCCAATGCTTACCCACCCGCCCCCTCATAATTTAATCCCGACTCGTTCATTGAACTTCATTCTGCCAAATTGATAATTTTGAAATAAATATTGCAGGAGGCCTGGCGCTAGGTACTTTCGATATGAGTTTAGTAGCAGAAGAGATAGCATTCGGTTGTGCTGGTATAAAAGCTGCAGTTACTACTACTAATATTGCAGTAAGTTTTTAAATGTAATAACAATAACAAAACGAATAACCAAATATTTAAAACTGTCTTCAAAAACTGATTAATAAGCTTTTTAATAACGCATTTGTCTTTTTTAGTAGAAACAAATTCATTGTAGTCGGAGCATGATGGGCGTACAATAGACTATTGTTGTTAGTAAGCTAGACATCATACACAGACTCCAAAATAATTTGTTTCTCCTAAAAAAAACGAATGCGTTATTTAAAGCTGTGTTGCTTGTTTTTTGAAGGCGGTTTAGTTTTTCATATATTTTTTTACTTACGCTGAACTCTAAGTTAAACTATATCTGATTAAAGTAAGAAAGAATCGCTCGCTATGACTTCTCTTTTTCGAGATATCTTGAGACAAACATACAAATATACAAACATACGTACACTTACGAAAATTTGCACACGTGTTAGAAAGCCTTAATAGATCAGCATACTAAAATTTATCCAATTCTAAAGATATCTCATACATACAGGTCGCATTGATTACATTCTTTTTTTTGTCGGTAAATATACTAGACTAATGCTGCACGCTAGTAAAATAACAATACATGTAAAAATATACCTATTTATGTGAGTGCGTAATAATTATATGATTTAAACGTATTGTAAAAGCTATTCCGCTAGTAAAAAGCAGTTTATTTAAAATTCGTAATACAATATCTTGGCCGTTTTGTATACGCATATTAATAATCCTAGGCTCGCGCCTCTCGGTTTTGTTTTAGTTTTCTCATCTCAAATATTGTACTTCACAAAGGTGTGTTCAAGCAAGGACTTGTATCATCTGCTCAGCAAAATCTCACTCATAATAGCACAATGCCTTTCTCATATTCATCCCGATATTTGTTTTTGACGGATTCACCTTGACATTGAGGTCCTAATATATCATCGTCTATTTCATGCGAAATGTTAGAATTATTGATGCCAGAATTGTTCACAGGAACTTAATATACAACTTTTTAATACCAAGATTTACTGCTTCATAATTTTAACCACTAAAAACCGCAGATCATGCAGCTAATTGGGCATTCCACCTTCAAAGGATATATAACCTTTAAAGGTTTACTATGGTATGGGTCCACCAAAAGCATCGCGTTTACTTTTTATACTGACGGTGGTTAATATTGTCCTAGGCGGTATGGAGATAGGAGTTTTTGACGGGTGTATGGTGGCTGAAGAAATAGCTTTCGGCTGTACAGGGATCATGACAGCCTTGGAAGCTAGTGGACTCGGTGTGAGTGTTATGCATGGGGCACATTATCGGTCCTAATCATTAATAAGAGATATTCATTTCGCGTTGGCCGTGAAAAATATATTCTTGCATTTTCTGCAGTGGTAGCACATATCGCTTTTCAGGTCTTAACTCAGCCTACTGCTCACCTGCTGCCCTTAATGCTAATAAAAGACATAATAGAAATCAGTCTCCTCTTATTGCTCGATACCTCCCTCGCTTGCTTTATTAATAGGAGCATGTTTAATTCCGATTAAAACAGAAAAATATATATGCATGTACAAATATTTTAAAATGTTATTGATATTGTAGAATAAGCAAGTCATGCACACAAAGTGAACAATCTAAATAATAAATTAAACAAAAACATTCGAATCACTGAAATCGTGTAACTCTTTTATTATTCTTGTACGTGTAAATAATTTTAAATCAACTATTTATATATATAATTTTAACTTAATCATCTTTTACTTATTTATAATAGTTATTAATCAGATATTTTACATCTTAATATAAGTATATTTATTACTTAATTTTACAATGATATTTATTTAAAGAGAAATGCATGCTCCTTCAAAAACATATGTGTTTGTTCCACTGTTCGTGTGTGGCTTTTAATACCTATTTCCAGCTTTGTGAGTGTCATGTTTGTGGCTATTTTTTATATAAAAAAACAACTGCTGCAATATATCAGGTGCTTTATTTTTAAATCACCCGCGTCAAGTTGCCTAAAGATCTTACTTGATATTTTATCAAGTCTTGAACGTAAATCAGAAGAAAATTTTAATTCGAGCGATTTAAAAATAGAGCTCCAACAGTAAATTGGCATAAAAAATATAACCGTTTTTCTGTGTTCTAGCAAACTCCGGTCATCATCGCCGGAAACAAGGAACAGCAGAAGAAATACCTCGGCAGACTGATTGACGAGCCTATTGTCGCCGTACGTATTGATAATAAAGGAAATATTCTAATATTTCAGTTACTACTCATGGGCGACAATGATCAATCGCACACTCCAACCTCCTTTATGATCTCCTCTGTTGAACTGTCCTGACTTGTATGAAATTTATTATAAGCAATCCTGCTACAACACTCTGAATCACTTTTGTCTTCAGGCGTACTGCGTCACAGAGCCCGGCGCGGGGTCCGACGTGGCTGGAATAAAGACGAAGGCCGAAAAGAAGGGAGACGAGTGGATCCTTAACGGACAGAAGATGTGGATCACCAACGGAGGAGTTGCTAACTGGTTTGTATACAATAACTTGTATTAAAACTATATGTTAAAATTTTTAGGTTAGATAAAATTATCATTAATCAGTTATCATAAATTAATGTATATAAAAATCAGCACAACTACAACATACATGTAGGTCATAAAACGTAATTTGCAGTAACTATCAGTACCAGGGTATTTTTCTAAATAAACGAAAAGAGACTGACTACAATGATTTAGAAACGTCAAACAGAAAAAATAGTGCGTGGTTTAGTAGAAGAAGAAAAAACTCTTATTTCGGACATAATGATCCATCCACTGGCATGGAATTTCAGTGACTTTAATGGGGTATTGACGGTTAGTTACTATATTTTTTTTTTGGTTGTAGGTACTTCGTGCTGGCGCGCACCAACCCCGACCCGAAGTGCCCGGCCAGCAAGGCGTTCACCGGCTTCATCGTGGAGCGCGACTGGCCTGGAGTCACTCCTGGTCGCAAGGTAAGTACTATAGGCTACCGCCGTCTTACCTTAAGAGCCGAAATTGCTTGTAAGGCGTTAAGGTAAGACACTTCATACAAAAGAGGTGGTAAGATGCATCTTACGACGTCCTTTGTATGAAGTGTCTTCCTTTTTTTTGTTGTCTTGTCTGTGATTTTCGTTTCATAGTGTCAAGGCGGCGGAGATCACGACCGTACGCCAACTCATATTTACGGAGAAACTTCAGCAATACCTGTAATGAACAGCGTTTTATTTTTCGTTTTCTAATACCGATCATCCTCTGCCTACACGTGGATCTTTCCAAAGCTATATTTTTCAATAATATTGTACCAATCGTACTTTTAAACCGAACATTACCTACCTATTAAAATACAGCAAACGCGCTGTAAAGTGCGTGAAAGGTCAGATAAATGAAAATGTTAAATATTCGTAAATGATCCGTACCAAGTCGTGTGCTGTCTCAAAAATTTACATGCAGGCAGGCATATAACAAAGGAAGTAGTTAAACAGTTGTTTTGTTGAAGACACGTGTATTGTTATTTTTTTTAAGTTGGCAGATACGTCTTTATTTCTTAACCAAATAAACTAAGCTTATTGGAATCGTTAAAGGACATTTTAAATGTCAGCAATACAGGCTGAAATTTTAATCAGTGACCAAATTTTGTGTTTAGACTTCACTGCACAGCTGTTGTATACATTTTGACCGCGCGCCAATTAAACTTTTGTATGTAACAGCAGTTTTCTTTCTCGATTTCACTATTGCCCCCATAGTAAAAGTTGTTCATATTCATTCGTCTTCACACAAAATTAAAATTTAAGCCTGTATAGTTCATATCTTCACCATCAATAACGCACCATCACAAACTGAATAAAATTGAAATGAAATATACAAACGGAGGATTGGTTTTAATACTCATTGCACTCCGAGAGACTCAGAGACTGATGCCTGCGACATAGGGAATCCTGAAGTGAGAACCAGTGTAAAATAAGAACGCTTACACGTACATATTTCTCTCGATCACGTGTGAACGGCTGGACCAATTTCGATGTTTTTTTTTTAATTTTTCTTTGTTATCGTCAGAAGAAGGTTCTTATGAAAGAAAAAATGCGAAAATTAGCGGGTGAACCGATTTTCTTTATTTTTACTATGATGAATTCGTCAAATTTTCGGGACCGGGGCGTGATGGGGCCTGGAGCGAAATGAAGGTCGCTGGGTCTGCTAGTATAGTACGAGTATTATTGTAATATGATTTAACGTCTGACTTATTTTGCAAGGCAAGCGATCAACCTTACTGTAAGAGAGCTTGTTAAGCTGCCCTCAGGAGCTCCAAGTATATCTGCAAAGAAAAAAAAACTAACGAAGTGTTCTTTCCAACTTATAGGAGCAGAACATGGGCCAAAGGGCGTCTGACACTCGCGGGATCACCTTTGAGGACGTGCGCATCCCCAAGGAAAACGTGCTCATCGGCGAAGGCGCTGGATTCAAGATCGCCATGGGTGCTTTCGACAAGACCAGACCGCCTGTAAGTTGTTTTTTTTAATAATAAATTAAAAGCAAAAGAAATATAAAGTTATAAGTATAAAAGGCTAGTTGACCAAATTTAAATAACAAGATAATACTTTACATTAGTAAATAATGCATTAATCAAATCCGTAAATGACTTATTTATGATTTTAAAAATATATATCAATTCTCCTCAAAAACGGTCTAACTGTCATTGCTATGACATGTGATGTCACTGCTTAAATCAAGTCTTCTTGAAAGCAAAAAACTATGGAGCGTTGTCTATGACGGCAAAAAATCCCGCCATCGTACAAGGTGTGACGTCACACCCTCTAATAGGCGTTTACGGTCCCCTTGCGGTCACGTGACCAAATGTGTGTTTTAGACACTTTGAATTATTAAAAATAAATGAATTCGTTTTTTTATTCTCCATATCTAAATGATAGAAAAAAAGGCTAGTGGCCTTTTGCCACTATAATTCAATTAGAATCCCTAGTTTTAAGGTCTAATATAAAATATGTTTCTCATGCTCAGCTTGATTGATGATCAAAAAATCAAGATTTTGCACATAATAGTATAACTGTTTAAGGTCATTAAACTGCGAAATGAAAGAAGTTTAAAAAAATTAAAATTATTAATAATAATAATCCTGTTTCTACTGCTTCTATAGTGAATATTATCTAAGATTGTGAGGTTTTGCTATATTTTAGTTACACCCTGTATCCCAACCCATCCCATCTTCTTATATAAATTGATCATAACTTTAATCAGTTTATAATCCAATATTGCTACTAAAATAGGATATTGTATAAACACCTCAGACGCTTACATTCTTTGTTGTTGTTAAAAAAATGTGATCTTATTTATTGGAAGAAGTTTCGGGCAAAAATTCAGTTAAAAGTTATACACCTTTGTTTCCTGACAATGACCCTTAGTTTCCTGACCGTGCTATGATGGCCTTACATGCTTTGTCTTTTTACCATGTTTTCACAATGAAATGGAAGGAAATCACGTGAGTTACTTTGACATTTCCCTTAGTAAAGTTGTTTTGTAAATTACGTAGGTGCATAAATTTAGAAATCATCAAATTCTACTTCTACTAGTACTGCCCAAATTAGTGTGTCAAACATGTTATACCCCTCTCGCTTTCTCGCTCACGTACAGTGCGACTAGGAGCTGGGCGATATATGACATTGACAGGGGGCGTTATCATTCAATCGGGATAGCCAATAAAAAAATATCCATTAATTCAAGGAGTTTTTGAAGCTGTTTAACGAATACTTTTTTATCCAACAATGGCAAAGTCAATGAAATGGGTACTAATTTAAAGCAGTTTAAGCATGTATGTTTGTACAGTCGCCGTCAGATATATTGGAGCAGACAAAGTAACCAAATACTGCTGAACAGTTTAAAATGTCAATAAGTTCCATACACTACAACTTACCATTAATATTAGAACATTCATTGCTTCATTAATATCTGAGCAGAAAATTGACAATAACTTCTATACTCACAACAAACCAATAATATCTGAACACTCACTTGCCTGAATTCATTTATTGCATGACACTTTCATGACTAAGTGATAACAATACTGAAAACTACAAAGCGTTACAAACTGCCAGCGTCATCTTACTATAATATAAACTATGAAAATAGTTCCTATTTTTAAATAGGATTTATAGTTAAGTTAAAAGCACTTACTTCTGCGATTTTCCTCGATTGCTCTGATATTTAAGACCGACTGCGTAGATACGTTTGACGTTATGAGTGTTCAGATATTATTGGTCAGTTGTGTGTCTAGAAATTATTGACTAGCTTCTGCTCAGATATTAATGAAGCAATGAATGTTCTGATATTAATGGGAACTTGTAGTGTATGGAACTTATTGACATTTTTAACTGTTCAGAAGTATTTGGTCACTTTGTATGCTCCAATATATTTGACGGCGACTGTATCATGTATATTTCACTGATTTTAAAAACCACTTTGTAAGCAATAAAAACCATTGAAAATAAAAAATACTTATTCAAGGATTTTATCTGTACGGTATTTAGAAGAATGATTTTAAAAGTTAACACGGAATTTATAGGAAAAATCGAATTAGATCTGGCAAACGCATTTTTGAAGATGACAGACTTTAGTTCTGATTGTCACCTCTGGCCAAAAGATCCATGTCGCACTGTACCCGCGTTCGTCCATTTTTTGTCAATTTAGCTCATTTTTTACTGGTAAAAAGGTCGATTTCGAAAACCTGGAATGACCGGGGGGAGACTGACCCGGGACCGAGGGGCACTATTGTCGTTCAGTTTGTATACGAAAAAAGTTCACCGATCAAATTTTCTTTTTCGAAGAAAGAGCAGCTTTCCCATAATCTTCTCTTCAGGATCTTCATGAATCTTCATGATTTCTATTTCTATAGTGCGGTAGATTCTTTAAGTGTAAATATATTACTTTTTTTTGTTAAACGGTAAATCTTGTAATCGAATTACCACACCGAAAAAGTTCGATTGACGATTGACAATTCTCGTCAATGGTACTTTTTTCGTGTAGTAATTCGAATGCAAGATTTGCACCTGTTTACTCCAAAAATCAAGTGAGAAATAAACTATATTTCCTTTGTCAAAGCACATTTGATCGGTGGACTTTTTTTGAATACGAACGTGAATGTGCCCTCTGGTGCATAGTCGGATAATGTTGGATTTATTCCCTGAAACTAAAATCGGGTGCTACGCTCCTGATTGGTTATTATATATTTGCAACGCAACTGTGTTTCGATTCACATGGTCGTAAGAAAGTGAACGAACGTATTATGGTATTGTAATTAATGGTAATATATGGTAAATGCAGATTTATTAGTCAGAACGTTGACAGAAAACGCTTAGAGCTTATGTAAAATAAGTCCAAGTAGAAAAAGTACCGGCAAAATATGTACAGGCATCAGCACATCAGGTAATACTTTTTTACCGAAAACTGACCCTTATCATAGCTGCATAAGATACCGCAGTGTTTATCTTGACGTGCTGTCGTCCGTTCATCAATAAAGCAATCGGAGTCTGCCGACTCCTATCAATACTAAGCCGTCCTTCTCCCTCCCAAGGGATATGGGAATAGACCCCATTGTAAATAATGCACATTTTATATACTAGGAAAGCGTGGTATCATAAATTTCACCATTTAAAAAAACTATCTCGCAAAAAATCATTTCTTTAAGAATGAGTATCGTTACATTCTAATCAGCATAAATAAATACATTGGAAATTATACCTCATTTGCCAAGTTTATATAATGTGTATGCTTTATGCATCATTATAGTTAGGGAGGCGAATAGGGGAATTTTCGGTAATACTCGAGCGTGGCAGTTTAAGATATGAGAGATACCTTGGACCTAATAGAACAACCTTGTAAAGTATTTAGCTCTATATGTAGTGACGCGCGCCTAGGACAGACGATCAGATTAGTAAAAAAAAATCGATAGTCTGTAATACTCGAGCGCGTCAGATTAAGATATTGGGGGTTGATTTTAGTGTTTTAAGACTAAATTTAACTAATCTGACGATAAGTCCTTGACGCCGCCAAGTTATAGGGTCGCGAACTTGTAAAAAAAAAACGTTAATCCGGCATTCTCGAGCGCGATTTTTTTTATTTTTATTTTGAAGAATATAATCTAAAACGTACTAAAAATACAAAATCTGCCGGTTTCCGCATGACCAGGAGTGTGGAGGAGCCATTTCGTCTTCCGAAAAACGCGTTGCGGCATATAAGTCGCGAACGATACATTTTACAAAAAAAAAGTTTAAATAAACAAAAAAGGTAATTTTATTTTACACAAAAAAGGTCTCTTTACATTTGTAGTGTATGGAATTTATTGACATTTTTAACTGTTCAGAAGTATTTGGTCACTTTGTATGCTCCAATATATTTGACGGCGACTGTATCATGTATATTTCACTGATTTTAAAAACCACTTTGTAAGCAATAAAAACCATTGAAAATAAAAAATACTTATTCTAAGGATTTTATCTGTACGGTATTTAGAAGAATGATTTTAAAAGTTAACACGGAATTTATAGGAAAAATCGAATTAGATCTGGCAAACGCATTTTTGAAGATGACAGACTTTAGTTCTGATTGTCACCTCTGGCCAAAAGATCCATGTCGCACTGTACCCGCGTTCGTCCATTTTTTGTCAATTTAGCTCATTTTTTACTGGTAAAAAGGTCGATTTCGAAAACCTGGAATGACCGGGGGGAGACTGACCCGGGACCGAGGGGCACTATTGTCGTTCAGTTTGTATACGAAAAAAGTTCACCGATCAAATTTTCTTTTTCGGAGAAAGAGCAGCTTTCCCATAATCTTCTCTTCAGGATCTTCATGAATCTTCATGATTTCTATTTCTATAGTGCGGTAGATTCTTTAAGTGTAAATATATTACTTTTTTTTGTTAAACGGTAAATCTTGTAATCGAATTACCACACCGAAAAAGTTCGATTGACGATTGACAATTCTCGTCAATGGTACTTTTTTCGTGTAGTAATTCGAATGCAAGATTTGCACCTGTTTACTCCAAAAATCAAGTGAGAAATAAACTATATTTCCTTTGTCAAAGCACATTTGATCGGTGGACTTTTTTTGAATACGAACGTGAATGTGCCCTCTGGTGCATAGTCGGATAATGTTGGATTTATTCCCTGAAACTAAAATCGGGTGCTACGCTCCTGATTGGTTATTATATATTTGCAACGCAACTGTGTTTCGATTCACATGGTCGTAAGAAAGTGAACGAACGTATTATGGTATTGTAATTAATGGTAATATATGGTAAATGCAGATTTATTAGTCAGAACGTTGACAGAAAACGCTTAGAGCTTATGTAAAATAAGTCCAAGTAGAAAATGTACCAGCAAAATATGTACAGACATCAGCACATCAGGTTACACTTTTTTGCTGAAAACTGACCCTTATCATAGCTGCATAAGATACCGCAGTGTTTATCTTGACGTGCTGTCGTCCGTTCATCAATAAAGCAATCGGAGTCTGCCGACTCCTATCAAAACTAAGCCGTCCTTCTCCCTCCCAAGGGATATGGGAATAGACCCCATTGTAAATAATGCACATTTTATATACTAGGAAAGCGTGGTATAAATTTCACCATTTAAAAAAACTATCTCGCAAAAAATCATTTCTTTAAGAATGAGTATCGTTACATTCTAATCAGCATAAATAAATACATTGGAAATTATACCTCATTTGCCAAGTTTATATAATGTGTATGCTTTATGCATCATTAGCTTTTGCAACAAAACGTTGCATAACTTACAAAAAATATCGATCCCATAAGTGGGCATCGTCTCATTCGGTAAAGCGCAAGAAAATACATAAAACATAATAACACTCTTGCCTAGTTTATAATGTAATGAAATGAAAAACTTTATTCGACATAAATATAAACAAAATAAAAAACAGAAACAAAAACACAACAAGTAGTACATTATGATACAAGTGTGCTAAGTTGACCATTATATACAAGGCGATATTGTGTGCGCACGAGCGAAAGCGAGTGCGCCATAAGAAAGCCGCGTATATAATGGTCACAGGCACACGTGTTTCATACGACGTTTTTCAACACACTTGCGAAGAAAAAACAAGACTCTTCATTTACTAAGTTTTTAATTATTAAAACAGTAATAATACATTTCACTCGATTTTGATGGCAAAGACTTTCGTACGCGTTTTTCGCCTCGTATGTCCGGCGGAGTTAATAATAGGTTTTCTTCATTTTCTTCACTTGAAGAAGACATTTTCATTAATATTAAACTTCATAATAAATCCAAACTTTGTCACAGCCGGTTTTCTTGCCGCGATACCGATGCGCGCGCAAGGCTTAGGCGCGAACTAGATCGGCCAAAAGCCAAGATTATAAATGTAATTATTCGTGTTTAAAACACAAATCACAGAAAATGTTAAATGAATTTGAGCTATTTTTTAGTAATAAATCTGGATTTACCATTTATTGAAATAAATATGTAGATACTGTTATATTTCGCATAAACTACTGTTTGTTGCTAAAATAAAAGTATTGTATTACCCGACTAAATTAAATCGCTTCTTCTTCTTACTTACGACTTGGTACTAGGGTACAAATGTAAACTGGTCGGGTTAATAAACTAAAAGCACTAGTGCAATAATATAATGAAAAAGCACGCGTGTTTAATATCTATGATTATGAGCCAAAAATCGGTGGAATAATAACGTCGTTTTGAGCAAGTGTGTTGAAAAAGTTATTATGAAATGAATTCATCAATAAGTAAATCTGTATCGAAAAGGTATTCGTGAAAACGCGAGGCATGTCACGATTCTGTAAAGTTAGCCTGTAACGTCCCACTGCTGGGCAAAGGCCTTACTTAAATTATGATGTAGTTCGAGCCATACTCCACCACGAAGGCTCAGTGCGGATTGGTAGAGGGGTCTTTGCAAGGCAAGCGACTGACCCTACTGCCAGATGTTATCAAGCCGCCAATAAGGCATCTGACTAGGCTTAACAACTAATATCAACCGATATTAGCCAGAACCAACGGCTTAACGTGACTTCCGAAGCACGGAGATGCTCTTGATATACGTCACTTATATAGCTGTAATGGTCACCGATCCAAACACGACCGCGCTGTTGGTTGCTTCACTTCAGTATCACTACCAAAGCGCTGCTACCACTGCGCTACGAGCTGGTATTCTGCTAATTTATTATATTTTATTAAGTCCTAGAGGATATGTGGTCAATATTAGAAGTCTATAATAAAAATAATAAATAAACTTTATTTTAGACTGCCATCCATAATTTGTTAGTATGTAATACACAAATAAACGTTGAAACTATGTAAGTGCATTCTAAATTAATTCAATTCAATTTATTTCAAGCTAGTTTAGTTCGATTCAATTAATTTTAATCCATTTTCAATTCAATTAAATGTAATCCAATTTGGTTTTATTTTATTTAATCGTTTTTTAATTCAATTCAATTTAATTTATTCACTTAATCGTTTTTTTTTTATAGCCAATACAACGTTTAATGTTAAATTCACAAAACCTCAGTCACCCCAAATGGTTTTTCAATTCAATTGACCTAATTCTAGAAAAATAAAAATAACTAAATAACAATTTAATATTTTATGTGAAGTTTTAGTTTAAGTGGCACTTCTGATCATTGCTTGCTGTGCGGACGACCCTCTGTCGAGATAGTAGTCGGTAGGTATTCATCGGGTCGCTGCGCCGCATTGACATTATTATTACTATCGGCGCACATAATGATCTAAACGTTGCTTGTTATCGTATTTTGGAGGGCTTTTCGCACGTGATAGCTTGTCTTATTAATTAATAAATAGACAGGGCATTTTTTTTTAAATGTGACCGATATTAAAAAGTGGTTTAAATTGATCCTGGTCATTATTAGAACCAACCTATTTTCAGGTTTTTGCGCATGTAACGTTTCACGATGTATAGATTTTCTTTATAGATACCAAGCGTCTCGTACAGGCACAATTTTTCTTACGTGCATTCTTGTTGCTTACCTACGTATTAAGAAGTGCAAGCTTTCGTCAAAACGGCAGCATTATTTTCCATGTTAACACTTTACAGCGCCAATATCCCAGACATAATAGAACTTTTATTGTTTTACGGCTATAGCCGTTTACTGTCACGAAAAGTGTTCATTAGATTTAGTCAAAAATAACCTGTTAATTAATTTTCCTACACTGAAGTTTTGTTTGTATACAATTAAAAAATAAATGGAATTTGTATAGCTGGCGCAGTTTTTATTGAACAATTTGTATGAATCCGAAACGTCTTTCTGCCACTGTGACATAATACGTAAACTCATTATTCACTTTGTAGGATTTTAATACGCATTTATTTGAGTTGGTAATTTTTAAATCAAATTCTATTAATGCGAATTTGAAATACCAAAAAAAGGTCGCCAATCTAATCAGGAATACAACTGGATAACAATGAATATTATATTTGAAACAAAAACAAACTTATGGTCAAAAATGTGAGTTGCAGTGTATAAATCGTCAATTTCATCGGTAATCGCTGGTAAGCGCCATAAATTAGATGCTCACTTGCAATGTTAAAAAAACGATTTTCAGACTTATGAAAAGGAATTAAATATTTTTGATTTGTAGGTTTTACTCTACCCAATTTTTCAGTACGTTTAAAAACGTCTTCCCAGTACTGTTTTTTACAGTAGAGCAAATTATCTTTTATTACGTACTTTTAGTTGGAGCTTTATTTATAGCTTTCATTTGACAACAATTGATATTGTGAATTTTAATTAACTAATCGTCTGAAGTTTATTTAAGGTTCTAAGTTAGAAAAACACCAAAACTTCAATTTCGTAGGCGCGGACCTATTAATATCCAGTAGAAGAATTTACTGAATAGATAAGGAAGGCTTTTAATCAAATCAAATCAAATCAAATCATTTATTGCATGTCACATTACATAAGATGGTATAAAAGTTTTAGAGGTAGGTACATGTGACGCCCTGCGCAGGGCATAGCAACATTATGGGGCTATTTAACTATTATTTTAATATTCAAGATCCCATTGTTGTTGTATTGTCACTCACGAGGCACCACACATTATCATCTGTCGCCTTATTATGTATATTTTATTCAAAATGCAACGACAATCTAATGCCACATTTTACGTTAGGTCTTTATTTGTTAGTTTCCCACATTTGCACATTTTGTAAACAACTTGACATTTCGTATGTATAAAGACCCTTTACACACTGCTACTTTTAGCAGCGATGCAGTCGCGATGCAATCGTGCGTTAGCATCGATGCAGTTGCAAAATGACAACCTTCACACACTGCGCTACTTTTAGCATCGATGCTGTCGCGACGCTAGCGCGCGTAAGCATCGATACAGTCGCGATGCAGAAGCTGCAATTGTCAAATTATGTACAGAATTTCGGCGACTGCATCTATACTAACGCGCGACTGCATCGATGTTAAATTTAATCTGTCTATTGCGTGAGTCAGGATGCTGAAGCGCGTTTTGCAGCAATGCTAAAAGTCGCAGTGTGTAAAGGATCTAAGATCGGAGAGACATAACTAACCTTTTTAGTGAATGATTGGTTTACCTGGACAGAGCTTGCCCCTTTTTAACCTTTCCCCTTTCCTTACAGTGTGAGTGCCCCGACTGCTTAAACTCGACGTCTTGTTTTGCCAACAGTCGACTATCAGACTAGCAAAATTGAGAAATCTAAAGGTTATTCATTCTTGCTACTGCTCATCTAGTAGTTCATATGCTTGTTTTTAGGCTGTATTTATGTAGAATATAAGTAGGTGCTGGCTGAACTGCTAATATCTTGTACATCCACACACACAGCGCGTAATAGTTATCTCTTTGTAGTATTTGTATTATGTGTTGATTTAAACAGATCGGCAATATAAAGGAGGTGAATAAGTCCCTCAACATCAACCATAATCTTTTACAAAGAGTTATGATCAAAATCTTAAATCGTTTATTTCCACTAATCGAATTTGTAACTGACCTATGTTATGTACAAATAAGAGTTATGATATTTTTATCTCAAGTAAAATTAGATAGATATATTCCGTTCAAATTTTGTTTCGATGCTTATTATGCATGCCATAATATGCATGATGATAATAAGTTCACTTTTTCTGTCACTTATGCAAATATAGTACAATTTGATATGTCCACAGATAAAATTTGAGATATTCACCTCCTTTTTTGCAACAGTCAAATCACCAGTATATAAATTTGTTTCAAAAACATTTCCCACACATTCCAGGTAGCGGCTGGTGCAACGGGCTTAGCTAACCGCGCGCTATACGAAGCTACGAAGTACGCGCTAGAACGCAAGACTTTCGGCGTGCCCATCGCGTATCACCAGGGCGTCGCGTTCATTCTAGCGGACATGGCCGTCGGCGTCGAGACCGCGCGCCTCTCCTGGCAGAAGGCTGCCTGGATGGTCGACCATGGTAAGAACGAATGAAAAAAAGTGACATACATTCGTATAACACACGAAATAAAAACAAACGCTTCATACCAAACTTCAGGTTAGCCAAAACAATGAATTAATTCCTGGGAAATTGTGTCAAGTTTTTCAACAATATACCTAATAATGTTATCGAACTACCTATTCATAAATTTAAGTTACATGTCAAAACTACCCTATTGTCGAAGGGGTATTATAAAATTCAAGACTATCTTAATGACGAAAATGTATGGACACTCCAGCCTGCACCAAACTGATGTGTCACACCACCAAAAACAGTCCTTTGTTGTTGTTGGTGTTACATACTCTGTAAGACTATTGTATAACAATTACAGCCTGTACAGGCCTGCAATCAAACGTCTATGCATTCAACATCTAGCTACAGACTTAGCTAAACCCGTGCTAAAGCTACTAAGTACAAGCTGGAACACAAGATGTTCGGCCCATCGCGTACCACTAGGCCATCACGTTCTTTCTAGCGGACATGGCTCTCGGCGTCGAGACCGCGCGTATCGCTTACTTTTATAAACAGAACATTAACTCATAAGTGTAGTTAGCAGCGCGGGAAAAGGCACAATGGTCGAAGTGGCAGTTGTAACATGTTTCCACAAAATCGCGTTCACTTATAAAGTGCCTTAAGTAACGCGTGGCCATTACACCTCGAAATACACTCAGTCTATCAAGCTTATAGTCTCCCTAGTTGTACAAAACTGGCTGGCCGGCTGCCAGATACCTCTTTAAATTATTTGCACAGTAAGTGTGTCAAATCGTACGACAATTTCATAGTAAATTTGTTCCGACTGTGCCGGTTCCAGGAGATAGACTAAATCGATATCATGTTCCCTAGTTTAGGACTCTCTTTGCACAAAGATCATATAATTTTCTGGCCTCGAAAATTTACAATATATTGGAAACTAATTAAAGGGTATTAATATTTGAAAGGGTAAATGGATTCGCACAAACCCTACCTAGTGGCTTTAACCCGATATAAACGTATATGCACTCACGCACACACACACACACACACACACACACACACACACACACACACACACACACACACACACACACTTTTCTTACACTAACGGATTGCTATATCTACTTAAATGTGTAATATTATATGCAATATGTGTCCTGGAAGTGGAGACATGGTGTCTTGCACAGATTGTTCAACAATGTATTTCAAGCGCCAGTCTTCACAAAAGGGAAACTTCTTTGCATTTTCTGTTTTTCTTTTGTGGAGGAAATAAAGAGACATATTACTATTACTATTAAAATATATTCTTTGTATTGAAAACTATGACACATTGCTCATAATAGACCGTTCCGTCACCGACGAACACGCTACGGTGACAAACTGGTGAGCATACGAGTTGTAAACGCGTATGATAACCGTTATAAAGACGCCGTAATATAGTCTGTGCATTGATAGTCCAATGCAGAATGTCGAACTGATAAAAATACTACTAGGTCAAAACCTTAGGTAGGATGTATAATTCCAGTCTAGATAGCACTTTTATTTACAAACAGGGCAAAGGGTTCATTTTTTTTTGTATTGGACACCAATCACATACATTGCTCTGATCCCAAAGTAAGTAGCTAAAGCAATTGTGTTATGGAAATCAGACACAACGGTAGTACCTACCACAACACCCAGACCCGAGACAATATAGAAAATTTTGATTTCTACATTGACCCGACCGGGAATCGAACCCGGGACCTCGGAGCGGCGACCCCTTGAAACCAGCGTGCTTAGCCACTACACCACGGAGGTCGTCATTGTAAGAGCTCTAAGCACAGTAACACTTACAAGCTAGCAATCTTGATGTATGAAAAGACAGACGCCATTCATGTACAACTATCTTCCGTTGAGATAAAAGCACGAAAAGCAACTTTATTACTTTTAGGCATCATACGGATTGTTTACTGAACCAGTAAACAATCCGTATGATGCCAGTATGCAAGGTGTATTATCTTGTTGGCAGGCAATGTCTTCCTAAGGCTCTTACCCAGAAATCTTGTGATCAGTCCGACAGTCTGCATCGGCAGGACCAACAATGCACAGACTAAGTTTTGGCGACTTTATAACGGTTATCATACGTGGTTACGACCCTATGCCCACCAGTTTATCTCTTAGTACGCTATTAAACATTATAGGCTGTCCAAAATCAGGAGGTCGACTAAGAAAACCGGATTCAATACTATTATCATTTTTCTGACCGGAGACAATTTTAGTATGGAATCCCTTTTACTAAATGCTTCGAATCCGCAAATCGCTTATCGTATTGACGGTTTTCTTTTTTTTTAGAAGACTTTCAGGTCTTGTAACGTGCCTGAGGCTATCGCGCAAATTAATTTTGCAACTGTCATCGCTGATAGGGTAAAACAGCAAGTTAACATGGCAGCAGGATATCATCATCATTTATTTCTTAATCAACCCTTAAATCAACAGCTCATTTCGAGATACACACGTGCTATTTTTTTTTTAAAAAATATTAGTATACCCATCGTTTTTCTGTTCAGGTCAAAAGAACACCACTATCGCGTCAGTGGCCAAGCTTCACGCGTCCGAGATCGCCAACAAGGCGGCTAGTGACGCCGTCCAAATCTTCGGAGGCAACGGATTCAACACCGAGTACCCCGTAGAAAAACTCATGAGAGACGCCAAGATCTACCAGATATACGAAGGCACCTCCCAAATCCAAAGAGTCATCATCTCCAGAGAGGTCCTCAACGCTGCCAAGCAAAACGCTTAAGCGATCTTCCGGTTCTATAAAGCTAGGAAACATACCTAGAACTGTAAATGACCCCATTTATTTTAAACTTTTTAATCATAACTTTATGAGGATTTTTGTTTCTAGTTTTTATGACTATGATGATGTATTCGGTTATAGGATCTAAGAATCATGTATTTATAAATCGATATGTACATGGGAAATAAAACTTTTTTAAATAAAAACAGATGTGTATTTACTTTCACCTGATACAAAATTTGTTTCATATCTTTTTAAAACAAGCTAGAGCTAGCTTTCTAGAAGTCTATATTAGATGGTCTAGATTTATCAAAATCACCTGGTATATTCTAGTTTTATAGAAATCTGTCTTCAGGAATCAGCTTACCTAAGCCGACCTAGACTGATATTTTTAGGAAGATTTTGTTCTGAATTCCATTATATAATTCGGCTTCGCCTTGAATATGAGAGTTTCCTCTATTTCTATATTTTTCATCGGATAATGTTTCTTGTTAGCTAAAACGAACGTTGGTAAAATTGACTTCGAGTCTATTTTACCAACGTTCGTTAGATAAAATTTATTCGACAGATTGTGCGTGAATGAAAAACAATGATTTTACCAACGTTAGACGGGACTTATTCGACCGATTGTGCGTGAATGAAAAACAATGAGAGTTAAATAATAAGTATGGATCACCTGCTTAGGTGCTGCTTTATTTCGTACAATGCTTAGAACCATATCGATTACAACTTACAAACAAAGCGGTGTCCATTATAATAATCGGTCTATTTGTTTAAGCTCTGACAAACAAACACAAAACATCCCTTTTTGTGTCAGTAAGGAAAGGAACCTTACGGCCTTACGGTAAATTGTTATGGTTACCTATGAAACGGAGTACTTACCCTGCCATTTTATGTGTTATTTATTTTACCACAGACAGTGAATTTAAAATTCGCGGCTATGCGCCTCGTGCATGTTGCCTGCTTTTGGAGTCGTGAGACTTACGAAATGTTTCTACTTCACTCACTAGATAGAGCTAGCAGGTTTGGATAAACTTCTTCTTGGGAATTATGTATTGTTTAATTTGTTGAGCCTCCACGTCAACTATATATAATATATATCGGTGCTTTAAGAAAAAAATTATGTTTTTTCTTAATTTATTATTATTTCGAATAGATTGAATCAGAAATTTAAGATTCTTGCAAGACACATTTTTTATTCCCAATAAGCAACTCGATTACTAACGTTAACCTTCAGCGCCATCTATACAACAATAATACACTAACTGGTACCAAATACATCAAGATGGCGATAGCCAATTCCGGAAGTTCAAATTATTGCGACTAAGCTTCTTTTTTTAATTTATCACCATTAAATAGCTTACATTGTAGGTGCAACAATTATTTAAAAATAAAAATAATTATGAACTTATCTTTCGCTGATAAGATGATAAAAAATCACGTCATAATACATACAGCAGCAGTCATGCTCATAAAGATTGACCTACATTCAGAGCCCTTGTGAAAGGATTGTGCAATAGAAACGGCCATTTATTACACAACAGATCGTATTCATAAGTCAACCCAGTCATTTTAATTCATTTAAATATTTTTGTAGTGAATAAGCACTGTGCAAAATAAAGACGTTTAAGTTCATATATCTGTTTTTCTTCTATCCCTAACCATTAAAATATCAAGTTTTACTTTCACAACATTTTTTTAGTCATTCGAAATAATTTGTGTCATTTTTTTTTTAAATAGGTCATGACATAGTTATAATTTCGAATTAGGTTAATTTCTTACTGCCCTTTACCGACATATTTCAATGTCAGTCATGAGTACGGTAGCTCCATTGAGCCCGAATTATGTCGGTCGGAATATCAAAGTGTAAGTGAAGTGGCCTAGAGACCTACATTTTGTTTTTAAAACGTGTTATCGCTATTTTCGGGCGAAATTTTAAATAAAATTATTATCAGGATAATACCGTGAACGATTTGAACATTTGGCGGATACGGTTAAAGTTGCCTCGTTCGGTTGCCGTGTATTATGCACGAAGACGCTCCAAAAATGAGTGTTACGCAGAGTTTGGCGGCCTCCACGAGCCAGCCCAAGAGCGACATCATCGCCAGCGTGCCTGTGGACTACGACATGGGCTCCGCAGACCCCAAACCACCAGATACTATAGAAATCGACCTTAAAATTGCTTACGTTGATACGGCTAATGGTAAGTACTGGTCTTCATAATACCTAATTTGCTTTTGTAGGTACAAACTTCGTTAATTACATCGTCATATATTGCTGGGATGTCAAAGTTAAATGTAATTATTCTCAAGATTAATTAGATTATTAATTATATTACTGCAAAATCAGTTTAATACATTAGACTCATAACAAAGTAGGTTATTAAATCATTTTATGCGCACTGTTTAATCATGTTTTGACTATTTCGAAATATTCATTCAAATTAGAATCTTTTAAGATAGTATTCGGACATAAGGCATGCGTGTAAAATGGTTATGAGTATCATTTACTCATAGAGAAGACAAGTGTTGTATAATATACATTTACATGTAGACATTATGTTGTATGCATTGTGGAGGAGGCTACCTGTTCGTCGTACGCTCGGCTGCACGGTGTGGCAACGCCGCATTGGTTTTTTTCGCGCTATCCTGCGTTAGAATTGGCTGTGTGAAACAGTATTTTAGAGTTACTGAATAGTTGCGGCTCACGGAACATGTTTCGAGAATAGTTGGAATGTATAATTAGCTTCAATCTTGCGGTGAATGAGTGATCAACTAGTCTACACGGTGATGTCGTTTTGTATTCAGTGGGTGGCACGAAGACGCATTTTGATTTCGTTCGGTGTCAGTAGGGCACGGCTGGCCAGCGGGCGGCTGGGCACGTTAGCCTGTCTCGGAGCTTTTCTGTCCGCTAACATTACCTCAAGTCGGCCACCGAAATGTAACATGGTGCATCTTGTCCCATGTTATGTCATTCCTCCAAATCGCTTGGTAGACTGAGTCTGATCTCTTGCAGATTGCTCCTGTCGTAATGGTCCGTTCGTTGTTGCAAGTGCTCAGGGTATTCTGGGAAATTAGGGCGAACGATGATTCTGTTTGGAATCCGACAAGTGGGTGGTAAATTGCTGCTGTAGTTTTGTTTATCGGATCTGAACTAATCTGATAATGTTCAATTGTTTTTAATGATTTTTATTTGACTCATTCTGCTGAACGTAGGTATATGTAGGCCTTGCCGCTATTTAGCTGACAGTTATATTGATATTTATTTATGAATTGAGTTAAATAGGTAATTTAAACATCCCTTAAAACTATTTCACAATTATAAAAAAATGCATGTACCTATACGACAGATCCAACATCATCATCAATGTTGAATGACTCGTCGAACATGTATCCAAAATTCATGCACCATTCTTATATTCTTAGATTTTGTAAAGGTTTTTATTTATCGAAAGAAACAATTGCACTGGTAATGATATAAATAATAATTGGAAAACCTCTTTCGTCAATTTTGCGAAGTTAGTTTGAGACCATAGAATCTAGAAAGAACAATGTGAGTTTTATGCCGAATATTCGCTCAGTAGGGCGACGAAAGGATGTGCAAAAGTAGGTATTCACTCTGCAAAATCTGTTAATCATTAGTCAATGACCTCCTATTAAATTGCGTGGATATAAAGATGACACGGAAAATAAAAATTGAGCAATTGCAAAAAATCAATAATGAGGACTGACAGCGTAAGATTGATCCAAAAATCCCCAAGCCTGATAAGATGGTCTGTGGTGGTTTGGTGGTATGTTTCACACTATAGAAAAACATATAAAATAAAGATTGAAAATATATGTGCAAGTTTGTACGAAAGGTCCGAAACGTGCTGGCACAGACGAAGCCGCGTGGGACTCTTGCTATATTTTTTCATGAAATTAAATAAATGTAATGGGAGAGGAAAGTCAATAATATGTGGTCTAATCGGCTAGGAACCGCTGTGTTTTGAGGCCCAGATTATTCGTAGCGTATGCCCCTGCAGTTATTAGCCCACTCAATAACTTACTCAAAAGTTGTAGAATGCGTGAGCCTAAGCTAATAAGCCCAGAACTTTTTTCTCCGATTTCTTTCAAATGTGGCCATATTTGGAGGGCAGTCCTAATAAGACTGCAAGTGTAAATTTGAGGTGACACTGAGAGTTTTATTTTTAATGGGTCTCTAACGACGCCTTTGGAAAAAGTATATTTAATTGAAATTTTGCTTTTTAGGTCTAGACAACGCTTCAAACAAACGATATCATAGAAGAGTTCGAAAATTTGAACTACGACAATGAGATACTTGGTGGTGATATCCTTATTGACCGTCCTGGCAATGGCAGAGTATCTAACAGTGTTTTAAGAGATGAAGATGATATATTTTTCCATCATTTATCACGTCGATAGATACTCGCACCTGCAGGTCTAGCTTTGAGGCGTCCGTTTGTCGAGAAAACTACGTTCAGCGAGGGTGGGGAAATTAATCATCTACCACCCTCGCCGCTAGAACAAATAAGTCGCGAACGAGCACGTGGTGGAGCACGCGTTAGAAGAGCACGGGAAGGAGCACGTGGAAGGGGGAGAAATATCAACGCCAAGCAGGTGAAGACCGGACCTGGTCGAACGAAGATAGCGAACCCCTCGCATTCTTTGAGCTCCTTTTTGATCTTTACTTTCGTATTTTCTGACTTAGTAACAACTGAGTTGGCAAACAACGTTACTCAACGTTAATCTGTAAAGATTTAGGAATGGGTGTGGTCCACTCGCAATTGGTCTGGGGCGATCTCTCTTTACCAAAGTCCAATCTTCACCTGCTTAGCGTTGAGTAACTGTATTTCTCCCTCTTTCTTGTGCTCCTCCACGTGCGCTCCCGCGACTTATTTGTTCTAGTGGCAAGGGTGGTGTATTATTGGGTTCCTCGACAAATCTCTTGGGTTCTCGTCGTTATCGATTCACTAATGTTTTAACGACTACTACTCGTATATTTGTGTAATAAAAATAAATTTTTATCTAATTTTATAATGAAATCTACAAAATAGGTTTTAAAACGTATGAAAAAGTATTACTGACATTATTCTCAGTAAAACCGTACTTTTTGCATTCAAAATTCAAGTCATGACAAGAACTATCACCACTAGTAACAAAACTACCTGTTTATGTAGACAGTACTTTGATAGACAGTACTTAGGGTAGCCCGGAGTTTGGAAGTTGGCGATGTTTCACCCCCGTGCCTCGGAAAAGCACGATAAGCCGTTGGTCCTGCGCCTGAACTCTCCGGTCGTGTCAGATTGCTTTCCCATCGGGCTATGAGTGTGAAAGGAATAGAGAGTGCACCTGTGTTTGCGCACACACTTGTGCACTATAATATGTCCCGTGCATTCGGTTAGTCGTTGTGACTGGCCACCGTAGTCGAAATCGGCTAGGGGGACTATTACTCTGAAAGATCAATTCACAAAATCGTGCGTTTTCCAAAAGCTGTTTTACAGGTCAAAAACGACCGAATGGACATATATGGGCTAAGCGATTTCTTCAGAAATCTTATTTTTATTCAGGTTGCTCAAGGAATAAACATACTTTACATCCCCACAGTGATGGGAGGTGTCCAAAGGATACACTTATATGTTTTACACTTATATCCTGAAAACGTTACTACGTGTAAAATTATCTTCAACGTAAAGAAAACAGATAAATTTTGTTCTAGATCACGCATATTTTGATCGCATGTTCCGCAATAGATAACATTATCTAAAAATTGACTTATTAAAAGTTCTGCTGTTGCCTCCTGTTTTATTCGTGTCATTGACAGAGAAAAGAGTGGAACTCTCTATCCGCATTTTTGATCCCAATGGTATACCACCCTAATATCTTTGAAGTCAAAGTGAACAGGCTCCTTCTGGATAAGATTACTTCACCTTCGTCCTTGTCTATGCCACGTCTGGCTTACTCTGAAAACAGCAGCTAACCCATTTCATATATTAACAAAAAACAACGTAAAAAGAAACAAATATTGCGTAATTCCTCAGATCAAAGAAATAATACTTCCATGCGTAATCCACTTACAGAATGAAATTCGCTTCTCTTTCTTATCATGGATATGGGTACTTACAGCATGTGACATGTAATAGGAGCAAAAGTTTTTTTTTATCAATGATTCTATAAAGTATACATAGTAACCTTGACCTGGTCAAAGTACTCTAACAAATGCTTTATCTCGCAGATAAAGTAATCCAATGTTATAATCTACGATCAACATATGTCAAAAAGGCTTCACCGAGTAAAGTATTAGAAAAAAATATCTTTCTTCTGAACGTGTAAAGCGAAAATGGACCGGAATCAGACAAAAGTGCATGTCAAAAAAGTTGTGGCACATTTTATCATTTTTCTATTGTCAGGGTTCAAAGCGAGTGGAAAGAAGAAGATAGTTTTTCACTATGGCGTACTGTTTAAAAGTTAATAAGAGCATAACCCAAAAATGGGACTTTTGGACCCCCCTTACCTCACCTTCTAGATGATGACTAAACAAGTTTCTGAGGACACCATTAGGTTCCGCACAACCCTTTTATTCACTACTAAGTAAAGCAAAAAAAGTGGACAAATTATGTACTTTGTCCTGTAGCAATGTATTCATATCAATAATCCTTATCTTACTGAATTAAAATAGAAAACATACCTTCCTTTAAAGAAAACTTAAGATATACCTATTGATTTGGTCATAACTAATTGAAAAAGTGCAAAGTTCCTAATTCACTTCCATAATTATTATAACCTAACTAGAATATTTTTTATTTTCTTTTTATTACGTCGAAGTTGACTGCCAGATTAAAAGGCGGCAGAAAGCTCAAAAAAGGCCACATAGGAAAAAGTAAACCCTTTAAATATCCATATAAAGTTATTGGGGATATAAAATGCACCGAGGTATAATAACAGTTTCTTTTTTATTTAGTTGTAATCATGAAAGTAGAGCAAGGCTGGAGCGTTCGACTAACATTAAAATAGAACAAATAACTTGAGGCACGCATACTTCAATATGAGAATGATCGAGTTTAACTGAATTATTTTGATCATTACTTACTAAGTATCGTCTTTAATTGATGATAACAAGGTATGTTAACTCGCACAGAACTAACTATACTAGAATATCTACTGACATCATACACGCAGATCTTGATGGTAACAGAATAAAGTGAAGAAATCTGGAAAGCATATCCTTGAAAGGATTTTATTCTAACATTGTCTGAATAAGGGATCCGATTACTTCGCCAAAGCCAAAATCAAAATTTTAGTAACTGCAGAATCAACTTTGTTTTATAGTGTTTGTAAGGAGAACAAAGTTATATTTGCGGTTGTTGAATATGTGCAATATTCCAAAAATTACTTGTTCAATCTCGTTTAAAAGTACTTTCGTTGAAAGTATTTATCGAAATCTAGATAACTTCTTTTTTAATACTAGATTAGTTTAAAATTTACAAGGGTGGGTGCCCCCCCCCCCCCCCCCCCCTCCATTTTAACACTTTGAAAGCGTCCATCTTTTAAATGTTACCTTTTAGAAAAATAGTTCTAGAAACCATCATTTATAAACACATCCATAGACGTGCCTAGGATTGTTTTTTTTTTGTTTTAGCTTTATTTATACCTAAAATTTATTATATTTTTGTATGTAAATCGACTAGCGGTAAACAGAACTACCTACCTACCAAGTTTGAACTTTGTAATAGTTATATATAATAGATCATCATTCCATTAAGAAGTAACCACCATTACACAGTATTTGCCATGAAAGTTGCATTTCAATGTTGGCAATTACTGACCTATGCCCTTTTAAACTCCTCCTTGCCTTCGCCCAATCATAAAACAATTCCACGCGGCAAACTCTAGCATAGTAAAGGGCGAAAGTGTTACCATTATCTTAGGACCGCAAACATGTTTTTTCACTACATAATACTACATGGTAAGTAGTTTGGGAAACAACAGCTCTTACTATCAGTGGACCTCGTTTGTGACCTACTGACCCAGTTTCGCGTCAGAGTAATCGCTTGTATCGTCCACAAGTGTAGGTATTTACAGTCGGTTCTCGTTTACACAATGTTGCACTGACACAGAACAACTAATTCTAGAAGAGGCGAGTACTATCCGTATATTGCTTTTATTTTAAGCAAAATATTTATTTTGATTATCATTTAACTCATCAATCACCTTACTTACGATTTACGTAGTTAAAGAAACTATTTTATCAGTCGAATTACTTATGCATTACTTGGCAGGAACGATGGACGATGTTTTAACCATGCGTTTAACTGTGAAAAGGTGCCTACCAAATCTGATGGTGATAGAGAAGAGAAAAACAAAAAAAAATGCGTAATCAATAGTTGACATCAGTTGAAATATTCTTACTCGTATAGTCAAACTAATTTAATGATAAAGTATTATCAGTCAAAGGCTCTGCTCAACACAGGCTTCCCCCCCGGTTTTCCACAGCGTCCGGTTGCAATTTGTGTGATCTTGCGATCTTTAGAAGCTCATCTGTCCATCTTGATATGATGCGCCTATAGATAAACGCTTCATCGTCAATACTATTATAGTTATTTTGTACACTCGGCAAGAAAAAATGTTACCGTAATTGTTAATCTTACTTATGATATTATATACTTATATTATTAAACTCTATTAACAGATTAAAAGTTTAATGAAATAATATCTTTTATAGTTAATTAAAATCACAGATCTAACAAAAATTGTAAGCTATCGCTTTAAGTGACTTTAAGTAACTAGTTTTCCTTCTTATATTGAAGTTTTTATACTCTGGTATAGTTATCTTACATTAACACCTCTTTACAAAACGTCCTTTTTGCATAAATTTGTAGCAAATGACTCTGATGACTAAATAAAAAAAAATAGTTCTAATACAAGGGGTTTCATAGCTACCTACGTTTGGAAGGAAGGAATCTACTCAGAAGTAACCTATCAACCTTTCTATCGAAACATGGATCGAAATATGCCACTAAAATCGAAAAAATGGTACTGGTCACCTGACCGATTTAGTATGGAAAGAAAAGAAACGCAATTTTTGACTTATGTCTCTAGGGGAAAAAAATATTAGTTATTGATACCCGTCAACCCTTCTCATCCGTAACGGTTAGTTTTGAAACAACTTGTAATTTTTTTAATAGCCGCCTTTAGTATATATTAGTGTTAGTTAGTATGATATTCCATTATTTGTATAATTTTAATATTTTTACGGTTAACTCGGATACGATATGAATAAAAATTATTCTTTTTAATTTATTGAAGCATATTCCAATTCAAGGAAGAGTGTTAGTTTCATCAAAACCGGTTTAGTGGTTTTTGAGAAATGTGACAAAATACTATAAAATAAAAATATTATGTTCAAACTTTTAAACCACTTACAAAAAACTTTATTTTAAGGCTTAAAAGACTTCCAATTAATTGGTTATTCCTAAGCAGCAACAAAGGTGTTCTTTCAAGACGATTTTGAAGTTTAAACATATTTTTGTGTTTTTGTTTTTGTTCATATCTGAAAAACTACTGTACTGATTTTGATGATATTGAAACTGGTCCTTAAGACTGAATATACTGAATTGTCATGTCAAATCTTGTTTCTAATATATTCGTAAACAAACACAAAATTTTACAATTATACAAATATCAAACATACAATTGCGAAATTTAACACACTTATTTGGATACCTAATTATATCATAGTCAAATATTGGCTCATTCTAACAATGTCAAAAAATACAGGGCGAATAAAACCCTCCTTTTATTAAGGCGCTACTCGGTAGTTATAGTTAGAAAAACTGCTAAATATGGCCACTTTTGGCAATTTTTCTAACTTTGTTAGGAATAGTTAAGAGGATTACATATCTAAAGTTTGAAGGTTTTTTTTTATTTTTAAATACATTTCACATACTACATACATATCGGAAAATATGCGTCCTAACGATATCAGACCTGCTACAAAATTAAAGCTATAACATTTGCTGCAAGTTTTACTCAGTCAAGTTTTGAACCAACTTAACGGGCTACCCGGATTTTTAACGCCTTGTTCCTAGCGATTCCCTCTATAATCTTTCTTTTTCTGACCTAAATTACTCGTATATGTACAAATAATACATACAATCATGTTTTTGTTCACTATTAACTTATTACCCAAGTGTTATTTTTTGTTTCCTTTGTAAAATTCGAAGTCTTTATATATAATAAGCAGTTGTTTATTATATTATTATATGTTTATATTAGCAAAGTGCTTTGTAATAGATACTTCATGTGCCCTTTTTTCTGTATAAATTAGGTTTTTACCCACTTTATATTCTATATGCGCCTTTGATCGATGAATCTCCAATCTTAATCTTTTCTGCCCCACAGGCCATCAGTTCTTGCCCTGGACCTTACTGATTCGCAGGGCTATAAAATTTAATGATTAAATTAATTGGGATATTACCTAAATCAGACGAGAAATCTCCTTCAAATAAATATACAAACATCGATCGATGTTTCGTGTGATGAACTGGATAAGATGTATGATGAAATACTTATGAGAAATTGAACGCAAGAGTTTTAATTAATTAGTGGATAATTTAGCGCATTGCAGTGAAAAGCGTACGAAAAAAAAGGCCTAATAGATGAAAAACAATAATAATAATAACAAAGAGTATGTACTCCTGTTACTAAAGTATGGTAAATTCGAAATACGAAAACGAATGCTACCAAATAAATACACAAATGTGAAATATATTTTATAACTTAGTAACTAGTGGGTAAAATCTGCAATATTTGAAGCCTTTATTACAGATAAATGTATTATAAATACTTTAATTTGTGAGATTACACATGAGTACATGCTTGTGATCAAACACACAACATATAAAAATAAACCAAGAAGTATAAAGCTAGTATTGTGAAAATATAAACTTTTTATAAGTTTTTTTTGTTATTTTGAAAACAATACTTGCTACACGTCACACAGCGGAGCGGAGCTGAAGGCTGCCCAGTGCCGACGTCATAGCCTCAAGCTTGTACGGCTTCCCAATGTGATTGAGAGCTCGCGTCCTTGATATTTCGTAACGAGAGACTCGTGTATACAGTTCAGGTTTACTATCAGTCATCCATGACCGTGATTCATGATGATGGAGGCCTTGAAACATTTCTAGGCTTCTTTGCGAGTGAAAGTATATCTTCCAGAATGATTTTATATAACTTATACATTTTAAGTTGAAAGGACATCATTTTTTTTGGGCCTAAAATACGTGAATATTTAGCAGGGTCATATTTAGTTGTAGATTACTTATAAACTTAAATACTTTCATTTAACATTATTTTAGATTTTTTAATACGCCCGTTTTCTTTTTGAAAACATTTTTTTATTCTTGAAAATGCGTCGAACAGAACGTTGATTTAATTTATTTATACCGCTTTTGACATTTGATTTGCTGGCACTGACATATGACAGATGTCAATATTTACGAAGAAGTGGATGGGATCCAAACCAGCGTTTAGTTCGTCGAATTTTAAAAAAATAAACAGTAAAAATCTTTGTTTTAGGACAAGTATCAAGCTGATTGTAAAGTGGGCATTTTCTCTTTTTGGATTTTTAATGTAATTAAGGTATCTTTGTATTCGTTTTCTCAAAAATAAACAAAATAAAATGTTTTTATAACTGTAAACAAAACGCACTTACTGCGGACAGTGTTGCAACTCTCTGCTGCACTTGCCAGTAACAAAAGACTTAGATTGAAAATAAAAACAAAACCCATATCGAAAAATTAACAAAAATGTGTGTTTTTTGTTTGTATTAATTTATTCCTTCATTTGGTGTATCACTTGTTTCTGTTAGTTAGAATTTCATTTTAAGCCCAACTCCCATACAAAAAAAATATTGTCCTTTATTTTAGTTTTTAGTTTGCAATTTATCTTAAGATATAAACCGTTGGGGAGGCCAATGTTTAGCAGTGCACTTCTTTTGGATGATAATAATGATGTGTGCAATTTATGCATGCTAAAGGCACCAAATGAACTGCGTGTCTATTTTGATGGTATATTGTCTTCGTCCAGCGTCCTAAATCAATACGTGGCACATTCTATAGAAAATGGAGCTGCGGCCATTACAGTTATGCCTAAGCTAAGGGCTAAGGATAAGCCGCTGGGTGGTGTGGATACACTGAGGGGCATAATTTTACTCATTCGATTCGAAACTAAGTAATTCGATTCTAGATATGGACATGCTTGTTTGTAAAAAATCCGACGTTAAATGTGGATTTGACGTAAGTGTTTTACAAACGTGGAAGAAGAATTATTCATAAGTACAAAACTAGTGTTGGGTAATTACTCAATGTAAGTCAGTAGTTCTACTATCACAATATCACTCACTATTCATACAGCTCAATACACTGAGTTCATAAGTTCACAACTCAATTTACCAATTGAGCTGAATGAATGGGAAGTAATAAGTGATATTGTGAACTACTGAGCTAGATGAGTGATACATGTCTTTAGCTTTCACTGAACTATATCACTCAATCTTAGATCAGTGAAAGATTTTGCGCATGTTTATACAAAACGTCTAGCGCCCACTTGTAGAATCCAGAGCCATTAATTAAGATTGTGTCGTCGATATCATCAACACAAAGACAAAAACAAATATACGAAAGATAACATTCAGTGTCGAGCTAACTCTAGATTATGTTAATGTACGACATCTTTTTGAGTCACCGAAACTCATCATCATCATCATCATCATTACCAGCCAAAGGACGTCCACTGCTGAACATAGGCCTCCCCCATGGCTTTCCACAGCGACCGATCACTAGCGGTCTGCATCCAGTTTGATCCCGCGATCTTTATAAGGTCGTCTGTCCATCTTGTCGGTGGACGTCCTACGCTGCGTCTTTGGTCGAAGGGTCTCCAATCTAGAACTTTCCTGCCCCAATGGCCATCAGTTCTTCGCGCAATGTGCCCTGCCCACTGCCACTTAAGCTTACTGATTCTCAAGGCTATGTCCGTTACCTTAGTTTTTCTACGTATCTCCTCGTTTCTGACTCGATCTCGTAGAGAAACACCGAGCATAGCCGGCTCCATCGCTCGTTGTGTAATTTTGAGCTTCTTTATGAGGCCCATAGTTAGAGACCACGTTTCGGATCCGTATGTCATCACTGGTAACACACACTGGTTGAAGACTTTCGTCTTCAGACATTGAGGTAATTGAGACGAGAAGACGCTCTTGCGCAGTTTCCCAAACGCTGCCCAGCCGAGTTGGATTCGTCGATTGATCTCTTTCTCAAAGTTGGACCTACCCAATGGGATCACTTGTCCCAGGTAGACGTACTCGTCGACAACTTCGAAAGTTGAGTTCAACGGATACTGGAGTGGGTACAACAAGGGATCTCGACATAATTTTTGTCTTTTCCATGTACATTTTAAGACTCACTTGTTGGGATACTCGGTCGAGGTCTTCGAGCATAGTGCCAAAATCATCTGGCGTCTTTGCCACAACGACTATATCATCGGCAAACCGGAGGTATGTTATGTATTCGCCATTGACGCTGATGCCGAATCCTTCCCATTTCAGGAGCTTGAAGGCGTCTTCCAATGCCGCTGTAAATAGTTTCGGAGATATTACATCGCCCTGTCTTACACCTCCTCGCAATGGAATCGCCCTCGTATTCTTTTCCTGTACTTGGACCGACATGGTGGCGTTGTTATACAGACACTTTAACTCCTCTATATACCTATAGTCTATGTGACACCGCTGAAGAGACCGAAGCACCGCCCAAGTTTCGATCGAATCAAAGGCCTTCTCATAGTCCACAAAAGCTAAACATAGAGGCATATTATACTCCTGTGACTTTTGTATAATTTGCCTTAGCGTATGGATGTGGTCTATGGTACTGTAGCCTTTTCGGAATCCGGCTTGTTCGGGAGGCTGGACGTCATCAAACCTAAGTGCGAGACGATTCGTGATGGCCCTTGAAAACAGCTTGTAGACATGGCTCAGGAGTGAGATGGGTCTATAGTTCTTCAATAAGCTTTTGTCTCCTTTTTTAAAGAAAAACACCACCACACTCCTGTTCCACGCCTCAGGCGCACCGAAACTCGCGGAACATAAAAATATATATTTTTTAAAGATAAACTTTTGTTTTCTACCTGCACTCTATTCATTGAACTTCGATGACGTTGCAGGTTGTGTTGTGGTGCAGGATTTATAAAATTTTACGGATAAGTAGAGAAAATTGGGAGCACTGTATCTTAGGTGGTTTGTATTTTTCTTGCACTAAACCAAAACACGTCGAAAGAAAAGAAAACCGCAGAAAAATATTTGATGATGTTGATGATTGCTGGATTTGTCATTTTTATTTTTCACAATTTTTTTTTATTCCTAGATGCAATAACTTCGATAAATTACCTTATTTTAATTTCCGAAATTTAATTCTTGTTAATTCGACGAGGATATCAAGTAACAAGAGAACATTGAAGATTTTAACGTTATTCTGGTGTTCATGTGTTTTGAAAATAAATTGAAAACGCCGAAACCCAAAGGTTAATTATACAGACACTACGTCGCTTTGTTAAGAGAATGCATTGGTAAGTATAGTTAGGCTTTTATTTTTTCTCAGTCGGCTGACGCTTGCGAAATTTTCCGCGAAGAAAACGTTAAGATTATTCTGTTTACGCAATCCTATAGTGTGCTAGGTATTTTGTTAAACGCCATGGATTTATGAAGCTTTTGCAATTTGAAAAAGTGAAAATCACAATACTTATACTGACTCTGATAAAAAATATGAATATGCCTGAATTAATATTGTAAAAGCGAATGAAGATATAGTTTACAGTTCTTGTATAAATTATAATATGAACGATTGCATATTCGTGAGTAACTTAACAGTGGAGGCAGCGTCCGGTTTTTGTGTATTCAAAACGACAGTTTGAACAGTATCTGTGTCAAGGTGCGGATCGACTCTTGCGCAAACGGTTTTTTAATACTGCGCCCGGTTGCGAGGTAATTAATTCGATTCGGAGTGTCGCAACGATACCTCGCTGCGGTTTTCGTATATTTAAAGTAATACTGTTAAACTGCACTCTTTCAGGCGATGTAGGAACTATGTTTTATACGAAATATTCAAAAGGAGCTATGTACTATCGTGACTGTTTTAAAATACACATTAGTCAGACCGTTGACTGATGTCATTTGCTCTGCTTGGTACCTTACCAATGAATGTTGGTTAAGTGAGATTACATCAACATTGTCATATTATAAAGCAATCATTATTATGTTTTAAGATAATTTTAATAAATATATACCTTACCAATAGAGCCTGTTGTATGAAGCTGTCTTACCTAAGCATCGCAGATTTGATTTCATTTTAAATTTTAATTTATTTTATTTTCGTTGTTACTAATGTTTCTCTTATTTTATCTATTGTTTTAGTTACATATTTCAGATATTTAAAGAGTACTGACATGGTGACGAACTAGATTTACTTAAATCGTGTTTATTTTGTCTTCGAAGATGGAGTTAAGTCTAAAAAATGTCTACCAAACAGCAGTCAACTTAGGCAAAGGTTTGAAAATAAAAGAGTGCAGCCGAGCAGCAATGTCCCCTTAAGAGCCGGTGGCCCTGCTCTCGATAGCTCTCCTTAGATGGCTCAGCAGCAGACTAGGTCGAGGAGAGCAACTGCGATGTCAGTGTCATAACACGAACAGCTTCTCGAAAACATCCAGTACTACCAATCCAATGCGGCTCACCTTCTGTAACCCGCACCACTGTACCCAAACAAAGACAGAATTGTACACCGCGTTCAAAAGATCATCGTATTGTAAACTCGAGAACTTGCTTAATGGTAACAGACACATGCTGTGTGGTCAGGCGTATATTGCTCATGTACATTGTATTTATTCACACTTTGTATTTGCCTAGATGGCCTTACGTTTCAAGGCGACCGAAAAACTACGTATCAGCAAAATTGGACGGTATGATCATTTTATGACCTATAGTCCGTCTTCCTTTGCTAGTCGAATATTGTTAACTATCTTTTTATAACTTTTAAAATAATATCGGTGAACATAATTCATTAACAATTTTATTTAAAAGTTTGGCTTATTTTAAAATGTTTTTTTTTTCGTTATATTATAGAATTTCAAAATTGCTTACCTTCAATGATAGTCACCGTTTGGCATGTGCCCCGTAAGATGGCGCTACTGTCGTGCACGTTCCCAATTATCATCAAAAAATTTATGAAATGAAAAAACTTATTAAATATTTTTTTGCTACTCTGTAGTAGAAATAAGTAGGCAGGTAGCTCTTAGTTTTAAACAAGCTCTTACTTTCATCAAAACTTACTTTCGTAAAATATTTATCTAAACAAGCTAACATCTAGCTAGAGAATCAGATTTTATATGCACTTACAATAAAGTAAACCCCTCTACTACTAGCGGGCCCCCGTGACTGCGTCCGCGCGTTTTGAATTGTTCTCTCTCCTACTTTCGCAGCGTACTGATTTAAAGCCTAATGCCTTCCTCGATAAATAAGCTATCCAACATAAAATCGGGTCAGTAGAAATCTTAACGATCTTTACTAATATTATATATTATAAATTAAAGCTAAAGAGTTTGTTTCTTTGTTTTAAAGCGCTAATCTGAGGAACAACTGAACTGATTTGAAAAAAAATTTAAAGCTTTCGGCTATAAAACATTACGATATGACTTGAAATATTCCTGTAAACCGTTTAAGATACTTACATTAAAATCATGAATGACAGGATTGTACCGCTTTAAAAGTTCTACAATTAAGTCCGCAACAGTATTTATCAATCTGATGTGGTTTACACACTACAAACATTGTGTTCATAAAATTCTTAAAAAAACAAAGGTGTTTGGATGTTAGGTTATTTATTCTTATCAAAATAAACATATTCATCATCTCGAGCATTTCATTTTGAACAAAATTGGGCTTTACAACATTTGATTACGACAAATATATGAGAGGCTATCACATTTTTAAAATATCTTCGCACCAAAATAATGCTCGCAGCTTAAGTAAACTGTTTCTGGTCTCTTACTTCCAATGAAAATACGAATTTTGCGTTGAAATATTTTATGGAAAATCCGAAATTTACCCGGGCGACTAATATGCGATTCTCTTAATATCTCTATTGAAGTTAAGAACATCGCAAGGACGTAAATAATGCGGCGAAGGTACTTTAAAGGCTACAACGTAATGAGATAAAAGCAAAATCTCATGAAAGAGTTCAGAAATAAATAAAAGTGCATAATATGGAAACAGTGCATAAACAATTCGATACTTAGTGCTTATTTACCGATTCTTTGTGCGCCGTAATCCGTATTACACAAAATACATAGAGAAGCTTTTACGCAGTGATCGTCAAACAACCCCATTAAGAAGTTAATATTTAGTTAAACTACTACGCTTTAGCAGAGATACCCTCTTCAAGTCAAGGGTGATAATAAAACAACAATAACCCGATTTGCATTGAATGGTGGCATGATGCGACATTGTGCATGTGATGTGGTCAGACTTTTTTCATATACATATGTATATCAATTCATAATCATATCCCATCCGAGATCCGTGTTTGGGCGATACTTGGCAATCCACGCCAAACCAATCTCGGTGTTTACCGAAGGTAGCACAACGCTAAAATCTTTTGAAAAAATAAACAAACTCAAGTAGATATATGTTCTGAACCGATTAAGTGCAACCTCCTAGTGTCTATTCGCAACTAGAAATCTTAATAAACACTTCATTAGAATTATACGAGTAAGAAAGTCAAGTTATAGGTATGATCGCACTTTTATATAGATATATTTACAGCAGTTTCCCTATTTATCTGCTGAACGAGGGAACAATGGGGACGCTAGTCTTTTGTTCTTATTGTTACCGATAATACCTCGTAATATGATGCGTTAATACCTTCTATCTAGAGTTTTCTTGCCATACACTACACAGAATATCCATTACATATCGTGATTAGCTACATACAATATAATGTCTGGACATCTAGACAGAAGTATACAATCCCCCCCCCCCCCCCCCCCATAACCTATAGGGTAAGGGTAAGACAGACGTTTCTTTATTAGACCAATATATTGTAGTCCCACCAAAAACATTTTCATGTAAAATGTTGCCAAAAGTCGAGAGCGAAGCCGACGTAGGTTTTTGAGCAGATAGGGCGTGTAGGTTTAGAAGCTAGGCACTACATAAGTTCTCATAACTTTAAGCCGCAGATTAGTTGAATATATTGATTGAGTAATCTTATGTATGATAGGTCTCCTCATACTTCTATCTTCGTACTCATCGTACCTACGTATTGTTGGTGGGCTTTGTAAAGCAAAGAGAATTCTGTACCTCGATAAATAAATTCGGAACCCTACCACCACCTTCCACCACTTTGTTGTCCGTCCGTCTATCCCAACTCTTTTTCTCAGGAACGTGCTATGATAGTATCAAGCTGAAATATATATGACCAATGTTCAGATCTACAGTCCTTTGAAGATGTAAAAAATCAAACTTCTTCTTCTAAGAATTCTATTCTTGTAAGAATCAAAAGATGCAGATTGCAGCCGTCATGGTAGCCGTTGCCGCAATAAACTAAAATTACTTACCCTTTCCTCATGAACGCGTTTATCGGTTCATTCATTCATCATTAACTTCTGCCTGGTCTATCCTCCTCCACACATTAAACCAACTGACACAGCTAAAATGCTTTTCATCACTCCTGTTCGGTAAATTAAACTATCATGTGAAAATAGCCAGGTGGAAAAAAGCTTTTCCATCCCTGGAGTGGAAAGTAATTTACTTTTAATTGCTACGATCAGATACGGAGTTAAGGATAACTGAGACACATCATATTACTGAAATAAAAGAGCTATCCATATTTTTTTGCTTAGCTAAACATAAAAAAAAACGTGTTAATTATGACGTTACGTGTGATCGTTGATTTTATTAAAAAATGTACAGTTGGTCTTTTTTTTTACAATTCGAAATCTACAATTAAAATATTCGGTTGCCCGCCAAACATAGTGAAACTTTTTTTCTATTTAAATTGACACATTTCCTCTATGTTTTTGTTTTTTTTTTAGTTTAGTCAATTGTTGCACAGATTATTCAGCAGGCGGAGGTGACTCACCGGGTTTTACTTTTTCATTAATCTTAAGTATTATACTCACTCCCACCTTTGGCTGTCACTCATAGCGCTATCTCATGAGGTAAAATTGAATCTGGAATTTTACATAACCTGTGGTAGTTTTGGTGACAAGGTTAAGGTTGCGTTCTTTTACTATTATTATTGTCCGTGAGGAAAAATCAATCGATATTTTTAACAATGTTTTGAAATATATTATGTATAACGACAGTAAATAAACTGATATGTTATGCAAAAACTTGAGGTTTCATCTCTCGCCGAACAACATTATATTCATCATCATTTCTACAATCACACAGCAAAATTTATTTATTTTTCCTCACAGTCGAAATGAAAAAAATTATGTATAACTCGGGTGAAAGCACCCATTTCACTATCGGATTATTGGCGCTCTCACTCTGTTCGAGTGAAATGGGTCACTTTCTCCCTTTGTATAACAATCTAATATTCCTTTTGACTTTGCCGTAGTCTGAGAATAAATGATGCATTAAAAATGTATGTAATCAATTGATAAAATAAAAAACCTAACCTAAAATTACAAAATGGTTTCGATCCTTGAACGAATCTTTTAAATATTGAGTATTTAAGTCGATAGAAGCGCATTAGGGATTGAGGTCGCACTGGTATTTCGGTTCGATTTTTCCACAACGGCAATGTTAATAAGTTACACGGAGACAGGGCGTTACTAGGCACGCCTGTACCATTTCCTTTCATGGCTGTACCAACATAGCTACACGTTATGTAATATTATATTTACCCGCATAATATTTAGCTAATTTGTTTCTTTCATATCATCACAGTGTTCCTATCTTATATTCCTATTTTACGTATTTGGTTGATAAGTTGTGGTCTTCTTTGTCTAGCGCTCACAAATTGCCTTCCAACTTTGATTAGATACCACCTCCTTCAGATTTTGATGGCATCCCGCTATTCCAAAACTGTATTCATTTCGCAGCGTTCGCGTATTAATTGAAATTCCGTTGTGTAATTAATGGCCCAGTTACTCTATTTTGAGTGATTAAAAACAGAGTTTGTGCTGCGGATTCACGCAACTTCAGCTTATCTCTGTGACGTCATCATATTCAAGCCGACTACAATGCCGTCCGACCTTCGCCTACTTATTCGCTCGTTCGGATCAATTCACTCGGTAAATATTTTTAAAAGTTTATGTATTGCATCTTTATCATTCGCTACAATTTATCCAACTGAAATTCAATACGAAAATCTTGTGCCTGTATAGGTGGTAGAAAATTACGACAGGTTTTTAGGGTTCCAAGGTCCACTAGCCCGACAGCAGTTCAGCTCAGAGATCTGAAGTACTAGATAACTGTTATTTGTCATGGGTACGTAATCTAATATCCCCGCCGAAGTGGTAATATAAAATTAAGAAAGATATTTTTTTCGGGTACCTCTCATTCAAGTAACGTGAAGATGAGTTTTTTTTCTTGCCTGACCCATCGTGTGAGGTAGCGTTGAATAGGTCGTTTAAAATGAATATGAGTTTGCTAACATAATTTTTCGATAAAGTGGCCTAATTCTGTAACATACAGTCTGCATTTTTTTGTAAGACTATGAGTATATACTATAGGTATAGCATAGTATAGGTACGTGAGAAAATTCACAACAGTAGCATATGTGATAAATTTTGAAGAAAAACTGCATGCCTTTGACTTATCAAAGCCATGCAATGGGCATAATTCTGTAATTTGTTTACTTATAAACAAATTACAGAATTATGCCCATTAAACTTTAGGCAAATTTAATCACATTATCGCTTAGAATTTTTTGAATCCCGCATATGGCGGAACCAGGTCTAAAATAATAATATCCGTTGTATTTTTATTTTGACCATACATTGCTGGATTTTGTCCTGTTGTTTAAAAAAAGTTTCCGTAAATATTTCATATGATATTGAATAAAGTTTGTTGACTGGTTGAAATTACAACGTTAAGTATCTCAACTAAGTACTCCAAACTTTAGTGTCAATTTTCTGCTGATTGATTTTAAATAAGCAAATTTTTCTGTCTGCTGCGGTTCCACTAAAATTTAATTGATTTAAAACTCAATAAACACAATAGTGCCTACAAAAACTCCAAACAGGAGAATTGTTGCAACACATAATGTATAAGGCGTACATGTCCTTTATATTAATCAATAGTTGGAAAAAAATATAACCGGTTTCGTCTCATAATTAGTAAATTATTATTATTTCAAGGGAATCAAAACAACATGGTATAAGGCAATCTTAATCATGTTATATAGAACATTTAATTAGGCCAAATAAAATGCATAGTTGATACAGAACACGACGTACGCGAGTCAGTCTGGCACTTGAGCGGTTTTTATGCTGCCGTGCGTTGGTAAACAGACCTGTCTAAATAATCATTTAGTACGTTCCAGTTCTAAATTGGAGTTATAAGAAAAAAAAACATTACTATATTCAAGTACTAGATATTCCCCGCGACAATGCGCATTTTTTGCGCCTCATCTTTATTTATCCAAAATGGCCATCTTAATGTTTGCTATCTTTGAAAAAAATCTTGTTACGCGATATACCTTTATAATCAATTATGAATATAGGCCAAGGACAATACTGTAATTCTGTCCCATCCAAGTTAATGAATACTATTCAACATGACTGTGCTTTTCTATAGAAGCGTAATGATATCATCGCCAATCGGCATCGGGCTATCGAAGGTAATTTTACTTATCCTATGAGAGAAACTTGAGGCTGTAATTTTCTATTTTATATTACAAATGTTTTTATGAAATGTTCTAGAATAGTCTTGTTGTTTGTTATGCAGCTTTCATAAATTCTGTTGATTGGGGCACATGTTTACAAACTCCAAGGTGATGCCTTATCAAGAGGACCTAATAAATAAGTACTTGTAACTAATAACATGTAATCATTTATAGGTAGCCTATTTATTCAGAGGCTGATAAGTATCGTATACTTGAGCTCGCATATGCGGTATTTATACTATATTGTCTGACCTACGCATAATGTCAACTGCAGTTCTGTTATCCTCTGTCCTGCTTTTGGTAAACTTGACCCAGTTGCAACAATATGGCAGTATAATTTATATAAACAGCCTACATGAATGCACTGTTAAGTAGTGGAAACATGATCATGCGTATGCAGTTGGTGTGCACGAGACGCTCGTTTACGCCAAGGATGTAGGCATCACATGCCTATTCCAGCGAGCGTGCCTTTTAAGGCGAATATATTTCTTTATTTTCAATCTTTTAATAAAAATAATATATAAAATTGATTTCGATTTGACATAAAAAAGATTAGGTAATAAAATACTAGCGACCCACTCCGGCTTCACACGGGTGCTGATAATGCTGTCTTCATGCAACGTTAAGAGTTTTTTTGTGATTAATCAATACAAATAAATTTTCTTTACGTGTTACTCTTGAGTATACAGGGTGTTGTTTTGGTCAGTGACGAGCAACTCAGGAGTGGCTGTACAAACGATACTGATGCCAAAACATATATTATTTTTTATTTTTTTTTGAAATGGAAAAACCCACAAAATCATTTTTTTATGCGGTACAGCTATCGAGTCAAAACTACCATCACCAGGTAGCCTCTTCGAAGCTTACTAGCTACGGCTTAGTATTTCGTAGATAAGCGCTACGTGCTAGGGTGCGAGTTTTCCTGTGTGTGACTGCGAGTAATTTTTTTGATGTTGTGAAGAGATTTTCTTGTATAAAACTGGCTCAGAATTAAAAAAAAAAACTTTTTTTTAGAATAAGCATAACTCATATTATCATCCCCGAGTTGGATGTCACTGACCAAAACAACACCCTGTATAATTGGCCATGTGAAAAGCACTCAACGTTCAAATCTAAACCGCAACCGCTGTCCCTGCATTTTAATTTGTAATATCTTCGAAAATATTTATTTTAATGACATATTGAAAGGAGTCATATTGATCTTTTATTAAATGCATAATATAGGGAACTTTTGTATTGCTTAAAATAGGTTCGTAAATAAGCCATTATTAAAAAAAAAAAGAATGTTAATGTGGGTTATCCGTAATAGATAGATAATATACCCCCGCGAGCTTTTTTGTGGACCTTTTTAAGGTGAAGAATACTGTAGTCATTGACTATTAGTACATTATTTTGATCCATCTCGTGGGTTTAGCTAGCGTTTGCAATGTAAGCGCAAAATTTTGAGTTTATTTACCACTTTACTTAGAAACCTATATTTTTTTAGTACTTACTTACCTACTACTATATTATGCATGTATTATACATATAGACCGGGAGGTCTAGGATCTCGTTCGATCGTTTTTTTAATAGAATAGTGATTAAAGAGGGATCTTGAATCACTATACTATTAAAAAAACGCATCGAAATCCGTTAAGTAGTTTTAAGGATTTAAGCATACACACGTACAGAAAGAGGGAAGCGACTTTGTATTACATAGATAACTCTTAATTGGGTTAAAATACAAGTACTATTACTTGCACTGAAATTATGGTGCAGCAATTTCTTTTGTTAGTTTTTGAATTTTTCTTTCTGCAATGTTTCTTTCTTAGATGCCTTTTCCATGGTTATGTTTTGGAATAGGTATTTGAGTTGCACAAATAATGTGTCAAAACTCTTGGTACTAACAATACCTTTCTCAAAGAATGTTGATCCATCTAAAAGATGAGATGAGAGGATATGTTCACGACAGCGACAAGCAGACACGACTGCCGTCGTCAACACATCAGGGTCACGTCACTGAATATGGTGTGATTTCGCCGAGTATATCGGTTGCTCAATAACACGGGGTAGTACAGATAATCCTTTTATGGCCGGCGTTATCGTGTGACGTCCCCACTGATGGGGCAAGGGCACGCCACACGAAGAGGAGGGGGACCGGGCCCACCTGCGCCCCACACCCTTGCTGGGCAGGCGCGATGCGTTCCCTCCGACCCATTTTCCGCTCTGATCTTGACCCGCTTGACCCAGATCTGTAATCGCCGCGTGATCGACGTCCACGGTCCACACAAATCATAACCTGTCATACAGCCCCATAAAACTCCTTTTATATCCAATCGAGCTATTCCGGCCAGGGTTGCAAAGAAAATCCTGTTGTTGTATTAAGCTAGACATATCAAAACGCGCCGGAGCTTTAAAACGCGACTGGCAGTCTTAAATATATAATGAAATAGTAGAGCTCAGGTTTTTTTTTTTTTTTAAATGATGTCATCTTTAGACCCCTTATACACTGCGATTTCGGTGGATCGATGCAGTCGTTAAAATACAGGTATATTTGTCAATGTTCAGCTTCTGCATCGTGACTGCATCGATCCGTACGCGCGACTGTATCGATGCTAAAAGTAGCGCCAGTGACATCGTTGACAATTTGCGAATGCATCGATGCTGCATCGCGACTGCATCACTGATAAAGGTGTCAGTATGCCAAAGTTCAAGTCATGGGTAAATTACCAATGTCATTGAATTAACACGGTACCAAATTTCGAATCGATAGGACATATGGAAGGTAGACAGACGCCCTCATCAATTATTCAAGAGCTCATGATCTTCAAAAAGCTGATCAGGTCACTTTCGATATCATTGAAGTAACACGATACCAAAGTTCGAATCGATCGGGCAACTAGAAAACTAGAGAGGAGCTGATGATCTTCAAACGGCTGAACAGAGGGCGTATTGCGATTCAACATTAGCCGTTCAATTTTCAGGCAGCTCAATTCCGACTCAGTGTAAACGAATATTATTAATATAATTATATTATAGTTATACTACAATGGTACGAATATTAATATTTATGTAGTTTATTATAATCATATTATAAATATCATGCGAAATTGCAATACGAATTGCTAATTTGACAGTAAAGCTGAGCCGCTTATCTATCAAAATTGCATCGCAATACGCGCCCAGATTTTCATAAAACATAGCTGAGAACACAAGGGATGAAATTATCCATGACACAAAAAACTACATGAAAATCGTTTCATCAGTTTGCTTTCCCTCCCTTCCTTTCGTTCTCTCTCTTTTTGAGTCAGGGTAAAAAGTAATGATGTTTTTTGGTTTCAATTTACTTCAGTAAAACGTATAAATTAACACCTGTAACTACTTCTAAATACAAATGAATAAACGAGCCATTTGCAAAGATTTCATTATGATAACAAAAACCTTGTAACTATCAATCACCGTGCAATTTATATTTAATCATTCACTTTGAAATCTGTTCAATTGTAAAAGAACAGCAGTCATTTGGTATTTTTCAGGTTTTTAACTAGTCTACAAGTATAATTTTCTTTAATTCATGGTCAGCAGTTCGTTTATAACTTCAACATTATTGAATATCAATACCAATAATAATAGTACGTGACAGATTTTGATACGATAAAGTTATATTGACAGCATTCGCATGTTTTGTTAGTCCCACTATTTCATATAATATTAGTTTATAGTTTACTAGCGGTCCCCCGCGAAAGCGTCCGCGCGTTTTAGGTTTGCTTCCTCCCCTCCCGTCGCAGCATGATGTTTAATTGCCTAAAGCCTTCCGCGATAAATAAACTATTCAACACAAAAAATTATTTACTAATCTTTCCATTATGTAGTTCCAGAGATTAGTAAGTTCAAACAAACAAACTCTTCAGCTTTATAATATTAGTAGTTATTATAGATTTGTTTCATGGCCGTTATTATTAGTTTTTTTATTATTATAATAGCATTATATTTGTGGATTCTATCTGCGATACAGTTTTTAAAAGTCTGTCGACTATTACAATTATAACAATATTGGAGTAGTACCAGTGAAACAGTACAATCGTTCTAGGACACATCAAAAAGAGTTTGCGATCACATAGAAAAAAAAAATGTTTTATTGGTACGTACAGACAGTTAGATTTATGATTTTAAATCAGCTAATACACTTTTTCTATGTGATCGCTAACTCTTTTTGATGTGTCCTAGAACGATTGTACTGTTTCACTGGTACTACTCCAATATTGTAACAATTGTAATAGTACTAATACTAATTTTAAAAATACTAATTTTTACTAACTTTTATTATTAAAACAAATTACAGCTTTACGTGTTTCTTTAATACTTATCATACAGCCAACATTGTATTTTCATTATATTAAACAAATAACATATAAGTGTGAATGTAATGATGATGATCACAAACTTGTTCCGATGTGTGTACGGCCATTCAGCAGTTACGCCACAGAGATAATATATAAATATCTGTATATACAGGAACGATCGTTTAAGACCCAGTTGCTGTCCCCCTGACCCAGATTCGAATGAACTTGGCCCATATTCTCGTGGACCCCAGACTGTTCGTACCAACATTCTAATAAAAATACACCCACTCACGTTGTTAGCGACTATGATTTCAGTAAACTATTTCGTTTTGCTTCTGTTTGAAGGGAATAATTATGTAAAACATATTTTTGAAAATGTACACTTCGTCCTCTTACAAAATCAATACTACCATCCTGCAAGGGTGAGTATCTATGGAGCACATTAAGAGCGTCCCTGGACTAATCCTGTTTGTTCTTAATGAAGCAAATACAGACAAAGGTAGTTCATAAAATAATAAAACCAAGCTAGAATGAATCGTATATCTAATCAGCTAGAAAATTTAGAAGGCCATTCACAACAAAACAATAGTAAAGTTAAATAGTTAAGATGGAGTCTTTTTGATTAATTGTTTCACGGGTATTTAATAAGGTATGGAAGGGACCTTGACACACTCTGGTTCAATTCAGAATGCAAGGGAAGTAGTGTAAGGAAATTCTAGTTTACAATGGAAAAGTAAGATAAACAAACCTTGCCTCGCCGCTATTGTGCGCCGAGGGGCCTTGGGAGACTACTTGTACACAAATAATTTTGTCGTCTCTAACTAGTACGTTAGTCGTTAGTTAAAAAGGCATTGTGATGTTAAGAGGCGACAGTTGATTTACGAACACGACAATGCACTATATAACCTAGTTAATTTTATTTAAAAAGTCAACTTACACATCTGACGAAAAAGGTCTATTTATAAATTTTCATTATAACAGAAGGTAGGTTGAACACATATTTTCATCAGGTCTATCATTACATAAGCTTTTCTGAAAAAAAAATCGTCCACAACTTCTAAATTGGAAGTTCTAAAATTACATACCTACAGAAGTATCCAATCCAAAATATAGGTATTCTTGTTAATGTCCAAATTAAGTTTAGCTTCCAAGAAAACTTAGTACATCACGCACAACACAACAGAAAATAACGGTTCATGTACCAAGAGGAAAATGCCGATATTGTTCAGCAGAAAGTAAATTGTGTCGAGGTCGCTGCGTTCTTCAAACCGGATCGATGGCACTATATGTATAGGAAAAATACATTGGTTTCAAAGAAATTGATGTTTATAGTGTTTGTTAACGCTTAACGCCGTTAAAAATAAATTATTGTTAAGTGTTTCGCAAGAGCATCTACAGTTCTAAGTACATACCTAGATGTTGATGGATCGTGAGCGTGACCGTTAAATTGTTTCTTCTGACAAACAAAATTATTAAGTAATCAATAGCACCCTCCAGGGCTTCTATAATCTACTCACGTGTCAAGGCCAATGAAAGGATCATTATTAGCTCTGGAGAGTCCTGTTATTACTTCCATTTACCAAGGCGAAGCTCGGTCAGCGCAGTGTTCCCAGGAGCATCTCTCAATCATTGGAAAATTATAGGAAAAATGTTATTATTAATATTATTTTAGAGGTCCCCAGTGAAAGCGAGAACGCAGTATGAACAATGGAAAAAATTACTTTTCATTGTATTCGTCCAGAAGGACGGACCTCCAATTGCGTCGATTCATTTTTTTTTTCAATTAATCAAAGTATAATACAATATTTACTTTATAGTTAAATATTGACTGTTATTCTCTTATTTTTTCTGACCTTTTGCTTTTACTAGCAATTCTCGTAGACTCGTAAAAAATCGAAATCTTATAGATTCTTTACTGTTGTATAAAAAAGTGTTTTACCACATTTCTGAAGAATATTAGATTTCCTAGGTATTCTCTTGTTTTTTTTTTTTACACACATTTACGGGGGCATGACACCAAATGTTGTTTCTTATACGGATGCATGTGTCCTGTCTATTGGTCCAGGCAATGGAATCATTACGTGTCAATATAATTAGAAACTGTTCTTAAATAATTATCTTAGTACAGTCGCCGTCAGATATATTGGAGCGAACAAGTTGTCCAAATACTTTTGAACAGTTTAAAATGTCAATAAGTTCCATACACTACAAGTTACCAATAATAATATCAGAACATATATTACTTCATAAATATCTGAGCAGAAGCTGGTCAGTAACTTCTATACACACAACTAACCAATAATATCTGAACACTCATAACGTCAAATGTATCTACGCAGTCGGTCTTAAATATCTGAGCAATCGAGGAAAAATGCAGAAGGAAGTGCTTCCAACTTAACTGTAAAACTATTTAAAAATAGGACCTCATTTCATAGTTTATATTATAGTAATATGGCGCTGGCAGTTTGTATCGCTCTGTAGTTTTCAGTATTGTCATCACTGTCATGAAAGTGTCATGCAATATATAAATTCATGCAAGTGAGTGTTCAGATATTATTAGTTAGTTGTGTGTATAGAAGTAATTGACTAGCTTCTGCTCAGAATTTCATGAAATAATGAATGTGCTGATATTAATGGCAACTTGTAGTGAATGGAACTTATTGACATTTTAAACTGTTTAGAAGTATTTGGTCACTTTGTCTGCTCCGATATATCTGACGGCGACTGTACCTACTTAATTCTGTAAGCACGTTCTTATAACACTACTTAAATCATCATTATTTTAAGTACTCCTGTCTATTTTAACACAGATGCAGTTGCTATGCAGCATCGATGCAGATGCTAACGCGCTTTAGTATCGGTGCAGTCGCCATGCAGAAGCTGGACATTGACAAATTATGTACTGAATTTTGCCGACTGCATCGATACTAACGCGCATTAGCATAGATGCAGTCGCGCTTCTGCATCGAAACTAAATAGGTGCATGAATAGGTTACATTTGATATAAAAATATATTGTACTATGCTTCGGCTTAGGGTTTCTTAACTCAAAACATTGAAAAGTTAGGTAGGTACTCAAAAAATAAAGGGTTTTTTTAATTCGAAATGGGTTTGCTCTCGACTCTAACCTAGACCTAATTAGACTTAGACTTTAAAAGTACAGTCGCCGTCAGATATATTGGAGCAGAAAGTGACCAAATACTTCTGAACAGCATAAAATGTCAATAAGTTCCATACACTACAAGTTACCATTAATATCAGAACATTCATTACTTCATTAATATCTGAGCAGAAGCTAGTCAATAACTTCTATACACACAACTAACCAAAATTATCTGAACACCTTAAAACGTCAAATGTATCTACGCAGTCGGTCTTTAATATCTGAGCAAGCGAGGCAAATTGCAGAAGGAAGTGCTTCCAACGTAACCATAAATACTTATTCATAATAGGAACTCTTTTAATAGTTTATATTATAGTAAGATGACGCTGGCAGTTAGTAACGCTTTGTAGTTTTCAGTATTGTCATCACTGTCATGAAAGTGTCAGGCAGTAAATAAATTCAGGCAAGTGAGTGTTCAGATATTATTGGTTAGTTGTGTGTATAGAAGTTATTGACTAACATCTGCTCAGATATTTATGAAGTAATGAATGTTCTGATATTAATGGTAACTTGTAGTGTATGGAACTTATTGAAATTTTAAACTGTTCAGAAGTATTCGGTCACTTTGTCTGCTCCGATATATCTGATGGCGACTGTATATGCATACTGTATGCATAACTAATAATCTCGACGGCGCGGTGACGTCATACTTGTAAAGGCATATTTATTCTTCGTTTTTATTTATATCAAATTACCTTTAAAAATATTGCAAAATTAATACGAGTAGGTATTCTACAAGGTTGTAATGAATAACTATGTAGATTTTTCCTTTCATCTCTACGCAATACTTGGGACCTTGACACAAAAACGTTTCGTCAATTAATAGAAATTGCAAGTATTTACCGTCGTATTTTGTGTCTATTTAAATTATTTGAATAATTGTTGTGCAACTTGTAAACTACGTCATTTATAATTTGTGAAACCTGCATCGGTAGCGGATCGTCAGGTTGATATTTTTAAAACACCATTTATTGAAGTTGTGCTCATTCATACACTAAATAAATTGAATTTGATAGATAATATAATAGTATGTTTACAGGTTTTATCTTGGCTGGAAAGTTTAAAGGCAATATATCATTGAATTTGATGTTACCGAATCGCTTATTGTTAACTGCCGTAAGGTTCCTTTCTATGTACTCGTACCTTAAGATACCTACACAATGGCAGGAAATAAACGATGACTGCCCTGAAACTTTCAATACAATTTTACCGTTTTCAAAAAAGGAGGTTATCAATTTCGTATGTATGCCCGTGATTTTAGTGGAGTTTGATAATGTTGATCTATTATGGGTTCGAAATACTTACACAAATTTTCGAACTTATGCTTGTCCACTATTTCTCGAGAACGAGAAGTCCTAGCGAGATTATTTTTATTTAGTTAAATCAGGTATATTTCAAATTAGTACGTGTAAATTTCATCAAAATGGGACAAGTAGTTTTTGAGATATATCGGTAATGACAAAAAATTAAATAAAAACCGACTAAAAAGCTTAAAGTAAAGTACATACATACTCGTATTAGTCTTCTATTTAGGAGAAATAAATTCTCTTGGAGTCGGTGCATGATTTCCACCCACTTCAAATGATTTGAAGGAGGTATAATTTTTACAATTATTTTTTTTAGACAAGTATTTCAGCTCCCTATATGCAAAGACTTGGCACATTATGAGCGAAAATGTCTTTGATTTTGGGCGAAGCTACACTATAATATTCCAATGTTGGTATTTGCTAATTAGTTTACCTATTACATATTACATATGTCTCTACCCTGTTAAAAAGATGTCATGGAACGGAATAGCTAATAACTATTACACACAAACGTTCATGTAACGTTACGTCATATTCTTTCTTAAAATGTTAGTTTATTTCATACTCATTAGGTACTAGGTACTGGCTAAGATGATGCAGATACTTGAAACATGTCAATGGTCATGACACTTTGACTTCCGAAAACATTGTTCCTAATAATGTATTCTACACTAAGAGAAAATATGTATTAATGAGGTGGAAAACCATTTACGGTTTAGCTTTAACTCGTTTTTAATAAATTAGTTTTAAAGTCGTAGTATGATGTACATTTACGGCTGGATCTGCACATAAGTATGTATTACTTATTTGTCAGTAATTACTTTATTACTTAGACATAACAAGTGTTAGTTAAATAATGAAAATAAACGATCGGGTATTATTAATATCTATTCCAGGGGGTTATGTTTTCGCCCTTATAAGCATGAAGAGTAATCAATAGACGACAATTAAAAGTACACGAATAATACAGATTTTTGAATTTTATTTTCATCGAAAGGGCTAGGCTGTGGTAGCTAGTGTGTTGTGTTACTACGACCGTAGCCCGTAGGTACATACATAATCGTACACGTAGGACGCATCGTGTCGACCTCGCCGTACCAAAAGCAGTACCACTGCCACTGGGTAAGTGTGTCAGTGTGCCAGTGGGTCGCGCGTCATCCGCGGCCATGCCCCCCCTTCCCCGGCACCCCCGCCCGCGCGGACCAAGGTCCTGAGACTGCAGTTGACTAATACACCTAATACCCTTCCAATCAATTTCTGAATAAACCATATACGAATCAATTAATGTCAAGTAAGCAATAACGCGGCCACCATTACCTTACCGTCCTCATTGCTAAGCCGCACCCCTATTCTGCTATCCTTCAAACTATTCAGATATAATTTTGCTAGCGTGGGTCGGTACTTTATCATGTCTGGATAGCTACTTGGAAGCATTCTTATTAGATTTTTCTAACAAGCACGGATAATTGCTTTATTATTAAAATTCTTGGAACAAGCAGAACGCGAATATTTTATTCTAAAACCGAGTAATAAGATTTATCTAGAAAAACTAAGTTGTTGATCATAACAATATTATTAACGTACATTGCAATCATCTTATAGCTATTCTAGTGACGAATTCACAAATAAATGGAGGGATGAGGATCAGTTTCATCAAACCGGCCACGTACGAGTCGGACTCGCGCAAAAAAGGTTCCGTACCTACTCAATTAAATTTAGTATGTACGCGTTTTTATTGCCCTTACATTTCCTGTAAGACATGGTTCAAATAAACAAAAATTGGCTTAAAATATATAAAATTGCCGTTTTCAGTCTCTTGAAATTACGCCCCTTAACTTTAAAATTAAAGTAAAAGGGAATTGCACTGGCTATAAAAGATTTTGCATATATTGTCCAGCATCGAATTTACTTATTTTCATTTGGTGTGTTGCCCTAAAAATACCAATAAGATAATTCATGCTATACTTTCCCGAAGAAAGTTATAATAAGTACCTAGATAAAAACCCTGAATTTCGCTTAGAACTATTAAAAAAAAAAAACTGAGAACATCTCTAAGGATAGTAATATTTGTTTTGAGTATGACATCATACATGTTGGTACGGAACCATCAGCGCAAGTTTGAGACACTCAGTGTTTCTTTTTAAAAGCGTTTGATATTGGGCTTAGGCACTTTGAGTGCTAAAGTCTAACAAACAACACACTACGACATTATTTTGTCTCTCTGAACTTTTAAATTGAAGCTTCCAGAATACTACCCCTAGTTAATAGAACATTAAGCTAATTTGACCCGTGTTGGGCGCTGAAGACATTACTTATTCACTGAACCGCAACTGCAACACTATCGATCGGTAATACAACCTAGAGCCATTTGTACAGTCGACAGCACATCAGGTAACCCACTTTTGTTGCAAACTAGACCTTATTACAACTGCATAAAATATCGCAGTGTTTCCCTTGACGTGCGATTTTGAAGAACCGACGAGAACCCCTTTAATAGCTAAAGGCTTAAATAACATTTTTTGTAACATAAAAGTAATTGATAAATAAATTTAACATTTTGAAGGGTCTGTCCACAAAAGAAAAGAAAAATACGTATTTGAACCATCCCATCACAGATGTTGTAGACATTGTTTATAAGCCAGTCGCTGTTGAAATAATAGATAATTTAAAAGTAAGTTGAATTAGAAGTATGCATGCTCTGAGGTTACAATCAAAAAGTAAAAATAATTTATGAATACTTTTGGGAACTATAATCTTGTAGTTATATAATAAACTTTATTAGCATTTGTAGCATTCTGATAGTGGTCCCAATCCCAAAAAACATGGTCATAATACATTTATTATTGTATTTATACATAAAAGTTCAGCATGTATTGTCTGGGTAAGACGTGCAAATTTGACATTTTGTTAGGCACGCTAAAATATAATTGAAAGAATGTCAACAATATGGATTGCAATAAATATAAATGTCAAAGTATTTTAGTAAAATACTACATTTTAATTTCTCTATGAGGTTTCTTTATTTACTTAATTGATGTTTAAGTTTGATCATTTAGAAATTCGGAAATAGTGTAATAGCATTTAGGTATAAGTTTTTTTTAATTTTTATTTTTTTCTTAAATTATGTGTTGTATGTAGCTCTTTTAAGGTAAAGGTTATTTGTTGCAAATGTTATTCGCCATTCTAGATATAAAATTTTTCATAAGAAATAGCTGTTCTGCAAAAGGGCGTACTCAGACGAGTTCTATCCCGTCGATTACGAGTAAAAATGTCTGCCAACCTATAAATAAAGAGAACTCCAGAATATATAGACGGATGTGTGTGATTTCATTTTTCCAGTCAAGTTTTCGGTCATTAATTAAGCCTAAAAATCTTGTGCTGTCATCTGCAGATATAAGTATTGATAAACGACGCATTAAAAATCCGCTAATGGTCAGGTTAGTGATGTTCTAAAATATGTTAATAATGAATCCGTATTAAAAGAAAATGGACAATGGATCGAGGCCCCGCCTGTAAGTCGTAGTGACGTCAACCGTGCAATCTAAGATCTAATAATGAAAATGGGGACACATTAAGTTTACTTTCTTTATACTTGCAAAGCTAACAAAGAACATGGGGAATGCAAGCTAACTGAAAAGAGTTTCATATTCTGGCGTAATGTAAGTAAATGTTAGTTAACCTTTATGATCGACTATAAATACGAGGGTTAAATAAAATACATTAGGTTTCTAAACAAGCAAATTTAAAGCAATTCTCATCAAAAACATGAATAAATACGTATTTATACACGACTACACCAGACGACCCGTCTGGTGTAGTGGTCGAGAATTCGCCTACGCAGCGGGTTGCGGGTTCGATCCCCGCACAATACAAACATTTGTGTGCATGAACATATTGTCTGTTTGTATTGGTCTGGGTGTTTTCTATGTATATCATGTATGTATTTACAAACAAAAAGTATTTAAGTATTATATCCGTTTAACCCATAACACAAGCTTTGAGTAGCTTACTTTGGGACTAGATGGCGATGTGTGGGAATGTCCAAAGGAAATTTATTTATTTATATATAGGAGATTTTTGGGTGCAGTGACATCTAACTGAGGAATGATAACATGAGTAATGCTTATTGAAAAAAAATATTATCATTAAATAAAATGCAATTTGTATGAAACAAAACCTCTTCACCACTTTTTTTTTAATAACGAATGGGTAAACTAACTACGCCGTAGCTAGTAAGCTACGAAAAGGCGTCCTGGCGTTGGTAGTTTCGACGCGCTCGCTAGTATCACAATAATAAACTGTCTATATGGGTTTTTCCTTTAAAAATCGTGTTTTTTTGGCATCAGTACCCTTTGTACAACAACCCCTGAGACGGGTGTCACAAACCATAACAACACTATGTATAAGTAAATGCCTGATACTGAAACTCGTAACCATTTGAATGAATTGTTTTGATTCGTTCGTACATAAGGACTCGTAATTATACCAATCAACCCAGTCTGCTTGCGTCTGACTCACATTATGAACATTTCCAGCACATACTGTGTCTCCAGTACTAGCGGTTCCCCGCGACTTCGCGTCTCGTTTTAGCTCCATTCCCGTAGGTCGTAACGTGGTGTCTTAAAGTTAATAGCCTTTCCTGATAAGTAATAATTTCCCTATATCAAATATACAAACATTTTTTTCAAATCCAGACCGGTAATTCCAAAGATAAGCGCGTTTAAACAAACAAACTCTTTAGCTTTTTAATGTTTGTATAGATGAACGGGTATATCATAAAATAGTACAATTCCAACCTTTTGTGTGCATCGGACGTGTCAGGGTAGCGTATCGTGAAAACATATTCAGCTAGCAGATAGGGAATAACAATAAACATACCGACAAGTTCGCAAACAACGTCCGATATGTTTGGTTTATTTACTTTAAAACATATTTATTGTTATTTGCGGATAAGTTACTAGAAATGGGGTCAGCCTTCAAATACGACGACCTCCGTGGTGAAGTGCTTAGCACGTTGGGCTTCAAGGCTTCTCTCCGAGGCCCCGGGTTCGATTCCCGATCGGGGCAACAAAGAAATCTGAATTTTCTATATTGTCTCGTGTCAGGGTGCTGTGGTACCATCGTTGTGTCAGATTTCCATAACACAAGTGGATTAGCTACTTACTTTGGATTAGGATAATGTGTGTGATTGATGTGCAAAATATTTTTTATTTATAAGGGGGAAAAATGGTCGAATTTTATTTGAAGGATACCTTATGATTATGATTTTTAAACCATCATAACAAACGTCATGTGTTTTTATTTTAAAAACAGTGTTTAAAAAATATGCAAGCTTTTCAATATGGCGGGCGGCGCGGATCTGCGCGGCGTGGGCTGGGCGCACCGCGTACATTTCTTTTCCATTTCGAAGGTTACGTCAGTTGTGCAACAGTTGACTCGGCGCCGCGCGGCCAAAATATCAAAAGAACAAAGGTTTTTTTACGATTGCATCAACTGATTTACAATACGCGCTCACCAATTTAATTCTGCAGCAGAACCATGAATACTTTAGGACCTAATTTTACAAAATAGTAGTCAGTTAATTAACTAAACCATTCTTGTTCCACTTTACACTAAGTAATCAATCATGCATGCAAATCGATGTTCTAAATTGCTTTAGATAGGTTGCATTGCAATAGAAAACGTATCTGATGAATAATACTTGACTAAAGCGAGTCCTCGTCACACTCAATATTCAGAGTGCGCATCGACTGTTGCCCTTTGGCGAAATTGAATTTCAATTTATCTTGGTAAGTGGGACGCGGCGCTCGCGCATGTCGCAACGCGCCAATCAATGTGTTTCGCGGAGACATCACTGTTCATGTACCACATCCTTTGTTCTGCACGGGTGTAGTAAAACACGTACACCACTTACTTCATTTTAAATAAACATGTATCAGTTCGTTATTTTTTTGATTGTTCATTAGGAAACCTGAAATTTTGTTCTCACATTAATAAAGAACATTCAATAAAAGGGTAATTTGCGATTTCATGTCGAATAACTTTATGAATAGGTAACTCTTTATAATTCTTAAGGAAAAATTTCATCCAACAAGCCCATAATAACCGCCTGTTTCATTATCCAACACACTTAGACGACTTCGTTTTGTTAAGCTCTGCGGTCGAAGTCAGAAGCACAAGAAAAATTTTCACAATTCGCGTAGATAATATTTTCTGATTTTCTGCTGCATCAAAGTAAAACTTCCGTTGGTTTCAATGTTCGTTAAATGTCTAGAGTTTCAAATAAACTTTTAATAGCGTATATACAGCGGAGTATTTGGTTTTACGAACGGTAAATATTTGAGTATCTTTTTATCTATTAACATCAATGGTAGATTGACAACTTCACTAGTGAGACTGACGAGTTGCCCAATCAGCCGCTTGACCTTGGCTGGTTGCTCAACCGCCCCACGGCTCCGACACGGCCGTTGTTTTCATCGTCATCATTCAAATGCTTATCATATTTAGCAGTGAACAATAATTTGGAAGAAATTTATTACAGTAATAGCATGGTCGAAGCACTTAGTTTTTTGTGACGATGAGTCTATTTTCTATTATAGGTTACAACATGAAAATGTGTTAGAAAAATTAGCATAAGAATGTATAGTATTTTCGGCATTGTAAAGAGTAATAAATGGAATACATAAGCTACATTATAATGTTATAAAATGAAGTAATGAAAACCTACCCAAATTTCGACAACAGTTAAAAATATTTTTCAATATTTACCAACTATACTGTTTTTTAATTAGATAAACCAAATGACATCAGGTGGGTGGCCAATTTTTCGTAATTTTAAAATAGTGTTTTTCCTAAATAATTGGAAAAAATATTATTCAATCGTTGTTTTGTTGTTAATCGATTAAAAAAATATGAAGTATAATAGCATGAATTATATTGCTATTGCGAAGGAAGTATTGTTACTTTACCTTATAAAAACTGTTTTATGTTTTACGTTTATTTATAGATGTAAGGAACTTTGAAATGTATTATTTAGCCTAACTAATATAACACATTACTGAAAATTAATATCAAAATATCAATTAATAGTTACAAAACTATTGGTTGCAAGAGGTTCAATTAAAACTGTCTTTTGTCTATCCAATTAAAAATCAGAGAATAATATGGCTAAATTACGAATTACAAAACGTGAAGTAGCTTTACATCACCTGTAAATAAAGTAAATTAAAACTCAATTTTCGGATACAGGTTTCACTTTTACCGTATTCTCATGAAGGTCTGTAACATGTGTTCGCCGATGTTCAAACTAGGTGCACAGCTTTAAATTCCCTAGGGAAGATGTTGTACCAACTCATTGTATCAAATCTAAATGTAGAGTGGCTTATGGCGTCACAAATTTATTCTTGGGCGGTCTTACAGCAAGCTTCCCGAAATGTAGAGTAGAGGCGAGCGCTGTTAATTCTTCATTACAGTAGGATTTCCAAGTTATCTCTTGCCGTTCACAGTCTAGCTAGAGCAACTCTACTCTACGTACTAGTCCCGGATGTTACGCTCTAGCGCCTCCTTGTAACCAACTAATATGGCCAAACGAGCCACGCTGGATTGATTAGCCCACCGGATGTCTAACGTGCTTATTTGTAACCGAGTCTTTTTCCACTACAGCGACTGCTAGCCATTACTTTACTGGCAATCTTTTTCATATTCATGAAAAACATTCAATCCATTCCATCCTATTAAAGTAATAATAACCTGCCTGCACTAGCAATTTCTGCTATAAGTAGAAAATAATAACTCGCCCCTTTCATTTCAATGACAATTTATTGTTATTAGTTTGACTATAATGAAAAGTAATTCATGGGTAAAAGACCCTGTGTGAAAAAACCCAGCACGGTGGGGGAGTTGCATTTTACATTTATGGCAGAAAAAAAATCTTTAACATAATGAAGCTTATCTTAAGTAAAACCGATAAACGCGTTCAAGCTCAGTTTTAAAAAGTGCAAAACAAAATTAAATCGCTTAAAACATTAGTAAAACCACAACAGCAGTAAATGGTTGGTTTAAAATTGTGCATGGTTCAACCACGATTAGCAATTGATCAATCAAGGTGAGGAATATTTAAGAGATTTTATTCCTATTGGTAATATACCGAGTTACATACAAGACTTTGGAGAGAAAGCAAGAATTAGGCAGAAACATAATATTTTGTTTGTGTGGCCTGTCATAGGAGCAAAAACTTTAATCAATGATTCTACAGAGTATTCGTGGTAACCTTGATCTGGTTCATAGTGCTCTTAAACGCTTTTACTCAGAGATAAGTTACTCAAACTTATAATCCTCAATCAATTATTTTGTTATAAAATAACAATTGATAATTTTTTCATTATAATAAATTAAAACGTTAGAAGAATCATACAGGCTCGGTTGCACCATCCTACTTTAGCTGGATTATAACCGTCACTCGTGTTTTTTGTAATAAGTTGGACAGCAAAAAAATGAGAAGTGAGTCGAAATAAAGTTATTTCACATTCGTGTTGCTTTCAGTGTGGGCGGCTCCTACCTAACACGGACCAAAACCTTAATTCTCGCTAGCTAATGCTCACTAGTGCATAGTGTTGCGAGGTGTCCCAGATTTCGCGGTACGTCCTGATTTTTAGGGGTCTGCGGACGCGTCCCGATTCTTTCCTGATCAGGACGCTAAATGACACGATAAATTAGAAAATCGATAAAAAATCTAAATAAACTAAAGTTTTTTTCATAAAATTTTATAGATAACAAATTGGACTTATTTAAACCCTTTTATCTCCGGGATAATTCATTTACTTACAAGTCAATAGTATTATTAAAAATCTAATCATTTATGTTTTTCGAGATGGATTAACTTCACGAAGAAGTTTGTAAAATCAAAGAATTTGTAAAGGCAAAACAAAGACCCTGAATTTAAAAACCTTATTTTTTTGTTTACTGTCCTGATCTGCAATCCGAAATCCCGATTTTTTTGACCTCATGTACCGATTTCTAACAAATCAGACCTGCCAACAACTAATGTGTACTAGTGCAACACATTTGTAATGACCAATTTGTCCTGCATGCAAGTTTAATGTTCGATTCATCCGAAAAGGGCAACTTTCGGGCAAATCATCGGTTTCCGTTGTTTCCTTGCCGACCGCGCCGTTTCTACAAACAACCTTGTGCCAGTTCCACGTGCGCTGCATATTTGTAGAGGTATATCTTGCACGTTAAGTGTTGATCATTTTACCGAAAGTACCTATATCAGAAGCTTTAAACTCAGGTACATAGGTACTGATACTACAGTTATGTATATTCTATTAAGATTCTACAGGCGGGCCCATCACACAACGCTTTTTTACGCTTCTAATTTTAAAAACCACTCCATCTCACACTAAAACATTGAAACTTGTCAAAACATTTTACAAAAACCTACTGAAATGATATTCAAACTGGCAGCAAGACTATATTTTTATATAAATTTAATATTTCGTGTCCCACATCACAGATCACATTTCAGGTCATCTGTTAAAGACCGTGATCAAGAGCAAATAAAATTAATTAAAAATAAACCCTTTATTTTTTAGCCGGCCAGAAATAATTAATTTTATATATATAACTTACGAGTATATCTAAATATTTGTTCGTTTGTCGTACTGATCAATAAATTGAGAATAATCATAAATGTTTTAACTAATTGGTTTGGAAACGAGTTTATCGTTAGTTTATATTTTGAGTTCGATTGCGATATCGAAAGCAAGGCTACATACATATTATTGTACGAAGTACGCGTGCGGTGATCATGTAGTGGGCGTTAGGCTGGCACTTTATAATGGTTGCTTACTTATTGCACTGTGTTTAGTGTCACAACATGTGATGCGAGGAGAAATATCGGTAGAATTATTGTATCTAGGTTTATAAATTACGATAAAAATCGTTAACTCATTTAATATTGGTAATGGAAAATTCCACACAAACATCAAATTGAAATATGGGCACTGTTAAAGTGTATTGTTTTTATTAAACATACAATCATGTGATGCAATGAGATACATTATGCAATCCAAAAAAAAAACGCGTTGTATAATAATAAATTTTACAAAAAATCAATTATTTATAGAGTATTTTTAATGTTATATTTTTACTTATTTATTCAAAAATAAACGGCCTTTTATTTTTGACAGTTATAAACTTTAAAAGAGCAGGATTCTTTGTCCAGTGTCAATGATGACGTGACGCACAGTGCGCACTGCCCCCACTCTGCGCGGGCGCCGCACCGCATCACTCGAGTATTTTGTAATGCCGCTAAAATCGTGGTAACTGGGCCAAGGCTCCGCTTATTTACATGTACGTGAGAAATAGCATTCACACTACACATAATAGTGCATTTAATATCAGCACACTTGTGTATTGTTTTTATTTATTGCACTCGGAATAAATTTCACCTTTGACTAAGTTTAACATTTGCCTTGACCCGCTCGCTGCCTATAACTAACATTAAGCAATCGAAAAACCGAACATTTTAAATGAAAATGGATGAGTATATTAAATCTTATATTCTGATGTCTCAACGCTCAGTTAAGTTATTATTCCACCTACATACATAATACGTTAGGGTAAGCAAAGTGTTACATGGTCGATGAAATGTAAAACATTTTTTCACAATACTTGCTCGGCAATGTTAAATTATATGCCATGTTTGGTGAACTCAAAGTGAGTCATTATATCTTTAGGAACGAAATATTGTATGAAAATCTATTCTCTCCCTAGGGAAAAAATGTGATTTGAATTTCGAACACGAGCTCTGATTATAGTTAGTAAAAAAATAAAGATGTCGCGCTTGTGATTCGAAAAACGTTAAGAAAAAAAACCGTCCAAGTGCGAGTCAGACTCACGGACTGAGGGTTTTCGGGATAACTTTGACTGAATAACTTAGAAGAAGACAATCTCGTGTTTTGGAACAGCAACATTGAACTGACACGTCATTGTGACATAACTGTCACAAGTTAAGCTGTTGTTTTTTGAGTTTTTAATTAAATAATCAAATGATACATTTAACTGCAAGGGCCTCGTATTAATAATTTGTTTTTTCATAACTGATAAAATGACTTTTTGTAAGAAGTCTTAATCCAAAAGTCTCACAAACTATAGCATATAAAATAGGCATGCGCCCGGATAGCGTCAGACACAGAGTTCGATTCCTTGTCTGGTACAGTCAAGTGTAATTTAAAGGTAATGTTAAATAATAAAATATTTTTCAAAAATAAGTAAATTATTGTATCAAACTCCTCTATTCCAAATTTAAACGGTGATGACAGTCATATTCATGCCGCCTTTTGGCAAATAAAAAAGTAAGAAATAAAGCGACGATTCAAAAATTTTGAAGTAAAGAAAGCTAGTTTAAATCAAAGAAATTGACTACAAATTTACAAAACTTATTATGCATTATTAAATACAGATTATACATGTCATATCTATCATACTGAATATAATTAAACAGTAAATGGTAGGTACTAAACAAGTGCGTGTTTATCAGAGGCTACGAAGTAATTAAATAAGCAGTATCAATTTTACTCCATATGATTGGTAATTTTTTTAGATGATTTTGATGCTGATTACAGCAGGTATATAATATATTTAGATATTTTCGGTGTTGTTCACTCACAAATATTTTAAATTCCTATTCCTATTGGTCAAGGATTCTTAAGATAAATTATTAAGAAATCTTTAACAAAAAATATCTACGTTATATTTGCTGGGCTAGCTAGACATATTATTCAAATAATCATTTTATTTTTGTATTAAAACAAAGTAACATTTATCAGCCATTTCGGTTCTGAGAAAAATCCTTCATACTGAATCATTTTTTAAAATACCATTTTTGTAGTAAAATTGTATTGAAATATAATATGCAATATTTTACCATACGACCTCCACAACCATAGCAAACTTTAAATGCATGATTCCAGAATTATACTAAGATCAATTCCGTTTATCACTAACCCGCGCAGGTGTGCTATAGGGCGATATTTTGTGGGTGTGCGTCGCGCGCGCGCGCAGCTCGCGCTCGCATCGCAACGAGGTTTGATAAAAAACTGGGTCACCGCCTAATTATGCTTAATGCCGTGCCAACTTATGCGTATCGCTTCTGGTGGATTTATGTTAATGCATTTGTTGTATACAATTGTTTCGGATCGGATCCACGTCATTGTTTTCCGCGATTACCATTCTCGCCGCATTCGATTTCGACACTTTGCATTTTATTTACTGACTACGCAGAATTGGTACGGTATTTTGCGTAAGTTTTGCAAATAAAAAGTTCAAAGTTTAGTATAAGAGCACACATAAAAAAATAGTTGATTTAATTTAAATTTGTTTAGGAAAATATTTTTATGTCTTTTCTTTAAATACTTACAATTCAACTGTTTGAAATAAAAAAATACACTATATTTTTTATTATTTAAAATAAAATGTAGGAAATAATCATAATGCATTTGTGGAAGTAATTAATTAGAAAGAAAAAGATTGTGTGTTTGAATTTAATTGTTTTTTGTAAGTTGTAGATTTCAATGGTTTTCTATAATTTATTTAATGGGAAAAATCAAGGGAATTGTTTCTAATAAGTAGTTTTATATCCATCTATCTTCCTTTTGGTCTTCTTCTATTTGTGTAGTCCAATAGTGACGGGTTAAAAAATTGATTCGAATTTTGTTTCAATATGGTTTTAAATATAAAGTCTGACAGAAGACCTCTCGTAATGAACAAAAATACTCGTATACGCTGAACTTGCATTAATTGCGGTAAAGCTGCATTTTTTGGTATGTTTTAGGTCTGCCTAGATTGTATTTATTTATCCATATTTGCAGCTCTCTAAAATGTAAGCGCCAAGAGCTATTGCAGAAAAACCGAAATAATTTTCGCCATGTTTTAGTGCAGTTCAAAAAAAGCGACTAAGGAATGCTTTGACGAGAAATTTTACTATGTCATTTTTAAAGTTAGCTAGTTTTCTAACTTCTAACTCTTATTATAATACTCTTTAAGATACAGGGCTCTGAATGTTTCCTAGTTTTAATTAAAAGTGAAAAAATGAATAAGGCGAAATACATTGACCGGGCTTGAACCTAATATTGCGTAGGCATGGAAGCAGCACTTCTATTAGTTTTCGAAGGGTAAGAGGATTTAACAAAAGTTCAAATAAAAAAAATGGGTCCGCGGATTACCAAATTACTGACTTGAAAAAGGAGGAGATTTTGTATGTCCAAAATGTAAATGATTTATTTGCCTGTTAGCGGTCCCACGCGCGAGGAAGCAGTCCTCGCGTTTTAAGTTTGCTCTCTCCCCTCCTGTCGCAGAGTCATGTTTCCCAAATGATCATCCAACACAAAAATATTTTTTCCAATCGGTCCAGTAGTTTCTGAGATTAGCGCGTTTAAACCAACAAACTCTTCAGCTTTAAAATATTAGTATAGATTGCGCAAGCGGTGCACATCCCTGGTCTGCGCACCAGGGATGTGCAGGGTGAGGGCCAGTCGCAAAAGCGTACTGTGAAGGCTTTGGCAGAGCGTTATGACTGACAGTACCTGAATTTTTTAGTATGGTTAAACTGACTTCTGCCAACATATTATTTTAAATTGAGTAAAAATGTGATAGTTTGTGTAATTTTATTTATATTTATAACTTTTACATTTGAATTAAAATTAATGAATGATCCTGTGTTAATTGAAATTAATTATGAATTTTATAAAACAGACCCCTTTATTCAGGTTTACGTAAAACGTCTTAATTTTTTTGGCAGAATTATGAAAATATATATTTATTTTATTTCTGTTGAAAAAAATATATAATTACTTCCATTAACGTTAACGATGATGAAGTAAAGGGGTCCATTTTAATCTGGCTGACTAGTAGAGAATGCTCTAAGGCATAAAGTCCGCTAATTTCACAACAAACAGTGCGATCAAGTTTAAATAATTACTTTACACAATTTTGACTGTAGTACATCATTTTATTGCTTTAGTTCTGAATAATTAGTTTTCCAGAGTCTTAATTAGATAGCGTGAATAATATATCGTGAAGAAGTAATTAACTGCAATAATATTTACATTGTATGTTATAGTTATCGTTTGAATGCATGTTTAGTAGTTGCCAGGCAAATTGTAAATACAGTGTGTCCCTAGATAATGTGAAATCTTGATAGGAAAAGTAGACGTAAAATGATACACAAAAGCGAAATATTCTATTTCATTTATTATTTTAGCTTGTATTTTAGAATGAAATTCTCATATTGCCCTGGGTCGTTACGTGAAGAAATGACGATTTCCTTCAAAAATCTTATTTTGATGAAGTAAATAAAAATGAGCCATATACATGACAATGAAGTAGTAAAAAAAATATATCTATCTTTGAGGTAACGCCGTAAGTTTATGCGCTGATTGTTGTGTGAAGTGAATGGTAAAAATATACAAATTCATATTAAAACATAAAAAGTTGTAGTATTATGGGAACCATTGTCTGAAATTCAGCCATGATTGAAAGAAAGAACCAAAATTTAATTTTCCATAAAATATCTAAGTTGAAGTCCTGATACCTCCTTTACGCCAACTATTTGTTATCTTTTCTTCATTATCAAGTATTTGGTGTATAATCCTTTTTATATGACCGTAATTGTCACGCAATTTCGAGGTAAATGTCCTTTTTTATGAAGCGCCTAAGTAGAAACTAAAATAGTTAATTTAAAAAATCTTTTGAATATTCATTTATGTCTTATTTTAGGTATAGTTTAATTTACCTCATGGAAATATAATCACTTTATGGATCTATTTTGCGCACATTTAGTAAAACTACACGTTTCGAATGGTGGTGGTCACAGGCAAGACTAAGGTGTAATTTGTCATTAAAAAGTTATGAAAAATAAATTTAAAATCTGACGTTCTTATCCACGCAGAAAGAGCTTGCTGTGTCTAGAGATCTTGCAGTATATATAGGAATAGGATCCTATGCTGATATTTTTGGTAATTTGTATATTTACTTATTTCCATGGTCTATCGTATGCATGCCAGGAACGAAACGCCGTTCTTTTGCGAGTAATTTAGGTTGGCCAAAACGTATGAAGTGGTTGGGTTTATCTAAAGCATGTTTACATATTGCAGGTTTGTTTGACCGTCTATGTTTCATGTCAGCTATACGTTCTTTTACACTTTACGTGACAGTGAACGGCTATAGCCATTAAACAATAAAAAATCGATTGTGTCTGGGATACCGCCCCGGAAAGAGTTAATCCGCACGCCTATATTAGCTACGATTTGCTTGACCGATTGAAGAGAGGCCAGTCACATTAATTCAGTCTGTACTCCCTGCATCTTGAGGTATGTGACACTTGTCAGGTGGTAAAAATTGGTTAATCTTCTTTTGCGGGTTGAAGTAGGTTTTGATTGTCGCTCGCCTCAAGATGTTTCCAATCTCGGCAGTGACACCCTTCATGTATGGAAGTACTGCAGGTTGGGGTTCAACTGTCACGGGCTTGGGACGGGGTTCTGCAACGTGGGACTGGAAGCTGGTTGTCCCGGAGTACCTTCCTTACATGCTACTGCTCAGCAGCCAGGTGACGGTCATCCGTAAAGTGATTTTATTTCCATGACTAGGTAGTATTCTCGTATCCTCTTAGGGCTTTTTTCAGCATATCATAGGAACATAAATAAAACAAACTTTTATTTAAACAAAATTTTCTTGTAAAGCTTAAGCACATGTAACTGTTACATTTTAAGAACATAATATTATATTAGTATGTATTACGATTGTTATATAAATTAAAAACAAATTATTTATAAACCGAAAGCATGAGTATATCAAGATATCTAAAACTAAAACGGATTAACGAAATGCTACGAAATTTCGTAGTTTCGTAGACTTAAGCTACGTGAACTACGGAATCTTTCATGTGCTACGAATTCGTAGTAATGTTCGCTTTATAAAGCATTAGAAAGGTCATTTTTAAGAGGATCGTGGAAGCTCGTGCAAGCTTCCGTACAAATAAATAGAGAAAATATTTTCCACCCCTTAAAAGTCCGATTTTGTAATGTTTTCACGTCTGAGATATTTTGAGAAACTATGCTTTTACGTCTTCATTTTTAACAAAATATTGTGTGTTTCATAAATATAAGAATCTAATCATTTACTTTTTTTACCTTTAACTTCTTAATTTAAAAAATCGAAAATGTACAAGCTTTGTTTCGGATGTTTGAACATTCGTTTTCAAACTCAATCTAGATCAAATTTGTCTTATTTTATAAAGGTTTACGGGTACAAGCATATTTCGACCGTTGGCGTTCAAAATGTAGGCAACTTCGCGCTACGTGCCGCCTGCACTGCTTTTAAGGATTTTTATTTATTCATTAAACCTCTTCATAAAGAAAATGCTTCCAATGAACTAAATATTTTCAACTTTGTAGAAAGGTTTTTAATCATCATTACCAACGTTTACAACAACATCTGCTTCGGACTAGACGAACGTGTCCTGTATCGCTAGCTTTCTGAAAAAAAACTCTTAAATCAAGTCACAAGAATTTAAAATGTCAATCTACGTGAGCTAGGAGAGTAAGTAGCAGAGGGATAAAAAATACTCAGATAAGTCTTATCCTCCAGATTTTGAGTATAATACCAAACAAAGTGTTGGATAGGTATGATGAGTTTATGAAGTGTCGAATAAATTGTAAATTGGATAAACGTTCCCCGTTTATCCTTCGTGTTAGGTTGACATGTAAGTACCAAAAAATTGTAATTTCTAAACCATATCGAGCTTGTGAACAATAAATCGTCAGGTAACAATCTTCCAGATTTAAAACCGATTGTTACCTCGCGGCTTTAACAATAACAAGGTTTCAGATACACCATTGAAAAACATCCGCTAGATCTGCTGTCGCATGATATCATTATAATTGAATAACCGGCCGAGTCAGACTCGCGCTTGGCCGGTTCAGGTTATGAAAGCATTAAAAAAAAACTACTACATGCTTGCAAGAAACTTATACACCAATGCGTGCGTCCCTATTTTTAAATCACTCGCTTAAAAAGTAGCGTGTGCTATTCGTTCGAAAACCAATTAAGATTTAACGAAAATCACGCGAATTATTGACTAACTCACAAAATTGAGATATTTTTCAAAAATCCCTCCCGTGTGATATTCAACTGATTTTCATTCGAAAATCGACTTTAACAAATACATTTCACACGCCATCTTGACGCGAGATTTAAAAAAATAAAATGCAGCTATACGACATACGACAAAGCATTAAAAACTTTGTTAAACATTTAAGAAATGCCTATTTTCAATTTCGTATTAACTGAGTTTGTTTTAGTTTCAGTATTTTTTTGGTTTTCTGTAACTTACATAAGGTGTCTGCAATTAGTTGTCCACATCATTGGTATAATTATTCTGCTCATAACAGATTTCAAGCCAGAAGTAACGAAACATAGGTTATGGAAAATAGTAATTGCCAATTATACGTAAAGCCGGGTCCAGACGAGTGTAACGCGTAATGTAACACACCGTGTAATGAAACACGAATTCTACGTGTGGACGTACTACGAGCATAGAAGTACTATTTCCAAAGGGATAATAATTTTATGACTACGAGCATTTTGTGTTACGATCGTGGTGGCGTCTACACGTAGATTTCGAATTACATTACGCGTTACACTCGTCTGGACCCGGCTTAAAACCCTTATGATTATTTTACAACAGTTACTGGTTTCTATGTATCATCATCAACATCATCATCATTCTCAGCCAAACGACGTCACTGCTGAACATAGGCCTCCCCCACAGCTTTCCACAGCGACCGATCACTAGCGGTCTGCATTCAGTTTGATCCTGCGATCTTTTTAAGGTCGTCTGTCCATCTTGTTGGTGTATACGTAATACAAAATTATTGGAACCCAAACTATGAAGCTGACAACCTCTGTATGAAAAAAATAATAAATGAATAAAATAATAATGATAATAAATGAATAATAATGAATGAATGAAATAATAAAAGAAATGTTGAGGCAAATCACTAGGTTCGTTGAACAAGTTACTCAAAGTGTCAAGTAACACGCGTTTTTGGCGAATTCTAATTTATTTCTCATAAAAAGTATAAAAATGTTTTTCCCGTTATTGCAATCTTTATACTCCTACCTTTCCGAGAGTATTGAAATTGAGAAGTCTTATAGATTTTGATGTACAGTCGACAGCACATCAGGTTATCCACTTTTGTTGCAAACTAGCCCTTATAACAACTGCATAAGATACCGCAGTGTTTACCTTGACGTGCTGTTGTCCGTACTCTATTCGAATTTCTATTTTAAACAATCTTGGAAAAAAGGGCGTCCAACAGAACTATTCAGACGATATCTCCTTTTCGGTTAATTTTACAATGGTAATTAATATATATGTCAAAATTAAAAAAGAGTCAATTTCTTACATTTTATGCTCAGCTACATAATATATCATAGAATCTATAATTTCGGTATACAAGCTCGGCAAAGTGTGAAGTAGCTCGCGATTATGACGAAATTTTAACGCCGTATTCCTTTATTTCTTATAATAAGTAAAAATTGAGCTCAAAAATGAATTACCCATTCTTATAAGAAAACGGTACCAAACACCACTATTTTTAGGGTTCCGTAGCCGAATGGCAAAAAAACGGAACCCTTATAGTTTCGTCAAGTTTGCTGTCTGTCCTTAATTCTGTAACTATAAGCACTGCACAATTGAAATTTGGTAGGAAGATGTATCTTGTTAACCGCTTACCGATTCTCATACAAAAATTAAAAATTATGACAGATAAGGGGGGGCTCCCATACATGAAACTAAAACCAAAAAAATTTTTTTTAGTCATACCCATGCGTGTGGGGAATCTATATCTAGTGGGTATAGGTCTTTTAAAATGACATGGAGGTTTCTAAAACCATCTTCTTTAACGTTTCATAGCGAAAATTGGTTCGGACGAGATCGAACGAGAAGTTTTTGAGATATAGCACATTTTCAACAACCGCAAACATAACTTTGTACTTCATACAAACACTATGAAAAACAAAGTTATATTTGCAGTCAACAAAATATTGCGGTATTTTACTAATTAGAAGTAAGTGGATTGCCTAATTCAGTTAAAGTTGGCACGGAACCCTCAGTGCGTGAGTCCGACTCGCACTTGGCCGGTTTTTTATTTGATTTATTTTAACAAGGCTTGGTGATCCAGATATTTATTTTATAATATAATGTAGTGACACGGGCAACGGGGACTTGTACGAAACAAAGTAACGATCAAGTTAGAGCCAAAATTCATTGAGATAAGTTGGAATAATTTAAGATTTCGAGAGCCTTTAATGAAAAATACGCACATTTGATTGGACAATTATTGTTTTTCCACAGGTAAGGTGTAAACTTGAAAAGCCTATAAAGTTTATTACTTTAATATTATGCATACAGTCACACTGCATTTGCGATTCATGTTTGGCCGGGTGAGCTGGATAGATTTTAAAATATTTTTTGACGTAAATTAAATGCAACGTAAGTTTCTGACGTCGATATGTGCATACGTTAAAAAAAAGTTTGATATAACGTTGAAAAATCGAAACTTTTTTTTCGGTATATTATATTTTGTATTTGCTTCTTTCATTAGATTCTTTATTAATAAAATAAGCATAACAATATGAAAGGATGAAACAGTTCAATTGGGTTTTCATATAAAATGGGTTTCACTTCTATTCAGAAATATGATTTCGTTTATTTTAACGGATTTAGATATTTTTCGCGGAAAGTTAAATCTGACGAAATGCCAAGAGAGGATTATCAGCAGTTTTACGAGGAAGAAACCATCTTTGAGAGAATAAGGATACAGCACTAGAGAAATAGGACGCAGAGTTGCTATACCCCAATCCTGTGTCGTACCACTTTGCAGAGGTACCACAGGATGGGTAATTTAGCTGACCGACCCCGCAATGGTCGCCTAACAATCAACGCCACTAAATAAAAACAGAGGTTCGGGCCGCCTCTGGGCTTGAAGTTAGCACTCAGTCAATTCGGAAATTGCTTGCACCAAGCTAGATTACGAGCACGGAGGTCTTAGCGAGCGCCTCTGAACTTCCAGCAACGTCACCGACGAAGATTGCAGTGGGCTAGGCTTTGGCAAAATGAAGAAGATGAAGCAATAAACATTGGGCAAACCAGTATCTTCGTTGACGAATAGCGAATCAGTACTCATCCAGATAACCGACGTGTCCGTGTCTGGAGCAGACCAGGAGATCTTGAAACGCAAAGAATTGCCACTGGAACGGTTCAGCAAGGCGAGAAATTGGTGTCCATTATTATAAGGGCTAAAGTCACTTTTGTCTCCTTCGTTTTCATTTTCCTCCCAATTAATGTACATCGTATCATCGTTATGAATTATACTATCTTTTTTCACCTAAGAGGAGAAAATTGGAAGGATTAGGCGACAAAAGTGACGTCAGAAACGTCTCAGTTTCGCGGTTTACCTTTACCTATAGAACGCCTTTGCTCCCGTTTTTTTTTTTAAATCTTAATTTTATGAGTTTTTTCACATTAAACATGCCGCTCAATAACTAATCTTGTGAAGGTAAGACTGGCCTGCCGGTTCGCCTGACTTGAACCTAATAGAGCAAGCGTGGGATGCTATAAGAAGAGCTGTTTGGAGACGTCAGCCACGACTCCAGACAGTACCAGAGCTCAGAGAAGCCGCTATTCAAGAGTGGGACAGGATACCCTCAGAAATGCTGGATTACTTCATCCTAAGAATGCCAGGGGAGGAGTTATATTATATTGAATATAAATCTTTTAAGAATAAATTGTTATTAAGCTTGGTGAAACAGTCCTTTCCGTTCTATCAAATGCCTGTCATATTGCATTATGATTATTTAACTCAATATATGTTAATAATAATTTAAAAACATTTAAACAGAGTTATTACTCTTACATTTCAAGAAAACACAACAAATCAGCGATTGCTATTATAGTTATCTTAAACTTTGTTTGATATGTATGTTTGTAAATTCTATGCTCCGATTATAACCTTCCTTGCCTTGCAGTGATATCATCTGGAATTATCAAGGACTATCGTTAAAAATATTTCCATCTTTTTCCCTGAGTCCACTTACACAGCGGGATATTTCAATGAATACGATAAATCAATTGAAGGTAAAATCAAGATCCCTATTAGATGGAGGGATGAAAAGTAACGACTTTTCCCAAAGGGTTTCATTTTACGAATTATTTTTACCTCTGAAAAATACACACATTCAATAAGGACCTAAGTACATAATTACAAAGATAACTAAATAAATATTAATATACTTAGGTATAATGAGATCACATCCTACAAGTACCTATGCAATACATGGTAGATCCCTCCGTTGTTCTATAGATATTCATAAGTAAACATTGTCTTGAAATCTAGATCGTGCATTTCACAATGCCAAAGTCTGTTTTAATATTAAACATTTTTAGATACTCGAAATTCAAATGCTGTTTCACAGCGCTCTAGAAACATCTATCAAGCAAATTCATTGAATTGATTTGTAATTTTATGTTTCAATGCTTTGTGCTGATTCTACATACCAAATAGGTCGGTTGGTACCGCGAACGCCTGAGCTTGGGTCAATCGTAAAATAAAATCATGTAATGATGGCCTTAATGCTTTTTACCTTTCGCGAAAAGGTTAACAATATGATCCATACTTTATTTTATGACCGAGTAATAATATTTTGCTGCTCTCATCTGGTACCTAACAGTATTTCCGAATGTTTAGTAAAGAAAGTTATATTGTTATGGCCCTTTATCGTGCGCCGACAAAAGTCTTTACCTGCAACTGCAGAAAGTTCAATACCGCTATATTGTTTTTGTTTTATAAATGTGTAACTGCCCTTCTTACTACTGAGTGCAAACGCTTGTTACAAATCTACACTAATATTATAAAGCTGAAGAGTTTGTTTGAACGCGCTTATCTCAAAAACTACTGCTGCATTTATCGAGGAAGGCTTCAAAACATCACGCTGCGACGGGAAGGAAGGGAGTAAACTCAAAACGCGCGAACGAAGTCGCGGGGGACCGCTAGTAATAAATAATTTAATCTCAGTTCGATGTAGAGAGTGGTATCCGTGCAATTCCCAGGGAGCAATCCCATCCAAGAAAAACATTTCAAGATTGCCACACTATCAATTACTTGGAAATGTGCACCATTGAATATGCATGCACCCTTATGTAAGTGGTGCCTACCCGCAAATGACGCACACGCCGGCCCCAGGAGATCGCAGAGGAGTTCCAAGAACGCTGTAAGATGGACTCAACACGGACTTGGCATGTAGGTCAGTCCCAGACCCTTTCGCAATTGGGTCATACTACCTACAGCAATCCGAAATTAGACCACCATCAATTTGTGAGGGATGGGTTGTTATTTTTAACCGAACGATCGTTTTTAAAGGGCACCTGAGTTATAAGAAAGGACATGTAGTGTTATTGAGTAATTTACTACGAGTATTTATCAGTTTACGTAATTTTCAAATCCAAATTAGTAAAAAAGAAATTCTGTGTACCTCTACATATATATATCTAATTTAAGTCTGAAAAATATATATAGATAAAGTAGTAACTATTTTTAACAAACAAGTTTCGTTCCTTTTTTTTGTACATAGGACCTTATGTTTCTGAGGCATAATTTTTCCTTTCTATCTGGGTTAATAAATTCCAAGTCGATATTTATTTTTTTCCAAATGAAACTTTTTTTTTATTACGTCAAAATCAAGGTAAATGCTTTTTCAAACTCCATCAGAAATGAAAATACCAATGTATTATACCTACATAAAATGAAAACTGACTAGCGGACGAGTCCTAAATTGCGACTCCCTTGTGACTTCGCCCGCGCGTTTTCAGTTTGCTTCCTTGCCTCCCGTCGCAGCAGCGTGATGTTTTACCTATACCTAGCGTTGGGTTTGTGACCGGTAATTTACTCAATGTCGAGTAAATTACCAAAAACATGTAATTTACTCGGTAAAATTACCGATGACTGGGAAAATATTCAAATGATTTTAATTAACAAAACTTAATGTATAAATATGCTTAATAAAGGATTTAAGTATATCACCAATAACATTTCACTCATTTTTACTGTCTTAGCAAGATGATAATTCTTTTAATGCCAATACGAACACGAACTTTTGGGCTGGATTCACATCACACAAAAATATATTTATTAGGTTTATTTTTGTTTTGTGCTTAGTAATTTATGAGTGATATTGTGTTTGTAATATAAACATATTAATGTTTATTTAAAAAGAGGAGGTTATCAATTCAACCTATAGGGTATGTGATATTGTTAGAATTTTATATTGTTCGAGTGGGGTAATCTATTAGGGCTTCCAAAGTTCCAAACACGTGTTCAAAATTTCGTAAGTGAATGAGTGTTTTGATGTTTTTTTCACTACGGATTTTTTGAAAACGAGAAGTCATAGTGAGATGATTTTTTTTTGTTCAATCAGATATATTGCTACTTAGGGTACCTACAGTGTAAGTTCCATCAAAAGCAGTAGTTTTCGTGATATGGGTAATTAATTTAATAAATTTAATTTAATAACTGAAAATCACGAAAAAGGGTACAATTTTTGAAAAAAATGCCCCTTTATCATACTGACCTAAAAGCTAAGCTTATCATTCACCACACCATCGTCTGCGTCGCCGGTTCCTTTTCACTTTCTTACACAAGATATTCAAGTATTTAAACAAACTAACGAGTTGCAGAGCGCAAGCCACAACTAATTCAACCTTCGGCATCTTCATGTACAACAGAGGCTATGATTAATCTCGCGCATGCGTGAATCACGAAGCGTCTCGCACTTAGGTTTGATGACTTCCAGCCGAATCAGTAAGCTCTAGTGGCAGTGGGCACTTGGGCAGGGCACATAGCAGGGAACTGATGGCCGCTGGGGCAGAAAAGTTCTAGATTGGAAACCCTTCGACCAAAAGCGCAGCGTGGGATGTCCACTTACAAGATGGACAGACGACCTTGTAAAGATAGCAGGATCAAACTGGATGCAGACCGCTCACAACTGGTCGCTGTGGAAAGCCGTGGGGGGTGGCATATGTTCATCAGTGGACGTCCTTTGGCTGATAATGATGATGATGATGTGTGAACATCAATATGAACAGCAAGCTCGCCTCAGCTCTCGTGCACGAATATTTTCTCGAACGTTTCGTCAATAAGGAGACGAGAAGCAAGCGCGAATGTTAAATGCCATATAACAGTTTACGCAACGCGCACGAATATTTGTTTTCTGTTTTATATGGTGACCCAAGTAACGTACAAAATAATCAATTTTTGAAGATTTTTCTACCATCAACACCGCCAACAACCGTTTGGACTAAAGCTTTAATCATGCACAAATTATAAAATAAATAAATATACCAACTGAATATTTTACCGCTATTTGGTAAATTACGAGTATTTTACCATTTTTACCATAAATTACCATATTTTTCATTACTTACCATTTTAATTTTTTACCTGCCCAACTCTACCTATACCCTAAAGGCTTCCTCGATAAATAAGCTATCCGACACAAAAAAAAATCAAATCGGTCCTGTAGTTCCTGAGATTAGCGCGTTCAAACAAACAAACTCTTTGGTTTAATATTAGTATAGATAAATCCCGAACAAACGTTTGAGGCACATTGATTATATAGTGGTTGGTCAGCTGATTAAAATCACTGAAAAACTTTTATGTCCACTTCAATTTTAGGTTCCAATAATATTAGTAACCAGTAACTGTTGTTCAATTATTTTATGGGTTTTACGAATAATTCAAGTTACCACTGCCATAACATTGAACTATTTTTCGTTATTTTTGACTTCAAACCAATTATAACATGTGGACAACTAATTGAGGACACCTCATGCAAGTTAATACTTGAAACACAAAAAATCCAAAAAAAAAAACTAAAAACATGAAATTGAAAATGCCCTTTTCTGGAATGTTTAACAATATTTAAGATTATTCTCGTGAGCCGTTTGGCTGTATTTTGACCGTAACTTAGTAGTAGTTCCGGCATTGGTTAGTTTCTTGCAAGTATACATTGGTACAATTGGACAAAGGTCCAATGTTAGCATAAAAGCGTTTAAAAGTTCATTAGCGTTAGCGACTTGTCTTGCTAGTATATAATCGAATACTGAAATCACAAACTTTTAAATGGCGTTTATGTCAGGACTATTAGGGCAGCATACCTAAAAGACAAATACTAGACCTCTAATAAACCTTGGACGGTCTTGCTTTCAAGTCTAAACCACTGGATTATTAGGTGAAATGATTCCTCTACTTAGGGTTACATTTTAGCTGTTGTTGAATATTATTTTATTGGTATTTATCCATGTTCTTGTATTTTGTCATATAGAGTTCCAGCAACACGTCAAGAACTTTGATGTTAGCCCCTCTATAATTTACAGTTTTAAGATATATAATTCCCTCCCTCCCTGATCCCTGTTTCACACTCGTATCAGATACCGTTTTTCGACGTAATAACACTAATTATTTAGATTCTCATTTATCCACTTTGATTAAGTCCGCGTTGAGGTAAGTATTATGCGAACCGCATCATCGTAAATTGAAATTTTATAAAAGAGAATTATCTTGCGTGCTTGTTTTCTTCCCATACTTTCGTCGTGTCGTTGTTGCTAATAAACCTAACGACCCTCATACCACCTTGTATACTTCTATTGAAATCAGTGAGCTGTTATTACTACGTATATAGACACTCTTGCAAGCAAAAAATGTGCGCAACTTGATGTCATGATTTTGACGTGAACTGTGAACAGACTGACGTATTCCTTGAAAATTGAATGTTGAATATGAAACCGCAGAAGTGACACCGACCTTTTGTACAGACAACAGCAAGTCAAGGTAAACACTGCGGTGTCTTATGCAGTTGTAATAAAGGCGAGCTTACAATAAACGTGGGTAGCCTGGCGTGCTGGGACTGAACCTACTAAACAAATCTTATCAAGCCGCTCTTTTTTCGCATTCAGGACACGGAAATCAAATTAATCGTTATTAATTAATGGGATTACTCATAATAAAAAAAAAAACTACAATGAACAGTCACTAAAAACATTTCGTCATTTTTGTGTCCTGTTTGAGGATAAAACCTTTGATCAACGCTTTGCCGTTATATTAAAGTGTGGATCACCTACCAAAGGTGTCACGTTATTTTTTACTTACCCTCATTTCTATTCTGTGCGATTCACTTTTTAATATTTTTTTTATATGAAATGTCGACAAACCTTAATATATATATTTTTTAATTATTGGACATAGTCAATATTTTACTTAGGCATTTGTTGATGATAAATGAGAAGAAAAGTCCTATCTGTTTTGTTATATTTTTTATGTTTACAAGTTTTTAAAACGTATGAAATGTACGAAGGCATTTTGGCAAAACTATTGACAAATGTCACGCTGACTGACGCTAAGAACGTGGGTGAATTATGTGAGTTAGTGGCGTTTGGCGTCAATTTCGTAGTCAGTTCCATACGCTGGTAATAAACAGTTAAATGATTGAAATACGCTTTGATTCTTAATACTTATTTAGGTAGAAATACCATTCTAAGTTTAATACGTCCTAACACCAACCGCATTAAAAACGGCTGCAGTAAAAACTTATATCAGTCAAATAATAATGTGTACGTAGTCAGTTCACTAAAGCTAATTAATCTAATGATGATTTTATTAAAGCATTGGAACAAATTCCAGTATATGTTTATTAGAAAAAAATATCGCACCCATGCCAGGATTAAGTTAAAGTTAAAAATACAGCTAAACGACTCACGTAAAAGCATTGAAAAATATTAAAAACATTTAAGGAATTATTATTTTCTTTTTTATATTAAGTGTTTTTTATTGCAGTTGTAGTATATTTTTTTTTGTTTTCAGTAACTTCATCAGGTGTTCGTAATTATTGGTCCACTTCATTGGTGCAATTATTATGCTTATTACGAATTTAAAATTAAAAAAAGTAAATTTATATCGATGTTATGGGAAGTAATAATAACTTCAAATTATACATTAAACCCATAAAATTATTTAGCAATAGTAACTGGTTACTGTGTATTGAATGCACAGAATAAATGGAACCCAAGACTTGGTGAACATTTTCTACTGTAAATATAAATATACTAAACAAAACGAAAGTACGTCAAATCAGCAGTTTGCTATAACCTAATCGTTGTTGTTCAATAAAAAAATATAGCTTGATGTTCTACCGATAGTAAAAAGCTGTGATGATTTAAATCATTAAATATATAACTTTCAACTGTCATGCAAATATTTTCAAAATTCTATACACTGACATAGGTCGAACTAACTTTATCTCATCAGTTTCACCTATTGAGAAATGTCGAAGCGAGTGAAACCATCACATCTCAGAATCAGGTCGCCTGTTTCTTTGTAGCGTTGAGTTGAGCAACCTGATTTGTTATTCCAAACGTCAGTATTCCGAAGTGGAACACACATAATAATTACTTAGGCTTACAAATATGTAAAAAACAGAGTAGGGATGCAACGATACCGATACGATAATCGTATATTGGCGATTATCGTAAACCATTACGATCATTTACTATCGTAAATATTACGATACGGTATTTTTACGGTACATTCATTTCAAAATTTAAAATTAGAAAAGGATAGCATTGTAATATTTATCCCTTAAACCTGCAACGGTGCCATCTAAAAGACTATTCTCCACAGCAGGACTGATACACAGTGATGAGAGAAACCGACTTAAGGAAAAAAAACTTAAAAACGTGGTGTTTTCTGAATAAGAATTTGGCAGTAATAAATTACGACTACAATTAAAATTAATTAATAGTCAGGAAATGTAACAAATAGTAACAATTTAAAATATAAGTTAATGATGAAAATTGATAAAATTAATAAATATATTGATTAAAACTGCATAACTTTTTTATACTTTAACCTTACTTAGTCTTACAATAATAACTATCATACCACAAAGCCTCCAATAAATTCATCAAAATGGTATTAAACAAATATCATAATGCATTTGTATAGTAATTCGTTATCGTATTTGGCCATTACGATGTATTTGTCATTTGTATTGGTATCGTAGTAGCCGTATCGTTGCATCCCTAAAACAGAGATGTCCCGATTATTTGCTAGCAGGAGCGTCAGATACATCGACTTCAATTGCAATTTGCAACGCATCTTGTTTGTGAACAAGCTGCCTTGATCTGGATAAATATGATGTTTGTTACCAACGTCAATAATAATGACCTACATATTGTAACCAGGACTTTCTTTAAATATGCAAAGCTTCGTAAAATAAAAAATTCAACCGCTGCAAAGTTTTATGAAAATGCAAGGGAAATTATTCATCATCATCATCATCATCATAATCAGCCAAAGGACGTCCACTGCTGAACATAGGCCTCCCCCACGGCTTTCAACAGCGACCGATCACTAGCGGTCTGCATCCAGTTTGATCCTGCGATCTTTTTGAGGTCGTCTGTCCATCTTGTTGGTGGACGTCCTACGCTGCGTCTTTGGTCGAAGGGTCTCCAATCTAGAACTTTCCTGCCCCAACGGCCATCAGTTCTTCGCGCTATGTGTGCCCTGCCCACTGCCACTTAAGCTTACTGATTCTCAAGGCTATGTCCGTTACCTTGGTTCTTCTACGTATCTCTTAGTTTCTGATTCGATTTCGTAGAGAAACACCGAGCATAGCCCGCTCCATCGCTCGTTGTGTAATTTTGAGCTTCATTGTAAGGACCCATAGTTAGAGACCACGTTTCGGATCCGTATGTCATCACTGGTAACACACACTGATTGAAGACTTTCGTCTTCAGACACTGAGGTAATTGAGACGAGAAGACGCTCTTGCGCAGTTTCCCGAACGCTGCCCAGCCGAGTTGGATTCGTCGATTGACCTCTTTCTCAAAGTTGGACCTACCCAATTGGATCACTTGTCCCAGGTAGACGTACTCGTCGACAACTTCGAGAGTTGAGTTCCCAATGGATACTGGAGTGGGTACAACAAGGGAACTGGACATAATTTTCGTCTTCTCCATGTTCATTTTAAGACCCACTTGTTGGGATACTCGGTCGAGGTCTTCGAGCATAGTGCCTAGATCATCCAGCGTCTTTGCCACAACGACTATGTCATCGGCAAACCAAAGGTGTGTTATGTATTCGCCATTGACGCTGATGCCGAATCCTTCCCATTCCAGGAGCTTGAAGGCGTCATCCAATGCCGCTGTAAACAGTTTTGGAGATATAACATCGCCCTGTCTTACACCTCTTCGCAATGGAATCGCCCTCGTATTCTGTTCCTGTACTCGGACCGACATGGTGGCGTTGTTATATAGACACTTTAACACCTCTATATACCTATAGTCTATGTGTCACCGCTGAAGAGACCGAAGCACCGCCCAAATTTCGATCGAATCAAAGGCCTTCTCATAGTCCACAAAAGCTAAACATAGAGGCATATTATACTCATCTGACTTCTGTATAATTTGCCTATGCGTTTGTTCGGGAGGCTAGAAGTCATCAAACCTACGTGCGAGACGATTCGTGATGATCCTTGAGAACAGCTTGTAGACATGGCTCAGGAGTGAGATGGGTCTATAGTTCTTCAATAAGGTTTTGTCTCCTTTTTTGAAAAACAACACCACCACACTCCTGTTCCATGCCTCAGGCGTGATGCCCTCTAGCAAAACGGAATTAAAGAGTCTCTGAAGGACTTTAAGTACCGGTGTTCCACCCGCTTTCAAGAGCTCTGCTGTGATTCCGTCCTCGCCAGGTGCCTTATTGTTTTTAAGTTGTTTCAGGGCCATACTTATCTCGTAGAGGCTGATGTCCGGGATGTCTTCAGTGTAGAGTCGGGTCAGGATAGCTCGTGGGTCTCCGGTCGAGCTATCAACGGGTTTGGCTACTGAGCTACTACTGCTGGCTACTGTACAACTGCCCATAGAACCTTTCGATCTCCCTCAAAACCTCTGCTTTCGTCGACGCTACACGGCCGTCCTCCGTCTTAAGCTTCGTCAACAGGCTTTGCCCAATAGACATGTCCCTTGCAAACACTTTGGAGCCTTGGTTCCGCTCTATTGTTTCTTTAACACTATTCGTGTTAAAGGAACGAATGTCATGTCGCAGAGACTTCAATATTCGTCTATTAAGCTGCCTGTAGGTTTGAGCATTTACGGAGGTCTGCAGTGCCATAGATCGACGTTCTGCCATAAGGTCGAGAGTGTGGACCGAGAGTTTTTGAGGTCTATTTTTACGGCCAGGTCTAAAAAACTTAGATCCGACCGTTTGGACAGTTTCCACAAACCCGTTGTTTATTTCGTCCACTGATACGCAATTCTCTAGGCAATCAAAGCGGTTTGACAACTCGAGTTGAAAGCTCTCGGGATTTTGGATATGGGCACGAGTAGGTCGGAGCGTGGACTTCATCAAGCGGGACCTTTCCAATTTGACATTTATATTCATTTGCCTCGGACCATACGGTGATCACTACCGGTTTTTACCCTGTTGATCTCGGAGACATCATTGAATAACCGTCTCTTGGTGGTCATGATGAAGTCTATCTCATTTCTCGCCTTGCCATCCGGACTCAGCCAGGTCCATTTCCTTTGTGGCGGCTTCTGGAAGAAAGAGTTCATCGCAAAGAGTCCCTCCTTCTCCAGAAAGTCGGCCATCCTATTTCCCCTGGCGTTCCTTTGACCATATCCAAAAGGTCCCACTTTCAACTCATCCTCGCCTCGCTTGCCGAGTTTTGCGTTGAAGTCCCCCATAACAACAGTGAAATATGTTTTGGAAGTGTGTATGGCTCTACTTACGTCCTCATACATTTCCTCCACCTCTTCATCCGGGTGTTTCGAGGTCGGTGCATATACCTGTATGACCTTCAGCGAATACCTTTCGGTTATTCTGAGTATTAGGTATATCACCCTGTTCGACACACCTTCGATGGTTACGATGTTGTTTACGAGGGACCTGTGGACAAGAAACCCAACACCACCTTGGGACTTTTGGTCACCCTCCCGGTAGAAGAGCAGGTTGCCAGACTTCAGAGTTATCGTGTCCTCGCCCTCTCTGCGGACTTCTGATAAACTCACTATGTCCCAGTGTAACCTGCTGAATTCTTCTTCCAGCTCGAGCAACTTCTCATCTGTCCTCAGTGTGCACGCGTTATAAATTACCAGGTCCAGTTGTCGTTGGGGGTGGTAGCGAGATCGCCTCCGGGGATTCTTAGCACCCCCTGCCCCGCCGTTACCGTGACCGCTACCGGAATCAGGAATAACAGGGCTGCCGGAGACTGGGGGCCTGGTTTTTTTGTTTCCTACCATTTAGGGGGGTATTTGCCAGTAACTTTAAGCCACTCTTGGCAGGCGGGTTGGCGAGCGCAGAGGCGCAGTATCTTTTAAGTGTGACGTTGCTGCCCGTCACAGCTCAACATTTTACTGCGCCTTTTGTTGGATGGTTATCCCGCCATCAGTCGGTCGCCAGACCCTCGACACACACTTGGCACATGCCTTCACATATCCGTTTTTTTTGTCAATCACATGACAGTAAACAGATCAGTAAAAATAATATCAGGTTAAAAAGAATAATTCTTTCGAGACAGAAACACTTGATCCTAGTGCACCACACATTATTTTATTTCATCAATAATTTCAAATAATTTTCTATGTAAATAACTTCGAGGCGAATTATTTTACGAAATAGAGGCACTTCTTGAACTGTAAAACTCTAAGGAAACTGTTTATATCATTAAGAGTAAGTCGTATCCTACCTATTTTTAGGACACCCGTATGTACAAAAGTGTTACTGAAGAGCGGTGCTTCCTCTCACAGACTTTGGCAAGCTTTAAAGGAGGCATTAGCAACTAACTAAGCCTGTAAACTAGTTTGCTTTATTAATAAATGATAGATTGATTTATTTTTTCCATAAAAAAATGCGTATGTGACCGAAAGCGCAATTAAAATGTTAATCTTATTACTGTTGCTTGTAAAATGTACAAGATTTTTCATACAATACATTTTTCTTAACTCATTAAATACTTAAATATCCGATTAACATCTTTCTATTTGAAAAAAAAACTAACTTGCCGTACTATACAGGGTCGTTCTCATCTCGTGTTCTTTGCTGTAAAATTTGATTGAAATCGATGGTCTAAAGGCAATTAATTATGTCAGGGGGGGGGGGGTGCTAATCCTATCATAAGTTCTGTCAGTAAAATCACTAACTCCTAAGCGTTAAGAAATTCTACCATCGGCTCAGCTCCACACAATTATCAGACGTAACAACATACAACATTAAGATGTTAAGTTCTAATAAACACTCGCTTTCACAGTTTAAAAGTTGCATGGCGCCCATTTTATTACCACTTTTGAAGCGTCTATCTAGAAAGCGACTTTTAGGAAAAAGGGTTTTAGGACCCTCGATTTCATTTTAAAAGACTCATGTCCTTACCTACCCTACACGCATAGGTGTGTCAAAAAAAAATCAGTTTTTGTTACATGTATGGAAGAACCCATAAAAAAGTAATGATTTTTTTGTATGAGAATTAACATTTGTTAATTAATAGCGGTTAACAGGATACATCCACCTACTAAGTTTTAACTGTGTAATACTAATAGTTTCAGAAAAAGTGACTGTGACATACGGACGGACAGACAGACAGACTTGATAAGAGTTCCGTTTTTTGCCATTCGGCTACGGAACCCTAAAAAGCACACACCAAATATTTACGTTTTCTTAGTGCAATTCCATTTAAAACATTAAATCAGGATCACTCTCTTTTATTGATGTGTGTATTTGCCCTACATAATTTCCACCTTTTAGATCCACAAATTTTTGAAAAGCGGATAAAAAGTTAGTGTTTGCAAATTTTACAACTAACTACGAAACGCGTGTTTAAATTTTGCATAAATATTTAACAATAGGAGTTCCCGTGGTAACGTACGTAGGTACTGAATTATCATTAAGTTATTATTCGGAATTGGTTACGCTATGTAATTTATATTCATACGTTATAAAATGGGAAAATGTGTTGCGAATTACATACTATAATACTTCTTATTATTGTAAATAAACATTATTTTTTATTGTATAACTCCATATTCCTGTTTTGTAAAGACAAATACCTACATTTGGTTCGAAAGCATGTAGGTGGAACGAGGAAGGACATTCCTTAACAGACACACCTGAAAGTTAACTGAACTGTAACTGTACTGCTTACTGAAAATAAGTAATAATTAAAGTGGTTGAATGCCATTTAAATGAACGAAATACGTACACATATAGGTTGTCCCTAATGAAAAGTTTCACAACTCCATATACAGCAGAAAGCCGTGTTGTTTCGTAACTTTCTTAGCAGTTAAACAATAACCTCTAAACAATAAGAATGATTCCCAACAAATGTCAAGTAGCCCTTTCTCGTTTTTGTCTAAAACTTGTTTCTTTAAAAGTTTTAGCTTTAATTTTATTTTATTATGAGTTTAACCTTTTGTTATGAGTTTCTACACTTTATAAAACAACGAAATTTTTGAATTTGTTTGCCCCAAGTTCCAACCAACGTAGAGGAAAAACCTTATATTTTCTCATTACGTGCAAAATCTATTGGATTCTATATTAGTAAAGTTCTCATTTAAATGTGACGCGTGACTATATGCGTTGAAATGCTAACAGGCAGGCAACAGTGTGGCCGACAAGCATATTACTACACCGTTCGTTACGACGATGCGTTACATCAACGCGCGTCACCGTACGCGGAGAAAGTATGACGTCAGTTGCGCGCATGCGAAGAAAGCAATGCTGCGCGTGCGATTGTGCTGTAGACCACTCTTGCTTTCGTAGGAGGTCGCGCCGTCTGTGCGATAGCGAAAACAGCATACTTAATATGTGGAGTTGTATTCCGAGCTTTACTGTCGCTTTTTACATGGGCCTCGATTACGAAATGTTACCAAAGAGACAGAAGACACTTTTTTAACTCCTGACAAGGAAGAAAATTCCTTACTTCGAAACTACGACAGTTGGTGTGTTGTCTGGCGCATATTTATTTGTTGTTTATTGATAGGTGCGTTACAATTTCTCAAATAGAATCGGAGTAAGAGCTTGGATAGGCCAAAGGCATATACAGGGTGTTTGGTAGGCCAAAAGAAAATGATTCATAATGCCAAAAAAAAATGGGTCATTAGCTATTACTTTCTATATTTCATTTTCGGCAATCGAATTATATTTTTGTTTTATAATAGGTTTTAATTCGAATGCCGAAATTTGGATATTTTTATTAAACCATTATTTTTTAAATAAAAACATCCACCGAGCCAAAACAAAATTTAAAGGAGAAAATGATAGCGTATAACACCAGTTATAAGCAATTTTCATTTGGTACACGATGTACCAAACACCCTGTATACTATTTGTATTTTAATATAGGTATTCATTTAACGAGCATACTGATAACGCTAACACAATAACACTAAAGGTCAATTTCTTCCAACAATAAACTTTTTATTTATTTAAAGAACTCATTTAGACTATGACTTGAAGATACGCAAATGCATGTGGAAAGTATGATGTAGATTTAGTATTATTTATAACTAACTGGCACCCGTGACTATGATCGAGCGTTTTGTGTTCCTCTTCTCCCGTCGCAGCTAGATTTCTATAACCTAAAGCCTTCCGCGATAAATAAGCTATCCAAAACAAAATGATTTTTAAATTGGTCCAGTAGATCCTGAGATTAACGCGATCAAACAAACAAAAAACAAATTCTTAGCTTAGCTTTATAATATTAGTAGATACAGAAAAGTAAAATAAAAATGATTAATAAGTAAAGTATAATATAACTAATAATTGTAAATTTTGAAGTCACTTTTAATCAATTAATAAACCTCCTTTTGATTTAACGAGATCGTTTATTAGCTATTATTTAGTTTTGTTTTCTATTGCTATATTTCGGATGTAAACAAAATGCTTATTACAACAGCTATCGTCATATACTAATATTATAAAGCTGAAGAGTTTGTTTGTTTGAACGCGCTAATCTTAGGAACTACAGAGGCCCAAATTTTTAACACTCGCTTGAATATTGCGAATGATTATTGTTCATTGTTCGAAAACGAATTAAAAACCAAGCGAATTATATACAGACAGACATACTCACATAATTCCGTTATCTTTTTTTTTTAATCGCACCCGTCTGGAATTATACTAGTTTTCATTAGAAAATCTGACATTAATCAAAGCATATCACACGCCGTATTGTCACGAGTGATTCAAAAACAGGGCCCCTGGACAGATTTGAAACTTGTTTTTTGTGTTGAATAGCTTATAATATTAAGAAAAGCTTTAGGCTATAGAACATCAACCTTCGCCCCGAGTGGAGGGTGCAATTCTAAACACGCGAACGCACTCGCGGGGGACCGCTGGTTAAGTATAAATTTAATAAAAAATATTTGAATTGGGCGAACAAGGTTGTACAGACAGTCACTCGTTCGTGACCCGTTGACTGATTTAAGCAAAAACCAGGTCAAGATCTTTAATTTATTTGGATTCTGATATCGGACAGCAACATGTTTGCAGGTATCCTTTTCGAAATGCTTGTATTATGCAGGAGACAGCGCACTATACTTCCCAAAAATTATATTACCTAAAGCTATAAGTAAAATGATAAATTATTCAGCGTTCTTCATTAGTTATGCGACCGTCTAATTTGCGATCAACGCGAGCAAATTATTAGCAAGACTGCTGTCAATTTTCGCGCATAGCACCCGTTAATTAGATTTCCTAAGCCACCTTAATTTAAGACGTTATATGAAGTTATACTAGTTACTTACTTGAATTTGGTAAAGAAACATTTTCCCAAACCCAAATAAATAGATCGTCTTACTCTAAACAACGGCGTACCTATCCATTTATCTATGCCTTCGAAGATTGCATGAAGACACTAATTCTCTCCTCTCTCGTCTTACAGCCGGCTAAGGATCAGCTCCTTAGCGCATCATATTGATATTGTCTTCATTTGACCCTTCTTACCTATGGTACCCATCTTAGGGGCATTTTACCTCATGGAAGCTCTACAATTGAAGTATCAGCGTCACCTTAGTTGTACTAATTTATACGAGTTTTACTACAGTTTTTATTGCAATTTATACTAATTTGTAGGGTTATTTAATTGGTCACCACATCTTAATGTACTTGTGCCCACAATTTCAATTTTGGTTGGAAACTTTAGTTTACTTTCTTGACCTTATATGGTATTGTTTTTTCAGCAAAACACTTTTTAGGTCAGTTCTTAGGTTTGCTGTTAAGCACAACTAGATTTTGGATCTGACTTCAAAGTTGTCATTTGTGGGTTTGGGATAAGAGTTCTTATTAAGAATATAAGAGTTCTTACTAAGAATCCTAGGCCTTTGAATTGAATAATCAACAGTTCATTGTTTAATAAAACGTGATTGAGATTAAAAATGATTTTCTTAGGCCTTGCTCGTTGTCATATCATTAGTTTGCAGCCGATGGTCAGTTTCAAAATCGGAAAATTCCAGAATATTTGTTTATTTAATATCTATTGTGATTACATGTCGTCGGGTATTGGTTTATGCACAACGAGTGCCCATTCGGCGACGAATGTCAAACGAACGTAAACATTACGCTCGTTGTTCGCGGCAACCCTGCCCTGCTGCGGCACTGCGCGCAACTGGGTCAGTGGGCCGCCCCCCGCCCCGTCCTCCGCCCGCGCGGTGGCGCAACCGCGCGAACGCGCACTAACATAGACCTGGATCGCGGGAAAGTGGGTCACCGACTCACTTTCACTTATTACATGGGCTCCTAATCGTTTTCCATTGTGCGAGCGGGCGGGGGTTCGCGGGTGGCGGCGGGGCGCGCATGCGGGAGACGCCGGCACGCGCGCCGTTGTCGCCGGCCGGCCGCCAGTCGATCGCGGAACGTCCCCCAAGCGGCACGTGCGCCGCTGCTGACACAAACTCTCGACGCGATCGTAAACATCATTCGCGTCGTCAACAGTTGCACGAACAGTCGTTTACCGGTCAGCTCTGACTGACGGCGCCTGGCGCCTCGCAACCCTCGACCCATAGGACAAAATGCTCTGGATTTGTGTGTCTTCTTCTGTAGTGATTGAACAGGTGCAGCTCGCGAGCGGCAGATAGTGTTGTGGTCAGACTGCTAGTGAACTCGGTGACTGTGTGAACGTTTTCGCGGTTGAACGCCGCTGTAGGGAGTTGTAATAAGCAGCCGCCTAGCGCGGCCGAGCATGACGATGGACCAGCAAACAGGCCTTATGTCCCTCAACATGTCCCCTTTCGATTTAAGTCCGGGCCCAGAAGGATCTGGCACGGGCGGAGGCCCTTCGGGAACATCCCAGCAATACGTGCCACAGGGTGCTGCATACCAATGCACGCCTGAGCAACAATCTTTTGGCTACGCAAACTTGGACCCATCATATCTGTTTCCGACAGGGACTGGTGGTGAGCCTGGAGCCTACTTGCCTTCAGCCGGCACCGTGTGCGACCAGACCGACACAAAAGATGTGATCGAGGAGTTGTGCCCGGTCTGTGGCGACAAAGTCAGCGGTTACCACTATGGACTGCTCACCTGCGAGTCCTGCAAAGGTTTCTTCAAGCGAACAGTACAGAACAAAAAGGTGTACACATGTGTTGCTGAACGAGCCTGTCACATAGACAAAACACAACGCAAGCGCTGCCCATTTTGCCGATTCCAAAAGTGCTTGGACGTTGGGATGAAACTGGAGGGTAAGTTGAGCATGTTATCTATTTATTATTCCGATCATATTAGCAGCTGCAAGTTTTCAATATTGACGACAAATGCCAGTTCTTTACTGATACCCAATTTGCCTGGATTCCGTCGCCAATTTGGATTTAGGTAAATGGGGCCAACCAGCTCAGACGTGATTACATCATCCAATGCTGTCAAAACGCAGTTGAAATTGAAAGTTTGTCGGCATACAGTTAAGCCGGTTTTTGTAAGTGTGATGCCAATGAATATGTTGCTTGCTGCAATTCATCGGCGACCTTCACCTACTTTACAGAATCACTTACGCGTAGCTTGAAGGCGCCTCTGCAGCTAATAATTTTTAAGTATTTACAATGTAGTCTAGGAGGCCTAACAATCAAAATACAGTATTAAAAACCAATTAATAACTATCATCCAGTAATGCATTTCAAGTATTTAAGAATAACGCCATGATTTTTATGAATACAGCCAGATTCAATGTGTAAATTACAAATCATAATTCAACTAAGTACAAAATATCTAGTTGCCAATCATCGTTACAGTCATTCAAAAGCACATTTTTGGGGATTCTTAAGGATGATGTACATATTTTGTTGAGCAACGAATTTACCTAGAAAGATATAAGTCGAATGGAAATTAATACAACTATGCATTCCAATTTCAAAAGACTATAGCTGAAGTCCAAAAGTTAGATTCAAGATTTTCAACCGACCTATTATCAGCATAATACAAAAGTTATCTTCTTGGCCTAAAGGCTGACTTGAGAACATTATCATGAGAATTTACCATATCTTGGCGTGAACTAGTCTATCAGATCTAGATGTGCAAGAAGACTTTAATAAAGTAATGAAGAAATATACAACTCGGTCCCTTTTTTATTACATACTTAGTTCGTATAGTAGTGTCTATATTGGCATCAATACAAATTAATGTGTAGAGGAACTTTAAATATTTAATTTAAATCATCTAGATAGAGCTGACATTTAAAAGGACAAGTATGACATTCTAAAACTCAAACGAAAAGCAAGTACTTAATTATAAATATTGGAATCGAAAGGCTTTATAAAATCCCGCGGTTGAGTAAGGGAGGTAAATTTCATTTTAATGCTGCGGGAGCCACATTGCATCGAGTATTTTTTAAATGCAGCCGGCATAATTAATGTGTGGAACGAATATAACCCTGGCCGGAGTTAGTTATTGGTCCAGCAAATAAATGACCTAGATGGATGATAATGAGCTCGTCATTATCATTTGGACGTCTATAGAATTCTATTCTGATCCATCATAGAAGGGAGCGGTGAGTTTACAGGTGAACCAATGGAAGGTATTACATTAACACTTGTAGTTAGGTGATCGCGTGGGGCGGAGCTTGAAGCGCGGATCGTTCTAAATTTAAAATGCGCGCGGCCGCAGAGCGCCCTGACCTACTTGCCAGCGGGGCCGCGATGCGGCGCGCGCGCCGCTTGTTGTGCGTACATGTACGCAACATAAGGCTGGTCATGTGTGCGTTAGCCACTCGCCATTCCGAGTTTCGCCAGATGCTGTATGATTGCAACATCAATTACTCTAAAATTTCGATAAATGGTCAGTATTTTTCGACTTTTTCAATTCAACCCATTAGCCAATTAATTAATATTTTGACAGACAGGATTCGCAAGCTAGATTCAAACGAGAACAAGTAACTACGAGTACAAGTAGTCGTATAAAGAAAACTGAGATATGAATCCAAAATATCGATTGGAAGACGAATTTCAATTTTCGAAAATCATCCTACTACGTCGTACACATCGAGATAACACTAACCTTTTTTATTACACCTGTACCTCCACTATTTAGGCGATTCACACGGTCATAATCATAACATACATAATCAGAGCTTTGGTCCTTTGAACTCGAATCCTCATACATTTATGCATTTATGTGAGTGAAAACTGAAAACACCCAAACACGATTCAGCTCTAAAAAACTACAGACTACTTAAAGACACGGGCATAAGGTCTGTTATGTCCAAGCAATCCTTATCGAACAGTGATGTGAATGTGATAGTATTTTTAACTTCTTGATATAATTCCATAATTGAATATCAATCTGAATATAGAGTTCCATATTCTCTTAGTCACAACGAACTCCGCATATCCGTAATAGTGGATTATTTTAAACTGGAATACCAAAATTATAAACTATGGAGAGTGCTTAGCACTAGAACCATAACAAACAACGTAGAAAGCACAGAGATGGTTCAAGATGATGACGCTAAAAAAACTATTCAACAATTCCTTCAAGGTATCGCAATAGCTAGTAAGACTAATTTCTAATTAGCATTGAATGTGTCCAACTGTAAGAGTTGGTTTTTAAAATGTTGCGAATGTCTTGACACAAACAACAAGCGTTTGTAGCAAGCATATGTCAGATGACACAATTCACACAAATCGTTGGCTGACCCGAATAGCGAGTGTTGCGAGAGCCTCGTACCGCTTGCTCGACCCGCGAGCCTTGTGCAATGCCACTAACTGAAGTACAGGCCCAGCGGACTGCGAATATGATGCTTTAAGAGTTTTTTTCCCATATTTTACATAAATCGGCATAAACATGTATTATCACATTCACATTTCGACGACCTCCGTGTTGTAGTATCTAAGCACGCTGGGTTTCAAGGCGTTACTGCTCAGAGTTCCCGTGTTAGATTCCTGGACGGGTCAATGTACAAATCAGAACTTTCTACATTCTCCCAGGTCTGAGTTTTGTGGTACCACCGTTGTTTCTGATTTCCATAAAACAAGTGCATTAGCTACTTACTTGGATAGAGCAATGTATGTTATTGATGTCCAATATTTATTTAATTATCAGAGCTCATCAACGACTAAAGACCTTAATTATAAAACAGAGTATATGATTTCGTAGAATATAATATATGACATGATTTACTTGATTGGCTTTTAAGATGAGTATGCAGATCCTTCAAAATAAAAATTAAAAAATGAATATTCTATCACAATCTGTATTGGCACAGATAGCTGCATAGATATCAAAACAAATTCGCAAAAAAACCTCTCGTTTAGTTGAACAACTACAATAATGGTTGGTCTATTATTGAGCACTATCTACACGAAATTACCCATGGGTTGCGTAATGACCATCTATCTGCCTGAACAGAGGCAGTTGGTACAATACACAATGGTGCTTAAAAACATGTTTTTTAACGTATTGCATCGTTAGAGAGGTAGAGCACGGTTAGAGTATGAAATTTTAAACTTGTCGGTGAATGTCTTTAATATGCATTAAAATAACTCCAAACATGATGACTAGAGCCAAATATAGTAATGGGATTTCCATAGACCTGTGATATTTAAGCGTAATCATCATTCATTATGGCTGACGAGTGGGGGTTGTGAATCAGGCGTGCGCCGGCGACTGTATCGTGCGTTTCGACACAATCAGCCGCCGTCGGTGGGGTGCGCTGCGCAAGCGCCGTTTCACAAGACGCCTCGTTCGACCTGTCGCAATGGGCTACCCAAATGTGACCTGAACACGTATATCGCATTACATGTTCATGGATATGCGTGCCGAATTTGTTATGGTAGATGTCGTCATATATGCATAAAAACAATAATAATTACCAAGTTGTTACTATACACGGCCCCCTGAAACTGATGATAGAAGCATTAGTCATACTCATGTAAAATAAAAAGTCAAGTAAAATTGCAAATATTACATGGAAAACACAGAAAATCGCACAACATCTAACATAAGATTCAGTGTCGTTTAGTTTATTGCTATTATTGGTTCGAAAGAAACTTAAGCCATAAAAATTCAAGTGCTCTTAAAAACAAATGAATACTGTAAATTAAGAAATTAATATTTTTAACGAGTAAATTAATGGAAACTAGTAAATTGAAGATCCATTTCGCTTGCTGAGCAGGAATGGTTACAACAAACGATAAAATTATTTGATTCACGGACTGGTGCTCAATGTGCATACTAATCTGACGTAATCTTCGTATACTCGATACTTCAAGCACTGAATAGATACAATGATTGCTGCAATAATATAAGTTTAAAACAAAATAAAACTCTTTCGACAATTTGATATAACTAACTGATACAATATGACAAAACTATAATAAGGCACATTTTAAAATTGAGACACAATATTCAAGGATTGGGAAAAAATCTCGTATGAATCAAAGTTGGTATACGTATTCATTAAGTTCGGGTAGGGTAGGTAGGCATTATGCTAAAAAGGTTACACTACTAAGACGTAGGCAGTAGTCAAATAAAAATACTAGAAATTATACAAAATAATATATTAAAAATACAAAATACTTGAATGAGTAAAATTAATAAGAATAAGTCTTATAAGGGAACGGATGGGTCAAACTGCGGTAAAGCATTGATTTTCTTGTTGGAATTGAGGACTTGAAATTGCAATTGTGAAAGAATTCACTTGCATTTTTAATGTAAATATGTACATGAACATAAACGTGATCGTTGTATTGTACCTACCTACTTGTAGGGTTCAGAAAAGCATGGAGGTCAGGCGCTCGCGACAGATGTTAGAATACAATAAAAACGCGCGCCAGTCGACTATTTCGGCGCGCTGCCTTGACCTGAATCGACTGTTTCGACAGAACGGCCTCGCACACCGGGCCTTTCTATTTTTTAGGAATTACCTGTCGTATAATTACGACAGTCCTACGAGGGCCGCCATCTTGGAAGGATTTTGGTGCGCAAGCGCTTCCAGCCAAGCTCCAGCCCCGCCTCCGTCAGTGTAACCGGTTTTAGTGCGTAAAATCTATTATTCTGGGGTCGCAAGCGCAACGTCGCACGTAAAAATTTCCGTTGGCAACCAACCATACTTTACTGTATTTTTTATAGGCTGAACTGAAGGTCCTAAATACAACCAGTTCCTAAGAAGTGAGTTAAGATGCTAAAGTAAAGGCATATCTGAGGTACTAATTACCACGGTCTTAACATGGTAGAGTATTATTATCGTCATCGTCCATATCAGTAGCGTTACAAGATGTAGAGATCTTGACACAGTTCGGTGCATCATCGCGGGCGATGATTTATTGTGGTTGTGTAACGATCGAGCAGCCGCTATCTGAGTGCGCGATCGAGTGCGAGTGCCGGTCGGTCGCGCTCGGGCGGCTCCGGCGGCGCTCGGTGCGGGGGAGCGCGGGCGGCGCGGCGCTGCCAGCCTTGACCAAGTTTCATCGGCTCGTCGGCACAAGGAGCGATCCCCACCTCTTCCCGTCCTTTCGGTACATACTATTTTTTATCTCACTGACACGATTACTTCATTTAATGGCCCTGACTCGCATGCCAAGGTCGCATCTCCATTAGTGACGTAAATGTTTCCAACTAATCTCCTAGGTGAAGATATTCGAGATGACTAGGTAAAACATCCGATGCATTTATGTCCCCGTGACCTCGTTGCCAAGGTCGACCTTGACCCATCTCTGACAAGTGGGCCATAGCTACAAATAGTACCTATTAGAATGCGAGGTGAACTCATACGAGAGCCTATTCTTGAACACTAGGTGTTTGTCACTCAGATGTATATTTTTGATTTGTAAAAATGACCTTGACCTTGATCTAGTTTAGACTTGTATTAAATAGTTGACCTCGTTTACCGCATTATCGACTACTATCGAGTGTTCATTATAAAACATTTGATGAGGAGTTATTATATCACTTTCCTTATTTCAACATTTATGTAGCTAGTATATCTAATTTATAACCTACTGAAATTTCCCTTCGTTAAATTCTAAACAGAAATTTATGTATTTTTGTATTCATACCATACAGTGTTAACCTAGCAATTGGCTTTCATCCTCGTAGATATAAATTAGTACCCTTTCTTACCCCTTACAAGGTAAGGGGTAAGAAAGAGGGTATGAAACAATATATAATTACTTATTCGATTCTACAACTTTTTGCACGGGGGGAACTGTCACTTTAATCGTAAGAGTCGGCAGGTAACTAGGTATTAGTCACAAAACATCCGGTTCGGAGGAACTGCTACCGGATTTGTGGTCGAACCCTCGATTGACAGATGACATTTGTTACAGTAATTTTTAACGATGTCTTACTAGAACCAAATAAGAAAAAGATAAATCTGGACAGGTTAGGTGGGTTTGATTTAATAAACATTGTAAAAACTATTCCTACCAATCCAATAAAGAAGCAAGCGATAATTACGTCCTATTGGAAATTGAAATACTCAAAGTAGCCCAATAGGTAGTTGTTCGGAAAAACCGAGCAGTTGACGAGAAAAGAAGGTTAAAGGAATAATAGGAAAAATGATAGGAAGGGCCATTTCGCATTTGCAATAAATGCGGTCGTTCATGAGATAGCGATGGAGTGAGCGTAGTAAGATGCACATTTGCAGTTTGTCCGGTTGTCGCAAAATATGCAGTGTTGGAAATATACTTATTTGTTGACCGATTTCAAAAAAGAAGGTTTTCGGCTCGACCTGTATGTTTGTATGGTTGTCCGCGAATATCCTGAGTTTGGTTGGACCGATTTTGATGCGGTTGGCACTAAAGTATTTGTTACACTAAGGAGAAGGTTTTAGTCACTATTTTTGTTTAATCATGTACACAATGTACTTAAACTTAAAGAATAACTAGAAACGACTAAAAAAATAATTTTATAAAAATATACCCGCCTTATAAAACAAGCACTAAAAGGACTAAAATAATAACTCTAATAAGAGAGACAAACTCATTTGAAGTTGATGCATGATGTCAACCTTAATGGCCAGCAGCAGTCTACGTATGCACATCATGCACCGACTTCAAATAAGTTTGTTTTACCTATTAGCGTTATTTTAGTCCTTTACGTGTTTGTTTTTAAAGGCGGTTTTTTTTTGTCTCGAGTGAATATTTTTAAGGGAAACCAATAAGTCAGGAATTTCTTGATAAATTGTTCGTCTGTCGTCGTACAGCTACAGCGATTTACACGCTACTAGATACTGCCGCGTATACATGATATCACTACAATCAGACGCATTGTTTTAAATTACCCCTCATAAAAGAACACAAAGATGGTTAAAATATGAGCAACACATACACACACACCAAAAAAAGTTGTGATCACGAGCATATGCAGATTACATTTTTATATGTAACTTTTCTTGATGTGTGTTTTTCGCCAAAAATACAGAAGCTGCGAACAGTACAGAAATGTACAAAACAAATTTTGATAAAAAAACTTTATTTACTTCAGCCTCAGTGTGACAAACGGTGTAAAATGAAATATCCACTTTGTTATTATATTGGGACAAAGTACAATTATAACTGACTGCCATATACATAATAATACCTAATAATAAGTAAGTACTAAATGCAAGTAAAATCCATTCGTATTACATTTCGCCATACCAAACCGTCAGAATTGCACACAGCAGTACTGAATCCGTTACGCTTGCTGTCTCTTTTGAGCCCTTTCGAAGCCCTATACTCGTGCCTTATCGCGCTCGTCGGCTGCAATAAAAACTGGTTGTTATTTTTAACTCTTGGATTGGGCGAGCCGGCGAGTAACTGAAAGTCCCCTTCCGTTCCAGGTTCTGACGCATTTACGGCAAAGTTACTTTATTTTATTGATGATCACTTTCCAAAGCCAGATTAGATAAATCACTAAGTAATTTCATATGTCCAGAAAAGAAGACTAATTGCTTATTAGAAATCTATTAAAAAAACATTATTTGGTATAAAAGATCTAAGGAATTCGAGATGAACCATAACAAATATTTCTGTTTACCCAAAGTCCCATAAATTGTATAGTAAAACGGATAAATAGGTCGGTGCTTCAGAACTAAGTACCCTTGTCATTGTACTGATTAATCATAATTTTATTGTAGTCGAAGCAAAAATATGGTAACTTCAGTTCACATTGTAACTTGCTGATACTTCTTACCGACTCTTGCGAGGCTATTGCGCATCGCATTCAATAGAGACACATATATTATCCCGAGAAAATGGGTGCCTTTAACGATAATAACAAAAGAAAAATGCACCATAATATTAAATGACAATCTGATCCCAAATTTCGCTATAGAGAAGGGAGTGCCTTATATTTAATTTTGGAATTCAGCCAGAATAATAAAGAACAGTCGAGCCGCGCGCGCGTTATGGGGCCGCTGTCCTAAATTTCAGGCCTAAGTTATTAAATATTTATTACGCAACACACAAACCTAGAGTAGTTAACCCACTTATTTGCAGTAAATGCTCCCGCTTCAAACGCATTACCATTCGATAATGATAATAACATTACTCTTAAACCAACCGATAAACATTGTTCTGATTAAATTGATTGAAGTTTTTGTAATGACTAAAAAACAAACTGCATGACGTTAAGCATTGGATGACGGTAATCGCACAGATATTCCTGGACAATATCTGAATCATAACGAATGCTAAATAAAATAAGAGAGCAAGCTGAGAGCCTTTTTCATACTTATGGATATATGTCAGTGCAATTTTTAACGCATATTTGTTACATGTTTCAGCTGTTCGAGCGGATCGCATGCGTGGAGGGCGTAATAAGTTTGGCCCCATGTACAAACGCGACCGAGCTCGTAAGCTACAAATGATGCGTCAGCGACAAATCGCTGTTCAGACGCTAAGAGGCTCGTTAAGCGATGGTGGACTCGTACTCGGATTCAGTTCGCCATACGCATCAGTGCCCGTAAAACAGGAAATTCAGATCCCACAAGTGTCGTCTCTGACCTCTTCCCCCGAGTCTTCTCCGGGCCCAGCCCTTCTGGCCGCGCAGCAGCCGCAGCCGCCGCCGCCCCCGGCCCACGATAAGTGGGAAGCACCTTCGCCCCATTCAGCGTCGCCCGATGCGTTCGCTTTCGATGCGTCAGTCACCACTGCAGCCACACCGTCGAGTACAGCAGAAGCCACCAGCACAGAAACTCTCCGAGTATCGCCCATGATTCGTGAATTCGTACAAACGATCGACGATCGCGAGTGGCAGAATTCACTCTTCGGACTCTTGCAGAGCCAAACCTACAACCAGTGTGAGGTCGATCTCTTCGAGTTAATGTGCAAAGTTCTGGACCAAAACTTGTTCTCTCAAGTGGATTGGGCGCGAAACACCGTGTTCTTTAAGTATCTAAAGGTGAATTTCCAGATAAGTATGAGATCCCGTCCCGAATCCCTGAACCCCTTCCGGTGTACACCAAAGTTTGCTTGCGACTGTTACGCATTGCCATGCTGAGCGACATTTGTTATTTTCCTCTTATATGACTGGCCTATGCGAATGCCTATACAGTGTAGTTGCGTGCAGACAGTAGTTATGATATGGTTGTGTGAGTAGGGGCGCGTGTGACGCAGCGGGCGACGCGGTGCTGTTCGCAATCGATACCGCGCTGCCCGCGCCGCACCGCACCAACTGGGTCAAGTTCCCACGACAAGCGTGCCGCGAGCCGCTGCCGCGGTGCTTCTGTCTAATTCACATGCTCGTCTATTTAAACTTGCTAAATCTCCTACAGTCACTGGGACAAAATCAATAATTTGAATATTGAAAATCTCATAAAATAGCTCTTTTCGTTTTAAAGTAATAAGAGACAGTATAAAATCAATCAAACCAAAGGCTAATATTGATGCCGTATTGAATCATCTCGTGTCAGCCCAATCAATCACCAGGGCTCAATTAGCGAGGAACGGGAGCAGCGGTAACGACGGCCGCGGCAACCGTGGTCGTCGTAGGTACGCTTACGCAAGACCCGCAGTCGGTCACGTGGGCGCGCGACGTTGCCACTTCGCGTACCTTGTACTGTCTCGCTCACGCTCACGACTATTCCGCAACTAGCAATTTTTGTTTATGCTAAAATGACGCGTCTTATTTACTATCCGTTCTCGGAATTAGGACGACCGCTTATAAGCTGATTCTCTATCTTCAATATTTGCATAATGTACGGTGAAACCGTATTCGGTTCGTTTATTTGCTTTTTGACCGAAATGTGACTGCAATCTTTCGAACGAGATAAGGTTTATCGGCGTGTACTATCCTAACCTAACTAGCATGGCACTGGAAGCCATAGTAATATTATTATTGCGCGGCTAACATCGTATTATAAGTTCAAAAATCCAGAGGTGGGTCTGATGTTGATGACCTACGCTTTCTCCAGACGGATGTGATGTAACGGTTCGGAGTGCGGAACGGCAACGCTGCACTTTCCTCGGCGCACTTGACACACTGGCCGTGGCCGAGTTGCCTCGAGAAAGCACTTTTTACCGCGGCGCAGCGTAACCACCAGTAACAGAGACGTAACGAGTGGTGCGCTCTTTCTTTGCTTTCTCTTACGTAACATCTTACCTGGTACGATTAGTCACATAACAGCGTGGTGAACTTGAGCGACCGACATTACGATGCTTTGATGACCGCCTATCAATGGTAGACATAGTTTTTTTGAAGCGGTAGTCGTTTGATAATTATGCTATGGTAATTTCATAACTATTTTCTACAAATACACATTTTTATTATATTCAATTTAGGAGTGTTTGATTGGGTCCTGTTTTTTGACCATAGCACATGATTAGAATAACTTGATGCTTATGAATCTTATGATTAATCTATGGATCAGAATTAGGTTTTATTTTGGCATTTAGCCTTTCACTTTCGTCATGTTGTTCTTCTGTGGTCTAGACATTAGCCAAGCCTTCGTTGCAACATACTACCAGCAACGACAGGCAGGTATCTAAATTTAACGCTCTACAAAACATAACCGACTTTGGTGCATTTGACTTTATTTCGTGAATATTTTTTTTGTAACTCTATGGTAAAAGTCAACTTGCTAAAGCATTTTGGTGTGTATAGTATTACTTATTTAAAAGGAATACCTAAATATAAGATCTTAATCTAATTTACATTGATAGGATAGTAATCAATTACAAAACTAACTCGTCAATAAACTTTGCGAAAGAGAAAACAGAAACGTGATGAGAATTATTAATAAGTGATATTGATATAACAAGTACATTGGGGAACATAAAACCTTTTAGTGCAAGACACGCGAAAAATTAAACGAATCAAATAACATATAACACGTCAAAATATGATCAATCCATACGTAATTATTTAGTATACGATTAAATCAATTATAATTACTAGTATTCGTTGTATACTCAACGAAGTATATTAAAAAAATAACTTAACAATTCATGCAGAGAAAGAGGTTGATATTAGCCTCATTGTAGCAACGATATAAATACGAGCAATGCTTGCTATAACACAGTTACTATTACTACACATTTTTATCTATACTTACTACGTCACGTTCTACAGTTCTATATCTAAGTAGGTTAATCTAGGCATTTATTTGAAGACATTACGATATAGAGTAGTTTCATTTGAATAAACAGTTTAAGAGAATAATCAATGAAATAGGAAACGTTGTATAGCATATAAAATAAACTTCCCGGTGCTGGCTAAGTTTACAGGCACGCGGCAATTCGACGCGACTTTGACCTACTTCGCGCGCTGCCTAGTACCGACAACGCGGGCCAAGATGGCCGACCAAAGGGAATGCTAACTGCCGCGTCAGATCCGAAAGGTCGCATATCTCACACTCTTAACACAACGATCTCTCCATTATTGTAATGAAAATAGAATCCCTTCCGTGCTTGCTTATTTAACCGAGGATGTGGGCACAGTACATCTTATTATTAGGATTGATATTCTCGACCGTGACGTGCTTATGCAGCAATTAAAAGCAACTTCCTTCGCTGGAAATGCCAGCCTGTGTTTTTGAACTCATTTTAATCTGCATATTAAATTCAAAATTTATATTTTAGGGTCTTATAATTTATGAAAATATGCGGAGATAAAACAGCATTAACTTGTTTTAGTTACACTGATTTTGTTGGAGAGATCTCGGTCCATCGAGTTGAGCAAGCAGCAAGGAATGAAGCAATAGCTTCGAGCTCTAAAATTCAGTTGTAACATTTCGTAAACGGCGAATTTAACGCGTTCGCGCACCGCCCCGTGTTTTCTAATGCAACTCAGCTAAATGTGGGTCACCACAATACACCGTCGTGAGTCGGTTGCGACTTCTCCGATAGCGTTTCGGTTATAGATAACATTCATGGCAAACTAAAACCGCAGTGGCACAATTTCACACAAGCACATAAGGCTTTTACCTAAATATCTAGGTACATGAAATACTTGTGGATTTGACCCAGATAGTGCTAAGCAACATGCAAATCCTTAATTCACACAGCTATATTTGACCCCATTTTTACCATCTTTTCTGTCAGATAATCAGATAAAATAGAGTAATTATTATTTAAAATCATTATTTATGATTTCCTTAATGGAGCAGTCTCTAAATTCTATAATTTAAGATACTATTGCTAGCGACTACATACACTAAATACTACTTTACTATGCAAAGCAGGCTGTTCCCTTAAGTAACCAAAAACCACAGTTAAGATGGGAGAAAACATCTCGAAGAGGAATAGGCATCCTGTGATGACTTGTTGAAAGGGTCTGCACGTGTAGCAATGTGTTTGTCTTTTGTTTCAGGTTGATGATCAAATGAAACTGCTACAGCACTCATGGTCCGACATGTTGGTGTTAGACCACCTGCATCAGAGGATGCACAACGGCTTACCGGACGAGACTACACTGCACAACGGTCAGAAGTTCGACCTACTGTGCTTAGGGCTCCTGGGAGTGCCCTCACTCGCCGAGCATTTCAACGAGCTCCAGAACAAACTAGCCGAACTCAAGTTCGACGTTCCGGATTACATTTGCGTCAAATTCTTGCTTCTTCTGAATCCGGGTCAGTATCTTTAGTATTTTCCTCTAGCTTCTTAGTTACATTAAGATGCAATATTGCGAATGACATGTCTGTCTTCTTGATATCGTTTGTTGTTTTTTATTGTGTTTGTTGTGACAGGTGCTATAAGTCGTTTTGTATTTGTTTTGAAGATATCTCTTGGGGTTTCAGAGGTGAGGGGCATAGTGAACGTGAAATGCGTCCGAGATGGCTACCAGACGGTGCAGGCTGCCCTTCTGGATTACACGCTTACTTGTTATCCTACGATACAGGCAAGTTATACTCAGTAACTATTATACTAGAATTACAGAAATATTTGTTAGCCATATGCCAAATGTTTCATGTATATTTTGTTGATAATGTAAGTGTGAAACAAATATAAATGTAAATATGTGGTGTATAATTTCCAGGATAAGTTCGGAAAATTGGTGATGGTTGTCCCGGAGATTCACGCCCTGGCCGCGCGCGGCGAGGAACACCTGTATCAACGGCACTGCGCGGGGCAGGCGCCTACGCAGACGCTGCTAATGGAAATGTTGCACGCCAAACGCAAGTAAGTTACATTACCATCTAATACATTGCCACCTCACAACATACAATCATCCAAATAGCTCTATTTATTCTATGTATAAAAAAAACAAAACAAACCTAGTAGGCAATGAGAAATGCATTAATGTCTCTCCTTCTAGGCCTAATGGAGGTGAAATGGTTAACCGGAGTGCTGAGCACACGTCGACTCTTGACAGATTGTATGTTATCATATGGAAATATTATTTTATGATATTCATTTACAATAGCACCATCATCAGACGTTTCGTTTATAATTTCACTGCAATGCCATTGGTGTAATGTAACATTTCATTTAATTGCTTATCATGGTATTAAGTTACAACGAATACTTACATTTTACTCTATAATTTACCGAATAATAACCGTTTAACACGTTACACGATGACAGACTTTCACGGATTTAAGTTCAGCAATGTGATGGAAGTGACCTAATTTTTTATCAGTTGTTATTTATGTGTGTGCAACATTTATCAAATTATTATCAGAACCTGTTGTTCTGAAATTTAGTGTTTATTTTAAACAAAATAAATACGGGCTTTATGTACGCAGTATACAATCTCTATTAAAATTGAAGAAAAACATTAGTTTAGTAATAAATAGAAATTCTACATAATATAGTTTTTGGTTTAAAAGGGTCACGATTTCTATGCATTTTGATTTATGTCGTGCGGTAGTTTTTTTACGTACCTATGGATATAAGTTATTTATATTAGTTTTTTTTTCGATAAAACAGTAAAACTAGTAATCTTATTACCACACGGAAACAGTTCGATTGACGCGAGAACCGGCCCCCCAAATGTTTATTTATATCATTTTTTTTTTAACCGGGCCGGTGTAATTTGAACTCGCATTGTAATATACTATCTTTTTTCACTGTTTAATTTTGCTAAGGATTTAATAATTTATCACAGCACTCGTCTCGTCTCACGTTCACGCCTTCCTAGAACACACAGTTTATTTTCTTCTTTAATTATCTCCATTACGCAGTAGTGTCTTATTTTCTTTGTCATTGATATTTTAATCCATATATTTCATAGAAGCATGTAGCTAGTTCGTGTTAGCTTTAATGTAATTAGGATCGAGATTTAATTGATAGATAATAATTCCTGTCAGTAGATTTCACTTGTAAAAATTTTGGTATTTTGTCACGGATACGATGAGTATGAGTGTTTTTCACAATTTACTTCTTACCTACCACTCTTTTTATGATAAGGAACAGAGTGTTTGTTTATGTAAGTCTTAGAAATCAATAATTTTCGTATTTTACTTTGCTAAACATACGTAAACAGTATAAAATGCTAAATTCAAACACAATACAAAAAATATATGCGGACAACATCTAAAGCTTTTTACATGACAAAAGAATATATTTAGGTAATACGGCGCAGTTAACATTTATGTAGAGTTTTTGCATTAAACAAACGTAAGAAACCATATATTTTTTCCAAAGAATTTTGTTTTAAAAATAGCACATTCTAAGTACAGACGTTTTTCTACTCAAGTTTACAGTTGAATCCAGAAACCTTTACTCGTAGTTCTAAAGTCGAAACAGGAGCAAATATCAACTAGTAGTTCAATGCACCATTCTACTTTTAACTATAAAGGTACCTGCCCACTTCACCGTAGCATACCATGACCGTGCTAGGAACGTGCCAGACAATATGTTTTCTATTTACCCACAAGACCGTTCCGTCGCCGACCAGCACCGTCGCGTACTAGACACGGATTTTGCAGGTGCTAACACGCGACGTTGCCAAACCGTTGCGCGCATTCGGCAAGCCGGTGAGCACACCGGTGCCGTGTGCTAACTAAGTATGATGGCCGTTATGAAAGCGTTGTAAGCGCATTGCCGTAAATAAGTCATTTGATGTCAGTTCAACGAGTGGTTGATGCATACGGGCGTCATACAGACTACATGCGGGTAACATGTGGATTGCATACTGGTAACATACGGGTTGCATACCGGCATCATTGGGGACGTTTATGAGCACGGAAAGCAGATCCAGCTGCTAGATCCGTTGATATAGGCATAGTAGAGCGTATCGTGTTGCTTTTCGTGTCTGATACGCTCCTAGCACGGTCATGGTATGATACGGTTTAGTGGGCCGCGACCTTAACTGTGTATATGCATTTCTAAAGACGTTGCTCTGTGTGTGTCAGGTGCGGATTCCTGCCAAGCGACACGATTGAGCCGCATTCACCGATCTAGAGTAAGCATTAGTTTCTCGAGATCACCTTAGCACGTGCATTTCTGTAGTAACTTATTATCACACCACAGTGGCACTGTCACTACACCTAATGTAAATAATCTCACAAACGGCCTATAGTACGAACTTCTACAGAAAGCAGTGATGTTAGAATGCGGCTTAATCTTTTTTTTTTGCAAAAGTGCAATTTTAGGGGGATGATTAAATCTCATGTATGGTGTTGAATAATAAGCATAAAGCGTACAAAGTAATATTACTTTGTAAAAGACTATCTCTTACAAAGATGTACGACGTACTGCGATGTGTTCTTTTAGATTGTTTTGCACATGAAAATAGACAACCTAATGATTATTCGATTGAAAAGGTCTCTATACATTTATTAATCGAAGGGCGGAAAGACGAATGCGGGGTGACCAATGGGCGCAAAGGTTCACGAATACTTTTACAAATAAATGGGCACTGAGAGTATATAGTATAAGATATAATAGAACTACTTATTTGTCGTATAAAGGGCGTATTATAAAACACAAATTACGGTGTTAGTTCCTTTGTGACACTACCAAACTACCCAAACTACATGTAGCATTTAAAAATAGCGGCCTGAGGGAGTAAGTTATATTTTTTCAAAAATTCAAGCGCTTTCTATTGGCTACCAATTGTTTGAAGATTCGCTATTACATTATGGGTGTACGTGTATTTTTAAATGCGCAAAACCTCAGACTAATGAAACTACGACGAAGACTAATTCTGAAAGAAAAGGGATATCGCCGGGTCGATGCGCCGCGCTGCCATTATTATTATTACTACGTACGTTTCTAAAAAGTTGTTTTAGTTGGTATTTTGGCGGGTTGGCACACGTAATGGCTTTTCTTACAGGGTAACATTTTCAAAATGCGACCTATATTAAAAAGTGGTGAAATTGATTTTCAGTTTTTGCGCATTTATCGTTACAGGTTATATAAGCTTTAAATTGTCTGACTGTCACTTTTTTAGAGTATGCCAAAATGCATAGAAAAGGGTATTTTTAGGCAGTGAGTTGTCCATACTACTTCTATATTAGAAGCGGTGCTAACTACAGCTAACTTTATGACAAGATTATGATGTATTCCTTGAAATTTAAATTTAACTTGGGACCATTAATGGAATCAGGCGTTACTCTACGGAAATCCATTTAAGTAAAATTTAATAAAATTATTTTCCTTAAAATTTCCGCTAAGCTTAGCAGAACCAATCTTAAGCTTCATTGTGCTTCACAAAAATTGCGATTCACCATAAACTGGATGAGTGATTGATTATTCAAACTGCTTTTTACCACAAGCGTCTCCATGTTTCGCAATCACGTCACATTCGTTCTAAGCTAACTGTCTACTAAATTCATATTACATTTGAATACCATTTTTATACCATACTCTATAGTAGATATCGCCATAGACAGAAAAGTTTTAAAAATGACAATGTAAAATGAAAAAAAAAATGTGGATATGGCGGGCAGCTGAATGTTTAATTGTTGAATTTCTGTAATAATGATAAATTGGACCAACTGCCTTTACTTAATTGGCACACAGCTGTGCAAACTTCATACACCTACTTCAACAGCTTCAGATCAAAAAGGTGAAACCAAAAAAGGGAAATAGCATAAGTTTCTAAGAACAAATAAATAAGATGAAAATCGTTAAAAAAATGAATTATTTTTTGTCGTAAGTTTTTAATGTCCATCATTGGTTTCATCATATTAATGATATCCTCTCAAAAGACGATTTCGTGAAATGGGAAATTTAAGTTTGTTGGCTTTGTAATTGTGTCCTGCGACTCACTTTATGGAAGACTAATTCATTACAATGACCTCAAAAATGTATGCAGCTCAAGTCTGGCAACCTTAGGGTCAGTCTGCGGAGCTTCCTCGGTCCATTCCATCAGTTGGGAAAATGCTAGTCAAGGTAGCTTTTTTCTCACTCTCTTCGAATGATAGTATGGTGTTCCGTCTCATTGCAAGTTATCTATTAATACGCCAGCGTGAGAAGAATTTACTATCCTCGTATGGTGATATGGTGCACCGTCACATTTAAAGTAGACACGCGTACCTACAGATAACTTCCATAGTATTATCCGAGGAATATAAGAGAAACTACCAACTACTATGTGCATTACTACAACAGATGGATTTGCCGCGGACGCCCGATAGGCTGGCCAGCCTGCGGGCGAAGTCTGAAGCAAAATTTTTGACATTTCGCGTAGACAATTTCAATTTTATGATTTTCTGATTCATCAAATACCATATTAATTTACGTAGCTATATCTTTAATACATCTTAAAAAAAAAATGATTTTTTTAACCTTCACTCAAAAATTCTTCTTAATTAATAAATACACGAAAACACCAATTTTTCGAGCGCCACCTGGTGGTTTTACAGGAAACTATATCGATACTTCCGACACTGGTCACTCAATTTCAATTTTCATTTACCATATGAGTATTTGATAGTAGAAGAATAAAATAGTAAGAGAATCACAGGACACAATTTGCCAAAACCAACTTGAATTTCCCATTTCACGGAATCATCTTTAGACAAGATAACATTCATGTGCTCGACACTTAAATACAAACAAAAAGGTAATTAATGTTTTTTAAACGATTTTCATGTCATATTAGTATCAAAAAAATTAGGTTTTATTTTTCCTATTTTGGTTTTACTTAGCTTTTTGATATTAAGCTGTTGAAGTAGGTGTATGAATTGCACACCTGTTAGCCAACTAAATGAGCAGTTTTAAAGATACTTACTGAAACTTCTTTCTGGTACATTATTTTGATGAAGAGGGTGATAAAAATACTGTTATATTTTCGAAGTTCTTAAAACTTAAATGATATATATCATTTTAATGTTATGGTTATCAAAAAGGTAGACGAGACTACTTGAATACCAAAAATTATGACTTTAACGTTAATTATTTAAATGCAACACGTGATTATCAGGATCAAGCCGCAATCGGGCAAAACTAAATAACCCGAAAAGTATTGGGTTTTGCTGAACATATATGGGGGTCAAATCGATAGACCTTGGTGTCTAGTTTCTTTCTATCAAATGAAATTATTTATTACTTGTTATTAAATGTACTGCATCAGGTGCTCAAAATATTCTCCTCGTTGTTGTAGGCACATAGTCGAGCGCTGTATAATTTGAAGTCGACCCTTTTTTAAACACTTAGGTATGAAATATTGTTATTCAGATATATAGTAGCAATTTTTACTATAAAACAGTCAATACGATGTAGAATAATTGAAAGTCATAAAAAAATGGTTGAGCTAAGGATTTATTTCAAAATTTTAAGATTAATGAAAAATATGTTCTTTTTTGTTAAAAGCAAATTTTGACTCTCAGTTGAAAGCAGTTTTTTCATGAGTTTAAATTTATAGGTTCGCCTAATCATTTCCCATCTAAACCAAGCGTGTTTCATTGTTTTGTTTACACGGGGGTAGAAGTTATTTTTTAAATATTTCATTATGAATAAAATAATTAAAAATATATAAATTAAATATATTGAAGTCAGTAAAATGGAGCGAAGAATTTGTTATTACATATGAGCACTTTATGCAGACGTGCACTGCAGTATTAATAAAAAAATGAGGATGGAATAATTTGTAGAAAGGGTATTCTCCACCCGGCTATGTGCACGTGAATGTTCAACTTTTCGAAAAGGAGTAATGTAAAATATTTCTACTTAACACTATTACTTCATTTGATTTCCCGACCGCTTGTCAAAAGTCTCGTTCTAATCAAAACAAATAACTATAAAATGGTGTCAGTGAGGTTAAGTTCTAACACATTAAAATTGATTTAGCTCCGACTCGTCATTTCTTTAAAAAGGAGGGTGATTGGATCTTATTGTACATAAATAACATTGCATCAGCGAAAGTATGATCCATTGCGAGAACTAGAAGAGATTCAATTACGCCATTTTATGTTTTCAGGTCTTGAAATACCAGTGAAGAATAAAATGAGAAGACCGAAGATGCGCCAAGCGCTCCTGATACCACATCGGATAGTATATTTTACTACAAATACTACTTATTAATTAGCTTTAGTTGTTAACTTGGTGTGTGATTTATTAAGTTATTACGCCGAGCGCCGACCGGGGCGCCGCGTCCTAGTCCCAACAATATAAAACAAATATTTAATATCTGTAACATAAATATACAAAAACATTACACACCAGTCTGTGTAGCTACGGTTAATTTATTTAGCAGTTATACTATTGCGTTACTTCAAAATTGTGTGAGTACATTGATGGTAACACTACTAGGTTCTCTAACTCCGGTGCGTAAGGGAAGATAAATATTAAAATACATACTTTAGGAAAACGTCTGTGATTATTAACGAAGAAATTTGATGAAAACCATTTATATCGTTACTTGCGATCATGAAGAGCATAATATTTGTTAGTTTTACTGCAGTGCATGCGGTGTCGGGTCAGCGCCTGCAAGCGACCCGCCTTGTCGATCCTACCTTACTTATTACATTATATGCAATTACTTCTTTTAAGTCTAAGCACTATTGGATGTATAAACTTCTTAACTGATATAATCAAGTGTCTCGCTTCCCAGTCCTCTTGCAGTGCATGCCACTTGATTCTTTGAAATCGTGAATTCAATGAAGGCACGTTTATTAGCTTGATGTTTCAGAATTTATCTAAAGTTGTTATTTGAAAATATATTTATATGTAACTATAATAGATAACTATATAAACTTAAGATGAACAAATTATTCGAAATCATGTTTAAATTTTACAGTTGTCCCCTTTAATGTGTACATACCTATATCTGGATGTTGTATAGTTCAATGTTAATTTATTGGCCATACCAGTACAAATCAAAATATTACCTTGTAAATAACAAACCTAGTAACACGTTTACAATGATTAAATTCTACTTAAATTGTAAAAACGTAAATATACTTCTCAACATACGTGCAAGAAGCCTTAAAAATCATAGATTTTTAAAGAACGTGGTACTAGCTTCTATTTCGACAGTCAGTCGAGAAAGATAATGTATTTTTATAAAACATATTGTTCTTTATTAACATATATAATATGTTAACTGAAAGTACATGGTTTCGTATTTTTCTAACATAATTAATTATTAAAAATAGTGTATGTTACGTAAAAATTTTAATGATTAACTTTTAAAGTGGATATTATATACATATATATACTTACATAACAAAACTTCATATTACAATTATTAGTACAGACTAAGCATAACGTTACAAATTTAATTTGAAAGCGTTTTATTTTTATATTTGACTACAATGGTAAAATTATTTCAAAGCCCATTTCATAGGCCTCCGATTTCAATGTAATGACATTCGTGACATTAATTTAATTAATAAGCAAAGTTAAAATAAAAATATAAACATTTAATAATATAAACGAAGTACTAATCGTATTCTTTTCACACGTGTTGTATGTTCGCGCGGGCTTCGTTTTCCGTGAAATCAAAGTAAATATCTTCTGGGAGTGGGCTCCCGAACGGTACACAGATATGGGATCTTGTTTGGAAATTTAACCTTTAAAAGTAATTGGTAAATAAAAATTATATAGCATAGTATTGCACCAAGTGCGAATGTATAGTAGGCCACATTAACGTGTAGTAGGCATTATTATGAGTTACGTTGTTATTTTCATTGCTTAGCGGCTTTTTCCTAGGCTTGTACTGTATATAATTAAAAATTATAGCACCGTATATTATCTGTAATACCGTCCAGTGAAAAATGTTATTTATTATCATGACATCAAAGTGTCTGAAAAATTCAAACGGTCAATAAAAAAATGGGCATGTTTACAAAATCTCATTTTTTATTTTTCTAATCGCGCTACGGACACAGCGGAGCGACAGTCTCGGAGACAATAGAATGCAAATCGGTACCTGGTACTATTCATCTAAGAGTGGTAATTTAAAGCCGACTTTGACAAAGTTCCTCTAAATATTGTTGTGGTACAATTTTTATATTATACAAATCTTATCTTGCAACTAATTTGAACAGAAATATCATGATTTTATAAAATTTACTCTATTTTGTAGTTGTAATAATACATAGTAAATGAAATTTACCCACGATTAATTTTAGATTAAACGTCCCTTCTTACTTTACATTACCTTATCACCGATCATACTTATGTAATGTAAATAATGGTCGTAGGCAGAAAACGAAAACCCCGTGTTGTTTTATTATTTGAATCATAATAATTATAATTATAAATTAATATGTTGGTTGGTGAAGCTGCGATTTGACTTCTTTTTTTGCAAAGGATCTACGAATTCTCACTTTTCTGAAAATTGCTTGTAGACTATGTTGAATATTTATTAAGACACTTCTATTTTAGTATCGCTGAAAATTAAATTTAACTATTTATGCCTTTAAATAAAAGGAGTCACATCGCTAGTCTTGCTTCAATTTATTTTACACACGTTGGTGTAACTCGTGTTGTCGAGAGATTGTGGTGACACTTAGCTTCACGACATAGTCGCTTTATTAATGTATAAGCTAAATCTGTGATGGTATGATAGTTAGGTACGTTAGGCTGTGTGGGTCTTACTTGTCCGTACAGGCACAACGACAGTGTGTGACCAATTTAGAGAGATCACCTTTTTCCACTGCAGCTTTAAAACAGACATTGTACTAAAATAATTTTGTTGAGTGGTATTTGAAAGTCATTGAATTACGTATAACAACGCGTTAGAAAAGTTATAATTGTTGTAGTTCTGATACCATTGAATTACCTCATAAATGGATATTTCTTTTATTAGTAGTGTGAATTATAGTTTACCAAACACATGTTACCATTTTTACATTATTTTATGTCAAACTATTTATGGTTTGTTGAAATATGTGACAGTATTATTTTATTATACCTTATACACTTATTTTGCAATTATTTCACATTTCTAATAAAAGAAATTCGGTTTTGATTGCCTCAAAATTATAAAGGCTACGAAAATAATTATTCAGGTAGCGGAATATTTTGTAGTTATTAATAATTCTTGTCAAGAAATAACATAGGAAGGGATAAAAAGAAAGTTTTGAACAAGAAAATCAAATTGTGTACGAAATTCTCTATTTCGTACACAATTTAGTATTCTTATTTTATTTAAATCTTGTTTTGCTTAGTTTCAATCTCCACTAATTAGGCCCATTGACAAATTTTGCGGAAATAAAGGAGCTGAAATTTACTTCTCTTCAGCCACCATGTGAACCCAGATGCCCCAGCCAAACAAACTTAACAGCTGAAGATGTTAAAATAAAATAAATACACACCGCCCAATCGCTTGCTCGCTTATTTCTTGATAAGGAACAAAGTAAATTCATGTGGCCACTATCGATATTTATAATATTAAAATATATTTTTTGTTGATTTTCATGATTTTGACGAGCATACAAAGTTTTCATTCTATTCAAGTGATTAAATAAAAGGATAAACATGTGTTTACATTATGATTCTATAAAAATATTTTTAAGCATAAAAATATTTTTGAAAAAACATTAAAAATTATGGCAAAGTAACAATAGCACACTTTCAAAAGAAACACGAAATATAAATAAATAAATGTCAAGTAATTTAATATTTTTGTACAACAAAATAACATTATTTTTATTTTATATTAATGGATAACTTTGTGGATAGTCGGTCAGCGGTTTAAGTTGCGAGGTTACAGAGCCGTGTGCCATTAGATAAGTGTGCGTGCAGGGTCGTGGCGCCGCTCCTTGCATCAAGTACAATTGTTGAGTTGCAGCAGGTGTAATTGTGCGAAATGACAACCAACGCTTTCTGTTCACTTTCAATCAATAACATACTTCGGGTGCCAGTTAAAATTTTTCATAACTTCCACTTTTTATTTTTATCATTTGCTTTACCTTAAAATCGACAGCCAAGTTCATTTAATTTTAATTCTGTTGAGTACTTGAATATAACTTTATACATATTATATGTAATCTAAAACTACTATTTACATTTAAGGTTAGGTTGTAATATACAGCGTACAGTTGTAACAGTGTTTGTGTAAGTAATATCTATATTTATGAAATAAAATTATAAGTATTTTTAAAATTAAATGTTAAGATACACAATGAGTGTTCTATGTAAATGTACATTTTGAGTTCAATTAGATAGTAAGTTAAGTGTAGGTAGTTATATGATTTGCGCAGAGCCGGAGGGTGGGTTCCAGGGTGCGCTCGCACTCGCCGGAGCGCACCGTCCGGCGCGTCCGGGCACTGTTACTTCGCTCAGATTCGGTCGCGCAGCGTACCGCGACCCGGCCGGCGCGCGCGCCGCGGGGTGCGTACGCGTCGCACACATTCCAAAATAACGCTAATCGTAACGCTAAGTGACGTGTCTCTTACCGCGTTACACTTTGTAAGTTAACCACTTTGTTGTTCATTAACGATAAGTTAGGTTTAATCTCAGTCGATGTTGTTTAACTTTAGTCTGTGTATAGTATTCTCTCGGTTAAGTTTATGTGAGGACGTGAATTTGAGCGAATCGACAGGCTGTAGCCTAATGGGTTCATACTAGCTATAAATTTAAGTACCTAAGCGATTATTTCTGTTGCACCCTAATTTTATTTCGCGAGCCGTGTTAGTTATATTTTATTAATTGTACATATAGTTAGGGCGAGGTATACTGTGTTTTCATTCAATCTTAAATGGTTATTGTTGAATCTAAGAGGCGGGCTGGCAAATACCAATGCAATGTTGCATTTTGCTGTTGATAAATTTAAATAAATCCTTTATCTGATACCATAGTTTTACGGATATTTATGTGTTACTGTTGTTAAGACGATGGCGAGGCTACACCCGGCGCGGCGCCGGGGGGCGCGGAACGCATCCTCGCATATCGGTCCACGGGCCGACATTGTATGTAATTGTAAATCGTAATACATAAGTACACGCGGTTAGTTTAGCCATGAAGGCTTGTTGTGAGGCTGCATCCATTTTAACTGAAACTGATCGGACCGAACACGTCACGCTATACACCGCTAGAGCTAATTGTTTAGCTATTGCTGTTCTAAATTATCGATTTCAAAAATCAAATGTCTACCAAATCTTGTTTAAAATTATCTGAGAAGGCTAATTAATACGTCTAGAGAACATTCAGTTAAAATGGATAAACCGTTTTTTTTAACCTTATTATTTGAAGCGGCCCATTACCTCACATTCGTCTTTAATACATAATAATAGTTATTGTTGTCGCTAAACTTATTTTTATTGTCGATATTGTTTAGAGGTGTCTTTAAGTTTTAAAATGTACACACGAGGATCTATATAGCAGGCAACATAGATACATGTATGATGTATATGACGGTGTGATATGTCGTGCATCGTCTATGTATTTATTTTCTTGGTGATCAATAAATATTGTGAGACGCACGAGCGGCGGCGGCGGGGGCCCGCCTGCGCCGCTGCCCGTTATTGTAGAAATAAATGATATTTTCGTTTAAATAATTGCGTATTTATTTACTCCCTAATAACCCTAATTACTTACTTCATTATTTTATTTCTGAGGACCATAGATAGAGTATAGGTACAGCCAAGTTAAATAAACAATAATCGTCAATGACGACCTCCGTGGTGAAGTGGCTAAGCAAGCTGGATTTTATAGCTTCAACGCTTAGAGGTTCCGGATTCGATTTCCGATGGGGTCAATGTAGAAAATATAATTCTCTGTAGACTAGATCCGGGCGTCTGAGAGGCGACGCAAGTTTTTTTGGAAAATTAAAAAAAACTAGTTCTCGTACCAGTGTCTGAAAACACAAGTGTTCAACCAGTGTGTGTTACCAGTGATGACATACGGATCCGAAACTTGGTATCTAAATATGGGTCTCATAAAGAAGCTCAGAATCACACAACGAGCGATAGAAAGGGCTATGATCGGTGTTTCTCTACACCGAATCAGAAACGAGGAGAAACATAGAAGAACTAAGGTACCGGGCATATCCAGAATATTTCAGCTCTATATGCCGGCATTCGAAAGACATTGAGAAAATTTCAATTTACTGAGGACGACTGGCATAATGTAACCATGATTGATTTTCTGCATTTCGTCCCAAATAAGTTGTGGGCATGGGGAGACGAAATGATGAATTACAAAATGTTCCACCCAAAAAACAAGCGGACGGCTTGAAGAATTCACTAAGTAGTTTTTTTTGCATCTTGTTCCTTATGGGCCGTAATCACATGGGACGCGTTGAGGAATGAGAAAGTAGTATGTTACTTACCGACATACTCTAATACTGTACTTCCTACATGAAACTAGCGGTTTTTTTCGAATAAATAGTAATCAAACGTTTTTCCTCGAATAACCCGAAACCATAAATAAATAACATATTTTCCTTCATCGGCGCAAGCTGCAGGAGAAAGCGTCTGCTTAAAATAGGGGCTTTTGCTTACATTAGCTAATGTACAGTGAGTTTTGGATCAGACCTCCGATACTTCACCCACATACCTAGGCGCCGTTCAAGTTTTACGTAAGCACTATAGGGGGACGGGGGCGACAGAAGTTTTTGCTTTTCTTATTTTTGATGACACGCGGGACGGTGGCTCGGTTACGTCAGCAGACTGGCAGTAGTTTTTTTTCGCATCGGCAACCCACACATTGTCGTTGTTTGAAAACCAAACCCATTAAGTTGTAAGTATCCCGGACAAATCATGAATACATTAAGATCAGAGATGCACAAACTGCGGCCCGCGAGCTCTATTCGAGTAACCTGTTCTCAAATATAGTCCCACGAACATATGAAGGAAAATTTTACTGCTGGTAAAGGATATCGCAAAAGTTACAAAGTTAACATATTTTTAGTAACGTTTAAAGAAATTTTTGGGCGCGCTTATTCATCATCATCAGCCAAAGGACGTCCACTGCAGAACTTTGGCCTCCCCCACGGCTTTCCACAGCGAGCGATCACTAGTGGTCTGTATCCAGTTAGATCCTGCGATCTTTATAAGGTCGTCTGTCCATCTTGTTGGTGGACGTCCTACGCTGCGTCTTTGGTCGAAAGGTCTCCAATTTAGAACTTTCTTGCTCCAACGGCCATCAGTTCTTCGCGCTATGTGCCCTGCCCATTGCCACTTGAGCTTACTGATTCTCAAGGCTAATTCTAAGGCTCGCTTCGCTCGCGTATTATCCTTTGGTTTTTGACGTTTCAGTCTTAAATTTATACTCGCTATCATAACTCAATCTTAAACTATTGTTATGCGATATTTGTTTCGCTCATGTAGTAGGTAGCTGTTAAAATTAATGAGTTTTTGCGGTAGCTTTGCTTAATTTTTGGTTATTTATTATTCTTAGTTACAGCGTTTAAGTAAGCAGGGGAGAGGGGAGTAAGAGCCTTGCTTACTTTTGCTGACAAGGGGAAGGAGGGGGTAAATAATTGACATAAATCTGCTTACGTAATACTTGAACGGTTTCCTACGGCAAATTTCATCGATCGATAAAAATACTTTCATAGGAGGGTTCTATTCCCATTCGATTTTGCAAAACTTGTAGTACTTATTAGAACACGTTTAATTTTTATTGTCTGTAGCCCACTCACACAAATGACACCTTATCTAAAGGTATTAAAATTTCCAATTATTTGATACCAGAATTAACCAGTTATACCGAAAAATAACGATAAAAAGTCGTGGATTAGTTTGAAAATGTTGCTTAATTTTCTTGCAATATCTGAGTTTTTGAGCTTTAGCTTAATATTGTTTTGATTAAAAGATCTTGGCTATCAGTTAACCTCAAATTATCACGGATATTCAAGATATTTGTTATTTATTTTAAGTGATTAGAGAAGAGGGCACCTTATGAGCCTATTCTTTAAGAAGCTACAAATTACCTATAATAAGTTCGGTCATTATAAATCACTGAACTCCTAAGTGTTCAAGAGGTTCTAGTACAAATCAACGTGCCTTTAAAGGTAAGTGGTTTCTCTCGATTGCACCTGACCCATTATCAGACCTCTAGGTAGGCAAAAAAAACGGTCTACAAATTACTGTTATATGAGGTAACACAGCCACAAAAAAACATCATACAGTCAAATTGATGACATCCTCCTTTTTTGAAGTTGGTTAAAGAGGCCTAACTACACAGTTCAAAATACTAACTAAACAACTAAAACTAAGTTTAAGTACCTATACTTTCGGATTTGATGAATGAATAAATTAATACATGCTTCCAGACCTGATCCCTATCTATCATACGAGGGTCAAACTGAAAGTTCTTAGAAAATCAAAAACTGATTACATTAGCCAGTTATTAGTTTTATTATATCTTTTCAAAACATTGTCCATTGACGTCAATACACCGCTGCATGCGATGGAACCACTGGGAAAAGCACTTTGCCCACTCGTCCTTAGGGGTCTCTTCAATGGCATCGCGATACGCAGCCACCGCTTCTTCAGCATTCATAAACCGCTTTCCTTTAAGTTTTTCTTTAATTTTTGGAAATAAATAAAAATCACAAGGCGCGAGGTCGGGGCTATACGGCGGGTGACCCAGTAATTCAACGTTTGATGTCGCCAAATAGTCGATCGTTCGCTTGGCGGTGTGCGACGAGGCGTTGTCGTGGTGAAGGAGGATCCTACTGCGAGGTCGTTTCTCTCGAACTTTTTCCAAGACAAGTGGCAAACAATTGGTAGTGTACCATTCTGCAGTAACTGTTTTTTGATCCTCTAACACAATTGTTGCGAAATGACCTATCCTTCCAAAGAACGAGGCCACACTTTTTTTTCCCGCACTTCGATCTCTCTTCACTTTAGTTGGCAACTCCTCGAAAGGAAACACCCACTGAGCAGATTGTCTTTTGGTTTCAGGATCATAACAGTAAATCCAGCTTTCGTCACCTGTTAGTATGTCGAACACAGCATTTGAGTCACCTCCGTTAAATCTTTCAATCATTTTACGGCACCAATCCACACGATGGAGTTTTTGAGCCTTAGTCAAATTATGAGGTATCCACCGGGCGCAAAGCTTCCTGACCGCTAAATGTTCGTGGAGGATTTTGTGCACTTGACTCATACCGATGCCTAAGCTTGTCCGAATCTGCTGATAGGTCACTCTTTTGTCAGTCTCTATCATACGCCGCACAACACAGATGTTATTTTCAGTCGTCGCCGTAGAAGGCCGTCCCTCACGTACATCATCAGTGAGATTAGTGCGACCACGTTTAAACTCATTAAACCAGTTTTAAACAGTCGCACGAGATGGGGCTTCATCGTGAAAGGCCAATCGTAGTCTATCATAACTTTCTTGTTGACTTAAATGACATCGAAAGTCATAAAAAATCATTGCACGAAAATTTTCTCGTGTTAAATTCATGTTGACGTGACACAGACAATTTTCAATTTGCCGCCAAATCGTAAAACAAATGACAAATGAATGAAATATATACTCAGTAATATTGGCAAAGAGTTCTATTTTCAAATTTTAGAATATTTTTTTTATTATATTGTTTATAAGTGGCCAGTTCTAAGAACTTTCAGTTTGACCCTCGTAATAATCTACATTTTACCACATATATCTATATTTAAGACACTACCTTAAAGGAAATAAAGGAATTGGGGCGAAAAAGAACTTTGAATAGTGAATAACTATACAGTTGCGTATGTCAAAAACATTTATTTACATATTCTACATTACCAATAGTCTACAAGCTTTCTGATGAAATCTTTACCTTTTCATTGCATTCTCAATGATCCATCCAGCCGTATTGTCTCTCCGTTTATCATTGGGTTTTGGATGATGCTCTGAACCAGTAGAGCAAATTCTTGAGGATGCCCTAGTCGTGGTGGGAATGGGACAGATGATTCTAACTCTTTTATTGCAGGCTCTGGCAACATTTGCATCATTGGGGTTCGAAATAGTCCTGAAAATTAATATTGAAGTTATGTTGGTTTCAATGTTTTTTTTGCCAAGAACCTATAGTATGCCAGATATCAGTGCACTAACGTTTATGAAAGCATACACTGTCTAAGTGTCTAAGTACAAGATTTTAAATCCAAAATGCAAAAGAAACTAATTCTGGCAAATTAATGCCTAAACACCCAAGCGGTTGTCTCTTTTACATAAGCTTGAGTGGTTAACAATAAGAAGGTTTTCCAGGCTGTATTCAAGCATTGTTATTGTTCCTCATTAAATATTACCTTTTGACTAAAATTACAAAAGAAATAGTTAATTAATGTACATCATTTAGGAATTAACAACATTGTAACTACCTGGCGCAATGGTAACTACTCTGATCCCTTGTTTTGCAAGATCTCTGGCTATAGGCAGTGTCATGCCAACGACTCCAGCTTTTGAAGCTGAATATGCTGCTTGACCAATCTGTAATCATAAAGCATATTATTTACCCACATTTTCATACTAAAAATATATATGTATGATTTCTTATTTAATATTGTTATAATAATATAACACTGTGTGTCAAATATTCATTTAAAAGCCATATAAATTTTGTAACAAAATTTCTGCTTATGTTAAGTTTTAGTACTACCTAATACTTGCCTGTCCATCAAATGCTGCAATACTAGCTGTATTTATAATAACTCCTCGCTGTCCATCTGCATCAGGAGCATTTTTGCCAATCAAACCAGCTGATAATCTGATTATGTTGAAAGTACCAATCAAATTTACCTAAAATTAACAATTTAATGAACATCAAAATGAATTCACCTCCTAAGGCGCAATTGCGGTGGCGGTCGCGTTTCCGCGGTGGACTGCGTGCGCGTACGCAATTCGCGCGGTGTCAGGATACACGTTACGTAAACAATTATAAAATCTTATTGAAACAAGCTATTATCATTCTGTAAAAAGCTTATTGTTACTGAATAAATAACCTATGCTTGTAATAAAAAAAATGTATTCAAAAATGAAAAAATAGAACCAAAAAAATTCGTGGTAGAGTGACGACATATACGAAAAAAAATGCGAGAAAAAAAAATCGAATTTTAATCAATAACTGACAGCAACCGGATGTGTTTGCGGTCTATGGTGTAGAAACATCTGTTTTTTACTCATAAAGGCCAACATGCCCAAGGAATAAGCATTTATACACCCATTTTTTTTTTGCAAAAAAGTAATTAAAAAGCGCCCACAGGTGGGCGCTTGGTATGATCGCGAAATTCATGCTCAGCGCCCACCATCGGGCGCTCTGGCTATCCAAGAGTAAACTAAGAGATAAAGTGCTACCAAATTACCTCAATAGTTTTTTGAAAAGTCTGTAGGTCAAATGGCTGGTTCTTTTTAAAATTGTATATCCTTGATGCTGAAGCCACACCAGCACAGCTCACAGCCACATCAAGTCGCCCAAACTTGTCTAATGTTGCCTGTAAGGCATTCTTAACATCTTGCTCTGAAGTTACCTAAAATAACTTATGTAAGTTATTCCTTATATGTAGGAATGTTATGCATGATAATAACTATCAGAAATATAAGTTATTGCCCTTTTTTATCAATTACTACACAGCATTTGCATTGTTACAAGGTCGTAACCACACCAACACAATAAGCAATTTTGAAAATGGGTTGTGAACTAGAGATGCATGGAGAAAAGGACATAATTATGCGATAAAACGATCTTGACATACATTAATACTCAACTTCTTTTATTTATCTCATTTATCATGATTATTATTTAAGTATATTTATCATTTATTTTTGCATGTAGTAAATGTGATACTGTGATATGATCGTGCTTACATCAATAGGTACGAAAGCCGCATTTTCTCCGAGCTGTTTCGCAGTTTCTTTGCCGGCACTGTTTGGTAGATCACACACTACCACGCGGCCTCCTTGCTTCAACAACTGCTCTGCTGTGGCCCGACCTAGTCCCGATGCTCCTCCGGTAACCAAACCAACTAGACCCTGTGTGTAAACAAATTATGATAATGATCACTCAATCATTAAATATGATTTAAAATCAGAATAACTACACATAACACACCTTGAACATTTTGCCGGGAAGTCTTGTTGACTCTTACAATTTTCACCTTTGAATTATGCCAGAAGTCGGCATGAACAAACTATGAACTTGTTACGTAACTATTGTGATTAGCAACTCAATGTTTCATTCACGTCAAGTTGATAAGACCCTCTGCTGATAAATAAAATATGTAAATTTTAAGTTACTTAATGTAGGTATGTAAGTAAACACAAAGGACCATACTCTTACTAATCTGTGCTACCACAGAACAGATTAGGTACCACTATCGTTCGCTCGCTTGCTTTTTTCAGTACAAGTTTTACGTCCTCGGCTTTACGCCATATAGACAATTATTTAGTATGATAATAATGTTTATTTTCAAGAAAATAAAACAAACACTAACCTAGGCCAGGTTCTTAACCAAACTCATTAAAATATGAGGGCGTTTCCATTTCAATGCTCAACAAGAAAGCTAAGCGCAAGTACAGCGATCCGAGTAAGACGGCGCGATCGAGCTCACCACTAAGATGTTTTTAATATAGATACGTCCTATGCGCACGAAAATGGCTACACGAAAGGCAGGTAATTGCCCGGAGTGCATTCAGTTGGGCACGCTTTCTCTTTATCGCTATACGTCCCGGCAACGCTTTAAATTATTTATCGTTTGCTAGTAAAAATGCCATCCTATGAGTTTAGGAGTAGTACCAATTACACTACACCTGTTAGAGACAAAAAAAACATTCATTAGTATAGTTTTTTTCATTAAAAAGTATTAAAACTTAAAACACGTATTTATTCAATCATTCAATTCAATCATTTATTTCAGATTTGCATCCATAAGTGTTAGTAACAAGGTGTTCTTATCCTAATGTTAGTAAAAATAAATCAATACAATTCAATTCACAATAATATAAATAATAATAATAATAAAACAGAATAATAATATTGGTGGGGCTCGCGCCTGTGCTATATGCATTCATAGCTAGTAGCTGGGGAATGAAGCTGCAGCCATCGGCGCATCAGCGGGGAGTCCCAGCGATCAGCCAGCACGCTAACGATGCTGTTCGAGCTGTCACGCACGCGAGCCCACAGCGAGGCGCAGCGCTTGCGGATGATTGAATAAAAGCTATCAATGTGCGCCTTAGCAAACATGGATGAAAAGCTGCAGTGACGGGGCAGGCTGAACAACATCCTGAACGCGTTGTTATATTGTATGCGGAGGGCGCTGTATGTCCTCTGCGTAAAGCACACCCACAGACTGCACGTGTAGAATGATTGACAATAAGATTTAAAAAGCGTCAATTTCACTTGTCTACTACACCGTGCAAATCTGCGGTACAGCATATTACAGCGAACACACAACGCCCTGCGCTCCCTTTCCATATCCATGGAGTCTGTCAGGTTGTCAGTGACCCAGTGGCCCAGATATTTAAAGCGGTCAACTCTATTTAATTTTACACCTCCCAAAGTAACAGAGGGTACACTTCTGTGCTTACCGGCCGCACCTGCTTGGAACACCATAAACTCACTTTTACGTGCGTTATATCTGAGCCCATGAGCCACTGCATATTTTTCACATATGCCTAATAGTTGTCTCAATGCACCGATCGAAGGGCTCAGCAGCACCATATCATCAGCATAACTAATGTTATTAACACACAGTCCACCAACATGACATCCTAGGTAGGTGCTACTGAGCTCCGCGATCAGGCCATTCATGTACAAGTTGAAAAGCTTGGGCGAGCTTAACCCCCTCTGCCTCACCCCACATTACAACCCATACACGTCAGACTTCGAGTCTGTACACCTTACACAGTTCCTCTGATTGCCATACCAATACTTGAATAAAGATATTAATTCAGGAGGTACAGTAGTTTCAGTATGCAACTTATTCCACAGTATGTTGTATGACACCAGATCGAACGCCTTCGACAAGTCCAAAAAACAGGCATAAATCGGAGTCTTTCTAGCTGTGTAATACTGGACAGTTTGCTTGAGACAGAAGATAGCACTTTCCGTAGAGAGACCCGGTTTAAAACCAAACTGAGCATCATGTGTCTCAATATGCTCACCCAACCTCCTATCAAGCAACCCATCCAGCACCTTAGCTATAACGGTAGCTAAGGATATAGGCCTGTAATTGGACAAGTCGGAGGCATCCCCCGTCTTGTTTTTTTATTGGAACTACCACGGTAAACATTAAATCTTCAGGCAGGTAACAGTGACTTAAACACAGATTAAATAATAAGGAAAGAACTCGGGGCAAGTGGACTCCAGCGTATTTTAAATGCTCGATGCTGAGCTCATCGTGACCAGGAGACTTACCTCTTGGCATTCCTCTGATCATGGAGTCTACCTCTCGCACCGTAAATCTAGTGGTTAAGTCACCTACGCTGCTCTCAGCATCGAACATTGCTAACTCAGACTGAGCCCCACCTTCTGGCACCACTCTAAAGTGATTCCGAAAAGCATTTGCTATCTCGGTAGGATCAAACTTTCCTGCTACGCTCGCCGGGGTGCCCGGCCTCGGATTCAGTTTATTGGTGTTTTTCCAAACCTCTTTAAAGTTGTTAGAACTGTGATTTTGAGCTATTATATCTAATTTAATTTGTCTCTCATTGTTTTTTACATACTTTAATTTAGCTTTAAAATATCTTTTAGAGTCCCGCATTTTGTCATAAATAAAACCAGAACCAGGCCTACCGTATTGTAACCAAGACCGATACCAAAACCGAGCCTCCCGGTGTGCGTCACCTACATGCTTATTCCATCCAGTTATACACTTATGTTTCCTACGCTTCTGCTCATTAAAGCTACCCTCAGCTGACTCTTTTAGTGCACAAACAATATCTTGGTACAAAGCTGCTATTTTTAATTTGTGGTCTACATTACAATTTACCATAATTTAGCAATGGCTCACATTAGGCTAAAGAGCGAGATGTCATGCCCTCGCGCTAATGAGCGCCCAGTAGCAATCAATACGTAACAAATGTTATATATTTATCTCTTTCTATAATCAGGCATGCATGCCTTATCATATTTTGTCTTTATTAGCGCTTAGTCGTTATCGTAAAGTCGAAATACACAACTATACGATCGTATATAGATTAATCCAGGCGCCACTTTAAAATGCTTTAATGAAATTGTATTAAATAAATAGATGCATTTTCGAATATTGATACCTTTTATGAAATTTAATACCTACATTTTATATTTTTTTGTACAAATAACAATAAAATTTCAATCTTCTTCAATTTAAGAGCCGCGCTCTTGTCGGTGGAGTAATCGCTATTCTTTTCTGCAGTCTGCTTTCCTCTTCACTTCCTGATATGACATGACATTAATTTTCTCCTTCACTTGGTCGAAATAGCTTATCCTAGGCCGTCCTCTTCCCCTCTTCCCTTCTATTTTTCCTTCTATGATATTCGAGTTAAGTATAAGTTTCAATCGTTTTAAAATATTTTAATACCATAGTTTTCTACTCTAATACTTACTTAGGTTAACAATAAATCTTTTTTTTTGAATTAAGTAAAAAATAATAGTTCAAGTCCTATCTAATGATATTATTTTATGATACCAAATATTCTATTTCCTTGTAGGTAAGACAGGTTTTCAATGGATAGATTTGAAGCTCTTTGTCAACCTTAATGTAAAGATATCCTGCACTATGTTTGTATTGGTCTCTTGCAAATTTAGTTTTAGTATTGGAAATTTGAACGGTTTTATTTCTGCGTCTCTTTTCTGTTGTTTGTGGTGTATAATGTAATGTTTTATGAGTTTTAAAGATAAAGTTTCCTTACACTAAGGATATGACACATTTCATACAGTTCGACTGTAGAAAATCTACGTGTCTTAAAATACATGACCTTGAGTAATAACCTTTGAGCTCTTTCGACTTCTAATAATTTTGTTTTAGAACCACCTCCCCAAGCAGTGATACAGAGAGAACCTAAGATTGACTGTACTAATGCTAGGTAGATCGTGTGTAGCAACGGTTTATCAGCGACATGTCTTAATATTGGGTTGTCTCTGCAGAGATGTTGAGTTTCTTGAGTGCGTTCCATATTTGGTTAAGGCCGCCAAATTGGCCTTATATAACATAAAAGTAACATATAAATTAAGGTTACCGGATAACTTAAAGGTAACATAAAAGCCCCTAAGGGCATATCTACCATACGGAAATATTCATTAGTTTTTCGGAAAATTAATTCTTTTTCATGACTTCAGTAAAACTCCGTTCTATTTTTTAAATTTTATTTCGAAACAAAATAATAACATAACTTCTATTATTGTCAGTCCGTAATCATTTCAGTAAATCATCAAAATTAACAACAAAACATTTGCTTCAAAGTATTAAATTGGTGTACCTTGAAACCTCTCTTCATGTGTAGAAAGATCCTTTCATGTTCAATATAATATAATAAAAAATAACACAATATACAAACAATTCTAAACAAAAAATATTGTCTTTAGAACAAAAAAATATCTAAATAATACTAAGTATATTTTGGCACTTTGGCTTACAATCAAATCTGTTAAATTCAACAAAAAAGATATTAGAATACTAATTATTAAAATTATCAAGTAACAGGTGTTATTTTTTTTAACTGCACAATAAATACGAATACGTAATTAAAAACTAAAAGTATTTGATTCACAACAAAAAATAAATTAATAGCGTACATCCGCTATTACAAATGTGCATTAAGCATTACATCACTTTTATGTTACGTTACTTAAAAATAAACATTAATGGTAACATAAAAGTAACTTAAAATTAATTTAAAACCTAACTTATTTTTAAAATATACGGCACTTTAATGAATAACTAGACGAAAACCCGACTCCGCTCGGGTGAAATGTGACTTATAATACACATCTAGGTAAACAATGTAGGTAAATATTTCTGTAGTCATCGGTTCTAAAGGAATATTATAGGCAAGCCATAGATTCGTGTAGCTTCGTTCATTGTGTTTAATAAATATATTAAATAAAAACTGCAATAGTTTTTACACAAATATTTTTTATTTTAAATCAACATTCTAACTAAAGGAACATAAATTAACAAAACATAACTATTAAGATTTATTCTCTGTAAACCGCTTTGTTTTAAGCACTCAGTCTCTTTCTCTACTTTGGCGGGTAGATGAGTACTTACTAATTTTAAAAATAAAAAATCATCTATACAGCGCTGACAGCGGTGCATTAAGCGCTAGATTCGAATATAATCGGCTCCGCTTTTTACAAAAATAAACAGTTCTGTTTTTTTGATAAAATTCTGTGACTACATGATGTAAAATTAAAAAACGTATTTATTTAACTTTATTGCATAACATGAGGTGGAATTAATGCCGAATGGCATTCTCTGCCAGTTATAAATACAAATTAATATCTAAGTCGGTAGAAAATGAGAATTAAAATATTATAACTGAATTAATGCGTGATGGTTTTATACCTTTGCCTGTATATCATCTGTATAAAAGAAAAATAAAACGACGCTAGCGACATCACAAGTTGCTTCCCCAAACTTTATAAGGGTCCTAAACGCTCCAAAAGCTTTCCAATCTATCTGTCATATCTATGCACTATACGCCTTGTCAACAACTTGTCAATGGCGACTGCGGGAGTTTTGCGCGGGAAACGAAAAGGGAAGGACGGATCTTTTTTCTCAGTTTTAGTAATTGGTTGGTGTGGTGGAATTGCCATGATAATTTGTGCTTTTGAAGAAAACAATGCAATTAAAGTGGGGAATTTAGTGAAGCGAGCTCTGATCGCGCCGTCTTACCCGGATCGCTGTTCCTGCGCTGAGATTCCTTGTTGAACATTGAAATGCGAACCATTTCGCATTTCAATGGGTTAGGTTAAGATAGGTTAGGCTAGGATATAGGTAGGCTCCCCCTCGAATGGAGCACGCCTTGTCGTGGCGAGGGAGCTCAGTAGCCTGTCGCAATCCAGCGGCGGGTGAAGCCAAGATGCTCCGTGGAGAGTGCCGCTGCGTCTGTTCCCGTATCGGGCGGCAGTGGCCATAGTGAGTCGCGTCTGTCTCGCATCGAGCGGCGGCTCACTAAAAGTCGTTGGACTCCCGGCACCCCTCTGGTTTATCAGAGGAGGCAGGGGATGTCCTGAGGACTTTGGTCCTCTGGGCGAGCTCGGCGTGCATTTGCCGTCGGCCGTGGATCGCCTCGTCGGGAGGATCTCGGACAGACGGTATGGGGACACCTCTGTCCAATCACCAGGGACCCTCCTGAGGCGCCAGTGTGCCGTCGGGAGTGTGTACCGTTGTACATGTTTTATGTGTAATAAATTGAGTACCTTAATATATTTAGTATTCATCGGACTCACATTAACATTCTCATCACATTATCTTTGTTTTTCCATGCTTTCATCCAAAGATTGCTGGTTCATTTGCTGTAAACACGAACATAGAGTTAATCATAGATTCTATCTACCATAACGCAGTTCGTATTTTCTCTCTAAAAAGTCGTACTGTAGACATTAAACTATAGGCATTACCTGCCTTTCTACTCTTCATATACTATTGCTCTGTATTTTTGGATTATTGATGTTTTCTAATCCTTTTTGAACAATATTTATTGTGAATCTAAAAATGTCAAACTTTCAAAGCTCTGTTATTCTACTTTTCTTTACATAATGCTGTAAAAATAGTTGTGTTTTACCTTTGTTTGCAATTTTCCTTTAATTTGCATTGGGTGATGATTCGTTTTCCTGTATTTTCGTAATTTGCTTGATTTTTGATAGTATTTTTATCTTTATTGACATGGTTGTTATGACAATATCTTTCAAAGTCTGACAACTTCTATCAAAGTTTATTACTTTTTCGGGTTTAATCCTCTGTAAACCACCAGTATTCATGTTCTATTTTTGAACCTACCTCTTTCTTTTACCTTCTTCTACTTCTCCACATTTGTCGCTTCACGACAAATTGGCGCCCAACTTTTAGTCTTCAGTCTTCCCTCTTTCTTTCTTTTCTTACATCTCATTCTTTTCATCTTCTATCTTTTTCTAAATTCAAAAATAACACTTTATCTAGTGTTTTCTACCTTTTCACCCTCTTTACCTTATTTTTTTCAAAATTCAAAAATAACACTTTATCTAGTGTTCTTTACCTTTTCACCCTCTTTACCTTTTCACCCTATTTACCTTTTTACCTTCTTTACCTTTTCACCCTCTTTACCTTTTCACCCTCTTTACCTTTTCACCCTCTTTACCTTTTCACCCTCTTTACCTTTTCACCCTCTTTACCTTATCACCCTCTTTGGCTATCTCTTTTGGATAACATATTATTAACTCCTTCACTATCTTCATATCTTAACCCCTTCACTATCATCTCATATCATCTTAAATCTTAACACCTTAACTATCATCTCAGAACTTAACTCCTTGAAACTCGGAGATAGTAAAATTTTGTTTTAGTTAACTTAACTTGAGAATTATTAACTTAACTAAATCTACCTTAATTGGTCTTAAGTTAACTTTGTTCTTTTAACTTAACTTTGATTTAAATAACTGTTCTCTAATTGACTTAACTTGAGAATTATTAACTTAACTAAATCTACCTTAATTGGTCTTAAGTTAACTTTGTTCTTTTAACTTAACTTTGATTTAAATAATTGTTCTCTAATTAACTTAATTAACCGAGAACTCTTATTTTTCTTAAACTCTCTACCTTTTTATTTTTACTCTCCGATTTTCTTTCTCAACCTATATATTCACTAATTCACTTTAATCACTATTTGAAGAGGAATTAAGGTACTCAATTTTATTTTTAACTTTTTAATTTTTTAACTTAAGGGACTCTAAATCCCTTACGTTAACTCGGGAGGCTCTAAACCTCTTCTCTTTACTTAAGGGACTCTAAATCCCTTACGTTAACTAGGGAGGCTCTAAACCTCTTCTCTTTACTTAAGGGACTCTAAACCCCTTAGTACTAACTAGTACGTTCTTTTGAGCGGTTGATTACTCGTTAAATAAGCCTTAGGTCCGAGCGGTTGATTACTCGTTAAATAAGCCTTAGATTGGAGCGGTTGATTACTCCTTACGTAGGCCTAGAATCAAACTTTTTTTTTCCCATCTATGGAGCGGTTGACAACTCCCTAAATAAGCCTGTCGTTATTGAGGAATTCTTTTCTAGAGTGGCAGTCATTGAATGTGAACTCCACCCTTACGGTATGAAGATGATAGAATGCTAGAAGAAGAATAAATATTTTTATGTAAGGTTGTATATTAGGCGAAATAGATTCCTAGGTTTTCTTTAGGTCTTCTTTCAAAAATTTTCTCTAAGTCGAAAATTTTTCTGGGGTTGTGGGGGAAATGTACCGTTGTACATGTTTTATGTGTAATAAATTGAGTACCTTAATATATTTAGTATTCATCGGACTCACATTAACATGCTCATCACATTATCTTTGTTTTTCCATGCTTTCATCCAAAGATTGCTGGTTCATTTGCTGTAAACACGAACATAGAGTTAATCATAGATTCTATCTACCATAACGCAGTTCGTATTTTCTCCCTAAAAAGTCGTACTGTAGACATTAAACTATAGGCATTACCTGCCTTTCTACTCTTCATATACTATTGCTCTGTATTTTTGGATTATTGATGTTTTCTAATCCTTTTTGAACAATACTTATTGTGAATCTAAAAATGTCAAACTTTCAAAGCTCTGTTATTCTACTTTTCTTTACATAATGCTGTAAAAATAGTTGTGTTTTACCTTTGTTTGCAATTTTCCTTTAATTTGCATTGGGTGATGATTCGTTTTCCTGTATTTTCGTAATTTGCTTGATTTTTGATAGTATTTTTATCTTTATTGACATGGTTGTTATGACAATATCTTTCAAAGTCTGACAACTTCTATCAAAGTTTATTACTTTTTCGGGTTTAATCCTCTGTAAACCACCAGTATTCATGTTCTATTTTTGAACTTACCTCTTTCTTTTACCTTCTTCTACTTCTCCACATTTGTCGCTTCACGACAAGTGGGGTCGCCCCACTCCGTGGAGATCCGCCCTCCTGATAGAGGGTGGAGGTTGCGCTGGCAAGGGTCGCGGGACTGTTGAGACACCGCGGCCCCTGCTGTCAAAGCCACCAAACGCGGCGGGCGTCGTCAGGTTTTAGTGGGTATACCCGAATTCGGGGGAGTCCCACACACGCCCCTCCGTTACCCGACGGAGAGGTACGGTGTGTAATTGGCATTTCCTGACGTTAAAAAAAAGGATATAGGTAGGCTAGTTTAGTGTTAGTTTTAGTTTTAAGTGTTAAAATACTGAAAATTCACTTAAGTATTGTCTGTATGGCCTAGAGCCGAAGACGTTAAACATGTAGGTATAAAAAAAATGGCGACTGCGGTTTGTTTGCAGTGCTATAAGAATTTATCGAAATAAATTCTACATAATCCGAATTTTGCGGATATATGTTGTCGACTCAAAATCAATATATTTTTATGTTTTGTTATTCATATACTGTTTCGATCGAGTCTACCGTACCCCTTGGATTAAAAAGGACACAAACTTACCTTAAAATCTCATGATAATATGGCAGGGGTAACTTGCACACTCAGTAGATAAATAAAAGAAAGTAAAACTCAAGAACGGCTGAACGGATTTGGCTGAAAATTGGTTGGAAGGTAGCTCAGAACCAGAAGAAGAACATAGGATACTTTTTATCCCGTTAGACTGGGGCGAGGCTGGGGTGGAACGGGCCGGGGAAAAACGGCGGGGAGGTAACTAAGAAATAGGAAAAAGACATAAGACACTTTATGCCCCGTTCGATACAATATTCGGAAGTTTGGAAGTTTTCGCCATACTTGGATACGGAAGGAGTGATTTGCTTGTGCGGACGGATCGATGCCTCAGATGTCGGCATCGTCATTCCAACCAGGCGCCCCATTCTTTTGGATGGCAGACATCACACAGTCTGGCTACTCCTCACCCATTATCATTGCAAAGCCGCTCATAAGCATCCCAGACTAGTTATAAATGAAGTAAGACATCGTTATTGGATTCTGCATCTACGAGCATCCATAAAATCAATAGTTCTGCGCTGCGCTTGGTGCATACTAAATAAATCAAAGCCTTTGAGCACTGGCGATGTGCCACCAGAAAGTTAAGCACACAAACGACGTCCATTCACATTTGTGGGTTTGGATAATATGGGGGCGATACTTGTAATGGTGGGCTGAAGACATGAAAAGCGATGGATAGCTCTATTTACATGCATGACCGCAAGGGCAATTCACTTGGAGATTATAAGCAGCGTATCTTCAGACAGCGCACTTATGGCGCTTAACGCTTCATCGCAAGACGCGGCACGCCCACGTAAATATTCTCGGACAATGGCACGGCATTCACAGGTGCTAACAACATATTAGAAGCGATGGCTAGAGCTGGAGCAAACAGCGGAATCACATTCTTTCAGCCGTCTGCTGCACCTCATATGTCGGGAGTACGAGAGAGACTCGTTCGCACCGTAAAAACTGCATTATATGCTATGCTGAGTGATCGTGCCCCAAAAGAAAAGCTGTTGCATACTGTGCTGCTTGAATCTAATTGTGAATAGTCGCCCTCTTACCAATCTACCAGAACACCCGGATTGTCCAGTAGCACTTACTCCATTTCTTTTATCTCGGTTCATCATCTCCATATCACCCAGTTCCATTAGGCGTTGACGATGGTGACCTCCTCAGCCGAAGCGTTTGGCGAAAGTCTCAGCGCCTTGCCGACATGGTCTCGTGTCAGTGGGTGAGGGAATACTTGCCGTCCCTTCTGCCTCTGCCTTCATCGTGCCCAACGCACAGTGGCTGTTGGCGACGTGGTTTTAATTGTGGACCCTCTCTACCCAGAGCCACCTGGCCCCGTGGACGAGTTGCCAAAGTTTTACCTGGGCGGGACGGGGTAGTTAGGGTAGCTGAGGTCTCCACAGTCGGAGTTAACGGAGTTGATAAAGTTGTCGGTGTCCTCTCGGTAGTATGGCTTTCGCCACAGGAGGGTGGAATATTGGGCACTGATATCGCTATCAACCTTTTATACTTGTTTTATGTTTTTATAGTTTTTTTAGGTCACGTATTTTTGATAGATGATTTTGTTTGATAGTTTTTGAGAGTTTATGATTGTCAAGGGGAAGAGAAAGTAAAGATTTTATATAAAAGTTAAGACTTTTCCTTTTAGGTGATCAATACGTATCTTATTAATATCGTAATATAAACTTTTAACCTTACTCACATACGAAGAATAATGAAAACTCGTGTTCCGTTTTCACACAGACGGGTGCACCTTTTAAGGGTTATGTAGCTACAGAAACCTAATACTCGTATAGTATAATACGAGTATACAGGGTGTTGTTTTGGTCAGTGACATCCAACTCAGGGATGATAATATGAGTTATACTGTACTGTTGTACATGTTTTATATGTAATAAATTGAGTACCTTAATATATTTAGTATTCATCGGATCCACATTAACATTTTCATCACATTATCTTTGTTTTTCCATGCTTTCATCCAAAGATTGCTGGTTCGTTTGCTGTAAACACGAACATAAGAGTTAATCATAGATTCTATCTACCATAACGCAGTTCGTATTTTCTCCCTAAAAAGTCGTACTGTAGACATTAAACTATAGGCATTACCTGCCTTTCTACTCTTCTTATTACTATTACTCTGTATTTTTGGATTATTGATGTTTTCTAATCCTTTTTGAACAATATTTATTGTGAATCTAAAAATGTCAAACTTTCAAAGCTCTGTTATTCTACTTTTCTTTACATAATACTGTAAAAATAGCTGTGTTTTACCTTTGTTTGCAATTTTCCTTTAATTTGCATTGGGTGATGATTCGTTTTCCTGTATTTTCGTAATTTGCTTGATTTTTTAACAGTATTTTTATCTTTATTGACATGGTTGTTATGACAATATCTTTCAAAGTCTGACAACTTCTATCAAAGTTTATTACTTTTTCGCGTTTAATCCTCTGTAAACCACCAGTATTCATGTTCTATTTTTGAACCTACCTCGATCTAAATTTGAACGGCCCCGGCCCCCTATATAAGCCTTTAATTTTTTCATTCAATTCATTCGATTCCGAGTTCTAAGCTCGAACAGTTCTATTATACTTCAAGAAATAAACACTCTACATCTTCCCTCAAGAAGTCTTGAAGAACCGCCGGTGACTACTGAAACACCTCCTCACGCTAGGGGAGGGACCGGACACCGGAGGAGTATCTGAGCCCATTGACTGCAGTAACACCTCCTCGCTCTAGGGGAGGGACCTGTCTCCTTCTCGGAAGAGGATCCGAGACCAAGTACTTCTGGCACTCCAACTGATCATAACATTTTCTATATAGTGCCCGTTACCCTCATTACTGCTGTGAGTCACTCCCTCACGGCGCCTGTCACCGCTGCACATCGGCGTCGCTGCTCTTCACGGCGCCTGTCACCGCTGCACATCGGCGTCGCTGCTACCTCCGCTGTGTCGGCCCTGCACTCCGACGCCGCCCTTTGCTACCTCCAGGACAATACTTATTGAAGATTTGAAGATACTTACTCACGCCCACTGCACTTTACTTACATTCATACAGACATCACCTCATTTCATATTTCGGTACTGTATTTTTTTTGTTTTAATATAAATTCTATTCCCTCTTCTACCTCTTTCTTTTACCTTCTTCTACTTCTCCACATTTGTCGCTTCACGACAATACTTATTCTGAAAAAAATATTTTTTTTAAATACTAAGCAAGTTTTATACAAGAAAACCTCTTCACAACATTCAAAAAAATGAGAAAACGTATGGGAAAACTCGAACCCTCGCGCTTAGCTAGCGCGTATTTACGAAATACTAAGCAGTAGCTACTAAGCTACGAAGAGGCTACCTGGTGTTGGTAGTTTTGACTCGATTGCTGTAGCGCATCAATAAATTGATTTTTAGTATTTTTTAAAAATATATATTTTTTCAAATATTTTGGCATCAGTATCGTTAGTACAGCCACCCCTGAGCCGCTCGTCGCTGACTAAAACAACACCCTGTATAGAATAATATAGTTTATAGAATAGTTTTAGAATAAAGTGGCTGTGACATATGTACGAATAGACAGACAGACAGACTTGACGGAACTATAAGGTTTCCGTTTTTTGCCATTCGGCTACAGAACCCAAAAAGGTCTACAAAAAGCTCGGGATGGTATAAGTATATAGTATAAGTCTATAACGGATAACTTATTATAACTATTTTAAATTCTTTACTTTATACGAGAAATGATGGCATAATTACGAAGCGATTTGAAGCAGTATAGCTTTAGTCCTTTTCCAACTAAAAAACTTGATGAATTGTGCATTTAATGTGAAATTGAGCAGATATTACAGATTTAAAATGCTGGATCGAGCTATAATTTAATACGTACTTTAAATGTTTTACTAGAAGCTTAGCTAGTAACAAAATATGCCAGTAATAATGATAACACATTATATGTAAATCTGATATGCCTACAAGCAGAATGGTAAAAAAAATATGAGATCTTTCAGCACAAGAACTTTTTTCGGTTTGTTTGATATTTTGTTAATTTCCGAGGTCTTCAAGGTAAAATAGTAGTTAGGAAAAAAATGTTTTAAAAAATCAGACGAGCTACCTTCCCCCTCAAAACCCCCCGCACGTTTGGATTGTATGTTTGGACTCTCAATCCTCACTAAGTTTTTTCACACAAGTGGGTCTCAAAAGCCAATTTTAAGTTAATTTTAATTGAATTATTGTAATAAAAAATCATAATAATTATTACGTTTCTTTATCCAAAAATCATAATAATTATTATGATTTATAAAAATCATAATAATTATTATGATTTTACGAAATAACCTACCTACTGGGCAGCAGCTTTGAGTTCAGTTCGTCCGCCATCGTTTTTTGGGTCTACCTAGTGGCCGTATGCAGCTTTTGGCCCAGACTGCCCAGGGGTCATCCGAAATGCGGCTAATACTTTTTCCTGTATATGTAGGTACCTACATTACATTGACCGCTGGACGCCTGAACCAATTTTGAGTACTTTTAACATAGGGCAGTTTTGATGCTAGAAATCAACCGGAAAAAGGAGGATAAATGTGAAAACAGTTAGTTAATTTTGTTTAATTAGAAAGACATAAACATAAATATAACAAGTGAGAGTCTAAATATTTAATTTATCATTGTTAGGTTAAAAAAATCCTTTCATTGAAAATTTAAACAACACATTGTGGCACAATTAACAATGGTGTTATGCGTGAACTTAATGTTTTACAATAACTTGAACTCATCTTAAACAAGGTGTGGGATATTAGTCATTATCTTTGGCGTTGTGGAGCTGAATGCTGGCTCGGTTATTCATTATGTGCAGTGCGAAATGCTCTTTGGTGCTCATCCTGCTATTCACTGTGACCATAGCAAAAAAGGACTTCAAACTTCGAAAGATGATGAGTGAGGAAATTAACGATTACTACTACGGGAAGAACGGCAGCCGAACATCGGCTTCGACCTTTAGGCCTCGAGCCGAAACGGTGGTAGACAAGTTTGTCGAGACGCTTATGTCGAGCGAGCGGTACCTCAGGATGATCGAGTCCGTAGAAAAAAAACTCTACCACCTAGACTCAACGTTCCACGAGAAGTCCAACTCTATTCTTAAGTACCTAACCGAACTCATGAGGATGATAAAATCAGCCCCGGCTAACGTTCTGGAATCCGCGCTCAAATCACTCAAGATTGACATGGATAATTTGAAAAGTGAAGTCTTTAACAAGGTTGGACAACCAAAGATGCGGGGTGACAATTTGATAGGTATGTATGCTCATTCAATCTTTTTTTTATGCCTGATAAGAGGGTAGTGGCATGATTGTGGGTGAGTGTATAATAAACCAGGGTTCGTTCCCTGGTTGGGAGAACAGAGAATATTGTAGACAAGCATTTTTTTTATTGTTTCCACTTTGGTTTATAGGACATTGCAGGTTTAAAGTGATCTGAATTTCCGGTAAGAAAAAAAAAGGCGTCGCTAATTAGGCGTGGCCTGACTGGCCATTTCTAGGACTTTATGTTGCTGCATGCACAGTGGCACTTCTGACAAGCTTATTTTAATACACACTAAGAACAAGATCAATACACAGATCCTTCCTTAATTGGTTATAACTGGGTACCAGTTATAACCTATTATAAAAGGTAGTATGAAAATAAAGAAGTCTTGATTATGGACCCTTTCAAACAGTTCTATTTTGACCTGGTGCTCGCGACATATTGTATGATGAATGCAAGTAAGGAGCGAACACGGTTAATCTTCATTTCTGGTAGACCACCAGGAAGCCGGAACTTTTCGGATTATAATAGTTTAGATGTAAGCTATCCCGGTCGCATATTCGTAAACAGCCAACGCGGTTGCCATTCGGAAAATTTCAATTTACATGTTATTCTCAGTATTGTTTCAACTTTCTAACTGGTTGTGATTGTTATAAATCAAATAATTCAATATGAGTGATATAAGTAAACTACCAGAGGATTAAGAGTACAAGAATGTTGTCATCAACAGTGAACACTATATTTTGACTAAATTTAAGTCAAAAGAATATGAAGTAAGTACAAAATCGTTTTAAAGTTAAAACGGTATTTTTGCGCGATAAAATTCCGGTAACAACCATAAAGATCTGGAACTCTCATCAGCATAGCAAAAAGGTGAAAAAACACATCAATTCACGTAGACGACTAAGAAGCCTGAACCCCTCAGATTCTAATAGTTCGCTGTGTAAGCTATCTTGATCACATCCATTCAGACCTAATACTTTCAACAGTATAACAGCAAAGCATAGATAGGTGAAGAAAGTAATGTAGCGTAAAAACGTTCTTTGGAAAAAAAAAATGTACGCTTTTCCAATCACATCCTTTAAGACCTCTAATTCTCAAGAGCATATCCGCAGAGCATGGATGTAGCGAAAAAAAACGTTTTTTTTTTCTTGAAACAGTGTATAAGCTTTTTTTTTTCTTGAAAAAAAAAACGTTCGTAAATAAGGTGAACCTGTAGCCTGAATGCCTCTGATTTTAAGAGCTCAGGATGATAGCTATGTCGATCATAACCATATAGACGTGGAATCCCGAAACACCATGTATGAAGGGCATAGGTGAAGGATAGGACATAAGGCGAAAAAATATTTGAATAAATCTTATTTATTCAGGTAGATCATCAGCAAGCCAGAAATCTTAGGATTCTCACAGCACAAGATGTAATCTATTTCGATCATATCCATAAGGACCTGGAACTCTCTACAGAATATCAGCAGAACAAAGACCATCAGCAAGCCAGAGCTCTTTGGATTCTATTAGTTCAAGCTGTAAGCTAATCCAGTCACATCCAAAATGACCTGAAACTTTCAACAGCATATCAACAGAGCGTAGTTGAAGACAGGTATATAATGAAAAACATTATTTTCTTGAAAAAAAAAAAACACTAATAAATTTAGGTAGACCAGTTAATAGAATATCAGCAGAGCATAGGTAAAGACAGGTACGTCGCTAACGAAAAATATTTTCTTTGCATAAAGATTTATGCAAAGAAAATATTTTTCGTTAGCGACGATTAAGATTAATCACTAATTCAGGTAAACCATCAACAAGCCGCGAATTTTTATATTCTTACTAGCGGAGACCCAGCAAACTTTGCTTCGCCCCTAGCACCGTCCCGCCCCGGCCCCGTCTCGCCCAGCCTCGTAATTTTAAAAGTTAAGAAATACACTATAATTGATCAGTTATCGAGCGGGATGAAAAATGATCAAATTACTAAAATGGCTATAAAAAAGGTGATAAAAAAGTTAAAAAACATATAGGGTTGTATGTATATTTTAATGCCACATTATAAAAAAAAATAAAAACAAAAAAATAGTCCGAAAAAAAATTAAGGGTGAACAACCGTTAGGGTATGAAAAATAGGTAGTAACCGATTATCAGACCTACTGAATACGCATATAAAATTTGGTAAGAATTGGTAAAGCCGTTTCGGAGGAGTACGGGAACGAACATTGTGACACGATAATTTTATATATTAGATAGTTCAGTGTATAAGCTGTCTTGATTATACCCATTAAGATCTGGCACTCTCAACAGCATATCAGCAAAGCAAAGTTGAAAACAGGTATGTAGCAAAAAAACGTAATTTACTCAGAGAAAAAACACTTATTAATTTAGGTAGACCACCATGAATTCTGAACTCTTTAGATTCTAATAGCTCAGCATGAATGGTATCCCGGTCATATCCATAAAGACCTGACACTCTGAAAAACATATCGTAGAGAATAGGAGCAGAGAAGTATGTAGCGAAAAAAGTTACTGTTTTGAAAAATACTCGTTAGTTCAGGTAGACCACCAGAAAGCCTAAACTCTTAGGTGTCTTATAAAACAGGGTGTAATGTATCTTGATCATATCCACTTAGATCTGAAACTCTCAACAGGATATCAGCAGAGCATAGGTGAAGACAGGTATGAAGCGAACAAACGCTATTTTCTTGAAAAAAACTTTCATTTATTCAAGTAGACGACCAGGAAGCCAGAACTCAGTTTAGGGTCGAAGCTATCTTGGTCATATCTATTTGGACCTGGCACTCTCAAGAGCATATCAGCAGAGCATTGGTGAAAACAAGTATGAAGCAAAAAAACGTTATTTTAAAAAAAACTGTTAATTTTAGGTAGACCGTCAGCAAGCCAGAAAGGATAGTTCGAAACAAAACACTTTCCATCCTATCCATAAAGACCTAACCCTTTTAATAGCACATCAGCAGAGCATGGGTGAAAACAAGTATATAGGATGGTATAGATTTTTTCAAAGACAAAAACGTTTTTTGCTACATACCTGTCTTCACTTATGATTTGCTGATGTGCTGTTGAAAGTTCCAGGTCTAGATTACTATGATTAACATAGTTGACATTCTTATCTATTAGAATCCGGGAAAGTCCGACTTTCTGGTGGTGTCCCTGAATTAATGAGATTTATTCAATGAGAGGAGAGGGAGAGAGGGCGCTACTGTGTTGTTGTTTACTTCGGCTCCGTATTTATCGTAACCCTAAAAATCATTTGTGTACTTTTTAACCAGTGAAAAGTGAAAAAATTGGTAAATAACCAAACAATTCACAACATAAAGTGTGGGCAAACTATTTCAACAAGTGAATTACTGTAAAACTGTGAAAATACTGACGTGGATAAATTATGTTAAAGTGCAAAAATAACACTACGAACAGTGATAAGAAACATTGATTTACCAAAACCAAAATGAACTATTGAAGTGCCGAACAATTAAAGATTATATATCGATTTAGAATAATAGTTGATAAAATTATAACCTACTGTGTAAAATGACTTTGCAAAAAATTCCTATTCATGTATAGACACTAACGCCATCTGTTGAAAAACGACGGCGCCATCTAAAGTACGTCCGAACTACATGCTGTTCGTCGCGCGCGACGACGGATTTAAAGATCTACGTTTCGCCTTGCAAGAACTACGGAAAGCTGCCAAGAGAGGGCGTTACCAGTATTTTTAAACAATATATTCTTATTAGCAGTAGAAATGGAAGAAGTTATGAATGCACTTAAAAATATCCAAAAAGAACTTGATGAACAAAAAAATACGATTTTACAGAATGGAGAAAGAGTAACCGAGCAAGTTACACAAAATATTAACTGCATATTAGAAGAAAAGTTTAAAATATTAGATGAAAAATATGAAAATCTTAAGGAAAAAGTTGAAAATCAAGAAAAAAGATTATACTTCATAGAAAAACAGCTAAGAAAAAATAATATTGTATTTTTCGGAATAGAAGAAACAGAAACATCATATTCTAATCTAGAGAAAAATATGATCAACTTTATAAAGGAACGCTTTGCTTTGGAGTTGGACGGTAGAGACATGCAAGAAATAAAGAGAATCGGAAAAAAGGGGGAAAGACCCAGACCAATAATAGTAACATTTTCCACACTCGGAATAAAAGTCAAAATTTTCAAACGAAGCAGTTCCCTAAAAAACACTGCGTTTTATATTACAGAAGATTATCCACAAAATATACTTGAAAAAAGAAAACTGCTTCAAGAGCAGGTACGAATTGAGAGAGAGAAAGGAAACTCTGTAATTATAAAATATGATAAACTAGTGATACGAGACAAAAAAGATACGACAGCCAAAAATAAAAGAATGCTATCAACATCCCCTGAAACGAATACTGCCGGGCGTGACAAAAGTAGCACGCAAGCTTGTAAGAAGAACAAAACTCAAAAAAGAGATACCCAGGTGCCACGAAAGAAATCTTCTAGCCAATCAGAAGATGTTGTTAAACCAGGAATCCTGAACTTCTTGACTGCAAAAACCACAAGTAATGCACCCGGCCCAAAAGACATTAGCAGAGAAAACAAATAGCAACTACAGCGCCCCTCTTACATTAATAACACAAGGAAAAATAGAATACAAAAAATACAAAATCTTCCAAGCCGGCTGGTCACCGAGGAAGATCACGACCAAAACCCTCCAAAGAATCACGGAAACACATCTACAATAACTTATATTCCTACTACCACTACAACTATAACAGAAAAACTCTACATTCTAACGTATAATGTTAAAACACTGTTATCATACGAACGAATAATAGAATTAAACGAAGCTCTATCAAACATTAAATACGACATAATAGGACTGGCTGAAACGAGACGTATGGGTAATAAAATAGAAGAGTTTGACAATTTTATACTGTGCCACACTGGAGAAACGCCTGGTTTATATGGTGTAGGCTTTATAGTTAAAAAATGCCATAAAAATAACATCGAAAGTTACATCGGTCTTTCAGAAAGAGTTGCAATACTGAATTTGGTATTTGAAGATATTCGTATATCAATAATACAAGTTTATGCTCCTACGGAAAAGGCAAATCAAGACCAAATTGACCACTTCTACCTCACACTGAACAAAGCAATTGAAATCTCACATAAAAAGCTCATACTGATGGGAGACTGGAATGCCAAAATTGGTAACCCTAAAAAAGAGGAATATCTTATAACGAAACCAAATGGCTACGGTAAAAGGAACGAAAGGGGACAGCTATTGATAGACTTTGCTTCTGAAAACAGGCTGTCAATACTGAACACATTTTATAAGAAAAAAATGAAAAATAAATGGACATGGATCTCTCCTGATAAAAAATACAAAAACGAAATTGATTTCGTCTTATCTAACCGCCCCCAAATATTCCAGAATGTAGAAGTAATAAACATAAACTACCCTTCGGATCACAGACCAGTTAGAGCCACGATCACACTAAAACAAACGAAAAAAAGTAGATCGAACTATACTAGTCATCAAAAGAGAACAATAACTAACGAAGACGATATCTCTAAATTTAACGAGCACTTAGATAAGACACTACATGCATCGCAGACAAAATCAGTTCAAACCTATTACGACAATATTATCATGGCCATTACCAGCAGCCTGCATGCAATCAAAAAAGAAAATAAAGAACACAAATCACATAAGATTTTATCAGAGCGCACACTACGACTTATGGAGAGACGAAGGGAACTTCAGAGGACAAAAAACAAATCCAGGTCAATGAAGAATGAGATATCTGCTCTCTACAAGCTCATAAGCAAGTACATTAAAAAAGACTACACATATTACAGAGACAACACTATCCAAAAACAAATAGCTCAAACGGGAGGCACAAGGAAAGCATACAAAGAGCTGAGAACGAATAAATCGTGGATAGAGGGCTTGAAACATGGCGAGAAAATACATTACAACCGAAACGACATTATCACAGTAGCAACACACTTCTACGAAAGTCTATACAGAGACAAAGAATCGCCAAACACTGATAGTAGAGTTCAACATTTAAGCCTTACCGAGGGCGATCCACCTGTACCTCAGATCGAATTAAGCGAAGTATTAAGTGCAACAAAAAATCTTAAGCTGGACAAAAGCCCAGGTTCTGACGGCATCACAAATGAAATACTAAAAGTCGGATCAGCAACCTTCATCACCCACCTGACTGAATTATTCAACCTCATAATAGAAACAAGAGAGACACCAAGCCAATGGTCAGAATCTGATATTATTCTTATCTACAAAAAAGGTGACCCAAATGATATAGGGAACTACAGACCAATAAGCCTGCTACCAACCATCTATAAGCTCTTTTCTTCAATAATAAATAAAAGAATAAACAATACATTAGAAACGTGTCAACCTATTGAACAAGCCGGTTTCAGAAAAGGATACTCAACGATTGATCACATACACACCATCGAACTTCTCATTGAAAAGTACAGAGAGCAAAATAGATCACTTTACATGGCATACATCGATTACCAAAAAGCTTTTGACTGTGTAGCACATAAAAGCATATGGGAAACCCTTATAACACAAGGGGTAGAAAAAGAATATATTTTAGTGATAAAGAGCATATACAATAACAGCAAAAGTAGAGTCAAACTAGAGACAGCTGGGCCTTGGTTTCCGGTAAAAAGAGGAGTAAGACAGGGCGACCCTCTCTCACCACTGTTGTTCATAGCGACTCTAGAGTCAATCATCGGTAAACTCGATTGGAAAAGCCGGGGTATCAAAATCAAAGAAGACTATCTAAGCCATCTTAGGTTTGCAGACGACTTAGTTCTCCTGTCAGAAACTGGATTGGAAATCCAGCATATGATAGAGTCACTCAATGATGCCAGCAAAAAAGTTGGTCTCGAAATGAATTTATCCAAAACCATGTTGATGACTAACAGCACGAAGAAAACTCTATATGTCGGAAGTGAACCTCTTAAATATACAGACTGCTACATTTATTTGGGTAAACAAATAAGCTTCAACCAGAATAACAACGAAATAGAAGTAGAGCGTAGGACGCAGTTGACCTGGAATAAATACTGGGCACTGAAAGACATATTTAAAAGTAACATGCCAACAAAACTGAAAACTAAGGTACTAAACTCGTGTCTTATTCCGTGCCTAACATATGCTTGCCAAACTTGGAAGTTTACTAAAAAAACAAGAGACAAGATCGTTTCATGCCAACGAGGAATGGAACGCAGTATGATGAATATTAAAAAGATTCAGAAAATTAAGCACACAAAAATAAGACACATCACCAAGGCACGAGACGTTTTGATACACGCGCAATCACTAAAATGGAAGTGGGCTGGACATGTGGCACGCCTCAAAGACCAGAGATGGACAAAAAGAGTGACCACTTGGGCAGGTCCACAAGGCAAAAGAAGGATAGGCAGACCTGTAGCATGCTGGGAAGATGAAATAAAAAAAATCGCCGGCGTCGACTGGGTTCATGTAGCCCAATCAAGAAAAGACTGGCTGTCTTTGGAGGAGGCCTTCACCTGCAGAGGGGTTCTTGCAGACCAATAATATATTTATGCATGATATAGGAAAAAATCTTCTAATCTTTTATAAAATATGTATTATGTTAAACTTAATTTTTTCTTAAAAACACTTTTTATCTGTTTGAAAAATGCAAGAAATAAAAGGCTTTTTATTTTATTTTATTTTTTTTATTATTTTATTTTTATTATTCAATGATAATAAGTTTTTAGGGTTCTTAGCCAAATGGCAAGAAACGGAACCTATAGGATAGTTTCGTCAAGTCTGTCTGTCTGTCTGTCCGTCCGTATGTCACAGCCACTTTATTCTGTAACTGTAAGCATCACACTGTTGAAATGAGGTAAAAAGATGTATCATGTTTACCGCTTTACGATTCTTATACAAAAAATAAAAAATAAAGATATTTAAAGGCCCCCCTTAAATATAGTTTCAGTTTCATGTACGGGACACCCGTCCCATACATGAAACTGAAACCGTATTTTTTGTCAAACCTATGCTTATATGTGTGGGTGTCTATAGATAGGTGTTTTAAAATTACCTCGAGGTTCCTAAAACCATTTTCTTTTAAAGTCTTACGTTTGAAAGATACACGCTTACGAAGTGGTTAAATAAGCGTCCCCATCTAACTTCTAAACTAAGCAAGCAAAAGTTGGCACGGAACCCTCAGTGCGCGAGTCCGACACGCACTTGGCAGTTTTTTTTTTTTAAATTTCATATCTGTTTTCACCTGTGCTCTTCTGATATGCTGTTGAGAGTTCTATGTATTGACCGAGATAGCATATATACCTAATCTTGCCATAAATATTGTCACCAAAAAAAATACTTTTTTTATATTGCAAATAATATTCATTACTTTTACAGTGTGTTAGTTGTATACATAAATATAAAACAATTAAAAATATAAAAAGCTTATTCGAAGTGGTCTCCATTGGCTGCAATACAGTCCTTTAAAAGTTGAGGCCAGTTATCAATAGAAGCATGCACTCTTTCCATGGGAAAATTCTTCACTGCCAATCATATGGATCGTTTTAGAGACCTCAAATTATCATGACCCCAAATTATCAGCGGATTAAGGTCGGGACTAGACGACGGCCAGTCTTCAGCTCTGAGGAAGTCCGAAACGTTCGCTTCTAACCAAGACTGCGTGGACCGAGATTTATGACTCGGCGCCGAGTCTTGTTGGAAAGACCATGCTTGGTTATTGAACATGGCGTTGTTACGGGGCTTAACTACCTTCTTAAGAATGGTATCTTGATACACTTGTGACGATGTTTTGATACCTTTTTCACAAAAATATGGCTCAGTCACTCCTTCATAGCTAACACCCCACCAAACCATCACTCTAGTCGGGTAATGCCCACGATGCACTCTGCCGACTAATTGAGAAGCTTCCTTATAGGTTTGAGCATAAATACGGTCATTATGATTGTTAAAATGTTGCTCAATTGTAAAGGTTTTCTCATCTGTAAACAAAACTTTTCTGTGACCTCCCTTTGCGTACGCTTCAGTAGTTTTTTTTCTATTTTACCACCCTATTCTTTTTTAAATTATCAGTTAAAAATAACCAGTGCGTCTCTTATAGGCTGCAAGTCCTTAGTCATCTTTTAAAATACGCGACATGGTTCTGGGTGCTATCTTCATCTCCCGAGATAAAATCTTTTGCTTTCGGACAGGATTTCTGCAAATTCTTCCCTTACTGCTTTGACCACCTTTTTCGTACGAACACTACGTGGACGGCCAGGAGCTCAATTTTTGAATCACTCGCTTCAAGGTGGCGAATTATTTTCGTTCAAAGATGAAATAAAAGTCATAGAAAAAATCTCGCCGTCGAACGAAAATCACTCGCCATTTCGAAGCGAGTAATTCAAAAATAGGGCCCCAGATCTTTTACTGTCTCAAACAGAGTACCTCATTGTACCTTTTGATAGCCCGGTACACAAACATTTACTAATACCAAGCGTATGGAGAATTTGGCTCCATACCAACTTTGTGTAATGCAATCACAGCGATTCGGTTCTCTATATTACCCCGCTCCATTTTAATATCGAAAAATATTATAAAATGTCAATACATTTGGCGCCAATTTTTGGCGCCAAGGCGCCAAAATTAGAAAACACAATGAGCAATCTCAATATCATTGGAGCAATCGTATAAAAATGACAGATTCCAAATTCAAATGTAATATCTTTTTTTTTTTTAATTGTAACAGTACCTATTTATGGCCAGGCTGTGTATAATTTTGACTGATTAAATTCGAAGAGTTTTTTTTTCTGGTGGTCTACCTGAATAAATGATATTTTTTCAAATTAAATAAGTTTTTTTTTGTTTTATACTTGTTTTCACCTATGCGCTGCTGATATGCTGTTGAGAGCTTCACGTCTAAAACGCTATGTATATCTTACACCCTCAACTGATAGAGTTCGAGGAGTTCCGACTTCCTTGTGGTCTACCTGAATTAATGAGGTTATTGTCAAAAAAAAATATATATTTTTTGCGACATAGGTAAAGACAGGCTTTACCTGTCTCACCTTCATGCGAACAGAACTCAAATTTTTAGGGTTCAGCAGGGACCAGAAATTTTGCACGGTCAGACCGACAGCACGGTAGCTTAATTGGAAGAGCATTTGGCCCTGTAAGCCAGCAAGTTACTGGTTCGAGTCCCACCCGTGGGCAATTTTTGGTTTCTTATTTAATCTTCATGTTTATAAAATAGGGCACTGTGAGTGTTTAAACATGATACCTACAACATTGATACCTATGTAGTTGTATGCTGTAAACCGCTTTAAGTTTCCCATACAAATTAAAAACATTAATATATTTAAGAGGCTCCCATACATGCAGCTACGACCAGCACCAGCACATGCTTTATCCAGAAGCACACATCTGCTGTGCTTCTGGATAAATCATTCTTTATTTTAAGTACAAATATTTACATGTTCGATTATCAAAACTAAAATTTGAACATACTGTGTCAGTATAATGTAGTAATAAGACTGGCAACGCTGCAAGCGATCTGATATAACTATAATGTGTAAATAAAAATAAAAATATCTTTATTGACCATTAAAAAAAAATATACGTGACTAAGCTTAAATGTCTGCGTTTCCACCAGGTGAGCAGCTCCAGATTCAATTAAATGTGTATTTATTATTTAGTTACAGGTTCAAAACAATTGTAAAAACAAGGTTTTCTTTTTGTAATACGATTGAATGAAAGATATTTAGTTAAATGTGTGCTCACTCAGTCCTCACAAGCGGTCAGCCATAACTTCATACTGAAATAAGTTGGTCGAGTCATTGAGTGTTCTTTTTTTTGTTACACCTCTATTTAATTGGAGCCTGTAATTTCAGATCGTCAAGTTTCGTATTAAAACATTTACTATTAATTTATTGTGCTCACTCCATCCACACGCTATTTTATCTCTATGAACCAACTATAGATTCGCATTCCATCGTTTACATTGTATGAATTGGCTAGAAATAGGACTATTCAGCATAAAAACAAACCACCTTACTGTGCGTTCATGAGTAAAACGGATGCCTGGTGCTCACTCCGTCCGCCATCGCTAAATACTTAGATATTTTTTGCTAAGTTAACTTAAAAGAAAGAGTGAACATATGATTTTTTTGTGCAAAAATACTATAAAATATTCGGCGTTACACAGTTTAATATTACTTTTTACTTTTAGAGTTAAACAAAGTTTCATATTTTGTATGAAGGACATGGAATAGGGTGTCTACACGTGATAAAATAGCAGGACTTGGCTGACTTAACTTCACGTGCTCAGTTGTCAGCTAGATGCGTGTCATCCTCGCTTACTTGCCTGAAACAAAAGGTTTTGTTCTTAATAGGTACTTTGTTTAGGCTGGGGTTTGGGTTTAGTTTTAATTTTGAGGTTTTGTGCACTAAATGTAAAATGAATATATCTGACCGGTCACATTTGTCAGAAACCATACATGACCGGTCAAATACGGTCAATATCAATCAATTTGACCGTATGTGATGAACCGTAAATATATTTTCCTGACTCAGTTTTCGCAAGAAAAACACATTTTGTGTCGTTGTATGAATGAGTTTTGATTACCTATTATGACTTTTGATTGTTTTTTGTAAATATGGTTGAAATCAGATGTAAAGAACGGTGTTTCACGGACCTGCGCGAAAGTCACGTGACCTACCGAATTCGACCAATCGCGTACGCAAAACCGAAAAAGTAATAAAATATTACTGAATCAATATGAATTACCATTTATGACAGTTAATGACCGTTTTTGACTATTTAATAGTCATTTTCAACACTAGCTCTATAGCCGAATCTATACTAATATTATAAAGCTGAAGAGTTTGTTTGTTTGTTTGTTTGAACGCGCTAATCTCAAAAACTACTGGCCCGATTTGAAAAATTTTTTTTACGTTGGATAGTCCATTTATCGAGGAAGGTTTTAGGCTATATAACATAAAGATACAACTCATAAGACCACAGCAGAAATGAAAAATGTTGCGAAAACGGGTGAAAGATATTCATTTTGAGAGCTTCCGCTGCATACGCTGCGGAAACCGCTTAAGTTACACAAAAATCATGTATGACAGGATTGTTCAGCATTCAGAGTTCTATAATAAAGTCCGCGACAGCATATGTCTATCTTTTATGGTTGACTTACTACAACCTTTTTTATGTTAATAATTTAAAAAAAAAATAATGCGTTATTTTTAGAGGTGTATTATACACACAGGTATTTATTCTTATCAAAATAAATACATTCATCATCACGAGCATTTCATTTGGAACCAAGTTGCCCTGTATATCATTCGATTTCAATAAATATCTTAAGAGCTATCACAGTTTTAACATAACTCCGCACCAAAATAATGTTCGCAGCTTAAGTACAACGTGCGCTTGCACTAATCTATACTAATATTATAAAGCTGAAGAGTTTGTTTGTTTGAACGCGCTTATCTCAGGAACTGCTGGACCGATTTGAAAAAATATTTCTGTGTTGGATAGCTTATTTATCGAGAAAGGCTTTAGGATATAAAACATGACGCTGCGACGGGAGGGGAGGGAGCAAACTCAAAACGCGCGGACGAAGTCGCGGGGGACCGCTAGTGGTAAAATATGGACATTAGGAAAGAAATAGAACAGAAAATAAGTTAAGAATTAGACCGTGTGACACTGACTGTCATTTGAGTTTTCACTGACAAGTGATTTTCGGTCAATGTGCGTGATTCTTATCGGTTATGGCTAAAAGAAGGAAGATACGCCGTTCGATTTTTAAGTATGTTGGAGATTCTGGTTTTTTTATTGGAATTACAAAATAAATGTTAATTTCTTGCGGGACTTTGTGAAAAAAGGAAAAAAACATGTGGCGAACATATGACCTTAGCCCGTTGGAGCTAAGCGTTTTGTGGGAACTATACGTCTTTTGCCTGTTTATGTCAACATTAAATAACTTTCTTTTGAATACTAGGTATTTTTCCTGACATTTCTATGTATTGCATACTTATAACACTTCAACAAAATAACCTCCTTATATATAACGTAATTTAAATTAATTTACAAGAATTATATGTAGAGACAAAAAAAGGAAATCCTTACCCAGGCACAGGGATTATTTCCCACATTTATTTTTCAGGGTTATTAGTATTTTTTCTGGACTCTGTTGATGACGAATGAAACAGGGCATTATCCAAAACCAAAATCTATATGCAAGTCTTAATTTCTTACAGCAGTTTTCCGCGGCCTGGAGGCCGAGTCTCGTGGCAATCGAACTTTTTTCGTGTGGTACTTCGATTGCGAGTTTAATTTATTTACCTAAAAATCAAATCAAGAATGTAGATACATGTAAAAAACTATCGCAAGACCAAAAACTAATTATATAGAAATCGTGACTCTGACAAATTTAAAAATATTTTTTCTTTGACAAAGAAAATTTGATCGGTGAACTTTTTCGTATACGAATTGCGCGAAAATTGGTTAAGGATTAAACCGTCTTACTTTATGTCCTCTCATTATTGTCACGTGGAGACACCCTATTATATGTCATTTAAACCAAAAATTTAGTTTTGTATATCTATAAAAGTAAAAAGTAATATTAAACTGTGTAACGCCAAATATTTTATAGTATTTTTGCACAAAAAAATCATATGTTTACTCTTTCTTTTAAGTTAACTTAGCAAAAAATATCTAAGTATTTAGCGATGGCGGACGGAGTGAGCACCAGGCATCCGTTTTACTCATGAACGCACAGTAAAAGTGTCCTATTTCTAGCCAATTCATTCAATGTAAACGATGGAATGCGAATCTATAGTTGGTTCATAGAGATATAATAGCGTGTGGATGGAGTGAGCACAATAAATTAATAGTAAATGTTTTAATACGAAACTTGACGATCTGAAATTACAGGCTCCAATTAAATAGAGGTGTAACAAAAAAAAGAACACTCAATGACTCGACCAACTTATTTCAGTATGAAGATATGGCTGACCGCTTGTTAGGACTGAGTGAGCACACATTTAACTAAATATCTTTCATTCAATCGTATTACAAAAAGAAAACCTTGTTTTTACAATTGTTTTGAACCTGTAACTAAATGATAAATATACATTTAATTGAATCTGGAGCTGCTCACCTGGTGGAAACGCAGACAGCTTAAATTAGGTATACAAAGAAAAAGCCCTAAAGTCTCGCCAGTTACCGGGGGCTCTCAAACTAGGCTTTACCTGTATCTTGTGAGACCAGATGCAATGTAATATGCTGAAGTAACCATAGAACGTGTTTTTTTACTTCTTATAGAAAGCAGTTCTTGAAGTTGCAAATCGCTGCCATGTTGTTGTAGGTGCAACCTGGCAGTATCTGGGAAATCGTTTCGCAAAACTTGTCCTTACAGCGGGCACAGGCAGTCTGTAAATACGACGTCTAACAGGACGTAGTTACGCAAAAAGGATCCAACCCACAAAAATTGCAAAACTGACATAAATATACCAAAGCAGTCGTCAAAGTATATTCTTTCAAGTAGCAAAAAGATTCTAGTAAAAATCTGTCATTTTGACATTTTTTTCCTCGTGAGGTCCCACATGTATGGAGAGTGTATTTTTAAAAATCTCAGTAATGCTCCAAGCTCCTTGGATCCTTATTGCGAAATTGATATTCGAAGTAATAAAGACAAATTTTATTCATCTAAAAAGATCCATGCCACTTGGATCCTTTTAGAGAAATAGATATTCAAAGTGATGAAGACATATTTCTTTCATCAAAAATGATCCAAGCCACTTGGATCCTTCTGGAGAAATAGATATTCAAAATGATGAAGATATATTTCATTCCTCAAAAATTATCCATGCCACTTGGATCCTTCTAAAAAAATGATATTTAAAGTAAATTTAGATATTTTTCTTTTATCAAAAACGACCTATGCCATTTGAATCCTTATTAAGAAAATGATATTCAAGTAATAAAGATATGTTACAGTCACTTAAAGTAACCATAATGCTTAGTTGAAGCCTTTTTAGGGTATAAGTCAATAATGACAGCATTATTTGATCAAAAACGATCCACTTGGCTCAGACAATTTTATAGAAATTCAGAATTTGCAATATGTTTTTACGAAAAGGATTCAGAGATTTATTTCTCACAATAAATATTTATGTTTAATTAAATCACACCTGAATATAATGAATTAAAATGCAAACTTTATTTTAAAAAATATATAAATTATTTGGTTTCAGTTCAGTGCCGTCAATTGCTTTTAAAATTGTTGGCATTTGTTAATCGTTTGTGAAACGTAAAAGTTTGACAGCATGGTTATTCCGTAATTTGGGTTATTCCGATTTTCCACACTAGTGTGGAAAATTTGACTGCTTTTCTGTTTATCTACCTAATCTGATGGTTTGGTGTGCAATTTTTTCAGTTCAGAGGGAATTTGTGGATTTTAGTAACAGCACTTTTATTATTAGTAGTATTCCAGTACTCGTGGCTTTAACTGTTCTTTTCAAATTGTGTATTATAAAAATAAACATTGAAAGATTTAAAGCACAAAAACGATTTTTCTTCACTTTGACGTCATTTATTTACATTATGCCAGCAATTAACTTTTTTTTATGACTGGTAATAGTTACACGGTCGCAAACGTACCTACCAATTTTATAAGCAAAATACGTTAAAGCGATAATACTTAAAACCATTAAAGTAAATAAAAAAATAAGTACAGCGTTGTGTTACATTCTTTTGTTTTTTGCTTTATTGACTACCACCAGTTATCTTACCGGTTTAGTTGCCGAAATGCAGATGGTCATAACATAAAGAAACTGTATTCTATTTTTTTGATAAAATGATAATAAACAATGATTTGTGAAATTACGGTATGTTTTCGTCAACAAGAAAATTTTCGTCAAAATCTCTCCATTAATCAACCCCCTATTATAAAAAATTAAATTTACATGAATTAAACATCATTTATAGATATTTTTGTAGAACATTAATATTCAATGAAATCACCGCAATTTTTGTTGTAAATTGTGCTTCAATTAATGTCTGTAGTGTAATGATAAAAGAGACTCTGGCTTATAAGGCTTTTAATAAAGACTCGCCTCCTTTTTTAGTCCTCAACCTTAAGTCATAAGACTGGCCTTATTAGTTCCAGTCTTTTAACGTAAAACGCTCAGCACTCACTGAGACTTTCAAGACCTTTTAGTCGTTTAAGGCATTTAAGTCGTTTCACTCGTTTAAGTCATTTAAGTCTATTAGTCTCATACATTAACTAACTGAGTCGTCATTAAGACTACAACTAACGTCCTAATTTTTAGTATTTTTTTGTAGTCTTATTTTAAACGACTGGGTTTCTTTCATCAAAAAGCAATAAGAAAAAAAATAAAAAGTCATTGATTATGTTATTAATAACCTAATAAATAAATAACCTAATTAAATGAAATAATAAATATTTAATTTTTGAAAATTCCCCCCACTGATGTGAGAAAGTGAAACTTTCTCACATCAGTGACTGTGTGTCACACAGTCAAAAAGTCCCATTTTCCAAAAAATAGTTGTGTTATGAATACTACTAATATTTAAATTAAAATAGAAAGAAAGAAAAAGAATGATTCAGTAAGAATTACAATGTTTCAATAAAGAAAGACTGATATAATGTACGAAATACGTAATTAGTTTAGTTAGGATACTTCTTGAATTTTCATAAAATTTCATTTTTAAATAAAGAAAAAATATTCTTATTAAAGCAACTACTTCGACCTTTGTTTATAAAGTATATTTTAGGTTCTGTATTATTATTTATAACCATTTATCTACAATAATTATTTAAATTAAATCAATTGGATCTCTATTGTTAAATACCATTTGTACGCTTTGGTATAGAAAACGTTATTTAGCAAAAAGGATCCAACCCAATGTTTTTGTTATTATTAAAGGAATAAATAACTAATATTAATTATCTTTATCACAAACCAAAAGTAGAATATAAATAGAAATAATAAAAATTAAAACACAATTTGACAGCTTAGAGCATCAATGAAAAAAACAATGCTACACTTTAAACGTAAATTACTCAAAAGTTACTTGCTGTGGGTTGGATCCTTTTTGCGTAACTACGTTGGTGTCTAGGGAAGCAGTTAAATGTTATCAGATTCCTTGAATGTGTAACAGTAGATATATTTGATAGCACAGTGTGATGTACAATGCTTTCCGATAAATACAAGCTTTTTATATGTTTTTTTTTTTTAATTTCAAGCTATTCACCGTAGGTATACTCATGGTAATGGTATGTTCCCGAACAAACCTTGCATTTTTTTCTTGAACAGTGTCCGTTACCCAAACAACATAGGTAGTATGCTCGTAGATCAAATGAAGTACATCGTTTAAGGGCATTTCTACGGAGACGACTGATTGACCGTCTGGATAAAAAAAACCTTAAAATTGAATAACGTACAAAAGTAACATTTTCGTTTGGGCCGAGGTTAAAAATAATGCCTTTAGGTTTTATAAGGCTCTTAAAAAGGTTAATGTTTTGCTATTAGGTCATATTAAGCACTTCAGAATGATCAATTAGTTCTAAAACTATTTATTTATTACTAGAACCTAGAAGCCGCTGCCAAGAGTTTAAATTAATATTATTTTGACTTGTGTTTCAAGAGCATATAGTCCTAGGACTTTACAGTTCTCGCAGACTCTTGATTAAGTACTAAAAAGGCTATTTTCATGCTAAAGTAGGAGTCGGAGGTTTAATTTTTAACTTTGATAAAACCTTATCGTTACGGAACGCTGAAATTGCTTACAAGCAATTTCTAAAACCTATCTGTAACCTTGTAGTTATATTAATGTTGTCTAGACAAACAAAGTAGGACTCTATGGAGAAAATCAAAACCATTAGCTTTTGTTTGAGAGCTTAAGGCACGATTAAAGTCTTTCAAGAATATTTCAAAGCATTAAAGGCATCCTCAAGAAATGCCAGTTGTTTCCGCGACTTCAAAGCATATAGTTGTCTTGAAAAATGAACCGACACAGGGTGATATCAAAAAACCGGAGTCCACTGCCAAAACTGAAAAGCAACTGATTGTGCTCGGAGGTTAATTTCGCGACTGTCAAGTCTTAAACAACTCTTGGTAAATAGCCTTAAAGCTTTGAACAAGGCTTTGTGGATTAAGGAAGCTCCGCGAGGTTACCTTTAACTCTTATTTTGGCAAACATTAGGTAAGAGCTTTTGACCACTACAGTTCTGAGAAGGTTAATTTTGATGCTATGTAGTAATTTACTTGCGGCAGCCATATTTTTTTATTGAATTTAAATAAAACTCGTTATAAAAAGCAATATTACGATTAAATAAGGCAAAATTAAGTAAATTGCTCATGCGATTTCATTAGCATGAATAGCATTTTCAATTTAAAAGCGTTTTACCACCAACTTTTTCATTTTATACATTTTTTTTTGTTAAAATATCTTTCATATTTTCAAGTAATAAGAAGCTCGTTTCGTATTTAGCCGTATCATCCTAACAATTCACGATAAAGTGCCGGTCGCACTATGTTTCTCATGTTTTCGAGCTTCAGAAGCTACCTTATTGTATGAATATAATTACTTAGGTACTTCGAAAGTAGCCATTTTGAAACTTGTTGTTACGACACGAAATCACGCCATTATTAAAATAAATGATTGGTGTTTCTGAGTAAAAAAATCCTACACAGAAACATTTTAAAACCTGAGAGTGCTGGAAAATAATTTACTCATGCCCATCAAAAAGGTTTTAAGTTGTTAAAGAGTAACATCCAAGATTACTTCAGAACTCAATAGTTGCCTGCATGTTTAAATAAACGTTATATTAATGTTAAATTAAGGTTGGGAAGGTTATATTTAGGTTCTGTGAAAGTAGTTCATATGGTTCTAGTCTTGAGATAGCTATAGGTTTTGCCGTAGTTCTCAGAAAGGTTCTAAAACGTGTGCCCTTTTTGCACTCAGGAGGTTAATATAACGTTAATTTAATGTTATCAGAACTATCAAGACTTACGAGCAGATTTCCATAAAAAGGTTCTAGGACCTTTTTAAAACCTAACGAAAACCCAAAAATGTTACTTGGGTAGGTATCTGAAAATTCACACGTATTTCATATCAAGAAGACCACCAGGTTGTACAATGGATAAAAAAAATGTGAAATATCAAAAACGGACATAATTTTGCCTAAAGTGGAGTGTTCCTTTCCCAGAATTTACTTGTTTTTGTTTCATAATTTATAAAATTATATTTTCCTGACTCAACAAGATAACGAGAATAGAAATACAAAATCAACAAGATAACGTATACTTAATACGGTAGGATTGTCGTATGTTCATCATTCGTTCCCATGTCAATTTAGTTTTAATTGTGCTTGACAATTGTCGATAAATCATATCGATAAACGTACTTATATGAATTCTTTTAAAATAAAATTATAAATCTTAAAAATGTTTCTCTAGAGAGTAGATTAAGATAATTTAAAAATACAACATTTTACTTTAAAACTTGAAACTTCATATTTTATGACAATACATCCTTAAAATATAATAAAATTAAGGAATATAAAGTGGGTCGAAGGGAGACAAAATGGATACATACAAAACATCACCGAAAATGTGGTATCCATTTAACACCAGTGTGATTTAATGCCAACGAAAAAATCTACTGCTTAATTATCCCATAGAAGGATTTAAATGGTGCTGGGCTGTATGTACGGACAACAGCACGTAAAGGTTAAAACCGCGGGATCTTATGCAGTTGTAATAAGGGATAGTTTGCAACAAAAGTGGGTAACCTGATGTGCTGTCGACTGTACCTACGGGCGGTTTCACAATGTCTTAGGAAGTTCTAGTTAGTGGTTCTTGCCAGACCGTTTATATAAACGTTCTATGTTTCAATTTTTCATGCGATGGTTTGTGCATTAAACATGTCTATAATGTAATTTACTGTTTTGGTGATGAAAATTATATGTCTTTTTACAAAAGATTCGTTCATTCATTCGTTTCACACATATCGATAAAAAAATATCGACACTTTCATGCACTAAATGTCAAAAATTGACACGACAAGCTCCCCCCGCCCCGCAGAAATTGGCTAATGATGTTTTCATACATTCGCTCTTGCGTTTCACATCCAGTGGTTAATTCATCCAAGGTTTTAATACAGTGACACATTAAAATTTTGTCCAAGGCGTTGGTCTCTGTTCGGTGATATTTACTTTCATTTACCTATTAGCACCATCTACGCATATTAGAAACGCTGACTATTGATTAAGTATAAGTAGACATTTTCAGAGGTACGAAGTCATTCGGTTTTGGTAAAGGGTAATTTCTCAAATCAGTGTGCCTTCTCAATTATGTTTCTAAAGTATATTTGCTAAAATTAAGGGTATAAATTGAGTGTTTAGTCGCTTTCTGCCATTACGTTAAGTATAAACTATTATTACTCCTTATATTTTTGGGTAATTTTATGTATTGTATACTGCCTCTGTGGCGCAGCGGTAGGAGGGTCGCACTTTAGAGCGACGGCTGCGCCAGGGTTCGATTCCCGGGTCGGGCCAAAAATATAAACCTGAGTTTTTCTGTTCAGAAATTCTTAGGGTAGCCCGGAGTTTGGAAGTTGGCGGTGTTTCACCCCCGTGCCTCGGAAGAGCACGTAAAGCCGTTGGTCCTGCGCCTGAACTCTCTCCGGTCGTGTCAGATTGCTGTCCCATCGGGCTATGAGAGTGAAAGGAATAGAGAGTGCACCTGTGTTTGCGCACACACTTGTGCACTATAATATGTCCCGCGCAGTCGGTTAGTCGTTGTGACTGGCCACCGTAGTCGAAATCGGCTAGGGGGACTATTATTTTATCAATTCCTCGGATCACTATTCCGTAGAAAAATGGGTGCCGAATTGAGGAAACTTATACCAAATTGAGATTTCAGTGTAATAATATTAATTTAGCTTATAAGCGCTACTTACTCATATCATAAATCAATTAATCAGGAGATTGTGTGTGACACTGTCATATTTTTACTAAGACTTTTTTGTAAAACTCACCCTCTCTCACGATCTAAAAAACAGATTGAAAAAGTATAGATAGCCAAGCTTCAGATCGTTCTTGTCGGTGGAGCAATTGCAATTCTTTTCTTCTGTTTGCTTTTTTCTTGACCTCCTGGTATGACATTACATTAAAATACTTGGTCTAAATGACTTCTGCTAGGTATTCCTCCTCCCCACTTTATTTCCACTTTCAAAAACTAAAAGTAAATGAATTGTCAATTTTAGAATACGCGCATCTGCAATCTTAGTTGTAGTAGTTTGTATTCATAGCAATCAGTAGGTACAGCAAGATATAGATGTTGGCTATCGGAGGATCGAAAAGAAACCGAAACGAATTTAAATAATAAATGATTTATTAAATTTAAAGAATGGCATTAATGTCCTAACTAATGGACCCGATCGAAGTATGATGCGAAGTGATGAAGACGGCTGGCGCTCGGTCTCCCGCAACGCGGTCACGGTGGCGATGCATGTGCTGCAGTGTCAGCGATTCCGTAATCTTGCTATATTCGGCTGACGAAGATTGGAGTTTGGACAGCCCGTGTTCGAGGTTAAGTAGGATACGTAATTAGCATTAAGATACACACAAACAAAGACCGATCTTTAGTTCTATCAAAAAATAAACATTATCATCATCATTATCTATCAGCCAAAGGAGGTCCATTACTGCATATATGCCACCTACCACGACTGCTTACTAGCGGTCTTCATCAAGTTGAATCCTGCGATCATTTCAATTTCGTCTGCTTCATCTGCCTTCGCTGCGTCTTTCGTCGAAGGGTCTTCAATCTAGAACTTTTTTTCCCAATAGCCATCAGTCCTTCGAGCTATGTGCCCTCCCATTGCCTCTTGACCTTAATGATTCTCAGAGCTATTATCTATATGTATTATGGGCTTATCTCCGTTACCATAGTTCTTCTACGTATCTCCTCAGTTCTGATCGAATCTCGTACGGAAACACCGAGCATAGTTCTCTCCATCGCTCGCTAAGTGATTTTGTGCTACTTTATATGGCCCATAGTAAGAGATCATCTTTGTATCTGTGTCATCACACATCTGCGGTTTGCCGATGATATAGTCGTTGTGGCAAAGACGCTGGACGACCTTAGCACTATGCTCAAAGACCTTGACCGAGTCTCCCAACAAGTGGGTCTTAGAATGAACATGAAAAGACGAAAATTATGTCGAGCTTCCCTTGTTGTTCCCATCCCATTCCAATCGACATTTAAAAAATATTATATGCACATTTATATTTTTTCCTGAATGAACTTCAAATTTTTATTTTATTTAATTTTTCTCTAATAATTGTTAAAAAACTCTTCATTCTAAAAGAGCGTAAGTACATGAGGTTGGATGTTACCATAGAAAGACTATCCCCTATCGGAAGAGAAGAACAAATAAAAGCTGTAAATTGAAACCGATTTAGGATGACATTTATGTGTGTAAATTGTTTTAGTATGCGTGTATGTGACGATTACCATACCGACTTTTACATAATATCGATATCGATAAATTTCATTTGTATCAGTTACAGTAGGTATCAATATAAAATACCGGCTAAGTACGAGTCGGACTCACGCACAAACGATTTCGTATTCGTAGGGTCCTTACATGATTATTGCAAAAGTTTGTGATGATGGATGAATGGATGGATGTTTGTTACTCCTTCTCACGAATAGTACTCGATGGATTGTGGTGAAACTTTATAATACTATAGCTCATACATCAGAATAATACATAGGCTATAATTCATAACCGTATTTTTGAGATCCGAAATATTTCACGGGATACCTACCCGCGCGGGAACCGCGGAATCAGTAGGAAAACTAAAAGATACATAAATTACACATGTATTTGTTTACTATTCTATTAATATGTTAACAATATAATAACAATATTATAACGGTAGCAATTAGTCCTACACTATTATAATAGTCAAAAGCAATAATGACTGCCATATATGCGCTAAACATTAAAATACTCAGATGTTAATCAGCGAAGTAACTATAAATGAGATGACATTCCGCCCAGGTGACTTATACCAAATCGTCATGGGTTAAACATATTAGTTTACCGCGTGATCAACAGTCGACACGAAATATCGATAACCTGCAGCATCCCTAGTGTAAAACGAAAATTATTTCTTTACACAAAATAATCGTAAATACGTATTTAATGTTATTTGATTTTTGCTTTTTACGTAAATAATTGTTTATAGAAAAGAGTAATCATACTCACTACTTAAAAATTGAAGCGAATTGGCAAAAATAAATCGTAAATTAGGACGACTCGATTTGGAATATTTTCCCTGTGAAATGAAAATTTGTTCGGATTATTTCGCTGTGTTGAATAACAATTAATCACCGAACCAACCGATGTACCATGTTTCAGACGCATTATTTCTCCAAAATATACACAATTTCACTTGTAAATATAAAAGATCAAGTGCACGTAATTTTCAGCAAAGCCTCAACGGTCAACTGTTTGACATCTGCCAAAAATGGTTCTTCTACATCGCATCCCACATCTCTTTTTATCACACAGCTTTCTGCTAGTGACATCTCGCTTTTGTCGTTCTTTTCCAAAGGAATAATAATTTTATGGATGTTACGAGGTCACGGCTTTGCTATATACGATAAAAAAAACCGGCCAAGTGCGAGTCGCACTCGCGCACTGAGGGTTCCGTGCCTACTTTATCTGAATTGACTGATAATAGTTATGCAAACAGAAACCAAACAAAGTTAACTTAGCATCCTTTCCTAATTCATGTTATTATGATGTCTAAAATTTACTCAAATAAATTCTCATAACTACTAATATCAATCCAATTTCGAATGAGGAATTCGGATTATTATTTCAATTCATGTTTCAAGTCATGAATGTTCAAATTATTACAAAATGTTTTTTTTAATAATCTTCAATTTACCATCGTAATTTTTCGACAATGATATTGTGTTTAGAAGTAGATGACGCCGCGCGAACTAAAAGAGTACACAAATATGGCACCGTCTGATTAATGGATGTCAATAGATTGACATCTATCACATCAGACATCAGATTCGGAACAGAGTCTTAATAGAGTAGTTTTCTTAATATATTTTTTAAATTATGTAGGTACATTACAATAGACTCGTTGGCCTAATTTTTAAATTGAGTTCACACTTGAGCTCGGTAGTATATTAAATAACAAAAACATTTTATTTTCAAACTATTAAACATTTTCAAATATTGAAAAAATATCTAATAAATGCATTTAAATGTATTACGTGAAACGCCATGGCGCCAATATCAGAGTCACGTTCACTGCTAGGCATTCACAATCACGTGACCACATGTATATTTTTTACAATATATGACCACAAACAAATTAAATTAATTAAAATATTTACAGTCCTTATTTTAATAAATAAAGAAATATTTATTAATACACTATAGCTATCTGGATTCATGTAAACAGGATAATTCCTCCAAATAACACGCTAATAGTGAGCATACATATTTTTTTCTACAATCGTGAGGATCATCCCTCACAGATGTGTTTATCAACAGTCTTTTGTTATACTTATGTTAACGCGAGTGCCGGTGACCATTTGATCCGTGAGCGTCTACGCTGTTTAAAAAAATGAAGGTGTTATTTATAGTTATACAACAGACATATTAACATACATTTGCATAGACATATTTGTTAGGGTCGTACGGGCGGGATTCGAATCCGCAACTGCTTATCTTTGTAGTCCGGAACGTAAACCACCACACTGTGACGGTCGTCTACTCCATGTATAGCATTGTCTTAGAATATCGACCAGGTTAGTCCGTGGGTTGGCTAAGAAACCAAACTCAATAATTTTATTGAAAATACTTCAATAATGAATGATCGACATCATTAAATACAATTTAAGTAACGAAAATATGTTATTCGGACTGTTTTTTTTTAAATTTAGTTAGGTGTTTCTGCAGTTTTAAAGGCGCACTGAGGCATTAAGACAATGACGCCATCAAAAACAGACTAAGTCATAATTATGACCCAAATTTGAAGTGAGGTGTTGTTTAGCTGAGCCATCTTTTAGCCTCTCACCGGTGATCTAGTTCTTAATACAATATCATTGTTTATCGATAATGTCCAAAACAACACCGGAAACAACAACAGCACTAAATGTCAAAGTGACAGCTGGCACTAAACTATTTGCCAAAGCGATTTATTTCTGCATGATAATAAAATTTCTGCAGAAGTAACGCTGGTCCAGCAGAAAAATCTTAAAATAATAACTTTGTAGCAGAGCAAAGTATACGAGTAGGTAGCTTTAAAAAAAACACCCCCCCCCCCCCTACCCCTCCTTGCTTTACAATCAAACACAACACAACAGTCTAAAGCACAGATTAGTAAGAGTATGTCTAATGCTGTAGTCGCACAGCCCGGCGGCATACATCAATTATCCGTCAGATACTATGGATTATACCGCTACGGTATCAGCGGTAGCTGCTTCGGCTTAAGGAACATGGCCACCGGTACCGAAGCCGCACACTGGGGTTGCCTATATGAGACGGATGCGAAAAACTGATATTTTTAAATGAGGGTAATAACAAAAAATGATGCTTGTTTATAAAATTAGAGGGTATTTGACATATTGTGTCGTCAGATTAGCGGTTACCTTGGCTATTAATCAGTAGCTATTAACTCTTTAAGTGTTTAGTCATCCACACAGTTTAGTAGAAATTCTGTTGAACTTTGAAAATTCCAAATTCTGATTATTGAGAGATTTTTAAAATTATTGATCATGTCTTATAAGGACCGAGGTATGTACTCGATGTATCACTTAAGACAATGTAAATTTTTGATAAGCTGAACAGATAACCGTGAATTTTTAATTTTGTTAGTACAAAAATTTAGATTCGCGATATTTCAATTTTGCGCAAAGTTATTTTTAAACGAATAGTGTTATAAATACGTTTGACACTTCGGTATCATAAAACCAAAGTCTAAAGTGAAAGCCTGTTGCGTGATTTTTTTTAACAGTTTGTTAAACAATACCTACTTTTTTTTTAGGTATTTTGCCTTATAATATTTACTAAGCAAAGTCGTATATTTCGCAAATCATACTTAAAAAATATAATTTAAGCTTACAAACTAAACAGAATTTAAATATACATAATTCAAAGTATTATAGAGTTTTTCGCATTCGTCTCATATAGGCCGCCCCAGTGTGCGCCAGCCAGCTCTTGCCACTGGGCAGTGTGGATACACTATAAAGATGGTCCTAAGGTGGTCGCGTTCTGATTATAAAAGTCATTTTGCAAAAAATAATTATTTATTACCTTTTTAATGGGAAAATGGAAATTATGTGTTATTATTTAAAGACTGTAAAGTTTCATTTCCAACACATTCATCTTTATTTGTTACAAAAAACAAGTAGCGAATTTTAAGCCTTGCACCTCCTTTCAGATTTACAAAGCTACTAGTATTTGAAGTCAACATATTTCCTTTGCCTTCCCAACTAAGAGACTTTGGATGATTTCAGGGCAGCTTGAATCTTACTGTTCCAGTGCAAAACGCCTCTGTTTACTATGCTTTTACTACTTTGATGCTAGCTACAAAGGGACTCGATATGAAACGACACAAGGTCATCGAGTTTTGGCTCGTATGACGATTCGACTAGTTATAAAAGAAATAACTAAGTTCATAAAAATAACTAAGTTTAAGTTACTTAAATCTGATAAGAAAAATATCTAATATTATATAGGTTTTAATAAATAAAGTGTGTTACATTGTAATTGCAAAAGAAAAATAATGAAGGTAAACATGCTGAATGTTCTTTAATGTGCTATCTTAAGTATTTTTAGTAAATAGTATTGGTGTAGCCGTATATTACACTTCCTTCCTCTGGAGGTTACGAGGTCAAAGACGAAAAGTTGTCTTTCAAGAACAAACTGCGTAGGTAAGTTGCTGACTGAATAATTACGAAACATGTAACATATTATTATTATATGGGATGACAATTTGTTTAATTAATTGATAAATGAGTCATTCGTCAACTCGCGGGCAATAAAATCGCGGAGACCCGCGAATAAGGACTTTTTTTAATTTAAAGAAAGCTGTCGCTATCTGGCGGGACTGAGTAAATTATGACGTAGCTTGGGACAGTCAGTCGCAAAAGTATAATTTATTATTTAGTTTAAAATTGGACGGACACGGAAAATGGAGGAATTATAAATCAATATACATATTTAATAAAAAACAACAGGATACGACAAGGTCGTCAAATCTGTAAACATAAGCAATACTATTTTTTCAACACATTTGCTTAAAACGACGTTTTTATTCCACCGATTTTTGGCACATAATCCTAGATATTAAACACGCGTGCTTTTTCGGTGTATTATTGCACTAGTGCCTTTAGTTTATTAACCCGACCAATTTAGGTTTGTACCCTAGTACCAAGTCGTAAGTAAGAAGAAGAAGCGATGTAATTTAGTCGGGTTATAACTTTTATTTTAGCAACAAACATTATTTATGCGAAAAATAACAGTATTCTACATAGGTATTTATTTCTATAAATGCCAAATCCAGATTTTTCATTTAAATTTTCTGTAATTTGTGTATTTAACACGAATTATTAAATTTTTAAACTTGGCTGTTGGCCGATCATGTTCGTCCTTAGCATTGCGCGCGCATCGGTATCGCGGCAAGAAAAAAAAACAATGCGCCATTTTTCGTAAATAGGTAATTGTCGGCTGTGACGAAGTTTGGATTAATTGTGAAGTTTAATATTAACGAAAATGTCTACTTCAAGTAAAGAAAATGAAGAAAACCTATTATTAACTCTGGCGGACATAAGTAACGAGGCGAAAAACGCGTGCGATAGTCTTTTGCCATCAAAGTCGAGTGAAATGTATTTTTAATAAATGTTTTAATAATTAAAAACGTAGTAAATGAAGAGTCTTGTTTTTTCCTCGCAAGTGTGTTGAAAAACGTCGTATGATACGCGAGTGCCTGTGACCATTATATACGTGGCTTTCTTATGGCGCACTCGCTTTCGCTCGTGCGCACACAATATATAATATTTTGGTCAATCTTGCCTTGTATATATTGGTCAACTTAGCACACTTGTATCATTATGTACTATAAAGCAACAACATATTTGGTTTATGATTGACTTATTATCTACATTTTCTAAAAGTAAGATTCTAAATGTAAGAAATGTATAATAGAATTACAATTTGGGGCTAGCGAAACCCATTTTATATACTTACCTCTTACGCTGCTATCGACAGCTTAGCAGTAACTTAGTAGGAAGTAGCTAGTAACTACTAGGAAACAGTGACGTATAAATGGGTTTGTAATATGAAACACGTATTAGAATTTCTATAAACAATTTGACTAGTTTTATAGATAGGCAAATATTTAACCGTATCAACCAAGGCGTTCTAGCCACGGAAAATACTAAATTATATTGTTTTGTTCTAATTTATTATTGCGTTAACTGTACTCCGAAGCATCCGCGAGATGAAGAAATGTGCTAATTCGTCGTAATTTTATCCAATTCTGCTGTTATATCATAGGTACTTAAAGATCGAATTGATTTCCTTCTTTTATTCGATTTTCGAACATCGATTTTCAAACTACCTCCTCTTTGCTGGATGATAGTGTAGACGAATTGTGCCTTATTTACCGACAATTTTCATTACAGCTCCGGAGGCGTAGATAATGGATTTTCATACTCGTATAATATTTCGGCCCGTGATCCGAGATGAGTCACTTTAAGTCAATTTTACAAGACATAAATTGAACAATGTCGATCAGTTATCGTGAATAAAATCGAAATACATTGTCACATATCATAATATTTATCATCATCATCATTACATTTTTTTATTTAAAAACTTTATTGCACAAGTTAAGTGTACAAAGTTGGACTTGCTAAAAGCATTTTCTGCCAGTCAGACCTTCAGGTCATGCAGAAAGATGGTAGTCAAAGAACATCCATTGCTGAATATAAACCTCCCCCACAGCTTTCTACAGCGTTAGCTGTGAGCGGCCTGCATTGAGTGTGATACTGCGATCTTTACAAGGTCGTCTGTTCATCTTTTCGGTGGACGTATAACTGCGCCTTTGGTTGAAGAGTCTCCAATCTAGAACTTTTATGCCCCAACAGCAATTAGTTCTGCGCGCTATGTGCCTTTTTTTTTTTTTTTTTTTTTTTTTAACGTCAGGAAATGCAGTTTACGCACCGTACCTCTCCGTCGGGGAACGAAGGGGCGTGTGTGGGACTCCCCCGGATACGCCCCCGGGTATACCCACTAAAACCTGACGACGCCCGCCGCGTTTGGTGGCTTTGACAGCAGGGGCCGCGGTGTCTCAACAGTCCTGCGACCCTTGCCAGCGCAACCTCCACCCTCCATCAGGAGGGCGGATCTCCACGGAGTGGGGCGATCCCACTCCCGACGGCACACTGGCGCCTCAGGAGGGTCCCTTGTAATTAGACAGAGGTGTCCCCACACCGTCTGTCCGAGACCCTCCTGACGAGGCGAGCCACGCCCGACGGCAAATGCACGCCGAGCTCGCCCAGAGGACCAAAGTCCTCAGGACATCCCCTGCCTCCTCTGATACACCAGAGGGGTGCCGGGAGTCCAACGACTTTTAGTGAGCCGCCGCTCGATGCGAGACAGACGCGACTCACTATGGCCACTGCCGCCCGATACGGGAACAGACGCAGCGGCACTCTCCACGGAGCATCTTGGCTTCACCTGCCGCTAGTTCGCGACAGGCTACTGAGCCCCCTCGCCACGACAAGGCGTGCTCCATTCGAGGGGGGCGCTATGTGCCCTGCCCTGCTTTTGAGGTTAATCCACGCTCCATCGCTTGTTGCGTGTTTTTGACCTTTTTAATGAGGCACGTAGTTGCAGACTATGTTTCGAATCCGTATGTCATTACTGGTAATACACCCTGGTTAAGACTTTCATCTTCAGACACTCAGGTTATTAAGATAAGAAGACGCACTTGCGCAGTTTCCCGAAAGCTGCCCGGCCTCAAAAATCTCATGTGGACTCTACGAAATAATAATAATAAAAAAAATTAGTTTAATAACGTAACTAAACGCGGTGGAAAGACGGTAGTTGAGCTTTTCTCAAGTTATTTTCCTCTGTACTCCAGCCTGAGGATGCACACTGGTATTGGCACTTGGTGCCCTGACGGCCACTTCCTAAGGTCCTATTCTCTATTATAGGGTAGGCATAATATGGGGTATTGATGTCAACAAGGCCAGGTGTATCCCACCGTGTTTCATTCGTTGTCTGGCTAAGCTGCTGTATATATTGTTTGCTGAGTTGCTCCTCTCAGGCGTTTACTCTCCAAATGGAAAACTGCTCGTATAATTCCCATCCAAAAATCTGGTGGATAACTATAGGCCTATTAGCATTTTCTCTTATTTTGTTTGAGTCACTAATTTATGAACACCTATACCATCACTTTAGTCAACATATTAAACCACAGCAGCATCGCTTTGGTCAGGGGAAATCCACAATAAGCAATCTTTTGGAATATAAGATTTCATTTGTAACGTACCCAACGGCCGCGAACAGGTTGACGCGATCTATACAGATTTCCAAAAGGCATTCGATAAAATTAGTCCCAAGGTCAAAATTAGTAATCTTGAATCGATGGGCATTCACAGTTATCTAGTTCGCTGGCTAAGATCTTACCTGTCAAACGGCAGTCAACTTGATGCGGTAAAGAGATATCAGTCACATCCGGTCCCGATTACTTCTGGTGTCTTGCAGGGATCGCATCTGGATCCCGTGTTTTTTTTATTTTGTACATCAACAACTTAATCTCGAAGTTCAACAATTTGACATTACTTTATGCCAGGTCGTAGTTCATCGCTAAAGATATACTTACAAGTAACCACAATTCAGCACTGCCTGGCCCTTCAATCAGATATTAACAAACTTTTATAATGGTGTGTCCAAAACGGTTTGTCACTGAGTGCAAGTAGAGTGAGTAAAATAAGTGCGGTGTCCTTCACTCGCACCAAAATCCAAAATATGATGTTGAAGGAGTACCTCTTAAGCGCAGGGGGGCTGTCGGAGATCTGGGTGTTTTTGACTCCGAACTGAGGTTCAGAGATCGTTTTGATGTATTATGAAAAAAATGTGGCAGGCCGTTGGGTTTCATTTGTCGCATGTCCAAGAAGAGCCACAATGTCGATGTATAACAATAAGATATTTTTAGTGCACTAAGACCTATCATATTTTAAAAAGTTGAAAAATGCCTAATGCTGTTAACAAAGTAAGACATAAAAAAACGCCATGTTAATCTGCTATACAGCTCTTAGCTATTTTTTTTGTGCTTCAAGGTTTACAAGACCATTTTAAAGTGGTATCATAATGCCTATATGAGAGCATTAATTTGTGCCAGTATAATACTTTTACACGTTTTTAATGCCCTTTGTTGTAAACTACCACTTAACCTTTTCTCTGGCCTCTGGCGTGATAATTGTTCACTTGTGAGCACTTACTTGCCGGCTGCATTAATAAACGTTTTAAAGTCTTACCGTGCTGCTATATAAAGACACTTTTTTGTAAACATTTTATAACCTTAAAATTATATAATTCTGCCCTATTTATTTAAGCAAAAGTACTATACAATGCTTTACAATGTCTTTAACACTCACAGTGTCATATTTTATATTCATAAAGATGAAATAAGAAACCAAAAATTTGCGCACGGGCGGGACTTGAACCAGCAACCTTTTGGCAAACCGGGCCAAACGCTCTTACCAATTGAGCTACCGTGCTGTTAGTCCGACCCTGCGAAATTTGTGGTCTCTTATGTAAACGTCAATTGCGTGACGCTTAGCGCCATCTAGCCGTTTGTTTATGAAACAGATGGCCCAAGCAGTTATTCTTTACAGAATAAATTCAACTTGGAAATTAATGTCGCTTCGCTATCTAATGCTTTAGAACGTTTTCAACACTCACAGTGTCATATTTTATATTCATAAAGATGAAATAAGAAACCAAAAATTTGCGCACGGGCGGGACTTGAACCAGCAACCTTTTGGCAAACCGGGCCAAACGCTCTTACCAATTGAGCTACCGTGCTGTTAGTCCGACCCTGCGAAATTTGTGGTCTCTTATGTAAACGTCAATTGCGTGACGCTTAGCGCCATCTAGCCGTCTGTTTATGAAACAGATGGCCCAAGCAGTTATTCTTTACAGAATAAATTCAACTTGGAAATTGATGTCGCTTCGCTATCTAATGCTTTAGAATGTTTTTAACACTCACAGTGTCATATTTTATATTCATAAAGATGAAATAAGAAACCAAAAATTTGCGCACGGGCGGGACTTGAACCAGCAACCTTTTGGCAAACCGGGCCAAACGCTCTTACCAATTGAGCTACCGTGCCGTTAGTCCGACCCTGCGAAAAAATTTTTGGTTTCTAATTTCATCTTTATGAATATAAAATATGACACTGTGAGTGTTAAAATCATTCTAAAGCATTAGATAGCGAAGCGACATCAATTTCCAAGTTGAATTTATTCTGTAAAGAATAACTGCTTGGGCCATCTGTTTCATAAACAGACGGCTAGATGGCGCTAAGCGTCACGCAATTGACGTTTACATGAGACCACAAATTTCGCAGGGTCGGACTAACAGCACGGTAGCTCAATTGGTAAGAGCGTTTGGCCCGGTTTGCCAAAAGGTTGCTGGTTCAAGTCCCGCCCGTGCGCAAATTTTTGGTTTCTTATTTCATCTTTATGAATATAAAATATGACACTGTGAGTGTTAAAAACATTCTAAAGCATTAGATAGCGAAGCGACATTAATTTCCAAGTTGAATTTATTCTGTAAAGAATAACTGCTTGGGCCATCTGTTTCATAAACAAACGGCTAGATGGCGCTAAGCGTCACGCAATTGACGTTTACATAAGAGACCACAAATTTCGCAGGGTCGGATTAACAGCACGGTAGCTCAATTGGTAAGAGCGTTTGGCCCGGTTTGCCAAAAGGTTGCTGTTTCAAGTCCCGCCCGTGCGCAAATTTTTGGTTTCTTATTTCATCTTTATGAATATATAAAAGTACTATAGGTACATATAATAATGATATATTTAAATTTTACAATGCCCATCCAATACTATTGTGTTAATTATACAAAATACGCTCTTTTCTATTCTTATTATTTTCTTTTATTTTATACCAAAAGCACAATAAATCGGAAGCACGTGAAAAATATCAATGAATACTATACAGTCATTTATATACTAAACTTCATTGCGTCGTAATATTTGGAGGGAAGGACTAAAATAAGAGTCAACAACCAAACAATTACATTTTTTTTACCCTTTTCCTTTGTCAGTCATAATTGTTAAATTAAAAACTCTCTTATTTTTATATTTATAACATTATTGCTTTAGCATTAGTTGTGTTTTTTCAAAGATGAAAGGTTTATATCAACGCCTACATGCTGTGAACACCTAAATATCGCTCGTGTAATGCTTTGAGCATATTTTCATGTTACTTATTTAAATAATGCTAATTTATTGCTTCTGAAATGCGATTGACATTTTTGTTGACCATAATAATGCTTTATTTTTTTTATTTGAGTTTTTTTTTACATTTACAAGTACCTTCAACAAAATTATTATACGGGGCTTCGCCAAGGCACGTTACGCCCCTGCTTAAGAGGTTCAAGGAGCACCTTACATAATGTTATGCATATATATTGATTATATAAGAAGGAAGTAGTTCTCTTAGTATTTACGGCTTGAGAATAAATTACACCAAAGAAAGAAGTTAAATATATGCATAAATAAAGACGTAACCTTGACAAGCCTGACATTTTAGGGTGGAAAGAGATTGCAAGAGCAAGCACAATAAAGCAGACTTGTTTTCAGCAGACCGGAAACAGAGTAATACGGTAACGTTTTTACTGTCTGACCCCGGGGAAGACCAGGGATTATGTAGGACTCCCCTATTGGGTGTAAACACCAAAAATCAGTCTGTGTCCTCAGATGCTATTTCTGAGGAGGGGAGCTATCACCCTTAGCTCAGGCCCTGCGTATCATTCCACCATTACAGGTGGGGCTGAATTTGGCTCGTGGTTTGCGAACTTCATCCGGTCTTAGGAGAAAATTATTACGCTGGTATTCACCGTCACGGTAGACAGCCCCGCGTCAGCCGCTCGGAGAAGCAGGTGGAGGGCATGAAGCCTTCTTTATTCGGTACCTTGCTCAAGTACCTAGTAAACTGCATAAGAAAAACTAATACCCTTATCTATAAGTGAAAACAAATAACACATACATTTCAAACTGTAGTCATGTTTATAAACACATTAATATAGTAAAGTGAGACGGAATGTAAACAAATGTCAGAAAAATCTGTGCGAATCACCCACGGCCGTGCAGTCACAGCTCAGGTATTTGTTTTTATTTGGCTCGATTGCAGTTTGTAAACTTACCTCCTGACGAGGGTAACGATATCTATCAGAAGTGACATTCGCATCGTGCGCTCCGGTCACGTTCAGAGCTCAAGATGGTCCCACTAGCCATACTCGTCCTGATTGCGATATCTGCAGAGTTCCATGAAGTCGCCTCGGATAAAAGAGGCAAACACAAAAATGATCGGAACGACAAATCCCTATGGAAGAAAGAATACGAAGACGAACTCACCGATGCGATGTTGTCCACCAGAAAGAGGGACAATATCACTCGAGTCACCCAGTCTACCAGCTTATCAGATAACGAAGCTGTAATAGATAAACTGATGGAAACTATCACGTCCAGTGAGAAGTACTTGAAGAAAGTAGACAGCATCGACTTCAGATTGAATCGATTGGACATCGAAGTCCACGAGAAGACGAACAGCATTTTAAAGCAATTGATGGACATTATGAAGGCGCTGAGGGCTGAACATTTTCCTGATAAATTGGAGACTGTTTTGGATACTTTGAAATCTGAAGTGAATCAAATAAAGTTCATTTTGGAGAAGAGTCCCCGATCCAATAGCGCTGGTAACGACGACAAAGAACAAATACTTAAATTCTTGAGCAATAGTAAATACCTCGATGTGACTAAGAAGTAGTGTATTTGTCTAAATGCAAATTAGTATAAGTTTTTGTTTATTATTATTTGCATGTGTCGAGAATTTTTAATTTGATGTTACTTTTTACCATTTACTAAGTTATTAACACCGTTTTCCTTTGTTACTTTTTCTTGTAATAAGAAGTAATTTAAGTACTTGTAGCACTCTATTTGCACATTTAAATATTTTATTATTTTTGTCGTATATCTGAAAGTACTGTTCTTGAACCTGACACCCCATTTACAATTATTTAGAAAACATAGATTCTAGTGTAATCTAGATAGCTAGACATCTATTTTTGATAACGAGACAAACATAGGTTAACCCTCCAAACATTGGATACAGGTGAGTCATTTATTCTCAACTTATTTCCTGTTATCGTATATTAGGTTCTCAGTAAAATAACATTTTTTGTATAAATTCCTAGGAAAGTAGTCAGTTGACATGGTTGCAAACTGATTTTTGCATCATTTTGTCATCAATCTACTTAATTTAATAATAATACTTTACTTAATTAATATCATACAACTGCAAAATTAGTTGCAACGCGATAAGCTTTGGAACTTTTGCACATAATCGTTTATTTTTGTTTGCAAAATCACTTAATTATCGGGGAAGGCAAAGTAAAGACGAAGTGTTGTTATAAAGTGCTTGGGGATGGGGTCTTGGAATCATTTGCGCTTGCAGACCAGTTGGGATTCTTGGCTTCGTGTAAAGGTACCCAGGTTTTAAATGGGGAAAAGTGCGACGATGTGGGAACATAGTCGGGAGGGGACATAAAGTAATCTAAGTAAGATTAATTTGATTGAATGTTTCCAGTGGATGGTTCGGAGTACCACGCCGACGGAGCCCTGGAATCTCGGCTCGGCGTTCTCGAGAGCAACATCAAGAGTGTCGTGGCTGGCGTAGACTCCATCATCACTACCATTGCGGATGTCAAGAACAGACAGTTCTCAAGGACCTTTCCCAAGTAAGTGAGGCATATATATATACGTTGGTGCTAATTATGAGAAATGCGTATCATCGGGAAAAGTTGTCTCGTTGAGGTCGCTTATAGGGATACGATTTCATTTGTGTGAATTTTCAACTGACGTAGTTGCATGTGATGAGCAATGAAGTCTTATTAAATGTCACTTTTAGGGTTCCGTAGGCCAACAAGGAACCCTTACAGATTCGCCATGTCCGTTTGTCCGCGGTTCAACGCATAAACCTGGGGCCCTATTTTTGAATCACTCGCTTCGAAATGGCGAGTGATTTTCGTTCGACAACGAGTTTTTTTCTATGACTTTTAATTCATCTTCGAACGAAAATCACTCGTCATCTTGAAGTGAGTGATTCAAAAATAGAGCTCCTGAGGTGCTAAATAACTGTAATGTGTAACGGGTGTGTATTCTCATCTTCCAAAGTGGTAAAATAAAAATATTTATATTTTTCTGGATTGCCACTCATACAAGTAACGTGAGGTATCGTTGAATATTAAAATGATTGTGAGTTTGATAAAAATCGCAGAGTTGTACTCTAAGACGCGTTTTGTTATATATGAAACTGAAACTGTTGTCAAATATTGGTTTTGATGGTTTCATTTAGCTGTAAAAAAACAATATTGTGAGTCAGCATCATTAAGATAAAACCGATTTTGTCTCATAATTTTGGATATTTTGTTACTTTTAGGGCAATACCTTATAAGGCAATCTTAATCATATTTTACGGGCCATTTTTAGGGCAGCAAAAGCGCTTATTTAAAGTAGATACGGTATTATGATTTACATAATGTTTTTTGGCAAACTTTGGTTGGTTACATTATTGATTTTACTGAAAATCGGCGATTAAACTTTATAACTGGTTACTTGCGGGTATTTGTTTAAAATTGGTGCCGTAATTCAAACCTATTCACATACCTACACCTGATATCATTGAGACAACAAATGTGAATTACGGGCGTCTGAAATAAAACAATCACACGCGCTTTGTTTACCTGACTGGCAGCAAATAATTATAAACATACTTACTCGTACAATAAGAAAAGTAAAATTCGTGGTTGTATTATTAGCAATATTTGTGGCTATTGTTACGATTTGAATGGGCGGGTCATTTATTTTCTAATGGATTCTTAGACGAAGGTTCAGTCCACCAGAATAAAGGACAATTAGCAGACTTTAATTTGCATTACCTACTCTTACTTACAAGATTATTGGCGCGAAACTTGACAGATGTAATTCATTTCCAGGGGCGACGCTGGATCTCAAGTCCCTGTGGACACATTGAACTTGATCAATGAGTTTAGAAGGACACTGCATGAACAGAAGTCGAAAAAGTGCGATTGCAAGTAAGTGATTATTTGTGCAATTCTATCAGGGTTTAAAGAGTACATCAAAATAACAAAACTAAAAATGGTTTTGATTATAATCATGATTGTTTATTGTTTTATCTTATAAAGGTTAAATAAAATAAATATGTGAGAATTAAACAATTCGCCCTTTTCGTACCTACTTTAAATTGACTTCTGATTTAGCTAGGCGAGCTATATTCAGTTTTTGGAAGTCTTTTGATCAATTTTCGTATAAGTAATACAGTGTGTCCCTGGTTCTTGTGCTATTCGGATAGGAAGTGAAAGTAGACTTGTTATGAAATATATCGTTTTCAATGTTTAACTTCGAACAATGCAATTTTCATTTTCTTCTGGGACACTATCTATGTGCAAAAATAACGATAACTTTCGAAATCTTTGGTCGATTACAACGAATAAAAAAAAACTGATATTTATTTTGCTCCTTCACTTCCTATCCAGATGGAAAATAAACGAGGGACACATAGACTCGATCCTCATATTCTCTCGGATGTGAATCGTAATTTTGATGCGTAATAATGACTGCGTCTTAAAGTTTCTGAACTTCTTATAAATAATGACAGTGTATTTGATCACTGCACCATTAAACAGAACAAGGATATTTTTCAGGAACGGCAGGTTCGACCGATCTGAGCGTTATCCTACCGATTGCCATGAGATTCAGATGCAGGGTTTCAACGTGTCCGGCATCTATAAGATCAAGCCAGACGACATCGAGCCATTCTACGTGCTGTGCGACCTCGTCACCGCGGGGGGTGGCTGGACTGTAAGTACTTTTATGACTTCTCATTTATTTGCCGAATTTTAGAAAATCACTTAGCTTCTATATAGTTTCAAGAACCATTGGGTAAATAAGAATGAACGCCTATTTAATCCCAACAATAACCACTAACTATAGTGACCCTATAATCAAGGGTAGTTTTATAGAATCGTCAATAAAAAAGAGTATGCTAGTTTGGGCACATCCGGAAGCATTCAAGAAATTGCTTTGATGTAGAAAAGGTACCCATCTGAAGTGAATGTATTAGTTGGTAGAGCTTCGGTAATATTCGGAATTATGGTCCGAAATATTCTCGCGGTAATTCGCGAGCGTAGTCATGCGAAACCATTCGTTGTGACCGCAGACAGCAGGAGGTAGCAAGTGTGCTTCTCGAATAATTTGACACCTTTTTATTAAACAGTGAATTCTAATTTCTACAAAATACTTTTACTTATAGGTGTTCCAAAACCGCTTCGACGGATCCCAAGACTTCTACAAAAGCTGGAGCGACTACAAACACGGTTTCGGTAACCTGGCGGGCGAATTCTGGCTTGGTCTGGAAAAGCTTAACACCCTTACAAACCAGAAGCTCTATGAGTTGAGAGTTGAGATGGGCACCCAGAGGGGACAGGAGGCATATGCCACATATTCCGTGTTTACTGTCGGCCCTGAGCACGAAGGGTTCAGGATCAGCACCCTTGGCACCTATTACGGAACAGCAGGTTAGTGGTATACTTGTGAATAAGTGAAACCAACTTAGGCATTATAGTTTATACTTTGCTGAAATTCAATAACGCAACTTGCACAAGACGAAATACATTAAACTGTTAATTAAGAAGAAGTTAAAAGCACCTACACACATACCAAAACCCATACTTATTTTTGTTAATGGTTGATCGACTTGAATAATGCAAGATAAATCTTATAATTGTTATAATGCAACAGAATACCTACAGATGTTGAACAGTCACACATCATCCTACTTATACTTATAATTCAAATGTGCAAGTATAAAATAGTTCGGCTCCAGTAACAAACATGTACAATAAAGTCTCTGCTATAAGAGTACAAATATGTTTAAATTCAGGTGATTCTCTGGCCTACCACGCTGGTCAGAAGTTCTCCACAATGGACATGGACAACGACGAGTGGAAAGATGGCGCCTGCGCATCCGAGCACGGCGGCGCCTGGTGGTACAAGGAGTGCGACAAAAGGTTATTAGTCTCTTTTATGCATAGCAATGTAACTTAACAATGCGTTAACATTTTGAACCATCTCTCAAAAAGTATAATTAATTTCTGAGGTGGTCTATATACTTTTTAAACCATTGCCTGACGCGCCGTGGAGGCCCACGGCGCGTCAGGCGTATATAACATACAGTAAAGAGGCGACGCGCGACGCCCCGCGTCTCCTTAAATGAGGCGTTATTCCTATACCAGGAGGGAAAATGCAAGAAAGCTTTGTGTGTCATGGGATTGGTCGTGCTTCGTGGGTTGCCAACATAGCTTAATAAAGTCTGAACCGCTTGGCTTATTACGCATTTATCAAATAAAGAGAAATCTCCTGAAACTTAACGTTTGTACTCGGTAAAAAATAAATATTAAAATAGGCATAATATGTTATTATTCATACATTCGATCTACTTTGACAACACGTTTGGTGTTGTGGTTAGCGCTCCTGACTGGTATGCCAGCGGTCGCGGGTTCGAATCCCGCAAGGGGCAAATGTTTATGTGATGAGCACGAACATCTCTACCTGATTCATGGATGTTTATATGCATTCAAGTATTTATAGGAGACGCCCCCCTCATAATGGTTGTCTATATTTCGTAGCACTAGAGAGAAAATTCCTAGTTGTCTGGCGCATATATTATTTTTTAATGTTTCTAGTAACCTGAATGGCAAGTATGTAACCAACACTGACGAGCATCGAGGTCAGTCCATCTACTGGATTTCGTTCAAGGCCCCCACCACGCCGCTGGCGAAAACTAAAATGATGATCAGACCCTTGCCAGCAAGCAAACCCATGGACTATGTCGACAACAGGGTAAAGTTTGGAATTTAATATTACTTAAGTACTTGGCAAGATCTTTGAATCAGTGTAGAAGAATGTAGTAGTTAGTAAATATTTATAACCAAAATAATGTTAAATGCTTCGTGGTTCTTGTGGGACAAAGTATGTTTTAAGATTCCAATGTATCCCGCTTAAAAATATATAAAACCGGTAATACATCCATTTCTTATCGATAGTAACGCAAGTAATGGTAAAAACTCGTTTTCATTGGTTGAACAATTAAAATAGCCATTTTGTTAATTGGATAAATTATTGTTTATTCAATAAAACACAATCAAATTATTCAACTGATAATAACAATTTTTGACTATTACGTGAGTCAACTATCGATCAAGAAAGCCCTTAGTTACTAACTACTAAAAGTTTGTTGTAAATTATGTAAATTTTGTTTAAACATTATAGAATAACAATGAAGTAGTCTGTAATTATTAGATACGGGGATAATTATAAAATACTATTATCCTCCTCAAGACTAATTCTGGAGCTCATGGCCTACTTTGTGTATGGAACTGGCTTCAAAATAATAAGATATTCGTTATTGTTCGATAAGCCGCTAAAAGAGGAAATTTAATATTTTGAGCACCAGCATTCGCATCTGGGAAGTGATCATAGTGTCATATAAAACACACACGCACACACAATAGATGTTTTAAGACACGTAGTCAAAATGTTATGGAAATGATATAAACACGAAATCTGTGCGAAAATTGGACTTAACGTTCGTAAATAACCTGAAGAATGAATGGCTCATGTTTTCGCAGAAAACTGTAGAAAGTCCGAAACTGAGGCCAGTGCACGACATGGCGAAGGGGCCGAAGGTGAGCCACTCGCCCTACAGGTACGAAGAGCCCTCCCGCGCCGACGCCTTCTTCCCTAACTACGCTTAGGCGCGCGCCGGGCTCGGCACCGCGCACGTACCCAAGGAACGCGACTTACTGACCGATGCGCGACGGTGAGGTGGACCCTTATGAGGGCCGTTACACTTTCATAGATAAGCGGTGCCTTTCTAATACTTGATATTTACGATCACGTGACAACACCGTTTATCACCATTTCACCGATTCTGTCACTAACATCGGCGTTTGTAGAAGAGTGTTCACAGATTCAAACTTTGGAGCGCTCTTCTGTTACTATGGTTTTGAAATAAGGATTGATTAAACACAATTGTTACCCACGATTTATATTCGAATATTATACACACACCGCTTGTCTCAAAAAACTGTAACAGCTCCCTAATGATCCATGTTCGGTTTGCGATAGCACTTTACTCGCTTATATTTATTATTTCGGGGCCTGCGTCCATCCTTCGTGACATCTTCTTTCACAACTCTTACCTACATAAGTAGCGTACGCTACGCTTTAGTTTAGACCATGAGCCTAAATGAGATCTTAAGCTCTTATACTTACCGAGTACTTTGAAGTTATCTGTTGTTACCCTCATGATTCTTAGCTGTTTTATGATTGTGATATTTATATTGTTACTTTGATATTGATGACTGTTTGAAGAAAATATCTAGTAATCAATTGTTTTATTTTGTATTTTCTTCTAAATTTGTTATATAATTGGATATGATTTTGTTGTATTGTTGATTTTGCTCGTTTATTATTATTTTATATATTAATATATATTTTTACTGAGACTAAGTTGAGTTTCCATGTAATTAAGTGGACCTTCTGGCAATGCATTAAGTGTACTTTAATATAAGACTTAGAATACGATTGGCGTGTAAATTCGTTTGTAGCTACTCATAAAAAAATGACATATTACTGAAGTATTTTAAGATGTGCTATGTATATCGCATTTAAAATTGTATATCAGTATTTAAGACTTTAGGGTAACTGGACATCATAACTTGTATATTTGTGCTTCATTTTAATGTTATAATACAAAAATATAATACCTTTGGATCGCACTGGATGCAAACCGCTCACAACCGGTCGCTGTGAAAAACCGTGGGGGAGGCCTATGCTCAGCAGTCGACGTCCTTTGGCAGTTTATCCTGATGATGATGACAATACCTTTGGCCTCACAACTCCAAACAATGATTCTACAGTACGCATGTTTTTGGAACATTTTAGCCTGTAGATAATTTCATGACCAGAGAGTGTATATGACATTTTAATCCTTACCATACAATGTTAAATGTTATGTTCAGGTAAACTTTAATAAAATAAATATATATCAGTCTCATTTGCTTTATTTTACTAATTTTGACGTGAACAATAGGATCTGTGTTGAGTTGAGCAATGATATGATGGATATGATGAATACATCAAGTAATACACATTTGTTTAGTCACCCCTGTGTATATATCAAGTAGGTATAGATGACAGCATTATCATATGCAAAATCTAAAAGAAACAGCGTCTGTTAACTTTGCTATAATCAAATCTATATCGATAGCGTCTACGGAACCCGCACGAAAGAGAAATCGTTAGGTATCTGAATTTATAACAAAAACGAGAACTCAACAGTTCGAGAATTGTCGTCAACAAAGCGGGTCGCCGCTGAATAACTTAACAAGCATTATTACATACCACATAATATATTTGCAGACGTGACTATCCTATGTAACATGGCAGTGCTCAAGCTTTAGTGTTTTTCAAAATTTACAAATTACACATTTCCTATAATAACTATGTAAATACTTATGTTACGAATTAAGTAAATTTTAAAAACGACTTTTTACATTAGCAAACCTTATTAAATTTATATTACAATTTAATTTTATGAAACAAAAGGCAGGTAATCTGAATAGAGAGTGCCAAACCGTTGGAATCAAAAAATATGTTTAGTAAGAAAATAAAATCCATACGTAACGAAGACCGCGGTGTCTTTGAGAGCCTACGGACATTTCAATCCCATAGGTACTATTTCTTAAACAAATAGATATTACATGAAAAATAATTATAACTAAGTGGATTATCTCAAAATAGTTGCGAATTCCGTAACTACTCATGTTATACTTACAAAGGTACTGACCTGTTTTTGGTATCTTACTTATGACTATATACACAACGTATGGACTAAAATGCGTGTAAAAGTGCCTAAGAAGTATGCCTATTTTACCTTATATTTACAAAGTACGTGTACAAAATGGGTTGTTACTGAAATTTTCACTAAAATGTAACGAACAGTATTGTCATGCGCGTAGTCGCAGCGTCTAGACTACGGAACACATTGCACTTCAGCTATTTTACATCGCAATTTGACAGTTAAAAAAGAAGAAGTACGCGACGGGGAATAGAACTAATTAGCACCATAGATTTTAAAGTTTCGATTTACTAAGAATTTGTGAAAAACATTGTTTCATAAGAACTCGTGATATACTAACTAGGTGGCTTGTATAACATTTGTTTCGTATAATTGCATAAATTGCACCTCCATCGTTATTATTATTAGCTATATTAATTAGCTATTAACACCTAAATATTAAAACAACTTCAAACGATACATAAACTTAAACATACACGTTTTCTATATTAAGGTAAGAGTTAACTTAACAAACTAAACATGTTAAGGTTTTTGACCACTGCACTGTAGCATACAATGACCGCGCTATGAACATGTCACACAAAAAAATATTTGTATTGAAAACTAACCAACGTCACCAACTAACACGGTCGCGTGCAAAGCACCGGCAAAATACATTCTCGCTAACTCTCGCTCATAGCGGTGAGACAGAACGCTGTCAATCCGTTTAGTGGGAAAATTAAAGAACAGGATACGGTTGCTTTTCGTGACTGACACGATCCTAGCACGGTCGTGGCATGGTACGGACGGTGCAGTGGGAAAAAACCTTAATTTAAATAAAAACGAGAACATTACATTGTGGGTTAAAATTCAAAGAAGAAGGACCACATACCATAGATAACTGCCCCACGTTCTAATGAGATGAAAAGTTTCTTTTGAAAAAAACTAAAAAAGGTGTAAAATAAGATAGCACACTGAATATTCCAATTGTAACTGTCTGTCCTATAAAAAAATATTTAAACATTCGTCCAGGGGCACATGCTACTATAAAAAGTCGTTGGTTCAATTAAACAAATTTGGAAATAATATGTTTGAAGAATACTTTGTACTATACTTTATATTTTTCATTTGGAATAATAATAAATAAATTATTTATTCCACTTAAAACAGTTACAGTAACTGGCGGTGGCGGCTGCCGAAAAGCAAAAGAATAATATTTCAATCATTTTGATGAGTTTTGTATTATGTTTTATGAATTTTGTAACAAATCCTGATTTTATTACACTGGGGGAGGTTATTTTTAATAACCAGATCCAAACAATAAACGGGTTTTTATATCTATGCCTGAACGATTTTTTCCGTGTTAGACCGTAAAAAATATGGTAATCAGTATGCTTTATTTTTTTACATTTATTTTTTATTTTTTTAAGATACGTCTCATCTCTGTAGGACATGGTATTTCTGGACCTCGTTCTTTCACTAATTACTTCGTATTAGTGTTATTGATATTTAAACGTACTTATATAGCTATGACAATAATGTATAATTTAGAATAAATATGTCGTCACTGGTGCACCTCAATAAATTATGCTACACACACACTTGGGTGTGTACCCTGATGGAGAGGTATTGAGATGCATCAATGCGAATCACATAACCGTCCATTAAAATCAAAGCTTTAGGAAGAATTTGCGACTATCCTGAGACAGCTTCGGTGCAATGGACAGTCGAGGTATGTATATAATACCTTAAAAATAATCCGAGCTAAGCTGTATACACATTATGCAGTATCGGTCATTCTAATAAATCAACTTACTGTCCGCTGCTACGACTGTGCAGCCAGCCATAACGCAAAGGGTTTATTGAAGATCCCAACTAGTGAAGGTTAGAGAGCACCAGGCGTACATAAAAATAACACATTATTCAGATCTATATATACAAATCCGAAGATCTTGGATTTCAATGACTTGTATACCTGGCGCTTCCACAGCGGCATAATATGTAAACAGCCTCAATTTCTCAATGAACTCATACATTCAACAATGGCTATGATTAGCACTCGATAGTTTATTGATTGCTTTCAGCAGCCACAATCGAATGATTTAACAACAATAGTTGTTTATCATATTTAGGGCAGCCTGAAACTATCAACAAGCTAGTGCAGTTACAGTTCTTGTGATCTTAGATCATTTGAATCATTAAAACAGATAGCAATAGATAACCTTAAAATGTCATCCCATCGCGTCACGTGTTAAAAGTTTGGGTGCAACTAACATGGCGTTTGTCAAAATAAAGGTATAGGTTAGTTGCTATCATTTCTTCAATCTCGAGCATTTTAAGGTCTAATAGAAAATTATGTTTGAATTTTGATCTTATAATTCAGGATACAGGGACAGGACAACATTTCATTGATGATTGATGAATGTATAGTCAAATTTGTAACCTATATGTGACAGACAAGACTATTATTCAAGATTAATTTAAATACACAAAAACAGTGAGGTACGAACGCACGCAACAGTTCATTACTGACGATCACACGATTATTTGAGTAATTATTTTATAATTATATAATTGAAGCATTAAGCAATTGTTTGTCATAATTAAAATAAAATATGTGTAAAGCAGATAAAATTAAACAATAAATGTACATTTGAATTATCCAAATACGTATACTGCTTATATCTAAGTAGGCGGAACTTTCGACATGTGTCCTATGTGCACCTATAGGCATGCTTCGCGATAGCGCAGGTAGAAAAAGAGTTGAACAAATGCATTATTTTAGTAAATAAGCGTTCAAATGATATCTAAAAGTTGGAAGGTCTGATTATATAGACTCTATGAATAAACACGTAAATAATTATTTCGTAATTCACTCATATAACCCTTAAAACTTTTAGATCAAACCATCGCGAGAACTTGCCCAGATGTTAGACGAATTTTATTAAAACACTAAAAGCATTAGTATTTCACACAAAATAAAACACGAAAGGATTAAAATTAAAGAACATAAATGCTAATTCATAAATAATAAAACTATGTGATGCATGAAGTTATCGATTATGTGTTATGTTGGGGTATTACTCATTTCCTCTTATTTGTAGAATGCTTAAATGTAAAAAAAAGTTTCGGATGGTGTGAATGGCAACGGGTGCGAACTATTTGCTTTCATTTTATTCAGGAACCGCTGCATAATTGACAGCAGTCACTCAGCACTCAATATCTGACGGGGCTAAGCGTCCCTTTGGTTGTACGCACCCAATATGTTAATTTCAGTTAGTGACTTGCGCATTCTACCTTACTATTAGAGCTACCTATATACTTAAGAGAGAGTGCCGCTTTGTCTGTCAATTTCAACCAGACATAATATAAACTTAACTAACGACAGTAATTATGTACAAGAATAATCAGTATCATCACAATCGTAAAAACTATCAAATATATTATGTGTAAGTATAACTTATAAGTTAATCAATCAATCAGAATAACTATAATTAAATATATAAGATTTACAAGTCGAATCAGCTGTTAACGCACATTTTAACAGCTGGCTAATATAATAAAATATCAAAAGACTCGCACAGACAACATTACACTGTTTTAATTGTTTGGTAGTAGTGCATATAAGGTCTTTAGAGATAAAAAATAACTACATAAAGGTGTACTTCTAAATCCGACGCTGTCTGATGCTATCACCGCACTAGATAATAATATTCGTTTACACTTACGTTCGACTCGTGAACACTGCGTTGCATTAACTACTTTTGTCCATTATTGAAAACAGGGAAATTAAATCTGAAACAAAGATACAAAAAAATAAAATAGACATAATCAATTGTTAATGATAAATGAATAAATTTATACCGTTTATCAATTATAAACGAATTTTAGGTGACTTGTTTTTTAGTTTTTCCGCATATATTCTAGAAACTATGCGTCCGAAAAGAGATGAGACCTTCTACTAAAGCTATACTAAAGTTAATAAGATTTGCTTCAAGTTTTACTAAGTCAAGTTTTGAACAGACTTCAAAAACAGGAGGTTTTCAATTCACCTCGTATTTTTTGACATCGTTAATGGAATTGGATATTATTTGAGTATGATAATCTATTTAGGCGTTCAAATAAGTGTATTCAAATTCGCAGATGTATTTTTGTTCGTGTTTGATATTTGTCACTTTTGTGTTTTTTTATTTGACTGGAAAGAAGATATTGTGTAGAGATTTTTTTTTGTCAATTGAGAATATACCAATTAAGGTCCAGTATAACAATCATCAAAATCGGTTCGGTTTTTGAGATATGACCTAAAAGAAAAACATCGGATTTAAAAAAAAAAAGTCGAAACTTTAAAACCGCCTTCTTAAAACTCGATAAAAAGGCTGTTGTAATACCTGTCTTCTGTTTAGGAAAAAACAATTTATTTGGAGTCTTTTAAGCCTTATAATAGAAATTTTTAAAGCGGTTTAAAAGTTTGAACACACTATTTTTATATTACTCTATGCACATGTCTCTAAAACTACTTTATATATTATATTTATATTTATTATATATTTAACCATAGGTATCGTAACCGCGATATCCGTGAAAAAAGAAAAAATAATACAAATATACGAATATCTCAGTCTTCAACCTGTGTGTGTTACCAGTGATGACATACGAATCCGAAACATGGTCTCTAACTATGAGCTTTATAAAGAAGATCAAAATCACACAACGAGCGATGGAGAGGGCTATGCTCAGTGCTTCTCTACGGGATAGAATCAGAAATGAGGAGATACGTAAAAAAACTGAGGTAACGAACATAGCCTTGAGAATCAGTAAGCTCAAGTGGCAATGGGCAGGGCACATAGCGTGTTCAACTGATGGCCGTTGAGGCAGATACTAGATTGGAGAATTTTTAGACCAAAAACGCAGCGTAGGACGTCCATCGACAAGATAGACAGACGACCATGTAAAATCGGTTGCTGTGGAAAGCCTTGGGGGAGGCCTATGTTCAGCAGTACATGTCCTTTGGCTGAAAATGATGATGATGATACGAATATCAAATATCAAAACAAATAAACACTAACAAAATTTAGTGTATGTTTGTTTTTTTGTTGTTGATAACCTCCTTTTTGTTAATTAGTTTTAAAACTTGAATAAGTTAAGCGCATAGCAAATTTTATCAGCTTTCATTTTGTAGACGGTCTTATGTCGCTAAAACGCATAGTTTCTGATAATTAAGCGAAAGACCTAAAAAATTACCTTCTCCCGGCTCAAGGTCTACAGTCTTTTTCTTTTTTATTGACGACTTTTTTAGTATTTTTATATGTTGACCGCCTTACTTATCCAACAAAAGTTACGAAATCTAAACTCTTGTTCTTCGTGATTCCCTCTACAAGGTTTTACGATATTAATTTGACTAGCCTTATCAGCAAATGGGTATCAAAACTATAACACAGTGACTGTTTTGGAAAATAGCAAGTGATTTTAGCACAATAACTAGTGATCGTTGTCGAGCTAAATAGATAGTTTTATAACTATATATGCTGAATAAAATCCACCACTAGACGTGTGTGCAGAAATACACGTGCCAATTCTTCGAATACAGTTCATTTTCCCAAGCGATTTTTTTATTATTATCAATATAAAATTATCCATATGTTATTATCACGATAGTTACCGTGATAATTCTCATTGATAATTATCCTTTTGAATCCTACTTAAAACGTTGGCGGACTTCTGCCACCATTTTTCTAGAAATTTTAGTAGTAGACAATAATATTTTGTCAATAAGTATACATCGACACTATAGTAACATATTTGAATAGAATAATAACTTTAGTTGGATTACTTTTTGTAATAACAGTCCGTCAATTGTTTTAGGACCCGCCGCCGCAGACTTTCCCAATACCCGGTATAAATTCATTTATGATTATTTAAAACTTAATGCAAAAAACATAACTGTATGCCAAAAGCATTCTCTACTAGTCAACTATAGGTCTGAAAAGAGAAAAATATATTCACAGGCGGTGCCTGTAAAGTTATATAGGCAAGAAAAGAGGAGAGTATAGCGATAAAGATGACTCTATAATACGATGACAAGCATACATACTGCTTAAAGGAATATAAAAGTAAAAAAAGTTAAGTTAGCCTGTAACATCCCAATGCTGGACAAAGGCCTTACCTCAACTCTGAGGTAGTTCAAGCCATACTCCACCACGCGGGCTCAGTGCGGATTGGTGGAGGGGTGTTTGCAAGGCAAGGGACAAACCCTGCTGTCAGATGTTATCAAGCCGCCTCTATAAGGCCTCTGACTAGGCTTAACGACTAATATCAACCGAAATTAGCCAGGACGGAAGCATGCTCGTGATGTACGTCACTTATATGGTCGGAATGGTCACCCATCCAAACACGACCGCGCCGTAGGTTGCTTCACTTCGGTATCAATACCAAAGCGCTGCTACTACTGCGCTACATAATCATCATTCTCAGCCAAAGGACGTCCACTGCTGAACATAGGCCTCCCCCACAGCTTTCCACAGCGACCGATCACTAGCAGTCTGCATCCAGTTTGATCCTGCGATCTTTTTAAGGTCGTCTGTCCATCTTGTTGGTGGACGTCCTACGCTGCGTCTTTGGTCGAAGGGTCTCCAATCCAGAACTTTCCTGTCCTAACAGCCATCAGTTTTTCGCGCTATGTGCCCTGCTTATTGCCACTTGAGCTTGCTGATTTTTAAAGCTATGTCCGTTACCTTACTTCTTCTACGTATCTCCTCATTTCTGATTCGATCACGTAGAGTAACTGCGCTACGAGCAATATAAATAAATAAAATATAAATATCCTTTCATCCCAGAGTAAGCTTGTGTTATGGGTGCCAGATAACGGATATAATACTTAAATACTTTTTGTTTGTAAATACATACATGATATACATAGAAAACACCCAGACCAATACAAACAGACATGTTCATGCACACAAATGTTTGTATTGTGGATCGAACCAGCAACCCGCTGCGTAGTAGGCGATATCTCGACCACTACACCAGACGGGTCGTAAAATATGTATATATAAAAATAAATAAATATAAACATACACATCGTTTAAACGAACTTACCTCAGTCATGTTCGTTCGTCGTCTGCTCGCTCTCAGGGCGCAGCGAGTCGATGCAGGCCACTATCTTGAGCGCGGGGCCGAGCTTCATGGACAGAGCCATCACCAGGTGCTCCGGCCTGATGAGCAGCAGGGCTTCGCCGTCCACCTCCTGCATGAGGAACTCGTCCGCGTAGCCCGCGCAGCCGGGGATGCTACGGATGAAGTCGCATACTTCTGCCACCTGGTGACAAAGATTGGTACTGCATGGTCACACGGTGATGGCAGACAATCGCGGCGAGGGCGCTGAGTGTACCAAATAATTTATACTTATATTATAAAATAGAAGTGTTTGTTTGTCTGTTTGGACGCACTCATCTCAGGAACTTCTGGACCGATTTGAAAAAATATTTTTGTGTCAGATAGCTTATTTATTCAGAAAGGCTTTAGGCTATAAAACATCACGCTGCGTTGGAAGTAAAGGAAGCAAACTCAAAACGCGCGGTGGCAGTCGCGGGGGACCGCTAGCGTGAGATTTTAATTAATATTGTTATTGATTGACATTGTAATTAATATTGTTATTATCAGTACGAAATTCTGTGATAGTTAAGCAAGTGATAATAATAGTCCCCCTAGCCGGATTCGACTACGGAGTGGCCAGTCACAACGACTAACCGACTGCGCGGGACATATTATAGTGCACAAGTGTGTGCGCAAACCCAGGTGCACTCTCTATTCCTTTCACTCTCATATCCCGATGGGCCAGCAATCTGACACGACCGGAGAGAAATCAGGCGCAGGACCAACGGCTTCACGTGCTTTTCCGAGGCACAGGGGTAAACACCGCCAACTTCCTAACTCCGGGATACGCTAAGAAATTCTGAACAGAAAAACTCAGGTATATATATTAGGCCCGACCCGGGGATCGAACCCGGGACCTCCAGCCGTCGCTTTTAAGTGCGACCCTCTTGCCGCTGCGCCAACGAGACAGTTCAGCCGACGAAGCAAGTGATAGAAAGTATGGTCAACGGACAACAGCACGTTAAGGTAAACACTGCGGTATCTTATTCTGTTGTAACAAGGGCTAATTTGCAACAAAAGTGTGTAACCTCAGGGTCACTGTACATTGAACTCACCGTCCACTTGTTGGCGTTGGGTATCTTGGCCGGCTCGGCGTCCGCGGACGCGTCTGCCGCGTCTGCCGACGGCTCGGGCTTCACCGGAGGCTCGCCTTCGATGCTCGACGTGATTCGCGACAGGTTCACTGTAGCTTCTAGCATCGGTTTCTTGCCTGGTTCGTAATTATCATTGGCTTGAAATTTGGTTGAAAAGAAAACGAATTCACTTGGAAAACATAATGGAATAAAAATCTAATGTTTGAATAATGAAAGCAACGCTATTGATAAACAAATACTAAAAGATATAATATATGACTCAGAATTTATTTTACTTCATTTTATCTAGCTTCTGTTTCACAAAGAAGCTGATTAATAACTTAGTAGCCCATGCGTTCGAATTACTTTTTTTATAATAAAGTAGTCCCTCCCTTACTTTTTTTAATTGCAAACTTTTTGTCAACATTCAAAAACTCCAACAATTATTTTACTATAATTGTCATACTTTAGCCGTCACCCACAGACTCACAGAGCAGATTTTTATTTAGGCAGACATGACAGTTTCAATCAAACTTTTTATTTTTTAATGTTGCAAGCATAGTGCAATTAAGTCTGGGCGATTAATTGAATTTATGACACGATTTTGAATAATGTGATTCTACTTATTATGATTAATAAAACATGTAAAATGTTGAATACAGCTACAGACAAACATAGTAATGTTCTAATGAATAGAGAAAAAAAAAGTCCTTAAGTTGCAATCTCATGATAATCTTGTAAGACTTTAGCCTATTTTGACTATTTACTACTTTCCATTTACATGATGAAATTATGACGGTATTTGTATGAGACGTGTTTTGAAAAGGATTTTATTTTTGAAGGATTTTTGTAATTACACTGTTTTATTTTGTATTACATTTCATTCTAATAAACTTGTGCACTTTATATATTTACTTTTAATATTCTTAATTCAATAAAAGCGATGATTGAACAGAAAATAATTTCGACAATTATTTTGGAACAACACTATTTTTCAATTACGACAAAGGGGCGTATGTCATTTTGGTCTATTTTAATCAAAAATCAGAGTATAGTTTAAATACTCTGTAAAGCTGTTGGTTTTCTGAATAAAAACATAGGATTTGTTGAGAACTCACGTGGCGGTTCATCTGCTGATGGCAGTTTGTTCTCTTTGTCTTGCTCCTTGTCTTGACCCCATTCACGCAGCGGCCGGTTTACCTTACAGAGCAATCAATAATAAATATTCTCGTACATTGTAATGCGAAGCTGTTAAAAAAAAAATAGACACAAAATTCATAATTAGGTTTTTCGAGGCAGCCAAAAGGGCATTGATTGTAAAGCTGTGTATATGTAACCGTTATATTGTAAAACCGCGTGATTACAATTTAACGTGTTTAAATTCGTTAGATTGTAATATGTCGAGTTATTGTGAACTGTACAGATTTTCATATTATAACATAAAACTGTCGACGACTGACGAATCACTGCGCAAAGTGGTGGGTCTGGTGAAGGATAAACAGGGTGACCGAAGCGAATACCCGTTTATCCTTCGTGTTTGGTCGACATGTAAGGACCAATAAAAGCATAAATTCTAAGCAATGTAAAACTCGTTTACAATATATCGACAGACAATATAACGGATTTATAATCGTTAGATTGTAATCTCGCTTTTTTTGTAATATTCATAACACTATTTGAAATAACGATCGCACTACTTACAGCGAAAGGTTCCCCAGCCTCCTGTATGACGTAGCCTTCGATGACGTGCGTGAGTATGTTCGGCTTCACCATCGCCTTGGGCAAACCTTTATCTGAAATGGCACAAACGGTTAAAAAGTATGCTCGTGACGCAACCCTAACACGAAATGTGATTACAAATGATTACGTCGGTTCTTTGAAAAACGAAAGTGTTTGATAAGTTATAAAATAAATAAATATAAATGTCACCGTCACATAGTAAAAACCGCGTGGTTACAATCTTAACGTTTTAAATCCGTTAATTCTTCATACATTATAACGTAAACTGAAATGACGAATCACTGGGAAAAGTGGTGGCTCAGGCGTCGTGTTAGGTTGACATGTATCAAAGGTGGAAATCCCAAACAATATCGAGCTTTTTCACAATAAATTGAAAGACTACAATTAACCGGATTTAAAACCGTTACATTATAATCTCGCGTTTTTTTCAATATTGCAGTGACATGAAAAAAATCTTTAAAGCCTTTAATATAAAAATATTTCGTGTGTTTGTAATATTATACAATAGTGTTTATTTTAGCAAAGTGCGGCTATTTTTCAAATTATAAAGCGTTCTACATCGCGTATTTCATATTTTAATTACGCTAATACTGTGTTATTGTAATAATTTGGCTACCTCTATATTATGTTTCTTCTATTGTTAGATACCTTATCATGCTATGTGCACATGTTTTGGAGTCACAGTGTATTAATGATAGCATACATAAGATACTATATAATGTAATTATCTGTAATTCTGTTTGTCTAATGAATAAATAAATTAAAATTAAAATACTAATGATATAGCAAGACATTAAAAATCTATATTCGAGAAACAATCAACATTTAGTGACATTTGTATTGAATGGAAAGGGTATAAACTAGAATCGAGTACTGACCATGCGAAGCCGGTTGGCTGATATGTCTCGGCGTGCACTGTGACGACTTGAACAGGGCTGTGGTGCCGGACGAGACGGGCGCTGTGATCGCCGCTGTCATCGTCGAAGAGGACGACGTTGACGACGCTACTGTCGTCACCACCTACAGCGAACCACGACATTTGTAAAATAACAAGTTGATGAGTCATCAATGATGACGTAAAGTGACGGTCATATCAACCTGATGGAAGATAGAAACAGACCTGAAAAAGGGTTTCTTCGCATAATATAGAGTTCATTCTTTCAACAAGTAAATCGTTTAATCGCGAGTTTTAAGTGTATTTTGTTTTTGAACTCGGTTTTACTTTTTATGTTAAAGTTTATATACATGTTCATTTTCAGTGATTTGGGGATAAACTATACAGTACCTATCTAACAAAGGTCCAGAACCTTGTATTAATTACTGAACTCCCGAGATTATAGATATATTAAAGATTTCAGCCAACAAAGGACGCATAGACATGCCAAAATTAAAATATAGTACAAAAACACTGTACTCCCATATAAGACGAGGGAGAAGATTAAAGGTTCTTCCATTATACCAAGCTTCATCATCGACTTTAGTAACAATGGGACCAACTTACTAAGAGATAAAAAAAAATTCACGTCGATACACAAATTACTGAGCTATGAGGTAACAAACAGTTGATTAAAGAACCTCGTACTTTTTGAAATCGGTTGTAGAATTCAGTCCCTACAGGATATGACATAATCCTTGCTATGGTGATAAAGATTATGATATAATTTCTCTAAGCTTATCAAAATGCAGATATGTTTACATACCTGAAGCCTATTAAATTTTATAAATAATTGAAAATCGTAATATTTTATTGCTTTGATGAGAGGAGGAGATTATAATCAGAGCTGAGCAGTGTTAAATAGATAGATAACTCTTCATTGCACATAACATTTATAAACAAATTCGTTTTAAGGAAACGTACAATTTAGGCGGTCTTATCGCTATGAGCGATCTCTTCCAGACAACTTTCGGGTAAAGAAGGTATAAGTTTTACAGGAAGGGGTATTTTGTGATCGAGAAAGGCTTTATCAGGCTGCTACAGGAAGGGAGAAAGCAAACTCAAAACGAGCAGACGAAATTGCGGGGGACGGCTAGCCTTTAAACAGCGTTTGTTACCTGCGGCGCAGCGGGCGGAGTCTGATGCGCGCCGCTCGAGACTGGCTGCGCGGGCGCGGGTTCGACGCTACCGGTGCTCGTCGTCGTGTCCACCTTGGCGGACTTGCTCTCTGTCGTCGACATGGTGGATGTGCGCATGAAATCTGCAAGATAAAAACGATTTTTTTTCGGGTTGGGCATTTTAACAATAAATCTTGATAACTTCTAGAAAAGATGTGCTTAATGGAAAGATATTAAACAATTTATTCAAGTTAGTAAAAAATATGAAGTACATTTTATACTACGACAAAGACCAACATTGGGCTTTCTAAAGGAGAGAAACGTTATATGTAAAATTTAAAGCGTGATATGAGTAGGTACATAAATAATGTTTGCTCTCATATAACGTTTACACCTACATACAGGTTGTTGTTTTGGTCAGCGACGCCCAACTCGAGTGGTCGTACAAACGATACTGATGGCAAAAAAAAAATATTTTTTTAATGAATAACCCACAATATTATTATCTTATTACGATTCTAGCAAGCAAATCAAAAATACCAACGCCAGCTCACCTCTTCGTGACTTCTAGCTACGGCGTAGTTTGTCGTAAATACGCGCAAACTACGCGCGACTGTGCGAGTTTCCCCATTCATTTATATATATGTATATATTTTTTAATAAATAAATAAAAAGCATGTTAAATTCATATACTGTGCCTGTGTGATTAGGCTAGCTCAGGGCACGAACCATTAACTCTCGGCTCAATTGCCTCGCAGGTCACCGTCAGGTTTATCAGTGGGAGGGCCTCAATTTGAGGCCTGGAGTCCCACATCATTGCCCCCGCGGTTGTTAGGTATGCGTAATAGCAATTCCTTCATTCCCTAAGGCCTTCGTGGCTTCGTGCGACGCGTTGCGCGGAGCGGGCCGCCAAAAACACAAACATACGGTAGTTTGCAGCGTTATGTTTGAGTTGTAGCGTTACATGCCGCGAGGAAAGCTTACCGCTGTACAAGTCGCGTCTACATTTCTATAGTATGAGTTAGCGAGTGAGACGACGCAGGTCATTTCACGCGTCACCTCACCATAAACGGTAGAACCGCGCAAAGCGTCGCGGGAAGCCACGCGTCTCCTTGAAAGAGGCCTAACGTAAAAACTATCATAAGAGACACTAACCGACAGTAGAGACCGCAGCGGAGACTGGTGTTTCAGTCGCGGGTGCAGCGCTGAAGGCGGGCTGCTCGGGCGCCGCGTCGGTCTGCATCGGCTGTGGCGCGATTTGCTGCACCACAGGGGCCTGGAGAATACAAAACGCTAAATAATATAACTCTAAGTGCGATCGAAAACAAACAATTCTCAAAGACATACATCTATACCTCGGCTTTCACATCATGAATTTAAGAGCTTTGCTCTTGTCGGTGGAAATTTTCCCTTCTTGTGAAAGTGTATATCTGTAGTATAGCATAGCAGGTTGCGAAACGTGGACTTTAACCAACCGGGTTAAGAGATGGGGCTTTTGAGATGCGGAGCTGGATATGAATGGAGCGAATAAGTTGGAAAGAGAGAAAAAAACTAACTATAGAAACTATAGAAGGTAGAAGAGGGAGAATTTTAGGTCTCCTGATGAGACACGATCATTATACATCAAAACCATAATAGAGAGAAGAAAAGAAGGAAGCAAGGAAGACCAAATGTTTCATGTCGTGTTGTATCAGCAAGTTATATTGATTGATAACTAACTTATAACTCTTTCAAAAGGTTAGGTGTAATGTTAAAAAAAGGAAAATAAAGTATATGAGCAATCAGAATTCTATATTTTAAAAAGGCGTAAAAAAAACAATAAGTGAAACCAAGATGCTTTCCCGGGATTACTACCATGAGTCTGGTTCCTTTTGACATCTGTCTTAGGAACTTTACGCATAATTACCGGCGGGGGCATCTGCTGCTGCTGCTGCTTGTTGTCCTCGCTCTTGACGTGCGCCACCAGCGCGGCCTGAGGCTGCAGCGGCAGCACGGAGCCCTGCACCGGCGCCGCGATCAGGCCCACCGCGCCGCCCGCTTGCAACGTCAGCTGGGGCGAGCTGAGGCTGCTGGCTGACACCTGGCCACGCGCGATAACGGTTAAGAGGCTCCCAGAATTTTCAACGCGCACACTAGCGCCACTTTAGTAGAAACATCATAACTCGTTAAATAAAAGACCAATCGAAAATCTGATTGATGCGATTGTAGCTCTAGTTATGTGGTTTAGATACAATGTTTAAAGTCAATAAAACAAAGTTATCTGCAGTTAAAATTAGAAAAATTGCCGAAAATGGCCATATTTAGCAGTTTTTCTAACTCTAACTACAGTAAACTACTATTGAAACAAAAGAACTAAATAAACTAGAGAACCTGTACTATAATCGTGTCTACCAGATTTTTGATTGTTTTTGTATTTACGGGGTAATAATTATTCTAAATAGAGTGGTGCTAGTGTGCGCGGCAAAAATTCGGGGAGCCCCTTAACTACTGTGCCTTAGCAGTTTTTTTTACTAGCTAGCACCACTATTCTTCTTTGTTGCAGTCAGAACCTTAGTTATGTACCGCTTCTTCATTTTTTAAATGTTTACTCGACAATTCAATACAGAACGGCAAAAAAAAGTGGTGAAAAAAATACGGTAGTTATTTAAAATGGGCCTAAAAAAATTTAGACTACACATTTGAATGTATGCAAAAGATATCATCGGCATTAATTAATGATACTACTTATATATATGTACGTACTTTCAAGATTGAAATTAATCAAGCCAAGGATAGTATGGTAACAAAATGCAGAACCATGCAAAAGGTTATATGTAGTATTGGACACGTTGCTCATGCTTCAGTTATGAAACGTACTTTCTATCATCGTTCTACCATATAAATTATTATACATGCGTTGAAATATCATTTCATATACAAGAGATTTAAAAAAATACACATAATTTCAGAATCATGACGACACAAAACCTCAGTTACCTACCTAACATTGACTACACAAATGAACCTAAAAGAAAAAAACAAATACTGCTTGAAATAGGTAAGTTAGTAAATTGAATAAAAACGAACTACTTATAAATTGAAATAAAAATATATATCTAACCACTATTGCGAAATATTGAATATCGATCCAGAATAAGAAAGAAACATTCGAAGAACAGATGATGAAATCAAGGTAAACGAGTAGGTACTAGGATAACTAGAAACAAAGATTATTGTGAAGGAAGCTATAAAGAGTCATCACGTAAAAGACTAAATCATCATGACCATACAGAATGATAAACGAATAAAGTTTAAAATAGGGCATTCGACACTAAAATCTTGATCTGAAAATATATCAAGCTTACAACAACATTTTTGTTGGTAATCTGATATATGTTTCCGACAATGCAGTCAAATTGCTGTATCAGGTGAAACTAGTTATGTGAAATATAACTGCTGTCTCGAATTTCATATTTCTAGTATATGACTCTTTTTATTATTATGCCTCGGACTTTGGATTAACTATTTGACTTAAGAGTATTTTTCTAAGAGACGATTTTGCCAATGTCAGATAGGATTTATTCTACCGAATAAGTATATAGGGTCTAACAAAATTAACTGCATTCCTTCTAGGCGCTAATTCTGACCATCAAAATTAACAATAAAAAATATTTTACTTTCCCATACTAGAGGGCCGCTGATCCTAGTTAGTATGGAGAAATCAAAAATTTTCTTGGGCTTTCGATGTTGGTCCCATACAAAAAGTTGTTTAAACAGAACAACAGAATCACCACCGAGAAGGAATTCAGTTGATTTTGGGAAACCCTGTATAACGACCGATTGTAAAAATACATTTACGTAAATGATTGCCGACAAATAAGTGACGATTTCGAATCAGGCGTTTTGTATTGTATTCCACGAATATTTCTCATCTGGCGTTGGTAAAATCGAATCTAAGTAAAACGACATAAAATCGAAAAATACACCGGAATCAAATGTAATTTTGATGTAAAAATGTTGCCAAGTGTCAAATACCCCAGAGGATCTAGGGGGACTAGGAGATCTAAGGGTGGTTCTACCTCGTGGTGCAAGATCGCCGGTGAGACCTGCACGAGCGGTGACGCCAGCAGGGACGCGCCGTCGATCGCAAGGGACTGCCAATCACCGTTACCAATGTTCGCATTCAACTACGTAGGTACACTTATAGTACACACACACCGATGTCCTATACATGGAACCATGGGGGATCTTTTAAGTTTTATCAGGTGACGAGATTTTAAAATTTTAATTCAGTATATCACAATCATAAATTATTACTAAAGTTTTAAAAGTTTAAAATTCTAAAGTGACCGTTTACTATTATTTTACCTGTATAATAATAATACTATTAATTTAACTAAGGATAATTACGGAAGTTCAGTAAAGGTATCAAGCATTAATGAGTTATTATGGTTAATCAATCACACACACTTTATAACTATCGTTTAACCAGGTTTATGCTATGTGTCGCTTCACGTTAATTAGATCAATGCACACACTATATTGCTAATTATAACTCGCACACAAACTGCAGTTAACAAGTCACCCAGAAAGCAACTGAAAGCATGTTTTATAGATGACTACTGTGGGAAACGCCACGTACACCTTAGGCTCTATAAGTATTATGTTACACCCAGTTGTGAATTACTGACATATGCAAAAATCGACGGCGCATCGGTTTTGCGACGCGTTGAAATGCAACTGGTTTGATAAGAATATTTACAATGCAATGTAATTTAAAGAACATATTTTTGTTTGCATGGGGAAAATGCCAAAACCTTGTACATAACACAAAAAAAATGCTTATGTAAAGCTTAATAACAGATTGATTGTCTTCAATAAAATATTAGATTTTGAAACAACATATAATAACTTTGTATGCAGCTGATTGCGACTTAGATCACATAATGAGAAAATTTACGGAGTAGTTTGAATGTTTTCATGACATGCAGCATACTTTTACCATAAGCACTGTCTAAAGAAGTGGTCAATGAAATTTGATGAGTCTAGACGTTTTTTGTTTATTTTCCACATCCATATAAAATTGCAGGACAAATTCAAGAGAAACGTGTTCTGCAAAATGTACAAGTACATTAAAATAAGAAATAGATGGCTTGTGTATGTGATTTTAATGTTAGTAAAACCGCAAAATAATGCACAATAACATATAAAAAAACAATGTACAAAATAAATTAAACTTTAAAAAAAATAAGCAAATTTTTTGTTCGGTCATTTTTAAAAAAATACCATAAATATCGAAACACAAAAACCACCGAACCAAAAAAAATAATAGCAGAAAATGATAGAAAAAGAACCCCCCCATTAGCCATTTTCATTCAGCACGCGGTGTACCAAACAACCTGTAACCTGAAGTTGCCAGGTTTATAAGTTTATTATTTAATTACCAAAAAATGATGACTCAAATTAAGATTAAGTACAAAAGTTCAATTACGTGTATTTTATCTACTTTTAGAGATAATGTATGTACATGGTCTTGGCATTTGTATAAACATCACCTTTATACATTAATTTGTATTTTTCAATACTTTTACCATTTTATTTTTTCACAAGAAACCCTCAATATTTCAGTGTATCATCAATTAATAACATGGCTAAAGTATAAACTGTTTGTTATTAGTCTTTATGACAAACTAGAAGATGGTCTGACCTATTTTGATGGTATGTGAAAGGGTAGTCAATACCATGCGATTGAACGTTTTTTGGTCGGAATCATAATCTATAAGACCAAGCTTTTCATATAATAAGTGATTTCAAATTTTCAATGACAAATCATGAGTTATAATGTTCATTGTTTTGATACGTTCAATTTATAATACACAATCGGTAAATTTGGGATTTCTCCCTTTTGATTAATTTCCTAAGCAACCTCAACTAAGGCGTTGTTTCCATAAGGATAGCATATGTAGGTATGGTAAGCCAAACAATAGGCGAGGACTTACGGTCTGCATCGGAGTGGAGTGGTTGATCCCGGGCTGCTGCTGCACCGTCATTCCGACGGATGTCTGCACGATGCCGTTGCTCACCAACGTCTAAAGAACGTTAATAGCTTTGGTAACAATATTATAATTAATTTTAATATAAGGAAGAAAAAAATAAGAAAAGAAGTAAGTACATCTATTATTCAAGGACCTCATACACATAGAAAAATAGACACAATTTTGTTATAATTGACACATACAAATAAAAAATCAACAAAGAGATGAGAATAAGAAAAAAACAACAGAAGAAAAAACAAGCATTATTAATTAGGTATAGTGTCCGTTGTGTGCCTGTAATGTCCCATTCGAGAGGACGTCTCTCAGCATAAGCCAGGTCTCCAGAAGGCTTTTCAGTGGGCCCCGTCGAGTGATGTACACGGAAGTAGTATTATGTATTATTACAGATCTAGTACTAGTATTTTTTCCGCTTATGATGCAAATACACACATTTAATATCACAGCCTAGTGATCGGCCACATAAAGATGCTGAATTTGTGATTTGATGATTATCGGGGGTACATATGTTGTGTCGGTCTTTGTAATTAAACCATACACGAAAATTATTTTTGGTAAACCGTTTCTTGCTGACATAAGCTTCTTTAGTAGAGTTGCTGAAATATGATTGATTGACTTTTGTAACAGAGTAATTCGTGTCAAAGTTTCCCCTATTATAATAGATGTTTTTAAATTACTGACAAACAGAACTTAATTTTGATTCATATTTCTCTATGTATATAACCACGTTTTCATTTTGAAATGTGGTGGAAATATTTTTATCTCATTCACATTTTCATTCATAAAATACTTATTTATTGATTTCATACATTGCGTCGACCATTGTAAGGAAACATAAGTCGTTATTCTATGCCGACTATTATACCAATCTCTGTTTTTTTCCGAAAAAGTAGCAATAGTGCTATTCCATTTTTGAAAATGGCAGGATGCTTATTTCTCAAATAAAAATATTCGTGCTAATCCCACAAACATTTGCCTCTTGCGGGATTCGAACCCGCCACGGCCGGCGTAATAGTCAGGAGCTCTAACCAATACACCAAACGCGTCGTCTAAACTAAAACAACAATCCGCTAATTGTAATCCGCTGCATGATTAAAATAAATAAAGAATAATAAAAATGCATTAAATCTACCAGAAAAAAATGTATAATAATTTTATTTCTTTATTTCATTCCCTCCAACATGGGAATGGAACCCTGAACTCATGGGACTTAGGCAAAACAAAAAAAAAACGGGTATGAAAACTACGGAAGTTTGTTAAATAAATACACCGTTTTTGGTGTGACGTTATCTTTTTTTTGTTTAAAATTAATATAAAACAACTGTAAAAGTATGATGTTGAATTTCTATAGGGAGTAAAATAAATAGAACATCAGAGCTGAGATGTTGATAGTTTCCCGGCTATACTGCGCCAAAATCTGGCTCACTTCACACACTCGACGAACGAGTTCAATGTTCCATAGGTCATGGCCGACAGTCAAGACTGTCTGACACTAATACTTGATATATTGGATACTTTGTAGTCCAATGTTTTTTAGGGTTTCGTAGTCTACATTTTTAAGCGCATCTGATGCGAGTAGGGTGTCTATGGATAGGTCTTTTAAGCTGACATAGAGGTGCCTAAAACCATTTTCTCTAAAAGTCTAGCATATGAGAGATAGAAGCCAAAGTGGTAAGGGCGTCCATCCCCATCTAACTTTTAAACTAAGTAAATTTTGATGTAGACAAAGACTTTCAAAGAAAATTGGTTCGAACGGTAATGAATTAGTGGTTTTTAAAATAGAGTAAATCTTCAATAACCGCAAAAATAGCTTTGTTATTCATACAAATACTATGAAAAACAAAGTTTAATTTGTCAACAAAATATTGTGGTAATACGGCTAAGTGGATCTCTAATTCAGTTAAAGTTGGCACTTAGTGTGCGAGTCCGACTCGCACTTGCCCGGTATTTTTACCTGCGGCTGCTGCGACATCGTCTGCACCTGCGCGAGCGAGCCCTGCTGCGCCTGCGCACCGCCGAGCTGCCCGACCAGCGTGCCTTGCGCCATGCCACCCAGCTGCAAACGAGGCTCCTTGTTAATACCGACCTCCGTGGTCGAGTGGCTAGCACGCTGGTTTCAAGCGTCGCCATCTCGTGAGGTTGCGGGTTCGATTCCCGGTCGGGTCAATGTAGAAAACGATCTTTTCTATATTGTTGTGGTACCACCGTTGTGTCTTATTTCCATAACACAGGTACATTGGCTACTTACTTTGGGATCAGTGCAATGTATGTGATTTGTCCAATATTAATTTATATATTATATATTTAATACCCAAGGTGGCCTAGGGGCATACGTAGTTACGCGCCTGATAAAACGGTGATTATAATATTTTCAATCGAACTCTTAGGCACGGTTGGTTGCCCTTTATTATTTTAACGGTGAGTGAGAAGTGACTGTTCATGTTGGGTCAAAGTCTAAGTTATACATTATTTTATTATACATTACATCACCGCGTCCTATACACAATACGAAATACATTAAATTCCTATTTACTAACTCGCCACGCTAGCTCCAGGACTTTTTGACTATGAATAAGTAGCACACAAATAGTAAGCAATTTTACTAAAACTTAATTAGCAGCTTTATCCTAAGTTGCTTTATGAAAAGAAAGACGTATCAAAATATTCCCACTTACAATATAATCCAAGGAGAATTGACAGATAAACAAACATGAAATATGCGCATTTAGATCAGTGCATTTACATTAAACATTCAGCAAAGATAAATAATATTTTTCAGTATATATTGCGCAAGTTGTTATGATCCGATTTCATTTAAACCATACTTTACGCCTTTATTGGCTAAATCCGAATTAAAATGTTTTTTATCTAAAAAATATTTTATTATATACGAATAACCACTATTTCGTTTACTGCTGTCGGTAATATTTTAATAGATGTCATCAATATCTTCACTTCCCTATCTGTAGTTTATTAATCCAATACTTATATATTCACAAATATTTTTGTTTATCTATGTAATTTTTGAATGTATGTTTATGTTAATGCATTTTAAATTTTTGTCCCTCTCAGTACTTTTAAATATTCCGCCACTGATTTAACTCTCTGCATTTCCCAAGCGGTTGACTGGTAGAGAATGCCATAAGACATTAAGTCCGCCAATTGTACCATTAACAGTGCAATAAAGTTTAAATAAATAAATAAATATTTTTTTCTCTTCCTTCCGGCGCTCGTTGTTTGTAGTCGTAATTTAGTCATTAATTGAATTTACTAAATATTTAAAACAACTGTAAGAGCTTTTAAATAATTATTTGACCCCTTACAAACTTTTAGGCGCGACTGCATCGATGCAGTCGCAATGCAGATGCTGGAAATCGACAAATTATGTACTATATTTTGGCGACATTTGTGTTTTGCATCGATGCTAACGCGCAACTGCATCAATGCTAAATTAAATCTGCTGTGAGCCGGATGGTAAGGGCGCATTTCCAAAACGCGCGATTACATTAACCCTTAGGCTGCGGGAGCATGCGCATATCTGTACACCTTGTCTGCGGCGCATTCACGGCGGCGTGACGGGGGCGCGTAGTGTCTTACAATTTGTTGTATATTTGTGTATAATTGTTTGGGACTTCCAAAACAAAGTATTTTGTTTGAAACCTAAGTAAATATAGAATCTTATGCACTACACTTTATTGCGAAATAATACTTGTTTTATATTTTTAGGGCATTGAATAAAAAATGTTTGCCGAAAAGCGACCCTCTGTGGATATTTTACCTATTTTTCGATAAAATATGTACACTTATTTTATGTTTTATTACTTTTCCACTTAGTTAAACACTTTAACAATCCAATAATGCGGAAAAGTTAGTATTTCCGTGTTAAATTTGTCTATAATCGACCTCACAAAATTTCATGTACGAAACACAATTCCACCATTTTGCACTTTGTTTACATCAAACTTTATACTTCTATCACTTCGAAATTATTGATATGTAGATTTATCTGAGGCATTCTATAGTTAAATAATTTATTCCTTTTCACAAAACAACAAGTAAAATACATCTAAATATCAAAAAATAATTATTTTTCATTGAAAACGTAAAAACGTGCCTACAAAACTACCTTTTTTTCAATGGGCTTGTTCATTCATTTGCACTTGTCTATGGTCTACTATACTGCCAGTGTGGCAAGCCAGATAAATAATCTTTACGTTGTCATATCACACTGCTATAGTTTCCATAAAGAATATTGCAAAAAAATACTGCAAAACAAATTCGAAAAATGTATGTTTGTGTGCGTGACCTGCTTGCCTTGCTCGTCTGCTGATGCCCGTATCTGGGCAAAATGGCGGCATGTGGTGAATGCCTAATTGCTTATGTCCCGTATCCGTCTATTTTCAATATCCCTCTAACTGCTTTAGGTCGGATCTGGGCACTTCTAAAGGATGTTTGTTTTTAGTGCATGAAATTTGGAAAACAAATTCTTGAAGAAATAATACAAATGTTTGTTACAAATTAACATATTTTATTAGAGGACCACGAATAACTTCCAGTCGTCATCAGCAATTGCTTACTGTGACCAATGTAACGAGCCTAAACACGGTGCGATACGGACAACCAGAGCGTAAATCCTGTACACCACCTTCCGGCTCCATCAACAGACCCTCAACATCATGTCATCAGAAAGTGCTCACTGAGACCAATCTAACGAGCCTAAACACGGCGAGATATGGACCACCAGAGCGTAGATACTGTATGCTGCCTTCCGGCTCCATCATCAGACCCTGAACATTATGTCATGAGAAAGTGCTCACTGAGACTAAATCTAACGAGCCTAAACACGGCGCGGTACGGATAATCAGAGCATAGATCCTATATGCCACCTTCAGACTTCATCATCAGACCCTGAACATCATGTTATCAGAAAATGCTCACTATGACCAATCTAACGAGCCTAAACACGGTGCGATACGGACAACCAGAGCGTAGATCCTGTATACCACCTTCCGGCTTCATCATCAGACCCTCAACATCATGTCATCAGAAAGTGCTCACTGAGACCAATCTAACGAGCCCAAACACGGCGCGGAACGGACAACCAGAGCGTAGATCCTGTGTACCACCTACCGGCTCCATCATCAGGTATCCTGAACATTATGTCATCGAATCACTGAGACTAATCTAACGAATCTAAACACGGACATGTACTCGATATGGACAACTAGAAAACCAATATTTTGTGTCTTCAATAGAAAAGTTTCGATCTATGAAATAAATCACGTATTACGTACCTAACTACGTAGGTTTTTAACAGCATGCTGTATATTAGCGTCGCGAGGCGGTGTACGATACAATAAAGATGGCGGAGATGTTGCGTATGTGTGCGTGCAACGGATTCCTAGTCTCGAAAAAATGAAGAATATATACAAAAACAATGCATTTATTGTAAAAAGTTTGTGCAATTTATAACTATAATAAATTTGGCGGCTAAAACATATTCTATCCATACGAAACGTATTCGATATTATGTATAAAAACAGAAGAAACATGTACCACTGAATTGACCAACTCAATGAATGGACTTTTGATGCGGCTAAATAGCCAAAAAACATCGTTATTTTAACAAAACAGCATACTAAATGGCTTCTATAGTATCTAAATAATAACGTAATAAAAACATTTATTTTCATTTTTAGTAATTACACCGAAAAAGTTCAAGTTTTCACACACGCACTCCAGTCACTTTGCAACACTATGACGCTACTATTTGAAAACAGTCTGTTAGACTTATGGATGGATAAAATTCATAACTGACAGTTGTCGATCATGGGTTTATTTATTATGAATAGGTTTTAAACAATAAAACACCTTATTTCTTGCACATAAATGATAAATTAGTGCCAAAATGACTTTGGACTGACTTTGGACGGATCCGGCACACAGCAGTTGAGGTACATGCCCGGATACGGCCTTAAGCTGACGACGGGTTAAGTCGCATTGTGTAAGGGGTCTTAAATCTTGCGCTATAAATATTAATATGTTAATAAAACAGGGAAAAATAATATTTTAGCGGCAAAACACATTAATAAAACCTGTGTTTATACTACTTTATCGTATTTCTAGGAATAAGCATCGGCAGAGTTCTAACAAAATTTAGCCGTCTCTCTCCCTCCCACAGGATATGGAAATAATGCACATTTGACAAACTATTGCCTAGATTGTGAGGTATCATAGTGTATGTAACTTTCTGTGCTTAATCGAATGAGACCATACCTATACTTATAGGATTGATATTTTGCGAGATATGAAGAGTTTTATTGAAAAAGCCAAAGATTTATTAAACATGTACATTGAATAAAGTAAGCAAGTATCGTATCGCTTTCAAATGAGATCATACTCATAGGATGATTGATTACGCAAAATAATCTTTCTTATCAAGTTTGTAAAAATTGCATTATATATCCCACTGTACAGACCCCAGTCCGTTCTTATATCCCTTGGAAGGACGCATAAATATTGGTCAGCTTTGGCGGAGCGTTCATATTTTGAGTGTTATTTGGGGTCGTTTTCGTCAGATCCTCGTGTTAAGTGACAAGATAAAAGATAAAAACATGTTTTTTTTTTCTTTCATATTTTGCCGCCAAAGAGTGTTATTTGAAACTATTTAACCGTTAGTATAACTCACCGGATGTATTTGCTGCACCATTGATATAGTTTGCGGCATGCCGGCCATCGGGATGGTTTGCGAAACCGAGCCCACGGGCAACGTCTGCTGCATGCCCAGCGTCATCCCTGACAACACACCAATGGCATAAATGTCGGAATTTAAAAACTATCTGGTTTTAGATATTTATTTATCTAAAAGAATTACATTCACTTGCAAGAGAAATACATTATGAACTTAAAAATAAAACGGAACAATGTTACAGATTTTAATAAAGGTCACAAACAGACAATATTTTATTTTGATTACCCACAAGAAAAATCATGTAAACTCCGATTAGTGGTCTAAAACGTAACTTTTCAATTTAGCTTTGTATGAATGGAATGATTTCGTATTTTTTATATCCTCAGACAATTTATTAAATAATTGAGCGCCTTCGAACATTAATATAATTTTAATTTTTGCCATAATTTGTCCAGGGTGATTATAATCTATAACCCTTCACGCGCATTGGCTTTTATTGTGTCAATACAGTTCAATTATGCACATCCTTACGATAACCAAGTGCTGTGCTATTCCGGTGTATATCTTTATATATATAATTCTTCTGTGAGTGTGCATGTCACTGAACTTCGCTCAAACGACTGGACCGATTTTGAGGAAATTTTTTGTGTGTGTTCAAGGGGATCTGGGAATGGTTTAGATTCACATATATTTTTTTTTAATTTTCAAATTAAAGACGTGTAGACAGGACAACGTCTGTCGGGTCCGCTAGTTAACTATATTATTGTAATGAAAGCCTACAATAATATATTAGCTAAATCCATCGAGTACTTTTTACGTGAAGGTTTAACAAAAATACAGCCATTCTTACTGTACGAGTTACGTACATTATTTCACAATCGCGGCGCATCGGCACGTTGTATTCATTTCACGTGTCATCGACCAAATAGATATTTTTTCTGAATCTTATATAATTTACTTAAAGAGATACATGAGTTAATTATAGATCAGTGTTTGTTGGTTTACCTTTTTCTTATATAGTTTTCATGTATTGCTGTATGAAAATGATGTGTATTGCTATAATCGAAATGCAAATTCAATGTGATAGCATAAAAAATGTAACTTAGTTTAAGTATTAATTTGTATTTTTTTGTTGTAAAATAAAAAATAAAAAAATAAAAATAAAATTGATGATTTTAATAAGTTTTAATTTTTTCACCCGTACACGACGAGCTACCATTGCGTAGCATGCGAGCATACATACACATTGCGTGTGCTCACACAACTACCATTACCATTCTACCATATTAGCTTAGTATTTACTTTGAAAAGAACCATCTTTCGTACCAGAGACTTTGATTTTGCTAACAATAATTCGTTAAATGCTACGTACCGTACACTCACACTTATAATATTAGTAAGACTATTTATAAAACAGTCTTTATATTATATATTTGGCGTTTTAGCCTCGGTATATATAGCCAAGAAAATAAAGCAAGACATTTTCAACGCGCAAACGTCAAACGGAACGCGCAAGCATGAACAAATTAAATAAAGGAACAAATACGCTCTTACAACACTAGCAGCCAAGAGGTTCGGCCAAACACATTATAAATTATTCATCAATTTTTTACTGTGTAAAATTACATAACAAAGTTAGGAGTGTTGTTTGTCGGTATTACGGACTTTAAAAACAGTTATGTTTGGTTGCCAAATAAGTAACAATTTATAAATTCCATTTATTTAGCAGTGTCGTATCTGAATTTAAATTATTGTAATTCGCCTGAAATAAATGATTTATAAAACAGGTATTCTGTTGTTTGGTCAAATTTTATTGAACAAGTCTATTTTATAGGCCAGTGACTTTAATTTATAAGAATTTCTACCTTGTTGCTGATAATGTTGCACCATTTGCTGCGTTTGCTGCTGTTGCTGGTGGAGCATTTGTTGTTGTTGTTGTTGTTGCTGCTGTTGTTGTTGTTGTTGCTGCTGCTGTTGCTGTTGCTGCTGCTGTTGTTGTTGTTGCTGCTGCTGCTGCTGCTGCTGGAGACAAAAAATGATTGATTATCTAAAACTATGTCAAAGCCTAGCTCTTTGAGAGACTATGAAATATAAATGTGCTATTGAATAATTAATCCAAACTCCCTAGGTTAATACGCCATAAATTAAAAAAGGACTTTTCAAACTGTCTTATTATAATACGTTCTGCCGCAGACACATGGAGTCTATGGTAGATAACAATATAATGTTCTTTTTTAATAAAAGCTTTGAGAGAAAATAAATTGCAGCCGAACGCCTCAAAAACTTTATAACTGAATTTAATACAAAACAATTCAGTCAGAGAACAGTGTACTATCAAGCGACTTTTTCTATGGAGCTTTTTATTGAAATTAATTTCATAAATGTAAATAATCTCACCATAGCTTGCTGCTGAAGCATAGCCTGCTGCTGTATCGACTTGTTGACGGCTTGCTTGTCCTGCACGCTGGTGATCTGCGCCATTTGACCGCTCGAGTTCATCACAAGCAGTCTGCAATTATAAACAAGATATTGGTAAAATATATAGGTTTATTAAAAATCTATCATTATTGAATGCTTCGTAATAATAAGTTTAAAAAATTAAGCCAGACTCCTAGCAACCTTAACATAAAGCGAAGTAACGGAAGTTGATGTATTTTAATCCCTCTATGGGGCAATAAACCAAAAAATATAAACAATATCACAAAACCTACATGTATATAATGACTATCGATGTGAAAATTGCTGGTTCAAAAATCTTCCGTCTTTGAATTCGATGAATTCTAATACGTATGTGGCATATGCTCTCTGTGAAAATGAGTGTCTAAAAAAAATGAGACAAATCATTCGGGCTTATCAGCATACACGCAATACTCCATAGAACAATGGTATTATGAAATCATGCTGTTATATTCACTAGCTAGAGAAGGAAGCATATTAAAAAAGAAATTGTTCGGCTATAATGGATTCCTTTCTTTCAAAAAATCACGAGATTATTTAAGTTTTTTTTGTGCATTTTGTTTAAAGTCGTTTTTTTTTTGTAAAAGTTATTTGTATTTGCTAATATTTTGTGATCAAAGGAATGGAAGTTACAGCATTTTAATCTCTTTTTGAATAAGCTTCATATTACCAATCATAAGTACTTCCATCAAAATCACTGAACTCCTAAGCGTTAAATAGTTCTACCATCATCTGAGCTCCACACAATGTTGACTATCAGACGTAACAACATGTCAACATTAAGATACTCATCATCATCATCATTATCAGCCAAAGGACGTCCACTGCTGAACATAAGCCTCCCCCACGGCTTTCCACAGCGACCGATCACGAGCGGTCTGCATCCAGTTTGATCCTGCGATCTTTATAAGGTAGTCTGTCCCTCTTGTTGGTGGACGTCCCACGCTGCGTCTGGTCGAAGGGTCTCCAATCTAGAACTTTCCTGCCCCAACGGCCATCAGTTCTTCGCGCTATGTGCCCTGCCCATTGCCACTTAAGCTTACTGATACTCAAGGCTATGTCCGTTACTTTAGTTCTTCTCCTCATTTCTGATTCGATACTAGTACGAAAACACTATATTTGCCTTTAAAATCTAAGGGGATGTTCTCGATTGCACCAAGTTCCCATCATCAGATCCCGACTTGGCAACAATGGGACCAACTAGAAGGTATAACCTATAAGTAGGCGAAAAAAATTCAAATCGGTCCACAATTGACAGAGATATGTAACATGGAAACAAAAAATACGTCCTCCTTTTTGTAGTCGGTTAAAATACAGATAACCTCTTAGTTATGTCTGTTCGTAACAAGGGCATTCCACTGAGATACGTACGACCTGTGCTGTGTAGTGTCTAATTGGTGAGCTATACTTTTAAAACAAAAAATAAATATTGTTCACTAGTCGCATACATTTCTCTCATGCTCCAAAGTAGCATATGTACTTGTTGTAAATCAGCAACAACAATGGAACCACATCACCAAGACCCGTTATCAAAAAAAAATGATTCCTATATTGACCCGACCAAGAATAGAACCCGAAACCTCGGCGTGGCGAAGCCTGAAGCCCAGCGTGCTTAGCTTCTACACTACGGAGTACGTGAATGTTAAGTTAAAAAGCTGACTGCAGGTAATAAAGCTCATTATGAGTAAACAAAACTCACTGTTGTTTAGGCGGTTGCATCTGATGCTGCATCTTGTTGGTCTGGTTGGCGGCGTCCTGCTTCGCGGCGGGCGCTGGCGATCTCACGCCAGGCTTGCCTCGGTGTTTAGCCTGCAAAAGGAAGAACATAGCACCTATAAGCATGTGAAAATAAGCAAGTGAAGCAGATCAATACACGCAAAATTTGTGAACATCTGCACTAAGTTGAAAAAACTTTTTTTGTAATTGTTAAAGATTTTTTAAAAGTTTGTATGGGTAGTTTAATAAATACGCGATTGTATCCAAGGGTAATTGGAAATCTGATACATGCGCTGGCAAATTCGCGGGAAATGTTAATTCGTGAACCATTGCACTAAGTTGTAAAAACTTTTTTGTAATTGTCAAAGATTTTTTAAAAAGTTTGTATGGTTAGTTTAATAAATATGCGATTGTATTCATGGGGAATTAGAAATCTGATAAATGCGCGGGCAAATTATGATGGAATTATGGAATGGAAATCTGATAAAACCGTTACTATGCAAATAGATAATAATAAAAAAATAACCGAAATATTTTAACGCTACTTCTCGTTTTGTGGACAAAGCTTGTTTACATAAAACTAACACACGAAAGACGCGCAAGAAGTTTATAATAAATACAAAATCCTCCTTTGCCGCAATCCGACCGGAGCGGCTATCTGTAATGGGTAAACTGCGCAGGATTGTGTTGTTTACGTTCAGGTTGCATTCGCGCGCAATACTCAAGTGAACTCTCTGTTCCGTCACCTTTATTGACAATGAGACGAGATCATATTTATTCATTCATTCATATTGATACAGTTTATATTAAAGTGTAAACCTTGCAAACAATAAATAATAGACCCTACACACAGAAATTATTAAAATTAAATGTTAGAAAGCCGACAACGAAATGTTCGACTGCCTTATCAAAAACAGCAGTAGCAAGTTAATTGATTACAGGTTGGTTCATTTATAATGTGCCTAATAACGAGTTATTTATACATGATAAATCTGACTCTATGATAGTATAGTATGTAGATAAATAAGAATGGAATTATTAGACATTATAGACTTTTACACACCGCGACTTTTACATCGATGAAGTCGAGCGTTGGCATCGACGCAAAAGCGCGCCTGCATTGATACAAACGCGCGTTAGTATCGATGCAGTGGCCAAAATACAGTACATAACTTGTCCATTTCCAGCTGCTGCATCGATGCTAAAAGTAGCGCAGTGTGTAAAGGTTGACAGTTTGCGGCTGCACCGATGCTGCATTGCAACTGCATCGATTATCGATTCTAAAAGTCCTGAGTTACTCTACTACGGAGTAGAGTAACTCCGTGATCATGGCGCTTGCAACAGTGGCGAAATATCGGAAACTCATAAATAATAAGATACATGGTATCAATTCCGTATCTTACTATTCTAATTAGTTATTTGTTCACTAGACAGCGGTGTGTTACCTGGTTCTACTGGTTGGCGCTGAGTCGATTGATTCACTTAATTTTAATCAGTTATTTGTTCGCTAGACAGCGGTGTGTTACCTAGTTCAGCTGGTTAGCGCTGAGTCGATTAATTCACCTAATTTTAATAAGTTACTTATTCACTAGACAGAGGTGTGTTACCTGGTTCTGCTGGTTGGCGCTGGTCTGCGTGGAGACGGAGGAAGCGGGCCGAATGCCCCCGGACGGCAGTATGTTGGACAGGGGCCGCGGCGTCTTCGCCATCCCGTCGCTTGAAGCGCGCGGCTTCGCCGTGGTCGGAGTAGCGCACGCCACACTCACGTCTGTGTGAACAAATTGCGAACAGTTATTTGAAATTCTGCGGTGAAGTATACAGGGCTACCAGTGGCCGCTTTATAAGGTATTTCTTTATTTAGTATGCACTCGGATTTTATAGAAATACATATGACTTGCCTAAATTGCTTTTTGTAATCAAAATAAATACGCAAAGTGTTATGTGTTACACATACTCTGAAAAGCTATTTGCTTAGATTGTCACAATAAAATTGGTACTAAATGAAAGTCTACACATATCAAGCAGGAGCTTTTCAGTTAGCGTAACATGCACGCCTCAATGTAGTTTAAGACATCGATCAATATTTTTATTTCTAATACTAAAGCTTTCTCACTGTTTTATACTGGTAAGGTAATTTTTATTGCTTTTAAAAACAAATGGCTTCCTAAAAGATTGTATTTTTTTTTAATATATGATACATAATACATATGAAATTTGTCGGTTGACGTGATAAACGATAAAGAGGCGCGCATCTTAGACCCTTTGCAAACTGCGACTTTTAGTAGCGATACAGTCGCATATTGTCAACCTTTACACACAACGCTACTATTAGTATCGATACAGTCGCAATGCTGTCACGCGTTAGTATCAATGCAGTCGCGATGGACAAGCTGGCCATTAATAATAAATAAATATCCTGTCTAATAAATAAATATATAGTCTGATTGTTGGAAACTGTATACTGATCTTTATGACACATCCAGTAGCTAAATGTTTATGTATAATATGTAAAATCTCTAGTATAGAAATCTCGTTTTTTAACATTACGTTAAAAGAAAAGCTAGAGCAATTTGATGTGATCTCTAATATCATTTATATTTTAGGAAAAGTAATATATTTTTGGGTTACAGTAACAATATACAGCACAGCATTATAACAAATTAAATTTTCATTATTTTTTAATCTGCCTGGCAAGCATAACTACAACTTTTTATAAAATGAACTTAAGGCGTGTTATGATTTTCATTTAAAACCAGCCTTCCGCCCTAGATGCAAAAGTATAAATGTTTTAGACTCTATCAGTTCGCTCAGCAATTGTACGATGCCATAAGGTACCGAAAGGATTGTTAACATATAAATGTATGCAATTTCGCAAATGAACATAATAATTTCGCTTGGCTACAAGAAACACACATTAAAAAAAAATCAAATAAAAAGTAATAACTTTTCAAAACATCACAATTAGAGTGCATATTACAATAGGGGGACCTTATTTCTAAACATTTACCAAAGACTTATCTAACTTAACTATCCTATTTTTATTTATTTTAGGGCTGATTTTTCAATAGTCAAAAAGAAATATTCCTCGAACATAACACAATATGGCTAATTTGAAAACGTCACCTACTTGTCAATAATTATAGGTACCTGTCATTTTATTATTCATCAGTTTGATGTTTGATTTAATTTGTCGCTTTATTATTCATCAGTTTGATAATTTTAATCTGACTATTGAAAAATCAGCCCTTAAGCGTTTAAAGCTAGTCATGAACATACAGGTTGGGTAAACGTAAGAAAAAAATTACACGAACATCGATGTCTTACATCAGTTTCTATCTGCTCATGACCACCTCACACGCGCTTATCACCAAGTTAGACAAAATCAATACTGACTGGTGTGCTGAACGTTGTTTTGCGGGGAGTGTTGTATGAACATGGACGGCGGCGCGTCTGGCTGGGTGCCTCTGATGAATATGGGGTTGTGTGTGAGCAGCCCCCCGGCCGGCAGGGTCCCGGCCTGGATGCCCCCGGTCCATACTTGAGGTAAAGCTCCGGAGAGTTGCCACGGAGCGAACTGCATCGTCTGACCGCCAGCCTGGAGAATAGTAGCAGGTTAGGGAAGCAGGTATCGAGGGGTTGGCTACTCGATAGCTGCGTTTTAGAGAAGAAATTTGAGAAGATCCGAACACTTAGAATATACATGTGTATTCAGATAATGCACATGAAGGTGGACTTGCGTGTGATGAGTTAATTAAGGATTACGCTAATCCTGAATAAAATGTTAATTCTGTCTCTATCAGCGACAAAAAAACTAACCGAGACAGAAAGATGATTTAATCCAGGATAAGCGTAATCTTAGGTGAAATCATCATGCGCAAGTGGGCCTAATAAAATAGTCACGTCATCGCCGTAGACCACTTTGAAAACAATTGTAAGTCCAATTTTTATTGTAGTTTTCGTGTTTGTTGATGACATCACTATTCCCTTAACTTGGATATTCCTTACTGCGCTTTTACTTATTGAAACCTCTAATTGATTAATAATGTCTTGTCTTGTGTGCCCTGATCCTTGTTCCTTGGAAGATCTCATGTGTCCAAATGTCAAGACAATCAGTGTCGCCTATTACTGGGCACAACAAATTTAAGTCGTTTACTACCGATATCGCTAGAAAGAAGATTTATAAAATCAACCCTTTTTTCTAAGAGAGTGTAAGAGAGACCTTCCCTCTTGCAAATACGTCATTTATTTATTTTATGGGTTCGAGTAAGTGATACGCCATTTAACACATAAATACGATGAGAAAAACAAAAACTTCGCCTTGCGGCAGTGCAATGTTATTCGCATAGAGCAAGCAGTGCAAGAAAAAAAAACATAAAAACACAGCACAACAATAACATTAATTGAAATAGGATTTTTAATTCGAGGTACGAATACCTAGTACGGACAACAGCACATCAAGGTAACACTGCGGTATCTTAATTAGTTGTAATAAGGGCTAGTTTTCAACAAAAGTGGGTTAACCTGATATGCTGCCCTTTGTACTTAAATATTTTAGATATTGGTTCGAATTAAAAATCAAAGTAAGATACATCACGATGAAAATAGCGCTACAATCAAATGGTCAAGCGTAAGCATGAGCCTATATTGCATTGTACGATGTTGTGTTAGAAAGACGTAATAAATAACCAGTAAACAGTCTGTTGTAAAAATAACAATCTTACCCAAAAGCAACATATTATACTCGTATGTAGTCATTTTGAGTAAATGGAATATGGAGCTAGTTCTACACTTTACTTTACACATGATCTCTCTTGCTCTCTCTACCGAAATTGTTACAAGTCACTTACAAATACAAACAAAAAGACGGCTACAGAGGTTAATAAATATAAATAAATAAATATTGGACACCAATCACATACATTGCTCTGATCCCAAAGTAAGTAGCCAACGCACTTGTGTTATGGAAATCAGACACAACGGTGGTACAACACCCAGACCCGAGACAATATAAAAAATATCGTTTTCTACATTGACCCGACCGGGAATCGAAGCCGGAACCTCACGAGATGGCGACGCTTGAAACCACCGTGCTAGCCACTCGATCACGGAGGTCGTCAATATAGTATAGTAAGTATATGTACCTGCAGCGGGCTGATGATCTGCGCCTGCGCAGGCTGCTGCGCGCTCAGCACCGGCTGGGAGACTTGAACGCATTGCGCCTGGACAGGCACGGCTTGCCCGCCTCCGCCTCCAGCGCCGCCCACTTTAGCGCCGGTCACCTTGCCACCGCTCATCACCTGAGGGGCAATTTTCGTGCAATTCTTTGTCGCAAAAAATAATCATTTTGATTTCTCAGGGTCACTATTTCTATGTAATTAGATTTTGTTCGTGCGGATATTTTACTTGACTTTTTAGGTCAAACGGTTAAACTCGCAATCGAATTACCACACGAAAAAAATTCGATCACCGCGAGAATCGGCCTCCTAGTCAAGAGATCATCTCTCGTCACTCGTATTAATTTAAAGATCCATTAAACTCTGTTTTTATAATTAGATAAACCGAAATGGCAGATACGAATTCGATTTTTTTATTTTTGAATGTTGCAAGTGTAGTGCAATTATGTTGTAACAATTCAATTGTACGCGATTAAGATAACTTGTAATACTAGGTTTTAGTAGTGTGATTTTACTTATTTCGATATACAACGTGTATGTTTAAATGCGGAAAACCTTAAAATATTTAAATTGGAATAGCTAGCAGAATCAATTGAACCACTTTTTAATACGGATCACATTTTTCATATAATCTTCATTAAAATGTTCCCCTGTCTGTTTATTAATAAGACGAGCCATCACGTGTGCAAACCCCCCAAAATACGTAAACAAGCAACGCTTAGTTAGGTAACTTGAGATAGATACTTGAGTCACCATCCTTATCCACCAGTTTCATACGACACTAAACAACTGAAATAATTCCTGACCTTATTTCGTTGATAGTGTAGGAAGAAATCACAATGTCATATTACAGGATTTTACTTACTATTTTATTAATTTAAACTCAATTTGAGTCAAATCACTTAAAATAATCTAGTTATTCAATCAAATGGAGGCTTCCATTCGATACTGACTTACCATTATAAAAGGTTTAATTTATAATTTACAATCACATTATAACATCACTACTGTTTTATGTTCGAGGCTGAGCCAGACTGTAACACCAGCTTTACGATTGAGCAACCAGCTTTTATCCCCGATCCTAATATTACAGGCTATTTATACTTGGTGATATGAAAGCTGACGTGACGAGGGCCGATTGGATTTATTTATTGATTTATTCGAATGTCTTGAAAAGAGAGTGGTGTCAAATTAATGCAACTGCGACATCCCGCACAGCTGCTGAATTTTTCCACTCCTTGTGTATATGGATTTATTTAAATTCAATTCTTGAAAGAGGTTATAGGGCTTAAGTTAAAACTTTATACAAAACACAAATTTCAGCAATGCATCATGCATGTCTGGCAAGAACGTGATTCAAAACATGGTAATCGTTAAGGAAAACTTGTAGGCACTTTAAGGTGTCGTTTTTTTTATTATTGACACTAAGCTTTGCAAGTCAACGGTGAAGTACGCTCATCCCCTTCACTTAGATCTTCGTGTCTATGTGGGTGGCAATAAGACAATACTTATATTCACATAAATAGCTATTTATGTTTAAATAATGTTCTAGCTATTAAGATAGCTATTTACGTTTCTGGGAATTAGCTGGTTGAAAAAAATTTAAAACGCTGCTTAGGACGTCCAACAGCAAGAAGGCCAGATGACTTTGTATGTAAATATCGTAGGATCACGGAGAGAAAAACATGAATATTATAGTATACATCTTAATGAATATTTTACTCGCTAGAAATAAATGTTTAGTCCGATGGCGATGATGTCCACTTTTGACATTATAATGGTTTAACTCATACTATATTTTGCACGCTGACTAAAATGTAGCAAATTTTGGTGAACTCAAATGTATTTATAAACTAAGACCAATATTGTACACCCAAAATACGCAAATAAACGCATTTGTATTTGTATATTTGTATTTGAGGCGGGCTTTTGTTCAGCAGTGGGTATCCAGCTGTTGATAATGATGATGATAAGTTGTTAGGTATTTCTATCAAAAGACCAGCGTAGCACGTCCACCGGCAAGATAGACAGATGCCTTGTAAAGATCTACATCGCAGGATCTCACTGGATGCAATCCGTTTGCGACCTGTTGATACCATGGGCGAAATACAGCAGTGAACGTCCTGCATCCGGTAACGATGATAATGATGATTATAGTAAACTAGCGGACCCAGATAATTTTGCTTCGCCCCTAGAATCGTCCCGCCCCGGCCCCGTCTCGCCCAGCCTCGTAATTTAAAAAGTTAAGAAAAACACTATAATTGATCAGTTATCGAGCGGGATGAAAATAATCAAATTACTAAAATGGCTATAAAAAAATAGGGGTTGGTGATAAAAGGGTGCACAACCCTTATCACTTAGTGATATGAAAAATAGATAGTAGCCAATTCTCAGACCTACTGAATACGCATATAAAATTTGGTAAGAATCGGTAAAGCCGTTTCGGAGGAGTACGGGAACGAACATTGTGACACGAGAATTTTATATATAAGATTACCTTGTGCATCTCAGCGGGCTTCTGCTGCTGCCCGATGCCGGACACGGTGGGCTGCGAGTGCGCAGGCAATATGTTCGGCTGCGAGTTGATCACGCCTAGGGGGCTAAACACGAATGTCTGGTTCTGAGTCGTGGGGATCGCTGGGATCGTCGTGTACCCCGGGAACGGCGCTGCCGATGAAATACGTGCTATATTACACAGTTCCTACAAAATGTTACACCTAACAAAACATGTCATAAGCCTTGCATATTACCACCGTAAATCGATTCAGTTGTACCACACTAAACATATCATTTGCGACTTATTTATTTGATGGTATTTAGTGGCACAAAAATAAATACAAGTAAGGATGGCACAACTGAATCGCTGACATAAACTACCTACCTACATCTACATACAGCAAACCGAAATTGACAGTGTGCTTTATAACAGTGACTTATTTCTATCTTAAAGTGAATCAGAAATTTAAAAACTTTTCACATATGCGGAAATTATTTTTGAATTTCTGATTGAGCATACGTTCCGTTAAGGGACTAAGCATAAGAATATATGAATCGGCAAATCAAGTCCATATAGATTTAAACTTAATATTTATTTATCGTCACTCCAAATGTTCTTATGCGTGGTCTCGTTCAACTACTCGATATGATGTTCAATTTTCTTGGACTAGCAACGTCGGGTAAGCAAACCTTTTACTTTGCGGTAGTTTTATGAGACTGGTCAGGGAAAACTTTTTTTAGAACAATAAAATCAGTGCTTCCGCGTATATGGCGCAAATAAAGCAAATGTTAAATGTCGTGACGTATCAGGAGATCAAAAGAAATGCTGTAAAGAATGGAAGAAACTCCACCGACAAACGCAAAGCTCTTTTATTTAATGAGGTGGTATACAAAGTATTATTTCTAGTTCAATCTATTTTATTTCATTTCGGTTCCATGTTTGCTTACTCGAAGCCAGTTCAAAAGCGATGTATATGCAGCATGATAGAACGAAATCGACACATGAGCCATCGCAGCCGAGGCAGCGAGTCTCACGCGCAGCCAACAACGTACCAAAAGCCGAAAATATAAAAAGCTGCAGGTACAATGAAAATATGAGAAACATAATATATTTCAAAAAGCATTCGTCTGCGTGATATCTATAAACGCACTAATACAACGTGTTCTTTTTTCTTTTCCGGAAAATTAAGAATATAATTCAGACCGTACAAATTAAATTAGTGTTAAAAGTTTAAATAAAAGCGATATAAGCTGGATGTTCCACAGAATACGTGTACGGCGTCGTCACAAAATAATAAATTCACAATAAGCAGTTTTCTTGTCATAAGATGATTTTGATCACCAAAAGATGGCAACGGCGTAAATATGACAAATAACTTTAAAATTATATAGATGGTATATCAGAGTGTTATTGATATTCGCCAACGTTAATAATAAAACGTAAATCACAATAATGCGTAAAGTAAAACATAGCCTTTAAAATTAATGAAATAAGGATTATAAAAAGTATCTAAATTAAATTTGAAGCTCAAACACTTTTTTTATAAAAGTTCCTAGACTATTTACTAACAACATTAAGTGAGAAATAAATGATGGGTATAATCTACTCATCAAGGAAACACTAAAAAACTAAACCAATAAACGGAACAAACTAATAACAAAGTATTTCCGTTTGCCTTTTATTCCTAACCATTATTAGTTGTACTAAATTTGACAACGTCACATAAAAACAATGATAAAATGATATTGAAAAACAATCTTACTCGTGCAATACACTTCTGTTAGAATAAATCATTTCGAAGAAATATTACTTATTACCTTGTAGCATTCTACTTTTTCCGGAGAAGAACATGTTGTATTATATTCAAATAAAAAGCTTCTTTTAATCGGAATGCCAATTAAAATATACCGCATAAATAAAATAAAAATTAACGTATCTCCCGAAATCAAATGACATTCACATAGTCCAATCACGAGACCGAAACAAATATAAATTCATTTCAAAAAATATTTAAACCTTGTTCCTGGTAGGTAGTGAGACCTGTAAAATTTACTACAAAACTAAATAGTGTAGAAATTCTTACACGCATGGCGACCTATGGCTAAGAGTGGTTAGCAAATAACCTTTAATTATTTATGGGGCAGCGGACACACTTCGTATATGCTCGTGGTTCTAATGAAATGTGCTGAACTAAATGCAGTTTTCTAAGCGTTTTGTGATAGGTATGTGAAAAACACGCGAAATGCAACTATGATCTTCAATAGTTTTATTAGATAAAAAAAGATATTTATAACGCTCAAGTTGTAAAAACGATTAATACACTCAGTATTAAAAATGTTTCGATTTCAACGAAATTTTATTTCATTACGCTACGTTGGTAGCAGTGTATTGAAGTATTTTGTAATTATCGTATGTATATGACAAATACAAATGTAGTAAAATATAATGCATACATACATATAATATAAATAAAAGTAATATTAACATCAACCAAACTAATGTAAATTGTACCACGTATCAGGCTTCTTTACTAATGTATAGAATAAGAAACACACAAATGCCAATCAATGTCAAGCCAATAGCGTAGTTTAGTTATGTACCTCTGAATAATAGAGTATCACAAATCGATTTTCCTTTTTGGGTATTGCCCTTGATTCAACCAAAGAAGATCCGTTTATAATTGATATATGACGCCGAATTATGTAAACTTTATAATCCCAGGTTTAAGCGTTCTCTAAATGTCCAAATAATTGCAGCTTTAATGAGATAGTGAAATTTTATTGAAATAAATATGAATCAAAATTTTATCAAATTTTAAATTGCATATTAATAATAAAAATTGCACTATTGTTTATATTAATAAAAAAGAGTAATCAAACCAATAACCGCTGCAAAATATTTCATAAACCTATATATTATATTTAACGATATATTTTAAAAGTCCAGAAAAAACGCTATATGGACTAAAATTTACGAAGTAAAAGGCATATTTTTCGTGTATTAAATTGTATTTTAGAAATCAAGAACTATCTCAGAGCGGTTATTCTCTAAGAAGGGCAGTGCGTAGTCCGTCGCTTAGCAACGCCCTCTGAATGAATATTGAGGATGCCAAAATGAAAGTCAAGTTCACCATGTCTATTTTTGGTATGCAATATGTTTCGTCTCCTATGATTTTGATTCTGATTTCTGATTGATTCTTATTTTCGGTTTTGACTGCCTTAATAACAAATCGAACGAGTGTACGCAATGAATGCCTTGTTGTGTCTACAATTTATTAATATATTTTAGTTACTGCGACACAGTATGTTCTGTGAGCATAATCATTTGTTTTAATTTTCGAACGCAGATTATATTTATAAACAATCACAAAATTACCACAATTTCCAGTACCATTATAATACTCGGGTAACATCCGACCATACCTACGGTAGCAGTGTTTTGTTTAGTAGCAAAATGACTTTCACTTACCAGCTTGACCTTGCAGAACCTGTTTCCCTTGAGTTGTCAGCATGTGAGGCGCCAACTGGTTGCCCTGAAAAGGCTTGCCGGCGGCTATCACCTGAGGTTCGAGAGATAAAGGTTCGTTTTCTTTTTAATTAGCGGTGAGTGTGTACATCTGGGCATATATTAGTCAGTTAAATGACATTATTAAAAACAAAGGTAAAGAAAATTGAGGACCAAGTTAGTGCGCTGTACTTGCTAGCTGTAAAAAAATGTGTACTGTATTTTATTTTATGAGAAGTAAAAAAATGTGGTTTCTAATTTTGAGTTGCGTAACACAATTACAGTAGATCCCCGATAGTACTATAGTAACGGACATAGCCCTGAAAATCAGTGCGAAGAACTGATGGCCGTTGGGGCAGGAAAGTTCTAGATTGGAGACCCTTCGACCAAAGACGTAGCGTAGGACGTCTACCATCAAGATGGAAAGACGACCTTAAAAAGATCGCAGGATCAAACTGGAAGCAGACCGCTAGTGATCGGTCGCCGTGGAAAACCGTGGGGGAGGTTTATGTTTTGCAGTGGACGTCCTTTGACTGATAATGATGATGATGATGATGATAGTACGTTCCGGTTTAATACGATTTCCTGCATATAACGTCGTAGGTAGGTCGGTCCCCACAACTTGGAGTATGTTTTCATACATTTGTTCCCCGTTCAATACGATACCTCTTCATGCTTAGTACGCTCTTTTAAAATGTTATCGTTCGTTACTCGTATAATCTAAATATACTGAATGTCCCAAAAAGAGCGTGCCAAACTGAAACTGGGGATAGCTTAGCCTTACAAGAAAAATACAAAAAAGTGGCATTATCTCCCAAACTATGACACTTTCATTAGATTCATGTTATTTTTATTTAAAAGTTCTTTTGCTAAGCTATCTCCAGTGTCAGGCTGGTGATTTATAAGACAAAAAGTGGCATAATTTTAAAAAAATGTAGAGTATATCTGAAAGTTCTATAACTATGCTAACTCCAGCGTCAGTTTGGCACGCTCTCAGTGGCATCCAGCAGCGAATATTAATTACAACGGTGGTGACCTGTATCTGCTGCGAGTTGATCCCGGGGTGCAGAGCGATGTTGCCCGGCATCAGCAGCGGGCCCTGCGCGTTGTACAGCTGCTGCAGATACGTGTTGTTCTGCAGCGGCTGCTGGATCACCTGCACCCGGCTGTGGCCCCATTCGGCGCTGCAAAGCGTGCCGTAAACTTTGGCTGTACGTCTTTTAAAGTCGGCGCGTTGGCAACTGAGTAGTGGCGACATCACGTCAATGAATAATTATATATGCAGCGCACCTAGAGTTGAAAGAAACTCGAGTATTTTGGTATTCATTTAGAGAAGTGAGTCTGATTTAAGACTAGGACTCGTTGGTCACGCGAGTCCAAGTCCTTTGTGTCTACCGAGCCTTTCAAGTTCTTTGAGATAGATTGAGCCGACTTCAGTTGGTGTATTATCCAATAGGTATATAATGGGTTATAGATGATTTTATATTTTTCAATTCAAAGGATTATCTGACCGGGATTAACTAAGAGCCAATGTGTCTAGATTACCTGAGATAACCTAAATTTTGTAAGAGGAAACCAAAAATTTTGGATTAAAGAATTTGCAAGCTTGCGTAGCTTATGCAATTAAACGAGTTGAACCAAAAAAGCTTTCAAGATTACTTTCGAATATTGTTAATTTGATCAGAAGATTCCGGGAAGAAATCAATAATTTGTTCATTGCTATTTTATTGCTAAAATGTACAGCCATGGATTTAGAAGACTCAGTCATGCATGAATGAATCATGAGATCTTTTTGGCACTCAAGTCTTTTACAAAAGAGTTTAAATTATGGCTTGAGTTCCAAGTTTTATTTATAAGACTAGTCTAGACTAGTCTTTGAAAAAAGCTCAAGCCTTATAAATAATACTCTAAGACTCGAGTCTCTTACAACACTAAGCACGCTGCGTTATCTGTAAGTATAAGCGTGTAGAGAGACGTGACTCTGTCAGGGCTCAGTTGATAACAAGCAGAATTAAAAACATAAGCTCCGGTCTAAAAATAAATAAATAAAGGGACACACAAAAGAATTTGCGACAGAAATATATCAGATTTGGGAGCATAAGGCTCCCAAGACGGATTTTTCGTATAAGGTTTTACTATAGAAAGATCCACTTTCAATCTATAAAGGTAGCTACACATTACAGTCAAATTGTTTATGGAAGATATTACCTGATCTGTTGAGGATGTTGTGTGTTAGGCGGTAGACTTTGGAGCGGGGGCATAGTGGTGATGCCACCGCCAGCCTGTTGCTGGATACCAGTCTGCTGCTGCTGAACCTGCGAAAGAAAAAAAGCTTTAGCCCCTTGTTTTTAGACATACTTTTCGTATTCACGACAGAGTGACAGAGAAACTAGATAAAGGGCCAAAGAAAGTAGGGCATCTGAAGCTGAACCCTGCAAGACCTAATGCATGCCATGCCAACCAGTCGTGAAGTGCCACTTAAATCGTCACATGAATAAAAAAGTTACACTTTAAGCTTATGACCAAATATGAGATAACCTACTGGGTAGGTACGCGTACGCCGCTTTTATTCACATGTCACCAACGTGTCAGTCAAATCAAATAATAATATTAATAATTAAATGTATTAAGGTTATATTAATGGAGTTATAGATAAAATTTTGTGTAGACTGCTGCTTGTCCATAGCAAGCACTATGGATTGGGATAATCTATAATACAAGGCACTAGGTCTACACCTACTAAATTCAAGATTGAGACATTCTGTAGTACAAGACACCAGGTCTCCACCTCCTTAATAAAAAGAACCGTTATAATAACAGTAGTACATAGATCGAATCCGGGTTTAAATCTAGGAGGAAAACGGCAAAATCTAGAAAATTAGAGTAAAAATTAGGGATCCACACAGCAACGGAAGCACAGCATACAATATGCGACTATTCACCAAGCCGACGGTCAAACCAACGTCAAGGCCGTCGGGTTGTGTGAGTGAACTATCTTGTAAAACAATTAAATAATAAACAACTTTATTTACTGACCTGATGAGGCGCCATACTGCTGGGCATGGAGGAAACCACGGTGACGGTCTGGTGATGCTGCTGAGAAGGCTCGTGCTGGGCCATGCTCATTTGCTGCTGAACGAGTTGACTTTGACCTTCAACTATCTATAACAAGCATAGGATTTTGATCATTATTTATACTAAAAGGAAATAATGGTCACTGTGATTTCCGCTATCTGGAGAAGTTACTCTGAATAACTGTACTGTACACAACTGAAAGAGGCTTAGCGGTGTACAAGATAAAACTATGCCGTTTATTTAAATTGTTCGTAGTGATCGCGTAAAAATATGACGCCAGTATAATTTTGTTTAAGCTTCAGCAATACCCAATGCAGCATTTATACGTTAATCAGATTTGGTGGATTTACCTTCCATTCAGCTGCAGTATTCAGAGGTTTTTTTAAAAAAAAATAGTCTCCATTGAATGCCGCATGTTAATCCCTTCAAAGGGTGTACTACTAATTGCATTGAGTTCTCAAATTAAGTGTCAATAAAAAAAACAAATGTAGTTTTTTAAAACATAGTTTGTGTGTTATTTTTCTCATTAATTTTCTAAAAAGAAACTTTACTTGCCTTTTTGTATTTTATTTTGTACCCATGATGTAAGATTCAATTAATTCCAGATTTTTTTGAAAAAAAAAAATACAAGAACTTTAGGCTTATGAAGGCTAACTAACCTAATAAAATACACATAGGTATGTTTGCATAGACTCCTTCGCCCTAACTCTTTTCCTAGATAAATACCCTTTACAATAGTAATAATATGACCTGCGCCGCACACGGACCGCCCGCACCGAACGCAAGGTAATAAAAGCTCATATTTAATACCATACGTTTGAGCTTTATCTAAAGTATAGCCACAATATGCTACGGATAACCTATTAACAGTTGACAGTAACAAGATATAATAACTTAATATTGCAATTATATTGGACACGCAAGATCCTTAGCATGGATAGATACCTGCTGACCCCATACACTGTTTTGCGAAAGGAATTTAAGGCTCAGAACGTGTACTTATTTTAATGCCTTGCGTGACGATATCCTTTTTAAAAAAACTTATGATTGGTATGTTACTCGATTTCGACGAACCATAAGTATATCAACCATACCACATTAAATGCCTAAATTAGTAATCAAAACGCAAAAAAATCAAGATGTCTGTCTCTACGAATTTTGAAATAATTGTTTGTCATGGAAGTGTGGCTGTACTGTTTTTATCAGGGTCCACGTATGTAAGTACGGACAACAGCACGTCAAGGTAAACACTACAGTGTCTTAATGCAGTGGTAATAAGGGGTAGTTTGCAACAAAAGGGGGTCACCTGATGTGCTGGCGACTGTACAATGTTAATCTATCTATAATGAACTTTGTACGAAAGAATCGATTTACTAAGACGAACGGTCGGTCAGCAAAATAAATAAGACCCGGAATGCTTATGTCAGCATGTCGCAAAAACGCCCTTTGTAACACATTTTGCAAGGCTAATGCTTGTAAGGCTTATTTTCGTTTCATACACTGGCCAGCACATCAGGTTACCCACTTTTGTTGTAAACTAGCCCTTATTACATATGAATAAGATACCGCAGTGTTTACTTTCACGTGCTGTTGTCCGTACATAACAGGGTACGTTGGATTCTTTCAAATTACAGTTACGGTACACTGCTTTGTCAGAAAATTGCGAAAAAACAAAATGCTAACACAAGAGAGTAACAAAAAAACACCCGTACAATAAGCCCTTGAATACAGACTCTTAACAATGTAGGCATGCCTTTTGTTTCTTCAATATTGTACTTTGTGAATTCAAAATATTTAAAGTTGCAAATTTTTTAGCTAAAAAGAACAACGTGCGTGTTGTTAATTGTGGTTGTTCGTAATGAATCACATCGAAACATGTTATGAACACGAAAATACAAGAACAACTAATGAAAGGAAGTGAATTCATCGTTGGCGCGGTCGCACAGTTCCAAGGTTATAAGAAACTATAAAACAGCTGCTCCTTTTTGGAAACGCCATCCCTTTCCTGCGAAGAGGGCGGGAGCCGCAAGATTTGTGAAATGCAATAAGTGACAAAAGTTCCGATCGGATTTATTTTCACTCGTTATAACACATGGGCGTAAGCTGAGTTAAATGTAGCGAGTTACATTCAAGTATAATCAATAATTCAGTAGGTATAGTAATTTCAAGTTTAGTGTTGTCACTCTTTGACGAAGATAAAATAGATGTAGGAGCGCGCAAATATTTTGTTTACGATGATTTTCAAAACAAGAGCATGATAAATAATAGTAGAAGACACGTGAGCGAAGTGAGCGCGCAAAAAAATGTATACGATGCGCTCCAAATAAGAAAATGGCGAACGTTGATGCTATGTTGATGTTGATGGCGCTTATGATTGTGATTAGAATTGTAGGCATGCCACTAGCGTCCACAAAGAGGCGTTATCGCTCACTTTGAGAACCACTGACGTTTACATTGAGGCGTTGTACAAAAATGACGTCTATTGAGGCAGCCGTGAGCCGAGCTCGATGCGAGCTCGCGTTTACACTCGCTGGACGCGGCTTGTCTCGCAGCTCGGCACGTGGCTCGTGCGAAAGTGTAAACCAGGGGTTACAAAGAATTCTAATGAATTATAAACTTCCTTGCCTTTCTTTGACATACTTGATAAGACTGTAGTTTTTCTATAGTTTTTGTTTTTCTATAGCAGACCTGAGCCTGACACTATTGCCAATAGGAGCGTTGGCATTCACAGATAAGTAAGAGTCAGGCATTCTGACATATTCCATCGTAGTTCTTAGGATATTTTTCGCCCCCCATAAACGTGCATTAGCAGAATTTTACAAAAAATAAGCTGATAATAATTAGTTAAAACTTCGATGGGACACAAGTGGCATGCCTAAAATCCTAACACAATCACAAGCGTCGTCTACATCAACAACAGCATCAAGTTAAGTTTGTCATTTTCATGTTCGGGGATCATCGTACACATTTTTTTCGCGCTCGCTTCGCTCACGTTTCTTCATTATTATGATCTTGGTTCAAATTTTCTTTTACGAAAAATCTTTATTGTATATTGGGCTCACCA